>CM066612.1:10414425-13141350 GCA_033884665.1 Argynnis bischoffii washingtonia
TATACCAACTTTCATCCTCTATCTCAGCTGCAAGTTTAATTTTGCAACAAAAATCTATGTTCTAGTCTAAGGGCCAATCTAAAACGAAATTGTAACAAACAAAAAATAAACAATGAAACAGAGTTAATTTTTCATTTATAATATTAGTTTGGATCTATCAGAATTCTCCAAAAGATCAAAGTTTGAACGATTGAATATTACATAGTCTTACCGTTAAGGAACGATGGTTTGTGTTATTCGCAATGCATAATTTCATTTTTGAGAGTTATTGGCGTTAAAGGTTAATCACTTTGTGTTTTATGAACGATCATGCAAATTAATTAACAAGCACTTGTTGTGAATAAGTAACCAATTTCGTTAATGTATTTGCCTATCAAAATTTTATACTAATCGCCTAAGTTTATGTGTATTGTGTATATCATATGGTTTAAAATTATATTATTTAACAAGTATTTATTAAAATCATCTTAAGTGTTTATTAAAAGTAATTAAACTAATTTATATGTACATGTATGTAAGTGCATACTAAAAGCTATTATTGAGATCAATGTTTGATATCAAGTTCTCATTAAGAAAATACTACTTTATTCATCTAGAAAAATGATTCATGGCATTGTTAGTCTTTTAACTTATCATCAATGTAAATATTCTATATTGTTTATTTTTATCATTATATGTATGTAATATAAGTTTAAAATCAATTGATCAACTTTCAAACTTCAGAGATCTCTCTTAGAACTTTGAAAGCTCAAACAATTTCACAAGAAATTGTAATTCTTCATACTTAATTTACAATGATTTACTATATTTTACCAAATTTAATATAATTATTAGTACATACGTGAGGGTACATGTGCCAACATAATGCATTAAAACTTTCTAACGCTAAGTGTGAAGTTCATCGGACATGGTATCCACATTATACAAGAATAGACCTAATTAACTTCTTATTTATGGACCAAAAAAGTTATTATATTGTTATAAATAATATCTCGAAGTTGGTAGATTATTATTATATATTTGCGCTTTCTATTAGGAACATTTATTTTGTTCTTACCTTTAACATTTTTTATACCACAAAAGTAGTAAAGAAATATAAGGCTAGCTTGTTAATTTTAATTATTATAGTTCACGGTTAGTGTAGAATAAACTATATATATGTACATACATAGGTATAGAAAAGTGAGTACCTACTTTAAAAATTATATATATATATATATATATATATATATATATATACTTCTTATTTATGGACCAAAAAAGTTATTATATTGTTATAAATAATATCTCGAAGTTGGTAGATTATTATTATATATTTGCGCTTTCTATTAGGAACATTTATTTTGTTCTTACCTTTAACATTTTTTATACCACAAAAGTAGTAAAGAAATATAAGGCTAGCTTGTTAATTTTAATTATTATAGTTCACGGTTAGTGTAGAATAAACTATATATATGTACATACATAGGTATAGAAAAGTGAGTACCTACTTTAAAAATTATATATATATATATATATATATATATATATATATATATATATATATATATATATCTTACTTGAGAAATGATTCCCTATACAAACTTTCAACGCCCTTTTTACCCCTTTAAGGGATGATAAAAACTATTCTATGTCCTTCCCAAGGTCTGAAACTAACTCCATATCAAATATCATTCAGCGGGTTAAGCGTGAAGAGGTAACAGACAGACAGACAGATGGACAGACAGACAGAGTTACTTTTGTATTTATAATATTAGTATAGATAATTTCTCTTGTTGTTGTTGTTTACATTGAAGAACTAACGTCATGTGAAAAATTAATTCACGGTTCGACTCACATAATACGGTTATTTTTTGACGAAACTATTTGAGATAAAAATTAATCTCTATTCTCCTATATTAATTCTCTTATATTAAGTGCCTCGGTGGTAGCAGCAGGCACAGCTGCATATCCGGAGGTCCTGGGTTCGAGTCCCGGGTCGGGCCGTTTAGTTATTGACTCTTTCTCTTTAATAAACCTCTGTAGCAGCCCGGAATTGGAAAATTGGCGGTGTTTCACCCCCGTGCCTCGAGAAGCACGTGAAGCTGCTGCTCTTGCGCCTTAACTTTTCCACTCCCACCGGAGTATGAGAGTGACAGGAATAGAGAGTGCACATAATATCTCCTGCGCAGATGGCTAGTCTCATTGAGATTGGCCGCCGTAGCCGAAAGCGATCGCGAGGACGTTACATTAATTCTCAGAGTCTAAATAGAATAATTAATAAAATTTTTTTAGCAGTGAGGTGAAGCGAGTGGAATGAAAATAATTAATCATTCAGTACAACGTTATGGGTTATTTATTCAATTATTTTAGTTTCTTACTGAAACACTAGGTTTTAAGCCTGTCCTAAGCTAGCTATATGTAGTAATTCACTAGTTAGTGCTAGTTATTTTTGATATTTTATTAAATAAAAAAAAACACATCTAATTGCAAAGAATATAAGTTATTTTGGTCGTAAAGTATATATTAAAACTTAGGATAAACTGTAAAAGCGGTTTATCATCTCTAAAACCCATTTAAAAAGTCCTTGGCTCTATTGATCTAAAGTTATGCCGCATATAATTCATGTGGTAACTTAAAACAGTGTCTAACATAACACATGGCGCAGACACATAGTTGTAGAAAGCAATTATTTACCTCCCTCATCCCAACTATTCCCTCGGCTCAAGCATGTATCTAACAATGGGATATATGAATTAATGCCTAGAAAAGACTTTGCAAATATTTTATAAAAATAAAGCTCTGGACAGACACAATAAGTATAATTTGTTTTAAAATTAAAACGTAACATATAACACACTTAAATATTTTTGATCTGTTTAGTACTAAATATTATTTAGAGTCGGTCTTATTTTATTGTAAAAATCTCCTATTAAGTATAAATTGTTCATAAATTACCAATTTTAAATATTCAAAAATTGTTATACCTAATAGGTATGGTAGTATCAGTAATAGGTTCATGTAGGTACATGCTATTCTTTTGTCTTTCCTACATGTCAAACTCGTTAAAAGTGTTTAATTAATTTTCAGCGTATAATTTTTCTATAAACCGGAAAATTCCATTGTTATTTACAATGCCTTATCCAGTCAGCCATATCTCTATAAAGCTACCAAATATGAAAGTTACTCGCGAACAGCACACGCGCCACACAATATATCAAGTTTTGATTCGGCTGCGCAATAAACAATACAATATATCAATACGCACACGGTGGCGAAATTTGAGTGGAGTTATATTTATATATACATATTTATATATACATATGTATATATGATAGCTTTAACGATGTTTTTGTTTTTATTCTAGGCATTTTGCTATTGCAATTTTTCTAAAATAGGTAGGGACTTAAATTATGATTTTATTCAGTCGCCCGAATAAGTACGAAATAACTGTAATCTTAATTATAAGAAGCAGCGTGAATTGTATATAAAATGAAATGTTTCTGTTATTTCAATAATATTGATATAATAAATTAATAAAATATATTACAAACTAAAATAAATATAAAGTAACTTTTATAGTATAACTATGTTTTAACGTCTAGTATAGATTTCTTAGACATGAAATTCTCGCAGTAAAAAGTATTCTATATGTTGACCCCGATAAACAACTATCATGATGCAGTCACAGATAGACAAAAATTCAAAAAAACTATAAATTCGGTCTGTGTGTCGATAATAAATGAATATTTCAATAAAATTTTGCAAAAAAAAAAAAAAATTAATGTACAGATTTGACTCAGTTAGAATTTTATTATATGTATAGACATGATAAAAAGTATACGAATATAGTCACAGATAATGAATAAATTTTTTCAATAGAAAAATATAATTAATGAATAGAAGCTAGAGGTCGTGTTCATTTTTTTGTTTTTTATAAGAAATATATAATAAGTCCATACAAAATTATACATATAAAACAATGAAGAAAACAGTTAAAACGTTGTTTCACAGCCGATACGGATTGTAATAAAGTTGTGGCGCTACGCTCCGCACTTAACGGTGAAAGTGCTTATATTGCACAAATAGAATATAGTAATTATATGTGAATTTGTGCTTATAGAATATAAAACACTAGCGACGTACTCTCTTTGTCTGGGTATACCTATACCTAGGTGCCTAACGGTTATTATGTATAGCTGATTATATGATGTATGTATATATCTAATTGTAAGTATAAAATTTTATTTAAAACCATCCAGGCGTTTTAGTGTGAAGGTGTAACAAACATACACATACAGACACGCAAAAAATATATAATCGTAGTCAGATTTTCTTTTCAGTAAGTAGTAATAGTGTAATCAGTGTAAGTAATAAAAAAGATGTATGTTAGTAGTTGTCCACTAGTGCTAGAAAATTGACAGTAATCATTATTGAAAATTTGAGGAAAAGATATTGAATAAAATTTATCTATGTAGGTATCTACATAAAAAAAAAAACTTGTCAATATCTATTAAACAAACAAAAAAGAAAATCGGTTGACAAACAGATGAGGAAAAGGTACTGAACTGTTTTATTTTAGCCTATATAAATATATATTATTTTCAAATTAATATGGTCGCTAAAATATAACGTGTATTGATATATTGTATTGTTTATTATCAAAGAAAATTTTAACTATTTTAATATAAAGTATAGCATAAGTGTACGTACACAATGCCTCACGCCGCTACACGGGATTGTTTTAAACTTTGATTAATTCGTTACTGGTGCCTTGTTGCCAGTTGATTAGTTGCTGTGTTTACTCGTAGTTGGTTAAACAAGGCTTTTTATTAAGAAACAGAATATATTATATTATATAACATAAACCTTTCAGCAAAATTTGTCAAGAGCAACAAATTCTACAAAACGCGGAAAAAAAACTATTACACAAATAGTGAATAAATCCACGACTATTTTCAATAAATAGATAATATTTTAAATAAACAAGGCAAGTACATGCAGTGTTACTTATACAGTAAAGATTGCGAAAGTATTAAAAGCTTTATAAATTACTTTCCATTCACGACATATAAAAGTGAATCTGGGATCGAGTGATTGAATTTTTATAATAAAAATGCATAATCGCATGTCGGACGTAGAGCCACCCGGCGTGACAAGTCAGAAGCGTCTTATCTCGCGAATTACATTAATTAGAGGTGTGGGGGTAATTAATATTAATTAAAATCACCTTTTAGCTCGCTACACTGAATGCGTATCACAGTTAATAAATTTACTCGGTGCATCGGGCGGCCACTGGCTATACTGATAAAGACAAACTGACAGTGCACTTGCCACTTGTTGACGCAAAAATAAACTCTACCACTTAAAGAATAAGTAGAATAAAACGTTAATAAAATGCGGCATACATGTAAAAAATGTGACTAGGATACTTGTATTTTAAATTACGTTCGCTTGATGCTCTTTTTTGCTTTAGCAATTTAATAAATATTTTATGTTACTACTCTTATATCATATTTTGGTTAAATCATATTTGGTTATCTTTCAAAAAGTTTAGGGCTTAAACGATCTTAATTATTCATACGTAATTAGATTTGTCTTTATAACGCCAGTGTTATTGGCTATATAGACTTTATTGAAAATAAAAATAGGTGGATTTCAAGTGCTGATTTTGTGTGTCTTGAAATTTTTTTTCTTCCAACCTTATTGAGTGGATAAGTGGCATTCACAAAAATATATAATTTGGAATAAGAAAATATTAAACAAAATTCCAAATGCCTCACTGGCCAAAACTAAAAAGCTATAAATAAAATAAAAAAAAACCGAATGCGTTATAAAACAGACAAAAAAGAGGAAAACAAGATGTAGAAACAACATCATTTTTGTTTGTGTTTTCCGCAGTCGAGTTTTTTTTTTATTATTATATATATTTTTTGGTACATTGTCATTGAAATTTGCCTATACCTACTTATGTAATAAAATTTAACGTTATACATACGTTATACACCTACACAATTTGTATTCTAATATATGCACTAACTTCCAAGTATAGTTATTGTTTTTATACACAATAATGATATTTTTTATAAAAGATAGCCATTTTAGTTGCTACTTATCTAAATCTTTAATTAAATGTTAATCATATTCGATTATTATAATTAGCTGGTTTACGTCATGATTGCCGCCGCCGGCTAATCAATTATTTTACAAAATAATAGCCTTAATAGTTTAATTGCAGTACATAGTTAATTAAAATTGTGATTATTTGAAAATTATTTTCCTGTTTAGAAATAATCAAAGCGAAATTTCATAAATATTATGTTGAAAGTTACCTAACTTTGTTATATATTTTTAGATAATATGATGAAATAATAAGAAGACTAGCAGGGCCCTCGGCATCGCCCGCATTCGAAGTGCAAAAAAACAAACTCTTCTTTCCCTTTCCTTTACAATAATATATGGATGTCTGCCCAATTTGTTGACATTTATGATTACTGCTCCGTTCCCTTGGGTAGTAGCATAATGATATATAGCCTATAGCCTTCCTCAATAAACAGGCTATCAATATCTAATGCAAAAAGAATTTTTCAAATCGGATTAGTAGTTCCTGAGATTAGCGCGTTCAAAAAAATAAACAAACAAACTCTGCCTCTTTATAATACAAGTATAGATAATAGTTAAAATAACTATATACATTTCGAAATAGAAAGGGTTCCACTTATTATTCGTTCGCAGGCGTATTAAAATGAGACATTTTATGAAAATTAAATACGGGGATTGTACCCTTTGTCCACATGTGTGGAATATGCAAATTGCGTATTGGATAGCACAATACCTAGAGATTGAAAGTATATTTCGGCTATAGGTTAAATTATAATTATTATAATTTTAATGATTTCGCACTATATGTACCTATATATTTTTAATAATGTATAAGCGACTCACCCTCACTCTGTTTGGGTTGCTGCACGTTTTAACGTTTAGTTTAGATTTGTCAGAAATGAGATTTTCCCGCGGTAAAAATTATCCTATAATATAATGTTGACCCAGATAACCAGCTGTGAACAATGAACATACCAAATTTCATCAAAATCCCTTGAGTAGTTTTTCTGTGATGCGGTAACACAGACAGACAGACAGATAGACAAAAATTCTAAAAACTATAGATTCGGCCTCTGTATCGATAATAATGTCTATTTCAATAAGATTTTCCAAAAAATATTTAATTCGGCTTAGTTATAATTTTATTATATGTATAGAAGATTGTACTAGTAGAACTATTCCACGCCGGAAGTCAAAGGTTTGATAAAGGTATTTTGTCTTTATAGGTGTTTTATATAGTCCGTACATGGTAAAGCTGTGTTTATTTAAGTATATAAGGGTATTATAATTGGATTCTAGTAGCCCAATTGCTAGTATGTAGTATTTTGATAGGTACTTACTATCATGTATCCATAAAGAATATCGAATGAATTTAAAAATCTGTGTAGTAAAAAGAACATGCAATATAAATAATATTCCAATTTCAATAAAATGATTCTCAAAAATCTATAGACGTTTAGCCAAAGACGCCGTCTTAAAAATACAGCGGCAGTTTAAATTGGATTATAAAACAAAATCCTTTAAAACCACTTAAGATTCTGTAGATTACATGAATATAACATTAACAAATACCTACCTAATTCAACATTCTAACACTATTTTAGTTATAAGCGTTTTCTGTTTTTTTTTCGTGAATGTTATTTCAATGTTAGAAACACAGCTGAGTCATTTGTAAAGCTATGATCATCCATATGAACGCAGTAAATATCTCATTGTGACAAGCGAACACATTTTATTTGAAATGAAATTGCATGATTATTTTGATTAGAATCCAACTGAGTACGATGACAGATGCAAAAATATTGCATACTGAATAATGTAGGTACTAGATATTGCCACCGACTTTACTCGTGTGGTTTTGTTTTTTGTTAAGATGGCAAAAGAATACCTCGAGGCTCTTGTATCTAAATAATAGGCTTAAGAAATACATAGTTAATTTAACATATTTATAGTCATTAGATTTAAAATCGTAAGTAACTCTTATTTTAGATCAAATATATAACAACAGCTAAGTCCGATTAAATGTTTAATTATTGTTTACTTAAACAGTCTCCATATAGTAACTCTACAATATATTCGAACTTAGAGAATCTAGAGACTAGGTAAACAATAGTTAAATCATATTTTTTTTAAATCTTCTATTGTTGGCTACACAGATCCAATACGTGCCTTAGATATTATACTTACATATATTTATTGTATATGTATACCTATAGCGCTACTTTTATAAATTCTTTGTTATCTTAATTACTCTATTAATTCAGTGATTAACATATTTAATTATTCGTGAATAAATAGTATTTCAACTATCCGTTCTTGGTTAATGTTTGATAAAAACTCTACATCAATACATTTAAAAACTATTCGAGGAACTTGTGGAAAACCTAGTAAATGTATTGAAAGCTATGTAGTGAAACTTTTCTAGATTTAACGTTATAATTATGAAATAATATTTAAACAGTTATTCGAAACCTATTATATAATAGAATTATGTGTTAACTATGTATATTTTTTTATTTTATAAATTAATGTTACAACAGACAACTTATAAAAGAGATAAAATGAATACTTCTTTTCCTTAAGTTGACTGAACTAAAAGTAGGTAAATGATCGGCTGGTTTGCTTGTCTAATAGTAAATTGAGGAAGCTGCTTATCAAATGCTTCACAAATCTCTGATGAGATGTGATGACAGCACTCAGCATGATAACCTATATAGGCAGAATTTATAATGGCATTCCGTACGAATTCTTTCATTTAGACTAGTTCTAAGCTAATTGATCATATATCTAATGTACTAAATATTTAGGTATTATTAAAAATTTGTAGTTGTAAAAGAAATACCTTGTAAGCCTCAAATAAAATAATCATTATTCATAAAGAAATGAAGCTGTAGCCACATTGTATAATTTGAAACAGTTTATAATTGCTCAAAGGGGTCCATTGCGTGATACATATTGCAAAACTATAGTTATAAATTATATTCACCACATAAACCACACTAGACAATGTAGAATCAAAACTTTTATTCCCTACCCCAGATCGTCTTAACCCCTTCTATTCGGATCATAAAGTTGGCGAAACGTACAAAAATACGAACATAATGCCATTTGCATAATGTTTTGTTTAGTTTTAATGAGCTTTGTTTTTATAGAGTGAGGTTTCAAATGTCACCGCAGAACAAGGGTGCGAAAACGTCCATAATGAACTTACTATATTAAAAATCACTTCGCCTCCTTTTACATTCTTAAGGTTATAGATACCAGGCCTTAAACATGATGGGTGCGTACAATTGATGATATTAAACAAGTTTATACAAAATAATTTTATATTTTTAGATTTTTGATTCTTATTATATTAATAAAAAACTCATTATAATCAAATTAAAGTTAAAGTTTAACTTTAAAGAAAACTTCAAATTTACTTTAATCTAGTTACCAAAAGTAATAGGTAAATCTTATTTCAGTTAATTGGTAAGTTGTTACCGTGATGTAAGAATAGCGAGACAAGTTAACATGTAAATCTTAGGGACAGGTTAGGCAAAGAGCACAGTGTAGACTGTGGTAACCTTAGAGGCAAAAGCGAAAGTGAGGCGAAACTGGGGAAGTCCAACAGCGACTAGAAAATTAAATAGGTCGTGATGTTTGCACGTGAAGAGCATTAAATGCCACTGTTCGGTCATGTGCCGCATAACCCTATTGTATTTTATACTCCCTTAACATAAGGCTTCTATTCAACTATTCCTATGTTAAACGGTTCTGATGATATAAAGTGTCAAAAATTCATAAAATATACATAGCTGAGAAGAAAAAAAATGTAGGTACCTACATAGTACATGAACTTCAGAAAAATAATTGGTTCTATAATAATTGGTTCTAATATATGAGTATTTGCATTAATTAATTTCACGTAATATAATGATTGGAATGTATAATTCACTAGTGTTAAATATAGCGTGAGAAATTTGACTGAGTTATTAAGTAGTATATTAGTTTATTACCTTTATATAAAATATTGATAAGTCAATGTGCTGTGCAGGTGTTTATAAATTTTAATAAGCACAAAAACATATTCTCATATTCATATTTTCCAACATACAAAATAAAGATTTAATCAAACGTCAGTAGGCTTGAAGTCTACATGAACGGATGTAGTAGTCGTTCCGGCAATAACAGTTCCGGTACCGACACTTGACTAGCTTCCGGCGTCGAAGAGGAAACGGTTTCCTCTCGATTGTTTATGCCTTTGACAAATATTATTGACGAGAAAATCCTTAATTCTACCGATAGTTATAAATTTCATATTTCACTAACAAAAAGAGCTAAAAGGCACTTCAAGCCAATAAAGTTATTTTAGGATAGATATTAGCAAAAAAAATTTTTATTTATTAAAAATCTTATGATAATATCGAATTGTATTATTATTGATTTGTGATATTTAAATTTTTCACTACTCGTAGAGATTTAGAAGAAGTAACACACTTTAAAACTGAATATTTTACATCCTCATTACTATTGCCATCAGATGGCTATGATAATTTATTGCTATTAGAATATGGAAATTGTGGCGCCTGCTGCAGTGAAAGGGCCTGGACTGTTTTTAATCTGGCACAAAATTAATGAAGATTCCTTATTTAATTTTAGGAAGGTTGTGGTATTCTGCAAATTTTCAGTTTGAAACACAATTTTGTTATTACGTTTAATCCGTTTTCGTTTCGTATGCGTGGACATAAATCATGTGTTTGTTTACATGCCTAAGGATGAATCATGTGATTTATGAGCTGGATTTAGGCTTTTGAGTTTGTATAATTTGTGTTCAAAGTTAAACGTAACGCTATGTTCAAAGGCGATCGATACGTAAATACAACGGAGTTCTTTTCTCGGCCCCTCCCCATGGCTCTTAGAAAACCAATAAGAACAATAATAAATAACTCTTATCATATTTCGAGTATGCTCCTGGTCGCATCGCGAGAGATCCGAACCAATATATCACCAAGAATTTACGAGGCAAGATACGACAGGAAAATTGCAAGAATGGTGGCGCAATCTATCTTAGTTGGGTTGCTTGGGGAGGCTGGGGTAGCTCAGGAGCGCGGTGGGCCGGGGCGGGGGGTGAAGGGGAAACTTCGAGAGGTTATTAGTCCAAGCATCTGTTGTTGAGCGGGGGCGTGATGAAACTGCTCGGGTACAAGCTAACAAATCTAATTGCTCAGTAGGCGCCCGTGTATAGTCGTGGCTGACAAATGGCCCCTCATGTGGCAGCGTGGTACACAGCAGCAATTTGTTAAACGCATAGGTCACCGTAGGTGATTTAAGATTTTATACACAAGGCTACAAGGATGTCCTTTATCTTTTCAAGGAGACTTGAACGTAATTCTTGTAGCAAAGTAAGACATTTTAATGTATAATAATTAAATTAATAGTTTTTGTTACAAAAAGTACCTACTTACATTTAATCTAAAGATTATAATTTATATTTAGATTATATTTATATTAGTTATAAGTAATATGTAGTAAAACAGGCAGTGGTAGCCCAGTGGTAACGCGCTCGCTTGGGAAACCGAGTGAAGCGGGTTCAAATCCCGGGTCTCGCACCTCTGATATTTTCATGTGCGAATCATTTCTAACATGATTACTGGCTTTACGGTGAAGGAAAACATCGTGAGGAAACCTGCATGTCTGAGAGAACCTAGCAAGTTTTCGAAAGACATATCAAGTCCTCCAACCCGCACTTAGCCAGCGTGGTGGACTATGGCCTGATCCTCCTCGTATTGAAGGGAGGCCCGTGCCCAGCAGTGGGACGTTAAAAGGGCTGAATACAATACGAATACAAATATGTAGTAACATGTAAGCTCTTGTTATATTCTCCAGTACGAAAGTTTACATCGTCCTATGTACATTAACAAGCTGTTAAAGTTATATAGTTCAAAGTTTATAATTATTATGATTTATACAAACTAACATAAGGAATGCTAGGATTATTTTTTGACTATTAGACATTTCAAATTGTTATCTATTTCGAGGAATAACGCAACTTATATTTTTATATCGAGACCCCGCTTGACACAAGATAATGAAATACGAAAAGTTTAGTTCTACCGTGTACCCACCTCATACAATCTTTTTATGCTTATCTTTCTGTGATTTATGAGTTGTTCGGCGTCCAACAACGGGAAAGAAAGGAGGTGTACAAAAGTAATTTATTTTTTACGTTTGTTTTTCTTGTCTTTCCATCCGTGCGTGTACTGGCCAGGCAAACATGTTTTTGAAGTTGGCATTTTTGAGTTGTCGCGTATGATTTATAGCTAAACGGAGTGTGGGCGGTGCTTAACCCGATCGGTATTTCGGTACATATATAAATCATCGAATATAAATCTCGTATAAACCGTCATCTCTTTATTTCGTTAGACATGAAAAACTTAAAATCCTCACACAATTTATGCCTGAGTATTTTTTTTTCTAAGCTGGAATTTATTATGAAATTGTTCTAATACCTTATAGTATAAATCTTCTATTATAAATTGACATTATAAAGACAATTATATTTTCTTTACAGGTATGCATCTGGAAAAGAAATTGAAGAGAGAGCTGAGATGTTGTTATTACTGGTAAATTACGCGTGACTTTAAAATTTTTTCGTATTATGATTAAGGCTTAAGCTCTAAGCATCATAGGTTAATTATGGTTTGCAAATTGCGTATTCATGTAATTGCTATTAAGTTAAGAGTTTTTAAATTAACCTAATATGTTTTAGAAAAAGTTATACTTTTTATAAAGCTACAATTAAATAGAGTTATTTACTTTTACTATAAAAATTAAAAATAATTTAATTTTTATAGCGCGCCATTCATAACAGATGTCAAATTGGATAAATAAAGTATATCAAAAAGCGGCCTAAAGGCAATGTTTGCAAAAGTACATGCATTATGAAGATTGCAAATCTAGCCGAGCCAAGCAGGACTAACGTTCGTTGCCAAAAATCACACGATAAATAATACAGAACCCGGCTGCATGTATTATAGCACTACCTTATCTTAGTGAATTTGAAGCCAAGAATTGTCCATTAAATATGCATTAAAATTACCTGTCTCGAATGAAAAATAAGCTCAATTTACGACGCCTTTTGTTAGTTACATGAGGACTGGGTAATGCTCAATTTGATACAAGTGCGAAAGGTTCGTATGGCACAGATTTCTTTTTTTTAGATTATTAGATTTTTTACTAATGATATAAAGTTACATTAAATGAAAACTCTTTAGTATATAACTAGCTTTTAAAAAGTATAGTTATAACCGTTAATACAGTATTGTATACTTATGTGATCTGTGCCTATACTTATTAATTAACGCATTCTTGTTCTTTTGATTTAAATAATATTTTTTTATTTTTGTTGTTACTTAAATGACAACACCTTTATTGATGATATAAAATATTTCATGCACAAAATCACAAGGACATGTAGGTATTATTTTTAAAGTTGTTGCAAACGATTCTGAAACGATAAAATTACTTGAATGACTCATTAAACACGAGTTTCACTTCATTGAATCATTCAAATTTTAAAAAATAATACTTTCTTAGATTTACGCGAATATTTGACATTTTAAATAAAACTATGTTTTCGGATTATTTCGCAGAATAATCCGAAAAGATAGTTTTATTTACAATAGCATAATCTCTCCTTTTTTTTACTTAAATCTATCTAAGTGATTTACAAAATATTTAATATAGGGTGCTTAGCTAGATACGTTTTAAAAAGATAAAAATAGTTATTGTGAGGTTGTGTTGGAGTTCGCTCTAGCATGTGTCTACTACAGACACATGCTAGAGCGAACTTTTCCTTTTCGGAAAATTGTAAGCCTTTTAAGGCCTACAATTTATAGAGCATTTTTTTATGTATTAGCCATGACATTTACGTCACGTTTAAGTTTTTTGAGAATGCTCATAGCTTAGCCATTTTGTACAAAATATTTACAAATTATGTACGAAAACCCTCTTCGTTTTTCGCTCATTCTTTTAGAGAAAATTGTAATAAAATTCGTTGCGTGGTGTGGAAGTAGTAAGCGGAGAAACAGACAAAGGTTGGCAGCGACATTTTTTATACTATGTACAGGTATAAGTAGAAATGAGCGACATGCGCTCCAAATATTGTATTTTTCCATGAAAGTAAGAGAATTTACCGCACTAAATTGTTAAATATATTAATTATAATATTGCTACTAAGGATTTTTTTTTCTAAGAAATCATTGAAATTTTTGTATGTACCCTAAATGTTAATTTGAGTAATAAGTTATCACTATACAAAATTTAGTTGAAATCCGTTCAGTACTTTTTATGTGAAATGCATACAGATATACTTAGAGACTAACAGACGTCAGACAAACAGACAAAAAAAATCAACAACGATTGTTTTGAGGTCTATATTCCGTACACAATACGTAACAGTAATAGTTTTAAAAAAATATTTCATGTACAGATTTTGCTTTGTTACTATTTTATTATATTTACAGATTTAATTTGCATACCTAGTATAAAACGCTTAAACACGCATTATTTCTGTAGAGGAAATGTATTTAAAATGAGGTGTGCACAGTTATTTATTCTAACCGCGTCTATGTATCACAAACTCCTTGTGAATAATATTGTATAACTGGGATTTCTTCCAAGCGGCCAGTTACATAATTTGGGTTTTTTGCTGTAACGGGCTCGTAGTTGTAATAGATTGAATGTGAAGAGAATTTCTAAAATGTTCTGTTAGTCAAATGATAGTAACTCATGATAGGATTTCTTATTTTAATTTTCATCAGACCTTTGGTTAAATGAATTATGCACAAGAAAATTCCTCTTATATGCTACTGGTATTGAAAGTAATGTTTTATCGCTATTGGTATGTTTTTCGTATTAGGTAAGAGCTTCGCAAAAAAAAATTTTTACACATGTTTTTTGAGAAAGTTATGAAAAAAGGACAAAAGTACTTTGCCGTTTGAGCAGGAAAAACTTGGTACATGTATATAAAGCTCGTACTAACTAATATACTATTGAGATATTTTATCTCATGAGATTTGTTCTTTTTTTACTAGTTCTTATATAAAATACTTAGTGTTAGTGTAAAAAGGAAGACATCAAAGCTCCTTGAAAACGCGTGTCATACACATCAATATCATTCATACGGTTGTGATAATAAATAATACAGATTCGCGTATTCCCACGTCGTACCTATACCGGACGTGCCTCTCAAAGTGCCAACATATCAACCCACTCATTCATTGTCCATACGAACTGCTAAGATTACCTCACTTGACTCTACTGGAAGCGTTTTTGTTTCTCTAATTTATGTATTTTTATCGAGTTTATATTCTTCTTTAAACTATTTTTATTAACTTTTTTTATCGTCAATGGTTGATGAACATAACATTTTTGTTAAATACCTACTGTATATAAGTACAAGTATATTTATAAGATTTCAAATGTATTTACTTACTAGTGACTCACCCTCGCTTCGTTCGGGCGCGTCCCTAGGTGGTTCTTTAAATTGAAATAACTTTTTTATTTATGAACGGATTGAAATAAAACAAATACCTACTAAATATTAAGCGAAGCTTACCGCAATATATTAGTGAAACCCGATCAAATCGGTTAAGCCGTTTCTGAGGTTAGCGCGCACAAACGCACTGACAAACAGACAAAAATTCTTAAAATAATTGTTTTCCGTTCTATTGCTATAATAAAGGCCCTCAATAATAGTTTTTCTAAAATATTTTTCATATATAGACAGCGATCAGTTATACTTTTATTATATGTAATAATAGACGAGTATGAAAATTAAATATAATATATATAATGATATATCCCAGTGATAGGGAATTCCGAAAAATAGTTGTACTCAAAGGTAATCTATGTTTTGCTGTTTGAATTTTTTTATGGTTTTTTTTTGTCATTTAATGGCACTTTGCATAGAGTCAGTGTCGTATAATAAGGTGTAAGGTAGATGATTAAATTATCAGGAATATCAAATTTCCTGGTCTATATAATTCATAATTCCTGGTCGTTGGTATCAAATTATTTTATTGTTACATAACATAGATTTTATATATTATAAAAAAAATGAAATCGATACGACATTTAAGACTAGTTAAAATCGACTTGCAAGATTTGATTACATAATATTAAGACTTTTAGGATTTGATTATTTACATAAATCCAAGTGAAGTTAATAAAGTCGGTTGAAAATAGTTTAAAATAACGAATTGATGCTTTTATATTATATACATATTATATGAAAGTTTTCATTTGTTTATCCTTTACGTGTTTTTTAATTGACTTTATAGCAACAAATAGATTCCATGGAATATTATATATTCTGTATTGAAAAGGTTACTTAATAACTGAAAATAGAACTGCTATAATAAGTAACCTACGTTTAGAATTAACGATTAAATAAAACTCAAGATTATTTACTTACGGTAAAGAAGGTACGTCTATAATAGCCATTGCTAATGTATAAATGTTTATGCCTGAATATATATCTATATTCTTTTTTGCTCCGTAGTCATTATACTATTTCTAGTTATTACTAACTATACATATTTTTAGATGAATACGGAATATCGTTCGTTAGAGAGATTAAGTAACGAGAGATTGGATATTTTATGAGATTTATAATAGGTATTATTTGTTTTTTTCTTTTATTTTAACTTTTTTTAATTTCATGGTTAAATCGAGTCGTTAAATTTTTGGTACAATCCATGATTCAATAGTTTACTAAAGACTTTTGAGTTTTTATTCTATTCAATAATGTACACAATAAAACCATAACAACATTGAGAAAATTAAGATATATTATTAAGATTGATTAGGAATATCAGATAACTAATAGCATTCACTAGTACATCTTATTTATCATTTAAATTGATCTTATTTTAATTTTTTTCAATGGGGAATCTCGTCATGGGATCTGCAGGCAGTCATAGGTAAGCCAAGCCTCTTCATTACTGGTCTCTCTCCCTTAACTTTTACTAGAAATTCTTAAAATTTCATGTAGTTACTTTAAGTAAAACATTATAAACAATTTTATAATACACATGTCACTCTTACCAAGATTCTGTTTTCTTTAACATTTTTCTTTTTAAAGTATATCTTACGTATTTGCGTTAAAGTTCATTTTTCAATGCAAAAATATTCTAGAGTTTCTGATATTTTTGAACACTTACTGCATCGATGTATTTGACGACATTCATGCTCCGATACATTTGAGTACGGTGGGATAGTCTTAATTACTTGGTTATCTTAACTGTCACTTATGTCATTTACTTTATGATATTGATTGAACATACAACGAGATATACATCTTTTATTAATTTTTATTTATATTAACAATAGTAATTTATTTTAGTAGTATGAATATTTTGAGAATTTCTTTCTTTAGTAAACCTAATATTTTGTTTCATTTTGATAACATTATGTACAATATAATAAAATTGTAGTACTACAGAACAAACCTTATGTTACTCCGTTAAATATTTTATTCAATCGAATTTATTCCGAACACACTATAATCTAGAAGGCAAGTCACAAGCTGTCCTCCTATTAGCTTTGGATTTCAAGTAGTCCTGAGTTGTCTAACCCTTCGTATGCACTCAACACATGAATGAGAGCGCGCTATTGAGCACAAACGAACTGACAGATGCATTCGTTCCCATGTAGGTTAGAAAATACAAGTGCCGAGGATGTCACATGGCTTACACTTGAATAGGTACATCTTGATACAACAGATCTCAATATGATTCGATACGATACATAAAAATAAATACATCATACTGTATCGGTGTTTTTAAATTACAATCGTGACTCTCCTGTACACGTTGAAAGCTTACGGCGATGTTTTATTTAAAGTAAAGCGCGATAGCCGTAAATCATTACCTGTCGCTTAGTCCGATTGTTCGATTACATTTGAAAAAATAAATCGTAAAAGAATATGAACCTAATTGCGATTGCTCGGGTGTCATCAATAGGAATAAAAAACTTATTTATTCTTTTGTATAACATAGGTAATTCAAAAGATATTCAAAAGGTATGTAGCATGTTTTATGCCAACATCTGAATGTGAGAGAAGTTAAGAAATAATTACAATATGTAAGGCGCGGAACGCAATTAATCTCATTTGCTCTGACGACATCATTAACATCGAAATTAGGTATAACTGGTTATATGTGAAATAAGGAATGGTTTTCAAAAAATCTTGTTCGGAAATCAGATTCAGCGAAGTGCAAAAGTAGACGCGAAAACAATCGCTTATTAATGTACCGTCAGCAAAACACCGCTTGAATCGAAATGATAACATCAACGCTCATGCATTAGAGGCACGTAGTAGTTGGAATCATAAAATCTTTATAGGGATTACTGTACTCGCACATATTTTTAATACTAGATACTTAAATTTTTTACAAAACAATTACATTTTAAATATAACTACAAACCAGTAATGGAACGTTTGGTTCATGATACATTGAAGCTTAAAACAAACACAATCAATACCACAACTCGATCAGTTGGTAAAAAAATCGATATTTAATAATTGTACCGAGTTCAATCTTAATGTCTTCATCAATAACTTATAATTTATGTACAGCACGATCGCTACAAGACGAAATTGCGGCCGCCGGCTCCCCTTTGTAATCAGTGCAGAATTATAAAGCCATTGCAACACCGCGGGCACTGTTCCCTGAGTTATTAAGAAAGTTATATCTCAATGAAGTTATTCGACGAACGATTCAACGTTCAGTATGCGAGATTCCTTGAAACGCACGCGTTGAAGTCTCGCATATAATTAAATCTGCAACTGTTCAAACTTCCATTAAAAAGTAACAATTAATTTGACAACATTAAAATCTCACAAATATTGCGTTAAATATATAAGTAGATACTACAATCAATGGACTAAAACTAAAATCCTAATTAATGATACAATCGATATTTACTAATGATGCTCATATCGAATAAATACATAACAATACACATAAAACACCCACTAAACCCTCTGAAAGACTGTTAAAACAGTTGTAATAGACATCGAATATATTTACATGGACGTAATAGATTGATGCGTATCATTAACCAGCAGATCGGCTATGCCTCTTGTTTACAAGAGATAAACGTTCAAGCACTTGAGATTTTCGGTGGCTATTTTAAACGGCCTCTTTTATTAGTTTTAAAAAAGGCCGTTAAGATTAGAGTCGCGTTCGAGGGTTAGTAGCTTATTGGTATTTGAAATATTAGGTGGGAGGAATGGCACTCCCAAAGTATTAATAGCCGTATTATGGAGTATAGCTATCGGTACATGTGTTTTGAGATTATCTAATTTTAATTTACAACGTGCCTCGTGTTTTTTATATTCTTTAATCCTTTATACATTACTAATTAAATAACAAACGAGTTAGATCAAAATCAATATGAAAAGTAAATGACTTTCTTTAGATCTTTTGACTTATTCAATAAATACTAAATATATTAGTTACAGCTGTTTAAGCTATTGGTAAATATGGGTAGGTATTACGTTGATATTGACAGGTAAAACAAATCTTATAAAGTGTTATTGATTTCATCAGGCTTATTAAATAAATGACACTGATGTTAATACTTTCTTAGATTTACGCGAATATTAGACATTTAAATAAAACTATCTTTTCGGATTTTTTCGATTTATATTATATAAATAATATTCCATATTTTAAGTATAAAATAATTAAAATTATAAAAATGTTAAAAATTAAAATTAACAAATATTGTAAGGTACTTTGATGCCAATTTTCAAAATTTTAAATTCATTTTTGTTATTTTGTGGGTAGGCTGTCTGTAACAACTATATAATGCTTTTGAGACATCTAACACCTTAGCCTCTCCCGTGACCATGGTTGCTATAAAGCAATCGAAACGTCGGGAACCAAAAATCAAAATAAATCCGCGAAAAAATTCGAAAAGATAATTTTATTTAGATACTGATGTTGTTAACCGCAAGACTCCACATCAGCACAGGTAATAAAAATAGTGATCTGATGATAAATTTTTATACAATACTAGCGACACACTTCGTCCCTAGATACGTTTTAACGGTTAGTATGGATATTTCACTGGAACCGTACATTTTCCCGGGATAAAAAGGAACCTATATGCTATTCTAGACTATAATCTATCTCTGTGCTAAATTTCATCCAGATCCGTTTAGCCGTTCTGGCATGATTGAGTTACAAACATCCATCCAAACTTTTGCTTTTATACCTAATACTTACGTGATTTATGGGGTTTACTAATAAATTGACTAAAACTATGAAATTAATTTTTGAATAGTAAAACTCATATTTATTACTTCGTATTATCCACTAGCTTAAAAATTTTACAGCTCAAGAATGAAATTTAACGCAATGTAGATATGTTTTTATTAAATGTTGAATTCATTGGTAATTTTGCATTCCCTTTAATAAGAAACTGATAAATCACTGTACATGTAGTATCTGCACTTACGCACAGTTAGGTATTCAATTTGAAGATAAAACACCCATTTAGTTGAAATATGTTAAGAGCATTGTTTGTAGGTATTTTCATTTGCAATCTTCATCCAAATTCCAAGATTAAAAAAACCTACAACGTTTTAAAATATTTCTCTTGCTGCCGCAGTTTGTCATTTAACACACCCTTATCGATACAGTGCGAGATAGCCTCGTGTTTATGTCGCTTAAATTAAATTGCTTGTGTTGATTATCATGACATTTCTTTTTATATACTCTCAATAACCCTCGAACACGGTCCCTTTTGCTTCGTATAATACATCTCCGTCCGTTATTTACCGCGCCGTCATTTGTTTACTTGTTTTGATCATTATTCACAAGTCTATTGTTGCAGAATAAAATCGATTCAGCCGAAACGAAGATACATCGAACAATAACAACAAAACAAACTCAGATGTAACGCCCACCAAAAACGAGTCTTAATAAAATTATATTCTCATAAAAATCAATATAAACACCATAACATTCTATAAAGGCCGACACGGTTTAACTTAACGTCTTCATTAACCTCCGCACGACCTCTCGATTGCGGGAACTCGATGCAATTTTCGAATCGATTCGAGTTGTAGTCGACTCCGTAATTTGCGTTGTACAGGTCCCGATTTGTCGGCTGGGACCAGTATTCTGAGAGCGACCGATATCTCCTATGCCGACTCAAAAGGTAATTTTCAAACCTGAACGATTGGCGCTTTTGCCGACTTAGGTGCACAAGCTTCACGATGTAATTGAAGCTTTGAGGCAGGTCGTAATTTTAAAATTACATCTATCGAGAGTTCCCTTTTTATTAACACCATACTGTAAATCTAGTGCCTAAGTCGGCCCACTCTGGAAACAATTTTTTTATACATTTGTCACCATGTAGCTTTTTTTATTTAGGTAATAGTGAAACTAATAAAAAAACAAAAACAGTTTTGAATATTAAATTAAATGTACCTGAGTATAAAATAAAAATACAACCTATATAAATTCGTCAATAATAGCAGCATAGCAATTATGTACAAAAAAAATGAGGGTAAAAATATTGTTAATTTTCCGTAACCATAACGTTTTGAGAGAAATGATTGCACAACCTGCATCTCGACGGTCAGGTTTCGTACAACGGAATGATTTATGACTTAGGGCTAGTTAATTGTATTCTCCTAAAAAACGCTATGCATTATCTCGGCGGCCGACAGGTAACAAATCTTGCTTTTCAAATATTATTACTCATCGCATTCGATTTGGGAGCGGGCGAACTACGAAAGCTATATCACCACCTACTCGGCATCCCGCGGCTCGCAGTATTCTTCGGTCCCCCAAACTTTTAATCATATGCGACACACATTCGTCTATCCGTCTCTTTCTTGAGCACGCCGAACGTAATAGCATTAGACTATCGCCGTCTCTCACCCCACTAAAATAGACTTTGCCCAAGCGCACTACTCGTGTCAAAAGTTTTGTATAGTAATGGTTTACGAAATTTTCCCCTACCTCGTGACTTTTTTGTACAGTCGAGATCGTGTGTTGGGGTCGTAGAGTTGTGTTAGAAAAAAAATTCTATAGGTCTCGATATGGTGTTTACTGTGGAATAGATTTTTGTGCATCGCACGGCAGATGCCTTCTCGCTAGGTACCTACTGTTATTGTATGGACAACAGTGTCAGTTGTAAATAAGGATTTGTATAGACCAAACGTATCGAACAAGTGAATGCGTCAAATTTATAACACTCATTAATAGACTTCGATATTTTTATATAATAAAAATTAATTGTGATCTAATAAGAAACTTAATAGAGCACATGGTATTGATATTCTGTGATAAAGAAGATTATTTAGTGTGTAAGTGTCATTATTAATTTTATTAAGTGCGACATAAGAGATTTTAAAAGGATTTATGCAAATTGTAAGTATTATTTTAATGTTATTACTATATATTTAAACAGTCATTTGTATCAAAGGTAGGCTTTAGATGTATGCTTATATAATTATTTTGTTATCTGAAAGAGGTACTAAAAGCGATTGTAAATTAAATAAAAAACAATACAATGAAATATATTATGATAATAAATTCAAGTTAAAAATCTAAACAAAAAATTGTTCATAATGATAATAAAAACCTGAATTATTTTAATATGTTTATAATAATTCTTTGATATTACAAAGTAGAAACAAAAAAAATCTTGGCGGCTGAAAACCAAGTCCTTAGAGATCGAGCTGGAATGTATCGAGATAAAAGATGTCATCCAGAATCTTGGACCTTAAAGCAAAAATCGGATTTACATTGTAACAATGTACAGCAAAATTAAACCCTATAGTTTAGAAAATAGAGTATAATTTTCTTCATCAAGATCTAGATGTCGCTTTAATTTTTTTCGACAAAAGTTTCGACCAAACTTTTGACCTACCCTTTGGAATTCATAAAATCAAAGTCGGATTCAAAATGTAGCGTCATTCCCCGAAACCGATTAGTTTTTAGTGTGTCTATTTTTATTTTAGCTATCAAGTAAATAACTAATAATTATATTATAAAATCAACAAATCGTAAAATAGAATTACATTTGAAATAGAAATGTTTAAAAACAAAACAATATACGCGGTGGCTGAGCTGAATTCAGTGCTTTTATCACTTAGGTATTTTTGTCAGCGACTTCCTCAGATAGCGAAGGCTTTCTCAGCCGAGGAAATGAAATTCTTATCGTTCCTCGGTAGAAAGAAGCTCGCTTCTTTCAGTTATCCGCGCAGGAAATATATGGGGAGAGAAGACTCGCAATAACCAACATTTGATTGCTAAAAGGAATCACGGAAATCTCTCGCTCAATCTAAATAATGTATCCTGATTTAGATACTTTGGCTTAGCTGCTAAGCTATCATATAACATGAATAAGTCAGTTTTTTTAGTAATGTAACCATAACATACAAAGCTTTGTATAAGAATAATAGAACGTAAATATAAATTTCATCATAATAATATGTTTACACGTGAAAATTGAGAAACTATGAAATTGAGAAAATTATGATAGGTATGATATTAAAACTTTTTTTATATAAATCTATGACATTATAAGTTAAGTAAAAAGCCTATTTGCACAATTTCATTTCACCGTTCAAAATTATCTTGTGATGACGGCGATCACTACAGTATAGCGTCAAGCTATTATTTTTACTTTAATACGCACATTATGATTATGCTTATTCACGAATCACAGTATGATTTAAAGTTTGAAATCACAAAACGCGCTTAAAAACTTTCAACAACGATGTCCCCTTTTTCATTCTGACGCTACACAAAATTTACGAGCAGTCCGCGCGAGCGGGCATTGCGTGCCTGATGATTCTAAAAATGTGTCAAACTTTTTACAAACTTCTTTCATTTAGCTGCGTCCGGCCTTCCACTGTAGCCTTGTGGGTTTTTTTTCTATTGTTTATTTTTTAGTTGCTATTGAAATGTCTCGAAGATAAGAGATTTTGAGTTCCGTAAAAACTGGACACCGAATGGGATAATGAAATTTCTCCTTTCTCTGAACTGTCTATTGTATAAATCCATTTTTGCCTTTTTAACAGTCACAGCTTGACTTCATTTGCTAGCGAGTGGTAGCACAACATTTTGTGAGCTTCGTATGTTCAATTAACTAGAAGAAAATTATCAATTACGCAATTACTGAAAATACTTCATTACGTAACAAGGCGAACCTCTTTCTATAAAGATAATATTCAAATTACTATTGAAATATTCACCCATTTTTATTTATCAGAGAGCACAAGGCCTATTTTGCATAATCGGTTTATTTTAAAATAAACTGTCCCTCTGAGGCGGTTGGTTGCCGATGCTAAACCGGTTGAAGAATTACCTTTATCCTCTTCAACTCACTGGTACGTTCTACAAACGATGAACATTATTAGGTTTTATACGATGCCCTTGATATTGCTATTTCATTTGACAGAACAATGATAGCAGGATTAATTTAATGGCATATTTAAGTTAGGATGAATTATCCGGCACACGTACGGAAGTCTTGAATTTTTTTCGTAACTAAATATTAAAAGCAAGTTGATTGAGCAAATTTAATCAACTTCACATTAACTGAATAAAAGCTCTTTCCATAAAACATAAAAAAAAACACACAGTTGATTACACAAAACATAATTTTCAAATTCAAAGCCATAACTATAAACTTTAATGTATTTTATGATATTATTTAATACTAGCGGCTCACCCGCGCTTCGGCTCGTCTCTAGGCAAACAAAAACAAATCTATCCCACGGGAACCGTACATTTTTCCGGGATAAAAAGTAGCCTATTTGTTATTCTGATGTATGAACTATTATTAATTATTGTAAAGATGCATTAAAATCCAATCAGTAGTTTTTATGTACTAAGCTATATAAGTTACTGTAGTTTTTTAACTAACCAATGGGAACGCTTTAATTTTCAGGGATGAAAAGTATTTAAGTTGTTGACCAGGGATGTAAGATTAGCCCGTACAAACATAAAACAGACAGAGAAACAAAAAATTTGAAAAAAATCGAGATTTGTTCTATTTCTCGGTTTTTAGCATTTCTTTTCTATATAGGTACAGACTTTGATCGTCTATAGTTTTATTATATGTACCTATAGATTTTGTACATAATAAAATAGACACTTGTCTGTCAATAAAATAATAGTTTATTATTTTATTTCTCTACATTTTTAAACATAAGCATTCAAAAGCCATTTGATATCATATTTGAAACCGCACAATTCTTTAGACATATTTATGTGCCTGTACATCAATAAACATTTCAAAATTACTACCAATCTATGAATAGGAAAAGAAAAAATACATAGCGCCATAAAGTAAGCATGTCGAATTAGACAAGCCAGAAATGGAAAATCGTATCCACATAAGCATCTTATATGCTAATTACGCAATCTACACAAAACGGTCTAAGACATTCGACCCATGTTCACATTATTACTTATTCGAATTTCAAATTTACAGATGCGTAGGCGCACAAGAATTTGATGGTATTTAAAAAGATTAAAATCAGTCTCGCGCTCGAGTAGGAAGACTTAGATTTATTGTAGTATCTAATGTAAATTTCGCCGTTCATGTCGAACTTACCGACTAATGAGACCCGAGGGGGAACCGTTAGCACATACTTTGAGGATAGGTCTAAATCAAACGGACACTTAGAGTCGCTCAGTTAATTGGGCATAACGCTCAAAGTTGACATTTAAATTAGCACCTACCTATGTAACACTGTCAATTAAAATTAAAAAATAGCCTCCATTAAGCTAGCTGTGATCTAAAATCAAGTATAATAACTTTCCCTGACACTATATTTCATAGTTACTAAAATATTCACCAAGAAGTTCATACTAATTTTAGAATTTCCTTAAAAACTGCATCGGCCATACCTGCGTAACCATTTACGTATCGAAATATAAGGGTGATTATACATAGCGGCACAGCTGCCCGCCCGTCAACTGACAGCTTTTAGATTAGGACCCCTTCCATCGGTCGCGCCCCCATATTGAGAGTAGCGCCATTCTTAATTAGCAACGGTTATCAAATCGCGCTTTAATGCTTCATATTATAAAAAATGAAATCAGTTTAATTAATATAATATTATTATTTTTTTACTGTGAATATTTAAAAATAATAGTAATATGTAATAAATCAAACACAATATTTTGAAGGCTAAATAAAAATCGTTTTGTTTTACGCAAGTGGTACACTTTGTTAAATATTTATAGCAATAAATCGGTTTAATATTGAGTTACAAGTAACAAGAACATTCGGACGTTGAGAAATCTTTCATCTCGTCGGCATCGTTGCGCAGTTATTCATTGTTGTATGATTTGTTCTTTTTTGTTGGAACCCGGGCGCGCCGCTCGGCCCAGCACTAGTTTCTTGGCCCAACCCTAATTTTAATGGCTGCTCGCCGTCACATCCGGGTAAGTTAGTATGGAAGAGCATTTAAAAAAAAATTAGAAACTCTTTTGTTAATTATTTTTTGCTATAAAATTAAAAATATTATTTCTTAAAAATATAAATTAAGTATAATGTAATTTGAATAAAATATATATTTTTTAATACTTTTAATCTATTTACGTACTTGAATAGACAAAACAATTTTATTATTATTTCATAAATTGTAAAACCCAAATACAAAGAATACAAAATTTATTATACACTAAACGGACCTCAGTGGAACAAGTAGCGCAAAGTGTTAATCGTTTATTTTTTGCTTTCGTTATAATGATCAATCAACATGCAATACGTAGCTCGTATCCAGTTTTTAGAAATATCTAGCTAGTCTTAGTACGTGTCAATGCGAATTATAACACTAGAAGCGTAACTAATTGCCGTAATTAAACTGCAATAAATCAGTCATTTATGGGCTCGCTATTCCTCATCGTTATTCCTAGCTCTTTTGCACAACACTATGGGGATAAATAAAATGTTTTTAACGTCCAAAGAAATTTCGAATACCAAGTATATAACTACACATTGGTATTCCTCCCTTTGTTTGACAAAATACTACATAGTTTGTTATTTTTTAGTATTACTAATACTATTAAATGTTAAATATTTATGATATTTATGATGTTATAATGCTAATTTAATAATTCAAAGAAAAGTGAATAAAAGAAAATATGCCTATCACCACTTTACTGTTATAACATTTTCGATTAGCCGTTAGTTAATACCGGAAATTAAATTTATAATTTAGTTTAGTTATGTTTAGACTGTATTTCAAAATAAAGCAAACTGTTTGTGAAAGTGAGTAGATATCTAGAATATTTCGTAGATGTAGGGTAATTGATAGGTAGCAATATTTCATGTGAGATTTATTGTGTGCTATATGTGCATAAATTATTATAATGCGCAAAGATAATAATTATAGAGTAAGCATAATATTTATAAATTATCTTTTCAATTACACAGGCAGTAAAACATGTGCAGTACTTAAATAAACCACTTAAACTCAAAGTACACAAGAATATCTGTACTGAAGATAGCTTCTAAATTAATTTACCCACTCTGATCGGTTTGTGCGCTATGTATTAACACAAAGTATAAGCCATTGATGCACTCGTGGGCAACCCTTCCGCGCAAGCTGATGCATGAATTACGAGTGTGTCGGACGGGCCTCGCCCGTGTCGGATCGATAGACGCTTTTTGTTATATACAACCGTAATTGCTGAAAAGTTTTCACGCCGTAGCGCCGGTCACGCGTATTTTATTACTATGAAATTGAATTATTTATGACGCCATGCACGACGGAGCGACCATTGTACGCGGGACGCGGCCGCCGCTGAATTTTAATATTAAAATTATGTATTTTCGGTTCACGCGGAATTGCGAGATTAGTATCGAGGTTGCGCGCTCGTCACGAAATGACGTATCTGGAGGCTTAATACGTCCACCCTAAGCCTCGTCGCAGATTTATGTATATCCAATCCCGGTCGCCTAATCCCGCTCCTGCCCGGGTCAATCCGAGCCCGGAAAAGGTTTTCCCGGTTATTTTCCGTGGAACTTTTAATCCCGCTGAATACCGACATACATCATAGAGGATTAAGAGGTTTAAATTGGAAGTTACCGACGTCCGAAATAAATTTAAATCGGCTGGCAGTCTGTATTGTGATATCCGTACCGATGCTAAATGGGAACCGATATTATCCAGCAAGTAAATCTTGCGGTAGGCTTAGGCTAAGCGTGGTGGTTAATTCGATATGTGTCCAAATAAAAACATTGTACTTTTTTATCAGGATTCTTATTTATATTCCAATCATGGCACCAGTTCTATATAATTATATTAAATATTCCTAAACAGACAATTGGCAATGACAAATTTCTACAAAAAGGCACATCCATTCGTACCATAGCTTTCCTATGGTAACAAAATGAAATTAAAAGGTATCAATAAGGGCGCAGTAAATTACACTAAATCTCTGGTTCAGCGTATCCCCGACCCTTTGAAGTGGACTTCGGTAACACCTGACCAAAAATTGATTTATAGTAGAAGTCGATATTTGTGTATCTGTATAAAATATTATTACATAAATACATGTTTTAGTACTTGTGGCAATCTTTTGATTAATACTAAGATTATAAAATCGAAAGATATCTTCGTTTAAAACTTAGATATATTTATTAGATAAAAAAGTTTGCATTTATTTTCATTTATAAGAAAAATAAAAATATATACCTCTAGTATACCTCTAGTAGGTATATATATATATATATATATATATATATATATATATATATATATATATATATATATATATATATATATATATATATATATATATATATATATATATATATAAACTAAATGTTTTTCTTATTAAAGACAATTTTAGGGAGATTATTAAATAGTCTTTAATATATGCAATCTTAAAACGTATTTCAAAACTTTTTAGCTTGCAATTTAGATAAAATATGCAATACAGATTCAAAAATACATTTTAACCCTCCTATTGATACTATATTACAATCCTGTATAAGTCGAGGGTCATAAAAAAGTGGTTGTCGAAAATGAATGTGTGGGGAACACCATAGATAAGAGCTAGTGTTATATAAAAATTAACTTAAATAACAGTTTATTTCTATACTGATTAAATGCATCATAATCATTTCTTACTTATAGATAAGAATAAGACGATTAGCCACGGTCCGTAACTTGCACTACTTGTGATTCACTTTAAAGAAGAATATTAAAAAAAACTACAATGTACATCTTAGTTGAGAGAACTATATGAGATATTTTGACGTTTTCCAACTAGACTACACACGGGATTCTAAAAACGGTACTGAAAGCGTAAATCATTTATGAGCCATCTAATTTGTTCTTTTATAATGATTCAATCTTGCGACAATAAAACATATCATAACAAAATATTGTTTGGTAGGTACATTTTTTAATCTAAATATTTGCTAATATTATAATGCGGTATAGGTTATACATATATGAAATAAGTGAAATATTTCGCATTTTTAATGTATCTACTTATTAAAAACTGTTACGAGTATAAATATAGGTGGGTAGCTATAGTAAATATACCTATGTACATAAAGTAATACAAACAAATATATGTACATAACTAGCAGAACCCGCGGCTTACTGGCGTTAAAGTTACAAAAAAAAAAACAAATCCTTTGGCTTTATGTTATAAAAGTAATTAATATAGAAACATCCCCGCTTCCCGCCCGTCTACCATGCCGTATAGGATTTTCGAAGCCTTATTTGATTCTGTTAGGGAATGATTTTCGACAAACTGTAATATTCGTGTCTTATAATTTTAATTGAAGAGTATGTGTACCAACTTTCGAGTCAATCGACCCAGAGAATAAAAAGTTTCACCTCCATTTCACCCTTTTAGGGGTAGATTTTAAAAAACCCTTACTTAGTGGATTCCTACGCTTCACAATGAACACAACCTCTAATTTTCATGTTTCTAGGACAAGCGGTGTAAGCTGTGCTTTGATATATCAATAGTTTTTTTTAGGTAGGTATAAAGTATTAGTAATTTAACAAAACAGATATTTCTCAAAAACATTAACAGGCTGTTTCATGTTTAGATACATTTTTGAAGTTGTACTTCTTTTGGCACGATGGGAAAAATTATGAGAGTAAAATTTTTATGATGCGCGCGCACACCGACAGCCAAAAAGCGACATGATGAAATTAGCTGCATTCCTTTTACAAACAGAGAATTGTGACATACGCGGTGAAATCTTTAGCTATTTTTGTTTTGTTACGCTAAACAAGTAGGTATAACTTCTTACGTGCGTATATAATTACACACACACATTTTTTTTGAGATTCTTGTATTTAATATACCCACTGCTGTTCACTGTTTATGTACGCTGCTTTAAATATTTATTTTAATCACTTAATATGAAGGCATAAGAGGAATCAAGATGTATTAAATTAAAAATTTAAAAAACCCTCTACGCAAAAAATACTGGTAATTTAAGGAACAACCATTAAAAAGTAAATAATTTTGGAAAAGAGTTGATACTCTTACACCGCTGGACCAACATTAACCAAACATAGCTAAGAACAACCGCAAGAAAACTGGTTTTCAAATGAAAAAAACCGCATTGAAATCGGTCCATCCGTTTGAGAGCTACGATGCCACAGACAGACACACACACACAGACAGACACACACACACACACACACACACAGACAGACATCGACGTCAAACTTATAACACCCCTCTTTTGCGTCGGGGGTTAATAAATAAGACTTGGTTTTCCAAATAATCTTTTTGATCCAGAGAATCATCTACCGGTGCATTCACAGATTAATATTTTTATAAATTGTAGATTTTATTTCTTTTATATTCCAAAAATAAAAATAAACATTTAATGTACAATTTATCTCTAAAAATATTTTAATGTTACATTATGATATAAATACTTACATATTACATATACTAAAATTGTAACTAATCGCTGCCTGTACATGGAAGATATTTGAGACAAACTATTATTAGGGGTCTTTATTACGCATTAGAACCCAAAACAAATTTTTAGAATTTTAGTCTGTTTGTCTGGGCGTTTGTGTGCGCTAATCTCAGAAACGGCATAATCTATTTGAGTGCGGTTTTCACTAATATATTCTGGTAGGCTTTAATTAACATTTAGTATTTATTTTATTTCAATCGGTTCATAAATTAAAAAAATATGTCAATACATTAATAGAATTAATCGACACAGACATATTAAACGACCTTAGGTCTAAAATCTAAATAGTTATCATGAAAATCATAATACATATATTCCCGATAGAAAACAAAAACAAATCTATCCCACGGGAACCGTTCATTTTTCCGGGATAAAAAGTAGCCTGTTTGTTATTCTAATGTATGAACTATATTATTGTAAAGTTTTATTAAAATCCAATCAGTAGTTTTTATGTACTAAGCTGTAGTTAGTATAGTTTTCTAACTATTCCACGCAAACTGTTTAATTTTCCGGGATGAAAATATCTAAGATGTTGACCGGGGATATAAGGTACCACCACACAAAATTTCATTTAAATCAATCCAACAGTTTCGTAAATTATCCCGTACAAACAGACAGAGAAACAAAAACATTGAAAAAAATCTAGCATTTCTTTTTTATGTATAGACATTCGACCTTTACAGTTTTATTATATATGTATATAGATTACATTATGATACATAACTTATTATAACTTTACTAGTATTTTCATAAGAAAATCATCATAAAATGTACTGAAACCGAAATGAATTTTCCACTCATAAATATATTTACAGTATAAACACAAATGCTTCCAAAATATTCTACAAATATTTTAAGCAATTGTAGCAATTGTTATTTACAATACGAATTCTTATTCAAACTTTAAACATAAATATTTTTAGCTAAATTAATTGAAAACATTCCTAAAGGACCCCTTGACCGGTAAAGGGTCGAATAGACCGCCGTTCTATATTATACCCTTTTAGAGTACTTGTAAATAATTACTTAGTAATTAACACAAATACTATTTTAATAGTGTAATACTAGTATAAGTATATTATACGTATATAAAATTATTTTTAAGCTGTAGATATCAATACAACTTCAATACTTCTTTAAATACTACTAGAATTGCTTTCTCTTGTTTTGACTAGAAAATTTAAAGGTCGTCAACCCCACTTATTTAATTAAACATTAAATTATTCTCAGCAAGTTCCACGAGAACACGCACCTATTATGCGTTTATTTATCAAACTAATAGTATTATGTGGATAAATTAAATGGCCTCACAATCTTGCCCACAATCTGGGAACAAGGGCGCATGTCTATTGTCATCGTTCCGTTTAGTTCACCTTTAATTACCTAGGCGGTTTAACCTCACCTAGATAAAGATAAAGAATGCATTTATCTCGTACCCTACTTAAGTAAAGTATAAATATTTAATTAATATATTACCACTAAATATCACTCGGTGGGTGGGCCGTCATTGCGATAATTACGTCAATACGTCAATTACTGCTATGAATTATTAATGCTTTCCTATTCCTGTCGTGATAAACACTCGTATAATTATGAAGAAATTTTAACACAATTTATTATTATTGAATTAATTGCAATAAAACATTTTTAGGAATTTATAATACACTAATAGTTCATCTATTCATCACTAGATGTCACTGTTTTGAGAATAATTTCTAATATACATAAACGGTTGAAATAAAGCAGACATGATAATATTTAATTCATAAATAAATTATTATTTTATTACACAGCAATACTTAATTGATTCGTCAATATAAATACAAGAAACAGAGAGGCTTCAGTAATAAAACTGGCTGTTAATCATATTGGACAAGATTGAGATAGCGACAAATGTCCGTAGTTCAATACACCGCCACTAGAGGGCGTGATTTATGGTAAACTTGATAGGCTTAAACCATTATTGCGTTGTGACTGGTTATTTAAGAGAGCTTTATTTCTAACGAATTAAAAAAATGCTAAGCTATTTTCTTGCTAGTTTATTTTTATTTATATATTATAACTGACTTTAATATATAGAGTCAATCAACTCAGTTTTAGAAGAGACGAGACGAGACTACTATCATTTATAAATAACAACTACATATGTAAAAAATAATTATAATCATATTAATTTTTAATATATTTTAAAGCTTAAAATGCTACCAATTTATTCTACATACATATTTAAATCGCTCGATAATACATACTGAATATAATCTGTTGTGGTATTTCTTAATAATAATACGCACAGGGGTAACGCACCCCTAAAAATTAAAAATGGCCGCCAGAGAAGCACTCTCGATTGGAGGCTATAACTCATGCCGCCGCCGGCAGGGCTGTGCGTCATTTGTCTATGTCACCCCCACCCCCTTCGAGAACGCTCGGGAAGAAAGGGAACAACTGATCTATTGCAAGTACAATGCTTGACCGGATGTTTAGGGATTCTAACTAAATTAAACAACAATGAATGAAAATCTATAAAAATGGAACGTAAACGTAGGAATTTACTAAAAAACGAAAGAAATAGCTAAAGTATTTTAAGGCTTCATGTAAAATTGAGCTTTGAGTAATTGAAGTTTACGAGTTTCATAAAATACCAGAAATAGATGTTTTAATTATGAATGAACTAAACGTTTCGTCAAACTTTATATTATAAAACACTCTCAACTAATTGAAATTACGTAGTCTAAAAATTTATTATTTTCCAATTTACACGTACCTAATTCATATATCTTATGTACTGAACAGTTGCTATCAGTTTTCAAGTTGTCATAACAATTAGATAGATATAATAAACTATGAGCATTGACTTATTGACTTTCATTTGACATACGTAGTGCTCTTGGCAACTACTTCTATGTGTACTGTTAACACTATGATAAGATACAAGTTATATTTTACGCCTAATTAGTTTTTCCATGTCACCTAAACGTAAGTAATCTTAATCTATGTTTATGAATACACCATAGCTATAACTCAGAGCGACTGGTTTAACCTCCGATTACATTTCTATCAAAAACAAAATTAAGCAAATACTCTTTAATTCGAATACTTATAGCTTGGGTCGTTTGTGAATAGAAATAAGGCATATAATAGATACTCTTTTGTGTTTTTGAAGAGAAAAAAAATTGTTGTGACTTCGCGTGATAGTGGGCAGTATCGGAACGCAACGCACGCACTAAAACAAAATTATTTTAATAAACCAGGTTAGGTAGATGTTTTGATTTCCCCCAAAACTAAGAAGGAATAAGTAAAATTATTCGAGGCGGTCATGTATTTTTTCTTTGAAATGTCAACGGCACTTAGAAAATATCATTGTTATGTTAATGATTTATGTTTTTATTAAGAATGAAAATTTTTCATGCAATTTTTACTTATAGTACCTATTTTTATTAGTCATCTTAATATAATCATGTTTTCTAGGAAGGTATTTTATGAATTTAGTATTTAGTTTTTGTGTACCTATAGTTTATCTTCAACTGTAAAGAAGAACTTCCGCTAGCATCGTTAAAACAAGGCGTACGAAATTAAAGCTGATGTGAATTGCTTAGAATAAATTTAAATAAATCTAATAAATATTGAACTAAATTCCACAAACTTTAAAATATATTGTTCAACCAAACGGAGATATTTCGAAATGGATCTGTCTTATGTATGTGTAACTCAGTAGTTGTTAAGTAAAACGAGATAATTTGAAAGTCGGTTAATATAATAAAGTGAACAAATATTAAATAAACTAGTTTTTAATGGTCACCACGTAACTACTACGAACTATCGCGTGGGAACCGCTAGGCAAATGCAGGCAGCATTTCGAGGAAGGTTGAGTTACTTTAGTATATGATCTGGAATTTCATGTTTTTACTTATCTCTAACTTTAAATTTTAACAAATTTGGGCTAAGAAACATTTATAATAAAGACACGGTCTTCACGGTCGGCTACTGTCATAACAATATGTTATTACGTTATTTGATTTACTTACAGATAAAATTCCTCTACTCTCACAAACTTGAAAATAAAACGATGAAACTTTTATTAATATTTAAATTCAGTTAAAGAATCTCAAGTTCCATAAAGCCTTACTACATAAAAGCGCATCGCTTTTATTTCTATTAAGTCCAACAAAAGTTGACCAAAAATAAATCACCGACGACAACTCTATCTTTGAAATAACAAAGCATTCGCATTCGCAATGATTATTATCTCTAAAACAAACTTAATGCATTTACGGCTAGTAGCGACACGGTCTAGAGACATTTTACTAACCTACCAATTAAACAATGCAGCCATTCTCATACTTATTACTAGGACTTAGCGTCCAATTCAATAGGTTTCGCTAGCATTATAATATATGAGAATATGCAACTTTATATTAGCATTCGTCTTGAGCTTTAAGCTTATTAATATAAGTTCTATTATAGAATGTATTATGCTTATATAATGTGGTTTATTAAATAGTAAGAGCCGGTCGTGATCAAGGATCGTGATTGCAACACCGCACTGCGTGCCCTTTGGACACGGGTTCCGCAGCCGTGAAAAATCACTTTAACATGTGCTAGATGCTTTCCACGGCAATGTTCTAATCTACCGAACAGTCAACAGTTTTTATTTACATAATTACTAATTAGCTATTTATTTCTTTTAAAGAAGTAGTCAATTTATAACGTGTCATTGGGAAGTGTTTCTGAATTCCGTCGTATTAACGTAATTATAAGTAGGTATTTCTTATATTTATTGCATTGCGGGTAATTTTTGATTCAAAACTTGGTATCCCGCTACTTCAATGACATTACAATGACATACTAACCTTGGCTTGATGCTGCAGCAACACCTGGAATCTGCAAAATACTCAACTCTTTTCTAAAATACCGCAGAGATATCGTGTTTAAGCTCGTTGAAATGGCCTCAATAAATAGGCTATTGTGTTGGGGTTTTTTTTTTAATTAATGTTTATTATATTACCTATATTTTAATGGGAGCCAATAAAATTAGGATGAAAAGTAATAGTTTATACCTAGTATTTTTTTTTATATAAAAAAATCTCATTAAACGGTCTAGCAAAACGAAACGGTTGTAGAAGTTTCTAACTACTCAATTCATCTAAGCTAGGTCTGAACAAATATCACTACTGCATTATATAGCATTATATAGCAGGTAGTGCTAAAGTAAATTTATTGCTAAAATTAAAACATTATTCATAATAAATATTTATTTTTACAGAATATGTACAACTGAGACAAGTATTTACTTATTTATTTGCTTCTACATATACTGTATAAGGCAATATCAAGGGTAACTTTACAGCTTAATATCATGCGTAGTATGTTTTGATGGTATTGATACTGTCAATAGCTTAATTTAACATTCGAACACCGAAGTGCGACGAGTAAGGCGCACAAGGGATCATAAAACATTATGGCTCTATTCTATTCGATACGTGATAACTCCTGGAGCAATCGGTGAATTTTAATGTAGGGCTCGGTGGTGCCACTGTGACACCGATTAGCTTCCGGGAAGTATAGGAGTGATGATTCCGAAAATTTTATTGCAAATGTATAATAGAAACACCGATATTTTTATATAAAGTTTTGTAAAACTTTTGTGGTTTATATTTTTAATGTTACTAACATTATAAATGTGAAAGTTTAGATGGATGTTTAAAATTTTAAAATATGTTGGTTCATTACCACACAGCACCATCTAGCTCCATGGTAAGCTTCAAGGCTTGTTTTATGGATACCATATAGTTGATGCACTACATATGTATATACATATAACTTTTAAATACATATATAATATTATAAATTTTGTTTAGATGTTTGTTATTCAATCATGCAAGATCGGTTGAACGGATCTGGATAAAATTTGGCATAGAGATAGACTATAGTCAGCAATAGCATATAGGCTATTTTTTATCTCGGAAAAGTATAAAGTTCCCGTGGAATAGATTTGTTTCTGTTTTTTAGAGGTGAAACCGAGCGAAGCCAATCCCTAGGTACGTTTTCACGGTTAGCTATGTTTAGGTATACATAAATAGTAGCTTGCTGCTCCTAAGATATTCATTTAATTTAAATTATATAGCGATTTACCCACGTTTTGCTCGGGTGCGTACGCCGTACACAGATTTGTTCATAATTTCATGGGTTTTATTTTTTTTCGCGGAACCCTGATTCTTTTTCTAAAATTAAAGTAGCCTAAGTTACTCCCTATAACATCAGCTATCTGCAATCTGCAAGTGAAAGTCCCGTCAAAATCGGTCCAGCCGTTTCAGAGATTAGCCGGAACAAACTGACAGACAGACAGACAAAAATTGTAAAAAATGTTGTTTTGGTATATGTACCGTGTATACATCCATATGCATTTAGTAAAAAGCGGTTATTTTAATATTACAAACAGACACTCCAATTTTATTTATCTGTATGACTAGCGACTCGCCCTCGCTTCGCTCGAGTTCGTCCCTAGGTATAGACGTTTTAACGGTAAGTACAATGTACATACATAGGTATAGAAAAGTAGGCAGGTTATTTTATATTTTTTCTTTTTATTAAAACTTTCCTTGTACTTTAATGAACATACGAAAATAAAATAGCTCAATCGGTCGAGCTGCTCTATATAGATAAAATAAATAAATAATATATAGATTAAATCAATTGTGACATATTTCAATACATTTGAATAATAGTTATCTTTCAATACATTTGAATAATAGTATATTGATTGATAGATGGATCCGAAAACAAAACTTAGTAATTTATAATTTAAATTGGTCTTATAACGTCAAAGTACAACATAAACGAAGTACAACATATCTAGATGGTATATTTTTTATACCTAGAAGTTTCTAGAATTGAATTGTTTAGGTACGAATGGATAAAAAAAGTTCTAAATATTGATGATGCACATACGTTATACAAACAACAACCATTTCCATAATTGAATAACATTATTTTTTATTGCATAGATAAATACACAATTTGTCAGTGTTTGATAAATCGACTTACTGTTCGATAGTAGGTACAGTTCATAGTAGGTAATGCCACATAGTAATATGTAGTAAAGCTGCGTTTTTATAGACGCGTATGGCTATTTACAGCGTATTTTATGAGGTGTCAACAAGTGATCAGTTGCATATATAAATAATTATATAAAGTGCATTGGAATTTTTCGAATAAATCGTGAAATTTTCATGTTTTATTCATTTTATGTAGATTTTAGATCTAATTTGTTTACGTTCCCACGTTGTTTTTTATAAATTGTAAATTAATTTTCATCATTTTTATATTTTTTATTGATAATAGTAATAATACCATTTAAATGTCGCTGACAATTTTTATTACAATGTAAAACGGGATATTTACCATGTTTAGCACTTACTTTTGACAACCGATATTTATATTTTCTACATCGATGCTAAGAGATTAAGGACACTCAAGCCTAAATTATGGAGGAAATCAGTAAAATAAAAAATATATTAAATTAAATACAGCAAATGTGTTAAAAAATCGTGGTTAAAATATTTATATAAAAGTATAGGTATAATATGGGTATCACGTTCACCTCATTGTTCGATTATTAACGGCTATTACATATTAATGTAACTAATAAACGCAAACAATTATTTAAAAAAAAAATTATTTAACAAGTACTTCGTAAACAAGTTCAGTCAATATATGATCAATAAACTATGTTCCTTTATCAGTTTGTTCCCATCTTTTTATGTTCAATAATATTTAGAATTAAAAAAATATGGAATTTTTTATTTCGACTTTCTGCAGGGTACCTAAATTGTTATAGGTAATATGATGAATACAAAAATAAAATAAACCTAACAATATTAAGAGTATCTCGCTGAATATTCTCAGCAGAACAGCATTCCGAGTCTTTGGTAGCTTCTTCACGGACTTACTATGACACATAGAAATATTAAGAAATATTGTTACCCATACAAAATTTGCACCCTTGCACCTATCACTACTTCATATTTCTGGACGGATCTACAAAATACTACAAAAATCTACAAAAATCAATAAAGAAATATGCTGCTATAATAATTTCAGCCTTCCAATTCCAGTGGCTTGAGCTTAATTTAATCATAGACAAGTGCAAAATTTACTATTGGAAATTATTTGTAAAAAGCTATTAATAAATTATTTCTAATAAGCCTCTAAGTATGGGGATAAATGATTTTTTATTTATTTAATTAGTATATTAGGTAGGACGCTCCCAAAATTTACAAGTGCAATTCCCACTTTAAAAGGTCCAACGAAAAAAAGCACTGTATAGGTAAAATAAATATTAGGTCAAATACCTATACGGAAGGATTAGATAACTATGAAAATATAAGTTATATATTTAAATTTTATTATTTTTGCATTACTTAGTGTTCGCTGTAACTCAATGTTGCTGAAATTTTATGAGGCTACTAGACTCACAAAGTTAAGGTGTCTTGTTTTTTACTCCATTATATATTGATAACTAATAACTGTAGCTATTTAAGTCATTCCATAAGTTCATCCTTAAACAATAAATCAACTTTATCTGGAAAGGAGATTCAATTAGAGACAATTCTGTCAAAAATATCTTTATTACAAAATATTTTGATAAGAGGTATATTAAATTTATTAATTTATGACAGATTTGATAATAATATTATTATGATATAATAAATCAAGCATTATTATTTATGCTCTATATAGTATATAGGTATGTACGAGTATGTATCTAAATAATTTCAATAATATTAAGAAAATATAAGAGGAAACATCTAATAACCAAATTCAATAGTGAAAATCAGTACAATTGGGACATACATAGTTAATCATTCGTTAGCATACCAATCTGCATGTGTAACGCCGACTGATGGCCAACTGTAATTAATAATTTCGACACTGTCTGATTAACATTTATATCAGCGTTTGGCAGAGCGATGTCGTGGGCGATCGTAGGGGAATGATGATGATTGATTACCTCGTGTGAGGAGATGTTGCCAAATATTCATAAAGGTTAAACAATGCTTGGATTTGCATGCTAGAGATATGCTATGCAGATACTTGTTACATTAGTTGTTGTAAGATGAAATCGATAAACATTGAGCTAGAAGCCATTTTGTGGTATAATTTGCCACAAATCAGCACCTAATATACCTAGTTAATACCTAATTTATTGTTATATTTTTCAAGCCTAAAGTTAAAACAGTACAACGAAATAAATACATTACCTATCGAGTAATAAATCTTCATTAGAAATGGAAGTATACTTACACATAATTGCACAAAGCTAATACGTATTCATAATTGCTATATACATCGTCAAAGTTTGGCAACGGTCTGCAAATTGGTAAAATAAGGCGTAGAAATTGTTTCGATGAATATCTTCATACATTGCAGGTATACATTTTCGCAATGTTCGTTATGATTTAGATGTATTATATTTTTTTATTTAACGTGTTTGTATAGGAAGAAGACATAAAATTTCGACATGTGAGAGTCTGACTTAGTATATACCATGGGTTCCGTACAAACAACAAGTTTGAATAATTTTTCCATGTATGTAATTTATTACTTCAAAATTAAAATAACATATTTACGTGCCCACACCATTCATTTTAAAGACACCAAAAATAATTTCTCAAAGACACTATGGAAACAAAGTTAATTTTGCGACCATAAGAAATTTTCTTTAAAATAATTTTGGGAGTATATCTACTATTACTAGAAAATTGTTTAGAATTTTCCACCTGGTACTTTAAAAGTTAGAGGGCGACGGCGGAGACAATGTTTACGACTTTAGAAGCGTCGTCGTTTAGAAATACAATCTATCTCCTTTTTAAAGGTTTTTTCAACACGCTTATTCTAACTATTTTGGCGTTAAACGTCTTTAAAATCAACATACGTTATACGGGTACCCAGATCAGAATAAAAACCGACTTCCAGGCACTGAAAAGTAAAAAATAACTAAACGGGGGTTTGCATTTAGAATAGATACTTAATCAGATATTTTCGAAGTCGGTGTACTTTGATTTGTATTGGCTGGCACCGACTTCGAAAAAATCTGGTTAAATATCTATTCTAAACGAAAACCCTCGTTTAGTTATTTTTTACTTTTCAGTGCCTGGAAGTTAGTTTTTTTTAAGTTTTTATTTTTCTATTTTTAGTGTAGACGTAATAAGCAGGTAATTTTTAAGAAGAAAGATTTTAAAAACATTTTTAAGCCATTTATTCAGACATGATAAGGCCATTTATTCAGACCCCTAATAACAGTCACAACCCATCAAGGTGTAAAGTTCTCATCAATACATATTAATCAAGCCCAAACACCAGGTAATTGCTGTAAATCATTGAGGAGTTCCCTCGACTGTCTTTGGGGTCCATCATCAGATCGACTCCAGACTTCATTAAATAGCAGTGCTTTAAAATACCTAATAAACAAGTTAACAAACGCACTAGTCGCCGCTACAATTTTCGAAGGTTCCCCTCGATTTCTCTGAGATCCCATCATCAGATCCTGGTTTCCTTATCATGGTTGGTACCATGGGATACCCTTGGGATATCTCCTTTCCAACAAAAAAAGAATTGTCAAAATCGGTTCATAAACGACGAAAAAATCCACGAACACAGATAAAAAAAACATATACGGTCGAATTGAGAACCTCCTCCTTTTTTTTTGGAAGTCGGTTGAAAATGGATTGTAACGAAATAGGTTGCATGAAACAGGTTGCATTAGGTTGTCATAGTGACTGTTGTTATTGTTTGAAAAATGATAAATATGATATTCTTTCCGTTGCTATCTTCAAAGATTATTATTTTTACTAATTGGGTTTCAGATATGTAAAATATTTATAACTAGCGGCTTAATATTTATAACTATAATCGCTGTTTTCGCTCCTTTCTATTCGGTGTAACTCACGACCTCATTATAAAGTGTTTATAGAATTTATTCCGACTTATGGATTTAAATAAAAATAAGTGTTATTTAGATAAAATGCATAGGAAATAATAACCAGGAAGTGTATAAAAAATATAAAAAATCAAAACATATATCGATCTCAGCTCGTGCTGTAGATTGAAATTTCACGTTAAACCAATGGCGGAGTGCCCTTACACAGACCCACCCGATTTTTTTTCACTTCTTAGCTGAAATATATAAAGTGTCACCCCTTTTATTATAATTTGAATTTATCATTATCTGGCGGTTCACACTAGAGTAATTATCTACTTTACTACTATACTATAAGACCTATTATTTCCGATAATAATAGCAGTAACATAATAAAAGAAAGACAAGAAATTTCTAAAAGCTTCATTTTAACGTTTTAGGTACTAAAAAATGACAAAAATGTCAGTTTTTGATTACGTATGTAATACTAATTTTACGACTTTATTAGTATTTAATCGAGTTTTAAACATCGATGACTGTGGTTATTGAAAAATAAAAAATCTCGTTACGATAAAAATTAATTGTTTATTAAACAATTACATGTCTTAATAGATTTTGATCACCCGCTGGTCAGTCATAAGTAGTATTCTATAATGAAGTACACTCCATGGGGCTAGATCGTTAGAGTACACATAAGAATCAAATGATGTTATTATAAGATACTATAAACTCTGTATCTACAGTATGTAATAATGAAGTTAAATTAACTTCAAAGCCAATGACCCATGTCATTTTATATCTTTACCTATTTAAAGTATATTGTAAAATATAGAAAGCTTAGAAGCTTGAGCTTAATTTTACTTATTTCAAGCCACTAACGTAAAGCTAAATCACATTAAAAATCATTCATTCAAAGTTTTGTTTATAGCAATGGTATGATAAATACCTACCTACATATACCCATACTTCCATATTTTAATATTATAAATGTGAAAGTGTGTTTTGTTTGTTTGTTTGTTTGTATTTCTTTCAAATTGAAACAGAGTGACGGATTGGCGTTATTTTTTGTGTGGAGATAGTTGGAGGGGTGGAAAGTGATATAAGCTACTTTTTACCGCGGGAGATTATCTCATTCCCACGGGAAAAAACGTTATAATACAACCTACAATACTCATCATACCTATGTACGAGTGTAATATACATATATTTTATATATTGACTATTTTTCCATACAAACCGTTAAAACGTACCGACCGAAGCGAGATTGTGTCGTTACTAATGAATGTATCATGAAAGTTTCAAAATACAAATCTATACTAATATTATAAAGAGGCAGAGTTTGTTTATTTGCTTATTTGTGTATTTTTGAGGAAGGCTATAGGCTATATATCATCCCGAAAAATGTACGGTTCCCGTAGGACAGATTTGTTTTTGTCTAGGGATGAACCCGAAGCGAAGCAAGGGTGAGTCGCTAGTATTATATATTTCAAGAAACAAATTAAGGTACTCATGTTATAAAATAATAACTAAAACTCTGATTACTCTTTTCGAAATAATGAATGTTATTTATTTCAATTTGTTTTTTGTAGTAGGTATATGCATTAGGAGATAAGTAAAAAAATATTCATACATTAATAATTTCAAATAAGGTATAATTATCTGTTCACGTTTAAAACTAATGTTAGATGAAAAATACTAAAGAAAGTTCTTTCAACAATGATTGATAGTCAATAAAAGATTAATCTTCCTCTGTTCCTGTTGAAGCAAAAACTCAAAAAGCAAAAATTGTGGAAAAGCTACGCTTCATTTACCAACATAATATGTTATTAGGTATAGACTAATCACGTCATAAATTACAAATAATGGGGTTATAAGCCTTCAAAGATATTGAAAGATAATGTTTTAATGAGGTACATAAGCATCTACAATAAAAACATCTACTTGTTTTTCTTTGGTTTTCAGTGGTTAGTATCATATGTATCTATAGAGCAACTTTCTGACATTCAGCAACTTAATAATAAAAGAAATATGAAAAATATAATATATTTAACGAAATATCTTCACATACGTTATTCCACGAATCTAATAACTCATGTTACATCGCAATTATTTCAAAATCCCCGGTCACACCTCGATATAATTCGTGATCGACACGCGCGGACCTTTTTCATCAATTTGTCAGACACATTGATATGCGAAATGTCGTCGCGATTCGCACGTTGCATACATACGATTAAAAAATCGCCGCGGTAGGTGACCGGAGTGTACTCAGCTTTAATTGTATAGATTTAGCGTCACACGCCGACTCTTAATTGTCTAATTTGTAGCGAAAACAAGGCATGGTTGCGGACGAATATATTACTATGGCATGCAAGGACTTTCTTTTGGAACGGGAAAGAAGCAAGTCTCGTAGAGCATAGTAAATAGGATTACGATTTTAGGCCTTGTTTTTAAAGGTGACCTCTATAGCTATGTGGCTTACACGTGGGTAGGTATATCCGTTAGAAGCTTTTTTATTTTATACTAAAAACAGCTTCCATAAAGCAAAATAAAAAGAAATGTACCTGGAGTAAAACTTATTACTATATACTATAATTACTACAATAAATCTTTTTGTTATGAGCCTATTTGGATTTAGTTGTACTAGTAGTGTACTGTACTCCGACATGACTGATTTTGTCCATTAGCTCTATACCGACATTTTTTAACCTTCCTACTAATTGTATTAGTTTTAAAAAACCACGCAACGATTATTCATGATTTATTGTTAATTCAAAAGATATGTTAAAAGAAGAAAAATGAAGAAAAACCGTAATCCATGGTACTCTTCATTGATTGTATTTTTTTTTTATTTAAAAATAATAATCTAGCCTCGTAAATATTTAAATCTAGACAGACCCTATCTTATTAGGGCGAAAAGTAATAAAAGCTCCGATTGTTCACCACCCAGTTGGCTCTAAAATTGATATTCTTTGTATGTCTAGTATACAGCCAAGTATCTGGCGTCATACCTCGCGGGTGGGCCTTACTTGATACCTAACATCGTAAACCTAGAATGAACGCTGAATACGAATCCTAGGTGAATGTCCTAAGCGTACTAATTAGTATGAATCACTCATTAGCGAAGTCAAATCTATTATTAATAAAGCTTTTGAACTTGTTATGCTCATATAAAGCAATTTGAAAATGGCATTGTAATGCTTAATAAAGCATGATTTTATACAATAATTACACACACATGTATTTACATATGTTATTCTAAATTATGGTAGAAAATGTAAAGTTTGTTAATTATTTTCTTACTCAAAGTGTTAAAAATTATATCTGTTATATTGTACATAACTCCCAATACTACTAAATTATATTAAATTCTTCTATGAGGCTTTATTGTAGTGTAGATAAGTTACAGCATAGCTTAACGAAAGCACTAAGAAATTTCCAACTTTGGGCAAAAACTATTGGTTGGAGTTGTTATTAGTTGACATAAGTTTTATTTCTCATAGCTTATGTGCGGCTTGAAAATGAACGCTAGCTCTACCATATGTGACTTCCGGCCGTAGACTCGTACATCTTTACGTCTGATTGTTTTGGTATGCCCGTACATATAAGATACAATTGTAGCTTATGGTTCAATATATAAGATATATATATATATATATATATATATATATATATATATATATATATATATATATATATACATACATATGTATAGAATAGATGTAAAAAAATACCAATACATACAATATGAAGCCGTACATATCAAATTCGCAGTTTCTACAATACAATGTATTTTATTGTAATTTTAAATTAAATTAGTTTACCTTAAAACATAGAAGTCATTGAATTTTTAATTACTATATTCAACAAGAAATAATAAGGTTTAACCTATTATACAACTGCGGGGGTCAAAACACCTTGTGACTGACGACTTAACATTTTATTGAAAAGGAACTTGTAATATTATTCTATTCGCCTCTTTGTGTATGTACAGCTTTGAGGCATATTACCCATATTATATTATTATTTATTACTATAAATATGAAGTACTAACATTTTATTTATTAACTTCCAAAAACAATTTAGAGAAATACAGTTAGTTGTTTTAGCTGATATATAGCTGATATGTAGGATGCACATTTTTGACATAGCTTTTCCAATCAGGGCAAGATAAAGGCATCTATCTATCAATCTAATATGTCGTGTCTGACTATAAACATATATAACATGTACTAGCGACTCACACACGCTCCGCTCGAGTTCGTCACTATTTACGTTTTAACGTTTAGTATAGATTTCTCAGAGATGAGATATTTTCCAGCAGTAAAAAGTATTCTATATGTTGATCCGGATAACCAGCTATTATCTTAGCAAATTTCATCAAAATCCCTCCTGTGGTTTTCCGTGATGCGGGGACAGACAGATAGACAAAAATTCTAAAAACTGTAGATTCGGCTTCTGTATCGATAATAATGACTATTTCAATAAGATTTTCAAAAAAATATTTAATGTACAGATTTGGCTTAGTTTCAATTTTATTATATGTATAGATAGTGAATTCACAATAGGTGGTTAAAGGGTAAAAATATGTGAATGTCTTATTTTTAGTTGGACTTAAAAATTCTAAGACTTAAAAACTGACCATTGGAACTGACTTTCGTAGACTCTAGCAGTCCTATTATATCTATGTGTTTTAATAGCTTAATGCAAAAAATACTTGATTTTTAATTTTGTTTTCTAACACATTTAAACTCAAATTATACATCATGTTGATGATAAAACCTTGTCCAATGCAATCAAAATAGACAATTGGTAGAGTGAATAACCGAAAGGTTAACTTAAAATAAGTTATTTATAAAGAATATATCGTAAAAACGTTTTAAGTAATAAATAATGTAAATTAAATGTCATCTGATAAAAGTTATTACGATTACAATTTAAATTGGACACTGGCCATTTCCGGTTCACTATCAATAGCCCACCTTTCTTTAAAGTTCGTACAATGAACGTTTACGATACGTCACTTGAATATAAATAAACGTAAGTACCTTAATTTTATAGTTGTTGTTAACACAATCAAGATAACATAACAAGAGCCGATGGTACGTGGCCGTCGTTCATCGACTTTGATTTATGGCTTCCCACAATTTGACGTCAAAACATAAAAGTTCTGCATAAAATTTTATCTCAATTTGTTGCGACGGCGTCCGCACCAGTCGAAAATGCATTCGCCGATTTATTACGCTCTATAAACATCGGCAAACTAAAACAAGTATGTTCTCGCAGCGGTAAAATAAAGACAAAAGACGACACCCATAAATCGCCGCTGAAAAGTAACCAAAGCATTATACAGTTGCATAACAGTACAGTAACAGTAAATAAAAAGAGGCAAAAGGAGCAAAACTGCACGAAACTGTGCGCTTTTAAATACGGACGACGTTGAGCGCGGGTAAGGCAAAGACATTTATGTTCACTAAACAAGTAGTAAAAGTCACTACTTGAGCGTTTTTATGGCACTCATAAATGTCAGATTGTGCGCCGGGGTTTAGCGGGACGCACGCTTCGGCCCGACTGTGGGTAGTTGAGGCGTCCCTTAATTGATTCCACGCGCTTTTCAATTTGTATGCCTTAATGATATCGTTTACATGTTTATGGCATTCGTATTTCGTTTATTACACCTGCTTCTTCTCTTTTTTTCAGGTAATTTTTTGCTACAAAAACATAAGACCCATTTTTCAAGCTTATAAAGGTAAGCTCCGATTAACAACAAAATATTTTAGCAAATAATGATGATGAAGTTGAAATTTGTGAACCAACTTATTATTGTTATATACATTTGAACACTGTAGAGTGTAGTATGTTATATACATAGGTACTAGAAATTTTTAGTACATGCGTTGGCATAACAAGAGCGTCTGTAAAAGGAAGCGGCCGGCGCAGACAGACGTGAGAATAGCGTGAGTTTTCACCGCGGGGCTGCTATGCAAATTATTGCATCATTAAACACCTCGCTTGGGCTTTGCGTTAGATTGACGTTGGTAATGTCACTTATCTTGTGGAAATAAAGCTGAGTGCACACTTCATTAGACAATAAAAAGATTCATTTAATACACTCGTTTATACCACTCGTTGGTTACTTTAAATTATGTTATATTCAAAGTACATATTTAATAAATATATAGAATTGTTTTTTCTTTCTATCTATAATCTATATTATTTATATAATCTCGGCTTTTATTGTTAAAAATCTGAGGTTTCTATGTCTAAGCAATACGATTTTTTCATACAAATCATTTCTATTTTATTTCACCTACTGAGGGGTTTATGAGAATTAATAACATCCTCATATAATATCGGTTCCAGTATTTTAAAACCAGTTGTAGTATTTAGCCGCAAAAATCCAGCAAACAGACATAGATTTTGGTGCTAGCAGTATTAATTAACGATTTATATTAGTCTTTCACAAAGGATGTCCTTGTCCTAACTTAATTATGGTGGTGTAAAATATGTAAAATTTACCTAAAAATTGTAAGACACTTTTTCTATATTTATGTCAGCAAAATAAATAACTTCAGTTTTGTTAACCTTCATATCTACACATTGTTTCCTAGCAACGAAAACGACATAGGTATTGTGTATGTCTATTGAATATTCTGATTGGTTGTCCTTCGTGAAGGATTTGTTCCGGCGGATGCGTTTGATTGGCATTTGTTCAATTATAGTAAAAGGTGTTCGTTGCTTGTCTTGTTTGTAAGTATTAAGTAACTGAGAATACTCTCTGCAGCCTTGTAATATTATGAAGAGACGAGTCACAATAAATAATAACCTAGTGAATGATTCGTAAATAATATTATTAGTACCTGGGCGACCGAGCTTCGCTTGGAGTTTTTGGCCAAAAGTACAAATTTCTTTTTTTTTTCTAAATAAAAATTGAATAAATACAAAAAAAACAAAAGTATTCAACCGGGATTTGAAACCAGATACCTGTGATTGTCAATCTTATGCCTTGGCCGCTTGACCACGCTTGAAAGTGTGCGAAATTATCGACCATATTTTGCGTGGAATAATTGCGAAAGAAAACCGTATGAAAAGTCGAAAACACGCATTTTCCCAGACATAAGACTAATTTAGATCGATTTTTGCCCCCGGAAAAGCCCCACTTAGAAAATTTCAACGAAATGCTTAGAGCCGTTTTTGAGATCACCGGTATAAATAAATAAAAATAAATACATAAATATACAAGAATTGCTTGTTTAAGGGTAATAAATAGATATGTTTCTTACAATGAAACCTATACAGAATTGTTATTGATGTCATTATTAATATGATTAATATTTTAAATAAAACTTATCTTGAAATATATAGGTATGTAATAAAAATACAGATAAAAAACTACACAAAATATTATTGAGCTTTTAAAATGAAGCGTTCACTGTTCTAAAGGATAAAAATAATATTTCCCAAAACTTTAAAAAACGTTACTTCTAAAAAGTACTTTGTATTTAACTTATAAAAACAAAAGTTAATGTACGTATTTAAACTATACTTTTTTATCAATATTTGAAAGAAAATCTTATATTATATACATAACTCCTACGAATTATCGTATCTGAAGTCTTTAGTTCAGAGATATTTAGTTCTAACTATAACGCTTCGGGTTATCAATTTATAAGAAACATATACAATATACATACATATATGTATTACATAGCAAAGGAAAATCCAGTGTAGTTTTAACGAGATCACGCATATTGTATTTGTGACTAGGGAAGGTGCCAAGCACTTTCTACTCCTTGTAATTCTATTGCTGTATAACAACGTAGCAGTGTTTATTGAATATACACCTATCTAGTACTTTATAAATTACTAGCAGAACCCGCGGCTTCGCCCGTGATCAAACTACGAAAAAAAAACACACTTTTTCGCAATACATACTTACTTTATTATTTGCAAAAAAGGTATGTGATTTATATTAGATATATGGAAAACAAATTTAATTTTAGCGATCCTAACTCAAAATATCCAGTATCTTAAAATATGTTAAACGTAGGTATGTTCGGTAAATAAATTTTCATTTTAGGTATTTAACAAGCTACTCTGTCTCTATTTTTTGCACATTTTTCTACTTAGTTTTCCAAAATTAGAGTAAAATAGTACAATGATACAACTCGCATACAATGCTTGTATTCAGCACTTTTTAACGTCCCACTGCTTGGCACGGGCCTCCCTTCAATACGAGGGGAATCAGGCCATAGTCCACCACGCTGGCCAAGTGCGGATTGGCGAACTTCACATGTCTTTCGAAAACCTGCTAGGTTTCTCAGACATGCAGGTTTCCTCACGATGTTTTCCTTCACCGTAAGGCAAGTGGTAATCATGTTAGAAATGATTCGCCCATGAAAATATCAGAGGTGCGAGACCCGGGATTTGTTCCCGCTTCACTCGTTTTCCCAAGCGAGCGCTTTACCACTGGGCTACCACTACCTATACAGCGCACGGTACTTATACAATGCTTATGACTTTAACATCAAGTTCGCAACTCGGCCAATATGGATTAACTAACTAACAGGGTAACATCTACGTTATTTTTATAGACCCAATGCTATGTACATCCTAAACTTACAATTAAAATTCAAAATATTTTATTCAGCATTAAATTATTATATTTTTTTACTGAACGTCATGAGTCTACTACCAGTTCGGAAAGAAGAAGCTTGACCTGAGAAGAACTGGCGAAAGAAACTCAGCGGGACTAATATTATTTCATTGTTTTTTTTATAAAGTTAAATTATAAATTACAATATTTCTATAAAGTTGAAGTAGCCTGGAGGCGATCACTTCTTTCCCAAGGCATTGCCATCTTATATAAAATCCTTTAGCACACAAACGTTCTTTAACAAATTTTTTTTTTAATTTCGCGATAGAAGCTTTTTGAACATTTTCTGGGATCCTGTTGTACAAGCGTACTCTATACATTGTCCATAAAAAGAGTTACCGACTCTGTGTAGAAGGGTAGCAGGCACTACAAGTTTGTGTTTGCTTCCTCCTTCTCCTTCTTTTTTAAGTTACATGTAAAATGTGCCATTCTTATTTTGCTATAGCGTTTTGGCCGCTGCTACGCTCGCGTGGAAAAAAACTTTACTCTGTTTTAATTTCCTTTGAATTTATATTTATGTTTATGTTGTCAAATTAATTTTTTAATATTGTATTTTCATTTATGCAATCACTTTAGATTTACTTAACATAGTCTACGCTAAATAACTAACCACAAATATACTACATCGGTGGATGTTTTGTCTAGTTCTGGGTTCCGCTAAAATGTTCCTGTAAAAAGCAATTCTCTCTTAAGCCTGAGCCTGCTACTTTTAACGACAGGCCCTGAGATATACTAACGGTCACTGCAAAGCAAACTTTAAGGAGGGATTACAATAGATTAAATTCAAAGGCATAGTCAGAGGTTATCAGTGATATTTGTGGTATACCTAAAGACTGATTCCCCTGAGTACATCCAGCAAACACAGTGGCCGCTATAATGTTTAATGAATTACTCACAGTCTAATCCCGTTATATAACTTAGGTGACTTTTCATTACAGGTGTGCCAACTTTTGAAAGGAGGATATACATAGCAGGATACTTTCTAGCTAGATTCTCTCTCTCGCATTCTATGGCTAAAGTTATACATTTATATTTCATTTGGATTCAGTATAATTTCCGTTCTCTACTTTGTATCACACACAGTAAGTGTGCACTTACGGAGAACTTGAACCCTGCTACTCTTTTCAAATATATTCAACCAACTCCAACGTCACCGCTCAGTTTTACCCCTTGAGGGGCTGTATTTTGAAAAATTCGATAGTAGGTACATGTTTATTTAATTGTATTGAAGAGCATTAATACCAAGTTTTAAGTAAAACTGATCATGAACAGTTTTTTCACCGTATAAATAGCACAACCCCATTTTATCCTTTTAAAGGATGAACTTCGAAAGTAATAATATTTGTATTATTTTATTTTTCATTTTAACGGTAAATATCACTTTCCGTGCATGGACTATAGAGTTTCATTCAAGTTTCTTTCATTCCCTATTTCACCCCCTTATGAGATTGAATTTCGAAAAATGCTAAAACACGGTTTTTTTAATATTTATAAATGTGTTGAAGAACATTAACATCAAGTGTCAAGTAATTCTGATAATATAATAGTTTATTTTATCCCTTTTACGGGGTGAAATTCGTTTTTTTTTTTAAATGCGACTCATTTAAAAAAATCATCATCATCAAAATCATCAAATAGACACGCTTGATTCCCTGTACAAATTTTCATCCCCATTTTCACCTCTTTGAAAGATGATTTCCGGGATAAAAAGTATCCTATGTCCTTTCCAGGGTCTCAAACTATCTTCTTACTAAATTTCATCTAAATCGGTTCAGTAGATCCAGAGATTACCCCCTACAACCTCACAAACTCACAAACTTTACCTCTTTATGTTATTATATTAGTATATTTCTTTTATTATAAAGCTAAGTACCACTTTCTATGTATATCACATTAAGAATGACAGAGTTTCATACAGTATTTTATCCCCTTTTTTACCCACTCAAGGGAGGAATTTCAAAAAGTTTTTCTTATCGGATGCCTACATCATATAAGCAATACGTTCTCCAAATTTCACGTTTCTACGACAAGCGGTTTAGGCTATACGTTGATCCATCAGTCAGGCAGAACAAAGCCTTTCAGATATAGAATACCTATAGATTATATATTGATCAACATGATAGTATACCAAAGTTGATTAATATATAATAATGACTTTTAAATACTCTCTTTGAATATTAAGTGGTATTAAGACGTATTTTCCAATTTCATAATTGAATTATAAAAAATATTTTTAGGCAAGATATTTTATCATCCTTATCATGATAAAATAATTAAATTTCAAAAATGTATGTTATAATATATAATTTATGGATATAAAATATAAAATAAATAGTTCGACTCCATACATATGTAGATTTTTACTAGATCAGTTTGAATATTAGGTATATTATGTAAATAAATGTAGATAAATCAAATATTTAAATAAGAATAATATTATAATAACACTCAACATTTTTTTTAATCTATTATAATTAATATATAAGACAACAAGAAAATCTCATGAAATTATATATACATTTATAATTTGATTGTAGATATATTGTGGCTTTTATAGTGAAAATTGAATAGTGTTGAACATACATTATACATATATATACTATATATAGAATCATTGGAAGTACGCCAATAGAATCTCTTTATTTATTACTGTTGTATTGACTTATGAATGAAAGTCCTAACGTTAGAATTTTATTAATTATGGTATCTACCTCTTTAACATATCATAGTATAAAATTAATTTTAAAAATATATGTTTTATAAGCGTAGCATACCTACTGATTGTAAATTTCGTGCAATCTTAAAATACTTCACATAACTTATGACATAATAACAAAGTAATAACGAATGTTGTGACTCCGCTTGAAAGCTCCACAAGGCATAAGTTGTATTTATAAATATCCCTACAATTAAGCATAGAATGGTGAATTAAATAGTGGTAAATATAATTCGTAAAGTCGTTTATGTAACAAAATCACACCAAGTTTTTAGTAACCTACGTCTTTCGTAAATTATAAGCACATGCTAAGGAAGTAAGTAAAACAAAGATTAACTATAATTATAAAAATTAAAATAAAGCCTCACTTGGAAATTATTTAGCATTTATCGCAAGATACGTGAGATTATCTTATCTATAAACTATCGTGTTGACTCTACCAGATTCTTGGTCTACGTCCGTTGCCTCTTTATAAAATTACGTAAAGAATTAAAGGAACAATATTGAAAATAGCTAATCACTGGACTATAGGCGCGTCGAAGGACCAATCGTAATGGTGCGAGAGTGCATGTCCGCGATCGTAGCTACGATAGCATTGTGCGGGCTGCGCAAGCGCCGATGGCGTCGCAGATTGGGAAGCCCTGTCGCTAACATGTCGCCTCTCGCACCCTATCTCACCCCACATCGCACGCAAATTATAATCGATACCATTATTGTAATATCCAACTATAACATTTGCACCTCTATTGTCCTGCTTAACTCCTGTCGTAGGCGATATCTTTTAAAGCTATTTTAATTGCAACTTACATTAAACTAATAATCGTGGGTCAATCATAAAACTTTGTATTAATTCTCGTCATTACGATACAATTTTGACAAAATACGGTCTTGTATCGAATGATGTCCAATTTAAGTACCTGTCGTGTCAACACGTACTTGACAGGTGAGTTGAAAGCAAAAAAATGTATTTTATTGCGATGTTTATGTCATTTCCAAGTAGTCTTTTGAAGGCATGGCTTTTGGCGCGTATTTCCATCAGGCTGTACAAACATGGCCAAGTATTATGATTTAATAGCTATAAGCTGCCAGCTCCTATAGTCATTACGCTTAAAATATTGTAATTGGATAATTTGTCGGATTTTTATCTCTTCAATTACGTTTACGAGTTGTTTGATTTTTATTAGGTTTCATTATGAATTACGATATTGTAACTTAAACACTTATTTATATCCAATATTTTTGTATGTGAACTATTTGAGTCGTAAATAAACGAAATGCATATTTATGTTGCGTTATCGTAAAAAAATAATTAACACTGTTTCACTTTCTTAAAATTTAAGCTCTTATTAATTTTTATTTTATAAAACCGTTCGACTAATTTCTTTCCTTAGCCAATAACTCCGAGATATGGGCGTGTGCTGCGACTGTCCTCATAAATCTCGCCACTTGCAAATATATTGTTCCAACTCATAAATCATGTGTAACTGTATAAGTCTTTATTCGAATACTTCATACAGGGTCTCAATCAGAGCTGACCATAAAAGAAGAATACGAGCGGAATAACGTCGCTCAATTAACGTGTGATATATTTTTTGTGTTTACGAATGACTTGTATTAACATTATCATGACAACAAAATATCGAATGCATTACTTAATAATCGCTTGTTATCAGTAAGTACAGCTTCGTTCATTTTTTTTTTAAATTATAAGGCTAGTAATTTTATAATCCACGTGCCGACTCGAATTAATTGTGGGTGCTTTAAATAAAAAACTTATCACATTGTTTATCAGCTTTTAAATTTAACATATGTAACAAATCCTCACCTTTTTATAGTGACTAATTAGAACTAGTCTAGGCACTAAAATTTCCAAATAAGTGAAGAAACTTGTGAAAGTTCGTATAAACAAGGTCAGTGTGCTCAAGCATCACGCGAGACACAACAGCTGTTACGTAAAAGAGCGTTTAACGGCTCTGAGCTATAAATTGATGCGATATAAGGTCAGGGTCCCCATATAAACGTTCAGTGCTCGATGCACTACACCGCAAAGTGGTCATTCGTTTCAAATAAATTACCATGTAATGGCACGTTAATTTGCATACTCTGTCCAACGTTATCCAATCTCAGCATACCAAAAACAACTCTATCTTCTCAAGCTTAAAATGTGTTTCTCATAATATGTTTCATTTCATTCAAAGCTTTGACTGCGGCGCTATTTGCGGATAATTCGGGAACTACAAGTTATTTTGGAAGTTCGTTCGCCATCCCAGAGATGGCGTTAGGTGATCGTTAAAAAAATGGTTCAAACAGAAGTAAGCAAGGGTGGCGCAAGGGTGCAAACGCTTCTTGCAAAAGCTTTAGGGGTAGGTTTTACGAAAGCTCTAACAGTTTTATGACGATTTGTGTAGATGGCGCTACCAAATAAAATTAAGTTCTTAAGTTTGAATTAATAGAACTAATATCAAAATAGATTGGAGATGCTTACATTATTTGTTTATATTAAATAAAAAATTTTGGTTTCATTTAATTAACTTCATAAGTCATGGATTTAACATTTCAGTTTTCAATTGCAGTAAAAATTACTGTCATGAAATTTTTATTCAAAACTACTCGAACTTTCCGGGTCTTACTTTCAGCGAACATTTTCCTCCTTTTTAACCGACTTCCAAAAGGAGGAGATTATCAATTCGATTGGTTTTTTTATGTATGTACACCGATTACGCTGAGATTAATGATCCGATTTACGTAATTCTTCTTTTGTTTGAGGCAGAATAGTTGCCATTTGGTCCTATAAAAATGTAATATAGTTTGGCCCAGTAGTTTTCATTTTATGAAAAAAAAAAAATTTTGTTTACGTGGATGTCATTTTACGTGTGTTCGCGGATTACTTTGTCATTCATGAACCGATTATAATGATTCTTTTTTTGTTGGAAATGAGATATCCCAAGGGTGGTAACATAATAAAGAAACCAGGATGTGATGTGATGATGGCATCCCAGAAAAATCGAAGGGAACCTTCGAAAATCGTAGTGGCGACTAGTGCGTTTGTTAATTTTTTTCATTAAGTATTTTAAAGCACTACTATTTAATTAAAGACAGTCGAGGGATCTCCTCAACGATTTACAGCAATTAGGTGTGCAATAGTGTTTGGGTTCGATTAATTTGTATTGATGAGAACTTTACAACTAGATGGGTTGTGACTGTCATTAGGGGTCTGAATAAATAGTTTAATCGAATATGTTTATAAAAATATTTCTTCTTACAAATTACCTGCTTATTACATCTACACTAAAAATGGAAAAATAAAAACTTGAAAAAAAAAACCGACTTCCAGGCACTGAAAACTAAAAAATAATTAAACGGGGTTTTTTTATTTTTTTTTAGTTTTTATCTATAATTTAACTGAGTAAATATCAAAACTTACTTTTTGATTAAGTAATATATCATACTTTTGTTTGAATACGTTACGTATAGTATTTTTATCGTTATTTAAAATTGTAGTACAATACATTAGCTACTGTTGAGTCGTGACAATAAAAGTGAAAGCTTCTAACGTCATGCAAATTTCGATTGACGTAAACATACCTGATGGCCTACTCTTGTATTGTAGTTGCAAAATAGGGACAATACAAGTCGTAAATTTAATATCCCGCGGGAAGCGCCCCAATTCTTTTATTTATTTTTATTAGTAATTGTTCCTGGTCTTACCTGCATTTATATGAATGAAAGGAGTTCAAATTCCGATACTTTACTACAGCTATACCTATTACTGCTTAATTTGAAAATATATGATTTATATTATGATATTAGCGACTCATTCTCGCTTAGCTCAGGTACGTCCCTAGGTGATTATTTAAATTGACATAACTTTTTATTTATAAACCGACTGAAATAAAACAAATACTTAATGTTCATTGAAACTTACCACAGTACTTAAGTAAAAAGCGCATCCAAATCGGTTAAGCTGTTTCTGAGATTAGCGCGCACAAACGCACAAACTGACAAAAGTTTTAAAAATCATTGTTTTGGTTTCTATTGCGTTAATAAAGTCCCCTAATAATAGTTTTTCCCAAATATCTTCCATGCACAGACAGTGATATTTACAAATTAATTATATGTTTAGATTTTAAAGTCTTTTTAAATACATTAGTATTGATTACTCTAATATGTTTTAAAATTTATTTTGTACATACACTTTTTATTTTTGAATTAAGAGAGTATATGGAGACTTTTCATTCACTTTTTTTCACAAGTATTAAAAGATTTCGTTTTGGCGGTTATGATTCTGGCTTGGCGATATCTAGTCAATTCATCGATGTAGTAGGTTAAATTTATTTTCCTTTTACAATTAAGCTAAATATAATATTGATTTTTTGATTTTAGTGCAAGAGCTATTCGGAAAAGAAGTCATTTGTAGGTAATAAATTAATAAGTATTTTATAGTCCTGTATAACAACAACTTCAAACAAATATATTACATATATCGCAGTATGTACTATCAAAACATTGTTGAGTAAACACTCGGGCGCTTCAAACAATTACACCCCAGCCCATAAATACAAAGACAATTCAAGCATTCACATCCGAGAAATTTAGTCGTCTACGCTAAGCAAACATATGATTTATTCTCAAACACGGGGCCGATGACGTTTCCACACCATAAATCCGCCCTCAAGGCGGACATCATGTATGACTCTTCGACTACTAATACATGTACTTGTATACTGAAGAACTGTTGGACAAAATTGTAAATTACAATATTATCTTAGATTATATGATTCTGTCATAACGTATGTAGTACATATGTACGTAATACCGTAGATTCGATTTCAACCAAATAAAAGCTTATATTGAATATACTGTTTTTGCCAATCCCACAGAAAATATAGTTTCAGTTTGTATACAAAACACGCAGAATATAATAATATAAAAATCATGTAATATACTTTTAATTAGATATGATACCATAATTTCGATATGACTGCCAGTAGCGGATTTAGGCTTAGGCCCGTGAGGCCCAGGCCTAGGGTGGAAAATTTTGAGGGGCTCCAAAATTTTTAAGACGACTAAAATTAAAAGTCGATTGAGTTTTCTGTAAACTGTAAGACCAAATTTTAAAGTTTATTTTCTTGCGCTCTTACAATCTAAACATAGTACCATTTCAAGGGTAGAATTTCTTTGTTAAAATAATTAATCTAAATATTACGAAAGAAAAAGGGCGCCACATCGACTTGAGCTTAGGGCGCCATCGAACCTAAATCCACTACTGTTATTGAAAGCTGCTACTGTAAAAGCTATAACACAAATACACTTTCGTTGCGCAAGACGATAAGTTGTTGCGCTAAAATATTTAAATACTTAACCAAATAAAAGAAATAATTATTATAAAGTTCATTCCATAGACTACAAATACAAAATATAAAGATAGATATGGATGTATGTATATTTTAAGTGAGCACACTAGTTCAGCTTAGTTTAGTATGTAAGGAGTTCTCAAGTTACGGGGTATTCCGGGTATAGACTGGTCCGGGTGTATAAATCTGTAGTATCCGGACGGTAACCGTACCGGTAGTGGAGACAATTATTCATCCAATATCGAGTTTAACTTCACTTGCTCGCTGGAATCTTCGGCTTCGAAATATGATTTATGATATATCTGATCTCGTAATGATTTTTAACTTTTTATGTATAGTTGAGAAACTGTAATCATAAAACAAGAAATTAGTTTTTATTTGTCCTTATAGGAGATAGGTATTGAATAATGACAATGTTATTTACAATATTAATTCCAAATTGTGACTGATTAGTATTTTTCATTACTTATTTATGAAAATCTTTGTTATTACGCAATTATATTGATTACTATTCATTTTTTAATTGTTTATGTCAAATTACATAATGATTGCTTCTAAACTCGCTACCTTCAGTAACAAAGTAATAAGATGCACGAAGTATTCACCCTTCATCGAAAAATAATATCCATTAATGTTCCAATATTATTCTTAAATAATTGTACACGAAAGAAAATAAAAGCGGTTTTAATTATTTGTCCCAAATATCTTTGTGGCTTTGAAAAACTTTTCATTGAAAGTCCCCGATCTCCGAATCACACTAACGCTTGGAGCAATAAATCAGTTTGCCATTTTTGTTTTCAACGCACCGATAACTCTTTTGTCATAAGGCGATGTAGGCAATGGAGTTATTTATATTGTATTTTCCTTGCTAGAAGAAAATTTCCTTTCTTCGCTTCATGGGTCAGTGAACAGATTCCTGCCTGACGGTTTAGTTTACTTTTGGCTTTGGTTTAAGAAAGATATTAGTATATTTTTAATTTTCCTTAGCAAAGTCATAATAATTAAAAAAATAGCTATCGGATTATATATACATAATGTTTTCTCTTACTGCGAAATTATGAGATTGAGATAGTAAGAGATAAATGAACAATTAATATTCTAAACTATGTTTTTGTATATTAATAAAGTTTATTTGTTATATTAGTAATGTTTTTTTATAAAATTTTGATTAATTTATTCAACAAAATAACGTATAGTGGCACTGTATGTATTTTCTTGAGGTTACAATTTCTCGAGATGAATTATAGAGGGATATATTATAAAATATATATATTACTTAAACATTAATATTAAACAAATGTTAATTTTTACAAAATGTTTATATGTTGCAATTTTCAGTAGCTTTCTTATGTGCTAAAACTAAAAGCACCCTACGGTTACTTTGCAACCAGTTCAACGTGCACCCCAAGGAAATAATTGTTTACTTTCGACAGCTACGCCCTTAGTCCACTGTGAACCTCATTATTTTTATTCGCTAAAGTGCACAATTTAAGTGTAGTGTAGTGAAAAACGTTTATTTTAAAATCCCTCAAACCAAAAAAAATAAATAAATATCTTTTATTCGTGAATGCATTACCTACATTTAAAAAGTATAGACAAAACTCTATTCTATGTAATATTTAACTTTAATTTACACTGAATTCTAATTCATTCTTTAGTAAAGCTATTACATATAACACTGTGACAATAACAACGAATTTCCATTCGCAATACAACAACTAATATACATCTTTGTGTCATATTTGTATCGTATTCGTGTTAGCAAAATTCATAATGATTGCATGACTAACCGTTTCCTTAGGTATTTTGTTTAGTAATTTAGGTTCAACAATGATGTAAACATACCAGACCACGCCATATACAGCGGCCACACAAGCGGCAAGCGATAAGCCAAGAGATTAAATTCTTACATCGTAAGCTCAGAAACGTGTAATTCTGTAATACCATATATGGAAAAATGAATATTTGCCATTTTGTAATTTATTCACGACTTTTTGTCATCCTCATTAACTGATTTATAATTTTCAATCGTGACTGGTAGCAATTTTTGAGTATGGGATTTGGTTTTCAAAATATTTAGAAAAAAATATCTGAATTGTAACACTGATCAGGATTTTCGACAATCAATTTATACAAAGTTATATAGAGAGTGATAAATAAAGCACATAAAGGCAAGCGGGGCATAGACAACAATAGCAAATGTCGGGGCTCGCTCGCGAGCATTGTAGCGTGGCGCGGGAGGCGTTACGAATCAATGGAGGGAATTATCGGCACTGATGTTCCATTGAGACTTCATTTATTCAAAAATTGTTAAAATTTAATTTGACCTAATATATTATATATTAATGATTATGTATTTATATCAGATTAATTGTATTTGTTAGTACTTCTTAGGTATCTACTGCCAAAATTAACACTTACGAGAATAATTAAGTATCAAGTAAACTGTAAGTCCTACATAATATGTGTGTTATATACATACATGTAGTACGTCTACCGTTAAAAATCTAAAGTGCTTGCTTAAAATATTACTGCAAACTTACGTACAAAAATAAATATAAATTATAAAAAATATTATCAATCGATTTAAAACTTAAGGGTTTTTTAATTTAAATTTATAAAAAAATAACAATAAGTTAATTTGTCATCTCTATTCATTCTTCTGTGTTAGATTAGTCCGTCCCACGCAGCGTATCGGTTGAAGAGGTAAATGAAATGCTATCCGGAGGGGAAAACTTAAATTACTAAATTTGAGGGTCAAAGAAATAAGTCTTCCGAAGACATATACGACACGCCGCATTGAACCGATTGATTTAATTTTTCACGTTTGAAGTTCAATCACAAAATAAATTTACATATTATTATGTAAGTCTGTAACTTATAAGTCTCGCTTCGTTTTCACTGAAGGATAATTATAATATAAAATATAAAAGTGTTCATATGAAAAATAACACAAAGACTTTCTTTGGTTGTAAGATATACTATAGGTAAATACAGGTATTTAATTTCCTTAGAAATAGTCTTAATTCTTAGTGAGTCCTATCCAATCTATATCGATATCTAATTAAAAAATTCAGCATACCTAAGTGTTTTAAATAAAACTACCTTTTCGAATGTTTTCGCGGATTTATTTCGATTTTTGGTTCCCGACGTTTCGAATGCTTTACAACAATCATGGTCACGAGAGGCTAAGGTGTTAAATGTCATCCGATGATAATCCGAAAAGGTGGTTTTATTTAAAATTTCAAATATTCGCGTAAATCTAAGTAAGTATTATGTAAACATAAGTGATCTAACGTTAACTTGATTAAGAGTTATAATAAATGACTTACATTTGCAAGATTATAAATAAAGTTATAAATAAAAGGAAACGATAAAACTTTTAAAGACCCATGCAGTAAAACGTTTGATAAATATATCGCAATCCATATCGTTTGAATAGGGAAGGGTCGTAATGACCCATTTACTGTTATCTCTAGCCATCGCTACCAAGACTAAGAAGCAATTTTGAGTTTTACGTCATAATCTAGAGTAAGCCGTTAAAAAAACTTACTACTTAGAAAATACTTTAAAAAAATATTTTATACCTTAATATTTGTTTATAAGGTTTCAAATAACAAAAATATAAAAGTTATACGTAAAGGAACATCTGCCGTTATGACTTGGAAGCGACTCACGCGCATTTTTAAAAAAGAACGCCGGTAACAGATGCGACATGTCGGATTCCTTTAGCAGATGTTCCACTCCCTCATCATAGATTAAACTCTTGGATTCCCTTTGTTTTTGCCCGTTTATTAAACAATATAGCGCCTTTAAATGGTAAAGTGATATGCGGGCAAGATAATGTTGATAATGATTGCCATTATTGTTCCATTTTTACCATTACATTGTTTTAAAGTCAACAATTTGCAATGCATACTTTATATTAATTATAGAATTAATATCTTGCATGATACGTTTAAAAAATATAAGTAGCAATTTAGCTATTTCTTGCTAATTTATTGCTTGTTATATGATAGGCTTTTTTCGTTTGTTGTCGTTTTTACATTAGTTATATTATCAAGAACACATTGCTTATATCAAAAAAGCACAATGAAACAGACACACAGTATATTGATAGTTTGTAAAATGAAATAACGTGGATATTATAGATAGCTATAGCGAATTACAAATTCTATATGTCGATAAAAACTTAACGAACTTTTTTAGCGGTGGAGCGCTGTGCCAACGTTGAGTTGAATTTCACGGTCAATTTTTATATTTCGTGGAGTTTGCTGCTTTAATCTGAATCGGTTTTAATTGTCGTTGAACATGCAATCCCTGCTTGAACTAAATTTAGATAAAGAAGGAAACATTAGGAAATATTATACGGTTGGGTCAATTAAAAGTTACGATATTTAAAAAAAAATATAAAATTGATTTCACCTTGTACATACTGGTAGAAACTAAAATAATAAACGAATGTGTTTTCATGAGAAAATTTAAAGCATACACATATTTAATGTATTATTAAAAGCAGTTTAAATAAAGATTTCATAACATTTTATATTTGCAAATAAAATTCAAATGAAAATGGAGGTCTTTCTATGACCCACATGATATACTGGCCATCGTTTCCTGCGTATCTGTTCTGATGATGTCACCGATCACGGTGAGTAGTTCCGCACAATAGCCACGGGTAAATCCGGCCGATATTATAGCTATAAGAATATTACATTTTGAGGGGATCGTCATTTTATAATTACATATTGCGATTTAGAATTTCCTCATAAATATTTCATTGTTTTGGTATTAAGTTTATGTAATGAATGTATGAAATATTTTGGCAAAACGATGTTCTGCGCAAAGATAATGAAAGGAAAGGGAAAGTGGATATACCACGTGACTGTAGAGTCCCGGTGGCACCGTACCTGTTGCAGTCTTATTTACGACCCAAAACAATCGCTTTATCTCGCCCCGTCCATATAATGCGGCAGTAAAACCCGATTCTTTACACGACTCTACATTTATAGCCTCTTGCATAAAAACTTTTGTTTATAAACAATAGTTTTCAAGGACTCCAGCTACTTTACGTTTCCCTAGTAAGCTTTGGGTTAGTCGCGATATTCAGCGCGTAGGGTAAACGTTCGTGATGCCGCATTGCGAATTAACGGTGATAATTGCCTTATTAAAATTCAGTGCGCGCGTGTCATTATTACTATGAGTACGATTTATTACTATATTTAAACATGTTCTCGTAATAACAATAAGGTGTTGATAACCAAATCAGGTTCATACATTATCTGTTGCAGAGAGCGATAACCTTAATTTATCACATATTATGAGCTTACTGAATGACTGTGTATTGTTTGACGTTTAACATTCTGCATAACATAAATAAGTTATGTATGAAGCTCAATTTACTTGTTCGCTAATTTTATGTGACAGCAAAGACAAATAAGTGTGGTCAATAAAAAAATAATATATTGCATTAATAAAACATTAAATATGTTACGAAAATTGTATCAAGATCGCGCTGTCAATCGAGCGGCCAAAAAGAAATTCTCGTCACAACAAAAGTGAACAAAAAGTGTGCATGACGCGAGTAATGGCGGCCGAAGCGCTAGGAGGGTATAGTGGGGAGAAAAAACTAATAATAACAGTATGTGTCACCCCATCACCGTGTCCCACTACGCCGCACCTACCCGCCGTCACTCGTGTGAACTCCGTAAGCCATATTTGATCTTCAGATTTCGTATGTAACCTTTTAAATATTCCACCTAATTAAAATAGGCGCTGTTTGAATAGTGCTGATCGTGATAAGATAACATTAATTAATTGCGTTTCTTCAAGTAATTTTTTGTTATATATTTTTGTATAAATCACTATAATAATAGTCGAAAAAGATTAGACGATGTGTGGTATAAAAATATTTGATTTACGCCCCGCATTTAGCGGCTATTACCGAGGTAACTCAAGTAAATAATCGGTTTGTGTAATCTAACGTAATTATAACATACCTGTGTAGTGTAAGTCACGATTTAAACTATCTGGCGTGGAGAGTTTTAAAAGTAAAGTCCTTGTTAAGCTGTATACGAGTACGTAGCAAAAGTTGGCGAGATATAGGTATAGATAGCGCGGCCCGAATCTGATTATTATCACAGTCAACTTTTAAAGTTGCGATACAATTGAATTTAACATATTTAAATTAATCGCATTAAAACTTTCATGTCGACAAGTTTTTATAGGTAATTAAATTATTTTTTAATTTTTATGCGTCGAATAGAATATTTTTTGTAGGCAAATATTTCTCACGTTACACATTAAAATATAGTAAATGGGCTCTCAAACAAAATTTTACGCACTAATTCGAAGAAATTTTTGACTATACAACTTAATTTTCTAGGAAAAACAATTTCAATGTTAGATAACAGCTACATATAGGCGAAGATGAAGTTACTTTTGCTGTACTTAATTAATTAATATAACTTTATATGATATCATAGGAAGTTCTAATTTACATGATTGAAGTAAAAAAATAAATAAATAAAAGCGTGTAACCTTTACGCGCGGTTGAATTAAAACTTCTTTGGTGCTGTGGCAAATACCGCAATTAAATTAAAACAAATCAAAATATAAATACCTTTAATATTTATTATGAAATTATTAGTTGGTAATAAATATTAATTATTATAAGTAGCAATTTTTACCGGTGGTAGGACTCTGTCAAGCCTGAGGAGTCCATGAGGATGGGTACCACTCCCTTATCTATTTCTGCCGCCAAGCAACAATGATTGCATTGTGGTGTTCCGGTTTGAAGGATAAGGTAGCCAGCGCAATTACAGGCAAGAGGCATATCATCTTAGTCCTCACAGTGACAACGCACCTGTGGTTCTGCATTTTTGTTACTTAAAACCTAAGTGCATTAACCGTAGGTGTTATGGGCGACAGGTGCTGCTTTCCATCAGTTGGTCTGTCTGCTCGTTTGTCACTGAATGTCATAAAAAAAATACTATAAAATTGTTAATAGTGAATATACATATATTTATATATATATATATATATATATATATATATATATATATATATATATTTCCTAATTATTAATAATATATTTTACTCTTATCATCGGGAGACCCATTTCCATTACACTCTTTTATTTAATGTATTGCCTTACCCCTAACTAGTCACGCCTAACGAAGTTTTACTTCAAAAATAATAGTGAAATAAGACTTGAAAAAATGTAGTAAGTACTTAGTGTGCCTCCAACTTAATATTTAGACCGTGAGCCAAAGCGGCCGATAATCCTGGATGTAAACACGCGAAACACGATCACCAGAGACCGTCTTACCGATTTTCAACTATATTTACTATACGAATTTAAATTATTCGAAATTAAAGCAATTAAGTGTTTTTATAGTATATATTTTTAAATACACGCGTTTAAACCTCCAATTGCTACCAAACTTCACAGGTTTAGTCTTTATCCATCTGAATATTGTATAAGAATTTCATCAAAAACGCTCCAGTCGTTTTGTAGTCCATAAAGGACAGAGGATGATCGATTTTTAAATAAATAAATATGTAAAGTAACTAAAGCTTAATTATCAAGTTTTATATTCATATATGAATTCAGAATTAAGCACGATAAAACATTTTACATATTTGACGGAGGGACAGTGACGCAAAATTTAATTCGAATATCGAAAGAGGAAGTCTCTACCGACCCCTCGCGTCCCTGCGAGATTTATTATATTTGTCCTTCGCTTATTTCATTACGCGCAAAGCGTGGACGGCACAGTTTTTAAAATATCGAACGTAATTTAATGGAAAACTATTTTACATGTTGAATTAAAATTTTGTTAAAACATAATAAGTTTATCATTTTTGTTTCAGGTATGACGATAGAGGTAACGGCATTAGCACATTTATTTCCTAAGATATTAAAATATGATACAGTTAACTTTAAGCAATTTATTTAATTAAAAGTTTTAAGAGATTAAATATATATAAAAATATAAATTATTTTTTTCCAAACATTTAAATTAGCTAACTTGTTATTTAGTTTGCTAATTTACTTCATTATCATCACTAAGGTAAGCGATGTATGTCCTAAATATATGTAGTACTATTTGTAGAGCTTTTGTATACAAATTATTTGATGTAATAAAGATAAAATCAAATTAAATGTTATTTAAATACAAACAAAAAAAATGTATAAGTTTCATATCTACTTCTGGACTTCTACAGCTAGACCGGATTATTTTTATGCGCTTTATTATTTAGATGCTTATTTATTCGTGATATTTTTAAGCTTTATATTTTTAAGTTTTTTACTAATCTGTGTTCATGAATTAGTGAAAAATATTTAAAAAGTTATTATCTATTTTTATTAGGTTGGTACTGTGTTGTACTAACTTAATAAAGTTCTATATTTGATCTGGAAATGCTCTACGGTCAAAAGTTAGGCACTCACATATTTTCATACCATTTTCTATGTACAGAAGCCATGAATGATTACCTATCCCGTTCACACTTAAGTACGACATTATCAATCTAACGCAAATCGAACAATAGCGTCGCGTATTTGATTTATACAGTCGTTTAGTAGAAACATTTACGATATCTTATAAAATTATACTGAACTGTTTGGTATTAATGCTTTAATATTTAATTAATATATATTAATTTATATACTATAAATTTATATTTTATTAGATTAAAAAATACTTAATAACGTAAAATTTTCAAACTATTTAAACTTTTCAAAATCAATCTTTTTTGTCTCTATCATATCTGTAAATGAGAGGATATTATAAAATAGGTACCTATTATTTCATATTATTAATAATATAATATGCCATTTTTAAATAATAATTTCATTACATATGTATATATGTATATAAACATGCCACGTCTATTATGCATGAGAGAATCCGCAACTAGCGTAAGTGTCAATTGTCAAGTCCCAAGACGTTTTGCGCGCGCTATACCACAAAGCCGAACAGAAGTAGGAGCTCAGCTCACGAGGTTTTCAAGGGTGGTGCTTTCGGCGGGAAGGCTCGGGGGAGGGGCGTGATGGTATTGATTTAGTGCCGTCGTCGACGCTATGTAGGGAAAGTATCGCTTTGTCGCGCTTATGCGCTTTCTTAAACAGTAGGTGCTAAACAAGTTAGGAATTTTTTTACACGCGTATAAATTTTAATTGAAAGTAATAAGAAAAATATAAGATTTAGGAAAATTTTTGTGCATATGTTATATAAATAACAAACGAAATTTTATGAAAATACTAACGGCTCACCCTCGCACCGCTCGGGTTCACCTCTACAAAGGCAAAAACACATGAACCCATGGTAATCGTCCATTTTCCGGGATAAAATGTAACCCATGTGTTATTATGATGTGATGATATATGGAGCTATTTTATTGTAAAGTTTTATTAACGTTCATTCAGTAGTTTTTGCGTGAAAGAGTAACAAGCATCCATACATCTAAACATCCAGATATCCAGACATCCACATATCCTCACAAACTGCCGCATTTATAATATTAGTAAGATATTAAAGTATCTTTAAAGTATCTAATTTATTGTTTTCTCATTAGCTTATCTATGTGAGCAACATAAACATTTAAAAAAAATTACTCCATGATTTAAAATATAACTTAGTATTTAAAGCGATATTTCAATTTTAAACCTATTGGCCATATTATGTACATATATCGCCATACTAATTTAAAATTACTACTAATTTAAAATGTCAAGATTGTCCTCGCGACCTCACCAGTCACTAGCTGTCCTTTCTATCGTTAAGCTTTTGTTGGCTTATATGGTGAGTCTATGTCCATCTGGATTAGATCGACTATACAACAAAGTAAAGAACTATCATACCAAATGAAGTTTTACTGTATTCTCATTTTTATATGAGCTTAAATTTTTCGCTTCTATCAAAATATAAGTACAAAATCATTAAGGTTTTCTTTGCTGCAGCGCTGTTTTCCCACAGGCCCCGGCGTCGAAGATTTAAATGGATATTTAACTTTAGTCTCAAGGAACGTAAAGTCTATTGCTTTTAACGTCCCGGCTACGAGAGGGTTTTCTTTACTTGGAGCATTTAGCTAATATTTTTTAAGATACCTTTAAATTGAGAAGGTAAAATAGGAGCGAAAATTACTATTAAATATGATTTGAAGATATGGTTAATATACACTCTTATATTTTATAATTTGTAATGGAGTCATTAATTTTCAGCGTAATTATTTATTTTAAAACATTATCAACCTTTTAGTGGTTTTTATAGTGAATTACTGGAAAACGATTTGTTAGTTATCAGTACTGTTATCATTCATTACTGTTACATTTATGAATATTGCAAAATTTCATAAAGTTTTATTATTATCAATTGAAGTATATCAGTTGAAATAATTAAATAAAACAAATTTAAAACAAAGAAGTATTCAATTGTTAATACTACTACCCAGTAACACGGTCTTACACCTTACAGGGGCCCTTGCAACGATTTGTAACGAATATTGTATAAGCCCATAAATATTTTTTCATTTTAATTTTTTTTACTAAAAAAATTAAAAAATCGTACAGAAGCAATTAGTTAACAGGAAAAAATGTACAAGTTTTAAATTAATATTCACAAAACTATAATAACCGTCATATCAACACTTTGAAATATAGAGAGGCAGGGTCAATGAATTATCAAAAATATTCCTATGAAAAATACCCAGTTTCGTAAGCTTACTTGCGCGGGCGTAAAAAATTTATGACCGTGGTTTGCGCCTACGTGTAACCAGTCGTGGGTTCGCTTCCTGCTTATGATAATTATCATTTTAATTAGCCATAACATCGTGAACTTGGAACTAAACAATTGAGATCTCAGTGATAAACCTTAAGCAATCGTCTCAAATAATTCGTTTTGCTTAGAAAGTAACTACAGTTAGAAATGCTTTATAACTTAATAACTGACGTAAATTCCTGCATTAAAACATACTCACTGATGGAGTTTTTTACAGTAGTGTAATTATATCACTTAAAAAACTTATTTTATCAAATTTATTTAGAGTTTCGTTGTTGGAAATCCGCGTAATACTTCATACAAAATAATACGGATTATAAAAACAATATATTTTAGTGACGTATATTTTAGTAAAGTAGGTATGTAAGTATATAAGTATATCACACATTCGTAGCTTACTATAATACTCTGAAAGCACTGAATATGTATATTAATTATATATAATTATGCTATATATTCTATATTTACGATCGTTATTAAACATAAGTACATATTTTAAACGACCTTGGAGAGTTCACTTTAAAGATACATTATTTAGTAATACCTACTTCATAGGTATAATGCATAAGAATGATTAACAATTATAAAATTTAAACAGTTTTTTAAATAATTTATTAAATATAGTACCTACGTACGTAAAACCAACCTAACATTTTATTTTAAGGCTAGGCTTCAGCACATCATATAAAAATTATTTATGTCATTTCAGGAGTTATTCAACTTTTTATGTGCTTTCGTTTTATCACGGCTTCACTATTTGAGCGGATATTTGCAATTCACAAAAGTCGCTTGCCAGGTTAGAAAAATCTTTTATTTATAACTTGAGAACCTCTAACACTGTCGCAAGTCTAATACCTATAAGAATAAGCTTTGTTTAAGAAAGAAAAATGAAGCTACTATTGCATTATTTTATTATAATGGTAAACTAATGAGTCGATGTGCTATATTACGCTATTTTTTTGTTGATCGAAACATTATTATTTCTACTATAATATGATAACATAACAAAATATCCATTAAATAAACAAATAAATGGATTCAAAATAAGTTTTTATATTCTTAGATTTATATGTTACTAGCGACTCACCCTCGCTTCGCTCGGGTTCCTCCCTAGACCTTTTAACGCCTAGTATTCATTTTTCAGAGATGAAATATTTTCCCGCAGTAAAAGATGTCTTATATATTGACCCAGATAACCAGCTATCACCATATCAAATTTCATCAAAATCCCTCCAGTGGTTTTTCCGTGATGCGGTCACAGACTGAAAGACAGACAGACAAAATTCTAAAAAGTATAGATTCGGCCTCTGTATCGATAATATATTTCAATAAGATTTTCCAAAAAATATTTAATGTACAGATTCGTCTCAGAATTTTATTATAGATTGAATGTATCTACATATGTAAAAATTCTATAGTAGATAACCAATATAAAATCGACTTTGTTAAACCTAAATACGATAGTAGAACACCTAAAAGGCCGGAAACCAGCGGGTGTTCTCTCTCATAATTATATTCACGCTGATATTTTAGAACTTTCATGTGAGTTCTTTATTTTTTCGTTTTTTTTTTTCTAAACTTTGTGATTTACACCGTGAGTCGGATTCTGTGAATGTCAGGGAGTGTCGAAAGCTTTATGCTACTTCTAAATTTATTTTATTTTAAATGATCCTTTGGCATTGTCTCATACATATTTAGACGTATCCGCTTACAGGAGTAAGTGTAGAAAGAATTTATAAAGTATATGCATTTTTATTATTTTTATGTGTTTTATAACAATTTGTTAGTAATTTGATAATAATTAGTATAATCAAGTAAAAAAAAATAAAATATATTTTCCACTATTACATTTGTGCAGACGTTAAATTAATAGGTACTTAGATTAACAGTTCATATATTATAGGTGCCGGTAAGGTCCTTACTTACGTGGTCAACGTAAATCTTTTATTTCTTAAGGCCGGAAGAAGTGCAAGGGAGCGAAAACGTAAAGAAAAGAAATATATTTATGTTCATACCACTTGAAGTAACGTTGCGATAATACATATTAGAGCAATTAAGTCAATAGTGTAGACTATTATGTAGATATGTATGTTTTAAACATATTTACATAACAGTCTACTACATACATACATTACATAATAAATACGAGAAGGTAAGTAAATAAAAAAAACTAATAAAAATCTATGTTTGTGTACTTTTAATTGTAGCTAGTAAATAAGAAAAGCTATAACATAAAATAGCTTATGGTCGATTTAAATACTTATACATAGTGCTTACATGACTCTATTAAAAAACAATAAATATTCAATAATAGTGGTTTTATAAAAACACTAGCGAAACCTGCAGCTTCGCTCGCGCTAAAACTATAACAAAAAAATCTTTAAAAGGTAGGTTTTATATAAATTTTCATCCCTTATTTTATTTCCTTATGAGATGAATTTCAAAAAACGCTAAAACACGTATTTATTTAATTGTATTGAAGAACATTAATGCCAAGTTTCAAGAAATTCTGGTCATAAATATTTTAGGGGTTGTGTTATAACTCCCGAGGGAATGAGATAATCTCCCGAGGTAAAAAGTATCCTATATGTTGATCCGGATATACAACTATCCTCATACCAAATTTCATCATAATCCCTCCAGTGGTTTTTCTGTGATGTGGTAACAGACATACAAACAGACAGACAGATAGACAAAAATTCTAAAAACTATAGATTCGGCCTTTGCATCGATAATAATGTTTATTTCGATAAGATTTTCCAAAAAATATTTAATGTACAGATTAGACAGCTTAGTTAGAATTTTAATATATGTATAGATAGTATAACCCTTTTTTTATCTATATAAATAAAAATGAATCACTGAAATGTATGTACGCGCATAACTTCCAATCGACTGCACCAAATTAGAAAATTCTTTTTTTGGTGTTTGTTATTGTCAAGACAAGCTTTGTATAGAAGAAAATTAAAATTTTTTTTTTTACCAAAATAAGATTTTTTTTAAATCTCATGATATGAAAAGTGAGTGCGTGAAATAGTTTTCATAGCCGAAATCATCCCTTAAGGGGTTGAGAATAGGGGTGTAAGTTTGTATGGGGAAGCAAGCTAGGGACAAACTCGAGCGAAGCGAGGATGAGTCGCTAGTAGGTAATGTATTAAAGACTACTTATCTACTCTAGCTTTACGTCACTGCTATTTTTAGTATGTTATTCGAAAAATATTATCAATGTTTTTGTTTAATTTAAGCAATTCTTTCTTAGCGCTTATTTATGTATGTCATTATAGTTCACTAGATCTAATAAGTTTGGCCTGAGCGATAATAATCAGTCACAAGAAGCAACTTTATATGTATATATAACAAATATATGTATAGTATAGATAACCTTTTACCTTCTATACTGATATTATAAAGATGTAAAGTTTGTCAGTTTGAAGAGTTTGTTAGTCTGTAGGGAGTAATCTGTGGATCTACTAAACCGATTTAGATGAAATTTGGTAAGAAGATAGGTGCTTTTTATCCGGGAAATCATATCTTAAGGACTGCCTTAAGATATGATTTCCCGGATAAAAAGACTTACGTCCCCATACAAACTTTCATCCCCATTTTCGGGTGAAAATGGGGATGAAAGTTTGTATGGGGACTCAACCCCAGGGACGAACTCGAGCAAAAGTGAGGGTAAGTCGCTAGTCTATACTAATATTATAAAGAGAGTTTAAAAAGTTTGTAAGTTTGCAAGATAGTGAGTTTGTGATCTTGTAGGGGGTAATCTCTGGATCTACTGAACCGATTTAGATGAAATTTAGTAAGAAGATAGTTTGAGACTCTGGAAAGGAAATAAGATACTTTTTATCCCGGAAATCATCTCTTAAGGAGGTGAAAATCGGGATGAGAGTTTATATGGGGAATCAAGCCAGGGACGAACCCGAGCGAAGCGAGGGTGAGTCGCAAGTCCTATAATAAAGCAGTAACTTCGCTAAATCTGTACATTAAATATTTTTTTAAAACAATGACTGTAATGTATTATATACGCAATATAGGCCCCAAAACAATACTTATAATTTTTTTGTCTGCATGTCTGTTTGTGTGTGCGCGTTTCACGCAAAAAGTAATGAATCGATTTCAACGAAATTTGGTGAAGTGATTACTTATTACTCGGGTCAACATTAAGGATACGTTTTACTTCAGAAAAATCTTTCTTTCCCACGGGAAAACACAATAACTGGTTTTATCGAGACCTCCTTAAACCTTTAGCTGGCTAAACCTTAAAACATACATCAAAACAATGTACCAAAACATTTTTGGTCTTGGAAAGGCATACAGAAAAGTCCCGAATAATATATGTCTATCTCCTAAGGTGCACTCGCAATACCTATTCTTATTTCGACCTATAATAAAACTAACTTACTCAAGTCGATGTGCACGTTTCACGCAAAAAGTACTGAATCAATTATTTCTCAAGTAAGGGATATAACATATTTTTATTTTTTATAACACTTAGCTACTTTTCTACACTTATGTTTGTACGTACGTGTACATATGTGCCTGTATATAGTCTTTTCTTTACTCATCGTTAAAAAGTACCTAGGGATGAACCGGAGCGAAGCGAGAGTGAGTCGCTAGTTATATATAAATGATTCGTTCTGTTCTATTACATTCCTTAATGACTATCATAACGTAAAAATAATATAAGAAAAGACGCCAAATGTATCTGTAAATTGATTATTATTATTGGAATATATTATGAAATATTAATATTTTTTGCAAATAAAAAGGCAAATAACATTTTTATAAATGATCACGTTCGTTAAACATAACAATAGGCTTAGAAGTTAATAATCCAATTAAAATTTCCTTCGATTTCTGTCGTGGGTCGTGTTACAAATTCGTATAAATCTTGAACTCGTCCGACGGAAATAGCACTTCGTCCGTTCATAAATCACAGTCTATTTAAGCGATCCCAAACGAAAAATCAAAAATAATTCAAATACATGTCTTCTTACACGTTGTCACATAAAAAATGAACTAAAGTTTCTAATTTTCAATTAAAATAGATAAGCCATCGTATATTTATATATCTTTCTTATGTGCAAAGTGCTTTTATTTTTTTGATAAGTAACTAATTGGTATTACAATCAATGATCGCACGCTATTATTGGACATTTAATTTATATTAAGTTGCAAAATGAAGAATCGGAATGAAGCTCTCTCTACTTGTTGTTTTTTACGATCTTACGTTATAAGTCTTATATAGTATCTATGTTTTAAAATTTGAACACCGTGGGAATGTCTTAATTCGATGCAAAAGGAAACACAAATCAGTTAAACCAGTTTTAATAGTGAAATCTAAGACAGCTTTAAATTATAAGAAAAAATCGCTAATTTCTTTAATTGCTTTAGGATATTGTGTTTATCACTTAGTTGCTACCAATATTTGGTTAGTTATAAAAATTTGGAAAACTCGATAAGTTTTGCGTTTTATTGCCTTTATTATCTATCATGTTATATACTTCATACAGATTCTAATATTACTCCCATTTTAATAAAATACCAAATATGCTTGTGAGCTCTACTATTATTATTTAGTGATTTACTCATTCCTACGCACAAACTTTAAAAGTTGTAAAAATCTTATGAAGCACTTACTTATCTTATGAAATATACACTTACTTTTAAATCAAAGAAAGATTCAAGTTATAATTTTGTAAACCAGTTTGATTGAGCTCGAATTATCTTGCTGTTAAATATTGTTGATAGCGTACAAAACTGCTTGATGTAATTACTGACATTTACAACCTCCGATAACGTTTAATTACCAATTTCAATTTAGTTCTTTGAAGTATTAAAACATGTATAATTTATGCGAGTATGGTGCACCCTTAATAATTTAAGTTCTTTTTTATTTAAAAAACTTAATTGTTGGTATAGTAAGGAAAAGCAGGATTTTATATATAAACTAAAGATAAATAATATAAGCCTATGACACTTTCTCAGCCCATAAACTATCTCCATATAAAAATAGCTTTGTACGACAAACCAACAAAAACACTTTCGCATTTATATTATTAGTAAAGATGATTAATAGTTTTAGTCAATATATAAAATATACCTACTTTATCTGTGGCTTGTGCCTGACGTCACTGGATGAAAAGGAATTCCGGACTGTAAAATATAGCCGATCGCAACGTAGTGGTACAGATATAATGTCCGTTAGGTTACATACTAAAAAAATCAGTTTACCAAAATAAATTTATAGTCCATAATATTACAGCCTACTTTGATTATTGCCGTCACTTAGTAACAGAAAATATTGTTAAAAAAATAAAAAATCTTTTTCTTTCTTGTTCTATATTACATAGTGTGATAACGTAATATTTTTATATTTAAGAAACTATAATTAGTTTGAAATAAAATATTCTTATAGGTTATTTCAAAGCTACTTGGGTACCTACAGTTTCGCTATTGAAGCGATAGACAAGTTCCGTAATTAATTGTAAGAGCCGATTGTACGACGACAGGGGAATGATCCATTAGATTTATTAGCTCTTATACTCTGATCAAGATTGTAACTATTTTCATTAGTTCAGCAGTCATTGTTCAAAAGAAACCCTTTAGTGAGAGTATATAACGACATATTATTACTGTACTAACAAGGATTACTTTATTACTTTCAGCAGTTTTATTTAGTTTTTAAAGAAACTTATCTAAGTAATATAAGTGTATATCTAATATAAGACATGTTATTCATTGTATAAGTTATGATAATAAATCGCAAATTGTCCAATACGACGTTCGCGCTACTTATCATGCGTTTATGTTACATACAACGTAAAAACACTCGAAAGCGACGTAGAAACACTCAATAACAATTTACCAAAGTTCCATCTTAATGTGATATATATATATATATATATATATATATATATATATATATATATATATATATATATATATACAACATACGGATAAACAATCATTTATTTTACACTTTATAGGGGTACATATATAGAGATATTATTTTTGATAAAAATTAGTAATTATGAAATTTAATTTGAATAAGTATTTCACTGTACGTAATTTGCTTTCATTTATATAATAAAAAAGCGGAAGGAGCTAAACTAATAATCATTATCGATGAATAAAATCGGCACGTACATCGATAAGTTTTCGATGTTCGCTACAAAAATCGTTGGTGGCACATACTTAATCATGTCGATGCACCTGCCGTATACATATTCATTAGCGGTATCACTCCAGTCACTATCAATGACTGTTTTCACGACGAAACTGATATCGGTAAATAATATATCCAAGTTATTCGGTAAGAAATATTCTATTATTATGAAATAAAATTATTTAAATTGTGTTTTGTTTTTTAATTTAATAATGGCTACTTTTATATCTCTAAAGCTACTTACTCAGATAAATGTATCATATAAGTTTATTATATCTTAATCTTAAATACCTAATTAAGAAAACAAAGATGAGACAAAACAAACTAATTTAAGTAAAAAAAAATCTCATAATTTAAAATATACCGTTACAAGGAAATAATGATAAAAGAACAATAGTGAATCATATGCAAATATTACCAATTAGAATTGTTACTAGCAACAATAAAGAAAAATGCAACGGGAGACTGATTCAATTTAAAATGAGATCCGTCTCCGTTCCGGGGCCGAACGATCGAAATTGAAAAGAGGAAAAGAATTGGAATAAATAAAAATAGAGATCCCTCTACAGCGCAAGTCGCCGTTGAAATGAAAATGAAACAAAAAGCTTTTGTGAACGAAATAAATTAAAAAGTGTGTCGCGATTTTGAGTTGGGTTTGTTCCGATAGATCGTTAATGGTATTTGGATAGTTCAGGGTAAGTGATCATTTGAAATGGTATTAAGAAATCTTATTCTAACAAATAATACATGTTAAAGATACGTGGGCTAAATTTATTTGTTACTAAATTGTTTTATATTGTAAAATTACTTTGCGAAAAACATATGTATATAGAGATAATAACAATATTTGAAATGGTATGTATCTATAGGAACTCTACCACTGTATAGTTTAACACTAAAGAAAAATGAACAAACAGAAGGTTATAATATGCTAAATAATTACTCACTACAAGCTTTATTTCTAATCGACATATTGCATGCAAACATGAATATGTTTACAAAATGAAATCATAATAATAGATGCATTGAAAAACAGAGTACATTTACAAGGGAGAAAGTTTTACCTAAATTATATTTGTGGGTCGTCACGCTTTTCCATGGAGGGAGCGATTAGAGGGGTCCTCAAATCCAGGGCGGTATTCATAGGTATTGAATCTTGATTGATGTTTTCGTTCTCTTTTATTTTATTATTAATGTAATAATGGCATAAAACCACTTAAAGTAATCTTTAAATAGGTATACATATATCTATAACAACCTCGTATTCTATATTATATTCTATGTTATATACATACCTACTACTAATTAAAATATGCAACTAATACTGAATTACGTATAAACTCTAAAACATTAATTCATTTTCCCTTGATCTGTCCTTTTACTTGTTATGTATTGAAATTATCGTAAGTAGACTGCTGCATGAAAAACCTTTTTAATATAAAAGTTCATTTTTTCTTGTTTATGTCTTATTAATAAAAAGCCCTACAATACAGTATTAACATGCTATATTACAATGTAAATTCTAAGTTCATTATTTACGGAACATTACTATGCTACAAAAAACAAGTAAGCGTAATATGTCGTTTATAGTTACATCTATCTATACATAGGGGCCGCTTGTAATCCGACCGCCACTTAGTTGTGGGGGCAATCGGCTCTATATAGTTACATTATTCGTGCTTAACACACACGTAGATTTCTTGAAACGTTGTAGATATATGTATGTATATCTATAGCCAAAAAATGGGATTAAGTCATCAGTATAAATATGTACAAAATTACCACTCAACATTTTAACAGTGATGATAAAATATTTATTTTATTTTATAAATTAAATTGATATATAATAAGATTTTCAATCTTATTTTTATTCTTCTGTTATGGGAAGTTCCTAAAAATAGCCAATGCGTATTAAAAACAATTACCAACCGGTCCAGCGTAAAAACTCGAGCAAGCTCAAAACAATGGGTAAGAAAAAGTTTTCCCAGCCGAGTGGCCGAAGTGCTCAAAGGTGCGAAGATGCCACGCTGGCAAGAAAGTTTGGTAAGAATTTTTAATCATCGGGGTGTAGAGAGGGGTTCGCGGGGGGTGTCGGGGGTGTGGGGGGCGGCGTCGCGGCGGCGGCCGGCAGTGCGCCGCGCGCGGCCGACGCGCCGCCCGCCCAGCAGTCGCCCGCGCTCGCCCGCGCCAGCCGCCGCGCGATGCCCACCCGCGCGAGTAACGCCCGCGCGCTTTAACCCCGCGCGACACCGCACGAAACTGAATAAGTTCGACAAATCCTCCTCCTACCTGGACCACTACATAGACGGACGAGTGTATCTCGTTTAATTTAGTTATACGTTTTCATTTTCTAGTACAAAATTGTATATCCTCGGTAGAGAGATGAGATTAGTATTTTTTAAAGTACAAAATATTGTTAAATAGCAGCGCTGTAGCGTCTATAGATTACCTTCTAATAAATACAGGGTCAGTTTTATATGAATTCATTGTGATTGTAGTTTAAGTCGCCGATACAATATAGATCTTCAAACCGTTTAGATGTTACTGGAATCATTTTAGGTAAGTTTCTTATTAGAACTCCAGTAAGCATAATGGGCTATGAAATATTTCGTTATGGAAAGTTTCCTTAGGAGTATTACAACACTTATACATACGACAAACATAAACTAGTTAGAGATTCTAGCAAAAATAATCCAGCGTGTACGCTGCATCTGTCGAAAGATGATTGCTGTCGGGCGTCGACAATGAGTGCATGATTTAGATGCTTTACTAGTCTCCTAAATCACAATTTGAGTGCCGGGCGACAAGATTTCGCTGCTCGCAATCCACAAATTGTTTGTCTCGCCCCTAACAATGTAAATTTAGAACGAACGAATGCCGATCGTAAATCGAACGCTTCGCGATTGTTTTGAATTTAGCAATGAAATGTAACAGTGCCTAAGAGCTGATGAATGCAGCCCGCACCGAAATTAAGATTAATATTTATTTTAGTTTGCTTGCATACGCAGACCGGCGATATAATTAAATTTGAGTAAACTTGTGGTAATCACGCCAAGGTCAAATTTACATAAAATGCATAATATTCTAATTGTTTATAGGAAACGGAAGCAATATTTTCTTTTTTTTAGTGGCCATTAATAACGTATCTGCATACGTAAATAACAAATTAGAAACGGCATGTTGTCTTCTTCTGATGTGTGAAAACATTCCCACATATACATTACCTAATTTGCAGCTTTATAGCTGGTTACATTAGATGCACTCTTTTTTAAGCTCATGGGAATGTTAAATACGAATAGGAACGTACTGGCTTGCTTTATCTCTTGGATCAGATTAAAAATCGCGCGTACACATATACGTTTATTTTAATATGTACTAGTTCATATAAAAAATAAAAATTATTCTAAATTAATTAAATTCATGTTAAAGTTTGAGAAACATCTCAGCATTACTCATAATATGTTTTTAAATACACTTATGGTCCTCGTCTTTTCCTTTATGGTCAATAAATAAGTTATAATAATAAATGTAACTTGTTACAATTACCTATCTACAATTACAAAAGCCCTAAACGTTATTTTTTGACTAAAATCGTTTTTTTTTTGGGTAAAGTCACTTATTTTTTACTATAAAAAGTTAGAACAGAGCACATATTTTGCATAAGAACAAAAAGCCATTAAATCATATTTCGTCTTTGTTAAGAAAATCACAAAGGAGATGAAGCTAGCATAGTTTTATAATGCGTGGGGCTAACGGTGCATATTACGAAAGATCCCGAAAAGGTAACAATGCATCTTGAAGCTTGCGCAAGCGTTTTTTGTCACGAATATTTTAAGTTAGAGTATTGTTGTGTATCGTCAATTTCGTCGGGGTGGCAAGTGAAAGCGACTCTTATTGTAGTGTTAATAACCAGAACCACCCGCAATTTAAACTGTATTGAAAACTGCATGCCTATTGAAATTACTTTAAAATACCTAGGTACCTAGGTGTAATTCATGTAACACACACGCTTCATTACAATTTATAAAATATATATTTTATAATTTAATTAGATAATAATATATAAGTTCTCCTAAGCGATTTTGACCAAGGCGGCCAATCTCATTGAGGCTAGCCATCTGCGCAGGAGATATTATAGTGCACAAATGTACGCGCAGACACAAGTGCACTCTCTATTCCTGTCACTCTCATACTCTGGTGGGACGAGTACTCGACACGACCAGTGAGAGTTAAGGCGCAGGACCGACGGCTTTACGTGCTCTTTGAGCAGGGGGATGAAACACCGCCAACTTCCCAACTCCGGGCTGCTACTGAGGCTTACTAAACAGAAAGACTCAATAACTAAACTTGACCCGACCCGGGACTCGAACCCAGGACCTCCGGATGTGCAGTCGTACATACTAGCCACTACACCATCGAGGCAGATATTTTTTAATTTAATTAGATACTGTACGTAATTTTAATATATACATAATAATTCAATTAGCGATTTTAAGCTTTTTCCTAATGGAAACTTAATACCAAATGAATTTTAGAAAAATATGAATATTCAATGATGTAATAAAATATTTAAAGTACGAGTGAGGTAAAAGATACAATAAATTTATGAATAGATTTAATTATAATAAATTGGACCATAAACTTATCGATTAAAATCAATGTAAATAAATTTAAATAGTAGTTTGACCGGTTGATATTTAGAAACTATAAATTATGCTTCGTAAAAGGTATTTTAAACCATTTTTTAACAGATAACGGATTCTGAGTATATTACGAAACTACCATTGACAAGTTTTCAACCATGACATAGTTTGCTACCTTAATCTCGATATCTCTTCCATTTCCGATTCAATCGTCCTAAATATACTAAAATTCTGATAACAAAACTTATTTCGTAAGTCAGTCATTTCATTATTTTTATTACCGTATATAAAAAATGTAATATATATAGGTATATTTAAAAAAAATATCATATGTTTTGAATTTCCTATAATATTGGAATTTTATTCGACGAAAACATTGATATCACCACACAGTGCTAGTGCCATTTGCGTTTGAGTGTGAAATAAATCATTCTCAAAACGAGTAATTAAAACACTGGCGGTAGAATCAGGCATTTTGAATATACGCGTGGCAGTGAGCGATGCAAAAACACTGTGATATTGCACGCCCGACAAATATGAATACTGTGGAAAATTGCGATTGAAAAAGTAAAGCATGCATTTTCACTGTGTGTGTATATATATATATATATATATATATATATATATATATATATATATATATATATATATATATATATATATATTTATATATATATGTATATTGTATGTATACCTATGTAGTATGCGGTATGTGATGAGTATTGTCATTGAATGATTTCAATATACCTTTAAATATTTCTGTTACCTTAGATTTTTGCTACGTGTGGATAAGTAGATTAACAATGCCGGTTCAAATGTAAATTAAACATATTTACATTTTTATATAATATAACATAATATTACATACCTATATAAATTATGAGTCTTATCTAAAACATGGTTTTCATTTCTTATCTATGGCTTTAATTACTTTTATTTTTTGCGATAGTAACCATTTGGAATTAATAAGTGAAATAAATTTTAATTATCAACATTTATTAAATATAAATAAAAAATCTTTCTATAAATTGATTAGCTAAAAGAGGCCTAAATAATGAGGCCAATTTAAAATGAATCGCATCAAAACCGGTAGATCTTGATCGTAAAATAGAATGATGGTAGGTAGGTATAGTATCAACTATAGTGTCAGTTATCTGAAGAATGATCGTATAACAAGTAATTGCCGCTATAATCTCATTAAACCAATTAGGATTAGTAGTTTGGCTTCATAAAATGTATGTTAAACTATAAGTAGCTCGTAAAGATTTACTTTATAGCCGTGCTCTATGGGGTATTCCCAGTCTTTTCATAATAAACTGATTCATATATGTAAAAATGTTTTTACAGTAAATTTATACGTAAGTGTTTAAACAAATTGTAATTTATAAATTATAATAAAAATTATACATTAAATATTTATTTAAAAAAATATGTGCTTGGAATTCCGCAATGATGTTGCTTGAAATATAATAGTAGAAAAAACATTAGATTCTTTAGTGTTTTTAAAGAGCTGTCTCTTTAATAATACGTCACTGAAATGAAGTATGTAGGTAGCTTAATTTTACTTTAAGTGGTTAAGTAAATCCTTATAAGTTTATTTTTCCAAGAGCTCCTTATTAGAGGTTACATATTGCTAGGGGTATAAGATATTCCTTAGTGAAGGTCATATTTAGTAGAAATACACTGGCGAGCGAACTGGCAGTGGTAAGTTTTAAAACGTACCTACCTACTTTTAATTAACAAAGCATTTATGCTTATAAAATTTGTGTTAATATATAATGTAACTGTAGCACCTTGATTAATACATATAAAAGATGGTACTTATATTTTTGTATGAATGTACATTGTACATATAAATTTTTGTTTCGACACATATATAACCATAAGTTCAATGTTTTAATTTAACCACTATGAAATATTACACGTAAGACTTCTAACGGTGCAGCCGTCATGTTGCCCAATGTAATTTTTATTCAAGGACAGAAAGAAAATAAATGATTGGTGTCCCAAGTAATCTAGTTTAGCATCCTCAATTAAACAGAGGAAGTGTTGACCAATTTGCTTAATGTTGTTGACATTTTGAACTGTTTTATTGTGATGTGATATCAATATTACGACATTAGCCTAGTCTTAATAAATAATCCTTACTATTACACTAAATTTATTATTTTGGCATAGAAATAGCTTTTAGCAATATGAAAAATGATGTTGAAAAATGTTACTTAGATACGAATGTAGTAAACAAATAAAATCTGAATAGAACATGGGTTTGCAATGTAACATTTAAATGGAAACGGACTCGGAGCAAGCCATGTTCTCGTTCCCAAAATAAATACGGAATTACCGTGTATTTCATCTACATTTATAGCCAATTAAGCAAACTTAGGTTCTATCTAGCCATATCTACAGACAACACTTTCGTGTACTACATCGCGTGACTGTAAACACGGAGATTCTTGTAGGGAACGCGGCGTATTTTTAAATGACTATTGCACTCGTGGTCTGGCATAAGCTAAGTTTAACTTTCAAGATTATTTCTGATCTAAGTCATAGAAAAATAAACGTAAAATATAAAATTAAATCAAAAATTAACTGTCTATATCTTTTATTATTTTATTACGTTGTTTTATGGTTAGAATTAATTATCGTTTCAAAAAAATCACAATAAAAACAAGATAGGTTAATTTCTAAGTTTTAGAATTTAAGATTTTGATTTTATAGTATACCTACACGTTGTAAGTTCTACGATCTGACGTATGGTTGTTTCGTAGCAATGAAGACATTTATGACGGTGATATTTATGAAGCTCGTCCGGTTAATGTCTTTATAAATTCTCTCTTTTAAATCATAGTCAATGTTTATTTGAACAAGATTGTTCGTAGCTCATTTTGCTGTATTAATATTAAGATACTACTGGAGTACTACATTAATCATTAAGTTACTTATTATTATTATATATTAATTATATATTATATACATTATATATTATATATTAATTATTGATATAACTTGCTTAAATTAGTAAAGCACTACTATATTAATATCACGAAAGAAATTTAGTATTGATAGCACTCGTCGAATAATATGGTTTTTGTTTTCTCATTATTTGTAACGTGGAAATTTATATTTTATTTGTTTATAAACGGCGAATCGAAAATAATAAATTATAATTTATTCCGGTATCAAAGCCCGTTTTAAAGTCATTTTATATGTATTATGTTAATCACTATTTAATTACGCGCTTGTTTCACCTTTGAGATCAAGTTTCAATGGACATTCTTAGAGTTTTTGATAAAAAAATGTACTGTTTACAATAAACTTATCCAAATTAAGATAATTTTGTAATAATTTATAATGGTAATTTAATATAAAATATTATCTTTTACGTAAGTGTAATCAAAATATATAATAATATTATACGAGTATTATAATTATAAGTAAATGTTAAAATTGTAGATTTATAATTTAAAATAATAATCTTAATAGAATATTAGTTTGGTCTTAAAACCAAAAAAAAACCGAACACCAATTGCTATAATAATAATAATTATGAATACTAAAATTTTTGCCGTTATCAAACCTCAAACCTGTGACCTGTAGACAATTTAGTATCAAGCTATGAATAAAAATAAACATTCAACTCAGTAACAATGTTGTAAAAGGCACAACGTAAAATGTAATAAAAGGCACAGCTATAGAGAATGTTGTTATTGAACAAAAACTAATTTATAGTGATACCTCTCAAAATGAGTGATATTGATAATACCTATACAAAAATACGTTAACGCATCGTTCAGTGCTTATATGGTTCTGAAATCCGGTCTGGAGGTGCAACTGTTGTATAAAAACGTGTGACGGTATCATGTTTACAAAATAAATTAACTAGTAATCTTTCTGTTAAGTTAACGGTTAAATAATTATACCTATATTTAATAATAACAATTTTTACTTTGAAATAAATATATATGTATACTCTTTTTTCCTTTTTTCCCTCTTAATGTTTACATGTATCTGTTGATAAATGTTATGTATACACTCGTTATTGATATATATATATCAGTAAGTGTGTTACTTTTCAATTTTCTTAAAATTTTGTGTTAATGTTAAATATGTATATTGTAAGTGTACTTATGAAATAAATAAATTATGCTAGTTATTGTTATATAGGTCTTGGGTACTTTGACAACCTAAGCGATGCTTAAGAAACTAAAGACCTAACTAAGCGTATTTTTTATTACTAGTGTTCGTGTAGTGGTCGAAATTCAACCGTAATCATTATAAATTTTTTTTGAGGAAAACATATTAGGTATGTGAATAGAATTTACATATCTTTATAAAAAAACACGTGTGTATGTACCTGCTTATGTAAGAAGTTATACTTCTTTGGCGTAAGAGAACAAAAATTTCATTTTTGTTCATTAGATTTCATTTCGTATATCACTCTGTTTGTAAAAGGAATGCAGCTAACTTCATCATGCCGCTTTCAGCTAACTTCATCATGTCATTTTTTTACCGGTCGGTGTGCACACGCATCGTAAAAATTTTACTCTCATAATTTTTTCCGAACGTGCCAAAAGAAGTATAAATTCAAAAACAAAAAAAAAAACATAAATATATATTATTTATAATAATAAAATCAAAATAAATCTTAGCAAATATACGGGCGTAAACAATCTTAATATATAGCACGGTCCAATCTCATCTGCTTTCTATGCAGGGCAGCACGGGCTGCTCTGATTTTTGTACGATGTCGACACTGAATTCGAAATGTATTAGAAGACTTAGCACCTACGAAATAAGACCCTTAAATCAAACTACTTCAGCATTCGCTCTTAATTTATATCGTAAGCTTTTATATTTAATAGACACTACATATTTATGCATGTATTTCTATAATTTACTGATTTTATACTTCACTTCTTTCTTTTTCACTTTAATCAATTCTGTAGCAAATATACTAAATTTTAAATATACATTACAACTTCATATTTATTAATAGTTATTACATATTTCGAAAAAATATATATAATACGTAATTACCATATCTCAGCGTAGCATTAAAGCACCTGCCCAAAGTGTACCCACTTCCAACGGAAAGGCAGACAGAACTCTGAGATAGGTAGTAGGCATCTTATCATTTCTACAATCATAAGCAATTTCGTTATTAATATGATTCACCGCATTAGCAATTTAATTACTCGACAACAAGCCTTTAATATCTTTTGCTCATCTATAGCGCTATCTTCGTAATCTGCGACTACCTATTAAGCATTTAAGGTGGTTGGTATGAAATTTCATGTATAACGTTTATCTTAATTAAATCTTAGTATTTTTTAATGTAAACTATACAAATAATTAATATAATAATATACCTTATTCAAGTTATATTCACCATCGTATTTCTATACCTATTGGAGAAATAAATTGTGCTCAAAAACCTTCATAATTATTTAAGATAATATTTCATTTAAAATTTCTATATAGCCATTTTAATATAACCTGTAGACAAAATAGATATTAATAAAAGTTATATTATTATAACTATGTCTATACTAGCAAAACCCGCGGCTTCGCTCGGGCTAAAACTACAACAAAAAACTTTAAAAACGTACGTTTCATACAAATTTTCATCCCTTATTTTATCTCCTTATGGGATGCATTTCAAAAAACGCTAAAGCACGTATTTATTTAATTGTATTGAAGATCATTAATACAAGGTTTCAAGAAATTCTGATCATAAATATTTTTTGGATTGTGTTATAACGTGTATTCCCATGGGAATGAGATAATCTCCCACGGTAAAAAGTATCCTATATGTTGACCCAGATGTCCAGCTATCATCATACCAAATTTCATCAAAATCCCTCCAGTAATTTTTCTGTCATGAGGTAACAGACAGACAGATAGACAAAAATTCTAAAAACTATAGATTCGGTTTCTGTATCGATAATAAAGTCTATTTCAATAAGAGTTTCAAAAAAATATTTAAGGTACAGATTCGAATTAGTTAGAATTTTATTATATGTATGGATAATAATAATTCGATTGTAAACGAATAATTCTTTGTGAGTTGTTTCGTCTTAATGAAAGCACTGTCGTTAAAATGACTTATAAATATTTGATAAATTGGCAAGATTAGAGTTTTTTTTTTAAATATCATAGTACCAAGTGAAGCGGGTTCAAATGTCGGGTCAGGCACCTCTGATATTTTCAAGTGTGAATCATTTCCGTCATGATTACCACTTGTCTCAGGGTAAAGGAAAACATCGTGAGGAAACTTGCAAGAGAACCTAGCAAGTTTTCAAAAGACATGTGAAGTCTGTCAACCCACCCGCACTTGGTGGTGGAGTATGACCTGATACCTCTCGCATTGAAGGGAGGCCCATGCCCAGCAGTGGGGCATTACAAAGGGTTTAATAGAATACATAGGTACATTATTTATACCGCCATATTTTTATTAAGTGTTTCTTTTTTTTAATTTGTTTTCCTACTATATACTTATATAATAAAAAGTTATGAAGTATTATTTAAAAACTAAATTTAAAGCTTCATTCGCTATAAATATAAAATGAAGAATGCTAAGAAACGTTAATTTAAATTATATACTAAACATGAACATAAAATCTTCGTGAAGTTATCAAGAATCTAATTTCGAGTAGATGATACTATCTCGTTAAGTTAAATTAAATATAACATATAAGGTGAAATTTTATTAACCTAAGTGGAATAAACATTAATTATTATTTTTACCTACATACATTTTATTACCAACTAGCAACGTGAAAAAGTAATAAACACACAAACTTCAGATTTAAACAAAAAATTTTTGAAGTTATACTTCTTTTGGTACGTTTGGAAAAAAATATGAGAGTAAAATTTTTATGATGCGCGCGCACATCGACAGCCAAAAAGCGATATGATGAAGTTAGCTAACAGCGACATGATGAAGTTAGCTGATAACTATGTTGCCATGGTAACCGTTGTTATTATCTGACAAATGATATATAATATTATATTCTTTCCTTAAATGATATTCTATAAATATATGAATTTAATATGCCTTATTTAATTATTTTATAAATTTATCACTCCTTTTACAAACAGAGAGTTTTGACATACGGGATGAAATCTTTACCTATTTTTGTTCTGTTACGCCAATGAAGTAGGTATAACTTCTTACGTACGTACATAAGTACACATACACGTTTTTTGTATCTCTTTTTAAATTACAAAATCGTTTTTTCAAATTCAAACTAAGAGTCTTTCGAATTTATATGATGAAACACAGTAGCAGTCGGCGACTTTTTCCAGTGCCCTAATGCGATCTTATCATAAGGGCGAAGGGTCGGCACTTTGCCACTTAAAAGAACCTATTTATATCCATACAGAGACGACAGATTCGGACAACACCATCTGCCTGACTTTAAAATAATTATAATGGCGAATGTTTAAATATAACATAAAATATATTATGATGTACAAATATATATATATATATATAATAAATTAAATTTTCTTTAAAATATTATATCTATAAGTATGTACGTGAGTAAAATCGCATCGAGCGATGAATATAGTATTTATACAAAAGATCATAGACACTCATTTATTAAAGCCAGATGTTAAATAAGCAATTAAGTACAGTAAATGTGGCTCTATGATAGATTTGGACGTTTATCGTAAGCATTACCTCCCATTTGGATGATGCATCCGCCTAATTTAAATAAGTAGTAAGGGTAGCCCCAACTTTAATAACTTTATTTCGAATGCTTTTTGGTATATTCAATATTTTTTTATTTGTTCCAGGTATGCTTATACTGTTTGTATGAAAACTTCTTGTATCGAGGGAAAAACACTAATTTACCAGATAAACTGCTACCACAAAAGTTAATTATTAGGTATTTTCAATACACTTAAATAACATATAGATAAGTATTGACTTTATATATGTATTTACCAAATGTTACTGTTTACTTGTAATAGTATCATATTTGCTTCTTATGTTAGAGGTCATGGGTTGAACTCCTAATATACAGGTGCTTGTAACGACCCGGTTACGGCTATAGTAATATCCTAAAATTGATGAATAGTGAAATACGAATTAACAAGTTTACGCTTTCTCTATTCTAGAGATAAATTTAGTTATATTTTTCTACGATTTTCATGTTGTATATTCCAAAATATAGAAAAATTATAATACAAGGTTGTGCATTCATACAAACTTACCAATAACCGACGTCTGTAGAAAAATTTCAAAGTAGATACGTACAATACAAAAGCGCGAAATCCCTTGTGCAAGGCGCTCACAAATCCCTTAGATACAAACTGCAACGGTAAAAAGCGTTGAACTCTTCACAAAACATCTCAGGTAAGTATACCATGTAATAGTAGTACCGTTTATAGAATGGGAGTCTTAAACGTGTGAAATAGACATAGGTGTTGGGAGTGAGTGCGGGCGGGATAGACGTATGCAACTCGCTTTCGCCCTAATTCTTAGAGCTCAGCTGTCTGCCCCGAGCTGATGTTTGAAACACGGGACAGGCGGGGCTTAGCTACAAATCACTCAATGTCACATTTTGACATTTGAGATATTAGGTCTTTTTTCTATAACTACGCCACCTTTGCTCTAGATACTGTATTAAATATAATTTCACGTTACTCGCACTATCCCCGACCACTCCTATTTATAATAATTAATGCCAAATTACATATTTCACAGTTATAAGTAGTATTATAATAAAGAATATTAAGTTAAGTTACAATTCTATTCATAGCTACTCTGTGCCACCATTAAGTGTTCTCACGCCTCATCACAGCAGCCATTAAATTTACGATGGTCGTATTAAAATAGTTGATGTGCTTTTTTAAATTTTTAAATTCTTATGACCAACAAACAGTTTTTAGATAATTTAAGAAAATTTCATAAAACCATCAATCTATACCAAATAATTTTGTTTGTCTTTTTTCAGATTTGAAAATGTGTATTTTACGAATTAGATATTTAATGAAAAATATTAAGATATCATGTTCTACGTGTTAGATCTAGCCATGGGCAAAGGCTAGATTTTAACATATTCCTAAACAAATCATATAATTAGATTTATAATTTGCCTCATAGTTCAAGGATATAGCTTTAAATTGTACAAATGAGGTCATAAAAGTTCAACTGAGTGACGACTCTATGGTCCCATTTTTATGACCTACAACAATAAAGCTGTAGTAATAAAATAATCATCCTTAATCAATAACACCACATGAATAATGATTTCGGATAATTAGGTGGTATAATTAATGTCTTTTTTAGAAATAGAAACAAAATAGTTACATTGATTTATATATAAATCTTAGAAAAGTTTTAAGCTTGCACATTTTTTACAACTAAAATCTCAACACGTGCTTAGAACACAACATTGTTAAAATTACGCAAAATGTCCAAACAGACCCGAGCTTCGAGTTAAACAATGAAACAATAATGTGAGCATAATTAATTTTTACTTAAAACTCGAAATGTAAAACCGCATGATCTTCCCGTTAGACTCCCTAACAGTGAAGCTATAGAAATACTTTTACAATTTTATATGTACTCCTATATTAGACCTTATTACGTAATGATAGGGTATATTATAATAAATCGATAAAGTTTGTCCAGAAATTTAACTTCATGCATACTTATTCTGGATTTTTTATTCGTAGTCTAAACAATACTCATAATGAATAAGATAATAAGCAATTACGACCAACTTGTTGTACAATTCTATTTTGTTACAAGCATTCTAATATAATTTATGACGCAGTAAACCACGGAACATACTTTTAACTATCTTTAAAATTTTCGTAGACAATGAATTTTTTGCCGCTTTCATGCTTCCACGTGAGAGCGAATATATTTTTTAGTTCAAAAAAACGTTTTCTACAAAAATATTTAAAAGGTTAACAAAAAGGCCACGAATGACGCCAGATTTCTGTCCTTCCACATATCCGTTGCTAACGGACGTATTTTAGATTGATTTCAAATTTGTCGAGTCTAATAAAAATAACACCTACAATCTCCATGATTCATTATTCAGCCTTGCTCAATATTTAATTGACTTGTAAGGTTATTGTATAACGATTATATTATAATCTCTTAATAGATATATCGCTTGTTATTTAGATACATGTGTACATCCGGGTAATTCCTAACTAAGGCGCAAACGCGCCTGACGAAGGTTGTCTAATATAGTCACCCCCCGTAGCGCTAAGACGGTGTGATGGATAGCCACTATATTGAAAACCAATAGGTATTGCATAGTGTGTGGTCACGCGAGTAATGAGATTATATGTCCCTTAATTTAATCAAATTCATTTTGCTGTTTATTACAAAAATAAAATACAATGTTTTATTTATTAGTTACTATTCAATAACTTAGTTACTTCAGTCTATTTATTTATACATCTTCATAATATAAACATCAGATGCGAATACTTATTGCGTATTTCTTTTATCATTTTTTATTATCATTATAGCTGTAACAACTGCACCTTGATCGTAAGCTTTTAAACTATAATAGATAATTGTCTTAACATTTTGCAGTGAGCGCTTTAAAATACATTATTAAATTATATCGACACTAATTAAAGCGTTAACAATATTACAAATTAAAAATAACAACCACCTATAATAAATATGTTTCATAACAGTATTATCGTCATAAAATACCTGACTGCTTTACGATCACTCTGAATTATTTAGTAGTGCGTGTTGTGGTCATGGGCCTGCTTAGTCTCGCTATATTAAGTTTATGATGCCTCAATTATTGTAGGGGCCGACGAATAGATTACTCTACACGGTGATACATTTAATGTATATTATACCTTAACTAAAATTAGTAAGGTTGATATTGAAATAAGTTCTTCGAAGTAATTTAATTAGATTATGAAATTTGCGTATCGCCTTACATTTCGGCATCTAAGATTCGCTTTGCGCTTACACAATAAAATAATTAATCTGTTGCTGCTTATTTATAGAATTAACCACTTTGAGTTTAGCGTCTTGCTTCACTCATATGGCTGTGTGCAAAATTTCATTAAGGTCAGTAGAGAGCTTGAGACATTTAATCTCGCTTGTAACTGTAAATGCAAACTAGGTTAGATCCGAATACTAGCATGTGTGAATTTGAATATTAAATAAGTGTCATAAAAGATAACATTATGTTGAGGAACACATATAGAACTTCCTCTGTGACATTTCTCAGCCAATAACTGTTTTTTTATAATAATTAATTAACAAAATTCTATACTTAATTTTATAATGTTAGCTTACCTGAATAAATTATATGCACATTTGTCTTAAGGTGATATCATGTACCTAATATGTTAATAAAGGAACAAGTGGTATTTAAACCTAGTTTATGTTTTATACTAAAATAATTACTCATATGTCTTTAATAAATGAGATTTTGATTTTAAATAATGTTTACAACATATTTATATTTAACGATATTGTAATAGATATTATATAAAGGTTACCTACAATTTATTATTTTATCGTCTATCAATATTTTGTCGTATTTGCAATGACTTTGGGTTAAAATAATTTTGAAATGGAACATTATAATCGATAATATAATACTGAATTTCCGAAGGCTTTGTAGAAAACAACCCGATAATCGAACGTGGCCGCCCGATGTTCTTAGAAAAACAAAAGAGATTACTCATCCCGCCGCTCGAACTCTATCTGAGAATTCCTTGAACGCGCCACCGCGCCCTGTAGCGACAGCACGCTGAATTTTTTACTATAAAATAAATACCTAGTGATACAAAATAGAAGTAAAACCCAAGCACATGGTCCAATTCGTGTTAGTGATATGTTCTGTTTTCAATTTGCTGATGTATGGCTGTACAAGATATGTTTAGCTTAGTATAAGTGTTTTCTAACTAAATTACATAATATATAAATATTAAATAATTCTTACTATAATTAAATCTATATCCACTGATATAATTTATATTTATATCAGGAAATCATTCCTATTATTCTATCGGTACCAACCCCAACTCCGTAAGACGAGAGCGTAAGACGGAGTACAGAGAAAGTTTGAGTGACATGCCCCCTCCAGTGCCGCCTCGCCCCCTTTGTAGATTTATGGCGCCATATTGGATTGGGACAAGATGACACGATGTCCGGATAATTTGGGCAAAGGTTTAGGAGACGGGTGCCCGAACTGTGTAACGGCTCTTTAATTATCATATTCGGCAGTACACTCGTCTGAGCTTCACGCCGGGACGCAGTAGATTATTAATATCCAACTTTATAGTATGATTATTAGCAATTCACTCACTCAATATTCGCTTTCACTGCTGGAGAATAATAAATATAAATTATCACTCGATTTATAAACATAAGTCCACAAGTTTTTACGACTAATTCCTCATTGGAAATGCAAAGAACTCCAATAACACATTCATAAGCTTTTTACTTAGCCCTCGAATGAAAGATGTTATAAACAAAGCGAATTCATCGGTGAGGCAATAAATAACTAGCGGGTGCACGCACTCGCGCGCAGCGTCTGATGTCTTGACACGCATGCGCCCGTTTTGCGTGCCAAAACACTGCATCTATGCAGGCGATTCAGAATATAGATTCTGACAGAAAAATTATGTTTCTATATTTATTTCATTAAAATATGTATATGAAAGAACTGAATGGAATATTTTGCATTATTTATCAACAAGGCAATTCATTATTTTGCAGCTGCTGACGCAATAATACTCGAGTAACAAGGACGTTACCAAACTGCTAGTCTCCATCAAGCCAAGGGTGCGAATATAGCAAAAACAGAAATCTCGTTAAGATGACAATTTATGGGTTGTTTTTGCTAAATGAAAATAGTCGCGAGCCGTGAACTGAGCAGACCTTTTTTGATTTTCTTAATGGAATCTTTTCGCAAGGGATTTGTGTTGAGCGAAACGTTTAAGCTCTTCCGTTGCTACAATAGCCAGAATTTTGATGTGTACTTTTCTATAAGGTCCCGTATCCCGGTATCAACCTTATTTCTGTGTATTATTATAGTATCCAGAATGAATAAAATAAATTATAACCATAAATATGATTAATATTCATTTATGTTATATTAAGAAGTAAAGTTTCATAGCGTCTACAAAGAGGAGCTTTGTAATAAGGCAGTCGGAAACATTTCTCGATTTATGACAAAGCAAATTTTTGTTTCCGTCTCTTTTGTTTTATTATTTTTTACCATTTGTCACAGCTTCGCGTACATTTTAGTATAATAAAAGCACCTCAAAAGCAAATTTCTACTGAGTAAATGTTAAGTACATACGTTTTCAGAGCGATATTATTTATGGAAATTGGATGAAAATACTCATAGTTTTGTATCTAAATATTGCTTAACCTGTTATTTTTGTTATGTTCACATATGTTATCTAATTAAGAAGACAATAAATTATTATAATAAATATATCGTTTAAAAAATATAACACAATTAACGTATCCTTAAAATATGAAATATGTTACTGACACTATTAAATATAACTAGGTAGGTAATGTCAATGAAAATTTGGCGACGAAATACAAAATATAAATAACATGTTAGGTATATAAAATATAAATATTAAACATTTTTCTTTATATTGATAACAAAAGTCCCTCTTCATAAGGTTCATGGTACGGAGATGGCTACAATCCACCCTTTTTGTCCCGTTTTCCTGCCACGCTTTTCTTTTCGAATGTTCCGCTCAGCTCACACGGTTACGCAAGTTAACGTTCCTATGGAGACGCACTTAAAAAAATGTTTTTAATTTACGTTAATTAAAAAGATACGTCAATTAAAATAAATATGAGTTCTAAAGCTGTTGAAAGCTTTAATTTAATATGTTTTGAAAATTTAATACGTGCCAACATCTCTATTACAAGCAATGTATTGTTGTGTAAACTAGTAAATTAAGATAATTGTATACTTAATTATATGAGTAAAGAAGTGTTAAAAAAATAATAATTTATAAAAAATAACCATATTATATTTATGTAAAGTTTACGAAACCTTGCAGCATAAATTATAATAAATGAAAGTACACTCTACAGATTCAGAGTCCGACACACGTCGTTCTATTCTCTTTCATCCACTTTATTTTCTTGCTTTGCCTCCTGCTGCTTCCGTACCGTGGACACTTTTGGTTAGTTTGTTTAGTTTCCCGTATAATAAATAATAAAATACTTTGTATGTAATATTGCTTAAATGAATGTTACAGTGCAAAGAAGATTAAACTATTGTTACTTCATAAGTTAAAATGGTTTAGTAATATGCTTTGCTTAAAACTGAGGTCTATTATTTATATAATATGGCTAATTATGAGGTTTATATATTAAAGGTTGTTTCATTATTCTCGCTCAATCTTAAAAACAACTAAATTACAGCTCAATATGCAAGTACCTATGTTCAATATCAAAGATACCCTGAGTTCCCATCAGATTATATAAAAAGCATCAATAAAGTCATCATTTTATAGCTGTAAATTAAAATATAATGTAACTAACTAGTCGTAAACCGCAAAATATGTATGCAGAATTAACCCGAATACATTTATACTAACAAATAACGATTTGATTTTCTATTACCCGATTATCGTACGTATATTAAAATCAGATAGTTCTACTGGTGACATGTATGAACGTGTATCAGATGTACCCAATATATCACTATACAATGCGATTGTCAATGTGCGATTTTTCACTTATCAATGTTTGGCACGCGTGTGTTAATGTGTTTCTGATAAATAGACTGTATTTAGCGGGGCCTGCCATTGATACACTGTATACTTTGATTTATATCAGACGTACACAAAATATTTTTTATAGTAGTGGAAATTTCGTTTTTATAAAGCGAAATGTGATTTGAACAATTCTTTTCCAATAATTTTTATACCATAATTTATGACGTAATTTCACGATTGTCTAGTTATTTCAAAATATTATTTTTAATTTAATACGATTTAATAGGATTTAAAAGTAGATAATACATTTTAAAACCTATTGAAAATATAGCTAGGTTATATATGAGCATCACTTTCAGTGTGATCCGAAAGAATCAATTTTATTGGTAAAACAAGCGCGCTGTTGATTTATGCCCTCCGAGCGTGGCTTCGCGATAGCGTGTCACCGCCGTTCGCGCCTCGCTCTAGAATTTGCTAGAATTTCCTTTGTGTTTAGGTGCTAGGAAAATATTTGAGTGGAATTAAAAAGAAATTCAGCCGTCTTGTTGGTTTTTCCGACAACCTACATTTCAAGTATACGGAGATATTCTAGAATATACCTACATATTTTGTCGACTCAAAGGTAAATTATATACAAAAAACTTCTTTACCATTCGAGTAACGAAAAGATAAATAAATGAAAAAAAATTATTACGTTGTATGCCAATTTTTTTGAATTTTTGTAGTTTATCAATTCAATTGCTTCATTCATATGGATTCCCTTTTAATTAACGAGGGAGTTGTTTTATACACTACTTTTGAATACATTTTCTTAGTGTTTGAAGCAGGTGAATAGCAGTCGTAGGTATCCTATTTCAGAATTTATCTATATAAAATGCAAATTCACAGTCCATTACTCAAAATTGACGATTATTGATGTTAATTTGCACATTAAGTTGCCAATTTGCTACGTTTTTGTCCCTTCAGCATCGTTAACGAACGCAGAATTTTCACTTATCGTCAATATACTATTTGTCGACCGCCATTCACTAGGACATAACTTATATCCTTAGTTTTTTCCTTGTAGACGTTAAATAATTGAAATTTTTCTCGCTTCAGACCATAACAGCTACGCTTCATAAATTGACTTTGTCGTCACTAATGTGTTTGTTAGCGATGTCTGGTTCTTAATGACCCGAAGCATATAAAGCGGTTTTATCATAAATAACATACTATACGAATTGTATCAACAATATTCAATTGAATTACTTAATTATTTTTCTTTCTTTTTGCGCTATCATAAAAACGCTACATTGGGTAAATTCCAATGGAAAAAACACTGATATTGGGTAAGTACAGTTGCATAACTATATATTATTATTGTGTAGCAGAAATATCTCGAGCGAAAGCTACGAGATCAAAAAGGATTAAGGTCACGTATGTCGGATAATACTAAGTGGACGTAGATATGCCGTTTTCGTGACTTAGATATAAAACTGATAGCAATGCATGTTATTGCTAAATAAATGTTGAAAGAATTAATAGTTTTAACTAGAATTGGAGCCGAAATCTTATATGGCATAATATTTATTTCTGTTTACAATAGATTTATATGAAAAAATATTAAGAATATATCTTTACGTCGCTTTAATTGACAGTTAGAATGATATAAAAGCTCAACGTTAAGCTTCCTTAACTACAAAATCCAAGTTTGGTTTCAATTTCTAACCGCACCACTAACCAGAAACTGTTTAAATCATGCTCACGCGCCGAAAATAAACTGCATCGCTTCTCGACGCACTGTAAATTCACCGCTAATCTACTACCCCTCTACGTTATAAATAAATAAATATCTCTGCCACTATATCCTCGCCTGACAAAATGTGCCACTACTCGTATGCTTCTGTCATAACAATTTCTTTTATTGTGGGTAGACGAAATTAATTATTATAGTCGTGATTTGGATATCAATGATATAATTTTGAAATTATTTCTGAGATAGTTAATATTCATATTTTATGTGTTCATATTTTAATTCATTCCATATTAATATCAAACACAAACGCTTAAATCTATATTGCACAGAAGAAACCAACAAGCTAAATGTAAAACAATGCGGGTGACAGGAAACAAGTAGTTATACATTTACGTAGTTAATCTTAGGACTAATTACGTGATTAACTGTCTAAAAACAATATTGTTGAAAAAATATTTCAAGCTTTCAGCAAATTTCCACCATTTATTTCTAGACTTGCCGCTGTTAAAAATGGTTCCACCATTTTCGATGACAGAAAAGTTATTGGGTGTCAAATGGATTGAAGCAAGGGAACAGCCGTGTGCTTTACGTGCCAGGGATCGTAGCCGGTAGCTATTGTAACACATTCCCAGCCAGTGTTACCATACATCTTATAGAAAAAGCAATGAAAGTTTAAACTGACGTGAGTTAACTAAATTAAATGCTAACAGATTGTTATGAAACTCATATGATCTAATTCTAAAAGTATAATAAAACATGTTTTTCTTTTACTAAAAATCCAAATAAATAAGTGAAAGTATAAAATGGATACCTATATCTTTAACACTATTTACAAAAACAATCAAATGGCAATAGTAGTTTTAGTACTTAACTGTGCATGCCTCAGTACTTAACGTTACTTCACTTCAATTTATTGTTATTACAAAGCCTTTAAGCGTTTAAATATTGTATTTTATTTATTTATATCTGTAGACAATGTCTCTAACGAGTCGACAGGTGCTCCCGTTTTTACGTTTTTAGCCATATTTGAAATATTATATGGAAGCCTTCCTTTCTCCTAGTCATTATTTTACAACAACGTACAACATTGTTGTTTATATTTTATACCATACATCTCTATAAAGCGTAGTCGAAAACTATACTTTATAATAATTCATCATTTAGGTAATCTGATTTTTCAAAATAACCAATTGTATGATAACCTTCCATGTAGGTCAAACTCGATATAAATATTTAAACAATGTGCTCAGATGACCTACGAGTATAATAACAAAATTTAAAAATTGACTTTTATTAATAACGAATAAACATTTCTATATGCGCGCTTTTAATTAAGGAATTAACTGCTTAATTGCTGGTAAATTGCAGATATTCTAATTAAAAAAAAAAAATGCTTCCTTTGAGTGAAACTTGATATTTTCAGTATTTAAGACAATTTCCTTCCATGTTCCGTACGTTTGTTCCACGATGTTAAAGTCAAAATGTATAAATTTTAATTTCATTCTTACCATAAACTCTATCGATTAGTTCATTAAAATAGTGACGAGTTATTTTATTGTATTTTTAGTTGATTCGATTACCTGTTCAGGTAGGCTTTTAAAAAAAATGCAGTTATTACAATTTTTTAAAATAAAAGAATGTTTCTTAAAAGAATGTTTATTTTTAAATAAAAGAATTTTGAAAATAAAAGTATGGATTGAAACTTGATAACTTCAATATTTAAGATACTTTTCTTTCATGTCCCATCCATTTATTTCATTCTGTATAGTCTAGTTTATCCTAATTCATAATTGGCAAGTAGCCTCTTCATACCTATCCCTTAAGTAAATAAAGCTTTATATAAATACTAGCGACTTACGCTAGGTACGCGGATTTTTTTACGTGGAAACCTGATGCTTTTTAAAAATAAAAGTAACCTAAGGAGTAACTTAAAGGAGTACCTTATAAGATTAACGATCTGCCATTTAAAGTCCTGTGAAAATCGATCTAGCCGTTTCGGACCTTAGCCGGAACAAACAGACAAATAGACCGACAGACAAAAATTTAAAAAAAAATCTTATTAGTACCGTATATACCTTCATACGCATTTAATAAAAAGCTGTTATTTGATATTACAAACAGACACTTTAATTTTATTTATTTGTATAGATAAAGTAACAATATATTAGTACCTACTGTATTTACTTATAGGTAACATACAAGAACCTTAATACAAAGCATAAATTCCAACACCTTAGTAAAAGGTAACTTATATAATGCGTAAATCTTATATTGATATGACGTCCATCTATTGATATCTTGCAAGTGTTTGCCAGCGGGCGGAGCTAGCGCGGTGCCAAGTATGGCGGGCGCGTTAATGTACCGACGCTGTGTCGTATGTTTTTATTGTGGTCTGCACGGGCGTCGGTGCTATTAGACAATCTATGCATGGACGCCACACACAAAGCGAAATGTCAGACATACTAGGTTCATGCGTATTATTTAAATTGATGTCATGTCGGTATGCTGGTGTTAAAAATGTTTTAAGCAAGCTTGACTGAAGATTGAAAAAAATCAAGATGATGATTCACTTTTAATACTACTACTAAGTACGATTACATCTGTACATAAAGCGAGAGATTCGAGTATATAAATATGTTGGGACATTAACACACAGCACCATCTAGTTCCATGTTAAGCTATGAGACCGGTGTTATGGATAGTTGGTACACTACACATATACAATTTGAATACATACATATTATGAATGTAAACACCCATGACTGGAGTACAAACATTCGTGCTCATCACACAAATGAATGCCCCCAGCGGGACTTGAACCCACGACTGCTGGCACAGTAAGTAAGGTCACTACAACCTGAGCCAAACGTGTCGTCAATACTTTCTTTATATTATTACACTAATTTCCTGAAAGTGATTGTAAACTCACCAGCGCGAAAGAAGCCTATGTCAGTATAAACGTAGCTAAACTATACCTACACAAAAGTTTTCGTCAACATGATATACCTACTGTTACGTGAAGCCAAAGTAACACATTTTCCTTTTTATAATGTTAAAAGGATGAGAAGTAAGGATAGAAATAAAAGAAAAGCAATAAAAAGTACAAAGCATATTTTAAGAGAACTAGAACTATAATAGCGAAGTTTCTAAAAGTAATGTTTTAGTCGACTAATCAAAATCGCTGACCTAACTAACTACGGAATATGTTGAAAGAAACACCTGCCGACTTTTGTTCAACTGTCATTGGCCTTTCTAATTTTATTGGATACGTGCATGCAATTTTAAATTTGCAACGAACACCCACGTCGGTTTGTTTTCCGTATACGATGCATTGATACTGAATTCGCAAAACGATTTAGTATGACTTAATTTAAGCTTTTAAATAAGCTGATTGATAAACAGCTTGTTAATAAAACTATAGATGTTTTAATTAAAATCTGATACCTATAAGACTTTAGTCATTACTGTTTTTATGATAGCCATGAATATAATATAATGCACTCAATTTTAAATAAAGGTAATCCATCACACCATAGCAAGAGATTATAAATATTTCAAACCTGGTAGGTAATGATTATTGTTACAAATTGAAAAAACAGACCGGATCAAATCAGAATCCGAATCAAGATCGAGTAACAGCTAACAGTCTCACATATAACACGACGTATGGTGGGCAACACTGAGGAATAGAACATTCGCGGCATTTCGGGCTTTACACTGATTAAAATAAGGACCTGGAAGTTATTTGCGGACTTGCGTATATATTATATACGTGGAAGGGCCCGTCATGTTTTATTTATTCGCGGCGGATTCGTAATAGAGTCGTGCCGTGAGAGCGGCCGGCACGTTTTTTGTAGACTGTAAGCCCCTATATTGAGACGTCTTTAGATGCTGATGTCTTGTTGCTTGTCCGTACAACATCCGACATGGCGGAGACACTTATTTTTTGATGTACTTGTTTAAAGTTCTATAAAAAGCTATCATTCTCTTATGAAGTGCGATAGTGCGATTAAATCATTTCAACGCTATAAGACATTCATTTATGTTTAAAATATAAAATATACATGAGCATTGTAAAGCAGTAAAAACATTTCAAATAACATGTGAAATCAAAAAGTTATGGATAACAGGACATTCAAAGAAAATTGTCTTCGTTGGATAGTATTTTTCATCAAAGAAGCAGAAAACTGTACAAGGATATTAAAAATCCATTCATCAGAATACCAACAAAAAATAAGAATTCAGATTCACACTCGAACACTGTAGCTGTGAAATCTGGAGAATGAGGAGGTATTTTCATCCAGCCCCCGCCCGTAGGGTGGCGGGGTCTCTCGTTTGACAGGAAATGATTGTCTAATATTAGCTTTGTTATAAGGTTCCTCTTTAGGGATTTAAGCGTACCTTTTCAGACATTTCGCAATGACCGTAAATCGATTTTAGTACAATAAATAACAGCATTATATTCTTTAAATTTTTTTCTTTGCACAAAATCTGTGTCGTAAAATTAAAAAAATTGTGAGGCAATTTATCGTAGTCGTATCATCATGTGATAACTATATGGTTGGATAAAGAAACGAAGATAGCAATAAATTATAGAAGAATTTCGGGTCAATGGCCGCGGCTAGGCGACTGCGCTACAATTTTTTTAACACCCCCGATTATCACAACAAAAAGTCACTGCGTGTGTTCTTTGAACTATATACTGTGGAGTTTTATTTTGAATAAAATTTATCTATGTGATATCTATTTTGGCGCGGCTTTCGTCAACACTGGTTACGATTACCAACCGAATAGATACACTATGAATAGGTAGAAGATCTGTGTGGGTATCAGTGCTGACACATTCGTGAAATACAGTCCAATTCAACGAGAATCCGTTAGTTTTTTAATCCCACAGACTGATAAATTATATCTTTTGCCAAAATGTATCATTAGTCTGTGACGATATTTAAATAGCTATTCTATGAGTATGAGAAATTGTATTTTAAAATTTTAGTTTCAACGCTTCCTCAATATATTTAATTGACTTAGTTTATTATGTTTGATTATATTTTTACGAATTATTACTCATATGCACCTTTAATCGAAACGAAACAAACAATAAACAATGATAATTAATTGATTTCAGCGTTTTCACTCGATACTCGGCCACAAAATATTTTGTTGAAGCAGCAATAATATGAAACTCGCATATTGCGATTTCGGCTGTAGATAACAGAAATAATGGGGTTCAAAAATGAAATTAATTCCAGGTTGATGATTTCAAATTGAAAAGTCACATCGGCTCGCGCCATAATTCATGATCCTGAAACGTGTCCGGGCGGCTGTGTTGGACGCGGTAGCTGTAGGGTTGCCGATATCTTATAATTATTTACGTTTAAGAAATAATTATCTTTTTTTAAGTTGGACTGTTCACTTTAATATGCAATTGAACTTTTTATAATTATTAACAATATATTTAATTTTATTAAGTAATAATTTGTAATAACGCTTTTTCTTACATTTATGCTTAATCATTGGTATAAAACTTTCGGCTTTTATAAAGATTTTTTGTTTGAAAATTAGACTTGTTTATGCAATCGATAAATCATAATACATAATACGCAGTTCTGTATGTAACGCCCTTATAAACAAACACCAATTGTTAAGCTCAACATAACTTACTTTCAAACTGATATTGTTTTTGCTATTTAATACCCCCTGTCTTTTCTCATAACGGGGTTAATATATCAAAATTATGTAAATATTCCTTGTCAACCCTAAGCTCATTGTCACAGTCCTTTGTCGGAGGTCTTTCTGCTTCACCACGCGCGATATCTGCTAGAATATACATGAACGCGCACAAGTGTAGTCTTGGTTAATTTTAAGTTCACCTTAATCGTATCGTCTATATACAAAATACTAATATTAGTTAATTTTCTATTAATTAATATAAAAACTAATAAAACTGTTATAAATACACATGCCTAGTTTATATTTAAGTATATTTTTTTATTAAATAAAATATTAATTAATGATGTAAGCTCAAAAATCATTATTATATTATTTCCTTATAAATACAGATTTCAGTTGATTATAGCGTGAAAAGTATTTCTAAATATATGTATATGTATAACAGCGCTCATGTTTAATGCAGTCGCTTGTCATAAACATTTGTCGGTCGCACTATTTCAAACCTTTCCACTGGTACCAACAACTTCTTACACCGCAATATGTTTTTGACATTATATTAAAGTTGATGCTTGCAATTATTTTGTACACTTTTTGTCCTTTTGTATGTTATAGAATTATATTTTATTTTATTTTTTCATATAATACAAATATATTTTACTTAGTAAAAATATAAAAGGTGTAGGCCCTTAGGTAATGAGCCCATCATTGGTGAACCCTAATATTAATTTAATCAATTTTTCCATCATATAGAGTATAATTACTAACCACTATAAATTAGATAATTACGTCAAAATTAATTTCGTACATAGCAATCCGCTATTGTTCTCCAAAGCTACCAGACCAAATTAATTCCTAGCCAAGGTTTTGTTTTAACAATCTCAGCGACGTTGAAAAATATGAATGGCGTTACATGTTAATCCAACTAATTATTACTCCTACGAGTTAATTAGAAAAAGCGTCGTAAATCATTTCATCCACAACTCTAAGGTATGTAACGCAGCGAGGTTTTCAAGAAAATACAATAGAAATATTTCTGTCCTTATCCAATGTCGATTTTCAATGAAAGAAGAAAAGAGAAAGCATCGTTCGCACGTACTGGCGGAAAAAGAGACCATAATTTGCTTGCACGAAAATTCGATAATAAATCATAATAGTTTTAGACAGAGCGAGGGTAAAAAATGAACCAAATTGGAAAGTGAATTATAAGGCACGACGAGGTTAGCCTGTTATTAGAGCAATTATGTTATTATGTTTGCCGTATCTAATCCGAAAAACTAAATTGGAGTCGGCCGCTGCCGGCGAATGTTCGATAGGTTCAATCATTTCTACTTGTGGGTCGCACGAAATTCGTTGCGGAAGCAATAAGAAACACGTAAATTCCGACCAAATTTGTACACTAATATATAGCTAGCTAACGTAAAGCGAATTTTCGATCGATTCTAAAAAACTGGGGTACTATTATTTTGAAACCCCATTTTGCGACGGTTCATAATTTGGGACAAATTAAAAAGGGTACTCTGTTGCTAGCAAGCACATACTATATAGTTCGCGTTTTAAAACCCCTCGTCCTTAATACTCTTCACTTAAGTCATAATTCATTCGGTATAACCATAATTGAACCATGCGTTTAAGCTTTTAAAGTTCATTACATTACAATACTTATATCTCAAGGAAAAAAGTTCACATTAGTGTACATCTGATAAGAAATATTGCATGAGCGATTGCCTCTTTTACAATTTGTAGCTTTAGCATACATTGCTCAAAAAAAACAGGTTTATTCGTGTAAGTTATGAGCGCGTTTTGTGTTTTCGTTTCAAAATGCGTCCTATTGTATTATCAAAATATCAAATATGAATACCAAATAAGGGCCGGCACAAAAGAAAAACTGGCATGTTTTTAATTTATGCATAAGCGAGTACATGAAAACGTAATAATAGGAGCGTGTTTTGTAAATATATTAATGTAATAACTCTCTCAGGGCATATCAAAGCTACGGGGGTCTATTTTCTAAAATTTCACGGTAGATACATCATTTCGTTACCGTGAAAAATAAAACATCTCCATTACGAGTGGTTACGGATTTTAAGTTGATGTCAGTTTTCATTATATATATGAGGACTTAATTCACATGAATAATTACGATCCGACCACTATCAATTAAAATGTTTTGTTATTTTGCTAGACGTACACGACTATTTATGTCATTCTTTAAATATAGTATAATAAATAATGTCCTATGAATGTAGGTTTGTGCAATGTAAAATAAGCCTACATCGTCAATGAATCGTCAAGTTTACACGTCTTGAAAGTATTTGTCTTGAAAGCGTTAACCTCTTTGTTTACTCATCACTATCAAAACACTGACAAGTTTCAATAAATAATAACGGAGCGATAAAACGTCATAAATTATTTTTTATTAATTTTTTGTTTACTAATTAATATATTATCAATTTAATTTTATTAATTTTTTGTGGTATTTAAAGTAGCAAATAATTAGTTTGTTAAGATATTAGATAGTACATACTCATATGATATTAATTGTTACTGTATTTGAAAATACCACCGCCTGCCAGAATAGTGTATGATTTACGGTCATCAGTCATCTTTCTTATAATAGAGTATATAATAGAATGTAAAATAAAAAATGATCGATCTTTTAATAACTAGTTGTTATTAAATACATATAAAAATATATTTGATATATTTCTCTTAGAAACCACGATACCAATTTTAAGTGCTGATCAATTTAATATAAATATGATTTATTTATTGAGATTTGTTGTATTACAGCAGTTATACTTTAAAAAAATCAAAAATAATAAGCTTCGTGCGTCATATTTTACGACTCTAATGAACTTGACCACAAGTAAGTATGTTTCCCACTGCACTGACCCATTTATCAGCTCACACTTGACCGTATCGCATTATCAAAGCGAATGAACCAAACAGACAGCAGGTCAGGCGATAAAGAGACGAAGACTTTCTTAAAAGTAGATATTCCTCGTACAAAAATACATTTTGTTGAGTATATCAGCAATTTTACAATAATTATTCTAAATAACATAATATTTACGACGTTTTTTTTGTTACAGGTAAGGCCCGCATTAACACCGATCGCAAAATCTACGGTTAGCTGGCGGAAACGAATTCGAAATTTAAATTACAATTTGCTTTTGATCGTTTGTTTTGTCACGTGCCTGCCGTGCGATAAACAGTTCAATCGTGATTTACATAAAGTCGTATTTCAATTTTGCGCCACCGCATCGTGCTTTGAATAGGTATTCTCGTATTTTGGCGATAACTGAAATCAAAGGGATGTCCTCTTGTAGTATACTGAACATTTCCATAAAATTGACTTAACTTTAACCCAAGTTAAAATTTAAATGCTAACGGATAAAATTAGAGTACTATAAATAGTTTATATAATACTAGCAACTCACCCTCACTTCGCTTCAGATTCATCTCTAGACAAAAACAAATCTATTCCACGGGAACCGTACATTTTTCCGGGATAAAAAGTAACCTATGTGCTATTCCAGACTATAATCTATCTCTATGTATGATATATCAATTTTATCCAGATCTGTTTAGCCGTTCTGGCGTGAAAGAGCAACAAACATCCATCCATTATCACACACTTTCATATTTATAATATTAGCATGTATGTAAAAATATTATAAAAGCTCTTATTTTTAAATTTACTAACCAAATAAACATTAATTATTATGATTATTAAACTACTCAACATCGTAGAGTTAAGGAACTGATTGAAATGATTTACATAATGAAGTCCCTATGAATATTGAATAAGAAATCGTTTTGATAATAATCATGTAAGCAAAAACGTATCTTCATAGCGTTTCCCGCCCATCCGTAGCGCAACGCTGCATGCATTCACACGCATTCGGATAATCTTTCATGTGATCAGCCACATAGGCGCGTGTACCGCCAGTCCGTCACTTATAACCAGCCATTTTGTAAAACCGATACAGTTCGCATTCCCTTTCGCAGTTGAGCATCATTTCGTCTGGCCGAGTTAAAAGCACGCTGCATGTTCACACTCCCACCCGTCCAACACAAACGCCTAGCATGTATGAATCACGACGCTCTATGTGAGGGTGCCGCCGTCCGTACGTCCGCGCTCGGCTGGAACCTGTCAGTGTAGTGGTGTCCCGCGTTGCACGCGCGCGTCTGTGTGTGTACCCACTCATGGCAGCGGACTATGACGGCTCGTAGATTTGACAGCTAGCTCAATGCGAGTTCAGACGTTTATTATACACCGACCGATGTTATTTTGTGAAAACATTGACATTTTATTTACGTGCAAAAAGGAGTGCCGTGTGAACTTCGCACCGAGTGCTGAGTGATATTTATAAAGCGAGTTTTCCCGCGAACTTGAACTTCACTTCCGCTGGGGCCAGTTTTTCCGATTGATTAGTGATGTCCCATTCGAATATTTATTTATCATGTTCGCAATTAGACGCGCTTCGTTGAAAATAAAACTAAGGGGCAACGGTATGAATAAAATATCGCCAGCGGTTTGGTGGTCTCGACTAGATAGAATGGTAACTCTATTGGACGAGAGGAAAAAATAAATTGGACGCTAATGGACCGAGCTGGAATACGACAGTTAATTATGACAGGAATGAGGTGATATTAGAAATTGTCGTAAATATTCGAATATAGTGATGTGAAGACGCTAGACATTATTTTTTTTAAAAGTGCAAGTTTTAGTTGACGTTATATTTCGTAGTATTTTAGTAACTTTTTTATTTATTAAACAATTGATTTGGATACTCGTTACAATTGGATTAAGTGAAATATTTTGGTGAGTTATAATTATATATTATTAATATATGAGATGTAGGCATACATGAGATATAGCATTTCAAGGAAAATACAAATTATCTTTGTAAAAATTTGGAGCTTTATAAATTTATTCCTATTAAAATAGAATTTGTAATTGTAGGTATTATGTTACTGCATAGTTATTTCTATCATAAATATTCTTATTTAAACTATATAGACGTTTACAGTAAATATTAAAATGTAACGGAAAATAATGCAAAATGTAGAGAATGTTTAAAAATGCAAATGAAACAAAACAGCTGTATCGATGTCGTCAGTATCGTATCGTTGCACATGCTAAGATTAATATAGACATTTATACAAATAGACATAAATATCCTTTCTTTATATATCAGTCGCCTTTTTGGTCGAGGCAGGTACCTTAGGGATGCAAAGTCATTAATCAAACTACTGATTTTACCATAAAAAAACAAATAGAGTTGTCTCTCTCAAAGTTTTAGCACCGCCTTTTAAATATATTTCTAACAAAAAACATGTAACAGCTTTTAGCTGCTTATTGACATGATTTGATTTTATCAACAAATATATGATTATTAATAAAAATAATACAATTATAGTAGCTATAACAAAGACAGTTGTTTTTCAATTGAAAACCAGTAATATCTTTTGTCGTTATTGTATAATTTAATGAAAGACTTTTAATAACAAATATCAAATCAAATCAAAATATACTTTATTCAAATAGACTTTTACAAGCACTTTTGAATCGTCAATTTTACATTTTAAATTAAATGTCAGTGTAGTCAGTCCGTGAGGAAGCTACCACCGGCTCGGAAGGCAGTTCTGCTGAGAAGAGCCGGCGAGAAACTCAACAGTTGCTCTTTTAAAATAATAACTGTGTACAATATTGTAATACAATAATTATTATATATTTATCCTACGTAAGATCCAACCAGATATTAGTTCCACACATGGATATCTTCGAAGTATTCTGTGACTGTATAATAAGCTTTATTCACTAATACATTTTTAATTTTAGATTATTGAACTAACAATATGTTTTTACAAAATGAATTAATAGATTTGAATTTTTTAATTAAAAAAAGTTTCTGCGGCATAACTTATTGCGACACCGCTCAAGCAAAACGCGCTAATATGTCCGTTTACATTACTCATTGTAATAGATATTATCAATAAACGTCTTTAAACTGTTTAAATATTATTAGAAATCAACAGTCAGTATTTAAACATGTAAGCAATCAATATAATAGCAGATAATAAAATTAACATAAGTTAACTTTTACACACGTATCGTAAAGGTAGCGTCGGCAGCGATAAATGCATTCATTAATTTCATGTTTTTAACTTTAATCTCTTATCATTTTCATTGCAACCAATTGAGCAATTTAGATGTGTAAAACAAATTTACAATATATTTATTGCTGATTTTTAATAATGTGATATATTTTCGATATTTAAAAAAACATTTTATTGAAGTTATATATGTTTTTTAAGTCTGAAAGTATTCGGAAAGTCAGGTTGAAAATTAGATAAAAGCCTTGATTGATCTGATACGTACGTCGTTCAAATGAGAGAATTTTTAATTTGTACTATGAGAGAACTTTTAATTTGACATGTAAAAACATTGTTTCCTAAACAAACTTTTTATCCTGTTGTACCATTACGTATTGAGTTTCCAACAATCCTTTTAGTAGCGATTACTACATATTGTACATATGTATATGTATATGAGTAGCCTGTAAAAAGTGACCATAAATTAGTCAACTTATATACATACTAGCGTAATACCGCGGCTTTATCCGCGTAATTTATTTATGTTAAATACTCCCCTTCTAAGATTTATATTTTATAGCATGATGTTAGCTAGCTTATAACCTTTATCAATGAATAAGTTAAAAAATATAAAACTATTATTCAAATATCACTTGAAGTTAAAGAGATTAGCTCAAGCAAACAATAACCCAACTTTCCATATTCATACATATATTGTATAGTGTACATAATATCATTTAGTAACAAAATAGGGATCAAGTTTGGTTCTCATGAATCGAATGAAAATATATAATGAAAAAACATCATAATGTATAAACAGACAACGTCAAAGGGTGTTCACTTAGCTATTACTAAATACAATTCAATATGTAAATTTATTCCTATAATTAAATAATATACTAATTACTGTTTTCTATTCATGCAAAATGATTAGCTGTTTTTTATTAAGTTTTACAGTTAATGAGTTAGTCGAGGACGTAGAGTATGAATCTTCATAAAGTAATAAGCACCCGGCCCTGGCCTGTACGTGTATTAATTTTAGATTTGGACCCCCCGAATAGTTATATTTCCTTAATTGTATCGAAGCAATAATTCTAAATTTTATGTAAATTTGGTCGGACACCCATTTCGTTTGTATTAGATTTAAAAAATAAATTGTTAGCTGCTATTTATGTTAGCATCAAAATTTTAACCCTCTGAAGAGAAAGATTTTGTTTGAGCGTTGGCAAATTAAACATCTAATTTTATAATCATGTACTAGTGACTCAGCCTCGCTCTGCTCGGGTTCGTCTCTAGGTACGATTTATCGGTTAGTATAGTTTTCTCAGAGATGAGATATTTTTCTGCACTAAAAAGTAACTTAATGTTGACCCGGACTATCGCCACGAAATTTCATCAAAATCCGTCCAGTGGTTTTCTCATGATGCATTTCCAGATTGACAGATAGACAAAAAATTTAAAAACAATACATTCAGCCGCTGTATCGATAATAATGAGCATTTCGATAAGATTTTCCAATAAAATATATTTTAATGTACATATTCGTCTCAGACTTTTCATATATGTATAGATTATTATAGACCTCCTCTTCAACTCTATACATCAAAATTGAATCTTTTAATTGATTTGATTGATTGAAAATGTAAGTAATATGTACTTTTACTACTGTACTATTAATTATTATAAGTATTTAATATTATTATAAAATAGAAAATGTTAACTAAATACAATCAATTTAAGTCAGTTAGTGGTTTTGTAAAAATATTTTAAACAAAAGCTTTTGACCTCTTCAATATTATTATTATTCAATCTATATAGATAAATAAAATTGAAGTGTCTATTTATAATGTCAAAATAACAGCTTTATACTAATTGCATATGGAATTATATACGGTACATATAAGAAAAAAACAATTTTTAAAATTTTTGTCTATTTGTCTATCTGTTTATTCCGGCTAATCACCAAACAGCTGGACCAATTTTAATGGGGCTTTCACTGGCAGATATCTGATATTATAAGGAATAACTTAGGCTACTTTTATGTTAGAAAAAAGAATTAGGGTTTAGCTCAAAAAAATTCATACGTATCAAAAATTCATACGCACCCGAGTGAAGCCAGAGTAAGTCGCTAGTATTATATAAAAATTGATTATTAAAAGTGTGCGATAGGTAAAACAAATGGTTAAATTGCTTTAACGATTTACATACTGTATCATAGTAATATAATAGGGATTAAATAAATAGGCATGACAGTAAAAATCATTAAAGTATAAACGTGATGGGATCATATAAATTCGGCTCTATTATATCCATTGTTCTGGTCTAGCATCCGAATGATAATGACTCGACATGGTTAAAAATGTTTTATATATTTGATACTAATGACAATTATTTCAATTATAGGTACTCTACACTATTTGTGCCACGTTTAACTTTTTTTTGTATAATACGTAAAAATGGAGTCATGGAATATTTTTAAGAAAATTAATTAAGCAAATATTTAAAATCAGATCGAAAGTAACATAATAATTAGTACCACATTTCTTGTTTGAATATTTAAAGATGTCTAATAAAAAATGTAGAGTAGATTAAATAAGCGATATATAATCCATTACTGATATTAATCTAGAATTTTAAAATTTATATATACATATAAAATATATAAATCAATTAGTTTAATCAGATAATAATCAACTTAATTAGACCAGTTTCAATCGAAATAAATTTACATAGCCTGCTAATTTATTCAGTTAATATAGGGCAAAACGTGCCGATTTGTCACTTTAATTAGGTACAAAAATACTTTCCAAAACTTATATGTACGTATTCATTTTTACATATAAATACGTTACTTTAAAGAATTGGCTCTAAAACTCAAAATAATTTTGTTATGTTAAATTGTTTGAGATTATACGCTATATTATCTCAAGCGGATGCAAAATATTTTAAAATTAAGATAATCTTTTCACATTCTGAAAACTTTATCAGTTTTTTTGCGAAGAATATGTTTTTTTAATGGCGTTAAATATAGAATTAAGCACGTATTTCGAACAATTAAATATTAGACAAAATTCAAAATAGATGGTTTTCAAGTGGCTTTTACAGTAACGGTTTCTTTCACCGCTATCTACTGCTGACCATCGTGAACTGCTTTTTTAAAGTGCCTTAATAAAGTGAACAACATGTAAGATTTTAATGCTTATACAGAGATTTGGTTGATGCGATAATACAGCGTGACTGCGCGCACGACTTTCTATGAAACTAGAGAAATCATAGCGGCTTTTTCTTACGAATTTGGTATGCCCTTTACACTATTGTTACGTAACCAAAGAAAGTTGAATCTCAACCTTGATTTAGGATTGACTGTAGCTTAATTTACATAATGTGTAAAACGATTTTTGACTACTAATCTTTACACGTTCAAGAGATTTGTGAATGAATTAATAAAGAAAAAGTTCCTTTCACTTCTTTATACTTTATACTTCTATATTGAAGTTTGTTTTTCGAAAACGATAATTTTTCACAAAGCAGCAAGATTTTTCATGATTTTTGTTTCATAGATAAGGTTTAAGGTTTTTCTATTATAAATTCTAATATTGGCTATACAATATACATACTCGTATTTTGAGTAATATACATCAGTTTACATTTTATGTGTTTTTACTAAAGACTGGGTGCTGTAAAATTTTCTTTATCTTATGTAAGTTCATAAAACTAGAAAACAAGGGCAATAATTTCATATAAATATATATAAGATAAAACTTTCATTAACGGAAATTATTACGATTTTTTTAAAGTTAGACTGAAGAAGACCCACTATGGATAGCTGTATTTTAAAACATTTTACACAACAAGAATCTGATGGACCTGACTAAAACATTGCATTCCCAACTTTACTATTACATTTAATATTGAGTCCCTATACACATCCTCATCGTATGATTTTTTTTATTAAAAACTAGCGACTCACCCTCGCTTCGCTCGGGTTCGTTCCTAACTTGCTTCCCAATAGAAATTTTTATCTCATTTTCACCCCTTTAAGGGATGATTTCCGGGATAAAAAGTATCCTATGTCTTTCCCAGGGTCTCAAACTATCTTCTTCCAAATTTCATCTAAATCGATTCAGTAGATTCAGAGATTACCCCCTACAACGTCACAAATTCCCAACATCACAAACTCACAAACTTTACCTCTTTATAGTATTATAGTATAGATAACAATTATTCATAAAAATGATATAATGATGAGTAGAAAACTGTAATTACTCATTACCTAAGTTTGAATAATTCTTAATTACTCGTAAATATATAAACAAATCACAAAAGCTTCTCTTATTTCGTCGTCGTAATGTAATATTTTTATATCGTTTTTATATTATCATCTCAAATTCTCTATACAATGGTAATCATAACAGAATGGTTACAGTTAATATTAAAAAAAGAAGGCAGTGGTAGCCCAGTGGTAACGCGCTCTCTTAGGTAACCGAGTGAAGTGAGTTCAAATCCCGGGTCTTGCACCTCTGATATTTCCATGTGCGAATAATTTTCAACATGATTACTACTTGTCTTAACGGTGAAGGAAAACAACGTGAGGAAACCTGCATGTCTAAGATAACTTAACAAGTTTTCAAAAGGCATGTGAATTCCGACAACCCGCACTTGGCCAGCGTGGTGGACTATGGCCTGATCCCCCTCTTATTGAAGGCAGGCTCGTGCCCAGCAGTGAGACGTGAAAAAGGGCTGAATACAATAGTAAAATAAGGTAAGCTAACATAAGACAGCAATGTGAAGTTGTGAGTTCGAATCCCACATGGGGCAAATGTTTATAGGTAGGTACATATTAGGAAAGCAGGTTAAATATTACTAGTCAATTAACAGTTTCTCAATACTGAATAATTACTTAAGTCATTATAGCCTCTAAACTGTAAGAAAATATGGGCGATTTTTTTTGAATTTTTTTTCCATATATTTATATACTAGCGACTTACCCTTGCTACGCTCGGGTGTGCCCCTAATTCTTTTTCTAAAATAAAAATAGCCTAAGTTACTCCTTATAATAACAGTTATCTGTTAGTGAAAGTCCCGTCAAAACGGGTCTAGCAATTTCGGAGATTAGCCAGAATAAACAGACAGACAGACAGACAGACAGACAGACAAAAATATAAAAAATTGTGTTTTTCTTATTAGTACCGTATATAACTCCATATGCATTAAGTTAGAAGCTATTATTTTGACATTACAAACAGACACTTCAATTTTTCTGTATAGATAGATATTCATATATATTTTATTTCATATTTCACATAACTAGGAAAGAATAAATAGTTAGGAGGCCATACTTTTCTAGGTAGGTACTGTAATTAAAATAGAAGCGAACGAAAATGTTTATAAAAATTAAAAAAAAGGCATTTAAGCTGTCTTCCTCATAACTAAACGCCATACATTGATTATTTACACCCACTCATATCTAATTTAAAACCATTTATACGTGTCAGCGGCTTCCACTATCGCATTTCATTAAATATTTTAATGAATCACCCATTATGATCATTGTCAATAGAATTATTGACCGATATTAATATCTAGAAAAATATAGTTTTTGACGCAGCTAATATAGTAGGTACATTAAAAAAGTTAAATTTTCTCTTACTTAAGCTTTTAAGAAATTAAAGTACCCACCTAATAATAATATATATTTTTTTACTTCCAAACAAATACTTCCATCATTCAAAGAAGTTATACGTATTATAAGCCGAAAAACATCAAAAACATCTGTTCTTTAGCATACAAGGCTACATTGTAATCGATTTAAAACAAAACACTGAAATCGATTCGAGAAGATAAATTGCTAAATAAAGATAATACGTTGATATCCAGTTTGACATGCGAAGTCGATGAAATTAATGAGTATTATAGGCCCGTAACGCCCGCTCGTTTGTTAAGAAAATTTGTAAAATTATCGATGATCTGAATATCAATTTTAGTCGGTCCGAATTATCATTTTATTACGAAACTCAATGAAACAGGTTTAAGAATTATTTTGTTTTATCCTTCGTGTTGGTTATTAGTAACTAATGGTCAGGGCTTTTGTGTATAATTTAAAATTTCCTTATACTTCTGATTTGATTGAGTGCATGCATTATATATTAAATACATGCAAGTTTTGATTAGTAGGTATTTATTTTTTAGAAGGTTACAATATTATTTAAATTTTGTTTTTTTTATACCAAACATATTAAAAGAAACCAACCAAACATTCACATATATCTTATTATACTTCTATTATAAATTCGAAAATATGTATATAATTATCTGTATGTACGTTTGTCAATCCTTTATGCTGAAATGACTGAACCAATTTGGATAAAATTTTGTGCATATGTATGTAAGTCATGGCTTAGAGTAACAGTGTAGTAGAGTGTAAAGAGTGTGCCTAGCTAAGGACAGGAGTGAAGCGAGGTAAGGTCGCTAGTTGGTAATATATCTTTAGTGTTTAAAAACGTTGTGAAATGTTACGAGTTATTAATTAATATATCAAAAATATTCTCTGCCATTACACTTTGTCATACAGAGAAATATACCTACGTGCTGCTTGCAATGAATAATCGTAACGCTTTTACTGCGACTCTTGCTGCGGACATGCTTGACAAGAAGATCGAGTTTTTTAACTTCGAAATAGAAGATTCATAATTCAAGTGCATTTTTTGTACATGTGCTAGGGGATGTTTTTGTTTGTTGTGAATCGATTATTATTTTTGTAAATAGGCATAAATTATAAACAGTTATCCTATATAAAATTCAGAAAAAAAAGATTAGAAATATATTTTTTTGTATAATGTCAAAATCGATATAATCTTTTTGTTATAAAAAGTCTACAGTTTATTTAGATTTGATTGGTAAAGTTCAATAAAAAATTAACAAATAATCCATTTGTCGAAGTCTGGATGTTAAACGTGGCAGATAGATGCTCGCAAATTCTCTAATGTAGGTCACTAATAATGTAGCAACAGTTAACGGGTTATGATTGAATACAGGATTATTACCACATATAACGTAAATGAAATGGAATCAAATGAAAAAAAGTTCATTTACATATTATATAATACCTATTTAATAGGTTTTTACTCACACAAACAAATCTAGTAGATTTTACAAAATATAAAGGCTGTTAACATATAAATATAATTAATCGAATCATTTATTATATGCAAACGTTTTTAATTTGTATTTGAAGAACCTCCTACACGCCGTACTAAACAATGGGCGTCAAGTATAGCCATACCTAATTAGATAGGCTAAATGTCAGGAATTTCAGTTGGAGTAAACCGTTGGGAACTTTCTGTTGCTAGTATTTGTAATATGTGGGTTAAATTTGTAGTTTTGATAAAATTCAGATACAACTATTTACTGGACTTGTTAAAAATACATTATTAACGCATTTTCAGTATACGATTTTTTCATAATATACCTATTGGGTAAAAAGTTTACTTATAAAACTTTTTTTTGTGTTGCCAGCTAGCCCACCCAGATATTTTTTTTTATTCTATCGTATCTGTCAAAAAAAGTTAATTACTATAACTGGGAAATAAATTCAGTTAAGTACTTTTATACTTCTATTGGTAGGTACCTAAAAAGTTATTAAAATTAAGCGTTATGTTACAATCGATGGTGTCGATAAAAAAGAGGCTCAAATTACAGTGATCGCTCCCGGCGGCGATTTTAGAGTATTGTTGTTTTGCTTTATACGCCCAAGCAACTAAATAACTAAATTGAAAGATAATTATACGTTAATGATAAAAATATCTTTCCTGAATATTTTTTCATTTACTTTTTTACGTTTATTTATTATTTAAAGTAAACATAGTATGAAGTGACTCATTTAATAAACTAATGCGAATTAGATATCACATATAGAGATACCTAGTACATTTAAATAATAACCTAGCGTCAAAGCAGACACATGGTAATTGGTAAAGCAAAACTGTTAAATCTAAACAGTTAATTAGTTAACATAAATGATTTTGAATCTTGTCTTTTTCAGTATAAGGTTGTCAATATAAAGAAGCTATCCGTGAATACAGATTACTCTGTATTCAATTTTTATGTCTCTTTTATGGTGGTGTACAATCGTAAAAAACACCTTTTTCATTTTTATTGCGTTAATATTGATGTTATATTTTTTGGGCATAACGCAAAGTCGTACTTCTTGGACCGTATTGTTTTTATATGTAGATAACTGTCTTTTTAGTTATTTTTACTTAGTTAATTTTAACTAAATTGTAAATAGTACGAAAGTCAAAATAATACATTTAGATAACCGTTATATTATTTTTTATCAGAGATAATGTTTTTGGCATTCACGACTATTTTTGCGGGTGGGTTGTAAGGTAAATATCTTTCCAGAAGCGAACCCGAGCGAAGCGAGGGTAAGCCGCTAGTAAATACACTAACTTTCCAATGTTATCCAGCTTAGTTATTTATATCTGGATAGTATTTGTATTCTGACGTACATATATTTGTTATTGAAGTTTAGTTAGCGATGCCAAAACATAATAAGCATTATTGGTTATAATATGTGCTTTGAAATTTGTTTGCATACTAAAATAAATAAAATTAACGTCCATATTTCAATTCAAAATATAAAAATTTCATATACCTATAATAAATTATGACCTGACATCGATATGTTCCAAGTAAGATAATTAATATCAAACAAATAAACAAACGAAAATACTCTCACTGCACAATATAAAAGTACCTAACTCGAGTATTGTTCAATACCTGCTGAGTACAATATTACTTTAAAAGATCTTTTACCTGTCTTTAAACTATAAATATAAATGTAAAATACATAATATATCTAGTATATATAATATATATGTATATATTTTATTTTTCTTCATCTTTCAAACGAAACCAAACGTGCTGTATAATTAAAAACAACCTCATTCTAAAATGAGAATGACATAGGAAAAAATATTTCAATAACCCTAAAAGAGTAAAAAAGGCGATTAAATTTTATTGAATAATAATAATTTTCTGGTGTCAATACCTACCGAAATCGAGCAAGCTACTAGTAGGTATAGTATATTTTTGTATCCTATAAGCAATGTTTTAAATACACATTTCAACTTGCCGTACTGGGAAGAAACAAATCGAACAATGGATTGCAATTAATTTTTCCCTATCAATTTAAAATAATAAGATGACGCATGTTTTTTGTAACGTGCCCCGAATTTATTTAGAGTATTAATTTTAATGAAAAATATTTAAGTTATCATACTAGGGTATGATAAAAAGCTGAGTAGGTAACTTACATGGTCAATGAATATATTTTACCCGCAGTTCCATTTTTTCCTTGTCCTTGTTAAGTTTAGGAAGTTTTTAAATGAGTCAGATAACTTGATTTAGCAGAAAAAAAATGAATACGTGTAACCTTTGCCCGCGGTTGAAGTAAAACTTCTTTGGCGCTGTGGCAGATAATGTAATTAAATTAAGAACGAAATTTATATTCATATCTATACAGATAAATAAAATTGGAGTGTCTGTTTGTAATATTAAAATAACCGCTTTTTACTAAATGCATATGGATGTATACACAGTATATATACCAAAACAACATTTTTTACAATTTTTGTCTGTCTGTCTGTTTGTTTCGGCTAATCTCTGAAACGGCTGGACCGATTTTGATGGAAATTTCACGAGCAGATAGCTGATGTTATAAGGAGTAACTTAGGCTACTTTTATTTTAGAAAAAGAATCAGGGTTCCGCGAAAAAAAATTAAAACCCATGAAATTATGAACAAAATCCGCGTACGGCGTACGCGCCCGAGCAAAACGAGGGTAAATCGCTATATAATTTAAATGAATATCTTGGGAGTAGCAAGCTACTATTTATATATACCTAAACATACCTAACCGTGAAAACGTACCTAGGGACGAATGCGAGCGAAGCGAGTGTGAGTCGCTAGTAATAATAAAATATTCATTTTTACGAGTAATAATTATTATATACCTTTATATATATATATATATATATATATATATATATATATATAAATTATTAATACATACTAAATTTGACTCTCACTTCCTCTTACTTCCGTGACGCTCATGTTTCCAATGTACTGGTACTGACTTTAACACTATTCTTAAGACGAACTATATCATATACAGTATGGTATTATTTAATTTTGTGTTATTTAAATCTTTCGGATTTTTTTGCGAATTTATTTTTATTTTTGGTTCCAAATATTTCTTTTTTTTTTATCTGAATTATATATGATCATGTATGTATATGTACTTATAGTGTGCTCACATTAGATATAATTTAATTCAAATTAAATAAATGTTCTTAGTAATATTTACTAACCATTTAAACTAAAATACTAGTATTAGCTTCAATGCAAGTGCATATAATTAGATTTTATATTGCTCATATATGTTTTGGGATGTTAACTACCGCATTTGTGTAAAGTTATCAAAAAGTAGCAAGACGAATAAAATAGTACATATTTTTTCTTCCTCGCTAAAATGTTCATAAATTTTATGATGATACTATTACAAAAAAAAAGTGTTAACAGTTTAAGGTCGCAGTTAAGATGACAATATCAATTTTAACAGCCACCTACCTCCATAATATGGTAATAATCATTAATGCCCCGAAGAGCTTGAACGAGTTCTTAATGGGCTTACAACCCGTACTAAATTTTATACTTATAATAAGAAAAAATACACAAACTTTAAAACTAAGGAAAATCTTAAGTAACTTCTTATCGTTAAATATCGTTATCTTTGCTAATATTATAAAGCTGAAGAGTTTGTTTGTTTGTTTGGTTGATAGCGCTAATCTCAGGAACTACTGATCCGATTTGAAAAATTCTTTTTGCATTGGATAGCCCGTTAACTGAGGAAGGCTGAAGGCTATATATTATCCCGAAAAAAATGTAGTATCCGTGGTATACATTTATTTTTGCCTAGGGACGAACCCGAAGCAAAGCGAGGGTGAGTCGCTAGTATTTATAAATTACTAGAAACTAGCGACTTACTTCGTCTAGTTGTTTATATTTCATTTTTTTGAGCGGAACCCTAATTGTTTTAAAAAAAATAAAAGTAGCCTAAGTTACTCCTTATAATTTTAGCTATCTGCCAGTGAAAGTTCCGTCAAAATCAGTCCAGCCGTTACGGAGATTAGCCGGAACAAACAGAAAGGCAAATAAACGGACAGACAAACAGACAAACTGACAAACAGATAGCCAGACAGATAGACAGATTGACAAACAAACAAACAAACGAACGAACAAAAAAATTAAAAATGTGTTTTTCTCATAAGTACCTATCATATATAACTTCATATGCATTTAGTAAAAAGCTTTTGCTTTATCATTACGAACAGATACTTCAATTTTATTGATCTGTACGAGTATAGACTAGTTTTACTGATTTATATTTAAAAAAACATTATTTTTCTAGAATTTGTAGAGTTCATTAACTAAGTAGTAGTAGTTTGTACACGATCTTCATCAGTAAAGATCAGGTTATATTTAAAATTATTAAAAAAAACGTCTATCTGTCTGTTTATGAGGTGAGGATATCTATATGAAATTGAATAGGTATTAAATATATTTTGTGAGCAACTAGGTGCGGTGTATGCATCTGCATGCATATATGTAGGTACCTAGATATTACTAAGCTGATTAATTATTCACCTTTAAAATATTTAAGATTTAAAGTTAAAAAGTTAAAACGTAATTTTATCAATAGGTATCTGCTTAAAATTAATAAAGATAAATATTAAGTTATTTAGTTTTTCATTATCTTAAAATTGAATAATTAAAAAATAATCATAACGTGTTAAAATTTCAAAGTGATTATAATTGCTTGTAATCTATATGCTTATTACGACATTGTATTTGAACGGTTGTATCCATCGCCAAACACCTGAGTAAATAAGACACTAATAAGTCTGCTTAAGTGAATAATTCTTTAATTACTATATCTTTACAGTAATAATGTGTGTCTAATCATTAACAATTTACTTCTATAATTTAAACATACAATCAATTGAAAAAGTGCAAAATCGTAAGCATTAGTAATTCTTTTATCAAATCAAATCAAATCAAATAAAATATTTGAAAACTATTTATAATATAACGTGTTTCTAAGGAGATGAATATTCATTTAAAAGCAATCTTATATGTAAAATTTTCTCTTAATTATAATAAAGACCAGTTTTCAGCGAAAACATCATATTAATGAACTAGACTCAATAAAAATCTAGATTAGATTCTTTTAGAAATTAAAAATTAATTTTTATCATAATGGCGTTAATACAGATTAGAAAGCTAGATTATATACTAAATATGGACGTGAACTATTTTATTTACAGTTATATATAAATGTTATTCTTTTGATGTTTAATTTTATGCCGATATAGGTATATATACATACATATATTTCCATGAATTTTAAATGAATAATTTTTGATTCTTTTATGCCCAATTATTTTGTAAAATTATTTTCATTCATTTAGAATGTTTTTTTTTTAATTTTTAAAAATAATAAAATTCTTAATTACTGAGAACATTATATTACAGAATACTTATCTAAAAATTATATTCTATGCACTAAATATACTAATTAAGACATTAGTATACTAAATATACCATAAAGATACTAATTAAGTTGCTTTAATTATTTTTACAACTATTGCACTAATTTAGTAAAATATATTTTATGTGGGCATCCATTTTTTTTATATATTCTTGTCTTTTCATATAAAAATTTATTATGAAGGTCGCAAGATGAGAAATGTCAAATGAAAATACTCAAACAAAAGCTGAAAGTAACGCCCACGAATATATTTTTTTTATTTACTAACATAATACTATACGGCAAATGGTCGTGATTTGCAATATTTAACAAATAATTACTTATGGTTTTGCATATTTTTTAATTCTAACCAACCAGCATAGGCGTAGTGATGTGCCGTGCGAGGTGCCGCGATAACTGCGCGCTGGCACGCAACCGCTCCGCCCATCCTCACGCAGAGCCAACTCTGTTTTGCTTATGATGTAACGTGACGATTCATGCGGGTACACTACTTTAGTATTAATCTATTTTCAAATATTTTACTTTCTAGTTAGACCTGCTTTGTATAATTGGTATAAATTATTCTGTATTATTTTATAGATAGGAATATCTAAACTAGCAACTTACTCTCGCTTCGCTCGGGTGCATTCCTAGGTGCCTTTGAAATTTATTATATATGCCGTATCTTACGTTATCACTTACAGTATGCTAGCCCAAGTCATAGTCTAACTGTGTGTTAAATTTCATACAAATCGGTCCAGCCATTTTAGCGTGAAGGAGTAACAGACACACATACAAACTTTCGCATGTATAATAGGAGTGTAATACATATGTATGTAATGATCGTATAGTAAATTTCATAATAGAAAGAATTTAATGTATGATGTTAGGAGAGTTTATACCTAATTCCAATAGAAATAGGAATTAAAAGAAGTTTTAGATTTTAAGTCAATGGTGTCTTTCGGTTTGATATTCAAAATATAACTTTAAAACGGCGAATGAAAAATAAAATAATAAATTTTCGGGATAAAGTACCCTGCTTTCAGATCTTAGTGATGTTACTGATACATAAAACTAATAAATTTTAATTTTATACAGTTTATCTGTATAAAATTAATGGCTTAAATATAACAATCGAAAGTTTTTAGACATCATTTACAATAACATTGCATTCAAGCCGAACATCAATGTTACTCAAATGTCTAATAGAGTCCAAGTGCAGAGCACTTGATAAACGGCGGCCATCACTGAGCGGCACGGCCTATTATGAGAGCGTGACGTCACCGCCCCGCCCTCCTTCACCTCCCGCTTCAATCAAACCGGGAACCCTCGTCATACCCCACCCTACGTTCTGCTTTACTGACTCCGCATTTTTTCTCATAATAATAACGTCGAAAAAATCGTACAAAAAATCTCGACAGACGCGATTCTCATTCCGTCCCATCCCTACCGTGTCGTTCGTCTTTTTGCCGGTCGTGCAGCATGGAATTCCGAAATTGAATTTAGAATAGCTGAGTTCGAAAAGTTTCTTTGCGAACTTGAGTTTACCTTGTTTAAATAATTTTACATGTTAGCGGTATTTATAACGTATCTACTTCAGAAAATGTAAAAACGAGGGTGAACAAAAAGTTACTTCACAGCCAATTCTTCAAACGATAATATCATAAATTTCGTACTCGATGTTTAACAATTACTTTAAATTATATAAAAATAGCAAAATATCTAGTTTAGTAATGTTAAATTTCCTTTAAAATACATATGATTTTACCTAGACGAAGACATGCCCACTCAATTTCAATAAAATTGAATTGATAGATGCAATCTTTTTACTATTAGGTATATAGCTTAGGCTGTTAATGATATTTATAATTAATAACTATAAAAATCAACAATGACATTATAAGAAACAGTTAACTTAAAAAAATATAGTTGCAACATAATAAACTATTACATATTTTATTATCAATCTCTCATTATTGATCCACAACTGCTTTATTTCCTTTTGAAGAGTCTAAAATAATTAATAAAGCAAAGAAAATCAAATAATAATAACCTTTATTAATCTAAGTATTCTTAAAAATACTTATCAACATTATTCTAATTAGATAAATTAAAACTCGACGTGATCTTATTAGATTTGTACTCCTGTCTGGAAATCAGAAACTCTTACAAGATTTTTTTTAAATTTCTTTCTCCCAAAACTAATAAAACTGCTATATTTAAATAGTTATTTATAAATTATTAAAATAAATATAATGTAATAAAATATAATATAAGGATTTTTTTTTATTTACTTAACATGTGTATTTTGCAAAACATATTTTGTTATTGAATATAATAGCGCCATCTGTCGTTAAAAAGTTTGAGAATGTAACTTTAAAACTATTGAACAATAGAGGTCACTAGTGTGTAAATTTTAAAAGCTTTTCTGGCTATGTAGTGTGTTTATTATAATATAGATGGTGCTATTTTATATTTAATCGAATTATAAAATTTTAATAAAATTGATAAATAAAAAAATGATAAATTTTTAAAGCATAATTATAGTCAATTAATATTTTTTAGGATAGCAAGTCGGTCGATACAATATAAATATTTTAATAAAAAGCTTCTCTACTTCCATCGTATATTTTTGAATTAATTTATTTGCATAATCGACTGAGGTCATTAAAAGTAATATAAATTAATATAATTTAGTGATTTACACTAGTATAATATATATTGGTATTATAGTGTTGCTAAATATTAATTTTATACAAAGCAGCAAATCTTGCAATGTAAATTGCTATTAGTTACTGAAGTAAGTAGAGCTTTGTTAATTAAATATGTATTATAATACATCTAAGTAAAAATTGTAGGGTAGGAAGTATTGAAAGAAAAATTTTATATATTTAAGTTCTGAAGATGAAAATACCTAACTATCAAAATTCATTCAAGATATGTGGAGATTTTAATTAACGAAATGTCTATCTAGATAACATTAAAACAATACTTTGAGGAAGAGGAATAAGCTAACGTTCTTAAAATTGTTATCTTACTTTAAACACAATATTAAAATTCACTCCGTAAATCTTTTCTTTGACAAGAGATGGATGCAGTTGACTAAACAAATTTCGAAGTTTTCGGTTGACTTGCTACCTGACGTAGTACTTACATAAATTGATAGATGTCGCTTTGAGGATCAAGTATCACCTTTTATTAATAGATGGCGTTAAATAAATTATAACGCTGATATTTTTCATAATAAAATTTATGATAATAATGAAAAGAATAAAATAAAAAATTGACGTTTGAGAGATACACAAATAAAATATAAAATAAAAAAATAAATGTATGCTTGTAAGTCGGTTCTAATAAAATACTCATCAATATTTTCTAAATTATACATTATCTTTAGCTCTAGTAGCCAGTAGTAATCAATATGGCATACCATTATATAAAGAGTAAGATCAAAGATGTAATATATTATCTGTAACAATTATAAATTAGGTAGTAAACTGAACGCACTAAACATTTTTTATCCTATAAAGTGTACATTATTATTAATTATAGAATAATTACTGATTACAATTTTAATTTTTTTAATAGGGGTATAATTTGAAATATTATAACAGGCGTGAATTAGACATATAATACCTCAGTAGATCTTAGTTTCAAAGCACGTCTCCATTATCTACACGCCTCCAAAGTTTCGATATGCAATTACAGAGGTATTTCGTAATAAATCAACTCGCGCGATATAACAATTAGCCGGCATGAGAGCAATGTTAATTAAACAGCTATAATGCGACAATAGCTCGAAAGCTAGCAACTTATGCAAAGATATCTAGAAACAGGTAGTGATAATTTTATGTACTGAATTGAATGTGCATTTTTGTATATTATCTACATACAATTTCGTTAGCTATATCGAAAGCTGTTTCTAGTTCTATTATAGATAAAATACAATAAACTAATAAATTACGAGTTTTATTACCCGAGAGAAAATATCCTCACCTTCATTTTTTCATTGCTGCGGAAAAGAAGTGTTTTATTTTAAGTAGCAACAAAAACGAACAATAGAGCATATCTACAGCAAAATTAAGTAAGGATTAAGATCTTATAATGACTAATTGTGATCTTGAATTTTATTATCTATTTACCATAACTAGACTACGCTAAAACTCTGAATATTAATATCAGCACTCGTTCTATCTATAAAAATTTAAATACTCCTGATATACAAAAGTTCAATATAGAAAACTACTAGCAAGAAAAACTTAAAAAAAAAACGACTTCCAGGCACTGAAAAGTTTAGTTATTTTTTACTTTTCAGTGCCTGGAAGTCGGTTTTTTTTCTAAAGTTTTTATTTTTCCATTATTAGTGCAGACGTATCATCAATACAAATTAATTAAGCCCAAACACCAGGTAATTGCTGTAAATCGTTGAGGAGTTCCCTCGAATGTCTTTCGGGTCCATCATCAGATCGACTCCGAACCTTCATTAAATAGTAGTGCTTTAAAATATCTAATGAAAATGTTAACAAACGCACTAGTCGCCGCTACAATTTTCGAAAGTTCCCCTCGATTTCTCTGGGATCCCATCATCAGATCCTAGTTTCCTTATCATGGTACCACTCTTGGGATATCTCCTTTCCAACAAAAAAAGAATTATCAAAATCGGTACATAAACAACGAAAAAATCCGCGAACAAACATAAAAATATATATATACGCTCGAATTGAGAACCTCCTCCTTTTTTGGAAGTCGGTTGAAAAACAAGAACAAATCTATCCCACGGGTACCGTACACTTTTCCGGGATAAAAAGTAGCCTAAGTGCTATTTAGACTACAATCTATCTCTGTGCCAAATTTCATCCAGATCCATTTAGCCATTCCGGCGTGATTGAGTAACAAACGTCCAAACATCTAAACTTTCATATTTATAATGTTAGTATAGATAAGATGCTTGAGCATTGGTTTTAATCGTAGTATAGTAAAACGTGCCTACCCACCTACCTACTGAGTCTACCGTCCTTACTCCTTACGTGCCTACCTACTGGGATTACATACCCGAATGATAGGTAGATAGGTAGTTAATTATAGAAATAGATTAAGCAAATCGAATACTAATACAGTATGGACCTTTAGTTTTACATGCTCCATGACCATCCAGGAATGCTAGACGTTTTGATTGCACGAACCATAATTGATTGCGTTCACTTTAATTAACAGATTACTCTTGACTAGCTATTGTAAAGTTAGAGGCCATACTATAGGTCCAACGTTGCTGTAAAATGATAATCTTCTATATAAATAAAAAGTTATGTTTATATGTTTGTCCTCTGTGCGTTCCTAAAGAATTGTTCTGATTATGATGAAATTCTGGTTGGTTAATCTGTATATGCCTATAAAGGTTTCTGGCCGAAAAAAAAAAGATTTTTTTCTTGACGTTGTCTTTTATGCTTTCCTAAACCATTCAATCTTAAGGACACACCCAAGCGAAGCGAGAGTAAGTCGCTAGATGCTTTACAAATATGTAAAAGCAGTGCTACGGAGCTACGAACAACAGCATAAAGTCTAATATAAAAATTAATGTTTATCATAAAAAGGGAACTAAATAATATTATTTTAAATTCTAACTTGTGCCCTTTAAAAGGATGAAAGCTACAATCTAATTAAAACCTTTCACACCGTCGACATGTAACGTAAACATTGTCACGTGTACATAATTATTAGGTTGCCCTCATGAAAAATTATGAATCCGTTGTGGAACGTAAGTTGTATGATTAAATTCTGAAGTTGATTCAGTAATTAGCGGTACATCGCATTTCACTCAACCTCACACTGTATCCGGATTTACTCTAGAGGGCAGTTTATAACTTTTAGGGGAAAAATCCTTTTTTGTCACCTGCTTGATTCTAATTTTGTGAAAGTTCATTTAATGGTAATTTCAAAGTTTTGGAAGTCTTCTTTGGATATTTTAAATAAAAACACTGTGAAATTAAAAAAAATCTTTATCTGTATAAATTTTATTTTAACGAGATGTGAGTGATTTTCGGTTTATCCTTTATTACTGTTTCTATTAATAGATGGCGTTAATAATTAAAATAATTTTATCGGATAATATCAATTTATAAATATTTGTCACGTGGTCTATTTTTCGAATGATAAATTAAAGTCTTTAAATAAATAGCGTAATTACTAGCAGATCTAAAGAAACAGCATTAAGATTAATACGAACGCGTATAGTAATTAGTGAACGTCTCATAGCTACGCTTGTCTTCCTCTGTGGAGTCTGGACTGGAGAGTACTTTATATATAACAGTCTTATTTATGTTATTATTTTTAATTTAAAATTTATTTTAATATTTTGTACGAATATAAATGTTTACTGCAATTTTAATCACAAAATTTATATTAATCGAATTTCCGCAGGAAACGTTTTTTTTTAAATTTTAACGTAAAACACATTAACAAAATATATAGTAATCATTACGTATAATTTATGGCTCAAGTCATAAAATACCACAAATCTAGTTTATTTTTTTGCATGATATAGTATCGCTTTATTAATAACTGCCTCATTATCACGCACAGCATATTTTAGTCGATTCTTCCGTCTTGTTTGTACATCGATACGTTTCAAATAAATCAAAAACACTTTATGCTCACAATAGCGCTAATTGACAAATAGTGGAAATGATAAATACAAGCGCTGAGAATTTCCCAAAATATCCCCTTTGATCGTCACTTGATTAACAGCTACCGACTGTTGGACGCGAAATGGCATTAATATTCTTTTTAATTCGGTCTCCTCTCTATGAGACACAGAAGGTGGTCATAGTAGAAATGACGTCAATTTTTTTATAAGAAATTATAATTATCAACGTGATATCCACAGTATCTATTACTTTTAAAAGACTTATGACATATAAAAACACCTAAATGTAACTATTTTGTCGAGATTTTATTTTTACTTTTGCTCCCGACGTTTTGAATGAATCATAGGAAAGTTTAAAAATCACGTAGGAACCTACGTATATATACAAATTATATTGTTAGTACGAGATTACTAGTAGCATTTACGCCACATCTAAATGTCTTTGTTCTGTTTTAGAGTCAATTTTAGTTTGATTTATAAAATATTAGCCCTTCAACATGTCTAGTCCATGTGGCTTTCGCGGTCACAGCAAAATAGCCTAGCATAATTTTTCAATTAGAACTTTATAGGACGCTTTCGATTATCATACGCCGGTGGCCATCGAACATTAATCCTATGTCGGACGCGACATCTATTTTGTGATGTTAACACTTCATTTGATGATCCTCATTAAAGTCAATGTGTTTTTTTTGTTCTAATAAATGTATACCATTTATCTTATATATTGTTATATACATAAGCGTGCGTCTATAATTTTAATTGTATTTTTCATTAAAAATAATTACAATACGTATTTTAAATATTTCCTGTTAAAGTTTTAAAGCGCAGTTCTTTTTAAGATTTTTAGATGTATTTAATAATTACTGTAATTAGAAAAATGCAAGAAGTAATTTCTCTAAGAACGTCAAGATTAGAATTCGTTTCCAAAAACTAATATAATAAGGAAGCTCTATTAATAAATGTATACAATAACATACCTAAGCTTTAAGTGTATAAGCACCATAATACCTTAATGCTGAATAGGTCAGAGCGTATCAAAAGGGCATGAGAACGTTTTGCTCTACGTCTGACTCAGAACCAGTCGTGAAATAAATCAAAGCGGCATACTCAGTTATCAAATTATCACAAGCACGTGATACTTAATTTCCTCGTCGGTCAGTTTAAAGACATGTTCCTTGAACTTCTCGCTCTGAGATTTTATCTTTGAAACTCGTAATTGCAGACTAGAAATATTAGCTCTCTTACGTTACTGATTAAAAAGTAGATTAGGATCCTACTTACTAAAACTTTATGATTATTATTAACAATTTTATAAAATATATGTTTATATTAAATATTATTTATATGAAAATGTTGTGAAACACCATACAAATATCTCTTGATGTAACTAAATACACTCGTAGCTTTATATGTTTTGGGGTATTCTTGTTTAGTAGAATCTATACATACACACATTTAATTCATTTATAGGCAATATTTTATAAAATCATTTACATTTGAATAGAAATTTAATATATCATATGTAAATATTTCTTAATTACTATCAAAAGTTATGTAAATATTTCCGTTTAAATGAGAGAAAATGAATTATTTATAACTTATTCATTAATATAGCGTTGCCCCATCCAATATATCTTAATGTCGAAGTTTTTAATGAATCAAGAGATTTTTAAATGTGTAGGTAGAGCTCTGTGGATTGGACGGTAGTGGTAGGAATGTAAATGAAAATTGAAAATTAAAAAAATGCGAGGGTCGCCCCGCGTGGGGTGTTGCGAAATCGTAAATTTAAATTGTCCATGCCTCACCATGCAAATTTACCGAATAGACATACCTTTCAATTGTATCTTAGTACTTTGAAAGATTGCATGTTCGAGGGGAACATATAATTTCTATTAGTTTTTGTACCATGTGTAATATTTATTGAAATGCAAAGGCGATGAAACTTCATTTACTTATAGGACATTGCTAAAAAAATTAAATAAGAATTGCGTTTGACATGTAGATTACTTCGCAGGGATCATGTATTTTCATTTAAATTATTCATGCAGTAACTAAATACCAAATAGCTTCTGTAAAGAACATATTGTCTTGAGAAATGCCGCCATCATTAACCGTTTCTAATGAAGCTTGAGCTTTTGGGTTTTAAATAACTGAGTGAACCTTTAGGGGCGGTAACATTGTCGAGTATTATAATAATTTGTACGACACATAGGTATGTGTCGTACAAATTTTTTATTTGATACATAATTTAAACAAACCATGCAAAGTATACTAAAGTGTAACTTTAGAAGGACGTGCTGAATTTCTTTTCAGTAGCACACGAGTCGCGAACGCTCGTAAACACAGTTATCTGCAATCACGTTTCTCATAGCACATAGATGTTATCTAAAACTGTATTTTTTCTTATACTGCTCTATTATAATATTTTTATTAGCTTTGTTACTTGGTAAATTCTAGTAGCTCTCTTATTAAGTACATCATAAATTTCATACTTAAGAACCAGTAGTACAAGATTACACGATAACACGGAGGTCTCTATGACACTTGCCCCTCAACACAAATTAACGTCGGTATAATGTTATGTCGTCAGGCAGCGGTGCGACTGTCACTCAACTGCTGCGAAATGTCGAGGATATGATGGCGGGTCAGCCACGTGTCGAACGAAACGTGACACTATTTCATATTACTGTTTCATTTTTTAAGGAACTGTCTGTTTTTGCTTGACAAAACTCGACTACATACTTAAGTCATACTTTATAATGGGCTTCTTAATTATCCGTGATGTAGGGGACCGGTATTGCAGCCAGGTTTACTCTAAACGAATATGTTTTGATGATTACATGTGTGTCCTTCGTGGTAAGCAGATCAATTTGTAGCGAACTGTTGGAACAACGACTTTAAGTTTTTAAAGATAGGCAAAAAAATCTATTTGCAATCTTACCAATAACAACACAGATACGATCAATATTTTACCTTATTTCCCATAGCAATTAAAAATAAATTATTTATAACAATACTAAATGCATAAATCTGTTCTTTTCAGATTCGCCGAGATTCTGATGAGGATACACCGTCCGCTGGTACATCGTGAGCCAACATCAGTGGAATTATTCACCGCTGTGTAGTGAATGGAATCCAAAGTGCTTGTGTAGTGACTGATAACGTGATAGTGTCGGCCAAATTGGCCGAAAACCTGCGACGGAAGATACGGACGCGAGCCACGCGGGCTGTGCGCCCGCGATGAGCGCTAACAACTGCGACAGCATGACATATTTCTCCAACGCCTATATGCCAGATATGAGGAACGGTGGTGGACATGATCATCAACAAGCACACGCGCATTATGGCGCGGTGCCGCAACAGGGACACGAGATGGAAGGATGTGATCAGCAACTTAGGCCAGCGCAGCATCATTACCCCGCCCAGCCAGCGCCTGGTATGCCATATCCAAGGTTCCCACCCTACGATAGGTTGGGTTACTACCAACAAATGGAACAAAATGGCTATCGGCCGGATAGCCCATCTCAAATGGGACACATGGGCCCCAAAACAGATGGCTACGGTCCTAACGGTCACCAGCCACCTACTCCGGCGGTTTATACGTCGTGCAAGCTACAGGCAGCAGCAGCGACGGCAGGTGGTGTACCTGGCAGCCCTCCCTTGGAACAAGCACAACAAATGCCTCATCACATGCACCCCCAGCAACACATGGCCCAACATGGGATGCCGCCCCACCAGCAACACCTAATGTACCCTGTGGATGACATGCAGCATCAGACGCAGATGCCCCCTATGCATCAGCAGTCCATGCACGCGCAGCAGGCACCTCCTCAGCAACCTCCGCCAAACACCAATGCGTCGCTGCCCAGTCCACTCTATCCTTGGATGCGAAGTCAATTTGGTAAGTTATGATAATATTTTATTCCTAAGACTTTTTCAAAAGTTTTTTGATTCAACCTGAATATCATTGAAAGATCTTTTTTATTAAGTATATAAAAGTAAAAGTTAACAAATTTGCACAATACAGTAACAGGTAGCGTAAAAGTAAGCGTGAAAGGATCTTGCAAATTCATTTACGCTCCACGTGCGCATTGATGACGAACAAAAGTGTCAAAAACAATGCCGTCCGCTCTAATCCCGCGTTATTTATGGGCCGAACAAGCATTCAAAAGGAATTTCACTTTTCATAAAATTTACAACTTCTAACACAAAGGCGCTTACCTTCTGTTTTGATGACGCCGATCGCGAACAATGCGGTTAGGAGTTGCGCTACCGTCTCCTACTGTTTTTGAAAATGTCTAACATTTAATTTATGACCAAGTCGTTGATTTTATGTCTCTATTGTAATTGGTAGTATCATTGAAAGTACTCCACTCTAATGCAGTACAATTTTAGTTGGGTCTGTACATTCGCGCGGCGTAGCTACTTATGCTAATGGCATTATGTTTAACAATCCTTGAAGCTCGCGAGTGATATTTAAGTGCAGCAGTGATGTACATATATAATATAATAATCACAATACAAGTTATATGTAATGCAAAACAAGCCGTAATTTAAAATGTCGGCTTTAGATGATAAAGTGAATAATGGTCACATAATATGAAAACACTAAAAATCATTTTTAAAACAGGTATGAAATCTTTTTATATTATTCTTCATAATTTTGTCAAAATCTGTTTTGTATAAAAGCCTTAACATAAGTTTAAACCTTGGCTTTAATCTATCGAGCTTACAAATAAATATAATTTTAGTTAAAATATGATAGTTATGAAGGTATATCAAGTATTTAAAAAAATGAAAACCTTAGAAAATTAATAATACAATCTTTGATACAACTGCCTTACAGCCTTTCTTCATTAGTTCCTGTAAAAAAAAACAATAAACGTGTGGCAAGTACCTACATAAACAAATTTAATGCATCAACAATGATAATTTAAAAATATTTTTTTAAACGATGTTATAGGAGAAAACATTAATGTATTTGCATAATCAATTGAGTTTTCTAGTCTTGCATACATTACTACTATTATATCAACGCCACATTTAACATTTTGTAATTAATAATTTCTTATTATTTCGTGTTATTTAGTAGGCGGTACAGATACCTTTTAGCTTATTTAAGCTTAGACGTTACATGATCGAGACATGACGATGATGATGAAATAGGTTAGATTAAACAATAATAAATTTCTTTATTAAAATAAGATTTTGTTGACTCTACATTTTATATGAGTGGCGTAGGAGGCAGTTCATATTTAATTCAATTCTTGTGATTATATGATATTATGGTAACTACATCATAGCACTTATCTACTTGGATTCTTTATAAGATAAGCCGAGCCAATTTTGATCAGCTCTCAGAACCTCCTTAGTTCTAGTATATTAATCAGGAAAAGCAAGCATTTGATGTGACAGAGATTCATTATTATTATAGGTTTTCAGAACGTTCATAAGAGTATATGCATTTAAACGCTCTATTTATTATTTAAGGTACATTCAATGTGTATATTTTATTTGGAATGAAAATTATGAATATAATTATATTAAAAATATACAAGTATGACTAACGTATAACTAGTGGCTCACCCTCGCTTTGCTCGGGCTCGCCTTGAATACAAAAACAACTTTATTCCATGGGAACCGTACATTTTTTTCGGGATAAAAAGTAAGTAAAAAGTACTAAGTACTATTCTAGACTATAATCTATCTCAGTGCCAAATTTCATCCAGATCCGTTCAGTCGTTCTGGCGTGATGAGTTACAAACATCCAAACATCCATCAAAACTTTTACATTTATAATATTAGTAAAATTATAAAAAGTGTATCTAAAGATTTATTTGTGAAAATATTTTTAATTGTTTATTTATAGTTCATCAACCATATACTAATTGAGTAATGAATGAAAGGATAAAGTTCTAATAAGAATACTAAAAAGGTTTACGAGAACAGATAATAATGAATGTAAAAAGGGTACTTGAAAACCAATAGTTAAGGACCAGACGACAATGTAGTTACAGCATGAAAAATTTAACCACAAGTATAGTAAGTAGCAAGCACACTTAAAACTAAGTTTAAAGTTCTCTCTTATCTACTTGAGACGGTTTCATCATTAATTATCTTCGAAATTCGGCTACCATTTGAGAAAAATGAGCCAATGAGAACACGTCTTATGTTGTTTTAAAATAGAATGCTTCGGTCGAGGCAGACGAGTCGTTAATCATGAGAAGTAGCATCTTACACCTACTCACTAATATGTAATAATATGCGTCTATCCACCGATTTATGTACAACGTATGTAGAGTTAAAGGATATACTGTGACCAATTAAGTGTTTTAAAGATTATCTCTGTGTCTATGTGGCTTTAAGTAAGGATTAGAAAACTTTTATTTTTGAATTGATGATTGTATTTATACAAAATTTATGTTTAATTATTTTAATAAATTATATTACAAACATGCACAAACAAAAACATTTTCATTACTGACATACTATTTTTCACAAGATTTCATTTTATTAGCTAAATCAAAATTGTTATACATTCATAATGCAAACATTTAAAATTAGCCTTCATTATATATTCGATGTAAAGCGTTATTGACTAACGGCTCAGAAAGATAGACTTACCTAGCCGAGAGAAGGTAGACCGCGATAAGTCGGCGCAAATCGAGCTGGAAATGGAAATATAATGGAAATCCACTCCCGACCCCCTCGACTCCTCGGGAGGCTCCCTCGCATACAATGCGGAATGGACGACTTGTTACATTTCATTGTTCAGTTATCAGCCCGAAGGCTTTTGTGAAGGCCCGATGATTGAATACGAGAATTTGTTTTGGTGCCTGCTTCTGATTTTCCACGTTTGTAGATGAAAGCTGGAATCGTTTGATATTAACAAAATTAATGCTAAAAAACAACAGTTTCAATTTGCTACGCAATCAAAGGCAACTTTAAAATAATTGCATAAATAATTAAATTTAAATACAACTGTAACGCAAGTATGTACATACATTTAAAAAGTACTATATTTGTACTTGAAAAATTACTTATAAATTATACTGTACGTGATACATAAATCTTATAAATAGATCGGTTTAAGGAAAATAGAATAAGTACATTCGTTTTCCGCGTTTCCGAAACCGAATCATTTACCTAGTCCCAGCTGATAAGAGCCATTGTGGATTTCATTCACCATTGATCAATAGCGATTGTCGCTCTAACAATGACGACGAATGCCTCTTCAGATTGAACTTCCTATACTGAATATTGCGAACTTCAAAGCTTTGTAGACCTGATTTTAGGAGTAGCTGTAAATGCAGGCCTTTGTCAGTGCTATAAATCAAATTTTATTTTATTTTTCGACGCCAACTTAAATTCATTTTTAATATTTTACATTAACTTACGAGTTCTAGCACCTTGAGGTATAAGCAAATACTTGATTATGTATTTTTATTATGTTACATTTAACTTTTATTAAAATAACGATAACTGTACAAATCTTCCCCAACTCTGAAATATTTTTTACTAATCTATTTATTACTAAATGTACGAAGCGATTCTTTTGGAACTTCCCCTTGTTTACACGTGAGTTACGTTAGCTACAGTCGGAAGGTCGAAAAAAAAACCAAAAACTAATTTAAACTAATTTATTTTTAAAATAATTACAGATTAAACTTATTATCTAAAGTTAATGTCTAACCTACTCGATGTAAGTTAATAGAATGAATTATAAAATATATAAAATTAAAATATTTGAAAGCTGAAACTTCGCATTCCTTTCCCATTGACAATATTCTATTTATTACAAAACCGTGAGAATTACTGTATCAGCAGTCCTCTAGGGGCACGTATATGTAACTCCTCCACCCTCAGACCAGCAACTATTTTAGCACATTGAGATAAAATGTGGCTGGCATCTTCCTGCGGGGCTCCGATGTCCCTGTTTCATCCAATTGTTCACTAATGCTATCATTCGGAGTAGAAGTTGTAGCTTCGTTACGGTTTTTGCTTCTTCGTAACTTGTAGCGATGGCCTGCGATGACTATAACAAGTGCACCTGCACTTAACATGAATATGTATAAGGGTATCGTAGTATGATACAATGTATCTGAATGTAGCTTTTCCAGTCGTAATGGTGCTTCTTGAACAATTTTATCTTGAACACCGTGAAGTTCTTGCAAATTTATTGAGTTTAAATTGAGATGAGTGGAAATATCATCTTGACTTCCTGCATTGAATGGTATTTGCATCAATTTTAACGGCTGGCCTCTTACTTCATCGCTGTCGTTCATGATGGTGAATTCTGCTGTTTTTATATAGCATTTTATAGGTATAGTAATCAAGTAGCTGCCCTGGAGCGATGTAAATTCTTCTCCGTCGCAAACTAGTTGTACCTTAGTGACATAGGGAAAGGAGAACACGTAATGTTGATCATCCAGCTTTTCCATTGCTTCCTTTGCCAGAGTTACTGATGTATGCTGGCAGTATTCCTTTAGTACTTGATGGACAATAAGTTGTTGCACGCAGTCAGGTTCTGTACGAATACGTTGGTTCACTTCCTTTTCACAGAGGTACCAGTATTTGAGCTTCGGACATTCTGTCTCCATGTACAAGAACGACTTCTCATTAATTGCTATGAAAGGATATGGAGGTATAAGGGCGTACTGAACTTTATTAGGTACAATGGAAAGTTTATAGAGATCGTAGATATCTGCAGAAACTATTGGAAATTTAAAAATTACTACTATCTGCTTTTCTGTAAAATAACATCCCGGTTTTATAACATCGTAATATTCTCTATACTCTAAATCTAAAATTTGATCCTTACTATATATATTTTTTAACTTATTTATCATTAACCTTAAAATACTTATATCTATCATAGAATGATGTGTACTTGAGACACGAATAAAAGCTAATATATTTTCTATCCTAATCAATTCTGCCATCAGATCCTCTATATTTTCACCAATAATTACTAAAAGTTGAGCGAATTTTGCATATTTAAGTAAACTATTTTCTTTATAAGCATTTGATTTTAAAATAAGCTGTAAAGTATTGTTAATTTTAATTTGATTTTCAACTAATTGAGTAAGTACTTTATTATGTTTCGACATCCATTCCTTACTTATACTAACATGGTTATTAAACTCGGTCACTACTTTATCTTGATTATTCTCTAATAATTTTATTGCATTATTATACTTTAACGCATCTTGATAGTCTAGATTTCCTGTTATACTCTTAATAATAGAACCCAAGCCATCTACAAGACCTCTTTTGGCACGATTTGGTTCTAAAGACCTTAGCTGATCAGAGACTTTAAGAAGCTTTTCAGTAAGATAATTTATTTGAAGTTCATATAATAGGTAAGTTTCATTACTAAGGAGATTCTGAAGGCTGTTCAATTGAGTCATTAAAAGTTCTATTCTATTTTCTATATAATCTAATTTAATATACTGAATGAAGGTGTGGTGGTGAGTGGTAAGTCTAATTGGTCCAAGTTTGTACGGTAATAGTCCAGGTCCATCATCCAAACTCTCAAGTCTTATCTCGAGGGGGGTCGTCACGTGAATGGTCAGCATTAGAAGCATTACCCTGTAACAAGTTAGCTCCTGAAGTTGCATCATTGGAAGGTTTGTCATTAGGAGAATCCTGTAATAAATTGGCTGTTTTAGGGATTCGTTTTAGTCGGGATTTTGCTACGGGGCCACGTTTCTTAGAAGTATAGATATGAATTGGTAAGTCGGCTAGCACAGTGTCATGAGTATATCGTGGGGCAATTTTTTGTCGAGTAGCAAAGGGGTTTTTTATAAAAACTGGTTGTTGGGGTGCATATTCTTTTTCAGGTTCGCGATTTTTATTTCTTTTCTCTATTAATGCAGTGCGATTTTCAAGTGATGATGAATTGATAATATCATATACTTGTTTCATTTTATCTCTATGATTTTGAGTATATTGTTGTAAGAGTTGTTGCGTTATATCTATGTCTGTACAATCCCTAGGGTCAAAATGACCAGTCAATAAGTCAAAGGGGCGACATCTTGTAAAACTGTGTATAGAGCTGTTATACGCTATTATAGCATAGGGTACAAGGTTGACTATTGGTTCGTCTTTATATTTTAATTTAAGAAGTCTTAGATGTTCCAAAAGGGTTGAGTGGAACCGTTCTATGTTACCGTTATCGTTAGGTGAATGAGCTAATATTCGGTGGTGGTTAATTTTATGAAGTCGGGTAAATTCCATAAATAATTGGTTAGTAAATTCAGTCCCATTGTCAGTAATTATGGTCATAGGTATGCCATGGTGAGTACTGTACTGCAATAAGGCTTGTAATATACTTAAAGCTGTGCCGTCGCGAAGATGGTAAGCTTGACCATATTTAGTGAAAACATCAATGAAAGTTATATATTTTTCATTTTGAACTGTGAACAAATCCATATGAACTATTTCAAATGGTTTGGTAGCAGGTGGGACAATATTAAACTGTGGTCTAAGTGGGTTCCTGTCATATTTGGCTTGGCCGCAAATAGTGCATTCATTAATAAATTTCGTTATTTGTTCTTTCATTTTTGGCCAATAATACTTTTGAGACAAAGCTAGGTAACATTCGTTGATTCCACGATGATTCGTTTTACCATCGTGATAATGGCGGATGATTTCTTGTTGACGCAAATATTCTTTAACATTTTCTAATTCTTTCTTAGCTAAAACAAGGTTTAAAGAGGAACTCTTAAATTTATCTTGCAGGATCGGGATTATAGAATACATAGCTAAAGGAGGATTTATTAAAATGGCTGTTTTAACTTTAGGACTTATGTATTCTTTTACCGCATTTATTACATCGTCTTCTAAATTTGATTCAGATAATTGAATACTAATACGTGTATGTGTGTCAAAGGGCTTGGTAACTACAGGTCGTTTCTTAACGTCAGTCACAAGATTAAAATAGATCTGTCGGTGAAATTTATTGAGAGGTTCGTCAGTTATCGGGACTTCTAAGATTGGATTTTCTAAACTCGTGTGAGCTGTCTCTGTGGAAGAATTGTTTTGGGCAGGAATGGTTTCTGATGGGTTACCGAGTAAAGAATTAAGTTCATCTATCTCCTCTATTAATGACAATGCCTCTTTTGTATGGATTTCTATACGGGAAAGAGCGTCTGCATTTGAGTTCGATTTTCCTTTTTTATATACTACGGTAAAGTCATATTCACTCAGTCTTAATCTCCAGCGTGTAAGTCGGGAATTTGGTTCTTTCATGTTCATTAACCATTGTAAAGGTTTGTGGTCAGTAAAAATTTTGAATTTTCTTCCAAATAAGTAGGGTCTGAAATATTTTGTAGCCCAGACTATGGCAAGAAGTTCTTTCTCTATTGTACTATAATTCATCTCGCTTTCGTTTAAAGTCCTAGACGCATAACAGATGGGTTTGTCTGAGTTTAAAGGGCCTTGTGATAGAACAGCTCCAATGGCAACATTAGAGGCGTCAGTGGTCAGGTTGAATTCTTTTGAAAAATCAGGATATTGAAGGATAGGGTCATTTGTCAGTAAAGTTTTGCATTTCTCAAAGCTATTTATATAGTCAGTGTCATGGACAATTTTCTTTCCTTTCTTAAGACATTGGGTGAGTGGTTTAGTAATGCGCGCGAAGTCGGGGATGAATTTCCGGTAATAACCAAGAAGGCCAAGAAATTGTTTAATTTCTTTAGGAGTTTTCGGAATGGGGTATTTTTTTATGGCGGAAATTTTATCAGGATTCGGCTTAATGCCATCTTTATTTATAATATGTCCGAGATAAGCTGTTTCAAGTTTTAAAAATTCAGACTTATCCATTTGAATTTTGAAATTCGAATCTCTAAGTCTCTGAAAAACCTTTTCTAAATTAATCATATGTTCCTGAAGGGATGTACTAAAAATTATAATGTCGTCTAAGTAAACTAAGCAAATTTCATTCTGAAGGCCTCTGAGAACGTTGTCCATCACACGTTGAAACGTGGAAGGAGAGTTTTTTAGTCCCATAGGCATCCGAAGAAATTCGAAGTGCCCGTGCTCAACATTGAACGCAGTTTTCGATATGTCTTGGGGGTCCATCTCAACTTGATAAAACCCACTAGCTAAATCAAGGGTGGTAAAATATTGACATTTCCCTAACTTATCCAGAACGTCATTAATATTAGGTATGGGGTATTTATCGTCTAATGTCTTTTCGTTGAGCTTCCGAAAGTCAACTACTAAACGCCACTTTTGTTTTCCGGAGGCATCTACCTTTTTTGGAACTACCCAAATAGGTGAACTCCAAGCTGATTCTGATGGTCTAATGATGCCTTGTTCTAACATTTTACTTATTTGATCTTGAACTTCTTGCCTATGTACGAATGGATAACGGTAACTTTTTGTATATATTGGAATTTCATCAGTAGTTTTGATTGAATGTTTTATTTTATTAGTGAAAGTCAATTTTTCCCCTTCTAAATAAAATACATCCGCAAACCGTCCGCATAACAGTTCTAAATTAATACGCTCCTCTTCATTCAAATGATCAGTACGCAATCGCGATAACACTTCCTTTACGCGCTGAGACGTTTGTTCAGTGCGCGTGCACTCAATGTTATAAAGGTGAGCACATACGGGGCGGTCCATAGAAAAAATTACATCGCTACGACTCGGGTTATGGATCTCTAGTATAGCTCTCTGGGTTTTTACAGTGGTTAGACATTCACTTATGTGACAATTGGATATAACCTGGTCCGGAATAATAACTTCGCCATCTCGGGTATTGATCGGTAATCTAACTAATTTAGAGGAGCCAGCGGGTATAATATCTTCATATAAATTAGCGTTTCGTGAGTCATAAACTTTTATGGGATTTGACGCATTTTTTGTTACTAGTAGCTTAGACTTAAAATCAATTGTAGCTTCCCACTTGTCTAGTAAATCGGATCCTATCAATCCGTCAAAATAGTCATGAAATTTATAGATAAATAATTTAATGTTCTCGGGGTCCATAAATTCCTCAAAGCAGGGTAAAGTTATAGAGTATTCATTTCTGCTAGTTGTGTGTACGTTCGTGACTTCAAAGGGATCATAATTAAGGGGAAAATTAAAAAAATATTTCGCTACAGCATTGGGGCTAATGAAAGATTGATTTGCACCGGTATCAATTAAAAATTTAAGGGGAGGATTTTTCATTTGAATATACGGGAGTTGTCTTTGCGTCTGTAAGTTTAATTCTATTTTGGTTTGGGTGATTTCCGATCCAACCGAAAATCCTGATCTGCACAAGTAGGGTTCGATTGTGGTTCAGTCTCGTTTATTAAACGATCGTCATTCGTTTCGTAATATGAAATAGAATTATTATTGCAAAAGTCGGGTCTGTAACTAGTATTATAATCATCATATTCACTATAGTAATTATACTCCGGTTCGTAACAATAGTCCTGATAATTGTAATACATATCTTCATAAGGCAAGCACTCGTTCATGTTCATTTCTCGAGATTTTAAGTAATTTGTGGGTGGCGGGTTACCGAATTTACGCCAGTCATGTCCAGTCATTAAAGTATGAGGCAAGGGTCTGGGGTTAAAGTTCTGAATTCCACTCATAGGCTTTGGCATAGAATTTTGAGGTGGGTTATTTCTAGGTGGTAAACGGAAAACATTACTGCGTGGGTTATAATTCGGTGGTGGTGCACTAAACATTTGTTGCGTTCTCGTATGCATAGGCATATTATGTTGGGGTTGATTACGGGTAAAATTAAATCTAAAAGGCTGTGGAGGTTGCATAGGGCGTTGTCCTACAGGGGTTGGCCAATTAATCATTGGGGGTTGAACATTTTCAGATCGTGGGGGTAAGAATGGTACGGGGTGTACTTTAGGGGTTGTCTGTTGCTTTAGTCCGTCCGTACGTTGTTGTAAATATGTAACATTTAATTCCTCTTGAACGTATTCAAGGGCTTTTTCTATAGTTTCGGGGCGCATGCATCGAATTCGCGACCCTAACGGCTCCTTTAAGCCGCGTACAAATGCCTGCATAGTAACTTTTCTATAAAGATCACGTTTAGCTTCAATTGTGGTTGTCAAGGTCTCGTGTAATGTAACGTAAGTCATTATCGTACTGAATAGCGTTTGACAATGGCTATAAAATTCCTGGGGTGTCTTATTCCCTTGTACGGCTAGTGAGAGGTCATTGTATAAAGCTGTTTCGTCCCGTTGGTCCGAAAAATTATTAATTAAAGAAGTTCTTATACCTAACCAATTGTCCGGTATACCATTAGAGTTAAGGGTAGCGGCGGCAGTTCCTGTGATTTTATTTAATATCCCGTTCAATAAACATAAATTGGTTAATTCGCTACCGGGCGTATTATTTAAGTATTGCGTTACAATTTGATCACAAATATTAATAAATCTAGTAAGTACGTTGGGATTTCCATCAAATTCGGGCACAATCCTAAGGATTTTATAAATAGTGTCCGGATCCTGAGCCATATTTAAAATATTATTTAAAATTGTTGACTTACAATTAATTTCTAAATTTAAATTTCTATTACTATCTAAATTACGACGACGGGCCTGCTGCGATGCAGATTCCCGATTTCTATAAACTCTAGGATAATAAATTTTGGATTGGAAATATAACTAGGATAAGAGCAACATGAGAATAGTTCAAATGTACTCACATATAATTCATTTCTGGTTTCTCCTCGTGAATCGAAGTTTGGGTTCTCCTTCCCGTTCTGCAGCTGGTCCGTAGATTCAGGATCGCCGAAGGCCGTGATCTATTCACTGACTCTACTTTACAGCGATCCTACCGACTGCGCCAGTTACGTTAGCTACAGTCGGAAGGTCGAAAAAAAAACCAAAAACTAATTTAAACTAATTTATTTTTAAAATAATTACAGATTAAACTTATTATCTAAAGTTAATGTCTAACCTACTCGATGTAAGTTAATAGAATGAATTATAAAATATATAAAATTAAAATATTTGAAAGCTGAAACTTCGCATTCCTTTCCCATTGACAATATTCTATTTATTACAAAACCGTGAGAATTACTGTATCAGCAGTCCTCTAGGGGCACGTATATGTAACTCGTGCTATTATTTGCATAAATATTTTTTTATCAGAGGGGTAGTGACTGTAAAAATACGATTCTAATTTCGTTTGCCGCAAGCTTTCCGGTACCGGTAGTGCCTGAGACGTTGAAGGATGGCTCACGCTCTCGTTGTATTATTTTTAAGTTCAAAGACGCCGAAACAGGATACAGAAAATAGATGTACGGGTTCAGTCTATTCCAAAATATAATTAAGTTTTATTAATAAAGGTGTTTTATTGGTTAAAGAAAATAAAGTAATAATATCATTATTTTGATTGAACACAAATACAATAAAATGAAGTAAAGCTCTTCTTAATTTGTTTTAAGTTTTTATTTATTATTATGTTTTAATTAAATAAGATTAAAACTAATACTAAAAATATACTATAAATAAACAAAAATTAAAACCAGTTATATCAGAAAAAGTTTTGAAAGAGGATATGAACGAAGCTCATAAAGCTTTAGCATAGCTTAACATTTTAGTGTTGCACTATTTCAATAGATGGCGTTATTGCTTAAACTTGAACAAATCAGATACCAATTTTATCTATACATAATATAATAAAATTGTTACTAAATTGAATCTGTACATTAAATATTTTTTGGAAAAAGTTATTGAAATAGAAATTATTATCGATACAGAGGCCGAATATATAGTTCTTAGAATTTTTGTCTGTCTGTCTGTTACCGCATTATAGAAAAACCACTGGAGGGATTTTGATGAAATTTGGTATGGTGATAGCTAGTTATCCGGGTCAACATATAAGATAATTTTTACTAAAGAAAAATATTTCATCTCTGAGCTAAACGTTAAAACGTAACTAGGGACGACCCCGAGCGGAGTGAGGGTGAGTCGCTAGTATGTATTTTACATACATATATATGTATATATATATGTATGTATACATATTTTAAAGATTAAATTATTATAGTTTTCACTCTTTTAATTTTTTTATATTATTTTAAAATATAATAATAATTGTTATTGTATAATACAATATAACAAAACGTCTTTGTTATTAAATATAGATAAAATATTTACTCACACATGTATATTATACAAAAAAAGTAGCAAAAAATTGGGATCATATTAAAAAATCATTATATCTTATTACACGCCCACATACAAAGACACCAATCCCATTAATTTATTTTCAACGGTGTCTGATCCACACATACATACATACATACTAGATAGAAGGGTGTATACTACACACATACAAAAAACCGAATAGAATGTTAGTGTTGCTGTATGAAAGTTTCTTTTATTATTTAATTAATATAAAATAAATTACAAAGTCTTCTTTCTCTAACTTTTATGAAATATTGCACTCCTAAAATATTATTACAAATATGACTAAATATTTAATTTCAGGTTATTACTCTATACGGTAAAAATAAAAATATTGAAAAAGTCATGTTTATTAATGCTACTCAATTAAATCATAATCCATGAAATAGATTTTGCTTTGGATATGTACTATGTATCAATATACATAGGTATATATGCCAAGCATAAGAAACCGTTTTAAAACCGGACCGGCTTAGCCGGGAAATACAGTCACATCTTTGGATTAATATTAGCAAATACCATTATAGACATAGATAATGGCTTTCTAAAAAAATTAGGCATACCATGTGTACTACAAAGATGACATATAATTCTAATTTAACGAACGATAAGAAAGTAAGCAAAAGTTTTGAACATTTCAAAATCAAAACACATTCCAACTCGTAAGCACTTTCTCGTTACTTAGCATGTTGACCGGAACGTCAAGTACATTCTTTGAGAAATTGACTAAACTGCTAACTTCGAAATAAAATTTGGTTTTATTAACTGGCAGCATTTTCAGAAACTTTCCCTCTCGTTCCCTCTGAAGTCACTGTCTTCCTTCCACACAAAGTTGGGATAGCTTGCCCTACATTAATTAAACGTCGGGTTAGAATGCCAATCAAACTTTGACCGCCGCTAAGCCGATGAAGCCGAACTTATTATATGGTATCAAAATTCAATTTTCGAACCCGAACCATTTAAATTGAAAATGAAGAGTACTAGCGTAAAACCAAAATAATATACAATCAAGACCATGTATAGCTTCATAACCAGAGATCATAATCACTCTAAATAATGAGATATAATATAGAAAAAAATATAATTAGAACTCATTAAGATAATAGAAAATTTATATCATTATAATAAAAAAGCCGGCATCACATGGCGCTACACATGTGCAAGTCAACGGAGCCACATAAATCATAACGCATCATACGTATACTTGTGTATATAGAGATCGGCTGAGGCGCGGAAAAAACCCCTCGTTTCCTGCCCGGATCACACATGACCGGGCTGTCTATCTGCCAGACCCGTGTCAAATATTCTCTGGAGCGGAGACCGCCCCTAGGCGAAGCAAGGGAGCCTCCTGGGGCCAGCCGTCCCGCGGCGAACCTCATCTCAGACCCTTAATGCGTTGCGTTCGATATAACGAGAATTTTTACGTATATATTTCCACTATCGATGCTTAAAGTTTTTTCAATAAAACATTTTTTTAATATAAGAATGGTTCGTAACGAATATCTTTCTTTCATTAAGATTTTCGCCTTCATGACCGGCGTTGAAAAATCGCCCTCGCCAACACCTTTCATAACTTTTCGCTTCGTGATCCAAAGCCATTACTCATATTCTATAGCCTTCTCAAATATTCATTCCTGCTTTCCTGCAATTATTGTAATGGCCTCGGCCTGTAATTAGAGTATTGAAGGGAGGTATATTTTTGTTATGGTAGTTTTTCGATTTTATAAAAGCTATTAGGATATTAGACTGAGTTTCGTATCTATTTAATTAATTCAATAAAAAATTGAATGTAAATTCGAGTGGGTATTGAGGCATCGTTAAATATGAGATCGGAATTAATTATACACGTGGGTAGTGCGGGTGGAGGAGTTGGTGGCGGTGGCGAAGGTCGGGTAGGATGTCGCGTCGCAGGCGGAGTCGGGTGCGGAACAAAGCTCGGCCTAACAAAGACGTCACCGGCCGTGGCTGCGACGCGGAGTTATGGCATCCATTGTGCGCAACAATACCCAACAAACGAGTTTGTATAAGCTATTAGGTACGCGCATTAATATATATTTTTTGTTCGCCTGAAAATTTAGCATTCCATTACGAGGGAGAGAAATGAAACGCCCGCCGCATGAATTATATTAAAATATATTTGAATATTTCATTTGACACCTTTTTTGCGTGCGGAATTTCGTTCAATCCCCGGCTGGAGTCGCGTAATTTTTAGCGTACACCAAAGCGAAATTTTCGGTGAATAACATTCCATTTCGGATACGAAACACGACGGGAATCAGCGTCGACATAACACTGACTGATGGTTTTGTATTCGCGATATAAATTCTTTTCAAGGTCTGACCAAATGTCATTTGTTGTGATTTTTCAATGCATTCGTTACAAAATTAATGAAATGAAAAACTACATGTAATAATATTTTATTAGATAGAGGCATAATCATTATCTTATAAAAAATAATTTTTAAAACACATATGATATAGGTATATTTGTAACGTACCAGAAATGTTAGTAAGTATTTTCAGCATGTGAAGAAACATAGAAAAACTTCGTTTACGATATTTTTCACCACACAAAAAAAAACCGCTTTATTGACTAAAAATATCCTTTATGTATACTACCCACTATTTAATTTCACGATAGACGGTACGTCCGCCCAACCAATGATTAATGAATATCAAAACTTGAAAATATTTTATCTTTTTTTGTTTCTTTCGAATATTTTTTTGCTTATTTTCAAATATATAAGAGTTTATAGAGCAAACAGTGAGTCTAATGGGATTAAGAATTTGCACACAAACAGAATCTTAAAAAAAACTCAATTTATATAGAAATAAAGATTCCCGTAAAAGACAAGGTCTCCACGATTTCGTCTCCTATTTTTCCTATTTCCTCTTTAGGGGATAAATTTTCACAGAACCTTCTTAATTACTCAACTTTATCTTAAAACATAGGTACCTACTTATGTGCAATATATCAAGCAAGAATTTAAGATTTTTATTCATTAGAAACTTAATTAGTAAAGAATTCGTTTAAATAAATAATTAATATAAAATTATTGCAAGTTATTTAATTAATCTATTAAATATCAAGCTGATAGTTGTTTTGATTAGTCATTTACATGGTATATATGTATTAACAAAATTCAACTCTATAGCGTTAATTATGAAATCATTTAAAATAATTTGGTTTCCTGTAACATTTAGCTTTATTTCGTTCTATGTATAAGGCCACATTTCCACACAGTACTTTATTGCACAATAAGATTAATATGTTTTCCGTTATAGATATAATCTGCTACAACTACTTAACGAAATTTGACCTTAGATTCTTAGAGCTCAAGCCAGCAATATTATTTACGATGTGTAAGCGTTTAAAAGAAATTGCATTAATTTGAATACCGGCTTGATATCGTCTACGGTGTTGCAATACACTGAGTTGTATGTCATTTGTTAAGAGTATAAATAAAATGTAACACCAAAACAACATGGACTATACGACATTGGGAATAAAGTCATAATTCGATTGTTCACACTTTGCGTTTTATCGCGATTTCATTGCATCCGAACGTATGAAATTGTAGGACATGAATTATGGATTGTCGATATCGCTTCAAGCTGTTGCTATATTTTTTTCATATTCCTCTGGCGCGATACCGCAACGAATTAAATTAAAAGCTCTTTTCACTTGTCATCCTTTGATGAATTTCGTATTACGTGTATGATAATATTTTCGTATTTTTTCTACAAAAGTATCACGTATAATATTGTATAAGTATCAATTAATATTTATTTGAAGACGAAAAAACCTTTTAGTTGATTAAATACTGCGTGATAGAGATTAAAAGCACCCTTGATACTTTTTTCGATTTTGAGTTATCAGTTAGTCGGGGTTTTTTTCGACCCTTTTTCGTGCCCTACGCTCTATCGCGTACGTAATCAGTACAAATGCGATCTGCGATAGTATGAACTCGGTCAATATTTTAGTATCTACGGACCTTATCCAGACTAATGTTACTTGACCTTTAGCTCTAAAGATTAGTTTTATAATCCCTAGACGATTCACTGGATAGGTACAAAATAAAGTATTCACTGTATGCTATAAATATTGCTTCAAAAGTTGTAGTATGTACATCTATATTATATCAAAGATGTCTATTGTATCAAAAATCTTAACCTTCTGTCACTAATATAGTAGGTAATGTAAATAATATTTAATTCTTTTACCCTGCTTTCGTTCCAGTGCACTCATGTTTTTTCGAATAAAGTAGCTATAAGTCATTTTCCTTTTCATAGAAATTTAAAACAATTATATCTATAAAAAACACGCTTTAACTTAATATAGTTTTCAAAATAAATTAATAAGCCCAATATCGAAGATTTTGCTAGTAGCCATTGAAGAGAGCCATTCATCCATCTCCTGGATCAATCATTCGATTAACACGACAAATGTTGGCAATTATTAAATCACTTGAATCAAAAACTTACCAAATAGATATGACTAAAAGTGAGATACTACTTATAATTTATTAGTTAAAAACACAACAAAAATACAAGAAACAATAATATATTACGTGCAAAACATAACTTTTACTAAATAAATATTATCACAACGTTTGTTATTTATATTATTGAATCACTTCAAGGATTCTCAATCTCACGCGTGTCCACGCTTGTGAGGCGATCCCGACGTTCCCCGCGATGATTTATGTGCGCCCGGCGACACATGCAGCGGTGCGCCCGACGCCCCTAAACCTGCGCTTGGCATAGACGGGCGGTTGAAACGCAACGATTATAAGTATATTGTGTAAAGCATTTAGAGTTTAATGTAAACAAGGACTATGTGACTCCAATGAAATAGATTTTTCATTTACAATATCTATTGAAAATTTTACAGTAAATATGAACGTTTTTGTTTGATCTAGAAATCTTAATTATTTAACATATTATTAAAAGAATGTTTAAAATTTTATATTCATGTTTAGTCTATTAAGATGATAATTATAAATATTATTTTCTAATGCAACACACAAATCTTATGTATTTTTTTAAAGTTAAAAAAGCAATAAATTAGTACAAATTGAAGATGGCTGGTTGAACGTTTAATATTATTATTTATATAGGCGACTAAATTAAGCGATTTCTCTCGGGCCGCGGGCGTCTTGCCCGCTCAGACGCGTCCTTAATGCTCTTATTACGTACGGTTTAAATCTGACGGCGGGATCATGTTTTATGCATCTGAGTGCGCGATGAAACCGCCAGTGTAATATATAAAGCCCCCTGGGAAGGGGATTTCATGAGCTGTATCGTATAAGATTTTGTTTCACATTTTTTGATGTATAAAAATTCAGTTTTAGCTACAATAGCTGTCTCACAAACTATTTTTAAATGGATTTGTCTAATATCATTTTGTGTGTAATGATAATCTTACGTATTTTTACATATTTTTACTTAATGTTTAAAGACTATTTGCTGGAAAATATAAATTAAATTGATCATTGAATATTAAGTCAATATAGTCTCTTACTATCCGTTCAATTGTCCAGTATATATGGGAAGCGCGCATTACATATTCATGTATCACTAGCTAATAAAGGATAGGCTAGTATTTATGACCATTTGCATTCTTGAATGCGTCCCAAAATCCGGGACCGCGCGATGAGGCTGTTATCAATTTCCTGAGCAACAAGTGGGCGATAATTTTGAATCCGTTGCACTGAAACTTGTGTAGAACATTGTATTTCTTTCATTTACTTCCTAAACTACGTGTTTTATTTAATTTAGAAAACAAACAAAATAAGTTTACAGAATAGCTTCCTATCTCAAAAGTCAAATAAAACATTTACTTGACAGGCAAATTGATTGTTTCATTACGCAGAAATCAGTCTGAGCTTGGACCGATGTGGATGTTTGCAAAACTATATTTATCATCTTTAGATTGTCTTTGGTTTTTTTTAATATAATGAGCTACGTAAATATTTTAGAAGCATTTGAAGACACGTCAAAGTATTTATTTGAAAAATTAATAAGTTAATTTGAAGGATTTGATTTGTATTATCTATAAATTAATTAACGCAAATAAAAAGTGACACTAAAATAAAAGTACATGTTTTAGTAGTAAGTCAAAATATGCACTAACATTAAAGGAGGTAAAGCTATTATGTATCTACAGTGTTTTTCTACAAAATGGTGGGAAGAACAACGTTCGCTACGTAATCCGAGTTTCGTGTTGGCTTTTATTCGAAGTTTGCGTGTTTATCTTGTATTGTAAGTTGTTTTGCGTGTTTCTGTAGAAATGAAAATAATCAACCTCGAGTCCTAGATCAACTTTATAGACAGCTGTATGAATTTTATTATTTACAGTCCCGGATACGTTTAAAATTATTGCAAAATGCCTTAATATTTCGAACAAACTTTTGATGCAAAAATAACGATTTGACTTACGCAAAAAAAGTAGTTTGATTTCCTTTAATTCTTTTCCTTTAAAGCAACTATAATTATGGATGAATAAATTCTTTAATTAAGTCTCAATATTTATTACGCTGTACATATTTCAAATTATTTTTTGTTCTGAAGTGTCAGTTCTCCATCAGACTTGTCGTATTTTCAATTTAAGACCAAATTACGGACTTCAGAACATCTTCTAAAACGCATATAATGGGCTTCGTATCTCCTCGAAGAATAATGGGTACAAAATGAAAAAGCCCTGAGGGATCCTAAATTATTTTAATTGGTATCGGTAGCGATGTGGCCGAGTACCTATGCGTACGAGCATGTTTTATGACAAATATCTGCAATTTCTTTAGAAAACTTAGTTTTAATGAATTGATTATCAGAACATATCTTAATATTTTAAAAACATGTTACAAGATTTATTGTTTATCAATATTTAGCATAAAATTTATCATAATTTTTTTAATAATGTACAAAAAAGGTTAAAATATTGTATTAAGTTTATTCAAGAAATGTATGGTATATTAAGCTTAACTCTCTCTACAGCCGACAGAAATGCCGAACAAGCAAAAATAATTAACAAATTGATAAGCTCAGAACAATTTTCAATTAACTTCGCCGGCAGTATTCGCTGTTAACAAATAACCACCATTTGTCAGAAGTGTCTATGTTGTTTTTAATGTCGGTGTAATAATAGTTAATTTAAAATATTTTCGTTTTGAAATTTCCTAACGTTTCATGTTATCTGATTTCAGAACGAAAGCGGGGTCGGCAAACGTACACCCGGTACCAAACGCTCGAGCTCGAGAAGGAGTTCCACTTCAACCGGTATCTGACGCGGAGGAGACGAATCGAGATCGCGCACGCGCTCTGTCTCACCGAGCGCCAGATCAAGATCTGGTTTCAGAACCGACGCATGAAGTGGAAGAAAGAGAACAAGACCAAAGGCGAACCCGGCTCCGGAGATGAACCGGACAACATGAGTCCGCCCACCTCGCCACAGTAAAAGCCTTTAGCTTAGTTCATGGTCCAAGCGACGGATCGATCTGTTTCAGATTTGCCCCAACATACCAAGTTGGTTAGTGTCCTTTATTTTCATACATTGAACTTCGCGCACCTCAATGATGAATCTGAAACGATCGACCCAGCGGCCGAAATTACTAGAATGGTTTAATTTGTATAAATTGTATGTTGGACTTTTCATGATAATATTACATTATAACTAATACGTAACTTAGTGACTTGGCATAAAGAGTAATGATAGTGTGATGAAGAGATTTTTACAGTTGTTAAGTATAAATTAATTTATAGAACAATCTCAATACCAATAATTACCAAAAAAGCAGTGTATATGATTAGTAAACTGCATCGACGCTGATGTGATTGATAACATTATGTACCTAGTTTGGATATTATTTAAAAAATTACAGTTTAGTCGGAGTTTCTCTGATTCTTAATATTCTTGTTATTACAAAGTGCTTGTTACTTTTACGTATCTTTTTAAGTTTATTTATAATATGGTAAAACGTACTTATCAATTGAAGAAAAAAATCTCTTCGAAGCCATTCATTTAACCGTAATAAGCACTTTGTAACAAACGAATAAAATTTTTCTATTAATATTGAATTACAAAACCATAAGGACCTCTTATAATTAACCATTGATAAGAAGGCAATTATTAACGATATTGTTATTATTTAATATATTTGATGTTTTATTTCTAATTAAGCTATCGAATTGCTATTTTGTACATATAAAAATGATAATTTTTAGATTTTATGATTATGTACAATTGTTTTAGTGTGAATAATATTATTGATATGATCTTGAGAAACAATGATAGTTCTTCATTTGAACTTACAGGAACTAGTGTATTTATTTTGTGAATCTTCTCTGATTTTAACTCTTCTACTTCGTAGTTGGAAAGGCCAGTTCTACAAGTGCAATGTATACGATTTTTCGATGACACATATACGTAATTATAACTGATAATAAATTCATAGGGAATCTATTTAATATAATGTAAATGTTGAAAAGGGTGAAGCTTAAGAAACTTACGTACTTTTCTAAAAGTATAGCGAGTGAAGTTTGTTGCAATTTAATAGCGAAAAATAAACAGAATTTTATAAAGATGGATTATAAACTAGACAGAGAAATTCACTTAAGAATGTAATTATTATAGTGAAACAAAAGTTACCTTCCATTTAGTAGGTGCGGTGGGATTTACTTGTTTTCTTCATTTGAACCTATGATCTATGATGAATCTAAGTAGATACGGGGACGTGTACACAGTATACCAAAGTTAGGAAATAAACTGATCGAGCAGTCAAACCCTTCTTGCATGGAAGGTTATCATTCGGCCTCTTCAAATTATACGAGTCTCACGGAGACAGAAAGGTATTTTTATAAAATCATTGCCTAACGAAACCAATATACGTAAAAATCTAACATTAATTATTTACTTGTATTTATAAGTACTGTTAAAGCAGAGTGAGAGGGGTGGAATTGTCGGGATTCGCGTTATACGTTTTTCGATTGTAAACTATTTATTGTAAATTGTTTTTTTTTTCACATAGATCGTAATTAGTAAATGTTTTAAGAACTCAGTGAGCCCGTTTCGTCTTACATATTTTTATTTGTGCTGTGTTCGTTAAGTAATGTAATGTAACAACTGTATATTGTCGATATTTTACATGGTATTTATTTATTGATTCGCTTTAGGTTCGCTATTTCACGTTGTTATTTTAAATTGGCAAAAGTTGGTAGCAGTCTGGCTGGGATGCATTTTGTTTTTGAAATTTGCTCAAATATTTGATTTTATGTATCAATAGTATTAAGCTATGTTTGCTTGCGTATTTAACTTACCTACTCTACGGTAGCAGCACCGTAGATAAAATTCATTTTACTAAGTGCAATTTAATTAAATCCCTTGCCAGATGGAAGATTTGGTTTGTAAAATTAAAAAGGAATTAGGTTTAAAAAAATTAAAATTAAGTTTCGATTGTCAGATCAACTGACTGTTCTTCAATTTCAAAATTAGGTCCTTAGAAAGATTGTGGGAATGTAATTTGATCGATTTTATTTACCATTATTTCCCAACAATTCAAAATTTATGAAATATAACTATAATTAGTAACTTAATAAGGTTAGGCGAGACGATATTGTCATAAATATATAAATACATGAAATTAATAAAGCATAATTATTGTAATTTCAGATTTTTATTGTACCTTTTGTCACCATGCTCTATGTTCTTGTGAATATACTAAGCTAAAATATTGTAATAATGCCCAATTACAATGCAAGGGCTTTAAAGCTTTATCTAATACTGAATAAGGTATGATTACACAATACATAACTTACAATGATAAAAATAATTTAAAAAATACATACAAGTACTTATTTATGTACAATGTACACATTATATAAAAATATTAATGTTAACTACCTAATTACTCTACGTCACTATAATACTTCATAATTCATATACAAATATTTAAAAGACTTAATTTATTGTAACTGAAATAAATTCTATTAATTTAAAATTTTAATTTTTTTTAATGTTTAATATAAGTTAAGATAATTTCAGCGAAGTTATTTTTAATTTTATTACTACTTATAGACAATAAGTATCTTATTAAATCAAATATACACACAAAGCTGTATATTACGTACATATATTTATAAAAACAATAACTTAGATTCTGTAATATACAAACGAAAGAAATCTGAGAGACTACGGTACTCTTCAGTCATCGTTATAAACTAATAGAAAAGTTATTATACAAGATTATATCCGTATTACAACTTTAGACTAATACGAAACAAATTTAGAAAAGCATAACGACGAAATAATGATTCGCGTGTAGGCTCGGTTCCCGCCGTGTCAGTCACGCCCGATTGGACGGCCCGAATCTCAAAATTACTTTTTTGTTTCAACACGAACCTTATGTATTACTGTTTTTCACTAGGTGTGGTACACTAATGGTTATTTAATAATCCCTCTTACTACGCTGAAGGCGAATCATTATGTAAGGTGAACTAATGCGATTTTGACAAGTTCGAAATTGAGGCAATTACGGTTTTGCAGGCTTTTAAATGGCCGTGTATTTGTCTGTCCGACGTTTCAGCTGTATGATTGATGTTCCGGAAGTCATTTGGTTGATTTTTGAACTCGGCACTCAGAATACATTACCTAAGGAGGCTTGAGCCGTTACTATATACCGTTTAAGTACACGCCACGGTTGTTCACTATGTTTTTGTCGCACTAGTGAACGTTTTTGTTGTATCTGTAGAAAGATAAATTGTCATTAGAATAACATTGTAATATAATACCAAGTAGTATATCAAAATCCTCATATCAAATGACCGAATTTCTGACAATATAACATTAGTCTTGTTGCGTCGCGAATATATCTGTGAGTTGAAAGGTCAGAGTAAATTGGTCAGTCAGTCATCTCACAATGATAGCAAGTGTGATTTATGAGCTCTCTTGTGCCATTGCACTTGATTCAGATTGGGTTCACGGCCATTCTGAGATAGTGTATTGTTATAATGTCTATTTTGTGATATATAACTAAGTAGATATAAAATTAATTTTTAAATAATATTAGAAATAAGTGCTTAAAAATTTAAATGTTACCTACTCTTCAAATGCTTAAAAAAGAATACTTACTTATAAGTTTATTAAAATGTTAATTTATTATTCTTTTCCAGCATTAAATTATTATATAGGCCTTAAAGCTAAAACAAATTGATTAATATTAAATCTTATTTATTTATTTATACTAAAGAAATATTAATTTCTTATATGAAAATCGTTACAGCTTCTTATTGGAAAAAATACAGTACTTCAATCTTTATCTTTTAAATGGAAAATACGTTAAATAAAATAATTTAAATAAATTTTGTACATAAGAAATATTGTCATAATTAAGTGAAAATTTGTGAATTGTGATTGATATGTTCGGTACATTATTTACCACAGTATAAAAAAATGTGAAAAAAATAATTTAATATTATGTAAATATAAAAAAACTACCCTTTTACGTTTATATACTCAAGTTAAGGCTTATAATATAGTACTCTATCTTTGTTGATATAAAAAATAAAAAACTAAGAATAAGACTAAGTAACTGATACTTGTTGAAAAGTAGTTGCAATGAAGACATAAATCACGATTCACACGACCTTGCCTCATAACATTCAATTTTATTGACTGCAATAAACTAACGAAATGGTTGAATCATCAACGTATCGATAAACACCTTGTAAATATCGTCCCTCCTTTTCATGTCAGTTCAATTTGTAAAGGACAAAAAAGGATAGAAACGACGTCTCTTCATTTTGCCGGCACGGAAAATAGTTTATGAGGGAGTTACATAGATGTTTGTTTAAATCAATATTGAACTCTATTAGAAGTCGATATGGTTTAATATACATTGTTGTCATTAAACTTATAGGTTTCATATAGGTCCTTAAATCGCAATAACGATTTGTTTATAGATATTCATATGTCGGCGAACCTTTGTAAGATTTAATTTACGACATGTTATAACATTCATTACTTAAGTGTGAGCACGATAATTATGACATAACAGATTTTATCATCTAAACATGCAATAAAATAACCCTTTTGCAATTATTTCTTCGATTGTCATTAATTGTTAATAGTTACTTTTTGTTGCTAAAATATTATTTACTTTATTTTAAACAAAATTTTAAGAACTGCTCTATCCTTCCTCAATACATACATAAATATTGTTATTAGTATGGTGTATATTTATAAACTTTATACATAATGTTAGAAAAGCTTAAAATTAACTTTTGAGTCACAATACAAAATTATAATCACTGTAAGTAAATTATCTATTTAGATATTCAAAAGGATTTGTGTCTACATATTATTGGAAATTCAAAAATTGGCGCGTACGCCAGCCATTTTGATTTGGGCGGTTACCCCGCACGCCCCGCCCCGCGCTTGCCACTCCCAGGCAACGCGACTCGGACGCAACCCAACTCATTTGTTATATTGTATACTAGGCGACACAGGTTAAATAATAGAAATATCATCAGAAACGATAGATAAATATACTCCCAAAAGTTTTGCTTTAAAAGCTGCTGAGACGGAGTAAATATTTTGACTATGAAGTGCTCTAATCTAATCAATGCAAAAAGTATTTTTAACTATATTTAAATAATTTTTTTAATAAATTTTTAAATTTGATTGTTCCCCAATACTTACTAAGTAGGTACATCTCTTCTCTTCGCAGCTCTTTAACTGCTATTATTAATTAATATTTATCTATATTTTGTAATGTTACAAGTGCGGTCCTATTCCTATTTTTAAAGGAAACACATAGGTACAACAACTTTTATGAGCAGCCTCAGTCTCATCAATATTTAATTAAAAATAATATTTTTTACTCCATAACATTCTGTAATGAATAAGAGATTGGTGAAGGCTAAAGTTAAATCTATACTTTTAATTATCTTGTATAATGTAATGAAATCCTAAAAATGCTAAGTTATTTTTTTATGGTGTAAAAAGTGCCCTCAATAATAAATTAAATGCATAATTCGCAGTATCCTAGAGTTATATAACCTATGGTTTATAATAAGCGATAGAACATTTTTTATTTATTTATTTGGACCCATTAGTGATAATAACATTGAAACATTTTTAAAATAACGACACGATTTACCTTAATCCTAAATGCATTTACCTTTTAAACTGGATACAGCAATATTATTTAGGTATTATTTATTATACACAAAATAATAATTGCGCTACATTATTTTCGTTATACCTATATTAAACTTTAATTTCTTACTAAAAAAATTATTATATTAAATAAAATAAAATCAATAGTAGACAAACTTATTATCACTGGATACAGATCAGATGAATTTGAAGATGACATCAACTGAATTACGACCTTCTCTTTTCCATATATGGTAAGTTATGTATATCTATCTTTGTCATTATTGTTTTTTATTACCTTCATCTTTAAGCGAAACAGTAGAGGATGCTATAGAGCTTAACGAGAGGGACGTATGTGGCAAGCTATACGGCAAAGTAGGTGACTACATGTAGTATCCACTTACGCAGATTTAAATATAGATAGATCTGCAACAGACATGCTGAAAAAAACCTATATTTTTATTTAGAAAGATGAAATTAAACTAATTATTAAAATTTATACCAAAAACGAAAAAAAACTTCACTCCTATATAGAGATATACCTACCAATTACCTATAGTAAGTATAGAGATGTAACTTTCTTTTAATAAAAAAATATTAAAACAAAAATACTAGGTACCTATGTCTAAATAAATTATAGCGAATGTTTTTTTTTTTAAACAAAGAACTACACTATAGTCATATCTGCGATATACATATTTATATTTAAAGCTTTATTATTTATATGTGCTGGAATAATTATTCACATAATAAATGATAATCAGGATGTTCGAATAATAGGAGGGATTAGAATTTATATTCCTACGACTTCTTTATGTATAATTATTTATTTATAATTTAGCATTGCGTGGAATTTCTTTTTTAACTGGGTTTTATTCTTAGGATTTAATTTTAGGTAAGTAATCTTTCGTTAAAATCATAAACCAGTAGGTATACTCAAACATGATATTACACGCAAAGAGCACAATAAGACACCTAATAAGTAAGCTCTAGACGCATATTTCTTCCAAGAAACTTAATAAATATATAAATATTTGAAAAATTCATTGACATAAATTTTTTAATCAGGTAACTTTAAGACTTCATATAAAATAAAAGGTCTTATTGTATCAAATATCGATTACATAAGTTGATAACGATAATCCTTTAGTTTTTAAATGTTCCTACTCATTAATTTAATTATCCTTAAGCGAGCTACACTTAAAAATAAAACAAAATGCTAACACGCTTACGTCGCATTTATATCATTATAGAAAGAAAGATTAAACAGTAACTATACAAATTACAAAACGATTTAGACATGAAACTTATATATTTCACCTTATATATGTAAAACGATTGTAATTGTATCATTACCAGGTACATTCTGAATATCTTTGTGTACTTAAATCCTTGAAATTGTAGTTATTATATAAGGTCAATTATATAATCATTAAGTGAGATAATGGGTCTCGATTAATGATATTTTAATGATTACTTCTTTTCTTACTCTTAACTCTAGTGCCGACAAAGTGTAAAAATACTAACAGTAAGTATAAAGAATGATATCACGAAACGTGCTAAGGACTAGTATTACCTTGTCAAGTGCTATACATCACTAAATATAGTGCTAAAAGGAGGTTAACCTAGGAGTCTTTAGCGCCATAGCACACGCTATGCCACCGGTTAACATAATTAAACACTCGTTATATTAACTTCGGTTAGCGATAGACTGATTTATAATATAAACAATTCTAATATTCTTATGTAGTTTTTATATTTAAAATTTATTTATCTTCAAAGAATTTAAGTATGATAGTACCTAAACCTAATTATTGCAACATCGATATATGTAGTTTATTTATAAATAAGTATATGATATATTATTATTATTATATATCTATAATATATTATGTTAATATATTTTAATATTCGTTCAAATATAAAATGTCTAACTACTAATCTAAAAGATTAACATAGCATGAGTATACGTATTCTTACTCCACAGTATTCGGCAACCTAAACAATAAAATACATTATTCAAAACTATGATTTGCATATCTACCTGAAAAAAAATATGATATTTAACCGTCGGTAGTTCAAAATAGCCGCCGTCGGAAATAGTCATCGGCAGCACTAAAAGAACCCTGCTGCAACATTGTTGTTAATTACAATACATTACGCTTTGTGACGGTTAATCGTCCAGTAGTCGTAAGGCTTCGAGAAGAAATGCAAGTCTTTGTCTCAACACCTATTACAATACTCGTATTTGTTTTCTGTACATTAATAATTTTTTTAGGTAAAAAAATTTAAAATAATATTTTAATTTAAGAAAATTGCTGTGATGTGGAGACTTGTCTTATTGGCATTGAGTTTTATGTTTTTAATCGCAAGTTCGATTTTAGGAAATTGTAAGTCAAATAAGCAAAGGGAGAGTATAAAGAGGTAATACTCTATAACCTTTTTTAGTCAGTGGTTATATGCATATAAAAAAAGGAAAGGTAGCTTTTCTTGACGATGCAATTGAGCAATAATAAAACACTATTATTTATGTATTGAGAAATTTTCGAGCGTTTTTATCTCCACGACATTACTAGAGTTAGTACCTATACTATTTTGGGCACTAGCAATATACTCTTTTTTTTTATGAAATTCAGTGACAAACGAGCAGACAGACCACCTGATGGAAAGCAGTACCTGTCGCCCATAAAACCTACGGTTCATGCACTTAGGTTTTAAGTAACAAAAATGCAGTACCACAGGTGCGTTGTCACTGTGAGGTATAAGATGATATGCCTCTTGCCTGTAATTGCGCTGGCTACCTTATCTTTCATACCGGAACACAACAATGAAATCATTGTTGCTTGGCGGCAGAAATAGATAAGGGGGTGGTACCCATCCAGTCGGACTCCTCAGGCTTGACAGAGTCCTACCACCGGTGAACTACTACCACTCTTAAAATTGTAATAATAACTATTTATCAAATCGCGGGTATTGCACCTCTGATATTTTCATGTGTGAATCATTTCCAACATGATTACCACTTGTCTTAACGGCGAAGAAAAACATCGTGATGAAACCTGCATGTCTGAGAGAACTTAGCAAGTTTTCAAAAGACATGTGAAGTCCGCTAACCCGCACTTGGTCAACGTGGTGGATTATGGCCTGATTCCCCTCGTACTGAAGGGAGGCCCGTGCCCAGCAGTGGGACGTTAAAAAGGGCTGAATTCACACAACTATTTATCTCTAAACACAAGAAGATGTTCATATAAATATGTTTGATTTTATAAAACAGCTGTAAATATAATTTATATTTTTGCTGTTGTATGTAACAAAATTTCATAGAAGCGTACAGAACGAGGAATAATATGACAAAGTGTATGCACCTGCAAAATTTTACTAACACACAAGGTATGCGTCTTACGAACACTATGCAACTATAAGTACCTATTTATAGTTAAATTTTGTTACAGAAACAAAATCTTTTTTAATATTATAGAGACAAAGATTTATTTTTATTTGTGTTACATGTGATGTTTGCTGAAATTCGTCATGGGGGAAAAACTTGGTATAGCTTTTCTGGGCCCGTTAAAATATTTTACGTAGGTAACACAATAATTATTTCATATCTATAAAGATAAATAAAATTGAAGTGTCTGTTAGTAATGTCAAAATAACAGATTTTTACTGATTGTATATATACGGTACTAAAGTGAAAAAAACAATTTTTAAAATTTTTATCTGTCTGTCTGTTCTGGCTAATTTCCAAAACGGCTGGACCGATTTTGACAGGACTTTCACTGGCAGATGGCTGATGTTATAAGGAGTAACTTAGGCTATTTTTATTTTAGAAAAAGAATCAGGGTTCCGCGCAAAACATTTTAAACACATGAAATTGTAAACAAATCACACCTAGGGACGCACCCGAACGAAGCACCTGAGCGAAGCGAGGGTAAGTCGCTAGTGTTTAATAAATAGATACTAAAACGTTAACTGACGTTAGTAATTCATTAGCTTCTACTTCCATAAATTCAAAATATTTAAGTGTCTCGATGGATGTTGTTTTGTCATATCGAACATAAAACAATAATAAAACAAGTATAATAGCACATTCTTATCTTATCTTAAACACAAAAAAATAACAGTTTTTTAACAGTTATAGTGTAATAAGGTAAAAAAATAAAACAATAAATTATTTAAGTATTTTATTAAGTAATGGCTTTACGGTTAATTTACTGAAATATGAAAATTATCAAAAAGTTTTTAAATGTAATAAAATGTCAAATTCCTCTCTTGCAAAATTATAAAACAACACTAATTTATAAGGCAAAATATTCTTTAATTAAAGTGCAAATAGTTCAAAAGAAATTTATTAACATTATTATTACATTTAAAAATACCTGAGATATATTATTTCAACAATTCAATTTAGTTCTGTGTTAGTTGCTCTTGCGCAAATTATTATAGGTACATACATATATCCCGATTTCCCCAAATGTATGATTAGTAGAATATTTATTAATATAAATCTTTACTAATATGTATTATAAAGAAGAAAAGTTTGTGAGTTTGTGAGGTTGTAGAGGGTAATCTCTGGATCTACTGAACCGATTTAAATGAAATTTGGTAAAAAGATAGTTTGAGACCCTAATTAGGACATAGGATACTTTTATCCCGGAAATCATCCCTTAAAGGGGTGAAAATGGGGATGAAAGTTTGTATGTGGAATAACTTAGGGACGAACCTGAACGAAGCGAGGGTGACTCGTTAGTATTTATATATCATTTTATAAATCTATATTTTAATAAAACATCAGACGGCAAACGTTAACAAATAAGAAAATATAAATCCATTTCATCTAAAATATTCATGTAAGAACGCAAAATATATTTGGTACAAATAATATGTAGGCTTAATATCTATTCAAATAGTATTTAGTTCATACATAATAAGTTGCTGAAACACATTAGTACTGTGCTTTCCTTTGTGAAGTGAAGGTCGGTCTACATAATGTAGAGTCGGTCGTGATTAAAGTCACGTTTATTTACTTATGTCACTCCGTACTGTACTAATGTCTCACTTTCGAATCGCAATACAGTGGTATGCATTTATTATGCTTGTTAATTTAAATCATATTATGAATATGCGCTTTATAAATAATGTTAATAGTAGGTTTTATTTCTTAATTACCTTTTATAACTATTTAGTTCTGTACAACTACTTGTTGTTGTGTTTCAAACACTATATAGTATGTATTTCTTATTTTATATAATCAGTGTTTAATCGACTTCAAAATCTTTTACTTTTTATGTAGGTATATTCCCCAATTACTCAAAAACACCAGGAGTCTTAGAGAAATCGAGGATACTCTTCAAATTTTATAGTTACACTTGAAGCAATTTGGGTTTTTTTCTACTACTAAGTCTACACTAAAAATAGAAAATAAAAACTTTTAAAAATAAAATAAAAATCGATATCAAAATACTAAAAAGTAAAAAATAACTTAATGGGAGCTTTAACTATAGATACCTAATCAGATATTTTGGAAGTCGGTGTGCTTTGGTTTGTATCGGCTGGCATAAAAAAAACAGGTATTGGCTATTAAGCCAATACCTCAAATAAAAAAAAAATGTTTTATGGATTTTTTGAAGTTACACTTCTTTTGGCACGTATGGAAAAATTATTAGAGTAAAATTTTTATGATGTGCGCGCACACCGACAGCCAAAAAGCGACATGATAAAGTTAGCTTAAAGCGATATGATGAAGTGAACTGCATTCCTTTTACAAACAGAGAGTTGTGATAAAATCTTTATCTATTTTTGTTCTATTACGCCAAATAAGAATAGCTTCTAACGTGCGTACATAAATACACACGCCTTTTTTTATCTTTTACTAGCGACTTAACTCTTACCAAACTCTTACCAAATTTCATCTAAATCGGTTCAGTAGATCCAGAGATTACCCCCTACAACCTCACAAACTTTACATCTTTACAAAATTAGTATAGATAATTTTGGACATTAAACTAACATTCAAAGCTATTATAAAATACATTTTATATCTTATATAATTGTATATATGTATAACTGTTTTGCTTTGCTTACTGTCTCAATATGTTTTTTTTATTTAACCGAAAAAGTAAGTGAAGTACGTGCACATTACATTATATTATAGTTTATACATATAGATAAAAACAAGTTATAATAAAAATGAATCCAGTATCTTTATTAATAAACAATTATTCGCTAAAAATCATTTCTGGTATTCTCAAAATATATTTGTCATATTTGTTTTCAATATATAACCAATAATTTCTAATTCTTATCAATTAAAGGATCAAAATAAAAAAAAATATTTGTACCTTATTTTACTCCTTCTTAACTTCCTTTTACTATACTTCCTTGTAATTACTTACGAAGATTTTTTTTTAACTTTTGAAGATTGTACTAGCGTAAGATAGCTGGTGTTATAGGGCAATGAATATTTTCCAATACAGATATCTACACAGCGTAGAGTCAGAGTCGAAGCAAGACTTAAATAGTTGGCTGTCGAACGTTTCCCGTTTAATATCCGTTCAGATTCTCGTTCTGTAGTCTCACTTAGGTCTGGGCGAGACTTATTATATGTTGTTGCTTGTATGAAATACGTACTTGAATGCATATATAATGTAGCTAAATACGTTTTAAGTTAATTCTTAAGATACAGCATGTGACACTGAACTAGTGTTATTTCAGCATTCTTATCAATTTTATAAGTTATGTAGTAGTAGGGAATTATTAAAAAAGAAATATTTAATGAATTACGAATGTTTAATTGAACAGATATTTTTTTGATAACAAATTTTCTATTGAATCTCTTTGGTAATACTTTTATATTTTAGATCAGAAGGGAACATAACAAATGCGTCTGATCATACCAAAAAATGTTTGGAAGTGTTATTACGCATTTACTAAAAATAGACAGGTTTTTTTTAAATCAACCTTAACTTTAAAAGGGTATGAAAAAAGATTTATATAGATTAATTATCTAGGTATCTATATTCTATATCTATAATAATAATTAGAATATATAAGGAAAGGAAAATACCAAATACCGAAACTGCTAATTATTTTATTTACCTTAATATAAACAATGTAATAAAATATACTAACGGCACATCCTTGCTTCGCTCGAGTTTGCCTGTGGAAGATCAAAAACAAATCTATCCTATTGCAACTGTATATATTTCCGGGATAAAAATCCAGACTATAATCTACGTCTGTGATAAATTTCATCCAGATCCGTTCATCCCTTCTGGTGTGATTGAGTAACAAACATCCAAACATCTAAACTTTTACATTTATAATATTAGTAAGATTATCAATATATTTTTTCAATATAAATCAAATACCATATCAATGATGAATTTCCTATGTTGAAATAAGGGATAATTCTATCTTATATACGCTGAAAGCAAGGCTATTTCTAAGTTATGCGCCAGGCCCGCTGCGACCAGCGTGTGGTAATTTAATAAAGATAATCTGGCGATAAGATACACCACACCTATCTTATGTGTTCCACGAGAATATGGTGCTTTAAAATCTGCCTGAATGTGAATGTAATACCTTATTTTTATATATAATATTTTGGATTCAGTAGGTATATTACATACAAAAATATTTTCAGACACACATTACTCCATGAAACAACAAAAACAATTTTGATTTTGTTGTTTAAGTATAAGGTGGAATAAGCAATTCGGACAAGGAAGAAAGGTACCTTAAATATCAAATACATAAGTTTCACCTCCTCCTTTATTTTAAAAAATATATTAAAACTGCATTTCAATATAAAAAAAAACTACCTACCCTAAGCCTGTAATCGGACCGGCTAAAAAACCAGAAAAGTACAACATCATTATTTTATTGTAGTAATTCATACTAAACTAGAGTAAAAATAAAATCTCTCTAATAAACAGTGTATCTTACAATTACAGAAAGCTAAGTAAACGTACACTAAATAGCATCGTCTAACAAACGGTCGGCGCATGGACGAAGACCGGCCCGTAATATTGAAGATATCAAGTTTAATTAAAAGGAATAATTCTTCTATTTTTAAAAATAAAAGGATGTTTCCTTTAAGTGAAACTTGATATCTTCAACACCTAAGGTACTTTTTAGGGTTCCGTACCCGAAGGGTGCCAAGGGAACCCTATTTACTAAGCCTCCGCTGTCCGTCCGTACGTCCGTCTGTATCTCATGAACCGTAATAGGTAGAGAGTGGAAATTTTCACAGAGTATCTATTTCTATTGCCGCTATAACAACAAATACTTAATAAAAAACCAATATGGCGAATTTTAAAAAGGCTGCCACGCAAATTAAAAAAAAATCGATTATGGTACGGAACCCTTCGTGTGCGAGTCCAATTCGCACTTGACCGATTTTTTCTATGTTTCATTCATTTTTTCCACGTCTTATGAAATTGATTTCTATTTTTAAATTACCTTATTACAATACTGTTCTATGCAGGTATCGATTTAAACTTACATTAGGTATTTGTCAATGATTAAGTATTTATCTTATAGGTACTTTTATTATTAGGTACATATTTATTAAATAACCAGCTGTAATAGGACAAGAAGGCAACTATTATTGTTTGTTATCTATTTGCAGATTCAAGTTAATATATTTTTTATTTTCCTTGATGCGCTTTAGATACTTTAGCTATATCATTTTATCCACTCGCTTTGCTCAGCTGTGATGTCTTACTTGCAAAAAAATTGATTTTATATACTTTTTGTAGATACAATACCCATGTATTATAAATAAAAACATTAATCATATTGGAAGAAATGATCTAATTAACAGTGATAACTGTATCATGTGTTGCTTAACTTAGAATAACTAAAGCACAAACCGACAAGCGAATAACGACTTTGTTTCATGTCATTATTATTATATATTAAATATATTTTTTAAAGATTATTTTAGATAAGCAGGTAAAATAAAGCAATTTTTTCTCAATTATTCTTATAAATAGGTACATACGAGTATACCTACTATTATCATCAATTTTAAAAGTAAAAATTTTAATTTTAAGTATGGGAAAATTTAATGAACAAAGATCTGATTTCCCGAAGGAAAATATTCAATTTGTACAATTTTTTATTTGAAGTTTATATACATATACTAATATCGGCTAATTTATTATCAAAATGATTCCTCAGAAAAAATCTCAAATATAATTATGTAGATAAGGAAAGTTCCTTCATTCTTTTGAAGTTATACCTACATAGGTACTTCTTTTGGCACGTTTGGGGAAAAATATGCATTCCTTTTACAAACAGAGAGTTGTGACGTACGGGATGAAATCTTTAGCTATTTTTGTTCTGAACCAAAGTAGTATAACTTCTTACATGCATACATAAGTACACACACACGTTTTTTTAATTTTTGATTTAACTTCTTAGAAAAAACATCAAGGAAAACACAATTAACAATAGCTATATTAAAAAAACTAACTATTCATAATAATTTACATGGTAGTCTTGATTCTTAAAGTTGGCATTATGAATTAGTCTCACATACTACATATGAAAAATAATCTAATTTCTTACATTTAAATATCAAATGAAACTTTTAACAAGTACCTTCTTTATATATCGTCGGTGTGTATCAATTAAACATTTTATAACATTTAAAACCGTTATTAAATATTGAATGAATATAACTAAATAAGAATAGTATAATACATGTACTGAAGTAGTAATATTCTAATTCTATCTAATTTCTATTGTATTGCATACAAAAAAAAAGTTCATAATTCAAAACTTTCCCTGCTGAATTAGTTTTTTGCAAAAATGTAGAGATGAGCACATAGATACATACATATGGAGAGGATATTATATAGTATTACATATAAAAATGATTTTAGCTTACAATGTATCAAGTTAAAAAGTTTTAATATTAAAATAACATTAACATTTAAAATAATATTTATGATATTGTTTTATTAATATTATATAATAATTAATTATATACCTACTACTGATAGGTATTATTTTATATATTAGTGTTATTTTATTATTTACATATTTTTTTTTAATATTATTCTATGCTATGTGTAAGTGAATATAATATAATGTATGTATGTATATTGCAACTATAAAATATGAACTTTCTAGATTAGCTATGTGGCGGCGTGCAAAGGAACTCGTGTCTCGAGACAAAGGGCCAGATGTATGATTAATGCAGACTTCCCGCTAAGCTAACTGTGCGAGTCGCTTCATTTGGATTTATATACTAATCTTGGTGTAACTGTGTCATAAGAAATTATAAACAAATATCTTACGGGCTATAGTATTCATTTAAGTAATATTTTAACAATACTTTCTTAGATTGACGCTAACGTTTGACATTTTAAATAAAACTGTCTTTTCGGATTTATTTGCGGTTTTATTTTTTTTTGGTTTCCGACGTTTCAAATGTTTTTCAGCAATCATGGTCACGGGAGAGATTCTCGTGTGTCTCCCCGAAAAGATTGTATTATTTAAAATGATACTTAATGTATATTATGTGATTTTATATATATTTAAAGTTTAAGTCTTACATAAAATGAAATATGAAATCAATATATTTTTTGTAAATCGCAGTACTTAATTGTGATAGCGTTTATTTTATTAAAACAAAATAAAGTGGGCTGTATATTCTTGAAAAATGTCGTCGGCATAATACAATTTTATGTTACTTTTCATATCGTACCTTTCAAATCAATATGCACAGACAAAATAAATAATCTACCTTACAAAATATGTCGCCCTTATTATTTTGTAAAGGAAACTTAATTCTGATTAATATTATCACTATGAAATTAATTTTGTCTGTTTATTAATTTTTCACGCTTTAACTTCTGAATGAACCTCAGTAAAATTGTGAAAGACATATGCTGCATCAGGTTTGACATAGACTATCTTCTATCCCTGCCCTGCTTTCCAAGCGAACGAACTTGCTGCCAAAAACTAACTACAACTAGTATTTAAAATTTAATTTTCACATTGTTATAAATCTGATATTTTTAACTTTATTAGTTATCTATTTATTACAGTAATAACTAAGTATATATTTGTTTTGTACATATAATTAAGTATATTTGTAATTTTCTTTATTGTAAATAAAATCTATACAGATAAATAAAATTGGAGTGTCTGTATGTAACATTAAAATAACCGTATTTTACTAAATGCATATGGTTGTATACACGGTACATATACCAAAACAACATTTTTACGATTTTTGTCTGCCTGTCTGTCTGTTTGTCTGTTTGTTCCGGCTAATCTCCGAAACGGCTGGACCGATTTTGACGGGACTTTTACTGGCAGATAGCTATTGTTATAAGGAGTAACTTAGGCTACTTTTATTTTAGAAAAAGAATCAGGGTTCCGCGAATAAAAATTAAAACCCATGAAAATGTAAACAAAATCCGCGTACGGCGTACGGATCCGAGCGAAGCGGAGGTAAATCGCTATATAATTTAAATGAATATCTTAGAAGTAGCAAGCTACTATTAATATATAAACATAGCTAACCGTGACAGCACACCTAGGGACGAACGCGAGCGAAGCGAGCGTGAGTCGCTAGTAAAAAAATAAAACTTTATTAGTAGTATTATCGTAATACAATGTTTTTTGGTAAATTGCAACTTAAATCATAATCCAATTCGACCCATTTCATTAGAAATAAGATTTCTCCGATAATTTTTTTTTTCTGTAGTAAATTTTTAGGTAAATTATATTTAGTTAGAAAGATACATGACAGAATGTATTTGTATGTGAGAATTTTTAGAGATACAGATGATGTTAATTTGGATATTATACCGTAGACTCTTAATATTTGCTATATTTTTAGATAATTGCTTAATAAATACATGTTTTCAAAATAAAATAAAATTATATCAACAAAATGGATTCAAATTGTCATCACAATACCTTTTATTCACCTTAAATTACTTATTATGTAGATGAATTCATTCAATACACTTCAATTTATGATTTCCAGTATACATTGAACTGCCATTCCCCTATACAGCTTTTATTTTAGGATGACATGGGAATATTACACCTATGTTTAAAGATTTTGTTATACTGGTTTTGGTATCAAAGTTCGAGGTGAGCGGCTCCATTGTCATGTTCTATTGATTAATGTCGTAGTTTATCTACCAATATGACAACAATGGTGTCTTACCCGAATACCTTAATACGTTCTGCCTCTAGATTTTATTTACCAATCCCTATACATATATGATGTCAGATATGTTTGTTTATTCATAAATTTTTTGGTTTGCAGGTGCTGAGACAGACCACGATGTGTCACCTGAAAGAAAAAAAAACCGTTATTGGGATTGATCACTTAATAAAGATTCTTTCACATTCAGCGGTTTATAGGATATTTATATCCTACATAATAAACCATACAGATTCTCACAGTGAAATACTGTTTTATTTAACCTCTCCTACCGACTCCAGTATAGTAAACTATCACTAGGAAATAAAAACATCCCTAGATTATGGACGATCTCGTGACCACCATGTCATTGATAGTGCCAAGTAAACGAAACATGTACTTGCTATATAATACAAATTGATATTTAATTTTATGAGTGTGTCTACGCATGAGGCATTTAAAGTTTAAACGCCAAAGAGATATTTAGCGTTCAAATACCTCGTGTGTAGACAGCCTAAATGTCACTCATAAAGTGACAAATTACATTGCAACTCAGACTCATTCTATGCAAATGTTCATTCTCATGTTCTGAACACTGATATCTCTTATTGATTGATATGGATGTTTTATTGTCACTATAGAATGTAAGTTAACAATGGTCTTAGATGTGATCTCACATTGAGAAGAGAAAATATCTAGGCTTGAATGCAATTTTTTAATATTATGTAATGACTGATATATTAAAAGATACGCTTTTGTTTTAAGTAGTTTATATTTTTTCATGGCATTGTACTTGCAATGTTGATACTACTTAAATTTAAAAAATCGATTCACCCCTAAGTTTGAAAATAGGACATGATTGATTTTTCACCTGTTGAATTTTTAAAATACTGCTTCTAACCTTGCTACTACTATATTTACACAAAAATGGAAAAATAAAAACTTTAAAAAATTAATGAAAATCAACTTAAAAAAAATTATAAAAACAATTTTCAATTCATTTTTTTTAAGTTTGTATAAAAGAATAAATATAGAAATCTATAAAAAACTGAAGCAATATGAATATGGCCATAAATGTAGCACTAGGTGGATTACAATTTTGTACAAGAATCTTCCAATGTTAGTAAATTAAATTAAAAGTAACAGTTAACTTTCATTTGATAGGAATCTAATGAAAAGAGTACGTTTATATGTTATTATCTACGATCAAAATTAATTCCACACACCGCACATGTGTACATAACTAGAGGTGTCAACAAAGTTTTCATCGCGAAGGGAGAACTCACTGTTCAATGTCAGGTACAGGGCAGGATGCGTCTTCTAATAATAAAACACAAACCTTGTTTTTATATAAACTTAGGCATAAATTTAAGTTTAACATAACTTTTAAAGCTAGTAGTGGTATCATCTATTTACATTTTTTTTTTAATTTAGAGAGTTTGTAAAATAAGTTGCTTGATTTACCTTTTTATAAAAATATAACATTTAATGTTTTGAATTCACAAAGAGTATAGTTTTGAATCATACAAAGAAACTAATAAAAATAATTTTGCAACGTTCATTTACTTTAGAGTTTTTCAGGTACGAATTATATAAGTACCTATAAAAAAAGTTCATAACAAATTATTAACTATGAAACATGGTTACACAACCACTATAAAATGATTGATTTTTATTGAATAACAGATGCTGATCACCGTCGAGTAACTAAGAGAGGTAGATAAATAACATTGATGTCATTCGTACTAGAATCAGTGTGATGTAAATAAAGATTTTATTTTACTTTATACTAGCGACTATATGTGGTTTCTTACAATGCTAATGTTTTCATTTGAATTTCGTGATGAAACTGCGTACGCGCAGTTCATCTGATACATAATTATAGCTTAAGCTTACTGATCTACGGATCAGTAAGCTTAAGTCATAATTATTTATCAGATTGCGATGAGACTTAACTCTATTAAGTTTATTTCATTCATTCATTCATTGAATTTCATCCTACTGTTCTTCAGTGATGTAATCGCATTTATCAAACAAAAAGTGAATTACATAGCATAAAACTTCTAAAAATTGAATACAACAAACACCAAAATATAGTGTATGTAGAAATTTGTCCCCATTTACATAATTTGTATATAATCGGGAAAAGATTATTTGAACCTATTTGTTTATTAAGCTTAGATACATTTAATTTTAAAAAAGTAGTTTTCTACTATAGACTATCCCTAGTTTTCTACTATATCTGCTTTAAGCTTATGTTGTATAAAATAATTCACAAATAAATATTTCACAAGTTTATTTGCCTGACAGATATAATATTAGTAAAAATATTCACTATATAAAGTGCTAAGTAATAACAATGAAATAGCACTCTAAGTATTAAGTAATATATTTCTTTTAGTAACATTAATTAATGTTGCTTTCAAAATTACATGTTTGGTATAAAGATGTCTCAAACCCATTAAGGTAAGTAGGTCCAAAAGAAACTAATGATTACGAGATAATGCGTAAGAAATGAACGGAGGAAGGAACGCTTTCTTACGTCCTTTCTGAAAAAGTGAAAAAAGGTTTCGTGATGGAGAAAGGAAAAAAGACCGAATTCCGTCTCAGGAGAGTAAGACTGCAAAGCCTGAGTATTTACCGTAATTCAAAAGGTAACAAACACACTAAATCACAAATTTAAGTTTAAGCTCAAAATCGTTGAGAATAGAGTTTATTTTCCAATACATAATGCATGGCTCGTATTAGATATCCTTCTTGTAAATAACAGCGACATATCCGTGACTAGTGGGAGAGAGAGGTGGATATTAAAAGAAGGAGATGAAAACATGGCATTTTGATTAATACGCAGTCATTGCTCAGAGCGGGCTGTGTACCATTGCTAAGTAATGACCACTCCATAAAGACATGGTTAAGGTTAAAAGAAAATTACTTTATCAACGCCTTGTTTTAAATAAATATCCTGTTTCAGGAAATATTATTGTTGTTTCCAATACAAGAAATTGAGTTGTTCCGATGTTAAAGATTCAGCCGCTTTATTGATAGCTACACAAGTGATGTATTATTAAGTTCATTTATTTTTTCAATGTTGATAAGGTGGTGATTTTTCGTTTGAATAATGATGTCATTATTAGATACGAATGGCTATATAATTAAATTAAATGAATATGAGCGAAGCAAGTCATTTAAATGTGTATAAATCTTAATTTAAGTATATTGAAATATAGCGGTTTTGATACGCAATCTTAATCATATAGGCGTGAGAAATATCCGCGAACCAAAAATATTGCTAATTTATGCATTAATAAATAAAAATACTGAACGTAATTATTATGTAAAGATACTTCTTCCTTTAATGGAATTGCTTATTTATTAATATGAGATTGTTATTAAGATGTACATAATGCCAATCTTTTGTTGGTTCAAAATCTTAAGGGTAATAAACCGTTCGGAAATAAGAACAAAAAGTCATGGGCGATGTTAGCCATGACTCTCATTGGCTAAAAAGGGTTAAGCTGTCAGATTGTATTCTACCAAAGGAATAAAAAATGTCTAAAGATAATCTGTGACAGATCCATCTTACTAAAAAAGCCGACGCTTGACATAGATAAATATGATTATTCAGGTATTTTCAACCTTGAATTTTCGGTTCGTGTTTTAATTACTTGAATTCTCACAATGCATATCATATGAAGGATTTTATGGATTTTTTGTTAGTTTAGATTAAGATTGTGGTTTTTGTGAATCATTCGTTAGTATCATGTTTTTATTCATTTATAAAAATAATTTGCACAAAAAATGCTTAGGGTAATGATGCTATACTCTTATCTCTAAAGAAAGATAGAGTTATTGTATCAGCTTCTAATTTAGTTTTAACAAAATTATTATTTTAATAAACATAATATTTATTTTCTCGCACTATCTTACATGACTTTATTCGTCAAGGGTTTTGTTGGAAAATCAATTATATATGGCTAGGTGAGGTCAGCAGTTAGTTGGAATGGTCTCGCCATTACCGACTAATTCCTTGCCATTTGCCTGCGGCCACGCGACGGCGACGGTCAACCGATTGTTTGCTCACTGCAACTGATGTGGTTTACGTATGAACCGTATTACAAAACCAGATATGCATATACTAACAGCTCAACTTTGATACAAGGACACTTATATGTTGTACCAACGTTGTTAATATTAAATGATCTTTAATTTATTGACAACTAGCGATTTATCGCATATCGCAAGGAGTATTTTATATTTATAATATTATGATACGTGGGTCACCCCACATTTTAGCTACATAAACAAACTGTTTTAAAAAAAAATATTAATATCAATCACTTAAGCTAATAAATAAAAATAAAAAATAGCTACTAAATAAAAAAAAAAAGAAAATCGGTCGACAAACAGAGGAGAAAAAGGTACTAAACCCTTTTGTCTTCACTTATTTATATTTATACAGATTCTGACAATGCATAATATAGTAGAAGCATTTCATTTGAATGAATGAATGAAGTTTTATTTGTTTAGAGTAAGCCTGTGCTTTGACTGAATCATTTGTTAGTATCACGTTTTGATTTATAAATACTAATTTGCAACATAGAGTATATCTGTAACGTTATCTTATGAAACAAACGTCATCACGTATCAGCGTAAATTATCAGCTTCTACTTAAAATATAAAAATTGTTAAATAATATTGATAAATAGAAATAAAATGTCAAATATTAAGTTAATGATGAAATTAATTTACTCATGTAGAGGCTTTCATAGGATAAAATAATTTCGTTCGGAATTTTGCCCTTGAAAACAACAATTTGAACATTACATATGTGTCATGGAAAGTAAATATGCTATATTTTTAAACAAAGTTTTAGTTTTCGACTCTCTGAAATAGCTCAATTGTTTTTTTAAACTGTCTTCATCTTCATACCTTAAGATTAAATAGTAAATATCAACTCAAAGGTTTCATGAATACCAAAAATACAAAAAATATTTAATATTTAATATGATTTCAATTTCGTTTTCTTATTATTAGTTAACTTGGCTTGGTTTAGTTCATTAGTGGTAGAAATAGAGGCAGACAAAAAACATTTGGCCTCTGACATTTTTAAGTAACCATATGGGCTATGACATTCCTTTATATAGCAGACCCGGTCACGCGTCGCTGTGGAATAAAAAAAAAGGATAAATCGGGATAAAAGCTATCCTATCTTTTAAGTTACAATAAATCACATATTTTGAATAAAATTATGTTAAGATCGGATCAGTAGTTTCGGAGTTTATCGCGGACCAACATTGTGATACGGGAATTTTATAAATTAAGATATGTATGTCAATAAAATTTCAAGTTCACATTCGAACTTGAACTAAGAAAGTCTTCGTTATATGTCAGTCTTCACTTCCCTAAGAGAAAGTAAAAACAAAAGTAAAGAAGGGCATTTACTCGCGTCCTACCTACATCAATCACTAACAATATTTGCTATTGTCGGTAATCTGTGTGCCCAAACTTTGCCCAAGAGGGACGTTGGTCTGCATGGGACAAAAATCGACTCTCACGGAAATTATATTGATATTCAATACACAATAAATGGCCGCTGTCAAAAACTTGCTGTTCGCTCCTACGGTCATCCCTAAGCTATCTATGTCATTTGCTATTGGAAACGCAGCAATTGCTATTTCTTTTCTCCGCATAACAATGCCTAAGTAGGAAAGAGATAACCGTGTATAGTGGGTTTAGCGCGCCTTTGTCACAAGGACTGAACTAATTTTTCATCATACGGCCCACGACAGTTACAAATGTGCCCGAACTGTCTCCTTCTTTAATAATACTTTTTATTTTTTCAAGGGTAGTTCGCCCTCCGACAAATGAAGATTTTCATCCGCGCGGGGAAAAATTGGAAGAAGCTTAAAATGCTATTTGTTTCTAAAGCTCTTTAATGCTTTTCTAATTAAACATTACAGCTAAGAGTAAGAAAAATAAATATTTTTATACATACAGGTTTTCTGGTATTATTGTGTTAAACATTTAAAATACGTCTTGTATTTTAAAGTAATTTAAGTTACTTAATATTTCAACTAAGAAATTCGAATGACAATCATTCGAATTTATTAGTTTTATTACTTAGCAAATGATGAGAAAATTAATTTTACTTTATACTTCCTATAACATACATCAGAAACTTTCAAAGGTAATATAAACATATAGAGTGAAGCATCGAGTAGGTACTTAGCTTAAGTTCTATCTATCTACTGTACGTTTGTCCAAAACATTTTTGACACAACATTTTTAATATATAGTCAAAACACCCTTCGCATTATAATTCGGCACCCCAGATCAGCTCCACGCCGATCAATCTCTGACGAATCTGTCATGTTCGGTTTATGAGAAAAATTGTGAGGATGCTCTTACCCAGCCTCCCCTCGCTATGGTAAACAGTTGGGTTAGTTTATATAACGTTCATATTGGATTTATTGATAAATAATTTATGAATATGATGTTTTTAATAGACATTTTCACTATTTAAATAGTTTGTATTTGTGTTCACCTCAGAAGCGTACACCAATGTACAATTTTATAAACGAACAATATTTTATGATGCTTATTTGAGAACTTCAAGATTAATTAACTGACTTACATAGATGATACAGTGAATGGTAAAATATTTAATAATACTTCCCTTAGTTTTTTTTTTGTTTGCTTAAACCCATATAAAAAAAAACTTACTACGAGTAGTCTTTTTTAGCCTAAATATTTGGAAAGATCTATAATTAATCTAACATCACGCTAGAACCCCTAAGAATGAAATAACATGGATGGAGCCGTGGGCAAGTACTAGTTATATCAAAAAAGTGAAATTGTGTGTAAGTCTGCAGTAAAGTTACTTGTAACCAATAAACTAGTAAACCTTTGTAAGCCAGATTGACTAGGATTATTTGATGTCGTCAAAGGAAATAGTAACAGAAATTCTAGAGGCATTTGCGGAAAATGCTTTTTTCGGCATCATTTGTCTAAGCATTCGAGGGTAAATACGACGCGGCGGTTCCCACGCCGAACCTTCTAAGACAAACTAAGTTAACACAACTTGCCACCTGAAAAAATTAACTATTACTGAAGTTCACCTTATTATTAAAGCTGTAAAACCTATTTTACGGTTTACTAAAGTTTTCCAAATACATCACAAGTTTGCTAAGCTATAGGTATTTCGAGACTGCGCTAATCGACTGCAAAAAATATTTGCCGATTCAGTTTCCGCTTTTTACAAGTGATAAATCGTTCTCAGAATATTATGTATCTGGTAATTCGGTAGTTTCCTTTTGCTTCACTAAACGAAAGCCTTAAATGTGCCTGACGTGCGTGTAAATGTACCTACTTATGTTTTATTTTATATGAAATTATTTATGGAATATACGATATTATTGATTGTATAATATAACTAGTGACTCACCCTCGCTCTGCTCAGGTTCATCTCTAGTTACGTTTTAACGTTTAGTATAGATTTCTCAAAGATGAGATAATTTTCCGCAGTAAAAAGTTTAACCGGATAACCAGCTATTAACATATCAAATTTCATCTAAATCTGTCCAGTGGTTTTCTCGTGATGCGTTTCTAGACAAACAAACAGGCAGACAAAAATTCGAAAAACTATAGTTTCGGCCTCTGTATCAATAATAATAACTATTTCAATAAGATTTTCCAAAAAATATTTAATGTACAGATTTGACTCAGTTACCATTTTATTTTTATACTACCTAATTCAAAATACAGTTAGGTGAAATAATAAATTAGCTTCTCATATTAATAAATAATCATAAATTTTGTTAAATAAGGATTTTTTATGCCTTTTTAATAGAAACACCTGGAAGTATAAAGTCTTGTAAAGAGTAACTAAATCTTTTTTTTTATTTTAGACAAGTCTGTTACTACTAAGTTAAATACTTTAAATAACTTTTATGTCTAAAGTGTAATCGAAAATTAATATAATATAAATATAAAATTTCATTCAAAATCGTAAGAATTTTGAATATATATTTAGAAACAGAAAAAAAAACTATATAATTATGTAGCGCAAGATCATTGATTTTATAACTAATATTGTGAAGGATACTTTGCAGTTTTCCTATGTATCTAGGAGTCATATTGAAATAATCTTCAATAAAATAATTGACAAAAAAGGTGATACTAATTTTTAATTTACCTTTCCTACAAATTAAATTATACAGCATTCAACGGTAACGGTATGAGTTTTGCTGACTGTCGCCACTTCGGACGTAGTGAAGGATTTTATTACACAGGTTTTATAAACATACAGAAAGGTAATAAATAATCTTACAAGAAAGTTAAAGGATTTTATCTGTTCAGTTTTATGTATTTATTTTATTTCTTCATCTAAATGTATATTATAATTGAAATATCACACTGTAATTTTAGAATAGTTATTCCATATGAATGGAGTTTATTATACAATACCCAACAATCTATTAAAATATAAAGAGGATATATATTAGTAGGTACAAAGACTATATTACTTATTTTGGAGGAGATTATTTGTTTCTTTTTTTGTTTGTTTGTACGATACAATAATCTTTGGAACTCTTAATTCGATATGAAAAATTTCTTTAAAGACTCTATCTAGCATCAGACTACAAACCTGAGAAGCTAAGAAATTATACAAAAATAAAATAAACGATCTGAGCCCCAAGTAAAGACCGAGTAGTAGTACTTATTACAAGAAATTTGGAGAACTTGAAATTTATCTATATTATGAAAAACTCATATATAAACTTAATTATATGATCATGTAAAAGTTTTATTTTTCAACAGATATAAAGACAAAAAATAATTATTTATATGGAATCTAACCAGTACCTATATCAGCGTAATATTCGAAGTATATAATATGTGTATATGTTTTCCTAATACTTATATCTTCTAAAACACATTAGGAGTGGGCGAGTACGGCAAATGGCGGTAGATATTGAAATTCAAATGGCCACCCGTGATTTAGTATTCATTTGACGTGATGGAGGCTTTGCCCCGGTTTAGGTTTCGCCAGGCGTCGTCTTCTCGTACATCATAGCGTGCTTCGCTTCAGATCAAGAGGCGTGAGGTATACCGAGGATATCAGAATAGTAATTCGTAAATTACTTTTTTTATTAATATAAATATAAAAGTATTTTTGTATGTTTGTCCTTTTTTATGAAGAGAGTCACTAATTTGTAATAGTTCATTGGAAATAAATATTATTGTCTGATAAAAAAATCCTACATTTGCGTTTTATTAAAAAGGTTACAACAGTTCGCAAAGGGAATTAATTTACGCATGAAACTAGACGATTTAAAGTAGACATCAAGAACTTTCAAAATAGCGTAATTACACATTTTTCGAAATTTTTGTCCAAGTGACGTACATATATATCTCATCTATTTGTACAATTTCATTAAAAACCATTTACCTAATATAATCAATCTCGTAAATCTTCTGATTTAGTAAATAATATTATTATATATTACGTAATAACTGCAAACATGTCTATCATATATATATATATATATATGTATATCATAATAATCATAATATATGTAATAAGGTTACCTCCCTAGTTCTACAAGAACTTATGGAGTAAAGTATATTTACCTACTGATACACAAAATAATAAAAAACATTCCGCCCAAAAATATTTCGCTTTAAGAATTTTTTACTAATACACGGTAAAAATATATAAATACTTGATATATTTCATAAATATATATAGTTACAAAGTGTCACAATTACTTACCAATAAAAAACATAATATAATCTCAGTGTATCTTTAACTCAAACGGGTTGACGGCGGCGTAATCCCAAAAGATTTCCACTTTGAGCGCGCATCGAGTCGGGTCTCCAGCGCGGGCGGTGCGGCGCTACACATTCTAAATAATAAACAGCCACCTATAGGCTGTGCTGTATAGCAAATGGACATTATCATAAGACTATCAAATAAGTAAAGGCATTGAAAAAAATTATGATTTTGGACGCTCAGACATTTATTGATAAATATAAGCTATAACACATTATGAAAATATTACATTGGGCTTGTAATGTAGATACATAATATTGCGTATGTAAGGATTTACAGAGTAATTTTAGTTTTGGATATCTATTACTCAGTAGTAGCTTTTTGAAATATTATAAAATTCTACATTTATTTATGTGTAAGAGGATATATGTTACTGTATACGGTAATATATTTTTTCATATTTATGGCAATGTTTCTAAATTTCTTAAACTAGAAAATAAGCTGAAGTATGAATAATAATACATAAATGGAAAACATCAATTTAAAATATTATAATAAGAAACGTCTAACATCTAAAATCTAATATTTACATATTCGTCATAATTTAAAAAAAAACAGTCGATAAAAAAGCAAATTTCCATTAGCATAGGTGTCCAGAGACTTGTTTGCACTAAGTTTAGTCCATAACAAATGACCTAAGAAAGAAACTCCATATTCAATGTTGACCTTAGAATACGATCTCTTTCAAAATACCTCGATTAAAACGTTATATTTAGAATACACTGCTGATGATTTACTTCTGTTATAAAAATTGTTTTATTATAAAACGCAATGGATGCTAAATCGAGATTCACGATAGCGTTACACTGAAGTGACTCTCTGAGCTATAGTGCTGTGACCTGATGCATTCGCGCTGCGCCATTGGGCTTTCGATTGATGTCCTCACGACGGCCGACGTATTGCAATCGTTATGCACCTAATGTCAATGCGAGTCGCCACTGTTCTATCGTGCATTGAAGGAGGTATATTTCTATGTCTCTGATGCCACTGAAAAAACGCTCGAAGCGCTATTTGCAACTGTTCGAAGAATTTATTGACTCTGAATAGGCTTGCGCTCGTAGCTATATATCTATGTTCGTTTTATTATTTTGTACAAGTTAAAAAGAACCTATGTAAAGACCTGAAATATATTCTTAAATAAGCTCAAACATCTGAGAAGCTTTTATTAATTTTAATCTGTATCCTTATATCAAATGCGAATCTAGTTAAATTAATAATATTCCTTCTTATTATATTTACTTTAAGAAAACTTCATCATCCAAATTTGGTTCAGTGATTTATTACTATCTACTTCACCTATTTACTCATCCCGAAGTTCAATCCTTTTACTAACTGACTTCGGAGCACTATGTAGGTTCAAGCGTGGTTGAACCATAAATCTGGCTTGGCGGCTCGGTCGCTTGGAAACTTTTTGAATTATTAGTTTTAATTTCCGCCTAAGATCTGCCGCCGTGTCTGTCAGCCGTATACATCGGGAACGTGAAGACACAGCTTCATAGACTAGATTCATTATTCAATATTTATTTCACATAGTTGCGAACATTTCATTCATAGTTTGCGAATTTATATGAAAATTATTGGTTTGAAGCATATTTAATTAAATCGGACTACTATGATAAATGCGAAGATTACTGACTGGATCGATTTGGATGAAATTTGGAACATAGATGGATTATGACCTGGAATAAGACATAGACTACTATTATCTATTACTAACCTAACCTTACAAATACATAATATGTTATTGTTAGTCACGTTGCGTGAACGGAATTAACGTTAACCTTCTAAAACAGAATACGTACTCGTAATAAACTGATATTATTAAACGAGAGCGCGTCTTTATTACTTCGTACAATAAAATACAAAAATTATTTTTCTTTATAAAATTTCAAAAGACTGAGAAAACAATACACCCTTCCACTACTGTAATATATGTTTCCACATTCTTAGCACTCCATTAAAATTGAGTATGTTGTGGAATGTGCTCATATTTACGAAAAGGCGGGATCGCCACTGGGCGAATGGTTGTTGACTTTATTACGAGCGAAGATCGTATTCGAGATACGTGTGTAAATAACACGCGCGAGTTAATACACTTTAAGAAATAAATCTTTAAATTGGTTTAAGATTGTACCTTTAGTGATTGGCGAGGAGTTTTTGTATGGGTAAGTTTGCTAATTTATTCACTGTTACGATAGCTTCCGCTGATGGCGCCATATGCTTTAAATTAAGTTTTGATATCGATTCTGTACGGGGTAAAGTTAATGTACGTTTTAATATCTCGTCACTCTTGTATCGAAAATAATCGACAGCAAGACTCCAGTCTAGAAGTCCAGTTACATTTAAGTACAATGCATAATTTCAAAATAGTGATTCAATAATAGCTTATTAGTAGTTGTAACCAAAATAACGTAATGGTTTGAAAATGAAATCAACGAGACCAACTAATAAATTAGTCTAACGGGAACGCAACGTTTCCAACGTGCCCTTTCCGCGTGTGTTTTCACATTTTTCACGATATAAATCATATTTTTTCAGGTACCTTTTTGCGTCCTTTCGGTTTGTTCGAGCGTACTGTCCTTTTTTCATTGGTACCTAAAAGTTTTTATTTATATAAAATAAATAGCGTATTGCTTAATATAAAACAGCGACCTATAAATTAGGTATCTAATTGAATCTTTAAAACTAAAATATGAAAATTAAAAGTATACAATAAATAAAATAAAATTGATAGTACAAACGTATATACATCTAGTATTTAAAATAGATTTATAGTATTTCAAATATCGTTTTTATAATACTATTGTAGCAAATGTAATTTTAATTTTTTATTCAGTCATATTTATCGAATATTTATATATTTGATAAATATGACTGAATAAATGAGTCTTATGACTCATGCCGTAAAATATGCATTAATACTTTTATAAAACAATTCTCTAAAGAAAAATCATTTATATCACAGCAATCTTAACTAATGAGTTTTGAACACCGAAGCATCTGAACACCTCGGGCTGCTGTATATTTTAATTAAGCTACCTCATCGAGAACGATTTAATTTAATTGCCAAATCATTAACTTACGTACAAAATATTAGCGGGCTCTAGTGCAACCATATAAATAATGCGGCGATACAAACAAATCAATGACGTGTCGTCGTGTAAGAAAAAAAATGCGGAGACTATATTAATACATGACTATAAATTCAAGCCTGGCTTAAAATTAAGACAACAAGCCTCTTTAATCTACAATAAATGGTGGTCGTCGCTCGAGACCGGTTCCGGACGAGATGGAGGCGTAAAAGGAAAAAGAATAATCCGGTACGAAGCGGGTCCAAAATATGATAGGCATCCATAATACAACATGGCCGCTAAGCTCATATATCGCGCTCTGTCCCTCGTGCGGACCTTATATAAGCCTATTACACTTTATTAGGCTGACCACATGTGAAGTGTTCCGCTAAGCCTAACCTTGATATCATACTCTCGATGATACAGCGTGCTCTTTAAATGCCAAAAGAAATTTTATTTTAATAATTGTGTTATTAATAATAAACCTTTAGGTCCATTTTTGTGCACGTAATTTTGAAAATAATAATCAGAAACTTATTTTTTTATATGTATGTATGCGTTATTATAATGTTTAAGTAATGAAATTATAATTAAATACATTTATATATATTTAATACTAGCAGAACCCGCGGCTTCGCTCGCAATCAAACTACAAAAACTACGAAATTTCATGCAAATATGTTCAAGGAATAAAAAGTTTTATACAAATTTTTATCCTCTATTTCACCCCTTTGGGGGTTGTATTTTGAAAAATACGTGTACGAAATTTAATTTTCTAGGCTTAAGGGTTTGGCCTGTGCGTTGATACATCAGTCAATCACTTTTGCCTTTTATATATATAATAATTTAGATAATTATCTTAATATAATTAATACAATTAAAATGTTAAGAAATGCCTGCAATCATTCTTATTTAGTCATATAATATTACTGTAATACCACTCGTTTGAGCCGTCTCATCGTCAAGGCGCTAAACTTTTTTTATCAGCCTGTATATAAGGTAATCCCTCCTTTGCGTCCAGCCAGCCAACCGTCGGCCGTGGCACAGCATTCCACATTATTACGAGCACCTACAAAATAAAACCGCTCCGTTCTTACCTGGCCACAAATCTCAAAAAATATAAACGTATACCTTACTTGTTGACATTTTACGACACTGATACATAGATTTATGTCTTTACGTGTATATTTTTTTAGACACTTTATACAACACTTCATATTAACTCTACACTTAACACTAATTATGTTATTAAATATTTCAATATGATTACTCGAAGAAACTGCAAAACTTTTAACTTTACTTATATGTATAGAAGATATTACAGCTCAAATAAAACTGACTAACAACTACAAGATTGAAGTTGTACTGAACAATTACGCTAGTACCAAGTAAAAATGAAACCGGATCTATTGTTATTTGCGAATATTATTCAAATAGCAAATCGGCAGGTGGTCATTTATGCTATTTAGCCTTGTTTTCTTTAATACGTTTGAAGTATTTCTGAACTGAGGTGGTCACTTTCGCTTACATTCTTGTGAATTCAGTCACACCTTGACTTTCCTTTTTATAAAAAAATGGCATTCTATATTTTGTTTTCGCGTCTGTGGCCAGTGAACCCTTAAAGTGGTTGTAAATCAGTAAACACTTTCTTTTACGCTGAACTTAAAAGGGTGGACAAAAGAAAGTACCTGTTACAATTTTGCACACTTAGCCATAAATATTTTGGCTTCTAAAGTCACGTACATCAGGTACCTATGAGGATATTATTCGAAGAGTACCGTTTTTTAAATACTACCTTATTATATTAAATTACTTTATTTTATTAAAACGGATTTTTAGTTTTAAGTATTTATCTCTTATGCATTTTAAAAAGATTTCATACTGTCATATATGTACGTATAGTGGTAAGTTCTGCCCATACTGTACTGTTTATTATTTTTTTTTGGATTTTTTTGATGACGAAATAAATTTTTGATGTGAAATCCTGTTAATTACGTGTAATAAATCTATACTTAAAATAAAATTGTATCTAAGCCGAATCTATACATTAAATATTTTTTGGAAAACCTTATTGAAATAGACATTATTATCGATATAGAGGCAGAATCTAAATTTTTTAGAATTTTTGTCTGTCTGTCTATCTGTTACCTTATCACGGAAAAACCACTGGAGGAGTTTTGATAAAATTTGGTAAAACCAGCTATCATCAGCTGGTTATCCGTCTTAACATATAGAATACTTTTTACTGTGGGAAAATATCTCATCTCCGAGAAATTTATACTAAACCTTAAAACGTAAGTAGGGACGAACCCGAGCAGAGCGGGGGCGAGTCGCTAGTATGAGTATAAATAGCAACCTTCGGTGAAATAAAGAATACAAGTAGTAGTAGTTCAGTAAAGAATACTTTTTTGTTGTATAAGTCAAGTGTGAGGTGGGCTTTTATTTTTTCAATACTCTATTCAATTATTTCAGAAATAAGGAAAAGGGAAGAGGAATGAATTTATTAGGTATATGTAATTTATATTTAGTTTTGCTTTACGCGTTAATTCATTTTAAATTATTATACTTTGTATAATTAGAAATCAAACATCACAAGGTAAGTTCGTATAATAGAAGGTATGGTAAGTTCGTATAATTAGAAATCAAACATCACAAGGTAAGTTCGTTAAATAAATTCTCAATTATTTGATAAGATTTTTATACAATATAGCTTTTAAAAATTATGTTTAAAATTAAAATAAACAAATATTGTAAGATACGTTGGTCCCTTTTTGGATTTTTTAAATGATTGTATAATATTTATTTATTTATATTTATTAAAGAGCGTCAATGTAGTCTGTCCGTGAGGAAGCTACCACCGGCTCGGAAAGCAGTTCTGCTGTGTAGATCTGGCGAGAAACTCAACTGTTGCTCTTTTAAATATCGCAGTTACATTAATAAACATAATATTATAGATGATTAAGAGTCAATATATGTTAATTAAAATAAAATCTTAAATAAAATATTTTAAATTTTATCTTTAAATGTTTGAAAAGGTAAATCTAGGATAGGCTGTGAAATCTTATTATATATACGTATACTCAGTTCAATGAAGGATTTATTTACCTTTTGAAGTCGAAATTTGGGCGTAACAAGCTTATTTTTATTCCTAGTGTTTATTGTGTGTCTATCACTGTTTTTTAAATAATTATTTAAATTTTTGCGAACAAGTAATATATTACACAGCAGGTATATTGTGATGCAATCGTAAGAATATCATTTTTTTTAAAACATCTCACAGGGAATCACGAGCTCTTAGATTATAAATAGCTCGTACTGCTCTTTTTTTAAGAATAAATATAGAATGAATCCCGGCACTGCCCCCAAAGAAGTATTCCGTAAGATAAAATACTATGAAAATAACTAAAATACACAAGTCGGACAGTGTTAATATCCGTAACCGTGTTAATAACAGTTATGTAATGACCTTTGAGATGTCTTAATCTTTGGTTTCTTCCGTGATCATGATTGTTGTAAAGCATTCAAAACATCGGAAATCGGGCTTAAAAAATCCACGAAAAAAAAGTTTTATTTAAAAATGACAAATTTTCGCTTAAATATATAAAAGTAACTTATTTTTATTTCCTAATTAATTAGTGTGATAAAATTCAAAATTCAAACAACATCTGTTATGTTCATTAAAGTATCCATCCGGTTTTATATTAAAAACAAAAAAATACCTTGCCAGAGTAGTCCCTAGATAAAGTGTGCATTATTTTTAACTATTTCTACTGCTATCTTGAATATTCTTTCATTCAATTTAAATGTACATAATATTATATACTAATTTACATTTACAATTCCTTCGAAGGTGTTATCTGTCGTATTATCAATCAATGATTAAAAATCGCATAAATTAAGTATTCTATTTAGACATTCTGAGATAAGTTTCATTTTAAATTTAACTTCCGATAGAAATGTAAATAGAAGAGAGAATATAGATAAGTGTAGTTTATAGATAATAAAGAAGACACCACACAATTTTTATAATTTCTTTACACCATAAGAAGTAACTACATACTTAGAAAATTTCAAAGTTAAAATGACGTCTAACAAACAAGGAATAAATAAGGATTCACTTTTACATTACTGATAATATATTGTAAAAATAATTATAAATAACATAACATGATAATGTTATGTTATCTGTAATTCTTTCGTTAGTAAACGTAATAACGTTTACTAACTGCAAAACTAGGTTTAAATTCAAAATATTAATAAATTAATTATTTAATAAAAAAAAAACTGTATATTAATTAATAAGTCTTAAAATAATCAAAGCAACAATACTGAATTTTTAATAATTTTGATACAATATGAATTCTTAAAAAATATTTCCATTCAACACGAGTATCTTTAATATATCACAAAAAGACCATAAGGTGAGGATATCTATCACAGATGTTTACTTACACTATTAATGATCTGCAGTGTCAAAATAAAATGGACGCCTATATTTAGTACCAGCGCTTACTTCCGCCATTGATATATCTATACATAGAATAAAACTGTTGTGGTCGAATGTCTGTATATAGAAAAAAATGCTAAAAACCGAGTCAGGGGGATGTAAGAAGAGAAATAGAAGAAATCCAGATGTTTTCAATTTTTTTGTTTCTTTGTCTGTCTGTCTGTTTCTACGGACTAATCTCGGAAACTGTTGGACCGATTTAAATTAAATTTTGCATTGCGGTACCTTACATCCCCGGTCAATATTTTACATACTTTTCATCCCGAAAAATTTAAGAGTTCCCGTGGGATAGTTAAAAAACTATAGTAACTTATACACAGCTTAGTACACAAAAACTAAGTAATCGGATTTTAATGAAACCTTACAAAAATATAGTTCATACATCAGAATAACAAATATGCTCCTTTTTATCCCGGAAAAATGCATGGTTCCCGTAGGATAGATTTGTTTTTGTTTGTCTCGAGGCGAACCCGAGCGAAGCGAGGGTGAGCCGCTAGTGAATATAAATAAACGTAGTGTTTTTAAATAGTTACAACTGCCTCATACAAATAAAACAGATCTGAGTTTTTTACTAAAGTTTTTATTAATTTATCTCTATTTTATACATAACAACTGTCTTATGATGTAAGATGTAAGTAATGTAACATGAATGGGCACGTCATTTCTACCTATACCTACCAACTTAATATACATACTTAAGAATATGTATAACTTTTTTAACATCGTACGCTAATAGGTCTATTATATTATTTTGTTTATTTAATATTTACCATGAATTAATTTCGTTTTTTACAGTATTAATTAAGGTGTTATTTTTTATGTAACTTATACAATTTTAAGCCTAAATTAATGTCTTTCATACATAATTATCATACTAAAGTAAAACCGTTAATGCATGTCATTTCCCAACATTGACCCACCATAAGGGCAACAAGAACAAAGCGTCTAATTCTATTGAAATACCATTATCTAATAACAGGGTGGACTATCCATCAACTGCTGAGCCACTTCCACATCCATTAATCAGTATCTATAAACGTATCGCCGACACTTGTGTGTCGAATTTTATACTTTTTACCATATTAGGCTTGTGATTTAGCGCACAGCGATATGTACGCGATATCCTTTTAGATTATTTTATGCTTTTTATGAAATATAAAGTTATATTTTCTGAAGAAGTTAGAATAAAGCTCTATAACACTTGTTTTGCACTTTTTAAGAGCACTAATTCGAGTAAATATTTATGTTAGCATGTAGCTGTTATATAAAAAAAAAAATAATAGTAGAAATGCACTTATTATTATTCAACTGTCTGATTTTAATATGTAATTCACATTTTCAATTTTTGTTTGTTTTTGTTTGTAAAATTTTGTTTTTAAATAATTAATATTTAATGAATAAAGTGACAGAATTTTCAAAGTTTACAGTTTTGGAGATTGGTTCTCTATGGAAAAGAAGTTATGTCAAATATCTATATCTGCAAAACTAAACTCAACCCAAATATTATTAACTTTTCTCCGTAAAACGTACCTAAAAATATCTTGAACGGAGGCAAAATAGCAGCATCTCCGTAACAAAGCGGCATAACAAAGCCCAAATCACACCCAGGAAGTAAGATTAGTATCTCCCATCACTATAGCGTCATGATGTGAATAATTCTACCCAATAATAAAAGGGGATTGCCATGCGGGCATTTCCAGCTATCTACTACGGCACGCAAGTATGCCGCCGCATGCATGCCGATTGCATGTCGAATGAAAGCGTTCTCGTGTGTCGACACCCATTTATTACCATTGATCGCGCTTGCCATCACTCTACCTCTGTCCTGGCATTCTCTACCCCTGTAATAGTTGATTGTTTTATTTACAAATAAATTTATAAGCCATATATCGAATTCTAGGTTTAATTATTAGTACATAGGTATAGTTTGATATGTTTTAAGGTCTGTAAAAAAAATATTATTTATTATCATTAAATTAAATAGATAAAGCTACAAACATAGGCACGTGTGTTCTTATAAATTAAGTGAAACTTATATTTGTGTTATGTTTATATAGTTTTTAGTGCTATCTTGTGAAATCTAAAATATTAGTAAGCACTTGCCGGGCTTAAAAACATTAAATTTTATAATTACATTTTCTACAGAAACTTATTATAGAACTGAAAGCAGATCGATTAATCTCACTTCTTTTTTCTCGGAGTGCTTAAGTTCGCAATTAAAAGTATCCAACGACTTACGGTTTCTCGATCGGTCAAGGATGTCAGCGTAGAAGCAAAATTAAACTTACTTTAAAAAGAACTTCCAAAGTTTCATTATTTTGAAAAAGCTTCTTGCTTGCTAAGTTATTTACTTATTCATTAATCAACATACTACTTATATGCTTATAGTTATTATTGTAATTATCTATACAGATAAATAAAATTGAAGTGTCTGTTTGTAGTGTCAAAATACCAGCTTTTTACTAAATGCATATGGAATTATATACGGTACTTATAAGAAAAACACAAATTTTTGACTGTCTGTCTGTTTGTTCCGGCTAATTTCCGAAACAGTTGGACCAATTTTAACGAAACTTTCATTGGCAGACAGCTGATATTATAAGGAGTTACTTAGGCTAATTTTATTTTTAAAAAGAATTAGGGTTACGCTCAAAAAATTAAAACGTACCTAAGGACGCATCCGAGCGAAGCGAGGGTAAGTTAGCGACTTATTTATATATTAATACGTAAAGACAAAAGTTTAAACCTCTTTTTTAAGCATATTGTATGAGGAGTATGAGCCTAGGCATAGTTAAAGTGTTTATAGACAAGTACTGCAGTACTTGTCTAAAAGCCAAATTTATAGACTTTCTTTTACCCGTGAATCCGCTGGCGTATTTTATTTATATATTACTTCAATGCAAATAGATGCAGCATGATATTAGATAACCTTCATCAATATTATACGAATACTTACATAATATAAAAATGAAAAGTTTGTTTGTCTGTGCGTGCAAATATCTGAATCTATGGGCCCGTTTCAAAATTCTTGTGGAGTTTATCTATATTATTATAGGCTATCTATATTATTTTGAAAAAAGAATCTTAATATCGATCAAACTAAGTGAATTATGGTTAATTTTTAACCACGGGGTGATCACTAGTAACATTAAATGAGCAATTCTTGTATACATAAATTTATTTCGTGTATCTCAGAGAGGGCTTTATCGATTTGGATCAAATTTTGTATTTAGATGAGTGCTTTTTAAGTTTATCTACATATATTATACATAATTGTCTTTTCTGAAAAACAAAAACGATTTTTATATCTTTTTCAAGCGAAGCGCAATTACAGGCAAGAGGCATATCATCTTAGTCCTCACAGTGACAACGCACCTGTGGTTCTGCATTTTTGTTACTTAAAACCTAAGTGCATGAACTGTAGGTGTTATGGGCGACAGGTACTGATTTCCATCAGGTGGTCTGTCTGCTCGTTTGTCACTGAATCGCATAAAAAAAAAAAAAAAAAAACTCGATCGCCCAGGTACCTACTAATTATAACCAAGGATTATTACACTTAAAAAACCACTACTACAACAACACACAAAAATAACATTGACAAAATTGGACTTTTCTCTAAAAGAGATGTCTTCCAATTATAGTTAGTTATATAGTCTAGCAAAAATAGAAATGACTGTAATTTCAAAAAAAACTCATAATTAAGCTGTTTTGATGAAAACTAAATATTATCCACGTATTTGCATCTTAGATGTAGGTACCTACTTTTAAGGAAATAATATAATGGGGGTGACATAGGTTAAAAAGTAGATGTCGCATCGCTTAAATTATATACATCAATCACCTCTTTCATATTTTACATGGAATGAATATAGGTATATTGGTAGGTTAATAAAAATAATGTAGATTAAATACAAAATATGTTTTTATACCTATCATAAGAAAGTATCTGTTCTGAATGATAAAGAAAACCTACATCAAAATATCTGTATACTGATTAAACGTTATGAGGTAAGAAGCTCATCGTTTTCAAATTTACGAATAAATGATTGCCTGATATAATCAAAAACCTATAAAGAACCAGTTGGAGTGAGTTCGGCCAACTTTCAACGAGTTCGCTTAATCGAAATGGGCGTAGATCGCATGCAATAATTGTGTGCAAATTATAGATTAATGATATCGATAGTTTAGTGCATCATTATTTATCTTGATTATGATTGATATAAGCTTCCTAAAATTTATTCTTGTTCAAGTTCACTGCCAAGATTTTTTTGAGAGTTCATAACGAAACTATGGTTATGTTATGTGAAGAACATTCGTCTTATAAATAGATAGAAACAAATAAGACTATATTTTGTTTAAATATAATAATTGAGACGTTATTACGATTACTACTGTATGAGTAGTTAAAATATTAAAATATAAAACCTTTTAGAAAGATAAAGTTACCTACCTACAGTAAAATTACTGTACATATTTAGTAGTGACCTTTAGTATATCGATTCCAAGATAAAGTTTGAAATATAAAATAGCGTTGTAGGCGGTAAATTCCGTTGCCGCTCGAGCAGGCTGATTTCTTAAATAATGTCGGTTTGTGTAGGTAGGGCATAGCAGCTGTACGCTGCTGCAATCAGTCTTATTCCGCGTGGACGGCCCCGATTAGTCAACGCCTGCTGCAGAGACAACCTCCCCTAACCTCCTCGCTATATCGATTATTCGCAATCGATTTTGGTTTATAATATGAATTGTATCGATTAAAAAAGCTACTTTAATATCATATTTTTGATAGAGTTGTACCATTTTTATATAGTTACTACATACATTTGCATTCGTTTTATTGCATTTAGGTAGGTTTATAATCTCGGTACATGAATTAGATTTAATTCTGCAGTAAAAATTCATCTTATAATATTTTTAAAATAGTATGTATAAGTGTTTCTGGTCATATTCAGAAATCAATTGAATTTTCTTTTAAGTATTTAAATACTATCGTATATGTTTCATAATTACCTATATAATATTTTTTGCAGTAGGTACATTCCATTGTTTCGAAAACTGCGAAAGAAAAAATGTTAATGTACGTACATCATAGTAGGTACTTATATTTAACTTAAGCAGCTACTTGACATGTACAAATGTTACAGGTCATGAACTGGCAATAAACATATAATTAATAATGCGCTAAGAAGGTTAAAAAATCCTTCTTATATGTAATCGAATAATCAATAATATTCTCTACCATAGAGACAACTTTGGGTTAATGCATACATATGTTTTTTTTATAAAGTATGTAACTTACTTCATAAGCCGCTAATAAATTATCTTATTATCGTCTAGCTTCATCTATGTCCCTGTCAGCAGTCATTATTGGCATTTCTATCAAAACAAGTTTTACTATTCTTGTAATTTATCTGTTCTTCTACAAATACCTCAGTTTTATCAAAATTCATTACCTGTATTTCATTACCTGTATTTCATCCACGCGCTTGTCTCTTATCGTAAGTTTTCTCAGCGACATTATAATGAAGAGTTTAAATTTAGGCGTAATGGTTGACCAATAAGATAAAAGCGAGAGAACTACGATTGCAAACGCTAAGCTGCTTGTAAATAAGCCTTGTGTTAAGAATTGTAAGGTTTAAAATTGGAAGCTTAACGGGAGAGGCGGTTAGCGAGCTCGTAATGACGGACGCATGGACCACTGCATACAAAGCAGTCGGCTACCAGAATAAAGTTATCTCGCGATATATCCCTGAATTAATGACCAACTCGTTACTTGTGTATTGAGATGTTCAGAACATAATGATTTAGTGTCACTGAACTTTTAATTTAAATAACAGGTTGACATTCTTTTATTATATTATGTATTAATGAAGCAGTTTTATAGATACTGAAACTATGTAGTGCATTTATTGTATATCTTAAAAATAGTTTACAAGATTTCTGCAATTATGGTGTTATATAAATAATAATATATAAATTATAAGTATGTACATACTCGTACCTACATAAAAAAATAAAAGTCAAATTTCTTAATAATAAAAACGTAATTCATATAACTTTTATAAATATATATAAGTTTTAGAAAGTATATTATTATAGAATAGTATATAGGTACTTGACGACCGATGTCTATCACACCAAACAGCGTCCTTATACTATAATTTGCCGCCTAGCCAGCAATTTTATAATCGGATCGCTTAGTATCTTCATCTCAAAAAACTTACCCTTTTCGCAACCCTACAATCATGGGAATTGCGGAAAACGGATAACTATAGACATCTTTATATCCAACTATAATCTAAAATATAGATAATAGCATGTTTGTTAACATGCAAATGAAGATTTTTATGCAATGAGCTAGAGTAACTTGTTTACTCACGTACAGTTCTGCTCCATAGAAACCTAATCTGGTAACCAAATGTTTATTCAAATGCTAAGAACTTGCCCGCTATTGCGCAGTTCATTTAAAAAAATAAGTATGGTCGAGAGTTAAAATGTGCAAGGCATAAGTGGTAGTATGTAAATGAGGCGTGCGTCATAAAATGTCACATAAATCATATACACCAAGCTCCTGGCGTCCCAATTGTCCATCGCTCTTTGATAGCATTTGTAAAATCAGGTCAGAATCACATGTGCTTCTGCATCTTTGTTTCTCTTCATTGTGCAATCTTCCGGGATCTATTTTCTATTGTATTTGAATTCGACGTGAAAAGTTTTTGTAGCTTTGCAAAAACTAAACAAAGAGTAAGGTTTTGTTTTTGCAATTGTTATTCGCAAAATGAGAATGGATTTTTCAGAAGAATTATTTGCATACGTATTTTTTATGTAACTTTAAAATTAAAAAAATACTTTTATAAAAGGTTCTGATTATTATATTATTCATGAAAAAATAAAGTATAATTTTATGCAACCTACGAGACGTGAGAATTAAGAGACGTCAAACAATACAAATGACCGTGTCATCCCAACTATTTATTTGCAAATTTCGTGCAAAAGTAGAAAAAAGGCGAAGTGAAGGTACAAAAGTGTTCTATTCTAGTCGCCAAATGAATAATTACCTCTCACGTTGTTCCTTTCAATCTGCGCCCGGTGATCGATCAGCGTCGCGAACTCTTTCAGCTTCACCCTTGCCGCCGCCAGCTCAGGTAAGACGCAATTAATCTGAAACATCCCAAATCAGTATTACATTAAAAACTAAATAAAAATCTCACAGCCTGCTGTTTTTTCGCCGCTACGTTTTCTTCCCCATTCAGATTTTTTTGACAGCACGAAAAATGAGACTCATTTATTTGACTCGTACACAATGTAGGACTGTTTGAGTACGAGTATTTGCTATAAATACGCATTTTTCTTTACATCTCCTTTCTCGATGTGGGGTGAGCATTAGCCTCGGCTTCGAAGGGAATCTCACGTGTTCCCTTTGTTCGATTTTGGGACATTGGGGGAGTGCTGATGCTTATATTCTCATGGAATCCATCAAAATAATCGCATGCTCATGTATAATGGATAGGAATGTCAACAAACTTGCCTATGATTTACGATAGTAGAAAGTATTCTTTGACACTTGTCTATATTTTCAAATGCACGTATATTTTACTTATATTCAAGTCTTTCTACAGCATACTATTTAAAGTTTCTAACTGCCACTCGTCAATTAAATATTGCATAAATGTGTAAACGAATAGCAAAACTATATTACTAACAAGTTTAAGATACACCCACGTTATCGTCCGTTTACTTACAAATTAAATCAAACTAACAGCTTAAGCAACCAAAACAAGTGAGTATTAAATTCGTTATGAATATTAAAAAGCAGTCTTACAAAATGAACTCATTAGCACACTCATAAAAGGCAATTGTTTCTTTATACATCTTTGAATATAACCATTTGTTTATTGAGAGGCGTACGCGAGCGTGCTCCATATTTGTGTCGCTCTGACATTTGTCAAGAATCATGCTAATGGTTTTTCTAAGCTTGATTTTTAAGGCTGTTCGTTACATCGCCACGCTCTCTGTTAGCTGTTCAGCCGAAACATCGTTTCTTTGTTTGATAAATCGCTGAACATAAATACGCTATTGTCTATGCTCATTCGCTTGTAATTAGGTAGCACAATTTGCTGTCTTGAATCGGTTATGGGATTCGGTGACACGTTAAAACAATTGCGTGGTAAATCAAATTTGTTTTCATAGCCAATATCTAATTGTTATCGTGTTATCTACTTATTTATGTACCACGTAATTGTAAAAATGTATTTTTAGACCTAGAATATTTCGAAAAATGTGTTGGTCATGTACATTGTACAGTTTTTTATCAATTATTATGATTAGGTAATTGCGAATTAACTTTGCTTATATAGTTTGCTCCGTGCGATATAGTTTTCTTTTAACGTACCTATACTAAATGTATTAATCTTTTTTATTATAGAGAAACTAAGAGTATTAAATGCCTATTTAATATATTTATAAAATGTTACAATTAATCTTAATTATTCATAAAGCAATATAAAAAATATTTTTTCTGACGAGTTTTGTATTCATTATTTCATCTCCATTCACATGTTATCAACTGGCACACCAGATGCTGCGATCCGTACTACGAAAATTCTTATTCGTGCCTAGATATCAATCAAGCTCCCAAACATTTGTACCAACCACTTGGCGATTTGTCCGAATGAAAAATTAATTTTGCCGATGATTAATATAATGGCTGGTAATAAAACGTAATTGCTGTTTTGAAGTTTTTACATCTTCTTCTTGTCTAAATTAATTTATTAGGGCGTGCAACTCTGCTCGAAATTTATGAACGCGAATAAATACAATTTTCAAAGTAAACCTGCAATATTTTAGCAAATAATGTAATAATAATGTATCAATAGATATCGTCATATTATATCATATGTCATCTTTTGAACTTTTATAATGTTGATCATTAACAGTCATGTGTTTTAAATCTTTACTATTTTTCAAGAATATCTTCATTAAAATATATTAAATTGGAACAATCAGGTGACAGGATGAGGCATGACATTTCGTAAAACAATGAGCGGGTCGCTTTAATAATGGAATGAAATATCTGCGGTAACAATTTATATTCTAACACTGGATTCAAGTTGACAATTTATTAATCAAACCGATTACCTCCCTAGCAAACCCTCGGCCTATTGTGAAAATATTGTCAAGCAAAACAATCCTATGAATAATTAAGGATTTAAATTTTCATACAACAAAGGCATAAAACAATAAGCGCTCTTCAAAGTGGACAAAAGCATTCTGTGAGTGGCATTTTGGGTGCTCCCTCGAAATTTTAATACGATGGACGAGGTCCGCGCCCGATTGAGGGTGATGTATGAAGGCACTTTACTCACGAATTACTGTAAAATAATTGTGATGCAAGTGCAGTAAGTAGTGCTATTTAACATCATTTTTGTTTCAACGTTTTACACCTTTATGTAACTCTGAGAGTGGAATAATTTGTTTTAATTTAAAAAAATCTAGTATTTACTCGTAAAATACGTATTTAATATTTAAAATTACATTATTATAATAAAATATATATATTATAAGTAGATAAGTAAAATTTACGTTTAATTACATAATATAAGAAAATTTGGTTGGTTACATTTTATTTTTATTTATTTATTTATTTACCAAATGCAAAAAAACATTTATACAAAATGAAGACATTCGAACTTAGTGAAAATATGGATTTGTGTAGGTATTATTGTTTTTAACAAGCCTTGATAGCCTCGATAACGTACTGCAAATATTTCTACGTAATACATAAGAAAATATTTTTTCCATCGAAAACATTTCTTTTTTTATTTTTTTCAGTTTATTGGTGATATCTTGACCTCGATGAATTTTTACAATTCATACAAAAATCAATTAAGCATTGGTTTGGTCTACGTCTCCAACACATGTCGGCCCCCACCAGCTTTTTCCATAACGACCTGTGAGCCCCTCCCTTCTTTAGAGAGAAAGCATAATCCATCACCGTACGTCACCCCTATTTTGGTTCTTTCCATCCCTTTCTTACGCAGGGCTTAATTCTATATTCCTTATCTCGCTCCGCTAGGGGTAGTTTCTCGCTTGACGGGTGATCATTTTTCTTGTGGCGCGTTCAATCATCGCGTCACTATTCCCTTCCCTTTCACTTATAAGCTCTTTTACTAGCCTCTCGCTCGTTTTGCCCTTCCTGTCTTTCTGTGTGTCCCTTATTTTATATTAGCGGTGCGTGTTTCATTCTCTGCCGACCAAATATGGCGTCTTTTGTGTTTGATTTTGACGTTTTAATTTTTGTTAATGAAGAGATAATTTTTAACTGTGCATTTGTTTTTTATGCTTAATTAGAATGATAAATAACAATAGATATGTTTTTTTATTATTAATATGACTATGAATAAAAAAATAAAGTTATTAATTATTATTTATTAACATATTGAGTATAGGCATAGTAGGTGTATTATTTAACCAATATTTATGTAGGCACAATTTTTTAACTTGTGTCTAGATTTCACAATAATTTATAATCTTGAAATCAAGATGATATAATATGTTACATGCATCATGGTACAAAGTCACTGTCATTTAGTACTTAGGTATAGAAATGTTATATATTTTCATGGCACAGAGATGTATTATAGTCTGGAATAGATAATAATATACTTTTTATAAAGGATTAAATAAAGATATACTTTCTATCCCGGAATAATGTACGGTTTCCGTGGGATAGATTTGTTTTTGTTTTAATTAATATAATCAACAGTGATGTGATAACTATATATTATAAAATAACTTTCCTTTGCATAAGCAATTGAATGTTTGTTTACAGTTAATTTAATTATTACAGGAGGAAAACATTATGCTATTAATAATTTGCTAACTCAGTATAAACATAGCATTTGATGTAACAAAATAATCTTCAATCTCGCATATACTACGTGTCCGCGTGGGGGCGCCGGGAGACCGCCCGGGATCGCGGTAGATTGACTTGTCAGAATATTTGAATTTTAATCCCGACAGAAATTATATAAGCACTTGTTTATTTATTCGGGTATTCGATGGTCGGTGCATTGTTTAAATTGGGTGAGAATGTTCGCATAACAAAATAACGTCTGTTGGAGTTAAAATTATAACTTTCGTATATTAAATAGATATGTACTTGCTACTTTAAATTCGTGAAAATATTTGATATTACAAAATTAACATCATAATTTTATACACGCACTCTTCTTCTTTTTATAGCTTTTGAATTTCCTTTTAGAGTAATATACAACCAAAGTTAAAAATGTTGAAAAATGTTAAAAAAAGGAAAATATACATACAATAGGTAATAAATGTATCATTATGTAACATTAAGCTACGATACAAGAACACCATATCTAGTTTATACAATATTTCTTAAATGACTTAAAATAGATATTTTCTTTTTAATCCGGGTATCGGAATGATAGTGGCCATTAATGATACAAGGTTGAGTGATATTGCCACCACAATATAAATATTCAATAGAGCACTGTGTATGTTAATACAACCTCCTCATTGGGTTGTAGATTGCTCTGTCGTTTTTATCTTATACGACATTTAGCTCCGGTAATTCAATTTACTCTATTTACATAATGTCGCCATCTCTGAAATAGGTGAGTATGGAAATCGTTTGGCCCCTGCTTTATCTCCTATATTCATAGATTACGGGGATATAAAACTAATATATTGGACTATTTTGAATAAAAGCTTATATTATTTTAAATTAACTAATATTTATATTGTGGGATGTTCTATAGAAATTTACTGTTTTCGATACAATTACACTTGTAATTATTTATGTATTTTAAACTCATTGATTATTTATAAATGTTCTTAAATATATGTGGATAAAACTATAACAATACTTATATTTAAATAAGTACATTTCAATCATGACAGTAGCAAAACAAGACGTTCCTTGTAACGACAAGCTGTATAGCGGTTAAGTAAATGAGTCTCCTAATGTGTTGTGTTGGTTGGGTTCATATAATTTTAATATTCGATGACAATTTTGAAACTGTTGTAATACTCTCTTTGATTTGATTATATAATATAATTGCGACCGATTTATTATTAGAAATAGGTATATCAAATGTTAATTAATAATATATATCTCAAAGGAGTCGGTTAATTTATAAATACTTTGGCGTTGTCGTCGTCTTGATCTTACAAATAAAAATACATACATCAAAACAATAAAAAAACTACTATTAAATAAAAACATATAATTTCAATATTATAATTTTCCTCTAAATTCTTAGTAGTAAGCCTAACTTTTTGAAGATAAAAAGGGTGAAATGGGGACTACGACCCCAATTTAATTAAAAAAATACACTCAAAAATTACACCATAAAATCATTATTTATTTACACCAGAAGTACCTTATTTAGACACCGAACTGTATTAGATAAGTACATAATATGTTTATACTGTATACTAAATTTTAAGATTCTCCATCCACTAATTTCGAAGAAAATAGGTTGTGGCTGTTGTAATAATTTATTTATTTATACCATATTTTATAGTCTAGACAGAATAATATTATTCATTTTGATATGAAAGTGATAAAAGGATAGTTTAGCCTTGTACTGTTTTGAGCTATTGATTGTAAATTCTGATTTATAACTGTACACTGTACAGACATTACATAATCAACAGTATATAATCAACTAGCATATCTCAATACAATAAACTAAGAATGAATTTAATATAGAGTTCGTAGTAATAAAGAGCACTACTTAAAATATTACGATTCAGCAAAGTCAAGTCCTTCATCTTTCTCTAAAACCTGATACACTTTCGTAGCTTTTTCGTAGACATATGTACGAAAAATCGATGCTAATTCGATTTTGCCTTCACCAACATGTGCCATTAGTTCGCATCTGATCTAAGAGACGTGTAAGTGTGAATATATCATAGTACAAACACCATTGTCTCTGCCTACGCATTAACGCACTGAATCAAAAAAGTTTCATCACGCTATCGTATAGGAATGGAGATATCTAGAATTAATCGTGCCCGGGCATACAAAGCCGTGAAATATGGCTCGCTCGTTGTTCACAATGGCTACGTCTTCATCACGACCCTATTGTTTTTTTTCTTAGGCACCACACGCGGATTGTTTCTTGAAGAGTGGAAACGTGAGCAAGGATATTTGTTAGAACGTTTTGATGATTTACTTAGCGAGAGTCGTTAGATAAAGAACTAAAAAAAACATATTAACTTACACTTTATTATAATTTTTTTTATTTATTTTATTTATTTTATTTTTGGCTGACTTAAAAAACGGATATTATCTACCTTTTATTTGTGTTTCGGTAGTACGATAGGTAGATTAGGTATATCTTTACTTTGTATTTATGTATGTATATATACTTATAAATTATTAATACATCTAGTATTAATTTTACGTAATTTTATTAAATGCCCTTACTTACATGTAGTAGTAGTAGTAGTATTCAGCCCTTTTTAACGTCCCACTGCTGGGCACGGGCCTCCCTTCAGTGCGAGGGAGACCAGGCCATAGTTCACCAAGCTGGCCTAGTGCGGGTTGGCGGACTTTACATGTCTTTCGAAAACTTGTTAGGTTCTCTCAGACATGCAGATTTCCTCACGATGTTTTCCTTCACCGTCATGTTCGCACATTAAAATATCAGAGGTGAGAGACCCGGGATTTGAACCCGCTTCATTCGGTTACCCAATTGGGCTACCACTGCCACTTACATACGTGTATATAATTACATAAATATGTAGATGTAATAAAAGTAATCAAAATCACTCAATACAATGTCAAAGTAATCCACATGGAGTGTGGTTCAAAAGAACTTTCTTCATTCCGTTATCAATCCATCGTGATGTCATCTGTGACACCGCCATCTCTCAATTTCCTTCGCGCCAAAAAGCACCGCCTAAAGGAGTTCAAAGAAGAAACGATCAAACAACGTCCGGAAACTTGGGCATTGAGAAAAGGTCGTATGTTACTGTTTGATTACTTTTTTGAATTAAAAGAAGGTAAATACTCTAAGGATCTTGAATATTCATGTTCTGTAGAAAACTTTTGAAATATTCGATGGATTCGAATTCGATTCTTAAAGCATATTTGACAGTGAAAACCTTTATTTCAATTGCCAATGGTTAATTAAAGGGCGGCTATTTTCAAAGTTCAAAAATATTATGCCGTAAGTACTTATACCTAAGTAGGTATATTTTCTTTAAATTAAGTTTAGAAAAAAATCTAGAGAATATATAATTCCACATTAAGTAAATGATGTTTTAAATATTACAATATATTAGGTGGATAAGCAAGCTATCCAAAATAGTTACATTTGAAAACATATTAGTTATACGTTAAAAATATTTATCAGAGTACCATATAAGCCCGATTTTGGGATTGTTGCAGTATGTTGATACCACTGAATGATAATTTAAATTCATTCTCTCCGCCGCCCGCGCCATCATTTGGACAAATGTTACGTCATTTGTCTAAGAGACTGAGGGACGAAGCGGGGGCGGTAGGCTTTTCAATTTTTTTCAGGAAAATAGACCTTCAGATACCTTCGTAGAGCATATTTCAGTTTAGCTATTCTTAAACAGATTCAGAAAACATCTACAAATATAAATGCACCCAATTTCAGCCCCTAACTCCTTGAGCGGAGAGTGTATTTACGTACGCTTCTATTGAATTTCATTTCGTAAGCTTCCGAAAATATTTCCTCGACGAAAAATGGAACTTAAAAAGTATGGTTGTTGGTTGTTTTTTGATAGACAATGTGTCTTTCAATGGGAATTGAATTAAAAGTTACTGTATTTGTGCTACGTTACTAATTAATTTAATTATATATCTCATTGTGCCCATGTTTATTCAATACACATAACTTTAATGAATGGGGTGGCCAAATACGAAAGTTTTAGGTAGTGTTTGCTTTATTACTATTGTCTACTATAACTATATGCAAAATAGCTTGAAGCGAACGGCTTTGTTTACTATTCGACTTTTACCTCTAGTTTGCTTTGAATAAGAAGTCCAATATAAACATTAAACTTCAAAATTAAAAAAAAAAGGTTTGGTTAATACATTTTCCAGGCGAGAGGGCAGAGAATTTCGGTGACGGCCGCAAGATTAGGCAATTTTATTTTTTATTTTACCTAATTGTGCCGGCGGTATGCCCTAGAGAGGAAGACGTGTCGCGGAGCATCTGCCCCGCTGCCCTGTGCGAAAACCAATTTCAAAAGACCCAGAAAATACACAGAGATGAACGCTAGCAAGAGCAGTACCTACTTCTTAGAAATTATAGATTTATATATTAAGATTCTGAAATATTATTTCTTTATTATCTATACAAGAATTATTGAATAAAAATACCTAATTCAAATATCAGTAATATTATAGATAATAATTACCTAATACAAATCATATGTTAGAGAATATAAATAAATAGGAAAAATTAATCGACAGGTGTTATATCATTTTAATTTATTCCAAAAATATACAAAAATATTTTTGGAATATAGGGATTTAAGCGTAGAAAGTGACTGTCAAAAGCTACTAAAATTGTAGGTTAAAATATATTTTTTGTGTGGTTCGCACCTAAATAAAAATAAGTCGACAACAACAAGCTACTATAAAGTATTCATAATATTCACATAACTCCCTCAGCATTCCTTGAGAATTCCTATTCAATTTGTTTACAATGTCAGTTAAGGAATGTGTAATCCCGATTGTCAGACTAAAAATCTATAATTTACATATAGATACGTATCTGTAACACAAATGAGGAAAATGTTCAGAAAGGATATTCCCAACTCCGGCTCTGGCCGACAGTGGCGCCCCCCACCCGCGAGTGACATTGACGGATCGCGGGACATTAGTCATAGTCGAGACCTCAGTCCCCGCACCTCGCACCCCATACATACCCTGTTTATTTACTTTTTGTAACGGTATTGATGTTTAATTATAGAGAACGACCCTAATGCGAGACACTTTTGGCGCAATGTTTTGATATTCATTACTTACAAAAATATTTAAAAAACTTATTTTAGTACGTCCTTCACACTTGGGTTATTTTTTATTAACAGTTTTATTGTAAACCATTTGTCTCCTTTGTTTCATCATTAATCTTGACGCATAAAAATAAACAAAGATCCTTAAAACGTTTATAACAAAATGTAAACACAATAATCGTTTATTGCTACTGAAGACCTTTCATTCATTAATGAATCTTTGAATAATCAATCATTGTTTTGGCATCGTTGCTTCAATATCATTACCTGGCGAAGGGCGTACTCCCCTTATCACGAAGCTAAGATAAATGACTTGACTCCTATCTGTTAATTAAGATTTTCGCGAGCTCTCACCTACGAGTGATGTTTGTAATTTAACTTAGATTATTTGGTGACATCAGGTATTTCATCGTGTTCTGATTTCATATTACATCTACATAAGCTAAAATTACATACCTACTCATATTTTATAAGAAAATTTATGATTTTTTGTATTTTATATTATTTGTTTTAAATATACATATATTGATATTTATAATAAAGTTGCTAATAATATAATTAAAGGTTACTATGTATTAAGCTAACAATTCCTACTTCTAACTGTTCTAGAATTAAAAGATTTTCTAAACTACATATTTAGAACTTACTTATGAGTTTTTAGAAGTATATTGGTATAAAAATCATTGCCGCTTGAGTTAACTTGAAAAGTAGTGTAAGAAATACTTGATAGTTCACTGATCGGCGATAGAGGGCGGACCCTGCTACGATTTGTCAAAGAGCCTCATTAAGGGTCGAGTCTGGCGAATCTCAGGGGATTAAGGGCTTTTAAATACGGCCCTGGACAGTTAGAAAGTTAGACTTTATCTTTGTTTTTTGATTCGTTTTGTAATTTAAAATAGAGAAGTCAACTTTTAAAGTCTTTTAAATACTTTTTACGTTTAATTTACTTATAATTAGATTCTAATATTTTTTATTTACTACCTATCCACATAGAGTTTACACTACAAGATAATGAACCGAAACGTGAGGTTGTAATAAATGTTTTGTAAAGATTTCCTGCATCAATTCCATCTTTCCATCGTTTACCTAATTGTTTTTTGTAAATTACACATAAGCATTAAGGAGATCAGAAAATACTGTGATTATAACAACATTATCCGATGGAAAAGAACTTATCACGACCGCCAATCAGAAATGAGAACTCGAAATAAATCGATGTTACGTCCAATCATTACTCTACGTCAGGATCCAGTCAATTAAAATATCGTTAATGCATTTTAACTGAACAAAAATGAACTTTAGAAACAAATGTGTAAGCCATGTTTTACAATGGTTATATACATTATATTACCTTGTGACGGTCATTATGGTAAATGTACTATAGTATGAAACCACGAAATCGGTTTCGGAATCCAAATAAGGCCGGAAATACAATTGCTTGATAAAATATATGGAGGTACTACCTAAAAACAACAACGCTACAGTTATTAATATTGTTAAATGTTTGCGACATGTAAATCTTTTATATTTTCACTTTTGACAGTATTTATATTTTACATAGAATTCAGAAACGCTCAGGAGCTTGTTACATTATTAGTAGTAATTTCATGCTTACAAATATATTATGCATGTCATGAGCAAACTGCTAAGTTTATGGGACATATGTATATTTTGGTTAAATTCAAAATATGTATGTAAATCCGCATAGTAAATGTTTATTTTAACAAAAAAAAACAAAACAAATATTTTGAAATTAATAACCAATGTGAAAACAACTAACATTGCTGTAGCCATAATACTAATAAATTGACAATACTCGTATGTATATAAAGAAAAAAAAATATAAACGTCTTTTTTTTTAATATTGCCTAACAACAAATTTACACTCACATGAAGCTTTTACTTAAAAAAAACAACTTCTAAGGTAGATCTCGGGTGGTCTTATTTAATGTTCTTTAAAGTGTGAGCCGATGACAGCGCAAGTTTTAGTGCTTTACGGAGTAATGCATGTTTATTAGTATCTTAGTAAACGTTAAATAATTTCTTACGTAAATCTTAAAATCGGAGTTATAAAAACACTTCGTATTCATTTAATACTTTAGTAAAACTGAACTCTTTATTTAACTCTAACTGTAAATAAATAGTCAGTTTTTTGATTTTATTTTAGTTTAAATAAATTATAACTGGCGGTAGGACTTTGTCAAGCCTGAAGAGTTTGACTGGATGGGTACCACCCCCTTATCTATTTCTTCTGCCTAGCTACAATGATTGCATTGTTGTGTTCCGGTTTGAAGGATAAGGTAGCCAGCGCAATTACATGCAAGAGGCATATCATCTTAGTCCTCACAGTGAAAATGCACCTGCTGTTCTGCATTTTTGTTACATAAAACCTAAGTGCATGAACCGTAGGGTTTATGAGCAACAAGCAAGGCTTTCCATCAGGTGGTCTGTCTGCTCATTTGTCACTGAACACATAAAAAAATAGCACTGAACTAACTTAAATGTTTTGATTGATACATTTAATAGCTTGCTTTTTCACAACCGCGTCTATTAGATCAATATACGTAATACCCCTCCCCTACCCCACAATTATATAAAAAAAATGATTTGGAAGTTAATACTTTTAGAGTCCATAGTCAACGTATTTATTATAAATAGGCGCATTAATTTATCAATGCTTAAAAAATTCTAAATTATACATTGTGTAAATCTCGCATAGGCACTTTTTATTTATTTTATGTCTAAGTCTATAAATAATAGCTTCAATTAAAAAAACAAAATGTTAATCGGATTAAAAGTAATGCAACTAAAGAAAATAACTGACTAAAAAGCCAATAAATTCGCACATCGTCATTCATTTTTAGGCGATTTTGAAAAATGGGACAAGGAGCTAATGAACAGCCACATCAATAGGTGATGTACTCATATTTAAATATATTTACGTTTCATTTGATAGCACCAACTTTAAAAATATATGATTAAGCAGCTGTTGAAAAAAATCATTCTGTCATGTCACACAGTAGGTCTTTTTTAGTTTTTTGATTCAATCTACAGTTTTTTACGTTCCTAAATTTAAAATTCTTAATAATTCACTTCTTAAATTTTTACGTTGTATACGATAAATTACAAGTAATTCCGCACGGTGATACCTGAGTTCAGTGAAAAAACACGAGACATAGACGTCTTGGTGCGTCGCAAATTACGGTCATCATCTTCTCATCAGAGGCGTGGTAACGTTGATGTATAAGAGAGCTGGAGGGTACACGGTATTATACAATGAATAAAAATGTAGAAGCGGAATATACAATATACGAAGGCGATGTGTTTTTAAAATGGCCATAATTTTTTCATATAAGAGTACTGAACTATAAAACTTTAAAATTTTTACTAATAACATGATTGACTAATTTGATTATTTAATCTAATAAGATTTTATACGGTTGAAAAATTACTCATGGCGAAATATTTCTGTGAAAATGGTATATAATTCTAGTAATTATTTATTTTTCATATTAGAACTTTTTATTTATTATTTCAAATGAAAGTTTTATTTTAGTATAAAAACTTCACAATATTGTTAGATTCTCTTATTTACTAAAAGTGTACTCTTTGAATAAATCATGGCAAGTCGTGTTCTACAGTTAACCTACGGAGTAAATGGATATTCTGTGTATGGTCTTAAACTTTAAAGTTCATGCCACGAAATGTACAAATTACAAGGAAACGAAATGTTTGTGCTTTAATATTACATTACATAATGTAGACACAACTTCATAATAAAATGATGACACAACACATTCATAATAGAATTTTGACACCTGCGTTCTTGTATATTATGATAATCTCCATTTTCACACCCTTAGGGGAGATTTGCGAGATAAAAATTATTTTATGTCCTTCTCAAGGTCTCGATCTATCTTATTATCGAATTTCATCTAAATCGGTTCAGTAGATCCAGAGATTATTCCCTACAACCTCACAAACTCACAAACTTTACCTCTATAATATTAGTATAGATTAGTATAGATATCGACTTTTTGTTTGAGTTGTTTTTTTTATGTTTAACTAGCGGCTCACCCTCGCTTCGCTCAGGTTCGCCTCTAGTAAAACAAAAACAAATCTATCCCACGGGAAGCGTACATATTCTAAGGTTAAAAAGCGTATGTGTTATGCCAGACTATAATTAATCTATCTTTGTACCAAATTTTATCCAGATCAGTTAGGTCATTCTGGCGTGATTGAGTACCAAACATCTAAACATCCAAACATTCATCTAAACTTTCACATTTACAATATTAGTAAGATTTAATTAATTATTAAGGATATTTTAAATCTTTAAGCATAGCATTATTCATAACTAATAGTAGTTACGTATAATTTTAATAAGCTAAAATGTTGATTTCCATATTATGTAGTATTCTTTTATGTAATAGGTATACCTACACGTTTTTTTATATCATTTCCTATAACTTTTAATGATTCAATACGTAATAATTGCTTTTGTTTCACCACATTTAACACAATTATAAACATAGACGTATATTATACTATTGTCTTTAATAAAAAAAGTACCTAAAAAACTATCTATAAAAAAAAACTTTTGTTTTGAAGTCGGTTAAAAAACAAATTTGTTTAATATTTAAATATAGTTTTCTTAGTATTTGCCATTAAGTGACCGTTGATTTCACGGGTCGACATTAGAAAGGCAGTGGCTGAACGGGTGACGGTAAATAATCGCTGCGCACGCGCAGCGAATTGGAATGACTTATAAGCAATTGCATCTGTTCATGGTTTTTAAAGGTAGCAATGGGTGTCCGCTTTAAAAACAGAATATTTTATCTCAATATTTTTAAACAAACATATTAACATGATTTTATGACCATAATGAGATGTATTAAGTCCAAGAATTAGAAGCTCCTTTTCTATATATATAATAAAATTCTAACTAAGCCAAATCTGTATATATGGAACTATTTTTATATTTAATTTATATTTTTACGAAGTATACGGCACTTATAAGAAAAACACAATTTTTAAATTTTTTGTCTATCTGTTTGTTCCAGCTAATCTCCGAAACGGCTGAACTTATTTTGGTGGGACTTTTACTTCACTTAATTATATATAATAGCAGTGATAGCCCATTGGTAATTTGCTTGAAAATCAAGTCAACTCTCGATCCTCTGACATTTTCGTATGCGAATCCTATTCAACGTCATTTCCACGTGCTAAATGCGATAAATGATAAGGAGAAAGGTAACATCGTGAGGAAACCTGTTTGTCTGAGAGAACCTAACTAGTTTTTGAAAGAGTATTGAACCTTACTTTTGCCCACCCGCACTTTTGCAGGTTCGTGGACCATGGACCTGATCCATTTCACATTAATTGGTAGCTGTGTCCAGCAGTGTGACGCTATAAGGGTTCTATTATAATTATTTTTTATTTTTAGTAATAATTCCCCACTAAATACAATAGATGTTTCAATACATTGATAATATCTATATTTTCCTTCAACATATTAGTAGTAGTGGCATAGAAAAAGAAAATTACTAAAACGAATTGAAGGTAAAAAAGTGGGTTGGGCGAGCACATCATTAGTATAAAGACGAGCCAATGGTCGTTACCTAAAAGTCATTAGCGTCAACTTTTACTGTAATTTGAGGTAGTGCGGAGTCACCATAAATAATATATACGTATGTTTATATAGAAATGAGATGGTTTTTTTTTTATTATAGTAATTATGTAAAAGGATCAATTTACGGCTAATAACAAAACTTTCCTTAACGATTTAATAGTTCTAAGTGGATCGCAGAGCTACATCCGGCAAAACAACCTAAGTTATTTATATTTAATAACTTATAACTACACTGGTGTAAAACTCCAATTTGTTAGTGTCTCACTTTATCGGCTAAAGTATAGAGCGCGATTCGTCAAAGAGCCTACTAACGTATGACAGATACATATCCACGGACCTCTACATATCATATAATTTTAACAGGTAAAAAAAAAATTTTAATAAGGTACTTATTATATTATAATTTTTAGAGTAATTTTATACGAACAGTAGATTTAGTTTATTAAAAACTAACGAGTCCCTAGTTACGTTTTAACGTTTAGTATAGATTTCTCAGATATGATATATTTTCCCCCAGTAAAAATATCTTTTATGTTGACCTGGTTACCCAGCTATCATCATACCAAATTTTATTTAGTGATTTTTTCGTGATGTGTTCTTAGATAGGCAGACAGACAGATAGACAGACAGACAAACAAAAATTCTAAAAACTTCAGCCTCTGTATCGATAATAATGACAATTACAATAAGATTTTCCAAATAATATTTATACTAATGATTCGACTCTGTTAGAATTTTATTATAAATATAGATATAGATAATTGCAAATATGCTAGTAATAACTACTAAGTAAAATCTAATCTCAACTTTCTAATAATCGTCATATCACAAAGGGGTGAAGTGTTTATTTGGCACTGTCTCTTTTTCCCAGAATAAAGTTGTTTTTGTTACAGCGTCTCTAATATAGGAACGACTGCTCTTATTTTATTTATTATTAGGGAAACATACAGTATTATAACACAAACAACAAATAACAATAATAATAGTAAATACACCATTAAAGTTTCCACAAACAAACTATTCATTAAGTAAAAGTGTAGAGATTTAACAAACACAAATTTCTCTAGATGGAGAGATTTTTTATTTTTACATGAAGTAAAAAATATAAAAAATATTTGACATATAATTTTTACATAATAAAAGCCCCTTAATACTTAACATAATGTTATTTAATTATATTATTATCCTCTCTTATGTATAGAGTATATTCCTTAGAATTAGTAATTTTCTACACTTACCCTCTATGCAATTTTCTTAGCAAGACGTCTATTATCCACGCTAGCATTGTCATGCGTCGAGTTTTTATAGGCTATGCAGTGGGCTGCTCTAATTACGTATCATTATTATAATGCTTTATAATGATAGTCAATTTGTAACAGCTAGCCGGCTTTCAATGAGGTGTGGAAACAGCGTTTTGCGGTACCCACCTTTGGCAAGCTCAGTTCGTCTAATATGTAAGAGAGAGCGTCTAACGTAGTGTAGTGTATATTTTTGTAATGTGCTACAGCTTAATAACTAACTCAATGTAAGGTTCAGTTAATATATCTACATATTTTTTATTAGGTACATACAATGGTTTACTTAGGGTTATTTATAGGGGGATATATTTTTCTGTCTATTTAACGCACCTTTTTTAAATAGAGTTTTCTTAAAGTACGTACACGTTTTATGCGTACTCCTGTTACAGTCTAATTAGATATAAACACGTTGATAGGACAATATCCTGGACTGTTAGCATAATGTTAAAAACAAATTTAAAATGTGCCAAAAAAATATCGAGAACTTATAATAATTATGGAATTTAGAAATATATTAAATACAATATAATTATTAGGTCTAACATAGAATATAAAATTTAAAACAGTCTTATAAGTTACAATTATATTACAACTTATAAGTGTTTTTATTGAAGGTATAAAAAATATCTAACTAATTTTTAGGTATTAAACTTTGAACCACACATAACCGTCTGCTTATTATTCATAAATTGCATTTGCGACCAGTAGTCAATATGTGGTTAAGAAATCCATTTCGATAACATTTATAGTACTATAATTTATTTCTCATTATGACAATATGGCCTAGCCCTATCCAATAAAACATGAAAATATTAGTTTAATGAAATCATAGGTAAATAAAAGGCTCATAAATTACAGTTCAATTTTACTTACTTAACTATTTAGTAAAGGTATCTCTATCTACTTATTTTTTAAATTAAGTATATTTTGATCTGATGTAAGAAATCTAAATTTATTAACTTAAAATATAACTTTTATAAGCATCGCACCTGTTTAAATCTACGTAAGTTAAGAGGCTACGTTTGTTTCTTATGAGAAAAAAATTAACTCGTAAACATTTTAACCTCCTAAGAGTATTAATTCTAATAATAAAGGAATTTCGATGTGTGACATAGATAAGCTTCCTTCAATGCCCAACAAGAAAATAAAAATCACTTAATCTCATAAGTCCGCATATACATAGGTATTGTTAATGGGACTACTATAAAAAAGTGTAGTACATTACTTCTTCACGCTAAAATGGCAGAACGTTATAATATTTAGTATATTGATAGATTATGACCTGGTGTAATACATAGACTAGTTGCAAATTGTTAAGCGAGTAGGGACACACCCGAGCGAAGCGAGGGTCTGTCCCTATTATAGTTACTGTAGTTTAGTATTAGTATAGATGAAAATAAAACCACATTTAATCTTATCTAGTTAAATAATTTAAGACTATATCTGGTATTATAAAGTAAATTCTTATCAATTAGGTTATTTATATGTCAACCCCATGTTATACCGTTGAATAAGGTATTCTTACTAACGAGTTGACAGTGCAGTCATTAGCCAAAAAGGGGACGACCCGAAAATCCACTTAGCAAGCCGGATATACGAAAAGACTTATCAACTGAAGCTAATGTGGGTCTGTTATACAAATATGTACATATGTTAAAAAAATATTGAAGTTAAATGCTCATTTTGCTACAAATTCAAATATTATAAAGAATATTTGAATACTTGAAAGGAAATACTTATTTTTTAGAGCTAACATATTTTAACTTTAAAGTTTTCAAATGTTACCGTTTAAAAAATAAATAGACAAATGTGTTCCAAAATGCAAAATAGTACAAAATATCACATTTTTAGCTTAATCAGTGTAATGGCAAACGATTATATTTATCTATCGCTTTAATATCAAAATATTACAATATTACGGTCCAATTCATAAGTTAATAACTAAATGAAACAAGCTTAATTTCTCTACAATTCTTATTAGATACTACATAATTTATCTAATTCCATTTAAATGCATTAAATACAAACTTTAGAAATACATGTTTTGAAAATTAATAAGACGTATCACTTCACAGCCCCCGATTGGCGATTCGATCGTTGGCGAGACATCAAAATGTAAATCGGGGAAACTTGCTGGAATAAACTACATTATGCTCGAACTGTTCAGTTTTACAGCTGAAATAACAACCCGCGTCTAGGGAGCGAGCGTGCAAACTTTTAATTGGCGTGCCATTAGGACGGGCGGGAAGCACTAAGCGATTTGTGGTGTACCGGCCTGCTCTCCCGAGCTTTTAATTCCTCTCTCACCTCTATATAGGGTTATGTAGATTACGTATTCCGACTCCAACCTGATTTCTATTTTATAGATATTAATCATGATCCAACTCTAACATTTGTTTGTGTTATTATAAGTAAGATTAATGATTTTTATAAATTCAAAATCAAATTCATTTATCCTAGTAGAATGTTGTAGCTTTTTTCTATTAGACTTAATTAGATTAGATAGATAGATAGATCTATATGATGTTTACGTTATGTGACATAATTGGCATAACGACCATTGTTTTTTTTTTTTTTAATATTTATATGTTTTCAGCAAAAATATAAACAATAGATCTTTTGTTAAATCCCAACAATGATCCGTCGATTCTACTTCTAAATAAGGCAATTATATTTAACGTTCGAACCGAAGTTTTTCTAAAACAATCCGGCTAGGGCATGTCTCCTAACGACAACTCGTTACCGCCACAAATCTCCAACATTACTATGTATTAAAACTCTTAAACTTCACTCGTTTTGCCATTTAACTAAAACAAAAAGTTTCTTACATCACAGCGATTAAAATTCAAGTCTCGAAATGCGGGAAGTCATGAAATTATTTGACGCAAGGACGTCTTAACCTAAACGGATAAAAATAAGATTTAGATTAGAAATAGAAAGAAAATACAAAATATACAGGAAATGATCATTAATCTTGTATGTTTACATATAATTATTTAATATACAAGAATAAGGGAAAATTAAATTAAAATAAGGCAAACTTTACGATATATTTTTTTTCATTAACCCCGCCATTTTCTATTACAAATTTTCGCAAGTGGCGCTTTTTGCAGGTTTTCCATGACAACCCTTAGAGAATAGGGGTTGAATTCAGTTCAATAAAACAGGCACAGATGGCGCCGAATTTGCCTTCAAACCTGTTGCCATAATTCAATAATAGATGGCGGTAGTAGCATAGACATTAATTTTTCAAAACTCAATTAATATTTTATATGCAACAAACTGTGTTTATTAAATTAGTTACAGCTTATTACTATGTTGTTTAATAGTTTATGCAATAAATAAACTGATTCACGTACTGGGGAAATAGGTAGGAATCAATAAAATATATGCTTTTTTAATTTACAATATATTGTTTGTCCAATATTAAAACAGAATTCGTTATTTAACTGATAAAATTCTAATCACATCGCAAACATTTCTATATTTTGGTACATCTAAATAATTGTCACATTTCGCAGTAGTCAAAATCAGTCACAATTTATCACTCGAAAAACAATCTTCAGATACCTAAAATAAATCATATTTCTAACAGTATGCATCTTAAATTCTCTACTACACACCTTTATAACCTAAAACACCATTTCATTGACATTTTTTTCTCAACCCATATATGTAATATAAAAGTAATATGAGTTGAAGTGCAAATTAAACGAAATTCCATTTTTTAAACGTTTCTCGACAAGTTCGGAAATGTTAAAGCGAACGCGTGAACACCGGCTGTTGGAGATTAGACACGCTAGCCGGAACAATTTTTTAATATCCCCAAACAAGGAAGGCGAGACGCTTTCTTGTTCGCATAACGTGGATACTACTTTATAATGACACCTTACATTTCCTGTATTTTTTTAATTTTATGCTATAGCCGAAACAGTAAGAAATGTTAATAAATCATAATTTACGACCCTTTTGTTATTAAAAATTATTCGTTACTACTATTTTACAATTACGCGAATATTTGACATTTTAAATATAAGTATTATAATTTTATTATAGTTTTGATTTCCGACGAATGCTTTTCAATAAACATGGCCACATCAGAGACTCTAAAAATCCGAAAAATAATAGTTTTATTTATATTTATTCACTTCTTTATTTTGCTTAACAAAAATGAAATTGTCCTATTTTGAAAAATATATTTATATTTAAATTATGCATATGATTACGCTTTATTTTTATTGACTTATCATCCCTATGGCATATAAAATATTATGTTAAACATGCAATGATATTCCTACAAAATCTGCTCCGATGTTTACAATATATTGAATTGTGTTCTCTCAAAACTTAAAACGCTTAAGAATTAAATAAAATCCACACAAAGCAAGCGCTGAAAGGACATTAACAGTGAGCGAGTTTGACAGGCACAATTCGTGTCGCGGCTGAATTACCATACACTTGACGCTTGCACTTGTCAGCCTCACCAATAACATGGTTCACTATTACTTTACTTTGCGATAATATATGAAAAGATGATATTATGAATTTCATTTTAATGGCATTAATTAAAATTTCTTTTTAACATAATTACAACAACGAATTCAAAATTACTAAAAAGTAATATTTCCATCCTCAGGTGGAAGCTTTTTTTTTGAAATTTATATGAGACCACCCTTGAGTATATCTCATCTTATTATTTAAAAAAATATAAACATAATCGGTTTGCAAAAGGCACATGCATTGTGTTTACATTGCGTAAAATGGATATTGTATTGTATTGTATTGTATTGTATTCAGCCCTTTTTAACGTCCCACTGCTGGGCACGGGCCTCCCTTCTATACGAGGGGAATCAGGCCATAGTCCACCACGCTGGCCAAGTGCGGATTGGCGGACTTCACATGTCTTTCGAAAACTTGCTAGGTTCTCTCAGACATGCAGGTTTCCTCACGATGTTTTCCTTCACCGTAAGGCAAGTGGTAATCATGTTAGAAAATGATTCGCACATGAAAATATCAGAGGTGCGAGACCCGGGATTTGAACCCGCTTCACTCGGTTATCCAAGCGAACGCGTTACCACTGGGCTACCACTGCCTAAAAATGAAAAATACAAAATGGATATATGTATTACTAATTATACAAAAAATATACATAAATAAAGTAGGACCTCCTCGAATGAATTTTTTTTCTATAATTTCGGAAATTTACAAAATGACATGGATAACACTAGCATAGCATAAGATATTTTTTTAATTTAAAAAAATATTAAATAAGCTTACTATAAAGCTAAAACCGAATACGAATTATTTCTACACAAAATCGATTTATCCTTGATTGTACAGCATTTTACAAAATTCAAAGACATGTCTTTGAATATATTCCAATCTAATGAAGTAGTCTTATGGTCCAAAATAATGATGATTATTTCCAAAATTTTTGGAAATGTTCAAACACTATCTGACTCCTTACTATGACTCCTTACTCCTCCTCCTCACCATAAAATCATCATTCACTAAGTGCTAAGCTATTAAAAAGTAGAAATTGTTTTAAATATTTTTATTTTACAATATGAATTTTAATTTCATCGAAATAATGTATTATATTATACAATATACATACAATGGATTACTTGGTAAAATCAAGTACTTATCGACTTCTACTTATTTCAAAAGATAAGTAGTTTGCCTTTGAACTATTAAAGACAGATCATTACTCAAAACAAACGTTAACTTAAATTTTTCCGGACAAAAGCCTTAGACGGGGAGTGGTTTCACAAACACGGATTTCCAATTAAGCCAGCACCTGATTGGCAGGTCGTTAGTCAATGTTGAGCTGAATATGGGTGAGTCTATACGTTGCTCTGGGTTTAATACATCTTTATATTAAGATTTTGATGGTAAGGTAACTAATTTAAGTCTTATCATTGTAATAGAAAAATGTTCACTAAATTTTGCACTTATAAGACGTAGATGATGCAGTTCACGTAACGTAGTTTTCTTGTATTTATTTTTCTGGAATATTGATTTGAAATAAAAATGTTTATTACGTATTTATTTACACATATAATTAAATTTAGGTGGTTTTAATTAAAAAAAAAAAACTGATTCCTGAATCTTATTTCTTAAAGTGTGCTATTAATTTTGCATTAACAATCGATTGGTGATCCATTTCATAATTCAAATGGTTGATCCATTTCATCATTCATCTAATAATTCTGACGATAAGTTAACCGATTTACAAAATACTTTTTTTTTTTTTTATGAGATTTAGTGACAAACGAGCAGACAGACCACCTGATGGAAAGCAGTACCTGTCGCCCATAACACCTACGGTTCATGCACTTAGGTTTTATGTAACAAAAATGCAGAACCACAGGTGCGTTGTCACTGTGAGGACTAAGATGTTATGCCTCTTGCCTGTAATTGCGCTGGCTACCTTATCCTTCAAACCGGAACACAACAATGCAATCATTGTTGCTTGGCGGCAGAAATAGATAAGGGGGTGGTACCCATCCAGTCGGACTCCTCAGGCTTGACAGAGTCCTACCACCGGTAGGTACTTGCTTAAATCTACGCGAATAATTGACATTTTAAATAAAACTTTATTTTCTTTTATCAGAAGAGACTCTCTCGTGACCAAAACGACATAAAAAAGACCAAAAATCAATATAAAACCGCAAAAATCTTCGAAAAACCTTTAAGTTGAATTTCGCCCTAATTAATATATGCAATTCTCTATATAATATTTGATTGTAACTGTTTACATACAAGAAAATTCTGAGCTATATATCATAATCTCGTTAATTACGCTATACCTACAATACAAAAAGAACTGTCTCCGTATAAAACATGATTGATGACCAGTTTCGCAGTGTAGTGAAGATATCGGGAGGAATAGAAAGAAAAATTAAGTGTATTCCTATGTTGCTCCTGATATCATTTTCATAGGCACCGTCAAGGTTTCCGCAACCCCTATGACTGCTACTGAATATAAAAATGAATAGAGAAGACTTTCTAAGCGTTAAATTTTTAGTAAAATACCAATTAGGTATACCTACGCAAAATTATTTGTTTCTCATTCTAATAAGTATTAACAAAAATGAAAAACATGCGATGAAAAACATATTAATCCATTCTATTAAATAAAAGAAATTTGTACCCTGTATTGTTATATAACGATAAAGGCAACTATATGATTAAAAACTGTAAAAGCCTATAAATTATAGAGAAGTAGATTTTTATCTAAAATATTTTACATTAAGTAGACACTAAAAAAATAGTCAAATGCAGGGGAGTTCTCATTATAAAGATTAAAACTACGTACTTGTATTCTACTCTTTTCTTTTTTGTCCTGAATAAAAGTAACAAGCATGATATGGATAGGAAAAAAACAGGACGATTCAATCGCGTAACCGATCAGTCTTCGTCACTCGCCGCTTGCAGATTCTATATTTATTGAGTACTTCGCCGGCAGGTGGCGTTTATAAGTGTATGTTCTAATAAATAATAATTAATAACTTATTTTATTCATGTATGTCATACATGAAGAAAATATAACACGTCATAAGTGTTTTATGAACCTAACTTCCTTCGCCCCGTCATTCAAAAAGACAGAATAAAAATTAATATATTTAAATATTTGACTAAAAATACATATGCATATTACATAAATCTTAAATGATATTTTGATATATGTTTAGTAAAAGTGTTGTAACATATAAGATACGTAAATAAACATATCTTTCACAATATCGAATGCAAATCTGTGTAATTCTCATATTTTCGTGACTAATTTTATTCTTGGCTACATTTCTTAAATAATATTGTCTCGTAAATCAGTCGACCAGTGTTTTTCTTGGAGCGCTCGAGTCTGCCATGTTTTGTTTAGAATCACGCACACCCTGTCTCTGTTACTTCAGCGATTGTGATTTACTACTCTTGAATTGTTTCACCACTGTTTTAGATATTTATTTTGGCTTTAGGACAATATTTGATACACTAAAATGTAACACAATCGACATACTAATGTATGCAAATTGCATGCGGCTAATTCTAAATGGCATGTTAATAACATGTACTCTGCTTTAAATAAAACAACATTTATCATCCTTAAATCACTAGAATTTGCCACGCAATTTATAAATAACTAGCGACTCGCCCTCGCTCCGCTTGGGTTCGTCCCTACTTACGTTTTAACGTTTAGTATAGATTTCTCTTAGATGAGATATTTTCCCGCAGTAAAAAATATCCTATATGTTGATCCGAATAACCAGTTATGATCATACCAAATTTCATCAAAATCTGTCTAGTGGTTTTTCCGTGATGCGGTAACAGACAGAGACAAAAATTCTAAAAACTATAGATTCGACCTCTGTATCGATAATAATGTCTATATCAATAAGATTTTCCAAAAAATATTTAATGTACTGATTCGGTTTAGTTACAATTTTATTATATGTAAAGATTTACTTAATAGCAGCTTCAATAGTCCGTGCAAGTTAGATCATAGTTATGGAATTTCCTATGCATGTAGTTATTTTAAAATAAGTTTAAGATCTAAAGTATTAAGTTTGGGTCTAAAATGAAAGCTCTTTTAAATTCTTTACATTATTTAATTTATTACTTTGTGTTTGTTGTCAAATTGAATGTGAACAAAGTATGCAGGAAAGAGGGTTTTCTTACTTTAAATTTTTTAATCATTTGGTAAATTCTTTATGATGTTAGGAAGAGTAATTATTGTTATTCTAATGGATCGCACGCGGCATTCTGAACATTCCCTATTGTAAGGAGTCCAGAATCGAAGCTCTGATTAATGATGGTGTAGTGAGGGGCTGCTAAAGAGCAACGCTTAGTGCGTTGATGTTCATATAACATTTTCATTTTTATTCTGTTAAAGACTTTTGCCTTTATATTTTGTAAAAAGTAACTTTTTCGCTTTTTCGCTTCGCTCACGCTAAACCTACAACAAAAAAACTTTAAAAAGGTAAGTTCCATACAAATTTTCATCCCTCATTTTTTCTCCTTATGGGATGAATTTCAGAAAACGCTAAAACACGTATTTATTTGATTGTATTGAAGAGCATTAATACCAAGTTTCAAGAAATTCTGATCATAAATATTTTTTGGGTTGTGTTATAACGTGTCCTCCCGTGGGAATGAGATAATCTCATACATCATACCAAATTTCATTAAAATCCCTCCAGTGGTTTTTCTGTGATGCTGTAACAGACAGACAGACAGACAAAATTCTAAAAACTATAGATTCGGCCTCTGTATTGATAATAATGTCTATTTCAATAAGATTTTCCAAAAAATATTTAAGGTACAGATTCGACTTAGAATTTTATTCTATGTAAGTATAGATGTTTTAAACATGTCAAATATTAGTTTTCTATCTTAAAAAATACATACAAATAGAGACAAGAGTGAAATTCCAGAATATTTTTCTTATGTATATTTAAAAATATCACCTTAATAAAAGACAACATACAATTATGCAGGTCCTTCCATGATATGTAGGTACGTCTATATAAGCTACATAATAATATAGGGCTTTAGCTGAACTTTTTACGGAAAAAAGTGATTTAAATTTAATACTTTCTTAGATTTACGCGAATTTTTGAATTTGCGAATATTCGAATCATGGTCACGGGAGAAATTGCTGTAAAGCAATCGAAACGTCGGGAACCAAAAATCATAATAAATTCGCGAAATAATCCGAAAAGATAGTTTTATTTTGAAATGATTCAAATTAAATAGAATATTTAAATATATATTCATTAAAAATACATTTTTTGTAGTGCAGTGTATCTTTTGCCTGATAGTGCCTATTGCACCGCATGTCACAGTATCATTTCCCGTTTTCCCGTATAAAAGTTTTATTTGTTAATAAAACTTTTATATGTGTATGTGACTAAAGCGTACATACGTAAGTGATGAATAAGTTAAAAATAATCAGTTATATGAATTCATAATATAAAAAAAGTTTATTTATAAAAGCAACTTCTTTTAATAGCAGCACAGGTATAAATTTCCCATGGGGCATTCATGGACATTAGTGAAAAATACCTACTTATTTAATAACTATATTTTGTATGAGTAACGAATACCAAATTACGGCATAAGTAAATTTAACACGGAATAAAAAAAAATGAATAATATTTTTACTATTTACCAAGAAACATTTTTACTGTCCGTTCTACCTTACGATGTTATCGCGGCATAATGCCGCAGCGAGAGATTATAGTTGACCGGCAATGTTTGTTTGCTTAAACCAGCTTTGTGGACTCTTACGGGACGCAGAGGACACGTAGATGCGGATGTATTATGCCGATAAGTAAGATTTTTAGTTAGTTACTCGATAATATTTCAGGTGACATTAATCATTGCCTATAGTCGAGTAGAATTAGGTTTATACCTTGAACCAGCTATAATGAATGGATTTGGCCGATTTTTTATTTTTTAAATTTCTTATACTAAGTACATTTCTTCTACAGCTATATTTATTTTTTCTTTCGAGAATAACTCAGATTTTATACAAAATATAGTGACTTACCCTCGCTTCGCGCGGGTGCGTCCCTAGGTACCTACGAAATAGATACAAACAGTCATTGCTAGTGTATCTTAGGAGAAAAACTTAAGCTATTGCAGATTTTTCTGTAGAAGTTAAGAAGGTAAAGACTAATACTTTCTTAGATTTACGCGAATATTTGACATTTCAAAATAAAACTATCTTTTCGGATTATTTCGTTTCGAAACGTCGGGAACCAAAAATCATAATAAATTCGCGAAATAATCCGAAAAGATAGTTTTATTTTGAAAGGTTAAGACTTTGTACCTACAATTTTCTAGTACATTGGTTTAACATATCTCTTAAGGTATAACCAGCATTAGCCAAATAAATTTCTAAGGACGTCTTGATAGAATCTTGTTGATTATAAAAAGTTTTATATAAGAAATCTTGTACAAACAACTTCAAAAACTATTACAGTTATTATTTTCTTAAAATAAATATTTAAAAATTCCGATAATTGTATTTTTTGTGGAGATTCTAGAAATTTTGATTTTTTTTAATTTACCGATTTTCAAAACAGTGCTAATTTTTAATGGGTAACTTTAGAGCTTATGGTATTAAAAAAAAAAAGAAAAAAAAAAAATTCATTATAAATGGGTTCCGTCATTTTTCATTTAAAATGACTAATTGCACTCGACTACTAATAACTTTCTGTACATTAAATTAAAAATACACTTATATTGTTGTTATACATATACTAGCGACTCTCCCTCGCTCCGCACGGGTTCGTCCCTTCTTAAGTTTTAGCGTTTAGTATAGTTTTCTCAGAGACGAGTTTTTTTTTTTGCAGTAAAAAGTATCCTATATGTTGACCCGGATAACCAGCTATCATCATACCAAATTTCATCAAAATCCCTCCGGTTGTTTTTCTGTGATGCGGTAACAGATAGACAGACATAAATTCTAAAAACTATAGAATCGGCCTCTGTATCGATAATAATATCTATTTTAATAAGATTTTCCTGACAATATTTAATGTACAGATTCGGCTTAGTTACAATTTTATTATATGTATAGATGACATTTTTGCACAGATACATTTATATATTTCAAGAATGCATAAACACATTTTTCAATGTATACCTACCGATATTAACTAATATCGGTATATCTTGGGAACTTTACATTGTACATGAGACGACGTTGCATACAAAATCAAAAGGCTGCTATGTAGATACATATAATATGTAAGTATATGCGTAATGCCATTCTGTTTTTTCATCTTTTCATTTAGTATTTCTTCAATCACGTACATAAGTTAGTCGTCGGATGATAGCTTATTTACTGTTTCAGTACTTGGTACAAAGACGTCATATAGAGCAAAAAATTTAAACTATTATATTGCTTATTATTGTTAAAATGGTTAAAAGAATAGCATAAAAGACTCCTTATCTTGTTTTGTTATTGTAAAAATTGTTTCTTTACATCTAACGTCGCCGCGTCGGATGTTGATTGCCTCTGTTCTTTAAGTTTATGACTCCAAAACAAGTTTTTGTCTTTTATTTTATGACATTGCAAAATAAAGGCCTACATTTTTTGAACTTTCGCGAAAATAACAATTGCAAATTAGTAAATAGGGAACGGGTTTAGCGCTTTCACATTTTTTAAATAATAGGTATACTGATAATTTATTATTATTATTATTGTATCAACAAAACAAAACTTTAGTAATTTAATGACTCAAGTAAAACGCGCAGAGAGACAGCAAGACGAAGATGGCGAACAGCACTTGTGGATCGTTATAGCAAAACGTTATTATCACCGCCTGAATTCAACTCAACCCCCATTTCACCATTACACGGCTTTAAATACAAGTACCCGCACTCACGCCAGAATGATCAAAAAGCAACTTATTAGAAATAATACATTCTGTTATATTATTAAATATTGAATATAAGTTTAACATTAATTAAATATTGGATATGTAATTATGCATATAATTTATAACTGTAATAAATAGTAATTATTTATACAAAATAATAAAACACACGAGTGAATTGGAAAGATAATACAAAACCCGTTCGGAAACAAAACGCTTATCTGTTTTAAGATATTTGAAATATAATTTAGTATTAATTAAATATAGCAATTAAGTAAATATAAATAACTAATTAAATAGCCGATTGATGCCTACAGCACTATTAATACGATTCTATTTAATAAAAGATGTGTTTAGAAATATGTTTTATAACATTCGGCCATTCTGCATTAGCCGTGTCTCACGGCGATTTTATAACTTTTCAGTAATATTCTACTCCTGGGAAAGAATAGAAGTAAAAGACGGTAAATGTTCTTTGTATTAAAATGAACAGCACATAGAACAGCAAGAAAATCTTTACAACTCCAAGGCATTTATATAAAATAGTTGTTATTTTTATTTACACATTATCTATTTTTTTCTTATTAAGTCAATATTTTACTATTCGTGGTCACTATTAGCAGGTTAGTACTTTGTACAAAATATTTTGTTTTAAATGTTTATCAGCAACTGTTGCCACACAGATCTAGGCTTACTAGATGTTGTTATTTTTTTCAGACTCACACAGATCTAAGTCAAATGACTAGATTTTATTTACTAAGTAATTTTATGTTATTCACACAGATCTAGTCAAATTGCTAGATTTTATTCACTAAGCCATTTTATGTTATTCACACAGATCTAGTCAAATTGCTAGATTTTATTTACTAAGCCATTTTATGTTATTCACACAGATCTAGTCAAATTGCTAGATTTTATTCACTAAGCCATTTTATGTTATTCACACAGATCTAGTCAAATTGCTAGATTTTATTCACTAAGCCATTTTATGTTATTCACACAGATCTAGTCAAATTGCTAGATTTTATTCACTAAGCCATTTTACGTTATTCACACAGATCTAGTCAAATTGCTAGATTTTATTCACTAAGCCATTTTATGTTATTCACACAGATCTAGTCAAATTGCTAGATTTTATTTACTAAGCCATTTTATGTTATTCACACAGATCTAGTCAAATTGCTAGATTTTATTCACTAAGCCATTTTATGTTATTCACACAGATCTAGTCAAATTGCTAGATTTTATTCACCAAGCCATTTTATGTTGTTCACACAGATTTATGTTATTCACACAGATCTAGTCAAACTACTAGATTTTATTCACTAAGCAATTTTATATTAGGCACACAGATCTAGATTTAGTTATTAGATATTTCAATTTTGGAGTCACACAAGGCTTCTAGCTTTAGTTACTAGATATTTTATTTCCTAGTTGCATACGAGTATGTAGCATCAGCTATAACTTCTATATTTTTTGACTAAGCAACACGTTGGATTCGGATGATTTGTAAATAGTTACTTTTCGCTTAAATCGTTTGATTAAATAGTTATTCATTCATTACTTCAGTTGCTTTTACCGTTATAGTATTCTTTTTTTTTTATACATAAGATGAAATATCAAAAGTTAAAAAAAAAAAAATATGACTGTGTACCTGAGTAGTTCCACGAAAGTATGGCTTGAGCATTTTGTCCTCCATCCCACTTCTGAGATAAAACGCGCAGAGAGACAGCAAGACGAAGATGGCGAACAGCACTTGTGGATCGTTATAGCAAAACGTTATTATCACCGCCTGAATTCAACTCAACCCCCATTTCACCATTACACGGCTTTAAATACAAGTACCCGCACTCACGCCAGAATGATCAAAAAGCAACTTATTAGAAATAATACATTCTGTTATATTATTAAATATTGAATATAAGTTTAACATTAATTAAATATTGGATATGTAATTATGCATATAATTTATAACTGTAATAAATAGTAATTATTTATACAAAATAATAAAACACACGAGTGAATTGGAAAGATAATACAAAACCCGTTCGGAAACAAAACGCTTATCTGTTTTAAGATATTTGAAATATAATTTAGTATTAATTAAATATAGCAATTAAGTAAATATAAATAACTAATTAAATAGCCGATTGATGCCTACAGCACTATTAATACGATTCTATTTAATAAAAGATGTGTTTAGAAATATGTTTTATAACACAAGCTATTCGATAGATTTATATGAATGAATTTTTACTAATATATAAAGTTAAAAAGTTTGTCTGTTTAAACGTGCTAATCTCTGTTTAACTACTAGTTCAATTTAAACATTGACGCCAAATTTTATTTATTGGTATTTGATAATCTTATTTATTGGTAAGGATACCTAGTATCACGTTATGACTTTTAAGAGTAGAGCAATTACACATTAGTAAAATATACAGGCAAAGCCGCGGGCAACGCTAGTTTTTAAATAAAATTATTTAGCGAATTGAACAAATCATTCTTGTGTCCGCTTCTGACGGATGCTTCTTGTTTCGGTCTTAATATATTGCCGGGAGCAAAATTTTATTGTTAAGTATGTTTTGATTAAAAAATGAGTAGGTACTTCGATAAACGTCGGCTTCATGTTATGTGCACTGTCACGTTCACCGGCAATTGAAGTGGTCGTGAAGAATTTGTATTATCCATATAAATTTTAATCATGGATCAAATAAAAACGGAAGTGCTATTCGATGGTCATGCAATTTTAAAATTAACCCATAGCGTATCAAATATGGCATTACAAAACAGTTATGACGAAAAACATATATTAAATGTGATAAATTCAAGTTTTTATATAATATTTTCATAAACGTTGAATATAATGAAATAAAGTAAAAATATTTTAAGATATACCTATAAATATAGGAAAAAAGCAGCAGTATATAACCTATATATATATATAAAAGAAAGTCGTGTTAGTTACACTATTTATAACTCAAGAACGGCGGAACCGATTTGGCTGAAAATTGGTGGGGAGGTAGCTTAGAACCAGGAGACGGACATAGGATATTTTTTATCCCGTTCGACCGCAATCCCATGTGACGTGACATAAAACGTCAAAAAGAATACAAGTCATTATAAAATGTGGTATAACAAAAACGCTTCTGACATGGAATAACAAAACGCAAATGACAGCTAAACGTAATTTTAGTCTATGGTATAAGTATTACATCAGAAAAATTCAAAATTAAAATTTATATGGCTAACGCTGGAAAAAAACTATATTAAATATCTATGTAAAACCTGAGCAAAGCGAGGGTAAGCCGCTAGTATGAATGTAAATTTAGTTGTTCATTTTTGAATAATTTATATACTAGAACACTTTATACTTTACTACTTTATGCTTTATCTCGCTGTTAGTTTTGACCGAAAGTATTTGTATAAAAAAAAAAATAAAAACCGACTTCCAGGCACTGAAAAATAAAAAATAACTAAACAGGGGTTTTCATTTAGAATAGATACTTAATCAGATATTTTCGAAGTCGGTGTGCTTTGATTTGTATTGGCTGGCACCGACTTCGAAAAAATCTGATTAAGTATCTATTCTAAATGAAAACCCCTGTTTAGTTATTTTTTATTTTTCAGTGCCTGGAAGTCGGTTTTTATTTTTTTTTAAAAGTTATTATTTTTCCATTTTTAGTGTAGACGTATCATCAATACAAATTAATCAAGCCCAAACACCAGGTAATTGCTGTAAATCGTTGAGGAGTTCCCTCGACTATCTTTCGGGTCCATCATCAGATCGACTCCAGACCTTCATTAAATAGTAGTGCTTTAAAATACCTACTGAAAATGTTATCAAACGCACTAGTCGCCGCTACAATTTTCGAAAGTTCCCCTCGATTTCTCTGGGATCCCATCATCAGATCCTGGTTTCCTTATCATGGTACCACTCTTGGGATATCTCCTTTCCAACAAAAAAAGAATTATCAAAATCGGTTCATAAACGACGAAAAAATGCCCGAACAAACATAAAAAAAAAAAAAAAAAAAAACATATATACGGTCGAATTGAGAACCTCCTCCTTTTTTTGGAAGTCGGTTAAAAACATGCAGTCAACGTTCTGTAGTTAAAGTACCGTTGCTACGTATGCTCCATAAATCTTCGAATTTACCACTTTAACTGTCAACAGTTGTTTAGTTGACAAAATAATGGAACTAAACAATGCTCTAAGATAATTATTCAATTGTAAGCATGCAGCGCATGAAATGCATTTTGAAACTTACCAATACATAGTTAAAAACATTTTAAATATTTTTACTCTACGTGATATAAAAAAACATTATGAAATAAAATTATTGGTGCAGGCAAATCCAAATAAAATTAGTCGCAAAATCTATAAAAACTCTATATGCTTGTATTTTGTACTCTGTGCCCATTACTTATAATTCCATACGCAGTAGGTATGCACGTATGTATAATATAAATACTTAGTAGGTATATATAGGTAAAATATGTCCTGATATATTACTTTCTTCTTTCTTTTAAGTGAACCTAAGATTTAATAATATCTATATTTATACTTATAATTTAATTTAATAAAATCATGTATAAAAATATCTATAAGCTATGGTTAATTTTGCAATATTTTGATAAGTAAAAATATTTCTAGCGTTTTCTTAAAATGAATAATAATATCAAAAAAAGTAAAAAAATGACAGCAGGTAGAGCGCCCTGAATTACACGGGTTGCAGAGCGGTGTATCAAAGAGATGGAAGCTAACTAGATGCTATATTGTTTTAGGGTCCCAATAAACGGAACCATCTGTTTGTGTTGTAAATATGCCGCCTTCTGTTTTGTTGCTATCATCAAAGCTTAATTTTTAAGAATTTTGGCAAATCCACTTTTCTTTTAGCATTATCTTTCAGCGATGAAAAGATCTACCGGCAAGTCCCAAAAAGATTATGTCACTGTTTAGTCTGTGGACTGGTTATTCAATTCAGTCCCTTTTTAGGATAATATTTGATAATATTGCTTATTAATACATATATAAAACAAAGTATTTACTGACGATATGGAAATATTAAGTAGCCGTGTGCTGTCAGTTTACTACTAGGTACTCTTAAAATCTTATTACTAGTAATAAAGACAAAAATCTCAAAATAATCCTCGTAACATTTTTGGTACGAGTAAATTCATATTTCTTTATCTAAATATTCCATAAATATATGTTATTTTCAATTTATTTGATTTATACGAGTATAAAAATTAGTCAATCCTCAGATATTTTTTTAAAAAGAAGAATTATGAATTGGTATAGAACAAATTATAGTAGGTACAGTATAACGTGACAGATGTCAGCTTTTTTTCATAACGACCATAAATTGAGAAAAAGGTTCAAAGTAAACATGAAGTAAAAGACCCGCGGTAAAACCAAATACAATATTCTGAATAAGCCATCGATTGATTTCGCAAGATTAATGGTAACACATTGTCAGCGCCACAGTATGACGAAAATGTAACACGAATATGATCTTCCTAAAACCATCTTTATTGGAGTACAAATAAGGCCTAACAAATTCATCTTTTAAATCTTTTTGAGCTGACACAGCAATGAATGGTTTCGCAGTTTTTATTTCCCAATTCAAAGAACATCATTCATTATATGTTTATTCGGTACAAAGTTTCATGAAAATTCACTTAATAATGAACTTATGCACAAATTAATTTACGATTTTATACTATTTATATTTAAAAAGAAATGAAATTTTGTCCTGCATATTTAATTTTTGTAATATACATATATGAAGGTATTTTTGATTTATCTTTTTTGTCAATACGATAAACATGATCAAAAAATATTGGAACCTAGAAAGGTATTATGTTTAAAAAAAACTTCTTATTATGTTATAAAAGAAATAATATAATAATAAAATGGGCAATATTTTTAACTTTTTAAAACATCAATTTTATATTTATTAGTGCAAATACAAATTGCAATGTATGGGGAAGTATGTATATGATTTATTTGATATAAAGCCAGTTTCACAATAGCCATATTGTTAGTGGGTGTGCGCATGTCCAACAGATGCGTGGAAGGTTTACAAAACATCCATATGTCGATTTGTGCACACGATTTTACTATTGGGCATCGAATACTGTCAACTTAGCGTGACTTGCAGGACTTATTTTAGGTATCAACTACATACCATGATTAGACATTTTCATTTTTATATATGTATTATATTGTAACTGGTTTTTCCTTTGCACTTTGGTTTCCTTAGTACATTAATCGATTAAAAGTAGCCTTTTAGTCGATTCAGGACTTAAGTTATCTTCAGTCTTAATTTGTTCAGGTCAAGCAATGAGAAGCAAGAAAAAAATACAACCTTTGGTATTTGTTACATTAGCGTTACTTGTTCCACATTTTATTTTTGAAAGGCTATTAAATAATACATAGATACTTGAAACTTCATTAAATAAAAAAAATCGCAATAAGTTTGAAGTTTAGCTTCATTTGGGACGTTTGGAAAAAAATATGATAGTAAAATTTTTACGATGCGCGCGCACACCGACAGCCAAATAGCGGCATGATGAAGTTAGCTGAAAGCGACATGATAAAGTTAGCTAGTAACTGTTTGTTGCCATGGTAACCGTTGTTATTGTCTGACAAATGATATATAATATTATATTCTTTCCTTATATGATATTCTATAAATATATGATTGCAATATTTAATTATTTTATTAATTTATCATTCCTTTTACAAACAGAGTTGTGACGTACGGGACGAAATATTTAGCTATTTTTGTTCTTTTAGATCAAAGAAGTATAACTTCTCACGTGCGTACAAAAGTACACAAACACGTTTTTTCAATTGTATGATTATATTACTGTTCAAAATCCTTCATAAATATGAACCATTACTAAATTATTACCAGTGATATGCGGGACTATCAGACACTTAATATATGCAACACTATTGCTACGCTGGTGGTCGATAGATGAATTATGTACAATATTTAGAGTTACGATAAATAAAATTGGCCATAGATATACAATAAAAACGAGATACAGTTATACATATATTACAATACATATATTGCAAGAATTGATAGATTAAAATCAGTATAAGATACTGCTTACTAAAACTATTTCACTGAAGTAAATTCGAAGAAAAAAAAATTTAATATTCAAATTATGTTTTACCTATAAAATAGTGTAGTGAACGATTATCGCGATTCGTAGCAGTATTTAATTAATAGTTTCAAACGACATTTATAACGTCATTCGCATTTCGGGTCAGGCCGGGCGTCGCACGCGCACGCATACTGCGCTTTTGTCGCGGCCCCCGTCACAACTGTTGCTGGATGAGTTATGTACGTTCTTTAGAGAGAGCTATATAGGGAGTTTATTTTTTGTATTTTATTTCAGTCAAGTAAATAATTTCTTTTTTAAATGTAGTGATAAAGATTTGAGGTATTGCTGCTATTTTAAATACGGTATGGGTATAGTTTTAAAGAAATACCTACATTTAAAAAAATATTTACATTATACACACACAAATTAAGTAAAATAGCCAAGATATAATGACAATAGTACTACTTATTTATATTTGAGAAGAAAAATAAAAAGTTGAGGTTATGCGTCTTTTTGAGCCCATTTTCAACAGACATGACACATATACCTGTTATGTAATACCTCTTACTCACTTTATTCTACAGTAAATAAGTTATAACCGAGCATATTAATTTTGTTGTATTTTAATAGCACAAAATTATTTAAAAACACACTCCTTTTTGTTATTGTTGCAATTTAACTAAATATTTAAATGCTGTTAATTATATTTTTTGTGCCAGAATTGAATTTAGGTGACATGGAATGAAATAGAGTTCACCAAAAGAGCTTTTATGTACTTTATATAAATATGTTCTAAAAATGATCTTATAAAAATATGTTCGTGTAAGATATATTTTAAATATTATTAAATAAAAAATATCAACCTATATAATATTCGATCGGTAATTCAGCACAGTGACACACATACGTGGCTTTACACTAAACCAATAATAGAATAAAATCAATCTATTCCACCCTCTTACACTCACACTATCTTAAATCAATCAATGATTTGCTTGTGCAGACACTCACGCACACAGCAAAAATATATTGGAAATATTGGTATTGTAAACATTCATAGAATTTTTGCAAAATATTCCCCTACGTGTCCGAAGTATGTCTATCTCTTTCACCGACCCTACAATGAACGGCGTACCATAAAGTAAGAGCGGGAGATAAAATCCACTTTTACAACTCTGTAGAGGGACAATGGTAATGCTATTGTTGTAAGTACCCCAAATTTTTTTAGGTCACATAAAAGTATTACATTTGTTAGGGTCGTATTGCCTTCTGGCACTTACTGCATTTGATTCGCAGTCAACCTAAAGGACGGATCATCGTCGCCCACGCAAATACTTTTTAGCACTTGGTATTTTAACAGTGTAAATAGCATAGACGTAGTAAGAGTGTAGTGTTTATAATTTAGTATTTAAAATGACTTCGACAACTTCAACTAATCGTGCTAGTGATATGTGGAACAATAGTGTTCAAATTAATAGTCAAAGTGCGAGGCAACCTCATTATGGTTATCAATATCCAATGGTTCCAAATGCTTACCATTATCATAACAATTTTTACTCACAAAATTGTGATTACTCCAATGAAAATTATAATAAATCACATGGTGTTAATAATTCGTGTCATAAAGTAGTGAAAACAGAACCCAATTGGCAAAATTATCCTAGCAACTACATTAACAACAGTGATCAAGCAAACACAGATATGGTAAACAAATGGCGAGAAATGAATATGTATGCACAACAACATGAAAACTACGGATATCAACCAGGTATGCAGCCCATAGTAAATAAGCCTGCTATAGATATCAAAGGGGAAGATGTTCGTTCAATCGATTCTCCTGGTCACTGTAGTTTACCTGAAACCAGTTATGGGTCACCACAGAGTAGTTCAAGCGCTATTAAAAGTGCTTCTCTGGAAGATGGAGATTCGCCAAATTTAAGAGCACTTTTAAATAAACCTAATATGAAAAGAATGCACACGCAATATGAAAAGTATATACAAGATAAGTTCTACACACATGAAATGTCGCATCGAGTAGACTACGGTGGAAGTGATATTGAAAATTGGGGTAAAAATAATGAATCTGCACCACCGAACGAAGGAAATATGCAACAATTTCATGGTGAATATAATGTTAATTTGGATTCACATACTAAAATCAAATCTAAACGCTTAGTGGGTGGAGCTTCAGTTCAAAGTGAGAGCGTTAAGTCGGTTGAGGATGGTTCAGAAAACTGTCAAGATTTGACGAGGGTCGAAGCAGGCGGGGACAATGAGGATTACGCTGACAACAAAATGGCTGTTGCATCAGAAGTGCAAGGGTTTTACCCATGGATGAAAAGTGTTGGTGGTATGTAGTTATATTCATATAATAATAAATAATATTTATTAACTATATCTTAGTAACGTTTTTACATGTATCTTTTTTTATTGTTTCTATTTACAGGAGAGGATAAGAAGGAGGGATCTAAACGAACAAGGCAAACATATACTAGATTTCAAACGCTAGAGCTGGAAAAAGAATTTCATTTCAACAAGTATCTGTCGAGAAGACGAAGAATTGAAGTATCTCATGCCTTAGGACTTACTGAGAGACAAATTAAAATCTGGTTCCAGAATAGAAGAATGAAAGCAAAAAAAGATGGGAAACTATCGACTTCCCCAGACCCTTATAGCGTAGAAGATATCGGCGTTACCAAAATAGCAAATATGCCAGATTTTGTTGATTCAAGGCCGTCGCTTTCTGGGTTTCCAGACTATACTGAACCTAACTATCGCCACCCGGCGTATGAAGGTGCAATGGCAAACATAGTTAATCTGTCAGGGAACGTGCATCCCAATGTAATGCCCCCTTACGGCGGAATCATACCCAAGATGTGACAATGTTTATTATCGGAATAATATCTATAATTATCAAATAAAATATTTATCAGTTTGATTTTTATAAAATATTTGTTGATTATGTAAAAAATGTAAATATTTAATTAGATACAACAATATTTCAGAATTATTAATACGACATATATTTAAGCTTATTGTGATAACACATTATAATTTAAGAAAATTTTATTGACCACATATCCCTAAACAAATCAATGTGTGTATGTTTCATATTAAGTGTCTATATATTTCTAAAATGATCATTGAAGTTTTAAGGGCTTATTTTGTTAATTATCAGATTAATTTATTTATAAATTAAAATGAATTATAAACAATTTATTATAAAATCTATATTTGCGTAAATATAATACTCTAATAATTTAAATTTGACATTTAGTCAAGCAATTCTTACTGCAATCTTTTGTTCAACGATAATAAATTAATATCTGATTACTCAGAGATAGGCCCTTAAAAAATAAAATTTACTTTTGGTGTAAATAACCTAATAATAAGAATAAGATAAAAGTTCCTATAACTGTATAAGAAAATAAGTAGGTATAATAATTAAAGTTGATTATTTATTATCCATTTTACAGAACTTCTCTAGTCAATTACAAGGGCGCTATTAGTAAAGAGAAGTTATTTTTCTCGTGTATTGAAGTTTTGAAGTTTTTAATTGAAAATTGCAATAAAAACTTTCAATCATAATGTTAATTTATTTGATTTCCTATACTGAAACTTTATTATGAAGCCACAAACTGTTATTTAAAATGTTGTATTTTTTTACATATTTTCTATATACCTACTCAAATTTATTTAATACTAGCGACTCACCCTTGCTCCGTTCGGGTTGTCCCTACTTACGTTTTAACGCTTAGTATAGATTTCTAAGAGATGAGATATGTTCAAGCAGTAAAAAGTATCTTATATGTTGACCCAGATAAGCAGCTCATCCCTAATTTCATTGAAATCCCCCCAGTGGTTTTTCCGTGATTCGGTAACAGACAATCAGACAAAAATTCTAAGAACTATAGATTCGACCTTTGTACAGATTCGGCTTAGTTACAATTTTATTATATGTATAGATAAAGTGTGGTCTCAATAACTCATATTTTATGCATTACAATGATTCTTGATCAATTTAAGGAAAAAAGTATTTAAATAAAAAATATACATATGATCGTGATAAAACTTTTATTAATTATTCATTTTTTGTTGCTTCTGTATGTCTCTATAAAGGGCTAAATATTACATTTTTATCTAAAACTTTACAAAAAATAAACCTCTAACTACTTTGTTTTATATAATACTTTTTTTATTTGTTTAATTAATATTATGTACAAATAAAACAATATCATTTTTATAAGTAAGTTTCCCTCAACTGTGAGTTTGTAGTGAACTAAAAATAAAGTTACAGCGGTATGTATAACCCTTTTAAAAAAATTAAAATAAGCTTCAAGCTAAATAAAGGAAGTCAACACTAGGGATTAGTCTCTAGAGACTAATTGTAATGTGCAAATGTTGACAACGATTTTGACATGTTTTGACTAGCCATCGGATTTGCCTAGTAATGACGCTAATGATACCGCTACCTGTGTTATTCCTATAGTAAATAAGCTTACTTGTGCCTTTAAAACTTTGTTAGGGAAAACAGATTTTAAATCAGGTAGTAGAATTTATCTGTGTAAGCTTTTGTGTAGTGAAAGGATTTATTTAAAACATTTTATATATAATATGTTTCAATTTTTTTCACGCACTATACCATTATTTTTAAATTTATTTTTTGTATGATTATATTTTAATTGTAGTGTAATTGTGTAGTTTGTGTTATTTCTTGTCTACAAGAAATTTTGTATTAAAATAAGCTTTCTAATATTATATATATTCAAAAACTGAAGTGTATGCAACATGAGGCTTTTGCTGAGGTTAAGCTCACGTGAAGGTAAAAGTTATAAAAAAAGAAAAGTTCAGATTATTAGGTATAGTTAAGAATTTGAGATGCATCATTTCTTCAGATTGATTAGGCTAATTGAAATGAAACTTAGCTACGTTTTTAGCTCTAACAGAAACAACAATTCTCTATGCCATCAATAAACCCTAATTACAGTTCAATCGTTTTCAGGTGATCGTTCAAAAAGACGTTTACTCAAGGACACTATGTCTTTTTACTACAAAGTTTTGACTAATTTTTTTTTTATATTATTAAATTTTTTTATGAATGGCGTCTAATGATACAAATGCAAATTTTATAATTTCTTGTAACATCTCTTCTCACTCTTGTTGCTAACTTCACATGCTACCATGTGACAATACGCTAACCCTCTTTTATTGTAAACAAAAGAACGAAAGTAAGGGATGCTTTTATTAAAATTGGAGTTGTTAGAAAGAGAGAGATAAGAAATCCTGATGTTTGGGGTGCACCAAAGCGCATGCGTCGCCATTTAACCAAGATGGCTGCTAGTGTTTACCTCAAAAAGTATTTATATTTTATTTTCTTTTAAAAAGTGATATTTTAAGCAATAAAATATATAAATAATACCTAAAATTGTATATAATAAATTATCACATATTTCAAGAAGGGTAAGGAAATCTCCGAGATGGATTAAATCTCAGATATTGTTCTCTACTATAACCAGCGTCAGTGTTTTTTTTATTCTATTTTAAATCAAGGCAGCATTTGGTAATATTATATAGATTAAGGATTTAACATTCAAATTCTTACGCTCAGCATACTTTTATTCGTTGAATAGTGGTTTGAATGGCAGCTCTAATTAATCCTTACGTCGAACGAGGTGCGCTGGAAGTTGATCAAAAGAAACCTTCTAATGGATATTTGAATGCCACGATTTACCTCTGGAATCCTGTTTAAAACCTTAACGCTTGCTTGAAGAAATAAGTTTACCAATTCATAATGTACTAGGTTTTACTTGCGGCTCTACTTGTGTGTTTTATTTATGTAGGATAGTTCCGCTCCTTACAATTATAACAAGATGTTAGATAGCCTTTTTCAATGAACAGCTATTGTTAAAAGCAAAAAAATATTTTTAATATACTGATAGTTCCAAAGTTGTGTGCTTAAATAAAGAAAAAATACAAATTATTATCAGATTAACAGTATTAAGTAAAGGTAAAATGTATATTGTCTATTTTTTTTACAGAATTCAATTAATATTCAAAATTATTAATTTTTTTTACTTAGTTGGTGTCAAATGAAATACATAAATATAATACTAATTTAAAGATATTATGTTCTTGTAATTTATGTTAATATTTTTTGTTTTAGCATTACAGTTAAGGATAATTTCGAGTAGTTATACTTGTAATATCTTAATTCTTAGGACAATTTTTATATATATCACATATCAAATTTTGTTTTGTCAACTCTTAATAAAATATATTATTTACGTTTTTATTTCTCAAACCTTATAACATTATATTACATATTAGAGCAATATTTTCTATTTTAGTCCATTTTTGTTATTATTTTTAATAGAAGTTATAGTTTAATTCAAAAGCGAATCATATATTATTACTATTATATTTTAACGACCGTACTTAAAGTAATAAAGGTAAATTACTATCGTTGGTTTGTAGTAGTAATAAAATTGAAAATAAACCGTAGAAAGTATTTTTAGTCATGTTAAGTATTGACTTATCGAAGATGAAATTGTAATACCTTTTTCGTATTATCTATATTATGAAAGCAACAGATGTTTGCTTACGTCTGATCTCATACACGATCAAAGCGTTAGCTTATCGACGCTATAAATAACGTCATAATTATGATAAATAACGAGTTATTTAATTTAAAAGCGCTACAATGGAACTTAATTGCTAGAAATTATCTTAGTACTAATTAAGTTGATTAAATTTGATTGATAAATGTATTAATATTATTTGCCATTGCTACATATTTTATACGTTTTACATCGTTTTTATACTTAAAAAAGTTTTTTTTTATAGTTAAAATAAAACTATTGGAATATTTTAATTGTTTCACACTATGTCTACGGCCATCTGGCGCAAAAGTGAATGTACATGACTTCATGCCTGCGTCGGAGTTCACAGGTTTGATTTTCGCACTATATGATTGTTTCTTTATACTTAGGATTATAATATTATTCTAATTAAGGTCAATGCTGTCACAGATACTTTCACTCAATACACAGGTTTCGATACTAGTGCAGAACGGAAGACGAAAAAGGAGAATAAAAAGAGAAAATATAGTTATTATGTGAATCTACAAAATTATTCGTACTTAATAAAAATAAAAAGGTTGCTTTAAATTTTACGATATATATACTAACTTTAAATAAAGAGTGGTACCTAATTAGTCTAAAAAGTTGAATCTATAATATGATCTGAGCAAAAATTTTAACTAACTTTTAAACCAAGAAGGTCAAGAACCGATGACATGTATGAAGCTTTTTTATAAATGTAACTAAGTATTTAAACATATTACATACATCAATGACTAATAGTAAATATTCAGCTTGTCTCCATAGATATAAATTCAATTGAATTAATGAAACAAGTACAAGGCAGTAAGTCCGGCCAAGTGCTGCATAAAATTTCGCTACTATATAGTTAATCTCTTATATCTAATGTTAACAGTTTTATTTTTAAGCCTATTATAAAATTTTAAGTTTTATATTTTTTAATGATTTTGAGAAATTGACGTTCAAAAAATACTTTATTGCATATAATTTTAATCCTTCAAATTTTAATGTGAAACAATTTAAGCGTTACTTACTTACCATACAAAGAACTTAAAAAATATTCCACTTTAATTCTCTGTTTAAAACATCCTACATTTTTTCTATTTGTTTTATTTTAAGCACGTCCTGTAGAACTTAGCACTTATATCACAAATCTCCTCTGGTAATCCTTGGATCTTTCTATATTTTACAACATAATATAAAAAATAAAAAGTCTCATATATTTTATATTACAATGTGTAATATTAATATTTCTCATACAAAAATTTACATTAATTAAATTAAAAATAGTTTTTAACAGAAGTACCTAAATATACAATGCATGTCTTGCTAGAAGTAAGCGAATAATGAAATGAACTATGTATTACATACTACCTCAAATTTTTAATGAAATATTAATATCACTTACTAACTATAGGTTTATAAGGACACATGAGAATGAACATATTTTTTTTAAACTTCAATGCAAAAATGTTATTCTATACTGTTTTGTGCCTCCTTTACCTAATGACGGATTCACCTATACATCTACAAAATAAATCAATTTTATTTCAAATTTTACAGAAGCTTTCTTATTATTCGACCTTATACCTACCTATACTGTGCACTTTATTAACTCTAAAGTTTCTAAAGCATAAGAATAAAGACATTTTTCGAATAACTTTGATTTGTTTTTTATTTTATATTAGCGACTCTCCTAAAAAATATTTTTCCGCAGTGAAAAGTATCCTATATGTTGACCCGGATAACCAGCTATCATCAAACCAAATTTCATCAAAATCTGTCCAGTGGTTTTCTCGTGATGCGTTCCCTGACAGACAGACAGACAAAAATTCTAAAAACTATATATTAAGCTTCTGTATCGATAATAATGACTATTTCATTGAGATTTTTCAAAAATATTTAATACTTCTACAGATTCGACTCACAATTTTATTAGGTATAGATTAATGTAATAGTGCGTACCTAATTATTGAAACACTTATCGCATGATTCAATCGTCATGATTCAATTCGTCCAAAAGGTCCAATGTTTCAATTCAAGACATTCTGAATTTGCTTAAATTGTAACAAGTATACCTATAACACATCTAGAAACTCATTCAACCACAATCTGTCGTATTCATAAGTGCTATTTGTCCTGGTCACGTATTTTACCTTGTTTCTGTACAAAACTAACTAAACTATAATTTTCCTCATCTCAAAAATAATCTTCATGAGAAGAATAACAACTGACATAGAAAGTAAACACTCAGGTATATCGTATCGTACCAAATTTGCGCATAATGGAATCCGTACCGTCCACGTCGCGGGCATGTCACAGAAACATCAGTGTCCATACAAAAAGCGGGACAAAAGAATCTGCAGGACGCATTGTCCCGCGCCGCCATCATTTATCAAGAACGCTCCACTGCCATCGTTCGAAAGCAGATAGCCAGATCAATGTTGAGCAACTGAGGGTGCCCGAGCGATTAAAATTTTTACATTAATTTCTTTAATAATATCAAATCCCATTAGTTTGGAAGATATTTCATTTATTGGATAATTATTTTGCTAAGAAATAGTACACTTTTTACGAAAAAACGAAGTAGTAAGTAAATAATTCTCAATTTCCATATATATTTTTTTTTATAATATATTGGGACATTAACGCACATCACCATCAGCTCCATGGTAAACTACGAGGCCTGTCTTATGGATACCAGATAGTTGATACACTGCACATAACTTTAAGTACATACATATTATAAATATAAAATAGGGTCACTACAAACCGAGCCAAACGTGTCGTCAATCGTCGTACAATTATATGTACTTATATAAATACTTAAAAAGAAAAAAAAACGACTTCCAGGCTGCTGCTGCTTATTTTCGAAGTCGGTGTGCTTTGATTTGTATTGGCTGGCATCGACTTCGAAAAAATCTGATTTAGTAGGTATCTATTCTAAATGAAAACCCCCGTTTAGTTATTTTTTACATTTCAGTGCCTGGAAGTCGGTTTTTTTTTAAGTTTTTATTTTTCCATTTTTAGTGTAGACGTATCATCAATACAAATTAATCAAGCCCAAACACCAGGTAATTGCTGTAAATCGTTGAGGAGTTCCCTCGACTATCTTTCGGGTCCATCATCAGATCGACTCCAGACCTTCATTAAATAGTAGTGCTTTAAAATACCTAATGAAAATGTTATCAAACGCACTAGTCGCCGCTACAATTTTCGAAAGTTTCCCTCTATTTCTCTGGGATCCCATCATCAAATCCTGGTTTCCTTATCATGGGACCACTCTTGGGATATCTCCTTTCCAACAAAAAAAGAATTATCAAAATCGGTTCATAAACGACGAAAAAATCCGCGAACAAACATAAAATATATATATACGGTCGAATTGAGAACCTCCTCCTTTTTTTGGAAGTCGGTTAAAAATGACTTCGTTGGTGAGGGTCTGTCTTTAAGTTTATGTGCGTTAATTTTATTAATTATTACGAAAACGAATTTTGTTTTTTTTTAAGATTAGCATGTTAAATAATTGACGGTTTTAATGAGTCGGATTGGCAGAAAAAGCTCTATTTGATTCCTTTATCGACGAGCGCTACATAAATGATTTAAAAAATGAAAATATATCGTAAATACGTAGATAAAGACCTAATAGATAAGTTAATCTTCAAGATATATATATATATAGATATGTCTATAAAAAAGTTCGAGATACCATATCTAACAATTAACCCTTAAAAAATAAATTATACATGCATGCAAGGTTGATATAAAGTTTTATCAACCATGTCTTATCTTTATAGAGATAAAATTTTCCCTTTGCAGTATATAGTTTATAGTAAAATGAAAATATCTTAATCAAAGTCAACTATAAAAATGTAAATTAGAAAGTACATTTTTCCTTGCTTATATAATAATTTGTTACCTTTAATCTATCTATACATACCTATGATAAAATTGTAACTAGGCCTAATCTATACATTAAATATTTTTTGGAAAGTCTTATTGAACGATATCGATATAGAGGCCGAATCTATAGTTTTTAGAATTTTTGTCTGTCTGTCTGCCTGTCTGTCTGTCTGTGACCGCATCACAGAAAAACCAATGGAGGGATATTGATGGAATTTGGTATGATGATAAGTGGAAATCTGTACTAATCGTTAAAACGTAAGTAGGGACGAACCGGAGTGAGTCGCTAGTTAGAAATAAAATCTAACTGTTTAATGTACCTACCTACTTCAAAAAATAGATACTTCACACAAGCTTAAAGTAGCTTACCAAAATAAATGATAGTTTATTTAGAGTTGATTTCAAATCCTTTTTTAAGCGTGTTCGCAAAATTTTTAAGTTAATGCTGAAATATTAGATAAATTGATGTTCAATAAATATCTCTTGTCGAAAAAGTGTTAATGCTGACAAAACGCGTTGCGACTTTTACGGATAATCATAATTTAGTAATACCTCATTTTTTAAATAAAAAAGGCCTTCCTACTTTCCTTTAAAATGTGTTGAACAATTATAGTAGCAATAAATATACATATTTTATCACGTTGTAAGTAAAATACAGGAGCTAATTTATGGTTTGCTGATTATTATATATTATTGTAACCCTTGGGCAATTGTAATATATTATCATTTACTATGAAGAAGAATAAGTATTTACTCAAGAGTTAGACTTGTAGCATTCATCAGAAAAAAATATAAAGTTATCTAGATATAAAGTTTTGTGATATATATTAACTAGATAATTGTATAATTTTGATACGTTTATTCAAACTAGTGAATGATTTTCATTTACGTCCTTTCTAAAGCATTCCCAGCATTCATTATAAAAATACACTTGCTGGTCAAGTTTATCTCAAAATACAAAACAATTTCAGCTACAGTACAAATCATACATAACGTCAATCACTTATGTTATAACGCAACATGGCACAGGTAGCAGTTCGTAGCAGACCAATTTCATTTGAGCTCCCAACTAAAATCGTTGTACCAATAAACAGTTAAACAAATTATATTTACAAATATTTGTAAAATAGTATTATAACTAACATTTGATGCAGGTACGAACGAGTCTAAAAATAAACAATTAAATTGGTAGCATTTATATGGTCTATGAGAAATAAAGAAACTAAGAAGTAAATAAAAATAACCAATGAAAAATCTAATAAAAATATATATAGTACTTGTAAAATTAATAAATTTACTAGAAATGTAATACGTACCTAATGTAAAAATTATATTTTTTTATAAATATGTATTTCAATTCATTATTAATACTTAGTATTTTATTTATTTAATTGATAGGTTTTTAATTTTTTTCAGATTAGTATTATTTAGGAAGCAACGATAGTTTCTTAGGAGAAAATTTTGCAAAGTTCAACTAATATTGGCAAGGTTGAGCGTCAATGTCACTTATGTGTTTAACCCGGCGAGTCGATGGAGGAAATGATGGATGGAACGGCACCCGGGCCGTTGCTGAAACGCGGTCGATCTACGAGGACTTATATAGAGCTGAAAATGTATAATTGATTTATTGAATAGTATCTATTATAATTGTTTTATTGTAAAGTACCTATTATTTAATATATAACTTTGCATAAATAACCAAATGATTATTGTTTGCGAGATGGCAACATACGTTCTACTTGTTACTTGACTGACCAAATTATTTAGTGGAATTTGTCACTTATTTAAAATTTTAATAAGTATATAATTTATATTACTTCAACGTTTCACCGATATAAATAAATAATCATCCTTATAGTTTATAACCTTTTTTTATTTAATTTTCTCTACATAAATTGTAACAACTCTATGTATATCACTTCTCGGAGCCGACCCTCCGCGCGCACCAAATTCCAAATTGTTTTTGACTGACAGCTAAATGTAAGTTAGCATTGTTTGACGCACCGCAGCCTCGCTTACCCGCTCTTTCTATAATTATTTCCAACTTCCACTTGTATTACTAACCTAATATGAGTTTTGAAATAAAAATACAAACTTGACGTTTGTTTGTCAGCTGAGAGGATCCATCGTGAATGGAAAGATACTAAGTTGTAGGAATTTAAGGTCAATATACAACGTTATTACCTACGTGAATTAAAAATTAACAGTATGAAAAAGTTTATTTTAAATATTAATTGATTCCATGAAATAAAATATACATAAATTAATTTAACTTTTAAATTTAATTAAGCATAATGTATTATAATATTATCTTAATTGATTGCTATTCGGGTACTTTGTTCATTTATTGTTTGTGAAATAAAAAATGCTTTGTGATTTTAAATATTTATATATATATTATTTGTTATATCTATACTAATATTATAAAGAGTAAAGAGTTGTTTTTTTTTGTTTGCTTGTACTGAATAGGCTTCGAAACTACTAAACCGATTTAAATGAAATGTGATAAGAAGATAGTTTGAAATCCTGGGAAGGATAAAGGATAATTTTTATCCCGGAAATCATCCTTTAAGTGGGTGAAAATGGGGTTGAAAGCTTGTATGGGCACGCAACCTAGGGACGAACTCGAGCGAAACGAGGGTGAGTCGTTAGTCCCATTATAATTATATAGAACATATAGATTACACAACACAACAACATATAAATACATGTTGCATAAAATTGATTACAAGTAGGTAGTATGTTTAAAGTCATTGTAACATAGCAAAGAAAGATATAATAGAAAAGAGAAGATTGTGCAAAAAATAATAATGTGTTGATTAGGGCGCACTCGATATCATATCGGTCAGATAAAAATCTATACCTACTTATAATAAAATTGTAACTTATCCGAATTTGTACATTAAATATTTTTTGGAAAAACTTATTGAAGTAGTCATTATTATCGATACAGAGACCGAATCTATAGTTTTTAGAATTTTTGTCGGTCTGTCTGTCTGTCTGTTTGTCTGTTACCGCATCACAGAAAAACCAGTGGAGGGATTTTGATGAAATTTGGTATGATAATAGTTGATTATCCGGGTCAAAATATAGGATACTTTTTACTGCGGGAAAATATCTCATATCTGAGAAATCTATACTAAACGTTAAAACGTAAGTAGGGACGAACCCGAGCGATGCGAGGTTGAGTCGCTTGTACGAAATAAAATTATTTTCATGAAACATTTAAAAACATTCCAATTCTAGAAACTACTTGCAAAAAGATATTTACTTAAAGCAGTAAACTCGTAGCTACGTTCTTCTAATACCTCAGTATAGGTAGGTACTCCTCAAGTGAACTTACAGCGCTCGTAAACTAGAAGTCTTACAACTAGGTATTACTAGATTTTGTGATCTTTAATATTTATTTTGTTCAAATTAACATTCTAATTCATGGATACAAGACTATGTAGGTAATAACATCACACGCTGTCTGTATGTTCTATTGGACGGGTGTCGAAAGGGCAAGTTCAACGTTTGACAAGGGGTGACAGTTTGACTAATAGCGGAACGCTACTTCCAATGTAATGTTTCGAATTAGGTATCTTTAACGTGAAAAATAAATATTTGTTGCGTAAAATTTGCTGTTTTTAATCTCAATAAAGCATAGGTGTTGGACAAACATGCGTCTATTGGAGCCATTATGGTACTCGTAGAGATAACATTTACTAACTTGATAGACTCAACTTAAAAATTCTAGTTTTATTTACATTTAATCATCATTTTTTCTATTTCCTAACTATAAATATACTTACCTAAGTAATAATGTATTTTTTACATATTTAGATATTATTTGCTAAAAAGAAAATAAAAGAAAATATTGTTCATATTTAAATAAGGAATTTAATTTTAATAGTAAAACTTTGTTTTCTATTAGGTAGAAATGTCAAGGTATCACTAACAGTTTACCATTAATAATAATTATACCATAGCATTCTTGACTAAGGCCCTTTGCCTTTTACTTTCTGCACAGTTTTGCCGGGTCGTATTTATCGAGAAACTATGCTTGAAATAAAGTCAAACTGAGACCTTAAATATCTATTACAACATTACGTAGTCATTAATATATTTTTTTAAATAACTTATTACTTTTAGCAATTATAGTGACTTCAACTTATATTATTGTTATCTGATTTATTTCAAATTTTAGAAGAGGAAGTAAAGTCAAATAACTCATTAAGTAATATTTTTATAAATAATTTTATTTGTAGTATTAAAATATAATAATAGTTTAATTACATAACTATTAAAACTAGTGATCGCCACGTGGTAGAAAATTAACCATAATTCATTAAGTTATATATTAATCTATTCTCAATTTTACCACAGACTTTAACAATAAACAAAAGAATATCTATGCGTGTGTGTCAAACACATGGTAGTGTGTGTAATGTTTTTTTATTCATTTAATTTATTATTTATGCATAATTTAAAAAAAAATTAGCATTCTGCACTCCTTCTCTATATAAACTATACGCGTGGGAAATTTTATACTCCTCTGTCCACGTAATTTTCGTAAAAAGGGGTACACAGTTTTTGCTTCACGTATTAATATATAGATAAATATTCCATACCTATAATGTACAAAGTTAAGTTTAGCAAATATAAAACTACAACGCCATCTATCGAGTCATGTAATGTTAGTAAGTTTTACCGCTTCTACTTTCTGGTACATTGTGTGCCGCTGTGTGGCGCCACGATCGGTACAAGCAAACCTAACTAAAGGAATGTTTAGTAAAAAATACTTTGAAATAATAAAATAGTTATAATATTTTTTACAAATGTATATTTTTTTATTAAATCAGAAAAAAATATATTTAAATTGTCCAACATAGAAACCAGCTTATCGTGTATTACTTTTAGTAAGAATGTACCTATTGTTTTCACTTACCTACTTCGATAATGTATTGACAGATAATTTAACTTATTTGTTGAATATTTTCAAACTTTATAGTTTCATATGTAAGAAAATAAAATCAATCCTTGCACACCTAGGTACTTTAAATTTAAATATTTATAATATTATTTAAATTTAAATATTAATAACCTAAATATATGCTTAAAATGTATTTAGAATTATATCACTACTCATTTAAATATGTAGGTACATTGTACATTCAATACCTAATTGAATTAAACTTTCAATGAATGATAGATAAATAAACTTTATAAAATTACAAACAATGTAATTAAAAAACTGATTACTTATTTCATTTTTAAAAGAAAAAGATCCATTTTGATTTGTAACACCGTTTCTAAATAGAAATATTAACAAATCCTATTGAATAATGTGATAAGAAATAAGAATTTAATTCCAATATGTACTAGGTGCTAGTTGGTAATAAATAAATGTAGGTATAATTATCGTTGCTGAATAATTGATAAAATCACTATAAATATATACTTTTTATAGCTTTCAAAGCTTCTTTTAATTTTTATTTAATTTTTCAAATCAATACTTAGTAAATATCAGTAAAAATAATGACTTACTAAATTATACTCTCATATTGTTGGAACATATTTCATTAAAAATCAGTAAGGAAAATTTTTAACTACAATCAAAGTTTTCCGTTGCAAAAGTCGAAAACTCCGAATATGTTCGCACCCCACTTTTCCAACAAATTTCGACCAATCACAGGTCGTTATTTCACGCAAAGGGCCGCGCCCCATGCTGCTGCAATACGCATGCTTCTGTTGCAGCGCAATGATAATGCACTATTTGTCCCGCTCATACCTATTGGAAATGTGTCTGCGTGAAAGTGATAGAATACGTATTTCACATGCAAATTTTTATACCATCGCAAATTAAATGAAATAATAATTATGTATTACAACGTGAATCATGAATGCTTTGTGATATGGTGAAAAGGAAATGAGACGTGTGGTATAAAAATATAATTTCATAGCATGGAACTTGTTTATTTTTCTTTAAAAAAAATAACTCTACTATTACTTATTAATTTAGTAATATTAGTTTTAGCTCCTTTTAATAATATTAATATGAATTTTTTTTATCAACGTTTAAAGTTATTTTTCAGCTGGATAAATATAGTAAAAATTTTACAAGAATAACATTGTTATGTATTTTATTTCTTCTCCACCACCTACATTTAGTACCTAATTACTACCTAGTATATTTTTAAAGAATTTATTAGAAATTTTAATAATAAATATAATTTATTTAAGTTAAAGATTAGTAACTCATTTTCTATCTAATATATCTCTCAAGGTATGTACTTACTTAAAGATATAATAAGAAAAGTTAGAAATAGCATTGTGATAATTACATACCTACTGTTTTCAAGTGGATATTAATATGTTTACATTTTACCTTATAAGGAAATTCTACAAGACTATAATAATAAAATCTAATTTAATAAGCAATACTTATCGGAACGATCTTGTTTGAACTATCTTTCGCGCCATCAATAAAAACCTATTAGAAAAAACCATATAACCTAACATAATTAAATACCAATAAACGGTTTTAAAATCAACATTGCGTCGTCTCTATCTACTGTAAGGTGTAAGAAAAGGACAAATATATAACCCTAAGCCGTAAATTTTACAAGACACCGTTTGAGTAATGTGTAGGAACATGTGCATGTTTTGTCGTGTGGTTTATTAAGTTGTAATAAATTTATTTATGCCCGCGGGACGAGGTAACTAGGGACAAGAGACAACATAAGTTGTCTGATATTGGATACTTATAGGGATTTTTTGTTCATATTATATTTTAGGCCTTGCTTTTACCATTTATATAATCGAAACCCCTTTATTATCTAAATACATTGAGGACTATATTTCGAAAAGATATCTCTACATAAGTATTTAACTTATTAGAAATTACATGTAATAATAAATGTAACCATAAAAGATGCTAATACAATTCAAAATATGAAAAATAATAAAAATAAGCCAATGGCAACGCGCTCGTTCGGTGAAACCAAGTGAAGTTGGTTCACGCCTCTAAGAATTTCATGTGTGCATTATTTTTAATACCATTGTAACGCGCTCGCTTGGGAAACCGAGTGAAGCGGGTTCAAATCCCGGGTCTCGCACCTCTGATATTTTCATGTGCGAATCATTTCTAACTTGATTACCACTTGCCTTACGGTGAAGGAAAACATCGTGAGGAAATCTACATGTCTGAGAGAACCTAGCAAGTTTTCGAAAGACATGTGAAGTCCGCCAACCCGCACTTGGCCAGCGTGGTGGACTAAGGCCTGATCCCCCTCGTACTGACGGGAGGCCCGTGCCCAGCAGTGGGACGTTAAAAAAGGCTGAATCACTAACATAATATAAAAAATAATTGGAATAAAGTAATATAAATATTCTAAATGTTCATTAAATTATATTTAATAATAACCACTTAAGATATTTGAAATTAAGCGCTATGGTTAATAGTAATCTGTTATTAATTCAAATTAATCTGTCAGTAGCTAATCTACTCATAATAATAATTAGCAGATAATTACAATCGTTTTAATCTAGTTATATGAGGATGATCAATCATTAGGCAGGTAATAGGTGCTATATCTCCCACCATGATTGCTGTAAAGCATTCGAAACATCCGGAACAAAAAATACAATAAATCCGCAAAAAATCCGAAAAGATAGCTTTATTTAAAATATCAAATATTCGCGTAAATTTAAGAAAGTTTTAGGTGCTATATGTTAAGTTAATATGAAACGACAAATTTGATAGAAATTATTCGCTTCGTAATTTTTAAAAGAATTTCGTTCTTTAAAATATTATAAAGATATCAATATGATTCTTATAGAAATTGTAGAGGTTAGAGTTAAACTAAGTATAATGATAAAATAATGTATACCTATGTATTTAATGTGTAAAATATTTTAATCGTAAATTAATAATATCTCGCCATTATGCTTTATACTAAGGTTATTAATTAAACAAAATCATTTGAAAGTTAGGCCAATCTGTACAAAAGAAAACGAATCATATAATTAACAAGTGCAAAATATTAAAGGAAAAGGAAAATTGTTTACCGTAAAATGTCTTTAAAAATATAATAAAACGTTACAGAGCGGTAAACAGCTAATTATAGAGCTTTTGGATCTAACACAGTTTAATTACGACTATGTAATCCGTCACATTGTCTTAGGGTGCATAAAAATAGTCGTATACATGTATATGTCATTTATTATGAGTAGCAGTTGGCAATTTTTATGCCTCAGTCCTGTCGCTCCCGTCACTGATGCATGGAGTGTGTCCGTTTGTTCCGACTTAGATTAAGCACTTGTACGATATTTTAATGCGGTTTTTGTCATAAAATATTAAAGTAATACATAGCGCTTATATTTTATAATTTAACATGCACATTACCTAGACTTTATAAATTTTCCTAATATATACAAACTACAACTATATAACAGCTCAAAAATCAAAATAAAACTAACAAATTGCGCTTACCTAAACCTTCCATATTATTTAGTTTGTTAAAAGTAAACAGCAATTCCAATAGAACCTTCAATCGCTGCTATGTCCGCTTTCTAGATTGGTAGTTCACAAGCGGTAGCGGGCATATGGCCAGGTGCCCGCCCCACCCCGCCCGGCTCGCTCAGAACACCTCGTCGCGTTGCACTCGACGCCCGAACGCCGGGAAAACATCAACGGTTTTCCGCCGCGATCGCACGTACAACTTTCGTGATAGACTCATACGTATTTGATTACGAGTTTCAGTGAAGTGAACTATTGTGGGATGTTTGTGGTTTTTGTGTTCTAGTTTTGTTTAGCTTTAAAATTTATTAGAGTAAGTATTTTTTTATTTAGAGACGAATTTTTATTGTTTAAATTTTGTTGGTATTTATTTATAGTGTAATTAAAATAGATCGTTCTCATAAAATCAAAGCGTATCAAATTTAATCTTTTAGGACGGCTGGATTTTAAAAGACTTTGGCAGCTTGTGAGCTTATTTTAATTAGAGAGCTTTTCATATTAACAGGAAGAGCGAGTTTCCGATTAAAGTTTTATTCGACGCCAAACATAAAAAAACTTTTAAGCAATATTTCTATATAGATGCTTGTTGATTTAAACAAAGACACAATATAAAATGTATGTATACACTTACTTCTTTAACTTATATAAAACAATTTAGATCCTACTAAACTTACTCTTAAGTAGCATTCATTATTTATTTTATTTCTACTAAGAATTAAATGTTTATTATTAGATAACTGAAATAATAAAACCATAAAAATAATTAGCGCTAAAATATTACTAATAAAATTTATATAAATAATGATCAGTAACCAACAATCATGATGTAGGTATCGTCATCTTTTTAATAAAATATTATAAAAATGATAAACATCTATTAATACATAGCACATTAATTTTATTCTTATATAAAGAAACTGGTAGTAGAACTATTTTAACAAAAAATATAATTCAAATACCACTTCATCAAAGGATGTCGAGTTTAAGCCACTAAAAAAACAAAAGCATCGAAATCGTTCGGCCCATTTAATGTGGACCGGACGGGAGTGACAAAAATCTACACTGAAATAAATTAACACATGTTGTCTGAATGTCAAATGTGAATAAGGAATTACTATATAGTAGGCAATTATATTAAAAATATTATATTAAAATAAAAATGTTTAAAAAATTAATATTTAAATACTAAAAATAATCAAAGGAAATCAAAGAAACAAAGCTAAACATAAACAGAAACAAAGTCGTTTTGTGAAAATATGTAATTTAATGGATGATATTATCTTGTCTGAAATATAAAGTATTACTAATTAATAGTATATAGAAATATATACTATTAATTTAAAATATAAAAGAAAACAGGAAATGAAAAGTGTACGGAGGAAATAACAAAATAGTTGGCCTACTTGCCTGAATGTCACACACATCTTAATTAATAATACCTAAATAATACGAACATGCTGTTATGATTACGTCAACGTATACTAGTATGTATGATTGCAATTCTTAGTTTTATTTATTACTAGCGACTCACCCTCGCTTCGCTTCGGGTTCATCCCCGTTCGGATTAACGGGCTATCGAATGCAAAAAGAATTTTTCAAAACGGATTAGTACTTTCTGAGATTAGCGCGTTCAACCAAACAAACAAACTCTTCAGCTTTATAATATTAGTATAGATAAAACTTTCATGTTATACTCATAGCTCATGCAATTTATTTTATCTCTTCAAATTAAAGTAACAAACATGAAACTCCATACTCAAAAATTCTTACCTACTGGCATCTTAACAAAACAATAATTTATATATTTGTTAACTTCATTAAGAAACGAATCAATAATCTACATGTTAGAAATGTGATTATTAATTCTGTTTAAAATAATTTATGAGTGTAAGTATTTAGACTAATAAATTATATCTAGCAATTATTGTTTGCTTCTATATGAGAAGAACAACAATATTATTTAAAAGAAATAAATATTTTTTTTTTAAATATTAGAGGCAATAATAATTAATGTAATAGGAATTACATAAAGCATTATAGGTAATACATTATTGTAGGAAAATGTCTTACATATCTTATCTATATTAAAATTATTACAATATTCTATATTATAATATAATGCCTAACAAAATTGCTATATAAAAGTGGTTTAAAATTGTATCAGCAACGATTTTAAGTAGAAGAAATTATGGTACTTTAAATAAATAAGAAACTCTTTTTTCTACATTAAGAAGATAAAATAAAGATAAGCATTATAAAATTAATATAAAACAATGATTCATTACAATATGTCATCACAAATATGTATCGCAGATAATAAATCTTATAAACCCAAGAAAAAATTCAAAACATGCTACTCATACATATGATGCAGCGTGAAAAATCTGCCAAATGCACAAAATTACGACGCATTTCGGCTAAATTCGCACATTTGTCATTCGATGCGCATACGCGACAAATAAATCGAATATACAATGACTGCTAATTTGCTCATAAAGATGTATGCACCGAGCGGAGTTCATAAATCGGCAGAAGTCACATTCGGCCTACCGCTTACACCCATAAACCTCTGTGGACACTTTTATAGCTCTACCACGTGGCGGCACTGACATTTTTTCCTCATGTCACTTGACATGTGCTCTACACTTTGAAACTTCTTATATAATTTTATTGTTTAATAATAGACCCCCTGTGCTATGGAAAGTTTAATGGTATTCTTACTGATTGTGCAAAAATTAAAGCGTTTAAGTGTGAAACTTATTAATGTAAATGTTTTTTTGTTAATATTGTTTTTATAACTCCTAATTTTTTTATTTAAAAAATATTAAATACTTAAGCATTGTTACACGATACACATAAAACGTATTCATCACTAGTAAACAAGGCGTCGTACTTGACCAACTAATGTGTTTCATTCTATCACAGGTCCATCAATCAAGCCCCACTCTACGAGGACAATTGAGACAGACCGCGAGCATCTGTAGCACTTAACATGTCCAACTAGACTATTCAGTGTCCATCTTAGGATGACAATCTTCGAGTAAATTTTAGAAAAGAGGAAAAAAGCAATCGGTTACCAATGAATGACCTAAATTACAACGCGGGAATGAGTTCCTACCAATTTGTGAATTCCCTTGCATCGTGCTATGGGAACCAAGGCCCAGGGCGTACAGGGACACCAGTAGAACAAGCTGGCCACCCAGGTCTTCCAACACCTGGTGCGGATTATTACAATCCAAACGCAACTGCTTCATACCCAAATGCGTGTTATTCACCACCGCAAGTTGGCCATCACTATCCACAGCATCCGTACGCAACGCCAGCAGCAGGCGCACACATGCAGCCTCAGGCTATGATAGATTACACTCAGTTACATCCCCAAAGACTGGGAAGTACGGCTAGTCACATGCACACACATTCAAATTCCAGCCCCGGTGCTTTGTCACCGAATCTTATGTCTACTCCGCCTAGCCAAGCGACTAGCGGTAGTTGTAAATTTGCCGATTCAACTTCCACTACTGGAGTAGCATCACCACAAGACCTTTCAACATCTTCAGGACCAGGAAGAACCTCTCCTGGCTTTGGGGTTGGTCAAAATTCTGGAACGACAAGTACAAAACTTGGGTTGACTACTCCTATCGCTTCTCCAGTAGAACATAAAGCGAATATAAATCAAAATATTTCAAGCCCAGCATCGAGTACATCTAGCAATGAAAGCAACGACGCAAATAACTCCAGTTCGAGTAATACCAAGAACACGAAAGCTGCAGCCAACGCACAAGCAAATCCTCCACAAATTTACCCGTGGATGAAACGAGTCCACCTAGGTCAAAGTAAGTTTCATTTATTTTTATAGTGATAATACCATTTTAAAACCAAACATTTACTCTTTGATTACAATTGACAGGATAGGCACTGAATTGATGGTTTATTGACTTCAGGAATAAATTATGTAAAAAGCGAGATTCACACTTTTTTATTTAAGGTGTGATAAATCATAAATAACCTTACTTCCTCTTCGAATCGGCGTTACCACGCCTCTGTTGTAGCCAGCTTTAAGTCTAACAAGAAACTATTCATCAATTATTAGGAGTCAAAGTAGAAACAAAATAAATTATATATCTGTTTATAAAACATTAGCATGTATTAATGGTAGAATCAGTATGGCGGTCTGATGGATGATGTCCATAATAAGGCATAATGGCTTTCTTGGCGGGCGCTTATAAGTGAGCACCCAAAGATTTTTTTTCTTCCTAACATCTAATGATGGGGAAAGCGCGTCGTCACTATGACATGTGATTTGACGGATCCTTAACTTCTGGTATTAAGCGTGAATTGGGTTATTTGATTTTAATCTGTTTTAAATTGAATCTGGTCTGCTATTGAGTTTTTTCTTTTCATTCCTTATTTAATCGTTATTTGTTTTATGGTAACTTTAAAACAAATATTATAAATTAGATAGATATTTTGAGGAACGATATGAAGTCACGCGAAGTAATGAATGGTTAAAATAACCATTTTATATAAATAATAATAAGGCCGAATATTCAATTTTACATAAAATAGTTAAACAATGTTAAAATAGAAGTTTTATATACGTATTATAGGTAACAGTTCAGACAAATACTTATTAGTTATTAATTTTAAATAGTGATGCCACGGCATAGCTTTATAAGAATTGTAGTGGCTTACCCTCCCTTGGCTCGGGTGCGTCTCTAGCACGCGCACAAAGGGTTGCTATAGTTTAATAGGAAGATCTTTTTAAGAGGAATAATTCTGTAATACATTGTTTTCATATAACTTTATTATTTTACGCGGCGCACGCCAATAACACTCCCAGTCGGCATGATTTTTTTACGATATCTTTAACAATCATTGTCGTATTTTAGGCAATTTACACAAAACCATAATGTATTATATACACCTAAACCTTCCTCTAGAATCACTTCATCTATTAGTCAAAACCGTATGAAAATCCGTTTGGTAGTTTTTGAATTTATCGCGTATATCGCGCCACTTTATTTTATAATATGTAGTGATTCATGGGAGAAAAGATAAAATTTCAAGAGATAATTTTAGATATAAATAATTAACGAATTTTAAGTATCTTCAAATAATTGTTTATCCTTGTATATTAACCAAATTCTCTATGACCTAAATAGAATATAGCGTCACGTCAAATTACGTATTTTAAATTGAATTGTCACATGTACAACTTGCTAGATGTTTTAAAAGTTACATGGTACATGTCCAGTGATAAAGACAGTCGCAGATGTTTCATATTTTAGAAAATACTACTTTGTTTTTTCTTTAGTCCTTCAAGGCTATTATAATTAGATTTTAATTGACATAATACAAATTGTAGTACAATGCATTATAACATTTCTGAATAAATTGACTCGTGAAGCAGAGAATTGTAATAAAACAATCAGTCAGGGATTTCATATGATTAATATTAATGTACTAACAGTTCTATACTAGTGAATAGCCACTGTAACTTTTGTTCAAATCTAAATTACTTTGTTACATCCATACTAATATTATAAATATGAAAGTTTGTGAACATGGATGGATGAATGGCTGAACAGATCTTAATGAGCACAAAGATAGGTTATAGTCTGAAATAGTACATAGGTTACTTTTTATCCCGAAAAAATGTACGATTTACGTGGGATATATTTGTTTTTGTCTAGGGATGAACCCGAAGCGAAGTGAGAGTGTTTTATAAATGGGAAAGTTTGTTACTCTTGAAACGACTAAACGGATCTGGATAAAATTTGGCATAAAGGTAAATTAAAGTCTAAAATAGCACATAAGTTCCCGTAGCATTAATTTGTTTTTGTCTTTTGTCGAACATGAAGCGAAGCGATGGTGAGTCGCTAGTCATATTTTACTTCCTAATGTTTTGTTTTAAACAAAAAGTTAGGTACCTACTATACTTTTACGAATATAATCCTTTAAAATATTTATTATTGTACTAGCGGCTCACCTTCGCTTCGTCCGGGTTCGCCTCTACACAAACAAAAACAAATCTATCCCACGGGAACCGTACATTTTTCCGGGATAAAAATAGCCTCTTTATTATTCTGATGTATGAACTATATTATTGTAAAGTTTCATTAAAATCCAATCCGTAGTTTTTGTGTACTAAGCCGTATAAGTTACTATAGTTTTTTAACTATCCCACGGGAACTCTTTAATTTTCCGGGATGAAAAGTATCCTAAATGTTGCCCGTACAAACAGACAAACAGACAAACAGACAGAGAAACAAAAAATTTTAAAAATCCGAATTTGTTCTATTGCTCTTCTTAGCATTTTTTTTTCTATGTACAGACATTCGACCTCTACAGTTTTATTTTAGTATAGATAGAAGAAGATGTAAGTCGTGTTTTAATTTTTTTTATCCAAATTGGTTGGTAGATATCTATTTGCATGGATTCTCATAAAAAAACTTCAGCGTAAGCAATACAACAAAGAATAAAATTCATATGAAGTATTTTACTTATACCTACTGTGGTAAAAAAGGGTGTATACGTAGTTTCGTAAGTGAAAATAATTTTCTAATTATTTCAAGCACTTTAATTTCAATCAAAAGTAACACAATAATCTATAGCTACGTGGTATTTTCGTTTTGTTTAGTTAGTATGCAAATAAGGGCAGAGGTCACAGTCCTGTCATGTCTATAGGTAATAACTCAAGTGTAGCGACATAAGTATTCGTGTCAAATGGTTACATCTAAGTTTTAAGATTTAGTCACCAAGCAATGCATTAACTTTCGCAAAATTAACTTAATCTTGTTAAGTACAATTATTCGTAAAACGTTATTTAGAGAGATGCTACTTAATTATTTACGTAAAAAGTCTGAATAACAAATCTACTTCAATTAATGAATGATAAAATTTTCAATATGAATTTCCTCTTAGATTTAGCTTTTCAAAGTTATCTATTACATTTATACTGAAGGTATGGCAATCTGAAAATAAATATTTATATGAAACAACATAGAGGCATTTAATAAAGTAACAGTAACGGCTACAAACAGTATTTAATGATACTATCTTACTCATTACTCATGAAAACAAATAATTGTACACCTAGAGGCTTTAATGGTAGTTCTAGATATCTATTTGATGCAAATAACCGCTTAAAATGTTTCCTTTAGGTAATAGGCCTAATCTTTATAAATCATAGATTTACAAGGCATAATCGCAGAACTGAACTCCACTATATTTAAGTGCAGTTGTAAATATTTTGATATAATCGAAAATAATGGCACCTTAGTAAGCCTTAATAAAGTACTGAAACCTTACATGATTTTAGAAATGCACACTCTTTTGCGTTAATCTATACACATTATAATAAAATTCTAACTGATTTGTATCTGTATGTTAAATATTTTATGGAAATCTTATGGTAATAGTCATTATTATCGATATAGGGGCCGAATTTATTATTTTAAAATTTTTGTCTGTCTGTCTAGATAGACAGATGTCTGGAAACGCATCACAAGGAAACCACTGGATATATTTTAATGAAATTTGCTAAAATGATAATCGGCTACATATAAAATACTTTTTACTGCGGAAAAAATATATGTCACCTCTGAGAAATCTATATTAACCGTTAAAATGTATCTAGGGACAAACCCGAGAAGAGCAAGCGTCAGTCGCTAGTATACAATATACATGTACTCAAATCGAAAAAATAACATTTATAATATTTAGTCATTTACAAAGTTTCACAAACACTTTACAATGTTTTCACCTGTAATAGAATATTACTATTTACTATATCTTCAAATCATTTCTTTACATGAAATACATTGACTTTTCCACTGAATTACTTTACCGATACATAATTCAGTTAATAGTATTTCTAACAACAGATAATGTTTACCTTTTAAACTTTTGCTAGATGCTTTGCTAGAGAAAGTATGAATAAATCAAGGTATGCTAAAGATAAACTAAACTAATGTTATAAATGTGAAAGTGTGTTTGTTTGTTTGTTTATCCTTCTTTCACGTCGAAACAAAGTAACGGATTGGCGTGATTTTTTGTGTGAAGATGGTTTGAGGGCTGGAGAGTAACATAGGCTACTTTTTACCGCGGGAGATCATGTCATGTTATAATACCACTCAAAAATTATTTATAATTAGAATTATTTGCAACTTGGTATAAATGCTTTTCAATTCAATTAAATAAATACGTTTTTTTTTAATTTTTCGAAATTCATCTCTTAAAAAGGTAAAAAAGGGGATGAAAGTTTGTATGGATACTTTTTGAGAGCTTTTTTGTAGTTTTAGCGCGAGCGAAGCCTCGAGTGCTGCTAGTATTATATAATTAAACATGCACTAAAACTAATTATAAATTCAAAAAAAAATATTCCTGCCGTACTGGGCTACTACTGTTAAATAATTAACGTGTAAAATAAAAAAGAACACCATTAGTCCAATTTAATCAAATATTTGCTAAAACTCCGTCCAAACCAAGTCTCTTTGCTTAGTACGAAAGTATTATCGTACCAATGATTTTTAAAAGTGGATATGATAGTATACTAGATGCTAATTGATTATTATTATAAAGGAATTCCTTATATGTCAATAATGAATTGTATCTATTTAAAATGTTTAGGAGTTTGTAATAATATAAAAATTAAATTAATAATTTCATTTTTACAAGCTTTAAGCCCGATGGGATTTTACAATTAACATTAACAGCAGTTTAATTATCAATTTCCATACATTTTTAACTTTAAAACCATGACCTTTTATACTCATTTTTATTCCCTATTTAAATTTAGGGGACAGATTTTTAAAATCTCTTCTTTAGTAGTCACTTTCGTTATGTAAGGAACTCTTGTGCTGTTATAATTTTACGACTTTTAAGTAAATTAAACTGCTTGTTTCCAACCGTTGACTGTATTTTATATGCAATTTATCCGTTAATATTAGATTTTTCGTTTAGCTTTATTAGATTGTTTTATTCATGGCGTTGTATTAGGTACACTTCAACGGTTAAATTATTTTATATTTTCTGTAAGTAGCAAATACTCAATCTATAATTGAAATTGGTAATATGCAATCAAGCAGACAATTTTTTTTTTAAATCTCTATATTTATTGTAAGTTCTTTTTAACTAAAATATACAGTTGTAAAATTATTTAAAAATTACAATTTTACTTAGAATCACTTAAAATGTTATTAATAGTAAAGGATTTCTATTCATATGGATCCACAATTGGCGGCGGTATCGCTTAACATACAGCGAAAACACACACCCGAATTGTATCCTTTCTTTTTTAAAGTAGGCAGAAAAATGACGATTTGTTAGTTCTGCTTATAAATAATCTTCATGATTGAGGTATAAAATGGATCTATAAGTAATTGGATAGTACTTACTATCCAAATACTTATAGATATAAAATAACATTTTACTAAGGGAGAATATCTCATCTCTGAGAAATCTATACTAAACGCCGAAAAGAACAAAAAAGTTAAACTAAATCGCGACTTTTTTTTAAATGAAGTCAGGCTCAATCAAGACAAGATCTTTAAATGGATGACAAAGAATAAATATAATAAAATACTACAAGTAAGTAACGCGCTCACTTGGGAGTCCGAGTAATGCGGGTTCAAATCCCGAGTCTCGCACCCCTGATATTGTCATGTGGGAATCATTTGAGACATGATTGCCACTTGTCTTATGGAGGTCCATAACCAGCAGTGGGATTACATAAAAACTTAAAAAAAACTGACTTCAAAAAAAAGCACTAAAAAGTAAAAAATAACTGATTGGTAGTTTTCATTTACTATAGATACCTAATCAGATATTTTTGAAGTCGGTGCGTGCTTTGATTTGCATCGGCTGGCACCAAATTTGAAAATATTTGATTAGGTATCTATTGTAAATGAAAACTACCAATCAGTTATTTTTTACTTTTTAATGCTTTTTTTAAGTCGTTTTTTTTTTAAGTTTTTAATTTGCCCTTTTTAGTGCAAACATAGTAGTAGCATAGTATTTTAAATTATTTTAATAAAATATTCGCTTAAGCCTTTTAAATTGTTAATTTAATTATTTAATTTTAAATTTTTAATAGTTTGATGCCAACTTTTATATGTAGACTGACAGATCAAAATATGCTTATATTGGTAACACTAAAAATTCTAGCTCTAAAATCCGATTCTAACGGATTGTGCTTATCAAATCAAACAAAATAAGCCCAAACTCAAAGTATCTTGACGAGTTCCACCTATCCACCTTCTGGCCTTACCATACCGAACCACTGCACTATCAACGGAAATGGAAATACAAAGTTTCAAGTCAATATGACAAATCGAAATAGGTTAAATTCATCATTAGCTATTTTTCCGCCTTTAGGGGAAGTATTTTTTTTTAAATTTGAAGCCGAATTGAGAAGCTCCTCCTTTTTGAAGAAGTCGGTTGAAAAAGGACTGAGCATTTTCGCGTAGGTATATCTTGTTACATTCAAACTTAATTTAATTTATAGACTTAATTTAAGTACTTAAAGAGTAACTATTTTTCTAACATAAAACATATTTCTTTATTTAAATTTAAAATGTATAGAGAAAGGATATGTTGACACAATATGCTTTCCCCGCCTTATCTAATTATGAATTCAAAACATTTCATTTATGTAAATCATTATGCGTGGCAATAACTTATTTGTATAATATAAATATTTACTAGCAACACAGAATATTTATTAAGTATGAGACGCTAATATTACAAGATATTGTGGTCGAATTGCTAATATGTTATAACGATAACACAAAATTAATAACTAGAGGATAAAAAATCAACGAAAAACCTCATTTGAAGAAACCGTAAGCTTATTTCAGTTTTTCATTCGTTTATTGCCCCTTTATATGCGATACGATAAGAATTTTATAATATGCGTGAGATGTGAAGATTAAAATATAATTATTAGTATTTTCAACATAACTATATTTTGAAATTGAAATAATTATATATACCTACATATGATACATATTTTTTTGCTAATTTTTAATAGCATACATCACGAATTTCTGCTACCAGATAAGAAAATATGTTTTGGTTCCATAAAACATGTATATGTTTATGGTAGAATTTCAATAATCGTATAAATTATACAAATTATAGTGCTTGTTGTAGATAACTTGATTTTAATCGATGCAAATTGCGAGCAGTATTTTAAAACGATGAGGTAATTACTGTTCTACGGAAAATTAGTATTCTATGCTAAACACTACCTAATGTCGGTAATTTGATTGGCTGCATTCTTAATAGGGCAAAGAAATATATATAAATAATTTTGTATTAATTAATTTATATCGTTTACACGTAACTAAAATGAAATACTACTAAATTTTGTAGATTTAGTAGTAATTCATTCAGTAAATGAAACATGTTTTATAAATAGCGCCGTTTAAACCGATAGGCTTAAATGAATATTTTGTTTCTAAAAATTCTCACATACAAACATTTTTTTTAATCAAAATTATTATATCTATTATTATTGAGACTATACATAACATATGTATTAACATATATAAGCGTGGCGTTATTTAAAGAGTAAAGACAATAGCAAAATAATAAACATGCGAAATATTATTTACTAGCAAAACCCGCAGCTTCTCCCGCGTTAGAAGAACAAAAAAAAACAAACTCTTCTTTCCCTTTTCTTTACAATAATATATGGAAGTTTGCCCGATTCGTTGACATTTATGATTACTGCTCCTCTCCCTTGGGTAGTAGAATGATGATATATAGCCTTATAGCCTTTCTCAATAAACGCGCTATCTAGTGCAAATTTTTCAAATCGGATTAGTAGTTCCTGAGATTAACGCGTTCAAACAAATAAACACACTGTGCCTCTTTATAATATTAGTATAAAATAATATTTTCTTTCATAGGCAGTGTGAATCGATTCTAACATGATTACCACTTGCCTTACGGTAAATGAAATCATCCTGGGGAAACCTGCATGTCTGAGAAAACCTAGCAAGTTTTCGAAAGACATTTGAAGTCCACCAACCCACGATTGGCCAGCGTAGTGGATTATGGTCTGATACCCCTCGCATTGAAGGGAGGCCCGTGCCCAGCTGTGGGACGTTAAAAAGGGCAGAATAGAATATTTTCGTTCCTACTCATAGTTCAGTAATATCAAAATGATGTTAATGATAATTTTACAATAGCGGTCGTTTAAAATAACTAAACTACTATAAGATATCCTTACATTTACCTAGTTTAAATCATGAGTTCAAAATAGATAAAAGATTAAGATAACATAAACATTATATTATACTTTATGTAGTTACAAGAAATAAGGTCCAAGATGAGCACACAGATAAAACGCTCGAAGCGTTCTAGACCTCAGATTCTTAACCGGTTACTACCGCGGCGATTGCAAAGGCATAAAAAAAAGTTTAAAGCTAAAATGAATATACATGGAGGCATAAATAAAATTCTAAAAGCTGAATGGTTAGGAATAAATAAAAGTAAAGGGATTAGTGAAACGACGCGCGGTTGGTCGACACAGCAGCGATGGCGGCGATGACGTTGCAAAAGCTTGCGAAACTTGGACCCTGACATGCATTATAATATACGCGTTATAATAGCGTATAAATATGTACGTAGGTGGTACACGAGCTACTATAAAGGGTATTTTCTAAATTTGTTTAGATAAATATTAAATTACAAGAGAATAAGTTCTGATAATATTTGTTATAAGTACTCCGTATCCAAACAGCTGTAACCTTATTACAAACAAACTTATATTGTTCGTCTTTTTGTCTTAATCTTAAAAAGCTGAGTATTTTCAATCGTAATAAGCAAAATAAAGTTTTTACATGATATATATATATTTCTAATAATATTGCTAAAAATGAAGGAACTTTACATAAGAAAAGCTTTATTAGGCTTTAACTCTGTTCTTAAAATAAGTGAAAATAAAACTTGGTGTAAAAACTCTAAAGCCAAATTTTAATTAATCAAAATTGACCAAGTGTGAGTGAACTCACGTTAGAAATAATCAAGCACTTATAATGAAAAATAAGTGCGAAAATTTGATACATGACTGACTGATTTTTATTCTTAGTTTAAAGTGCAAGGCAAGAACCAATATATTCAAATTATATATGTCAAAAACTCTATATTGTAAATTTTACACATAGTTATAAGTTATGTTATCGATCGCACCTGCAGTCCTAGTAGGTATGGGACTATAGGTCTACTTATTTTTAAGTTTATTTCACAAAATGCACAAAAAAAAAATATATAAATTGAACGTAATTGCAATTGCTTTTAATAAATTATATAGGCTAGCAATAAATTTATAAATTTACTCATATTTATAACACAAACTAAATTACATAGTGTTGTAATAATCTTGGGAGACTTAAGACGTAGATTGATAAATTTTATATAATGCCATATTACTTAATAACCGTTTTTAATTTTCAATAATTAAAATTCATACCTTCGTGTAGTACTTATCTAATTGCTTTAAAACTCATTCACTTGACTTGTTTAGTATTCAAAATAAATTGCCGTTTATACCTATTAATAACTGTTTTGCTCTTCGCAATATATTTTCGAAATTGAAATTTATTTGATTAAAATACAGTCTATTCTCGAATATCGTGTACAAGTACAGTCATCGGGATTCATGTAAGCCCTTCTCCCTCAGGACTTTCCAACTTCAATTATTGATGGCAACTTTAGCCACTATAAAGTATGGGGGAACCCGTTATTTTTCATGCCGTTTACTTTTAAATAACACATTGCTTCAGGTGTTTCGCTGAAAACGTGTTATTTATTGCACATTTTATAAATTGATCTAAAGTAATGCATTTTATATGCAGAATTTATAATGAGTTATCGGAAAGGTATTATTAAAAGCACGGCTGATACGTACCTATAGGAGGCTGATAATTTACAGCTGCATCCTTATTTATATTATAGTATATAATACGTTATGTAAAATACAGGTATCTAAAGGTGAACAGGGATACACCTTTAAAATTAGGTAGGTATTACTTTGTGATATCTTCGGAACATGCAATGCATAATAAAAAAAATAAACGTTCTTCATATATAATGATTAAAGTGAAACGGACAGATATAAATATAATTACTAAAATCAGCAACAGTAGTCTAGTTAAATTTATTGCAGCCTTGAAAAGAAAGTGACAAAAAATAAATAACAATTTACTACGTTTTAACTACAAGAAGAGCAGTACAAAGTAAATCTTAGTAATCCTAAAGACTTCCTTATTATAAATGCGAAAATTTATTATACTTATTTGTTCTTATTTCAATTAACGGTGCCACAAAATAGACGTGTTTTTTTCAAAGAGCTAGTTTTTACTCAGAGAGTGATACAGACTACTTTGGAAAAGCGAGAACGAATCATGAATTCACTACTACTGTTTACTATTGTGATTCTTCCTTTCCTGTGACAATGACAAATTCTAAAACAAGTAGACATTATTTAATAGATCATTTTATAATTATTAATGGTTAGTACCTCGGACACAGATTTGTGTCAGATAAGCCATAGCTTAGATGAATATCTGTGAAAGGCATCTTATCGTATCTACCTACCTAAGCATTGAGCAATTACAATAACATCCATCATGTAAACTAAGTAAATAGAAATTTAATTGTAATTTTAGCATTAGGATATTTGATCTTCACAACATAGTATATATAAAACAAAGTCGCTTCCCGCTGTATGTCTGTCCCTTTGTATGCTTAGATCTTTAAAACTACGCAACGGATTGTGATGCGGTTTTTTTAATAGATAGAATGATTTAAGAGAAAGGTTTATATGTATAATACATGTATATTAAAGTAAAGAAAACCCGAGATATTCAAAGATTTGTATTTCATACTAACCGTTAAAACGTATATACCTAGGGACGAACCCGAGCGAAGCGAGGGTGAGTCGCTAGTTTCTTTATATTTCTTAAATGTACCTTACATTTGATCATATCTATGCACCTACGTATATTTTATGTCATAACAATTTTTATCTACAAATTAGCTGTATAAGTAAAAAGTCAGTAGGTATCTAACAAATATATTTTTAAAATGATGACTACAAAAAAATTCATAGGTACATAGATTTCTTCATGTATAATATAAAATAAAAAGCCAAAGCAATTAAGAATATTGTTACTGAGTGAGTTTAAAAACCCCTTATTGTCTTTTCTTGAACTTACTATAAATATTTATTATATATATGTTCATATAAAGCGAAAGGACAAATATATTTCAAAATTCATACTTGAATCTTGAACATTTCTATATAGTGGCTAGAATTCATCATTATATTGCTTACAGGATTGCTTATAAAATTATTACAACTTTTTTATATTTAAGCGATTTGAAGTATCGCTTATTACATATCCATTGTATTCCAATAATTATAAGTTATATCTTAACATCTTAAACATATATTCAAGGTCATTCTTTATAACTATGGCTTTATACTTTATTTTCCTAGTAGCTATTACACATAAAGTAAATTAATATGCGCATGAAATGCAATTAAAACATATAAGGTACAATGAACGCCATGGCCGCGTTTTAATTTCGTTGCAATAACCCATGTCGCCGTCCAGACACTGATTAAGTTTCCTATAAGGATTCGTTTATTCTATACATACATTATGTACAGATAGTCTCGGGCAAACGCAATCTTGCGTACTAAGAATTAGCATAGGCATCTTACGTCGTTACTCACGCAACCGGTTTTAATACTCTCAGTTATGAATTTTGATTATTCATAATTGTCTCTTAGTGCTTTATATTTTTTGTCATTACTACAATAGCTTGATCAATATTCTTAGATGATTCTATCGATAAGCTAAACTATGTAACTCTAATGTAGATCTCTTTTTTTTTATTTGATAAACAATCACAAAAATGTAATTTTTTATACATCAAAACATAAGTAAGACAATCACAAAAATGTGATTTTTATATATTAAAATATAAATAGTACAATCACAAAAATGAGATTTTTATACATTTCATGCAGAAAGCATGCGTTTTTTAGTATTATTTTTTCTGTGAGCTAGTAAAGATAAGCAAAGCAAGCATAGATGGTTGATTTAAATTTAATATAATTATGAGTTGTCTTATGTTTTAACTAAATAAGGTGTAATGTTAAAGTTCACTAGAAAGCTCTATGCAATTAATATAAAATTATTTATTGCAGATATAAAATTAGTAGAAAGTAACAGCAACGCACACCTTTAGTAGTGAATTTATTGATCTAAAGTGTTACTTACAATTAAAACACGTACCTAATGATAACATTTTCAAAGAGATATTTTTTAAATTAGGTGATAATAATATAAAAAATTTTTCTGTAGGACCTGTGTTTGTGGCTTTCATTAATAAGTTAAAAAAACAAAATACACTACAATATGCTTTTTTAAGCGAAAAGTATTCTACTATTTTATATTTATTCTCAAAACTCGTTGAAATTATTTTATTCTACCAAAATAATTTATAGAAAGCAAAAGTAGGTATTAAAGAAATTATATTTTTTCATTTACTTTAAAAAACAAAAATCTGTAACCAATAAAAGCATTTCAAAACTTAAAAAGGTAATTTATAATAATAATAAAAAAAAACAATTTCATCAACACATGGGAAAATGTTTAAAACGTCGCCCATACATTAAGATGCGGCACGTTGATAGCGTAAATTAGCCGTAACACCGCAATGTAAGAATCCGAATCGGCTGCAGTACTCTTGCAAAGGTCATGATAGTAATTTTAACACTATTCTAAATGAAGTGTTGCTCGGTACATTTCACGTTGGAATGTGATAGACATCTACTTTAATATAGAATTCGCAACCTTGAAAGGGTTGCATAATATTTTGCGTACTATATGGAAATAGAAAATGAAAATTTAGCCTCTTTTTATTATTTGCCCCAATAACTTATTCAGTTTTAAACAATTGACTTCATACTATTCAATTTACTATATATCATATAAAGTTTTTTAATTCTAAAATCATACAAACATTTTGACACACCACATATTATATTTTGTAACAAAAACCTTAATAAAGATACAAAGTTTACACACACTTCTATTGAAATTAAATTGAGTTAACATCTTAATCTTATCGCAAAAAATGATACAGTTATTGCTGTCATACTTGATATAATAGTAACAGTGCAATTGTTTTGGACATCATAAATATTCTTCAACAAAGGATTTGCGGTTTACTCAAAAACAGAACTGTCTGATAAACGTTTTTTTCATCTCGAAACCGCCTTTCCTGCAGCGATTCGATGCCTATAAATATTAATACAATCAAATGTTTTGACGTAGACCTTTTTTAAGCTTTTATCTTCTTTCGCTTATTTTTTGTAAGGTTGGATTTCATTTTTACTTCGTGTTAATTTGGGTATCGAAGTCAGTCTTTTAACAGATCGTAAAGTAGATTCAGGGGCGCGGCGCCAGGTGCGTATCGAGGGTTTCGCAAATTGTTAAAGGAATATGGAAAACAAATATTGCTTTTAAAAAAAATTTGGTAATATTAATGAAATATATACAATATACATAATATTGTATGTCTAAAGTAAATAAATCATACTTTAAATCATATTACATTCGGGTCGTAATTTTATGAGAACCTAGCGGCTCACCTTCGCTTCGCTCGTGTGCGTCCCTAGGATTTAAATAGATATAAATAGTTATTAGCCAGCGTTAGCCATATAAATTTAATTCTTTTCGCGAATTTTTCTGATGTTTTAATAGTTATTCTGCTATTCGGGGCGGAGATAAATCCAACAAAACAAAGATCATGAAAATCGGTCCAGCTGTTCTTTAGTTATAAATGATGTATAAATGAACTTTGTTTTATGTATAGATTTTTTTCAGTTATTATGAGAAAATACATGAATTTTATAACCTGGTATAGTAGAAAGCAGAATGATAAAATATAAATGCTTAGTACCAGATTACTAACCCTACGACCGATTTACCTTATTTATATTTACGAGCTCAGATTATTTCAAATTAGCATAACGGCTATTACTCACACTATATCATTAATTCTTAAATAAAAACATAAATCTCTACAGTGACTCTAAAGACTGTAGAACAAACACCCACAATTTTAAGTTGACTACAATCAAAATTAAACCTTAACTAGATAGTAATAGAAAACAGATATCAATATTTTTATCTCTGCAGGTTTGGTTTCGACAAGATCTGATCAAAGTATCTAAAATGGTCACAGTTAGTGGGTTAACCACTTTAAATTGTCATCTGTCTGATTTATTTCTGTAACTTTTGCGGTCAACATATTTTTGTGTGCGTCCTGCCTTTAATTTCGAATTTCTTTTTCACGTTTCTTTTTGTTTGCTTTACCGGAAAGTTATTTTAAGTGCACTCGTACATTATAGCCTATTTTGCAGTTACATCACTTATGTTAAGAGACATTTTGGCCACCGCCTATTAGGAATTTCGCCAGAGGCACTTTCAGTGAAATAACTCGTAAACTATAATCATTTGCGGACCATAAATAATTGCGTGGCCGGACCAGCTTTTTGTCGATGCGCCGGCGCAGGTAATATAGTCATAAATTTCCATAACCGCCACTCGATCTTATAAAACACGATTTTAATTTGATTTCGGAACCACACGTGTTGAGGTCGTTTCTTTAAGAGTTACGACTGTAGGTATAAGTAGTTTAGAACATTGGCTTTAGTAGCACATAATAAATTTATGATATTATCACATAAAACATCGTTATGGACGGTATAATACTAATTTTATTATTTTTAAAATAGCATTAACATCTTTTCACTTCATTAGGTTGATGAATTTTAGTGACTATTCATTTAATATTTTTATTGAAATTCATTTGTATTAGAAAAATAAATTCAAGCCTCGTAAGTTTTGTATTAGCTATTACATTTTGTATTCCAATCTACACAAATAAAATAAAGTATAACTGTTGAACAGCAAGTTTAAAATAAACTATTTTAAAATAAACTTTATTTTATTCAGGCTTTATTATTTACTAGCAAAACCCGCGGCTTCGCTTGCGCTAAAACTACAACAAAAAAACTTTAACAAGGTAGGTTTCATACAAATTTTAATCCCTTATTTTATTTCCTTATGGGATGAATTTCAAAACGCTAAAACCGTATTTATTTAATTGTATTGAAGAGCTTTAATACCAAGTTACAAGAAATTCTGATCATAAATATTTCTTAGATTGTGTTATAACGAGAATTCCCGTGGGAATGAGATAATCTTCTAAAGTAAAAAGTATCCTATATATTGACCTGGATATTCAGCTATCATCATACCCAAAATCCCTTCAGTGGTTTTTCTGTGATGCGGTAATAGACAGACAGACAGACAGGCAGACAGACCAACAGACAGACAGACAAAAAATCTAAAAACTATAAATTCTGTCTCTGTATCGATAATAAACTCTATTTCAATAAGACTTTTCAAAAATATATTTAAGGTACAGATTCGACTCAGTTAGAATTTTATTATACTATGTATAGATGAGATACAGATTATACAATCACTAGCCCAGTTCACACGATATCACAAGTGCACGATTTATCGTCAAATGTAATCAATAAAATAACAGAATCACTAGTAATGACGTGTCATAATAAAATACATCACGCTTCTAAACTATAATGTTCTAGGCAGTCTATATATCATTTTAAAATGTGATAGCTGTTTGCTTTTAAATGAAATAAAATTGATTTAGAGGTTTTGAGTATTTGACATTTCCACAATTTTTTTTTTTATTTTTTCATGTATGTTTAGCATAATATTTAATGACACGTTTGGCTCAGTTTGTAGTTACTTTACTTGCTGTGCCAGCAGTCGCGGGTTTGAGTCCCGCTGGGGACATTTTTTCTCCAGTCGTGGGTGTTTATATTTATAATATGTATGTATTTGAAGTTACGTATTTGTAGTGTATCAACTATCTGGTATCCATAACACAAGCCTTGTAGCTTACCATGGAACTAGATAGTGATGTGGGTTAATGTCCCGACATATTTATTTATTTATATTATTTTTGCCCTCTTCTCTCGCAATTCATAATATAAGCTACGTAGCTTATATTCCATCCCTTCCATTACAAAGTCTAAAGTTCGAAGATATTTATTTCAAAGTGCAAATAAATAAGTATCAAACATAGAAACTCACTCACAAATTCACTCACTTTCAAAATTATTTAGTGTAATTGAAATAATATAATAGGTTCGTTACGTTACATTTCGATTATAACGGCTAAATATTCGCCACGAGCCGATACGAGCCGGTCATTAGCCTAAAATACGTACTGACCGCTTACGAAACGATTTACAACCCACAGTACCTATTATCTAGTATCAGACTCTAATCCATTTATCACCGCTTTTGTTTACGATCCTCGCGTATCATCGACTATTAATTATAATCTTCACTTTCGAACTTTGATGTGCTCGCTGTGTGACAGACCGCAGATAAGAATGTTAATGTTATTTGATACTGACTGTACCTTACACAATGCAAGTGCACATAAATTGGAGACTTAAGTTAATGCAATAAGATTCATTTTAATTTTCGAAGACACAACAATTGATTTTGAATTGTATACTAAGACGAGACAGAGTTGACTGTTGAATTGAAAAGTGTAAGTTTGAAACACCTTCGGAATGGAACATTTTGATGAATGCGGTTATAATTGTTTCTGTATCGATTATGCCATTGATAAATATTTCTACTATTGCTCGTTTTATTAATGACATCGAAACGGAAGAGCCGGGTGATGCCCTAACGACACGAACGACACAATTAATATCATAGCTGTCAAAACAGCTGTCAGCGGTCCTGTACGTCTGCTTTACAGCTTGATGTAATTAAATTTATCAAATTAATTTACTTTCATATTCTTTTCATTATATTCTTTGCTTCAAAGGCGTGTGGTCCGCCTGCCCGGATGGAAGATACGATCTAAATAAAAGAGCATATATGGTTGTCTTAAACAAGATGAAGATTATTTATATTTAAAATTTTATTAAATTATGTAGGTACATCACATTTAAGCACACCTTTTTCTTTTATTTTTAAAGTTTTTAATTTCTTTGTACCTGAAGTGCTAAAATATAGAAATTATATGAAAGAACTAAGATGTAATCACAAAATTTCTGACAATTAGGTAGGGAATGTATTCAGCTCTTTTTAACGCCCCGCTGCTGGGTACGAACCTCCGCTCCATAAAAGAGGGGATTTGGCCAAATTCCACTACGTTGGCCAAGTGATTCTTTCAGATTCTTTCAGATCTGCCTCTTTAAGTTTTCTTTCACCGTAAGGCAAGGTAATCATGTTGATAATGATTTTCACAAGAGGATATCAGAGGTGCGAGACCCGAGATTTGAACTCGCTTTCCTAGGTTTCCCAAGCAAGCGCATTACCACTGGGCTACCAATAGTACACACCACTAGTAGTTGTAGAAGTGGATAGAGAATATAAAAGTGTAGGTAATCAAAAAAAAAAAGAATTAAGCGTATAATTTGCATTATAATATAAACCTAAATTTAATTTTACAATAAAGATTAAAAGAAAAATCTGAAAAAAAAATAGATACGTCACCCATAGGAGGGCAGAGAAGGACGTCATGATTAAAGTCAATTTTTTTTTAAGAAATCAACCACACCCGTTAACAATGTATCCACTAGTTTACTATTTTTAATATAGAATATATAGAAACAATAAAACATACTCTTTTCATTTACTTTTAAGTACCTACTAAGGTAAAAGCCGGATAGTAGGCCTACTTCTCGAAAATCTTCGATTACTTAAAAATTAATTATCTACTTTCAATATGCTCCGTGTATATTAAAATTTCTTTTCTTTGTCTTTAATCTATAATTGTGTCCTAATCCTAATTTATTAATATATAAAAAATAAATCCTATTTTATTAAACCTCTAAAAAAGGGACAGATGCCCACTGTGGCGGACAGTTGCCTCACGTTAAAAATGTTTTGGAGGATACTTGCCTCATGCAGGGATAGAAGACTCATTATGAAATTGCTTCAAATTTGTTTGTATTAAAACAAATTTATGTAAATTGAATTTATTGATTATTATTGACATAATTTTATTAAACAGTAGTCGAAATACTAATCAACAAAAAATATTTAAACTTTTAAAATACAAATCTCCACAATTTAAGTTATAAATAACATAATTAACTTAAAAGATAAAAAACAATATGGCAATCAACTTTGGCACAAACTTCAAAATGAGTATCAACAAGAAAAGTTTAAAGACCATCATCAGTTACGAAACCACAACTTTCAATTTTCCACATCTCACACAATATTCTTTGAATGATGAACAAGTTTCACGAGAACACATTCGCCAAATAGCGCATACAATCCAGCCTGATTTGAATATTATATTATTGTAATTTTTGCATTTTCTATTTTTGTATTAGTGTTGTAACTTTTAATGTGTTTCAATGTCTCTTGTGGACTTTTCTTTCTTAGTCCGATAGCGGTGATAGCTTTTCCTTTGCTTATTTTTGTATTTATAATGCCCTCTTCATTTTCACAATATAAACATAATATAGACTGTCATTTGTCTCTTCCTTAAAGCTCTTTCTTCGTTAGATTTAACAAAATCTATGTTTACGAAGTGCGTTTCTCTGCTAGGAATATTGACTTATTTTTTGATCCTTTACTCTCCTTTCGACTACCCAGTTTTTTTCATAATTTTCATCTAGTTACCAGCTGATTACTTTTTCTACTGTCTTAAAATCTTTTTATTTCGTTGTCTCAATCCTAGTTCCTTTTGTAATGTTTGTTTCTTCTTCTTTATACTTTTGGACAATTTTTTCGTTAGTATTTAAAACTTCTGCAAATTTAGTAGCCCTTTTAGACAGTTCTCGCTCATATTTGTGAGATATGTCACCTACCCGCAACCTGAAATCATTAACAGCACCTTAAGGGCTATTATTCGCAAAAATATATTGGGCGACTTTCATTTTTGTTACGGATACTTGCCCTTATATTTTGAAAAATAAATAAATGCTATTTAACAATATAAGGTAAGGTAGTGTAATTTAAACTTTAGTGCATGCGCAGAAGCAAAAATTTGACTGAATCTACAACCACAAAATAAAGTATTCAACAAAAACTACTCACAAATATAATTTCAAGGCTCATCAACGTCTTGCCGCGGAAAATTTTCACTCACACGGAAAAAACTTGTTTGCTAATGCCAGGGATATTTCTAATATAGTTTATTGAAAACCGAGGCATGTATCCTATTAAGGCAACTAACCGGGCTTTACGCTATATATTCATACATAATACATATAAAAGTAAATGAATAAAAAACATGTTTCCTTGAAAAGACTAGATTTTGAATGCTAGAATTATATAATTTTACTTGTAATTGACTTTTCAGTGTATTATCAAGGACTAACAAAGAAAATCAATAGCACCCCTAGTTCAATTTCTCTAAAATTAACGGCCCCGTATAAACCAGCGACGCAACGAACCGCACTGGAATTTAAATAGTCTGAAGACGACTTTAGCGTCGCAGTGTCGATCAAACAGAATCCTTCGATAGTCAGAAGTAAAACTTACTGAAAAAGAACACTTATTGTTAAGTACTAAAGCTAATATTCCTATGAAATTCACTGAAATACAATTCACGTTAGTACAATGCAGTGCTAAGAAATAGAAATAATATTTCTTTGTCTATTTCACGAACACTGACGGCTTGCAAAAATAATATTCACATTCTTGTTTTTACTAAAAGTAACCGATCATTTTATGATTTTTTCTAATGTATCATATTCATAACGTGGCAATATAGAAGAGTGTTATGTGTTCTCTATTCTAAAAAAATATTTCACTTTTACAAGCCTTGAAAAACTAAATCGTGTAACCTACTCAAATAGAAAGATTTTTAATCAGCTAAATTATAATAATTTATCATTATCATTAAACATCAATTCTACAGTTTGAGAAGAAAAAGCCTAAGTTCTAAAAAGGAACAGGCTAACTACTTATTATTGTTATTATCAATTAAATTAAAGCTTATAATAATTCTCTAACGTTGAAATAGCCTGAAGGCGATCAAATCATTCTCAAGGTGTGTTATCTTTTATACAATCATTTATTGTATAATAGGTAAATGATATTACCATACGGTTTAAACATTGTTTCAATATTTACCCATTATTATCGTTCCGAGGTGGAACTACGTGTAGCAATCCTTGGTGTAGTAGTCTTTGCCACTCAAATAGAAAGACAGATGTCAAAGAGATATGATATTACCACTTTGCCTCTATATTTAAATTAACATTTTTAAATTCTATGCGCGAACTCTTTCATAATATTAAGAACCTACAGTAACCATTAAACATGTAGGCGCTAGACATAAGACCAAAGCAATATTAGTAAAGCCCACACGTTTCGCAGACATTCCTGTGAAAGGTCGTGGAGTCAGGACAGGGCTCGACAGCATGTGACGGGGGTCGACGTGGCCACTTCATTAATTCCTGAACGTCTGATCAATACGGTATTATTTGAACAACTTTTAAGAAATAATACTGTGTACCTAGTTCACGTTAATTTGACAAAATTTTACAAAATCAATTAAATGTATGTTTTTTCTAGTAAAACTACTATATTTACATATACCTACACTCGATTTATCTACTAGCGACTTACCCTCGCTTCACTCGGGTACGTCCCTAGGTACATTTTATTTCTTTTGAATGGAACCTAAATTCTTTTTCTAAAATAAATGTAGCCTAAGTTACTCCTTATCGAATCAGTAATCTGCCAGTGAAAGTCCCGTGAAAATCACTCGAGCAGTATTGGAGGTTAGCCGGAACAAGCAAACAGACAAGAATTAAAAAAAATATGTTTTTCTTATAAGTACCGTATATAATTTCATATGCATTTAGTAAAAAGCTGTTATTTTGACATTACAAACAGACACTTTAATTTTATTTATCTGTATGATAATCAATCTGTCGTGTATATATGACGCTTTGGCAACGTCATTTAGCATCGCTAATCCTCTGCATGCTAATAACATTGTTCGGTAAAAGCAATATCCTGTCTCTAATAGTAATAGATGTTAATTCAAACGTGTAAACAATGGAATCGACATTGTGGAGTTACAAGCATACAACTACCCCGCGGTGGGGCGAACCGCCTTCAACGAAACAAAACGACAGTTATTAATGATTATATGGAAAAAATATCTTTGCGTTTGCTTTCCCCGCTTTTAAAGCGCAATACACAATGTGCAATTAAAACGCCGATATCAGATTGATGGTTTGATTAATTATGAGCGGTTGGATTTTGACTATAATTTCAATGTATTTCTCTACAAGATAACAAAAAGCAATTTAAAATATTTTGAAATTATCACTTTATACAGCATATGTGTTATTTATTGCTTTTCAAAATATTATTATTCTTTCCATAATATTTTTTTGCTATAGACGATATGAAAACTGCGCGATAGCTGTGATGCAATTGGCGTAATGTTATTTTAGATCGATTCATATGTCACAATTTGTGTTTGTTTACAAATAATAGCATTCTACTTTAACTCTCTCTCTTTTGCAATGTAACCAGAGAAAAACCTATCGATATTTCTCTCCGTTTACTTTTCGCTAATACTGAGATTCATATGTAAATATGTTATAAATCGTGTTTAGAAGAAGAGCGTCCGGTATAAAATATTAAAATTAGTTTTTCCGCCTACGTATTTTAATCTCTGTAACATGTGTATAATTTGAATAAGTTTACTATAAATATGTATATTGAATAATATTTCATACTTCTTTTCAATTGTTTTAATGTACATACATATATTACTTAATAAAAAATATTATTACACCTGCATAAAAAACTCGTATGGTAGGTTTATAGCAAGCTAGTGCAAGTAACAATCACAGCATGAATTTAGTTTTTAGGAGTTATATTTTACAGAAAAAAAAACATTATTAATTGAAAATAAACCGAATATGGATAAAACATTTCTCTTTATATTAAAAAAATTAAATATTATTTTATGTTTAACTCATAGCTAAAATACTATGAACCATAATTAAATCATAAAGTGTAAGAATTTGATACGTAGTTTATCTACCGATCTAGATAGTCAAAACATGTTCAAACAGAAGATCTGCGAGAAACATGTCTAAATACTGACGGCCGAAGATCAGTTTGTTTTGAAATGTCGTTCGCGACGATTGCAAGCCGTTCGTTTCATGTCACGATGAAACGCCCCCGATTTACGAAAATTACTAAGATATAGCGTAATGTGCGACTAATATTAGGAGATAACCTGACGTTTATAAATAAACTTCAAACAATTTTAGCTTTTATATATTTGTAATTAAACTCATATTCTGTTGCGAGACTTAACCGTGCTTTATTGTTCATTATAGCACGATTAATTTTCTTTGGTATAGAGCGGCCGATACATTACCATTATGCATTTGTATCTATGGATTTCTATTTGAATATCACTCTTTTTTATATTTTTAGAAAATCAAGTAGATTACACAACATTTTAAATGCACGGGTACACTTAATCAACTACTAAAATAAACGTTATTTCAATAGAAAGTGCTAATTTCAGAAATAAAATAAAGAAAATTATAGATATATAATTATATTATAAATAATTTTCAATCTAAGAAAGTATTCAAAATCATAGTTATTTTAAACTAAACGATACGAAAATCAAATTATTCTAAGAATCATTTCTACAGTGTTTACCAACTTGTTTTTGTCGTATTGGCAGTACCCCATGTTCCTGTCTGGGTGAAGAGAAGCGCGGGTGCGTCCCGTCATTCGCTACGTCCGCACAAAGCACCTCGGATTAATTTAATCCACTTGCTAAGATGAAAAGTCCTATAGAGTAGATTTGATGCACAGTAATCGCTTTATTAATCACTAGTGATTCAAAGCATTTTCTAGTAATTTGACTACTATATCATGGTCTTCAAAGAAAACATTTCGTAATTAGTTTGACTGTGTTCCGATTGTCTCTAGTCTCTTCGTATCTATCGGCAAGGTGTAGGAATGTAGCATTATATAATAATAGGTAGATGAAATATAAACATTGCATTTTATATAGCTAATATACCCCGTAAAGTTTAAACATAAACCATCTCTTTCCCCACACTTGGCTCATCAGTCGGCCAACAAATTAGTCGGTGTCACTATAATAATATACAGTAAGCGGCGTGGTGTACTCCGCAGGCCGAACCACGTCGCATAAATCGCTCAACACTGACGAGTAATGTTTTGTATGGAGATTTCTTTCGACGAAACCGCGGCTGCCGTGTAGTGGCCTTTATCTAGTCGTAAATTAACTCATGAAATTGATAAACGCGAGTAGTTTCTTTCTTTCTCCAACTGCCGACATATCGGCATAATTATTCTAATCAGATTTATGAATACACAGGTGCCATTCCTAAATATATTATAATATACGCTAACCATCCCCTACTTTAAATTTTTTACTGGAACAAATATCGTTTACATCCTTAGAATACATTTTAAATAAATTATATAATAAGAAAGTAATAATTGAACTATTATTTATAAAGATAAGATATCTTTTTATTAGATAGCATTTTATTTTACTTTTCCTTACTCTAACGCACACGTTAATTAATATGAATCTGCAATGTGAAGTCTCTATATGTTAGTTAAGCTATTCAGTGCGTACCTATTATGAAATCATGGTCTATTCTTGGCCTATTATAGCGCACATTAACATTCGTGAACTTCGAGGCCTTTATACTCGATATTGATATATGTACTATTTACAAAACAACAGACATTATTTATAGTTAAAACAAAATTTAACACCATTTATTTTATTTTAAGTCTCACGCTAGAATTCACCGAATTTTTCCACTTAAATTCTTTTCAACCCTGTTACAAATACACCGCAAGTGGTATTTTGAAACAATATACTCAGTTTAAAATCTTAACGACAATAGTTTTTCTAAAGCATAAATCACTAGTGCGAATTTCATGTTGCAAAACCATGAAATACAAAAGGTCAAACTGTATTGAAATCGCAATATTTTTTGTAGCAAAGAAAAGACTTTCTTAGTTATTGTTATAGTAATCGATCTCCTAATGGTCATTGGCCTGTCTATTATACTTTTACTTTCTTTGAAAGAGACTAATAATGACTTGAAAAAATTAAAGATTTGCATGGTACGGACCTACCAGGCAGGTAGTGTAATCGGTCGATTTGTCTTGTTGTCTGAGATGTCGTTTGTTTGTGTTCAGTGACCGCGACTGTGCTCTAGATAAAAGTAATAAATTACAGAGAACGGAAGGTGTTTATAATGGTCGCCGCCAATGGTGTAGCTCTCAGCATTCCCGATGCACTTTTACTTAAAAATTGAATTGAATCCGAATTAAACCTGTTGAACACTTTGCTTGATTCTTTAAAACGATATGTCGTAACTTACTACACATGATATATGAGCCATTAAATATTATATTGAATGCACATTAACGATATATTTATCTTAGCAATTTGAGTTTTTTTTTCTTTTAACGAAAAATCTCAAGCTATTTTAATATTTTAAATAGGTATATTACCTATAAAAAATATGCATATGGTATTTTAATGTTATTCACATGCACATTTTATAATTTTTAAACCTATAATTTTATTTATTCCGGACCAGACGATCAAGTGCCTAGCGTTGTGATTAGGAGCTTATTGTGGGTTAGATTATTGGCCATTTAAATCATTTAGAAGTTGTTGCAATATTTAACTAACGCTACCTCTTATATAGGTATATCAGTTTTCTGTACCTACCAGTATTTTTGTAAACTTAATAATTTTGCAACTTTTCTATTATTCCTTATCTACACAGTAGATATTTATATTATTTTGATATAATTTATGTATTTGATAAGATAGCCTTATGTATGTATATTAAAATTAAAAAATATTGTTTTTGCTATCTACTTTTTTAATATTAAATTCATCAATTTAACCTTCTATTAAAGATATCATATTAATAAAATTATTACGAATTAACAAACGGAAGGTACTTACATAATACGCTTATGGATAATATATATTTCTACTGCTTGCACGCGACTCCGCCCGCGTAGTTCAATTACTATATACTATAGGTATATTTATAAATTATACCCTATCTGTTAATCTGATGTATAAGCTATATTTGTACAGTTTTAATAAAGTACGTTTAGTAGTATTTACGTTAAAGAGATACAAAAATACATCACGTTTATAATTAGTAGGTCTATTTCTTGGAAGATTGGCATTTTCAAGAAAACTCTAATTTCATAGAATTTCTGCTATTATTTTTTAATATTATAAGAATTATAAACATATTTGCTTCCTTATACACTAAAGTTAAGTTATAAATAAAAGGCTGTAGGTACGAGGTATAACACCAACGAGACTCGTTCAACCAGATTTATTATAAAATTAATATTCAATTAGCTTTCCGCACATGAATCGGGCTGGGCGTGCGTATTATTAAGTTTTATTTATGGCATCATTTACGAACGATATTTTTAAAATTATTACCGGTTTCACATCGATGGTAATTGTGGACACGATCGCTTTGTGAAGCGTTCAAAATATCTTTGAATTTTAATTAAACTTTAAACACAGACATTTTTAATGAATTTTGAAATCGGCCAACATCTGAGCTGTAGGCTGTAGCTGGAGGGGTAACTTTATTTTTATTTATATACAATTCAGTTTCTAACATATATTTACATACATGAAACCATTAAAACAGTAAAATATAATAAAATTAAGGTAAGGATGCGTTAATACAATATGATTAGTAAGAATTGCTAATTAACGATTATCAAACGTTCCACATAATAAATAAATATAAATATGTTGGAACATTAACACACAGCACCATCTAGTTCCATGGTGATCTACCAGGCTTGTGTGATGATTATAAATATAAACGTCCATGACTAGAGTACCATATCGTGCTCATCACACAAATAAATCCCTCCAGCGGGACTCGAACCCGCGACCGCTGGCACAGCAAGTAGGGTTACTACAAACTGAGCCAAACGTGTCGTCAAATCTATACATATGTATATTTTATTATATAATAAAATTGTAATTTTAATATATAATAAAACTAACGACTCACGCTCGCTTCGCTCGCGTTCGTCCCGAGGTTTTTTTTTTATGCGATTCAGTAACAAACGAGCAGACAGACCACCTGATGGAAAGCAGTACCTGTCGCCCATAACACCTACGGTTCATGCACTTAGGTTTTAAATAACAAAAATGCAGAACCACAGGTGCGTTATCACTGTGAGGACTAAGATGATATGCCTCTTGCCTGTAATTGCGCTGGCTACCTTATCCTTCAAACCGGAACACAACAATGCAATCATTGTTGCTTGGCGGCAGAAATAGATAAGGGGGTGGTACCCATCCAGTCGGACTCCTCAGGCTTGACAGAGTCCTACCACCGGTACGTTTTCACGGTTAGCTGTGTTTATACATAAATAGTAGCTTGCTACTTCTAAGATATTTATTTAAATTATATAGCGATTTACGTTACGTACGTACGCCGTACGCGGATTTTGTTCACAATTTCATGGGTTTTAATTTTTTTTCACGGAACCCTGATTCTTTTTCTAAAATAAAAGTAGCCTTAGTTACTCCATATAACAGCAGCTATCTGCTAGTGAAAGTCCCGTCAAAATCGGTAAAGCCATTTCGGAGATTAGCCGGAACAAACAGACAGACAGACAAAAATTGTAAAAAATGTTGTTTTGGTATGTGTACCGTTTATATATCCATATGCATTTAGTAAAAAGCGGTTATTTTAATATTACAAACAGACACTCAAATTTTATTTACCTGTAGGTATAGATTGTAACTAAGCCGAATCTGTAAATTAAATATTTTTTGGAAAATCATATTGAAATAGACTTTATTATCGATGGAGAAGCCAAATCTATACCTAGTTTTTAGATTTTTTTGTCTATCTGTCTGTCACCGCATCACGGAAAACTACTGGACAGATTTTGATGAAATTTAGTATGATAATAGCTAGTTATCCGGGACAACATATAGGATAAATTTTACTGCGGGAAAATATCTCATCTCTGAGCTAAACGTTAAAACGTAACTAGGGACGCACCCGATCGGAGCGACGCGAGAGTGAGTTGCTAGTTAGGGTATAAACTCAATAAAAAGATGTAATAAAATTCTGAGTCGAATTACATGAAATATTTTTTGGAAAATCTTATTGAAATAATCATTATTATCGATACAGAAACCGATTCTATAGAATTAGAATATTTGTCTGTCTGGGAACGCACCATGTGAAAATCATTTGACAAATTTTGATGAAATTTGGTATAATTATAGCTAGTTATCCGAGCCAACATATAGAATATTTTTTACTGCGGGAAAATATCTCATCTCTGAAAAATCTACACTAACCGTTAAAACCTACCTAGCGACGAACCCGAACGAACCTGAAAAAAAACGAGGGTGAGTCGCTTGTACTAAATATAAAAGATAATATCTAAAAGACCGATATTTTTAAGAAACTGACTTTTCCTTATAAATCCTTAAAATAGAACTTGATGCTTTTAATTAGTTACTTATTTCTACACTTACGAATATATTAAAAGCTTGCGAGACCACCTGAGTAGTTATTGAAATGGTGCCGCAATTAGGTAAGTTAAATATATATTCAGTGAGGAATATACCAGAGCTTGCGACTCACCCTCACTCCGCTCGGGTTCGTCCCTACTTACGTTTTAACGTTTAGTATAGATTTCTCAGAGATGAGATATTTTCCCGCAGTAAAAAGTATCCTATATGTTGACCCGGATAACTAGCTATCTTCGTACCAAATTTCATCGAAATGTGTCCAGTAGTTTTCCCGTGATGCGGTAACAGACAGACAGACAAAAATTCTAAAAACTATAGATTTGGCATCGTTATCGATAATAAAGTCTATTTCAATAAGATTTTTCAAAAATATTTCATATACAGATTTGGCCTAGTTACAATTTTATTATATAATAACTAAAGGAAATTAATTAATACTTCTATTTAGTTTTTACAGATTGTATTTTAGTTGTAATACGATTATACAAAAGCTTACATTTGAGGTAGGATGTACCAACAAATTATCATTTGCAAAAACAATTAATTAATTATTTTTTCTCAGGAATTATAAAAAAAAGTCATACATGACTATGAATAAATAATAATCGTTTCATTATTATTACAAGTACCCATCTAAATATTTATATGTACTTTATATATACTTTTCAATTTCAAAAAAGAAATAAATGCTCAATACGTGATACATTTTTGTTACCCATTAATATTTATATTACGGGATAACTTTGGTGATTGTAAACGGATTTACATTTTTCTTTCCTAATGAATTTTTGGAAGTGGTGCTTTGCCGTAACATCTACAATCGCTCTCCCTCATAAATAGCTTTTAACATCGCTAAATGCGATCGACGTAAGTCATTGTTTTCAATATATGTAAGTAAAACAGTGGTAACTATAACAAAATGACTGATACTGCTTAAAGTTTCACATAATACATAATTATGGCAGACACTTAGAGAATAATTTAATATCTCCATATCGAATTAGACCATTGGAGAGCTCCAATAGGAATTTATCAACGGCGCCGTCTGCGCCCGCGCAGATTTATTGCGCGTTATGTAAATGTGTACAAGATATTAGCGTCCCTAATAATTCTACGTCGTGATTAATTCGATTCGAACGAATTCACTCTTAACGCCATGTTTTAAAACCTAATCGGATATCAGCGGACTCCCTTTTATATAATTACCACTGTTTGCTCATTCCTATAATTCACTGGTCAAAGAAATATATATATGCCCACGTAGCCCATGTAGCATACATACTTGCTTATGTATATGGTTTTGTTGCCTTGACGATGTAGATATACCTTACATGTCTTACATGTCATATCGTTGTTTCTCTATGCTTATTTTGAGCTATGGCATAGTCAGTGTTATAATGTATTTACTCATCTACTATTGAGAGAACAAATATCATCTATACATATAATATTTCAATCAAGCAACTTCACAGTGCGTTTCTTGCATTCAGATTGCCAGACGCTAATGAGTCTCCTCTCCCTCCCTCCACCACAAAAAGGTGAACGCACGTGGGGGAACAACATAGTGACCATAGGTGAAGTTAGGATAATAAAGCCTAGTTCAGTTTAATTCTCTTATTTTTGGCTTCGAATCATTAAAGAACGCCTAAAGTAGATAATTAAAATGTCTGTTTGTAATGCCAAAATAACAGCTTTTTACTAAATGCATTTGAAATTATATACGGTACTTATAAAAAAAAACACTCTTTTTTTATTTTTGTCTGTCTGTCTATCAGCCTTTCTGTCTGTCTATTTCGGCTAATCTCCGAAATGGCTGAACTGATTTTGACGGGACTTGTAATAAGTGTAAATGTAATAAGGAGTAACTAAGACTACTTTTATTTTTTTAAAGAATTAGGGTTCTGCATAAAAATATTAAAATATACCTAGGGACGAGTGAAGCGAGGGTACCTAAGTTGCTATTCTTTAATATAGTATATTAATAACTGAAGACCCAACCCAGTTAAATGTATTAAAGAGTCAATGCATTCTGTAGTCATATTGATACCCAACCTGAACTACTTGCTGAAAACAAAAACAAGATTGGTCTAATAAAACGCAGAATGTGAGTAGCGTTTTAAGTAGACCCGTGATAGGTAGGCTACAAGTAAAAATAATTACGCCATATTTCTTCACAGAAGGAACTATATTCTTTGAAAGGAAATTAAACTTTATTGTGCAAAACATAAAATAACATTTTACAACACAACAAACTCTATGGCCTATCTTTGTGATTACTTACAGACGAGATTAGTAGCTTAACGGCATGACCTTTACGGAATTATGGGAATGAATAATTATTTTAAATGGCTCAAAGTCACTAACTTTTTCTGCATTCAAATAAACAAATGTGGTTATAAATCTCACAGCTTACTATTTTGAGCCGCTGCCTGTGAATGAAGCAGATAAATTGAAATGGGTAAAGAAGTAGTACGTACACTATTCTGATTGTAAGAGTACGTATTTAAAGTTTTAGTTTATATATAAATAAATGTATTTTCAATGAGTAAGAATGTCTTGTATTGTTAAGCTAATTTATGACATGAAAAATTGTAATGAAAGTTTCTAACTTCACTTTTTAACTAAGTATTATGCTGATTACTTAAAATAAAATTTAATAAGATGAAAAACAAATTGAACATAAATCCAAAAATATAACATTTAATGATAAAATAATATTCATGTAGATATGTCTTATATATGATAAGGTATGAATACCATCTACGAATTAATTTGCATCAATAATAGTTGCAAATTTGATGCCCTAGCCGACGCATATATTGTCTAAAATTAAAAGTAGGCGGGCTTTATGCAACTCTACATACACCTATCAAAACTGTTCTTTTGATTAAATGAACTGGTTTAACGCCTTTGATACTAAATAATATATTTTATTAATAAATTCAAAAACAGTATTTACTTAATACTATAAGTATTTTTTCTAAATTTTGTTCCTCAAAAATCTTTAATGCAGGATAAAAAATAACTTACATTCCCGTATAAATCCTAGATTATGTACATGTGTATTCAATGAATAATTGAGCATCTCTAAAGGTAAGGTAAGATTTTACTTTTATCATCCGTCAGAAACAAATGGATAATAAAACTCACTCACATATTTTTTAATATTTCGGTATAATCTATAAAAATGAATCACCACAATGTATGTACACGCATAACTTCTGATCGACTGCACCAAATTGGATAATTTTTTCTTTTTTTGTTATTGTCAGGACAATTATTTTTATAGAAGAAAGTTAAAATAATTTTTTTTACTAAAATAAGATTTTTTTAAATCTCATGATATGAAAAGTGAGTGAGTGAAATAGTCGGAAATCATTCCCTAAGGGGGTGAGAATGGGTATGAAAGTTTGTATGAGAAAGCAAGCTAGGGACGAACCCGGGCGAAGCGAGGTTGAGTCGCTAGTAGCTTAATAAAATTAAACATTATTGCTGCCATTTTGCCAAAAAAAGGCACAGTCTATTTCTTTTAAATACAGTACCTGGGCGACCGAGCTTCGCTCGGAGTTCTTGAAAGATTGTATATTTTACATTAAGTGACTAAGTGTTACTGAGAAAGTTGTAGAGATGTCGCGATAAGAGCAATTTTCTTTTTAATTTGGCTTAAACATAATTTTACATTGACTAAGTGTTACTGAGACAGTTGTATAGATGTCGTGATTAAATTTTGCGTAGAATAATGCATAAGAAAAACGCATGAAAATTCGAAAACACGCGTTTTCCCAGACATGTGACTAATCTAGATCAATTTTTCGCCCCCGAAAGCCCCCATATACCAAATTTCAGCAAAATCGTTAGAGCCGTTTCCGAGATCGCCGGTATAAATAAATAAATAAATATATAAATATACAAGAATTGCTCGTTTAAATATATAAGATATGTCTTTAAAATATTCTATATCATAGAGTACCTATTACCTAAACATTTGATCACAAAAATGACCAGAATGACGTAATAAATATTTTGGCCTTCATTTATGTTTTTAGACAGAATCATAGTAGGTAAATTAAAAAAAACCTTATTACTTTTTCCTATTCTATTGTTGATGTATCTATATAATTTTATAATTTAAACTTTTTAATATAATTTATAGTATTTACTTCCTTTTTGTATTCGGCATAATACTTACATTTATTTTTTACAGAACTACTTTAAAATAACAAATTTATAGTCAAATTGAGTAAAAGATGACCTGCCAAGAGCATAAAAAACCTAATCGAATTACATTTTAAATCCAGTATCGTCACTTCCAAAAATATTGTAATTTTCCAGCCTAGGTTTAGAATTCTAGCTCGAAATTCATAATACTAGACAGGAACTATATTTTAAAAATTCAGCCGCTATTCTTGATAAATGTGTCTGTTTGTATCGAATATTGCGGGATGACCTGCTTGACGATGCACCGACTGGTCATAATGGGCAGATGTTATTCACACGTTTACTCCTTAGTAACATCATATTTTTTATTTGAACGATATTCCATATTTCAAATTTTGCTGTAATTCAACGCGATTTATTACATTTCTGTTTATAAAAAAGTTGTATTACACTAAAAAATAAAATAAATTATACATATTTTTTCGAATTCTTTAATTAAATTTTATATAACATTATTATTATTTTTATATATAAATATATTTTAGCAGTTCATAATAAGCTTATAGTTCTTATGCAATCCAAGGAACTCATTAACTATAATTGTTAGAAACAATTCAAACACGATTTTATATGCACATATTATATGTATACATATTCCACGTTTAAATTCTACTTCGTAGTTTTCAAAATGCGAAAGTTTGTACGTGTGATGTATGTGTATCTTTGTTACCCCTTCACGCCGAAACAGCTAGACAGATTTGTATAAAATTCAGTACAAAAATAGACTAAGACCGGGAGTAATGCCTAGGCTGGGCTACTGTTGGGCACCTAGGGACGCCTACACGAGTCAAATCGCTAGTTAAGATAGACTATATCAAAAACATTGTATTCAACCCTTCTTTTACATCCCACTGCTGGGCACGAGCCTCACTTCAATTCGAGGGGGATCAGGCCATAGTCCACCACGCTGGCCAAGTGCGAGTTGGCGGACTTCACATGTTTTTCGAAAACTTGTTTAATTCACTCAGACATGCAGGTTTCCACACGATGTTCTCATTTACCGTAAGTTAAGTGGTAATCACATTGGAAATGATTCGCACATGAAATATCACAGAAGCGAGTCCCGGGACTTCTCCGTTCTGAAACATTACTCATATTATATGTACTCACATATTACATAATTAAAACTAAGCCAAGACTAGCTTATCCAGCCTCCGCGGCTTATCCGCTAGTGATCGTAGAATTGACCACAGCTATAAAAATATACGTGACACTTTTATTACATGTATTCTGTTTTCATCTAGATGTCATTAGTCATGTCCACTTTGATGTTTTATCACTAAACATTTTTATGTTGGCATATCCGAGACCCGTTATTAAGTATCCACGTTGATGGAAAGATATACGGTCAATAGAAAAACATTTGGAATGATTTCAGCAATCATTTTTTATGTTCTGATTTAGTTAAAGTGGCATAAGCGATTAAAATGAAACAAGTGTTATATAATAAAGATTTAATAAAACATAGTGTAGTGAGGTCATATTGTATATAATGTCTTTTAATTTTAATTTTTATAAAGTAACTTTCTAAATTATTTACTTGGTAGATATATGTGATTAAAAGTATAAAAATAACACTATACAAAAAGTGATGAGTTTAAAATATGGATATTTCTGAACAAACAAAATGTTTCCAAAAATAAGCAGAAGCATGTATGGCATTTTGTTCATATTTGTCTTGTTTCTTTTGCAAGTTTTGCTTTTTGTTTATATCTGTATATATTTTAATAGCTTCCCGTCCGGACTGATCCATCATCGTGTTAGGTGGGCTCGAACCAAAAAACTGATTTTTTTACAGTCAGCTCCTATAATTGGCAAATAGGTAACCATTAAGTAAAGTTCTTTTTTAAACAAAATATTAAAAAATAGTGGCATACCTACTTCATTTGGGAAAAAACATTTTTCCGGTTAAATAAAAAAATAATCTTAAAATAAAAGACCCGACAGGCTGCTGTTTTTTATATTTATAATGCTAATAATAATACAATTATTTATAAAATCATTGCAATTTTATACTATTACGCTTTATCATAAAGATTATTGAGTACATTATTTATGTTGGATAATAAAAACCTGCAATTCAACAGGTAAATTGACCGACGGTTCATAAAATCTATATTAAACGAAAATCGTCTCCAGGAAGGCTATTTTAGTTTTCAAATTTTAGACTCATCCATAGGTAATACGATGTCATTCATTTAAAATTCGACCATGCAATATGTCTAGACGGAATATAAAATACTAAGTGACCTAGAATTATCTACCTATAAAGGATGTTTTTTTCTATTACGACGTTATTTAATTTACAAGAAGCAAGAACAAGAGAACAAGTAATCTATACATATAATAAAATTGTAACTAAGCCGAATCTGTACATTGAATATTTTTTGGAAAATCTTATTGAAATAGATATTATTATCGATAAAGATGCCGAATCTATAATTTTGAGAATTTTTGTCTGTCTGTCTGTCTGTCTGTTACCGCATCACGGAAAAAACCACTTGAGAGATTTTGATGAAATTTGGTATGATGAGCTGGTTATCCGGGTCAACATATAGGATACTTTTTACTGCGGAAAAATATCTCATCACTGAGAAATCTATACTAAACGTTAAAACGTTAAAACCCGAGCGGAGCCAGGGTGATTCCCTAGTACATATATAAATGTATGGTTTCAAAAAGCATAATCCTTTCTGTTATACAGTTATAAGTGTTCCTTATTTAAGAGTGCGTTTCATAATATGACAAATTTTGTCTTGCAAAATCTGTAATAGTTTTTTTTAATTTGCTAATTGCAAAAACATGCAACACTATCGTTATAACGTCTATAACGTCTTATTTCGCTAGATTTATATTAAAGAGAACTGAGAAAGTAAAGTATCAAAAAGACTAATAAGGACAATTTTTTTATTATTTTTACATTAAACAAGTGTATAGAAAAGCCCCTGAACGTCCAGTTAAAGTTACATACATATGTATAGATATGTTATTATTTTTTATAATTATTATTCTTATAATTAACTTATGTGCAAATGGTTATTTGCGCAGTTGGTGCCATGTTGATTATAAGGCTTATTTGGCATCAACTATACTACAGCATTTTTTAAAGCTAATGTTTAACAATAATATGATGAGTGAGAAATTGTAAATAATTACACTTTATATGGATAAAATTAATTTATTAGTCTTTGAGCGGTCTAACAACATAAAAACTTTAAAATTGTAGAGAATATTCATTAGGTACTCCTTGACGACTTGAGTTGACTAGTAATATTAAAAAAAAAACAAAGGTAACAAATATTTAAAATATTACCTGCACATGATAACAGTTAGTAAAATAATATTCTGTTTGCCCTTTTGTCTTCTTTATTAGAAATTACGTTGAATTAGACTAAATTTAAATTAATAGATACATAGTAATTCTTCTAGTGTTTTAAACCAAAAAAAAAAAAATGGAGGAAAATCTCTTTCTAATCTAAACACATTATGTGCAGTTATTATAAAAATAAATGGATTCTCTCCTTATAAATCTATTGAAAGAAAGATAAAAAATATCATCAATAGTGTGTATTAAAGCAAAAGAAATAGAATGGAAAAACGTTGTCCACTGTAAGTAGAGCCTTAGCGTCACATTATGTATATAATGACGCCGCAAGCCTTGATATATTGCAAAATAATGTAACAGGCTGCTCTCCTGTCACTAAGACATATCGCTTATACCTGTTCAGGAGTCTTTTTAACCATCTATAGTCATCTGCACTTCCTAATCATATCTAATTCAAATTAGAAGTTTAATGTAAGCATTTCATCAAAATCACCATATTTCTGAATTCGCATTGAAATTCATATGCCCTCGTATTGTGTCCATTCGTTTCGACTCTGTACAAGGATTATGTTAAAATAATGCTGTCAGTCAGTTGTTTGTGCATCGAACTGTCACTAACATTTCAATCACGTAGGGTTTTTGCTGCAACATCACTTACAGTACTTCGGACGACATCGAATATTTATGGTTTTTAAACATCTTTATTGACGCGGGTTTGACGTCTCGACGGAATAAGGGAGATATTTGAATGCTTGTGCTGTATTTATTAACGTCGCCTTTCTTTTATCTATTGATATTGTGATTTTATTAATAACTCTTTGATATTCGTAGTAATTTTCACAAAATTGTCGCAGATTTACACGTATGATTAAATATAAGATAAGACAAAAATCTAAAACACATACTATGTAAGTTTCAAATATTAGAGCACAAAATGTACCAATTTAGAAACGTAAAACTATCTTAATTTTAGTATCACTCAAACAATGTAGCTTAGATGTTATTCTATGTATAACGCTCGTCTATCATACTTGGTAAGATCTATTAATGATTCATATTTCTAAAGTTGTCAATAGAATTGATAAACATCGCGGTTAATAGTCGCTTATTTTAAAAGCGATTCATTAGTGGTCGAGGCTACTTAAAGAAATGTAACAAATGACACAGTTTAATTTGGAAGACAGAGTCAGACAGGCCGCGTATCGATCAAGAGTGGACTGGCGGGCATCCAAACCGACCAAGTGGTGGGCTGTACTGACGACATAACGTGACAGGTGCGCCGTGCGGCATGCAACTAGGAGTCTCCGACGACTGTTCACACAATCCTCGAGCCCTTTTAATAATTAATCACTTGAATCTTTTCACTAATAAACATGATCTTATTCTGAACATCTTCAATTTATTCTCTTATATATAATAACACGTTAATTTAAATTTACTTAGCAGATGAAAAATAAATATACAACGTTGCAATGGAATATCTCCACGTGTATCACAATAAATTATAGCAATATATCACAATGAATATTTTATATAAATTCTCAGCAGAAATCTCGCTTTGAATCGTGCGCATTGCCGCAAGCTGTACATCACAATCGGGCAAGCGTGGCAAGGCACGAAATCGATCGAGCCAACTATTCATTGGCGCTCAAACAGGCATTCAGTTCTATATTAGCGATCCTTATTTTCAAACTACTACAATACATACTTCACTTTTATAGTGAACACCTTATGTAAACTAAGTAATGTTTATTTAATTTAACCCATTTTTTTTCCAGGTACTGTGAATGCAAACGGAGAAACAAAACGTCAGAGGACGTCATACACTAGATATCAAACATTGGAACTCGAGAAGGAGTTCCACTTCAACCGGTACCTGACACGAAGGAGACGAATCGAGATCGCGCACGCGCTCTGTCTCACCGAGCGCCAGATCAAGATTTGGTTCCAGAACCGACGCATGAAGTGGAAGAAAGAACATAAGATGGCTTCTATGAACATAGTTCCATATCATATGAATCCGTATGGCCATCCCTACCAATTTGACCTTCACCCAAGCCAATTCGCTCACCTGTCAGCATAGGATCAGTGGAATTTTTCGAATAGTGGATAACTGATTTACTAACCCCAATAGTCGACCGTCATATAACGGAGTTGTATGTAACACCATTTCTAAGAAATGGAATGTTACAGCGACTAGACTAGATCAGTTATTCGCTGCTCGAAAAATTTATAATAATATAGACTAAATTGTTAAAGTTGTTGTTGTGACGTTCAGTGACGATTTAAATTAAAAAGTGCTTGTATATGATACGTACCTTCAAATGAAAATCTGAAGATAAAATCAAGATCAAGTGAATGAAAAGAGTGAATTTTCTATATTAACAAATATGAACTTACTTTTCCGGATATTTCTACTTTAAAAGTGAACATTTATTATAAAAAGTGAATTAATATTTCACTTACAAGTTAACGGCATTGCGTTAAGTTGTTGATTTAGAAAGAATTTTGCCTAGTCATAAGCTATAATTTGATCTGCATATATTCCTAAAATTGTAAGATAAAAACAATTAATAATAGTGTGATGGCTAGTTAGATTTAAGCTTAGGCATGTTTGTTAGACTGGACTTCTTAAAACTATGAAAGATCTACTCAAACAAACATATTTACAAGTTTATATGTATAGGACAGCCGTCTCCCAATATAACAAATTCGGAAATGTACAGGGATAAGGTAAAATTCGGCGAATACAAAAATGAAATATAGTAATATCGAATATGGATAATTTTACTTTAAACATTTCATTACGATAACTAGTAACAAGTTAAAACCTAAAAGATTAGCAAGGGCTTGTAAAAACACTGTGAACTTTATAACAGGATATAAGCTCAGTTATTATAGAAATCTGTGAATAAGTAGTTATTTGTTCTTAATGTAAATATATTAAATAAATTGTCATTAGTAGGTATCTGAAAAAGTTTAATATATTCATATAGTGTCAACTTTTTCGATGAACTGTTTTATGTTCCTGTTCTTAGTTGTAAATAACAAATAATACGAATATAGAAACAAAAAATAAAAATATTATTATTTAGATTATCTTTAAATAGTTTTAAATCTACCAACGATACCAATTTTAAATAATTCGTATGACTATTGCGTACTTTAAAATCTTTAATGTCGTATTTGTAATATGTACTTAAAATGTAGTTAGTGTGTAAAGTTTTAATTTCTTCCTTGGAATATTGTAATGTTACCTTTCTCTTGTCTTATGAATCTTTCGTTAAAAACATTCGCATCTCATTTTTGCTTGAATTTTTGTTACAATTTTATATAAATGTCGTGGGCAGCTGTGATATTTTGTTAAATTTTATTCTTTAACTACCTTTGTGTTTCATATTTAAAATCTATCAGATCGCACACATGATCATTTCTACCTATTTTTTTATTCTGTTTAATTTGTTGCTTTATTTATTTGTTTGTAAATATTAGATAATCACATAGTATAACTCAATAATGTAAATCAAAATTGCTAGAAGCGGTTACTAATTTACGGTTTGTTTCTTGCGGTTCTAAATTTCTCTAAATTGTAAATTTTATGTGCAATAGGATGTGGCCTATTATTTGATCTGTCTCCGTTTTTCCTATTTTTGTATATTATTGTTTATTTACTTGTGTTATTTCTTTCTAATTAATAAATATAAATAAATATCTTTATCGTTCATTCCAGTTAAAATGAGAGCTCTAGGGAAGTATGCTACATGATCATTTAAATTATTGTATTGTATGAATAAATTGTAATAAATTTGAAAAATTGGTGAAGATGATAAAATAAATTATGAAGATAGATATGTGTTTCATTGTGTACATACTATCCAAAAAACAATTAAGAAAAATGCATCCAAAACATAACTATTATAAAACTACTACACACATAGTGAATTTCAAAGGCAATAAATAGTAAGTAATTAAGGACAAATATGTAATGGTGAACAATACGTTTCTCATTACTTGAAGAGTTTATAATAAATTTACAGCGTAAAAAGTTTAATTTTACAGCGTAAAAAGTTAAATTTTAAAATTTATTTTAAAGTGTTTAAAATGGAGGTTTATATTTATCAAAACTAGACATTTTAATGAGTATTGAGGACACAAGATATTACGTACATATTGTGGGTGACTTTGTTTTTTTTTATTTTGCTGTGTTTGTAAATGTAATAGTACAGTACAGTCTTAATCAGTAAAACGATATGAATAAAAAAAAACGATTGAGTGTCACTGCCCTCGTACTTCTTCGGCATTGAGTGAAACATGAACGATATTCCACTTCTCTTCTCTATTTCTTAAACTAGTGTGGTTTTTAATACTAGTGTTTATATCGCCAAGAACCAACGACATACTCGCATTTTTTTATGTTACTAGGATTGTGATAGCACTAGTGAAATTTAGAAATAATTTCAGAACTAGTTTGCAAATTTCCCTTAAAATATAAACAAAATCTAGAGGTAACACCTTTCCAAGATTAAATCAAGCTCTTGTACATTGTTCCTTCTGCGCAGATAAAATTTTAAAACAGATCCAATATTAGTTGTAATTGATAACAGAATTTTCAATAATTGACATCCCCAGACCTCAATTAGAGATAGAAAAATATCGGAATTAATGAAAGTAAAATTTTTGCCTTTAAAGTTTTGACACAAATTTAGTTTCTTTTTTAGATTTATTGATGCACAAAGTCGATAACTCTACTAATAGCTAGGTTAAAGAAGACATATTAAGCTTAAACTGAGATATATTAACTTTTAGCTAAAGTATCAAATATTTTTCAAAATTCTAAAGTATCTAAACATAAATTTAAAAACATAATATATTATTATATGAAAACGAGGATAAAACAGGAAAAGATAGAAGATAGATCCGAAAGAAACTGAACCTGACGTAAGAAAATTTGGACAATGTACTCGTACATATTATTAAGATTTCTACAAAAATGAATTATTATTTGTTTGTTTGTTCTATCATTAATTAAAAATTTTACTTAAAAGTGTTACCTATGTTTAAAAAGAATATCATCTTTCGTTTTTTTTTAATTATTTCAAATTTAATAGTAGTTTTCCGAATAGTGTATTGATATTTCTGAAATTACTAAATTCCCTGTCTATATAATTTTTAGTATTTTTTTTTATTTACCTCTTTATTTTTGGCGCAAACTTTGTAAAATATTTTTATTATGTGAATTTTTATTACTTGAAAATAAAATACTTAAATATTGTTGTTTTTCTAGCAATTATTAGTGTCCTGAATTCTTTTGATCTGAGGGTCTTTATAGTTAACCCTTGATATTTTAATTATAACCGTGTTTTTAAATTGTACTAAATTTATATCCTCTAAATACGTAATATAAGTAAACAAATTCTTCGCAAAAGAAGGAAAATATCTGAGTTCATTTGAACATTTGCTGCAACCGCCAACTCGACGCCTTCGTATTGAGTGATGATAAATGATAGTACCAATGACATCCAACGAGGGGGCGCTAGCGCACCACGTGGCAACAAAGAGTCGAAAAATGTGAAGGTTGCTTTAGTTTGTAGGTCGCGGGCGTATCGGAGCCTTAACCTATAAATCATCCTGTCGGAATATTTTGCTTTATACACTGTTACGGTTATCCTATGAAACAGTGAAAACTACCAATGAATACCTTACGAATATTTTATCTTGGCTAAGAGAATAAGTTTGTGAATAAATAAGTAATGGCATATTCCATTTCTTGCAGTCAACATCATGCTAATTTTATAGTAAACTTGTATTGTAAGTACAGTGAGTTTTCATGTGCGAATAATTTTTAACTCGAAACCACTTGTCTTACGTTGAATAAAAACATCACTAGGAAATCTGCACGTCTGAGAGAATCTAGTAAGTTTTCAAAAGACATGTGAAGTCCGTCAACCCGCACTTGGCCAGCGTGGTGGACTATGGCCCGATCCCATCGCGTTGAGTTCTCGGGCCTCCCCCGCGCATGATGATATTTACCTATATGAAAATAAATGAACAAATCTATATGTTATACATAAGTAGATATTATATTGAATGTAAATTTTTTGTGAAACTTTGATGTTTTCCCACGTACAATACGGGATGTTCGAATACTGGTTTGCTTGGATTTTAAATTACTGGTCTCATTATAATAACATTAAAAAGTAGATATATATTATGTAATATGTACATATGTACAATGTACATATATATGTACATATTTATGCTTATCACCTTAATACCTAGACAAAGTCAGGATGAGTCACTGGTATCAAACAAATTTTTAATATTTTATTATCTTGCAAAGAGAAAACGTCACATTTGAGCTTACATTTTAAAAGCATCAGATTCAAAGCGATACACACCGTGGATTCTGTGTCACACTACAATGACTACATAATATTATTAATGTTGTGTCCGATCGCAAGATGCAAGATACCTTGCATTAAAGAGAACTCAGTGTCGCGAATCATTTTTCATCTGATGCCCACTGTATCGTCTTGTATGACATTGTTTTGACCGATAAAAGCGTTTAAGGTAAAACGCACGCACAAATCAAGTTTGGCGTTTATTTTATTATTTGTTTTACTTTTTCATATACTTTTAGATACATTATAGTAGGTATTCATTAAATTTGCACGGAGCTGAAGGTACCTATATTTAATTTTAACTAATATGAAATTGATTTAGTGTTTATACTTTGTTTGTTTACGTCTTGATGGCTAGAGGCTTATAAGGATAGAGACTGTTTTACAAAATATCTTTATATCAATGAATAGATTCCGATCCATAAGCTGTTTTATATGTCCTACCGGTGGTAGGACTCTGTCAAGCCTGAGGAGTCCGACTGGATGGGTACCACCCCCCTATCTATTTCTGCCGCCAAGCAACAATGATTGCATTGTTGTGTTCCGGTTTGAAGGATAAGGTAGCCAGCGCAATTACAGGCAAGAGGCATATCATCTTAGTCCTCACAGTGACAACGCACCTGCGGTTCTGCATTTTTGTTACTTAAAACATAAGTGCAGAACCATAGGTGTTATGGGCGACAGATACTGCTTTCCATCAGGTGGCCTGTCTGCTCGTTTATCACTGAATGTCATAAAAAAAATTTAAAAAAACAATGTAATTACTTATTAACCACAAGTGTTAACTTATTTCGTTATAAAAATCATTTCAATCTCTTTGTTTCTTGTGATAGAATAAATCTCAACAAATGACCATACTAACATACACACTTTCGCTTTTATAGGTAATTTATTAGTTATTACTAATAACACAATATCACAGTACAGAAAACTATGTTAATCGAAATTCTCAGTATATAACTCTTATTATAACGTATTTCCCGTGGTAATGAGATGCTTATGAGCTTAGGTCACTCTTCAGTCCTGTAATTATCTCAACATCTGATTAGTCACGACAAAATAAATATAAATACTTTTATATTTATAATATTGGTATATAAGAACTTCTAAAAACTCCCTCATTTCCCTCGCCGTTCGAGTGCTAATAGCGCGGACTTTATATTACTACCTGTTACTAATACATGTAATATAATATATTATAATACTTGGGTTACCACTTTCCAAACACTATCCAGTTGACATAGACAGTGTTGACGATGTAGAAAGTATTTAAAATCAACGGAGACAAAACTTATTCATTATATACATATTTTTTAAATATTTTACTACCTCAAATAATCTGTAGGTAACCATTCGCTATCAAAAATATTTATTTATTATTAAAAAAAAACAAGAAAGTACGAAAAAATTTTTTTTAACAAAAAGTAAAATGCGACATCTACAGCTATTTACCAAAAGTTTTACCTAAAAAGATTTCCTCTGAAGGACAGCTTTTAGTTCAAACACGTAAGAAAAGTGACAGAAAATGAGAAGAAGTTCTGACATTTTCCGATAGATGGCGACAAATACACACAGGTGCTTTAAATTTCTAATAAGAAATTTTCAAATTTTTAAAAATACCGCAAGGCTAATGTTTAGAATAATATGTTACATTAATATACCAAAAATATCACCAAACCTTATTTATATTACTTCTATTGTATAAGCTTTTGATTATCAATCAAAATACGGTTTTAATATGCGTACATATTCAGGGTTTGAGTACAAGTTCGAAACATTAAACGTTGTACCTATCCAACCAAAGATGTCGCTACTGTATTGTTGGTAAAGCAGTCCATAGTAGAAAATTTTCAATGACATCGACTGAGCTTTGAGAAAGCTCTAGGGTAGCTTTGTAGAAAGACGCGTTTCATAAGTGTTTTTAGCATATTTTAATATTTTCCTTGTTCTAAACAAACGTTGACGATGGCGGCTATTTCAAAAAGGTAAGATTATTTGACATAATCGTTTTTTTATTCAATGAAACGGATTTTACATCATCAAACAGAAAATCGTTATTTTCCTGTGACGTGATTGCGTTTTGGCAGCCACAGATAGAAGATGCACCAAATATTACGTGATATAAAGTTTATTTCTATTGTTTCAAAGACAAAGCCTTATTATTCATTTAATGTTCCAAAACTCTATATGAATCTGTAAGATAAAGGAATATATTTGTAAATATAGATATTTGACAAAATATAATTAAATATTAAAAACGGTTAACGTTACCATCAAGTAATTAAAATGATATTAGTTTAAGATTATGTAATGTAAATTTAAGTTAAATTAAATATTAATATCAACCAAAATAATATTATAGTATTTACGTCACTTTTACTTTTAAATATTTTATAATAACGTTTAGCTCTACAATATTTCTTTGTATTATTTTTATTTTATAGGTAAAACTTGTTTATTAGATAAATATATCTCATAATATCAATAGGATTTAAAAAATATTTTTCTGTATAGCATAATTGCTAATATTATAAAAAAACATAAGCTGCATTAGGAAAAAAAACATAAACAAGATTATATATTTGTATTACCAAATGGGATTATATATTTAATCTGTATTTACACTATTTAGTCAAAAAGGAGAAAAGGATTTAGTCCAAGTAAAAATTCCACCGTCAAACTAATCGTAGTAGCGGGCGCTTGTTAAAAGGCAGGCATAAAAACCGTTGACGTGAAATTTATACCTGACTTCCATGAATGGCGATATTTTTGTTTAAAGGTTTAGCTAAAAAAGCAATAAAATATGGCCGCCACAAAGGCACCTCTGGCGCGCCTGCGCCGACTCGGGACTTGCGCATTTTGATTGAACGAAATTGGGGTAGTTACTACGGCTTCTAGATTAAAAGACTTTCGAGTGAGTTTCAAAAGTAAGGGATAAAATATTTTAACTTGTATACTAAGCCATATGCAAAATGTATTGAATATTTGTCGTTAAACACAACTTAATATTTAATTAAGAAAATCAAGAATCATAAAAATATAATGTTACGAAAATTAGCCAAGTTCAAGTGGGAACTGCATGAAAGATGGTTTTGTACATTATAAAAATCAAATAAAAAATACTTTATTCAAACCGACTTTTACACGCTCCCTTGAAAATAATTTATTTACATTTTTCAAAATCTAAATGAAAAGTCAATACGTAAGTTTGTAAGGAAACTACCACCAGCTCCACTGCAAAGCAGTTCTACTGAGAAAAGTTGGCGAGAAACTTAACAGCTGTTACGCTTTTAGAAATAATATTTATTAATAATATTTCAATAATAAATATATATACTTCTCCTACGTTAGATATAAATAGAAATTTGTGTCATGCATTAGCATCTGTAAAGTATCCCGTGACGAAATTATAAGCTTTGCTCAATAAATAATAATATATTTTTACTTTTTAATTTAAATTGTACTAGCAACTCACCCTCGCTTCGCACGGGTTCGTCCTTAGGCTGATTTCTGTTACAAACTTTCACTCCATTTTTACGACTTTTTCCTTATCCTATGTCCTTTCCAGGGTCTCATACTATCTTCTTGCCAAATTTATTCTAAATCGGTTTAGTAGTTTCAGAGCCTATTCGATACAAACAAACGAAAAAAACAATTTTTTCTTCTTTTTAACATTAGAATAGATAAATGGCAAGCTCAATATGAACTATGTACCTGATATTTTTATATACCATATAAAATAGACCTTATTTTTCAAATTTTTAAATACGTACAGTAACAGTAGTTTTTCATTACATTTAAAAAAAACTATTAAGATATTCTATTTAAAATATTTTTAGAACTTTTTAAACAATGCATTTTGAAATTATAAAAACACAATATAATTTAAAAATGCATTGATATGATCCTACATATCTAAAACTCCTTTAATGGTCAAAATCGTTTACTTAATTTTTTCATCCAATACATTTTTAAGAAAATAATCTGCGACAGACTATCAGACTTACAGACAGACTTGCGAATGTTCCTCCAAGAGTTTTATTTATTCATAAGATCTATGCAAATGAATATTATTTTTCTCTGTATCTTTTGTAATATGTCTGCTGGTTGTAAGTTAGGTCGGTCCTGTAAACAAATGTCACAAAAAAAAATTCTAAATGAAGTGTCTCGGGGCAATTTCTAAATATTTATATGTATCTTAGTTATCTATACATATAATAAAATTCTAACTGAGTCGAATCTGCACATTAAATATTTTTTTGAAAATCTTATTGAAATAGACTTTATTATCGACTAGCAAAATCCGCGGCTTCGCTCGCGCTAAAACTACAACAAAAAAACTTTGAAAAGGTCGGTTTCATACAAATTTTCATCCCTTATTTTATCTCCTTATGGGATGAATTACAAAAAACGTTAAAACACGTATTTATTTAATCGCATCGATAATAATGTCTATTTCAATGAGTATTTCCAAAAAATATTTGAGGTACAAATTCGGCTTAGTTAGAATTTTATTATATGTATAGATACAAAGACCGAATCTATAGTTTTTAGAATTTTCGTCTGTCTGTCTGTCTGTCTATCTGTCTATCTGTCTTTTTGTCTTTTTGTCTGTCTGTCTGTCTGTCTGTCTGTTGGTTTGTCTGTTACCGCATCACAGAAAAGCCACTGGAGGGATTTTGATGAAATTTGATGTAATGATAGCTGGATATCCGGGTCAAAATATAGGATACTTTTTACAGCAGGAGATTATCTCATTCCCACGGGAGTACACGTTATAACACAACCCAAAAAATATTTATGATCAGAATTTCTTGAAACTTGGTATTAATGAAATGAAATGAAATGAAATTTATTTATTTAGTAACAATTGTTGTAGTTTTCGCGCGAGCGAAGCCGCGGGTTTTGCTAGTAATCTATACATATAATAAAATTCTGAGTCGAATCTGTACCTGAAATATTTTTTGGAAAATCATATTGAAATAGACTTTTTTATCGATACAGAGACCGAATCTATAGTTTTTAGAAGTTTTGTCTGTCTGTCTGTCTGTTACTGCATCACAGAAAAACCACTCGAGGGATTTTGATGAAATTTGGTATGATGATATCTGGATATCCGGGTCAACATATAGGACACTTTTTACCGCGGGAGATTATCTCATTCCCATGGGAATACACGTTATAACACAACCCAAAAAATATTTATGATCAATTATTTCAATTTCTTGAAACTTGGTATTAATGCTCTTCAATACAATAAAGTAAATACGTGTTTTAGCGTTTTTTGAAATTCATCCCATAAGGAGATAAAATAAGGGATGAAAATTTGTATGAATCCTACCTTTTTAAAGTTTTTTTGTTGTAGTTTTAGCGCGAGCGAAGCCGCGGGTTTTACGGTATAAATATATATATATATATATATATATATATATATATATATATATATATATATATATATTTGTATGTATAAGTAAAAACCTACTAAGTTACATATTTAACTGAACTATATTTTAATATTAAATAGCGACTTACCCTTGCTTCGCTCGAGTGGGTCTCTAGGAATACGAATTTTATTCAAAATTTCATGGATTTTATTTTATTGCGCGTAACCCCATTTTTTCTAAAATAAAATTAGCCTAAGTTACTCCTTATAACATCAACGATCTGCCAGTGAAAGTTCCGTCAAAATATATCGTTTTGTAGATTATCCAGAAGAAACAGAGAGATATACAAACAAAAATAATAAAAATAGATTTTTTTTCTTATAAGTACCATATATATGCACTTAGTAAAAAGCTGTTATAATGACATTACAAACAGACACTCTCATTTTATTTATTTCTGTACGTGTACAGGTAACAAGTTTTGGCCCATGGATTGCCATCAGTAGTCGTTATAGGTTATAATATTTTATGTTAACATGAGTTTTATTATATAATGTTGAGAATACATAGTCCCCAAATTTATATACGGGATATAAGCTATCTCAATTCCGAATTTACTAAAATCTGTGATACCGTTATAGCATGAAATAGTAACAAATGCACTCACCGAAAATCTTTCGCAAAGAGTCCTTATTCGTAATACAGGTTTTTAAAATTATACGGGTTTTCTCATCAAATAAAAAAAAACTAGCGTTTTCCTTTATATTTTAAACTATAAAATGTATACTTCTGGTTATTTAGAAATCCAAAAAATATTAAATCTTCATTTTTATTAAAATAATATAAACTTTATATATTCTGGTAGTAGCCAACGTTATATCAGAGCTACTTGATTATGCATATGGAAATGGTAACATGTGCTCTATGTCGAGATGACTCATGGTAACTTAGCATAAATGTAAGCTTACATGTAATGTACTTCGAGGACGGAGGATAATATCTAAGATTTATGACTATTTGGCATTAACTATTGCATATTTTGTAAATCTATACAGATAAAAATATAATTGAAGTGTCTGTTTGTAATATCAAAATAACAGCTTTATACTAAATGCATATGGAATTATATACGGTAACTGTATTCAGCCCTTTTTAACGTCCCACTGCTGGGCACGGGCCTCCCTTCAATACGAGGGGAATCAGGCCATAGTCCACCACGCTGGCCAAGTGCGGATTGGCGGACTTCACATGTCTTTCGAAAACTTGCTAAGTTTTCTCAGACATGCAGGTTTCCTCACGATGTTTTCGTTCACCGTAAGGCAAGTGGTAATCCTGTTAGAAATGGTTCGCACATGAAAATATTAGAGGTGCGAGACCCGGGATTTGAACCCGCTTCACTCGGTTTTTCCAAGCGAGCGCGTTACCACTGGGCTACCACTGCCTTGTATACGGTACTTATAAGAAAAACACAAATTTTAAATTTTTTTGTCTGGGTATCTGTCTGTTTGTTCCGGCTAATCTCCGAAACGGCTGAACTAATTTTAATGGGACTTTGACTGACAGATAGCTGATATTATAAGGAATAACTGAGGCTACTTTTATTTCAGAAAAAGAATTAGGGTTTCGCTCAAAAAATTAAAATGTACCTAGGGACACACCCGAGCGAAGTGAGGGTAAGCCGCTAGTTATTGCTAAGTTAGCAAAATTACTTATGGGTGGTACTACTATGGAGTGATCCATGGTAGCCAACGAGGCTAAGTTCTGAACTAAAAAAAACATATCTATATGACACATAATATTGGTATTATAATTTTAATTCATAGCACATAAGAATTATTCTTTAGTCATAATGTTAAATATTTTAAATTTTGATTTATATAAATAATTTTATCATTTGCGACAGTATTTTTTAAATTTGTAAATGTTATTTGACGTCAATATCTCTAATACATTTTTTAAAGTAATAAGTAGAGCATAATCTTGTCGTAATTTTATGGATCTTACAATATTTACTTTTTAACTAAAAAGTACATTGACTTTAAGTACTTTAAGTCACCTTAAGGGCGGAGTCAGTTTAGTTTAAAAAAATATTAATTTGGGTCAAATTTCAACTGTGTATAAAGTATAAACAAAAGCCGTAGTATCTATTTGTTCGTATGTAAAGCTTGATCAAATAATTTTTCTTCATCCTTCATCATATTTCCCAAAAAAAAAACTACTATACAATACTTTTTCTTTGAAAATCAATCAATATTTAAAATAAATTTTCGCTTTCCCCTTGCAGTACCTGATTTGTAAAATATTCGTTAATTCCTTCCAGTTACGGAAACGGCCCTTATAGGGCGGCGTCTGTTTTAAAATTTATTAATAGGGGTGATATACCCTTGAGATATAATCTATTCATTAAATTAAAATATCAAGAAAATTGGTTGAAAATAGGCGAACGTACCGCGTAAAATACATACAGTACAATAACAAACACCCGAAACGAGTATCTCCTTTTTTCGTAGTCAGTAAAAAAAGGAGCCACGACTCTGCCAGTAGTGAATAAAAAAAAAAGAAACCAAAGTGCGAACAAATCTAAAAAGCGAGTTTTTTACCTAACCTCAATATCTATTATTACTATCAAGGAAATTTTATCTATACTAATATAGTATATAAAGAAGTAAAGTTTTTGAGTTTGTGATTTTAGCAACGTATTAAATAAAGTAATTTCACAAATATTTACATAAAAAATAAGTATTTCTATAAACACCTTTATTATATTCTATTAACGACATAATATTTAGTAGCAAATATGGAAAATAGCCTGAGTCAGATATAAAATTTAATATTTTTAAGTAAATTTCTTAAAAGAGGTTTGATTTTTGATAAACTCCAAGTCAATTTCATTTCAATCAGTTGAGATTATTAAAAGAACAGCTTCAGGCTTTAGCTGTCTGGTATGTGTTCCATAAAAAAGCTTGCGTCATTGTACCCAAATAGTAATGCAAGCAAGCTAAGTCAGAAGCAGTAGGTAGTTAGTATTAAAAACACAATTTTTACAAATCGCCTTTTATCAATTACAATATCACAGATTGTATTAACTTTTGATTTACGAGCTTATTCTGATTAATAAAATATTATTATTGCTCATACATAAAAGATTATAGGCATCTCAAAGAGTATAAAAAAAACAGTCGATTGTTCGGTAACACGACTCAGTTAGAGCCGCCAGCTTATAGAAGGGGAGCGGATTAAATTGAAATTCTTTTTTTAAATTCACCAATAGGGTGAAAGGGACCCAGGATTGGCTCTACGCTTCAGATTATAATATTTAGTTAAACTGATTTGTGTACCCGAAAAATATCCAACATATTACACAATCACAATAAAATTACATGTTTATAATTAAATCATTCTCGTTATCAATGTTTAAAACCATATTTTAAATATTAGGTTTTAGAATTTCAAAAATTAAGTTTTTTGGACACTAATTAATAAATTAATGAACTATGACTATATTTAACTATTATTTATCAATACTTTCTTTAAATTGAGAAGAGAAAAAAAAATGTGATTAATATGAATTGAAAACATAATTTTCTATTTACTATATAAGCTCAAATTTCATAAAACGAGCTTATTAACAATGGTAGTTATGCTACATAGTAACCATACTTTTTAAAGATCACAGATAGGCAATACTCACACGACATGCCGTAACGATAAAAACACGTTTTGTCTTAACGTCGATTTACAAATGTACATATTACTTGTATCCTTTGTAGCTAAAATAATGTATGGAAAAATAATCTTTACCAACAACTTGTAAGGACTAAATTCGTGTGCGTTATTTGCTGCATACAACAAATTGTTGTGTTGTAGCCAGCACCATATGGCATCTTGTTAGTTGGTCATAGGCACCGGACGGACGTGTCGCAGAGATAAAGCTGTGTACATACCAGCTACTTTAATTTTTGCTTTTGTTTATTCGACTAAGACATTACTTACGCAATATTAATAAGCGGGAATTACTTATAAAAATATTGATTACTTATAACTAATAATGTAGATGTCAAAAGATATTTTCACCATAGTTATTGCACAATTTCATGTCTAACAATACAACAAAATTTTACGTGAGCTTTATATTTCATAAAAATAGCCTAAAATGGTAAACTTGGGATGTACATAATATGCTTTCATAGCGTTGACTCATTGAAATGAATAAATAAAATGGTAATTTTTTATTCATACCTGTAGAAAATAAAACGGTTAAAAATCTATATATCTATTTCCGAATGATGTGTGATCATACAGGCAAGCAGACAAAATTCCAAAATTACCTAATTTGGCTTTTATTACCTCACCAATTTTCGCCAAATACCAAATAAAATATGTCCAATGTATGATTATGACTCTACTTCATTTTTATTATATTACTAGCGACTCACCCTCGCTTCACACGGATTCGTCCGTGCTTACATTTTAATGTTTAGTATAGATTTCTCGGAGATGAGATATTTTTCTGCAGTAAAAACTATATGTTAACGCGGATAACCAGCTATCATCATATCAAATTTCATCAAAATCCCTCTAGAAGTTTTTCTGTGATGCGGTCACAGACAAACAGACAGATAGACAAAAATTCGAAAAACTGTAGATTCGGCCTCTGCATCGATAATAATGTCTATTTCAATAAGATTTTCAAAAAAATATTTAATATACCCATTCAACTTAGTTACAACTTCATTATATGTATAGATATAAAGATAATAAATAACTAATGTTACATTTAGTGTGTATAACAATATACATTAAAATATTCATTATAATTTATATCCATCTATGCCTATGTCGTGTACAAGTTCATTATGGACATGAGCTAAGTATACTAAAGAAGTTGCGTCACATGGTCGCAACGGTTTCACTGTCAATTGCCACTTTTGTTTATAATAATTAGAACTTAGTTACCAAATTTGTGTAAAACTCGCCGTTTCATTACGTCAAAGTTTTTTTTTTTTTTTGTAAAAAATACATCCTGTTAAGACATGTTTAAAAATAAGCTCTTTCCAAAAATCGTAACAATAAATATCCAAAATTTTCTCTGTCATTATTTAATGTACTAAATCATTATTTTCATTTAATTATTTAAAAAATATATAAATAAGTATTACAATGTTACTGCCGTACTTACTTAATATTTCAAATAAATAACATGTTTTATGTAGCATCGGAATTTATAACATATGTATATGTATGTACATAATTCATAATAAATTAATAAATAAATTACGTAGATTTCAACTACATATTAAACTAAACCTTAGCTCGATAAAAGCTATTACTTCCTTAAATACAAATAAAAAAAATCGAGAATACAGTAGTATCTTTGAAAATCATTCTTTTTTATATAACCCTAAAATATAGGTACCTAATTTGTAAAATGTAATATTTTCGTTATATTCTCTAAGCATAAGGGTTCGTAGGTTAGAAATGAGGAATAGTAGCTCTTATAGCTTTGTCGAAGGGTAGTCAAGGCGCAGTAGGTTGTAGAGGGGCGGGAGTGACGCTTAGCGCGCTCGCACCGCGCAGCTGCCCCACGCCTTTAGTTCGGTGAGACAGTATTCCTTGCTCAATAGGTAATATCCTTGGAATCATTTATAAATATTGATTACTTGATATTATTTTATTTATATAATATTATAATTTGATTTAAGAACTATTATATTGTAAGTAATTAAAAGTATTATTAATTTTACGTATATATGTACATACATAATATTTATATTAAATTTTAAGTTCATATTACCTTATTAAAAGCTAATTACTGATTTTTATGGATATATAAATCAGATATTCCATTTAGTGCAGTATTATTCATGCAATTTGACCAATGTCTATAAATAGTGTCATAGTTTATCTTGTCAAGCTTTATAAGGATATGTCTAGACGCCAGGTTGATTACAAATGTTACTTTGAAATGCGCTTGATATATAGACTGAACTTCGCTCTAAAAATATATTTAATTGCACTTGACTTATTTCAAGTATTGACATTTAATGTCTTTTCATTACTTTTAAAAAACTATATAATTTTTAACCTTAATTTTGGTTACAAAAATTATTGGAATCACGAATATTAAGAAAACAACATATTTAAAAATATCATTATATATCAGCCGTATAAATAAAAAATACCAAGAAATAAATATGTTATTATATTATTTTAGATAATGGTAAAATAGTAAAATATACTTGCACAAGTAGAATCCTGTTCTACGCAATACAAAAAAACCTTGGACCCAATAGGTAAAGGTAGGAGGTATATAACGGCTTCCCGGAAAACAGGCAACAGTTGATAATAAAATTGTCTTACTGCACGATAAGATCGATAGTTAAAATATAACGATTCTGTTACTCGATTATCTATTTATACGAAATGATGCGCAATGAATAAATACGCATTACGTTTGTTAAATTTTTTAGATCTAATCTTCCAATGTGACGTAGCTTCCCCTTAGTTTTATGACAAGGATATAATTTGTTTTATTTAATAAGATTGTTTTATAAAACTTTAGTTAAAATTGAACCTAATAATACTATAGTTAAAACTTTAGTCAATTTAAAAAGGCACTCTATTTGTTTTGCGTGAAGTTAGTATAAAATCTTAATTTGTACTATGTAATTTTCAAAATAGGTGATGTGATTTGATTTGGCATAAACATGTACATATTATGTACCTAACATATTTTTTTGCGACTTTTACTAAATTCTATTAATATGTATTTTAATTTTACTTGTATATATGTATGGTAAAGGTACTTTAAAAAAGTATTAAAAAGAATAGTAAGTATTCTTAAAGCCAACTTCGTATACTATATATATATATATATATATATATATATATATATATATATATATATATATATATATATATATATATATATATATATATAGTATACGAAGTATAATAGTTTTAATTAGTTTTTTCTATTATTTATAAATATTAAGACTATATACATCTTACGAAAGCAGTGTGAGCCATGACCAAAACTTTCGTCAATATTACTAATATTACAAACTAGCGGCTCACCCTCGCTTCGCTCGGATTCGCCTCCAGACGAACAAAAACAAATCTATCCCATGGGAACCGTACATTTTTCCGGGATAAAAAGTAGCTTTTTTATTATTCTGATGTAGGAACTATATAATTGCAAAGTTTCATTAAAATCCAATCAGTAGTTTTTGTGTATTAAGCTGTATAATTTACTATAGTTTTTTAACTATCCCACGGGAACTCTTCAATTTTCCAGGATGAAAATTATCTAAGACGTTGATTGGGGATATAAGGTACCACCATACAAAATTTCATTTAAATCGGTCCAATAGTTTCGGAGATTAGGCCGTACAAACAGACAGACAGAAGCAAAAGATTTAAAAAAAAAAGTGGATTTGTTCTATTGCTCTTCTCACATCCCCCTGACTCGGTGTTTAGCATTTTTTCTATATACAGACATTCGACTTCTACAGTTTTATTATATGTATAGCTGTGAAAGTTTAGATGTTTGCATATTTGGATGAATGTTTGTTACTCAATCACCCCAGGACGGCTGAACGGATCTAGATGAAATTTGGCACAGAGATAGATTATAGTCTGGAATAGTAAGTACATAGGCTACTTTTTTTCCTGTAAAAATGTACAGTTCCCGTAAGATATATTTGTTTTTGTTTTTCATTTGTTTTAATATAACATAACTATCAACATCTAAAAATGCTAAACGTTTTAAGCAATGTAACATACATTCTGGGAAGGAATTCATCATTTAACATATATGTACAAAAAATTACAATATTTATATATTATATTATATTTTAGAACTAGTTTTTTTTTTAAATTTAGGAGTTAAGGAATATTCCTATACTCTGAGATATTGTTTTCCATTTGCATAAAATACGTATACAAAGCATATTGTTAGATACTATTTAGAATTGTACGCACAGTCGAGGGACCTACTCGGGATCTATTATGGAAGGTCTCTAGTGAGAGTATTGTGCTAGTTCTCTATTATAATATTTCATATGATATAATGACTCAGTAAAAACCTAAATAACTATTCTATAACGTGTTATTAACTAAAGCTACAAATAATGTGTTTGGTTATTCTGTTTAAATAAGATACTAATATTATAATTAGCATACATATTGAAATATTTAAACAAATCACTCAACAATACGCTTTGCATAAACTACTTGACATACAAAATGCATCCATATATATAATAAAGTGGAGTTATATAATATGTTAGTGTAGGGAGAGTAGGTAAATGACTATTTTATAGCCCATACATGCTCATTTTATGCTCATTTACATGATATCAAATGTAAAAAAAGTCTATATATGGGTGCTAGCGACTTACCCTCGCATCGCTTGGGTAGTGCGTACTACATAAAGACGCAAATCCGAATTTTGCGTAATTTATTAATAATAATAATTTAATTCACGATATTACAAAAATTAAGGGCCATCGATTTTTGCGCTAGAACACTAAATATTTCCGTATTAAAACATACCCTATATATAACCCTACGAACTCCTCTATCTTTTAGCGAAAACCCCATTACAATTGCTAAGCAGTTCCAAAGATTACCCCGGATAAATAGGAGGCAAACAGACAGACAAAAATTTTAGAAAGGGTTGTTTAGGTTCTGGTATTATATAAATAACTTTATGTACTTGAGCAATCATAATTTATTTTTAAAACACAGACAGACGCTTTAATTTTATTGATATGTAACTATAGATTAGCACTATTGTAGCGGACTTGACAAAATTTTGACAGAAAAAGATCAATATTTATATTTCTACCTTTATTTATCATAAAAGATCTATTCGGGCAATTTATAACATCGGATTTCGGAATACCTTATTATTTACCGGTGGTAGGACTTTACCGGTGGTAGGACTCTGTCAAGCCTGAGGAGTCCGACTGGATGGGTACCACCCCCTTATCTATTTCTGCCGCCAAGCAACAATGATTGCATTGTTGTGTTCCGGTTTGAAGGATAAGGTAGCCAGCGCAATTACAGGCAAGAGGCATATCATCTTAGTCCTCACAGTGACAACGCACCTGTGGTTCTGCATTTTAGTTACTTAAAACCTAAGTGCATGAACCGTAGGTGTTATGGGCGACAGGTACTGCTTTCCATCAGGTGGTCTGTCTGCTCGTTTGTCACTGAATCTCATAAAAAAAAATACCTACTGTACGAGAACTTTTAAAAAAATCTGTATACCTACGGTTGTATCGCAATTTACTATATATTGTAATATTATGTCTGTGCGACAAACCATCCATGGCTATATGAGTCATGACAATGATTGTGACAGAAACAAAATAAATACATGCTAGTAAAAACGATAAACTGATAACGCCTAGCTTTCGCCTTCAACAAGCGAATACAAAAGTCGTTTATGGGGCAAGGTGTACGCATGTATAATAAAATTCCACAATCAAACAATTTAAGTCTAAATTTAAAAATATATCATTGAATAAAGCTTATTACCTCATCACGGAATACTATGTGTGGGACTAATTTCTAATCGGGTCTCAGGTATTATAAGTAGATAATAATTGTATTGCAATATTGTGAGCAAATATTACTTTAAAAGAACAACTGTTGAGTTTCTCGTCGGTTCTTCTCAGTAGAACTGCCTTCCAAGCCAGTGGTAGATTCCTCACGTACTTACATTTAATTAAAATTTTAAAAATGTAAATAGTGTCGATTTGAATGTGCTTGAATAAGGCTATTTAAATAAAATATATTCTGATTTGATTTATAACAATAAATAAAACTACATTATCATAATCTTGTTTCAATTTTTTTTTTAAATACTCTTATCGTTATCGTAGTTTGTGATCACTAAACGTACGAGTTGATATCAATATAGGATATTATTTTTCATCTTTCATCTCTGATTTCTAAGTTTAATTAAATTAAACTTTAATTAAAAGCGTCTCGCCTTAAAATAACAACTACACTACTACAATTACTAATAGTATTGCAGTGATTTGCATTTAATAATATTCTCCAATGAATTTCTGACATTTTTATTTCAATATCCTCGATTTCGTTGTCGATAATATAGTCGTTTGATCGATGATTTATGACCGATAGATTCAAACATAATAATTGACCTTAATAATCGTATGTTGGCACACAACTGATTTTAAAACAGAAATCAATTCTTAATATCTAATGGTTTTTGCTACATACATCTTTTTATTCTTCAAAAGGTTTATTGTATAGGCGAGACTTCTTTGATATTATAGTTGAAAAGACTTTGAAATTAGGGATAAATGGGCGGAGGGGATATGAAACTTTATTAAAGCCTAAACGGAGCGTATTCGAGCAAAATATACATGGATATAGTGTTAATATAACACAATTATAACACAATTATCGTTATAACAGAGCAATATGCTTTTGACAAGTGATCAACGGATAATTTAAAGATCCAAGGGCATCATAAGCCTGTTTAGTAATCAATGGCTATTTAAAAATTCCAGTCAATATTTGTACTAACTCGAAGCAAGGTCGCTAGCGGCCATCAATTTTAGTATATCGTAAAAAAATTGTTACATCGCTCGATCGAGCCTGCCTACTAAATACAAGACATTCAAATCGAGGGGAGTTGTATTATTTTATTGTATTATTTACGAAGTTCGGAGTCTGCGCGGCTATGAGCCAAGCTCATCGATACCGTAGCGAGTAATACGCATGTGCGGAAACCCTCTAATAATATTCTGATTTCTCATTTTATGAATGCTAATGCGCGGTATCAAAAAATGCCGACTTTTTCGTCGTTATATCCTAATATGATGAGCTCGTTAAGCTTTGTTATAGTATTCTATTGTTTTTTAGTTCATGGGTTTAGCTTTTACCGTATTTGTTTTCTTTCTGTATATATCTTCTGTAGGCAGGTATAAAACATTACATGATCATAAGTAAAACTTATATATAACAACGTAAGTAGGTACTAAATTTATACATAAAGGTCCTTTGCAAGTCAATAATAATTTAAAAAAAACTTTTTACAGATATTTCATTAACTTTTCCTCCAACCAACTAACTTCAACATCTTGCGTGACAAAATGGTGTCATGATTAAAGAAATTTTATTACTTTGCTATTTTCGCCGTTAATATTTTCAATATTCATAAACAACTATTCTATAAATATATAAAACTTTTACATTGCGTGTCGCTACCGCTTCTTAAGGGCTTTTTTACGACTTTAATTTAAGAATCGTATTTGGAAGCTCCTTTCATATTAAAGTATTTTTAAATAAATAATTTTTTACTGTCGCTTTTATTGGATGGCTATGTATGAAAGTTTATTTTTTATTATAAATGTTTAAAAATTCAAAGTTATAACAACAATAATATTGTATTTTATCTACATGATGTCTAATATGTTCAATAGAACTAACGCTACAATCAGCACAACACTGGGCGGTATTCAGTCTTCGGCCATCTTTCGCATAATATGTATAATTAAAATGTGTCCTTTACTTCTAGTTTTTAATAAAAAAAAACTCATAAAATAATGTAGGCAATATATTTCAGGCTCTTTTCTATAAACTTCTTATATCTCCATAATTCACTTCGATGATATACTTATCTTAGCCAAATAAGCTTATCAGCTACCTGTTCGGATGACAAACAAAGTTAATCTGCCTTCATAGTTTACTTGAGAGCAAACATAAGATACGGCAGCTTCCTGATCTTTACCTCTTACGCCTTATTAGACATATTTTAATCTGAATTAGGTTAAGATGATAAGAAATTATCTCTATTAATTTGTATGGAAATTTTTTATAGATAAATATCTTAGTTCATATAATAAATGGAAATGAAAACTCATAACCCACCATATCCATATCAAGACCCAGTTCGGGCGAAGTAGATATAGTTATTGGGTTGATCTGTTAAGAAATTCTTAGTAGCAGTCCGGAGTTACGAAGTTAGCGGTCTTACCCGAGCCCCAAAGAGCACGTATAGTCGTGGGATCAGTACTTATCACTTGATTTCTCACCGATCGTGTCGGTTTGTCTTTACATCGGACTTTAAGAGTAAAAGAAATAGAAAGTGCACTTGTGTGCGCACACATTTTACATAAAAATTTCTTCTTCGCATATGGCTACTCTCAATGAGATGAGCCGTAGATATTCATACTTAAATACGTAGTATTATACGTACTATCTAGTCATATTTGTTAAAGAAATTAAATGATACATTCTTCTGTATTATTAGGTTGTACCTTATGCCAGTTGACATGACTGATCTAAGAGACGTTACAGTTGAAAATATAAAGTTATCTCTCATATGCTCATCAGGTAAAAAGTGCTTTAATCTTCTATATAAATAACATTTGAAGTCCTGACTGATTGACTGATACATCAACGTAGAGTCTAAACCACCAATCCTAGAAACATGAAATTTGAAGGGTGTGTTCTTTTTGAAGTGTAGATATCCACTAAGAAAGAGTTTTTTTGAAATTCCGTCCCTAAGAAGGTGAAATGGGGGTAGAATTTTCTATAAAACCCTATTTTGGTACATATACTCTTCAATTAAAATTATGAAATACGTATATCAGAGTTTTTCCAAAATCATCCCCCAACAGAGTCAAATAGGTCTTTGAAAATTATACACGGCATGGTAGACAGACGCATGGTGCGCAGGATGGCGCAGGGCATGCGGGGGTGTTTCTGTATCAATAATCTATACAGATAAATAAAATTGGAGTGTCTGTTTGTAATATTAAAATAACCGCTTTTTACTAAATGCATATGGATGTATACACGGTACATGTACCAAAACAACATTTTTTACAATTTTTTGTCTATCTGTCTGTCTGTTTGTTCCGGCTAATCTCCGAAACGGCGGGACCGATTTTGACGAAACTTTCACTGGCAGATAGCTGATGTTATAGGGAGTAACTTACGCTACTTTTATTTTAGAAAAATAATCAGGGTTCTGTGAAAAAAAATTAAAACCCATGAAATTGTAAACAAAATCCGCATACGGCGTACGCACCCGAGCAAAACGAGGGTAAATCGTTGTATAATTTAAATGAATATCTTAGGAGTAGCAAGCTCCTATTTATGTATACCTAAATATAGCTAACCGTGAAAACATACTTAGGGACGAACGCGAGCGAAATGAGCGTGAGTCGCTAGTTAATAACATAAAGCCAAATAATTGTTTTTTTGTAGTTTTAACGCAATTGAAGCCACGGGTACTGCTAGTTAAGCATAATATATAAACAAATATGTATATGGCAGATGAGTCATCTGAAGATATATGTATTTAGATTATTAGTATTTTTATTATACATACATAGCACATCTTTATATATAATTTGTGATTATTTAATGGACACGCAGGATTTCATTTTTGAACGTTTCTCTCCTCTTTTTTTATTTTGTGTGGTCTACTTGATAGGATATCGTTCTAAACATGATTTTTAATAAAATATATAAGTAATTTAAAGTATGTATATTCTGCGTATAGTATACATTAAGATAATATCAACGTTTTCTGAATATCAGTATAAAAAAAAACAAACGTATTGAGCAAATAAGCTATTCGAGATGACCAGAAAAATGCGACTGTCGATTGTGACGAAATTTGTTAAAACATTATGTACCTACATAATATTATGTACATTAGTATTTCCTTATCAAAATTTGAAAATATTACTGTAGATTTTATTTTAAACGTTAAAGGAATTTATATTTAGAAGGAATAGATACATATAGTACAAATTATGAAGTTTAATAAAATGACAGGAAGCATACAATAAATCCTATGTCAGTGACCCCGTGACTTGAATATGTATAATTCCGTTATGCGAAACGCGTTTTGTTTGAATAAAAATAACACCCGGTAAAACTATCAACAAAATTAGCATGCTTAGTCATACATATACCATAACACCGCAATAGAAGAATCTATTAAATCATTTTACTGATTGCAATAAAACTGTGATATGCTTATTAATTTGCTACTAAAATTACTAATATAACTTAAAGTATTGTAAATTAGAAACATTGGTTAAAGAAAGGGGTCTGGATTTTGGCATCGAAAGGGTCTCGAAGCAATGGCAAAAATGTCGTTCAATTTATGCCCAAATTTCGTCCCGACTGGTCCCTTTTTGTTGCCATCTGCGAAGTCCAGACAGCTCCACCCTAAAAACCGTTTATAGATTCCTATCTTTTCGCTCGCCTGTCAAATCTTGTGTCGTTATCTCTTTCTAAACCAGGACCTGTCTCCCGTCTCTTTTTTGCACATGCGTTTAAATTGTTCCATCCTTTCTGGCTCGTGGTAATTCGTGTGTTTCCGCTTCCCACACGACCGGCCGCCATGTTTGGGACTGTCAAGTCAACGCCAGTTTGGCGCGTTTGCCAGGATGGACAAGGTCGGTTTATCTATAAGCTTTAATAATAATTTGTCTAGTGCTTATGTCACTGCGTACTCTATGAATAATATATTTATGTTAAAATGTTTTTCAGATGCATTGTACGCTGGGTGGGTGAGGAATGAAGAAGCGTCTGTAAGTAAGTACGATAGTATTATATTTAGTTCGCTTTATTTTTTATAAGAATTTCTTATTTTAGTTAAATAAATTATTTATTATATATTTTCTTAAAATTATGATTTTTTTAATATTCTGATATTGATTAGAAATTGATTTGTATTTGGAAATTATAAAAATATACGTACATGATATCTGCGTGCTAATAATGACTAAGTATGTGATATAGTCATAAGGAATTTTTTATGGTTATTTTATTTTTTTTATTTCATTGTAAATTGACTAAAACGCAGAAAACGTTTTGTATAAGTAACATTCGATGTCAACGTTTTGTATGGCAGTGCAAAAATATTTTTTAAATGCTTTCTAAACTTACAATATGGAGAACCAATTCATGCGGTACTAAGAATTGAGGATACCTATAGATAGAGAAACTACAGCTTTCAAAATTTTTTTCACTTGAATTCATTTCAGTTTTGTATTTCGACAAAAATTTCACACCATTGGTCATAAAGCACAGACAATGCACTCTATATGAGGTAGAGTTGTATTAACAAAGCCTAGTGATAATTGTTCAACGAAATTCTGGGTCGTAGTTTATTAGCATTTCTACGTTTAGAAGGAATCTATTGTTTATAATTTGTATAGTCTATCCGTTTTTACTTTATTTAACTAAATATTGTTGTAACTTATTATATTTTAAAATTATCTGTCTAAAAATTTAAGAAAAATGTATAAAGCACATGAAGAAATACCGAATCATTTTATCGTAATATTTAATAATAGGCTTCGTCCGTAACAATTTAGATTAATTATAATTCATATCATATTTTAACGCGTCATTGTTTGTAGCTATTGATTTAATGAATGATCTCATAAATGTTACGGTGTGAGATTTTAGCGAATTTTTTAAATTCTAATTTTGCATCTACTGTAATAAAAATTGGTGGAAAGTGTATTAAATTCATTCTTTTTGTTTATTTATACCTTTTATAATGGTCGCTAGTTAGATGTCTAAAATGATGAAGCAAAAATTATGAAGATGGCGATATTAAGTATTATTGTATATAATACGCTAAGGTTTGATTTAGAAAAAGCTCATCATCAATTATAATTTATTAAATTTTAACATTTTAATAAGTAATTAAATACAAATAAAATAAAATTTTCCATATTTTACTTTCCCATCGGTCTTGGCATTTTCCATAATGTTCCAAGTACATTTTAAATAGCTAACATCAAGCGTGAATCATCGATTACCGCGGACGCATAAAAAGCATTAGCCTCATAAAAGTTATAAACGAGCCCATTAACACTTCCAGTATCATCTGATGCTACTCCAGTTTCCAACATCGGCAATTGCAATTGTAGATACCGCACAATACATGTATCCTAGAGGGTGATAGTTAAGATTGTTGAATTTATGTTATAATATCGCTTCGGCTAGACTCGTTCGTAAATATTTTCAGGACATTATTTGTCTTATTTCTATATAATATATTATAACAAATTATTTAAAAAATATTACCTATATATTTATAATTTACTTTTAACGGTTAGTATATATTTCTCAGAGATGAGATATTTTCCCACAGTAAAAAGTATCTTATATGTTGAACCGGATCTATCATTATACCAAATTTTATTAAAATCCGTCTTTGTGATGCGCTCTCAGACCGACAGATAGACAGACAAAAGTATAGATTCGGTGTCTGTATCGATAATATTGACTAGTTCAATAAGATCCAAAAAATATGTACATAATGTACAAATTCGACTCAGAATTTTGTACCTATATATAAATAATTGTTTGCTTAGGATTTTATAATTTAAGTATGATAAGTGATTATTGCATGACTACGCCTGAGGTCACGGGTTTGAACCTTGCACATTTTTTCCCAAGTAAAACAAAGCGTTACTTTGGAAATTGTCGACAAACCGTGTATATTGGCGTATAGATGAGTGTCTACGCATATGTTAGGAAAATTTAGTAAATAAAAAAAAATCTTAAATGTAGATCTTGCGTGAAATTGAATTTTATACAAAACATTTTTTAACGTAGCGTTATAGGTAAATAATAAAACAAGAATTTGTGTCTCTCATAACGAATAGGTGACAATTTACGATTTCATATATCACATGATGCATTAAGAAATTTTAATTTTATAACTTGCTCATAAAATACACCCCCAATGATTTTTTTATTTATTCCAATGAATTTATTATTTATTCGTTATATTTTTTTATTTATATGTATGTGTGTAACCCTATCAGGGTTTTGGGAATTGGAAGGGAATAGAAACAAATACATTTAATATATCAACGCTGTAGCGTTTGCTACAAAAAAAAATATGATTTATTACACAGATATTACATAACGCTTTTTAAAACGTTTATATCTATTCATTAAAATGTTGTTATTTGAATATATAACAAAATTACAACTTAATTTTCATTATTTATTTATATTTTATTCATGCAAATATTAAAACTATTTTAATTTAATAAGAGTAATCTTTGTTGATAGATATTATCCCATTTATTAATAAATTCCGAGCTACACAGTATCATCCTTACAACGCTATAGCGTTGTAAGGAGTATCTCCCTTTTGGAGTATCATGCTCTCTATTTTCTACTGAACGAACGAACTGAACACATCCGCTCGTCGATGCTGTCTAGACTAGTACAGATACGGTGTGCTTAAACAAGATGTCATTTCATCATGTCTCGACTGTATCGTTGAAGAATTAAAAACATATATAACATATTATGATTTTATAACATAACGGTTCAATTTATCATTTCAATACATTTAAAATTTTACTCACCAACGATTCTAGAAATTATTGTGTAAGCTCCCAGATTGCATTTTCCAAAAATATAACGGCTGCGATAAGTTTCCTTGAATGATGGAAAAAATGATAAGCTAAGATAAATTATTAATTAACAGAGTATATAAGACGGGTGTTACTCATTCATATCTCCCGTGTAAACAACAGTCAACAATTATGCAGAACGAACTAACAAAACGTGTAAATGGGCCAATTACCGTGGCTATGTAGGCTGCCGTACAATTAGTAGCTAGCTAATAGTTTTTCATAACCAATAGGTACATCCATACGATGCGTCGAGGAACAGTTCAGAGTGAGATCGACTACCGTTGTGATCACATCACAGTCCTCTGTTACTTATGATACAGTATTATATGAATATAGAAGTTATTTACTTTGCTTATTAATTCCGTTGTTATTCATTTCAGTTACAAACCTTCGGTAACTCGGACGTGCCAATTGCTGGTAAGTTTTTTTTTTTTTTTGATATTTCATTTTAGAATATTGTGTTTTGATTCTGAATAATTTTAATGTCTACTTACATAGAGATTTTATTTATTTTTTTATTATTTTTTTAATACAAAAACATTGCATTTTGATTAGCGTTATCAAAAAGTGTAATTTTCGTTTAATTCTAACATTGAAATAAATAACAAATCTACATATAAATTATACTAAAGAATTTTCATTTCCATTTAATTAAGTAATATTTTACATAAGGAATGTAAACCATACTTAAGTTGTTCAATAAGAGCTTTTATGAGATTGTTGGATCAATAGTCTACCCGAGCGGTTATTACGTACAGTTGCTAACAGTAACGAAATATCTCTACAATGTCTAATCAAACACCCTCGACTCAGTTTTGCAACTAGTGGGCTGCTCATTTGTCCAACAGCTCGATTACGCCCAACATATTAGAGCTTTCGTTGTTTAAGTAGTCAAGTGTTCTGTAAAGGAGAGGGGGGTGTCAGGTTAGGTTGGCTTGCCATCCATCGGGGGCGGGCTCATTGCTCGCGTCCGGAGTACGCATGCGTCTGTCCTCTGACCCACTTGCGCCGCTGCCGGATTGTGGCCCCGATATTCCAAGGTTGGCGAATCAACGAATTTCGCACAGACATTGTGACGCGCCTACATCTCCACTGTGAAATTTTGTAAAATCAATTGTTTAAACTCTTATTAACAGTTAGTTCAATGAATAGTACAATCAAAATTGGTTTTAAACCGTTGTTTAATTTTATCATGTAATTTTTTAATTCAAATTCGAGTTTAAAGTGAGTTACAATTTAATCATACAGCCAACTGAGTGAGTCACAGTGATGTAACACTTGCGAAATCATTACGTACGCACTGTATCATATTGATTAGCATACGCTGTCTAAAATAAATTCTTGAGCTTGTTAAATTTCCTTCCGATGTCCATTGTAATGTAACAAAGTGTGGAATTTTTGTTACTTTCAACTTTCTAACCTCGCAAATGTGTGTAATTCATCAGTTTAAATATCGTTGTCGTCACTTGTCCCGTGTGTTTATTTTAAGCGTATCATAGATAGTCTAGCTCGGTTACGATGATCGATTACGACAGGGCAGCTACTGTCACCGTTTACACGCCTTAATGAATACATTGTGTGCGCGGTGCGCGGTGATTCTACGACAATCGATAAAAAAATCAGTCTACTGCTGACATCACTAATTTTAATTGTGATTGATGTGTGGTACTGTTTATTTAAAATATATTAAATAGCTTACGGAACGGCTAGTAAATGCTCGTTTTTGCTTTCATTTCAGATGCGGTGGTCTCTGCGGCAACGGGTGACGAATATACAGTGAGACCTTTCCTGGCAAATTGCGTTTTAAATATATTTTTTAAATCATATTCTTATGTTTAAATTTATATTTTTATATGACCAATGTTTACGCTAAGTGCTTAAAGGCAAGGTTATACTAAAATTCAATCTATAATATTAACAATAAAATTTTATGTAACACTTAATAAGAACAAGATATGATGTATTATAGATACAATTTCCGACCACGCCCATACTTTTAGGATTGCATTCTTGTATTAAGCAAGGTACATGTTTGTATGAAATTATTCAAATTAAAAGTATCAAAATAATAATAGATAGGTAGGTACTAAAGCTTTTTTTCAGATTTGGAAATGAATAAAAGAAAATTTTGGTGCCATCGGCATCAATATTAGTGCCCTACATCTACCCTGTAGATCCGAATTTGTTTGAAGTGAGGCGACAAATTCGGTTCTAGAGAGGTTTGTGTGGTGCATGCACGGCAACCATCAAAATTTCTTGAGCAGAGAAGAAAGAAGAAAGCAAAATCATAAAAAATATTAGATAATAGATATATTATATTTTATATTCTTATTATTCATAAAATAAATGACGTTTTCAAGATGTTATACGTAAAATTTGAACATTCCAAACTGTCATGTATTTATAAGTCAGTATTCATTTATTAGGTTATGTACGCTTGCTGTAAATAATGCTTAAATATCTATTATAAAACTAATGAACGGTGTTTAATTGTGTTTATACAATAATGTGTATATAGAACAAGATTTTTTAATAAAAAAAAATATACATTAATAGATTACATTATGTATTAAAATTTAAATTTCATGTGAAAAGTGTCAGTAGGAAATGTTAGTAAATAAATTAAATATAATATAAAAATATATTTTCATTGTATAAATAAATAGAAGATAATGCATTCATTATAATTTTTTTGATCAAATTTCATTTTAATATTACATACATCTTAAAAACATAACTATGTGTAAGTTTTATATTACATAATTTTACATATAAGTATGTAAATGTCATTACTTTATATATTATGCTTCTTAATTTGTATCTTGTAGTTTTTATAACTACGCACATATAACACTACTATAACATTAATATTATTAATATTTCCTTACATTGTATTACAAATAAGTGCGTACGTATTAGCATGATTTAAAAATACTTAATAAATGCTTTCGAAGTGAAATTTCGATTACTTATAATGTTCTTTATTTTCCTACATTTCCTAAAAAAACGTTGAAATTTAATGAATTTAGGAATTTCAGTTAAAATTCATAATAACAACATTGAGTGTGATTCTTGTGGAATTTTATGATCATAACAATTTCAAAATTAAAGTTTGACCTTTTAGTTAAATAGATACTAAAATACTTTATAATTTAATGATATGAATTACAACAAAATGTTACTTATATACATATTTTGCTGTATAATAACAGTATTCAATTATATTCATATATAAAAATGAGAGCTTTTTTACTGGTATCCTAGATTCCAATGAAAATGATAAACTACATTTTAAAAATAAAATATCAAAATAATAAATGAATATAAAGGCGCATTGTATTTCGAAAGATATTTTTGTTTTTGAAGTAAAACTTCTTTACGCACGCTTGACTTGTGGGGTAAGCTGGTGAATGCGTTACGAAAAAATGTACGTACGTTTGTTGCCATGGTAACCGTTGTTATTGTCTGACAATTGATCCTTTCCTTAAATCATATTCTATAAATATATGATTGTAATATGCTTAATATGCGTTATTTTTAGTATCTCACCTATCCTAATTATTTAAAACATAAATTGAATTTCATAAAGTACCGATAACCTACAGAAGTTTTACTTCTTACGCGTGTACACATTCATACACGCACTTTTATACATATTACATTATTAAATTCTGCGCAAATCCTTAATATTGTCGTAATCAAAATATTTTTAATATATTATGACAGCAATTCATTCAATATTTCATTTCAAAGCTATCTTAGACCTAATAAGCATAAGTGAAAAATAACTGAGAATAGATACTGTTTACTTTCTATATTTAAATATTTTTTTTAAGGAACAAATTCATGCTATATTAAGAAGGGTTTCTTGGTATCACAGTGACAGCCAAAGTTTATACTGGAATTTTATCAAGGGTTCTCAGGCCTTTTAGTTAACAAAGTACTCCTCTTAACATATGCACCTACTTAGTTACCTCTTGTTATTTCAAATTCATTTACGTCGTTTGTAAACTACAAGATTTTTATGTAAAGAATTATAAGATTAGATACTTAAAAAATATTATATTATTATAATGTAAAATGAGATATTTACCATATTTAGTTTTGAGTTATGTAAGTGCTGAAGACAGTAAATATCCCGTTTTACATCATAATAATATTGTCAGTAGCCATGAAAGTTTAAAGACTTATTTATCACTGGCGACTCACGCTCACTTCGCTCGCGTTCGTCCCTAGGTACATTTTCACGGTTAGCTATGTTTATACATAAATAGTAGCTTGCCACTTCTAAGATATTCATTTAAATTATATAGCGATTTACGTTACGCACGTTCGTTATTGCGTACGCAATCTTTTTCTAAAATAAAAGTAAGTTACTCCTTATAACAGCAGCTATCTGCCAGTGAAAGTCCCGTCAAAATCGGCCCAGCCGTTTCGGAGATTAGCCGGAACAAATAGACAGACAGACAGACAAAAATTGTTAAAAAATGTTGTTTTGGTATATGTATCGTGTATACATCCATATGCATTTAGTAAAAAGCGGTTATTTTAATATTACAAACAGACACTCCAATTTTATTTATCTGTATAGATAATGATTGAAAGATTAAGAAATAAGGATTTTTATATACCTAATACTTTTTTAAATTTAAGCGAATATAAATAAAAATATCCTCTTAGATCTCGTTACAGATATTTTTTTTGGATACAATAATAATTATAAATATCAAAATAAATTCATCAATCACACAATAATATACCTAAGTGTTGCAAAATATTATTGTCTGATGTTAAAAAAAAATAAAAATAGAAAATATAATGCTTAACTATTTATAAATATTTTGCACATTTTTCTTTTGTATCACAGATGGCGCTGTCAACGCAAAAAATATTAACGTATTATCTGCTACTCGCCAACAGATGGCGCAAGCAGTTATTAACATTAAGTTGCTATCAATATTTTCGGGAATGCTTTACGTGCTTTATTTTGTCTAATTTTCATTTTAATCTATAAATAGCACCCCTAAGTCATATAATTCATAATACTTATTAATATACTATATTTAAACTTAAAAAGATTTTATAGCAAAATTTAATATTTATTTCATATCCGCCTACTTACATTACCTTTTATAAATCCATCTAATTTGAATGAATAATTTTACTGTTTATTTTTAATAATTTATAGAAATATACATCACGGCTAAAAGCCTTCATAAGTATTTTACTACATACAAAATATATAACACTACGTACCTATACATACTAATAATCATTGTTTCGATAAGCGCGGAAAGACAAAAGAAGATTCTAAAAGGTCACTTATTTATAAATATAAATCAATATTTCTAGATGCAACAATATCGTATCGCAGAGCTATTCGGAATGTATAAGGAGCGAGGAAGATTAATGATGTGCGCGGACCGACAGCGCGGCCGTGTTTGAGCGCAGGTGTGTTATTTTCATAATTGGTCGACCCGCGCCTTCAGCTTTCAGGAACCAACAAACGACTACGTTATGTACTTGTTTATCACTATATGGTATTGGTAAAATACTCATTATTATTATCGATCTACAGTTTTATAATAATACAGTTCTTTTAAAAAATATACCACGATGAATATAATATTTATAACATATCTTTTATTTTTAACTAAACAAGTTATCGCTTCGTGTTGACCTCGCTATGTCAAAATAATTCATAAAACTACATATGTTCGTTCTTATATCCTGCCTTAATCTGTCAACTTGCAAGTACGCCAACCCACCTTTGGCCAGCGTGGTGGACTATGGCCTGATCACCCCCAGTATTGAAAGGAGGCCCGTACCCAGCAGTGAGACGTTAAGAAAAGGTGCATATCCTGTCGGAATCATAAGTCTTACGTAGAATAATGTCTGTATTATATATATCCTCTACCAATAATTAAAAGTTAGATTAAAATCGATATAGTCGTTCTCCAGATTAGTGAGCATTAACAGACAGGCCATCATGATTTGATATCGTGTATAACTTAATGCAAGAAATTTAAACTACGACACATACCTACTTCAACTTTATTCATATGTATAGTTATATATTTATTTAATCATTTATTTCTGGCAATATTTAAATAAAGATCTTAAATATGTAAACAGAGGCCCAGAACATATATACCTTAAAAAACTAACACATGTACGTATGTGTAACACATGTATGTATGTATGTATGTAGTGTTGACGTAGACGTGTATGATGTGTCAGCGGGAAAAAAAACCTAGGAACTTACGAAACACGACGCCCTGCAGCCTGAATTCCACCTTCATGATGGTTGGCAGATAATGAGTCGGCACTCTTACCAAAAACGAATTGAAACTCGTTTTGTGACTAGGTACCAGCCGTTCATCCCTCAACTTGAAGTTGGTCTTCTTCTGGACGTAGTCTACGACATCCTCGGAAGATAAAATGAAGAAAGGATAGACAAGGATAGAAGGATAGAATATATAGAAATTTGCTAACTTATAAGTAGTTTTACAAGCTTTTACCAAACTTTTAACATAGTATTTTTTGCTAAGGACTAGTTAATAATTTAGATTAAACTAAAATACTAATAATACAATCTTAGACACGTTCTAAGTCAGTTAAAAATAATTAACTGCATTACTTCTGCTCGTCATGTAACTAATATAGCGTGTAGATCTTTGTTATTTTTTTGTACCTACCTGTAATAATACTGCAGGAATTTAGAAATTCTACTTTTTGAAGTTGTCTCGTTAATATCTTTTAAAGCTAATCAAAGAACGTTTTTCTGTATTATATGATTATAATAATAACATTAAAACATTTAATAAAATAATTATTTGTAGAAAAGAAAATATTCTGGTTTTTTTTCACTCTATGATATTATTCTACATGATTATCTTTCTTACTATCTCTAACATTATAAATGTAAAAGTTCAGATGTTTGGATGTTTGTTACTCAATCACGCCAGAACGGCTAAACGGATCTAGATAAATTTGGCACAGAGGCAGATTATAGTCTGGAATAGCATATAAGCTACTTTTTATCCCAGAAAAATGTACAGTTCCCGTGGGATAGGTTTGTCTTTGTTTTTCTAGTTAGCTACATTTGTCATCGTACTTCTTAACAATTTCAATTTACACCTTAAACATTACAATAACAATTTTAAATCAAATAAAGGATGCCGATACTATTTAAATCTATCCTCCACATACTCGTATATGGGAAAGTGAATACACTTTCCCTTATGCGACTGACAAAGGAAACATTGATTGTCCACTTCGTTCTCTTTCCTCTAGTATTAAATATGTACGAACGCGTTGGACGCTGGTGCAATCTAATGTTGTACTTTGTTACTGCTACCTGAATAGCGTAAAAAAGTATCTACGATGTTCCATAGTATACTATTGAAAGAATTCATTTAAACACTCAGGATATGGCCAATGGCTTCATATATGCCTATATCGAATTTATCAAATCTAGGTATCTAATAACTAATTAGCTTATTAAATAAACATTATAAAATAAAAATATCCCTGCGTTAAAGACTTCTTCATCTTCCATTGTCATCATCAACGTTGTGGCCATTACAGCAAAGCTTTTCACGTTGAAAATAGAACTTTCCCTATAACTATTAAATATTATAATTATTCTCTCTTTTGTGGGATGTCGATACAAAAAAAAATAACTTCATATTTTCAATAAACAAAGTTAACTAAATGGGAGATATTATTTACTTTTGCTGAGATCAAATCCACATTAATTCAGTGAAACTACCAGGTGTCTCCGTGGCCACGCTAAGCCGTTTATCTGTTTAACTGTTAAACTTAAGAACAGTTTAGACAAAGTAAATTTATCTAAATAGGACAACGGACACAAATACTCTATGAGGACATGTAAATCTGACGTATCTCACCTTTCCCAGTAATGAGCACTATTAATCATATGCCACTAGCGACCCCACTGTCTTGCTTTATACGTATACTTATAGCAAGGATCTTAAACCGAGCATCTGTGCCAAAACTAACGACCTGTGCTGGATTAAAAACACGTATTTCTCAGGAAGTATTTTTAAGTTACTCGATATCAAATTATATTAAAAAGATAATAAATAAACTTTACTATCACATATTTTTGTAGCCGTCTATCTTTTACAATTATTTTTTTGTGATATGAGCTTATTCGCTTTCCATCATAACTACATAGTACGATAAGGTAATATATCTCCTGCTTATATTAGAACGTGCCAAATTTATTAAAATGGAAATAAATATAAAAAGTTATTGCTTTTGTTTAATAAAAAAGAGCTTATACACTAAAAATGATTACATTGAATTAAATCTGTCATTCTTTCACAATCTTCACGAAAATAGACGGATATTTTAAAATCCGTTTATTGGTTTAATTGTCCTTGACCCCGTATAAATAATAATGTACCCAATATTATTACAATTTGTGTAAGATAATGTAATCTAAGAAAATTCTAAATACTGTATATAAATCATAATAATATTTAGTAGTATGTATTATAAGTACAGACTGGTTCAGCAGCTGTATAAAACAATCTCAGGTTTTCGTCTCAGGCTAAACCTAGGGTGACAACTTTTGCATCGATATAATATGGTATGGTTGCAAAATGGGCTCCTTTCCAAAATTGTATAACTGAACCAAATGCATTGAAAGCAGGAAGGGCCGTCAAAAATTACTATTATGCCCCCAGCACATAATTAATGAACTGCTTATTCAAATACTTTTAAAACTATTATTCATGCCGTTTACGTTTGAAACGTTCCGACGATTTCTATGAAAGGGCTCCTTTCGTGTGTTAATTAATCCTTACCTTATGCGATTTTTAAATAGCACTCGTATTAGATGGAACGAATTTTTAAGTATAAATATTGTTCATACGAAAAAATACCGAAAGTAACACTTTAAATGAATGTTATAAAGTATCGTAGATGACAAAAATATTATTAATTTATAAAAAAAGAAAAAAATTCTATAGATGTATGTTCTAATTCGTTGCATATACTTTTAGTATACGTCAACATTAGATCATGACAAAATAATTTCCGTTTTTAGTCATCTCTTCCAATTATTTTAACCGTTAATTTTACCGGTATATAACATTACCGGAAACATTACTGAAAATGAATAAATAAACGTAGGTAATAATAAATTATTCGTTCAAAAGTTAAAATATTTGCTTCAGAAAAGCTATATCAATTTTTAAATGTGTAATTATATAACAGTAGTTCAACCTTTAAAGCTTAAATTTACTTTAAAGAAAATAAATAATATTTTTTGGACTCAAAATTACATATCTCAAAGTCATTTACATTGGTTTTTAAGTGTAAATGCAAGAGGCGATAATATGAAACTGAATTATTGTTCTGAGAGGTCTGTCTTGAAACTTATAATATCCTCTTGTCTCCATATCGAAATCCCATTGCAACATTGCACAGCGAACTTTTAATCAAGTCCTGGAGAAACGATTTACTATTGCCATAGAATTAAAAAATGAATAGATATACATAAATAATTATTTTGAATATTACTGAATATTTTACTACTAGTGAATGTAACACGATATATTAGATATATCATAATAAATTTTAATCTTATCTATAAATATTCTAAAACTGTAGAGGTCGAATGTCTGTACATAGAAAAAAAATGTTAAACACGGAGTCAGGGGAAGGATAAGAAGAGAAATAGAAAAAATCGAGTTTTTTTTTTCAATTTTTTTGTCTCTCTATCTGTTTGTCTGTTTGTAGGGGCTAATCTCCGAAACTGTTGGAACGATTTAAATTAAATTTTGTATGGTAGTACCTTATATCTCTGATCAACATCTTAGATACTTTTCATCCCGGAAAATTTAAGAGTTCTCGTGGGATAGTTAAAAAACTATAGTCTCTTATACAGCTTCGTACACAAAAACTACTTTTTGGATTTTAATAAAACTTTACAATAACGTAGTTCATACATTCGAATAACAAATAGGCTATTTTTACTTCGGAAAAATGTACGGTCCCCATGGGATAGATTTATTTTTGTTTGTCTAGAGGCGAACTCGAGCGAAGCGTGGGAGCCGCTAGTGTAAATAAAATATAGTACATAGACAAAAATTAGAAACTTACATTTACACAAAATAGGAAATTATTATATATATACGAGATAATTTTGCCTTACCTAATATGCTAAACATTCAGCTTTATTTCACAAAAATGTGACTAAAAATAAGATTTACTTGTGATATTTTTTTTGTATTTCCTTCGCTGCTTGGCAATTCTCAACTTATCAATCATCAGTATTAATGCTACTAGTATAGTATTAACTATGTCATTTGTGCCAATACGAATAAAAATGACAAAATCAAAGCATTCGAAAAACTCACAAAGATATTATTTCACTTAGGATGTCAGTCATTTTGCTTCTAATTAATTTTAAATAATTTTATGTCATATTGAATACGATTATACTGTCTAGGTATCGGTAACCATTAAGGACAGTAAAATTAAGTAACAGTAAAGTATAATAAAGACGTATCCTCATATGAAAATTGAATAATGTAGCGCTAGGACAAACTCTAGGAGTTAATTCTGGCCTAACATGGGTTTGACATAACTTTTCAAAGTTCTTTTTCTGGATTTTGTAAATAAACATTGAATTCCATAAGCCACTTCTATTCTTTTTCGTATCTATACACAGAGCACGCCCGCAGTCGCCGGTCGGCGCCGTGGGCAGCTCACCATTAATCACTAGTTTTAGCTGCAGATATACGCTCTATAGAAAATATATTATATGGCATTGATACCTAAAATATATATCTTTTGAACGTTAAAATTTTAAGTTTTAATCGAAAATTTTTACTTCAATAAAATCCACATACTGTATGGTTAAATATTAATTAATACCTTCTTTTATTAGGAATACGATATTTTGATTATAATTAATTTTGTTATATACCTACTCTATGAAAGTGACTACTACATCCAGAAATTCAATTATCTTAAAAATATTAATCAAATTTTTTGCTAATACAAACTATTTTTTGGCATTATTTTAATTGTAACATTAAGAATGTTTAGGTACTATATAAATAGATCCATAATATTATATTTAAAATTGAATATATTTACTATATATTTATAGTAAATATTCTTGGGAAATTATCAGCAATACTGCTATTGTGCCTTATCTCTCGTCTCGTTCTATGGAACTTTGAAACTAAAAGGAATAGAGAGTGCACTTGTGTGTGCCACCTTCACACGCCTCGTACTAAAACATCTTCTGTGACTAATCTCAATAATCAATAGATCGATCGTGGCCTAGTGCATTTGTGGCCTAGTGCGGTCGGGGCCTAGTGCGTGCGTGGCCTAGTGCTATCGTGACCTAGTGCGTACGTGGCCTAGTGCGGTCGTGGCCTAGTGCGTTCGTGGCCTAGTGCAATCGTGGCCTAGTGCGGCCGTAGCCTAGTGCGATTGTGGCCTAGTGCGTTCATGGCCTAGTGCGATCGTGGCCTAAGGCGTTCATAGCCTAGTGCGTTCGTGGCCTTGTGCGTTCGTGGCCTAAGGCATTCATGGCCTAGTGCATTCGTGGCCTAGTGCGGTCGTGGCCTAGTGCGTTCGGGGCCTATTGCGGTTGTGGCCTAGTGCGTTCGTGGCCTAGTGCGTTCGTGGCCTAGTGCGTTCGTAGCCTAGTGCGTTCGTGGCCTAGTGCATTCGTGGCCTAGTGCGTGCGTGGCCTAGTGCGTACGTGGCCTAGTGCGTGCGTGCGCCGGTGTATATATATATATATATATATATATATACACTCATATATATATATATATATATATATATATATATATATATATATATATATGAGTGTATATGTTTGTGTGTGTGTGTGTGTGTGTGTGTGTGTGTAATTGTAGTTTTCCTAAAATGACAAATATTTAAGAAAAAGGGTATTTTAAATTGTTTGTGTCTTTTTATCGCTGAAACGTGCTCAACGGAATCCCAACAATCACAACTTCTCACTCACTATCTCACTAGATTCTTTAAATTTATTATTATTATAGCACTAGTGACTTAACCTCGATTCGTTCGGGTGCGTCCCTAAGTAAAGCTACGAATAATTCCGTAATAATCGTTTTCGTAAAACTCACTTCACTTTGGCTTACGCGACGCAAAGCGCCAGTAAAGGTCCCGGTCAGTATGATTTTTTCCTACATATTCAACAATCGTCGTCATATTTTAGCCAATTTACACAAAACCTTAATTAATTATACACTCAAGCCTTCCTCATAAATCACTCCGTCCATTGGTGAAAACCGTAGGTATGAAAATCCATTCGGTAGTTTTTGAGTTTATCGCGTACAGACAGACAGACGCGGCGGGGAGACTTTATTTTTTAATATGCAGTGATAACCTAGCTTTGGTAACGTTTCTTGTTAAAAAAACATTCACCGTGAGAAATATTAGTCACTTTATAATGAACAGCACATAATATTGAATATATAAATACCTCCTTACATACGTTTGCATCAAAATAAAGTTGAATCATGTATTATTCTAAGAAACACTTACGCTATGGTACTTCAGTAGAATTACATACATATGTTACCTGGCATTTTCCGATGCGCTTCTTACCTTGATTTATTAGTGTACAGCACAGATGACATAATACTGAAGTATAATATTATATTTTTAACTACGTAACGAATAAAATATTTATAATAACTAAGTATTTTATGGTAAAAGAGGTAAACGTATGAAATGATCGCTTTACTAAGATCAAGTTTATGTAATAGAAAGCAAATAATTTATACTCTTTCCTTTATAGATTAAAAAGAAAATGGTGACTTTTCACTTATTTCCTTCCTACAGTATTGTGATATTAACACATGTCGCTTACAATTTTCGGTACAAGTAAGTAATATTTGTAAATTATAACCATTGAACAAATTAACCGAACTCGTACTATCCACTGTTATGACTCCTGTTGATAAAACACGTGCTGCCACTCTCATGAAGAAAAAGCTATAGTATATAGTATATAGCTATAGTATAGTATGTATAACGTTTGAATGAAGTCGCCCTCATATCCCACGACAATTGGTACAACGACTGATTGGTTGTACCCCAGAAGCAACACAAGGGTTGGAATGCTGAGTCACGATCGCTGGGGAATCAGAGTATCAAACAGTAGCTAACAGTTGCTATTGAACCATATGGGGTTTAATTATATAGGAGAATGGAAAAATATTATGTATACATATTAGGTATTTACAGCAAGTGCTATGTATAGCTTGATACTAATAGAAATAACTAATACATAATAATAACTGTAATACAAACACTCGTAAATAAATTGTAAATATTCAAAACAAAACAATATTTAAGGTTTTATTTTAGTAAAACCTTAAAAATGTTTGTCGAATAAATGGAAACCTTCTTTGAAAATATGATACCTAAATAGTTGAATGGCACACACATAAAATTATTCGATTGGAATATACACTACTCAGTGCAAATACTGGTATACTATAATTTAATAAAAAAGAGGGAGAGTACAATACAGGAATAATATAGAGTGTCATAGAACAAAACATAAAGCCAAAAATAATGGTTTAAATTCATAATGTATGAAAACAGAATACAATTGTTAATAGAATATTATTGCTATAGTAAGTAAATAAATATAAAGACGCTAATAGATTTTATTATAATAAAGAAAAACTTACAAATAAGTAAACTAATATAACGCTGTCTCTCTTTCTCCCTTTCAAGAGATTAATACTTAAATAATACAAAACAATATATTAATTCTATAATTCATATTTTCTTCTAAAAAATTGTAAATTAATTACTAATATCTCCTTTATTCTTTAAATTAGCAATAGCATAAACAGAAAAACACACTACTATTTTTGACTTTGACATTTTTTTGGCACACTCCGTCTATATAATTCTTTAGGCTGAGAGAGAATATTACATAATAATTGTAGCACAAACATTTAAAACTTTTAAGATACATACATTTTTATTTTCTAACATGCCTGAATTAATTTAAAAGTATATTTATATATATTTTTTATATCAAATTCCATATAATATACATATTTAGGCCCTGTATTGGTGTAGTTTTCGACTTCCGTCAATATCATTACATAGTATAAATCAAAATCGCTTCCCGCTGTCTGTCCCTATGTATGCTTAGATCTTAAAAACTACGCAACGGATTTTGATACAGTTTTTTTAATAGATAGAGTGATTCAAGAGGAAGGTTTATATGTATAATACATGCATATTATAGTACAGAAAATTCGAGAAATTCAAATATTTGTATTTCATACTAACCGTTAAAACGTACCTAACGACGAACGCGAGCGAAGCGAGGGTGAGTCGCTAGTTTTCATTTATGAAAGAACACGTCACACGGTAGTCACAGACCCGCAGCGTAATAACATTAGCAAACTCTATAGAAATTTAGTAAGGATTGAACTAAGCGTCACATTTCATAAACAAAATACAAAAGAAATAAGTAAACAGTAAGTTTAACTGGACCAGCAAATGTGAAGTAAAGTTGATTTATTGTAGTTGACATACAACAAAAGCAACCCTTTTGCGAATTTTTCCAACTACCGTTGTAATTGTTACAATTTTAGTTCTATGGAATAATTTATGGGGTGTATTGGTGGTCTATGGCAGTAGTTAATAGTTCTGCAAGTCATTGGCCTTTGGAGGTCAGTTGCTACTCTGTATCGATACTATAATAGTATTCTATAGGCTAAGATTTTCAAACTTAGAATGTACATACATATAAAAGCTAAGTTAATTAAATTAGATTTTGCTATTTGATTAGTATACAATTTATTGTTTTTTTTAATAAATATTTGCTTAATATATATTTTTTTCTTCTATATTATAAAGTTTGTGAGTTCGTTTGTTTCTTACAAATACTAATCTCTGGAACTACTGAACCGATTTAGATGAAATTTGGTAAGAAGATAGTTTAAGACCTTGGGAATGATAAAAGATAGATTATTTATTCCGCAAATCATCCCTTAAAGAGATGAAAATGATGATGAAAGTTTGTATGGGGAATCAACTTAGAGACAAACGCGAGTAAAGCAAGGGTGAGCCTTGAAACTTACGTAGAATATTTTACTATTTCAACTTTACTAAGTGCATAGTTAATTAGCTTTACAATTTTTTTTAATTTTTACAATTTGTAATTAATTCAAGACTTGGTATCCTGTTACTTCAATGACATTGCAACGATATGGTAACCTTTGTATGATGCTGCAGCATCAAAATACTAAAATACTGCAGAAATATCGTGTTTAGGCTGAATAAAATAGCCTGCATGAAACTCAAGAGAGTTTTTAAAAATGGGTTATTGTGTTGGGGGTCTTTTTAAAATGTTTAATTTAATTTCTTACATAGATAGGTAAATTCATATAAATTTTCTTTAAACTTTGAACATGATTACGGTCGAATTTCGACTACTGGTCGAACACTAACATTTATAAGTTATTAAGTTTAATGTAATCATACTTGCACACAGGATACTTTGAACACCGCTGTCAAACTGGCATTTTCAACAATAGGCTACTAATGATCGTCTTAACATTTTTATCGCCCACGCACTCCTTTTGTCTCCAAAAACAAAAAAAATATTCGCAATCTTTTACTGCCAAACACACATTTAAATAATTTTAAAACATGATTACAGTTAGAAGCCGCAAAAATTATATACTTCACTTTCGCCTTGTGGTTTCTTAATCTAACACATCATTCTTTTCCGGTTCATATAGGAGAAACGTTATTTATCACAGAGAGATAGTTAATGGGCCGTAGAGTTAGTAGTAGCCTATTTATATCACGTACATCAAATAATTTTATCTAATAGTTTTTTCCCAAAAAGTATAAAAAAGAATTAAAAAAGGACATCTTCCGTACTCTTTTCAAATAAGTAACAGGTACAAGTTTAGTATATCAGACGCGGCCGATGGAGGAGGTGGGTAGATATATTTTTGAATAGAAAAGATAATGTGGAATCTAAATATATAAAATTATTTTAAGGAAATGAAGGAGAGAGAAATTATGGAAACTTAAATTTAAAAAATCCAATTCCATAATGTAAAAACCCCAACATATTTGCACGCATGTTGAATCTGTGGAAATAATCTTTCTTTTGATACATGTAACAATAATTGAGTAAATTAAAAAAAATGCTGACTTTATCTATGATTTCCAGCACATATACATATTTATACTTAGAATATCTGGGAAGTCATATGACATACACCATCAATCACAAATTCATACCGCGTCGGTTTTGTTAGAATTGTAATATAATTAGAATTACGAAATACGGCATTACTTCGCCTCATTAACAGCACTTTTAATATTCTCTAAAATGTATCGTATGATGTATTGAGAACGGAAATAATACAGCCAAAACCTTGAAACACTGACTTCGTAATTTATGCTAAGAAAATAAAACATTATATTTTATATTTATTACAGGTGATTTTTAGATATAATTATGCTAACAGAATAGGGTGCTAAAACAAAATGTTATTCCATAATCGTTGAAGAATAGAAATGTTAAAGAATGGTATAGAAATGACTTTAACTGTTTATAATTTTTAGTTTACGTACACAGTAATATAGTTTCATTTATATATGTTTAATTTTAAACAATACGTCCAATTTTCAGAAATAAAAAACTTAAAAAACGAATGTCAATCCCGAGCAACAATACATCGTTAAAATCTTCAAAATAAAAACTCTCATGAGAATTGCACGTCAACGCCATCATTAAGAACAGTCGTCTAAACTGAATTGTATTGTTGGTGTGAAAATGGAAAATCGGCGGCCCATGTGCAAGAATGTATTGAATGGAACAATTTCACGCGCCATAAAATACCCGTAACGTTTGAAAAATTCAATGCGAGGTAAAATCAAACTGTTGGCATCCGTGGCGAATAAAATTAATTGATTTGTTTTTTTGAAACGTTTTCATTTTTATTTGTGTTATCTTATTTTATTTTTATTTCAAAAATGTGATGACATGATAACAAAATCTTTTGGAATAATATTATTATGCGCTAAGCATACATGATTCGTAGCAGTTGGGCAGACACGACATTTAATCAAATAAATACATACATATCTACCTTCAATCAAAGTACTTATTATATTTTAGTATTCTAGTTTAATAAATAATAATTATTTGTATTTAAAGTTTTTTTAGATCAGCATCTAAAATCTTATTAGGTTTTCAACAGTTCATATACTTTAATCAAAGCTCACCGAACTATAGTAATGAAAGTAACATTTCAACAATTCGTATCTTAATTCCCTAAATCCCAGACACGGAGTGGTCATAAGGCATCCCCTGTAATCTAGTGCCGCTGGACCAATCAACACCCTTCAAGAGGGCTTGAGGGCCTTGACCGGAGGGGAGGTATCAGATGGAGGAGCATGTGCAATAGTATTGCAAAATAATATATCAAAACTGGAGTGTTGTACCAAAAAAATCAACCTACCTACTCCTTTGTGAAATCAGTCTAAAATTTAATATACTTACATTATATATATTTTTTAAATCAGTAATTTAATATTCAGAATCTGAGAACAATTTGAATCGTACACTTCAAAAAGCCATAAACCTGTAGATTTTTCACTAATATTGAAACTACACAACTACTATGTCTATATATTAGACGACACGTTTGGCTCAGTTTGTAGTGACCCTACTTGCTATGCCAGCGATTCGAGTCCCGCTGGAGGCATTCATTTGTGTGATGAACACAAATGTTTATACTCCAGTCATGGGTGTTTATATTTATAATATGTATGTATTTAAAGTTATATATGTGTGGTGTATGAACTATCTACTATTCATAACACAGGCTTCGTAGCTTACCATGGAACTAGATGGTGTTGTGTGTTAATGTCCCAACATATTTATTTATTTATCTTTCCTTTCCTCCTTCCTCCTCCTCAAAAACCCCTTTAACATTAACAATAAGTGTTAAACAAAGTTAAGGTGTTAATAAATTGTTTTAGTTTCAAGTTAATACCGTAGTCCATTAGTATGGGGACTTATTTCTACCCTCTGGATAAAATTCCCTCTTGCCCCGAGCGGTCACCACTGACCATTAACTATGAACTCACAGTTTCAGATGAATGTATTTATTTGTAGATCTAATATAAATGGTCATGTCACCTATGGCTATTGTTTTATTCAACAGCAAAGATACCTAATTGGATGAAACAATGTTGATAAGGACTTTTAATTGAAGCGGTCGGTGACGAGTTAGCAAGGGACGTATATTGATTTAAAATGCCACTCGCTCATTGGTCAATCGATTTTAGACGCTTTTTACATCTAATATCACTCACTACGTGACTACATATACGTGATTTCATATTTTCAGTAAAAAGAGATTTGTTGCTTTGTATGAATACTTTCATCTATTTTTTATCATATCTACATAATTATATTTATTACTTTAAATAAATAATGATATATTTGTTCTGATAGAAAATTGTAATAGGTATTTATATAGCCAATTTCTATTCTGTAATGTATATAAAAAATATACAAAAATGTGACTCGAATTTTGATTTACTAATAATTCTCCTAAGTTTAAAAGAACCAGATATGACTTTCCAAATACAATAGATACCACGCTATATGTGCGATCCGCCCTCACTTAATTCAATCTCTGCTGTTCTAAGCTTTGATTGTATACCTGTCAGTATATAATAAAAGGTCTTAAATTACCGATATTATGTTCAATCTTTATGGCTATTAACTGAAATTATTTCTTAACATAATAGAAAATAGTTTATACCACTCAAAAGAAAACTTATGATAAATCTTTAAATCTTTCTATTTAATTTTCAGAATCACTTCAGTAGATTGAGAGAAAGTCTAAAACCTTAATTCTTTATCATGTTTGCTTAGTTAAACTATGTAATAAATCTTTTAATGAAAAAAAAAAAACATTCGTTATAAATGATTAATAGGTACTTACTTCATTATTTAGATAGGCTTGATATCAAAGTACCTACATGCCGTTTTTGTATTCATATCCGTTGCCCTGATTATAGTTCGCTACAAAATTAATATAATTTTAAAGGTCACGCCTTTCACACTTCATAATAAGAACTAGTTCTACTTTTGAAACAAATATTACGAGCGGAAATCGCGTTAATTAAATACTTTTATCCAAATGATTTTCTCACAGCTTGATTTAAGAAGCTATTATAAGTAAAGCATACCTAAAAATTCTATTTTTTAGGTCTAGATTATAGGTTTATGATATACTAATTAAATATATTTATTTATTTAAGTAACTGTAAAGAAAGTATAAATTAATATATATAAATTTGTCTTAATTCAGTAATACCTACATTACAAATAGTTTTCATTTTATATGTTTCCAACAACAGATGAAATGTTTTTTTTTTCGTTCAAATTTGAAAAATTCTATGCGATGTGGAATCATGTAGAGTCAATTCCTTTGAATATCCGTTACGTATAACAGCAATATCAAAATTATTAAAAATTGTAACCATCCAATGCATACCTATAGCAAGGGTAGAATATAAGCCTTGTATTCTGATACAATGTATTTACCAATCCCGTGCTTTGGTGCCGCTCGCCGGGCGGCATGTCAAACAGCAGGAGTCCGCCGGTTAAATTGAAAAACAATCTCCCACCATTTTCGCCGGCGAACGTAATAAATCTATGTACAAAAATTCTACACGTTATTTATGAAATCTATCCAACGAACCGATCTATCGGACTACATCGTCGGCCAGTATAAGTATAAACTCAATTTTCCCTTATACAATACAAGGGGAATATTATGGAAGCATTCGGAAATTAATAGGTCTATAATATTAACAAATTAAATTACTATGTAAATGCACTGAAGCAATTTTGTAATTTCGTGTGAGCAAATCTGTAGCCATTTTGAATAAAAATACTTTTTCAAACAAACTTTGATCCACTGTCCAAAGAAAAAACATTCTATTTTACGATATCTAGTTCTACTCACATCAACTTCTATAAAAGTTACCCATTTTCACACAAACATATTTGAGATTTTATATAAAACCATAAGGTTTAAATAATAAGCCACTAATAATAAATAATAACTATACATAATAATTACACATAATAAGCTACATTTTGTTAAGCTCTATCAAACATCAGTATTCACAACATTAATCGATTTTAGTACAAATTCTGATGAAAACTATTTCTTATATTAGAGAGAAGAGATAACAAATGGACTATATCACTTCGGACTTAAATTTTAAATGTGACGTAGTAAACCGATATAAATTATTTTGATAATTACTTGGGCTTACATATTGTTTAAATATTCGTATACATATGTAGTTACAGTCAATGTGGGTCATTCATTTTAAAAATACTCGTAAAACTTTAATTTCATTTATACGTAGATTCATAATCTTAATGTTATTTTATAATTTTACAAATATCCATATAATTTCGAAACAAATCTTAAATGTGAAGTTGTAATAATATAAATTTATTCTGATCGTGTATACTTTATTTTGGTAAACTGTAAAATCAAAGCAAAAACTGTATACCAAAACGATGTGGCTATTGTGGGATTAATTGCATTAATCATAGTCAGTGACAGCTATTACATTTTTGGTGCTCGACTTTTGTTTCTACCGCAACACGACAGACAGATTCATTTTGAATACTAAACAATACTAAAACCATTTTCAGTGCCTAGCACAAGAGATATTCAACAAAACTAATAAAAATTACCTAGTATCGTTCAGCAGCTGTCTTTGAATTACTATATTATTTTAATTAATTATTATTGTTAGAGCATGTTTTATAGTCATAATGATTTATGTATTCTTACTAAATTTGTTGAAGGAAGCTCATATTTCAAATGGCTGATTGTTTAAAAACAAGTGAAAGCATATAAATGTTTAGGTAATGCCTATAGTATTATGTCATTTGTGGTAATTTATAATATACTAACTATACTAACTTCATTCTAACCAAAGTTTAACCTTCCATTTTACATTGTCAAACTTAAAATTACTACTAAAGTTGTAGTTGCTATTTTAATTTAATTGTTTCTATAAAAAATAACACTTCGTATCGTTATTAATGTTAAAAATGAGTTAGTTGCATACTTTAATAAAAAAACTTTGATCTAGTGAAGATCGATTAACTTTTAAAAGCGTTTATCCATTACGCTGATGATGCCGCTATGACTTCATTACTCTACCATTATGTATATTACGAAGGAAAATTGAAAATGACATGTTTTTACTACGCTTTGCTGTGAAGCTATCATTAAGTTGTATAAAACTATCATTTACATAGCCAATGTTAGGTATTAGCCCTCGCCAATAAAGGTCTAAGTTAATATAAATGTAATTATAGCACCTAATAGAAATCATACAAGATTATAACCTTACGAACTAATTTTGAATAGCGACGTCAATCATTCGTTGATTTAACTAGTTCGATTTGCAATTAAGAAAATTATTCTTTGAGCACAAGTAAATTACATAAGAAATTATTATATTCATATAATAGGCAATTTAAAAGCTTTATTTGTATAAATAATCGATTTAGAAAACAGGTAGTTATTGATAGATTGTTGTATAACGCTGCATATTATCCATAAAACATTGTATATAATATTTACACCACTCATCCTGTATAGTCTTCCATATCTCCTAACCCAAAGGTTGTCTGGAAAAAATCGCTAATCAACGATAAGACGGCCGCTTGTGCACACTTTTGTTTTTGATATTTCCTTTACTGTATTTACTTCATTACTGTGATGTAGAATAATATAAATAAATAAAACATATTTTAATTCCTGTATAGATATCATAAGGACATGAATATTGTGTTAAATAATTAGCAACTTACGTCCCTAGGTACCTAATAGTAATCTAGGTCTTAGTCCATATTATAGTCTATCTGTGTACTGAATGTAAAAAAAAAATGTCCAGCTGTTTTAGCTTGAAAAAGAATCAAACATACACGCACATACAATCACACAGCACACATTAGTAGTGTGATGGACCAATGAAGTTGTGATATTTCGTGCTAATATTTATAGAACACTAAATATGAAAATTTATGAGCACAACTTGTGCTATCTGTCATAGAAATCAAGCTATATTTAGTTAAGAAAAATATCGTGGTATAGTACGCATGAACTCAATATACCTACCTAGGTAGGTATGAGGAAAGCGCGTGACTTAGTAATATTATGTCACTCAATCCTCTTGGTTTATTGGACAGTTGTTGTGAGAAGATAAAAATAAGTTTCGCGTGAGTTAAAAGATAATAAATTAATATTAAAAACCATTTTTAAAAATAAGCTTTTTACACCACAAGTTTTGTAAAGAAGAAAATTAAAAGATTTTTTTTTAATATTATTATATGAAAAGTGTATGTAATACCGGGACCGATAGCACTCAATGGAACAACTCTCGAAGTAGTACAAGACTACATCTACCTTGGACAATTACTGCAAGTCAGTAAAAACTACTTCGAGAAAGAAGCTCAAAGAAGAATACAGCTGGGATGGGCAGCATTTAATAAACTTCGTCGGGTCTTTTCGTCGCCAATACCGCAAATCTTAAAGACAAAGGTCTTTAACGAATGCGTCCTACCCGTTATGACGTACGGAGCCGAGACGTGGACACTGACAGTGCGATTGGTCCACCAGTTTAAGGTCGCTCAGCGTTCTATGGAGAGGGCTATGCTCGGAATTTCTCTGAAGGATCGGATCCGAAATGAAGAGATCCGACAGAGAACCAAAGTTATCGACATAGCCCAAAGAATTAGCAAGCTGAAGTGGCAGTGGGCTGGTCACATCTGCCGCAGAACCGATAACCGATGGAGTAGACGGGTTCTAGAGTGGAGACCACGGCTCGGCAAACGTAGTGTAGGACGCCCTCCAGCTAGGTGGAGCGACGATATTCGTAAACTGGTTGGCAGCGGTTGGATACGTAGAGCTGAAGATAGAGCTCAGTGGCGTGCCATAGGAGAGGCCTATGTCCAGCAGTGGATGAAAGCAGGCTGAATATGATGATGATGATGAAAAGTGAGTGAGTGAAATGGTTTTTATCCCGGAAATTATCCCTTAAGGGGGGTAAGAATGGGGATGAAAGTTTGTATGGGCACGGTAATGTTATACATACATTACCGTGGTATGGGAAAGCAAGCTAGGGATGAACCCGAGCGAAGCGATGGTGAGTCGCTAGTATCATATAAGTTGTGTACATTATAAATGGGTTTAATTTAATTTAAAGTTTATTTTTTTATTATATTATATTTATCCGTACTCTTCTCAGCCAGCCCTTTCATTTGATATCCATATCATAGGGGTGCATAAAAAAACATACCAAGTCCGCCATCGTTGGGAGTCCACCATGTTGGATTTACAATGACGTCACTTAGCTAACCATGCATTGTCATCTAAACTTTAACGTTTATGCAAACTTTCAGCTCACTCGGTTGAGGATTACTGCTTTAAAATTAAGCTGCAAGATTTTATCCGAACATACATACAAACATTGTAAGTTAAATAAAAGCTTGTAAAAAGAATGTTGTGTGGTAATGATATATGGAAAATAAAAACAAGAGTTAATTTGATAAAATGGCTTAGATAATTTTCTATATATTCAACACTCCGTACCTATCCCAAATAAAACGGAAAAATATATGACACCAATTACAGAATATTAACTAGGTTGTATGTATTCAGCCCTTTTTAACGTCCCACTGCTGGGTACGGGCCTCCCTTCAATACGAAGGGAATCAGGCCATAGTCCACCACGCTGGCCAAGTGCGGATTGGCGGACTTCACATGTCTTTCGAAAACTTGCTAGGTTCTCTCAGACATGCAGGTTTCCTCACGATGTTTTCCTTCACCGTAAGGCAAGTGGTAATCAAGTTAGAAAATGATTCGCACATGAAAATATCAGAGGTGCGAGACCCGGGATTTGAACCCGCTTCACTCAGTTTCCCAAGCGAACGCGTTACCACTGGGCTACCACTGCCTTTTACATTTTTAATATACATTAAATTTTAATTTTTAGATACAAAATGCAACTACAATGGGCTCGCAGCACTGTATTTGTATTAATATTATATTATATTTAATTTTTAATATATTTCCAGATTATTCTAAACTTTCTCTTTCTTCTTAGAAACATATTTGTACCATTTATGAGTGATACCATACATGATACACGCAACGGATCGGTATCAGTCGCTATCATCAATTACAGTCGATTGTAACTGAGATCAAAGCTGCCGTCGCATGCGCAACTCACGCGTAAATTATTGTACAGCCGATCTTCCTATTTCATAAAACTTTAATTTCGCAATTTGTTCTTATTCTAAATATATAAATGTACAATCTTTATGTACAACATTATATAATGTCCTAATATACTTTTGTCAAATATTTAAAAATAAAAGATAATATATGACTTGAGATTATTACGTTACGTGAGAGATTAAGAAAAAAAATCACATTTGGTTACTCTGTTCTACCCTATCCCAAAACATGATGTTTTTGTAGTGTCTAAACATCAGTTTTGATACACTAAATTATTATAGATATTAAATGAATACATGGAATCAATTTGTATAGAAATTATTTGGTTATGAAATCCTAATCCTTTATTGCCAATCTATAGCATTGTTTCGACAGGATTAGCTATATCATTTAAAATAAAGCAATTTATAAAACAAAAGGTATACAATTCGTGAGGCACCAAGCCGCTTCGATAAATTCTGCTGCAAAATCGTGTTCTTGGCTGCGTAAAGAACGTACTTTGATTTATTGACTGTCGATCGCGTACCGAGTACACGAGAGCAAGTACTAAAATTAATTTAAAACATTATCTTTATGCTATTTTGACATTTCATATAGATGATAAACAGCATAAATTACGTTGCAAGAGATACTCGTACAAAGCTACACCTACTTAGTATCTATGCTTTCATAGGTAGTACTATAGCATCTTTAACACATCTCCAAATACAAGTGATAAATATAACAGATTTTCAAAAACATGCGTTAATTGATCAGTCGAATCGCAATAATGACAGGTAATAAATTCCACTTTGGACACGTGTTTTCGGTTGATCGATTGATTTATTACATTTTTCTGTCATGAGTAGATGTAGCGAAAACTGTTTGCGTTTCTCTTTCACCACATCAAAACTGAAAATTAACGGTATAAAATCATCATGAAACCACCAGAAAAGGTAGATAATAATGATTTTAATAGACTAACTCTGATTTTCTATAAATGAACAATAAAAGATTAATGTCGAAAGGTTTGTCGAAATTATTATATTTCAATATCATTTTAACTAGCAAGATTTTATTGTCTTGCATTTTTTGCATGCGGTCAATAAACTGACCTACTCGCGAGCTTATCAAGTTGTTTACAAACATCCTAACCTAGGCTAATGATGAACGACAGGGCGTGGAGGTGATCAGTGGGCCGTTGACCCCTGGTAATGACTGCCCGATGACGCTGCATATGAGCACGTGCTATAGTTTTTTATATGCGACAGATGTGGTTCTATTATCAGAAATCAATAGATGGTACAGTTTCAGCTCCTGTTTTTTTCATTTTAAGTGTTAATTTCTGGTCTCAAATTAACGATAAATAGAAAAGTTGAACTAACTACTTTAAAATATTTTTCAGATAAATCTTAAGAGATGTAATGAATGGCTAATAAATAATAAAACACTAAGCATGAGAATTAATTTAAATATCCCACGCCAAGATTAAATAAAATTTGAGATTCGTAAGTACCTACAAATAAGTTAAACAGATAGTAATCTTTCATTGTCCCAACAATTTGCAATATCAAATTTCCTCATTTCAATCACAACTTCAAGTGCTTTATTGCCATGTCCTGTGTTACCAACACCACCCAATATTGAGACGTCACTCAAATGAAGACTAATACTTAGCGTGACTTTTAAAAAGAAAATGCACAAGTTATAAAGAATAATCTTGATAATGTCTTTATTTTATGAACGTTTTAAAAGATAGCATAGGTTTCTCAGAGATAAGATTTTTTCCCGCAATAAAAAATATTCTAAATGTTAACTCGGGTTCTAAATTTCATCAAAATTTGTCCAGTGGTTTTCTTGTAATTCATTCCCAGACAGACAGACAAACAAAAATTCTAAAAACTATACATTCCTCCTGTGTATCGATAATAACGAATATTTCAATAAGATTCTCCAAAAAGTATTTGATGTACAGATTCGAATGAGCTACAATTTTATTATATACATATATTAAATTTTCTTGGAATACGCCTAGTAGTGAAATTATTATATAACTTCTTGATTATATTAAATGCTAATTTAGTTAATTAGGACTTATAATATAAGCTTTTTTTGTTATAATAGTTTAAAGTAGAATATAATATGTACATATATAGATGTTGACATCGACATGGAAATTTACGGTAAGTTTTACGCCTCCTATTCTTTAACTTTATCATATTATTATATTATAGAAGTCATAAAAACTTAAATATTGGTTAAAAACCTATTAGATAATCTACATAGCTTAATAACTTTTGACGCAATTTCTTTTTTTTAAAGATAATAGTAAAAATACTTTGTATTTTAATAACTATTTAAGCAATGCGTTCTACAATGACTTCATCTAATACAAATATGTACCGTAGACAGTACCTACTTTATGTGCATTAGTAGTTATTGGCTTAAATTGACATGTCCGTCTTCATAACGGACCCGTCGAATGAACACATTCAAGCCAGTCATACATAACATTAAAAAAAACTGCAATCTGTTACATTTTTTGTTTCTAAGTATTGACAAATTTTAGTCTAAATAAATGAGATAAAAAGTAATATTATTAAGAATTTTGTGTTTTGTTCTTTCTTTCACGTAAAAAGGATCGACGTGATAGGCAAATTTTTATTCTAGTTGTGTCAATTTCAACCGTTGGACTTTAGAATATTGTGGAAATTGGATATTGACTAAGTATGTAGTATTGCGTACAAACGACATGGGCAGATCACTAGTATCAATTTGTTATAAACACGTTACAAACATTTCCAGTAAGTTTTAAAGAAAATTTGAAGAATAATTATAGTAAATAATAATCATAATTATTTTTAGTACAAATAAAACAAATGAAATATTTTTTCAATTCATAAAAAAAGAGATCAGATTAGTTAGATTTAGTGACACTTTTTTCTCATTTTGAATGTCACTTTAATCAGCTTATGATAATCGTACCGTATTTTCTAAGAATTATAAGTAAGCGATGACTAGCATAGTTGGAAAAGTTGGACATAATCGGATATCAAGCGGCGCAACTGACATGTAAATCGTGATCGGAGGAACGAATCCGCTACCACAAACTACCGGTGCCACTGCGCTGATTCAGCAGAATTTGGAACACCTGCCTTTATATCTATACTAAAAAGCTTATATCATTTTACTTCTAACCAAAAATTATCTCTAATTCAAAGAGTACTCGGTTACTTTTACAGTAAACATAAAAAAATATTGTAACCTTATGTATCACTGTTAAGGTAAAGATAACAATTTAAAGTTATTGTTAATTATGACCTGGATAAACTTGCTACAAACAGATGTTTCTATATTATCAAACAGCTAATCTCATTTCCTTTTATAAAATCAGACTAGATTTATTTCAAACATTTTTTTATCTAAATTTTAATTTATAAAATACTATTTAAGCCCTGCCATTTAGGTATATAAGTTTGTAGATACATATTCAGGTAGAGAGCTTTAAATACATAGTTAAAGTTTCCCACCGTCAACCTTCGTCAAAAGTTTATCTAACGTATCCATATAATCATATTCGTTCTCTTTTTTTTAAACACATAATTCCTTGATCCTAAAGCTACCTTTACGTGTTGGGCCAATGTGACCAACACAAACCATTTTGGAAAAAAATATTTAATGCTGGCCAGGTTTCATATTAGAGCATTGGGCCATCGTGTAGAGGTAGTATAATGCTAAAAAAAGTAAAGATGTTTTTAATCTACCATTTGTGAGATTGACAGGTCGGTTCGTTCCCGCGGCAAGTCCATTCCCTGCAAAGGCAGGTAAAAACCTTGATTAAAAATATTTCAGCAAAAGCTTGCCTGATGTTATCGGGTTTTCTTAATCTTTAAAATATTATATTTATTTTTTCTGACTCTTAGTTGATCCTCTCATTGGCCGTCTCTCTCTTGGAATATAAATGATGTATACGAATTTGGTATTAAACATAAGACGTAATAGATTAAAGGCGAAAATCGGTCATAAGTCGTGGTTACCAAGCTCTGCTGGTCTAACTTAAGGTATAAATCCAAAATAAAATCAGAAATTCTTACATTATTTTAGTACGTAATAACTATTTCAATATTTTCATTATTCGTCTGGGTATAATGTTTGTTTTTATGTATATTATTTAAACAATGACAATGATTATGATTTAAAAATGTATAAAATATCAAAAAGTACCTACATACTTAAGAACATGTAAAAATTGGTACCCTACACATCTTTTATATATGACCAAATATTTGGCCTTAAATAAAAGATGTGTAAGGTGCCATTTGGCCTAAAAGGCTTTATAAGTAAAAAAAAAACAAATTTTACCGTACATAATGTATTATATATATACGGTGACAATATCTGTAACAAAAATTCTACCCAACACTGTCACCAACATCTCAACTACTAGTTAATGCACCCTATGAAAACAGCCATTTCTCAAATTGCATGGCGAACGCATTCAACAGAAGCATGGTTGAGGGCTCTTCGAAAAAATATCGGAGTAAAACCATCCCCTAAAATTATTTTAGTGAAAAGAAAGGAACTTAATAGACCCCACCATGCTGCTATAGGCGCACCCCTAAGTGTGTATGTGTGAGAGTGCCCTCCGAATAAAACAGATGACAGCTGTGTAGGGGTGCACAAACTTAATATAACAATTTAATGCATTTTTTAAATATTAAGCAAAAATATTAAAATATGATCGTTCAAATTATTATTTAACAATAAAAAAAACTGTTAACTCTTAACGTTTTTAATAAAAATGAATTACAATTAACGCGTGGATAACAATTAACGTTAAGATATCTTTGAATTATAAATATTAATTAGTTTCAATCTAGTTATAGTATCATTAAATACTGAACAAAGTTGGAAACTACATATGAATGTAAAATAAATATATGTAGGTAAACAAAAAAGTTGTGGCAGCCCTGCATATCGGGCGGCGTCGGAAAATCAACACACACATCAACACACGAGCCCCACAGAAGGGCATAAAGCCCGACTGTCTACCGGCAAGATATGAGCTATTCTGATGTTTAGTATATAACTATATAAGCGAGGGTGAGTAAACAGCAGGAATATTTTAAAGACGGGTGATTTTTAAAGTTTTTGTAATAATAGTATCTATTTTTACATAAATGTATTTCTTTCATTATAATCAGCAATTAATTATTATAAATTAAGTGACATAAGATTTTTATGATAAAATAATAGTATAAAAAAATCGTATACTTCTACAACTATCAGCTTGAGCTCTCACTTGAAAAATACTATATCTACTGACTTACTCGTAAGAAACTATTCTTTCTTCTTAAAACATAAAAAAATTGATCTATTTTAAATTTTTTTATAAGTAAGTAAAATGAGCCCAAACAAAAAGAAAATGTAATCCAATTTATATTCCGTAGCTCTGATCGAAACATAAAAATCTACTCCGCGACCCTCTTCCTTCTTCGTCATTTCACGTACGTTTGCAGTTCTCAGATCGGCTCGAGCTCGGATTACAACCTTCTGACGACGTTAGCTTCCCCAAGTAAATGAGGCTTGGTCTAAATTGTACGATAATAAAAGAATTTTGTGGAAAATAAAACAATACTTGTTTTTTTTTTGTACAATTATGTACCTATACAAGTATTTTATTCATGATATTATATATAACCTTGATATATGCAGTAAGTATATTTTGATTGCATAGCTCGGTATGTTTGTAATTTATTATATACCTATTGGAAAGATAACAAAGGTAGATAGACAACAATAAATAAAAATCAGGAAACCTTACCTACTCAAATCTGTAAGCTGTAACTTTCGCTGGTGTTGATGACATTCTTGCTAATAAAGGTGAATTCTTTTTCAGGTTTTCTGCACTTGCAAGCCAGTTATTTTACTTACTTCCTTCTAGGGTATTTTGCCTGACTGAATTATTTTGTAATAATATCGCTATACCTTTATCACTTGCATCTTCTAAAATATGCGTAAGGGGATATCTCTTACGATATATTGAAATTTGTCACTTTCGAGAGGCTGTTACAGTCCCTCTAAGTCTCTACACAATTCGAAAGGATCAAACTATGTATATAACTAGAATAGGTAAACGTTTCTAATTTTACTCCATAGCTTTGTTTAACTACAAAAAATAACGATAGAATAGAATATTCTTTAACTATAATATGTATTTTTTTCTTAGAAATAACTGATTGCTTTTAGTTATAATAAAGACATACGTATAATATTCCGTTTTTTCATCTCTATTTTGGATCATTATAGTAATGAATATGCAGTATATTTTAAAGGCTTCTCTGTCAAAGTCTGTGAACTAAATTTTATCCAAATCCGTCCAGCTTTTTTTTTCATGAAGGAATAACAAACATATACAGACATAGGTACAAACTTTCATATTTAAAATAGTAGTTCGATATTTTAATTTCTAAGTTTTATGCCTGATTCTCTCTACTTACTCTTTGTATTCATAATTTAATAAATTATAAAGAAATCTTCTACGCATTTAATGTGGTCTCTAAATTAATGATAAGATTATAAAAATAATAACAAAATTATTAAGTTTTAACTTAGTAACAAATGTAGCCGTAACGTGGTAACTTAATTGTACAGTCAACATTCCTTTTTAATCCATTTTTAATCGATTCCATTATCAATACTCTACCTCATTATAGACGGTCCTAAATCTCCACATATATCTTAGAAAAATTCTTCAAAACATACCGCTATGTGAGAATGTTCTGCAAGTCATCATACCGCAACACTTCCTTTAAGCATTCCCCCGGGATCCTAGCATCGCTTGGGACTCACCTGCCAAATAGCCAACAGGCCCTTTTACTTACCGCACCATTGTTTCAGAACTTATACACTATAATCCCACAGGTATATCGGTAAAAGATTTAAGAACTTACTAGTATGACAGTGGGGTTTTATTATCATGTATCTACATATTTTTGGTATTAATAGTTAGTGATTGATTTTTCTTATTCTTTCATTCGAGCGGCTATTAGATAATATTTTGTTGTATACCTACTTATAAGGCTTACCGTCTGGGACTTCATTCATGTTTCGATTTTTAGTAACCAACCGATTATAATTGAACTTGAAAAAGTTTCATTATAGCAGTTCTTGATTTACGATAATTAGAACCGATAAGCAGATAATAATTCTAAATATTTACTTTACAAGGTTCTATTATATTCTAAGTATCCCTTAAACACAATTTCTGATTTACTTCAAAAAAATGATAATAATTGATTTGGTATTTAAAAAAAAGACCACCACTATAGATGGAATAAATATTTTTAACATTGTTACAATTTTTTTATGTGCATAAATTAAATTTTAATGCAAATCGTGCCGTAGAAATTAGTTAACTTGAATGTAGCAATATCTAATTAACTATGTCGGCTCGCGCATTATATAAAAACATCGAAGACGACAGCTAGTATGTGTCTTGTTCATAATAAACACAGGTAGAGATCAAGATTATTTATAATGATGATGGATGTCACATATTTGTATTTAATATGCAAAGTACTTATTTTATCACCCTAGAAATATAAAAGATACTAGCGACTCACCCTCGCTCTGCTCGGGTTCGTCCCTACTTACATTTTAAGGTGTAGTATAGATTTCTCAGAGATGATACCTATATTTTCCCGCAATAAAAAGTGTCCTATATGTTGATCCAGGTAGCCAGCTATCATCATACCAAATTTCATCAAAATCCTTCCGGTGGTTTTTCCGTGATGCGGTAACAGACAGACAGACAAAAATTCTAAAAACTATAGATTCGGCAATAAGATTTTCCAAAAAATATTTAACGTACAGATTCGGCTTAGTTACGATTTTATTATATGTATAGATATAGATAATGTTAAGCGCTGTCACTACTAACTACTTTGAGCTAAAGCTTATGGGATTGATTATTGTACGAGGTACCTACAGTACATGAGTTTAGAATAACTATATAAGCTCCTATTTCTTTTCTGGTCTTAAATATTTCTATCAAATACTCTCGTCTTGGAATGCAGCTAGCTATGACTTTGAAGATATCTAATAAATAAAAAGTTGCTTTTTTTCAATTTAATTTATATTAAATATTATAACGTTACATTAAAATATTTTGAACGGCAAAGTTTATGGAATTTTATGTCACATTTTTAGAACAATTAATTGATGTGTAGACATACAAAAAATAATTTATGATATTTAATTTTAAAGGTAAATAACTGCCCCCTTTAACCATATAATTTATCTTAATACTTCGTCTTCTCCATCTATCCAATTTATATTAATAATTTTACTTTATCGGTTTAGTTGGTGAAGGATCTTGATTTATATTTTCTGTTTCCGTATACGCAGTTCTTGAAATTCCGTGATGGAGTCCTGAGTCCTGCCCAAAAGTGCTATAGGATTTTTCCTCAATGACTTCGCTAATATTTTTCTTACTTTGGTTTAAGGTTAATTCTTTTTACTCAAACGAAAGCTTGTCATAGTAGTATTTGTTTCTTTAATGATGGTAGTCTTTAAAATAACAGAAAGGAAGTAGTGATGTTTTTAGGTATATTTTTATATTCATTCTATGCTCGTTATGATCAATGCAGATTGTAGGTATAGTAATAGACATGACCACAATGCCAGCTGACATCATATCTTAATGCGTCTGATAACTTTGATGGAATAGTCAAGACCTAAATATCATATAAGTAATTTTTAGTGCATCAATCATATATTTTATTGCGGACTTCATTTACATATTTTATAAATAAGTTTTAAAAGATAAAAATATAACGTAAATTTACACGTATTTTCTGTGTCCTTATATAAACTTTATTAAAATTTACTAAAACACTTGAATTTTTCTTAACTCAACTCTTAAAAAAAACATATTTCATTTTATGTACGAATGAGGAATTTAAATTATATAACACATAGAAATACATACTTTAAAAAGTATAATATCTAAAAAAATGCAATAAGCAGCAAATGAAAGAATGTAATTAATCAACTAAGTGGTATATTACTTGGTTCTTTTTTATAATTTATCTAACTGCTACTTGTATACGATAATAAACAAAAATTATCGCTACCGTTAAACGTCATACACAATAAGATCTCAAGGGACACAATTTACAACAAAAAGGCAAAGACTACTTGCAATAAATCCGTCAAACAGCGACAGTAGCCTAATCCTGTTATTTGCATACAGATCTCTTAACAAAAATCCGTGCTTATGAAGTTAAATTTTCAAACTTTTAACTCTTTGACACACCGATGCAAAAAACACTATTGTTATTGGAAGGCAAATGAGTCTTTTAATTTTCGCATGTTTTTGCCAACTCTTTTTTCAACAGTTATATAATACAGTTAATTTGTAAAAGAAAAATAAGGCTCTAAAGCTGACTCATTGTTAGTTCTCTTTGTGTTTGACGCTTTGTTCAATGGTAGATTATATTGGCTTAAATGTGTGAAGATATTTCATATAATATTTTAAGAAGGATAACACTTCAAATATGTTTATATAAAATATTTGTAACTACTAAACTGGCCAAAGGATTTTTTTTCTAATTTTGACTTTGTTATTCTTATAAACATGCTATGCAAATTTTTAATGTTTAAATTAATACCACGGGCATATATAGATGGTCTTACCTTATGTCTTTAATATTTAAAGCCAAAAAAACATAATAAAGATAATAAATCATAAATATTCAGCCATACAAATTCTAAAGCTCTTTGTTTTAAAGCTCTAAATGCAAATAACAACAACGTCCCCTAAATATAATATTAGGATTTTATATGCAATTGATTTTTAATATATGAAAACAATGTCACTGATTCCTGCCCGTAGAAGAATTACTTGTAATTATTTATATAACAAAAATACTAGATACTAATGTGCATCTGGGCGACGGAAAAGCTCAACTCAATAAAATAAAAAGTCTAATGTACAAGAAAGCATTAAAAAAGTAACTATCAGCAGTATACCGATCTTATTTCAAACAAAACAGAATCTTAGCATAGCTTTTGTATCAAAATGATAAAAGTACGCGTCAAGGCCCGTGTAAGGCGCGAGTAGATGCGTTGCGTGCCGGCCACACAATAAGCCTGCGACGTTGATTGATGACTTCACATTGAACGAATACATTACGATTTTTGCTTTCATTTCATTCGATACGAATGGCGCAAGGTTGTGATATGATATACGAATGACCATTCAAGCGCAAAGGATGCTTTTAACTCTTGCACTAGATAAAACTCATTACAACTTTACATACTACTTTCTGCGTGCTTCTTCACTTGCATATAAACATGTACAGTATAAATTTAGTTGTAATTTGGGTTAAGTATTGAATTCTTTTCAAAATAAAGTAATGACTCGCCTTTCGTTCACTCAGGATCTACAGTATATCGGTATAAAAAGCAGCCTTTTATACCACTTAGAAGCTACATTGAGGAAATAATTTTTAGAATTGGATAAGTTAAACTTTGAATATTTTTCCAATATATTTTAACTTATATTTTTGAAAGGTATGGGTATTTTTACCCAGCTGCGGTGAAGCCAAATGGAGGCTTATTGTATATAATACAATAAAAGCAATATCTGTATGTACAACTTTAACATATCTAGTTCAATGTAATTCGGCTATTAGTTACTAATAGAAAAAACTAAATGTTGTTTAAAACCTACAAGTTGAATTTTGTTCATTATCATTCTTTATATTAAGAAATATTTAGGATATTTTGAATGAAACTGGTATAATGTTAAGGTTTATACTACATTTTATTAGTTTTATATTCACATTTTCCTATTTTAGTTACAAAACAATTTCCATTTAAAATTATATTTATTTTGTACTTAATCCTAAGTCATTGTCTAAATAACATTGTCTTATATAAGGAGTAGAAATACTTAAAGTGTACAAACAAAGAACGTTCTTATGCTATTTAATAAAGTTAAAAATTAAGCTTGTTACACATACATACTGACAAGTGACTCAAAATCTGGTGTTATATTAAAAAGCAAACAATAATATTAATAACAATATATAAGTACTCAAAAAGAACAATAAATTAATGTACACATTGCACTTAAACAATTTAGCAATTTTTCAATAAGAAATGTTCATCTGCTCTTATACCATAGTTGCCTGGCTAGGTCATAGTTAAAATTATATTTTAGGTATAATAATTAATTTTTAAGAATATTCAGTAATTAGTAAAAAATATTTGCAGTTAGTTTCTTTGCTTAGAGAAACCCTTTGAAAATAATAAACAATACTCAGAACATGTTTTTTAAGATATAATTTTTATTGACTATAAGTTCAATAAATATGGAATTTAGCGCTATATCTATTATTTAAAATATACTGATTTCTTATTTTAAATTTATATCATGACCACAACACTATTAATGGTAACTGGTTAGCTTACATTTTTTTTATTTGAATATTATATGAGAAATTTTTGGACAATGACTTATAGTAAAAAGTACAAACCCAGCACTCAGATATCTATTCCTACCCTAAAATAATCACACTTTTGACATTGTAAAGTTTTCCACTTATTTATTATCCAAACATCCAATTTATGACTGTTATACTCACTAGTTACTTACACTTAACTTAAATTAGTTATAGTAATCATCACTTTATTACACGTTATTAACACGAAGGAATGGTGAGTTAAATGAGTGTTCAATGAAAATATAACATCTTCTTTATTCTAAAGATTATAAGGCGGTGAGACCATAGTCTGATTTAATGATGGGCGGGTTACCAGTAATGCCGGTGCCACATCCTGCGTTGCCAACTGGTGATCCATGGGCAGACAAGCTGGCAACCAGCGAAGGGTCCATGCTTGCATGCATACCCATCATATGCAAGTGATGCGCCGTCATAGGGTGTCCAGGATTCATTTGGTTGCCTGGATGCGACATGGGACTGATTGCTGGATCGTGCGACATACTCTGCTGAGAACCAACACAATGCAGTTCATTCATTATATTGTCAGTTACATTCTCTATACTATCTGGTCGACCGTTGTTGTTTGATTTCTTCTTATCGTTATTATTCGTATGCTTATTTGATCTACTCTTTGGTGTGGCTCCTTTAGTCGTGGTCGTGGTGACGCCGGCCGGATTCGTTTTTCTTCTAACGTTTTTGGTATTCGGTAATTTATTGTCCTTTTTCCATTTCATTCGTCTGTTTTGAAACCAGATTTTTATTTGTCTCTCTGACAGGACTAGAGTGTGGGCTATTTCTATTCGTCTTCTCCTAGTAAGGTACCTATTGTAATGGAATTCTTTCTCCAATTCTAATATTTGGTGCCTAGTGTACGCTGTCCGCTGTCGTTTTGGTTCCATTCCAGGTTGAAAGCTCCCATTTGCTGTGAACAAAGGACAGTATATTACAATCTATAAAAAACACTAAAATCCTTATATAGTATGATAGCCAACTGAACTGGCCGACCTATTCCAATTCACCACACAATATTTATTAATTGCTTTATGCGTACTATAAAATCTAATAGTTTTTGGTCAAAAAGTTTTAATTAAATATTAATTGAACCCTAAATGCAAGTTCTGTATATATATTTTTTATTTTTTCATATTATTATCACAACTTACATTTTTAGAAAAAAAAACCAGAACTCTAAAAACTCTTTTCTTAGAGGACAAGACATGAGAACTTCCATTACTTTATTTTTTTGCTTTTCGCTTCTTTAATGTTTTATAAGATGTAATCCGTTATAAAACCTATCTGTACCACATCTTACATATCTATACCAAATACTAATGATTACGAAAGATAACCTATATAAATAAAAAAGACAGACGGACAAACAGATGGGGTCTTCTCAGCAATTATTATCTTCACGGAACAGGTAAAAAAGTATATCTTTCATCAATTCTGTGATTATCTTGACCCTACAAGTATTGAATCTTAAAAATAAAATTGTATTCATTTAAATATAATTATATTCATAAATACTTATAATTAACTAGGGCTAGGCGGTAGCAAATACAAGGTGATTATTTTCATGCATTAGCCATCAGGGAAGAATGCATGTGTGTATGTACGTATAATGTATATATAGGTAATTTATCGTGTACTTCGAATGAGGCGTTGCGTGCCGGGGACCTTACTGAATAATTTATGTGGTAACAACCTTTGGGGCACTGTTAATTAATGTGCATAATAATTACACGTGTACGAGCATGAGCTTCCTTTTTGCTTTTGATTAATTGCGCTTAGCAAATTAGTTGTTTATATAACGAAATATGACTAGACAACTCGCTTGGACATCGTTAAGCTTATATGTAGGTAAATAATGCTAGGAACAAGATCCACTTATAATAATATATTACTATATCGACATAACATAAACAATTTAACTGTGGCATTTCAATTAATTTAATGTTATTGCAGCATTTATATAGCTTTTAGTGAGACATATAAAAATATGTTTTATATATTATTTAGGTAGATATAAATTATTAATTAATAAAAAAAACTAATAACAAATAAAAAACGAGTTGATTAAACTTATATATAACTATACTAGCGGCTCCGGGATAAAAAGTAGCCTATTTGTTATCATGATATATGAACTATATTATTGTAAAGTTTATTAAAATTCAATCAGTAGTTTATGTGTACTAAACTGTATAAGTTACTATAGTTTCTTAACTATCCTACGGGAACTCTTTAATTTTCCGGGATAAAAAATATCTAAAATGTTGACCGGGGATATAGGTACCACCATGCAAAATTTCATTTAAATCGGTCTAACAGTTTCAGAGATTATCCCGTACAAACAGACAAACAGACAGAAACAAAAAATTAAAAAAAAATGAATTTGTTCTATTTCTCTTCTTACATTCTCCTGGCTCTGTTTTTAGTATTTTTTTCTATGAACAATAATTCGACCTCTACAGTTGTATTATATGTATATTGTATAGATAAAAAATATCATGGCATAAGACTACATTTTTACAAGGACCACTTTATACCGAAACATCGAAAATTTTTAAATGTAATTCTTATAACAAAAGCTATTATTAATATATTTTTACACTTTATGTAAAATGATTAGTGCCAGGTAAAATGTTAGAGCTTTTATACTACCCTTAGGCTATAATAATGGAATGAAAATAAAATGACTTAGTAAACAGTTGTTTGGTCTTTGTGAAGAAATTCCTAATTTCCCACTAAGGAAATTGCTTTTTGCCTAGACTTGAAAGTAATGTTGAAAGCTTAATAGTATGAATGGAAAGCAGGTTATAACTTAATTAACTTTAACCTATACAGAATGAAAGACGATATAATACTGAGCGCCTTTGTAGAATAGAAAGAAAAAATAAAAGTGACTTAGTCAAAGTACAAATCATTACCAAGAAAATGGTTTTAGTAAATTACTAGCATATACTTATTTAGGTCATGCTTGCTTGTAGTTTAAATAATATATATATATATATATATATATATATATATATATATATATATATATATATATATATATATATATATATATCAAAATTTTAATGTAAGATTTTTAATCAAAAAAAAAACAATTTACTTCGTAAGACCCTTGTGAGTTTTCTTGGAATAAGTTCACCGGTTACGAAAACCATATATGTACCTACACGTATAAACTAATAAATAAATTTAAATTTATTGTAATATATTTTCTGAGTATATTAAAATAAATTTATGTAATAAATATAAATTAATATTTATATTCTTAGAAAAAGCACTTAGACTTGGAAGTCTGAATTTATATTAGGATTTTTCTTAAGCCTTAATATATGTATGTATTATATTATACCTACATAGTTTCATTTGAAGCGTAAGAATTACGGCAAGGAATAGAATTGAAAAGATGTACGAGTATGTATCCTACCACTACTACAGATTTTTAATTTCTACCTATTTTTTTATACCATGGGCTTTCACAGGTAAGCGAACTAAATCGTTCATATTTTATTTCTTACTCTATGAAGTGAATTGCAACAAAACTAATTACTATAAAATTTGTACTTATTGGCTATTTGCCATCAATTTTTTCAGCAAAAATACTTTCAAACCGAATAACTCGCAGTGTTAGAAGAAATATTCATAGCTTCGTCATAGACGGACAATACTATTACAATCTATACCTACATATAATTAAATTCTGACCAAGCCGAATCTGTACATTAAATATTTTTTGGAAAATCTTATTGAAATAGAAATTATTATCGATACAGAGGCCGAATCTATAGTTTTTAGAAATTTTGTCTGTCTGCCTGTCTCTCTATTTGTTTGTCTGTCTGTCCATGACCGCATCACGTAAAAACTACTGGACTGGGGATATTGATGAAATTTGGTATGATGATAACTGATTATCCGGTTCATTAAATAGGATATTTTTACTGCGAGAAAATATCTCATCTCTCAGAAAGACATACTAAATGTTCAAACGTAACTAGGAACGAACCCGAGCGGAGCGTATATTAAATTAAATTGGCAAGCCCAAAAGTAGGTACTAACAAAAGTTAATTTCGAATGAATTAGGTATAGGTATTAGGTATTAACGTATATTTTGAGTTTGAGTTAAAGCACAATAATGCAGTGAGCAAAAGAATTCTTAAAGGGTAACCGCAATGAGCAAGAATGGTATGTGCGGTCGACGCTTGACCCTCCCTCATCTGAGATTTCTACCATTGTAGCAAACCTTTTGACAGAGGTTATTGATTAAATATATTAATGGTATTTATAAAAAGATTTAAATGTATAGGTATATAGAATTAGTACTTAAAAGCAATTGATATTTAAGATTTTTGGAAATAGTATACCTATATAAGTATTAAGTATTTTATTTAACATCCTGTCCGGGCTTCTTAAACTTTTAACTAAATACTACGTATTCTAATGCATCATTGATTAAATAAAAACCACTAAAATAATGATATAAATATAAAGGTGTGTTCATAAGAATATGTAAACTGTGTGTCCTGTCCATACATTGAAACCGTTCTGTTAATATAAACCTTAATTGTAGTCTCGGGAGAGTTTATGAATATACTATGTGGAAACAAAATGATGTTATTTTTACAATGATTTAATTCTTTACATATTACAAATTATAAAATAGGTTCAAATAAAAATTATTTCGTTTGTTTGATATTGATATCTTGTCACCAGTTGCGTAGTTATGCCAATGCAACCAATGCGGTCGCATGTGACCTATGATTCAAGGGAGCCACAGCGGGCCACAAACGATTCCTCAGCCCTCATAAAATTAAAAAAAATCACAAGAAAAAAGTGTCCTAAATTTCCGCGTATTATTTCATAATAGGCAAAGGGCACTTCTATTTTTTTTGCACTTTGCCAAAAAGGCGCCACTGCTTGTTGTTTGAACGAAACCGAGATAAAAGTAGTAAGTATTTAATAATATTTTGAATTTTTTACTATATTATAATACTAAAATAATACTAAAATGAGCTTTAAATTTTTACTAAACAATAGCCAAATAAAAATATCTTAACCTTAATTTTAATATACATAATATGTACATAATATATGCAGTATATAGTTTTAAATATGTGCTATTGAAGACGTCGTTTAAAACTTGTATAACAAAAATATCAATTATTAAAATAATAATAAATAATAAATATGTTGGGACATTGACACACAGCACCATCTAGTTCCATGGTAAGCTACGACGTTTATGTTATGGATACCAGACAGTTGATACACTACACATATATAACTTTAAATATATACATATTATACGCAGCCAAACGTGCCGTCAATTAAAACTACTGTTCGTTGTACGCAAATATGCAACCCGTTACGCTACCGGGTGCTCGATCTTCGCTTCGTTAACCATATCACGTCATCAGACGATGACAATCTGAATTGAATTACGGACTACCTGCGTTCGTGTGGTCTCATAAGAGATCTGTTAATCTCGGTCCATCTCGCACACGCTATCAATTCCATGGTGGTCCTTCATTACGACCAACTTACCATGTACCACTGTTATTGAGTGAAAAATGTTGCGCGAGTGACAGGCGCCGATAACAAGTATTAGATGTATTGCAAGGTATCTGGATTAAGTTTTCTTTTTTTAATACAATATTTAAGTCCTTATTCGTGGTTCAAATTTAGACATAGTATTAATGTAGGTAACTACCTACATTAATAAATAAAATCATTTCAATAAGTTATATTTTTGATCATATAGGCTGTAATATATAATTATCTATTAATGACATTTAAGTTAAATTGCAAAACTTATATATTTAAATTATCGCAAGGTGAACGAATTTATATATTATGACGACGATGTACACGGCTCATTTTAAATTGTAGAGAAAACTACAATTTTCTTTTAAATGTTTTAATTTGATTTCCTATTATGTGGACCTAATAGGAATATGATAGGTAAAATACATTGCGGAGTAGAATATATTGAAATTATTTTGAAGAAATAAAAGACATAAAACTTATGGAGGGCTAAAATTACAACATTTTCCTATACTACTTTGCCTCATTCAAGCAATTATGAACAATTTTAATTATATACAGTAAGTACGATACACTTTCGCACCAATACTATACATTAAATATAATTTTGGTGATACATCCAACTACGAAATCGTAGAAGAGTAAAATATGCTTACTTCAGCTCTAACGTTCTCGATAAGTCTTTTTTTTATTTTAAACCCAGAAACATACAACATTGCTGTCAGATAAATTCAAACTTGGCAACGGATCCTGCTCAGTGAGTGGTATGTGACGTCTTTTATTTTGAATTGAGAAACCCAGTGTTGAATGTTAAATTCAAGTTATAAGGTACTAAAGTTAATTTACTTATATTTAAATAATTTTTAACACACAAAGAAAAATTTTCTAGTAAAATAATAAGTTTAAGCATTTTTTACTGACCACTGAAAAGTTTTATCTTGAAATTGGAATTATTTGAAAATATTATTACTACATTACAGCCGTCAATAAAATTGGTTATGTTAGATTTGGTATTTATAGGTAGTTACGTTTTAAGGTTTAGTAAAGATTTCGCAGAGGTGAGATATTTTTCCGCAGTAAAAAGTATCCTGTATGTTGACCCGAATAACCAGCTCTCATCATACTAAATTTCATCAAAATCAATGGTTTTCTCGTGATGTGTGGGAACACTGTCTGTCTGGGATTCGACTCAGAATTTTAATAAATATGTATATATATATATATATATATATATATATATATATATATATATATATATATATATATATATATATATATAGGTTCTAGATTATGTTAAGGTGAGCTAATAAAGTAATGAAAACTTTAAGAAAGATTGGACAATTTAAAAAGACTAGAAGCGTCTTACTAAAATATGAAAAAGTTTACGACCCCATAAGTCCTGTCTTCTTCATTACTTTCAAATAATTTTTATATAATTAAATTGCTTTCATTTCTTCTATTCAAAAATACAAGTTACCGGTCTAGCCTCCATAGATTTGGCTGTGAGATGTGCATTTGTTCCATTTTTAAAATCCCCAAAAAATAATAATTGGATAATTTTGTAAGTAAAATATTTTGAATTGTAATTTTACAAAGTCATTCGAGTAGTGTTATATTATTTATCGAAATAAACGTGACTTCACACACTCAATACATTATCTTGAAGCTTAATTACATACCTTTATGTAACTTCTTGTGAATTACTAATATAATACCAATATTTCAAGAAAAGATAAAAAATAATTTATGTCATTCAATGGCTCATAAATTATCTAGCCTTTATTCAAATCGATTTGTTCCTCTATTTTTTTACTTTTATACATGAACTAGCAAAACCCGCGGCTTCGCTCGCGCTAAAACTACAACCAAAAACTTTAAAAAGGTAGGTTTCATACAAATTTTCATGCCTTATTTTATCTCCTTATGGGATGAATTAAAAACGCTAAAATACGTATTTATTTAATTGTATTGAAGAGCATTAATACCAAGTTTCAAGAAATTCTGATCATAAATATTTTTTGGGTTGTGTTATAACGTGTACTCCCGTGGGAATGAGATAATCTCCCGTGGTAAAAAGTATCCTATGTGTTGACTCGGATATCCAGCTATCATCATTCCAAATTTTATCAAAATACCTCCAGTGATTTTTCTGTGATGCGGTAAGAGACAGACAGACAGACAGACAGACAGACAAAAATTCTAAAAACTATAGATTCGGTCTCTGTATTGATAATAAAGTCTATTTCAATAAGATTTTCCAAAAAATATTTAAGGTACAGATTCGACTCAGTTAGAATTTTATTATATGTATAGATGTAAAACAAACCATACCATTACTACTAAGTATTGAAGTGGTATCCACAGATGTTAAATCGAAGTGTAAAATATAGTGTAGCCTTCAGAAAAAGATTTATATGAGCCCACACTTGAGGCAACAAATAATATTCTACCCAATTAAAAAAAAAGAATAAATAAAATCTATTAGAATTGATGAAAGTACCTCCTACTAAAATAATTGCTAGAGAACAAAACTAAAAATCAAATTTAATATAATAGTAATTTTTACTTCCATTTCATATCACTTAATAAACTTATTGAATAGGCATTTTAGTTTCTTTTGATTCACATTATTCTGAGTTAGTTAAAAATTCCGTATCGAGCTCAAGTTATGATTTTATATGATTTGTAAAACAATTTAGACTGCATGTTTTCATCATTTCAGATTCATGGCATTTGCAGACATACAAAGCTAAACCTTTAAGACTTGAAGCGGACTTGCATATTGATGTGTAATGAGTATTCGTTATTTAATTGATTTGTGAGGGAAGGATAATAATCAACGACACTTTCGCGTTCATAATATTAGTAGGGATAGTAGTTCTAATTCCTTCTTACACAATTTCACTATACATATCTATCTACATACATATATTGCTATCAGTAACTAAAAGATGCATGATCTTAGACCCTAAGGCAAAGTGAGAGAAGGTTGTAAATAGTAAATAATCGAATGATTTTTGTTAAAATAGAAAATCTATTTGGTGGTATAAAACGTTTGTTTATTACGAGCATTTTGCGTTTAACATTTGTTTTGCGTGTATTTCCTTATCCACCCACTTTTCACTAACTACATGTTGTACTTTGAACTTAATCTTAGATTTTATATTAGTCACTAAAATAAAAAGAAAAACGACAATTTTATTTTAAAACTACGACATAATCTAATCCTACTATAAAACCATAGAAGTCAAATGCGAATTCATAATATATTGAGATAGTTCAGAGAAACTAAAAGTAATATATTTAGCAGAAAAAGTAATTAAAAGTGCAGAATCTATACATACATATAATCAGGACATAATAGGGGAAAGCATGAAATTGCCGATTAGTACAGAAAAATTGAAATTCGTTTTTTTTTTTAATTTAACATATTTATTTAATCACAGTAATTACCATTATTATCTATACATTGCTGCCATCTAATAGGAAGGTCATTTATGCCTTTGCGATAGAATTCTGGTGATCTAGATTCGACAAACTGTATGAAAGCATTTTGTAATTTCATTTTCCTCCTGAGAAGAAAACTTTTTATCACGTAGAAAATTGTCCAAATTCCGAAAAAAATGGTAGTCCGTTGGAGCAAGGTCTGGCGAATACGGAGGGTGACGAATGGTTTCTAATTGCAGTTCCTGTAGAGTTAAAATGGTTTTTCGTGCTGTATGAGGTCTCGCGTAATCATGGAGCAATTATGGTGAAGATCGATTCCGGAATCGGGGCTGTTTCACTGCTAGTTTGCTATCATTGTTCGGAGTTCGGCACAGTAGACATCTGCCGTTATTGCTTGGCCAGATCGGAGAAAGCTATAATGAATATCACCATGCTGAGACCACCAAACAGTTACCATTACCTTTTTATTGGTAAGCTTTGCTTTAGGACACTGTTGCGGCGTTTTACTTGGGGTCAGCCATTCCATTTCTCGCTTACGGTTATCGTAAAGAATCCACTTTTCATCACATGTCGCTATTCGATCCAATATTCCTTCATTTCTATATCGATTCAAGAAGGCAACGCAAGTTTCAACACGAGTTTCTTTCTGCAGATCAGTCAAATCATGACGCACCTATTTTTCATATTTTTTTATTTTATTGATTTGACGCAAATAAGTCAATATTGTTGGTAAGGTAACGTTAAACCATGCCGCCGCATGAATTTTCGACGTATCCATCTTTCTTGTCTAAGCTGAATAAAAAAAAACTGAAAGTCGATAATCAAATGAAGGTTCTATATCAATTCGAAGTACATATTAGAATAAAACGGCAATTTCATACTTTAACTCCTATTATAAAATAATATACAAAAAAAAAATGTTATTATGGATTTTTTAATGTATTAATTTGATAGGTTAACAAAAAAGGTTGTTATTGAACAGTCAAATCAACATATGAAACAATATATTAGGAATACAAAGATACCGTATGGAAACTTACATTATGATCAGTTATAAAGTATGTATCATCAAAAATTCATTACTTCTAAAGAAATGTGGAATGGATTTTATTTTAAGTATGAAATAAGATGATTTTGTATAATCAATAAAATTATTTTTAATAAAAAAGAAAATACCCATTACTAGACTTCAAAATCGCAAAATAAAAATTCAGCAATAATATTGATTCAAGTAGCAAAGTTGCATCCTCTTTTGTAATTGTTAATTAAATAGTTTTTTTTTTTTAATTCAAGTGAAAGAGTCAAAAAAGCTTTTGGCTCCGATACATAAAGTTGTTGAACAAAACAAGTGGAATTACAGCTTCACTTAGGATCACTAAATGTACCTTGTAAGGGACACTATTGTATGTACATACATACAAATATATAATGTTAAAGTACGTTTATTATAACTTTAATAATATCAGTATTTTTTTTACTTTTCTTTGTGTTTTATTATTCTTGCCATAGCCATTCATTAAAAGCATTTAGCGTAAATGTATCCTTAGAACTTATTTAAAACTTTTAATAAATAATATTTGTAGATATTATTATCTCCCGTACATAAGCATATTAATAATCCGAAGATGGAAACATGTCAAATGACCTGTGGGTCAAATTTACAAAAACTTGTACACAATATGCATAATTTAGACACGAGATGCTTTGAAAAGCTGTCAACAATGTATGGTAATGTATAAAATGAATGACGAATACTTCTTTGAATTTCTCTTAATGTAACGCAAAAAGAATAAGCGAAATAAAGTATTGACAAAACAAAATCAAATAAATATAATGGTGAAACAAGAAACTTTAAACTTTAGGTAGAATTAGCATTGTTACATACTTTTTACAACAAAGATCAAAAACCTTTTTTTATTTACATCTATTTTTAAAGTTTCCGAGTCTCGGTTGCTAGTGAGTATTTTATAATAGAAAAATGCACTAACTGTATCCATAGATCCAAACTGGAACCTAGGACCTCAGGATTTGCAGCCACTTAAACCAACGAGACTATCGTAACATAAAAACAAAAAGTTGTATTGGAAGACTTGGAATACAGGGGATTGTCCTTGATAATTGACGTAGTTCTATAATCTTGCCTTTTAAGAAACATAAGTCTTTACCATAGACTTTTCGAGCTGTCAGTGAACTACAGGGTTATCAGTTTATAAGCTTAGGTAGTCAAATATACACAAAAGTATTGGTAATAACAATGCAGGCTAAGTTTGAATAATATTATTTATTGGAGATCAGAAAAAGAAAGTATAGATCAGATCTTTTCCCACTATATTATTACTGAAAAGCTCCTGGCTGTTAACTAGAAGAATTTTTGAACTTGAAATTTGGAAGTTCCAATAACTTCCAAATTTTGATAAGATTGACAATAAAAACCTTCTTTGTTATAGACAAATGATATGGAAGAGCTAGATCTAAACACAAATTTATAATTGATGATTGTAAGAATAAAATTCTGAGCTAAACTATGGCTAAAACTTAGTTTTTTTCTGATATAAAAAAGAGAACAATAAGCAACATTACGTAAAACCTTACATTTATACATTGGGTGGATGATAAGGACTAAAAGTATTTAGAAAGTCTGTTTAGCATAAATTCGATATAAGCGATCTGGAATTATGAAGGGATAGGCCGTAAGCAAACTCGCGTACTTAGCAATACGCGACGCAAAAATTCAACTTTGTTGTATGACATAAAAACTAAATTTATTGTATCGTAGCAAAGGAAGTATGAAAGTAATATGAATGAAGCAGAAATACAGTCATTCATAAAGTATAAGTTGATCAAATTTTTCGATGAAGAGATACGCGAAATCGCAGGTTTAGATAACAATATGATTATAAAATTGAAGAAAAATGTGCACAAAAGGTTTGGGCGTACAGACAAAATGAGTGACGAAAGATTAGTCAATAAGATATGCACTATTAGAGTGAGCAAGGTGAAGTAGGAGAAGACTTTAAAGGACTTTTCAGGATCGTGTAACCAATATATTTGATGTAGATCAGGTTAGAAATCTAAGAACCTCACGGCGTATGAAGAGAACGATTAGGTACATTAGAAGAAATAAAAAAGGTTGGTATTCAAAGATCGAATATTCAGGCATTCTGTCCACTCTGATTACTCCACAAGATCTATAGCGCGAATTTCCGTAACTCAATAATCAATAAAAAATATTTCCTGGTAATAGATACTATTTCCCTGAAAAGTAGGAACACATATTGATTATAATATAATTTATATTATTTAGGATGTATTGTTATCAGCCCTTTTTAACGTCCCACTGCTGGACACAGGCCTCCCGTCAATAAGAGGGGAATCAGACCATAGTCTACCACGCTGGACAAGTGCGGATTGGCAGATTACACATGTCTTTCGAAAACTTGCTAGGTTCTTTCAGAAATGCAGGTTTCTTCACGATTTTTTCCTTCACCGTAAGGCAGGAAAAATGATTCGCACTTGAAAATATCAGAGGTGCGAGACCCAGGCTTTGAACCCGCTTCACTCGGTTTCTCAAGCGAGCGCGCTACCACTGGGCTACAACTGTCTGGATGTACCACATTTAGGATGTATTTAGTTAATATTATTTTCATTAAGTTATAATAATAATAAGAGTGTACAATAATTTTTTAACGGTAACATACCTATTATTTAGCATTTTTATAAGTCTCTTGCAATGTAGATGCCATTATTGGAGCATCATCATCTTCATTTAAATTGTTGACCCATGACCCATATCATTCATTGATAGTTGATACAGTGAAAAGTAAACTCAGATATATAATAGTTACATAGTTACTGATTTTAATAAACCTAATTATATATAGCAACTAATGAAATAAACCTCATATAACAAGGGAAGTAATATTTAGCAATATCATTTGATAGAGAATTCTCTACACAATAATGTATTCTTTAAAAATGATTTCATATTATCTATATGTTGAAGCAAATTACAAGTAAATTACTTTTAATGATATGCAATATTGCAAATGTACCTAGAAATTACACATTAAAAACTATACACATAGGTACAGTCAGAAAAGTAATTTTAAGAGTTAATTTCGTTCTTATCATGTTTTTTTGTCCAAATGCATATTTATACGAAATGTTGTTATAACATATGTAGATACTCAATTTTACATATGTATATTTCATTAACCATAAAGATGAACAATGATTAATTGGAACTGAACTTGAAAATACAATTTAAATAGCATAGTTTTTAATGATAGAGGAATATTCTCTTGCAATTTTATAATAATAATTTAAATATAGATTCTATACTCCCCCAAAAAAACAATACATTATAAAAAACAATATAGGAATATTAAAACCACCTCATGTCTGATTAAAGCAATAGGCTTTTTTATAAATCCCAATTCAAGAATAAAGTGATATCAAAAAAAATATAAAGAAGTATCCACTCATTTCTTATTAATTGTATGCAACATTAAAACCCCATAAATAGCCCACTAAATACGCATAATCTCCACAACGAATTCTCAATCGCAACCTTCATTTGAAAGTTATAAAAATAAATGAGGCTCATTACCGTACTCGGTTCCCATTGTGCCCTAACAAAGGTCCTGGCGTCTTGTAGGACCTTCGTAATGGCATCACATTAGTAAACTGTCAAAACAAATCAAAAGACAGAACTAAAAAATCTCAAGTATGCGTAAACATAGCTGGATTATTGATAGGTTGTAATTTGTTAATTCTTTCAAATGTGATACCGCAAACATTATGATACTTAAAAATCTATTTTGCACTCGTGTCGGACTGTAACAATAGCCGAATCAGGCGGTGAACGTGATATTAATGTGCTACAATTAATCTTTCAATTTTGTAAAAGAAACAGTACTTGTATTTACATTCGCATAAACACTTTTGCTTTTATTTCTTTTTTAAACTTGAGTGTTATTGTTAAACTAGTAAGCAGTCATTTTTTGTTTTGAAATTAAATGTTAGTAATGTATTTGTGAGATTAAAAAAGCTATCACAAAACAAATAAATTATAATAAATAAATTTATCCTACAAATATATCTAAATTAAAGAAGACGATTGTAGCGCAATGGACTGACTTAATGGCGTGGCAACGTATTATGACCCTCCTAACTCCTAGACATACTATAGGTACAGGACTTCGCGGGTTCAATTGAGTTTAGTAGGCACTATGAACTTTCATACAATTCTGGATTCGATTCTATGCAAGTAAGTAAGCCTTAGTACTATAATTATATTACAAACAAAAAAAATAGTATATATACTTACACGCGCCAGCGACGTGTATTTTTTTCATCCACGGATAAATAACTCTGTCTGTATTATCAGAGCATATCGAAGAGTCGTCATCTTCGACGGGCGGACTATCTAGTAACAGTCTCTCATCATCCATTTCTGATGCTGGAGACCCTTCACGGCCTAAAGCCTGAAGTTTTCTACCTGCTGGGGCAGCTTCTTCTATATGTCTCTCTAACCGTAGCCCAAGTTCGGCCAAACCCGGTGTAGCATCATTATGTGACGGTATGTATCCATGGTCTGCATCAGACGGATGAGATGGTTCGGGTGGTCTTGGAGGTGGTGCCACAGGTGGATGTTGTGGTATCGGATGGTAGTAGCCTCCATACCCATATCCTGTACCAATTTGAACCGGATACTGATGCTGATACCCATATTGAAGGTGCTGGTGTTGATAGTATTCTCCAGGTGGTATATAGTCTGCCTGGCTATATTCTTCAGAGGGAGGGAATTTTGGATCGGGCTGTGGTTGATATCCACCGTTCATGAGGAAGGAGCTCATTATGGGCGTGGTCGAGTCGGCGCATCACATCCCAACACGCCTGTTAATATGGCCGCCATTCAACAATTGCAGAACGGGAGCATTTTTTCCCCTTATGTTTCCTGTAAATAATGTATTTTATCTAATCCACGTTTTATAGAATTGTAGCATAAGTAAAGGATAATGAGGTTATATAGTATTTTGTAGTTTCGTTTTTGTTAAATACTTTATTATAGAATAATAATATTTTACTAGGTGATTTCTTAAAAAAATCAAACTAGATGTACTAGCAAAAACATAATTTGAAAAATTTCAAAATTGTTTTTTTTTTTTAAAGCAGATCCATGATATTTAAATCTCATTATATTATTTCCATATATATATATAAATGAATCATAGAGTTACAAGTAGTTTAAACCAAGATAATGTGTATCAGTCAGTAATAAATTTAATTTCAATGCATTTTCTACTCATGCTATCGACATGATGGTGCTATACATACATATAATTTATAATTGGCGATGTAGAGTTCTCATTACCACCTCTATTCTTATGCTAAAATTCCACAAACGTGAAATCACTTACAAAACAGTCCACAATAATTAACACACACACGGTCCTAATTAAAACATACATTGATTTCACTAATTTCAAAAGATACAGGGTTATAACAATATTATTGCTAAGTCATTTGATTTATCACTTTCTGATAATAAACAATAGCTAAGGCGCGCGCTCCCGCGACATTTTGAGACAATATACACTGCCCAACACGCCAGCGCACTCTGTCACTTTAAGGACTCCTATACATGTTCATCAATTTTTACATACCACCTTCCATTTTTAAGGCGGAGCTGTTCTTCGACTGTCGTACATTTTACTACTAACTATATTTTAAACCGTGTTACTTAAATATTAGAGTTCAATTTTGATAATATAGAGTTCTAAAGCAATAATCCGTAACAACAAGTCTCTACTTTCCACATGCGAACGAATCAACACGTGCGAGAGAGATATGAATAGAGATAGCCATCTATGTAAGTCGGGGAGAAATATATCTGTCTCTTTCAGCCTGATACAGTTCTACGCGTGAGTACAAGAGAAAAAATATTTCGAAATTCAAATGCGAAGTGGAGATTAAGAAGCTTCTTAATAATAATACAGAATGAACATGGTCTCCGTTCGTTACGACATGCCGCTTTTAAATATTTAATTTGCAATTTCCTTTATTTTTAACCTAAGCAGGTTATTTAAAAGGGGCAGAGTGAGATATAATTTGTATAAATTAAAACTATAAACCATAAGTAGAGGTAACTAGCGAATGATTTATATAGGCTCATGCATTATGATAATCATCATTAATATTAATATTATAAAAATTTATTATTTTAGGGATAATTATAGTGATAATATGTTTTATGACCTTACAAAATATTATATTTATTTATTCTAAGATATTCTCTACTTATCAGCAAATTAAATATGTTATGAAGTAAACAATGAAGTGTTACAAAATATGTATTTGTCCTTATCGAAATAAAAGCCTGATTTGGATAACGTAGGTTGAGAAGAGACGTTAGGTGTTTTTTATTTATAAATTCAGAATCCAGAATATCATTAGTGCTTTACCAAACATCATTGGTAAATCCTAAGATATACTAGTTAAACCTAAGATTTACCAATACACGGGCTTTTACAGTAACATATTATACATATTATTGAATTCCAACATAATACCATACCAACGAACAAATGAGAACAAAACGTTTCATATAAACTACTAATAAAACAAGGCTCTCGAGTCACGTACAAGCCGATCATGAGACTAAAGCCGCTAATACAACACTAAGCACCGACAAGGAAACCGATAAATAAACAAAATGTCCGGTGATCTTATTGAATTAGACGATCACAATGATAGTATCACGGTCGCAGAACTGCTGACTCATGACGGCTTCCAACAAAAGGTGGGAACACCCGTTCAATGGCTGTTTGATCAGACGGCACCTTTGGAAGCTGGCTTTCGATGTATATGATTGTGCATTTAATTATTCTTTGATTGAAATATATTAAATACTAGCGATTTACCCTCGTTTCGTTCGAGTATGTCCCTGAGCTTGAATGGTTTAAGAACGCATAAGAGACAAACATTCAAAAAAAAGGATCCTTCACAGGCCTATATAAAATAACCCACCATAGTTTCATCATAATCAGATCAAATGATTAGAAGCAATATACATATTGTGTGAAAGTTTTATTACACTAACACTTGCTAAAAATGAAAAATATCTTTCATTTCTTTTGTAGGTAATTCTTCCTGATTTTTATTCGAATTGTAATTTATTCCAAATATTGTGTATTATTTTAATTGTGTTGATTTAATTTGTTATACATATTATTTAATCATTTATAATACTAATTTATTATTGTTGTAATATAGATATAATGTTCATATTCTATACACCTCCATATTTGCACGTGATATTCACCTTATAAATGCTATAAGAACCATTTTACTCGTAGATAATAATAAATTGTAATATTGTAATTGCCCCTAATGAATCTAATAAATAAATAAATATTTGTAGGTAGAAATATATATTTTTTCTTATTCGTTATTACATAATATAATCTATTTAATGATCTAGATCTTTGGGATCGCTGATAACAATGGGTGTACCACAAGGCTCGATATTAGGTACTTTTTTATTTCTCGTCTACATGACTTGCCATTTTTTGTTAGAAATAAACATGGTATAGTACTGTTTGCCGATCACACATCACTTTTGTTTAAAATTGACCATTCGCCACCAAAACGATTTTATCGATGAAAACAGAGCTATTACATACGTAGTAAACTGATTTAATATAAATGATTTGCTTTCAAATACAAAAAAGACCAAACGCATAAAGTTCACGCTTCCGAATATAAGGTCCCAAATACTCTTTATAATAATCAGAGACGTAGAGATTGATTTAGTTGATAGGACAATATTTTTAGGCATTACATTGGACTCTAAACTACAATAGGGTCCCCACATTAATTATAATTTATCAAGTAGACTTAGCTCTGCAGTTTTTGCAGTAAAATAAATTCGACAATTAACGAATGTGAATACAGCTAGAATAGTATACTTTAGTTATTTTCATAGCATCATGGCATATGGTATTACAATATGGGGTAATGCTGCTGATATAAATGACATCTTTGTTTTACAGAAAAGAGCTATTCGTGTTATATAGGTACAAAATGGGCCCAAGGGAGTCAGTTAAAGATAATATTAAGGAAGCTAACGTAATGACTATACATTGCCAGTATGCATATGAAAATCTATTATATATCCATGAAATTATTGCTCAATTTAAGAAAAACAGTAATTTTCATACTTGAATACTAGAAATAAATATAAACTTGCAGTACCCACTACTAGGCTCCGTAAAGTGAACAATTCATTTATAGATAATTCTGTAAGATTTTATAATAAATTATCACACAATGCCAAAGATATAGAGCAGTAAATAAATTTAAAACATTTGTCAAAAGTAAACTTATATCCCAATTGTGTTTAAATATTAATGAGTATTTAATTGATAAAATGGCATGGGACTAATATTAATAATTTAATGTACCTATTTTCTATTTATTATTTAGTTTATTATGGCATGTACAAAATTAGTTATAAGTTAATTGAAATTTTAAGTAATCATCCTGATTCTACATCAATAAATGATTTTTGATTTTTTTGAATGAATGAAATGAATTATATTTTGAATGAATTAGTTTAGAATTACAAAATGCCATACTTTATTGGCGTGAACGTAAGTAATGCCTAACCATCAAAGTATCATATGACATGCCTATTATTTTAAACCGTTTAAAAATAAACACGAATTCTTCAACATTTTTGTATGCCCGTGACCTGCAAAATATAGATTCTTCGAAGGCAAAAATAGCTCAGTTTTACTAATTGAAACAAGATAGTCAATATATTTGTGTATTCTTTTAACTTTAAAGCTACTAAGTTTTTCTAAACAGACAGCAGTTAATTTATACGGATAATATAATTATTTATTCAAATTCTCAATAGAAATCTTTTTCACAAACTCTCTTGCCAAAGTTAACGGCAACTTTGTTTTTCTTTCGACGCTAACTGGATGCCGCCTCGTTCTATCCAACGCCAACTTAATCCAAGTTTAATGAACAATACGACAGGCCCTTAATCAAACTTTGAAATTTCAAAATCCCTCTATCCTTATAATAGACCGTACACAAAGGCGTTAAGAATGTATTTACAATACACATTTTACTGGAGATAATACATTATTCCATTAATGTATCATCTTACGAAAAACCTATTTAACTGACTTTGATTGTATTATTTGTTTCTTATTTTGCTATGGATATAGGGATTTAGATTAATTCACTTGAAATTTTCAGCGAGACATAATATCTAAAAAGTTGAAGCCTAAATGTGCATGAAGACAGAAGAACTTGGAAAGTTAATTTGATTTGAAATTTAAAATAAACTTATATAGTTTTTAGTTAGGGGATCAAATAGCCAATCATCTGTAATGGCGGGTTGCGTTTCTATCTTTATGAGAAGCGCCGGCGTTTTTTGTTATCCCCCCTCCCTCATGACAAGAGCTGGGTTAAGCCCTAAAAGGAGATATGTTTTTCCAATCAAGTAGGCACTTTTTGTTATTCATGCATGTATATCTTAAATTTTTCATTCTGATGTTTTTTCGTATCTACTCAGATGTAGGTATTTTTAATAAAAAAAGTGATAGTACCTAAAGTAAAGTATTAGAACTACATTTAAAGATTTCTAAATAAAACACATATTTTTCACGTTTTATATATTAAGCAAATTAGGAAAAACAATATATATAAAAATAAAATTTTTTTCAAACAATATTTCAAAAAAGTATTCATACCTATATGATAGTATTCATAAACCCCAAATTGGTATAAAAAAAATTGGGAATTTATTTAGTACGTCCTAAAGGAGTTAACCACAATATACATAGAGATGTTACGTTAATTCTTCAGTATATAAAAAAATAATTACAAAAATAAAAAAACCAGATTACGTAAAAAGCGCACTAAAAAGATGAAAATAAGTTGACAAAGAAACATAATATTATGCACTCGGAGATGTACTGTGGACTTGCAACTAGTATAAAACTTGTATGTCTCCGTAAAATGTATTTTTTTTATTTACATTTTTTTAGTTTTGGACTATGAGAGATTTTTAGTTTTATTTCACACTTTTTATCCTAAATTATGTGTAAACATGTTGTTGTATATAATTTTGTAATAACCTCTTAAAAACCTGTATTTTGATACCCTACTCGATCGATTCAGACAAAAAAAATTCAAGGCACAAATTGGCGCCTCGGATTCGCCATTTTTACTTTTAATGGTATCTACGTACCCTATGACACTCGCGTTATCAAGTCGAAGCTAATGAAGTATGAATTAATAAAATCGGCCCACGAGTTTGGTCTCTAGACCATCAAATAAACATACAAAGGAACAAACAAACATACATACATACATACATACATACGTCGGCTGATAAACACATTACCCTCGTTTGCGTAGCGCAGTCGGATAAAAATAGAGTCAAGACGAATGTAAAATAGACAAAGTTAAAATAGGTATATTGATTAAAGTAGGCACATGCCGTAAAACATTTAACAAAATTAAAGCTGTTATTAAATGATATTGCTTATTGATCCATTCTTGGAACAATCCAGTAGAAATTTCATACAAGTTTCTGACGTGAAATGTCGTCGTACGTCAAACGCTTTACAGCAAATTTTGCTTCCCCCTTCCTTAAATGACGTCACCGGGGTATGTCAGAGGGTTGAGCGCTACTCTAATAACTTTTGATGGCTAATCAAAGTTTTAACATCGAAATATTGATGGTTTTTTTATATCGATCTAACAAGTTATTATAAGTTTTAATATCTAGTGATTATTGTGTTAAATTCTAAATAATATATGATTCATGGTGTACTATAAATAAGCATTGTAATTATTTTACATCCACTGAACTATATAAGTAAGGAACAACTAATTTTAACTCAATACTATCTTTTCGATGCTATTTTCACACAATATTTTTCTTTTTCCCACCAATATAGCCTCTTATAAATGTGTCTAAACAAAGATCTATATTACATAGCAAATTGCCAAAGCTAATAATCCCATATTTTGCCATTTCATACATACGTATGTCGCACAAAAACGTCAAATGTTAGCGTTGCTGTTGAGGGGAAACGTTTGGTATTTTTGACGTATTTGAATATTCTGAACCTTATTGATCTCACAGTATGTTAGAAATTTGAACTCTATCATAAAGTATTAATGTTAAAAATAATTCGATTTACAGTGTTCGTAGGGTGGTTTCCAGTTCAATGAGTGAAGGTTTCATTAATCACAAGTCGCGACAGTGCAGCGTCGCTGGCGTCGTGGTTCAATTTTTTTCCTCTTGCGCCCTTACGCTGGATATCGGACGCGATTTCCAGGGATTCTTAGGACTGGGTGGTCGGTATCTATCAAAAGCAGTAAGTAATTTTCTCTAATACAGTTCCGTATATTTTTTGGAAGTTGATTAATAAAGTTATCATATAATGTATCTAAAAATATAGGTATTAAATATTATTTATTACATTCAAATAAAAATGTAGTTTTCAGTACCCCATGAGTAATTTATATTTGATAATGTAAATTTTACTTATGTATTATAGGTACTTACGAACTTTCAAAGGAAATATATAATAATATCGTTACTGACTTATGTACATAATATAAAACTCAAAACTTGTAAGTACGTGAATATTACCAAAAATGTCAGCGTTACCTGAGACATAAATCCTCATATCCTCTCATTCAATAATATGAACAGTTATATTTCATAAATAAGAACTTTGAGCTTTCTCACAGCTTTTCCACTCATACGAAAACCTTTGGCCTATTGGTAATGTTCTTTATCACATCTAACGGAATGAGGGTGCGTGAATTTACATTTCAATGCATAATTTATCCCATGTACTGTTGGCGGGCGCTTTCTACGAATAAATATTGCTTTTATCTGCCACCCCAGCCAGTCTTCGCTTTCCATCGCGCGAATAATCCCTCTAAAAATAAGAAATGCTTTTTGTATATATACAACTGTGTTTATATGTGTGGATAATAATTTCATTTTCAAAATAATAACTTAAAAAATATTTTATGATATTCATTATCTATCTTACTAATATTATAAATGTGAAAGTTCAGATGTTTGGATGTTTGTTACTCAATCACGCCAGAACTGCTGAAGAGATCTGGGTGAAATTTGGCACAGAGATATATTATTATAGTCTAAAAGAGCACATAGGCTAGGCATAGGATTTTTGTCCCAGAAAAATGTACGGTTCCCGTGGAATAGATTTTTTTATTGTTCTAAAGGCGAACCCAAGCGGAGCGAGGGTGAGCCGCTAGTTTATATATTTTGAAAATAAAATGTTTTTACTATTTCAGTTCAATTTTTTATTATTTCAGCACCAAAATGTTATGATTTTTTTTTAATTCTAACCATTAATTTTATAATAATAGAATACTAGTATGTTTATAAAAATCATCAACAGTTATATTAAATAGGTACTTGTAGAATCATTAACAATTTAACTTTTATTATTTATTTATTATAAAAGCTTTGAAAATGTCTGCATTTAGTAAGACTATATTTGATATAGTTAGCTTTGTTTGACGTTTTCTTCGCTATCTATAGTGTGTGGATATTATTCGTAAATCAAGTCCAATTTCACGAACCTCCTATAAGATCTCACTTTCTAGTCACAAGCAACTGATCGATTGCGCGAGAAATCGCACCAAATCACCGTAAATATTTTGACGTTTTCGAGCATCGTATTACCAAACAATCGCTTTCCAAATAACGAAGTACGGCTACTGTAGGGAGCGTTCAAAAACATGAATCGGAGACGTTTGATAGATTGGTCCCTTGGGCTCGGAAACTGAACGGTAGCTTGCTGTAACAAAAGTCCGATCAGAAATAACTACAACGCCCCAGAGAACAGATACTTTACTTGTAATATAATAAAGTTTTGCAGAAATATTACTTTTACTTATATAATCATAAAATTATTATTATATAATAAAGGTCTTGATAGACTTCTATTATTTATATAAAGTTATAAAAATATATATTCAACTAATGGACCTTGTAGGCATACGTTGTCGTGGCACGAACCTCGTTTCGTAGTAAAAAAAACATTGAATCTTGTAAACAGTGTCTACCTCTATCAGGTGCTATCAAAACTTTAAAAACCATCCAAGTGACTCAAAAAAAAACATCAATCAAGAAGTTTAGACGCAAGACTTACATACGTACATACGCACACCGCCATTTTATATATAAAGACATTTTATTTAGTACACACGTAATAGGTATATAAATAAATAAACTATTTTTAAAGTGGCAATATTTAAAAAAAAAGACAGTTTAAAAAGTTCATTACGTTTTCAGATGCAAAGGCGATCGAGATTCCCGAGTGCAGGAAAGCGGTTGCAAAAAGCGCCGCTCTGCACGAAGCTTCACAATGACAAATGATCTGCGAAAGTTCTGAGGATTTCGAAAAATAGTCCGCTCCGTTGCGATCATAGACAATAACTAAAAATTCTTACATATAATATTAATTAATACTACGGAAATATTTTTTATTAAAAATTGTATCGAAATAGAACTAAACTGCAGCGAAAACGAGGCAAAAAGTGCCGCTCCGCCAGAGTGCCCCAATGACAAATGATGTGCAAAATCTCGAAGGATATACAAAACAACTTTCGTAGACAATTATTAAAAATTGTAAAATAATTAAGAAGTGGGCACAGTCTTTGTAGATACCGCCTCATCCCAGGTACAGATATTAACAAGATATGTATGCTACGTATAAATTGAAAATAATAATTTTGAATGGTGGCTCAACATATAATAATATTATAAATGCGAAAATTTGTTTGTATGTGTACAATGAAATGGCTTGATAGATTTGGATGAAATTTATTACCCAGAGTATGATCTGGATTTTCATACATCCAACTACCATTAGGTACATATGGATACAACTGAGAGAAACAGAGTAAGTCGTTATTATTCTAATGAAAACCACTGAAATATCATTGAGGATTAAGGATACGCTTTAATTTTCAATCGTTTGCATGACTTTATTTTCATATAAGATTATAAATCCGAACAAAGAGCAAAGTGTTCATAGTTTTTTGAACTTTGATTGGAATTGAATAAAAAACATGTGGCTGTTATATTCTTTAACTAATTCTATCATTGAAAATGTAACTCCAAATTTCTTCGCCGACACTCGTGAACAAAGCCCGGTGGATACCTAACCGATCCTTCGCTGAGAAAAATAGTAGGAAATCCATTAATAACTGTCGCGCGGCTCCTTGTTAAATGCATACAATACTTGAAGCTTTTTAAACTCTTACAATAGCGACTTGGCTAAATTAAAAGTTTTTCGATACAGACGCGACATTGCACGAAACTTGAGAATGGGTAATTATTACAGATACAGATGGCATGTTAATCTATATTATAATATGTCTGTATTATTTAATCTATATTATATAAATAATTTGTAAAAGGAGGTTTAATTAATATATTGAATATATTTAGAAAAATAATAATATATTAAAAGTTCATGGCTTAAAATATCTAAAATTACCTACTCTCACTATTCGCATATGGTCAGCCATAAAGAACAACGAGAAGAATTTAAATGATACAACCATATCACTTCTAAATTTATCTCAAATACAATTTAATCGCATTCAAATTATGTTTAGTGATGGTTTGTAATTAAATGTAGCTTGTAAAAATAAATATTATATAAATATCGTTGTATCTAGATCAAGCAACAAGTCAATTACAAATTTTGAGATAAAGCCTTGAAGCCTATTTAATATGGAATGTAACTATTATAATTTCTATTATTCAACGCTACAAGGAATAACCTTCTAAGTAAACCGTAGGCAATAAATAACAAAATGGACATAATTCATTTCGTTTTCAAATCCAGTAACATTTCAATCAATCAGTTTCATTAGAAATATCTTGTCTTGAAATATATGATTTCATTCATCCTTGAACATTAAAATGTATGTTTTCTGATGCATTTACATTTTGTATAATATAAATCGAAAATAGAAACCATTCAAAGCGTAGAGTAAAGGCTTATTTTTATGGTTACATATGTTAAATATGTTGGGACATAAACACACAGCACCATCTAGTTACATGGTAAGCTATGAGGCTTGAAAAATAAAATGAAATTTAAATTATATGAAAAAATCGTTATTAAAATTATATTATTATCTAGGTAAGATATCTAACACTTGAGTGAGACACCGGATTTTAGTAACATTAAATTTAACTGCTTTTTAGTTTTTTAACTAAAATAAATCTTTGTGTTTTATGACCTAAGAATATCTGTTGCCGACAGTACCTTCTGAAACACGCATTACATGTCAACTCGCACAGGTTTGTAAAGACATATTTAAGTAAAAAATCAAAATTAATGATAACAGTGGCAGTCAGTAGGGCACAAGCTGAATACTCTTTCATGCCACTACGTCTATTCTATATTTCTTTTGCTTATATTTTTGTGTTGTACAAAAAATATATTCCGGAAATGTTTAAATTTGGACATGGCTGAAACTAATATATAATATCGCCAATATAGCTTGTGAAATATACTTTTGTATAACAAAGTTATGTATGTATATACGTAATATTAGGTATCTATTTTATTTATCAACAGCTCAGCTTCGAATATTACATATGTATATTCGAAGATGATGAGAAAAAATATTATATTAGTTACAAAAAAAATACTACCCTCTAAAACTAATTATAATATCCTTATAAATATGTAGCGTAGGTACTTACGCTACTTTTAGTAGTAGGTGTTTAACAAACAACTCCCATTAGTAGTTTGTTTATATATAACATTTGTAACGTCACTAATAAAGAAGCACAAGGATAGTTAAATTTTATTCCGGATCTACTCTGCTTTGATCTTGCTATGAATTTGCTCTGGAAAATAGAATGATATCATATAAAAATATTGTTAAAAACCCATATTTGAAACTTATTAGTGAAGTTAACATATAAGACCTCGCAACTCAAGAAAACATTGATTCTTTAAATAGAAATCTTGTGAAAGATTTTTGTGAATTTTTCGTGAACTGCAATAAGAATTTTGTTATAAGGGTAAAATATATAGATATTTCTATCCGGTTATAGCTGCATATATTAAAACCGTCTCGCGTAGATGTAATAATATAAGCCTGTTCATTAAATTTCAAAATAACATTAACTTTAAATCCTTTTATCACTTTATTTAATTAATAAGATGACACGGTGGTTAAGTTTGTAGTGACGTTACTTGCTGTGCCAACGGTCGCGGGTTCGAGTCCCTCTGGGGGCATTCATTTATGTGCTAAAAACAAATGTTGGTTCTCCAGCCATGCATGTTGCATATTTATATTATGTATGTACGTAAAGTTATATATGTGTAGTGTATCAGCTATCTGCTATCCATTACACAAGCCTCGTAGCTTACCATGGAACTAGATAGTGTTGTATGTTAATGACCCAATATATTTATTTATTATTGCAAGTTTTTGGTTGTTACAATATCAGAAAGTCACAGTGAATTACGTAAACTATTTACTTTTTAGAATTAACCGGAAGCACTTTCTGATATAAGATAAACCCACCACTTATTCGTCTGAAACCATTGTCAATCAAAACTAGTTCCAAGTTCCAATAATCAGAATCCCACGACCAGTGATTGATTTATCAGCTCGATCGGCTTCAAGTTTACGGGGGCGCTGCTCCAATCATCGTACGATACCATCTGCAAATGACGTATACCTTGTCAATATTTTGACGCATAATCTTATGAAAATACTAAGTACATATATTTATATTTATAATTCGGGGAACAATAACAATGTAAAGTTATGATATATTAAACTACTAGGGATCCGTTTACGAAGGTGTTCTCATACTTAATATCTATGTAATATCTAATGGAAAATATTACCTACACACTTAAATCACGTATACCTACATTTAAGCTATTTCTTCGTAAGTCGTCGATGACAACTCTTAATGTTATCAATTCCCATAACAGCAGGTACTCAGAGACAAGATATACATACGTACTCTGTTCGTAATAAAAACTTAGTGAAATTACAAAAGATAAATACTCTCATAAGGAATTAACATAGCATTTTTTTAAAGAGTGCAAATATTGTATTCGCTTATTATAATTGATGACCAGTGTTTATGTAAAAACTACATGGAGAATGCGTAATGTGTCGTATATAGGTAATGTAATATGCAAACTAATAAAATTAGATAATTGTAGTCACAATTATTGTAAACTAAAAGCGCATATATCACATATTTCTAAAAGTACCATTGCTTAGTTAACAATGAAGGTAGCTTCAGCTATCATAATTTTAGTTATAGGTATAGTGTTAATAGTCTTTGAGTTGGATATAACAGAAGATTGACCCCCATATTCTTAGTCGTAAACTCGAGATTTCCTCGACTCGACTCAACCGTACTGAGGTGATTCGGTATTCATAGACGTCATTTTGTCCCTTACCTCAACTATTTTCCTCGAGTAAGGTGAGGAAAACTTGAGGAACGAACTGTCAAATGTAAGGTACGTCGCGATCTACCTTAAGGAAACCTCAAGACAATTCTTGACAAAAACATCGCGAGTTATTTAACATTTTATTATATTTTAAAGTTATTTTGGAGTTTAAAATGTCTTTTGTAGAGTTTATTGAGCATATCTATGACAATATCTACGATTATTATTTATGACGGCGCTATTTACGGGATGTAATCCTATGGAGATCTATGATGAATGTGAATTTATAAAAATTGATTTCTCTTTACCAAAGATATGACGAGTTTACTTTACTTTTGCCAATATTATTTTAAAACAATGGTGGTGGCAACAGGCGTGAATTGCTAGTTTGCAATATTTTATATGATAATAAGGTATACTGTTCAAATCTATTTTAAATAAAATAATGTGCAATCGAATTTAATTTCTTTAATTCCGATAATTTTAGCTCTGCTTCTTCTTTCTTCATCTTATTACAGAGAAAGAGTTCTTCGGCAGCTTCTTCTCTCAATTTTTACTTTTAATTATTTCTCTTCTGCAGCATTCACTAACAATGTTTGATCAACTAAATTTTAAGTTTAATGAAGCTTTTCCTTCCTTTTTTGTTTTATTTTATAATTTCGGGAAAATTGACCTGATAGAGAACTCTTCCTCGATTACTCTGGTCTCTGTATTTCTTGATACTGAAATTAAAATAATTATTATGTCATGTAAACAAAAATGCCCTGTGATATCAAACATAATGATGGTATAGTGCTACAAACTTATGTTCCTCAGACAAAAGACTTCACTAGATTTATTAAAATGTTTAAAACTATTAATATAGTGTGAAGTGTGAATCATTTCAAACATCTTTAATGCAATTACTCATATTCACAATAAAAAAAAAACAATTTAAATAAATATTAGCATTATTTAATATTATGTTCACTAGATTACATTACAATACATTATTAAGATCTGATTTTTAAACGTAATCAATTAAAATTAAATAACAGTTTGTAAAACTTAAGTAATTATTAGAATAGAATTCAATGTATTAATACTTCTTAGATGTTATTTTTTACAAATATGAAATCTTAATAAAAATTTATATTTACGAAATCTATAAAGCTTTCTTAATTTACTTCTTATATAGGTACGCAAGAAAGAAAAGGTTTTATTTTTTCATTTTTACTTATTGTTTATAATATAATATGAGAGGCATAATTATATTTCAAAATTAATTACCTTGTGATGGGGCTGATATATCAAAATCTGCCTTGAAGAGTGACGAAACATGTAGCAAACACCATTTTTGTATATTAAACAACGACACAATACACTTATAACATTCCAAAACATTTTTTGCAAAATTTATTTTGTTTACCGGCTCTGAAGTACTTTAAACTAACCTAACTTTGACCCATGACTAACAAACCACGTCAAATCAAGATGGCAACTACGGATTTTGTGTATAGTTACTATAACAAAATCCTCAAGATAGTGACGTAATTCATGACGTTTTCCTCGACTCGCCCTCGACTCACACTCATTCGAGGGATGCTGAAATTTCCTCAAGGCGATGTTTATGAATACCGATTTCGAGGATCCCTTGAGGCCTTCCTCGAACACGCCTAAGTCGAGTTTGAGTCGAGGGAGTTTCGAGGTAACAACTAAGAATATGGGGGTAAGACTTTGTCATTTTCCTAAAAACCCTAATAAAGTATGAAGTATTGTTATTCCTACACGAGTGCTCAGCTTTTTTAATAAACAATAATTTATTACATGAACCACCATTTTGAAGCGCTGAATCTGCACTTGGGTAGATGATAGAATGAAATAAAATACACCCTAAGAGTTTCATATGACATGGGTCTTATCGTTGTTAGACGTATGCTTAGGGTCCATATAAAAGTGTCCAAAGTCGTAGAAATGTATGGGATTCGCATAGAATTTAAACTAAATATGTATAGACTAGCGACTTACCCTCGCTCCGCTCGGGTTCATCCTTACGTTGTTCGTACTTGCGTTTTAAAGTTTAGTATAGATTTCTCAGAGATGAAATAATTTCCAGCAGTAAAAAGTATCCTATGTGTTGACCCGGATAACCAGCTATCATCATACCAAATTTCATTAAAATCCCTCCAGTGGTTTTTCCGTGATGCTGTAACAGACAGACAGACAAACAAAAAATCTAAAAACTATAGATTCGGCCTCTGTATTGATAATAATATCTATTTCAATAAGATTTTCCAAAAAAATATTTAATGTACAGATTCGACTCAGAATTTTATTATATACATATATAGATAGAGGCTTCTAAAAGGTCTTTACCAGTTCATTAGTTTACTTGTGCAGGTATCAATTAAAAAAATAATAAATTATACTTTAGTTAATAAAAAAAACTATATGAAACACATATGTATGTATGTTTTTACAAACACTATTTATGTTTCCAGCTCTTAGAAAACAGCATGTGTTTCTATACAGATAAATAAAAATTGGAGTGTCTGTTTGTAATATTAAAATAACCGCTTTTTACTAAATGCATATTGATGTATACACGGTACATATACCAAAACAACATTTTTTACAATTTTTGTCTGTCTGTCTGTCTGTTTGTTCCGGCTAATCTCCGAAATGGCTGGACCGATTTTGACGGGACTTTCACTGGCAGATAGCTGATGTTATAGGGAGTAACTTAGGCTACTTTTATTTTAGAAAAAGAATCATGGTTCCGCGAAAAAAAATTAAAACCCATGAAATTGTGAACAAAATCCGCGTACGGCGTACGCACCCGAGCAAAACGAGGGTAAATCGTTATATAATTTAAATTAAATGAATATCTTAGGAGTAGCAAGTTACTATTTATGTATACCTAAACATAGCTAACCGTCAAAACGTACCTAGGGACGAACGCGAGCGAAGCGAGCGTGAGTCGCTAGTGTAGAATATAAGTCATCATTTCTATCACTCAGAGACTTTCTCATTTATAGTATTTAAATCCTTTTAAACGAAATTTTTATATATGAGTATCTTTACTATAGGTATTAAGTTGCGTTATTTAGGTCTTTGTTATAAAATTGATAGATAGCCTTGTATGAAATTCATCATCCTCGGTAGGATTATGGCCTATATGAAAATTAAATTAGATACGTCTGAATTATTTAAGTGCTATAAGGATCATTTGGCACTTAGGTGATATTGGCATGAGGGCGTGGGTGTGAAATTAAAGTTTTTCTTTTATAAAAAAAACCTCCTAAGCTCTCTAAAACCACTTCATATTTTAAGATATTTTTAATACAATAAAAGCACGAAACATCCACAACAAACCTCAACTCCAACTTCTCTCAAAAGTGATGCTTTACAAGATGGCGGGGTTAGTTCTGATTTCGGCCACGTGCTAAATGATCCTTGTAACAGTGCATATTAAAACGCGCAGCGAGACAGCAAGACGAAGATGGCGAACAGCACTTGTGGATCGTTATAGCAAAACGTTATTATCACCGCCTGAATTCAACTCAACCCTCATTTCACCATTACACGGCTTTAAATACAAGTACCCGCACTCACGCCAGAATGATCAAAAAGCAACTTATTAGAAATAATACATTCTGTTATATTATTAAATATTGAATATAAGTTTAACATTAATTAAATATTGGATATGTAATTATGGGCAACCAGTGGTAGCCCAGTGGCAACGCGCTCGCTTGGGAAACCGAGTGAAGCGGGTTCAAATCCCGGGTCTCGCACCTCTGATATTTTCATGTGCGAATCATTTCTATCATGATTACCACTTGCCTTACGGTGAAGGAAAACATCGTGAGGAAACCTGCATGTCTGAGAAAACCTAGCAAGTTTTCGAAAGACATGTGAAGTCCGCCAACCCGCACTTGGCCAGCGTGGTGGACTATGGCCTGATTCCCCTCGTATTGAAGGGAGGCCCGTGCCCAGCAGTGGGACATGAAAAGGGCTGAATACATGTAATTATGCAAATAATTTATAACTGTAATAAATAGTAATTATTTAAACAAAATAATAAAACACACGAGTGAATTGGAAAGATAATACAAAACCCGTTCGGAAACAAAACGCTAATCTATTTTAAGATATTTGAAATATAATTTAGTATTAATTAAATATAGCAATTAAGTAAATATAAATAACGAATTAAATAGCCGATTGATGCCTACAGCACTATTAATACGATTCTATTTAATAAAAGATGTGTTTAGAAATATGTTTTGTAACATTCGGCCATTCTGCATTAGCCGTGTCTCACGGCGATTTTATAACTTTTCAGTAATATTCTACTCCTGGGAAAGAATAGAAGTAAAAGACGGTAAATGTTCTTTGTATTAAAATGAACAGCACATAAAACAGCAAGAAAATCTTTACAACTCCAAGGCATTTATATAAAATAGTTGTTATTTTTATTTACACATTATCTATTTGTTTTTTTTTTTTCTTGTTAAGTCAATATTTTACTATTCGTGGTCACTATTAGCAGGTTAGTACTTTGTACAAAATATTTTGTTTTAAATGTTTATCAGCAACTGTTGCCACACAGATCTAGGCTTACTAGATGTTGTTATTTTTTCAGACTCACACAGATCTAAGTCAAATGACTAGATTTTATTTACTAAGTAATTTTATGTTATTCACACAGATCTAAGTCAAATGACTAGATTTTATTTACTAAGTAATTTTATGTTATTCACACAGATCTAGTCAAATTGCTAGATTTTATTATGTTATTCACACAGATCTAGTCAAATTGCTAGATTTTATTTACTAAGCCATTTTATGTTATTCACACAGATCTAGTCAAATTGCTAGATTTTATTCACTAAGCCATTTTATGTTATTCACACAGATCTAGTCAAATTGCTAGATTTTATTCATTCATTACTTCAGTTGCTTTTACCGTTATAGTATTCTTTTTTTTTATACATAAGATGAAATATCAAAAGTTAAAAAAAATATATATATGACTGTGTACCTGAGTAGTTCCACGAAAGTATGGCTTGAGCATTTTGTCCTCCATCCCACTTCTGAGATAAAACGCGCAGCGAGACAGCAAGACGAAGATGGCGAACAGCACTTGTGGATCGTTATAGCAAAACGTTATTATCACCGCCTGAATTCAACTCAACCCTCATTTCACCATTACAGGGCTTTAAATACAAGTACCCGCACTCACGCCAGAATGATCAAAAAGCAACTTATTAGAAATAATACATTCTGTTATATTATTAAATATTGAATATAAGTTTAACATTAATTAAATATTGGATATGTAATTATGCAAATAATTTATAACTGTAATAAATAGTAATTATTTAAACAAAATAATAAAACACACGAGTGAATTGGAAAGATAATACAAAACCCGTTCGGAAACAAAACGCTAATCTATTTTAAGATATTTGAAATATAATTTAGTATTAATTAAATATAGCAATTAAGTAAATATAAATAACGAATTAAATAGCCGATTGATGCCTACAGCACTATTAATACGATTCTATTTAATAAAAGATGTGTTTAGAAATATGTTTTGTAACAATATCTAGTATTATCTCACTAGTGATTAAAATAAATTTGAATTTTTTTGATTTTTGGCAATTTTATTTTGTTTTTTTTTTTTTTTTGGAAAAAGACGTAAAGTTAAGTATAGTCATAATTGCCGTAAAGCATTCGAAACATCGGCAACAAAATATCAAATAAAATATCCTAAGCCTTACTAGCCTTCCATCAACTTTTATGAGAACAGATAAAATAATTATTATCAGCATACATTTTTAAATTACGAATGTTTGTATCAAACAATATTATAATAACACGAAAACATAATAAATACTTTAAGTATTTTCAATTTTAAATATTTTTCTTACTAATTACGTCTTCCATGTAGAATTCGTGAACAGCCGGAATCCATCGATTTTCTAATTTAATTACTTGAATAAGTCGAGGCAATCAAGGAAGACCCCATGACCTATTTTAAAAGTTTTATATTTATATTGACGATCGAAGCGCAAACGAGGGGAGTGATAAATGAACAACATCAATTAGTTTAAATGTTGCAAATTTTCACCCAGCGCAGTTATCGTTATGAAGACGCCAGACCCTTTTGTTTTGTTATCTGGAGATAGGAACTGTGTCACTCAAATCTACTTCTACGTGCAATCCATAATATTATAATTATTTTTATAAGTAGCAACACAAAATTAGTGGGAAATATCTAGAAAAAATAACTTTTTTAATCATTTTAAAGATTAGGTTAATTTGCTGAGCTTCACATCTACATTCATATTAGTTTAAAGGATCTTTAACTGAATCGGTACATATTTTTTGACAAAAAGGCATCCAAAGTTAGCTACAGCGTTATATATAGCTATATACTTACTAATAATATAAGTATTTACCTTTTCGTTGGTAAAATTTTGAATTAAAGTGTCAACGATTGTATGGATTTATACTAGTGTATAATTTTAACAAAATTAATCATAATTTGCTATCAGCATTGAATATTTAATTTATTGGGAAATATTAAACACAGTGCTCTAACAACATTAATGATCATGCCATCACAAATCACGCCAGGTCTAATTAGATAATTTTAAATAACTATTAAAAATATCTGTCATTAACTATTAATCAATTTTCGATAAGCAATTCAAAATGGGCGGGCTGCTGTAGCTGGATGATTTATTTTATACGTAGTAACCATTTTAGTTTGACCCCTTTTCTTCCCAACGATTTTATTCTTTCGACAATCGTAAGCTTAGAAATTTGTGACATATAGATCTATTAAATTGGTTACAGTAGTAGTGATGGAAGATAGTGACGAATGTAAACTTACTATTGCCTGGACAATAGGCAATAAATGTAACGCCGGTGCCACCCAAATATCACATACCTACCTATATTACATACCTATACATATAATATTATAAAAAAATAGTAGAAAAGCTGCTGTGCTGTGATAACAATTTTTTTAAACATGTAATGATTGTTAGTCAGGTTTTTAAAATTACATAAAATCTCTTATTCCTAATATTTGTTATTCATTTGTAATAATATTTAGAGCTGAAGCAAAAAAATAAAGCGCCATCTATTAGTGTAACAAATATAATTCACTTTCTTATAACAATAATCTCTTAGGTAACTTTTACGTTATACTTCAACGCCATCTAGTGTCGAGTAGCAGAATACAATATGAACAATACTGCCACTATGGTCTAATAAAACATTTATGGAAAAAATAATAATATGTAATGTTCTTCAAAAGATCGATTTATCATATTATTATTTAAAAACAAACACTCATTGCTATCATGAACTTTATAGAATATTTACTGTTTGACGTAAGAAAACAAAACTATTATAATATCTTTCTATCAGAACAACTTTTGATAAAAATCATGTTTTCACTGTTGGCTGGAGATTTACATAAATATTAATGATGAGTATTATTATTTAATAATCATAATTTCAGTTAATCTTAAAAAACAAAATAAAAACATGATTTACTATGAAAGTAATAAAAACTACATATAGAGTTAAAAGTTTTATTAAATATATACAAGAGTACGTCATTTTCTACAGCGTTATCTATACATATAATAAAACTGTAGAGGTCGAATGTCTGTGAACAGAAAATATATGTAAAAAGCCGAGTCGGGGGGATGAAAGAAGAGAAATAGAATAAATCCAACTTTTTTTTCAAATTTTTTGTTTCTCTGTCTGTTTGTCTGTTTGTACGGGTTAATCTCCAAAACTGTTGGACTGATTTAAATGAAATTTTGTACGGTGATACCTTATATTCCCGGTCAACATCTTAGATACTTTTTATCCCGGAAAATTAAAGAGTTTCCGTGGGATAGTTAAAAAACTATAGTAACTTATACAACTTAGTACACAAAAACTACTAATTGGATTTTAATGGAACTTTACAATAATATAGTTCATACATCAGAATAACAAATAGGCTACTTTTTATCCCGGAAAAATGTACGGTTCCCGTGGGATAGATATATTTTTCTTTGTCTAGAGGCGAACCTAGCGAAGTAGTGAGCCGCTAGTATGGCATAAAATAGTACGATGGATATGTGGCATACAAAAAGTTTATTCATAAGCGTAGATTTTTATTTTACAGAATACTTCCACTAAAAATGTATACCTACTTTACCAGCCTTAAGAATTTTTTTAATGCAAATCCATGAAACTTTCTGAAATAGTACCATCACCATACTACAGGTGTCGCTCAACTAGTATTAAATAATTTAAGTCTAATTTAATCTGAATCTGAATTCAATAGACCTCGTTCTTATAATTAATAAAGGCAGAGGAAATAAACAGTAAACTTATTATGTTTATTATTATTTTATTAAAATACCTATATTTTATGAGCCTATTCAGAGGTTATTGTGAGCCTTAACATTTTCTTCACTCCTCAGTTACATGTATAGAGTACTAGCGTAATTTTTTTTTATTTTTTGTAATTTATTGACATAATTGCTAACGGTCTCCATGAAAGACCCACTTATTAAATTTCATCAATATAGCTGTTATAGCTGTGTTCAAATAAAATGACGGACACGTCTATCGTTTACACGTTTCATAAAAGGTACGTGTTTATGTACTAATATTACTACTAATATTATAAACGCGCAAGTTTGTGAGGATGTATGGTTGTAAGTTTATTACTCTTTCACTCAAAAACTACAAAACAGATTTTAATGAAACCTTACAGCAATATAGCTTATACACCAGGGTAACGGATAGGCTATAATGTATAATAATACCTAATACTTTAATGTGCAAACATCTAGTATTTATATATGACTCAAGTAAAAAAGATGTACCAAGAAACGGAATGACGCCTTTATTTGTTAAATCCGCAAGATGAACTGCTTGAAGATACAAAATAAAGTTAAAAAAAATTGGTAAATAAAAAAATGTAAAGAAAAACAACAAATTGACAATAATATTTCTATAAGCACTACTCAACTATTAAAGTCATTTACATCACAATGAAAACCAATTCATCTATAACAATATATTCAAGAAACATCCTTTATTTTTAGTGCATCACATAGTCCGTTACGACGCCATAAATCGCAAAAGCCTTAACGGGTTTACTTGGCTATATCGGCAATAAACTGTATAGTCTTTTCAGTTTTCGTAAACTTTGTATGATGTTCTAAAAATAATGAAATTTACAATGTTTTATAATAGTGTATAACAATATACATTTTAATTTATAAAATTTTGATTTAGATACTTATTGGACGGGTTTTTAAAAATCAAGTATCAAAATACCCTTGGGTAAGGAAACTGAACAAGGTTAAGTTAAAATATTATACATCAATTTTGTAATGTATTCGCAAATCGTATAGGTACATATAACTTAATAGACTTGTAGTTTACGATAGCTAACATTTTATAACATAATTTTGTTTTGCAAATTCTTATATGAATTATGATTTTATTTACATTTTACTAAGATATTATTCAGTACTTAGTTTATTATTTTACTAAGAATAACTTTTATTTACACCACTTAAAATATTATACTCTGGAATCCAAATATAATATACCTTATCAATACAAACCAAATAATGAGGTTATAGAGTTTATTAGTAGCTATTGAAGAGTTCCACTATTTTCTTCTAGCTCCGTCCTCATAATATTATCAGCTCGAAATATTTTTTGTCATCAAAAATGTGGTCTTCACATATTAAGTTTGAAGTCAATATTACCATTAGAAGTAGTTTAAAATAGATGTTTTGATAGATGTAGATTTTCTTACATAGCCGTTATGTTCATGGTTATCTTTTTAATCATCTCGAGAATAGTATGCGCTATATCAAACAAAATAATATGGGACTTTCAAAACATTGGCCTAATAACTCTCTCTCACTTGAATTGAACTACTAAGGGTAAAAGACGTTCTTCTCCTAACATTAAAAGTAGCATACACCACTGTTACATCACTATTTGGTATCACGCACATACAACTGTACATACTTTGTTGTTAGCTTGAATGGTTGTTTATATGCTCGTAACTACATAATATTTTAATGAAATATATTAACGATTAGTATACCTAGATTTCTCAGAGATGAGATATTTTCCGGCACTAAAAGTATCCTAAATGTTGACCCGGACAACCAGTTATCACCATACCAAAATTTCATCTAAATCCGTCCATTGGTTTTTTCGTGATGCGTTCCCATTCAGACAGACAGATTCTAAAAACTATAGATTCGGAACCTGTATCGATAATAATGATTATTTCAATAATATTTTCCAAAAAATATTTAATGTACAGATTCGACTCAGAATTTTATTATATGTATAGATGAAAAGCTGTACATACTTTTAAGTTAAATTTATATAGAAAATAGAGAAGTATTAATTGTGTTAAACTCACTATGTAAATTAAGTTAGTAAGCTTTTAAAAATAAATAAGTAAACAATAGGAGTACATTATGAAATTAGCTGTGAAATCACATACATTCACACAATAAAGTTTTTTTTTATGAGAATAGAAAATAAGCACTGATAAGTATTTTTATTATTTTATTCTAATTAAAGCTACAATTTGTTTTGTCTAAGCTTTGTTTTTACATTGTTTGTTTGTACATATGTACATAGCCTATCAAAATAGAAATCTATTTAATTGCATATCAAATACAAATAGTATACATGAAAATAATATTCTAAATAAATTAAGCTTAGCTGATGATATACGAGTATTTAATCTGTAATTAGTATTCCTAATAGGACTAACATTCCCATAAAACATTTTACCATACTTATAAAAGATTTAGATCATATGAACGTTATATTATAGTTGCAATACTTGTATCACATCTATGTATCAGTACCTGGGCGACCGAGCTTCGCTCGGAGTTCTTGAAAGATTGTATATTTTACATTAAGTGACTAAGTGTTACTGAGACAGTTGTATAGATGTCGCCATAAGAATAATTTTCTTTTTAATTTGGCTTAAAAATAATTTTACATTAAGTGACTAAGTGTTACTGAGACAGTTGTATAGATGTCGCCATAAGAATAATTTTCTTTTTAATTTGGCTTAAAAATAATTTTACATTAAGTGACTAAGTGTTACTGAGACAATTGTATAGATGTCGCTATTAAATTTTGCGTAGAATAATGCATAAGAAAAACGCATGAAAACTCGAAAACACGCGTTTTCCCAGACATGTGACTAATCTAGATCAATTTTTCGCCCCCGAAAGCCCCCATACACAAAATTTCAGCAAAATCGTTAGAGCCGTTTCCGAGATCGCTGGTATAAATAAATAAATAAATAAATAAATAAATATACAAGAATTGCTCGTTTAAATATATAACATATCTATGTTTCTATGTTATATCTATGTATTATATCTTTAGCATCCAATGTCCGTCTAACTTTATTTTGATTGTTTTTTTTTAATACAGTACAGTACAGTTTTTTAATACACATAATTTTTAATACATATATTAAGTACGAAATAATGTGTCATATGTTATATTGATCATAAATTAAAAGTCATTTGTATATCTAAAATTACATATTTGCTAGCCAAAGTACATTAAAATATACATTACCTGCTATTTTTAATAGACTATATTGGTTTTTATATACATATATTACTAGTAACTATTGTACTGGAATCAAGAAAGTCGATTTTAACTACCTTTTTATTTTGTATGTGAGCAAGGACAATACCTTAGTAATGTACTTATACATCATACAATAGCGCGAAACCGGACCGGAACCGCGAAGTGGAGCTAGGAAATGGAAAACGAAAATCTTCAATGGCTGCTAGAAAAACTATCGAGTATAGGCTCATATGATTAGTTTTTACGTTTCTCTTTCATACAAGTTGGGTAAAAGTACGTTCTACTTTACTTATGTTCTTAGCTTATTAATGTTATAATTATTTCATAATTTATTTCTACTCTTACTTAATGTAACTTGACAGAAATTATTGTCTTAATATACTTAATTTCAAATTTGTTTCTGACTTATCTGCAAAGTAACCTAATATTTATATCAATGCTTTTTTTTATATCTATAAGATGGCATCTTTCGGTTTAATATAAAATTCAAAACTTGAAGGTAATTATGCCATCTCACACTGTCTTCATGGTCATTCTCTAGGTCTTTTAGATATATTTTATTTTAATGTTTTTTTTAGTTAAATACGTGTTATAATTTAAAAAAATCGTTTTAATTTTATTTAAATCAGTTACATACTAGGCTTTTACAGAGATAATTAAAATAGCCATAATATGAGGTACCTAATACCTATCTACGAAATAAAATTATTACGTACACTCGTACTGGTTACGGTGGTGTAGTGGCTAGCATGTACGGCTGCACATCCTGAGGTCCTGGGTTCGAGTCCCGGGTCGGGCCAAGTTTAATTATTGAGTCTTTCTGTATAGTAAGCCTCAGTAACAGCCCGGAGTTGGGAAGTTGGCGGTGTTTCACCCCCGTGCCTCGGAGAGCACGTAAAGCCGTCGGTCCTGCGCCTTAACTCTCACCGGTCGTGTCGAGTAGTCGTCCCACTGGAGTATGAGAGTGACAGGAATAGAGAGTGCACTTGTGTCTGCGCGTATACTTGTGCACTATAATATCTCCTGCGCAGTTGGCTAGTCTCAATGAGATTGGCCGCCGTGGCCGGAATCGGTCAGGAGAACATCACTGGTTACATTTACCAATTATTTATAAATCAATAATAGTATCAATTGACTTTTATAAGTAATGTTTGTCTTCCTCCTGTTTCGAATTAAATAAATCTGATCAGTGTTTTTACAAATAACAAAAACCTCTAAAATTCGCAAAGCAATGTACAAAAGAATCATTGAAATATTTTTGTAGCTTATTAATTTGTCTTGTATTATTTTTATAATACAAAATGTGAGATGACTAAAAGCTTGATATGTGAAATAGGTATACGAAATAAGAAAGAAATGTAATTATAATGTTGAAATCGAAAATTAAATTGTGCCCAAATGCCACACCTATAAGCCACAGAACAAAGAACATTGAACATTAAAAATTAAACAACGAAATCATTCAAAATTAAATAAGAGATCTACAAAGATATTACACATAAAAATTGTAAAGTTTTTTAATTAAGATAATATAAGATAAATGAGGTTGAATTAAAGATATAAATTAACTATGGTTCTTTTATAACTATGTATCGTACATATATAGGAAGCTTTTTATTTATTAACGTTTACATACCTTTTATTAATTTTATTTTCATGTCATTTTATGGACCATTTGTTTATAAATTTATAATGTAAAAATATATTGTACAAGGTAGTAAACATGAGGTGAGAGAACCTTCCTTGATATACATATAAAAACTATTTGCAGCAATCTCCAAATATATTCAATAATACAATGTTTATTGCGTTTGACCATAATAAATTAATACTAAAAAAAAAACGTCCTCGTCCTTATCTTTAAGGCAATCATGTCATAAAAGTACACCAGAAATTACGTACCTATAAACAAGTATGTACATTGTACAGTATTTGTCGTATAAATTTCAGTATCCAACACTTTTATTTTGACATTGAAAAATGAGAATATTAAATAACATAAATAAATAAAAACACAAATAATTTTCATATTTAAAAAACTTTTTTAGCAGGTATAATTCTTATTTTGAATCCCATAATTTTCTTATTTTAGTAGAAGTTCTTTTACATTACGAGAATAAAAACTCATGTTGGTTTCTATAACATAAGCTATGTTCCCAACTGTTAGTATCGCGATTTATTGAAGTTTGTATGAAGTCTTCCTATAATTTTATAATACCTACTATATTTCATATATTGATTTGATTTTACCAAACTTAAGCCCAGTCTACAATATAATATTTTATAATATGTTCAGATATTTTTTTTTTATATTCAGAACTGCTTAATCGTTTTCACATAACTTTTACTGACGAAACGAAGATTCGTCTGAAAATAATCAGGTTACTCTTTACTCAAAAAAAAAAGGAAAAAGGCTTTCCACTAAAAAGATAGAAAAACGAGTAAACTGATTTTAACTGAATTTATAGTAACAGCTAGATTGTTATATTAAATAAATATTTATTTATAACATATCTTTATTTGTTAGATTTAAGGAGCAACTTGGTGAATAAACAACAAAAACATTACTAACAGTTATGTATTCTAATTAGTTAAAATGTAAATCAAAAATCTCTGCTTCACAGAAGATAACTTTCAAATATACACATAAATAAAATGGTGCAATAAAATTATGTACACTAATATTATAAAGAGGTAAGATTTGTATTTTTGTGTTTGAAACGAATAAACTTAAAAACTACTGGACCAATTTAGATGAAATTTGGCGAGAAGATAATTTGAAACACTGGAAAGGACATAGGATATTTTATTCCGGAAATCATCCCTTAAGAGGGTGAAAAAGGGTGAGTCGCTAGTATAATTATAAACTGAATCTACATAACATGTTGTATACCAGAGATATTTTAAGTAAAATTATTAAAAACAATTCATAAGATAAGACAAAAATGTTTAAACAACTGTGACAGACATAAAGTTGTTAGAAAACAAAGCTTTCAATATATTTTTCTGATGTTTGTTGAAACAAAGTAGCGAGGTCTTCCAGCCGTGAGATACCTGTAGAGACGAGCTTCTGATGAAAACTAAACTACAAAAGCCCGGATCTACAGGGTAGATCACGAATGTGCCATTATAAATTCTTCTATACATATTTTCCTTTTCTTTGTTTCTTTTTCTTTTGTTGGTTCTTCTTTGAATTCTAATATAATTTTCACTTCATTTACATCTTTAATGTTCAATTCTTTTAGTATTTTCTTCATCGCGTAATTTAACCTGAAACTTTGAAATGATATGTGTTAAGGATCACCCATAATGTGATATTATACAAATATGTATTATGAAATAAAAGTTTATATAGAACAAAATATTGTTTTTAGCCTTTTACTTTTCATATTTTTAAAATTGAAAAAGTATTTCTTACCATGTAACATAATGATACATGGACAAGAAGTGCAGTAATTGTTTGTTTTCGATACAAATCAATTTCTACAAGCATAATTGTATCCCATCAAAAACATAAATGTGAAAATGGAAGCTAAGTTCAATATTAAGAATATGCGTGGTTATCAACTTCACCGACAAAAGAATTGAAATCTAAATGGGTGGCAAGTTCTGTAGATAATCCTGAAATTAATTTATTGATAAGAACATATTTGAGTTCAAGACTTGGCTAGTTTTTACCAATAAAGAATGATTTTAGAAGAATGAGACATGTTGACCTTACAATATAAAAACAGTAACTTGCATATAGCACGAAGAACATATATGTGATTAGCCAAATATAAGGTAACATGTATGTAAAAATTAGCTAAGTCAAATTTTGAACTCAAATATATCCCTAACGTTCATGTAAATTTTCAGCTTCTTAGGAATTTTATGCAATTCACACCTATTATTCGGGCTAACTTGATCGGACTATATTCTTTGTTTCTTAATATATCTTATATACATATATCTGAAACATCAAACAGAATATTTCATTTATATAAGAAGATTATATAATTACTATCTAAAGCCTACAAAGTAAAAGTTTAATTTTATATTCAAGGCAAATCAACACAAATTGAACGTCGCTTCAGATGTTAATAATGCTAATCTTTTGACCCGCATGATCCATCATTTATTACCCTCTCTAATATGTGGATTATGGCCTGTAATCCCATAAATTTAATTAAAATAAATGAAACCTCCCATGAATACGCTAAATGTGTTTATATGAATACGTAATACAGCTAATATGTAATTTTGGTTAAAAGATAATACCTATTTATGTAAGGGAAGCGACGTGAATGAAAACTTAAAATATAACAAGCAGAAATGTTCATAATAGGCAAAAACGAATTTCAAAATGGTGAAATGCTATTGATCTGCACAAAAACAATCTCGAAATCTTTTCGCAAATCATTGTAACCATTGTTCGCTATAATATAGTAATGGAAAGTGGTAACAAAAAGCTTCACTTAATTGCGTAGGGAAGATCGCTGAAAGGCGCGCGTATTGTTCTCCCGCGGGGCTTTTGTACGAGCTCGATCGCCTGACTCATCAATTTCCTAGGATTGACGGACACGCAACGTTTGAGATTTAGTTTCATCTCCCAACTAATTCCACTAGACGATGTATCATTGCTTCCTTAACGGTTGCCGCTTTCCACTCGTGCGGAAGATTCTACTAAGTGCTTGGTGTTCCATCATGTTCTAATTTATCTAGCTTTTCCCGCCCGCTTTTGGAACAAAATCCAAGCTTTTTCAGGCAAACGTAATAAATGTAGCTTAATTAACAAAATAATCGAGGAGCGTTGGTACAAAGCTATTTATTTCTACTTCACTAATGATAATGAAATTGTAGCACAACCAGCAGATTTACTCGCATCCACGCGAATGGAGCGTCTTAATTGAAGCTCATTAATGTATTCAACAAGGTTCAGGTAGCTGGTTTAAATATATGTATTTACGTATCATTAGTCTAAAAGGAAATGTTGCTATAATCGCCCAGTATATTGAAATTTTATACTAAAATCTTCAATGCGGCCTTTAAATTCATCATTAAATTTGTATAGTACTAATGGTAACCGTGGATTTTTACAGATCTCTTCACAAATTTCTTGAACAAAATTGAAATAAATTCTTAAACGTACCCAAATACTACACTAACTTTAGTAAAATAAAATTGCTCCTATCTATAGTTGAAATCTGTAAGTCTCGTGAGGGACATTTTGGAGTGACGTTAAACTAGATCGCGCCGCAAATCCCCTGTCTCCGCTAATACCATGTGCTTGCTTATCTTCAATCCTTATATATAAAAATGTCATCTAGATAAATATATATTTTAGTATTGTTAAACTTCAACAAGATTTTCGTACTAACCAGTATTAATTTCATATTTAACATTATCATGATATACATTTTTAATGATCTTTTAATTTTTGATGTTTTTTTTTTCATTATACTAACGAAAATTATGAAATTGATAATGGCTAGATTAAATTATATTATTATCTGTATGCGCATGTCGTAGTCAAAACATTTCTCCCATTTTTACCTCGAGTCAAAAGTATATCTTACCTTAATACAATTGTTTTTCATCGGGAGGTACTGGTAACATTTTCATATCCACATGTTTTCCCCAAGGCCCTGAAACATTCAGACCCAAACGTTATATTTCAATATGCTGACTAAAACAAGCATAACTTTTACTTAGACATCCCATATTTTATGAAAAACCAATATGTCCCGGAGAGCGGCGTGTATTTCGTCCCATATAATGTTTTTACGTACCTCGCCGTAACGTTTTTAATGCTTGCAAAATAAAATTGTAACATGTTCTCTATAATAATTCAAATCGGATACGGTTGACTATTAATATTTGTAATAAAATATGTATTACCTATGAGATTTTATTTTTGTTTTAGCTTTATTTTAATAGTGAATAAAAGTCTTCTTATGTTCATTGAAACTCTGGATATCTTGTACGTTAAAATAATAGTAAAATAACAGTAATTGTTAATTTAAATAAATTTCATTACACCTTGAAGAAAATATAAGATCATCCCAAGGGTATAATGTTCTGTTAATTTGCACATTAATTACATTTAATGTTTCAACTCGAGAAATTAATTCCTAGCAGAATAAGTAAATTTGAATTGAAAATAGGAGTGTTTTAATAAAAATTCTTGCATATCATTATAATGAATTACAAAATTATCTCTTGAGACTTATAACATGAAAATTTCACAGATATGTTATAGTATACGTATTAGTCTAAGAACATATATTTTTCATTCTTGGATTCCTTCCACTTTACGATTATTAAGAATAGAGAGTAGATGGTAAAGTAATTTAATTAGATCTAGCATTCCATTTAAAATTTTTAGGTTCTACTCTTAGTATTTTCAAATAATCGATCGCAGATGGCTACAAACTTTCAAAATCTTTATAATGATGTTAAAAGAATTGTTTATACATTGAACTTTATTTACCGGTGGTAGGACTCTGTCAAGCCTGAGGAGTCCGACTGGATGGGTACCTTATCTATTTCTGCCGCCAAGCAACAATGATTGCATTGTTGTGTTCCGGTTTGAAGGATAAGGTAGCCAGCGCAATTACAGGCAAGAGGCATATCATCTTAGTCCTCACAGTGACAACGCACCTGTGGTTCTGCATTTTTGTTACTTAAAACCTAAATGCATCAGTTGATCTGTCTGCTCGTTTGTCACTGAATGTCATAAAAAAAAATGGACTGTCTCATTATTAGAACGTTATGTAGACGTAAAACAAATTTGAACAGTAACCTGAGACAACACATTGTTCTGCACAAAGTGTCTGCGGTACGCCCACCGACACCGGTACATTAAACTTGTGGCCATTACACAAAAACTTTCCTCTTAATATTAAAGCTAATGAGTTAACTTTACGCTCTTCAGAGATTACCTATTTCATGATGGTAATTCACACCAAACATTTATAAATTACCAAAATAAAGAGGAGACAAAAACAGAAGGTTATTTCAAGTTTTAACAAGAGGTAAACTTGATTTTTAACAAGATATAAAGTTGTTAACGTAAAGTTTTATTATTTAACTTTAAAATAACACATAAATCTAAAACAGTATATAGAGTTAATCGTTTGTTTGTTGGAATACACTTTGGAATTATAAGTTCAATTTGAAAGATTTTGTTTGCATTTCATAGCCTATTTATCTAATATCACGTTACTACTCAAAAACTGAAAATTGCTATACACATTGCTGTAATAGTTGAGCAGTAAATAAATACACAGGTAGAGCTGCGGGTAGCACTAGTACTGCATAAATGTAAGATATATTATTCCATTATACAATGTAACGTCTCAAAACGTAGTTACTTTACAACGAAAACGAAACTTCAATTAGTTTTAAATAAAAATATTTTTGCGGATTCAATTAGTTTTTCATTGCAACATCCGAAATAGAAACTCAAAATAATTAATTATAATGGCTAAAAACAAGTTCACCGTGCTATATGCAATTGAAAAATTTAATAATTGAATCTTACTAATGGATTAGAGTTATTGAAAAAATATTGCATTGTCCTATGCTTAGTTTAGATATAGTACCTGGGTGACCCAGCTTCGCTCGGAGTTTGTGGTTAAAAGTACAATTTTCTTTTTAAAAAAAACAAAACTAAAAAACTTTGTATCCGGCCGAGATTCGAACCCGGACCCTTGGCCGTTTGACCACGATGTTTATACCCGAGCGTGCGAAATTAGCGACTATGAGTTAAAATAAATTCAATTACAAATAAAAAAGCAGTAAATTAAAAGCGAAAATTTAACTGATCTAGTTTGTTTCACTCTACTCTTTGAATGAATATCGATCGAATATATAAACCGTAGCTAAGCTCTATGAAAATATTCTACGGTACATAAATCTGTTCGGTCGGCTGGCTTCGGTCCAAGCTATCGGAACATCGGACCTTAGGGTTTTACAAACTGACCGTTATGCCTGTCATAATTTAAACTAAAAATACTATCGACATTTTAATATTCGAATGGAGGCCATAACTACTGGCTCTGATTTAGTTGTTTTAAAGCATGAATAATTGTAATAGTCTTTCTAGTGAAATAAATCTCGGAAAAATGTTCCTAAAACTTTATATTTATTGCTCGTCAGGGAAATGGTATTGTAGCTGTTATGAGTTTTACTTTTGTTTTATGCTTCAAATGATAGCGAGAATTATTACCAATATGAAAATATTTGTCTAAGTTCATTGTTTTTTAAAAAGGAATGAATTTTTGATTACTATGATTGCGATGATTTCTAAAAATTTCAAATACATATTATAAAAAAATCTAAAAATTTATATTATTGTTCGAAGTCTATTATAAAAATTCACTCAGATTTTAAAATTCTAATGTAAAAATGCAAGTGTTGTTGTGATAGTACAAACTACAGCTAATGCCTTAAGCCAAAGGAGACACTACGCTCGTTGCGAATATGCAAATTGCCAGCCACAGAGACAATTGCTTTAACTTAATTTAGCACCAAACTGCAAGCGATATTCTGCATAGAGACTTTGGTCACATTGTGAGCGCTAACACATTTAACTCTGTTATTTTATATTATATAACTAGACGGTCATTTTCTTTGTAATTCAAAGCTTCTTTTACTAAAATATCACTGAATTATGAACAATATCAAATTTTAGAGTAATTTATTAACAAAACGTTTGTTTCAACAATATATTGTCAATAATTATTGTGTCATTTTTATACTTTTACTCGTATTCAGAGTTTTAAATGCTTATAAATAATCTTAAAAATTTATTTCAAGTATAATCTTCAGCACCTATTGCCCCTGCTTCACTTAGCTATCCGCTGATCCTACGCTCACAGTAAGACGCTACACACAGATAAGTCTCGACGGAACGCTGTTAGCTTAATTGCATTTGCATATCGCACTTACCTCTATTGTGAATAGTCGGAGCTTTAGAGAAGTAGAGAATGTAGAGTACTAGCTATTATTGTTAGTAGCCAGATAACTTTAAGCCAGGAAAATAAAAGTGCAAAACAATCTCGTATAGTTATCCCCAGTGCCTTTAGTGCCAACTTTGTGCATATAGTGGGATAAACTATGTACTTTTCAGTTAAAACTTTGCACTGTTATATAATCGTAATATAAAAGATAAGTGTTTATACTTTAGGAATAAATATATAGATATTTTAGACTCGTAACATGTAATATCTAGAATTTAACTTGTGTAAGGCTAATGAGTTATATTCGCTGTATAAAAATCTATCAAAATCCACAACTTTGCATTGAAATAGGTATATGAAAAAATATAATATAAAATGTATCGAATCCTATTCCTACTCCACAGGAACTCTATATTTTGTTGAAGTAAAAAATATATATTATATATAGTCTCTCCCGTGACTATGATTGCTGTAAAGCATTCGAAACGTCGGGAACCAAAAATCAAAATAAATCCACGAAATAATCCGAAAAGATAGTTTTATTTTGAAATGTCAAATATTCGCGTAAACCTAAGAAAGTATTAAATATATATTATATTAAAGTAGATGCCGGTGAAAATAGTATAGAATAATTATACCAATTCACAATGTAATTAGTTTGAAAACTCTGTAATTTTACTTTGTAGGAATTATTACTTTTTCTAAAATAAAAAAATCTTGTGCATCATACACCTACATAGCATAACAAACAGACCAACAAGAAGATACATATTCTAAATAAAAGCGTTACGGAGCATGATATTGTAAAACTGAAAAATATTTAGCCAGCAATATTAGGAAGATTTATCCTACTAATTCATACTAATATTACAACTGGAAGGTTTGTGTGGATGGATGGATGTTTATTAGTTTTTCACATCAGAACGGCTAAACGAATCTGGATAAAATTTGGCACAGAGATAGATTATAGTCTGGAATAGTAACATAAGTTACTTTTTATCCCGAAAAAATGTACGGTTGCCTTGGAATAGATTTGTTTTTGCCTAGAGACGAACCCGAAGCGAGGTGGTGGTAATATTATAAAAGCAAATTATTTTTGAGAATAGATAGATGGATATATGTTTGTTACTCTTTCACGGAAGCACTACTTAGAGGATTATAATGAAACTTTACAAAATTATAACTAATAAATTAGAATAACACATAGGATTTTATTATGTAAAGATATAGTAATATAAAATTGAGCTACGTGTGAACATCCGCAGGAAAACGCTAGTTATAAATAATAGCAAAATAAAATTGTTCCTTCTTCTTTAAAAGATAGTCTCTTTTTATAAATAAATACATGTAAGATAAATAACTTTAAATATATATTAAGCAAAGTAAGAAAATGCATTAATATGTTCATTACTGAACTTAAATTACTAGTCGAGTTGTGAAAGCCGTAAATAATAATTATGCAAGTAGCTACGTGCCAACGAAATTAATACGACGCGACGTTTACCTATATAAATTTAAATAATGTCGTTTCACTAAAATAATATACGAATTTTACTCCGCACCTTTTGCACGTAGGTTCGCATAATTACTTATTTTCATCAGGAACCAACTTACATTTCTAGGGCAAAACATATACTTGGAACTCAGACAGATTTTTTTAACTAACCTCCTAGATAGCTGAACAATAATACTCAACCCTTTTTTAACGTCCCACTGCTGGGCACAAGCTTTACTACAAGGGGGAACAAGCCATAGTCCACCACGCTGGCCAAGTGCTGGTTTGCGGACTTCACATGTCTTTCGAAAACTTGCTAGGTTCTCTTAGACATTCAGGTTTACTTACGATGTTTTCCTTCACCGTAAGACAAGTAATAACCATGTTGAAAATGATTCGCACAAGAAAATATCAGAGATGTGAGACCTACCCAATACCTAGTTTTCCCAAAACCTCACCTCATAGTATAAAAATCTATACGTACTAATAATATAAATATGACGCTTTCTGTTTTTTAGCATTTCTTATTCGAGTACTCAACAGGTTTCGATAAAGGCAAGGAAATAGATTGCATCATGACATAGGATACTTTCCCAGACATAGGATAACATTTAACCCCGCACAATTTACGGTGCGAGCGAGGCTGCCGGTAAAACCATTGACTTATAATGAAAAAAAATGTAAAGTAGTATTTACAATATAAATGCAAAAAAAATTGCTTTTTGCTTTTCTCCATCCCGAATATAACTTAAAATCCAATCAACAAACATGACCCAATGGTACAGATTAATTTATTCAGATTAAATTTATGAATATATAGTCATAAATTTGTAATGAAATTTTGATATTCAACACTCGAATTTTCTCGAACATAATTTGTTCGATAGCAGCTCTTTATTACCCTATATTTTACCATTATTTCTCAACAATATTCTCTTTTTAATTGCGGTAATTAATAAACACTATTAAAGTTTTCAGCGAACAGCGAAATACATTTTTCGCAATTTATTACGCTCTTAGTGAGGTACTAGATGATTTATATTTTTAATCTGTTGTCACAAAGATGTTTACTCTATTAAATTCACGCTCAGTACAATATATTATTTTATTACTCAAGAGAATATTTACAATAAAGAAAATTATAAATAAACTTAATAATATATATGATAAATATACTTAATAATAATATATATATATATATATATATATATATATATATATATATATATATATATATATATATATATATATATATACCTAATGTATAATTAATATTATGATGTTCTAGTAAATTATGCTCAAAACGTGTACTCTAAATTCTAGGTCCCTAATTATTTATAAAATTCAACGTTTTAGTTATAATGCTTAAGAATTTTTAGTTATATCACGATGCTTAAAAAGCCGGTAAAGAGAAATAAACAACTAAAAGTACTCTAGAATCGGCATATTATCAATATCCAGCTCATGCATAATTTTTGTTAGATAGGTACTGCTAGTAGAACAGGAACTCTTTTGAGCTTATATATAATTTAATTAAGCCCTACATTAGTATAAATATTTTTTATTTCAAAAGATTTAGTATACAAAATTAAAAAAAATCCTTCTTTAAAAAATCTATTATTTAATTGTTTAAAGCTAAAAGACGTTTATAAGAAAGGAGTACCAGCTATTTATTTATTTATTATTGTTCTCAATATTAGCTATATCCGTATACATAACTGTGTTACTAATTTAACAATTTTATAAATAGAAATTAAAAAAGAATTCTCGAAAACATACTGCACTGTAACTCATACAATTTTAACACCATTCATAAATATGTATTCTCATGTAAAAACTCAACAATAAAATTCGCGTTTTGACGAAAAAGCTTACCAAAAAAGTACATTAGCAGTGAATAGCGTTAGTGCATTTTAATTTGGACTCGGTACATCAAATAGCAAAATGGCGGCAGCAAGGGTGGGGTAAGCCCTGGTCGTAATTTCGAGCCCAGAGCGACATCTATAATTCCGTCGAGCTATCATAAATTAGCATACGTATTAGATTGCGCGAACAGTACTACAAATTCTGTGCACGATTGTACTTACACAATTCGGGTCGATTTAATAAATTGAGGGGTAATTATGACAAATGCAAAAACGATGAAGGTATGCCATTTTGACTCTTTCGAGTATAAACTGTAGATGTCTCTGATTCACACAATGTAAATTAAATTAGCACAGATGAGATTATACTCCGTTATGTTATTGAACCTGATGCCTGCTCCGGCTTTGCCTGATTTTCTTTAATTTCACACTCAATAAATATTACTTTTCATATAAACTTTACCAGCCCTTTTGACCAGTTCTCTTCAAGTATTAAATTACATAATTTGAACAAAATCTTTTTTCGTGGCTACCTATGTTATGAGTAGATAAGCTCAATCTTATTATATACTCTATCCTACAGGCATTACTATTTTGCTTCAACACCAATGCCGTCGATGAAGCCACAATCACGAGAAGTAACTTTATAAATAATGTACATAAATGTGCATATATTATATAACTTATCATAAGTGCAAAGGAACTACCACGGAACATATTATATAATGTAGATACGTTTAACGCGTTTAAATTATTAGTTTATTATTTATAAATTAAATTTTACTAAGCATAAAATTTTTAAAATATTTATATTATGATGATGTAAATTTAGATTTAACAAAATCAATAATTAATAGTCGGAGAGCTGGATACACCACGATCACGAAATAAAATAGATTCATTATTTTAAAAATAGCCTCGTCACGATTTCGATACGCAAGCTATTTTAGGCGTATTTATCTATTATTGAAACTTTATAAAAAAAATATGTTACATCTGGTTAACAGATTGATGAAGGTCGTGGTGTATCCGGCTCTTAGGCCATAAAGACTTGCAAAAAACTAAAAATTTTAGGTATGCATTTTTTTTTCATTAAACTTTGTATATTATATGTTCTTTAACTACATCATTTTTTTATTAACTTCTATCCGCACCTACATATTTCTTGTTTGGTATCAAGCCATCAAAATCTACTAGATACCTATACGAAATTATAAGATGTTTTCACAGTTTCTTATCACCTGATTTACAAAACACAATATGTAATATCGTGCGCTGTATATGAGGCCATTCTAGTACATTTTCTGAACTGAGCCCTCGTAAGCTGGATCAAATTTGTAAGCAGATTTTTTGTAACAGAAATGTTGCTTCAATATTACGAAAGTTAGCAGTAAGATGGATATTTCTAGTCAAATACTTTTTTACTTTTTCCCCTTAATATGAAACTTATTCTTATAACGAATATTTTGGAAAGAAAAACATTTAATAATACAATTTTATAAAAGACATAACTTTATCAAATGGAATATTTAAGTTGCTTGTAACTACAGACAACTTTCATAGTAATATGAACTGTAAAAGCAGTAAAAGTAAAACTTGTTAAATTACTCATTACGTATTCATTTTCATTTTCCTAAGACCGCTAATTTTATGTTTCTCTCAATGTCTGGCGCGAAAGAGTGCCTACATATTTTCAGTGGAAGTTAGCCAATATCATCCTATTGTAGCAAATTATATAGATACAATTGGAACTTCATTGGACATTGGGCCAAATTTGGCCAAGATATGACAGATAGTAAAGTTGGATTACTGTTTTAACTTGATTACTGTACTAATCTTCAATTTGGTTATATGTATAAGGATTTTTATATAACCAATATAATATATATATTACCTAATTATTTACAAGTTGTGAATATTTTTTTAAAGAGCGCCTTTATAAGAATGTAAATATAAGGAGAATATTTACTACAATTTATATAATTATTATGTTATGTACCCCTTCGGATTTCACGGGCTCAATGGAGCCCAAGATATTCAATTTTTTTAACGCGACACATCAGCCGGGATCCATCTCTGAGTAACCCATAGGAAAATTTCCCAATATTATTATTATTATTTATAGAAAATATTAATGCTTTACATTGCATGCATAATGCAAATCCATTATGACTCTAATCAGAAAACCTCGCATTTAAAGACTTTAGTAGATCTAATAACACACTAATATAACTCCCCCAAAATGAACTAAACAAAGATTAGACTCAATATTGATTTAATTTTGTTGAAATGTTATCCCGTAGCGGTAAACAAGCAGAGCCTCTGAGTCTCATAACCGCTCGTAGACTAAAATTGCTTTAGCCATATCACACGACGTCAGGGGATTGAGTGTTTGGTTTTGTAATAGAACTAAAAATATTTACAATTCTGAGGAAAATATAATATTAAAAGTGATATTGTAAAATAAATTTACTAAGAAAGGAATGTATTATATATGTACAAATATTAAGATTATTCTATTAAACAAATACTGTTATTTGTAAAAATTCATACACTAAAATTATCTCCACACATTGTAATTTTAAATATTAATATAATTTAAAAGTAATACTTTCCATTAAAGCTGCTTGATCATGTATGTGTAATATTTTTATTTTTTGTTTTACGTCATATTTTATAATATATCTTTTATCTTTTCTACTATATCCTATCCTGTTTAATCAAAGCGACCAGACCAAGCCACTGGACCTCAAAGCAAAATTTTAACAACTAATTTCTATAAAAATTTGTACTTTGTAATTTGACCCCAAAAAGCAAAAAAGGACAAGTTCTTCTGTTTTATATTATTAATTAAATTAAAATTTATATTGAATTATTAAGAAATAAATTAAGATGATCACGTACAAATATGTATCTAATATACATTTTTTTTTTAATAATAACCAGAAACAATAAGTGATATTTATTTAAGTGAAGATTTCGTTTTAAATCTCTTATATTTTTATTCAGTATTTAAATAGATATAGAAACCAAATCACCCATTTACTTTTTTTTAATTCTAAGTCAATATATAATTTAACTCAAAAAAAACGGAATCTAACGTGTATTTAAAAAAAATATCTTTAAAAAATTAAGCCATTTGCTAGTGTCATATCACGTAGTAAAAAATATTTTGAAGGCTTTTGTATTGCTAAATAAACTAGCCATAACTTTAGTCCTTAGAGCCCGATCGCTCTTATTAAATTACTTTAAACAAAGCGTAGAAACTTTGCGTTAGGTAGGTACTTAACATATATAAGGTATGAATTGTTTTAGATAATAAAACTAAGTGTTCCAACCAATACGGGTACTATCTGTTGATGGTACTAACTCGTATGGTAAACCATAAAAATAATTTGTAAAATAAATATACAGTATTATTCACGTAATCTATACTAATATTATAAAGCTGAAGAGTTTGTTTGTTTGTTTGTTTGGTTGAAAGCGCTAATCTCAGGAACTACTGATCCGATTTGAAAAATTCTTTTTGCATTTGGTAGCCCGTTAACTGAGGAAGGTTATAGGCTATATATCATCCCGGTAAAGTGTACGGGTCCCGTGGGATAGATTTGTTTTTTTCTAGGGAAGAACCCGAAGCGAAGCGAGGGTGAGTCGCTAGTCTATATATATAATAAAATTGTAACTAAGCAGAATCTGTACATTAAATATTTATTAGAAAATGTTATTGAAATAGACTTTATTATCGATATAGAAGCCAAATTTATAGTTTTTAGAACTTTTGTCTGTCTGTCTGTTTGTTACCACATCACGGGTAAACCACTGGACAGATTTTGATGAAATTTGGCTTTTTACTGCGGGAAAATATCTCATCTCTGAGCTAAACGCTAATAGATACGTTATCTAGGGACGAACCCGAGCGGAGCGAGGGTGAGTTGCTAGTCTATAGTAAAAAATTATGGTCTTGTACCATATATAACGTATTGAGGGACGCGGGAACACCGATGGTTCAGTTAACAATAAATTTCTTAGAAATTATCTGGAGTAGATAATGAGGTCATGATTTTCTACTGATAGGACTTGAAATCTTAAATTCCATATTATAAACGAGTAAAAATGCATAACAAATATACCTATATGAAATTTCATGTCTTCGTTATAGAGAGAACAGAAAAAATAGTTTAGGCTCAAAATGACTTCATTTAAAAAAATGAAATAAAAACTTATAAAAAAATATGTTAAAATATGTAGGTATATAATATCAATCAATTAGCAAAAAAATACGATAATCGGAATTATATCGTACGAAACCCATACGATATAATGTGTTATAAATTATTATATAGCTATTATCAGACTGCTACGGAGCCCGAAATCAAATAGGTTTATGTGTTTGACCTGTAACTATGTCCGATCCTACATACCTATTCATAAATATTAAATGATTGATGAAATGAATTATATGTCGTTAGATTTATCTTTCTAAATCGAATGTCATAAAATATACTAAAATTATAAAAAAATCTAAAAGGCGCACTTTAGGCGCCAACTTGGGCTCTAAATAACTTTTTTTTCTTCCAAATCTATTGGATGTGGTATCAAAATGAAGATTTTTAAGAGGCAGTAATTCAACTCTTTCACCTTTTATCTTATTAAAACTATTGCCTTAGTAACCTATTGCCAGCTTATAATTATATTTGACACTCTACTATTTTATTCCTAGTAAAGAATTAATTTTAATTGGCTATCGATATATTTCAATGATCATAATAACTTATATCATGTAAAAAATAATTTGCAAGAGTATCTAACAGTCATTGAAGAAACTGCAAGACCCAATTATGACCTCAGCTTAATGATGTCATAACTTTATATATTGAATGAGGGTATTTTAATAAAATATAATAACAACTAGCTGTTGCTCGCTCTCTCCACCATTGTGGACTTTTTTCAATGTACTCGATTCAATTTACTTGTAAATGGCTTCAAAACGTGCCATTTGAGCACAGATTATTTTGCCAATGTCACGTATAATGGAAAATACACGACGGAGATTGATTGATTTTTTCCAGATAGTTTTGAATAATTAGGAGGATTATCATAAAACCATATAACCCATCGTTTATTCCACAAGTATCTCAAATGAGGGAACTGGGAAATCCCAGTGCTTAAAATATTTTAAACATGACCTCAAGTAACAAAACTAATTCAGTATTTTCTACGTATTCATTAAGATTATGACCCTAATGTAAAATTTAAAGTGTAATTTTTCAATTTTATCATAAAACCCCATAATATGCGTAGGTTTGATAATTTTATAATAAAATGGTGTCCTTTTATATATTAAATAGATTTACCATTCTCGTATAATTTTCTTAAAATTGTCATATTGTCTTCTTATAATACGAAGATTAAAAGCGCAAAGCTTGTCTAATCTATCTGTGAAAATCCCCTTTTAAATTAATTTAATAGCTTAAAAGATTAACGCGACCAACAAAAATACGACAGAAACTTTAAAAAAACATTTTGAAATTTGGAATTTTATACAATATTTCTATAAGAAAAATGAAAATATTACTTTATCTAGTATCCTAGTATCTGCTTATTTGTAGTTATAAATTTTAGCCTGTAGCTACTGTTGTTTGCTTTATGTATGATTATGTCACTGTAGCCACATTGTTGCGTTATACCATAATCAGTTTGTTATATTTATGTATTTATGTTGTTCAAAATTTTCATATTTTATTTAACTTAAGCTTTTAGTTTTTTTTTTTGCGAATTTGATTTTATTACCTCACCGTCGATCTGACTGATTGTCTATCTGTTTTTAGGGTTCCGTACTCAAAGGGTAAAACGGGACCCTATTACTAAGACTCCGCTGTCTGTCCGTCTGTCTGTCTGTTCGTATGTCACCAGGCTGTATATCATAAACCGTGATAGTTAAATAGTTGAAATTTTCACAGATAATGTATTTCTGTTGCCGCTATAACAACAAATACTAAAAAACAGAATTAAATAAATATTTAAGGGAGCTCCCATACAAAAAACGTGATTTTTTTGCTCGTTTTTGCTCGATATTGATAACGACAACAGGTAGACGCTTGAAATATTCACGGAATATTTAGTTATATATTTACTTTAAAAATAAATAATTAAAATAAAATAAAACAAATATTTAAGCGGGGCATACAACAGACATGATTTTTTTGCCGTTTTTATAGATAATGGTACGGAAACCTTCGTGCGCGATCCGACTCGCACTTGGCCGGTTTTTTTATGTTCCTACGTTGAATTATATTTGTTTTGTTTTTGTTAAATTTTAGTGTTTATGTATTATATGTAATGTGGAATTAAATTAGTATTAACAGTGGAAACTTAGCTGATGTATGTATTTTTGTATGTTACTATCTTTTAAGTACCATATCATTGTATGTTTCCTTAATAAATAAATAAAATAAATACGAAATATCTGAATATTAAATTTAACATTTTAAGGAAAATATTTAAATAATAAATAATTTTAAGTACTTAGAAAGTCAATTTAGAAAAGTTAAGGTGAATATTAATGGAATGAAGATTTAAAAAGTTAAACCCCGTCAATGAAGGTAGGAGCTTAACGGACTTAAACTTCCGCATCGACGTCTTATCGCGTAAAAAACTTGGACTATAAATTAACATAAAACATACAACAAGCAAATTAATAGAAATTAATTACTATTAACAGAAATAATGTAAATAAATCAATTAATGTAGTAATATAAGAAAATAAATGTGTAATTAAAAATTCTAATAAATTATAGAAAAGGAAAATATACAAATAGTTATATACATTACCAGAAAATCGCTTGACAAGATTCAATAGCAGCTTACAGCATCTGAAAAAATATAATAATCTTTAATATTTTCTTGATTTTATTTCACTATACACAAGAAAAATAGAATAAAAAGACATTTAGAAAACGATCCAAAACAAAATAGAAACAACAAGTCAACAACACTTGTGCGCGTCACTCGGTGAAAGGTGAGGGTACGAAATCACATAAGGGAGCGTTTGACGCAATCAAATTATACGGAAACTCGTCCCTCGAGACCTTTTAGTGTCTTAAAATAAATAAGAGATTAGTAGTATGAAATATCTTACCTGAAACTTGTAGATTTGTTCATTTCGTATTGGAAATTGTAATTTAGAAATGGTATTCTAAATTCTTATGAAGTGGCGTTCACCGTTATCGTCAGTAGCTCAGGCGCGTCTAACTTTGCGGCGAGCCGCGCCCCTACACGCTACTTGTACTGAATCTCTACCCCTATTCCGGGCTTCAGGAGGCGGAAGCTTTACAAATCCAAATATCCTATAATTAAAGAAAATGTACAATTAAAATTAAATTCTAAAGCATGGTAATACTGTTTAAAATCGAGAGCGTGCTAACGCTCTTACGTCCTTTTGAAGTCTGCCGAGTGCATTTGGGTACCCGGGGATGCTGCGCAAAATAGGAGCACGAAATATGAACGAGACTGCGAGGCGCTAGCGGGTGGAGAGGGGTGTGAACAGACAGGGGATATTTGAATAGACTACGCCGGCTCTTTCCCGCGGCAATCATCGGGGGAAGACAAACCCATGCGGCAGAGCTTGACTAGGCCCCTGTACAAATCGGCAATGTACACTGCGCAATAAATGTGCAGTTTCCATCACTGCTTTTATCAGAACTCGTTTGTTTCATGTAGGAAAAACAAAAGAGCGCAAGATAATTGAATTTGCCCTCATTACATTATCTGTGAAGCGAAAGCCAAGATGTTTCGAAGTAAATTGTATACAATTCCTTTATATTGCCATTACTTGAAATATAAAGTTACTTTTTGGCTTAGAAAATTTTAAAGAATTCAATAAGGTTTTATATTTATAAATATATTTCTCTATCTGCATATATTTGTTTTACACGTAAACTAGAGGCGTAAATTCATAACATACAATATCCAAGTCAGTCATAACAACAGATTGTCGGGATTATGTAGCGGTCACGCGTATTAAACCAATGATAAATCCATGTTGTCTCAGACCGGCCGACTGGAATCTGCAGATAATTCTACACACACTAAGAAAACCGATATAACGATTATGTATTAGGCAATGAGGGTTTGCCCATTAATTATTGTTGTAAATTACAAATTATATTGCTTATTAGCTTTTAGGTACTTTTTCTTCGAAAATATATTTCTTGTCAAGGTATAAAATATCGAATTATACACATTCACATATAACATTTTTATATTTTTTTATATACATATGTGTTAGAAAAATATATTTTAATACATATTTCCTTATAACTTTCTTCAATAAATAGGTTTCATAATGTAAAATTTTCGAATCAATAAAAACAAATATTAAAATCTTACGGATTTTATATACTATAGTGAGCATAGCAAGTAATATTTAGATTTCGTAGTCACAATTCACTGAAATTCTTTTTAGCGTTGCTTGATTTCTTTTTATGAATTGATGATTTTATGAATTTATTTTCATTTTCTTCTATAAATTTAAATATAAAATAATTTTCTTCAAAAAACTAATAAAGCGGTTAAAATTAAGTTTCACGTAAGACAGCCATATTGTTAATTATTTATTGAAGAACTTCAACATACTAAGCAAAGCTAAAGCTAGCCTAATATCCTGAAGTAATGCTGACAGCTTGGTAATGATTAATAACCTACTTACACCGCCTAAGATAAGTATATATTTTCGACCAAATTTTCTTAGGCGTTTCCGTGAAATTACGAAAAATAAGAATTTCTTAAAATACTTTTGTTTTCTCAAAGGGCAAATATAAATTATCCGAAGAAATATAGCTTTGTAAATACTTACTTAATATAAATGCGAAGGTGTGTTTGTTTATTTATGTTTCTTTCAAACGACATCGGATACATTTTGGCATAAATTCTTTTCTGGGTTAAAGAGTGACACAGAACAATTTTTATTAAATTATATAATTTAACTAGCGACTCACCGTCGTTCCGCTCAGGTTCATCCCTACTTACGTTTTGACGTTTAGTATAGATTTCTCAGAGATGAGATATTTTCCCGTGGTAAAAAGTATCCTTTATGTTGACTCGGATAACCAGCTATGACCATACCAAATTTCATCAAAATCCCTCCTGTAGTTTTTCTGTGAGACAAAAATTCTAAAAACTATAGATCCGGCCTCTGTATCGATAATAATAGGTGTGTGTTTCAATAAGATTTTGCAAAAAATATTTAATTAATAATTAATTTATAGATTAATTAATTTAATTAATTTATAGATTAATTCTTATGAGAAACTAGCGACTTACCCTACGTGTCTCCCTACGTGCCTAACAGTACCTAACAGTACCTGACCTATGTTTGTGTTTCTTTAGGTGTATCTGTGTACTATATGTTGTTCATCTGTTTTACCGAAAGGGAGAAGTAAACATACACACATAGAAACTTTTGCATATAAATGGTAAAAACATACAAACCATTACTATAAAGCAATGGTACAATTAGTATTAGAAGTTAGCAGAGTTTATGGTATATATAATTTTAATATGTACGTTAAAACGATGTTTCATTTAACTGATTTAGAACATTTTCATTGCTAATTGATAATTAAATACGCTTTAAAATTTTACCAAACACTTACAACGACCTATCCACATAATATAGCAACTTTTAAACACACACAAACCCCCATTAATTGGACGACGCGACGTACGCTTGGGCGTTCGCCAATTTAATGTATTACTTGGCTGGGTCACACTAATTCAACGAAAATTATTATTATATACATTAGTAGTATTCAATATTTGACTTAGTAAGTAGTAGTAAGTCTTATGATAACTAAGTAATGGCAACTAGTGAATTTAATTATCCACGTGTTTATATTTTGAAATTAAATAAAATTATTTGTACTAAAATATTGAAGCATCTCGCAAATTAATATTATCATTTCATTATGCTTGGAAGGCGTACCATATATATTTTTTTTTTAGTATGTAAACATTGGAATATATTATACTTATATTATACTACGTTAATTAAAATAGATGACAATTGAAATAGATACAACGGTGTGAATTTATTTATATACTCGTATGCAAGTAGGAGAAAATAAATAAGTACAGATATTTAGTATTTATTTCTCAACTAATACTCGCTGATAAAGTTTTAATATTTTATGAATAAAAATAGAGATATATAAATCTTAGACTATTTCCCTACTGGTCTAAGGCAAGTTGTATATATAATACGAACATGATGATATAAAACGTTGTGTTTTAATTCAAACTATAGTATTAGATGGACTTAAGAATAAAACGTACATTTATATCCTTTTAAACTAAAGGACATTTTTATTTCAATAATAAAAATATAGAAACAAAAGCGTAGCGTTAGTTTTATTATCAACATGTTTAAGTGCATGAAAGCGCAGCGCTGGTACCGATCCAAATAGGGCTTTAACGTCATTATTCTGTAAAATATACTCTATCGTAAATAGTTTTATAAATTCAGCTTTTATATGTGTAATGGAAACCAACTTGTGGTATTTGTGGTAAAATAATTTTGTACTAAAATTAAGTCATACCAATATGTGAAAGTGGTCACAATGGAAGAGAACATAGCTATTATTTCACTTACCATTCTCTGCAGTATCTTAGTAGTAGTAGTATCTTAGTACTTTCAATTCAATTTAGTTATTTTATGACTTTAAACTTTAAAGTGTGCTGGTTAAGCACAAAAATTTATGTGGCATCAAAATATATTGAAACATTTACCCCATACGTGATACGGGGTTTAAAAATACAGATAGAGATAAGGTACAGATATAAAAATAATTTAACAGCCAATGTTAATTAAGATATTGTTTTTGTTTATAACCTCTTTTAAAGGCTGGCACCGACTTCGAAAATATCTGATTAGGTACCTACACTATAGTAGACCCTTTTTTTAGTTACTTTTTACTTTTTAGTGTCTAGAAGTCGGTTTTTATTTATTTTTTTAATGTCTGGAAGTAGGTTTTTAGTATTTTTAGTTTTTATTTTATATTTTAAGTTTTATTAGAAATGAACATACATATTGTTTTTTAGAATAATTCGTTTCAGATATTTTCTTTCTAACTGTATTTTCCTTTGTAAGCTGCAATTACTAAACGAATCTTAATTATTATTAAATATTAGCAATCTCAGCTTCGCTTAAATGTTTTTCTTTATCATAACAATTTGTATTTCATTATATTAATGCTTATATTAATAAATTTCAAAAACAATAGTATTATTTCCATAGAAATAAACTTCAACTTTAAAAAATATTCTCATTGTGACTATTAATGTCATTAATAAGGACAAAGTGTCGAGGCTTTAGGCAATCAGGACAAGAAAGCTTACATTTTTAATAACTTTTGAATGTCGGTACTAGAAATGTTAATAATATATCTACAATTCAATACAATTTTTTCAAAAAGTTTTCCATAAAGGGTTATCAAAATAGTTTAAACATGTAATACAAATTAAACTAGAAATGTTCAGTCTCCATTTAATGTAGTTGCATATTGACAATAGTTGGTGCTTTAATTTAACATAATGTGCGGTAACTATGCGCTTTGTCTCGGACAGCTAAATTTAGGAGGTCTATGAAATTAGGTTACAGATAACGAGCCTGCATTTTGGTACTAATGTCAGTCCCTTATTGGATAGCGATATAAATAGTGAAATATGCTGTAATCAGATGTTGATAACTATAATTATATTCCTTTATGATATAATGTAATGATATTACTTACTGTTAGTAACTCGAAATATATGTACATATACAAATTCCATTAGATTTCCTTTAACAGCCAGGCCATCAGCAGTAAAAAACTTTTTCCGATTTTACTTTTAAAAAGAAAATTTTTCTAAGGATTGGTTTCAAAAATAGTCTTCTTTTGATATGTATCAAAGATAAATCAATTTTCAACAATTTTTAATCATTTGTGGGTTTAAAATTATGTTAGGTAATTTTTATATTTATTATGTTTGCTTATATTTACTATACTTTTAGAAAGTTATAATATAAGGCTGTCTCATATCTAATGAGTTCTGTTAGTTGACTTCATTAAGTATTTTATTTCATAAGGTAAATGCAGCTATCAACGACCCATCGAAAATCTGTAGGTTTTACCGACCCGTTAACATATTTCGCATTTATTTTGTCTATAAAAATGTTAAACTGTAGATTGTGAAGAAATTATCCGTGTTTCATTGTATGATGTTCAATTTGAAGTTATGTTTGTGTGCATGATAGCTCGGGAAAAGGACACAATACATTAGTTTTTCTGACGATAGCGAGTGCGCAGGTCTTTTTTTTTTTTTATGGTACTCAGTGATACACGAGCAAACAGACCACCTGATGGAAAGCGATACCTGTCGCCCATAACACCTACGGTTCATGCACTTAGGTTTTAAGTAACAAAAGTGCAGAACCACAGGTGCGTTGTCACTGTGAGGACTAAGATGATATGCTTCTTGCCTGTAATTGCGCTGGCTACCTTATCCTTCAGACCGGAACACAACAATGCAATCATTGTTGCTTGGCGGCAGAAATAGATAAGGGGGTGGTACCTATCCAGTCGGACTCCTCAGGCTTGACAGAGCCCTACCACCGGTAATACGGTCGTACTGGACATTACTCCCTTTGGCAAGTAAGTTATATTTTTGGTTAAGAATTTTTCTGCTTGTACATAATACCTACAGTTATTTAGTATAGCCAAACATATTAATTATGGTGTATATTACGCATTTAGCAACACATTTTGTAGGATTTGAATAATATTATAAGGTAAAATTTAAAATTAAATTAGAGCGGAAATAGCGACCCGTTAACATATTTCGCATTTATTTTGTCTATAAAAATGTTAAACTGTAGATTGTGAAGAAATTATCCGTGTTTCATTGTATGATGTTCAATTTGAAGTTATGTTTGTGTGCATGATAGCTCGGGAAAAGGACACAATACATTAGTTTTTCTGACGATAGCGAGTGCGCAGGTCTTTTTTTTTTTTTTTATGGTACTCAGTGATACACGAGCAAACAGACCACCTGATGGAAAGCGATACCTGTCGCCCATAACACCTACGGTTCATGGACTTAGGTTTTAAGTAACAAAAGTGCAGAACCACAGGTGCGTTGTCACTGTGAGGACTAAGATGATATGCCTCTTGCCTGTAATTGCGCTGGCTACCTTATCCTTCAGACCGGAACACAACAATGCAATCATTGTTGCTTGGCGGCAGAAATAGATAAGGGGGTGGTACCTATCCAGTCGGACTCCTCAGGCTTGACAGAGCCCTACCACCGGTAATACGGTCGTACTGGACATTACTCCCTTTGGCAAGTAAGTTATATTTTTGGTTAAGAATTTTTCTGCTTGTACATAATACCTACAGTTATTTAGTATAGCCAAACATATTAATTATGGTGTATATTACGCATTTAGCAACACATTTTGTAGGATTTGAATAATATTATAAGGTAAAATTTAAAATTAAATTAGAGCGGAAATAGCTTCGTGGATTTGATTCTTAGCAGCAATTACCGACCCTTGGGTCGTTAATAGCCAATGCATATTGTTTACCTTTTCGTATTTATGTTTAATTTGTGTCAGTAAAATAATTCATTTTCATACTCCAGACAGATCTCGAGTGATCTACTCGTGTGAATATCTATTAACGACATACAATTTTTTAACTGATTTACTTCTTTTTTTGTGATTTCTAATCACAATTTGGTAAACTTTCTAAAAATTTGTACTACATCATAGCTAAGTCTATTTTTTCATCTATGCAGATAAATAAAATTGGAGTGTCTGTTTGTAATATTAAAATAACCGCTTTTCACTAAATGCATATGGATGTATACACAGTACATATACCAAAACAACATTTTTTACAATTTTTGTCTGTCTATCTGTCTGTCTGTCTGTTTGTTCCGGCTAATCTCTGAAACGGCTGGACCGATTTTGACGGGATTTTCACTGGCAGATAGCTGATGTTATAGGGAGTAACTTAGGCTACTTTTATTTTTCAAAAAGAATCAGGGTTCCGCGAAAATAAAATCAAAACCCATAAAATTGTGAACAAAATACGCGTACGGCGTACGCACCCGAGTAAAACGAGGGTAAATCGCTATACAATTTAAATTAAATGAATATTTTAGGAGTAGCAAGCTATTTATGTATACCTAAACGTAGCTAACCGTGAAAACGTACCTAGGGACGAACGCGAGCGAAGCGAGCGTGAGTCGCTAGTATATAATATAATTTAATCCCTATAATAAAATATTATAATTAATTTGAATATTATAAATGCGAAGGTTTGGATGGATGTTTGTTACTCAATCAGCTTAAGCTGAACGGATCTGGATGAAAAGCACAGGGATAGATTATAATCTATCAGGGATAGATTCTATCAGGGATAGATTAGATATCCGTCAGGAATAGCAAATTGATTATTTTTTAACCCGAAAAAACGTACGATTTCCGTGGAATAAATTTGTTTTTGTTTTACACAAAGCAAGCGATCGACTATCTCAATATTCAATATTAACCGTTAAAATGTACTTAGGGACGAACCTGCGCGAAGTGAGGTGAGTCCTAAGTCCTACGCTCCTAGCTAGTGCCAGATAAATAAAATTGGTAGTTAGCTGAAGTTGTGTTTCTCTTCATTATTTATGAAATTCAGCATTCATACCCGGCTATGTTCCGGTTCCGGTTCTCCGTCTTCTTTATCTTCGTAATAATCCTTCGATTGTAGAAGATGAGTCATGGCTTAAGGAACTAGACTAGACTTATAAAGATATAAGTCGATAGTCGCCTGTTAAGAAATATTTTTTTTTGGTGAAACGTTCGTCGAACGGAACAGCCCAGTGTCCAGGGTTATGCCATACCTTTATAGGTAAAAAATTTAATATAAATCCTGTCTCTTGCTAATCTAAAAATCTAAATGATTATTTATTAATGGGAGGGAACGGGACGGGACAGCACGGACCGTGACTGAACCGTGACTGGACCGTGACCGGAACGTAACCGAACCATGACCGGACCGTGACCGGACCGTGACCGGATCGTAACCGGATCGTAACCGGATCGTGACCAAACCGTAACCGGAGCCTGACCGGACCGTGATCGGAACGTAACCGGACCGTGACCGGACCGTGACCGGACCGTGACCGGACCGTGACCGGACCGTAACCGGACCGTCACCGGACCGTAACCGGAACGTGACCGGAACGTAACCGGAGCGTGACCGGACCGTAACCGGAACGTAACCGGAACGTAACCGGACCGTGACCGGACCGTGACCGGACCGTGACCGGACCGTAACCGGACCGTGACCGGAACGTAACCAGAGCGCGACCGGACCGTAACCGGACCGTGACCGGACCATAACCGGAACGTGACCGGAACGTAACCGGACCATGACCGAACCGTAACCGGAGCGTGACCGGACCGTGACCGGACCGTCACCGGACCGTGACCGGACCGTAACCGGACCGTAACCGGACCGTTACCGGACCGTGACCGGACCGTGACCGGACCGTAACCGGAGCCTGACCGGACCGTAACCGGAGCGTGACCGGACCGTGACCGGACCGTGACCGGACCGTAACCGGACCGTGACCGGACCGTAACCGGACCGTGACCGGACCGTGACCGGACCGTGACCGGACCGTAACCGGACCGTAACCGGACCGTAACCGGAGCGTGACCGGACCGTGACCGGACCGTAACTGGACCGTGACCTGACCGTAACCGGACCGTGATCGGACCGTGACCGGACCGTGACCGGAACGTAACCGGAGCGTGACCGGACCGTGACCGGATCGTAACCGGATCGTGACCAAACCGTAATCGGAGCCTGACCGGACCGTGACTGAAACGTAACCGGAACGGGACCGGACCGTAATCGGACCGTGACCGGACCGTGACCGGACCGTAACCGGACCGTGACCGGACCGTACCAGAGCGTGACCGGACCGTAACCAGAGCGTGACCGGACCGTGACCGGAACGTAACCGGACCGGAATGGAACGTAATAGAACGGAAGAGAAGAGAAGACGTCAGACGAAGTAGGAAGGCGGTAAAGAAGGCAAAGAAGATTAACGAAGAAGACAGTCAAAGAAGATTGGCGAAAAAGACAGTATTTTTGGTAGGTATACGAGTTGTATCATTGTACTCTCTCCTTCTAACTTTGAAAAGATGGAGTAGAAAAATGTGCAAAAAGTTGCGGTAGTGGAGCTTTATATAATATTAGTTATAACATAAAGCAAAAAAAATTTGTTGTAGTCTGAACGCGGGTGAAACCGCGGGTTCTGCTAGTAATAAAATAACTTACGAGTACATTTACAAATCCTATTAGTGCTCTCAATCGGCTATTTTTATCAGAATTAGGAATTAGAATTGATCATCTAAGTAATATTTATTTTTTATGAGTCGGTAAAACATATTATAGTTGGTTATAAAGTACTAATTACCGACCCATATGAGTCGTTAATAGTCACAATGAGAAGCTATCTGCGAGTCTAATCCTATTCCACTAGAGCTACGTTTGGATCCCGCATACCTACGGATTATATTTTTTTTCTAAAATAGGTTTTGTATATTTAGATATTGTTAACTTTACAAATATTTTTTTTTTTTTAGGGCCATGGATCAAAAAAATTTTAGGAAAGCCTACACCAAAGTTGCTCTCAATACAGCGATTGCGGCTATTTATGAAGGCATGAGTTTATGTCAAGCGTTCAAAAATATAAATATTCCAAAAACTACATTATATGATAAAGCGAGATAAAAATACAAAAATGAGATATGTAGCGTTTAGCCGGTACTTAGTTTAAATGAAGAAGGAATGATTGTTGCCTGGATTCACTACCTGGGCAAATCGGACTTTCCAATCACAACAGAACAATTTATAGAGTATCAAAGGAGATTAGAGCAAAAGGATACGAGTAATAAGAAACAAAAAAGAAAATTAAAAGCTTGGAAAAAAAGAATCAATGAAAGATAAAATAAAATTATAAGTGTTAGATAAGAAGAAGTCACTTAAAAATAAGAAAAAAATCTTATATTATATACAAACCTTATATTGTTATTTAAGAATAACAAAACTAGCACCAGAATAATCTTGGAAAAAACCAATAAACCTTATAGTCGGTAATACCTTCACAAAAATCGTTAATAGCTTCATAGCCGTTGGAAGGGGTCGGTAATGGAAGCATTTGACTTGCTCACATTAACCATTTTTTTTCTAAGATCTCATTGTATTTTATTACTTTTATGATAAAAAATTAAAACTACATATTCAAAATTTACATATAAAAATAAACAAGTAAGTGTGCACGCATCCGTTGACCTTAAAAAATCACATCAATTTCATATTTGCCTTAAAGGGGTCGGTAATACCTGCATTTACCCTAGTAGTTCTTTATTTGATGTTTTAATCGTGATAAATTCATTTGTAATTAAAAAAATCTTATATTGTTTTACGAAAATTCAATGCGCATATGTTTAAACTATTGATTAGTTAGTGCAGTGGATGCAGAACAATGCGGGGTAATAAAATTAGAGCTGTAATATCTTACAGTAGGTTTTATTACCCCTTCATGGTATCTCTACTATGCAAGTAAGGAAAGAGATTTTCATATTAAACTAACGCTAACATAGCTTTGGTAACAAATTCAAAGGATTTTCTTTAAGTGGGATTCTTTGAATATTTATTTTAAAACTTACTTTTCAACTCAAGTTTCTCATACGAATATAATATTATAAAGCTGAAGAGTTTGTTTGTTTGTTTGTTTATTTGGTTGAACGCGCTAATCTCAGCTACTACTAATCCGATTTGAAAAATTCTTTTTGCATTGAGTAGCCCGTTAATTGAGGAAGGCTATAGGCTATATATCATCCCGGAAAAATGTACGGTTCCGGTGGGATAGATGTATTTTTGTCTAGGGACGAACCCGAAGCGAAGCGAGGGTGAGTCGTTAGTACGAATATAAAGTACTTAAGAAACATTACTACTAAAATGCAATCAAGTAGAAGATAGCCGCTCAAAGCACTAGGTGGTGTTATTAATAAAGGCTATGTAAAGCTATTTTGTACAACGTAAAATACTGGACTTTGACTCGATGGCCGTGGTCACAAAATTTATTTCAGTACCGTAAAGCTCCAAAAATTGGATGCTCTGAACCACTGATTTATAGACGCCAATGACGGGATTTATGCTATATCACGGATATATGGAACATTGGTACATACGATAAAATTTATAGAAAATATTTCAATGGTTTATTTTCATTATATTTATAACTAGTGCCTGCCGGCTCTTTGTATTGGCTATAACTATATCCCTTGGTAATAAAGTCATTAAATTTTTAGCACTTACCCCAGGCGAATGATAAAAAGTAACCTATATCACAGAATCCCCTAACCGTTATATAGTCAAGTTATCATCAACCAATCTGTTTTCCTTTCCAATTAACGAATATTTTGGATTTGGAACAGTACTTACTTATAATCACATGTGCTTAATGTCAATAAGATATGTAGCTCTTTTTAGCACCGACAGAGAAATTTTTAAAGGTTAATCTGCGAAAAAGAAGTATTTTTGCTTGAAAAAAATTTAATCTACGGAATTGTTGACGCAGTATAAATTTTCCCAAGACCTATTATAGATATTATGAAGGGAAATGCAATTTAACTAATCATGTTCAATGAAATATTGTAAGCCCTTAAATAATTAACGAACAAACATCTATTGCATTACTTAAAAAATATATTGAGCTTTATTGTACAACTAGCTTTTGCCCGCGACTTCGTCCGCGTGGAATAGTGACTTTGCTCGCAGAGCTACCGGCGCGGTGGCCAGCGCCCTCCCCCCTCACGACCGCCCCGCCCACGCCTTGCATCGGGCTGAGAGCGCGCTCACCCATAGTCCGCGTAAAGTTAATTATGTATATTTGAAAACTATGATATCTCCTAAGATATTCATTGAAATCAAATGATGTCAAGGGCAATTTTGTTCAAAATTAAATACTTGTGATAAATTCACGTATTTATTTGGATAAGGATTAATATCATGTTTATAAAAACATTTTCGGAAGTAATGCATTATTTTAGAACAAATTTGAGTCAACCTTAAAAGATAGACATATGCTGTCGCAGACTTTTTTTAGAACTTTTTAAGGGGAACAATTCCGTCATACACGATTTTTGCGTAACTTTAACCGTTTACGCAGCGCACGCAACGGAAGCTCTCAAAAGGAATCATTTTTTCCCGTTTTTGCAACATTTTTTATTTATGCTCCTGAGATTAGCGTGTTCAACCAAACAAACAAACAAACAAACAAACAAACTCTTCAGCTTTATAATAATATATGGATATTGGACTAACCTAGTCTTATTTAACGCAACATTAAATAAACACCAAAGAAATTCTTACGAAATCTAGTAATTTATTTCATAACAGCTAGTAGCTTAAAAGCACAGAATTCGACTCGCACTTGAGCGAGTCCCACTGCTGGGCACGGGCCTCCCTTCAATACGGAGAGAATCAGGCCATAGTCCACCACGCTGGCCAAGTGCGGATTGGTGGACTTCACATGTCTTTCGAAAACTTGCTAGGTTCTCTCAGACATGCAGGTTTCCTCACGATGTTTTCCTTCACCGTAAGGCAAGTGGTAATCAAGTTGGAAAATGATTCGCACATGAAAATATCAGAGGTGCGAGACCCGAGATTTGAACTCGCTCACTCGGTTTCCCAAGCGAACGCGTTACCACTAGGCTACCACTACCTCATCATCATTTTTCATATTTTGTCATAATTGCGGGGGTTCCGTAGCATCGTTTATTAATATGACTTTTACTCTATGTATGTAGTATATGTATTAATTTCAATGATCGATTACGGACGTTAAAAAAATGTTTCTTTAATTTTTATTTTTTGTTATAGCGGCAATAGAAATACATACTCTGTGTATATTTCAACCCTCTACCTATTACCGTTCATGAGATATAGCCCTCTGAAAGACGGACAGCGGAGGCTTAGTAATAGGGTTTCGTTGGCACCGTTCGGGTATGGAACCCTGAAAATGAAAGAATCCTTTCGCCGCGCCGGTCACTTCTGGCGTTTATTGGGCGTGCATTATGAATATTGTTTACTATACCCTAAATCCATCTTTTGTTATATCAATAAATATTCCCTTACACAAAAAGTAAGAAAATCATCTTTTATACTCCATCCTAATGCCCTAGTAATCGTTTTTCATTTCCGAGATAAAAAGTTGTTTATATCACTCATACCTTATTCATGAATTGGTGAAAATCTAAAAATTAAAAATAAATAAGGTTTTATTCTTCTATTTAATCACAAGTAGACTTTTATAAGCAGTTTTGAATCCCTAACTATATTTAAGTTTTTCTAAGAAGCCGACGAAAAGTTCCATAAAATGAATATAATATAGATTTTTGAAACTATTTTGTAAATTACAGAGAGACACATCAATTTAAATGGTATATGTTATCTTAGAATAAGACTCTTTTACACTGAGTCTATTCTGCACTTTTAGCATTTTATATGTTCAGAGTGATCGTTATTAGGTGGTTGAAAATGTTCACCTTAAAAGGTTGAAACCCACTTTTAACACGAACAAAATGACGTTGCATTTGTAAGCGGAATCTTTTAGTTTCTTTATTTCAATTTATTTACGGAAATATTAATTTCCTCTAAGTTTGTATTGTGCATACATAATTCAAACAGCATTCTGAAGTTATTATTAGGGCTCTCAAGTATGGTACTAGAATTAATGGAGAATTTATGGTGACATAAAATTAATGCAGAAACAGTGCAGCGACAAACAATAGCGTTAGCAAAATAGTTAAGGAAAACATAACTAATAGTTTTATAAATATTTGAAAGGAACTTACTTTAATAAATGAAAATTTATTTAATTTCAGCATATAAAGCTAATATATATTATAATAATTAAGATATTAATGATATTAATAATTAATATATTTTTAAATTTAAAAGAGCGTTTAAACATATATTATATAACTTTTTAAAATAAAATTAAAGTAAACAAATTATTATTGAAAAAAAGTAACCAATAGATGTCGTCTTATTCTCTACATGCCTATTAAAATTACTATGAAAGACGTTAAGAAAGTAACGAATGGGTACTATTATTACAGCTAAGTACAATTTATATTCTGTCCGTACTAACATCATAAATCTAAGTGATATTAATTATATAATATCTAGTGCATGAGCCAGAGAAATGAGAGTAGTGGAGAAATATCGGCAAAGGTTTATTAAGTTCGATAACTAGATTATAAAAAATATTTACGCATTCTAATAAAATCTCTTTGATTCGTCTGTTCTTACATCTTACTTCAACTTTATCATTATTATGATAAAATTTACTTATTAAAATGACGTAAATGAAAAGAAACAAAACTATTTCTTACTCCATTCAGTATAAAAAAGTAGTATATCTACTAATTCAATAACTAGATAATAAAAACTCTTTACTCGTTGTTCTTGCATCTTACTTTAAATGTAAATCCAAAACATCGTCTAATAATGGCACTATTATGATAAAATATTACTTCTTTTTTTTAATTACGTATATTTCTTTTTTTTTTTAAATGAAAATTATATTATCTACTTATTCTTGTTGGGCTAATAAAACTAAATTTTAGTACCGGTGGTAGGACCCAGTCAAGACGTCCGCCTGGACGGCTACTATCCCTTTATCTATTTCTTCCACCAAGCAACAATGATTGCATTGTTGTGTTCCGGTTTGAAGGATAAGGTAGCGAACGCAATAACAGGCAAGAGGCATATCATCTTAGACAACGCACCTGCGGTTCTGTATTTTTGTCGAATAAAACCTAAGTGCATGAACCGTAGATGTTATGGGCGACAGGTACCTACTGCTGTTCATAAGGTAGGCTGTCTGCGAATTTATCACTGAGCACCATAAAAAAAACACAATGTGATAAGCTAAGCTAAGTGTAACAAATTCACATACAAAATAAGTTCCTCCTACGTATATATTATATAATACTTTCATCCCATTTTATTTCGTTGTTTTTCCATAGATTTATTCTTAAAGCTCTTTAAAGCTCAATCTAATTATGTTTAGATAAATATTATTTTTATTTATTATATAAAATTTTCGACATTCTACAAAACATATATCTTTTAGAATTTCTTTATTTATCTGTCCTAAAATTATAAAATATTAATACACGTTAACAACAAGTTAGTTGAATAATACAAGGGTTTTATCTATCAAGAATAGTGACGCACAACTCACGTATTTTACCAGTCAAAATCTTTGAATTTTTAAACCCAACCCTGCCTCATTTTTATGCGACTTTATTTATTCTCCGCACGACCCGAACCCAATTGAAGATGTTTCTCAATTCCTTGTTTCTTGTAGACATCAAAAATATAAAGGACGAAGACATCGGGTTGAATGGGCGTACCGAATAATTCAAAATAGGATAGGATAGGGACAAGCATGATCCCGTATCTCGGCCACGGGTCCCTTTTCCAAGAGATTACCCGTATCATGGTGTGCCGAAAGTAAATAGATCAGCCATCCTTTCTTATATTTATCTGAATACTGATGTAAATAGCATTAAGATCAAGGACTCTCTATCCTTTCATATTCTTAAGGTGTCTCGTATTTTTAAAAGGTGCAAATTATAATATATTATACTTTAGCAATTTTTTTTATGTATTAGCAAAATATAATTCAAAAATCCTTTTTTGTTTTTAATATAATAAAAATATGGTAAGATACCAAATGGTAAGATAAACACATAGTATTATGATACTATTTAATAAAATAAACAATTCCACTTTATCATGTATTTTTAAATAAATTTTATTCGAATAAAATTACTACCCCAAAAAATATACAAATTGAAGAATACTGAAAGAGGCTAAAATATTTGTATATTTTAGTGTCTATGTCCTATTTTTCATAACTTAATAGCTATTCAATGTTCTTTGAGTAAAGAGCCTGTCACCTCCTTCCGACCGATATTCGCCCTTCGGACAAACCCTTTTTATCTTCCTCGTTCGACCCTCGCAAGTTTGCTGTGGAATCATCGTTTCAATCCCACCCTTCATATTGTTACTTATTTATAGGAAACTAATCTGATATTTCACCATACATAATAATTCCTTACGACAGTGACAGGACATGTTTTTTATTTAAAACTAGCTATCTAATTTTAGGAGTAGCTTGCTACTCCTAAAATATTTATTTAATTTAAATTATATAGCGATTTACCCTCGTTTTGCTCGGGTGCGTACGCCGTACGCGAATTTTGTTCACAATTTCATGGGTTTTTTAATTTTATTTCGTGGAACCTTGATTCTTTTTTTAAAATAAAAGTAGCCTAAGTTACTCCCTATAATATTAGCTATCTGCCAATGAAAGTCCCGTCAAAATCGGTCCAGCTGTTTCGGAGATTAGCCGGAACAAACAGACAGACAGACAGAAAGACAGACAGGCAAAAATTGTAAAAAATGTTGTTTTGTATATGTACCGTGTATACATTAAGTAGTAAAAAGCGGTTATTTTAAGATTACAAACAGACACTCCAAATTTATTTATCTATATAGATAAAACTATTTTTTATATAGCGTAGTTTTGTATAGTGTAATATAGTTATGTATTATATCGTTATTGCACGTAACGTTCTCATTTGCCTTTCAAATTCGATTTCTCAATTATATTTCACTCGTAAAATTTCCCAGCTTACAATTTTTCACAAACTCGAAGCGATAAATATTCGAGCATCTATTGGTAAGCACAATTTATCTCATGTCTATTGAGATGTATCTATCAAAAATTTAAATAAGTTATCTTTAAATTTGAAGATAAAATATATGTTACATTAAATATACATACATGTATGATATTATAAAAATATAAAAAAATATATTGACTGTTTTAATTATTCCTTATCTTAAGTAATATACCTAAAGTAAGTTTAACCATAAAAAAAGCAAGCTTAGATATAATACTACACTTTTATTTTTTATATTAACGTTTATTTAGGTATGATATACTTTTTTAAGAAAGTATTCTATGTAATCTAATATCCATTTTTTTATAATTTATATATTAAGCAACAATAAATGTAACAGTGGTGTAGACTGACTGAGCTACTGGCTACTCTACGATGGAGGTCGTGCGTCTGATTCCCATGGAGTACAATTATTAATTAAACATGCAAAAGCTCGGATTCCGGTCTTAAGTACCTACCGCCATTCAATGTGTATCGACATCAAGGGACAGCGTACAGTAAAAACGAAATAATATGCCCATCCTACAGTAGAAACGTGCAAACCTATCTATAGAAGTAATAACTTTGTTAAATCCATTTGTGTTTAATTTTCTTAAAATATTAATATATCAATCAATATCATAAGAAAAAAGAAACTCATCAATCGATATGAATTATGTAGTACATACATAATTTATATTTTCTGAACAAATTTATTTCATGAATTTAAATGGTTTTAATTCAGACATGATTTATAAAATGTACCAAAGTATTTTAGTGTTCAGAATACAGTAGCATTTGCGCCGTTGCAGATTATGCAAATTAAATTACGCAGTTCAATAACACCATCGTCTGCGCTAACTTCAATGAAATCTTTTTATAATTTGTCGAAACCATTTAGTCGTCTAATAAAAGAAGTCTTTTTATAATTAATCCTCCAAATCCTTCACAAAATACTTTCTCTTATAATAAAGTAAGTATATTAATACTTCATTTTCAACTTTAAACGCTATTCTAAAAGCCAGATCCTCAGAGAATTCTAGTTTAAATTATGTTTTGACTGAATATTTGTAGCTTTATTATATTCAGAACAACATTTTATGAATCATATTGTTTCAACATTCATAGCTAATTTTAAAAGTACCCATATTCCACTACTCTATTTTTAAATTCATTTCGTCTAAATCTGAAATTAAAAAAAGAAATATATTTTTAGTATTAAAATGCTTTTTTCTTTACATCATTAATTATACTGTAAGAAAAAATAATCGATGATAAAAATATTTCCAAATGCTTAAAATTTCAATATGAATCACAACAACATTCTGTATGTAAAGAGGAAGAACAACATTCGTCGCAGATTGCTAATAGCTTTGCAAACATGTTGTTACCAGGGTCTCTAAAAGATTTATATTCCAAAAGTCTATGCGAAAATTTGCGGCGGAAAATTTACTTTGTCATACGACGTATCGTAGTTGCGGCGCGACATCGTGAGGAAGCGAGAAGGGTGTATAAAATATACAAGCTAGAAAGAGAAAGCCTTACCTTTTGGTAGGTCATATTGATCTTTCACCCGCCATTTTGGACTGTGCCATTTTCGCTTCGAGCGTCACATGTACCTATACCGAGGCTGAAAAAAAAGGAGAAAGCTTTTATTCGCCTGTCATTTTGTATTTTAATGAAATTATTTCGCACAAAAAGATAAAAAGACTGACGCAAATTAGCATTTTTTATATTGTGAGAGTGGAGCCTTTTTAGAATTTTATTACAATGAGCAAATACTCTTTCATCAACACCTCTTTTACACATCAATTTAGCGATGTTTTAGAATTTTTGAAAAGACTGCAAAAGTAAATAAAACATTGATAATAAAATTAAAAATGCGTGATTAAGACGTTGTATTATTAATAATTCAACTAGTAAAGCATATGCTTATATTAAATATATATTTTTAAATATTTTGTGTTTCGTTTGATTGCCGATATCAGTCTGTACATAGTCGAGTTCTGTACTGCTAGATAAAATCTACACAAGTATTTAGCATTTTATTTAACTATGATCGATATTGCTCTGAAATATATTTGTAATATGAAATTATTTAAATATTTAACTAACTAAAAACTAATTAATACTAACATAAAACACTAAATAACTACAACTACTAATAGGTACTGTAGAAACTCAACCAGCACAAATGTTTATTTTAGGCCTATTTAAGTCTCTCCAACCATTCAAAGTTTACTTGTCGTTTAAATATTTTTTTTTATAAATTTATAAGTAAAATATACAATTAAAATATAACTTATATTTTATTCATAAAAATAAATAAATATATTGGAACAAAACGATAATTCCCAAAGGCATTCAACTTTGTAAACACGATGTTCGCAATCACTAAGGACTGCTAAAAAATTCTGTTTGCTAAAATTCACCCTGTATGTTTAGGATAGTCGCTTGTTTTTATTAATTAAATGTATGATAAAGGGAGAGATTATACGATTTCCTCTTATGTACGGATGAGCTTAAACTTGTACAACTTTGAACTGGTGCATGATAATACCTACTCGTATGTACATATATGTAATACACTAGCGACTCAACCTCGCTTCGCACGGGTTCGTCCCTAGGTACATTTTAATGGTTTGTATGGAATAGATAGAGTATACATAGATATAATAAGTTGTTGTAGGTTATATAAAACGTATTTTCCCAAGGGAATAGGATAATCTCCCGCGATAAAAAGTAACCTATGTCACGCTCCAGCCCTTCAACTATTTCCACATAAAAAATTCAAACCAATCGATCAGTCAGTCAGTCTGTTTCGACGTGAAAAAAGGACAAACAAACAAATAAACACACAAACAAACAAACAAACAAACAAACAAACAAACAAACAAACAAACAAATTTTATGTATATATGTATGTTTATTGTATTTATACAAACCTTTTCCCTATACGTGCTTGATTTTAATTAAAACTATTCAAATTAAATAAGAAGTTCTACCTAAATCTATTGTAAAAAAAGCGAAATTGTAGTTTTTGAATGACGTTTGCCATGTCATTAAAATATATAATAAATACAGATGTATTTATTATATACTTTACTCATCTTTTACCTACATAGATGTAGGTAAAAGATGTTTTTTTTTTTTTAATTTAAGACCAACATCGTTAGTGGTATATCTATTATGAGAGAATAACTTTTTATCTATACAAAATCACAAATCATCAGAACAAGCGTAAAACGAAGAATAATTGCTCACTGTTTTATTTTCCCCGCGCCAGATTACTGTCCCTGACATAAAAAATAAATTATCCTGTCTATAATTGGATGGTAAATTTTATGACAATCGTAAAATTACCATGAAACAGTGCAAATAGCTTTTCAAATCAACATTTGGTAGAAATCTTATATTGGTCTTGACTTTCGAACCCTCAAAAGCAGTACTTTATATTTATTGAACCTATATTATAGATTCAAGGTATTTCACATTGAATTAACTAGATTTGATGTATTTTATCTTAAAGGCACCTACGTAGGATCGCTGCCGAGCAAAGCAAGGGTAATTGGCTAGTGGGAAATATAAATAAAAAATAATGAAAGTGAATCATGCTTTAATGGTATCGAGAACTAAAGAGAGTACTCATAAAATGTTTATTAAGACCATTTTAAATAGTTATAACACAAAAAGTCATAATAATAGTTGATACTAGTATAATAATAAACGTCGATTTGATACTCAGTTCTAGTTTGGCACAAGTTCAGAACTGTGGTGTTAACGCGAACATTCGGAGCATCTGTCAGCACGAGCGCACTCCGCAATTTTAATAAAAAGGCTTCCTTATGTAAATTCATGTTCAATAACATATCACACATATTAAAATGCTTAGAAAGCGTGTGTTTTAAAATAAAATTAATAAAAAGAAAATTACATATAAAACCTTCTAAATGTAAATTATACTTAAGCTTCTACAAGAAGCGAGAAGCTTGTACCGATACACTACCGTGTATCGGTACAAGCTATGTGAGTATTGTCTTCAAAAGAATATATTCAATTATTTCATAAATATTAAATATATATATATATACCATGTATACATTGTTTTAAATTTTCGCGAAAATATTATGAATTTTAAAGGTATTTATGGATTAATCTTTCAAATGAAATATTTCAAATACTTATTTTTCGTATGTATCTTTAACTACAAAACATGTAAGTTCAGGCTATATAGAATATTAAAATGTTTTTACATGAGAAAACTATTTATTAATAAGACAATAAAACAAACAGAAAACAAATAGTTTTACTCACATTCTTCATTCACAGTAATTTGAAGTTAAATAACTTAGATATAAAATATTAAAGATTTCTAAAACAACATATGAAACTTTGTAGGAGAATTATAAATAATGATATACTTTAAATGTTACATAAAAATTCTTCATAGACAATATTCATAAAAAATATCATATCGCAAGTATCCTGTAGCCTGTACCCATACTATATTCTTGATAAGGTCAATTTCAAACTGACCGCAGGGATGTAGATCGGATCAGTACATCAGAATAAATATTGAATTCATTAAAACATAAATAAACTCTATATCTTTAACAGTAAAGTTTAAATGTTCATATCACAAACATAATTGCCAACTAAAGTCCTGCGGCAAAGAGAACTCGACGTAATTACAAACAATGGACGGATTATACCCCATTAAAGATAAAATTCAGTGATAATTTAGTTTAAAAATAATATGAAACAGCGTTATATAATTTTATACAATTCGAGCAGATTTAACGTACCACACTCAAAAACGTACCTACTGCTCAATTTAATTTAATAAACTAAGTCTGTCATTTAAAAAAAAATATTACTACGTGTACCTTTACGCACGGTTGAAGTAAAACTTCTTTGGGACTGTGGCGCAGATACTGCAATTAAATTAAAAGAAATCAAAATATAAATCTAATATTTTTTTATCAAATTATTAATAATAAATTATATATATATATATATATATATATATATATATATATATTATAATTAATCCAATTCATTTGTTTGATATACTTATCTCTTACATCATTCACGGCACATCTACAACACATGTCCCTTAACTCAACGTTTTACACTACTACTATACTAATATTCCACTAATATCAGTACAACTACAATTACTTACTCTATAACCTAAAACCTACTCTCTAATCAAAATATCACTCTGATCTGTTAAAGAAAAAAAAGCTTTAAAGAAGACAAACAATAAACACACTAAAGTGCGTGTGTATAATAATATTTGTAAGGTAATAATTGTACTATATAAGATAATTTATTAATATCTCACATTAAAAACTTAATGTCGTGCATCTAGTTTTAGCCTAAATTGCCATACGAGCGACAAAGTTTAACTCATTCACAACTTCCTCTGCAAAATCTGGCTCGGAAGTCGTAACTACAGGCGAACAACTTAATACTGACTGTAAATTTGCAAGGAAATTAATATTTTGCCTAACATTTTGTTCTACAGAATTTTCCCTTGTTTTTCTATTGCAAGCATTTGTATTCTTATGCAGCTTGCATAACATTAATATTTTAAGTGTCGTAATCCATTTTGTATCTAAAACAGAAGACACTGATTTAATTCAGTGTGCAAGTGAACATGAAAAAAGTCATTGCAACAGCTATTAATTATTTCGTTTAAAAGCTTAATCTATACAGATAAATAAAATTGGAGTGTCTGTTTGTAATATTAAAATAACCCCTTTTTACTAAATGCATATGGATGTATACACGGTACATATACCAAAACAACATTTTTTACAATTTTTGTCTGTCTGTCTGTCTGTTTGTTCCGGCTAATCTCTGAAACGGCTGGACCGATTTTGACGGGACTTTCACTAACAGATAGCTGCTGTTATAAGGAGTAACTTAGGCTACTTTTATTTTTTTAAAAGAATCAGGGTTCCGCAAAAAAATTAAAACCCATGAAATTGTGAACAAAATTCGCGTACGGCGTACGCAATAACGTACGTTCGTAACGTAAATCGCTATATAATTATATTAATAAAGCTACTATTTATGTATAAACATAGTTAAACGTGAACACGTACCTAGGGACGAACGCGAGCGAAGCGAGCGTGAGTCGCTAGTCGTTATATAATTTAAATGAGTATCTTAAAAGTAGCAAGCTACTATTTATGTATAAACATAGAAGCGTGAGTCGCTAGTATTACTATAATTTTAATATATAAAATACATTAAAGAGATTCTGATTAATTGATATTTTATAAATTAAATTATTTTGCTTATTATAAAATCAATATTTACATAAAATATCAAATTAATACACATTTATCGACCGTTGAAATTTTGTTCTATGTTGAATTTCTTGAAGATACTATGAAAAATGTTTTATTTTGCAGCCGTCAAAATAATTTTCATTGCTAGTATTTTTAAAGTTCTATTACCTCATTTTTTTCAGAATTTTCCATCCTATACTTAAAAGTTAGAGGGGGTGCACAATGTTTACGACTTTACAAACGTACAACTTGGCAGCTATAAAAATTATCTAAGCTAACCCTCACACTTTTTTTTCTTTTCATGTATGAAGCACCAACAATTTTATTTTCATAATTTGACTTCAGCACTATCTAGCAAGATATGTATGTATAATGAATATATACTATGTATATGAAACAACTAGATTGTAATTAGCTGCATATTACATTGGTACTATGGTTTGGTATTGGTTTATTGGAGGCCATTGAGCCTCCGAATATAATGAATGTGACATACAGTTACAGATGGACATAACAACTATAAGTATAACCTTTTGGCATGTAATATAAAGGACAACAATAAAAAAAATTATAAATAAAATGACGGCGTAAAAACTAAAAAAGTGAACTAAAATACATAGATGGGAACAAGTTACGAAGGAAAATAATATTATACACAGTCAAAAACATACATGTATATATGTTTTGTACTTGCTACGTATTTTATATGTTCAATTCTATGTTCTGTCTAATGTTTTAATAATTTTTTTTTTACTGTTTGTTAGTTTTGGTGAGTCAGTTATTTGGAGTTTTATTTGAAAATTCTTATCCCAAAATACTTTTAAACGTATAATTTTAAATATTTTTGTTATCGCCCCTTAAAAATCTTCATATTGATATCACACTCGACAGGTTTGACAGAAGAAAATTTTTAATGACACACAAATTAACTCCTGATATCCGCCATTTTGGTTATATGTAAAATATCTATATACCCATATGTTATATGTGTCATCAATACGAATCTAACGACGTATGAATCATCCAAATCGGTTGATGATTTAGTAATTACGAGGGAACAGACAAGAACAAACACATAACCGACGTTTAGACTTCGCCGCAGGATACCGGGTAAAAAAACAAACTAGTTTAGTTAAGGCTCAAATAATTTATAGTATAATAATATTAGACCTAAATGTTATTTAATAGCCAAAGTTATAGAGAAAGTCAACAATCCGTAACTTCATTGTAGTAGCAAGCTAAGCATTAAAGTATTAACTGCTGGTCTTAAGAAAATATATTCCTTGGTAGTCTCCTATCATTTATATAGCATTTATATCTAGATAAATATAAATAAAATGCTGTTCACTTAGAAACCGCTGAAAAGATTTGGATAATTAACTTTTTAAAACGTTCTGAATTGTCTTAATAAGATAATAATTAAAGAAATAATTTGCAAGTTAGCCCGGAAAAATGGGACAACTAAAGTGAAAAACTCTTTCTATAGAACTGTTGTACAAACTCAAAGATCACAAACATACTTATTTTGTCAAGGCAACGAGTGTCTGGTCATCTTTTTTTTTAAATGTACAATTTATATGAAATGCTTTTATACCGGACTAGCGAATTACCCTCGCTTCGCTCGGGTTCGTCCCTAGGTTGCCCATACAAACAATACAGAGACCGAATCTATAGTTTTTAGAATTTTTGTCTGTCTGTCTGTCTATTACCGCATCACACAAAAACACTGGAGGGATTTTGATGAAATTTGGTATGATGATAGCTGGATATCCGGGTCAACATATAGGATACTTTTGACCGCGGGAGAGTATCTCATTCCCACGGGAATACACGTTATAACACAACCCAAAAAATATTTATAATCAGTATTTCTTGAAACTTGGTAGTAATGCTCTTCAATACAATTAAATAAATACATCTTTTAGCGTTTTTTCAAATTCATCCCATAAGGATAAAATAAGGGATGAAAATTTGTATGAAACCTACCTTTTTAAAGTTTTTTTGTTGTAGTTTTCCTACTACTAAAACTACACTACTACCGCGGGTTTTGCTAGTCTAATATATGAAACTAATATATGAAAACTTGATAGAATTATAGAAAGAATAAAGAAACTAAGCGACATCTTGCGTTTTATTAACATAGTAATGTTTTACTTCTGAGTTCTGACCAATTTTCAACTATCGTGGTTAAATGTATACAACACAAATTCGCTTGCTTACAACAGATGGCGTTTATCTATATTAAATATAACTAGAAATGTATTGCTAAATACAACTGTACCTTAAATTTATTAAAATTTTTATTAACCAAAATCTGTATCGATTTAATCACTATTTATAGTAGTCTTATATAAAAAAAAACCACTATTTCAGTAAATATCTAGTTTTTCCCCTGCCATCTGCAGGAAAAACATAGAACTGAGATACCTAAAAAGCCTCCAAAATGTTCACATGCAAAATTCTGCCTCCACAACCGTTCGAATACAATTCGTAATTTTAACCTAGAACATACGAGATGACACTATTTCGATAGCGAGTCACTAATATTTGTCCCAGAAATGATTGATTTAATTTATCAATTGACCTCAACATACTTACAGTTTAAACTTCCCAAAAATATATGAATCACAACGCGCACGAATAGTCATAGTTTAAAATTATTGACACTTTTAAATATAAGACGATTTTTTTGTTTTGAATTATAATAAAGCCCACAACACCAGCAGACGCACAGCACAAACTGTTGACAGTGAGTAAACTATCTCGGGCTCAATGTCTGAATCACTTTTCTCTTGGCGGGAACGAATGCACTTTCATCGCTCTTCTCACTCACTCTTATACAAAACCTCATATACCTGTTTCACGGGTGTCGATTAAAGCAAAACCATTACTGTGAGAACAAAAAAGGGTCCCCTTTGAGCAAATTGTAATATATCATGGTTTTGACGTTATGAGCTAGGGACTTCGGAATAGTTCGCTTTTGTCCAAAGCCATAAAATTTATTGAGTAACGGTTGCTGGTCGACCGATGCTGGTATTCAAAGTTCGTGGCGTCCTCCGGCTGCTGGTATGAACAGGTGACAATATTGCAATAGGTAAGTAATAACTGCATTAACGAAAACAGTTACTATAAGTTAGAAAAAAGTTACGAATTCTACTGATCAATAATCGGTATCTTCAATAAAAAAAAATCACAGCACAAATTTAAGCGTTATAACCATTGATATACAAAAATCCATATAACTTTATGACTTTTTCTAAAAAGTTTTATTTAAGTTTAATAAGTATAGTTTTAAGTACACTCAAGTTTAAGCTTGTTTTATTACCTTTGAGTACAAATATAAGCTGTCTAAAGTACGAAATCGCACGGATTTAAGTCATTTATCAAATTAATAACAATAGATCAGTTGGCAGCTGACTATTAAACATGATTCGGAGTTAAGCATTTATTTAAAAAGAATAAAAACTATGGACGATTGTATCGTATGAGCGTTCTGTTGGCATGGGAATGATGGCAGGAGTAATTTGAAATGCATATTAATTTTCCTACCAAAAATTATAACTTTGATTGACAATAAAGATAAATACGAAAAAATGGTATAATATGGAAAACAGAGACGTATATTCATTATATATCGTAAAATATTACTGTCAGACTATACTCAATAATCACGCATACTTCCTAATTATATGAATTATACACCGGAACGATCTGCACTCTAACAAAATTGAATCATTCACCTGAACCCCAACAAAAAATCAGACTTTCTTAAACTTACACAATTATTCATTAAATATAATTAAGAAAAATAAACAACAATAAATAATTTAAAGTGACTTACTTATACCAGATTTACCATAATTATAACTATGAATAATACATTAATATACTGCTTAATAAATAGCAATACTTAATTATAAGTTTGTTGATGTACGCCAACGACCTTATCACAACACGCCTCTTTGATATGATAGATAAAATTCTTCCAATTGTATCACAAAGTTTATTATTTTGTATTTTAGGTGTAGTACCTATACCTACATATATCAATCCTATCATTATACGAAAATTTTTATTTAAATAAGCTGGTCGTTGACACGCGCGAGCCAAACTATTAATAACTTTGCCTATTAATTGTGTCTTTAAACTATTTACTAAATTTTATTTTTATTTTATTTTTACTTTAATATATGTATGTAAAAATATTTTACTTAACTTTATATAAAACATTTGTATTTTTAGGTTTTATCATTATCTTAACGACTTTAGTATCAATGCAGTTATTTAGGTAGTGGTCTACATCGCCTTCAACTTGCGCAAGAACTTGTGGTTGTGACGTCATATGATCATTAAATAAATTTTATTTTGTATAATATCTTTTTAAACAAGATAATTTTTCCGTAACTATGTACTAGCTGAAAACCAATAACAATAATAATTATTCAAGAACATGGCTAAGAATTAAGCCATTTTTCAAATTATTATAACAATATAATTTTTTGTCTAGGCTTCGTACTTATTTATAAATAAATCGATAGGACATCACACTTACGTTGACATTCTCATTTAAACTTTAAGTAAAGTTATTTTTAGTTGACGAATTACTTCCAGTGATATCACTAGGTATCCATTATTGTTGAAGGGAATCTTAAGTAATTTTGTATAAAGAGTACTGACAAGCATTTGAGCTACTGGAATATACTTTAACCTATTATCTTGTGTTCGTTTACTATCAGAGACCCGGTATGTCCGTCTTATCGTAAGCACACAAAGAAATCAAGCAAGTCAAAATGTAGCACACAACCAAACAAAGTCATTACCAAATTAACGACATTCAGGTGAACAAAAAAGCATTTAGTAAACAAATCTTTAACTGTGCGGTCGCCTTAGTGCTTGGTGATAGTGTATCAATACGATATATTTAAAGTGGTGTACTAACTTACATAGTAGTGACGATTCTTGCAAAATGTCTACAACCTCTCCATCCCCTCCACCTAGCCTACAATCAAATGAAGACTCAAGTGATTCGATGTCATCAGAATTCTCTGAAGCAGCCTCTCAACAAAATCGCTATACATTGGAATCTACTCAGAAAAATTTTTACAAAATAAATTCACTTACATCGCATGGAGTAGAAGACATTCTTTCTGAAGGACTTAACTATAGTGCTCAAGATAATACATTTCCAGATTACAAGGCCGAAGTGCTTTCTACAATATCAAGTTCATTCGTTCAAGATTACAATTCAAGAGATTCAACGGGATTTAGTATACAGGACATACTGGGACTACAACAGTCTTATGCAAATAATTCACAAGATTTGGAACCAAGATTAGAATATCAAATACCCCATTACGATAATGTCAGCAATAGCTCAAATAATAATTATGCTTCTGGAACTGAGGAAATGGTATCAGATCAATGCATTAGTAAAAACAATGACATATTCCCTCCAGAATCCGAAATTAGAAACCAGGATATTTATCATAGAAATTACTCAGATAACGAACTGGTTCGATGTCATCAGAGAGGTGATTTAGACAACGATGTCAAAAATCCTGAAAGGGAACTAAATGATATAAGTGAATCAACTTTTCCTAGTCAGGTAAATCATTCTAAATATTGAACCTTATTATTATCAATATACAACATATGATAAGCTCTCATTAAAGCAAGAACGTCACTTAAATTGGTGTGATTTACCGCAGAATAACCGGATTCATAATGACAATTTAATTTCGTCGTAGATAGTAGCAATTAAAAAATAGGCTGAATTTATTTTATTATAACTTTCAACGTAGCCAAAGCAACACGCTCATCTTTTTAATTTATTTAAAAGGTTATGTTGTGGTGTTTCAGACTTCTACATGGTGTGATAAATCATCAATTATTAACAATCAAATCTTCAGCGCGAATTCGCCTGTGTCCAACGGTAAATGATATATATTTTTTTTAGTAAAAAATATTTTCTCTATTTTATCTAATTTATATAAAATGTTATCGCTTTCAGATATGTCTACAGATTCATCGTCATATCCAAAAGGATTTACAAAACGAGCACGGACCGCCTATACAAGCTCACAATTAGTTGAATTGGAAAATGAATTCCATCAAAACCGTTACCTTTGCCGTCCAAGACGTATAGAATTGGCTAATTACTTGCAGCTGTCGGAACGACAAATTAAAATATGGTTTCAAAACAGACGAATGAAATACAAAAAGGATAATAAGCACAATAAGCCAACTTCTTCAGTAGAGGATGCCAACCCCTCTAATAATACCAAAGAACTGTCACCGAATCAAGATCATAAAATGAGTCACGGGAGAAGTTGTGGTGGTCATGACCGTCATCGTCGTTTACTTACAGATAATCACGGCGCTCACCATAAAATTTACTTATCTTCTAATGAAACGCTCTCACGGCCACCAGAATACTCTTCGGTCAGTCCTTTAAAATCAGTAATTAAAGGACCGCAGGCTACGATTGAACTTCCACCGTACACACCTAACTTATCTTATTCGTCATATTATGGAACCGGGGCATCTAGGAATTCTTACTCGCCGATATCCGAAGTTTATCGATACACTAACGATGAATCATTACAACCGAGTAGCCACGCATTGTCAGCGCTGCAGTCAGACAGTTACGTACCGAACGGCGTCAATTTAAAACTTACCGAAGATATGACACGTTACTCATCAGGATCTACGTACTATAATCCACTTTCTAGTGGAGTCGTGTTACACACTTCAACTGCTGATACATATGGATTCAATTCTACAGTACCAACGTTAAGCGCTCCTACATATGAAGACAACAGTTTAGTGCATTCACGAATGAACATCCCACTGGCTCAGGAATCTTACTTCCCATATTTATCATCAACCGACACTTCTAGTCAACACACTTCCACAAGTACTAATAAATATTCTTCTTATATATCTCTGTAATTTTACGTAAACTTTTTGTTGTTAACTTTGTGTCAGGAAAATTAGAGTAATTAATTATATCCTAGAAATAATTATATGAATACCTACAATTTAATTAAGTATATTATTTTTTTCATAAAAAGTTAAATGTAAATATAAATAAAAACAGTTTATTATATAATGGTTATTTATTTCATTTTCTTATTTTACATTGAATAATAAATACTATGTATAAGTTACTTAGATTGAAAAATAAAATAGAATTCAAAACTACTATTAGGTATATGTACATGTGTCTACCTATTCGAAAATGGTAAATTACGACATATTTACAAATTATACATAGCCATTTAATAGTCACTACATCTAGTGAAACATTACAAGTACATTGAGCAAGAGTCATTTACTAATAGCAGCTATATAATATATAGCATTCTATTCACGATTGCAAGTAACAAAGAAAAACGTAAACTTTTACTTTGTTTTGTGTTTAGCATATTATAAATAGTAATAATCTGTAATCCCTAATAATGTTTCCTGGCTCTCAACTCTAACATCTATGTCTTCAGAATTTTCACTCAGACTTACAGGTGATATGGGTTCATAAAATACTTTATTGTCATTAGTATGTGGTTCTGTGATAGTTTCTTCAAGTAGATTAATATTTTGCGGTAAACACTCATCTATGATATCAACTAAGTTGTTCATCATCTCACTATCTAAAGTAACATATCCATTTTTATCTGAATTATGCTTTATATAAGATTCAATCAATGTTAACCTATCTGACATTGTTTCTGATAAGTCTTCTGATGTCGGTGAATCTGAGATGTAATATTTACATTTCTTTTCACTTAGGCGTCGTCGATTTTGAAACCAAACTTTGATAGATCTTTCATTTATATTTAATCTATTCATTAGTTCAATTCTTTCTTCACGATGCACGTAGGGCTTTTTTTGAAAAACTTCCTCTAGTGCAATAATTTGCTCTGTTGTAAAAATTGTACGTCTACGCTTTCTTTTTAAAGTGGACCTACTAGTTGATTTTGGCATATCTAGAAAAAAATAATTTTATAACTAAATAAATTGTTTAATACGTAATATTTTGAATTATATTCAAAAATATACCGTAGAATACTTACATGTAGGAAGATTCTTCTGGTGATTATTAATATAACAATCAATACTATCCATTTGGTCAGGTACATGATTGGAAAACTCTCCCAGTGAAAGGCAATGCTACAACAAAAAAGAAAATATAAACTTATTACATGAACATATTACAATGTTTTTCTTAAGCTTTGTAAAATTATTGAAATAAAGTAATTTAATGTAAGTTACCTGGTCTGCGTTATATTTAACTATGCACCTCTCAAAGTTCATATCACTGTTCTCTTTATTCATAATATATTTAATTCTTCCATTAGAATTCACATGACACGAAAATTCCTAAAAAAATATATGGTAATTGAAGGAACCAAATATATAACTCTAAATATTAGACGTAAAACAGTAACAAAGCACAAACTTTAGGATTTTTTAAACTTAAAAGTACTCACTTTTAAATTGTATTCGTGACTAAAAGCCATCGTGTTATTTTCCCCACTACACATCACTGAATCAAACCAAAAATCACTGTCTAAAATTTCAGAATGATTAACACTACATGCATACATGTTGTTGATGATTTAGTTTTAGAGTAAATGAATATTGATATTACATTTTTAACGCTTATATAGAGAAAGCAGGTATGTAAAACTTGACCTTTTCCAGGTTAATCCTTTTATTTTTGCCTTATCCCTAATTAAGTAATTATATCTACACCTAATGAGCTTGTTTACATTTTTTATGGTGTTACTAACTGTTGCCTGCTTCTGTAAGTGTTAATTCAAAAACAAAAGTAAATAAGAACCTAAGATAGTATCTATGATGAACTATAAAATGAAGTAACTTTTGAATTAAAAGAAAACATATTGTATATTTTTTTAAATATTTCTAAGAAAATTTTGCTTGCTATAAACTATATGTAAATAGAATCTATATTTATTAATATACTAGCGACTCACGCTCGCTTCGCTCACGTTCGTCCCTAAGTACGTTTTCACGGTTAGCTATGTTTATACATAAATAGTAGCTTGCTACTTCTAAGATTTACGTTACGTACGTACGTTATTGCGTACGCCGTACGCGGATTTTGTTCATAATTTCATGGGTTTTAATTTTTTTTCGCGGAACTCTAACTCATTTTCTAAAATAAAAGTAGCTTAAGTTACTTCTTATAACAGCAGCTGCCAGTGAAAGTCCCGTCAAAATCGGTCCAGCCGTTTCAGAGATTAGCCGGAACAAACAGACAGACAGACAAAAATTGTAAAAAAAAAAATGTTGTTTTGGTATATGTACCGTGTATACATCTATATGCATTTATTAAAAAGCTGTTATTTTGATATTACAAACAGACACTCCAATTTTATTTATCTGTATAGATTTTATAGAAAATATATGTCTTAGTTTATAACTATTGTACGAATACACAAAAGTATACATATATTTTCCGTATATTAATATATTTTATATTCGAATGTCCGTATCTGCTTGAAGCTATACTCTTTTCTCGTCAGGTTATATAGAAAAAATCTATAACTCCGTTCTTTACCTTACACCAATTCGATTATTTCATTCTATGACCATACATACACTAGGCCAACTATCTTGGGCAGTCCGTGGTTCATCGTGCAGAGTGTTTAAGACTAACTAAATAAACGTTGCAATAAACGCACTACACATGACTTGAAAAATCATCCAAGTTGTAACATACTCGGCAAATTGCAGATATTATGTAATAAATTTATTGATGTTAATACTCTCCTCATTCCAAATGAGTATCTTGAAGACATCCTTCAAAACAACAGTTTTGGAGAAATAACATCCCCCTGTATTCATGATGTGTGCATCCGGTATTGCAATTGTATACATAATGGCTTTGTATAAACATTTTAGTACCTAGCATTTTTGAACACACCGACAGTCAATAAGCACTGCAAGAATTTTAAAGCAGTCTGTCTCGAAAGTTTAAATTTTGAAGACAGGGACAGTTTCTTAGTAATTTAAGGCTCCGTATTGAAAGTAAAATTCACGCATAATATAAAATAATTACACATTTTAATTTAAAAAAATTAAGATATGTTTGCATCAAAATCAAAATATGAAAATATTACGTGGTATTGTAATGGATATACGTAATTATGTAAAAAACTTTATCTAGAGACATGAGCATTAATCAGTCGAAAAGATACCTATAAGAATTAAATTTTAATCTATATATATTATCTCCTAAAAGAGGGTAAGTTGAAAATAGATATCATTAGATTTAAAACCAGAAAACTGTTTCTCCTAGTAGTGTGCACATTCCGTTTGAGGCTTGCGACGTTATTTTTTTAGATATAAAGAAATATAAATTTAAAATGTTTCAAAATGTACTGATGACGACTTTAACGCCTTTATGCAACACCAATGAGGTATTTATTAGCATATCATAATAATGCTATATTTTAAAGCCTTTGAGTCTATTTTTATTTTAAATTTTCAGTCGTACATTTATTTTCTTAAGATATTATTACTTCAATTTTTCTGCATTATTTTAATAAATTATATTAATTGCAGATTCATCAGTGGCAAAACCGGCCTTTTACACATAATTGGCCAGAACCGAGGCATCTCAAGTCGAAAGGAGGTACATTTTTAATTAATTTTACCTAATTAATAATTCATTTAACTAAAAACTTAATATTATAGTTTATTTAACTAAAAATCAATACTGAGTGATATCATAAAATGTAAGGATAATTGTGACTTGTTCTGCTCAATTATGTTTATGTTTCTTACTCGATTTATATTCACAAAATTTAAATCCTACCTATATAACAAACTCTTATTCTATTTCATTTTATGCATCTTAAGTAAAAGTAAGATAAAGTTAGTGCTAAAAGTGAAAGTTTTAATTACAAAGTTCAATAAAATAATTATCAGTCTAATTGAACAATTAAATATTTAAGAATATATTGCTAAAAGAACCAGTGGCATTAAAATTCTTAATTTGATTCCACCATATTATACTGTTTAACGTGTGCTTAACATATATTATGACAATTAAATCAAATTTAAAACTTCTGTCTAAGTGGTACTTACATACATTTCTCTACTAGTACGTGGATGGACAGTCAATGTTTACGAGTATAACTCAATATTTTGCATTTTCATTTAAAATATTTTACGTTGTTTCAGATAATTTTATAACCAGGACTATAAAAAAAAGAAATAAGCGTAACCGAACTTCATACACAACAGAACAGCTAAGGGTTTTAGAACGTACTTTCGCTAGAACAAAATATATAAATACGGAACATCGCAAGGAGCTCGCGGCATCTTTAAAAATTGGCGAAAAATGCATAAAGGTATGGTTTCAAAATAGAAGGATGAAGGAAAAAAGAGAATCTTCTGAATCAAGTTGTGACTCGTCAAGTGATTGTTATGTCGAATCAATCACACCTCCACCTGAAAATAACATAACACCTAGTGAAGAGCAATATATTCTTCCGAATTATTACAACGGAGTTCAAAATGTTAAAACTGATTCTTACTATCCCTGTACAGAAAATGTTAAGGGTTTTTCTCAGTTTGATGTTTATTATCAAAACTATGATGCGACCTTAAATACAGATCATAATATGCCTATGTTCACTAGTAGTGAGTACTTTAGAAATGATCCAAATATTTATCCTACATATTATTACCCCTGTACTGAGCCCGAAAATACTTACACGGATTTAGGTCAAAATCAATATCATAAAGACGAGGTACAAAATTGGTCAGCTAATGCATTTGACTTAAACTTTTTATAACTATTTAGCTATATAGAAAATATGTAGATTAAAGAAAAATGTATATTACATTATCGTTATAATTAAATTTAGGATATTTATAAATTTAATGATATTTATACTCACGACTCAGTGGTTCCCTTCTTAAAAATAAGTAAATAATTAGGTTTATTAAGTTAAACTGTGTTTTAAGTTTTGTAACAGTTATATTTTAAGATGAAATGTTTTATTATGTGCTATTTGTAATGAAATTATGACGGCTACTTCACAAATTACTTCTAACTGTGCGAATAATTACTACTCTTTCTATAATATTTCATTTCTTTATTTATGGTTCATAATTTATTTTATGTTATTTCTTTATAAGCTATTTATCTATATATGATGTGCTATTTACTAAGATATTAATAAATTAGATTATAAAATATGAAGGAAAAATTGTTTACATTTAAGGAATAATATATAATATTTTAATAAATATACAACTTAAAAAAGATTTTTATTCAGATTCCATTATAAATTATAAAGTCTATATATATACATCTTAATTCTTAATACTCCATTTTATTAGAGGCACTATTTAGTGGAATAGCAAGTATATAATGTGGCCAAGTTCTATGATCTTGATTAATTCCTCGTATTGAAGATAGACCCTGTGATGGCTCATGGCAATTACAATTGCAATTGCCTCTTGAAGCATTTTGATTATTTACAGAATTAGGTCCAGGTAATACGCTTAGCGGTTTCCAAACGATGTTGCCAGGTGAAACTGTTGAAACCGATGGTATGGTAAGTCCTGCAGTTACAGCAGCTCCTTTTGGTAAGGATGAAGTACAATAATTTTGAGTATAAAAGGGAACATATTTTTGATCAGAATTAAGATGTACTGAAACAGTGTACGGTTGATTTGTCATAGCCGATTTTTGAGGCAATTTCGTTTTAGATGATAGATCTTGCGGTATATCTGAAGCTTGTGAGGTGTTGAGGCGCATTGAATTTAAATATGGTTGATAATTAGGTTCATTTTTAAAATTATCATAATATGCACAAGGGTTTTCTTGTAACGGTGATGATGTAGAATAAATCGAGGTATTTTGTCGTATTTTATGTGACGGCTTTGTACATTGATTTACACAATCCTGTCTTATCTGTTTGTCTATCAATGATTTACACTTAGAACTTCTTTGGGGTATATTTACATCTTCAGGATGTTCCACTTTATTTTGACTAGATAAGCACATTACTTCAATGGGTCCATTGTGATTAGGTATATCAATATTTAACTTTTTTGAATAATTGTATTCACTTGTTTGTGACGATTTGCTGTTAGACCCTTTACGTGTTTCAAAATTATGGTCATTATGTAATTGCCCTTTAACTAATTGAACATTACTTTTATTTTGATCAATCATATTCTTGTTTCCATTTTCTTTCTTTTCTCTCATACGACGATTTTGAAACCAAATCTTTACAGCTCTTTCTGAAATACTTAAAATATCAGCAATTTCTTTGCGGTTGGCACTTCCTATGTACGGGAATTTCTTGAATTCGTTTTCTAAGTAATTTACTTGTTCTGTTGTAAATGCACTCCTAAATCGCTTTGTTTTTTTTGAAGGATAACTTTCAAACTGGTTAAACGGAATCTGAAAAATGTGTAAAATATGAAAAGAAAATTGGTCCGAGTAAACATTAAAATAAATCATATGTCGAATAATTTTCTATCTTTATAAAATCTATATATCTAACTAACCTATAATTATGAATAAATTTGAAAGTATATATTTATTATTAGTATAAATGTGTCCTTTACACCTCAAAATTGCTGATCAGATTTCGATGAGGCAATAACACGGGATTGTATGCAACAGTGAGGCGAGTTTTGATATATATATATATTTTATAACAATTAGAAGAAAATGTTAAAATTAAGCATTAGTTTAAGGCTACTGGTATATACTTACAACACTTTCTGCATCCTTATTAATTTTGAGACTCATATTACGGCTTAATCTCAATTTCCTTTCACTTTCCATGCGCTCAGACAACATACTATACATAATAAGTGTAACACTTCTTTAAAATATAACACAATACTAGACTATACTAAAACAAGCAGGATCAAACTAAGACCAAATTACAACTAAACATTTAACAATAATATAAACGTATATATAGGAATCATTTCGAAACATTAATTAATAGCCAATAATTTAATACAACTTCTATCATTAACTAATTATATAATTAATGATTTATTAATATTGTATCGATGGTATATCAAATATTGAACCAATGATTTGGTAGCTTATGTCTACTAATTATGCTAAACATTCTACAAATAAAGTTTTATACGATAATAGCTTATCTATTAAGTTAGTAGTAGTAGTAAGTAAAAAGACTGCAGTAATCATGACTTTTTAATATAATAAGTAGAACATGTTTAGGTGTGAAATAATTCATAATGTGGGTATAATGCATGGGATGGCGACATGAATTATTATAATAGACAAGTTTCATGATGTTGTTAATTTTACCGCATTATTACCGCAATGGAATTATTATAGAGATCGATATTATTAAATCAGTGAATTTTTTTTTTATTTCTATCAATAAATGACAGAAAACAATATAAATTTCGGCCGTTTAGGTCGTGTGACGTCATGAAATTATTCTTACGAGCGCATCTTTAAAGTTTCATAACCTTTTCATTTGATGAGATATTTTAATAATTCTTTCATATTTTTGTTAAATTTACTTAATTTTTTGTAATTAATACATTAAGAAAATTGGAAACTTCTTCATCTCTTTTTCGCATACATTTATCCTACGTCAATGAGAAAAAAAATTACGATAGTCGTTTACATTACACTCAGAAAATAAGTAGATATATTTCGTTAATAGCACTAGTAGATCGATTACATGTGTCTACAGAAGGATACAAAGGCTAAATTAATTTTACGGTTTGAGTTGACCTAAGTTTTTAAATTTATCGAATTAAAATATTCACTTAATTAGCAATTTGAATTATTTAGATAATAACTGTAACTTCATAAAAAAAACTACTTAGCTTAATGTACCCTGGCACAATTGAAAGATATTTTTGCAACTGGAGTGTCAAAAAAATCATCAATTACTTTTTAAATCTGAATTGTACCTACATATATATTTTTATTTTTATAATAACGTAATTTTTTTTATGGGTTATCCTTCTTTTATGGAAAAATGGATCGATAGGTCAGGTACAATAATAATATAAGGACAAAAGACAGATAGTGACACAAGACACTTTCAATCCCAGTACATTATGTACTAACCAAAATAAGAAATACCTATTTGTATTTTGATTCATTTTCCGTCCTTTTCTTGTCCTTGAATTTTTCCACCTTAGTACAGCAGTCCTTCCGGTGGTAGGACTCTGTCAAGCCTGAGGAGTCCGACTGGATGGGTACCACTCCCTTATCTATTTCTGCCGCCAAGCAACAATGATTGCATTGTTGCGTTCCGGTTTGAAGGATAAGGTAGCCAGCGCAATTACAGGCGAGAGGCATATCACCTTAGTCCTCACAGTGACAACGCACCCGTGGTTCTACATTTTTGTTACTTAAAACTTAAGTGCATGAACCGTAGGTGTTATGGGCGACAGGTACTGCTTTCCTTCAGGTGGCCTGTCTGCTCGTTTGTCACTGAATCTCATAAAAAAAAAAGAAAAAAAGAACATTAAATGGTAAGATAGCACTTGATAACATATCTGATCTTAAACTTATCTGATCTTCTTCGCCAAAAGTTATTGCTTATTATTATCCTAATCAACAATAATATAGTCACTCTCATAGAAGACATCAACCAACTGCCATACACAGTTCGGCAAAACCTGTTTCATATCAATTACAATGGCCCAAGCCTCGTGACGTCCATCAACCAAGAGCAATTAAAACAGTACAGAAGTCCTACACTACGTAACCAATGCTCTAGACGAGGTCTACGAAAGAATTTATTTAACTTGATCCCGAGCTCGCTTCCTGCAGAGTACGAGGCTTACGGGTGCCCATATTCCAGCAGATTTCCCAAACATCCTGTATATGGTACAAGCTAAAAAGGATCACTCAACAACCCTAGAGAATACGGGAACTAATATAGCGGGAAGAGGTGAAAACTCACGCACCCTTACTACCTACGAAACTCAGGGATCAACATACGAAATAGTAATGAAAAAGAAGATCAACGTTCACAATAGTTTCCCCCACGCGGCAGTCGCGACCTCTAAACACACAGTCGGTTGTATCTACTGCTCTGACGTCGAAGAAAATACCATAGGCAAGTTTATCCTTCAGGCGAACGAAAATTCCTAAAGACCGAATTATCCTAAATACTGAGAAGAGAGAATACAACCTAAAGAAGGCAAAAGCCCAAATGGATGAGGAGGCGATTAACATTTTGGCGTCCTACAACAAACTCGCCGTGCTGGCGACTGGTAGGCCTTCGCTATGCAGGAGCATAGCGAAGGCCCACCAAGCGCATTAAAGGAGGCAAGGACGCCAGATTCTAGTGGATTCTCTTGAAGAGGACCCCTCCAATCCTCGATCCGTCTCATACCTAACAGCTAGTCGAGGTGAAATCTTGCACAAAACTCACACGAGCCGCTTTATAAGGGTGCCACGAAGACTTCAAGGCGAAGAGAAGATTTTTGAAAAGGACTCCAACCATTTAATAGTCAAATCATTAAGTTTGAAATAAACTAACAATTAGTAAAAAAAATAAATTACAAGACAAGGTACATACCAAAATGTTATAAATATTTTCATTGTTTATATGAAATTGTTTGATTTTTGTGTGAAGTTTTTTATAACTATTTGGAACTATTTTAAAAAAATTAAATAGTGCGTGTATGAATGTGTACACGCGCCAAAAGTAAAACTACTGTAGGTTATCGGTACTCTTTATGAAATTCTATTTATGTTTTAAATAGTTAGGATAGGTGATATACTAAAAATGACGCATATTAGGCATATTATAATCATATGTTTATTAAATATCATTTAAGTAAAGAATATAATATTATATATCATTTGTCAGACAATAACAACGGTTACTATGACAACAAACACACGTACATTTATCGTAACGCATTCACCAGCTTACCCCCCAAAGTCAAGGGTGCATAAAGAAATTTTACTTCAAAAATGAAGGTAAAATTATTTCTAGAAATTAATATTTTATTATTCTAATTAAATACTGATCATACTCATAGTTTATGGTTTCAAATATTTATTTTCATAAATTATTGAAAAATCCATCATCAGCAATCCATTTCTTACAATCTAAGATTCAATATGAGATCTAGATTTATTAGTTTCGTGGCATCTTCAACTTGGATACATATATTTGCATATTACATAATCACCTTAGACGATTAACGGAAAGTAGGAATTTAAAAAAAAAAACGAAAAATATTATAATTCAGATTATTTTTATTAATGCACAATATGCATATTATGATGTGTGTCATTTTATTTAAAATTTTACATTAAGGACTATAGTATTTCAATAGAATTAAAAATCATCATCCATATTAATACTACGAATCCATGATAGATCCCAATTTTGCCCATTAAAATCATTTGTAGAACCGTCACTTGTGCTGCTGTTCGTTCCTGGCTGCGGGGGGGAGTCTATTATTTCTACTTTACAATTATCAATTTTATTATTGACATGACATTCTGTGAGACCCATATTTACTTCACTATACTGTCCATTAAAATTTTCCGTCAACTGAACGTTATTATCAACAATAAATGCAGGATATGAATTGAATGTTGAGTCCTGACTGCTCTGTACTATAGGCATTATGTTTTGTTGTGGCATCGACATAGCAGAAGTTGCTACTGGATACTGTTCGACGTACACGTCCCGGTTAAATATACCATTGTGTGGATATGGGTCGTACATAATGACTGGTGTAGAAGCGCTATGTGGTATTGGTTCTGTAGTACTGGTTGCTTCAGCCTCTTCAGCTGATTCAGCCTTGTCTTTCTTTTCTTTCATACGTCGATTTTGGAACCAAATCTTGATCGTTCGCTCATTTAGACTGAGTACTTCCGAAAGTTCAGCGCGTCGGCTTCGATCTAGGTAGCGTGCTCTTGCATATTCATTTTCTAATTCCATCATTTGTTGACTAGTAAATGCAGTACGGATGCGTTTTGGTTTTTTAACACCGCCGTTAGTGGTTTTAGTTGCACTCCAAGTAGTGCGGGAACCCAATCGATGATGGTTTCCGGAACTAGCCCATGATGCACTAGGCCCAGGGTAAGGTACGTAGACGCGAGAGGTAGACACCATGACTCCTGAATTACTGTGCCCGTTATGTGCGCTTAGAAATCTGATGTCATTGCCATTTATCCCGTTTGATGTACTAGCATAATTTGGAAGATTGTAATGCATCTGTCCATTGACATTAATGTTGCTATCATTGCCGTTAGTATTGCTGATAGCATTCATATTGTTGATTCCACTAGCACTGACTCCATTGTACATATTATTATGATTAATTTTCGGGACATTGTAGATACCACTGGAACTATTGCAGTTTATCTGATTAACCCTATACTGCTGTGTTTCCCCCGCGAAAGTTTGCTGTAAAGGAAAAAAAATATTAATGACTTTATAATCAACTAAATATTAATACAAATTAAGCTAATAAACTACAAATCTTTTTTAAGTCTTCTTTTTATAATTACACTAAATAAATATCAACTACATATACATATACACTTACCATATCACTTTGTGGGGTGTGATTACTGGAGCCTGAGATCCACTGGGTATTACTGGTGTTATTCGGATAAACCTGACTTGTAGTTGACGTAGAGCTAGAAGTAGATACCGACATTTTCCCTTTTATTTGAATATATTAGAGGACTAGTGCAAATTTCAAAAGCTAAAATTGATTTGATTATTTTGACAAGAAAATAGGACATTATATATACCCCCGCTCCAATATTCACTAATGACTGCAAAGAAAAGCTTGATGACTGGATAGATAATGAGGTGTGTAGTTATTTCACCTTTCTGGAGTAAATAATAAAAATCATTTGATTAATGTTCGAATAATATGAACATATGAATTTTATTAAATTTACATAATATTCAAAGAGGATGCTGTGAGTTTTAATTTTTATCCTTAGTATGGGGCAGTTTTATTTTTTAATAACTTCCAATTAATAAATATACCAATGTTATTACATTTAAATCGATAAACTAACAAATATTAAACTTGAGTCAGTGTTATGGTTTTTGATTAAATTAAATATTTTATTAAATTAAATTTTACATTTATGTGAATTCAGCACATAGATCCATGGTGCCTGGATCGACTTTTACAGCTTTTCGTGATTACATGTAATTGCAACTACGAGCACTTTTTACTTTATATTTAATAACTTTTAATGTTCATAATATTTTTGGGTTTGATATACATTCCCAGACATTTTCTTGAAGACTATTACTTTATTAAAAGCGGCTAAAACTTTATACCGATTCTAATTACAGATGTAATTGTTAATTAGATGCCATAAGCTTATATCTATTTAAGCATACTTTAATTATACTATTACTGGCAATAAAAGTACATATAGAAATACCCTACGATACGAAGTACATAAAGAATATGTACGTTGTATCCCTTTTTTCTTTTATTAAAGCATATTCGCAAATATTTTTTATTTAATACAAGTGGCCACCCTTGAAGTATAACCTATTTACTAAATATACACATAAAAAAGATGTATTTTAATGTTCAATTGACGTATGTATCTTATATATTATAGATAACACCTAATACTTATAAGAATATTTTGCTATCAATTTACTTTTAAATATTTTTATTATATTTTAGAAGATAAGTGCTACATCATTATATTAAACTATTTATCTGGGTATTCAATAAGTATGTTCTCAAATATTTCGTATTTGTAGAACGCCATCTAACCGTCCTTATACCTAATAGGTAGTATCTTTATATGGAAAAGCTTTTCTTTTAAATACATGTAGTATATTTATGAAAAAATGGTTCTTGTGTGCAAAAATACTTATTTTGAAGTAAGAAAATCAAATATACACAAAATTTTCCTATACATACATACTTTTAGAGGAATCTATTTAGAAGGAACTGCATAGTTCACTTGGTTTGGTTGCTACAAGAACCGTAGGATTACGTTGTGGGTAACGTATTCTTCAGTAGATGGCGTTACACGTAGAATGAGTCTGCATCATGTCTAATTTGATTCCTATACTCTTTAAATATAAATAAACTTTACTTTATAGGTAAACTAGTGGCTCACCCTCGCATCACTCGGGTTCACTTCTAGGAAAACATAAGCAAACCTATCTCACGGGAACCATACATATTTCCGGGATAAAAAGTGTGAAAGCCTATGTGTTATTCCAGACTATAATCTATCTCTGTGCCAAATTTCATCCAGATCTGTTCAGCCGTTCTGGCGTAAAAAAGTAACAAACATCCATATACACTCACATTTATAATATTAATCGGATACACTGTGACAAAAATTAAATTCCGTAATTAAATATGTTCACGCAATATATGATTTGACTATAAATATATAATATTAAATTTTCTACCTTATTAAGCACAAAAAAATGGTTTAAAATAAATTACCATGAGGCACCCCAACTTAGTCAATCGAAACAAATATTGATTTTTAGATACAAAGATGATATAATGAAAGAAATGTAAGATATTTATTAGTGATAATAATTATAAGTTAATTATTAGTGGCAACTGGCAAGTATAACGTGAGCAAGTAGTTATTCCATACTCAGTCTTGCTTCGCCCTACATCCTTGTTATAAAACTTTCATCCCGTCTTTTCCCGGGATATAATATCACGGAAATCCTCAACCCGCCACTGTGAGTCATGTCCAAAAGCCGGTCTTCTATCCTTTATTGCATGGTAACCCTTTTTTTGCTCTTTTATAACGTAATCTACGTTCCCTTTAACTAATTCTTATATTTATCAATGAAAATTTCGTTAAAATTAGGTAGAAAATTAGTGGGTATAAATAGAAAAAAATATAAGAGAAGACGAACATTTGGTATCATGCAAATAGACTGATAAACTAAATATAAAGTTATCTTTTTAAAATCACAATATTTCAGTATTATTTATATTTATACGAAGAAAGCTATATTTTCCACTATACCTCGTAACAGGCGTATAGTGGATACGTAAAATGTACTCCGAAACACATTGAAATCATTGCTAAGGCAACAGTTGACGAATGTGGAATATTTCGCTAAAGTACTTTTACTGTGGCCTATGCTTGAGTTTGCTTATATTGAATAAACGTGAGTTGAATAGTAGAACAGGGTTGTCCCACACAATATTTATTCAGAAAGATAAAGAACATTATAGAAGTAAGCTATATATTATAAAATCGTGGCTTTTATTACACAATATATTCGTATACTACACTAACAACTAAATATACTTAGTGAATTGCTCGTAATTACATATGGTATGTACTACCTATAGATGATGTAAAAGTATGTAATAGAGCCCAACATTTGGATTAAAAAAAATACATTATAGTGTCCTCAGAATTTCTGTAAAATAAGCACACATTACTCTAGAACAGCATTCTTCTACAAGTCACGATATTAATTTCAGTCGGTCCAATAAATTAAACTACGCTGTTTAACTTATCTCGTTAAAATCATTAAAATCGATTCATATAATCGTTACACAAAAAATACATTAATACTCTTTCTTTTTTGAAATCAGCTAAAAATATTTAACTTATAATTCTAATAAAGCATACCATCAAGTTAATAAATCTATATTCTCATTTACAAGTTTAGGTACAGTTTACAGGAAAGAACGTGTGACATAAAGTACAAAGAAACTGTCGATCAGCTTTACGGTAAGGGATTATTTTATTTTTGTCAACAACTATTGTCTTATTTACCTGATTTATATTTATTTACTTTCTTAATCACTTTGTTTACACTACAATGCTCTTCTTGTTACAAAATGGACGTTTATATGTGATTATTTTTATTTTGAAAATATTTTTGTTGTTACTCTGCGCTCGCTAAATGGACAAATGTAAAAACATTTTCCTTTTATTCTAAGATAGGTACATATTGAAAACATATTTGCCCTTTAATAATTTGTGTTGTACCTATATATTTTACGAAACAGAATTATATTATATTATTATATATAAATAAATTAATATTTTTTCAAAGTTAGCAACAGAGAAGATCTAACAACATTTATTATGATATTTGTACTAAAAATCAAAATAAGAAATAAAATTATAGTAAAACGAAAGCATTACACAGCCCTAAACACCAGCCGGAGATCATCAATCATGCCGAAGACAATCACAACCGGTGGCGCATCTGCCGTGCTGCCATCGACACTCGATCCCGTCACTACCCCAGTAGTGTTGAGCAAATACCATGTAGGGATGAATCGTTAATTATAGTATCGATATTTACATACAGGTATACAGTACACATAAATTGCAATTTTTTATACAAAAATATATATTTTTTTTTTTGAGTTATCACGTGAAATCTAACTTTCTAATTGAAATCTATTGTTTAAGTTGAATTATACTACAAATATATCGAAAATATAATATTAAATAGTGGTTTTTATTTGGGATAATTTAAAATTTGGTCTCATAAGGATATAGATATAATAACGAAGTTGTCTAATGGCAACAGTACTGAGCAAGAGATTAATCATAATTATAAAATGCGTAGCACATTAGTTTTATTTTAAATGATAGTAATTAAGAATTCATGTAGTTATAGCACTTTCGTTGCATTTCCTTATGAATTATTCGTAAACGATTTTATTAATTACACTATTAAATTTAGTAGGTGATTACATAATGGTTAATTATTAAAGTGTTACAAGTGCAGTTCCAAATGACTTGTACAGTAAGCAAATTAAAAAGTAAAAAAATTGCGTATATTACCCAATCTGAAGCAAATTAAAAAAATAACAATCGACTTGTAAGTTATTACAATAAATTATAGTCAAAATACAGAACAGTAGAAAATATAATGTTAATATTTAATATAAGTCTAATGTGTCTTAAACGTAGCATTAGTATTATTATAGAAGCTTTTTCGTTATAATAAATCGCGCTCAACCCTCTCTTAAGCGCGACTTTTAATCCCGTTCCCGTATTCACCTTGTTATTTCCTCGTAAAAAATTACTTTCCATATTTCACTAGTAGAAAATTGTAATATCGCGGCGTACTGTGCGTCTTAATAAATTTTTTTTTGGCGCATGAAAATGACATTCTGGCGTCACGTGTGACATTGATGAAAAAATGTAAAAGAAATGATGGGATCGACGCGATACGACCCACTCATATCCCGTGTTCCTTGTTTATATACGTTTAGAATAAAGACGCTCGTAGATAGTCAGATGCTGCCACTTGACATATTACTATAGAGCACTCGTATTGTAAGAGTGGGTATCATATAATATCATAATATTTGTCTAAAAAAACTTCTTTTGAAATATAAAATGATCAAAGATTTTTATTATTGCAATAAAGGATAGCAAAAGACGATAAATAAATATTTTGTGATGTGTGTGTATTGTGTAATATTGTTTTTTTTTTTATATAATAAATAATATATTTTAGATATTATTTGATTTTGTTGCCTCGTTCGGATCGGGATCGCGTTTGACAAATGGGCGTCATTATTTGACAGACGCGATCGGAGGCATCACGTCAACATGCTGTCTTTTGTTTTATTAAACACACCCCCACTTGTATCGGTTTCATAAGGAAATTGAATCTTTTATATAGCAAATTACAAAAAAGAACTCTTAAATACATTTAGTATTAATGTAGCAATTAATACAAAGTTTTTATTTTAAGCGGGGTTTTGTCGAAAACCTTTTTAAAACCTACCTTTATTACCTACCTATTACTATTTTCTCTGCTCATTACTTTTTAAAATAAAATTGATATTAGGAATTTGTATCGAAGATCGTTTTTTTATTTGCTTTATTAGAAAAAACTTGCTTACAAAGTAAAAAATAAATTAATATACATATATTATAAAAATAAAAAACCCGACTGCATAAAAGCTAACTAAAAAGATGAAAACAAGTTCACAATTGAATATAGTATTATGCAGTCGGAGACATACACGTTTCATCTTTGCCGCGAGATGTAAACACTCCTATGTATGTCTCCGACAGCATAATACTAATTACTCCATCATGAACTTGTTTTCATCTTTTTAGTTAGTTTTTATGCAGTCGGTTTTTATTTTTATAATATATGTATTTATTTATTTACTGCTTTTTAAGTATTTTTAAGTAGGAAAATGAGCGACAAAGGTTGTTAACCAACTTTAAATTATTATATATCCTAATGAAAAATGATATAAGATATAATTGAAATGAAAAATGATGAAAGAAACCTAAAAATGATTTCTAACCGACTTCCAAAAAACCCCACTTGACATAGTTCGTCGATTTTCATTTTTTTTCTTTTTGACATTATGGAATCTAGCAGCCTCCATATATAATTTTTTTATGTCACCTATCTAAGAACACTTGGACTAATGAGACGAATCTAACGATCTATCTATAATTAAGGAAATCCATCGAGTGGTTTGAAAGATATGAGGGATTAAAAAATATTACAAGCAAACATACAAAGATAGGCGCGAAAAACATAACCCTTTCCTTGCAGTGGGGTAAAATGGATATACGATCGACTTACCAATATTTATTTTAATAGTCATTCAGATAGTTACATACAAGTAGAGTATTTGAAAAAATCTCTTTATTTTATTTTTTATTTTAAAAATATTTTTAAAGGTTAGTATTTACCTACTTATTTAGGTACTTACTTTTTAGGGAAGATTTAAACGTTTTATTTATATTATATCCACATTTTTTTTCTAAATTACTATAGAAACTTATTATAATTTTATGGAATATAAAAATAAAAGTATATTAATTAATGGTTTAGTCATAATTGTAGGAATAATTAAAAAATATATATATTAATTATTCTTCTTCTATACCACACCTTATTGTAATTATAACTTTAGTCACTTGTAATTTAAAGTACATAATAACAGTATAATTAGATATTATATTCGCAATAGTCCATTATATTCAAAATAGCATTCAAAATAAAAGTTGCTAATTATTTTAAAAATGGCTTTTGGATTTAAAAATATTTCTAACCATGGTCTAACTTAGTAGATTTAAGCACTTATTTTAATTTTATGCATTTTTTTTACATATCGATATATTTGAGTGAGCTTATTTTATACGAGTAAGTATTTATTTATAAAGTAAATATTTAAAAATCTCATTTCTCAACTGTCTGGTTGATGTTGACAAATATGTGGGTAGGTACTTTAAAGATGAAGAGCAATATGTTGTGAACTACCCCTCATAATCTTATTACTGTGAATCACTCTGAAAATATCTAAAAAAATACTTTTTCAATTAATGTTACATTAAACAGTAGGTATTATATATTTAGTATATAATCATGGTAGTTTTGTTAAAATTACCATTAAAAAGCTTTCGACTGAAATTCTCCATTGATAAAAAAACACTACTCATTTAAACCTCTAACTTCTGCGGGTATTTTATATTTAGCATCATATCTGTATTTGACTAAAAATTGCAACATTTGAATTAATATCTTTTTAATATAATCACAACCCACTAATAATAAATAAATACATATTTATAACATGCTCTAACGATGATTCTATAAATATTGTCATTTTGATTTAATTTGTTCCTATTAGTATTAAGTTCCAATTTATTGTTAAATGTTAATTGTTAAATTTTATAATGATATATATTATGTAAATATGGACGTGTCTGAATGAAAATAAATAAATAATAAAAATTATTTTAAAATAGTAAATAAATCTACACTTATTAATACAATCAAATATATAATTTGGTGAACTTTCCATAATCGTTTTTTATTATAAGTGTAACGACCCCCAACGACTCACAACTCATGCTTGAACGCTCCAAACTCTCAACAGCCGTACATTGTAATAGCTGCTCCTTACAGTTCCTTTATCGATGATTAGTATCCTTGTAAACCGCCAAGCGAGGAGAGCCTGTGATAAATAGTCAAAGGCTGGCGATAGGCCAACCTCGCGGAATAATCAAATTTTGTTCTCTACGTTTCCTTCAAGAATTTCAAGCCACTGCCGTGTCTTTTATGGATTTTATTCCCCCTAACAAGATGGTCGGGGTTTCGTTGCGGTTGCTTGAATTAAATTGTCGTTGATAAAGTCCTCGCGCGCGCTCTGTTGAAGCTTACAATAGATAATAAATGGGAAAAGGGTACGAAAATATTAAAAATCATATTTTATTATTAAAAATGATTTTAGTCATTAATTAAAACTATGTTCAAACGACGTTAAAATCGTTAATATTAACATCGTTAGATAGATATGTTAACGACGACGTGTTCATTTAGACAGAAGTTCACTGCTCATGTATGGCTAACAATCTTTATAAATAAACCGAACCCATTGCCTATTCATGACCGGGCAGAATTTGCCCCTCTCCCCGCTGTCAGCTCACCCCCGTATCAAACAAGCCCCTTCATGTCAAATACTCCGCGCCCCGCGTCTGTCAAACTCTTCGCCAGCGTTTGACAGGGATCCTCCCTAGCCCGCGGGGCGGTGGAGTGCCACCTTGCGCTATACCTTGCTAACCTAAATACAACTCTCTCTAAATTATATTACTGTTCAAAATTGTATTTTGTTATCCTGTACACCCCCGCCGGTCGCGCTGCTGTCACGAGTCTAGGTGCAGGCGCCACGTCGAATGATGGATGACGTCAGGGAAGGTCGGCAGCATCACGCGTCATTCATGTGTACACAGGCGTATGGAATACGTTTTTCGTGTGACGATATAATATCGGTGATATGCAAATTCGCGCTCAAGCCCGACAGTTCCTGTCGAACTACTCGTAGACAATTATTGCTGATCGCACTTGTTATAATTGAAGGCTGAAATGATACAAAATTAAAATTTTGAAAATGGTTTTAATAATGCTCAATTTTAATAACAAACTTATACGCTTATGATTTCAGATATGGCTGGTACTAAAATGTAAGAGAAGAGAGAATATTAAATTTGCTATGCGTTATTCTAACATGCGCTGTTAGGCGAAACGACTTGTTCGCCTAATGTATACTTTATGAAAATTAAATATTTCACTCAAAGCGGCTCTGAGATGTTTCGCAGAGCGGGGATTACAACAAATTTGCATTATTTAATGGATACTGTGCGTGAGGATTTGTCACGAACTTCACTGGTTTAGTTCGCGCTGCCATTTTGTTCACTGATTTTGATTGATTGTTTATTCAAAGTTTGCGTTGGATTCAAGCATTTAAAATTGAAACGAGAAGTGTTTGGGTAGATTAAACGAATATTCTATACTTTAAACTCTTTAATACTAGTAAATTTATTCTTTGGGAAACTGCTTAAGTGCGGTAGTAAAAGATATGTTAGTTCAAGTACTTGGGTAAGAGTAAGCAAGTTTTTGAACACAATTGTTTGGCGTTCTTTATTTCCCTTCTTTATTTTTTCATGAATAAAACAACAGATTTCTACTTCCGCCGAGTAACTTCTCCCTCCTACCTTCGATTTATTCGTCGGATAAAGAAAACTTCCTTTAAAAATGTAAGAAAAGTTCCCTTTAATATTTTCCGTCTGTTAGCTATCTCGCGGTTTGCCGTTCATATTATGCGCATTTAAAATTATTGTTTTTATTTTTGTTTTCCGTATTTTAACGATTGACCTATTTCTGTGAAAGGGTTGAAATTCAGTTTTGAAAATTTGTATATTGAATTTATGTAAATTTCATATAACGGGTACATGATTTAACAAAAAAAATTAATTAGCTTACAGCACGTATTGTAAAAATAAATACAATGAAACATAATATAAAGATTAATATTAATTAATAAATATATTATTTATATAGAGACACGTATGTATTCAGCCCTTTTTAACGTCCCAGTGCTGGGCACGGGCCTCCCTTCAGTGCGAGGGGAATTAGGCCATAGTCCTCCACGCTGGCCAAGTGCGGAATGGCGGACTTCAGATGTCTTTCGAAAACTTGCTAGGTTCTCTCAGACATGCAGGTTTCCTCACGATGTTTTCCTTCACCGTAAGGCAAGTCAGTAAGTGCAGTAGTCATGTTGGAAATGATTTGCACATGAAAATATCGGAAGTGCGAGACCCGGAATTTGAACCCGCTTCACTCGGTTTCCTAAACGAACGCATGACCACTGGGCTACCACTGCCTGCATAGAGACACATATGTCACTCATAATTTCATTCCATGAAATCTAAATATCCACGAGAAATGTGAAAATAATTTCACAATTTCTTAAATTGTTCAGCGTTTATAGATAACGTATCACACACAATTTTATTATTTACTCTTCTTCACGGTAGAACCACGTCTGAATAGAAAACAGTTCTAGGGAATATTATATATTATCCTTGAATCATGGCTTTAGCCACGCTTCGCAATATTCTCCGTCATGCTGCGGGAACGTATAGTCAGGCCTCATTTGTAATTCTAATGTCTGTATGATAATAGCAGCTCTAATATGGAGAAAATAACCCGATATTTTAAAGGTTTTTTTAGAATAGGTTAGAAATTAGCAAAAATAATATCATATTCAATTTATTGTTCTTAAAATTTCAATAATATATACATATAGACATATATTATTATGACGATTATTATTATATGAGGTTAAGTAAAAATACAGGACATTTTATAAATAAATTATTTATGTAGTATTTAAAAAGATTTTACAAAAAATGTTGGCACTAAATTACCTACCTCCTTGGGCATCCAAAAGAGATAAATTCAATACCTCTATGGGTGCCCACCACCGAAATATCGATTTTGAAATTTCGTTTTTGCATAATTAGCTTTTATAATACTTAGACAAGAATCGAAAATCGCAATGCACTTACATCGCTTTGATACAATCGGTGATCTATCAAGCTGCTTAGTGACACTTGTTAGATAGGGGAGCAATTTAAATTTTAAATCCTTACTATCCTCGCTACGTCCCTTTATCCTTTCATAGTGGTTATTATTTAACATATATGGATTTATATTTGTTTAAATTTAAAATTAAACTATGGATTACATAGATTTAATTTGTATAAATCTTGATATTTTTTACATCATTTGATATTAATTATACCAATTTCGTAAGAATAAATATATAATAAAAATTATGTATTTGAAAATATATATACATATATATTTATTATGCGTATATTTTAAATTTTATATGTATGAAGGGTTTTATTTTATTAGACAATACAAGGATTTAAATACAAAAAAATATATATCAACATTTTTTAATGAAATAATCTAATAAATCTGCACTCTACGTATTTGTAAATATAACTGCAGCCGTTTTTCGTTGGAAAATATTTCATAAATATTCATGTGGTATTAGCATAGGGAGGTAGGTCCCGTCCCGATGTGTCTCATTATTTCGTCATTTACTGCAAAAACCACGCAGTACTGCAGTCTTGATTTAAAATTGTTTACACGTATGCTGAGAAAAAATATGGAGTAAAATGAATTTCGTACACGTTCTTAGTAGCTATCATAAGCCATTTAGGCCCATAATAGGGGAAAGTAAAACGTGGTAGAAAAATAAAGTCTTTTTTTAATTTTTCCCTAACTTTGTGTTTTTATTTATTGTAAATATAAATATTATTACTATACTTATATATTAGGATATTTTTATTATATATTATCTATCACAAACATCTTTTGACGATCGATCATTTGTTTGTTATTTTAAAAGCGAATTTAGTAGTTAACCAAATTAATAAAAGGATTCTTTATATAACAGAAAGGGTAAAAAGAATTATAATCCTTTCTTTTAAAATGCAATGAGGTGGTTCTTAAAAAGGTTTGTGGGAAATCTAAAACGGCTGCCCCGGCAATTAGTGATCCGAGGAAAATTAAAACAATGAGAATAGGGTACGACCACGCGACGAATTACAGATTACGAGAGGGAAAAAACTAAAATTATAGCCTCCCTATTAAATTTTCTTCCATTTATTCGAATGCAGATTAGAAATTCCCAAAGGAAAAAAAAGATTCTCTATTTTTTATTATTATACATTTTTTTTATAATTTTCTTGATTTGAATGATGAATTTTTAGGCATTCAATATATTACAATAGTTATCTACATTAGACAACTAATACGTCTAATGTACTATTGTAATATCTCAAATGCCTAAAAATTTATCATTAGCGACTCTAGCGCCACCACTCATGGGAATCGGATATTCGGAAATCTCAATTTATGAATATGCTAATTTATACTAACCCATTAGGTCATTTCTCCCAAAATCTGTGCTCAACTGGCAGGTTTTGAAACCATTAATGAAAAATTGAATCAAATATTTTTTCCCAAACAACAAAGTCACCATCTTTATTAATTTACTTTCATAGTCTATTCTACTCACATTTATAATCATAGTCCGCTGTTACAGCAATCTGATATGGCCAGAGAGTGACCAAGATGCAGGACCAGGACTTTACGCCCTTTCTGGAACACGAGGATATAACTCTAACGCTACTAACATCCCTACTTCAAACTATTCCAAATTTATTAACTAAAAACAATTTTAAAGCCATTCTAGGTCAAAATATATCTTCTATTTATCTCATAGTAACCTTATAGCCGTTGACAATTATACAGAAAAAAAAGAAACTTTTTTTGCCTACGTTACGTGTACGTACAAATACGTAGGTAGGGACGTATATTATTCCTTCCACTTCGATATTTACCAGAAATCAATTCTTTAGAAAAGGAAAAAATCCAAACAAATCAAATTTTCTTTATTGTACACCATTATTTTACACTAGCAACTCACCCTCGTTTCGCTTGGATTCGTCCCTAAGTACGTCTTCATTTTTTTAAGCAAAACCCTAATTCTTTTTCTAAAATAATAGTAGCCTAAGTTACTCCTTATAACATCAGCTATCTGCCAATGAAAGTTCCGTTAAAATTGGTCCAGCCGTTTCGGAGATTAGCCGGAACAGACAGACAGACAGATAGACAAAAATGTTAAAAATTGTGTTTTTCTTATAAGTACCGTATATAAATTCATATGCATTTAGTATAAAGCTGTTATTTTGATATTACAAACAGACACTTCAATTTTATTGATCTGTATGTATAGATTACATAGTTAAAACAGATTAAAGAGAAATAGTACAATAATATTATATATTTAATCTACCACCTGGGTTCCTTCCAGATCCAGATGAATAACTACTTAATTCTGTAGATAGACGAATGAAACAATAATCAACCGTGTCGAATTAATGTTATAAGTAATTAATTTCATATAACAATATGCGTCTACAACTTTTACTACAGGTACACAAATCTCATCTCAAATATATTACCTTCAAAAAGTCGTTCATTTTCCACTCTACTATATTAGAAACGAGCAAGTAAAAGTTCATGTATTTACAGCTTCATACGTTTATAGCGAGGTGTCGACTTTACGAGTGATAACGCTACGACTTCCGCTTCCCACTCTCATCTAACCCAGATAGATACACCTTAGGACATATACTTTTAACTTGATAACACAGTAGATACGTACTACATCGTATGTAAATAAAATAAAACTTGACAAATAATGTATATATAAATGAAAATATATAAACTAATAAGTTTTCCAATATATATTTTGTTCACTTAGGATTTATATTTCTCCTTAAAGAAATATGTTTATCCGCTTCAAAGTTTTTTTATATCAATTTAATGAGAGTCTAAAAGGGAAACTACATATAGATACATCAAGCATTAATAGTTATCTAAGAGTAATTAAAAAAAAAGCAAACGTCGTAGCCATATCAGTCATGTCTATATGAAAAATACTCCGAACTATTACAAAAGAAGGGCACATCAATAACACAAGTCGCATTTATGATATGAAATTCAAAAACAACATTCGAAAACATTAACATTCAAACAAAAATAATTTTTTATATTATTTAATCACTACATTTTATTTGTCACTAGCGACTCACCCTCGCTTCGCTTCGGGTTCGTCCCTAGACAAAAACAAATCTATCCCACGGGACCCGTATACTTTTCCGGGATGATATATAGCCTATAGCCTTCCTTAGTTAACGGGCTATCAAATGCAAAAAGAATTTTTCAAATCGAATCAGTAGTTTCTGAGATTAGCGCGTTCAACCAAACAAACAAACAAACTCTTCAGCTTTATATTATTAGTATAGATAATACTGGCGCTTTTCTCACAGTATTTTACTCATATTTTTGATAAAAAAATTACAAATGTATTCAAGTATTTCCGTAGTATTTTAATATATTTCGCAAGTTCATTTTTCATCGTCAAATCATTGTCTTAGAGCTCGGTGAGGACGTCTAGTGACGTCGTCATCCACGTCACCGTTACATCGAGCTTGACATCGTTTTATACGGGTAAAGTGGTAAATTGTATTTTGTAAACTCAGGAATACTTGTATTATATAAAAATATTATAATATTTTTGAATATTATAAAAATAATTTTTAATACTATCTGTAATTTACTTTAGTTGACCCAGCGGCAATTCTTCTGTAAATGAAATTTATTCTTGAGTACGCGACAGCGCCACCTATCGAGTCTTAATCTCATTTTCGTCATAATATATTAAACAGAATTAATTTTATTACGTTGGCTGATTCGTTTTTAAGTAGCGCCATCTGTTTAGTGTAGTTATAAATTCCTAATTTAGATGTTCCTAAAATTATATTAAAGTTGATTGTTCATTCAGTTCGTTATTCCAGGACAGAATATCTGTATGTCAAAACATCATCTAAATTCATTTAAGGTTACGCATGATTAAGTAACAAATAAACAAACATATATCCAAAAAGTTATGACAGGTTTCCATCATATTTAAATATCTCTAATCTATATTACTTGCATGTGAAGCTATATGAAATTAAGCAATTTCATATTCCGGCGATTTGAAATAATTTTAGTATAGTTTCCATGGCTGAAAACACATCACAAACAAGAGTGGTTACGCCATTGTAATAAAGACATCGAAATAATTGTTTTAATGACACATTATTGCATAAACGGTCATGATATCTTCTTTTATTTAAAATACCATTAGTCGGCCGCTAGTTGCCCGATTGTTATTTGAGATTTTTATCATAAAAGTACTGTATCATTGTGAGATAATAAAAGCGAATGACAACGTATTATTCGCGGTTATTCATTTCCCAAAGGCCTGTTCGATTCAGGCAATCTCAGCGGGACACCAGAATTTTCACGAAAAGGATCCAACCACAATTGGATTTTTGCTTAGGAAACCGGAATAATACAACCGGGTATCGTACTGAAATCTCTGATTTGAATCGTTTTAGCGAGGCTTTCACGTGAATGCGAGCCGGCCACGAAGGTATTTTCACCGATCTGTCGAGTCATGGTGTGAAACGCGAGTACGAACTAGGCTATGCGAATAGGGTGTCGAAATTATATTACAGTAGTATCTAACTTTTACTGCGCATTTTTTGCTTTATTATTTTCTTATAATATTTTAACACATATTGTGAAAGCTAATTAATCATTTTGCAACACACGAGTAACATTTTCAACAAAAAAGATGCTCCAAAATACTCAAAATGACAATGAATTGAGTATAACACTATCAAGATAATGTATGAAAAATTCAGACAAAAACTACGTTTGCCTTTCATGTTCAAGAAGCGGCTTTTGAGCAGATATGTGCTCATTAGGTTTATCTGTTTGGCGACGCGACGCACGAAAGCGCTCAACTGGGATAACACGGCTTTGTGATTGCTCGTTGCTGCTTCTAAACGTCGTCGCATCGCTTTAAAAGGATACATTCTTAATGTTTCTATGGAATAACAACGATGTATGTATGAATAAATTTGAGGATTAATATTTCAGTAAAAACTTCTTCTTAAAATAATTTATAAACGGCAAAAACATTTTAAATTCTTGTTGGATGTAAATCGTATAAGAAATTGTTTATTTGTGTGACGTGAACGCAGTAGTAAATAAAACACTTTATAAGACAAAAACACTTTATAAAAGCATATAATTCATCCTGACACAAAATAGAAAATCACCTCATTCTACTTTAAAACTAAAGCGCCATACCTACCTAAATTTTATGCAGACATCTTGATTGTTATCCATAATTTTCAATACCTGTTTCCTTACTACCCAATTTCCTTACTACCCAAGCATTAAATGTAGGTATACGTATAACGTACTCACCCAATAAACGTGCGTCTTATACTTAGATAATTATGACTATATACAAGAAGTACTTTTATCTTGGCCAGAATCGTTGTCATTGAATTCACGGCCTGTGTCTTATAGTTGTTAAGTACACAGTACACTGTTACAGAATAGAAAGATCCTTAGTGATTTATTATGTGAAAAATGCGGTTTTTAGCTTGGATAACATTTTAATGCATTACATCGGTAACTTATTTTTTAAACGGTTTAAACGGTGATTCTGAGGCAAGAAGTAACGTAAAATATAAAAATATTATAAGAATACAGACATCGGCTTTGTAACTTCATAGACAAGCCAAGCCATAAACAAAAAAAAGGATGTACCTACTACATATATACCAACTCATTGCTTGAATCATAAATAAATATCTGTGTGAGCATAACGCAAGTAGGAAATCCCACCTTTGGTCGTTTAAGCTTTTATGTATACTAATGTTGAGCGGCGCTACAAAGGCCAAGCATGACCTTAGAGGCGTGAGAACGCAGCACCGCCCGTGTTACCTATACCCCCCGCAAACCTCCTCTCTGCCCTCCTCCTAGCCGCATAGCATGCTGCGGGTCACGAACAATACAGAACTTATAGAAAATTGGAATGAGAACGGTGAATCGCGCTCAATATCAAATAAGATTGACTTTTACCTATTTTTATATAAAATTCGATTGTACTCCCGGTAGCATAAATAATAGATAATACAGATTTTCATATAATATTTGATAAAAAATAGTTAGGGTTTCTAATCACGAAGATCTAGATAGAACAATAATGCTATACCAATGCTGTCTGTCCATCCGTTTGTGAGTTTACTCTTTTAAAAAGCTATATCTTTTACACTCTAGTACTTATTGTTAGTCGATAAAATAAATGCTTATTTAATAGAATATAATACATTTGCACATTTCTTAAAAAAATATTATAATAACTTTACATATATGTACTTTTAGCAAATATGTAGGCTTTCTAATAACTATTGGCTTCCATCCAGTACCACATACTACGTAACAAAACTCAGAATATTTTATTTATGAATTTTGGATTACTACCCAAGCATTAAATATTTTCAAAACGTTTAATTCTATTACTTCATCCGACCTCATTAAGAGAGGGTTAATGCTCGCTCTGGACGCGTATTGATGACGACTATACGTCATCGCCCTTCGCCCGAATGAATGCCGACATCTAATACAATAAAAGCACGACCCAAGGACAGGTAACGTCATGTCATATAATCATATTTATATTTTAAACTAATTTTCAAGGTTTAATTTTAAAGTATAACTAGCTTGCAATTTTAGGAATAAATATAAAAAAAATCTTATTAATCTACATTACATTTTCTTTTCTTAACTCTATTGTAATATGAAAATACAAAAATCTTTAAAATTATTAGTTTCCTACATGTTTCAATGATATTTGTATATGTAAATAATAAAATCTCTTTTAAAATATTTTAATTCAAATCCGTAATCGAGTATATTATTAAGATTTGACTAGGCTCAGCTCTTTACCGGTTCCGTACTCCTATTATTATTTATATAGTAATTTTCCATTCATTCGTACGTTCATCTGCACCTGTCTTGCGGCTGTAAAGTCTTGCAAACTTCGAACCATGATAAGTAGCTGGTTGTTTTTTTTTTTTAAGAATATTTCTTTTTCCAGGAGATTCCCCATAAATGAACTCCCTAAACTAATTTCCCGCTTAATTTAATTTTAAACATAGCAAAGCGGAAAGATGGCCAAAATATCAGTTAGACATACCTAAAGCATATTTTTTATTTATTTAAAAAATATACAGATACTGAAATTTTTAATTTTATTTGTAATTTATTACTATCATAAACAACAAATATATTACATAATAATTAAGAGCCGTACAAGAATGTTAAATTCCGCCTAGCATAACCAATACAATCATAAAGCCGTCACAGTCTTATAAGATTTTTGATTCATAAAATAATGAGGTGTGAAGGACCCCAAAACTTTTACCACGCTTTATTAACCGGGTTAGTCGCGCTCGCTAGATAAATGTGTTGCCTGACAGTTCATGTTTTCATTTTATTATATTCCATTTAATTCGTGTTTTTATTACCTGCGCTTTGGACGTGTCAATATTTTGTCACGAACGTACTCGTACCACGGGACGTGTACAAATGTTGTCATTAATTTGTTTCTAACGAATTTAAGTAACCGCCGGCCGCTTTAATATGTTAACTGACATTCGTATACGAATATTAGACATTACTTCTAAACAGTGTATAATGGTCAAAAATGTATATTATAACTGCGATTGTGTGTCTATTAGCTTGAAAATAATTTGACCTGATTTTTGTCAAGAGATACTTTGAAAGCATACGTTAGTTTTAATACCGATATATCAAGAAGTTACTGTAGTAGATTGCAAAGAAAATACATATTTAAGAACATACAGAATGTAGTTAAGCCATATAAAAAAGGACTAGAAACAAAAATAATAAAATTTAAGAGCAGCTAAAATAACAAAATATCGATATTATTGACTTTAATCAAATTCAAATTTCGATTTTAATCAAAAGTTAACGACATGTTTTTAAGCCTTGGTGGCATTACTCCTTAAACAACAAAAACATAATGAAATATGTTATCTTAATATAAAGTTACTTAGTCCTGATAAACTAGTTTTGACCTCGAGGCTAGATTGTAATCAGCCTAAGAACACAGGAGAGTGACCTTCTTATTAAAACGTAAATAAAGACTAATTTTGCATAATATTATTTTTATATACTAGAACTCGTACGTCCATAGTAGGTACGCATGAAAGGCGAGCAACGAACAATATTTTAATTGTAAACGCACACCACGCCCATTGGTCACGCGAGATCGCGTTTGGAAATACCACCGAATTTACTCAGCATTAAACACAAGAAAACACGATAAATAAGTTTCTTACATGAAACATATTTTTCAAATAAACCCTTTTATAAAATATATAAAACAGACAATACACCTAAAATGATAATAATAATGACATTTTACCCTTTTTATGTAAAAACAATAAACAAGTTATCGATATATGCTTACGGAATCGATAGCCTATTGGATTTCCATCGTCCAATCACAAGCAATAATATCAATCGATTACATTTAGGATCGTTGCACCTGCTATAAATTATTTCGTTAAGAACTATAATTTCTTTGTGGCCAATAGGAAAAAGTTTATTAAGATTCATGATAAAAATGGTGGTAAAAAACCGAAGCGTACGCATCCAGGCGGTGGGGGCGGACCAAATGTTCACCGCAGTTTTGGGTTCTAATATATGTTCTTTCTTTAATTTTTTTTTATATTGTTTCTTTAATTATTACAATTTTAATAATAGAACAGAATACACTATTCAATAAAAATCATTAAAAAAAGTACATTAGAAAAAAACTATTTAAAATACATTAAGTATCCCCCTCGTCTTGAAGGGAGGCCCGTGCCCAGCAGTGGGACGTTAAAAAGGGCTGAATACATATATTATTATGTAAGTATTGACATTTAACTAAATATAATTTATTTAAAAATCAAGTTTGCACTGTTCCCTCAATTTAACAACACAACATCTTTATTATAACTACAGATCATATAATACTATACTAATTATAACTAAATACCAAAAGTTCTTTGCAAGAGATTGCTTGATGCATTTCCATTTCTGTTTTTACTTGCTATAATTTCTTGTATTGTAAATAATTGTAATTGTGGCCTCTTTTTTTTTGTAAATATTATTATTAAATACTATCCAACTCTGAAACTCATCCTTCACATAAAATACTAAGAGAAACCAAGACCTATACATAATTTACTAATTAGATCGATAACCGGTCATAACATTACCACCATAGCTGCAAGGATCTAGCTTCTAGTAAAGACTGATGGTAGAAAATTATAGATAATTGGCCGATTACAGGCTCGCCCGAAGGTAGTACGGGCCTTCAGACGTAATGTACTGATTATAAATGGAAACATGTAATCGCATCGTTTTCGATGCAGGATTCACCGATGCTTATTATATTAAGTGGGGACCGAACAGAGAATCGGTGACGGCGTAATCGTTGATAATCACAGTGCGAGCACCATGTATGGTGGAAGTCGATTTTGAATTATTTAATCGTGCGTTATTATATATTAACTTCTTCGTATTGTTTTTTGTTACTTGAATTATACGCCAATGGGTTGTCTGAATTATTTTATTTATTCTTTATTTCTAAATAAATAAAGTTGAACATAGCATAAGTATGTCTTTTCATTTTCTAAGAAAACTCAATAAACACAATAAATATTTATTGAACAAGAATCCAACTTACAATACCAATCGACCATCGTAAAATGATTATAATACCTAGTATATATTATATACCTATTATATGATCTGTGATAATACCTACCACGTATACTATAAAAAAATGAATTATAATTATATAAGTGGTAGATGCAATTTTTTATACAATCTTTTTATATTATAAATTATATGGATTAAAATTATAATATCCTTCAGTATTTTAACATATTCGTTACTTGTACATGCCCGTAGGCCTACTCACGCGTACCGTTGAGGGAAAAAAACACAAAAAGCTACGCAAGAGAAATAAATTAAGAATCATTTTATTAATTCAAGAAATTATCTCCTATATACAAACAAACAAATAAATGTAAGCTCTTTATAATAATGTAAGTTAATAATTGTAAAATATATACGTTTTAAGTTAAAAATCAGATACTGCTTTTATATGCATATATTGTTCGTCTACTTTTCTTTCGCAAAATAAAGAATGACGAAGGTAGGTACTTGTACAGAAAAGATTGTCTAATAAAGTAAGTTGATAACGTAAGGCCGTCGTTCCCTTAAGGGTCATCCCTTTATTTCTGCAACAATCGCTTGGAAATTGATATTGATGCGGAAAGGGCAGGTTTTCCATAAAAATAGGGTTTATTTGAATAAAGGATGACCGGGCCGTGTGGGACCTGACATGTGATAGCTAGTATATTTTATAAGATTGGTGTACCATGTATTTATTTGTGGCAAGAAAACAAATTAATTACATACTGTAGTATCGTACATTTGAATATATTTATAAGCATGTTTTTATAGTAACTTCACTTACATGTAGGTACATGCAGAGAACAAAAAAATAATTAGACATAAAAATATTTTCTTTTCTTAATTATACCATTATTTCATATACTATGCTAATTTAATATTTTCTTACAAAGACTAAATAAGTATTTGAAGATACTAAAACTACTACAAAATATTATAAGATTATACTGTAAAAAGCAAAAATCCTTTAGTTAAAATAGCAGACAGTTCTCGAATAGATATACAAGAAAGTACCTTCCTTACTAATGAATTAAGAACAAAGGGACATATTCCCAGATGAACAAAAATGACCAAATATAAAAATATTGACGTCACAGGAAGATATATTGAGGAATAATAGGCGTGACATTAGCGTCGTCGTTGACCCCCCGGGAATCAAACTGGGGACTCACACATGGCGTAGTGTCCGCGGAATTAGTTTTACCCCATTTCACGGAAGTTCGTTATGCGCTACGCTCTATTAGGCCGCCGGTAGGATAAAAATAACATTTTATTTAATTCATCTAATATTATCTAAATATAATTACATTTATTTATTCAATAGTAACTATTGCAGCTTATTTAATATATGAAATAATATGAATAAATAATTTTATTTAATACCAGTTTTTGCACGCGGCTCCGCTCAATACAAACTATTCATTTATAGTGGCAGTAATAATAATGTGTTGTAACAATAGGTATACAATTCTATAATTAATTAAAGGCGTAATTTATAAATAAATTTGACAGAAAACATTATTTTTGTGTTTTAAACAGTAATCTAATTTAAAATAATTATTAAGAACAATTGACTAACTCGTGTCATTTCTTTCACTTATAATACAAAATTGTATGTTACATCTATTTAAATATAGCTCTTTATAAAGGAAATAGGTATTAAACTTTTCATAATATATCGTGATGAAGCTTTCATATGTTAAAATTATATACATTTAGAAATATATACAATTATTCTTTGAAATCATGCACAAAAACAGAATATTTGATTAGATATTTATAATTCATATGAATTATTGGAGTTTTGTACTAGTAAAGCATGTTTGCGTGCTATCGATGAATAAATAAAGCATATGTTTACAGAAGTGATGGCCGCTAATCGCTTAATTTCAATCTGTTTGACTATCACAAAAATATTTCTTATTATGCTTACTAGCGACTCACCCTCGCTCTGCTCGGGTTCGTCCCTACTTACGTTTTAACGTTTAGTATAGATTTCTCGGAGATGAGATATTTTTCCGCAGTAAAAAGTATCCTATATGTTGACCCAGATAACCAGCTATCATCATACCAGATTTCATCAAAATCCCCCCAGTGGTTTTTTTGTGATGCGGTAACAGATAGACAGACAAAAATTCTAAAAACTATAGATTCGGCCTCTATATCGATACTAAAGTCTATTTCAATAAGATGTTCCAAAAAATATTTAAATTTAGATTCGGCTTAGTTAGAATTTTATTATATGTATAGATTACAAGCATTATGCATAAGTGGATCAAACAAAATTAGAAAAAAGAACCATTCAGTGTTCTGTAGCCACTCATTTGTTTGCGTTTGAACATAGGCTCTTTGCACTGTATTCAGCCCTTTTTTTTAACGTCCCACTGCTGGGCACGGGCCTCCCTTCAGTACGAGGGGGATCAGGCCATAGTCCACCACGCTGGCCAAGTGCGGATTAGCGGACTTCACATGTCTTTCGAAAACTTGCTAGGTTCTCTCAGATATGCAGGTTTCCTCACGAAGTTTTCCTTCACCGTAAGGCAATTTGGTAATCAAGTTAGAAAATGATTCGCACATGAAAATATCAGAGGTGCGAGACCCGGGATTTGAACCCGCTTTACTTGGTTTCAAAAGCGAGCGCGTTACCACTGGGCTACCACTGCCTTCCCTGCCTGCTTTGCACTGTAACCTTTTTAAAAAAAAGCTAAAAACTCTGTTCAAATGGTAGGTATACCTTCTTAGCAAGAAAAAGCAGAAGCTTTTAAGGGAAGAGTTCTGATACAGTATCACCAACGTTCCATAGGTGACGCGCTAGTGCCAGATTGAGATTTATTAGTAATATAGCCTTTTTATTACAATATATCCCTTCACTTATATATTTTTCAATAATAGTTAGACTCCAACTATAATTGAAAAAGATATAAGTGTAAAAATGTTATACTCTAACAGTTAGAGTATAATATTATTCAGAATATAAAGTCATTATAAGTACAATAATGATTTAATCAAATAAATAAAGCATTTATAAGTGTCTGAAACATAAGTTTGGGTTTCTTGCCTATACTAATCAAAATTATTTTATTGAATTACTTCTGAACATGGCAAAGTGTAATAATAAAACCTTCGAAGAGTAAAAAGTAATAGGTACTATGCGCACATTTTCCTTGTATGTATAATATTGTACGTATCTTTATAATATTATACGTATAAAATTACGCAGGAAATATCAAATCTATACTAATTTTAGACATTCTTAACTCGAAACTCGTTACATACCAAGTTGATAAGATTCTTCATAACACTTATGCAAAATAGAACAAAGTGCGCCCCTTATATTATAACATCATTCAAATTCCATCATATGATAGAAATCTAAATTTGAACTTAATTTTCAAGAGCACAGACTTTCAATTCCAGCAACACGCTCTAAAAGTAAAACCTAAGAATTGACATGTACACCGCAGTTCAATTAGGCTAATGGGAAGGGCTACAATGGATTAAATTAATTAGTAAGAAAATTTGTTTTACTCTGATACACCTCTATTTGCAACATTGCCTACGATTTTTTAGTTTCTATAAAACAAATAAGTTTCTTTAATCATAGTAATGGACTTAATGGTTCTATTTCATTTTATTTTAAAATCATGTGAAGTTGATATCTGAACAAGTAATAAAATTATATTACTGCAAAACTACACGATATTTTTAGGAGTTCAAAAGTTTTTGTTACATTAAACTATGTATAAATAATTATTTCCAAAATTAGCCACACATAACACATATACTTATTACCTACTAGCGTCTCACCCTCGCTTCGCTCGGGTTCGTCCATAGGCGTCGATTGAAATAAAATAAATATTAAATGTTAAGTGAACTTACCACAATATATTAGTAAAAACCGCACCCAAATCAATACATCAAGCACACAAACGCACAAACAAACAGACATAATTTCAAAAAATTATTATTTTGGGTTCTATTGCCTTAATTAAGTCCCTAATAATTGTTTATCTCAACTATATTCCATGTACAGACAGCGATTAGTTACATTTTTATTATATATATATACAGACTTCGTACAATTTTTACAGTAATAAGCATAAATATATTTTATGTTGCAATAAAACACCCGTTATATATAAAATAACATAGCGGAGTCCGGTAAACGTAAAACGTACAGCAAATGCATCTAAACGCCCGTAACACCTAATTAACGATATTAAAATACATCCGCGACCGCAGAGTCGGCGTCGCAAACAACATTCGCACGTCGTAAGCCATAAAACGCAAGCGCTACCCTCCTTATTTATACGAACGAGGATTTTAAATTAACTGCGTAAAGCATCCCTAGGACACTGCCCCGTACAGACCATGAGATATGGTATGTTCCACTTTTACCTTGCTTAAAGAATTAACTTATTTTGTTGATTCCTAAATATAAAAATTTTTGAATTGTCTACTTTTAATTGTTTTAAAAATACTATGAATCGATTTTTTTGAAGTGATATTTATTATATTTGAGTGCAACTTCGTATATATATATCAAGAAATATAAGTAAGTTCCTATTAAATAAAAATAAAAATGGAACATTTAATTAGTATTTAATATAATTACTCACATAGACATTTTTAACATTATCCTATGTATTATATTATAATATTTTAAGATCACTAATACAAAGTGCAAAGTGAAGCATTGCAAATTTTATAGCTGCAATTATGTCGTGTTCTTGTAAACAAGTCGTAGGCTGATATATCTTAAAGTGGTCAGCTCACCCACATTAAACCTTTTCACCCTTCGCTTAATCGTTTTCATTATTCAAATATTTTTGATTATTATTATTTAAATTGTTTTAAAAATTATTGACATGATTATCTCCCATAAAATAATTCAGGCCAAAAAAGTATAAAGTTTTAATTTTCATTTAAAAGCTCGATGTTAATGAAAAAATACCTCAATATATAGTAGGGAATCGATATCATGATTCATAATTAAACAGTACCAATTAAAGAGTAATGATTACCCCTCTTAAATAAAGATTGTTTTTCTTATAATATAATAAAATGAATAATTTTGATATTTACAAACATTAGACGAATTTACAGAACAAATTATCCATTTTATAGTGTACGAAATTATGCAGTTTCGGACCTGACTCGAGGGCGCGCTCCTATCAATCATTGAAGGCTTTTTTGAATTTAATAAAATAAAATTTGTATTTTGTCATCGATACTCCCTCGCTTTTTATAACAGGGCCGCATTAGAAATTGTGAAATGAAAAGAAAAAAAATATTCGTTTTCTGATGTAATTTTTTATTTTAAAATTATTAAAATATTAAACTCTCTAAATATACAAATAATCACATTGAAATTGTTTATAAAAATAAAAATGAAGAAGAAAAATTAAATGATATGAAGTAGAAATAAAAATAAACAACGAGAGGTGTCTTGGGACACCCGGTATGACTGAAATTCCTTTTGCTGTCTGCCCTCATTAATTAGTTCATAAAAATTGTGACGAGTGAGTAATTGTGACGAGAGAGTACTTTCTTTAACCCTTATGATCTCCTGGTACTTTTGGTGATATCATATGGGGCGCTCTTGGTAAATAATAAAAAGTGTCGTGACTGTTGAAATGTTACCCTCTTTTCCGTCTATCTCTCATTCGTCAAGTATGCCGAATATAACGTGCAATTAAAAAGAATTTCGTTCCAATTAAATTTCTCTAATTAGATTTTTACTTCACAATATTTAGAAGAATAAAATAATAAACACGTATTATGTAATATTTCATTATTTTAACCTATTTTTAGTAAAGAAATATATTAAATGACTAGTTCGTCTCTGGCCGGAGGTAGAGTTGGCGCGGTGGCAATGCAGCGCATCTGTCACCTCCGACGCGCTTCACCGCTCAAATATACTCGTGTTTTTCAAATACTTGTGTATGAGTGAATTCAATTTCGCGTTTTATTTATGTATAAAGTAGAATAAATTTATAATGAAGAAATTTTGCTTAGATCCAAATAAAGCTCTTACACAAATGCTGTATCTACTTTGCTTCCTTACTCATGATACAAAGAAAAAATAGTAAAAATCTCTTTAGTGACTACTTAATCCATTTTCTACTTTTTGCCATTGTAGAGATATCACTTAGGTACTAGATGACGAATTTGATCTTATTTCTTTTTGAATGGAACGTTACGCAAGAATCTTAAAGTTGTTTGCAAAAGTCAGTCTCAGTAAATTGAAGTAAATACATCTGTTAAAGTTCGATCAACGAAAGTTTAAAATGAAATAAACACACAAAATATTTTTTACGATGCCAACGATAGCATTTTAACAGAAATGCAATGTATTTTACATTGTAATTTTAATGCTTCATATGTTTGTGTATTATCATAAGCTATTTACTTGTAATTTTTCACATCAGCGCATAAATATAATTTTTATATAATTTATGCTAAATAACTTATTTATAAGAAGTCTTTAAAAATTACTATAATATTATTAGAACATTTTATACAAGCACTTCGCATAACTACGTCACATATTTTACTTTCATTTACCTCAAAAGGAATACTACGCGTGGGCCAGCAATTTCTTTCATGTAATAAAACTTTGTACACGTGATTATACCAATCGAATGCCCAATATCGATACCGATCTGTCCAATAATGAAAAACTCGATACCCGTAAAGCGAAGCATAATTTAAATATTGCATATACGCCACGCTCCGAGGATCCGTTGTTGCGAACCGGCTTAATACAAAAAAGGGTTATTTTCTCAAAACGCTACGTCGCTGAGCCGAAATAATGATTAATGATCGCAAATAAGCGGGTGAGCGTGCCTCGAGTCGGAACAAAAAGTGCAACGCCGGTGCAGTTGACTGCGCTGCACTTATTAGTTGAGATGAGTAGGTTCGCTTTTTAAGAACTTCGATTTGATCTTTCAGAAAATTCAGTTTATAAATACTTATTTCTAAGTAATAATTATGGGCATCTTATTCAATGTGTTTTCATAAAAACAATCATAATACAAAAGTAGCATAATTATTAGAGTAGACACATTTTTAACCGATCTTAAAACAGATGACCCAGAAGATTTAATCAAAGAGCTAAGCAAAATCTGTTATTAAGGTGCGAAATAATTCGCCAAATACTAGTTAGGGAGGTATTAATCAATTGATGTAATTAATTTCCTGGATAGGTACGTCAGAGTCACCGACAGGTGGGCGCAAATCTACAGGAAACCGCCTAATTAGAACAACCTTCCGTTCGCCTCGGGAAATATCAAACGGTATTATAAATTGAACAAATGTACCGTTTGCTTAATCTGAAGTTATTTATCTCGACCACGACCTAATATTATGCCTTCAAAGAACTTTTCTCACCAGGACGAAATTTTTTACCTAAGTTCCATTGAATCACTCTTCACAATATACTCACTTTCTTTTTTGCCATCAAATAAATCCTTAAGAACTTATTATTTCATATTAATATATTTTTTTAAAAGTTATAAGAATATCTAATAATGAGCATTTTATAATAAAACAATAGTCTACGAACATAATCTATGACCGTTTTCTCTGACAAAACCATACGAATATTCTTATCGATACTTATTCTTGGCGAATACTCTATCTTCTTGTCAATGGACAAGAAGATAGATTATTCACCAATATTTCTTAATTATTCTTAATGAAGAATAATTAAGAAAATCTGCATAATGTTACTATAAAGAATAGTTTAAAGGCAAAGTAAAAAATTAAATAAATATTATTAAAATTCACACTAGACCTAGAAGGCTACATAGCCTTGACTCGCCTGCACATTTCAATTGAATTGCAAAAACTCTTTTACGTAGCATAGTTATTACGTACAGTGAAGTCATGATAAATTATATTTGTAGCGTTTACCTTGAATTGGAGTTACCAGGACACGACCTGTCATTAGAATGCTGCTAACAGTCTAATAGGTGACATCTATTTTAAAATACATAGTGGTATATCAATATAAAAAATGAAATCAAACTATATGTGCGTACGTAAATATTTTTTGCTTCCATGTAAACATTATATATATTTTTTTAATTTACTTATATGTACCTATTTATATGAATGCACTTCGCGTTTACTTTGTAGATATAATAATGAAAGTTTTAAAATAAAGACATGATACATAATAAAAAAACATAATACATACCTATATTAAAATTTGTACTTATTTGTATGTTACTTAACGTTTAGAAAAAATATCACGTATCACAACAGGTCATGTTATTTATTAAAATATTTGACTGGGGAAGGTTAATTTTATTGATTTTAAAGTAATAAATTCCAGAATGCAAATCAATAAGATTACTGATTTTTTGAATTACATAGAATAAGTTTTCTGATACATTTGCCTTATATAGAAAAATTGTGATTGCAAGTTATCAAATACGCTATGACATTCAGTGAAATAAAACCCTTTAGCGGTCGCACACATCAGCCCATTGGCATCTGACACTAATGAGCCCAACCCTTTGGGACATATGTATTAAATTATACCTTATCACTCGACACGACATGTTCCATGAATTCCTGTGTTCTAAACTTGAAGGCAATATTGTCATATGTTGAATAATCGACGATAGAGGTTTCAGTAATCAGTAATTTTAAATAAAACTATCTTTCTTTTTTTCTTTCTTTCTTTCGAATGCTTTACAGCAATCATGATCACGGGAGAGACTAAGATTTTAGACATCTCAAAGGCATTATATACTTGTTAGACATCTCAAAGGCGTTATATAATTAAGTTACAGATAAAATACCTAAAATTTTCCAAACTAATTCTTCAGTCACCCAAAAAAGCGGAGCGTTTATGATGAAGTGACGGTAGAGTTAGGCGTCAACGGTCCGCAAAATGGCTTTTTATGCTCTAAACTTTTAAAGAATTTGATAAGTTCCTAAAATTTACAAACGGGAAAAATATTTAGTTTTTATTTTTAAGCCCTTTATTTAGTAAAACCTTAAATTAGAACACATTAAACATTATTCCAATAAGTAGAATATATTCATGTTTTTTTAACTTTTATAGGTACATATCTACTTTTATATTCATAAACCTCTTTTAATCTAGTAACTTATCACAACTCCTAGACACCTCATTTATAAAAGTTTAGTAAAGAATGGCAATGATATTTCATTTTGAAATAAAAAAAAATGTATTTGAGAGTGTGATCACATAAATCAGTCCAATTGGAGATTTCATCAACGTGTCAATTGGACCTACGTGTACCAGATTTTACGCCATTTCTTGCTGGACTTCCGGTTAAGAATGTAATAAAAAAAAAAATTAAAAACGTAATAAAAATAGGAACATCATAGCCTTTAAAAATCAGATAAACATAGAACGTTTATATTAGGTAAATCAAAGTAAAATTCATCAACGCGTAGTGGGTGGGAGGACCTCACCTTCTAGCATGAAAAATATCTTCAAACCTGTGGCGGTTTAAATAAAAACAAACACATAATCCGGAACTTAATGGGCTGAATACATGCAACCAGTACAAACACAATGTTTTTTGATATGTTAGTACGTTTGTACCTACATGAAAAAAAATATATGACGAATCACTAGTTACTTATAAAATAGAAGCAATTAATAAATATAATATGTAAATGAATATTATTACATATTAACTAAAATAATACACTGGCTTTAAAATCAATTTAGAATAATTATTTCACCCTTAGTGATAGCTATTTTTCCTGGGATTTATAAGGGTGATATCCTCGTCTCAATCTCCTCGAGGAATACATTCATTAAAAAAAGAATCGTTAAAGTAATTTTTAATGAGCAAAGATGTCGTATTAAGATTACCTTATTTCAAAAAAAAAATTGCATACCTATCGAGTAAACATGCTTTAAAAGACGTTATATTTTTTTAATAATAATCAATATTCTCTTCTTTTATGATTTTTATTGCTTTGTATTAAAAATTACACAAAATAACGAAAACACTGGCAAATATAAGGCACCATATTAATTACTAGAGACTTAAGGGATAATTTCCGGGATAAAAATTATCCTAAGTCCTTTCTACGTGCCCTGGTCAGGCACTAAATGCACTACTAGGGTTGCCACCTCTACACCTATTTATGCACAAGGAGGCACAAGCCAGTATGTACAGAGCTAAAATCCAAGGTAAAACTCAATGACTCTCACGGAAAATGAGGACTTTACAGGACTCACTGCAAGAGATGCCGCTACTTGGCACTACTACTATGACAGCTGATGCCATGCAAATGCGGCACTTATTTAAAAAATATTATATAATTGAATTTCCGTCAAGGGAGGACTGGACTAAACGCCAGATATCCTATACAAACGGACCTCAAGTCTGGTATACAGACGGTTCTAAAATAGGAGCAAAGGCTGGCTGCGGGATACATGGAGAGCGACCGAGATTCAGCAAAAGCGTACATCTCGGACAATTCGCCTCCATTTTCCAAACAGAAGTCTATGCTATCCTAGAATGTGTAGAAGCCAATCTATGTAAGCACTACACAAATCAAACTATTTACATAAATTCGGACAGCCAAGCTGCACTACTAGCATTAGACTCAAACACAGTCTCATCGAAGCTAGTAGAACAGTGCATGGACCGATTAAACCTCTTAGTAAAAAGGAATAAAGTAGTGTTAAGATGGCAACGAATTTGCCGATAAGCTTGCTAGAGAGGGAGCTCTTGGCATGCAGCGGGATCCCGAGTCCTTCTGCGGAATACCCAAGAGCTTAGCTCAAAGAACCCTAATGATAGCATGTCTCAAGACTGCAAACAAGGATTGGAAAGAATCAAATGGAATGATTCACTCCAAGACACTAATTAAAGCCTATGACAAAAGGTTTAACAACCTTATGCTAGCGCTAAACAGGAAAACCTTACGAATACTCGTAAGGACTTTTACCGGACACTGCTGCTTAAACAAGCACATGTTCAATCTGGGACTGAGCGGATCGCGGACCTGTAGAATATGCATAAAGGCAGATGAAACGCGTAGCATTCATCTAGGAAAACAATTTTTAGGCCTAGATGAAATAAAAGAGTGTAACCCTAAAAAAATCCTGCAATTTTTAACTTCTGCAGGGTTTAATGGTTTACTCTAATGTAGAATGTGGCGATCACAATAGACCAGAAATGGTCGCAGTGACATAACATAGCCGCAAAAATGAAATAATAATCCTAAGTCCTTCCCAGGATCACAAACTATCTTTTCAACAAATTTCATCTAAATCGGTTCAGTAGTTTCGGAACCTATTCGATACAAACAAATAAACAAAAAAACAAATTTTTCCTCTTTATAATATTAGAATAGATAATCGACATCCTAATATGGTTAGTTATTATATATTCGTATAGTTGACATACTTTATTATTTTATTTTTTCTTAGCTTCCATTATTTATTTATATTTTTTACTACCTACCTTCTTATCCTATATATTTCTTTAATGAAACCCTATGAACACTTTAGCTCACAGGGAAAATAATAACAGCTATGAATAACCCACTATTTTATTTAATAAAGATTAACGTTTCGACGTCAAGGGTGAAAAGATGTAATTACCACCTTGTACTGTAAACTTATGGTCTAGTGCAAAAACATTACTCATTTAAAAATAGATTTTTTTAATACTTAGACAGACCTTGCTGTATGAGTTGTATTATTTTCATATTTTTCGTCGATTATATTAAAAATTAAAATAAGTAATTCTTTTTAACAAAAAATAAGTTAACTCCTTCCTTTTTAATCCTTTAACCTTAAATCTGACTGAATGTACCTATTAAGATATACTTAAGTAATATTTCGAGATAATATTTATTTCTCAGATTAACGCGAATATTTGGAATTTTAAACAAAACATCTTTTCAGATTTTTTCATAGATTTATTTTGATTTTTGGTTCCCGATGTTAAATTAATATTACAAATTTTGTAATACTTTGGTGCCGTTTTTGTATTTTTAATATTATTGTATAATTTTGTGGGTAGATACCATGATTTATGTAAATCATTCAAAACGTCGGGAACCAAAAAAAAGCCGCGAATAAATTCGAAAAGACAGTTTCATTTAAAATATTTCAAGATATTTTTACTTTATTATAAATTACTTATAAAAATAATTTAGGTTTGTAATTTTTAGATAGCTTGTAAATACTCTACCTTTTCCTTTACAATATTCTGCTATAATTAATATTACCGTAAAATAATATATTACATTTTTTTTATTCCTTTCTTACTTTATGTATCATTATTTATAGAATGATAAATAATCAACTTGCTTCTTAGTGTTGGTATCATTAAGATATATTACAATGATAACTAATAATTAGCGGCCTGTATTACGATACATATCAACTCGTTTATCATTACCACGTTCTGAGTTTACTTATAAGTTATAACCTACTCGGTAACACGAATGTATAATTTGTTTAAATTAAACATTTATTTTCTTTTAAATATCAATGAATATTAAGAAACTTTTTCATTGTAAAAGCTAAAGAATAATGAACTATTATTAAATTTAACTTAATAAATTATTGCTAACTTAATTACACTATACAACAAAAAGTAACTTAATAATGTATTGTACTTTATGCCAATATTTTCTTGTAAATTTTCTAGGAAGAAGTTTTATATGAAAATTTCAATTCCGCACGGTAACAAATGTTGCATATTTTGACGATCAAAAATAAATAATATATAAAACATTATATTAATAATAAATTATTCGTAAAATTGAATTTACATCTGGAGCTTAAAAAATATAAAAAACATAAAAGCTAATGGGTAAAACGAACTTTGAATAGCTGATGGCGGTGGACCGCTAAGCGGAATACTTAAATAAGTTTTTAACTTTATTTTAATTTTTTCTTTTAATCTCCTTTTGAATATTCAACAATACACAAAGCCGCTCAGTGAAGACATCTGAATATAAACTTAATTAAAAAAATCGCGATAAATTAAGCAGTTACAACATGATAATGTCGATAATATATGTATACCTATAACCTACCTAGGTATAATTTACGTAATATCTAACTATATTAATTCTTTATTAATTAACATATTTATAAAATTTAAATTCAAATACTGTAAAAACTATCTGTATTTGTAAAATATATTATTCTTTAAATTAAATTATCTTCATCTTTAAGAACTTTTGGATTATCTATTAGGTACCTATAATCTTATCGTACTGTAAGTAGACCTATAATTTGTAGTACATATTACTAAAGATATGTAGTGGGTATCTCATCAAAGACTTCAAACAATTAAATGCAATAAGGATAAAAATATTAGAAATCGTAGAGTAATTAAGACAACCCACCGCATCGACCTCGAGGCCTTGACCGAAAGCGCGCCTAATGAGTTCAGCGACAACGGTGCTTCGTTGCTCTCGACATATTGATTTGAACTTACTCAAGATGTTTTATAGTCTAGGATGCGGCGTAAAAAATATAAACTGAGGTATACTTTTGGAATAATATTTATTAACTATTTTAGTTACATATATAATACATGCCATTTTTTTGGAAGTTTTAAAAACTTTACTTGCCGTTATTGAAGCTTTCTCAAAACAAATAAGCTTACAACAAAAGTCATATATAAAATACCATTAGAAAGCTTTGTTTTTTGATAAAAATAAATTCAAAAATGGAAATAGACATTTCTTTTAATCCTTCATTATTATGTAGCCAACATTATTTATTGCAAATTATTTTAAAATACTTCTAAATTTATTAATAAAAGTCCAAAGTATTAATTTGATCAACCTTGCTAATAACATTCAAATGAGTCACGAGAATTGCATCTTTAGCAATTGCTAAAGACATCGCTGTTGCATTTCATTTCTCATGCAATGTCCCGTTCGCTTAACAAAAATCAAACAACAAAAGGAAAATGCCGACGAGTCGGTTACTAAACTTTTTTTATTTTATTTCAGCGTGACTAGCAACGCCGGACGCTAAAAGGTACTATGTGGCCGGCAGATCTCAACTTAAATCCTCTGTACATAAAAGGCTTAACTTTCTCAAAACAGGTTTTCTTTAAAGACATTTTGTTTTTCAATATAAAAGCACCGACACGAACGCTCCGCCTACACTTGATTTAAAATTAGAACTCTTGCGTGACAAACGCCGGCAACTCGAAATTATATGCTAAAAAGTTAAACTTTATTAGCAGGTGATAGAACACAATATTCCGCGATAGTTTATCTGCAGTAAGGTGGGTTGCTCCGTAAATGCTATTGGTCCAATAGCGAGACATGAAACAAACAAGAAATGTAAGAGTGAACGAGATGGTGCTAATCAACGGGTAAAATGTAACAATATTCGGAGAAGCAACGTATTTCTTAAATTTTAAATATTAAATGTATAATATTGCTTTAGAGTTGGATTATTTTTTTCTTAAATTTTTGGTTAAAAAAATGTTTCTCAAAAGCTTTATTTGTACTTAAAACTACTGTTAAAAACAGAAAGAGACGAAAGATACAGTTGAAACATAGTTAAGAGAGAGACAGAAAATATATTTTATAGGCACGTGATTCGACCTTTTCATTCCAAGAGCATAATAGAAAAAAAATGGTTGGGAAACGTACGTTCTTGGTGCAGAGTATAAAGTTGATTGTTATAATATGGCGTATATGTCGTTTTGGTTTCAGGTATTGTATAGAAATGGGCATGGCGGCAAGCGAGCAGTGACGATTCGTTTAGTAGACAGTTGACAGTCGCCACGCCACACTGACATAGCGATAGAAGTACTGATAACAATATCTATTGATGAATGTTTTTTTGCTAACACTCTCGCCTGGTGTTTTGTTTTTGGACGGATCAAAGTGTATGAAAGGAGGCTTTATAAACATATTCAATGTGCAGTGAAGTGTTGTGAAAAGTTGATAATGACTAAACGTGCTTTGGACTTTTGGTGTCTCGTTTGAAGTTTGTATTTTTTACATTTACGTAAGTTCATTTAAAATATCTTGGTTCAATAAAGTATAAATAGTTTTTCTCGAAACGTTCAAAACATTTTTTTTATATTATTCTAAAATTATTCTAATATTGTAACTTCTTGACTCTATATGATGTTTGATATTTATAATAATCTATCATGATCATACAATATTATTTTATGTTTTAAACATTTTTACATGGCAATTATATAAAAATAAAATAATAAATATATATACTATTTTTTATACTCTTCTATTGTTACATCATTAAGCAGGTTGAAATAGTACATTAAAGCTTATATTTACTGGAAAGAACACAGTGATTGCACATACCAGGGCCTTTCTTAAGATGTTGGATGTTGGGTAACAGTCTCAAAAGCTGCGTTCTCTAACAAAACAGGGGCAATTTTAAATACTAGTTAAATGAAAACATATCCACATAAGTAGAGGTATACAGAAAATTAAAAACGTTGAAATTTGTTTCTAGATTTTCCTTTGAATTTTTTGTCTTTGCTTTATCAGCAGGTAAAAAATGCTCTTCGTGATAACAGCAATAAAGAAGTAGCCACGTAAATTCTACTGATATTTTCTTATCTCTGGTCTGCATACCTAACTCCTTAGGATAAGGAATTTAAAAGGTTTTTATTTTAAAAATAGTTTAGATTATTCAACTTGGATCATTCAAATAAACAAAAACCTTAACTTTTTATTCCAATTTCTAGTTCTGTACCAATATAACATAATTAGTATTTTTTTTATAAATTATGTTTATAAAATCATCTTATTCTAGACAGACAAACCTTATAAGAAATAGCGCTATTAATTATTTAATTACATTTTACTCTACCTGTTATAATAGGTAGACAATTTGTTAATTTTACCCCATTGCTTGCTATAGTGTTATTATTCTCAAATAAACTTCATGTCTTGTAAGAATAAGAACTTGTACCTTAATATGTGTATACTCCTTGTAATATATGTATAACGTAGAATATTTTCAGTAGAACATTCTTAATTCCTTCAATGAAAACATTTTCTTATATTTGAACGTACACTATGTGTATAATTAAAACAAAAACTCATAATAATAAAGCTACATTACATGTTTTTTAGTATTTAAAAATTAGCTACATTTTTAGTAAATCAAATAAATTTACACAGTAACAGAAAAGGTATGGAGATAATTTCACTTAAAACTGAATTATTTTATTAATATTATATAATTATAAATAGTACTACTTTAAAATATTAAAATGTAATCTACCCTTTACTAAGTAAAGTTTTCATATCCCGTTAGTGATACGCTATAACGGTCCCGCCTACCGTCGCTGGGCGGATGGCGATAGAACACGCCCATCTGTATAGAATTGACTAGCTAACTAGTACACATATATTGAAATTCTTAGAGCAGATTGTTTGTAGAGCAATATATTATGTAGAGCATAGTACCTATTAATTTTCATAGGTAAAATGTAGCATGGGACGTTTAAATAGCAGCAAAGCTCTTTTTAACAAGCAAATAAATGTTAAAATTAGGTAGGTACTCAATTTACACATAAAAATATTTTAAAAACACTTTACTTTATCAGTAGAAGAAAATAACTTTGTGACTCTACATATATATTTTCAATTTCCTCTTTCCGTTCTTATTACTTAACTGAATGTTTAACTGAATGTAGAAAAGTAGGTAGGTATGGACCTATATCATATTATCGTATACACCATTGTCCTATACTATTCATCCTATGTAGTAACTACTTCATTAGTAAAAATAACATACTATTTTCCTTATACTAACAAATAAATAACATACTTTTTCCTTATTTATCATATAAATTTTTGATTACTAAAATATTACTTTTTTAAATTTATCATATGTCTTTCTTAACTTATCTGTTAACATATTGAAGAGATTTGATTTGTGTACTTCCTATATAAAAAGTGGCAAAATAAATATTTCACGAAACATTGTGCACCCCATCCGATCCATCACGAATCACGGCTCAGTCGGACGTTTACGACTCCGAATCACTTACTCTTCCACCACACTTGCTGCTTTATAACATTTTGTCATATTTCTATCAGATTATCTTAGGACTATATATTATCTATTAGAACTAAGTAGTTCACAAAAATTTTGCATGTTGTTACATAAGTATGTAACAACATGCAAAATTTTTGTAGACGAGCTAAAATTATGATACAATAATTCTAAATTCACTTTGAACTAGTCTATTGAATCAGGTCTACCTCTTGCTCCGTTTTTAACTTTCAAAAACTAAACTTACCTATACAACCTTAGGAACTAAGTAGTAGTTCCTAATCTGTGCTCAACTAGCATACTGTGAAGTCATTACCAAGAAAATTGAATTGAATTGTAGTTTCTAAGGTTATTATCAGATATTTTAAAAATCAGCCACTATTGCTACCAAGACTAATAAAACAAATTAATTTATAATTGAAACGAGTAATGAATAGATAGTGGAAACTAATTATTATCTATATTTTCTTTGATTAAATCTTTTTTTACATTAGATTTACGTAATTATATTAATAATCTCATAGGTATCAAGTAATTAATTTTTAAGTATAACCTAGATACCTTGGTTTGTTGAAGTTTAAATAGAACAGTTCATGGTCAGATAATTAGGTACTCTTCACATCTTTGTAGAAAATTACGTGTATTATGGGCATACTACATATTACAAGCACCTGATTAGCTTTGTGATGAATCAATGACATCCATCAATCAAGATTATAGATGTTATAACGTTATATGATACATTTTTTACTTGTTTTTGCCGATATCTTTCTAAGTTTTGAATATATTTTTCTTCATTATTTTTACACATAATAAGTTATTCAATAATACAATTTTTGAGAATAAAATAATAAAAACAATATTAGATACTATATTCTTTTTATTTTTTAAGCATTACTTCTTTTGAACTTAAAAGAGACTTACCTTACATCATATTATTACCTATTCATGCCTGATGATTTTGCTCTTTATTTTAATAAAATCTGTGAGTTATTTTTATTTATTCTAATTGTATTCAAATTGTCATGTTTAAAATATTATTGTTTAGCGTCATGTCTACTTAGACACCCTAACTATATCATTTCTTAGTCTGAGGTATTAACCCATTAAAAATCTTGAAATTATACACTGATCCCTCGCAGATAATGCAAAGTTCAAACCGCTTTATATAGAAGCATGAAATTTATACGAGAGTACTAAATAAGGTTTTCAATATTCATCCCATAAACGTTAAATATAGTGATGAAGCGATTGTCACTTAGTGATTACGATTATTGCGCCTAATAATCGACGATTACGATTTTGATTACGATTAATTCTGTTTCTTAATAAAACATACCATAAACTAAAATCAAAAATTACTTGCTGAGGAATAAATAATCAAAATTATGGAATTTTAAAGTTTTGTTCAGAAAACATAACATTTTAAGCTTGTAAGGCGACAATCTGTTCTTTTTTTTTAGTATGAATCAATCCAGCAGTGAAAAACAACCACTCCGATGCTACGGACGATGGTTTGATTGAAAGATATTTTTTTTGCTATTTATTTTAGAAGAACATATTGTATTGCTTCTTTCCAATAATAAACACACACGCTTTACGCGTATGTGTTTTAAAGTTGTTCAAAAGATTTAAATTATGCGCATTTAAAAACCATGTTAATTCCTTAGAAAATATAGGTAAGTCATAAAATAATCGCTAAATAATCGCAATGATAATAAACTATTACGATTAATCGTAATCATAATCGTTTCATCACTAGTTAAATTAATGTTTGTATGGAAAGTCGTTTTTGAAGTTAGAAATATGAAAAACAATTTTCAAGTTTCTATTTTTTATCAAAGATATAAAGTTTTATCGGGTTCATCGCCTGTTTAAATGTAAGTGAGATGAGACACCTCAACTCTATAGTCCTAATTAAGATCACGTGGAAATAGGACTTTAAAGTTTAAAGTGTCACATTTACAATCTATCACCTCAAATCGAAAGCCGGTGTCACTTCAAAATGTCCCTCATTAACTGATCAAGTGACCCGTAGGAACTACACATAATAAACAGTACTAGACTGGTTTGGAAATTCGTCAAGAAAATCTACAAGCAATGTAAACGATTGTAATAATAATGTTGTACATAATGATGGTTTAAATGATAGTAAAATTTTATTAATTCGTTATAACTATGTACCTACATAGATTTTCAACTAATTTAGCTTTCAAAAAGCACGTAATCATATAGAGCATTACTGACTGAATTACTACTGAATTTAATACTAATAATTAGACTGCATAAAAAATATTATGAATGTTGTTTTTGTTCACAAGAGATACTCGTAGATTAGAAAGTTAATTGTAAGGCATAAGTTCCGATGATGACTTCGAGATAATTTCTAATGGAGTTTCCAACACCCGCAGCACATGTAGCGATTTTCTCTTTAGATGAAAAACTTAATATGAAGGTTACCTTATGAAAATGTTTGAATTATTCTTTTATGTTAATAAAAAAAATTAATAATAAAATGACAGATATAAGATTTTTTTTATTATTTTGATAGTCTGGAGCTTACTTACTTTTCTGCCGCAGCAACAAGTCAACAAATAAAATAGCGACGGAACATTGTAAACTTTTTGTCAGTTATATTTATTGTTATGAGTCTATAGATTAGTTTTTACAAAAGACTAATACAAGAATTGTCATGGTAAAATTTCCACGGAAAATTCTTTATGTACAAGGATATGGAATAGTCTACGCTAGGTACCCTCTGAGCCATAAACTATCTTTATGCAATAAATAATGTTAATCCGTTGCGTCACAAGAACGGTTTGTATGAAAAAAGGTCAAACCAAGAAACACATTTGTGTTCATGAAATTAGATTATTTCATATACTAAATATTTATATACTCTTTTTTTGGGAAGGAATGGAATTTTTACATTGATACTAGCGACTCATCCTCGCTTCGCTTCGTGTTCGTCCCTAGATAAAAACAAATCTGTCCCACGGGAACCGTACAATTTTCCGGAATTATACATAGCCTTCCTCAGTTAACGGGCTATCTAGTGCAAAAATAATTTTTCAAATCGGATTAGCAATTCCTGAGATTAGCGCGTTCAACCAAACAAACAAACAAACAAACTCTTCAGCTTTATAGTATTAGTATAGATTTGTATAGATGAAGCCAACCTTGACTTTCTCGATAACATGTTCTATACCGTGTGGTGTCCGGCATAGAATAGCACCACCCCATTTCTAGCCGAGGGTGTCGTAAAAGGCGACTAAGGCATAAAATACCGGAAGATGGGCAGCAGCATTTTCCGAGTGCATGCGCAAGTAACTGCGATCGCCAACCCGCCTGCCAAGCGTGGCGATTATGGCAAATCCCCCCATAAATGGCCAACGAACAAAACCGGCCCCCAGTACCCGGCAGCTCCACTATTCCTGGTCATGGTAGCGGCCTAGGTAACGGTGGAGCAGGGGGTGCGAAGAATCTCCGGATGAGATCGGGCTACCACAAACGACGACTCGACCTGGCAACACTAAACACGCGCACACTGCGGACCGACGAGAGGATTGCCGAACTTGAGGAAGAATTGAGCAGGTTACGATGGGATATTGTGGGGTTATCGGAAGTTCGAAGAAAGGGGGAGAACTCGATAACGCTCAAATCTGGTAACCTGTTCTATTTCCGGGAGGGCGACCAACAGTCCCAGGGCGGTGTTGGGTTTATCGTCCACAAGTCTCTCGTGAACAATGTGGTAACTATCGGGAGCGTGTCGACCAGGGTGGCGTACCTTGTTCTGCGAATAACGAAACGTTATTCCTTAAAAGTAGTTCAAGTGTATGCCCCAACCTCGACACATCCTGATGAGGAGGTGGAGTCTATGTATGAGGACATTAGTAGAGCCATGCATAGCTCCAAAACCCACTTTACCATAGTCATGGGAGACTTCAATGCTAAAATAGGCAAACGAGAAGGGGTTGAGCTGAGAGTGGGGCAATTTGGATTTGGATGTCGAAACCAGCGGGGACATCTACTTGCGGGTTTCATGGAAAAGGAGGGGCTCTTCATGATGAACTCCTTTTTCAAGAAACGAAACCACAGGAAGTGGACGTGGATGAGCCCTGATGGTGCAATTAAAAATGAGATAGACTTCATCATGTCAACGAAGAAGCAAATATTCAGTGATGTCTCTGTGATCAATGCGTTCAAAACCGGAAGCGATCACCGACTTGTGAGAGGCACATTGAATATCAGTGTAAGGCTTGAACGGTCTCGACTGATGAAGTCCACGCTCCGACCAGCACCACACCAAATCCAAAACCCCGAAAGCTTTCAGCTGGAGCTCAAGAACCGCTTCGAATGCCTAGATAGCGATGTGGACTGTTATAATGATGGGTTCGTAGAGGCTGTCCAATCAGTTGGGTCTAAGTACTTAAGAAGGAATTCTAAAAATAGACCCAAAAGGATCTCCGATCCTACTCTAGGGCTCATGGCGGAAAGGAGAGAAATGGTCCTACAGTCACCGGATGACGCGTTCAAGTACCGGCAACTTAATAGACAGATTTCAGAGTCCTTAAGACGTGACTTTCGCACCTACAATACTGAGCGTATTATAGATGCAATAGAGCGGAACAAAGGCTCCAAAGTTTTCGCGAGGGATCTGTCTATTGGACAAAGCCGGCTAGTGAAGCTTAAAACCGACGACGGTAGGATCGTTTCATCTAATCCTGAGCTTATGGAAGAGATCGAGAGATTTTATGGGCAGCTCTTTACATCAACACGACAACCCACTTGTCTGGACGACGATCCAAGGGCCAGACTAACCCGACACCATACCGAAGAAATCCCGGACGTCAGCCTGGCTGAGATTAGGGTGGCTCTCAAACAGCTCAAAAACAACAAAGCACCGGGTGAAGATGGAATTACGGCCGAGCTTCTGAAGGCGGGTGGAGAACCGATCCTTATGGCCCTTCAGAAGCTATTTAATTCCGTCATACTCCAAGGAAAAACCCCACGAGTATGGAGCAGAAGCATAGTGGTACTGTTCTTTAAAAAGGGCGATAACGCCCTGCTAAAGAACTACAGACCCATATCGCTTCTGAGCCATGTCTACAAGTTGTTTTCGAGAGTCATTACTAACCGTCTTGAATGCAGGTTAGACGACTTCTAGCCTCCCGAACAAGCAGGTTTCCGTAGAGGTTTTAGCACCGTAGACCACATTCATACGCTGCGGCAGGTTATACAGAAGACCGAAGAGTATAACTTGCCTCTTTGCTTGGCGTTTGTGGACTACGAAAAAGCCTTTGATTCGATCGAGACCTGGGCTGTGCTGCAGTCTCTCCAGTGGTGCCAAGTTGACCACCGGTATGTCGAAGTGCTGAAGTGTTTGTATGAAAACGCCACTATGTCAGTCCGACTTCAGGACCGGGACTCGAGACCCATCCAATTGCAGCGAGGAGTACGACAGGGCGATGTCATCTCGCCGAAATTATTTACCGCTGCATTGGAAGATGTCTTCAAGGTCCTGGACTGGAACGGACTGGGCATCAATATTAACGGCGAGTACATCACTCACCTTCGATTTGCTGACGATATAGTGGTCATGGCTGAGACCATGGAGGACCTCAGTATAATGCTGAATGACCTCAATAGAGTCTCCGAACGAGTTGGTCTAAAAATAAACATGGATAAGACGAAAATTATGTCAAACGTCCATGTTGCAACCACTCCAGTTTTTATCGGTGATTCTATGCTCGAAGTTGTTGACGAGTATATATACCTAGGGCAAACTGTCCAGCTAGGTAGGTCCAACTTCGAGAAAGAGGTCAATCGACGGATCAGACTCGGATGGGCAGTGTTCGGGAAGCTACGCAATATCCTCTCGTCTCAAATACCGCAGTGTCTCAAGACAAAAGTCTTCGACCAGTGTGTGTTGCCAGTGATGACATACGGCACAGAGACGTGGCCGCTCACGATGGGCCTGATAAGAAAGCTCAAGGTCACACAAAGAGCAATGGAAAGGGCTATGCTCGGGGTTTCCCTGCGTGATCGAATCAGAAATGAGGAGATACGCAGAAGGACCAAAGTCACCGACATAGCCCACAGAATATCCAAGCTCAAGTGGCAGTGGGCGGGGCACATCGCTCGCAGAACGGACGGTCGTTGGGGACGCAAAGTTCTGGAGTGGCGGCCACGTACCGGAAGGCGAAGCGTGGGCAGGCCTCCCACAAGGTGGACCGACGACTTGGTCAAAGTCGCTGGAGCCCACTGGATGCGGATGGCACAAGACCGGTTGTCGTGGAAATCTCTGGGGGAGGCCTATGTCCAGCAGTGGACGTATTTGGGCTGAGACGATGTTTCTTTAAATAAGTATGTAAGTAAAATGAGTTCAGAATTAGTAAAAATACTAAAACATACACCCGAATTAAGAAGCTGCTCCTTTTTAAAAGGTTTTTACTATACTATATTTTTTACTATAGGTACATTTTTTATATTTATTTGCATATGTATATAGAAAATTAAAAAAAAGTATTATTAACACAGTAATAGCTATATCAATATTAAAATTTATTTATAGATATTTTACTATTTTCATAACACTTTTTTCACTTCTTCTCTTTCTTTCTCTTTTGATAACTAATCATCTATTCATATAATTTAAATAAAAGATTGTCACTAACTTAACATATAGCAAAGCAACGTGAACTTGTGTGTTCACTTCATCGTAGTGGGGGAGCGGGGCTCATTAGCGTCCGGCAACTCAGCCGGGCGCGAAGCCAAGAGACACACAAGGAGGTCGCCCACTTGGGCGGGCGGCGTGCCATGCGGGTTGCTCCTAGTACTTCTCTGACAGCAGAATGGGCCGTGGGAGCAACCACTTGGTTGTGTAGTGTACTTCGGCAAACCCGCCGTAGGAGCGTCATGGTTGAGTGCATAAGCGATCCTGCGACGCCCCATTAAGGCGGGAAAGTTCTGTTGAGTTTTAGTGGGTAGTTCTGGCTTTTCTAGCCAATGATTCCCACAAAACCACAGGTGGTATTCGTAAATGCATTTTTCAACATTAAAACAAAGGTAGGTACATACCTACTTGACTGTCATAAATACATGCAGCATTTTCTTAGCGTCCGGCAACTCAGCCGGGCGCGAAGCCAAGAGACACACAAGGAGGTCGCCCACTTGGGCGAGCGGCGTACCATGCGGGTTGCTCCTAGTACTTCTCTGACAGCAGAATGGGCCGTGGGAGCAACCACTTGGTTGTGTAGTGTACTTCGGCAAACCCGCCGTAGGAGCGTCATGGTTGAGTGCATAAGCGATCCTGCGACGCCCCATTAAGGCGGGAAAGTTCTGTTGAGTTTTAGTGGGTAGTTCTGGCTTTTCTAGCAATGACTCCCACAAAACCACAGGTGGTATTCGTAAATGCATTTTTCAACATTAAAACAAAGGTACATACATACTTGACTGTCATAAATACATGCAGCATTTTCTGCAAATAAATATGACGTTTTATCCATATTCTACGAGCATCATCTTGTTGTGAAATTAGACACATCATCATGTGTCTAATTCAATCAGCTAGTTTTCTTTAGGACAGATTTCTCAAAACTTAATCTTTTAACTGACTGAAACCTAAAAATTATACACACAACTCATCATTGAGTACAAGTTACAGAAGCTTACTTCTGTAACTTATGTCTCGTATGTCAATCAAGTTATATCAGTGCCACATAGGCTAGTCGGTGCCTCACGGGCCACTACTCCAGCGACTCTCGCCACTGAAACTACATTTGCCACAAAGGCTTTTGTTACATAACCTCGTCAATTCAGTAATCCTAGCTTGTGCTACGTAAGTTCATTAACGTTAAGCTGCTAGATACTTACATTGAAAATAGCTCCAATCACGGTAGTCTTTAATTCATTTCATTTCATTGTGTCGACCTATCAGTCAATCAACCAAATAATACGGATAGCTTCCACACCTAAACAAAATGGAAATGTCTCACCATATTACATTCATTATATCAGACTAAAGGAAACAGTCAATAGATATCCATTTTTCACACAGACCAAGTATCTCTGGACAACGTCTTCTTCTAGGGCAGCATGCGACGTTGTCTGGTTCAGCGTAACTAAACTGGCTAAAGGAATCGTCCTCTCTACGCTAAATATTTAAGCTGTTGAAATAAGGAAACTGAAAATTTAAATCATTTAGCATTATGTCACACTGTCGCGACTATCGTCGACCTCATCTAATTAGGTTTAATCTTTGGATTATAAAAGAACATCTCAGCGTTCGTATACGAATACTAGCGTCTTCTAAGTGTAGACACATTAGTTTTTCTTAGTATCGCCATAAATACAGTTGACTTTTTCTCATATTTCATTTTGGGATGTCCCAATGTTTTACTTGACGATAAGAAATTATGTTGTTTTCCCAATATATTTTTCAAGTTTCATCTATTCATTTTCAGACGAAAAAAAAAGTAAAGTCTTTAGACAAATATACCAACAAAGCAAATATAAAGCAAACCAATAAAGCGAATTTAAGCAAACATTTACAATACAAAACATTATTTGACTATTCCTTGATAAAAACATATTTTATTTAAAAACTAGAAAGAGATCCTTATAAATTTCATCAAACACAAACATTTCAAAAATAATTCTCGTAATTTATCCATTGAATAAATTGACTTCATATATCAGTTTATCCTGAAATAAACAAATTTTCTATTTCCTTTCTCCATACATATTGTGTTCAAAAATATTTCTGCGATAATAATATCAAAAAAGTCAAATCCAGTTAACAACAAATCTTTGTCAACGTCATGTCATTCAATAAAAATTAAATCGAGACATCTATGATTATTTTAATCTTTTAACCTCTCAACTGTCGCTGTCATTTTGCACGAATATGGCGCATCTGTCGGCTACTTTCCGAGGACCTCCCGCGAAATATGTACGCATCATTAAAATAACAATGTTTCTAAAAAAATTATATGAAAGCTATATATAAAGCTTATGTCGTTGGAATCGTTTTGAAGTATACTAACAATTTATAAAAATATAAGTTCAATTGTATTTAATAATATATAGTTAATTCTAAGTTGAAATCACTGTAAGTGATTTTTATCAGTACATAGTATGAAATCAGGAATTATTACAAAATAAAACTATTATTTTAAAAAGTTTTTTATACCATTGAATTAAAGATACAATATTTTATATTAATTGATAAAAACAACTCAACTCACTGTACATTTTTTCACACCACAAGCTTTACAACAACACGTCTCAATCACGGCGACTTAGCACAGGATAAAAAAGAGGTATTTTTTATACTTGAATTCTGAGAGCATTGAAGACCAAGAGATTTAGGATAATCATTTATATTATAGTTTAGTCCACGTAGATAATACTGACATAGTTTGAGTTCTTATAACTATTTAGTTTACGAGAATTAAACAACAAACCAAACACTTGAAAATAAGTGCTAAAAATCGTCATCTCAAACTTTGGATCACAGAGCAAATTCTGCTTAATATTTCATTTAAAAATGTGTACATTTTACAATTTAGTGATATTTACAAATGGAAAAATACAATAAACAGGCATGCTGCCTTACTAGAACATTTTAGAAATCAATTACGAAAACTAACAATTTCACTATAAAAATTACAAGGGACGCTACAAAAGTATGGATACGACCAATACTATCGCATCTGAACAGATTATATCTATACAGATAAATAAAATTAGAGTGTCTGTTTGTAAATTTTAAAATAACCGCTTTTTACTAAATGCATATGGATGTATACACGATACATATACCATATTGTATCACTAGTTTAATAGATGCAAATAAACATATTTTTAACCCAACTGCGCAACGCAAAGGAGGGTAATGTGTTTATCAGCCTATGTATTTATGTATTTATTTATTTATTTAATCCTTTATTACACCAAAGAAAAAGAAGTACAATTTGAAAATAATAAATCAATTTACAAATAGATATTTCAGTGTAAAGGCGGCCTTATCACTTAAAGTGATCTCTTCCAGGCAACCTATATAATAAAGAGACAAGGAGAGAAGCATAGATAGGGGTTGGTGCAAATAAAAGAAATATATATATATAACATACTTACTTAAACGGTACATACTATAAATTACACACAAGTTTACATAAATAACAATAAAAAGTTACATACATAAATATATAGCATAATATATATGTTTAAACAATATAAACTTACATAAACAGGGCTTACATAAAAATACACAAACTTACAAAGATAAGTAGTAGTCTTTAAGACGACGTTTAAAAACTTGCACAGATTTTGCTTGTCGAATATCACGTGGTAAAGCATTCCATAATATTACAGATTTGATCGTAAACGAGTCACCATAACTTTGTGTTCGACTGACGGGCAATGCTAATTTATTGTCAGTATGCGATCGAAGGTTTAGGGAATGGCCAGAACCAAGGAAACTAAACCTTGTTTTAAGATAAGGAGGAGTGTGGGAGTGATAGAGGATTGTGTATAGGAGAGTAAGGATATGCAAGTTACGACGCTGTCTCACGGTGAGCCATTTGAGTTGAGCTCGATATTGAGAAATGTGGTCATATTTTCTCAGACCGTAGACAAATCGGATTGCCATATTTTATAAGCGTTCCAGTTTATTGAGGTGAGTCTGCGACAGGTCGGGATAGCAAGTATCTGCATAATCGAGTAAGGGATGGAGAAGAGATTGTGCTAGGGATACTTTGGTTTTTATTGGTAAAAATTTCTTCCACCTCCTCAAACGACCAATCACAGCGAAGAACTTCCTACTCACCTCAGAAATCTGGGGCGTCCAAGAAAAGGAATTATCCATCATAAGGCCTAGGTTTTTAACAAAGCTGCGTATTTGCAGTATAGTCCCGTCAAGTAGAATAGGTGACAGAGATGATAGATCAATTTTGGATACTAGCTGACGAGAACCAAATAGGGATACCTGCGACTTACTTGCATTTACAAATAACCCAAACGATTTACTCCATGTACTTACAATATCAAGATTAGTGTTAAGATTGGCTATGGCATCGTGAAGACCATCTATGGATGTTGTTACATAAATTTGCAGGTCATCGGCATAAAGGTGAAAAGGTAATGAGAGAAGCTTAGTTATGGAGTTGATGAAGATAGAAAAAAGGAGAGGGGACAGAACTCCGCCTTGAGGCGGAGTTCTGTCCCCTCTCCTTGTATGTATGTACATATGTATGTATGTATATATGTATGTATGTATATATGTATGTATGTATATATGTATGTATGTGTGTATGTATGTTTTTTCCCTTGTGGCACTCTAGAAACCAAACGCATGGGCCGATTTTGATGATTTATATGTCGTTAATTTTTTATTTACGCGAGTGTCATAGGTTATATAAAAATAGTTAAAAATTATAATAGCAGATATCAGTCGCCAATTTTTGTGTCTTAAAAAAAATTCTTCCAAACCAATCGAATGGGGTCTCAAAATAAAGATTTTTGGCGATCATAAAAATATTTAAAAGAACACAACTTACATATTTAAAAGTAATTTAGGATAAAAAAATAGCTAAATATTAGATCTCTACCTATGAAATTGCCGTTTAATACATAGAAAGTTAGTCTTTTTTTTCATAAATATTTTTCATTTCTATCAATCAAAATATGCACCCATGCTATTGATGCATCTCTACCAGCACAGTAGTAATTTTCAATGCCCTTCTTAAAGAAGCCAGGTGTACGGGAGTCAACCAACTCTTCAAAGGCATCTTGCACTGCCTCTCGGGTATTGAACTTTTTATCTGCCATGAAGTTGTCCAAATTTTGGAAAAAGTAGAAGTCTGTCCGCGCAATGTCTGGTGTTTACGGTGGATGACACAAAGCTTCAAACACTAGTTTTTGTAGCTTAGAGACCGCCTATTGTGCCGTATGAGGTCGAGGTTTGTCTTAAAAGAGCAGCGAAGTCGAGCAATTAACCAAGGCTGGCCGGAGATTGGCAAGCTTCTCCATTATTGTGTCCGGTTTCTCACAGTACACATCCGCAGTAATGCTAGTGCCATTTGGTAAGAAGCTGTGATAAATTATACCGACACTAGACCACTAAATAGTAGCCATGACTTTTTTAGGGGTAAGTTTTCGTTCGGGGCATTGTCTAGGTGCTGAACCGAGGTCTAACCAACACGATGACAGTGTGATTCAAAATCCCTTCATTTCTATGTATGTTAAACAACGCAAGGCATACCTCAACGCATTCGTCGCGTTGGAGATCGTTTAGTTCATGCGCCACCCGTTAAGTTTTTTTACCTTGCCAATTCGATGTAAATGGACCAATATTTTTTTGATACTAACGTTGAAACCTACTGCTAACTCAGCCATAGATTGAGTATCATCAACTTCCACTATCGCCTTTAATTTGTCGTTGCTGGTTTTAGTCTTCGGGCGACCACGGTGTTCATTTTTGAAATCAAAATTTCGATGTCGGAAGCGTTCAGTTGTGAGTTCGTTTGTAGTGTTCACTCCGTACACGTCATTAATGTTGCGAGCCGTTTGTGCAGCATTGCTACCGCGACGGAACTCGTATTTCATAATTACTCATATTTTTATTGTGCCCATATTGATGAAAAACAATCAAATGTAGTGAAAACAAAACACTAATTAATAAGCAAATGATCGAATTTGAAAATAGTACTCGATACTTTTAAAATAAAATTAATTTAAATTTAGAATTTACTGCCAGCCATTCGTAAATTACGTTTAAAATGGCCAGTATTGTAAAACGGCAACTTCAAGATAATAATTTCAAAGACCTATTATAAAATGTCTAATAAAACCAAAAAGCTGTAAATAAAAAAATATACTATAAAAATAAAAAAACCCACGTTTCATCCTTCTCGCGAGATGTACATATGTATGTCTCCGACTGTATTATACTATATTCCTTCGTCAACTTCTTTTAATTTTTTTAGTTAGCTTTTATGCAGTCAGTTTTTTTAATTTTTATAATATTTAAAGTAATGTCTATGTTGAAATTGTATCTATAAAATAAAAATCGTAATGTTTTAAAAAATCTAAATATTTTTTTTAGGAAATCAGCTAAAATATTTATAAAATGCAAAATTTCAAACAATGCTAAAAAAGCCAATGAAAATATTCTAATCAATATTAAAAAAGCCTTATCCATACTATCCAACAACCGTCAAAAATGGCGGGTCGGTTTTGGGTTACGTGTTTTGATATTACTAATTACTTAAAATCTAATAGAAGATTTACAAATTCAATTATACGTAGTTATGTAGTTATAAATTTAAATCATGTTAATATAGATAATATGCTGTCACTAGTGTATTTTTTATCCATAAAAAGTGAAAATATAAGGACTTAGTGCGCGTCAATGCTTACGATGTTTGATAAATGTAAAAGTTTCTGTATAAAATCTTAATTCAAAACACATCCTATGAAATAAAGACTGTTAATTACTTACCCTTCCATCATATTCCAATCTTTGTAATAATAATTTTACACTATTTTAATAATTTTTACTCACTTAATATTAAGTTCGAAGACCGCCAAAATTTAAATAAGTTGCCTGCACAAATTACTAAAATTTATGTTATTGGAGTTATTACTTTTTTGACATGTAGTATGATATTATTCCTTGTCTTTTTCTTTACACGTTACAAAAGCTAGATAAAAATAAACATAGTTTAAACGCGAGAAATCACATGTTAAATCACATCGGGACTAATCGACCTCTAGGAGGTCGCTTGACAGTCAAGGGTATTTTTGATATCGACCTCTAGGAGGTCGATCGACAGTCGAGGTATTAAGCGTCTTGCATATCTTATATATTTAAACGAACAATTCTTGTATATTTATATCTTTATTTATTTATTTATACCGGCGATCTCGGAAACGGCTCTAACGATTTTGCTGAAATTTGGCTTTCGGGGGCGAAAGATCGATCTAGATTAGTCACATGTCTGGGAAAACGCGTGTTTTCGAGTTTTCATGCGTTTTTCTTATGCATTATTCTACGCAAAATTTAATCGCGACATCTATACAACTCTGTCAGTAACACTTAGTCACTTAATTTAAAATTATTTTTAAGCCAAATTAAAAAGAAAATTGTTCTTATCGCGACATCTATACAACTTTCTCAGTAACACTTAGTCACTTAATGTAAAATATACAATCTTTCAAGAACTCCGAGCGAAGCTCGGTCGCCCAGGTACTCATGAGTACCTATCAAATTACTGGCCAAAATAGGTAAAAGTAAATCTTCTGTAAAACAACCCGCATATGCGTCGCCATTTTGTGCGTCCATATTCAATAACTTTTGACATGGCATTACGTTTCCAAATCTGAGAAAATTTTTGCAGCAAAATTTTCAAATGGTTGCTATCATCTGTCTTTGCTCTGCTCTTTGGGTAATCCACTTCTGATGACATGTTATCCATATTCTATGAACATCATCTTTAGTGGTTATTAATATTGAGGGCGTTATCAAGGCTCAAATAATAAAGCATTCAATGCTCAATACACAATTTAATCAGGGAAATCACAATGTTATAAACGGTGATTCTAATAATTTAGCGAAGCAGCGGGTTCACAGGTACCGATCATCACTTCCTTACTATAATATCAAAACATAACTCTCCAAATGATCTTTCAAGATCAACCAACTTTACTAAACTACGTATCTTCAGTGAATGACATGATGGCGTCTCTAGACGTAATCTCTGCTCGAAATTCATAAGCAATAAAAAGTAAACTAAATAACATAGTGATTTTAAACAATAATAAGGTTTTATAGTAGATAAATGTAACTAAATCCTCCTTCGATAAATATAATTTTCATGTAGAATATTTCACCATCCTTAAAACTATACAAGTAATTTTCATACAACCTTCGATTCTGCCACTACAGTGTTTTATGCTGATACCTATGTACATATATTTTCCAGTTATTAAAAACATTCTGTATCATGTAGACAAGTCATATGTAGTATGTCAAATAGATTTAATTGATCCATAGATTATGCAAGACAAGCAGATAGATAGTCATCTTTTTAATAGTTGTTTATTATATCATATTATAAAATCAAATAGGTTTTATTATTTATAGTATGATATAATTAGTCTATGAACTGAAATATCTAGACATTTGAATATTTTACTTAAATGTCCTCAATTTGATAAATCGCCCAATTGCAATATAAAATGAAAAATGTGTTTAAGCGCAACATTGTCTGTGCTTTCAACTAGTTTAAAATATAAATAACAGTTTATGCCTTGTTTCGTGACTCAAATAGGTAGTTACTTTTAGACAAACATTGTAGGTATTGTGCTAGTGGCGACGCACGAACAGTATTATTAGAATTGAAGACTATAATTTGATAAAGTATATAAATTATGTGTATTTTGTGCTGTTGTCAATCACACAGAATCGTTCAAGGATGTAGGCGATTGTCTTAAGGCTATTGTCACGCATTATTTTAAATAAACAATACAATACAATCGTCTAAATACAAATAATTGTGACAGAAATTATGTGTTATCTTAAGGATTAACAGTAAAAGTAACAAAAATAACAAACTCGACTGCGAAAAAGCGAACTAAAAAGATGAGACTATGTTGAAGAAGAAACATAGTAATTTGCGGTCGGGAGACATACTCGTTGCTAATATAAAACATGTACATATCTCCGACTGCATAATTTTTATTTTTTATTTTGGTCAGTTAGACATTTTTAGTTGTATTTAACAATTTCTTATCTTAAATTATTTTTGAATATAGAGGTTGTGTATATTTTTGTAACCGCCTCTTGAAAACCTGTATATATTTTGATACCCCACTCAACTGATTCGGCAAAAAAAAATTCAAGACCCAAAAATTGGCGCCTAAGATCCGTTAATTTCATTTTTAATGATATCTATTTACCCTAAGACACTCGCGTTATCAAGACGAATTTAACAACGTATGAATCATCAAAATCGGTTGTGCCGTTTAGTAATTACGAGGAAACAGAGTCGGGCATACATACACACAAATAGGTCAAACACATAACCTTTTAGGCTTCACCGAAGTCTAGTTGAAATAGGATTATGTGTAAAATGAAGCTGTACGTGTAGGTATATAGGTATATAGAGCACACAGGGTATTAAATCTATGATGATCATTTTTATCTGCTAGTCTGGCAGTAGCCTTAAAGCTCAGTTATGATCTCTCATTACGTGGTCGTCATCGCATTGCGTGGGAATTACGTATTAGACAATGACATGAGCCTCGGCGCCGTTGATTCTATCAGTGAATTCCTCGATGTCCAATTGTCCACTCCAGATATCGTACATTGTGTAATTGCAATGCACTGGTGCATAATGCATTATCTTTGGTATATCACCTAACTGTTAAGTCAGTGGAAGCTCCTTCACGGACTACTAACATTTAATTTAAATGAAAAAATAAAAATAATTACATTAAAAGAATGTTTGTCAGAAATGTCTATTTGAATTTAGAAAATTTTATATTGCTTTTCAAAATAACTAAAAAATATGTAAAAAGAATAGAAAATATTAACTCTTCCAGATTCGTTTCAGGCTCATAATAATATTAGAACTACCGGTTTAAGAGTTATTTAGTAGGTACTTTCTTTGTATATTATTAAATTGATATACATTGTATGTTTAACATTATGTAGAACTACGTTAACTATATTTATTATGTAAAAAATGAATATAAAACACTCATGTTCATTTCGATTGCATGGATGGAAATAATGCAGTAACAAATTCTAGGAATACTGTATTCTTAGACTGCTATTTCAATATAAGAGGAGACAATTTACAAAATTGCTTTTCTTATCTAACAAACTATCCATACACACATACAAAGACTATATACTATTGTGCATATGCCGGGTAGTACGTGGACGGTAGGAGGAGGCCGCACGCAATTCTATTCCCCGAAGAGGAAATCGTTACGACGGTAAATTGGGCCCTAACCACTACTTTGAACTGCGAACCGTCCTGTCACGCAGATGTTATTTACTCTGGACTTTTTACCACTAAATAATGGGTAAATCGATTTTGATACTACATTGTACAATTGTACAGAATAGTGATGTGTGCACATTTATTTCAAATAGTTGCTTAGTAATTAAAGTAATGATTTTTATTCGAATCATTTGAAAAAAATACAAAAATAACATCGCCGATTGTGATTTTCATTATTCTTGTATAAACATAAAAACTTAAAAAAAAACCGGCTTAAAAAAACACTAAAGAGTAAAAAATAACTGATTGGTAGTTTTCATTTACTATAGATACCTAATCAGATATTTTTGAAGTCGGTGTGCTTTGATTTGTATCGGCTGGTACCGACTTCGAAAATATCTGATTAGGTACCTATAGTAAATGAAAACTACCAATCAGTTATTTTTTACTTTTTTTTTTTTTTTTTGAAATCGGTTTTTTTTTCTTCAAAAGTTTTTATTTTTCCCTTTTTTGTGTAGACATAGTAGTAGCAAAGTACGAAGAAAATATTTTAATAAAATATTCGCTTAAGCCATTTAATACCAATTTTTATATGAAAGCTTACAAACTAAAATTCGTTTCTATTAGTAACACCAAAAAATCTGGCACTGAAATCCGATTCTAACGTATTGGGCTTGTCAAATCAAACAAAATAAGCCCAAACTCAAAGTATTTACTATTAGTCGTTGAAGAGTTCCACCTATCTACCTTCTCGCCTTACCATCAGATCAGGTCGACGATACCGAATCACTGCACTATCAACGGTAATAGAAACACTTGCAAAGTTTCAAGTCAATGTGACCAATTAGAAGTAGGTTACATTTATCATTAGCTATTTTTCCACCCTTATAGGTGTTTTTTTTTTTTTTTTTTTTGAAATTTAAATGGGACCAATCTGGATGTATACACTTACAAACAACACAAAAATTGTCGAATTGAGAGCCTCCTTCTTTTTGAAGTCGGTTGAAAATGGATATGCACTCAAAGGTCTCAAATTTATAAAGAAAACTCCAGAGTTGTTTTATTACTTTTTGAGTGATTTCGAATAAAGTTTATCATTTTATGTAAAAAGTAGTTATACTTAGAACAATTTGCTTACAGCTATAGTTCAATAGCAATCACATATATCACATATGTGATATATGTGATTTCATATCCATATGTATATTATTGTAAATATTTGCTTTTTTCGACTTTTTTAAATGTTACAATCCAATCCAAATCCCAAGTGATTTAAGAAAAATATTTAAGTTTATTACTCACATCATATCAATAAAGATTTATGAACGGTAAATTAGGAAAGTTATTGCGTTATGAGCATACAGATTTGATTGCACCGTCGTTTTCTAGAAATAGCGCCATAAACAAATTCATAAGTAGGCTATGCTCTCATTTTATGCGTTTTTAAAGGGCCCCCCTAAGGTCGCGGGAAGTGAAACGTGGCGTAAAACACACCCTCGCAAAAAACAAGAGGGAAAGGATAAAGCTTGGGAAATTTTAAAGTGTCACCATTAATGTTTACATATAACGAATATGGCAAATGCTCAACAGATTTTAATTTAAGAAAAAATAACAAAGGTTTCTCTAAAATCTAATTTATTTTCATATAAACACAAAATTGACGTGTATTAAAGTGCTATTGGAAAATATGTAAGATATAAACAGCAAGTGACTTTAATTAGCAACCGTAGTTAGGTGGATATAAAGCCTTGCAAGTCTTAAATATCAGCGTAGCCCACAGCCACCCTTGAACTCTGCTACTTAGACCATGATTACTCGAAAGTCTTGACACAAATTGCATTGTCCTTATGTGATTTACTTCATAATATTGTATTTTACCTTAGAGGAAATTCACACTTGAAGATCACATAGGTTAAAAGTTTAAAAGTTACTATATTGGAATATATTTTTATTTTTGTACAAGGCATAATTCCTAAAAATATTTCAACCAAAAAAAGCATCCCATATTTATTGCCAGAAAAGTTTATTCCAATGAAGTAAATAAACTCCCAAAGATATATTTTTCTGCTATTGTGAATAGAAAGAAGTTTTTAAAAACAAACAAAAGTTATTTTATATTATTTTTTTTTATTAAAAATAACAAAAAGAAACAACACTTTTGACGTACTATAGATGCATATGTAAAACATTGCTTCTACAAAGGAAATTACATTTCATTGTCCATTCACATATAAAAACGTACAGAGAATTTTAATTCGACGAGCGACCCATACACATTAAAATAGGTTTAACCGCCAGCCGTTCCACTCTGGAAAAAATAAAATAAAACAAGAGGCGCGATCACACCATACCTCCCGGGCGCGCCGCAAATTCCACGGAAAAAATCGTATTTCGTACGTGGTTTGTATTTTAATTGACATTCAAAGGCAAAAACGGTACTTTCAGGGCTTGCGAATATTTTTCGAGTACACCTAGAAGGGAACTGGATGTTCAGTATAGAAGATCCATTCCATTGTATATCATGAAAACCATTCTAAGATATATATTCATATGTATATGGTTCTGATAGTGAAAATGTATTTCTTAATAAATTATATTCAAAAAAGTTAAATAAAATAATATCTAGTATCTTCCAACAGTCTAACAAAATGTGAAACTTAAATTATAAGAAAAAGCAAAATCGTTTCTTTTTTCAATTTTCATCCTCATTTATAAAAACATGAAAACTGTCCCAGCAATAAATTAAAACATGAAAATATTTACATTTTCAGTAAGTTATTTATTATTTCATCGTATTGTTATTAAGCGGAGTTCATGACAATTTTAATAACTTTATTGTTGAGTCGACATTACGTGCTATACACTCCATGATGGCTGCTAAATTACAATAAACAATTTCGAGCGCTCATTATTTTCGCGCTCATCACGACTGGGGCTTAAATTATTCGACACAAAACCGCGGTAATGTCGAACGTCCGCGAATAATTGAGAAATAACCACGAGACAGCCTCCTCCTCCTGTTACATTTAGTACGGCGTCTCTCTATTTGGCGCAACGTTGAACGATTAGACGGTGCTTTATTGCTGCGTCGTTACAAATGACCTCGGATTCTTTGTTAAAGAGCTTACACTTTAGAATCTACTTGGATAATTTTATATTTATTTTATAGAAGTAACATTTAGAATGCATAGATTTATTTAAGTACATATTCTTTATTTAAAAATAGAAACTGAATTATTACTCTCAATTTTCAGATTTCGTTATGCTTCGTGTGGGAATCCCAATAAATATCACAACTATACGGCAATTGCAAGAACGAAAGAGCATATGATTGTAAACATGCTAGCACATGCCGCGAAACAAAAAAGTAAATCGATATATGAATGATTGCGGCGTGAGTGGGTAACACCGGCAGCGATGCAAGAAATATGCAACACCGCCGCGCTGCCCCTCGACAGTAATCCATTGGTGCGCAAGATAAAATGCGAAGAGTTTCCTGTCAGAGGAAAACAATCAACGCGAATTGGTATGGGGGTTCGAGATGAAATGGAAGAAGATTTCGCAGTGAAGACGAGAAACACACCGCCAATTGGACATGCGCCGGGACAAGAACATCCGCGCATGGAACATGGCGGCAACGGTTTCTGGCTTGCAGCGGTCACAGCTGCTGGGGGACCCCACCCTATGCTTGAGACCTGCACGGAGACCGGCTTTATCAACAGTCAACCATCGATGGCAGAGTTCATGACGGCACTCCCACAATTGGGTGGTGGTGAACTGAGTCCACAGCACACACCTCCTGGGTATGCTCCTGACCTGCCATCACCAGGAGGTGGCCTTAATGTTCCCGAGTATCCATGGATGAAAGAGAAAAAAACGACGCGAAAAAGCAGCCAACAAGGTGAGCTACTATGTATAATTTCATAATCTTATATAGCCATTTGTAGTCCTGGGCTCTTTATAATTTCATGTTTAGGGTTTAAATTGCAAAAACTACTAAATGAATAAAATTCATAGTTCTCATACAATGGAAAATTTTGTTTTGTAAGTGCGACTAACTGCTATGTTACTCACGTAAGAATTATTATGTGCCTTTCAACAGCAGCAACAAATGGCCATTCAACCATTGTGTTCTGGTTCACGGTCCCAGAGTTTCTTTAATGAACATCAAATTACTCCGAAATATATTGAATTGTATGGCGCGACGACGTCTCGTGTCTGTAACTGTTTTTTTTATAGTGGGTGTGGGAGTGGTATCGCCGGTACGCTGGTGGTATTATTTTACCCAGCGACCCGCCACCGTGCCGTGTAACGGAACGAAATATTCGATATGCACCATGAACACAAATTATAAGTGAGAACATTTTAGAACATAATTTTAGTAGACTTCCACAATTATAAGGATAACAATATTTTCTATAACTTGATAAAACAAGACATTTTTTCTAATAAGTTTTATTTTTCTATTTATTTAATATATTGAAAACAAGACAAAGTATCATTTATCTTTGATATTAAAGCATTTGAAGCATTTGAAATAACAGTTTCTTGGACTATATCCAAAACTTTGCAAAACAAAAGTGGTATCATCATTATAACAGAGTTAAAAATCTAAAAATTTTCATATTCGCAACATATTTATATTTCGCTTGTCATATTTATAGATAATTTTGATAGATATGACATATATAAGATAAATAATAGATATGACATATATAAGATAGATAAATAAAAAAATAAAACTTTCAGAATGACGGAATGGTCTGTTAACACTCAACTTACAATAGTGTTACGCTACTTCGTGTGATTTGATATCGAAACTGAATACTGATCCCAAAATGTTATTCATATAATATTAATAAAAAATACAGTGTGATCCCAAATAACGGCGAGACATAGAACAAAGCTCGTGCTACATGATCCATCATCATCCGTCGGCCGTGAGAACGCGACCTCACCATGTGGGTCTATGTTTAAATTGCGTTATGTTCAATATGCGTTGCATTATGCCATTATAATGTTAAAATTTTGATTCTTATGAAATTGAACTATTTTTTGTAAATTTTAAATTAAGTTTTATACATGGACATATGGACGTTCTAATTAAATTAATTTAATTTAATCTATGACTAGCGACTCACCCTCGCTTCGCTCGGGTTCGTCCCTAGCTTGGATATAGTAACATGGATATAATAGGGGTTAAAGTATGAAATTGCCAATTTGTACTGAAAAATTGACATTCGTTTTTTTTTTAATTTATGTTAAATTAAAAAAAATATTTAATCAAAATAATTACCATTATCATCTATACATTGCTGCCATCTAATAGGAGGGTCATTAATGCCTTTGCGATAGAACTGTGGTGATCTAGATTCGACAAACTGTGTGAAAGCATTTTGTACTGCCTCCGGAGAAGAAAACTTTTTATCACGTAGAAAATTGTCCAAATCACGAAAAAAATTGTAGTCCGTTGGAGCAAGGTCTGGCGAATACGGAGGGTGACGAATGGTTTCTAATTGCAGTTCCTGTATCACTCGAATTTTCGAAGTATCCATCTTTCTTGTCTAAGTTGAATAAAAAAAACAACTGAAAGTCGATAATCGAATGTTTCACATTTTTAAAAGAAGAACTACATAGGTACCAGGTGAAAAAAGTTTCACTCAAAAATCTCAAACCAAGAAAGTTCTACGTCAATTCGAAGTACCTATTACAATAAAACGGCAATTTCATACTTAAACCCCTATTAGTTTTTTTTTTTTTTAAGTATTAAAACCTTCCGTGGACCTTAAGGAACATACAAAAAAATAAATTAGCTGAACTGGTCCAACCATTCTTGAGTTATGCGCTTACCAACATTCCTTTTTATTTATATAGATACATAATTTTAATGCTTTTGATAGTTTAGAAATTAAGCAGCGATTCATAATATTCAAATGTTAAAATAAAAAACTTATGTTTCTTAAAAAAAATGTTTTCAATCTAAGAAAAATTAACGAAATAAACTTCGATTCACCAGATTCATGAATGCTTCACAAGGTTTCCAGTAGTAATCATGTTATAGCAATATTTTCATATTTGAGTACAATTACCGCTGCGGACAGGAGCTGCCTCCCGCAGAGCTCGCTAGGGGGCCGCAGTGTTGAACACCGCGTTAGCAATGACTTGGAAGACATGTAAAAAATTATTGCCACACCACAAATGTATTCAATAAAATTATCCCTTTATGTTAAATATTAGATCAATACTAAACAATATTTATATATTCATTGGGCGCGGACTCTGTCACGTCGGAAGGTCGATAAAAGTAACTGATGATGTTCTCCTGACCGATTCCGGCCACGGCGGCCAATCTCATTGAGACTAGCCAACTGCGCAGGAGATATTATAGTACACAAGTGTACGCGCAGACACAAGTGCACTCTCTATTCCTGTCACTCTCATACTCCAGTGGGACGACTACTCGACACGACCGGTGAGAGTTAAGGCGCAGGACCGACGGCTTTACGTGCTCTCCGAGGCACGGGGGTGAAACACCGCCAACTTCCCAACTCCGGGCTGTTACTGAGGCTTACTATACAGAAAGACTCAATAACTAAACTTGGCCCGACCCGGGACTCGAACCCAGGACCTCAGGATGTGCAGCCGTACATGCTAGCCACTACACCACCGACGCAGTTAAAGTAACTATGTATTCCAGGATATAGCAATCCAAACATTTAAATACATTGAACTGTTACAACTAGTGGTGTGACTGATATATTAGTATTCGCTAAGAGATTAGTAATATTGAAGGATCTGTGAATTATTAATCTGACAAATTCTGATATGCTAATATTTCATATTCACATAATCTCTGTGATAACCATTCAAAATAAGTCGGATAATATCATTCGGATTCATTGTCAGTTAAGAGTCTCGGATTCGTCAAGGGAACGTCAAACAAAAAATGATCTTATTACTTGCTAATACGATCATAGTGTACCTACACATTAATTTATTACCATAGATGACAAATAAAATTTATTACGAATAGGTATTACATGGTATTACTATATTAGTTCCAATATTAAATACTTAGTAACAAACCTACTTCAAGTAATATTGAACAGAAGTACGATACTGAGATAAATTTCACTAATATTGAAGTATTAGTTAAAATATTATAATATTGCCAGACGAATATATTAATATTACCTAACCCTGAGAAATACCGGTATTAACCCATCTATAGTTACAACGTAAAAACATAACAAACATTCATTTACTTAAAACTTTCGTGCTTTATTGGTGTAATTTTAACTGTATTTAAGCCGTTTTTCTTTACTAAGGAGACAGAATTGTATTTTATTTCTCATTCAGGAAACGTACGATCTTCGTACTCACAATATACGGCGTAGTACACAGTAGTAATCAAATATTATTTCAGCATAGCTTTATAGTATTAAGAAATAGATAAACCATTCTCTCCTAAAATAAATATATTTTTATTAACTTTAATATAATATACATTGTACTAAGCATTGAAATATTTATATTATGTTTAAATAAATAAATGTAAAACAAAAAAAAAACAAGTAGTCTACATCCGCTTGTCTTCCGACCGTAACAAAACAACCAACAAAATGAAAAGATATTTTCTATGATTGACAACTTCCTTATTTTTTCCATAAAATAAATTATCATATAACTTTTATATATACCTAATTATCCTAAGATTTTATCAGTACAGTTACAAATTTCACATAAATTTTGTTTTAAACAGGAAAACGAGCATATGATCTACTATAAAATATAAAGCGATTTTCCTTTCTATAAACTAACCTAACGTATCTTACAAAATAATAAATAAAACTACGTCTTTAAACATTTTTTTTAACCAAATATACCTACTTTAGATTTAAAAAGTAAATTAAATTAAACTAAATAAATTGTCAAACAATATTGGATGTATACAATTTTGCAGAATTCGTGTTCGACGGGCTTATTCTTTGATAGTAGAGATAACGACGGCGTGGCGTTGGGTAATCCGTCACTGTCACCGCTATCGAGCGGTGCAACGCTGCAGCCAGACGCTAAACTTAGATATTGGATTCACTAAGTTTTGACTGATTCTCTTATGTGGCTGCGACGTTTCAGACTTCATCTTTATGTTGACTTTGAGATTAAATTTGGTATGTGGGAATTCATAAACCATAATCTTTAATCATTACAAAAGAAATCATAATATGCAATTTTTTAACATTATAAATACAATAATAAAAATACTAATTTTGTAATGAGCATCGCGTCTTATAAACAATAAACATGTAACATAATCGGAAAACTCACAATATATTAATATTTCGAATAGAATCATAGTAAAGGTTCTTTGTTCTTTCCCTTGAAGGTAGGCACTAAGGGACATGAAACAAATCGTTCACACAGCCACGCCCCCGGGCCTATCTCGGGAATCGAAATTAAAAGGAACGCTCGCTCGATCGATCATTCGATTCATCTTTAATATGAAAGCATTATTTTTGCACTGTCTCAATTTGTTCGCGGTTGACTGACGTGATATGAACCCAATTTATAAGCTTTATTTCGATCAAAATAGCTATAATGAAAAAACCGACATGCAATTTCATATTGCAGCTGTTGTTAGTAATATAATGAATTATTTTTACTGCCCTCAGTATTAAAAGTAAATAGCTTCGCTATAAATATAGAGAGAATTAACTGAATTGAATTAATATCCACATAAGTAGTTTCCAGAATAAACTTGGAAAATGGTGTAAATGTTAAGTTGCGTGTGCCTGAACATGTAATTACTGAGTTGTTTTATATGTCGACACGAATAAAAATAGTGCCTTGCTGTAGTGTCGAAAACCCCACTCTATCTTGAAATGAAATTCACACATTGGCCTATTAGTATATTTCTTTTAGATAATTCTTTCATTTTATGTTCCTTAAAAGTGGTATACAATATATGTGTTTTTTTTTAAGAATTTATTAATTTTACAGATATAATGGGTGGTCGTATTGGCCCATAATTTGTATAGCTATATCTGATTGGCGCAATATTGTTAAATCACGGGTCTAATGCTCGCATGATGTTTTATCTTCACTATTTAGATATTCAGTAGAATCTGGTTGAAGAACAAAGCATGGCTTGGTTGAATACTCATTCACTCACAATGTTCTGTAGGCTGATGCAAATCAGAGAAATAAGTCAATTCAACATGTTCTCTCTGTCTCGCACATAGAACTTACTACCGACTACTGACTTGAATAAAAAGGGTCACTTAATAATCATAAACTTAGAAGTTAATTTTGACAGTTGCCTGGAATTTGCTAGAATCATCTGTAATATTTTCTATTATGTTCACTTTCAACGTTTTGGACGTACGTGAATGTGCATTTACTGAACACCTTGCATTCCATCCTTCTAGTATCATAAATAAAGAAGCTTACGAGCAATGTTTAGATGAATATGAAATTACTTTTGTCTTCGTAGCAGATGAATATTGCTTTATCTGTTGTTGTTTTGGGTGAAGTAGTAAATAGTTAAGCAAAATACTCATGGATAGGATATCTCTATCATGCGGATGTCTCCGTACAATGGAATTCAAATCGCAAAATTTTTAGCCCCTCGCTAGACTGCTTCAGAAAATAAGCTTTCATCGCTCTTAGATGTGCAAATAAAACAAAGTATCACGATGTGTACCTGACGTCGACATATTTCTTAATTCTTTTGCTATTTACAAAAACTGATTCTCTATTTACATCACTGGCGAGTTCTCTTATCGTAAAATATTAAAAGTATTATTAAAGGTTTATCTTTTAGTACTCAGATGTATTAAAAACAATGCAAAATTGTATATAGTTTATACGTCTTGGTTCATATTAGGAACACGTGTCGCAGATATGCTTATAACTGAGTGTGACATTAACTAAACTTAATAAATAAATCTGCGATTTAGCAAGGACCAATCGAGTCCAAGGTCTGCAATCTTTACATAATTTCTAATATTGTCATGTATGTAAGGGAAATAGAAAATATATGCTTAAATACTAAATACTAAATTATATTACAAAAATCAATGGTTGATTTTTTAGATCCTAATAAAAATATTTCATGTTAAATGTATTATATTAAATGTGAAATAAAATTAACAAACACTCACAACATTATAGTAATAGTTTCATAAAAAACCAATTACAAAATTCTAAACAATTCCACGAAAGATTGATCAATTTGATTTGATTGAACGTATATGTATGTAAATTTTTAACGGAGCTTAAAATGATTTCCAGCGAATGTGGTGGCAGTGAAATCGCGTGTAGATAGACTGTAACTAAACAACAAACGTTCACCGTAACGTGAACATTATATGTAATGATGATTGCTGGGAATTTTGTTTATCCTTATATAATGTATTGAATATTGATTACGACACACTCTTCTTTATGTTTGCATTATTATAAAATAAATGGCCTTTAGCAATACTATCTTAAATAAAATATTAAAAAAAATGATAGTTACGTTTAGTTCATGTACGAATACAACCTGTAAATACTTATTACTTAAGCTATGTAGATTATTTTTGAAATCATAAAATATGTAACTTAGTAAAAAAAAAATGGTTTGGCAAAATAATATAGTATGTATATTTTGATTTTTCTTTGAATTTTACTATAAAAACCGTTGCGGATGTAATACTCGGGCAAATCTAATAGGCAGGTAGATTTTTTCTAATACCACTACAGATAGATACAGCAATAAATCTTTTGGCCGGTGCTCTTTGATTTATGTGAAAAATGACCGTAAATTTGAGGTTAGGTCGGTCGTCACGGGGCGGGTCCTCCGGCGATCATAAATGTCTCCCACCAATTACGTGTTGAACACAGTCAGATAACTTTGAAATTGCCTCTGAACTCCGGATTTGGATATGAACTAGAAGAAGTTACTTAATAATGTTAATGATTCTTAAATATGTGGGTAATATATAAAATACAGGAAATGGGTCGACGGTTTTATTTTTCTATTCCTTTGTATAAAAGGAATTAGGAATAATTGCAATAACTATAACAAGTAGGTATAAGTACCTATTTACTGTTTTTTTAGTTTAGTTATGCGTAATAATAAAATCTCTTTTTGATATATTATCAAAATAATCAACTTGTTAATTTACTTACAATGAAACAATAAATTGAAAAAAACTTTTAAAAGTTTAATTAGAAACAAAAACTTATTCTAAATATTAACATAGATATTCATAACTGCTCTTCATAACAGTAACTAACATCAATCATCAAAACAAACCTAACTGAATGGCATAAATCACATTATTTTCTGTATAATCACAGTTTTCATTGGCTGTCAATACATCGGCGGTATGATTTACCGTAACACTTTCACCGCTATATCATTGGGAGGACATAAATCAATGGAGCGTCCCGCGACTCGTTCCTTTATCGTCCCGTGCCGATCCGCTTAGCACCGCTTGTAAGATACGTGTTAACTGAGTGTTTGGTGTATTTTTGGTCGGAAAAGTACTTTAAAATATTAAACTACATTTTTTTTTTCAAAAATGTAATAATTTATAACAACGTTTTTAAATTCAAAAATAAGGAAAACGTTTTCTAATCTGTTCATAGATACATATTTAGAGAATAAATACATACATATAGAATTAAAATGAGTAATTATTATATTAAGTACTTATTATTTTGGATGCATGTAGTTATACTCAAACTTTCTGAATTATATAAAACACAAAATACAAATATGTACTTTTATATGTTATTTCAAGAATCAAAGTATAATTTTAATTAGCAATAAAAAAAATCTTTTATAGTTAAATTAGTTTATAGTTAAAGTTTAATAATACAAGTTAAAATATATCAAAAATATTGAAATATACAGTCAAAAAAAATACATTCACTTTTCAATACAACATTTCTGTCAATAGTCAAATTAGCGTGACCGATTCCTTTCAATGCAGTACGGGAGCCGCAAACAAACACACGTAATCCGGCTGAGCTGTAAAGAAGCAATCAATAAATCACTTTCACTGCTTGGGCGCCGCTCGAGCCCTTTGTCCCGATTGTCGGCACCCATGCTACAGCAATTAGACAGTTACCTGTGCCTAATCCTATTAAGAATGGTGAGAGACAGCGTCAGCGTGGGCGGTCATTGAAAATCGATGTGTTTTAATCACACGACATAAAGTTTTAGTCTATTCATAAGGACTTTAAATTAGAATCAACATATTAAATAAAAATATCTTTTCGGATTATTTCGCGGATTTATTTTTATTTTTTGTTCCCGACGTTTTGAATGATTTACAGCATGGTCACGCAAGAGACTAAGGTTTTAGACATCTCAAAGGCGTTATATACTTGTTACAGAAACGTCCGGAACCAAAAATCAAAATAAATCCACGAAATAATCAGAAAAGATAGTTTTATTTAAAACTAGCGACTCACCCTCGCTCGGGTTCGTCCCTAGTTACGTTTTAACGTATAGCTCAGAGATGAGATATTTTCCCGCAGTAAAAATTATCCTTTATGTTGACCCAGATAACCAGCTATCATCATACTAAATTTCATGAAAATCTATCCAGTAGTTTTCCCGTGATGCGGTTACAGACAGACAGACAAAAATTCTAAAAACTATAGGTTTGGACTCTGTATTGATAATAATGTCTATTTCAATAAGATTTTCAAAAAAATATTTAATGTACATATTCGACTCAGAATTTATTATATGTATAGATATCAATTATTCACGTAAACCTAAAAAAGCAGAATCAACATAGTCGAGGATTGTAGGCAAGTCTAAACCTATAGCGAGGATGAGTCGCTAGTGCTTTATATAGTAAATGTAATAACGTATTCAAATACATATATTAATGTACGCTAACGATAGACAACGTTTGCTAATATATACCTATTCAATGAATATTTGTTATACGAAAAATTGCGATTATATTTTATCCTTAAGACTATGAAAAGACATTTATGTAGGTAGGTACATAGCTTAGCTTTTTCATAAAATAAAAAATTCGAAATTAAAAATATTCGTATATATTATTTTAATAAATAATATTAATTGATAGTTACCAGTCCATTAGGGCAATATAAAATATAAAAAGGTACACATTATTATTGTTAGGCTTATAAATCAATAGAGATTATGATAAAACCATCATCCTTTAACACCACAATACAAATCTGTTTATGAAACAATTTTCTCATTTAACGCGGGATTGTTTAGCACTTTGCACCCCTACCCTTAAGAGAGATGTTTGCTGTAAACTGATTTATCATATCAGCGAGACTTCCAAACAAGCATCATCTTACACGCATAAACCCTCGTATCACCACAAGTACAAATGCAAGCCATTTACGTCATAATGATGATAAACTTACAGCACATATTCGGTTAACCAACTCAACATATCTCTTATAAACAGTTTCTACACAACTGTCACAGCTTCTTCTTCATTCGCATACTAAATTAGATTGTATCAACTTATGCGTTAGGTTCATATTCATTTGATCGACATTGTCGGTTAAGCTCTTTTACCAAAAGTTCCGTTGACATGGAGAAGCTTCTCTGAGACAAGGGTACCATGTATCGTGTTGTCCGGTTTCCGGACACTAGCTCGCCGGTAATTAACTAAGTTTCTACTTAACATGAATATTTATTGATCAAACGTTAATCTTGCGAGAAAATTATAGTAACTTTCAATTTAAATAACTTTCTAAGTTTAAACCGTCGTTAAGATGCCTAGAAAATGAAATTAAAGTTTTCATTTAATGGGAAAATAGCAACAGGATTGCTTATAATATAGGTACATAACTTAAGAAAAAAGAATAATTATCCTAAGAATGGCGTTGAAAAGTATTTTAACTAACAGAAGTAAATGAAAACTTGAAATACGGAAAATGAAATTCATTACCTTGTTACCCAAGCACTTGGTAATAGTATCTGTAAAATACATTCTACATCCTAATGAAACCTCAAACACATGTTCCGACACCATATAAATCATGAACATCTTAAGGCAGTGAAATCTGTTTAATCATCTCAGCTATTATTAATAACGCCTTTGAAATTAAACAATAAATTTGGGGCTAATCGCGCGTAGCCGCCGCAAAGCAACCGAGGCTGGCTGAGTCAACATTTATAGAGACAAATTGTTGCAGCACTAGCGCGGCCTCGATATATTAATCTTGAAGCGACACTACGCCCGCGCCCTGCGACACTTAACTAAATGTTCTGAAACAGCATAAAAAGGTAGTTTGTTAACTATATGTTTGGCGTACGAAAACTTTTTTGTAATATATTTTGTTGTTTGTTTTGCTATTTTCTCTTATAATATAATTATAATATTAGTTTTTATGTATATATATATATATATATATATATATATATATATATATATATATATATATATATATATATATATACATAAAAATCTTTTATTTCTTTGTTGCGGCCATAGGATGTTACTGCAACCATTTCAGGTCTATTGAGGTCAGGTCTTGTTGAACTAAACATTTTAGGAGTACACTCCACTCTAGATTTTTTTTCCCTAGATGAATACATCGCTTGTGCGTAAGAGATCTACACTCCCCCAGAAAATGATAAAGTGGGGGTCACTCAGCCTTAGGTTGAACATATCCTTATTTAAGTAGCAGTTTCCTATTTTAAAACACGTATTCATAAAGATACTTTGAGCTAGACTTTTGGGTATACCACAGAGGATCTCCGGTCCCAGCTGAATCCCAAGAGCTCCCCCTCTTGCAAATTCATCGATACTGCCAGTTATACCTACATGACCAGTACCCATCTTACAACTACCCTATTCCTATTTCCTAGTGAATTTAATCGATCCATGCACTTCTCTACTTGCCTTCATGAGAATATAATATAATAAATTTTAATATCAAAAGTGACATCGGAAGAAAGTAAATTTTTGTATTAAAAGACATCTTATAAACGATCGAGCACACTAAGGCTAGCGTTATCACGGCGGGACGGGACAGGACGCGGGAGTGATAGGATGGTTTTCTCCCCATTTCCCTCGCATGATATATTGTACGCGGTGCGACACAACTATTAGTGCATCCGTCATTAGTCACCGTCAGCACAACGTTTAGCCACTGGGGTCTGCATAAACAACTACATTTCGTCTTACTACACGTCTTATTTTTGTTTACGATAAATTTATATCAATTTAATTTAGGAAATTGTGGCTATATACATATACTTATTAACAAAAATATTATAGTATTATTACCATGTATTGTCTTGGTTAATAATGCAAAATTCTTAAATATATGATCCAAACTAATAATAAAATACTAATTGCATCAACTTATACAATTAAATATTATTTATGTAAACAAATAACATAATCATAGAAGGTAAGCATTTCTTCTTTTTTTATTATTCTATCATTATTATTATATTATTTGTAAATTCCCAATCGAGTTGAAGATACAATAAAATTATTATTTTAATACAATACCTACACCAAAACTTGTATTATATTAAACGCATATACTTTAGTACATATATGTATCTTTAATTAAAGTAACACCTTCTTGTTAAAGGGAGGACTTTGGACTTGTTACTATTTGAGGGACCATAGTCAATTCTTGAGGGTGTTAATTGTGTGAGACTATGACGCGGACGTACCTACTAATGAAACTGATCCTTTAGGCCTTCCTGAAAACAGATGATACGTATAATATATTTTATTACAATTATTTGGATACAATTGTTTTTTTAAACGTATTTAACTCACATTCTAATTATGGAATTGTAATAGTTTTAAAAATACTAAAATACATTACATTTTAATGAATAATACTTACAAAAATAATACCAATTATTATTTTTTAAATCATATAAAATATTTTTTAATAACGTTATTCATTTTACTGCAATTGTTTACGATAATTAATACCACGATTAGCCTGAAAGCTTTTTAATAGTTATTAGGTTTAATTTTAAACAGTGGATACATTAAAAATTGAAATAAACCTAAACAAAAAAGCACACTTATATCCTTAAAACGATTACAATATCGATTTTACTAGGGTCTCGTTGAAACCGTCATTCAGTGAAGGGTGTTAATTCTCTAAGACGTGCTAATGAAAGCGACTTACGCTTCTAGATTATTTAACCAGATAACAGCGAAAGCAACCATACCATCTATTTCGTCGCTTACTCAACTAATATAAATCATTATCTACATCTCACTTATAATGAAACAGTAATTGAGAAGAATTAGAAGATTCAATATTTTAGTAAAAAAATATTTCGAGATGACAAAAATCCTTCGGCTGAAGCAATGGCTTTACAGCTAAGCTTAAGTTAGCGGTTTCAATTTTTAAATCACTATCATAATATAACAACAGTCCATACAATAAACACAATGACTTCACTATGTCAATAATTATATAAATAATATCCAGTTATATAAGTAAGGGAATATACTTACAATATATGTATAAGACGTGCTAATGGGAACGACTTGTGTAACCGCTGATAATTCGGACCGATAGCCGTGCAGAAATCCGCAGGAAATTGGAGTTTTGCTGCTTTAACTACCAGTAGAAATAGAAAATATACATAACATATAAGAAATTACATTTTTATGGCCTAGGTATTAATAAATAAAAATCCACTCTTTTTTAAGAATAATAAAATGGTGTCATTATAAAAAATGAGCGCGACGTAATAGAACGTACCCTCGATCGTTATATCGAGAGGTTCGATACGGGAATCACTCCGCTTTGGAAATAATTTGATTTTAGCATATTAAGGGGAGGGCCTTTAAGGAGCATGTCTTAGCCACCCCGGTAATAACGAAAATGATGTAAGGTGTGCCCTTAATATCCATCGCGTCCGTATTTGCTTATCTATAGACGTGCGGAAGTATAAAAATTGTCAGAGGGTTATCACGTCTTATGCGCGTGTATGAAACACTTAAAGCTATTAATTTTAATAGCAAACAGTTTTTTTTTTGTATTAGATCTATACTTTCCAATTTACGCGCATAATGACGATAATTATTAATTGGTTTATTTAATTAAGCTCATATAATCTTTATGATACAAAGAAAACCTATAAAAGCTCAGCTTTATAAAAGCTTACATAAAAAAAAGTTTTTATGAAGTACTCATTGAAACCATTTTTTTGGAGTCATCGTTATAGGTATGTATTAGTAGCAGTTAGAACTATACATATTAAGTATAAATATACACAATATTAAGAAAATCATTATCCTTTCCTAACTTGTATTAAGCCCTTTTTAATGTCCCACTGCTAGGCACGGGCCTCCCTTCAATACGAGGGGAATCAGGCCATAGTCCACCACGCTGGCCAAGTGCGGTTTGGCGGACTTCACATGTCTTTCGATAACTTGTAAGGCAAGTGGTAATCATGTTAGAAATGATTCGCACATGACCAGAAATCAGAGGTGCGAGACCCGGGACTTGAACCCGTTTCACTCGGTTTCCCAAGCGAGCTTACCACTAGGCTACTACTGCCTTATTTCCTAACTTATTTACTTAAATTTAATAAAAGTTATCTCGCAACAAAAGCGACAAGAAACTCATTTAACTTTACGAATGTTCGCTAGAAAATAACTCTTAAATACTCTCAACGATTTTATTGTCTCCATTCCTTTTTACACGATACATTTATTTTATCTTTCAAAATGTAAGCTTTTCGCGTTGATCAGTTACGAAATCTTTACCATGAAACTTAGTTCACTTCAAAGGTGGGGCACAATCAAATGGCAGGAAGTATCTACGGAAATAAACATAGGTAGACTTGAGGGGTAGATAGAAGCGTTGAATGTTGCCGGCCTCGAAGACCTCTCAATCGGATGCTGAGGTACATAAATAAGAGTGGATGAAGGTGTTCCTTATCGGGTTATCACTTTAGTCTGTTGTGAAATGGTTGAATACGCGAGCATTTATACATATTTGAATATTTAATAAGCTACTAATAATGTCAGTTTGGTTTACATCTTATTTTCACATAACGTATAATTTATACCTATTAACTTTTATGAATGAAAATATTTTTAATTTATTTTATAATTTAATTTGATTGAGATGTGCTAATAGATTTGTAATAAAATTCAATTTTTACATTATAGTACATATGAATGAGGACAGCCATTTATATTTAAGTACCATTTATAACTAGTGTTCACATAGTCGATGAAATTCGACTATAATCATTATTGAAAATTCGAGGAAAACATATGTGAAAAGAATTTACCTATTTATATAAAAAAACGTACATAAGAAGCTATACTTCTTTGGCGTAACAAAACAAAAATAACTAAAGATTTCATCCCGTATGTCTCAACTCTAGCTAACTTCAACATTTCGCTTTCATCTAACTTCATCATGTCGTTTTTAGGCTGTCCGTGTGCGCGCGCATCGTAAAAAATTTACCCCCATATTTTTTTCTAAACGTGCCAAAAGAAGTATAACTTCAAAAAAACTAGCTGTTTGCATTTTTTTGTTTTCCATTTGTTATTCATAACACTAAAGCCCATTAATAGCTACTAAACAAAAAAAAGAAAATCGTTTGACAAACAGAGAAGAAAAGGTTATGAATGACTTTATCTTTGCTTATTTATATCTATGTCTATACATATAATAAAACTGTAGAGGTCGAATGTTTGTACATAGAAAAAAAGACTAAAAACCGAGTAGTATCTCTTAAACTGTAGGACTGGTTTAAATAAAATTTTACATGGCGGTATCTTATATCCTCGGTCAACATTTAGATACTTTTCATCACGGAAAATTAAAGAGTCCCCGTGGGAACGAGCAAAGCGAGGGTGAGCCGCTAGCGTATATATCAACATAAAATTAAGGCTTTAAATGTTAAATAATTATGTCAAAGTTTTATATTTAGAATGTAATATAATAACATCTAATTTATCCAAAACTTTAAACCTCCTAAAAGCGGTTTATTGAACCGCGAAGCATTTGTAATCGTTTAATACCCTCAATTCTTTATCAGCGCCGAGGGAATGTATTTACCGGGATTCACCCCCGCCACGCTCCGTAATGTATAACTTGATGAAAGCTAACTGATTATCTTCTCTATTTGTTATTTTGTTAATAGGCAAAATAAAGATATGCTTTTTCGAAAGTGCTCCTTTGTATAGATTTCGTAGTAAATAATTATTATGTATGTAGACAGTTATTATAGAATATATTGAAATTTTATTGATACAAAAAATGTTTTTCTATTCGATAGGTTTCTAGAATGAAATATATTATTGCGTATGATCCGTTCCATTATCAAAATTTGATACATGTCCAAATTCTGAGAAAATTTTATATTTATTCAATATCTTACAAATACATTATAACCCGAAGAAACGTCTAAAATATTTAAAATACATGTAATTAATGTCACAGTTTCTTTATCGCTATGATCTTCAACAAGTAATTTTCTGTAGCAAAATAATTCTGTCTGAAATCAAACTGAAAATAACATATAAAAGCAAACGATATAAACTAAGCCGCGCTCAATAATGACATCTTTTGCTTATCAGTTGACCATTACCCAAAATCGAACGCCTCATTACTCTGAGTCCGAACGCTATGAACTGATATAAAAACATCTTATCAACGTTTCGTTGCCGAAAAGAGGCTTCCATTGCCATATTTACTTTAAAAAAACCATAAATTCTTGACAGTTACAAAAATAAAAACATTTCCAATCTTATCGTATTCGATTTTTAAATAACGGTGCGCCATCGGTAGCTCTGGAGTACAGCTTTTTGTCCTTCCCCTTTTTTCCGGGTAAGAATTTCTTTTCGGCAATTTAGAGGCGAACAGATAATAAAGGGGCTCTAACTGCTTCGATCGCACCCTAATGAAAACTTGAAAACTCTTCATTTCAGTATCAATAACTTCTATTTCACAGCTGCACACATCCGATAGTAACTACTATTTAATAAGGTTTACTAGTTTTCAACTTCTGCATATCGTTTTGTTATCCTTGTTACATAATAATATTTACAGTGACAGTCGTAACCCTTTACTATTTATTAAAAAATAACCTCTCATTCAATAGCAATAATCCTTCTTTGAACAAGTGTTAATTTTAAAACCCAAGCTATGAGTTCGATTATCTCACTTGGCCAGCACTTGACCCAGTTAATGCGTTGGGAGCAAATCGAAAATCGATGTGCCAACGACCCTCCACTCCCGCGACTCCGGCGCTACAATACTATGAGTACAATGTTCCGCACTGCATGTCATGAGTAAGCAAAATCATTATTTATCTCATGTGTTTGAAATAGGCAAGTAGTGTTTATGCTTGTGAACCAAAAACATGCTTTATTTTAGGATGTAAATGTAAAAATAAAACAAAATAATCAAAAATATTGACTTGGTATATAGCTAGTTTTTTAATGAATTTACCTACTGAATAAAACTATAATCTTCCAATTAGGCAAGTTTATACGACTGCTAATCCATTGGGATTTTTAAGTAATTACTTAGCATCAAGTAATTGATGTCATGTTATCCCTTTTTTTTATTCATTCTGAAGACTCATTTTATCAATTTTTATTCTAATACCTAACCTCAGTATTCAACAATGTTTGACCTTCAATTGTACATTCCAAATATATTTCTCAATATAATATATGTACGTACACATCATATATGAAGCAATGCTCAAGGCTTTTCGAAGTTAAATGAAGACTATCAATATTGTTGCACAATGCATACGTGGAAAACATTGTAGTCTAGTGTGTGAAGTAATTAAAAGATAGAAGGCATTATTGCAAAGTTTATTATATAGTATTGACTATTGATATTAAAATGAGAATTTTCGCTAATTTAATCATTATATATATCATTTCTTTAAAGTTACCACCTTATTTATACAAATGATATATATAGGTAATCATGATATAAAAATATATAAGTTGATAAAGACAACTTGTCACTTATATATTTTTAGTATTAATTCATTAATATAAAAAAGAAGAAATTAAAATTAAGTTTTTGACTTGATTGGTAGATTTGAACATGCGTATATTCAAATAGACCAAGATTTTCTCAAGGGACAATTCATATATAAATGTAATAATCATAATAATTAACATAAAAAATGAAAAAGGTCATATTTACAACTTCTAACATCTATCTATCTAACATTTGCCTCTTTAAATACATTTCCGAATTGGTGTGTTTCTTCTATATTATTATAACTATACATACATAAAACATAGGTTTTTACTAATGTCGTGACGACACGGTGCGGATGCGATGCGTTTTTTTCAGCGGCCGGTTATTCCCCTCAGACACGTGGCGGCTAATTGCTCAGCTGGGATACCTAACGATAGTTTTCCATTTTAATATATGTAATTAGACTGATATTACAGACAATTTGAGATGTAAGATTGTAGTTTATACTTCATAGAGTGTGTTTATAAGAAATGTAGAGACAACAGTATTATGCAATTGTGTACTCGACAGTTTTTTTTTGTGATGTTATATTTCTAAAATAATAATATTTGATAGTAAATGAAATTCTTGATATGATGACATAAGAGAATTATTTTAGCTCGTTATTTAAAATTACTGTGTTTTTGTCTTATAATGTACCTAAGTGATATATACTATATGTAAGTCCATACCCAACTACGTAAGTTATTCTTTCGTCTACATATTTGGTGTATACATTAGATATATTAATGAGTATTAGTAAACTTTGAAAAGTAACATTTCGTCTCACGTAACAGCCAAAATTAACGAACGTACGCCATATTGAGATTGTTTAAATTGGGGAATTATTTACAAGCCGCTTTCGCACATGTCCTTTCTCGGAACCCGGGAACTTCTCCATGCCTATTCGAATTCCTGTATAGAGTAGAAATACGGCTTTATAGGAGTAAAATCATACTTTCTCCTCGAGGGGCGGCGGGGCGCGGTGTACTAATGACCGCGCGGGGCGAGGCGTACCTATACGTACAGAGCTACGTATACCGAACCACACTTTATATTGCGTTTAGCTGCCTACTCACACTCTTGTTCGACACACACACAGCCAACAGTTCGTACTTTTTATGATATTCCGCCGCACACTATTTTCTTTTTGATGAAAGGTACAACTTGCCATCAACTTGCAGCTCTTTGTTACGCTGCATACCACAAATGCGTATATATTTTAAACATTTCACGAGTTTCTCTTTAAATGTAGTCTAAATAGGTACCAACGTTTAAATAAAATGTTTATGTAGAAATAATTTACTGCAGTATACTGTCTTACACTCTACACTACGTGCATATATTAGTGTCGAGCTACTGATTAAAGAGCACTTAACACTTAGCTATTACAGTATCATATGGTTGCATTAGAAACAAACTATTTTATAATTATGCTAATACACTACCAAGTGTATATAAATGTACATGAAATATATATACAACCGTGTTAACCACTTTAGGTACAAATATAACCCTCATTTTTTGTTTCAATTTAACATAAATTGAATTGTTTCACTTAAGACCAATTAAAAGCGCCCCGTCATAGTTCTGCAGAGTCACGGTCGGGTATGCCTACATGTGTTGAGTCAAATATTCAAAAGTCGGTGTTTGATACTCGCTGACTCACGAACCCTGTGTCAAATCTCAATGGACATAACTGTTGTTTAGCATATGTTATAAGCTATTCTGTAAAAATACGCCTCATAAAAAACAGAAAATATTTTTCGCAAGCATCTGAAAATGCACAAGCAATCATTACAGGTAAAACTTTTCGTAAGTTCAACCATAATATGTTAGTGGTTCGAGACCATACATTGTGTATATAATAGTTATATATCTTTGTAAGTTATATGAAATACGTATGATAATATGTATAACAATTGTATGCTACCAAGTCTAGCTAATGATGGAGCCTGGAAAAAGATATTATATAATAGATGAGTAAAATCTACGGATTTGGGTTAATTTCATTCGTTTAGGCGTTCCATGAATGATTATAGTGGGTATTTCAATAGCGTTTTATTAATTTTCTAAAATTATAATAATTTAAAATACATTTTATATAAAAACATATAAAAATAGTTTTAATGTAAGTCAGTTAATCATAAATTCTCAAGAACTACATAGTATTTATTTACTAGAGTCCTATGATTACGTGGTCGTTGTACACAACGCGTCGTACAAGCCTCTTATTAGAGCACCGCAGGCTAGAGCTTCGTTGCTCACATTTATTTATATTTTACCTTACCTTACTATCTGATGTTATATATTGAATGTAACATTACAATTTATCTTTTTTATGTTTATAACAAAGTATCGTATATAAATGACAACATGTTCGGCTCAGTTTATAGTGACCCTACTTGCTGTGCCAGCGGTCGTGAGTTCGAGTCCCGCTGGGGTAATTCATTTGTGTGTTGAGCACGAATGTTTGTACTCCAGTCAATTAAATATATACATATTTATAATATGTATATATTTAAAGTTATATATGTATAGTGTATCAACTACCGATTATCTGTGTGAATCAGAAACTAGATGGTGCTCTGTGTTAATGTCCTAACATATAAAAAAATAGCATGCTTAAAAAAAGGACGCTATTTCGTAACTACTTTTTTATGCATTGCAATAAGTAAAGAATAACATAATAGCTAAATTGATATTCAAAAAAATTAGACGATCTTAAATATTATATATTTCAATTAAATACAGTGATAAGCCAAATTCAACGGTAAGCTAAAACAAACAACAGTATTTTATTATTTACTTCATATACTTATTTGTATACTTTATACCTATGTACATTGGTCTGGTATACGGTATAGATTTAATGAGGGTAATTATGGAAAAGTATGTAGGCAATTAAAATAGTGTGACAACTAAAAACAACAAATTATTATTGTGAATTAATCATTAGTTAAAATAAGACAAATATTATTCTATACTTTAATATCCTTATAATAATAAATTTAATAAGTAATTATATGTATTGTATGTATGTATATTGTATGGTATAAAATATATGTATTATTATTATTATTGTTATCTATGTATTTTATATACTTGTATGTTTGTGTTATTCATTATACTAAGATTACATATAGTATGCTATTTTTATATATACTGTGATTTCTTTTTTTTGGTTTTAAACTTTATTCCCATATTGCACTTTTCTGCTCTGCTAAATGATAAACTTTGTCATCTCCTAGGTTGACTGAAAGAGATCTCTTTTAGAGATACATAAGTCCACTTTTTGCCTTCAATTTTCTCTTAAAACTTGTAATTTATGTTTTTAATGTGCAATAAAGAATATATATAAATTATAATAGAATAAGCAAAAAAGACGTAGTGCACATTTCAACTTTAAAAAAATGTAGCATACGATATCCAAATTGTTATTGGAATAACGCATCATCCATCAGTTACACCGTCATAGGGGTGAGCGGATCGCAGAAAAGAAAGAGCGAGCTATAGAATGTTAAAGCGTGTCAGAAAGGAATGGGGAGGAAATTCTTAAATTTGCATAATCTGTTTAGGTACTTTATCATACAACCACGTGTCAGTGACTAGCGCAGTCGCGGATTACGGAGTTTGGATTAAATCGCGTTACGGGAATCCCCCGAAACAACTACTATATAAGGAAAAATCCGAAAAATGATAAAATAAGCTTAACAATTATAGTTTAACTAACATCATAAGAATGAATGATAGATTTTATATAAAATGATAAATATCACAGTGGCAGTCACGGCCGTCCAAAAAACGCTTAACTTGTCCCGCTACAAAAGGAAAAAGCCAGCGTCTTCCGTTCAGCCGGAGCCAAAGAAAAAATCTTCGCGAGGGACCCGAGCCTTCCATTTATCATATTCCATATTCATTTATTCGTCAAGTTCTGGATTCATTTATTCGTCATGTCTTGATTTCGTCTCATTTATTATTAAAAATGAACTGTCCAAAGCAGAACGTGAATACATTGGCCCGAGGCTACCGATTTAATCTTAGAATAATATTATACAGAATTAGATCAATTCTAAACAAATTTACCTATATCTTATTCGAATATTAAGAATAACTAAAAATGTAATAGGTACTTTAGTTTTAACCTTAATACATAAAATGAAATTAAACAGTTATATAGGAACTTTACTATTTTGTGTAAAGCCTACTCATATTCATGAATATTTATGATTTTATTGCGATAAATAGTGACAATTATCCTTGCTTCGCTCGTGTGCTTTTTTATATGTATAATTATATTACGCAGAGAGCTACTTCCTGGTCAATTTTTTTATAAAAAACCTATGTTTCATTCTAGGTCATAGTGTATTCATGTACTAAATTTTATCCAAATCTGTCCAGGCGTTTCAACGTGAAGAAGTAACAAACATACAAATACAAACTTTCGCATTTGTAATAGTACCTACTGTGGTTAAAAAATTGATACGAGGGACTTTAATTTAATAAATATAACATTAAAATAGTCTCATTCAAATTTTAATTCTAAATCCAATAACTCAAACCCAAAATAAAAAGTACCACCCTCTTTTCACGAGTACATGTAAAGTTTATCATCAAGGTCAGTGCTTACATATCGCGATCTCGACCCTCGACCGTGCTGACCTGGACCCGCGTGATTGATAGCGCCAGGGACAGTATCCAAACCGTAATTTTACATGACTTAAATTTGCTGCATATTTTTATATTATACTTTGCTAATGATAGATCACAAATATGAGATGAGTACCGGAACAGACTGTAACAGTGTAGGAATACTGTAGTAGAAACCATATTGATGTGGTAATATAATAAATGCATTCAGCATGCGAGTGCGTGTGTATGTTTACGACATCTCGCCGCGCTATAACAGCGTAACGTAAACGTAATATCCTGAATTAACATTTAAGTTGCTATGTTTGTCGATGTATTTAATACGCTAAAAGAACCACAGTTAAAAACTAAAGTTCTATATAATAGATATATCGTGTTATCCATATTCTACGAACATAATCTTTAGTGGTGACGAATCTTGTGGGTGGTTATCAGGACACAAATAATAAAGAATTCAATCATCAATACAGTTTAATGAGGTAAAACCCCAATTTTAAAATATAATTTATACATTTCAATTATAAACTTGAAACGGTTATTCTAATAATTTAACTGAGCAACGGATTCCCCGATGTCGATCATCGACTTTCAACTATAGTATCAAAACATAACTCTCTATGATCCATCATGATCAACCAACTTCACTAACACCACATATCTTCAATGAATGTCATGATGGCGTCTCGACCCTCTGCTCGTCATTCAAATTAATTCGGAATAAAAACTAAACTAAATAACACAGTAATTTTAAACAACAATAAAGTTTTACATTTTAGCAGAAAAAAATAAGTAAATCCTCCTCCGCCAGACATAACTATCATAACCTAATCTCTTCGTAATAGTGTACGCATGTCTACATGTTAATTGAGTCTTTACTTCTTGAAAAGTCAATGTTAAAATGCTGTCGGTGCTATTTAGTCAAATATCATTACATCCATATATGATAGATGACTAACTTGACGTGAACCAAGATAAATACCTACTATGACAGTTATAAGTAGATAAATATTGTGCTAGATTTTATAATTCGCGAAACATGTGTAAACTCTCTTACTCAGGTAGAAAATTTAGTATGATCCTTAAAATTTTAAATTAAAAGTACATTACGATGGTTATATAAAATTATATTTTATACAGGTATTTCTTTAAAGTTAGAATTAATACAATGAATTTGCTCATAAAAATAATAATATTTTACCCGACTGCTGAAGAAGGGTATTGTTTTTACTAGTACGTACCGATTAGATACAATATTTATTTTCCTATACATTCCCATATTAGGAAAAAGATACGACTGCATAAGTTGATGTTCAACAATAACATTTATCCAAAAAGAACACCTTAAACATAATTTTATATTAATTTTGCGACACAATTCAATCAATAAGTGTCAATGTTATGTAAACAAATATTTTAACAGGGCTTATGACATATTAGAACTTCTGAAACTGAAGTTGTGACAAGGGGTCGATATATATATGCGATCCATTTGTAGGCAATCTCGACAATAAAACGTCAGTCTTTGTGTCGGCTGTCGGCAAGTCGTAATTCTGCCATTTCGCCAACATAACAAATGAGCGCGCATTACGAGTGGCTATCCTACTACATACGTCACTGGCTTACCAAAAGTTTCGTAAGGAAGTTGAAACAGGTATTCTGATATTAATTTTGTTAAATAAGTTTGGGATTCTTGTAACGCCTAGATGCCGTAGGAAGTATGTTTGTCTATTTATTGAAAAGTGTATCATGAATTCAAATATTAGTTATAGTTAACTATTATGTTCGTATTACAGAATTTTGTATTGATCTTAAAAAGATACCTTTCGCATTATTCAAGCAAATGTAGTTAATATTGAATACATATATATACAATATACCTACATACTTATGTAGTTTCAGTATGAAATTATTTATTTATTATTTTATTAAATACTGAAAGATGCATTAAAAAATAATAATATAATATGTATCCTTAACAATGCCCAATTTCTCATACAAGCAAACAAAAAGATAATCTCGTATCGAATTTCAAGGTGAACGCTCTGAAAATTCGTACAGTAACACGGCTGTCTCCAAGAATCAAATCGTAGCCCAAAAAACTGGTACGGGCATGATGGGCGCAGGACCCGCCCCGGGCCGCCACGACAGAAACAAATGACCGCGCATCATAATAAATAAAACAATTTGTTGTTAATTAGATTTCGTGAATTTAATTTTCATGTCGGTAATTGGTCGGTGGCCACAAAGCGTCTCTCTATCAGTGATGGATGATCGAACGGCGCCTTCTCACTATTTACCTTCGTCCGTTCCGCCGTAATTAGATGCTCGGAAGTTTACTTTCATTATTGCTTATGAACCTATTACTATTTCTAATATAGATTTCATTTGCTATGCTCATTGTTTTATTATTTTCCAGCGTGAGAGTTTTATAACGCATTTACAATATATGTATGTTCATACATACGTATGGACGCAGGACATACATACTACGATGATTTCATATATATAAATATATTTGTTATACTTTGGCATTATACTTCACAACTAAAATTAGTAATTTTTTGACTTTATAATTCTACTTTAAATAAAACTTTTGAAAGTGTAAACAACTAACATTATATCGACCGCCATTAAAATGTTTAAAAAAAGCGCTTAAGTAAATTAAACGTTAAACTTACACGAAACAATATATTAGAAACAGGTGCAATATAAGAAAAATGTAACGGAATAAGTTAAAGGCAAACAAAAGAAGATCGGAAAACGCTTGCCTCATACACTCGCTACCAACAGCGAGCGTAAAGTTTAAAATATAAATGCCGAAAAAATCTTGGAAAGTCACGGGCGCTTAACTTTCTTCCCCTGTTTTATTTTTCATTCCCTCTATAACATGCGGCCTGTTCCCTCTCGCGATAATAAAGCTCTCTATCCCTTTTCATTTAACTGATAAGTTACTTTTTTAAAGTGCAGGAAAATCGAAGTCGTTCACTGGCAAAATTAAAAGCTGGCACTCGCAGACACAAGTCATAAAAAGGAAATATGGAGATATAAATTATTTTACGCTTGTAATTGTTTGTTTTTCGGTTTGGCTTTTGTAATTATACTTTGTAGTATATATTTTGATCTTATTTTTGATGAATACAAGTTTAGTTGGAAATGATGCGGATTTTTGTTAGCGCGGGGTTCAATCTGATTACTCATTGTAGAGATAGCATATTTAGTGCTTAACTAAGTCAGCGTATAAAAAACTATCCTGCTATTCTTAACTATTCTTGCATATTAATTATCTTTATAATGTTTTTCACATGCTAAACATACCTGGTAAAAATAACTTTATAAAACTTACACAATTGATTCAAAATAATAAAATTAAAATCACGCTAATACATTTTGTTACTACTTCACGTTCAAATTGTCTCAACGGATTTTAATGTTTGAAGAGGAAATAACCTATAAACTGGATTACCATAAGTAGGTAATAAAGCTTGATCTTAGATTAAAATTAGTATATTACCGTTTATATTAAAAGTAAGTATACCTTTTTATCATCACGAACCCGGGGTAAAAAATAGCATAGTATAAAACATTAACGAATATTATTATTGTTTGAATTTTTTGTTTTATTTGTTTTTTTTTTTTCAACTTAAATGTTGAAGTTCATGTGTATTTATACTATTTTCTGTATTTAAACTATATATGTATAATAAAACAGTAATTAAGGCTTATTATAAATAAGTACTATAGGAAAGAAAAATATTTTTATTGTAATTTTATTCTATCTTTATAATTATAATGGTTATCTAAAGACATTGTTAAAATTAAGACATATAGTATTATAATTAAAATTGTCTATTTGTTTGTCTGACCGTACCTGCAATGCAAATGTAACGGTGGCAGCTCCACAATAGGGTGATTTTAGTTCAATGCAAATTGCAATCGCACTGCTACCGGGAAATGATCATCCTTTGCGCTTGCTACATCGAATACCATTTATTTTTTTCTATCTCTACATATTTGCAATGCTGTTAGAACTTAAAACGTTTTAGTGTTACATTAATCTTTAAACATAATAACAGTTTCTCAAGCCAATGTAGGGGAAATATAAGATCTTACAAATTATCATATATATATATATATATATATATATATATATATATATATATATATATATATATATATATATATATATATATCCTCTTGAGACCCCCGGTATCACCTATGATACCTGGATATATATTTTTTTAACAGCGCCACCTCACTATATTTTATGAATGTAACACTCTTTCACATTAATAATTAGTACTAGCTACGGGATACAGATAGCGATTGCTCATTGTGTATCGAGATCGTACTGTTTACTATCATTTGAAAATAAAAAATTTTGCATCTACCGACATGGCGAGTTCCAGACAAGGTAAATATTTATTTTAGCCAGAAAAATAAGAGTTTTTGGTTTTAAATAACGAATTTAGTAGTCTAAACTTTAATTTCATTAAAATATGAGAAAAAAACTTGGAATATTTAACTATTTACAATGTTTTTTTAACAATATCATAGTTGATACCTTGGGCACTCAGTGATAAAAACATTGTTATTGTACGGTTACGAGACGATCGCATTTTTGAGTTCTTAGTGAACACTAACGAGTCTGATTGAGAAGATTTAACGGACGATGACCTTGAAGAGGATTTAGAAATAAGACCAGAGGATATTGAAGAAGTAGTCCCTCGATCGTCCGAGAATGAATGGGATGACTCTGATGATGAGCAACTAGCGTCGTTTGTACAAGATAGCTGCAGGAAAGCTAGAAACCGCCACTTACTATGGGACTCTACGGAAGATTTTGATAATAATGTAGGTTACCTTCCGTTGAAACAGAATGAACTGCTCTCACTTCGTAGTAGTCATATGAATATTTTTAGACGTGTTTTCTCCTCAGTTTTTTAAATCTATGTCTAAATGTACCAATATTTGCAGTAGTTTTAGAACTAGAAAATCGTTAAATTCTACACCTCAAGAAAAGGCAGCTTTTATCGGCTGCTCCATGATTATTGTCCTTCTTGGTTTGCCTCGTATGAGGATGTATTGGGCTCAAGAAACAAGAATTGCATTAGTATCCGAAGCTATGATTCGAAATAGGTACTTCCAACTAAGATCGAACATCAAAATCGTAGATGATCAAAAAGTTACTAATGCTATAAAAGAGGTAGATAAGTTTTTAGAAAACCGTCCCATAGTTTCCCAAATAGAACAAGCATGCAAAGAAAATATAGGAGAAAAAAATGTAGCAATAGATGAGCAGATCATACGTTTTACTGGTAAATTTAAGCTAAAACAAGTGATCAAAGGCAAACCAAATCCTGAAGGTATCAAAGTTTTCTTGATAACAAATCCCAACGGACTTCCACTTGATTTGTATCTCCACCAAGGACAAGGCATTTTTCTTGATTCCGCATTGTATCCGATGCCAGGAAAATTGGTCTTGGGGGCCGTGTAGTTTTTAAGCTTGCTGATACATTGCCACTCAATACATCAATTTATTTTGACCAATACTTTACGTCCATTACATTGCTTGAGACACTCTCAGAAAGAAATATCAAAGGGACAGGCACGCTTATGAAAAATCGTGTACCAGAATACCAACGACCTCATCAAAAAAAAGAAAAAAAACAGAAGTTTTTGCTGAAAACAGACAGAATGTTACAAAAAATTGGAGGAAGCTACGATTGCGTTGTTGTTTGTTGCTTTGTTGGTGTTCTATATAAAGAAAGATTAAAGTCAATTATTACGCATTTGAATGTTATTCAGACCCAAGGTATCATATATGATACCCCCCTTTTTGGGCGTTCTGAAGGGGGGGGATTTTTATTTTTATTTTTTATAATTATCTTATTATAAAACCTCCATCCATACCAAAAATCAACCCGATTGGAGAAAAAAACATAGTCTGGGTCTCAGGAGGATATATATATAATGATAATAAAATAACGAACCTTTTCTTAAAATGTACCCTGAATTAAAAATAAGATATTTTTTAAAGTTGTGATACAAATTAATAAAAAAAACTTCATAAAAATTATGATAGGTATAATACGGTCTTCATGCTCGGTTCTCATAAATAAATTTATGTAGGTGATTTAATTCTGTTAAATAATAGTTTTTAGAAACCTACATACATATTTAATGGTACTCACGTAATATTACACACTTCCCGCAAGTTATGGAAGTGAGGTAACAAAAAACCAACAATGTGCGTAACTGCGTACATTCTACGTACAGAGATATAAGTACTCTATGAGGGGACAGTGAAAGCTCATTTACTTATGAAATTTTCAATTATTAGGATAAAATTAAAAGTAAAAAATCACTTTTACTTAAGTTTCTATTCCTAGTTTTATAAATATGTGTATAAAATATTTATAATATACAAATAAGTTACTAATTATAGTGTATTCAAACGATTAAACTTTATATTAATACTATCGAATCGCCCTCGCTCCGCTCGTGTTCGTCTCTAGTTATCTTTTAACGGTTAGTATAGCTAGATTTTACAGAGATGAGATATTTTCCCGCACTAAAAAATTCAGTCCTATACGTTGACCGGGATAACCGACTATCATTATACCAAATTTCATCAAAACCTGTCCAGTGGTTTTCTCGTGATGCGGTCACAGACAGACAGACAGATAAAAATACTAAAAACTATTCGGTGCCTGTATCGATAATAATGAGTAATGACTATTTCAATAAGAGTTTCCAAAAAATATGTAATGTACATATTCGACTCAGAATTTTAATATGGTAAATGTTTGAAGTTAGCGATGATACAAAAACTGCAGAAACAAAACCCAGCGATGTTAGAAGACCCTGATATTGATATGAGTGACTTGCACTTACCGCCCTTTGAATAACGTCGGTGTTATGAACAAATACCCTACCCCACAAAACTGTTTACTTAACAAATATTGTCCTTAAATACTCGATCAGTAATCACGCTTGAAAGCGGTAAACTCAAAATGCTAGAAAGGAGGTCATCATCAGCACCCTTTAAAACATATGTATAACGTAATAAAAGGCATATTACCTTCACTGTATTTAAAAAAAGCAATAATTATAGGTATCCTGAATACTAGTTTTTTTATAATAAATAAATTGGTCTATTTTTCAAAATTTTCTTGGAAAAGAAATATAACGTGTTTATGGAGTGAATTTGACATAATATTATATATACATATATAATATATTATATTACATATGTAATATAATAATAATAACAAAACGAAATAAGAAGTTTTTGTATCTCTATACTGCATTTCATCAAGCACAATAATGAAACAAAATTACAGACGCATTTTCGTATTTATTGCATCAATTATATATACAATAAGTTGGCTGTAGTCAAAATTTTTAATATATTAATAAAACAATCCAAATGTTAAAGTCAGATTAAAACTAACAAAACAAATAGCACACTGTTGTCACGATAAAAACTTTACACCACAACTTCGGTAGTAAACCTACAATTCTGTATATCTTATCCAACGGGACGCAAAAGTTTGCGAAACCACAAAACCTACTGGAATTGCCGCCATGTCCATAAACAAGGGCGTGGAATATTCAAGAGGAAAGTTAGCCGGCAAGTTGGTCATTCTAGAGTCCATTGGCGACAGTTGCATATAACGGGCTTAGTTTGGACACCATGCGTCAAGGGTCATGTATTGTCCCTAATGAAGCCTAACTTACGATAATAGTTTAAGTTATTACTTGAGCACGCTTTGATGACCACTTAAATGTTGGCCACACTAAGTTTTCGCATTATAAAGTGTTGTGATATGACTTAATGTTAAGTTCTCTTTAAGCTTCTGATTCAAGGAGAGGTCAATTTTGTATACATATATAATAATACTATACCAGATTGTTTCTCGATATGACTAATAGACTATGAAAACCCCACTAAATTTTAATTAATATTTTGTCATCTTTTTCTTCCATTGTGGCACATCTCTAACTAAAGATTAAAACAGTTTTTATGGTAAAATTATTGTTTAACTAGAAGAAAAGAACAAAAACCTTAAAGAAATATATTGGTATAAAAAGAAAAGTAGAGCCATTTTTAAACCTAATTTGCTAAAAACTTAACTGACTCTACATAGATATTTAGCTGCAATAAATGAACACAAACGAATAGTAAATAAATATTATGCAAATATTTACTATCCATATTAATTCAAATCTCTTAAACGTATTATTTAACACGTGTTTACATGCGCTAGAGAATCATGTCAAGCCCATCTATCACCACCGAGACCGACGTCGAAATACAACTCTGTTTTTAAGTCTCTAAATAAATAAAACTTTGTCACGCAGATGCCGATTGATACTGTATTCCTAAATATAATTTAAACTGTAGACATAACATTATTTTCACTTAAGTATACATTAGTACAAGTACTTTTTAGAACAATTTCTAACTTTAAGATAGCTCTTTATGTTATTATATTTACTTAGATACGCTTAAGTTAGATAAGTTACAAATATGATAAAAAAACTCAAAGAAAATAGTATTGTTATGGACCTTCAGATAAAAAATAAATAAAAACCAAATTGATATAGGATTTACAATTATTAACTTTAAAAAGTGTTATAGACTTAAACATTTTTCTTCTTCTTCTCTTTCAAAAAAAATGAATAGACCTTGAAATATGCAGCTGAATATATCATATAAAACTAGTATAAAAACTCTACATGTGTAAAAAAAATACTTGGAACTCCATTGTCATAACTATCCATCGACAAGACAAAAATAAAATTTGAAATAAAAAAAGATCAAAAATATTCTCTATTCATGACAACAGAGTGTGTTTTTATTTTCAGAACTGTTTTTATCTTCTCATATGTACAGAACCTACTATAATGTATAAAGCTAGTCAAAACAGATTACCTTAAATATTAATTGGTATCCAAGTATTCCAGTATCTTAGCTCCAATTTAAAGTATATTGGAAAGATATTGGAAACACCCGGTTTCATCATATTATTATATAATTGCAACATATAAGTAGAGGCTAAAATCGAATCGTGTTGCTAACATTCATATTATTATATATATTTATATTAATATTATTTTTTTTTAATTAAAAGTTTTTCTAAATAAATAAATTATGAAATATGTTATAAAATATGAAAAATAGTAGAATAATTTTATTACTAATGTTTTATATGTTATATTATATATATTTATGTTATTAAAAATATCGGTATACAAAATTAAACCTGACAAAAGAATAATTAAGAATAGACAAAAGCTAAAACGTTGCATACCGACATACGCGTGGACTTCCGTTTAGTTGCCCGACTGTGGTCGGATTGTTTCTTTTAATCTCCGCCGTGAATGAAGCTAATGACGTGGCGCTGCGCAGGCGCAACGTCTAACGGTTGTCCTCATTCATCAGAACTGTCACTGACATCTATTGACAGTCGACTCCTGTGTCACGCCCGCTGGATAAATCTACTTGCCTCTTTAGTGATGACAAATCAAAAAATATAATTTTAGCTTTTAGGCATATTTAATTAGTATTTACCATCATACGTTTTTACTTACGTACATGTTTTATAGGTAGGTATAACATAAAAAGTGAACTGTAAAAAACACTAAATTATTCATCCTTTAAGCTAGCTGCCGGCAACTAACTACAATAGTTAGTGATAAGAATGTAAAGAAAAATAAACGATTATAATACCATCAGTCATGGCGGCAACCCCCGCGGTGGTCAGGTCAACAGCAAAGAAAAAACCTCACAATTTCGAGCCGAATTCAAATGAAGAATGATTCATTTATGAAAATGAAATGACGGAATGAATAGTTATGTGGCAAGAGTACAAAAGCGACGACGGCTACCGGCCACTGCTTTATGCCACGTGCTCCCATGGACCTCATGGGAATTGTAAGGCAAAAAACAAGTGAAAAAGGTTAAGGCTTTCAATCAATGTAACCTTACCTCACGTAAGAATGTATATTGATGTTCAACATGTAGATTTCATTAGACTAATTAGATTAAATTGATATATCTACTAAGCGAGAGAGCATCAATTTATATAGCAGAAGCATAATTATGTCATAAGTAAAAATTAATTATTATTGCAAAAAATACATTTAAAAATATTGCCATTACCTATATGATTGGATTTTAAAAGTTTTTCATCAGAATATTTCTATGTTTCGAATTCTAAATGGATGCTTAACATAAAGATTATTTAAAGAAGCTTCAACAAAACTAGTAGGGTAGGAGGCGATTGTAAAAGTATTATTTTTTAATAAATCTTTTTAATCAATAAATTCCAAATTGTTAACAACAACAGCTGTATATGTTAATGCCACCATAAAAATTGTTTGACATTTGAATGTGACCTTATCTCATAAAAATGGCAATTATTGTACCCGCGGCTTAGTAAACTCAAACACTAAGAAAGAAGGAGCGGGCAATGAAATTAAAAATATGTCTTAAGGGCAATTAGCTTTAACTTTTACAGTAAGTGCCCTATCAGCCGCCACCGCTCCCTCGCTCTTTTCAATTGCAGGGAAACCAACCGGCTTTTCATTTCGAGTGAATTTTATGAACTACTCTGGAAAATTTTCGAAAGTTCTCCTACCCTTTATTAAAAGTTACTAATTATATATTATGCTCTTTTGTTTATAATTAAGTAAAATCGATTTTGATTTTAATGTCTTTAAGGAAAATATGCTTTGGATGAATTAAACTTGTTAAAAATTTTTTTAAAACTGTCCGGGTAAGCAATTTAACAAAGGCCAAAAAATCTGATTTCGTAAGTTTTTGTTATTAATTGGTATTAATTATTTAACTAGAAGTTTGTCATAGATAGTTAACTATTAAAATAATCTATTATTGTCATTAATTTCATAAGGCAACACTTTATATTAAAGCAATTATGTTTTAAAATGAACTTGATATAATAAATAATAATTTAGTAAATATTTACTTACGCACTAACTTTTCTAGCAGTCACACTGAATTACCTTAAAAGTGGACAACAGAGGGTGAAATTAGGTAAAAATTCTTAAATGCTGGGAGCATTGACGGAGTGTTTGACAATAAATTTCCATTTATAAAGCCACAAGCAGGAGGGGGGCAGCTTCCGCCGCTTTTTTCCTTCATTTCCTTAGGCCGCTCGGTAAGGGCGCACCGCCCTACGCTGAATTAAAATGTTTCTTGTTTTATATACATAAACATTCTTAAATAAAATGAATAGGAAAATGCTTTAGCAAAAGAGCAAAATAAACAATAAATTAACTTAAAACCTAAATCAGTAGCAGTGCTTTTTCTTCCAATTTTTATATGAATTAATTTAGTGGCGAAATTCACAAAATTATGATTTGATACATTATATGTATAACGCAACTTCTTGGTACGATTTTACAAGATGAAAAAAAGAGTTGTAAATCGTTTTAGAATATGCGAAGATAGCGCAAAACATCCATAACATACCATAGTCAAAAAGAACTGCCTACAGAAATACTGCCTTAATAAGAACTTATCATGTAGTAGAAATACACTAATTGCACCGTCAAATGAAGCTTTTATATTCAAATTTAAATGTTTAGTTTACGCAAAGTATTAAAAAAATTAGTCAAATCTACAGCCGACTAGTACATACGTACTAGGCACGACTAAAGGAAGTTAAGATGTCAAAGAGAGCGTGGCACAAAATATCGGCGGGATAATAATTAAAAGAAGCGATAATGTCCCCGCCGCGGTGAAAAACGACCCTACCATCCTTTTTATTTGATAAATAAAATTTATTTGCCAACGCCATGCCTTCCTTGCTCCTTTTGTGAATTCTACTTCCTATTAGAAATACTTTGTTTTATTTTTTATATAGGTATAAAATAAAATAAAAATATCTAAAATAGACTGAAATTGCCAGTCGATAACTAAAATATATGTAATTTTGAGTTGTGTTGTAAAAATATCTTAAAAGATCAATCAATAACAAAAGACATCAATAGAAACATAATGTCCAAAAGTAACTTGCAACCATCAGCGTAGCAGTCGTTGCCAACACATAAACAACAGACACTTGCCAACTACGTCACAATCTACTTTATATTTATAATACGCACATATTAAAATATTTACGTTATAAAATTATTACGCATATAAAATATTATTGACATAATAAGTAATTTCAATCAACTCTAAAAATATACTATTGACTGTTTAACGCAGTCATAGCTCATAAACAGGCAATGTCTTATACCCAACTAAACATTCCCCACAATCAGGACAGTTTTACTGCGCACTAAATATTCTCCCGGCGACAATTGCGATTATGAAAAGTGCACCGTTATTTATATCCCGCCGTTTATTTTTTGTCGCCCCTTTCAAGGGCAATTAAATACCGCCAGTCTTAAGCGTTTTGCATTTTCAAAGTCTTTATTATCGGCGCTCTAATAGAGATAGCAAAGGTCGAAATGGATAGTTAGTAAAATACTGTTTGACTTTTGGAGTAGAAGTCATAAATCTGATGGAAAATATCAGCACAAACTATTGCACTGATATCAAATTAAAAATTATTATCCCATTAATATTATAAATACGAAAGTTTGGATGGAATAAATGTTTGTTACTCAATCGCGCCAGAACGGCTGATATCTGGATGAAATTTGGCACAGAGATAGATTATAGATTATAGCACATAGGTTACTTTTTATTTCGGTAAAGATATACGGCACTCGTGGGATAGATTTCTTATTTGTTTCTCAGTAGGGACGAACCCGAGCGAAGTGAGGGTAAGTTGCTAGTAAAAATATACATACATATAAAAGTTTAAGGTACAATAATATACCCTATAGTGTCAAGATAATTTTGCGAACTGAGATTAAAGGAAATGTAAACAAAGCAAAATAATTCCAGTAATGGAATTAATATCTAAAGGATTAATGAAATTTCCTCGTTGACGGAATCGAACAGGGATCCCCCGGGAGGCTGTCAAAGTGCTCCAAAGTTGCGCCGTCTGCCGCGACAACTTTTAATAACCTCCGTATCAGCCAAATGGATTTGGGATTCTAAGTGCTCATTACATTTTCACAGAACTTTAACATAATAGATTAGGGGTAGACAAGAAACTGACAAAACATGTAAATAGGAGTCTTTATATAAATGATATTAAGTATGGAATAATTTTATTTATTGCATACTAAGTAGATATTTACATATCTTATAAAAGCTCTAGCTACTGGAAATATCTACTTATTTTTATTAAATAGATCGATTTTGTCGTTGCTTTTCAGCAGTTACTACTATTTTACATTTAAAAAAATCACCATAATATATTTTTAAGAAATAAGCGGAAGTATCTACGTATAAAAGATTTTGAGTCATTTTCTGATATTATTACTCTAACCCTCCTGCGCTGCGAAATTGAACCGCCTTAGATCTGTCTCCTCGTAATCCACGCTTATAATTGATGCGACAATGTCAAACAGACCCCATACAATCGGAAAAATACAAATCCACAACATGATCGATTGAACCGTGATAGACAATGAGATAAACGTAAGTCCTATGGCTGAGATTGGTGATGTGATAGAGATGTTAGCGTTTTTTCTTTTAGTACCAGCACTTACTAAAATGATGAAAACTTAAAGTAGATAGATATACTTAAAATGAAACTATCTTTTCGCATTTTGTGACCAGGTTTTTTTCTCCCGTGACCATGAATGCTTTACAGAAATCATGAAGTTTGATTTGATCACGGGAGTCTCCCGTGATCAAATCAAACTCACTAATTTTATATTAATAAATTAATAATCAAAATAAAAAAAAAGTTTTTATATTAATACTAAGTTAAAATAATTTCTTTAACCAAATAATAATAATTCAAACAATTTTTAACTAAAAAAATACAACTTACAAATTTTTTTTAAACATAAATAAGTATGTAGTTAAGTTTTTATTTTTTTATTGAAATTAATATAGAAAAGAATTATAATCTTTGGTTTACAATTAGCGAAGATTACACAAAAACTCCCAAACTGAAAACCTCGAATATGTTATATGTTTGATTTAAGTAAAATAAAAGCAAACTATTTCCTTAACTTTATTAAGGCTTCACATGGCACCCTAATCGATGCTATAACCGACAAAGAATTGCGGAAAAATTTACTTTTTACTTTAGAAATATTGAATTTTTACATTTATGCCTTTCACACCTCATAACGTAATATTTCTTCCCGAAACCATGCTCCCCTAAGCAAGTTTTCTCTAACAACTGTATCTACATTCAAAATAAATGTTTGGTACTCCATCAAATCAATGTCTCAGTGGGCATGATTCCTTCTATTCTTAATAAAAGTAAGATGATAAAAACATTTTACATATAACTCGACATTTTTGATGGATGTTTTACTATAAGTATCATATTATATTAGACCTAGTACAATATCTGTCATCATTAATAGTATTATGTGTGATCTGTGATAGTAGTAAACTAAAGAACACTAAATAATTTATATGTTTAGTGCAATGTTGAAGTAGTACCTAGGTACAGACATAACCATTTTATTTAGTATTAGGTATTCGCGATCTTTAAATAAATATATAAGATTACATACTCTTACCTACTTCTAAAGTTTAGCAACGACGCGACGTAAGGAAATTAAAGAAAATCAATTAGAGCAGTTTTACCCTAGCCATATGCTTAGGGAGCTCGAAACAAATAATGTGACCGCAGCATTTAGTCGGCGGGGCATCGAACGTTCTCTAATGGCATCCAACCGCCAACTGACCACCGCATTAATCCTTTACCGGCTTTTGATTAATTATTCAAACTTGCCCCCGGGGACCACACATACACTTTGCAAATTGTTTACAATTACACCACTTGCATCGTAAAAGGAACTTTACGAATATCTTAAAATTAAAATATTGTTACAGCATACTATTGCACTGTTTGTTAATTAATGTATTTGATTAATATATAAAACTAAGAAGAATATCTCTATACGGAAAATGTTTTACTTATAGTTAAATGTATGAACCTATTCGTATAAATATCAGCCTAAGTAAATTCATTTAAATAATACCCTCACGTAACTCAGGTAGCTGGGCTTGCTATAATTCAATATAACAGGGGTACCGTGATAGCAAATTAAGTGCGGACATCGCGACTGTTGACTTGAGCGATGTAAGTGACCCTTAATCCGCAGTAAATCTTCGACCGGCCCAAAGTACCCCGCTCAGCGTACGAGGGTTAAACAAGCGCCTCCAACACCATTTATTACCTACTTGTTGTACGTTACAATGGATTTGTACGAATAACGAGCTACATGATTGTAATACGTTTGTGAATTATTTTTCACATTCGGGCATTTTAAAAACCTACACCTAAAAGATGTGTAGCAAAGTTTTTTTTTCAAATTCAGTATCATCCATAGCTTCCAAATAATTTAACACTTTTTAAAAAAAATAATCGTACCTAAATTATTTATTTAGTAACTCTAAATGATAAATCTATATTTTTCAACGCAAAGAAGCAATAATTCTTCGTCTCAGCCATCATCGACATCAATGTTTTAAAAGAGCTACGGTTACAAGTAAATTGGCTACGAGTTTACAGTTATAACGTATTCGAACAGACTTCATAAAGTGATAAAAAACCAAGCATCGCGTTGGTGACATCGAGGAAAGTTCAGTGCGTAAGTAGGGACAGGGCGATAATGCGAACATTATACTCGGAACCTCTTGAGCTTGCATAATCGTTGTGAGCAAAAACCTCACACTTGCATTTGTGTGAACAGTCGCAAAGAAAATAATGCTTGCTGATTTTAGCTATTTATAAATCAATTTTACATATCATAAAAACAGATGTCAAATGAAAGAAAAGTAATGCAATTTTAGTATAAACTGAATCCTTAAGTTATCGCCATGTCCTTCATTGCGTATCTCACAGCCATGAACCATTTATATCGCAGATTATTAGTAGTACCTGGGCGACCGAGCTTCGCTCGGAGTTCTTTTTTATTATATCTATTTTTTTAGATAAAAAAAAATTAAAAACTTGAACAAATACAAAAAAAATTAAAAGTAAAACCGATTTGAAGATTTGAATCTGGACACTTGCTTATGCCCGAGCGTAAGAAATTATGGAACATATTTTGCGTGAAATAATGCGAAAGAAAACCGTTAAAAACTCGAAAACACGCGTTTTCCCAGACATAAGACTAATCTAGATCGATTTTTTGCCCCCGAAAACCCCCACATACCAAATTTCAGTGAAATCGTTAGAGCCGTTTCCCAGATCGCCGATATAAATAAAAATACAATAATTGCTCGTTTAAATATATTAGATAGATAAAGCTAGCAAGTAACTGAAATTTTGTAAGTTATGCAGTTTGTTAGAGAGATAAGTCTCATATGAACCGATTTAATTTACCTATATCCTAATGGTGAAACTCAAATTACAAAAAAAAAGTAAAGGTTACATACAGTACTTCGCAACTGAGGGGCTAAAAAACTTAAGTTTTTAAAATATGTTTGAGAAACAATATGAAATATAAAGTTATTCTTCCCGTCGGTAATATGACATTTTTTTTGGGTGAATATTTGTTTTACTTTTAACCTAATTAAATTTCTACAGTACTACAATACGATAGAGTAATGTGCTGGTACGGAACTCTCGATGTGCGTTGTGTAATTCAGGCACACACTTGTCCGATTTTTTTTACTATTATGTATACAGTATAACACTACATATAATTTTACACTGTTATACTATAATTTGTAACAGAAATTTATAGTATAACAGTGTAAAATTATATATTATAAAGAATAAAAACATAAATACAACATTATATAAGAAAGACTTTAAGTATGTGATCTTTACTTAATATGTTGCTAATAGGCTAAAATAGTTACAATTTCAAATGTATCGTGATAAAACATCATAAGATAATTTAGAGAACTGAACGCTTGTGTTTATCGTTATACCTACCTGGAAACCCATAATTATTCTGCAGGCTGACCAGGCGTTATCGGCTTTCAGGTTCAGTAAACGTATGATTTAGTTATATAGTTTAATCTAAGGTGTGCATTGGAAAATTATTTATAGCCACTTCTATGAAGTTACATTTTATTCAAATGGTAGAGCTTGCATGTGACTATGAAGCATATTCTCTATATAATTAGGTGCCTACATTTAATATTCTACAACAAACAAACATAACTACTTAAAAAAATATGTGAAGCTAAACATGAGGAGGAGGCAATAGAGAAATATTCTTTCTACATTTAACCGGTGCAATGTATGATAAATATCATTTTCTAAATCGTGCTTTATTTTAACCTGGTCGAAATAGTAAAACCCTCAATAAGTTGTACTCATTAGATACACGCAATATTGCCCCACGATTATTAACAAAACATATAAATGTATTTTTACTAAAAGAAAACAAAACGTCTATCGATAATAATCAACAAAGTAAAAATAGGGTGAGCAAGTGCAACGATGCGGCACCAAGAGGAGACGTTACCTTTTGATTGACAGCTGTCCTTACCCAATAGCAGGAGTCGAAATTTATGAGCTACATCAATCAAGAACCACCCAACATAGATAATTTAAAACAAACAGTGCACTATAGCCTTTATCACTCAAAATTTAAAAGCTATAGCATCAACTGCCCTAATTATAATGCGAATACACACGAGCCCTGCGGAATCGTCACGCGAACACGATCGCCCCATTATTCGCCGCCCTTTTGTAATTTGAATTTCGAATTCCAATTCGTATTTGTGGTAAAATAAAAAGAACTGTTTCGACACAATGGCGTCAAGGGCGGTGCTCTGACATGCGATCAAGTTATTACATTAAAGGAAAGCGCACCCGTGAGCTGCTCGCAGACCTGTTATTTAAACTTCGAGGAACATAATACTGTAACATTAATACAAACCTTAACTTTAATCAAAGGCTGCATTTTAATAAAAACGATGAAAATGATTTAACCACAGCACCTTTGTTTCAGAAAATGGTTTACCAAGAAGACTACGAACAGCGTACACCAACACTCAGTTGTTAGAGTTAGAAAAAGAGTTCCACTTTAACAAGTACCTATGCAGACCAAGAAGAATTGAAATCGCGGCTTCCCTGGACCTTACAGAAAGACAGGTAGGTATATAAAGAAAAAGAGTTTATCTAGAATGCACTTATTATACAAATGTTTACCGGTGGTAGGACTCTGTCAAGCCTGAGGAGTCCGACTGGATGGGTACCACCCCCTTATCTATTTCTGCCGCCAAGCAACAATGATTGCATTGTTGTGTTCCAGTTTGAAGGATAAGGTAGCCAGCGAAATTACAGGCAAGAGGCATATCATCTTAGTCCTCACAGTGACAACGCACCTGTGGTTCTGCATTTTTGTTACTTAAAACCTAAGTGCATGAACCGTAGGTGTTATGGGCGACAGGTACTGCTTTCCATCAGGTAGTCTGTCTGCTCGTTTGTCACTGAATCTCATTAAAAAAAAATTATTAATCTATGACATGTTGGCTTAGTTTATATATTGAATATTTTTTAATAACGTTACTTTAACATCCGTAACGTTTTAGATGAATTCAGTAAATGATTAGTAGTTTCAATTATTCTTTCTACCTGTTTCTGTTATATTTACGATATATTAGATGGAAATGTACGTTAATATAACAGAAAGATGTAGATATCATTGTCTTCTAATATTGCGAAGTAGTAATATTGACATTTGTTTTTCCCAGGTCAAGGTCTGGTTTCAAAATAGGCGTATGAAACACAAAAGGCAAACCTTAAGCAAAAGTGAAGATGGCGATGACAAAGATTCTACAACATCTGAAGGAGGTAAAAGTTCCAAGACCGGGCTGGAGAAGTTTCTCGATGATGATGGGCCCCTTTCGGGAAAAAAGAGTTGTCAAGGTTGTGAACTGCCACCGGGAGCTTTATGTTCACCAACTGAGGATCTCCCTGAACTCACATCACGAACACGTAACAATAACACACCAAGCGCAACAAACAACAACAGCTTTGCGAGTGATGGTGCCTCAAGTGTTGCATCCTCTTCTTCTCTGGACAAACTAGAAGATGACTCAAGAGAAGCACCTTCATCTAATACTATCTCAGCAGCGCCTAGAAATCTAGCAAAAAGAATCAAACAAGAATCAAGAAAACGTTCCCCATCGTTAGATGCAACTTGCAAAGTTTCACCGTCTTCTTCAAAAGAAGTTATTGTTGGTGTAGCTGGGTTAACAGATGGTGGTAAATTTTCTTCAGTAAACTTGACACCATCATCTACTCCAGGAACACCATCGAGTATACATCAGAGTCCCCTTGGATTGTATCCACGACCTTCGCCACCACATACAACATCAGGCCCACCACTTCCACAAGCTGTGCCTAATGCCATACCTCCATATGTTATAAGAGGAAATGCTCCACCAGGTCAATTCGTTCCGCACCCAGATTTTCGTATGGACACCAAACAATTTGTCGGCAAACTAGCACAATACCCGCAAAACAATAGATCATACGAAGCTTATGGTTCAGCATTGCAAGGCGATCAACATGTATACACGCGAAATCAACAACATTCGAGACAATCAGATGGGTCTTCGAGCGTTAGAACAGCAAATGGAATAGGATCGAGACAGTCTTACCCGCATGAAATGTATCAAAACTATGGCTATACAAACTATGGAAAAGATCAAGTTGCATACGGCCATCCTGGTTACGATCAAACCCAAGGATATCCAGGAGATCATATGGCTTATCCGAATAGCCATTATGGATATCATTATCACGAAAGTGGACAACACGACCATGCTCATGGTTATTACAACGATGGACAAAAAGGAAACGTACATAGCACTGATTATACAAAAAACACTTATTACGATGCGAGCTCGTATAACCAACATGGCACTACGACTGCTCCCGCAGGATACACTGCGGGTGCTACGGCACCTGCATCTGGCGAAGCGTACAGTGCAGGTGAATGTGTCGACGGCTACGGGTCATTCCAACAATTTTATGAAGCTACACATAACACGCCTACCACAGGCGAAAATTCAAACTCTTCATCTGATTTTCATTTCCTAAGTAACCTAGCGAACGATTTTGCTCCTGAATATTACACCATTTGAGATAAGGACTTCGCCGAACAGGCGAGTGATCTGTTCGTGTAACGTATAAGCGTGTGTAATTCATATAACTATGTAAATAAAAAAATTGCTTAGTCTAAGGGTTATGGTGTTGGAGCTGAACTGAACGCCAAAGGCGTCTTACTTGATAATTGTCCTATTTCTCTTTGTACGACTCACATAACCGTAAGATTCTATACTCAGTAATAATGTAATAAATTGTAAATATTTACTCTTTCTAATTATTATTTGTTAGAGTATCTAATGTTACTCAGTAATTTTACACAGATACAAAATTTACATAAATGAAAATTAATACGTGGATATCGGATTATATATAAAAATCTTAAACATTTATAAATTTAGACTCAACAAGTGAAAACAATCCCATATGACAATAAAAATCTAAAGTAGGTAAGAAATGTAAAACTGATAATTCTTTAATATTGTTATGAAAATAATTCTTTTCTACACTAAAAAGTATACCTCCTTAATTTTTTAATTTACTCGAAACTACCAATCACAAAGGGAGAAAGATAATTTTATTAAATAAAATTTATAGAAAGCTTGAACAATTGGGAAATCGATATTACATTTCATTTATTGGAGTGTTTAAGATCTTAGACGTTAAGTAGTTAAAATCATAAAGTAGTTTAAAAAAAGTTAAATCTGTGAGTTTCTGAATATCACAAATGTTATATATAATCCGACTTCCAAAAGTATTTTGTAGAGATGCAAAAGCATAACAGGCTTTGACTTTTAATAAGAACAATCGTCAAAATAAGGTATGAATCTCAAAAGTATGGCTACATATAATAACAATCCATAAATAAATCAATCAAAGCTTATAGTCTACAGTCCCCAGCGGGTTTTTTAATTACTAACAATAAGCTAAAACTTCACGAGTAGCTTCGTTTTGACGAGACAACCAACTTTTCTTTCTACGAAAGTTTAATAGTGGTAGGTACATGTATGCGGGAGACAATATCCGAGCATATAGGACTGAGAAATCCTACCATTTTAATTGCAGGGCCATTTGATCATTCAATTATGCATATTTTTAATAATAAATATTTTGAAATTCAGCCGGTTATTAATAAATTTTATAACTTTGTTATTTTAACCAGTATAGAGGGGGACGACTTGATCCAAAATAACCTGTTAGTAATAAATTTTATACAGTCAACATTTATACATGTTCCGTATCAATCAATCCACGATTGTATCTACGACTATCAAACTTTCGCAGAAAGAAAAGTTGGGCGTCTCCTCAAAACGAAACTAGGTACTCGTGAAGTTTTAGCTTGTTGTTAATTATTAAAAAACAGAAGTGAAAACTTAAAACTTTAACAAACAGTAGTTATTTTTGGATATTCAAATTGTTTGTAAAATAAATTTGTAAATTAAAGCTGTTTATATTTATCTGGTTTTGATATCTATCGGCACCATGTCGATGACGACTTACATACTCCCCATCCAAACCTGCCTATAGAAGTTTACACTTCAAAAACGAAACCATTGGGGACTGTGTATACTATTACATTATAGTACACATTAACGAATACCCACATATTTAAAACACAACTCCTGTTAATAGACGCTATTGTAAATTAATTGATATCTAATTAATAACTTAAAAATTCATTGTGTACTAAAATACCTTTTCACGTGTTCATGTTAAAAATATTGCAATTTTCATAATTATTGTTTTGTATACTTACGAGTATAATAGTTATTGGTTACGAAATGAGGGCTAACAGTTAGTGGTTTTATTATTAATACGTTACTTTGGTCTGAGTCCTGAGATGACATCAATAATTTTTTTCTTTCTACAATTGGTTATAGAAATAATTCTTCATAAAAATATTTATGTCCAATGTTCTTTTCTAGCAATTTATATTTGATCGATGTTTGTTTTGTATATAAAAATATGTTAATTAAATTTCAAATATATGTATTGTTATTTCATATTTCGTTAAATATAATGTATAGAGAAAAGAGAGGACCTTCAAAAAATGTTCTCCGAATAGCAACTAAAATAAGATGACGCTAATGTACCAAAATGTTTAGGATTTAAATAAATAAACACTTACAAATAATAAATTAATTTCAAATAGTATTATGAAAACGATATAACAATTGATATTATATAATTTCAAAGTATAAAAATTATTAGTTTAAATATTATTAATACTTAGCATCTATATTTACTTTATCTAATCATTCATAGTACACTAGCGCCATTCTTGTTAGTAATTGCACTACTACTTAACGTTTTCAGATTATATTCCCTAAACCCTTCAATTTTCCTCGCCGAATGCTAAAAGTAACAAATAATGTCAAAAAAAAATCACTCTCATAATTCATTTTTCATACCGCGCTAAAAGAAATATATCTTCAAAAAATTGACTTATGTCAGATCTCATGTATAAGTGCTGCCATCTTGTATTACGCGCCGGATTTTTAGCTCTCATTGAGTAACAGTCGTTGCCTTATTTAGTTAATATTGTTTTGTGACTATAAAACATATTGTAGATACATAGTACGTTAGTTTATTAAGCGACTATTGTAGATATCAACGCTATCGTTTTGGCCTATTAAAATAAAAAATAAATCATTTGGTGTCGCATGTGTATGAAATTATTTTAGTTCTAGATTACCTCAGCCCTTGAACATAAACCTAAATTACCTACTAATAACTCAAATAATTATATGAAATAATCTAAGTATTCATAACATTTGTAACATATAAGTTAAAATTTTGCTTAGGGGTGAAAAAGAAAACAAATAATCATGAATAATTAAATATTTTAATTAATTTTTCTCCTCATTATGGGGTTATTTTAAAAAACAGTAACAAATACTGTGGAATTTTACAATATTTAATTTTTATTCACAAGCTCATAAAACTATGTAGCTTTATCTAAACACATTGGGTCTAGATGTTATATCCCATAGTTATATACATGTTATATACATAGTAATAAACTTTCATAAATAAATTCTCATAACAAATTAGGTATAGAGAAAGAAATAATTTTCATGTCATATAATTTTTCCCCCAAATATATTTTCATTATCTAAAAAGATCTGCTAAATAAAAAAGCCACTATTTTAATACTTCAACATTTTGCTACATACTATCCAGACCTTCATTCCGTAAATAACATCTGTGATAAGCATTAGTAGACCCAATATGCAGACATAGCTTTTGATTTCAGACTAAAAGAATAACATACATGAAGCACACATGATACATAAGCTGTGGTGAAAGCTTAATAGCATATTTAATTTAGAAAATTTAATTGCAAATTTTAAAAGTATTGTTAGATTGATTTCTCTATCTCAACTTGATGGATTTGTTTCATTTAATTTACTTTTTAAAGACAATCTAAATCTTATTTTGTGAGCTTAAGACATTGAAATATTTAGAGGGCTTAACATAAATAAAATACACATAAATAAAAATTGATAAGGAATAAAGGAGGTAAATTAGGGTAAAGCAGAAATTATTGTTACAAATTATAGCCTATGTTATGAGCTAGATTTCTGTGCCTGTGCTTGAGCTTGAGCCTTCATTTCCATCATCATCATAATGGCATCTCGGGCTTTAGACTTTTCAATGCCCAACATTTGGATTTTCTCCATTTGTTCTGTGACAAATTGCACCTTTCGTTTAAAATAATCTTTAGCACCTTCTATATCCTGCATGTTCAAACATTTAATATAAGTTTAATGCCTTGATAGAAAATAATAAATTAGTTTGAAAATCTAGAAATTAATAATTTGATTTGAGCAAATATTTTTGGAAGAATTAACTTTGATTTTAATTAAACTTACTTTTTTGGCATAATATCCAGTTCCAATATCTATAATAACATTGTCTGTATCTGCTATAACACCAGGTACATACATTGACCCAGTGAGAGGTACAAGAACAGTCTTTCCCTTTGTTTCTGGTGTAATTTTTTCAACACTCTCCCCTGATTCCACAAATTTACCTTGAGCCATTTTTAATGTTTGTAAAGAATCTTGGAAAACATTAATTTCCTAAAATTAAAATAGATAATGAAGTAAAATTACGAAAAATTAAGAGATATTTTAATAATTTAGCATTCTTACTTGATCTAGTTGTTGTTTCAACTTAGCCAACTGGTGAATATTAAGTTTAGAAAGATCGATTTGATGCATCCCAGGAGCCGGAGCTGATGAAATCGTAGCCATCTTGGTCAAATAGTTTTATATTGTGACGGTTTGGTAAAATATCAAATGTTTTTATATTATATTTTCAAAAGCAATTCATTATTCTAACCTCTCAGCACTTAAAGGTAAATGAATGGCTCTTATGTCAAAAGTCAAAACTACATATAATACAAAGCCACAGAATACAAATAATATACACTACACATGCACCTCTTTACACTTTCACCAATAGTTAGTATAAAAATAATAAATATTTAGTCCTACTCAGGAAAGATATTATTTACAATGAATAAACCTAATAAATTGTGATAAAAATATAGGCAAAGAGCTGAGGCTTTGTAGCAAGTGAACTTTCACACTCTTATTCTTAGCAGCATTCAATCATCAATGTCACTTGACACAAAGGCCACTACGAATTCTCTGAAACTTCTCGCCATGTTGATTGAGAGAGAGACATAATGTGTACTGAATACTGATATGCAAGAGTACTCATTTAATTAATAATCCCGTGGAATAATACAAAGAGTGTTATAAATTTTTTGAGTTAATCTGCACAACTTCAACACTACAAGCTGAACGTACAAAATGCGAAGAGGTATGCTCTAAAGAGAGTAGGATCTCACTCGGTTGGGATGACCGCCCGCACAACACATGGCACTCCTCTATGTCTCCACCAAGACTCCTAGTGGACTCACCCACGTACACGCCCATATTTGTGGGCGGCGCTAAAAACCACGGTCAGAGGGATAGGCCCTGAAACCGTCTCCCCACTCCCCTCGCGCTGAAGTGACCTGCACAGTTCTAAAAAGTGATTGATAAATGAGTGATTTTACACACCTCTTTCATACACCGTGCAAACCTGTGAGCCAGCATGTTCGCTCTAACTACAACGCCCTTCGCTCTCCCTCCAAGTCGTCATGGTTTTTGAGGCCAGGACTCAAATAATGATCTAAATATTCAAAGGAATTACCCGTTTTAATGGAGTTCCGTGTGGAAAAACAGACGATATTGCCAATTGACATTTGGACTTCTGCCCCTCCTGAATTCAAATACCATGATCCCACTTTTCTTAACCTTATAAACAAACCCATGGCTTAAGGCATACCTCTCACACATGCCTGTTGCCAGCTTACGCAAACTACAAGGTGATACGTTCAACAGCTTCATGTCATCTGTATAGCTTATTTTGTTGATACATATTTCATCTATATGACATCCGCCCCAGCACTGCTAAACTCGACAGTCAGATCGTATAGATTTAAAAAGCGTAAGTGACATCAATCTCCCCTGTCTCACTTTGCATTCCAACCCATACGTACATTATAGAGCCCCTGCCCATCGTACCCTGTTGATCCGGTTCTCATTCCAATATTTCAGAATTATAATGATTCAAATTGGCAACTGAGCTTAATACATTTATTGCCATGAAATATGGCAGAAAACCAAGTCAAAAACTTCGGAAAGGTCAAGAAAGAAGATTTTTTCACAGATTTATTTTGATTTTGGTTCCCGATGTTTCGAATGCTTCACAGCAATTATGGTCACGGGAGAGACTAAGGTTTTAAACGTTTTAAAGAGTTTGGATGTGTCTTCTTTAGTCACGGGTTTGTAGAGGTTTGAAGTTTGTAGCTAATGGCAAGTGTGTAGATCCGACATAATAATTTTAGTTTTGACAATAAAAAGCTATTTAGGTAATAGTGGAAAGAAATTAACATATACTGTGGAGTGTGCACAATAGACATATCACGTACCTATGTCATTTACACTTTTCATCTGCTCTTGTCTGTGTCTTGTAAATTTTGATTTTTGACTGCTATTATTGTTACTTGAAGTTAGAAACGAATGATTTTAATTTGACTTACTAATTTCTTCCTAAATCTATTTTAAGAAGTTGTTTATTAATTTATAGTAAGGCTTAATTCTAAATATTCGAGTGTTATACAATTTAACCTATACGTAATGTCGGTCACCAATATTGATACCGTAGATAATTTCTCAAGTTTTATAAGGTATGTTACCCCATAATTTGGAATGTTATTTTGTCTTGCTATCGTAATTGAATGTTATGATAACATAGCCGAACTTTACTTTAACCTAGGAATACTGAAAATATTTTATTTTAGCGTGATAAGAAACTGATCATGCAATCATTAAAAAAGTGTTCTGCAAATCATTAAATTATAGTATTTTACATAATCTTTAGTTATCATGATCCAAAGGTATATTTTTGGTATCCAAGATAATTGAAAAACTTTCAGATCACCATCTTTATCCGTGGTGCATTTCTCAGCAGATTGGGCAGACCAGTGTGGTCAAGTAACAGAAGTGCTCAAAGAGCTATTAAAACTCCCTGAAGTTGAATCAAGTAATAGTAAATTTGGTGTATGTGATGCAGAAAATCTTTCAGAAATCTCTCTTAAATATAAGGTGAGTTACATAAATTTAAATAATTTAATTATAATTAATATGTTTGTAATAAACTGACACTTCTTTTGTAAAAATAGGTTGATTCTGTTCCCACTGTTATTTTATTCAAAAATGGATCACCAGTAGATAGAATTGATGGAGCTGATGCTGCCCAAATAACTTCTAAAGTGAAAACACACAGTGGAAGTGCAGATCTAATTGAGACACCAAAAGAGCCATTGGAAAAAAGACTAAAAGCACTTATAAATAGACATAATGTAATGGTTTTCATGAAAGGTACTCGAGATACTCCAAGATGTGGATTTAGCAGAACTTTAATTCAAATTCTTAATGGAACTGGGTATGCATGTTAAAACAATCAAATTAAAAACAATTACAATCTTTTACTCTGAATAAGTATACAAATTCTAATTTTTTTGTTCCAGTGTTCAATATGAAACATTTGATATTTTGAGTGATGAAGAGGTTCGTCAAGGTCTAAAAGTTTACTCTGATTGGCCGACATATCCACAATTATATGTTAAAGGAGAGTTAATTGGAGGATTGGATATCATTAAAGAATTGCAAGCTGGTGGAGAACTGGAGTCAACTCTTAATGGTTGAAACTCTTGAATGTTGTGTAGCTCATTTTTTTTATTTATATAATAAAAATAATTCAATCCTGTTTTCTATTTAAATCCACTTATTTCAATCCTTCTTCTCACTTCCTTCAATCTCTTTGTATAAACGTAATATTCTAAACTTAGCAGATGTAACTTTAAAACGTTTTGCTTATTAGACATTATTAAGGATTGTAGCATAGTTACCTCTTAATAAATTTATTTATTAAATTATAACAATATCTTTTTACTGATTAATAAATAATAGTTTATTTATCTAGACAGCATTATTTGATTAGTAAAATAGTGACTAGTGTACATGAAGTATAGTAAAGGAGATAGGATGTTATCCTGTGAGACTTGATATGGTATGTTCAGGCTGGTTTCCGCAACTCTACAACTGTGCGCCTTTTTGTGTGTGTTGGAATTCATTTGATGTTACTCTTGCCATCCAAATTCCTCCAGGAAGTTCAGCAGCCTCTTCGTCCTACTGAAGACTCCTGGGAGTGTACTAGCGGGTGCCAATATGTTGAGCCTGGTACACCGCTACACCTGTACCACACAAGATTAAATGTGCAGCCGTTTCATCTGCCCCCATGCAGGCCCTGCAAAGTGGACTGTCAGTTATACCTATATTAAATAGATGTTTGTTATATAGTCCGTGGCCAGTTAAGGCCGCGGTTATCTATCTAAGTTGAGATCTGTTGAGATTGATAAGACGATTCGCCATTTTGGCATCAATAGTAGGAAACGACTCCTTCGTCTGCTTAGTCTTCATCCTGTGGGACTTCCAAAATGAAGTTAAATTTCTCGTTTTATGAGTCGTAATGTAACAGAGGTCTTGGCTTGGAATGCCTACTCAAAGTCAAAGAAGACTACTGGTGTGTCAGTCTCCTTCCTGTAGTGACTGCCAAGATGTGTGTGACTGTGGTGGTAGAACGGCAAAAATGGAATCTAAATCTTTTGGGGGTAATTGTTATAGGCCTAAAGAACAGTGAAAAAATTAAGTTACAACCCAACACCTAGAACTTCCTTGCGTCTTGCTGAATGTCTACCGTCTTCGTGTTATTTTCCGCTCCGTTGATTTGACCCTGTATATTTTGTCGGTCTGTATGGCGACCGAACCTATAGCAGAGAGCATCAATTAATGGCTTCCACAGTTAAGAGTTGAGTTGTTTCATTGCTTTTGGTTTCTTGGCCTTTTTGACTTTTTGACCATAGGGCGTAGCGTCATTGGCAGCCGCCACTGGTAGTGGCCGATGCCTGAACTTTCATAACTGTCGCCTGGACCTTCACTGCGGCTAAACTCTTGAGGCGTATTACAAACGAATAAGAATTTACAAATGTGTCGGAAAAAGGTTAAACCAAATCTCTACCTTTTACAAAATTTCTTACAAAATAATAATAAAAAGTAAAATCAAATCAAGTAAATTGAAAATAAAATCATTACATACATATATATTATTATAAAATAAAGTCCCCCGCTGCGTCTATCGGTCTGTCTGTCTGAAGTCTGAACGCGATAAACTCAAAACTACCGAACGGATTTTCATACAGTTTTCGTCAAAAGATAGAGTGATTCGTAAGAAATTTGTTTAGGTGTATAATTCATTAAGTTTTTGTGTTGTGTTTAGTGGGCAAATGGGGACCTATTGGGAAAAGAAATCACTTGACGAATCTTGGCTAAGCAGCATTTGAAAAGCTACGCAATAACTTCTTCTTAAATAACAGAGAGCAAAGGTTTTCAATCAGGATCTCTTGTGTGATTTGCGGAATTGAGACTATAATAAGTACATAGGCTCACAATGAACCTCATAAGAAAAATTGAAGAGGTCTATGCTTGTTGTTGTTTTCCTGTGAGATCGAATTAGCCTTTTCTAATTCGATGGTTCGAAGGAGACGAACTCTCGATATAGTACACTTCATCATTAAACTTGCGTTACGTAGGGTACCTACATCGATTGTAGAACGGATAAACAATGGGAGAATTAAAGTGTCACACAATAGAGATCCTATGACCTATAGTCTTAAAAAGTGGATTCGCAGAAACCTACTGTATTTAGATGACGCATATTAGTAAATATGAAAAATTTTAAAAGGCTTTTAGATATTATACCAGCGATATAGACGCGTTCTTCGGCTTAGGTAAAGATGATTATCCAATAATTGTGTTCTTGTTATTTCCGAAAATAACCTCCATTCTAGTTCCTTTTTACCCGACTGCGGCGAAGCCCAAAGGAGGGCTGTGTTTTAACTGTATGTATGTAACATGTATGTCCGATCTTACATTCCCTGTAATTACTAAACGGCTTTACAGACACAAGCACACTCTCATACTCATACTATATTCCTGTCACTCTCATACTCCGGTGGGACGACTACTCGACACGACCGGTGAGAGTTAAGGCGCAGCACCGACGGCTTTACGTGCTCTCCGAGGCACGTGGGTGAAATACCGCCAACTTCTCAACTCCGAGCTGTTACTGAGGCTTACTATACAGAAAGACTCAATAACTAAACTTGGCCCGACCCGGGACACGAACCTAGGATCTCCAGGAGTGCCGTACCGTACATGCTAGCCACTACACCACCGAGGCAGTAATACGTGATACTAGTAGTTTTACACTCCGTCTATGTTGTTATTCTTTTTAGCAAGAGGGGTGTTATAAGTTTGACTTATGCATCTGTCATATGCGTCTGTCTGTGGCATCACAGCGCCCAAACGGATGAACCGAATTTATTATTTTTTGTTTGAAAGGTGACTAAATCGACTCCACTAAATCGAGTGTCCTTGCCTATAAATCAAGAATATCAGTTTAGCTGTTTGTTGGTTATTAGCTTTTTTCTAGACGGTGAAAGGATATGAGCAACATCCACAAATCTAATCCAAACGAAACTAGGTATCCCGTTACTTCAATGATATTGCTGCAAATCATTGGCCTGATCATGCCGCAGCGTCACCTGAAATCTGCAAGATACTCAACTCTTTACTAAAATACTGCAGAGATATCATGTTTAGACTCATTAAAATGGCTTTAATAAATAGGTTTTTTGTAAATTGCGTTGGAGGTTTTTAAATTTTCAATGTGGTCTAAGATTTTAACAAAGTAATAAAGGGACTGAATTCATAAATGTTCCAAGACTACAATACCTCGTGTACAATTTTCACTACCTACTTAATTTTCTAATTTAAAGCATTTAAATCATAATACATATATGACTATTTTAATTCTAACATATAGAAGAGAATCTTTTATATAAATAAGTCAAAATAATTATTTGTTTTAACTTTTAATAATCATAATGTACATAATATTTATGTAAACCTATATTTTATATCCAAAACACTAAACCTTATTTAAAACAATATATTTATAATAGATAATAAAGCCTCAACTTTGGTTCAAAAAGGCATTTTTTCATGTGCATATTGAAACTACAGAACATTTTATTTCAATTAATATACATAATGTCGGAGGGGGGATGCACTTCCATAATGGAAAAAAATATGAATAAAGTTTGAAGAAAGAAGGTGATAAATGAAATATGAGGGAAAATTATAAAGTTAATAATTAAAAGATTAGTTAGTAGTTTAATGTGAAGAAGCAGATACACCTGGAAATAATTCTGTCACCACCCATGGCATAATGAGATTAACTAATTAATATCAAATCATTACATTATTTACTACTAAATAGGTCACAACAAAAAATACTGTAATCTTAATTTTTCATATTTAATATAAAAGATAACAATGCAACCATGTCTAAAATTTAAATAGTTGTGGGTAAGTGACAGCTAACAACATGTCACAGACTCAGAATCCGAACAAATATTCAAGCAATATTCATAAATATCTTAAGAAATATTAGAATTACAACCATTTTCAAAATATCTTACAAGTAATTGTGTATATATTGTATTATATAATTATTATAAGATGATGTTCTTTATTGCTATTTATTAAAGATATTATAATAATATATTTTAACTAAAATACTACAGTAAGTATAATACTATAATAATAATTAATAATTTAAATTAGTTGAATTAGATATTATGTTACCATAACCAAGGAATGAGTAATTAAAGAAAAACAATTTAAATTATATTTCAACCTATAGTTAATTTTATTAAATATTGCGCAAAGGACAATGGGCATTCCGTCCCCAGAGTGTATCAAGTGGAGACATATGTCATTTTGAAGATCTGAAGAATAGCTTCAATTTATTGTATGACACCAACACTGAGACTCGTGCAGGGAAAGAACTATGAATCATTTAATTTTATCAAACCCGTGAAAGTCTAAAATAGTATGACATATGTACATTTCTTTAAAGGTCATAATAGAAGCCTTATTTTATTGTATGTCGCCAAAAGTAAGATAGTCGCATGAAAGAACTATGAATTATTTTATATTTTAATGAAGACAAGATTACTTTTGGGTTATTCACACTTTTCCATACATTTCCTTGTATTTACAGAAATTGACAAAACACTCAAAGGACTTGATTTTTTTAACTTTGACTGTTGCTGGTTTGTAACGTCGTTCTAGCCAAAACACATCCACTGCTGATATAAGCCTCCCCCAAAGATTTTCACGAATGCCAGTCTTGGGCCATACACATCCAGTGGGCTCCAGGGTTTCTGACCAAGTGGACTTTGGACAGCTTTGAGGAACCCATCGTTAAAAGTAGCCATATCGGTATCGCAATCAAAGCGGTTATGGAGTTCCAGCTGAAAGCTTAAAGGGTTTTGGATTTGGTGTAGCATTGGTAAGAACAGTTGGAGTCGTTGACGGTGTACATAGTCACCATAGACTTGTGGACGATAAACCCGACACCAACTTGGGACTGTTGGTCACCCGGAAATAGAATAGGTAACCAGATTTGAGCGTTACCCAGTTGTCCTCCTCTCTTCGAACTTCCAATAACTAGGGTTATTGTCCCATCGTAACCATGCTCAATTCCTCCTCATTTATTCATTCAGCTATTCTATACAGGACTGCAAAAGTCGCAATATATGCGAAGGTGTGTGAACACAGACGGCACGGTACGATATAAAGTAATATGTATGAAAATATTGTACAATGTAAATTATACTTTCACGAATTTAATAAAATTAAATGTTTCATAGTTCTTTACCTGCACAAGTCTCAGTGTTGGTGTCATACAATAAATTGAAACTATTCTTCTGATCTTTAAAATGACATATGTTTCAACTTGATACACTCTGGGGACGGATCCCATACAAAATTGCCCATTCTCCTTTGAGCCTTTCTAAATACATCCGCTTCGCTCGGATGCCTCCCTAAGTATGTTTTAATTTTTTTGAGCGGGACCCTAATTCTTCTTCATAAATAAAAGTAGCCTAAGTTACTCCTTATAACATCAGCTCTGTGCTAGTGAAAGTTCCGTCAAAATCAGTCCATCCGTTTCAAGATTAGTCAGAACCATCAGACAGACAGACAAAATTTTAAATTAAACGTTGTATTTTATTTTATAAGTATATAAATAATTTTATATGCATTTAGTAAAAATCTGTTATTTTGACATTACAAACAGACGCTTCAGTTTTATTTATCTATAGATATATACATATCTGTTTTATTTGTCTGTTACTGAATTATAGTTAAAATATTTTCAATATTTCATTGGAAGTAATCAAATTACTTTTTCCTATTAACATATATAATATGTACATTGATATATTTTTTATTTTAATTTTTCTTGTTTAATAGAAACTTACAGTTGAATTAATTTTGATGAGATTTTCAAGACTGGATAGATGAATTCAGATGCTTTTAATTTTTTGTCTTTTTGGTTTATTATTGAAATACATTATAATTAATAGGTAAAAGCTAGTATAATTAGAAATTTAGTGAACATAGTAATATAATAATTATAATAACTGTACTTTCCCATTACAGTGTACACAAGATGCAACCGGTGGTGATATGTCACTGTTGTTATATGCATGATGTACTAAAGCATTGACAGGTTCTTCATTAACTTTCCTAACTTCAAACGGCATTGCCATAACCTAAAACATTTAAATAAAATGATTGTCAATGCAAGATTGTATTGTAATGGATTTTGTAATTTTCCAATTTACTATATTTTTATTTTTTTTATATTTTATCACATTAATTTGCTACCATTAATATGATAAAATATTAAAATAAAATGTTAGCAATTTAATGTAAAATTTTATTTTATTATGCTTACATGCTATGAAAATGGCATGGCATGGGTTTCTGAAAGAAATCTCTTAAAAAGACAAGTTATCCTTTGTCGACATTCTGTTACTTTATTTTGTATAACATATATGTTGTATAACATATATATTTTATGGAACATAAATAAATAAAATTAAAATATTCATGTAAAAAAAAAAATTTTGTAATTAAAACAAGAAAGTCAAACAAAACTCACCTGTTCAGCATATTTTTCAGCCTCAGTGTCAACTGACAACAAATCAAGATGACTTATTTCCTGTTTTTCTATGGAACTACTAATGTTCTCAGACAACTTTAAATTAGTTGATGCTAAATCGAGTACATTTCCTGAATGTGGCATTGTAGTATTAAAATTAAGTTTTCCAATTGGTCTATTTTCCATATGTTCTGAGATGGCAACATTTTCAAGCCAATTTTCATGTAAACTATACAGATTTTTATATGTACAGATTAACATATCTCTCATTCGGCACCTTTCATCAAGTAATTGCTTCACAGCCTGTTGAAAATTTATTGTTTTTTCATTTAACACTTTCTTGCACATAGCTAACTCTTCAATCATTAAACTGGAAGATTCAGAAAATAAACATAAAAATTATAAGTTTCGTTTGATATAATACATTTATTATCAGATGACAAATGTTTATCATGTTTTAAATGTTTCTAATTATTACCTGCTAGCAAGGAATTTACTTCTCCACACTTCACATTGACCAGCAAGCCATTCTGTTTGTTCCTAATAAGAAATTCATATAGAAATAATTATAATTTTACTATAAGTAGTTTTCATAGGCACTTCTTAATTTATATACATAACAATCCATCTTAACTATACCTGATGCGTAGACAAATGCTGTGCAGAGTTCACTAAAGCATTAGCCAAATGTTTCTTATCCTCATTGAGTGACTGAACTTGGAATTCTAAATCTTCACCCATTGAAGCTACTAACATGGTCTTCAATTCTTTGTTGACCTGTTTTAATTTGAAAAATGATGTTTTTATTACTGTACATATAATATAAAGTTATATCTATGGAGTATATAAATAAAACATGAAAAATAAACAAGAAAATAGTAATAATAGCTCAGACTAAACATTTTATAGACAAGTCTTCCAAAAAATGTTGACAGTCAAAAATACTCATATAATTTTTCTGTTTATGCTACTATTCTCGATTTTCCCATACAGATTGTTTACTTTTTTAAAGAATAACAGAAAATTTATATAGGTATTAGCCATTTATTTTAAATTAAAAAGAAAATATGAATAATAAAAATAATATTATATTCTTTTGTATTTCTTGGGCTTTACTTTTTTCTTTTTTTTCTTTATTGTAATAAAATCCATTAACTATTTTTTTAATAACATTTATTTACTTAACACAGTAATGACTAATGAGTATTCTATTAATATTTGTATGTACTGTTTTAAAATTTTGTGTATGTTATTTTAAAACATTATTGTTTGGCATCATGTTTAGTTCTATGACACTCTCTCTGTCTTTATTATTTAGTCCGAGATTAATATTGACTTGTTTATTTTAAACTATCGACTTACCCTTGCTTCGCTCGAGTTCGTCCCTAGGTTGCTTCCCAAAACAAACTGCTTTTTATTTTTTTTTAATTTTAATTTTTTTCATGGAACCCTATTATTTTTTTCTAAAATGAAAGTAGCCTAAGTAACTCCTTATTACATCAGCTGCCAGTAAAAGTCCCGTTAAAAGTGGTCCAGCCATTTCAGAGATTAGCCAGAACAAACATACAGACAGACAGACAAAAATTGTAAAAAATGTTGTTTTGGTATAGTTTATTTAGTAAATAGCGATTATTTTAATATTACAAACAGACACTCGCATTTTATTTATTTGTATAGATGAAGTCTCTAGTCACCTGTGCTTGTTGTTTTAATTGTTCCTGTAAATTTTCATTTTCTTTTGTTAATTGTTCTATTTTTTTCTGCATCTCTTTGTTTTCACTTAGTTTGTCTGAGTCCACTTCTGATTTATCACTACATGATGTTAATTTATTTCTTGGTTTGAATTCATTTATATTAGTATCCATTTGTGACATTTGAGAAATAAGTTTGTTTATATCCATATGATTTTTGGATTTTTTAGTTCCTTTAGTCATACATTTAGGTGTTATGGGTTTAACAGCGCCTGCATATGGCTCATAAGGAACAAACTTAGGAGTCTTTGAGTAAATGTGGGAACTCTTCTTTTCAGGCGTAATAATTTTTGTTGGGTAAATTTGTACCAAACGGCCAGGTACTGTTTCTCTAGTTGAATGCGATTTAGATGATTTTAAACCAGATTTACTTTTGTTTTCGGTATACGTTTCATCTGATTCCATTCCGTCACCTGCAGTCCTTATTTTGTTCATAATTTCTGTCGGGCAAACAAGATTTATGGTAGGATTTTCACAATAACTCTGACTTAAAGAAGAAACTATACTTTGAGTATACTTACTCGAATTAAAAGATATTAATGTGTCCATTGTCACAAAATAATCAAAAATATAATATCAAGTCTCAACTGTCAAAACGTATACATTAGCAATTCGCAAATCGCAATTGATATCTTGTCATTTGTCAGTGTCAATTGGTATTGGCAGATAGTAAACATAGATTATGTAACAATTTTTATTTGTCATCCATGGTAACAATACCCTTCCTTGGCAGTCTGGTACATATGGTAAGATATAATAAAGCCAGTACCTAGCAAGAGAATTGAATGTATAGATTTAAAAACATACATAACATCCATGGAGTTCAAAATTTTTATCTAACGAAATACCAAATATATTCCAAATAGATTGTAAACTATAAATTACTTTAAAATATAATAATAGCATATTTAATATTCATACGAGCATTTCGCGCTACCAAACTAAATAAATGTGTGAGAATTGTGTAAAAAAACAATCAAACTCAAGATTTTTTTTAATGAGGATTTGGTTTGAAGAGAAAGATTTATTTTAGTTACAAAATACATGGAATTTATTGAAGTAAAACTTCTTTCGCACGCTTGACTTGGGGAGTAAGCTGGTGAATGCTTGACGAGAACGTTACGAAAAGTGTGATCGGGCGAGGCGAACGTTATTTTTTGCCATGGTAACCGTTGTTATTGTCTGACATGATATATAATATTATATTCTTTCCTTGAATGATATACTATAAATATATTATTGTAATATGCCTAATATGGGTTATTTAATTATTTTTTTAGTATCTTACCTATCCTAACTATTTAAAACATAAATTGAATTTAATAGAGTAACGATAACCTAGTTTTATTTCTTGCGCGTGTACACATTCATACACGCGCTCTTTAATTTTTTGATTACAATAACTTTATGTATTAACTAGTTGTGATAATTTAATATTTCCAAATAAATGTATGAGAATTTTGTGTAAAAAAACAATGAAATTCAAGACTTTTAATGAGTTTTTTTATTTACAAAATAGTAAACATACATAGAATTTAATTATTTAAAATAACTTTATGTGATAGTTCAACATGTCAATGCCAGTGTAGTTATTGTAAGCGAGAAAGTCTCGTACGGAGCATGTTATATAGAACCGGCATATATATGAGAATTTTGTGTTAAAAAAAAGACATTTTATTTACAAAATACATAGAGCTTATTAATTTAAAACAATTATGTATTAACTGGTTGTGGTCTTCAAGTTAAGCATTTCAGTGCCGATGACCGAGTAGTTGTAAGGGAGGTAGTCTCGCAACGACACGTGCAAAGTACTTTGCGCCGCAAAACCAAATATACATGTATGAGAATTTTGTGTAAAAAAAAAAACAATAAAATTCAAAACCTTTAATGATTACTTTTTTAATTTACAAAATAGTAAAATATATAAAATTTATTAATTTAAAACAACTTTATGTATTAACTGGTTATGATAATTCAACATTTCAGTGCCAGTGTAGTTGTATGCGAGGTAGTCTCGCACCGGCACGTACTTCGCGCCGCCAAACCAATCCACCATTGCGATTTGCGCGATCTTCATTTTGGCGATGAACCATTCGTGATCTGTAACACTTTTATTTTATACTAGCGGCTCACCCTCCTTTCGCTAGGGTTCACCTCTAGGAAAACAAAAACAATCCTAACCCACGGGAACCGTACATTTTCCGAGATAAAAAGTAGCCTATGTGTTATTCTAGACCAGCTATACTTAACCTGCGGCCCGCCGCGCCGGGCCTTTGTTATTGGCCCATCTGAAGTAACAAATTTATTGTAACTAGTTGTTTGATGAGTTCATCGTTTTTAAAAACGATACCAATCTAGAAGATCTGTTTAAAGAAAAAAAGGAAAACAGAGAATATGTGGAATTTTAGAGTATTGTTCCCTAAAAATATAAAAGCGTCCAAAGATGTGCCCAAATCCTACTAACATTCTTTGGGTCTACGTATGTGTGCGAATCGTCTTTTTCAAAAATGAAATACACAAAGAACGTTTACAGAAACAAGGTTACAGATTCTCATCTGGATGATGTTATAAGGATAGCTTGTAGCGACAAGCCAGATCTTGATAAAGTTTTGAAGAAGTGTTCACAGTATCAAAAATCGCATTAAAACATATAAACATCTTTGTTAAAACTTCTTTTTTCATTAATAAAGAAACTACATCGTTAACTTGGAATAACGTTTTAATTAAAACCTAAATAATTTATGACTGAAACGTGTTTGCGGCCCCTATAAAAAAATTTGTTGGTTGAGTATGGCTGTTCTAGACTATAATCTTTAAATGTGCCAAATTTCATCCAGATCCGTTCAGCCGTTCTGACGTGAAAGAGCACCAAACATACATCCATACGCGTTGCTTACAAACTTTCGCATTTATAATAATAGTAGGATAATAATACGGATTTGACTTTCTTATCTGTTGCATTATCTTGTTTGGCAGTTTTTATTTTTGTTTCGGTATTTTTCACCGACTTTGAAAATGGAGGAGCTAATAGATGTAGGATGCTTGTTGTTTTCTGTGTATTTTAGGCTATTCTTTGCCAATTTTATTGTAAAACGTTTTTAATAAATATGTCATAACTCGAGAGTGATATCATTTACCTCAAATGGATTTAAGTAATTATTTGTACACATTTAAGACTTATTGGGTAAAACAGTTCGCTAAAAAGTATTTAAAATATTTAAATTAATAAAAATAAATAGCTCATAGATAAGCAAAATTTATGGCGATTGCATAATAACTAAAGAGTCAGGCAAAAGTATGAGGCTTTAAAAGTTAAAATATACTCTTATCAGAGTTGAAATTCAGGTCACGGGTTCGATTCCTCCTACTGGTTTCTTTAATTGACCATCTAGGCGTACAATATTAAGAAATTCTACAAAACGCAATTTATCCGCTCTTCCCTTAGCTTTTACCCATACTTTTAAAGTCTCTACAGAACAAACAAAATCTTATTGTTAGTAAGTAAGTATATATAAGCGAATTAAATAGGGCGATGTTATAAGATTCCCCAGTCTGCATTTTAAATGAAAAATATTAAATTTATACTCAAACAGTAGTTAGTGGTTCTAATAAAATACAAACCAGGAGGGAAGTTGGCCATCGACGGATGTCTTTCAAACAAAGCTGCTTTCGCGAAATTGTACTCGGGAGTGCCCTCTTTGACCTACAATAATTTTAATGGTCACTGTTATTAAGAGTTAATTATAGGAATTTAAAGATTGTGATACACTAAATAATAAAATGCAAAACATACCGAAAATTTATATAAACCTACTTTATGTCTGGAGCTCGTATGGTTAACTTGCCTCCATATTTTGGGCATATTTCATAGAAATCTGTTCAGCGGCATAAGAGTGAAACGGAAAACAGAATTACTTACACATTTATAATATGTTTTTGGTTTTTTACCAATTTACTAATATTATACCTACCGTTATAAGTTAAACTGAAACTATTCCTAGGCAAAGAATTGAAAAATAATTTAATGTGCAAGTACTAAGCTATGAAATTATAAAGCTTTCAGTGTGACGTACACCATATTTGCCGTTAAACAAAGCGCTCTACAATAGGTACTATCAAGTTTTACAGATAACAGAGATAATGAGAACGTGCTAATATAAGCGTAGCACTAATCTAATGTAAATATATATATAAGATAATCGAATTTTATACAGGTCTGACATTTTGAACTCGCTTTATAACTATCTGAATTGTTTAATATTAAAATTTTGTGACATTGAATGTCTTCAAAGACGATTTATATTTAAAACATATTTATTTGTTAACCGACTTCCAAAAAAAGGACCGATTTGGATAATTATTTTTTTGTTGGAAAGGAGATATCCCAAGAGTGGTACCATGATAAGGAAACCAGGATCTGATGATGGGATCCCAGAGAAATCGAGGGGAACTTTCGAAAATTGTAGCGGCGACTAGTGCGTTTGTTAACATTTTCATTAGGTATTTTAAAGCACTACTTTTTAATGAAGGTCTGGAGTCGATCTGAAGATGGACCCGAAAGACAGTCGAGGGAACTCCTCAACGATTTACAGCAATTACCTGGTGTTTGGGCTTGGTTAATTTGTATTGATGATACGTCTACACTAAAAATGGAAAAATAAAAACTTAAAAAAAAAAAAAAAAACGACTTCCAGGCACTGAAAAGTAAAATAACTAAACGGGGGTTTTCATTTAGAATAGATATTTAAATAAAACTATCTTTTCGGATTTTTTCGCGGATTTATTTTGATTTTTGGTTCCCGACGCGACGTTTCGATTGCTTTACAGCAATCATGAATAGATACTTAATCAGATTTTTTCGAAGTCGGTGCCAGCCAATACAAATCAAAGCACACCGACTTCGAAAATATCTGATTAAGTATCTATTTTAAATGAAAACCCCCGTTTAGTTATTTTTTTACTTTTCAGTGCCTGGAAGTCGGTTTTATTTTATTTTTTAAAGTTTTTATTCTTCTTGTATGTACTTGTGATTGTATCTAACAATGTAATTTAATCTCGGAAGTCGATTTTAAGCTACTTTTTATAGTTGTGTTAATTTGAAACTTTGTAAGGAGATTGACATTATGTAATCTGATAATAGATAGGTAGTGGAAGTTACTTTATTTTAACGTGTTCTATATATTACAATTTACAGTTTTTTTTAAACTATACCTATATGTTAGATACGTACGTGTGATATAAAACTAGATACTTATCAGGGTTACGGGTACATCATTTATGGGACCATGGTTCTTGCAAGAGTGCTACATTGAAACTTCATAAAAATGAATAAAAAACCAACAGCGGTAAAGTTTGAAGGCCAAAGGTGAAAGTTTGAAGCCTTATATATGTAGGTATGTATTACCGCATTAATAATATAAAACAATCAGATTGGGAATGGAATAATCTATACAACGGTAATATGGTTAGTATGAAATAGATAGACTATACATACATACATACATATGTAGGTAATAGGCATATGTGTATGTCAGTTGTTGTGGATTGTAACTTGTATTATAACGTGTGTCTATGTCACTCTCCAACTATCTCCACACAAAAAATCACGTCAAACCGTCATTCTGTTTCGACGTAAAAGAAGGACAAACAAACAAACACACTTTCACATTTATAATATTAGTGTGGATAAAGTTTACTGGAAGTAGTACCTACTGGTGGGATTAGAATTATTTTTCAATCGTATATTTATTAAGTAACGTTATAACTTATAAGCTATCTAACATCAAAATAAGTAAAAACCCTATTTTTGAGGTGAATTATACATGAATAAATTACGCGAGCAAAGTCGCGGGGCAAAAGTCGCTAGTAAAAAGATTACGACAATAAGTATAGACTTCCTGTTTAATCTATAGCTACTAATATTAAAAAGAGCTAAAGATTGTGAGTTTGTGAGGTTGTAGGGGGTAATCTCTGGATCTACTGAACCAATTTAGATGGAATTTGCTATGAAGATAGTTTGCGATCCTGGGAAGGACATAGGAATTTTTTTATCTTGGAAATTATCCCTTAAGGGGGTAAAAAGAAAGATGAACGTTTGTATGGGGAATCAATAATTTCTCAACAGTTATGAAACTGAATCATACCTAGGAATAAATAATATATGTACTATAAAATATTATAGTCTATTTATTTCATACTAACCGTTAAAACAAACCCGAGCAAAGCGAGGGGAGTCGCTAGTTTAAGTAATATAGAATTCAGGGAGCTCGCGTGTATTCGTATTCGGTATTCTCACAAAGTATTAATATTTTATTATAATAATTGTTCATACATGAAACTTTTTCCTTAGAGATAACTAAAGACCTGGCTTGATACAAGTTTAATAAAAATAAACGATAGTGATTTCCATACATATACATATAGATAGGTATGTGTAGGTATGCTAAAGCATTAAAGATTTGTACCGCAACGTATATACACAAGTTCCACGAAATTCGTTCTCGTTTTCGAATGTCTACACAACTCTAAACTTGCACTAAAGCCAAGGGTAAATTACTGACATAATGTTATACTTAATACTTGTATCTGTAGTACGTATCGGAACCGCATGTACCTACCTATATACAATATTACTAAAAATGGACCTACCGGACTTTTTACATAGCTACACATATTATAAAACAAAGTCCCGCCCCGTCTGTCTGTCTGTCTCTAACTAAAAAACGCTAAAAAGTAAAAAATAACTGATTGGTAGGTAGGTTAGGTTCATTTACTGTAGATACCTCAGCAGATATTTTCGAAGTCGGTGCCAGCCGATACACAAAGCTCGCCGACTTCGAAAATATCTGATTAGGTCTATAGTAAATCAAAACTACCAATCAGTTATTTTTTACTTTTTAGTGGGCTTTTTTTTAAGTCGGTTTTTAATATTTTTTTATCTTAAAGCTAAATACCACTTTCTATGTATTTCACATTATAAATGTCAGGATGTCATACAATCTTTTATCCCCTATTTTTTTCGAAAAATCCTTTCTTATCAGATGCCTACATTATAAAGGGATACGTCCTCCAAATTTCACATTTGTATGACCAGCGGTTTAGACTGTGCGTTGATCCATCAGTCAGTCAGACAAAGCATTTTATATATACATAATAAATATTATATAAGTAGATATAGATTTCTATGTCACTGATCGACTTGTAAATAATGAATGTTTAATAAACAATTTGCGAAATCAATAGACAAATATCAATACGGTTATAAAATATTGTATTCAGCCCTTTTTTTTTTTTAACGTCCCACTGCTGGGCACGGGCCTCCCTTCTATACGAGGGGAATCAGGCCATAGTCCACCACGCTGGCCAAGTGCGGATTGGCGGACTTCACATGTCTTTCGAAAACTTGCTAGGTTCTCTCAGACATGCAGGTTTCCTCACGATGTTTTCCTTCACCGTAAGGCAAGTGGTAATCATATTAGAAAATGATTCGCACATGAAAATATCAGAGGTGCGAGACCCGGGATTTGAACCCGCTTCACTCGGTTATCCAAGCGAACGCGTTACCACTGGGCTACCACTGCCTTAATTAAATAAAATATACCTTTTCTTTATTTATTTACTTTATCATATTGCCTGGAAAGAACTATATCTACTTTTATAAATAAATAAAATCACAAGTTTTCGTTACTAAATAATGTATTTTTATTACTTCTACCTACACGTTTTATTGCGTTAACAGGTACATTAACTAAATTCTTAGATAATATTACAAATGAAAAATTTTATGAATAGGTACATACTATATAATACATAGGTACAACACTATTTAGAAATTTATAAATAACTAACGACTCACCCTCGATCCGCTCGGGTTCGTCCCTGGTTACATTTTAACGTTTAGTATAGATTTCTCAGAGATGAGATATTTCCCGCTGTAAAAAGTATCCTATATGTTGACCCGGATAACCAGCTATCACCATACCAAATTTCATCAAAATCTGTACATTGGTTTTCTCATGATGCGGTCACAGACAGACAGGACAAAAATTCTTAAAACTATAGATTCGGGCTCTGTATCAATAATAATAACTATTTCAATAAGATTTTTCAAAAAATATTTGTTATGCAGATTCGACTCAGGTAGAATTTTATTATATGTAAAGATATTTTATGTAGTCACATTAAATAAATTGATATTATATGTGAATAATGAATATTATAGGTACGTAAGTTTTTTACTAAACATGTTTAAATTACCTTTTTCATTTTTCCTGAAAGCATTAATCTGGTGCATCGCGGGTCTTCTGGATCCCACTGTTGACTTTCACAATATCTCGTCTCTTCTAAAGACACTAAAATCGTAGCTCGAGTGTTTTTCTGCAAGAAATTCATCTAATTTAATTTATTCTGCAAACATTTTACTGAAATTCAAAAAAAGGAAACAAAATTCCGTAGTTACTCTGGTTCAAAAATTAGCTAAACTTAAAAAGTTAATTGTGTAATATGTTATGTATATTTTATGTTTTCTATTAGGTATAATACCTAATATACTTTTCAACTAACTTCAAAAAAAAGAGGTACACAATTCAGTTATATTTTTTCTTTTATTTTAAACGCCTAAAATATGAAACACTAGCTACGTTTTCACGGTTAGCTATATTTAGGAATACATAAATAGTAGCTTGCTACTCCTAAGATATTCATTTAAATTATATAGCGATTTACCCTCGCTTCGCTTGGGTGCGTACGTCGTATGCGGATTTTGTTCACAATTTTATGGGTTTTCGCGGAACCCTGATTCTTTTTCTAAAATAAAAGTAGCCTAAGTTACTCCTTGTAACATCAGCTATCTGCCAGTGAAAGTCCCGTCATAATCGGTTCAGCCGTTTCGGAGATTAGCCGGAACAAACAGACAGACAGACAGACAGACAGACAAAAATTGTAAAAAATGTTGTTTTGGTATATGTACCGTGTATACATCCCTATGCATTTAGTAAAAAGCGGTTATTTTAATATTACAAACAGACACTCCAATTTTATTTATCTGTATAGATATAGATAAATAAAATTGTATTACCTATCGCTCAAGAGTCGTCCCATAAAAAATTCTAAAAGATTAAGTGAATCTGAACTTCGTGTACATTTTAGTAACGATAAGTAATCATCATTGATTTATAAAAAATAAAATGAAATGTTGTTTTTAATCTAACTTAAATAATAATTATTCGTGTGATAACCTTTTTAAAATAACTCACCGATAAGTCTCTCGCTGTAAAATCTAAGGGTGACATATAAAAGTACGGTATACCAGTAGAATTGGCCATAGACCCGTCTACAACGGATTTAACATTTGAAAATGGGAATCCTTCGATTGCTGGCAATACAGAAATAGTTGCAATGGATGCCCAATCTGTGAAACAGTATTTAATTTTCAACAACTACGTATGGGGAAGTCGAGTCAATGTTTTCATTTATTCGGCTTGCTATTTACCTACTTATATGTTAAGTAAAATTTATTTGTATTTTTTTGGTTACTTAAGTATTATCCTTTTTTTAAATTAGAATTTGTATGGAATGTCCTTCGATCAAAAACGTATTTTTTTGATCGATGGGAATATCTCTTTTAAAGTATGGTGTTTCCCTCGTGACCGACCAGACGATTAGATACATATGTATTACAGCTTTCATACACTTTCCGTTGATGCATGGACTAACCCAAATTGTTATATTATACCTACTTAAAGAAGATTTAGTCTTTAAGTAATATAATAATTTAGGTGTCTAACCTAGAATTGAGCTTATGACCTCAAGGAACAGCAACAGTCAATGACATTCTTTAGTTGTTTAGCCAGAGTAGGTCTATCTCTATATTAAGTCTTTATTTACAAAATAAAAGAAAGGGTAAATGTCGAATGTTAGTCACTTGAAAAATTAAATTAAAAAAAAAAATAAAAAAATGTTTTATTTAAAAAAAAAGTGCGACGAAGATATTTTTTTTAATAAGTACGCGTAAAATATAAAACATTATACCTACTTAAAATTGCTTTAAATTATTGTTGGATTTTTAAATTACATTTAAAAATTGATCATTCTTATTAAATTCTTACCACAATTATGTAAAACATATCTTGCCATTGCAACTATTTTAGTATGATCTGGAGGACTGGCCCCTTTATGATGAGATTTCCGCGTTGAGATTTCATTAGATAAATCTTTATTAACCCAGCTATTATACTTCCGCTCGACATTGTACTTGGTTTCTCCATATAAGCACAAAACACTTAAGGTTAAGAAAACTAATTTCCACATGGTGTACGCGATCTACGGATATAATGTTTGATTAATATAGCACCTTACAATTACGCTTAAAAATCGAAACGTAAATGTATGCACAATGCACATGTATAACGTTGCTTTTCAAATATAATTAATTGTAATGCGTAGGTTTAAGTGATTTTCCTCAATACACCTTTATTTAAAGAAAGAAATATCACGTACATTTATAGCACAACAGTAGATATATTTCAACATTATCAATTTACATAATGATACAAATTAATGTAAATAAAAACAAATGAATAATAAAATCAAAAATAACATAATATTGTAATTTTATTCAGAAAATAACATAATATTGTAAATTTATTCAGACCAGGTCATTTTTCGGCGTATTCTAATTTGTAAGGCCTTAAAATATTTAATTTGCTTTATAAGTACATATTATGATAAAAGCATGATTATGATGAAAATAAGGATTATTGCACTATTAACAATCATTATTAAGATGTCCCAAGTTTGTATACCTAATTATAAAAGTAAAGTTTATTTTTTCCAAAATCAAATTAGTGAATGGCTATTTATTTATTATATATGTAGATAACAATAAATATTAGAAAAAATTCAGCAATAAATACTAGATTTTTTTGCTTACATTTTTCCAAGAATAAACTATTTAATATAGACATAAAACACTGCCAAAATATTTTTGGCAATTACTTTCACTGCGCGCACCCCTCTCACGGAGTGAGTCTCACTATTAAACTCTAAAACGGAAGTAGGTAAGCGAACGCGCCAAATAACTAAATGACACAGACTAGGTAGCCGTAGAGATACTAAATGACAAAGAAATTGCTACAAATACGGCTGTCACCTGTTTGACAACATCTCAAATTTTTAATAATCATGACATTTATCAGAGTTGCCTTTGTAATCTAAATGTTTCTATATGTAAAAACAGGAAAAAATTTACAAATTTTTAATAAAAATTAAAAAGATTTATCCTCGGATTAAAAAAGGCTGGCTATGGAATTGGTGGACATAGAATTAGCTAATATGTATTCTATTAATATTATTATTCAGGCTTTTTGAAGTAAAACTTCTTTGGAGGGTAAGCTGGTGAATGCGTCGAAAAAATGTACGAACGTTTGTTGCCATGGTAACCGTTGTTATTGTATGATAAATGATATTAGATCATCTGTGACAGCCATCTTACGCGTATATATTCTTTCCTTAAATGATATTCTATAAATATATGATTGTAATATACCAAATATGCGTTATTTTTAGTATCTAGCCTATCCTAATTATTTAAAACATAAATTGAATTTCATAAAGAGTACAGATAACCCACAGAAGTTTTACTTCTTACGCATTCATACTCGCACTCAATTTTTTTAATTATCGGACCATTGTTAACTGGTAAGAGTAAAATCTTAATAATAATGACAAACTGTTATTGTTGACAAGTCGTATACTTGAACATAATTATTGCATTTTAAAATGATTAAAGATTGTTAAAACAGAAAGCAGAAAAAGAAACAAAAGCAGTTGAAATATTTTATTTTAAAATACACAGACGAGTTTGTCACATGTTACTTATTTCATATATTTTATTACAAAAAAATCTTATAAAGGTTATTTAGCGCTGTTGAGTGCTCTTTGCAATTTGTTCCTTGAGCATGAGAATACTTGCTCGTTGTTCCGGCGGCAATAATGCGATTTGTTCATCTGATAGTTGCAGCACTTGCATAATAAGCGCGGCCTGTTTGAAATAAAAATAAACGTGTTATTTATTATTAACTTGCGACTCACCCTCGCTTCGTTCGGGTTCGTCCTTGGCTTGCTTCCTCATACAAAACTTTTCATATCATGAGATTAAAAAAAAAAGAAACCTTATTTTAGTAAACAATTTTTTTTCTTTTAATTTTCTTCTATGCAAAACTTGTCCTGACAATAACAAACACAAAAAAAAAGAATTATCCAATTTAGTGCAGTCGGTCGTAAGTTATGCGCGTACAACATTTCGGTGAATCATTTTTATTTATATAGATACATATATATTTGGGAAGAAAATGAAAATATGTATATAAGTGTATTTGTTACCTTTTCTTGATCCGACGCACCAGATGGTATACCCTGTATAGTTCTTGCCTGCGCCATGCTCGGCATACCGGGCGGCATTTGCTCTGTATAAAATAGGACCATGTATATGATGAATAACTCATAAAATTATAGAAAATAGTTAATATATTGAAAAAAAAAATTATGACTATCCATCCATATTCAATATTCAATTATAAATACAATTTTAATGCAGAATAATATGTACAATTTTCACGCATCTACTACAAATATCTTAAAATTACCTATCTAAAAAATCAATAAAAATTACAGCATTATAAGACCTCCTAAAAATTAATCATAATATGATTTAAATAATCCCATTTAATTATAATTATAAATGCGAAAGATTGAATGGATGGATGTTTGAACCATTCAATCACGCCAGAACGGCTGAACGGATTTGGATGAAATTTGTCACAGAGATAGACTATAGTCTGGAATAGCACATAAGTTACTTTATATCCCGGAAAAATGTAGGGTTCCCGTGGGATAATTTGTTTTTGTTTTCGCTAGTATATAATAAAATATTATGTTAAAATACTCACGCTGCGGCATTTTTGCTTGAGTGCGCGGATCGTTAGGACGCACACGCGGATCCGAGTTGAAGTTCTGCATATTTGCAAGGCGAGGATCGCGCGGGTACGACCTAGTTTAAATAAAATATAATTAATAAAGTAATAATATATACCTAGAAACAAATATACTACTGAAATTAAACCAAATACACTAGTGATAAAACAATAAAAAACTCATAATATGTACAAGGTGTATTGATAATAACATAAGAATAAGACATTGTTAAAAACATATATTTTACTAAACTTCAAGCAAATAAAAGATAATCGATATAACTTTTTTAGTTTTTAATTTTCTAATTTGAGCTCTAAAATAAGTCGACAAAACTATTTTGTCCAGCTGTAGGTAATTCAAGAAGATTAGAAGATAACAGGCGACGACAAAATGACTGATAGACAGGCAAATAACTTTTTTTTTAGGATACATTCTTACATTGGGTATAAGAAAGCTTAAAAGATGTTTTGTATGTAAAAATGTGATATGACCATATATAAGAAAGACTACATAAAGAATAAATACAAAATATTAAACATATAGATGAGCGAATTATAGCTACACTACATACATGTAAAACTTACATATTTTCATGTACCTCCGTTGTTTGGGTTGGTCTTAAAAATTTTAACATTTATCAGCCATATTATGTTACAATTTAGTCATTTTTAAATAACATAGCAAACATTTTATGTGAAATTAGAACATATATTTACTATTAAATATTATAATATAAACAATATGAACATATTTATTTGTGAAAAACCAGTCCTCTTAAAACTGATTGCTTTAAAATTTTCACATACCAAACATGTATATTAAATGGCAAAGATTTTTATTATGTCTATTTTGTTTTAAATGGCGATGTAGCTCAACAACTTTTATACCGTTTAACCGATAACTATGAAAATCATTTGTAGTTTGTACAGTATAAAAAATCCACTATAATTTTTTTTGTATTTTACATATTTTAGTGCACACGATTTATTTAGGCAAAAAAATTGCCAGATGGGCGAGCTCAATTTCGGATCGCCCAATTTCTTAGTATGGGATAGATATGCACTAGCAGTGTGATCTCACACTAATACCGTTGAATAAAGTATGAAAATGACGTAAATAGACAATGTACTTATACTTGTGCGCAATAATATCTCCACACATTGCTAGTCTATAGCTAGAGATAATAAGATATATATATGTTATAGTGTAATCATCAGTGGTACTACCAAAGAAACCAATACGTACGAGTCAGTGTTATGCGCCGGCGGGTGGGGAGGGTGGGTAGGGTGCGTAGGGTGCGGCGCGGGCGGCGGCAGGCTGCGCATGTCCTGGTCGAGCAGCGGCGGGCGCGTGTTGCGCAGGTCTACGTCCATGCCCATACTCATGTTCTGCATTGATGGACGGGCGGCTGGGGGCATCATATTTAAATAAAAAATTAAAGAGTGCATGTATGAATGTGTACACGCGCAAGAAATAAAACTTCTGTAGGTTATCGGTACTCTTTATGAAATTCAATTCATGTTGTAAATAATTAGGATAGGTGAGATACTAATAAAATAATTAAATAACGCATATTAGGCATATTACAATCATATATGTATAGAATACCATTTAAGGAAAGTATATAATATTATATATCATTTATCAGACAATAACAATGGTTACCATGGTAACAAACGTATATACATTTTTTCGTAACGCATTCTCCAACCTACCCCCCAAGTCAAGCGTACATAAAGAAGTTTTATTTCAATAACAATAACAATTCAACAAACTTAACGTCCCATGCAGGGCACGGGCCCCCCTTCAGTATAAAGGGTCCACGCTGGCCAAGTGCGTGTTAGCGGACTTAGTATGTCAAAGATTGCCAAAATTGTCCTTACGTAATTAATGAATGACCCCTTAGTCATCTAACAAAGGCATTTAGATATAGCCTGCAAAAGTGAGATTAGGGCGATGCGCAACCGACTATCACACATACTTTTATATGACAGTTGGGAAACGACTTTAGAGTTGACAGGTATAACAATAACTTGCCATATTATAATGATTTAACTTTAAAACCTTTTGCTATGAAAAATGATATTTTTTGTTTTTTTTTTTTTATTATAAATCATTGGCGATCACCTACTGTGTTTTACACTGTGCTGGCAATATGATGAAATTTTGTCAAATATCCAAATATACAATAATAGAACTTTTTATGAATATTCTTTTTCACTTGTAAATACTTACGGACATATTGATTCTGTGGGGGAGGCGGTGGTGGATTGTTTATTAGTGGTGGTGGTTGTGCTGAAATAAGAGTATTAATTGAAATATAATGTACAAGAAAGCAGATGAAAAAAAAAATTGCTTGTTAACTTGAACAAGAATTGCTAATTTAAAGGTATTAGATTAAATAGTGCCTATGAAGTTGCTTAAATTTATTCTGTTTTTGTTTCTATGTCAAAATTATGAAAATAAAAAAAAATTACCTTGATTGTTAAGTATATAATTTACTTTAACGTAAATTATTATAGACAAGTAGTCAAATACCAATACAATACACAAGGATTGCTTAGTTTATATTTGTTTGATAATTATCAAATAATTAATTATCAATAGACATATTTATCTTGATAATTTTGTTCTTTGTTTAACGTTTTAGTAAGTATCATATAAAATAAATATAAACTTTGAATGCATGAACATATAATAATAAAAAAGTACCTGGGCGACCGAGCTTCGCTCGGAGTTCTTGAAAGATTGTATATTTTACATTAAGTGACTAAGTGTTACTGAGAAAGTTGTATAGATGTCGCGATAAGAACAATTTTCTTTTTAATTTGGCTACGTGACTAAGTGTTACTGAGACAGTTGTATAGATGTCGCGATAAGAATAATTTTCTTTTTAATTTGGCTTAAAAATAATTTTACATTAAGTGACTAAGTGTTACTGACAGAGTTGTATAGATGTCGCGATTAAATTTTGCGTAGAATAATGCATAAGAAAAACGCATGAAAACTCGAAAACACGCGTTTTCCCAGACATGTGACTAATCTAGATCAATTTTTCGCCCCCGAAAGCCCCCATATACCAAATTTCAGCAAAATCGTTAGAGCCGTTTCCGACATCGCCGGTATAAATAAATAAATAAATAAATAAATATATTAATATATAAATATACAAGAATTGCTCGTTTAAATATATAAGATTACCTTGTTGTTGACTGGTTGGTATGTAAGTATTAGATGGTGGCTTGTCTCCAGGTTGTAAAACTGGTGGAACTGGGTTACTAGGGTGCAGCATACTCTGATAGTAAACAAAAAAATAAACATAAGTTTTTGAAATATCTGTTATAGAATATTATCAGATCTACTTACACATAAATGTGAAATTTTGTATATATGTGCATATGTTTGTTACTACTTTACACTAACAGCTGGATATTTTTGGATGAAATTTAGCACACAGATAAACTATGTCCAGGAGTAACACAAGCTACTGTTAAGCACCTAGGTACACCTAAGAAAAGCAAGGGTAAGGCACACAAAACAAAACACACTAAGCTAGTCGAAAAACTTTCTATTACCTATATATCTAATATAGTACTTACAACAGCTGTAGCCGGATCAACAATTCTCATAATAACTTGTGCTTGCAAAAGTGCATATGCCAACTGTGGATTCTGAAGTAACATGTTCCTAGCTTCGGTTGGGTTATTCTGAAACAAAATTGACTAATGATAAGCTACATACTTATATATGTACATATATTTACTTTGAAGAACAACATGCATTTAGATTAAAGTATAGAATGTTAAATTACAAATTGATTACAGTTAAATATTACTATATAGATAGAATGTTTCCACTAGTGAGACAAAAGTTTTGTAATGATAAACATATGCTCGATAAATCTTAAATAGTATATAGATATATAGTTGAGGTAAAATGCTATCTCATTGACAAAACATGAAATCTTAAAAACTACTTGACCTATGAGTCTTAAAATTTCCCAGGTAGATAAAATTGAGTGGAGTTATTTTAGTTACACATAAATCAACTATTGGGGCAAAGCCGCAGGCAACATCACTTTTTTTTTATAATGGTTATTTTTATAATGGTTTTACTATTTATGTTGATAACTAAAAACAAGTAAAACATACTAATAATTAGTTAATGTAAAAATGATGATAAATTTACCTGAATACAAAGTTTCATCTGCTTCATAAGCTCAAACATTTGCTCTGGTGGTAATGTAGCTACAGCTTTACTTATAGCTTCTGGAGCTTTTTCAGGTTCTACAGGATCTCCATAGGGATTTTCTATCTGAGAAATTTATTTATAAAATTATATGCAATTGAATAATATAGTTTATTATGTTCTAGTTTTTTATTTATATGATGAAATTATTAGTAGAAAGAACATGACTGGACATTCCTATTTAAGTGTGTATAGAGGGCTATTAAATACTACTAAAATTTTATTAGGAAGTCTTCTTTAAATGCATAATTAAAAACAGCACGTTTACCTGAGGACCTTGCATCAATGCCTGCATTTCCATCCTAGATTTTTCTGTACAAGCATTGTCAACTCTAAGTGAACGGCCACCGATTTCATAGCCATTGAGATTTCTCATAGCACTTAAGGCGGTTTCTTGGTCTTTGTATTCACAGAAGCCATAACCTTTTGGTTTCCCTGTCTCCCGGTCAAATACTAGTTTAAACGACAAAACAGGCCCAACTTCACTAAAAATATCCTTTAATTTCTCTTCCGTAGCTTCATATGGTATATTTCCAACTAAAAATAAAAACTATTAGATTATACGGCTTTAATTAAATAATAAAGAATCAATCAAGTAAAATATTATTTTGTTACCGAATACAGATCTCATGGATTTGTCCATGATACTCTGCTCTTCTTTTTCTTTATTTTTATCCATTTTGCTAGTATTAGTTCTAAAGGTGATTAAATTATAAAATTTTACACTTCTGATTTCTGAAGCAACAACAGGCCACAGGAACGGACAGTTTAATTTTTAGTTTTGACAGTTGACACACTGAAATCTGTGAACCACTGGAAACACAACACAAACTTCAAATTTGATCCTTGTCTCTGATTTCAATAAAATAATCACAGATTAAAATGGACAACAGATACCTATTTTTTTGTTTATTTAACAATTTTCACACGTCGTTTGTTTGTCGTTTGTTCTTGATTATTCGCCATAAATAATAATTTATTCGTAAAATGTTTATTTATATAACCTCAAAATAACCCAAACAATCGAAATTTATATTTTTTTCTTGTTATTAGTAGTCTTTAAATATTTATTAGTGTTTATTCTTTTATAAAATACGTTTGTTCTGTCGTCAAAGTGCCTATTTTTTGTTTAATTAACATTGTTCATTTAGCTGATAGCTTAATTATTATTCAGATAGGTACTTGTGTAGCGCATACATCAATTTTATTTTTCACGAGTACGAACGTAGTAAGTATTGAACCATTTTCGAGATATTATATAAAACAAATACACAAATAAACTATCCATAACTGAATCTAAGAAAATAATAATAAACCTAAATAATTAATAATTATTATACTATAATTTATAATAAATATATATAATACATACATATATAAAAAAATAATTGATACTTACGTAAAATAAAACAAAATAATTGATACTTTTTTTTAATCTCTTTTACCATCTTTTAAAAAAATATAGATTACATAATATTTAAATTTCTTATATGATGCGTATTTTTTTTTCAGTTATTGATAATTTATTTGTGTATTTGTTTTATATAATATCTCAAAAATGGTTAAATACTTACTACATTCCACTCGTGAAAAATAAAATTGATGTATGCGCTACACAAGTACCTATCTGAATAATAATTGAGCTAAATGAACAATATTAATTAAACAAACAAAGGGCACTTACACGACACAACAAACATATTTTACAATAGAATAAACACCAACACTACTAGTAACAAGAAAAAATATAAATTTCGATTGTTTGGGTTATTTTGAGGTTATATTTTTGAATAATTATTTATAAATAAATAATTTACGAACAAACTATTATTTATGGCAAATAATCAAGAACAAACGACAAACAAACGATGTGTGAAAATAAAATTCAAAAATGACAAAAATGTAATCTTGGAGGCCAAATGAAATTTGTTAATTTAACATAAAATAGGCACTTTACCAATAGAACAAACGTTTTTTTCTAAAAGAACAAACATTAATGAATATTTATAGACACCTAGTCACAAGAAAAATTATAAATTTCGATTGAGGGGGCTATTTTGAGGGTACATTTTTGTTTATTTATTTGTAAATAAACAATTTACGAACAAACAATTATTTATGGCGAACAATCAAGAACAAACGATAAGTGAAAATAAAAATTCAAAAATTAGAAATAAAAAAGTCCTGGGGGCCAAGTTTGGTGAGCCAAAAGTGTCCACCTGTAAGCGGTAAATAACAGTTCAAAAACCTACTACAATGGCGCAAACGAAGTAAGAGGGTTTCATATAAATTTGGCAGTTGTAAGCGGAATGAAGTGTGCTGAGTTGAAAAATTTTATATTTTGGGTGACTTGAGTAGTTATTGAAACTATTTATGTAGTCCAAAATAATATTTTAAATATAACCGAAAAAACTGTGCTGATATAAAGGTTGAGAGTAATTTATTTTTGGTGAACTTTTAAAAATACTTTTGGTGCTTTCTTTAAAATGTACCCACTTGCTACCGTGGCGCCACCCTAATTGAATGCATTTACATAGACACTTTTTCATCGTAGAGATAGTTCTCCTTACCTTAATATCCTCCATAGAAATATACTTATTTGGTACCTATATGTATATCTATATCTTAATATCATTTATATTCTGTGATTTTGCGATGTAAAAACTAAAATCATTAAATAAGTTGTCTTCGTCGTAAAGCTTTTAAGGCCTATTTAAATTGCTATTTAATTTAAATTAATATTAGTGATCATTGGAAAACAATAACTTCACACTCATGAGTGATTATATGACATTTTTGTAGTGAAGTTTTCTTTGTTAAAAAATTGTCATTTCGTGAAGCATACCATCTCTGAAAATAGGTATTGATTGTTTTTCTTGCTTATGTCGTGATAAAAAATCGGGGATGTTGTTCTATTAATAAACTTAACATACATCCTTAAAAATTTGTCTCGCAATCAGATACTGTGCCGATTGCGGAATGAATCTCGATAATTCATCTAGAGAAAATTCCGAAGCGTTGGATACTATTGGCACAGTAAGTCCGAGAGAAAAATATCACGGAATGAGGGAAAAAAAGCTATCAGCTGCGTCTTTGACGAATACAGAAGGAGCACGGCCAAAAGTAGTTACTGTTAAACATCCTGAATCAAATAAGCCAAAACCCACAGCTAGAAAAAATAAACCAATTCAAGCAGACCTTGACGTTATTAAAGAATTTATGAGATGTCGAGATGAAGGTGTGAAAAGGTTGGACTTAAGCAAATCCTCTATTACATCTCTGCCACCTAATGTTAGAGATCTTACTCATTTAGTGGAATTTTATTTATATGGAAATAAGTTGGTAGCTCTTCCTGCAGAATTTGGTTGCTTAACTAATTTACAGACATTAGCTTTAAATGAAAATTCTCTAACAAGCTTGCCTGATTCTCTTGCAAATTTAAAATGTCTTAAAGTATTAGACTTACGGCATAATAAATTAAGTGACATACCTGAAGTAGTCTATAGATTGACATCACTGACTACTTTGTTTTTACGATTTAATAGAATCAGAGTAGTTGGAGATGGTATAGCTAATCTTACTAACTTAACAATGTTAAGCTTAAGAGAAAATAAAATTAAAGAATTGTCTTCTGGAATTGGAAAACTGGTGAATTTAGTGACTTTTGATATTTCTCATAATCATTTGGAGCATTTACCACAAGAAATTGGCAACTGTGTGAATCTATCAACGTTGGACCTGCAGCACAATGAATTACTGGATATACCTGAGACAATTGGAAATTTACAAGCTATAAATCGTATAGGTCTTCGTTATAATAGGTTGAATGCCATACCAGCCTCTTTGAGTAACTGTAAGCATATGGATGAATTTAATGTAGAAGGGAATTCAATATCGCAGCTGCCAGATGGATTACTTTGTAACTTAACAGAGCTGACCAGCCTGACATTGTCTCGTAATTCTTTTATGAGTTATCCAAGTGGTGGTCCTGCTCAATTTACCAGTGTTTCTTCTATAAATCTTGAGCATAATCAGATAGATAAAATACCATATGGAATATTTTCTAGGGCAAAAAATCTAACAAAATTGAATATGAAAGAAAATTTACTATCATCATTACCACTGGACATTGGAACTTGGGTTAATATGGTAGAACTTAACTTGGGAACCAATCAACTTGTAAAACTACCTGATGATATTCAAAGTCTAGTAAACTTGGAGGTACTGATTTTGTCAAATAATCTTCTAAAGCGCATTCCACCCAGTATTGGAAATTTAAGAAAACTAAGACAACTGGATTTGGAAGAGAATAAAATAGAAGTTCTCCCTAATGAAATAGGATTTCTACAAGAATTAAAGAAGTTAATTGTGCAGTCTAACCAGTTAATATCTCTGCCGCGCTCTATTGGTCACTTGGTTAACCTCCAAACATTAAGTGTAGGAGAAAATAATTTGCAGTATTTACCAGAAGAAATAGGAACACTTGAGAATTTAGAATCCTTGTATCTCAATGATAACCCAAACTTATGTAATTTGCCTTTTGAATTAGCTCTTTGTGTTAGCTTACAAATTATGAGCATTGAAAATTGTCCTCTGACAGCACTGCCTCCTGAGGTTGTATCTTCAGGGCCTTCTCTGGTAATCCAGTACCTTAAATCACAAGGTCCCTATAGAGCTATGTGATATGAGGTTGAAGATTATCAACCTGGATTATCAGGTAGTGATAACTTTTGAAACTATTTATCAAACAAACAATAATGGGAAAAATGAAGCAGATTTGTTTAACAATCATCATTGATAGCAAGTCTTTAATCTTGTATGGGGAATAAAGCATAATTTATCTTCTTTTTTCAATGTTGATGTAACTAAAATTTAATATAGTACTGAATGTAAAATTTATGTAAAGAAAATATTAAAATAATAAATTTTACAATTACTGTAATATTTGCTGTATATAATGTATATGCACAAGTTGTAGGTTAACTCATTCTTATTTTGTGAACTTTTAACATGAATTGCATCTTTGGATCTATAAATAGATTTACTGGTCACTTCTCAATGTAGTTGTTACTACAACATAAGAAGTTATTATTGAAAAATTTTTGTATATAAAATTTTCATAATAGCTGAGCTGGATCAGCTAATTTGTAATTTATGAGGCCAAATCAGGTGAAGGATCATAGTATGCTTGATGTATTTTCATATGACTCTGATAAGCTTGTTATATTATATTTGTATAAATTATGTATCTTATGCTTTTTAATACTGTTTATAAATAGAGTGTTATAACATTCTTTACAATTTTATATTAATACAAAAACATTTAATAAAATACTCTTCAGCTACATAATTTTAAACCCTCTTCAGCAGAGTACATTAACAAATTTAAAATGTCCCTTGCTATTTATAAAAGGATTGCTGTGTTCAATATTCTATTTTTATTTATATTGTAAAATATGATATAAAAACATATTGTTTATTATTTTTCTTTCTATCGATCTCAGTGTTGGTCAGTATTCAATTTCATAGTAGTATTCACCTACATATTTTTGTGTGAAATTTAATAAATTTGAAGGATCTTGTTTAAAATAACATGTTACAAAAAACACTAAAACAATGTTTTCTTCGAAGACTCAATAGTTTGAAGAGCTGTACAATTCTATTTATAGTAAATGTTACAAGTAGATTTAGATATTTAGAAATAAGGATTTATGTTATTTATCAATGTTGTCCTAAAATGTTGCATTTAAAAATTGCTCTGTCATTTTTTCCTGTTATAATTATTTTAAGCTATTATCATCTAAGTTTTTTATTTAAGTCAATCTTTAATCTAAAGTATTCGATATTGTGTAAATAATGAAAAAAGAAGGCTAGTCATTTTGATCACTTAGTGATTGTGCCTATTATCAATTTTAGCATACCTACATGACAAATTCGTCATAACACTTTACATATAATAACAATTGTCCTATAAAAAGGTGTATGAATAGAAATATGACGGCGCCGAATAAAGTCTTATATGATTTCGGTATCCATTATTCATGTCAGGTTTCATGTTACATAATATTGAGGAAAATAATGTGCTTTTAGTTACTAGGTATGTAAAATGGCAAGTATTATAAAATAGGTATAACTTGATAAAATATTTTCATTGCTATCATTGTCTATGTGTACCTTTTTTAAATATTAGGAGCCTATCTGTATATTGCTAATTTCCCAAAAATATAGGGTAATAAAAATTAAAAGATGCCAAAATCTTTGGAGTCAGTTTTGTCTGAAAGTAATTATTTTATAAAAACTATTGGTGTAATAATAATTTTATTTGTATTTTATCTAATGACATTATAATATGTTAATGTTACAGTCTTCTCCTCCATATATATTTTCCTTATAAATGTTTATCTAAATGTTAGAATTTAAAATTGGCATTAATTGTTATTTGAAGATAGAATGTCTTTGTCACCATTTAAATGTGATAATTGCATGTTTTATGTGAATTGAAAATAATAATCAACCATAAAATATTTTAATCCCAAATGTATGACTATGATGTTTTAATGACAATGTGTTATTTGAAATAAATTACATATGTAATCACATTTAGTTGTTTATTATCAATTTTATAATTTAATCGGTATTTTTTATAGAATTTTACTTTTAAGACCTAATATAATGGTGTACATTGTACCTACATAATTATTTATCTTTGATTTGTTAATTACTATGGTAGGAACGTTTATGAATACGGGGGCCTAATATTTAGTAAATAAAAGAAGATATTATAATTCAATAATTTATAAAGTGCAGTACATATTACAATAAGATTTTATTTGTAAATTGCGCATTTGTTCTTAGAATATAAATAATTAAAGTTTATATACACATTAATTTCAAAGCGTCTCCTGTAACTCAAAGCAGTCTATAAAATATCCACGAGTAATATCGCTGCGGTATAGTCACACTAAATGCCTTGTCATCCTAAGCTATGAGTTTCACATACAAAAATATTTCACCTAAAAACGACTAAACACATTTTCAATTTCGTAATGTGTAACGACTGTAAAAAAACTAGATACCTCAATAAATTCTTAATAAAATTACAAACACATTCAAATATAAGAAAACACCAAAAATATTTATAAACTAAGAGATTTTTTATTCGAGCTTTGTCAGCACAAATTTTCCAAAATTTCACCTTATTTTGTGATGTAACCAGCCCTCAGAATAAACATTCATTCTTATGGCAAATATGTATATAGCAGTATAATAATTATTTTTTTCGTTAGTAGTTTCTAGCTTAGGTCTACTAAACATGTGCCTAAATTATTATTATTCCCTAGATTGTATTCCATATAAAGAAAAACTATTAAAACAGCATTTTTACTAGTTTTTCTTCGTTTATATAAATGCCTGTCAATAAAAATATTTCTCGCAACTAAGGGATTACTATTGAGTATGTTAATGTAACTAGCATCATAACTAATTGTCAGTCCATATTCACTTGTTGCAGAATATATTTCGAAAGTTCAAAATTATTGAGGTCATTCGCATAATATTATAAAAATAATATTATCGTTTCTCTAACTTTTTTAACAGTAACAATTTGTTTCCAACCATATCTGTTGTTTCTATAACAAAAACTACAAAATACTGAACTTACATCTATTCATATATCTTTGGTATTTCAAATTGCTTATAAAGCACAAACATAAACAAATTATAAAGTAAATTTCACATAAGAAATTAAGTTAAATGGTATCTTTTAAATATATATTTATATTACGTGCAGTGTGATTTTGAGCAAAACATTTTTTTTTTGATATTTCAATATTTATCTCATTTCAAACTATTGTTATAATATTGTTATATTATGTTCTTGGAATTAAAAGCATTTTAAAATTCGTTGAAATATTAGCTAATAGAGAGAAAAAGATTCGTGTCATAAGATTTCTGAAACTTTTTTTTTTTTTTAATAAATATTCATATTTGTAGTTATACAGATAAATATATCTATTTAGATTTTAGATTCATAGTATTTTATGTATGTATATGTAATAATTGTATGGCACTGTGTAAAAAAAAATGAATTAATCACATAATCACTTGTTACAAAATTAATAAACATTATTGGTTGAGAAACATATTATTACTGTCATATTGAGATTAGCATTAAGTGATTTTATCATACTATTGTCATGACATCCCATTTACATGATTAAACATTTCCTTTGATGTCTCTTTTGGGGTTCAGGTCTTAATACTGCACGCACAGCTTCATCAAATACCTGCAATGAAATGTTATCACTTACATATAAAATGTATAATGATACAAGTACTCTTAGGCTTTAGTACTATAAAAGTAAAAAATTGTCTTATAGGATCACTTGTTTATCAGTCCGTCTGTTTACTACATATGTTGTGTCTGCCTCTACTTAATGGTAGGCAAAGGTTGAATTTTTTTAATATTCAAAAATGAGTATATAAATTGCTTTAGATAAATAATTTTTAATTTTGGAATAATTATAGGAAACCCACCGATAATATTTTATGGGATATATCAAATGTGAGACTTGTTAGGTGTATAAGTACAATTTAAAATACATAGGAGCAATGCAACTTATCTATCCATATATCTGAGAATTTGAAAACAAAAAAACAAGAACATAAGTTTTGAATCTTATTTCGCAGCAAAAATATAACAAAAACCAAAAATAAATCAATGTCTGTAGGCAATATAATAAAATATTCAACAACTTTTTAAAACAATTAATGTTGTTTCAGTGATAGATATTTAATCAATACTTCATTAACTTGACAATTGGCTTCTTTCTAAAGAAAAATTTAATCATTTAATTTTATAAAACTTTCTATAAATATCCATAAGTTGTTGATTTAAACTTTGACATACAGTTACTATTTTTTTTATTTTATAGACAATATTTAAATATTAAATATTTAAATATCAACTTTTGAGACAGTTAAACATTTTAAAACAATTAAAATAAAACATAAAATAAAATAAAATTAAAACATTTTAAACAAATTAAACATTCATTATAATATAAAAACTAGTATTTCTAATTATATACATATAATATGTGTCATCTAATTATATATTATATGTATATTTATTTATTTCTTTATTTGAAAATAGTATAAAAAAACTTATGATGTTAATAAATGTGATGAGTAATGCATTTATGATTTAAACTTGACTAACCTGTTTTAGCCCACGCTGTGTCAAAGCAGAGCATTCCATATATTTAACAGCTCTTATTTTGTTGGCCAATTTTTGACCCTGTTCTCGTTTCAAAGGAGACATACCTTGCTCAGAAAGTAAACTTAATGTCTCTCTATCATCTCTTAAATCTATTTTTGTACCTAAAATCATAAATCAGATATAGTATTATTATCATACAACTATGGCAATCAAAAACTGCTAAATTTAAAAATATTTACATGAACATTATTAAATCAAAAAAATAATAATTTGGACTTATTACTTACCAACCAATATAATAGGTGCATCAGGGCAGTGATGTTTGATTTCAGGATACCATTTTGATGTAACATTCTCATATGAAGAAGGACTGTAAATATTACACAAATTAATCTTAAATAAAATGTTCACTTTTTGTTAATGTTAAAATAATTTCTTTAATTATATAATTTGTTAGTAAACAAATAATATAATAATTTAACATTTACCTACCTTGTCACACTAAAACATATAAGGAAGACATCTGTTTGTGGATAACTTAAAGGTCTTAGTCTATCATAGTCTTCTTGTCCAGCTGTATCCCAAAGTCCCAAAGACACAGCTACTCCATCCACAACCATTGGTGCTGAGTAATTATCGAATCTACGAAGAGTTTATTATAAGTGAAACAAATTACTTGTAAAGCACTTATCAGCTATTTACTCCAAATGAGATAATTATATAAAACAGATATTTTAAAAATATAATCGTTTACCATAATCTTAACGTACTCATTCCAGGAAAATCTAATACGACCGTCTACTTACACTGTGGGAACATATTCTCCTGGAAAACTGTCTGTAGTATATGATATTAACATGCATGTCTTTCCGACGGTTCCGTCACCCACCACTACACATTTAATCGGTCTTCCTGACGACATCTTAAAACGAATAGTACACAAATTGATAAATAAAGACAAGCCTATGAGTCACAAAAAAACCAAAGATTGATCTTAAATATACACTAGGTAGTACCTTTTAGCTTGGTTTGGTGTCGAATTATGTGTAATTAAAAACACTTGTATTGTTGTATTTAATGTAAGTAACCTTTTATTTTAGGAATTCCGGACATAAATACTAAAAGCAGATCGGAAAACTGAAAAAACGCATTGAAAGATGGATGGTGCCTTGCCAGGTTATAAATTTTATAATGGTAAATGGATTAACACTAAAGTATTGTTATCAAATTTTTTAACGGGCACTCTAATAATTATAATATATTAGCCGAATTCATTTAAGAATATAAATATTACTAAAAATATTCCAGTTTCTGTGCTTAACAAATAAAATATGCGATATATTAATTTTGTTTGGATTGCAAATATTCACGATTGAATGGTGTCGTATTTGTTTTATTAATTTTATAGCTTTTTATTACATCATCTATACTAATATTATACTAATATTACGAGGTAAAAGTGAGTTTGTGAAGTTGTTGGGGGTAATCTCTGGATCTACTGAACCGATTTAGATTTTAGATGAAATTTGGTAAGATAGTTTGAGAACCTGGGAAGAACATAGGAGACTTTTTATCCCGGAGATCATCCCTTATGGGGAATCAAGCTAGGGACGAACCCAAGCGAAGTGAGGGTGAGTCGCTAGTTTCTTAATATATGCTCAATTCCTCAGGCTAACGAGTAACGACTATGTTGTAATTAAAAGATTGCCTGTGAATGAATTAGGCTTTATTCATCTTAAAAACACTACTTACATTTGTTAGAGACTTTTACAAAATACATATCATGGCTGTTTCTAATGTATCTATTGTATAAATAAACGGCCAGTATTATTACTACAAACTGTTTTTAATATACCTCTTTACAGACATTTAATATACCTCTACTTTAGAGTATACATAAGTTTAATGTATACTCTTAAGACCTCTACAATCTACATTCTACATAATCTGTGCATTTGATATGTTTGACATTCATTAGTGACAGTTAAACTTCTGAAACTTAATTATTTTGTGTCTAGTGTCTATTTTGTGTTGTTTTTTCAGTGTAGTTGTTCTTTAATTATTATTTTTTTCAGAATTTATTCATTTCAAATTTAAGGTTTAAACCTAGCTTCTGTTTGCTTTACTGGCATAATCTTTAATTTATGTAAAAAGCTATTTATGTTTTTAACTTAAATTATAATAACTCTTTTTACTGTAAGTATGCTTTGTTATGACTCATTATATTAATGCACTTTTTTGTTATTTCATGTTATTACATTGTATTGTTTGACCTAGATGAGTGAATCGTGTGTGGAGACGCCAGAGGCGCCAGCTTGGTTATCAAAGCTGGAAAGCCAAAGAGAGAAGTTAAGTAAAGCGCGTCTTGGTCATGATAGCGGCGCCGGTGCGCCATGTAATTCATGTGGTAAGATATTACAGTCTTAAATGAATTTGATTAGTGGTCTACTTATGTAATAATAAATCGATTTATAATACATATGTGTTTATTATTTGTGATGTATATCCAGGCTCTTAATATAAATATTGTTACGAACAATGATCCATGATTCAATATTAAATGTATTATTATGTGTACATTATTTTTTATACTTACATTTTTAATAATATTTTAATAATTAAAATATGATATTATTTATTGTTATATGAACTGTATATACATAAACTTATATTAAGAAATGTACAACACAATATTATTATAGGATCAGGTTGCCCAGGTCTGGATTTGCATTTTTGGCGTAAAGTTTGCCGCGCCTGTCACTGTAGTAAGGACGTGCATGATGTGCAAGATGATGATTTATCAGGCTGGGCTCAATTTGAGCTTCTTGGAACAGCAAAACCTAAGAAAGCTTCTAGTAAGTATATAGCAATTAATATTACAAAACTTATATGTGTAGATATCTTTTCATATATTTATTTTAAATAAGTAATTATATTAATGACTAAGTACATTTTTCTAACTGCGAATTTTATAAAAATAAAAAATATATTTTTTATAATTTATAGAAGCTGAACTTTAGATAATTGAACATATAATACATCATAAAAATTTTTTACAGTGCCTCTCATCAAAATTCGAGGAGTTACAGATAAGCCAGTTAAACTTGATTGGGTACCACCAAATGCATCAACAGAATTGGTAAGTAATGTATTATAAAAAAGCATATCCTGTATTAGAGGCATATCTGACTTTGAATAAAATATCCAGACTGATAAGATAGAGGTGATAACGTCAGCGATATAACCATTATTATTAAAAAGGTTGGTGGTTTATATGTATTTATATTTATCATAATTTCTATGTGCTATTACATAATTTTTTTTAGTTTGAAAACTTACAGCAAATATATATTTATCTCCACAATGGTTATAAATAATCATAATCATAAAAATTGAGTAGTTCATATAGTTTTCCGATATCAAACTATATTAATGATAATCCTGGTAATAACATGCTGCTTCATGATTGCTACTTCGGCGTCTTTTATAAACTGAGGTTATCGCTCTAATAGTTGTATATCCGCTCCGAGCGATATTAGGGCCGACTCGCGCGATATATTCGTATTCACGATGTTTAATAATAATAATAATAGCGTGAAATAGGGCGATATGTACTAAAATTTATGTAGGATGTTTAAAAACTTTAGTTGTAATTAAAATTTGCTAGAAGACCTTATGTTTTTTCGAAAAGACTGCAGATATCAACAAAATAATAAATAATTCGATGACAAATTCTACATTTTTGTAACTGATAAAGAGAAACACGTAAAGATATTACATGAAGTTCTCCTGACCGATTTCGTCCACGGTGGCCAATCTCGCCGTGATTAGCCCACTGCGCAGGAGATGTGAACAAGTATAGCGCGCAAACGCAAGTATACTACATATTCCTGTCACTCTCACATTCCGGTGGGACAACAATTCGCCACGATTTATGTGAGATAAGGCGCAGGACCGACGGCTTCACATGCTCTTCTAGGCATGGGGCCGACACACTGCCAACTTCCCAACTCCGGGGTGGGGCTAGGGACAGAAAAACTCAATGATTAAATTCAGCCCGACCCGGGACTTGAACTCCGAACCTGCAGCCGTACATGTTAGTCCCTAGACCACTGAGGCAGTTACTAAATACTTTTTTTATTAATAAAAGTATTAATTTCCTAATGTACTGATGACTAATACTAGTAGGCCTTACAAATGTATGTACAAGGGTTGCACAAATGACAACATCCTTAATCCCCGTAATTTCCGATTAGCCCCGTGTTAAATGTCAGTAAGGCTTCTTATTTGTTCCAGGCTTCTTTTTTCGGTGTTAATATTACTATTTATTATTGTTTTCCTGACACATAAATAATATAATATTATATAAAATTGTTATACTGATTTATATCCGGTTCCGCTTTTGTAAACAATGGGGTTTTCGTATGATTGGTTTTTAAGTAGTTATTAATTTTCATTATTTTCCACTTGAAAAAAATACGACATCTTCATATGTTTTTGCTTGTCGAAACAGAAAATTATATTTAAAGGCTAATTACTACGACTTGCAAATATTATTTCTTTTACATTTGAAGGTTTACTTTATATGTATATTTAAGTTAATGTCGTGATACATATACGTACATATAATTGTATGTTGATTGCCTCGTTAATTTAGCTACCAAGTACGGCTGCATATCATGAGGTCCCAGGTTTAAATCTCGAGTTGGGCCAAATCACTTACTGCGTTTTTCAGTCCATAAATACTCTGGATGGATTATGAGAGTGACAGGAATAGAAAGTGTACTTGTGTCTGGGCGTACACTTGTGCACTATAATATCTCCTGCGCAGTTGGCTAGTCTCAGTGAGTTTGGCCGCTGTGGCTGGACTCGGTCAGGAGAACATTATTATTATATTATGGTATGTATAATATATGTACATAGGTATATATTATCAATAATAATTTATAATGTTATATTCTAGGTATCGGAATACATGTCATGCTTGGGTCCACTAGCGCCGGTATCAGGGTCAGAGGCGGCAAAGAAGCGTCGAGCACAACTCCGCACGCAACTGCCCCCGCACGATGTGGCGCCCGCCGTGCGAACCCACGCCTCTGATCAAGAGAAATCGGAACATACGGTATGTTAAAAGACATTTTTAGCATTCTCATTCAGCATTTTTAAAATCTCTTTTAGGTATAGGCCTCTCTTGCATTGAAGATTGCGAGGGGATTAAGCCATAAACGATCACGCTGGCCAAGTGCAGATTGATGGATGTAAGATGTCTTTCGAAAACTCGTTAGCTTTTTTCACTCATGCAGGTTTTCTCCCAATGATTTCCTTCACAGTAAGGCGAGTGGTAAATACATTGAAAATGATTTGCACATAAAAATATCAGAGATGTGAAACCCAGGATATAAACCTGCTTCAAATAGTTGTCTCGGCTACCACTGCCCTACATTATTTTTTAGCATCATATATTATCAAACTTCATTTTTAAACATTACATAGTTTGTAATTCAAATGAATGTCGATTGTTTCTTTTATTCTAAATCTTACTCATAATTTTTCTTTTATTCCAGGAATATATTTCCCGTATCAAAGACCATGTAGTCGGTATGGGTAATGTGGTAAGAGTGGCGCCTCTTCAAAACGGTGAGGTCTATTCTGTAGAAAACAGTAAAACGCATACTGCCACGAAGTCATATGCACTGCCATTAAAAATTTCGAATATATCAAAAGGTGTTAAATACAACATAGTGCCCAAAAATACATCAGATAAGAAACTTGTGCTGGACTCGCAAGGCAACGTCATTAGTAGTGCCGCGTACTTACCAGATTACAAATCCAGCCCAATACTTAGTAGAGTCGTCAAAGACAAATTAAACATTATGAAAATAGAATCTGACAGGATTAAGAGTGCCGTTGAACATGGCCCCATATATGACAAGCTATTTAAGAACCTGAACGATTTAAGCATGCCAGTAACTAACGATGTATACTTACAACCTATTAAGTTATTCCGTGACGAATATAACAAGAACCCTCAGTTCAAGGAAGAAGTGAAAGAATTTGCTAACAAAGCGCTGGGAGCTCAAGTAATGCCAGACCTGTGGTCTGTTAGTAACAACAATGTGATGGGCACTGCTAAATTGTTGGACGGTAGAATCCAAAAAGGCACTATATTTGCACCAAACGGTGAAATATGGAGCTGGAAACATGAGCCGACTACACCAGAACATAGCGGCACTCTCTGCTCTACTAAGATAAATCCGCAGTATTCGACGACCATGAAACCAATCAATCAAGTTGAACCACAACAAACTGCACCGTTACGAGAATACCGTAGAACGCACTCTGTGGAAGATGTTCCACCGCCATTGCCTAATTATAGTACACACCCAGGCCTATCCGTACTAACTGACAACGCGCAAATCGATCACATCAGTAACCCAGTTTCAATCTCTAACTCACAACTCGATTATACAGGAAATCCAGTCCAAATTAGCAACTATGCTGAACAATTAGATCCTATTTTAACACAATTCGCTGATATGTCTTTGAGCCCAGCAGAAATGGAGTTCAACAGAAAGCTGTATAACGAAGGTGTCCCGTGCCAACGCTGTGACAAGCCAATGTTCGCTGGGGAAGTAGCGGTTAAAGCCGAGAGGGCTGGCCAAGAAGCTATATGGCATCCACAATGCTTTACATGCTGCAAGTGCGGAGAACTTTTAGCGGATCTTGTCTACTTCTATTACAATGGAGATATATATTGTGCTAGAGATTTGGCTAATGTTTTGGGAATACCGCGTTGTGCTGGATGCGATGAACTAATATTCACAAGGCCCTATACTGCAGCAGAAGGAAGAGCGTTCCATGTGCAACATTTCTGCTGTTATCACTGCGATGCTCCACTTGGTGGGAAGAAATACGTTCCAGATGATAAAACCGGCTTACCAATATGTTTGACGTGTTATGATCAGTTTTATGCAGAACGCTGCAAAGCCTGTGGAGGGGTCATTGGTCCAGAACAACAAGGGGTGTCTTGGGGAAATACGCACTGGCATGCAGAATGCTTTATTTGTTCAGGCCGCATGTGTGGGAAGAGCTTGCTAAGTGGAAGATTTGTTGTAAAACAGGAAATGCCTTTTTGCAGCGTACCATGTGTACAAAGTAAAATTAAGTAAAAACAATATTTTATAATAAAATATAAGTTTGAGAATAATTATATATACAAATAAACATTATTATGTATTTTATACTGTTGATAGTGATCGACATTAGATTCCAATATTTACTGAGGACCAATATTGTTAATTCTGACTGATTTTTGGTATATGAACATAGATTTAATAATTTTGATAAAAGTATATTTTAATATTTTTATATTTTAAAGTATTCTTGTATGATGGTATTGAAATACTAAGAAGTGTCATAAATATTTTTATATAGATTAATTAATAGATACTAATATATAAGCCATTTTTTTAGATAATTATGACAAATTGTTACAAATGTTTTTGAATTGTTTAGCTAAGATGTGCCATTATTTATAAGAATATATGAATTTTATGAAATAAATATATTGTATGCAGAACAATGTGGTTTATACTTCCATTCAAAAATATGTATGTTCCTTAAAAATATGTTTGAAATGAACGCAGACAGAAAATTTTCAGGATCAACATTTGACACAAATGTGTAGCAATACTTTGTCGTATTTGCCTTTATTTTAATATATGTCAATAGATGGCATTTTTTGTATATTACATGAGTATGGTTTAAAAAATATTCTAAGAGCAGAGAAACGAAATAATGTACTCATAAATGAAATTTATGAGTACACTATTGAAAAATTAGTAATCACATATTAGGCTTATAAAATGGGCACCTTATTTCTAAGAATTGTTCACTGTTGTAGAATGCAGAAAAAAATCTGCATTAGTAAAATATATACTTTAGTTCATATTTATTTATAAAATAACATATGAATGTTTGCAGATCAATGACATATATTATCTACACAAGCGAACAAAAATGTTATTTAGAATTTGAGCAGTCCAATTCTTTGTAATCATAATATACATGGTCAATAAAAACATTTTTTGTATGTGCCTTTTCAAATTTGTTAATGCCGGCGTTGAGGACAGCGATCTCCACTATGCCACTACACACTACCTCGTAACATAGATATAATAAACTAGCAACTCACCCTCACTCCGCTCGGGTTCGTCCCTAGTTACATTTTATCGTTAAGTAAAGATTTCTCAAAGATGAGATATTCTCCTGCAGTAAAAGGTATCTTCATAGCAAATTTCATCAAAATCTGACCAGTGATTTTCTCATGGTGCATTTCAAGACAGACAGACAGACAAAAACTATAGATTCGGCCTCCTTATCGATACTAATGACTATTTTAATAAGATTTTCCAAATAATATTTAATGTACAGATTTGACTCAGAATTTTATCATATGTATAGGATTTCTAAGGCCTAACTACTTTGGCACATTTTGTTTTTTTTAAAGTGTAATAGAAAAATTTATTTTTGAATTCATTAACTGTACAGAAATACCAATAGAAAATATATATTAATTTTTTCAGCATGAGAGATTAACATAATTTTATAGATTATATCTTACAATCTGGATGTTCCAATAATAAAAGAAATAGTATTTTTATATATTAATTTTATTAATAATTTGAAATAATATAATGCCAGTTAGCCAACTATTTTTAATGTTATTTTAGTTTAGTCCATTGCTTTATTTAAACAATGAAAAAAAAAAACAGATACAGTACAAACACTTTTGCCAATAGAATACTGTTAATTTTTTTGCCAATATGATTTTATTAAATTTTGAAGTAGTGGACAACATCAAGTAACAATGCCAATGTAATAAAATTAATTTCTATAAATGAAATATATTTAAAACTAGTTTTTATAAATTTCAGAGATATTTTAAATTAAAAGCTTTGATTAATATAGAACTATCAGTAACTTAGGGTGTAGAAAATATTGGGATATTAATGATAATCATAATTCTTTCCAAAATAATTTATGCTACCTTTAAGCTACCAAGATCATTTTTCAATTTATTAAGGTTTTCTTGTACTGCTTCTTGCTTGTTTTCCAGAGCTGAGATGTGTCCATCTGATCTTTTGATTTCTTTGCTTATATACTCCATCCTTTTGGACACATTTTGTCTAGCTTCTTCTAATTCTTGTTTTACTAGAACAGGACCTAGAAGTTTGTAAACCTCAGCATCTTTTTTTAATAACATAAGTTCTTCTTTTACTGCTTTGTTTTCGTTTAATTTGCTATCTAATTGTTGTTTTTGAGCAACAGCCTTATGATATTCTTTTTTTAAATTGTTGAAAATTTCGAATTCTTTTTGCAGTTTTTTCTGGATTTCATCAGCCATGGTAGATGAAATATTGTAACAGTAATATCAATTTAATATAAAAATGTATATATATTTAAATCAACAAGGATTTTTACCAATTCGAAGATATTTTATGACATTTATGACAATAGGTTAGGAACATGGATGACAATTGACAAATTAATGCTAGGAATATTATGGGTGCGTTCAACTAAGAGTACGTTCCACTACGCGCTCACGACGCCTAAAATACTCTTGGACGTTCCACATGGCGACTACGATCGTTGTGGTCGCGGTGAAAACGTCACTAATGACGTCATGACTTACGCTCACCGCTCACGTTGCGCTCATGACAACCCATCAAGAGGTGGGTCTTAGTGAGTATTGAGAGAATTAGCAGGATTTTAAAAACAAAGCAATGAAGATGGCAACCGTGAAGATTTTATTATTTGATGCGACAAGAGATATTTTAGTAGAAGTAAATGTTTCTGCAGCGGATGCTCAACGAGCTGCCACTGGTAAATATAATTATGTAAAACAAGCTTACAAAAAATAATTGCAATTCATAATTAATTATTATGTATAAAGTTTCTTATGAGTATCAATATAACCTTACAAAAAAAAAAATTAACCGACATTTGACAATTCGTAGCACTTTTCTTATTGAAAAAATTATTACAAAAATAAAAAATTGCACATTTAAAAGATTTAAAAACAAATTTGTATGAGTTTAAATTTGATTCATTCAAAAAATAAAAAGTTATCAAACGTCGGCTACTTTCAGTATCATATTTTGTAAGTATAAACAACGGTAATTATTAATGAAAATATATTATTATCATGAAGAATTTATTTTTATTATACATAAGTACAGTATTTGCAACACTTATTTACTTCAACGCTGTAAACGCTCCATAATTCATTGTTATTCATTCCACTTGGATTTACGATTTTAGCGCTCGGGACTAAAAGTGGAACGGGAAAATCCGTGGTCATGAGCATGATCGTCGTAGGCATGGACGACAAATAAGTCGCGAGCGCTTAGTGAATAGTGGAACGTAGCATTTTAAAGAAAGAAATACAGATAACAAAGTATGTCTCTAAGTTTTCTTAGCGTACAGAATAAACTAAATAGAGTTATGGGATTTTTATTTTTTAGGTTTCATTGAGTATATGTAGCGCATAACATATAAGTTACTTATTTTTCTGATATCTAAGGAGATGCGCGACTTTGAATGATTCCAGTCGAATTATTCAACTTTATAAATTATTCGACTCATTCGGATGAATTACGAAGTTAGTAAATAGTACCTACTTGGTATGTATGTATGTTTTACGCACGGCGCACGTCCGCATCACACCTTACAGGTAAAGGGAAGTAAGTAAACTTTTACTGACACTAAATAACAGTAACAAGTATAATTATTGTTATATAAGAAGTTTAATTATGTAAGTCGACTGAGGCGCTGACAGAACAGTGACTGCTGTAACTGATTATTCGGCGCTGGAGTAGCGGCAAATGATTCATTCATTTGTGTAACGTATTTCATTTCAAACTGGCAACTGAGTTGCAGTCGCAACCAATTTAGTTGATACGCTGTTAGTAATTACTAATTAGTAATAGTTATTCGATTATTAACATTAGTATATTACTAATATTCAAGTCGAATGTGTCAGTTAGTAGTTGTACTTATAGATGATTCGAATCGTCGCGCGCGTCGTATCATTCGCAGTCGCGCATCGCTAAATTCTAAGGAGATGAATTGGTCCAATAAAGAACTTAATCTATCATCGATATATATACATATATATAGATAGAATGAAATTGTATCTGGGCCACGTCTGTATCAAAATAAAAGAATAAACGTATCAGTCTAAATTTATTTATTAAAAAATATTATTATTATAGATAATATTTTTATCTAACTTACATGCAACTTACCATTTTATAACTATTCTATATTGTACAATTTAAATGAAATATCTTTTGGCTTGATATTAATTATTAAGTTTATATATATTTACTATCTAATCGACAATATCGACCTGCCATAATGCCACGAACGAGTAACTTTAATGTTGTACTGTATATGTTAATAATTTCATTGTGATATTTTTGCAGTAATAATGCTATATAAGTTTTGTAATACAATAGTTTAACGTTATTAAACAGAAATATAGTTTATAAGTTTTCCCCATATTCCAATGTCCAAGAGTAACCAGCATCTGGATTTCCACTCTCTAAAGCCTCTTTTTCAATATTATCAGCCTTTTTTATTACACGTTGAACTGTTTCGTATAATTTAGAGTTAATTGGTTTGCGTTTTAAATCTTGAAATTTGTTTGGCTTTCTTTTACTTTTACCAAACCTTTCTCGAACAAATTTTTCGTACAAATCTTCGTGATCTTCTTCGTTATCTTCGTCGTATTTGTCTTGAGAAGTTGATTTTTGTAATTTATCTTTAGACAAATAAAAGTAAGGTGAATAAAAATCATCAATTTCCTCTTCTTCTTCTTCTTCCTTTTTCTTTGGTGTTTCTGAATTTTCTTTAGAATTTTCATAACTATCGTCATGGTTATAATATTCAGTGCTTTGTTTGTCTTTATTTTTCTTACTTTCAGATTCTTCACGTGCATAAGATAATATATCTTTCGGTAAATTGATTTCAGGTAATTTGATGGTAAGGTCAGTGAATTTAATATTTAAATTGTCATCAAATTTATTATTAATAATAGGTGAGAGTGAGTCTAGTGTTCCTGCCGTATCATTATTGTTACTGTCTTCAGTGCTATCTATGGGACTAGATTTTGTAGCTGAATGATTATAATTTAAAGGTATTCTTTCAAATTGCTGTTTTACATTTACCTCATCTTGTTCTTTAATTACTGGTTCTAATTCAAATATTTTATCAGAGTTCACCCTTACATCATCTCCACCATTTAAGTTAGCCTTAATTTGTTCATTATTATTTTCTTCACTCTCCTCTATACTATCTTCATTTGTTAATTCTATAACAGGTCTTATTTCACCATCATTAATGTTTACCTGCTTTTCATTTTCAATGGAATCATTACTTTCCTCTACTGAATATTGTTCATTACTCTTTGACATTGTTGAAATTGTTTCCTCCATAGGGGTAGCTTTTACATTTGAGTCATTACCAAAATGTTTATGTGAATTATTCTCAGATGAAAGTCCTTCTTCGCTATTCATTTGATTATTTTCATAGCTAAAATCTCCTAAATCTACACCTTGAATAACTTTTGAATTATTTAAAGTATCTTGCGTTGGTTCATTACTGTAGTCTTCACTTGACACTGTCAAATGTTTTATATTTTCTTCAGTTTCTCTACTATTTTCGCCAAATTTGTGATCATCATTTATTTTCTTCTGTGATTTATCATTTTCAACATATTTTTCTTTACTTTCGACACTTTCAGTTAGCACATGTCTCCTAGAAAAATCTTCCTCGCTTTCACTGTTATTCGGCAAATCTTCTTCATCATCTTCTCGTCTATGTTTTGACGAAACTCGATTCTTGATATTTTTTTTACTTCTTTCTTCTTCACTTGATACATTAGATCTGTCAATTTCCTCATTTTTTAAATGGTAACGTTCTTTTGGAGCTTTTAGGTTTTTGCTAGAAAATTGCCTAGTTGTAATTTCTTTGAAATTATTTTTTTTATCTTTCGAGGAATTAAAATTATTTAAAGGATTAATGTTACTATGTTGTGTCTCGATATGAAAATCTGCTAAATTAGAACTTTTGATAATACCCTCTGGAGTAAGTTCCGGTATATTCAATTCTTCTCTGTCTTTACTATCGTTCATTATATTTATATCAAGCAATATTGCAGGTTTTTTATTGTTGTTAGTAACTTCGGATCTCTTTCTTCTTTTTAGACTATTTTTAAAATGTCCTTTAGATTTATCATGGATCGAAATGTTCTCATTTTTCTTGTATACGTATTTCAATACTGTGTCATTGTTGTTTAGATTTACTTCTTGATTACTTAATTTGATGATCAATTTTTGTGTACCATTTTGATGCGATGAAATTGTATTGCAATCATTATTCTTAATCAAATTGGTGGTTAAATTATTTGTTGAATTCAAGTCGGAATTATTTGCAGTATTATTTAATATTTTATTGCATACAAAAGCATCGGTCATCTAGAAAAAAGATCAAAAGAACTTTATTTATAAGTAGCGGGAAAAAATGATTCAATAATGATAACAATGAATATTTGGTTATAGAAATAAAAGAAAATCAATTTTAATTTTCAACGTTTTAATTACTTTTATTTACAATACAAAATATTTTATCATGCATTAGATACAACTAAATACGATTCTGACTATAAAATAAATAAAAATTAACAAATATTACGCTAGAGAATAAAGTTTGTATGAATGTATTGTGTAAAAAATCTTGTACTCGTTAATTAGGTTTATTATATAATGGATATTATCTACGTAATTAGAGTAATATCTCTGCATATAATAATTCGAGAATCATGCAAACCTTATTATTTAAAAGACGATTTTTTATCGACTTCTAAAAGGAGGAGGCATTCTTTATTAATTAATACCTAATACCTGGGGTGATCCCATATTAATTAAAAAAAAAATAATCCACCCCAAGGGATAATTACTTTAAAGTAATTTTGAAGTCAGTGTTACATCTTTTTTTGTCAAAAAGTAATTTATTAATTTTACCCCTTTTACTAACCACACTTAAGGGCAACACATGATAAACTAAAAGGTTCATTTTAATTCATCTAGTTTATTTCTTTCATACTTTATTTTTTCGCAAAAAGTTAATTTTAAACTGTTTATTTAAAACTTGAAAGTAGAAACGCTTTACTTAATTATACATTGTCATGTGTTGACTCTTGATGACAATTCTATATACAATGACATAGCTATCTACCATTTAATAATTACGTGTACTGATCCCACAACATCTTACACTCTACTGTGGATCTAAAAAAAATATGGCAATTACGCGTGTGACTGTTCAATAGAACTCGCTCTACTTTTATTTTGTACACATTTTACCTTACTCATAATAATACATTTCAATAAACATGCAAATGACAACTTATATGTAATTTTGCATGATCATTGAAGGAGAGCAAAATCTTATCAGAGAATGTATGATTGAAAAATGATTAGAACGCGCAGTGCTTTAAAACGAAAATATTTTAAGATTTCGATTTTTTTTATATATAAGTATTTTTTTATTATATTAATTAGGTAGTGTAAGTTATTTATTTTGAGTTCATATTTACAAACCTCACTTTTATATAAGTTTATTAAAATAAGTTAAATTGGTATAAAAGCTGATTTGATACCATAACGTATTTACTAAAAACCATTTTCCCCAATCCTGTGATAAGATTTACATACAGCACAAACTTAAACAGGTAAATAATTTATACATTGATACTATTCGATTACAACACTCAATTTTAAATCTATTGACTAAATGTTCTAAATAAGTACTTAGTGATATAATTCATCTAAAATCAGATTCTAAACTACTTACTATATAAATCTGAGCATTGAATTACTACTTCTAATTACAGTGATAATTCAAAGGCAATAACGACACTTTAAATTTAAGTATTAAAGTATAATTATTTACAATAAAGGCAAGTTCTTGAATAGTTTTTGTGTCGCTATACACCTTTGTAATTTGTTGTCAATTGATAGCAGAGGACTGATATAAAATATGACTTTATTTATTCACTTATAAACACATAACATTTATTTTAAATTCGTTCTAATGGACATCCAACATAAATTATTATTAATAAAAGGGCCTTGAGAATCAAACCTTAAGAATTTATCATACTAGTATAGTATTATGTCATCTGTGATAATATCATTGCAATACTCTCTCTATGTTTAATTTAATGCCATTATCTCAGTCCTCTGCTACTCTAAACAACTTGAGATGCGGTTATTTTCCGTGGTAGGGATTGTACGAGAAACTACTTACGTATTCCTTCGACGCTGCGAAAGGTGTCGGTTCAGCCCATTTGCTAAAGTCCATTGATGGAATGATGCCACTTCTGCACGGTACTCGAGGATTTCTAGCATTAAAAATATTATTTAGATTTTATGATATAATAAAATTCTAACTGAGTCGAATCTGTACATTAAATATTTTTTGGAAAATCTTATTGAAATAATCATTATAATCGATACAGAGGCCGATATAGTTTTTATAATTTTTATCTGTCTGTGTGGGAATGCATCACGAGAAAACCACTGGACAGATTCTGATGAAATTTGGTATGATGATAGCTCGGGTGATAGGGTGATATAATATATGTGTACAATTTTAATAATAATAATATTTCATATTAAATGCCGTCTGTTAAATTTAAGTCTTGAACAAAAATTGAATCCACAGTAAGATGCAAGTAGATAGGTAACTACGAAGTAAAATTAAGAGGAAAAATAGGTACATGTAATAGGCCTATCTAAAATTAAATATTAGAAATAACTTACAATTCATGATCGGGCAACACCATGGGGTAAAGTTGCACCGTATCGATGATGTCGGTGTTGTCGCAAATAACACGAGCAAGCCGCGCTTTCCTGACTTCTACTAACTGTTCCGGTGTGAAGGAAGATGGTTGGTTCGGTAATTCGAACCTAAATAGAAAAATAAAGCGATACTATAATAAAACATATTTAAAAGTTAGTATTATTATTTTAAATTTCTTTTGTAGGAATATCGGAGAAATATGCAGAATGGTGTGAAATGCAGTCTGAAATGCACGTAACACAGAGTTTGACGATATTAGAATTTAAAGCATGGACTTCTATGTGCCTCTATCAATAATAACAAGCTAAATAAATATTTTTTTACTAAAGCAAATAAAAAGTGAAATATTATGTAAACTTATTTAAGTCAACTTACCAGAATCTATCACCTCGTCTTGAATAAGAGAACTGGGTGGCGATGATGCACGCGAAGGTAGGCCCTAACATAGAACCAGGAAGAGGTCTCTCTGAAACTCCACCTGACCATAAATCTACATCTATAGGATGTTCAAAAATGGATTCATATTTCTGAATAGTTTCATTTGCCATAGATCCAAACAGATCTTGGAAAGAGTCAGCTCCAGAAAGTCCACAGAACTTCCTGAACTCCATATATCCTGGCAGACCGAACTCTCGACCTCGTTGCATATTGAATGAAACTAAATCCATTCCAAATCGTGCACCAACTTTCTTGAAGAGATGGTTCGTCACTTCTTGAGTAATAGAATCGTCCATAGCTTGAGCGACTTGGTTCATTAAACCCATAACATACTCATCTAAAACACCGGCTCTGTACAAATCGTATGGTCTTCTTATAAGATCAGATAACCTCTTTGATGCTGTTGAAAAAATAATTGTTAGTGATGTTTTATAATATATTTAAATATATTTGCTAGTTTTGGACACAAAAAATAGAATTGAATCATATTAAAAAATTATGTATAAAAATGTCTAAACGATTTCCGATTCAATTGAACTATTTGGTTCTTTTATGAAGTATTTAGAATAAATATAAAATTACCAATAAATTTATGAGCTTTAGACCATCTTTCCACGGCAGTGGGTAAAAGTGAATGTCCAAAACGATAAGCGGCTGCGGCGAAAGATGCTATCACATCGGGATTTACTTCGGGATCATATCCATCCCAGTAACCCTAGAGAAAATAACTGATTAGTTTAAAGGTTTATACAATTTTAAGACATATTATTCGTATTAATTATATATTTAAAATAATTAATACGAATTAAGGAACGAAAATAATGAAAAATTAGAGCAATATCATAAAGCTAAAGATACTAATATCGTAAACCTGGAGAGTTTACTTGTTTGTACGCGTTAATGTTTAAAACTGCAAGCCAGATCTATACCTAATACAATTTTTCCATTTAATATCTTATTCATTGAGGAGGCCACCTAACATCAGATGAAGTTTAGAAGTAGAGCTACGAGTAAAAGCTAGTATATATATATAAATGGCTGTGGTTTTACTTACCTCCTTTTCTAGCACCAGACCAAATTTCTCCATAACATCCTTACCAAGTAGAATGGGCAAGAATTCATTATAGGTTATATGTTGTATTTCAGCGATGTTAATCCTCCTCGCCTCCTGGAACAGGGTCTCGTCATCCCAGTGCGGGTTGACGGCGGCGAGCGCGGTCGCCACGCGGTTGTGTTCGCGCGCCATCAGCGTGTGCATCACTGTCAGCACTAGCTGCTCGTTTACTCGGATCTCACCTAAAATAAATTTATTATTGAATCTATATGTATTAGCAGTGGTTAAAATATATATATATATATATATATATATATATATATATATATATATATATATATATATATATATATATATATATAAATATATATATATATCGCCTACCATTTCATATAATTAGTCCTACGGCTTAAGGTTGTCTGGAAGAGATCGCTTATAGCGATAAGGGCGCTTCTTGTGCATCATCTATTGTTGATTTTCTCTTTTGTATATTACTTTGTGGTGTACAGTAAAATATCTTATCTATCTATCTATCTAACATTAGTACGTCTTACTAAGGGCGTATACACACCATATTCTTAAGTGTCAGTCAGTCGTCGTCAGTTAAGTCAATCGTCCGCGCGTATTAGTAAAGTCATCGAGCCCTTAGCAACAGCAGAAACAGTTTCAGAACTGTTTCTGTTGTTGTAGATCTCAGTTCACAGGCAATAAAATTATTAGTAACTAGCAAAACCCGCGGCTTCGCTCGCGCTAAAACTACAACAAAAAAACTTTAAAAAAGTAGGTTTCTTTTAAATGTCTAATATTCGCGTAAATCTAAGAAAGTATTAAGGTAGGTTTCACATAAATTTTCGTCCCTTATTTTAACTCCTTATGGGATGAATTTTAATAAACGCTAAAACACGTATTTATTTAATTGTATTGAAGATCATTAATACCAAATTTCAAGAAATTCTGATCATAAATATTTTTTGGGTTGTGTTATAACGTGTACTCCCGTGGGAATGAGGTAGTCTCCCGCGGTAATAAGTATGCTATATGTTGACCCGGATATCCAGCTATCACCATACCAAATTTCATCAAAATCCCTCCAGTGGTTTTTCTGTAATGCGGTAACAGACAGACAGACAAAAATTTAAAAAAATTATAGATTCGGCCTCTGCATTGATAATAATGTCTATTTCAATAAGATTTTCCAAAAAATATTTAATGTACAGATTCGGCTTAGTTAGAATTTTATTATATGTATAGACTTAATTGTCTGTGAACTGAGATCTACAATTTTATACACATTACAAACATATAAGTGACTTCATCCATGAAACGACTTGCCGATAGTTAGTCTGCTTACCACCAATATGCGCATATAGTGTTTTGATTTGACTTTAGCGATTGACTAGAAGAGTAGTGAGAAGGAAAAAAGCAAAAAATTATTTATTATTAAAAAGATTTGGTTATCGAGATACTTTAGGGTTCACGAGAGATTCAGAAGTAGGTGATAACTTATCAAAAATATTTTATTTTAACAGTAACATTGACTTACCAGCTTCAAAACAATACATGTTTTTGTTAGGTCTCGTGCATCCTTCGTCAGGAATATCCAACTTAAGAGGGAGAAGATCTTTTAGTCCATATTCCTTGAAAACGGGATTCATCCGTAAAAGTCCACCGTAACCAGTTCGTAGCTTTCTATAATAACAAGGAAAAACATTACAAAATAGATATTTAAAACGAATATTTGAATACTGTTATTTCTTTATGTGCAATAAAATATAATTTCAAATGGTTAAATAAATTTTTATGGCAATTTTACTGCTTTATAGATAACATGTAGAAGTAACAAGTGTCAAAAACATTGTAACAAAGATCAAAAATTCATTTTTAACACGCATTAAATTCGAAATATGAATAATAAAAACTTATGTTTTCTATATTGAAATTTTATGTCAGTAAAAAATCTGGTAGGTATATAATAAATTTATTGTTACCTTGCGAATTTCTCTGTAACGCCATATACAGTGTTTCCGTCAATAACTCCTGTTAACGTGTTAAAAGGCACTCGAGAACCTGTAAAGTAGGACAACAAAGATAAAATATTATTATAAATCATGTAATAATGAAATTATGTAAAATTATATTTAAAGATTAGTTTTAAAAACATTTACTATTATTTAAATTCGATGTATAGTATTTTGAACGACAGATTTCTTATTAGACATTATTTACGCTCAATTTGTTTATTATAGGTGTTATTTTGAAAGATTGATGATATCTTAAGTAAAAAGCCTTAGTTCATAGTTTTGGTTTCAATTTTAAATGATTATGACAGCAGGTTTTTGTAAAGGTAAATGCCAAAAAAAGCTTCATTATTCTTAGCCTTTGAGTAAGTAGCAAGTCATCGTATATTTTAAATGTCTTTGGATTTGTTGAGATTTTATTTCATAAGGGAATAATTTTAGTCAATCTGAATAGTTGAAAACTAATTTTATGATGGCAATATAACTACGTAAGGTTATATAAATGACTATCTGTGTTATTTATGGCTATATTATAATATGCGCTGCAGGCAATTTCCCATGCTTATGAAATATTTTATAATAAAGTCAATTAAAGCTATTTAAAATATAAAAAGAGATAGTCATGGTTTAGCCTTGTTTACATGTGATGTTTGTACAATTTTTGCACTACATTACGCAAGAAAACACGTAACGAACTACTTTCGCCGCTTACTCGGCAGATGCCCGGGTCACAAACCGGTCAAAGTAACTCAAATTGTATACACTAGTCACTAGTGAGTGGAATAACAGCGTAATGATCGTGACATAATGCATCAGTAGAGATGCTTCGAATAAAAAAACTGTTACGACGCGGCGGGAGTGGCGATTGGCGACAACCGATGCTAAGAGGCGTCATATTTCTGCATTTTTAATTAATGATGAGATACCATTTTTTTATATTTTATACGAAACATGAATTATAAATATAGTGAAATAAATACCTACATATACTTATTATATATAGCGCTATCTTTACGTATTTATATAATATACATCGAAGTGAATTTTTTTTTATTTAATTAAAAATAAGACCTTATCACCAAGAAAACAAAATTAATAAATGTAAATGTTGTACAATAAATAGCGTGATAGGTATGAGTTATTATTTTTAAAAAGTAATTAATAATTATTAATGAAAATAAAGAGTATATCGTAATTTAAATAAATATTCTAAGCAAAAGAAAATAAAGTAAGGGGATTGTTAATCTATTTCTTTTTGAATTCTACAATTCTAATGTTTCATTTTGTTGTCATCACGGTTTTTTCCAATTTCAAACAAATTCATCAAAATTATTTCGTTCTTGCATTTTGCTACATTTTACATATTTTTATAAAATTAAATAGTGGGCTGTGCATTAGATTTAGAAAAACCGTTAACTATCTTCGCATGAAGATAGTTAACGGTTTTTCCTAATTCCTTTGTCTAAGATGAAGTATCGGAACCTACTTTTATAGAAAAATATACAATACAAACTACTAGATGACATAATAATGTCATCTATCATATATTTTAGAGAAAAATAAATAACAGTATAAAGCTGTAAGTTATTATAAAACGCAAATGTCTATTTCAAAAACAATAAACGAATGTATGCATTTAAATAACTTAAATTGCTTCTACACATAAATCATACGTTCGTTTCGATACCAATTACATACGATAAATAATAACAATTGTCACTTTGGAATAATTGAAATCATTTAATTTAACAATACAAGGTTATGGATAACTTTTTGACGACCATTATGTAGTTTCATACAACAGAGGTGTTAGTAATTGGTATTGCAGAACAATGCAAGTGTCATATGTCAGTGCGCACTAGTTTGCATGAAAGGCAAGACACCACAAGTGATCGATTGCTGTTTGCGGTCGTTAAGTAATTTTGTAAGAGTACTTGCTACAGTAGTATGAAATGTTACTTAATTCTCAGAATCACTGAGTGATATGAAATATACGTTTATATGTTTTGTTTATAGCGTCAAACTTTTCTTATTAGCATTTAGTCAATTATTTTAATAACAATTTATATGTTATAAATTGTCAGAAAAAATATAGACCGATATACATTAATACAAATAAGACCCTAACAGTTGTAAATTAAAGCTAATATGGAAATGATTGTATTTTTTGGCTCTCCCCTTCTCTACTTAAAGTAGAGTTTTATTTTATTCACATAAATTTTATGTTTTTCGTATTAAGTAAATGCGAGATATTATTTCTCGTATTGTTTTTAGTTTTTATTCATGTGATGTTATTGTTTAAGATGAAATAATCCTTTATATTTCATATATAAGATGACTTACCCAGGCGGCAGCCCGGACGTGGTGAAGGGAATCCTCGAACAAAGTCTATACACTTGATACCAAACAGTCTGTAGAAGTAGTCATCGTCGGGTACTCGAATCTCATTGCAGTATGGGTGCTTGAGGTGAGGAGGACGCTTGCAACATTCCTCTGGGTCGTTACGATGAATTGGGTCTAATCAGAATAAAAATAAAAAAAAAATTGAAATGTCAAAAATAAATAATATTATAATTTCGAAAAAAAGAAATCTTAAAAGCAAAACAGGGTATAAAGCGTCTTATATTAGAATTTTACAAATTTAAACTTTTGTTCGTGATTTACGGTAAACGTGCATAAATAAAGATATAGATACAAATACAATCAAGATTTACTTACCTAGTGGAGTTCCAGTAAGAGTGTAGTCGTGATCCATAAACTGACCCCAGGCTATGACCATGACAGTACCAGCGTGGTCATGGAACCCTTCATCGGGGTGCATCGTACGCGAGACCACTCGGGACAGAGGTAGGTCGCGACCGGTGTGCGATATCCTCGGCGCATTGATACCGTCCGCGAATAGTGGACCGATTAATCTATACATATAATAAAACTGTAGAGGTCGAATGTCTATACATAAAAAAAAAGCTAAAAACCGAGTCAGGGGGATGTAAGAAGAGAAATAGAACATATCCACATTTTTTTTCAATTTTTTTATTTCTCTGTCTGTACGGGCTAATCTCCGAAACTGTTGGACCAATTCAAATGAAATTTTGCATGGTGGTACCTTAGATCCCCGTTTAACATCATAGATACTTTTCATCTCGGAAAATTAAAGAGTTCCCGTGGGATAGTTAAAAAACTATAGTAACTTATACAGATAAGTACATAAAAACTTCTAATTGGATTTTAATGAAACTTTACATTAATATAGTTCATACATCAAAATAAGAAATAGGCTACTTTTATCTCGGAAAAATGTGCGGTTCCCGTGAGATAGATTTGTTTTTGTTTGTCTAGAGGCGAACCCGAGTGAAGCCACGGTGAGCCGCTAGTCTTTAATAAGCAACATTAATTATTAATAAAGTAGACGTTAGTATTAAGAAGTAAAATGTTTTATAATTATTCATTTCTATATCTAATCTGTTTGGAAGCTTCAAGCCCTATGAGAAATAAAATGTTTAGCATGTAAGAAGAAATATTTCAAATGTTAATTTATACAGATCTTTGCTAACAACTATTAGCAATATCTGCAAACAAAAATGTAGAAATAAAAATGTTTACATAGTTATAATAATATGAAAATTATAGACCAAATTTTGTCATAATTTCTGTTTTTTTTTTCAATCCCATGCAATAACGAAATAAGTTATTTATTTTGTAAAATAATGTTTACCTTTGGAATGGTACCATAGTCGCACCCCATGTAGGATGTCTCAGGTTATTGCAAAGTCCATCAAGACGGCGGTATTTGCCTGCGCGGCACTCTACATGTGAGAACACTGGCGGACACACCTCTCGGATAAGTGTACGGGAAGTATCTATTAGGGGTAGACCCTTTTCTATTTCTTCGTATGTTAAACCATATCTGTGATCAAAAATAGTATTATTAGGAGCATATTGTATAAAAATGTTAGCAATATTTATTTATTTTAACGCGATGATTCATCGCATAAATCCTACTAACCTATAAATATAATAAAAATCACTTAGTGCATTGGTACGCAAACTTCATATGCTTAGTACTTTTAATAATAATATTTGAAATGCCAAGGCTAATTGATGCTATAAAATATGGACTCATTCACTACTATCATGTGTTATAATTATTTTAATAATAATAAAGGCATGAATCATAATGTAAAGCAGTTTTAAAGGTGCTAATATTCTTAAAGCACTTTATTAAATGTCAATTAAATCTATATTATTAAGAAACCTTGACCAGTACTTTAACTTTTTTTAGTAGTCGTTTTTTTTATACAATTGTGATTAACATGAGAGTTTGTATTTTTGTTTTTATTTAAATTGCGTTAAATTTTTCCGTTTTTCACTATCGATCTCAAAGACAAATGTGCAACATGTTCAAGGTTTATCCTTTAGACAGGTCATAAAAATATTCTTAACTTTTTAAAAAAATACTATATTTAGCTTCATACGTAAAAAACGGTTTGCTGCTAATTTAAAATCAAAAAGTAAATGAGGTATAATATATAATTCTTACCAACATATTCACTAAATATTTATTTAAGCTTAAGCTGCTTAACTGGTATAACAGGTTGTATTTGAAAACAATGGTTTTCTAATATCAAAAGTCGAGCCCCAGATCTGTCAAACACTAAAGATAAGGGACTTCATATTATGCCGATTCCAAGGTAACCTAACTATCGTTACACTACACCGCCTCTACTTGAAAGCTTTTACTTTCGAACCGGATTATTAAAAAAACTTAAAACACACGAGGGTACACATGAAGGCAATATTGGCTAATATTTATTTTTAATAAATTTTGTCAACGCAAATAAAACTCTGTTACTTAATAAAACAGATTAAATTTCTTCATTAACCTCCTGACTCTGTCTCGAACCATGAAAAATCTTTCATTGTAATTTTCTCTTGTAAATATATAAAGTAGTTTTTTTTTATTTCTATTCTAAATATTGTACAATATACTTTATTAATAATATTCTCATATCAAATGCTAAGGTAGCTTCGTTTATGGCATATGAACACTCTTTCTTTACAAAATATTTAATCCATCTTAACCTTTAAACTAATAGATATTCAAATATCTATTAGTTCAAAGGAAACCATTACCCTCAAAAGATGTACATTTAAAGTAAATATAACAAATATGAACTTTTACGTAATACTTACAAGGTATTAATGATATTTTAATGGGCAAATTATCGAGCACGGTGCTTGAAAAGCTTTGACTAAATCAATTCATTCAATACATTTACGACAAGATGCAAGGAGAGCCTAAATGAAACATTTAATAATTTACTGTTGTATTTATCTTGCAAACTTCAGCCTTGGTTGCTGGAATTATATTTCAAGACGATTTTGTAATAGGGCTGTTAAAGGTTTTATGGCAATTGTGTTACGTATACGTTTTGAAATAGTTAAACTAGATATTTTATCGTTAGCGTCTAAAAGGAGTATAATTGTAGTATCATAACTACAGACAATATTATTAATAATAGGGAATATGCATGATTTTTTTGTAATTTTTTATGCAATAGTTTACATCGTTGTATAATTATGACAAAAATATCCAGCTCCAAAAAAACTAAAATTTAGTTTTTTTAAATATCATACCGTTACGGATATTTTAAACGCTCGTCATTTCGCATGCTTGACGTGACGTCACAGTATGATATACGCAGAGAAATGACGACTCAATTTGTAAGAAACAAAATCACTAATCGCTCTGTTACGATATTCTCTAGCATCGTATTCTCTTTTTTTTTAATTTCTCACCTGTTTTTTTTCACTTTTAATAATAATTTTCTAAATCAAAACCAAATTACATTAAACATGTTAATTCAAAAGCAATGAAGATTATAAAAAAAATATGTTACCTTTATTTAAATCACACGCATATTCCCTATTATGATTCAACTGTTTGAGTATACAGTATGTTCTTCTCTTAACCTTTGTTTAACGCGTTATTTGGGATTCTTAACTTATAAAATTTTATACATAGTAGTTAAAATAAAGAGCTATTTTTCATCCTTGAGACCGCACCACGATTTTTCATTATATAAAATTGACATTAATTAATTAATGTTGATAGTATAGCTTTTATTCGATTCCTTTCCGTGTCGTGAGTGGTCCACGGCCGTGAAATCTAATCTAAAAACATCTAAGAAACAAAAGACCTAATTTAAAGGCCAACCTTGCCATCGTAATCCGTATTTATTCATATTAAAAATGGCTAATGGGAGTAAAAGAGACAAGGGCATAATGTACATTGGTTTGAATTGCCTGTTATATCAATTTTATCCGATATGACTAGTACGTCGGTAATATTAGCAATCACTCAATCTTAGATTTTGGTTGTTTGCTGGCGCTACAATACTTATATCTTATATTGAATCTAATCTATTAAATGATTGCTGTAAAATATTCTAAACGTCGCGTCGGGAACGAAAAATAAAAATAAATCCGCGAAAAAATAGAAAATATACTTTTAATTAAAATGTCAAATATTTTCATAAATCTAAGAAAATATTATCTATTCTATTAATATTAAAATTATTTGAAAATATAAATGTGATTAGGTATAACATTGTATGTAAACAAAACTTACTAGTACTATTATAGTATTATATTATGATCTGTGGTAATACAAAGGTAAATAACTGGTGGTACTTACGTGCGCGCTAAACTAGTAGAAATGTCGAGAATAAGCTCTCCAACGCTGGCAAAGTCTTCAGCTTTCCAATCACCCTTTGGCTGTGATACCACTAAGGAAAAAACATAATAAAATAATTTATGTGTATTATTAATTATGTTTTCTTTTTTTTCTTTTATTCTTTAATGTAACTGAAAAACGTGTAATAAGGTATGACAAGGTGTTCCAATAATTGATTTTAACTATGTCAAAAAATTAAACCAGTTTCAAGGGCAAAGTTAAAATGTCAACATGTTAAAAGTTAAATGCTAGCAGGCCAAATAAATTTAACTTTTAAGTATTTTCTGAGAATATGTTAAATGTCCATATTATGAGTTATGAAAAAATTATAATAGGTACTTGTAAAAGAATGTAGCTTAATTTTATTAAATATATAATAATTTTAAGAATTTTGCCAAAAGTGGTAGAAAATTATAACATTTAATTAATTTCTCTGTTGTAAGAAAACGAAATAAGGTTATGCAGTGTTGTCTAGTTTTTAAAATAATTGCGCGTGTTATATAGGTATGCAGCTGCTTTTATAAATCTTTCTTAAGTATTGAAAGTTTTGTAATAAAATTAAAAGTAATATAATTAATTGCTTAAAAAAATTGGGCTAAAAATACATTATAGATGAACTATCTGTAGTTTAAATTAATATAAGAAAAACACTAAAAAGTTAAAAATAACTGATAAGTTAGTTCTCATTTTTTTGAAGTCGGTTTTTATTGTTTTTTTTTTAAGTTCTTTTTATTTTTCCATTTTCAGTGTAGACATAATACTAGCAAGATAGGCAGAAAGTATTTTAAAAATTCAGTAGGTGAAAAATCAATCCCCTATTTTCTACACTTAGGGGTGAACTTTTTTTCAAAATAGTACCAAATTTGAGAAATACCCTATACCCTAAAAAAGAATAAGCGAAATTGGACTACACTGTAAAAAGTTATGCGTGGTCAAACATATATACCTATATATATGTACGTATTCAGCCCTTTCTAACGTCCCACTGCTGGGCACGGGCCTCCCTTCAGTACGAGGGGGATCAGGTCATAGTCCACTACGCTGGCCAAGTGCGGGTTGGCGGACTTCACATGTCTTTCGAAAACTTGCTAGGTTCACGATGTTTTCCTTCACCGTAAGGCAAGTGGTAATCAAGTTAGATATGATTCGGACATGAAAATATTAGAGGTGCAAGACCCGGGATTTGAACCGCTTCACTCGGTTTTCCAAGCGAGCGCGTTACCACTGGGCTATATAAGGCTATAGGAGGTTCTGAAGTTGACACGTATATATGTACGTGATATATATGCACGTGTCAACTTCAGAACATTCTCCTTTTTCTTTCGTCGGTTAAAAATAAATAACTTACGAATTCTGTTCCTGGCATCTAGATAGGCTTGATTAATGGCTTCATACGTTATACAGGTGTGTTGACCGTCGTATGCGCTAGAAAGAAACAAGATAACAATTAATTCTAAATTATCCTAAAAATATTTTTAATTTTTTTTTGATATAATAAAATTAATCAGAACATGTGTATAAAATAAATCCATTCATAAAAAAATAAATCCATCAGTAAATTAATTTTAATTATTAATAACATAATCATTTAGGACGTGATCTAATTAAGCTTAAACTATTTAAATAAATTTTGCAGCTAATGAGTAATATAACTAATAAGTTATCTAGATATTTTTTGAGGACAACATGACTTTTTTGATGCTCAAAACCATACCTATAATGATGCAGGTAATGTTTTAGAAAGGGTTCTTTGAAATTCATCCCTTACAGAGGCGAATTAAAGAATTGGCAATTATCAATTCAATTTGATTGTTTAGTGGCTTCTAGGAGATTGGCAATGTTAGCATGGTAAACAATATTTTTCGTAAAATAATGATGCAAAAAAGGCAGGATACTAATACCTTAATTAATACTTAAAATTTTAATATTTTTAAACTATCATGTCGTAATTGAACATATGTATCAATAAAATGCTTTTATCTGCGACGAGACGCTCACGATGCGTTAGGCAATACATACTCGGAGATTTACGCTCACTTTCAAAAATCCTCTTACTTATACCATATTTCTTCCATCCGATTGACCGGTTTCTCATGAATGATATGAATAGGAAATAGAAATGAGCAAGATACACCTAATGACCTTATCATGTAACATACCTTGTCATAGCAATTATGGAAATTTGGACTTAGATATTTATTGTGTAATGAATAGTTTCATTCTATATCAATTTAGGTATTTTTTATAATAGATTAATTTAAACGGTTTTCAATGTTTTATCGTTTATTGTCTGAAAATTATAACAAAATTGTGTATTAAATATTTAAAAAATATTTTTGTGAACCCGTGATATATATATTTTTTTTCGGGCAATAGTTTGTACGGGAAAACACACTTGCTACCGCAGGCAAAAGCTAGTTAATAATAGTAGGTACATACCTATGTGAACATTTATTTACTGGGTTCACTGTGTTATTATTTTCAATGAAATTATCTCGTACAATTGTTTGCGACTAATTTATGTTTTATGCTCTATATAACCAACTACTTACTACTATAATACTATCTACGTTCAAAAAAACAATTTGCTTGCTTGTATACAAACATAATACAACGCTGAGAATATGCATATATCAAAACTGGAAATTGTTCTTCGTAATTACTTATATTTAAACTAGGAGAACCCGCGGCTTCGCTCGCGATCAAACTACGAAAAATACGAAATTTCATGCAAATATTATGTCCAAGGAATAAAAAGTTTCATACAAACTTTTATCCCCTATGCCACCCTCTTGGTAATTGAATTTAAAAAAATCCTTCATTAGTGGATGCCTTCGTCATATGAGGAATACGGGAGCGAAATTTAAATTTTCTAGCCTTAAGGGTTTGGCCTGTGCCAAATACATCAGTCAATCACTTTTGCCTTTTATATAATATGTAATATAGATATTATAAAATATTAGCAAACCAATTTTCGCTAGCATAAAACATAAATCTGCCTACTAGTATTAACTTTTGAAAACGTCAACATAACTGTGTGCAACATGATTTGTTCAAACAAGGTATGTCTAATGTAATGTGTGCATCTAACGGTGCGGCCCTCTGTTTGTCCACACGACCGACATTATTCCTGTGGCAGTATTTCACGATAATCGAATATACCGTTCGTAGATCGTTAGGTATCTCGGATTTAACGGTGATTTTTATATACATAATTCATGGATTTGTAAAATTGGACGCTCTGCCTTAGTCTTGCTCTCGTCCACTTTCTAGCCATTATATTGGCCACACCTTGTAAACTTTGGTGTAACAATCGCCCACTTATTTAGTATAAAACTATTAACGTATCAAGAAGTGTTCAGTTTTATTTATAGCTTATAGTTTATATTCAAATTACATTTTAGCACTATTTGTTAAACTAGTGATTTTCTCTCGCTTCCCTAGGTACAGGTTAGGTTATAGGTTTTGTTTACAATTTCAGGGTTTTAATTTATTGCGCGGAATATTGATTCTTTTAAAACTAAGATTTAGACCTAATCAAAATCGGTCTAGCCGTTTCGGAGATTAGCCGGAATAAACAGACAGACAAAAAGACAGACTAATACTTTAAATTTTATTTTTATTATTCTAATACTTTCATATACATTTAGTAAAAAGCTGTTATTTTGACATTACAAAGAGACACTTCAATTTTATTAATCTGTATAGATATGGATACTTAACAGTATAACTCCTTTTTTGTCTAACATAGAAGATTGTGTATTACAAAGCACTATTGTTATTACATTTACGTAACCGCCTGTATTAGGTAGCAACTAACTAGATGTCTAGACTCGTGAGAATCCCATCCGTCTAAACCAGTTCTAGCAACTTAAACTTTCTCAAAGGTAAAAATATGTGCAAATAAAATTAATTAAAACACTCAAAACATTAGAATCCTTACTTCCTTACTAATATATATATAAATATTATAAATGCGAAAAAATGTTTATTAGTTCGTTCTTCTTTTACGCGGTACCTACCCTAAGAAAAAGGTTAACGTGATTGTAGAAATAAAAATTAGACAAACATAATGAATTAAAATGGTGGTATTAAATCTATTGTGTATTATATTATTATAATAATTATAGCATATGTTTATGCTATTCCTAACATTATGCTGTTATTTTTTACATTTCTAGTAGTTTGATACATTACAGAAGAAAGACCCAGAGCTTTAGTCAATCTATACATATTATAAAAATTGTAACTAAGGCGATTCTGTACATTAAATATTTTTTGGAAAATTTTATTGAAATAGACATTATTATCGACACAGATGTCGAATCCTAAGAACGAACACGAGCGCAGCGAGGGTGAGTCGCTAGTTACCCAATAAGGATATACATTTATAAGTCCATTTAAAATATTAGACACCTGACATAATTTATCAACTATTGTCACTGCAATAAAAATGTGACACAAATACAAGGAATTTAAAAAGAAATAATTGAACAAGGTTTTTCCCCATCTTTCTATATAATAAAAATGAAATACTGTTCGTTTGTAAGCGCTTAATTTTAGAACAACTACATCCATATAAGGTTTTTATTCGGATTTATGGGACTTTGAGCTAAATTGAAAATAAAATACTTTTAAGTATATTTTGTGTATGATTAAATATCAATTTGGAGTTGGTCTCAGCCGGAGCGGCGCATGCAAGCAATTCATTTTGATATTAATATATAAACTTAAATTGTAATAAAAATCGTTTAAATCAATTTCTTATGTATCTAACTGCCTTTCTGTGGAAGGAATTAATTTAATTTTTTGGATCAAATAAATTTACATTTTGCTGTTTTTGTATATGTGTATAATAATATATTACTACTAAATTGAAAGATCTATGGAACTTGCTCATATATTTTTGCCGCCTAGAAAAGAGCTGATGGTCTGGAAACAGTTGAACAAATTTTCTTGGTTAATAGTTTAAGAACACTCTATATCAAGTCACCTTTCAAACAAAAAAATAAAAACTAAATTAAAGTAGGTTCATCCGTTTAGGTGCTACTATGCCACAAACAAACATACAGATACACAAATACATACGTTAAATTTATAACTCCCCTCTTTTTGCGTCGGGGATGAATTAAATAACATGACATTAATATTCAATGTTTTAATATTATGTAAAACAAATTTCGTGGTCAGAAGGCCAATTAAAACAATTTTTACGAAATTCAATTTTAATAAAATTATGTCACCGATATAACAAAACAAAATATGTGTAACGAATTATCATAAATGTTAATTTCGAGCAACGTGTGTAAATAAGTCCGGATCGATGACCGCTTGATATATAATGGAAAATATTGTGATGATCAGTATTTTATTTACTTTCATATTACGATTAACATTAGAAATGAATATCTTAAATCAATTTTGATTCAATGAAGATAAAAATTTAAGATTTAAATATGTATTTATATTTATGGCAAAGGTCGGATGAAGCTAATGCTTGATATTATTATGTTTTGGTTCTCCTTTGATATTTTTTTATATTATTGATCTATTTATAAAATTGTAAAAATATATTAATTTTTATATATATAATAAAACAGTAACTTCGCGAAATCTGTACATTAAATATTTTTAATAAAGTGACTGTAACGTATTGTGTACAGGATATAGACCCCAAAACAATAGTTATTAAAATTATTGTCTGTTTGTCTGTATGTCTGTTTGTATGTGCGCGTTTTACGCAAAAAGTACTAGACCGATTTTAACCAAATTTTGTGTAGTGATAACTTATTAGTTATTACTCGAGTCAACATTTAGAATGCCTTTTACTACAGGAAAATCTTTACTTTCCACGGAAAAACACAATAACTGGTTCGATTCATCCTTAGAAATTTACATGGCTAACGCCAGCTAAACATGTTAGGTTAAATAACGATTAACTTTCCTTTTTTTGACCCTTTTAGTTATAATAAAGGAAATTACAAATATACTTAATTATATACCTTTACAAAACAAATGTACACTTAATTATTACTGTACAAGTCATGCTCGCGTGGAATAGTGGCAAGAATGCTAGCCGCATTCCCCCGTTGAATGGTAATGTTGATTCTTTGGGCGAAAAATGCATCAGCTCCCTGTCACCAGTAGAGGCGATATGAGGACGTGCCTAGTACTTTGACTCCACGGGCTAAGGGTTTCTATAGCAAATGAAATAAACACATAATTTTGAGCAAGGGAGGCGTATTTACGTAACCTAAGTAGTTCAGGTATCTCTGCCGCGCCTCCCACTTTAGACACCGTTTCCTTGACATGGGAGGAGACCTACAGAGAAGTCCGCAATATTTAGCATAATAATATCTCTTGGTACACTCGCAATAGGAATGCACCCGAGCGAAGCGAGGGTAAGACGTTAGTTTCATAATGTATGGAAGTTTATTAAATTGAGTTAGCAAATATATGTATATACGAAATGTCTAATACATTTAATTTGCATATATTTCGTATTAATTTTGTTTCATTACACAAAGTTTGTTCAAACAATATACATAATATATGCAAACGAGAACAAATCTAGTTTAAGATAAAGAAAGTAACAGTAAGCGATGTCGGGAAGTGTGTCAAGTTTGTAACAAATGTGATGCAATTCATATGTATGAGTATATGCTGCTAAATGTTTTATCCCACGCTCCTGAGACATGCTGACATTGGAATAGACGTGAGTGAGCATTTTGTTCTCTAGTAAGTATTAAATTCGCCACATTCTAATATTTTGAAAAATCTCGTTACACTTTGCATTTTAATACTAGTGTTGCGTCAAGGTTCACAGGAAAATTTGAGCATTAAATATCATTATTTATATCTAAACATATAATACCTGTGTATGTAAGTAGTAGTAAGAGTATGTATGTATATACATAATTGTGTATGGTATGTAGTGTATATTGTATGGTATTATACATATATAATATTTAATTAGCTATTTATTTTTGAGTAGGTATAATGTATATATCCTACTAATATTATAAACGCGGAATAGAATGTACGGATGTATGTTTGTTACTCTTTCACGCCAGAGCAGCTGAACGGATTTGGATGAAATTTGACACAGAGATAGATTATAGTCTGGAATAACACATAGGCTACTTTTTATCCAGGAAAATGTACGGTTCCCGTGGGATAGGTTTGTTATACTTTCACGCCAAAACGGCTGAACGGATCTGGATGAAATTTTACACAGAGATAGATTATAGTATAGAATAACACAAAGACTACTTTCTATCCCGAAAAAATGAACGGTTCCCGTGGGATAGGTTTGTTACTCTTTCACGCCAGAACGGCCTATAGGATCTGGAAGAAATTTGGTACAGAGATAGACTATAGTCTGGAATAACACATAAGCTACTTTTTATTCCAAAAAAATGTACGGTTCCCCTGGGATAGGTTTGATACTCTTTTACGCTAGAACGGTTGGACGAATCAGGATAAAATTTGGCACAGAGATAGATTATAGTCTGGAATAAATAGGCTATTATATTTATCCCGGAAATATGTGCGGTTCTTGTGAGATACATTTGTTTTTGTTCGTCGAACCCGAGCGAAGCGAGGGTGAGCCGCTAGTTATTTATATGACTACAACTGCACGATTTTAGTCTGATTTATAACACTATTTCTCACTACCATAGGTTGGCTGGAAGAGATCTCTTCTAGAGATAAGTCCACCTTTGCAAACGAAAATTGTATTTTAATTAGGTACTGTATTTATTTTTAAGTGCAATAAAAAATAGCACATAAATGTATGTGTAGGTACACAAAAATTTCGCCAAATAATGTATGTATGTATCTGCGTTTTTTTAAAGACGTGCAAGCAGAAAACTTTCACTTTATTTTATATTTTTCCCATATTTAGACAATGAGTCTGTACAGGTAATTTATTTATACCAGCTATATATGAGCTCGAAACAAGTATAGAATTAATCAAATCAAAATATCAGAAAGTAAGCTAAGAAGTTATTACTTAAAAAAGACTAAGTATTGTCTGTCAATATTTCGATTAAATTAGAAAAAAAAAACAAATATTTGGTGTAGATGGAATAAAATATACTTTTTAACGATGACATTTTGTTTGTCTAATCTATACATATAATAAAATTGTAACTAAGCCGAATCTGTACATTAAATATTTTTTGGAAAATCTTATTTAAATAGACTTTATTATCGATACAGAGGCCGAATCTATAGTTTTTAGAACTTTTGTCTGTCTGTCTGTCTGTTACCGCATCACGGGAAAACCACTGGTTAGATTTTGATGAAATTTGCTATGATGATAGCTAATTATCCGGGTCAACATATAGGATACTTTTTACTGCGGGAAAATATCTCATTTCATAGAAATCTATACTAACCGTTAAAATGTATCTAGGGACGAACCCGAGCTGAGCGAGGGTGAGTCGCTAGTATATGATAAGTAAGAAAATTACTAGCTAATTACATGTATATTAATTACTAAGTATAACATTTTTCGTTTATATTTTTTTAAAATTAATTTAATACAAATAACTCCACATATGAATATCAAATGCGGCGATACACGTATGCTCGTATATAGGGTGGTGAGTTGTATAATCTCTACTTTCACTGTGTACCCGTGACTTCCGTGCGAAGTATTTAATGTAATCACTATAAAGATTGAAGGCTTTAAGAAATATGAGTAGATGATTAATAAAATTTAAATGATGGCTATCATATAACCTGAAGTATTAATTTAGTAGGTAATTGCTAAGAATTTCTACGTGCTATGTTTTAATTACTTCATCGTAGAATTTATAAACTCTTGCGGTTTTACGACGTGAAAATTATATAGTTTTTTTTAGCGTTTAAAATAATTAATAGTTTTATTTTTAATATTCATAACACTAATTTGAATAAACTTGTAAAAAAGTTAATTATGCGTTCTTAGGTGCCAAACTGTAGCCTATGTTAATCAAGGTCATAGTCTATTTGTGTTATTCATCCAAATTCGTTCAGCCGTTTCAGTTTATGAGTAACAAACATACCCATGTACAAACTTTCACATGTATATTTTAGTTCGATTTTGAGGTCACTTTTTTGTCATGATAATATTTTCTATATTTTTGTATTTTATTTATATATGCACTTACAAATTTCCTTTGAGTAGGTTCAAGCTGTAGTCATAAGCTGAAGATCTACCGGGTCCTGTTAGGTAGAGCGCGCAGTCGTCGTCTACAGTCACACTCAGCGGACTCAACGACGTCGCGTACACGATGCATAGCGCTACTAAGAGCGCTCTGGAAAAGAAAATAATATACATAATTAGATAAGGAATAATAAAACAAAAATTAATTCATTAAAACAAACAATAATTAATCAATTTATTTATTTACAACTTTTGATTTAACAAATTCCTTTTTTTAGATATTATTTTAAATAAATAGAAGTTGGGGTGTATTGTATTGTTTTTAATTGCATATTTTTACTTAGCATAAATAGAGCCAAAGCAAAGTAAGACATCTAATGAACTCAGATAATTAAAAGAGTTGTTTATTTACTTCTTATTATTTTACTAGCGACTCACCCTCGCCTCGCTAGGATCCGTCCCTAGGTGATTTTTACAATTGATAACTATTTTATTTATGAACCGATTGAAATAAAACATCTATATTGAATGTTAAGTAAAGCTTACCACAATACATTAGTGGAGATCGCACCTACATCGGTTGGGCCGTTTCTGAGATTAGCGCGCACAAACGCGCAGACACACAGACAAATTTTCTAAAAATCATTGTTTTGAATTTTATCGCGTTAATAACTCCCCCAATAATAGTTTTTCTCAAATTTCTTCCATGTACAGAAAGCAATTAGGTACAATTTTATTATATGTATACATATATATATATATATATATATATATATGTATATATATATATGTATAATAAGTGGTGTACACAAATACTGGAGATTGGTTTGAAGATCAAAGTAAATTGATTCATTATTGTATGTTTAAATGAATAAGTCTAATTGTATTTTCATATTAAGCTTTAAAAATAAAAGGTTATTTTGAAATTTGAAACCAATACAGTTTACGTAAGTTTAATAACATCAGAATTATATTAATTTTGTTACACAATAGCTTGTCCTGATTTTACTACATGTCCTCGTTTTGAGTGATTTTGGCCCTTTTTGAACTTTAAGTTAATGTTATTCTGTTTTAACGACATAATATCAGAACTTAAGAGCAATTTCATTATACAATTAACTTTACTCTTTGTGTGGTCGAGAATTACAAATAGGTGTGTCTTTGATATTTATTGAATGCTAGTTACAGTATGGGCTAGTTTTAAGAACAGACAGTATAGTGAAAGTGGTTTAAGCTTGTATCATGTATGAGAATTCATTGCTATAAATATGTACTTATTTTTATGTCCACCATCCAGACTGTACATATATTTTAACTAGCGATTTACGCTCGCTTCGCTCGCGTTCGTCCCTAGGTACGTTTTCACGGTTATGTTTATACATTAATAGTAGCTTGCTACTTCTAAGATATTCATTTAAATTATAAAGCGATTTACGTTACGTACGTACGCCGTACGCGGATTTTGTTCACAATTTCATGGGTTTTAATTTTTTTTCGCGTAATTCTGATTCATTTTCTAAAATAAAAGAAGCCTAAGTTACTCCTTATAACAGCAGCTATCTGCCAGTGAAAGTCCCGTCAAAATCCGTCCAGCCGTTTTGAAGATTAGTCAGAACGAACAGACAGACAGACAGACAAAAATTGTAAAAAATGTTGTTTTGGTATGTGTACCATGTATACATTCATATGCATTTAGTAAAAGCGGTTATTTTGATATTACAAACAGACACTCCAATTTTATTTATCTGTATAGATGATTAATAATTTATAATAACTCATTATAAAATTAATAATGATACATTTTAAATATAGTTTATGCTTGGGGACTAATGATAATTTAATTATGTATCTATGCACAAGCTAAGTATTATATACCATAAAGTGTGGCGAAACCTTAAAATTAGTAAATATATGAACTATCACTTACCAAGTTAGATAATGTGTAAATTAGTAAAGTAAAACTAGTTATGATATATAAAAAAGTTAATCGAAATGAAGGAAATATAATATACTTTACGAGGTCGAGTATAAATTTCATGGGAAACGTTAACCTCTTGATTAAATTTAGCCTATAGTTCATTACGTAACTTTATAGCGTAAACTTTTAATGATTACCTTGTGAAAGTAAGATAGTTGCGAGAATTGTAATAATTTAACATTTTAAGATATTGCTAGATTGGCGAAGAGCCCAATTGAGGTCAGTTGTTGCTCTTGTTGGTCAACATTTAATAATTACTAAATAATATACTGTTAAATGGCCAAGTCTCTTTACGGTTAGGCCTGCTGATTTGATAAAAGATTTTAACCTGAATATGAATTAATTCACAATTCGAATGCGAGAGCAAAGAACTCACCTTATAAATCAACTTGTTTTTTATTTGCTTATACACAGTTATAATAATAAAATAATTTCTTGTATTTAAAAACCGAATATACATTATTTTTATACTAAGCCAAAAATAACGATCGATTATTTTGCTATATTTAGAATTGGTAAAATTAATCGATTTTTGAAAAATCAACAAGTAAAACATTTTTTACTGCGAATTTATAGATGGTCTGCATTTTATAAATTTTTATTCCGTATACTAAGCGTTACATATTACTTATTATTTAAAAAAATACATTTTTGTTATTTGTATCAATATTAAAATCTAAGGCAAACGTAGTGGTTACATTCTCTTTGTCTAAGGCAATTGAAACAACATAGAGTCAACTTTTTGGAAAAAAATAAAAACTTAATTTTTTTGATTGAAAAGTTCGACTTCGATGAAATAAACACTATAAGATATTCTACATAAATTATCATCATATACTTTTTGTTTTTGAATTAAATTAGTGGTTTTTAATGAAATGCAGACAAACAAACTGACATAAATTACGAGTAACAAGCAACTGTTTTTATGTTCTATTACTTATTCTGCATATCCATCATTTATTTACTTACAAAAATATTTAATGTACAGACTGCAGATACAGAAAGTATATGATTTTTTTAGTGTCCACCTGTTTGTTTGCCTATTTATGGTTTTCATAATGTTGTTTACATTGGTACATAATTTAACACTTCTATATTGCATATATTATCTGGCATACTAATATAGTCTCTAATAACAAGTGAAATCATCAAATTTATATATTCTGTTAATTAAAATAAGTAATTATGCAATTATATCTTAACAACAAGTTTAATCTTATATATCTGACTGCGGCTGTTTCAAAATCGAACCGGAATCCTATAATTAACTCTTAGTAATTTCATTAAAATATCGAAATAGAGTGCTAACATATTTTTGTGTCCAATTATATTTTATCTAGTTTCGTCATTTTATATTATAAACCGTTATTTTATGAAAACTATGTAGACATATTGTAAATCAAAACAGTTTCGAATAGATTTGCTTAAGCTGTTAACAATTTTTTTTGTCTCTGATTTGTTACATATATTCTTTTGATCAATATCATTTAAATAAATATATTAATTGAATTTTGTATGTAAAACTTTTAACTTTGAATAAATAGTTTAAATAATCATTTCATTTTTTGTATGTTTTTTCTGTTGGATTTCCTCTAAGTAAAACTTATAGAGGAACTTACTTTTATTTTTATTTTCTATTAAGGCGTTCTTTAGATATAGAATACCATAACGCACATATTTCTCAAGGGCCCATTGATAAAATGTAAATATTTTCAAGTAGCTACTACTACTATATTAGATCAATATTAGATAGTCCTCGTCTTAAGTACGACTCGTGATATACTTACGCTAATTGCTCTCAGTAAGACTATTAAGTCTAATAATTTATTACGATAAGATTCCGCTCACGTGTTTCATGATTTGAAGTCTTTTGCGGAATGTTTGTTTTTATTCGCATGATTTAAAATGTTCAAATTCGAATTAAAATCTTTATGAAACGCGTTTTAAAATTATTTATAGGCAAAAAGTATTATTTTATTCATAAACAACATGGGTTACATGTTGTCTCTCAAAAAATATGTAATCAATTTTTAACTTTCATGATTTATTTATAAGAACATATATCAATAAATCAATAGCTTATAACTAATATTATATCTCATGAGGTACGTTTTATAAAACCAGTAGCGTCTCACCCTTGCTCCGCTCGGGTTCGTACCTAGCTCCGTTTTAACGTTTAATATAGATTTCTCAGAGATGAGATATTTGTCCGCAGTAAAAAGTACCCTATATATTGACCCGGATAACTAGCTATCATCTTACTAAATTTCATCAAAATCTGTACAGTGGTTTTCTCGTGATGTGTTCCTAGACAGACAGATAGACAGGCAAATATTCTGAAAACTATAAATTCGGCCTCTGTATCGATAATAATGACCATTTCAATAAGATTTTCCAAAAAATATTCAATGTACAGATTAGACTCAGTTAAAATTTTATTATATGTATAGATTTCGATTTTTATTGTTTGCTTTCATTCTTTAGTTTTCTTTTAGTATAGTTAATGTAGGTACATGAATGACTGCATACAAATCCATACGCCATGTTCTAGTAAAGTAGCTCCTTATTTATAATGTAACCAAATGATTCAAATCTTTAGTCTGACTCAATTCAATTATCGATTTAGACAAAAAAATACTATAGAAAAGATCATTAGGTCATTGGTCACGCAGATTATTTAGTAAAGAAACTGTGTTACACGGTAATCTTGATTTCATTTGATGTTTCTTCAAAGATCCGTTAATCGGCTTTGTTATATAATTTTTGTGCTCTTACTTGTGTAATTGTGTCAATTTAACTATGGTGAAAGAAAAAAACAACAATGTAAACAAATGCTCAATAATAATATAAATCAATACTAATATTATAAAGAGGAAAGATTTTTGGTTTCTTTGTTTGTAGTGAGTAAGCTCCGAAACTACGTGACCGATTTAGATGAAAGGTAAGAAGATAGAGACTTTGGAAAGAACATAGGGTCGTTTTTATCCCGGAAATCATCCCTTAAGAGAGTGAAAATGGGGATGAAAGTTTGTATGGGGAATCAACCTAGGGACGAACCCGACAGAAGCGAGGGTGAGTCGCTTGTTGTTTATAAATTCAATTAAAAATGTAATAAATCATGTATTTATTTAAAACCTGTTTATGTAAAATTAAGTAAAGAAAAAAATATTATTTATTCCTAACATGTTAGCTAAAGCGGGATCTAAATCGTTACATACAAAAACACCAGTTTGCGTATATTGCTTAGATATTGTAGAAACTTCATTAAAACAAGGCAAATTGATAATGATTATATTCCTATTTTGATATTTGTGTGGTAATTATTTTACGCGTAAAATTTTTCGCAAAATATCTGAAAAGTGTCATGATAATTATATTAAAAATATCAATAGAACCAAACGCATTTACGTGGAAAATTGAATTAGAAAAATAACAAAAGTGAAAGGCTGAAACGTTACCGATGACATTCTGCCGCCGAGGTCGCCGAGTTGTCCTAACGGAAATTGATGTATAATTCATGGTACAAGTAGTACCTAACTAATCAGCGTATCCTGGCCCTCATAAATATTTGTTAAGGTATGACTGAGTAATACTCATTTATATGAATTCAGATGCCATATATGTCCTTATCGCAGTAATTTTATGATTCCAGAATGTATGAAGGAAGTAAATGAACAATTTGATTACAAAACAAAACTTTCGTGTTGTAATCGCCCTTAGTAACTGGCTCAGTGTTTCTCTAATTCACTAACCAATATGTTAATTTATTAGTATTTAACAAAATTGTCTTTAAGTTTTGTTATACGAGTTGCAGACATTTTATTTATTTTAATATTTTATAAAGAACGTATTATACTTAAATAGGTACCTATGTAGGTATATGCGTATTAATATTAAGATAGCTTTGGACATTTTTTGATGATTTGTTACATCTGAAAAAATATCGTATTGTGTCAAATCTTAAAATGGGCTTATAAAGTGAAGTATCAAAACTATCCACATAAAAAATTATTATTATAAATTAATGATAATAGTTTAGTATAATTGTAATGGCAAGCAAGCAACGTAGCAATTTCGCTTCCCCCTTACAATCTATAAAAAATAATCTTCAACAAGGATTAATTTAGAACTTGTATTAATTAGATTAAGATTTGAATTTGGTGCAAATGAGTAATTAAACTTCCACTTATATGAAGTTATTACTAAATATTATATATAATAATCAGCCGTTTTGGAAAACGAGCGAGAACAAAACTGCACGTGAATCAATAACGATACGTAGTAACTATTATGTTTATAAATAAATAAAAAGTATATCTGTAACAAGTATATAAAGCCTTTGAGATATATATAACTTTAGCCTCTCCCGTGACCATGATTGCTGTAAAGCATTCGAAACGTCGGGAACCAAAAATGAAAGTAAATCTGCGAAATAATCCGAAAAGATTTATTTAAAATGTCAAAAATTTGCGTAAACCTAAGAAAGTATTAAGTTTTTATTAGTCCGAAATTTTATTTAAATAGCTTCTTTACGAAAGAACTTTTTTTTGAAGAAGAAGAATACGATAATAGTATGATTCTTTTAATAGCTTAAGTACCTTTTTTTCAACAAAATATTAATAAGCCATTTAAAAAAATATGTAAAGATCATTTTGTGTTGCACCTTGCAATCTGACTGCATCTTTGTATTATGTAAATTGAGTTCAATATTAAACAAGTACTAATTACAACCTTCACAGATCACGCTACATCGTTTAAATACCAGTAAAGTACTCATATCACCTAAATATAAAAACTTAAGTGTGACCATACCGGCTAGATGCAATCTGTGTCAGATACTTTTTTTCATAGGTTAAATAAATACACCAAGAATGCTTGAGATGTAATAACCAAGTGTTGCTTACTATTTAGTAACTAACCTTACATTTTACTAGCCTTGATAAGCTCCGTAGTTATTAGAATAATTTCATAATTAAGGATTATTTTCATTATATTACATCACATATATTTTGGTTTCCTTATGCAGACTATTTTTGGAATGGTGACCTAGTATAAAACCCTATGTAGATAAACAAGAATACTATATTTAACTTGATCTTGACATTAGCTGGTTATTCGGGTCAACATATGGGATACTTTTGAATGCGGGAGTTCATCTCATCTCTGAGAAACCTATAGTATTCAGCCCTTTTTAACGTCCCACTGCTGGGCACGGGCCTCCCTTCAATACGAGGGAAATCAGGCCATAGTCCACCACGCTGGCCAAGTGCGGATTGGCGGACTTCACACGTCTTTCGAAAACTTGCTAAGTTTTCTCAGAAATGCAGGTTTCCTTACGATGTTTTCCTTCACCGTAAGGCACGTGGTAATCATGTTAGAAATGATTCGCACATGAAAATATCAGAGGTGCGAGACCTGGGATTTGAACCCGCTTCACTCGGTTTCCCAAGAGAGCGCGTTGCTACTGGGCTACCACTGCCTGAGAAACCTACACTAAACGTTAAACCGGGACGAACCCGAACGGAGCGAGGGTAAGTCGCTACTCGCTAGTGTCATATAAATTATGTAAAGTAATAAAATGATGGGCTTGATTTAATTCAACGTTTATTTTCTTCTTTTTAGAGCATTTAAGTAAATGCTTGTTTTTAAAAAATTGTTTTTATTATTAATTTATTACATTTGTATTCGTCAACGTTTGTCTTATTTTAGTCTTAAAATAGAATTTTCGATCTATTTTATGTACTTATTTGTCATATTGTAGATATTACTTTAAAAAATAACTTATGCATATAAAAATGTTTAGCGCTTCCAGTATAATTAAAAATTGTCTTATGGAAGTGTTTTTTGCTTAAATGCACCTTCTTTATTGAATGTAGTTTTTCCGGATGTAGCTTAAAGATAACATCGTAATTAGTAGTTTCTCATCTACAATCATTGTTCTTATCAACTCGTATATGTTATTTCATGAAATGAGGTTTATGATAATACAGGTATAAAGTATACGTACAAAGTATAATTTTTACACACCTTTGACCCCAGACGTACACTTTCACTTCTAAGGCGATTAAGATAACTACTTCTTTTGCTATCGCTGCTTGCTTATGTTTTTAATTGGAACTGGAATACTATTATAGTGTTGCAATATTTTTAGATAGTCTACTATCTCACTTAGCAGTTATAAAGCATGCCTACTAAAATGAATATCGCCAATTCAATTCAAGCAATATTTAGACATTTATACAACATACTTATGATTAAAGGTTAAAGCAGCAAATGGGTAAATACAATACTGCTCGTGTCTATCTACTAAATTATCCTATACTAGCAACTGATCCTCGCCCCGCTCGGGTTCGTACCTAATTATAAACATTGTTTTTATATACAGGCAACGCTTTGGCCAGCGCAGTCCGGTCAAGCGGCTATTTATCGCATTTAACTCTGACTTGATTTGCAAATATTAAAATTTAAAACTGAAAACTTTTTTAAATCAAATTAAAATATAGCCTTTATCCGTTAAGGATAGTCTATCTTTTTATTAGTGAAAGAATTTTTTGGACCGGTTTTGTAGTTCCAGATATTACCCCCTACATAAAAAGAAAGTTTACCTCTTTATTATATGAGTATAAAGATAAAATAACTTCTTGAAAAAAATGTATATTAAAGCTATTTTTAAAAACAATATCAATAGCAGTAGTTTGGACGGTTTTGAAATATTTTGTTGCAGTTTTTTATATAAATATTATTAAAATAAATTAACATAAAGTATAGGTATAATCTAAATCGATTAAATGATGAAGCGAATTACCAATTAATAAATATTTAAAAAGAGCTATAATTTATTTAAAATATCTGAAAAACGCGTGAAACACATAACTATTTAAATAATAATAAAAATATGTTGAATTATTTACCCGCGCTACGTTTGTAGCACGTAGCAGCTACGCTCTTATAAAAGAATTCAACGCACTCGCTAAATAATACAAGCATATAAAGAAAAATTCATTATTATGTTATACATAATATCATCATTATTTTATACATAATTTTGATGTAGAATTATCTCATACGTTAAGACATAAGAGAAAAGTTATTAAAAATTTAATGTTATTGTAAGATATTTAAGTTTTATAGATTATATAAATGACTATTAAATAAAAATTATAATAAAATATAAAGGTTACCTTGAAATCATAATGAAACTGAAAAACACAACACTAAAAATTCCCGACACTACACGTAACCACTAGCTTCCACCGGTCATTATCAATGGCACGTAGTAAAGCAGAGCGTGTTGTCTTTACAGCGTCGCTGATAACACTGTGGCGGGCTCTACCACGCACACCTACGAAGCCTCTAAGAAAGCAAAAAGCACGTGACGACCCCAACCATTGATTAACTCACACTATCATGGGTTACATCGTTAGAATAGTCTTGCAATAACATTTAACATTGTAATTATGTATCAAATAATTGAGCTTTTTTGTTCTTTTTAAGATTACTTACAAAAATCTCTTGTATTACTCAATTGTATGGCCTGTCCCCCCTCGTATTGAAGGGAGGCCCGTGCCCAGCAGTGGGACGTTAAAAAGGGCTGAATACATACTTAATTGTAATTTAAAATGTTTTTTTTTTCATAACTAAAAAATATATTATTACATTAGTCAATTGAACATAATAAAAAACATCCAGTGTATATTTTTACCTTAATTAAAAGAAATATTTTAATATTTATTTGGTTTCTATGAACGTTAACTTTACTCTTGAATTAAATGTTCCTTTAAATAAAACTATCTTTTCGGATTTTTTCGCGGAGACTAAGGTTTAGATGTCACAAAAGCAAACTATATAATGCTTTTGTGACATCTAACACCTTAGTCTCTCCCGTGACCATGATTGCTGTAAAGCAATCGAAACGTCGGGAAACAAAAATCAAAATAAATCCGCGAAAAAATCCGAAAAGATAGTTTTATTTAAATGTCTAATATTCGCGTAAATCTAAGATAAAAGTATTAGATGTTCCTCTGCTGGTTACATTAAATTGAGTTAATTCATAAATGTAGTAATTAAAATGCATCAGTATGTGGAAAATAAAGAATATGGAATACGGAAGGAAATATTTAAATCTATTAACAATGTAATCTATACAGATAAATAAAATTGGAGTGTCTGTTTGTAATATTAAAATAACCGCTTTAATTTTAATTTAAAAAATTTATAATTTTAATTATTTTATACTTGAAATATGAAATATTATTTATATAATTTTAGCTATTATTATTATAATTATTACATTTTTTTAGAAAACTTTATTGTTTAAAATTAACAAATATTGTAAGGTACTTTGGTGCCAATTTTCAAAATTTGAATTCATTTTTGTTATTTGTGAGTAGGCTGTCTGTAACAACTGTATAATGCCTTTGAGACATCTAACAACTTAGTCTCTCCCGTGACCATGATTGCTGTAAAGCAATCGAAACGTCGGGAACCAAAAATCAAAATAAATCCGCGAAAAAATCCGAAAAGATAGTTTTATTTAAATGTCAAATATTCGCGTAAATCTAAGAAAGTATTATGTGTTTATCTTAGCAAGATGATGTTAAATTTCCAGTAGAACTACCGTTGTTTGTTATGGTGCAATGTACCATGGTTTGAGGTCGTTAATCTAAAATTATAAATACATAAAACAAGAAATTTAAATATTTTAATAATGCTTATTGTTTATATTATTATGATTGTATTTATTTTCTTTAACACATACCTGTACATTTTTAATATTTAGAAAAACAGTATCAAAACGGAAAAAATAAAATAAATTATTCATTGACTATTTGGTGGCATTATTTAACTTATGGATAAATGTTTCCGAGATACTGTAAGCCGATTTTTGTAATCAGCACCAATGTTTACATTAACAATAAGTATGTACATGAGGGATGAGTGTGGTAAGCAAGTGTTAATGTTACTATTTATATGTTAATGTGGGCTTTGCTACTGTATAAGCTATATAGTAAAGCTTTACTGACTATTATTTATTATTTTTACATTGCTGTCCATACGTGTATTATTGCCCATTTTAATTAACATAATCTAGAGGATGGATATTGATGTTGGATTTTGGCAAATAAGTAGAATCTTAACTAATATTAGTAATGCAAAGTTGCGTTTGTTGATATGTCCTTCGTTGTCTGCTCGCCATTTTTTACACAGTGATAGTTTATAAGTAGGAGAGTGAAATAGGCTACAACTTTTTACCTTGGAACATTATGTGTTTTTTATAATAAAGTGGTAAGTTACAAAAGTTTTCTTACGTCTTCCAGAGACACTTATTAAAATTTTAAGATTCTAACGTAAAACTCAGAAGTTATAATTATTAGAAAAATTTAAGTCATAAGAGAAGAAATACATGCAATAAATATTAAGCGATCTAATAACGGAAACACCGATGTTACTTAAATTACATCAGAGGAAATGGTGGCATCGCTGTATACATCGCGTCAGAAGCTGCGACGGTCTCCACGGCATGGATCAATTACAACTTTTTATACAGTTTCGTGTCACTTCGCAATTAACTTTTTATATTTGCGCTTTGTAAGACTGGTTGAATTACATCAAGATCACTAATCGTACTACTATTATAAATGCAAGTTTGTATGTACATATGTGTGTATTATTCTTCTTTTTTCTTAGTACTCTTTTACAATAAAACACTTTATTATACCTTTTCATTATGATTTTATTACTTTACTGAACTTATTTATTATGATATTTACTTATTTAATCTTCGTACGACTTGTTTATATTAATTTAATGACATATTTTAGGAACTAATGATGTTTTGTTTTTAATTTACAACTCCTGGTTAATTTCTAAGAAATCAATTGTTAACTGGCACATCGGTGTGCCCGCGACTCTCGACAGGTTAATGCATGATGTGATAACCTGTAAAAAAAGTACATTTATCTTTGACTAGCGTCTCATCCTCGCTCTGCTCGGGTTCATCACTAGTTACGTTTTAAAGTTTAGTATAGATTTCTCAAAGATGAGATATTTTCCCGCTGTAGAAAGTATCCTATATGTTGACCCGGACAACCTGCTATTATCATACCAAATTTCATGAAAATGGGTCCAGTGGTTTTCTCGTGATGCGGTTACAGACAGACAGACAAAAATTCTAAAAACTATAAATTCGGCCTCTGTATCAATAATAATGACTATTTTAATAAGATTTTCCAAAAAATATTTAATGTACAGATTCGGCTTAGTTACAATTTTATTATATGTATATATAGATTTGTAAATGTAATCATGAACTTTTGTTGGTTATCCTAATAAAATAAATAAATAAAACGAATGGATTTGGATGAAATTTAGTACATAGATAGACTATGACCTAGAGTAACACCCTACATCATAAACGTGAAAGTTTGTGAGTATGTTTATACTTTATATATTCACGCAGTAAAGATTTACCAGATTTGAAGGAAATTCGAAATGGACTTTTATTGACATAACTACCATGCTATTAGAGTAACCGGTGAATATAACTGGCTAGTTATATGTAATTTAATATGAATATTTTAAATAAATTAAGTAGTTTCACTTTTTAATATTTGATTTCAAAGGTATTATTTGTTTGTTTACTACCTTAAACATACCTTTCACTATTACAAAATAATATATTCAAATCATTTTCTATTGTGTTTCGGATGAGGAAGTTATAAACATTTATTTTGATCGTCATACAATTGCATAATATACAAATAACATTTCAAAATGCTATTATTTTACTATTCCTCGGCAAAATATTATAATGACATTAACTGTACAGACGTTCAATGAAGTGGAAATGGCAATAGAAAGTAAACTAAAACAAGAAATATAATCATCCTTGTTATCTGACTATCGATGAACGTACGAGCATATCGAGTAGATCGCGTAAGGTCTTATTTATTTAGCGACCGGTATTGCATAAAGTGATTATTTTATTCAACGATTGAGAATGCAGTGCTCGTATTTTGCGTAACCAGGTGCAAGTAAAGTAAGTGTCTTAACACTTTTTTATGTGCATTACATCCTAAAAGACCGACAAAGACGCCCTAAATAATTTATAATTGTGAAATGACCGACGGGTTCCGCTTTAGAATTAATTTATGTTGACACTTCGGTAAATGAAATCCTTGGTATGTAATTTATATATCACTGACCTGACAAATGCCGATGGGTATTTTGATATTAATTAAGTTTTATGTTTATTACTCCTAAAGTACCATTTGATATGTAATGAAATAGTTATTAATTTATAGTTAGTGTTGTTACAGCTTTTATTTTTAATATTGAATACTCGTATATTTATTTTTTTATAACACCGTTACATTATATGATCTTAAATAAAAGTAACGGAAATATTCAGAACTTAATATATTTCACAGATATTACCTGTACACTTATAGAACTTTTAGAAAAATGGAAAGAAACAATTTTCAAGTAAAACAAATATAATTATCGAGTTTTTGGGTCATTTGATTTATCGTGTTACGAGATTCGAGACGAAAAGATGAAATAGTGTTATCAACTCTATTGCACTACCTTTTAGTTTTGTGGTAAATGGATTGCCATTATACGCTTCATTAAATATGCAATTGAGTGTCTGTTTCAGTTTTGATTTCAATAATAGCTATTTGATGTTTCTGTAGAATAAACATTAACAAAATGCTTACATCATCATATTACTTTTTCTTATTTCAAAATAAAGTTCTATAGGGGAAATATTTTACTGTATTTATATGTTTTCAATAAATTAACGGAAAATACATGTATTGATGTATAATTTTTTGCACGTAATTGCTCCTTGCCTCGTGTCATAAGTTCTAATTATTCTTGAATTTTATTGATATTATTATCGTCAAGTGTCTACAAAATATATTATACACATGCCTTATTTGACGGTATTGCTCAATAAAATTAAGATATGACACCGTATTGAGCAACTATGCCAGGACGCAGAGTTATTATGTGTGCAACAATTAATGTAACATATATAACTAGAGTAATAAACGTTTGGCTCAGTTTGTAGTGACCCTACTTGCTGTGCCAGCGGTCGCGGGTTCGAGTCCCGCTGGGGGTATTCATTTGTGTGGTGAACACGAATGTTTATACTCCAGTCATGGGTGTTTATATTTAATATATTTATGTATTTAAAGTTATATATGTGTAGTGTATCAACTATCTGGTATCCATAACGCAGGCCTCGTAGCTTACCATGGAACTAGATGGTGCTGTGTGTTAATGTCCCAATATATTTATTTATAATAAATGTAAACCTTTTATAGTTGTAGATGTTGCATATTACTAAAATATTAGTACCAATGTACTCTTTATTTTGTATTTTATGTGTTTATTTTTTCTACTTTGCAATATTTGTAAAGCAATGTGTCTGTCATCACAATCAAAAACCTCTATATATAATTTTTTTTTACATGAGTATCTGAACTTCCTAAATGTTGAAAAAATAAATGACTGAGTCAGTATAGTCGTTAATTTAGAAGGAATTGCAGTTTAATAATAAAATTCATAATTTTGAAACGCCATAAGCCACTCTTAATATTCATGATTGCATGAGTCTCCTAAAATTAAAGGAGTTAGATTTTTTGAAATACTAATTGTGGTTATAAGCTTTGATTTATAGCTACGAGGCAAACTTACGATACATTGATAAGACAAATCGACGTTTAACAGCCTAATATATATCGACCTCGGACTACATAGCAGCCAGTTCGTGTACGAGTCATTTGAATTAACAACGTACATGCGCAAGGCTGCTGAAGACTTCGACTTGATCATGCTTTGCTTTAAGGCATTTTTATATTGATTATGTTGAAAATAGATCATATTGATTAAAATCAATACCTTATATATATTAAAATATATTTTTTTTATTATAAAAATAAATCAGTGTGAACAAGCAACAAGCTAAATTTTAATATACAGATAAATAAAATTGGAGTGTCTGTTTGTAATATTAAAATAACCGCTTTTTACTAAATGCGTATGGATGTATACACGGTACATATACCAAAACAACATTTTTTACAATTTTTGTCTGTCTGTCTGTCTGTGTCTGTCTGTCTGTCTGTTTGTTTCGGCTAATCTCCGAAACGGCTGCACTGATTTTGACGAAACTTTCACTGGCAGATAGCTTATGTTATAAGGAGTAACTTAGGCTACTTTTATTTTAGAAAAAGAATCAGGGTTCCGCGAAAAAAATTAAAACACATAAAATTGTGAACAAAATCTGCGTACGGCGTACGCACCCGAGCAAGACGAGGGTAAATTGCTATATAATTTAAATGAATATCTTAGGAGTAGCAAGCTACTATTTATGTATACCTAAACATAGCTAACTATGAGAACGTACCTAGGGACGAATGCGAGCGAAGCGAGCGTGATTCGCTAGTCTTATTAATAAATTTGCAATAATTATATTATTTGTTACTTTTTTCAATTAAATTTTCTCGTTAATAGCTTTAAAGCGTTATTATTTTTCTTCTTATATATACCTTTAATCTTTGCAATAAAGAAGATCTGTAGCATTTAAGTGCAATGATTTCTTGTATTCTATTCTATTTACACAACTGTTATGTGCTAAAATATAGTTGAATTACTTAATAGAACCAACGTGAGTATAAGCATTGTTACAAGTTTACAATAAACAGATGATTCATGTAAATCCATTCTATTGTATTTCTTTACGTGGAGGAAAGAAATTTTACTTATCTTAAATATAAAGTATTGCTTACAAATTAAAGTTATGTAAGCATTTTTAAATAATTATTTTAAGAAATAACACACACAGTGAGTATGTAATATAATCTTTAAATGCGACACAAATCTACAAAGTAAATTAAGTAAATGTAGTCAAATATTAATGCTCTTTAGCGTCTAAGGTTATTTAATAATATTATTTGATTCGCACACTGATGGTTCCGTACAACCACTAAAATATTTGTAATATATGTGTATGAATGATATATAAAGAAATATAATGAGGTACACAAAATAGCATTTATACTATTTATGAGTAACTAGCAGAAGCAGAAGTTAAAAGGTAGGTTTCATACAAATTTTCTTGAACTATTTTATCCCCTTATGGCATGAATTTAGAAAAGTGCTAAAACACATATATATCTAATGCTATTGAAGAATGAAGAGCATTAATACCAAGTTTCAAGTAATTCTGATCATAAATATTTTTTTGGGTTGATTTATAACATGTTTTCCCGTGGGATTGAGATAATCTTCCACTGTAAAAAGTAGCCTTTGTCACTCTCCAGCCTTCCAACTATCTCCACATATAAAATCACGCCAAGATGTCATACCGTTTTGACGTAAAAAAAGGACAAACAAACACACTTTCACATCTATACAGATAAATAAAATTGAAGTGTTTGTTTGTAATGTAAAAATAACAGCTTTTTACCAAATGCATATGGAATTATATACAGTATTTATAAGAAAAACACAATTTTTAAATTTTTTTGTCTGTCTGTCTGTTTGTTCCGGCTAATCTCCAAAACGGCAAAATTAGTATGGATGTGTGCTACAATCTCCCAGACGTTTGTGAGTTATGTTGTTTTTATATTAGAGCAAAGACTAAGGTAATGCTTTGCAAACACACAAACGGACGAAAGTGCTGATAGTAAGGGTTTAATTTCATTTTGAACCCTTGGTTAAGTAATAAAAAAAAACTTATTTAGTTGAAATGTACCTATTAATTAGATGCTGTGCGCAATAAGAGCCGTTTCCTGTATTCGACACTTAATAATATTATACTATTACATAAGTAACCTTCATCTAGTTAAGGTTTAAAATTCACTTAGGCGTGGCTTGCGTGCCCAAATGTTACAAACATGTTCTATCTAAATACAATATGTAATCATATCTCCACCCTCCACCCTCCTTTACATTGTGTTATAAAAACTATTCATTTAACTCATTAGATCCTGCATAATTATGATGCGGTCTATATTTTTCGCTATAAAATGTAGACACATACCTACCCAATGTAAACAGGTAATGATAAACAAAGTATTTGATGTAGGTCTTTTTAGATAGTTTTTAGGATTTATTATATTTTTTAACGTAAATATGCTAATATAATATTTGGTGACGGTATCTCATAGGCCATGAAGTTGTTAGAGCGTATCATTCACTTTACACGTACAACCAGTCAATTATTTATAAGTTACGGATTAACGTCATGTTACATTAAATGTAAATACAATTTTGATATTCTACTAATACAAAATATATATTATTACAATTAACAATATATAGGGTTCTAAGGTAATTAAATTAGCTATAAACATTTTTCTAGTACATACATATATTATAGAAATATTTTACCAAAGCTATACGATATATTCTATAAGCTCCACTTGCGTGCTTAAAAGCTGATCTTCCAGAGACAATAAAACAATTCTGTTAACTTAATTTTTCTTTAAAGTAAAACTTTAATCAATCGTTTTTAACTCTTTATTGTTTATTAGTGACCTACCCTCATTTTGCTCATTGTTCTTTGCTCGCGTCTCTTGGTACGGGTTTGCGACGGCTAAGATAATTTTTATTTATTACGTAAGTACTAAATTCTAAAATGGTTAACTTAACATTGACGTTAAAAAAAGTGAGAATATTGAGTACAGTAAAGTTTATATTTTTTTACAAAACTATTTTTTGGAATCAATTTAAGCGTCTAGATTGTAAAATGGTGTAACATCTGCAAAAACAATGTTATGCAAGGTAATCCCATCGTGAGCCAAATCTTAAGAATCTTTTGTTGTGTTTGTCTTTGTCATTGCCTCCGTTTACTTAACGACTGCCAAATAAGTGCAGAATTATCTCGAAAATAAAAGCAAAACGGCTCCGTTGAGAGAGCAAATATGAAGCAATGAAACATTACATTCAAGTTTGAGATACATTTTTAGAGATGTTACGGGTATCTCGTATAATGCAAAAGTAAAAGCGTTATGTAACGATTGAACCAGCGTTGAGTTCATTTAGCTTTCCATAAATTGTTAGCGTGAACTTATAGCCCTCTAAGTTCGAACAAGATTTTATAGCAATGGAAGTTCGGAAATGACGCAATTGGTAGTAAATGAGCGTCATCATTATTATTAAGTGACCTAGTTAAAGTTAAAGTTACCTAAGATAAAATCAATTTCATAAATTGTTTTATTTGTGACCTATATAGCACTAAATATAAGTGTTTATTAAGTAAATATTTTATTATAAAATCGATCATCAAATTATATCGCCAGTATAAATAAATAAATATATAAGAATTGCTCGTTTAAATATATTAGATAGATATTACAATAAAATCAAGATATAGGATTCAGGACAGCACTATACGTATTTGTTTTTAGGTGGATTTTTTTGCTATAATTAAGATCTTTAGTAGTAATTTTATCAAATCGAAATTGTCAAATGCGTGCACATTATTAGGCAAGTGCCGTGCAAAGTTCGATGGTTTGCCAGCTTTTCTGCAAAACTTGTTCATATGTTTCACAATCAGGCAATATAAAGTTGACCTGGTTTGTTCAATATCAACATTCCTGACTGAACTGTATTTTGCACTTGTACTAGAAATTGACCTTTTTCTCAGTATTCAAAATTGTATATGTTACGACAAGTCTATTATTAGATCTGTATAGAAAATTCATAAACGGCGATAATATTCAAAGGCGTTAATTTAGCGAAAATTGTATAGATAATATCATAAATACTAGCAATTTTTCCAGTGAATTATTAATAACTCTCTTTTTCAGCTTCACCATGGTAAAAATATAATAACAAATGTATTTTTGTTAACTTTGAGTACCTATGCGTTTCAAAAGCATATTTTATAATGCCTATTTCTTTTATTCTGAAATCAAAAATCCATCAAATCAAGTGCTCTGACTCAGTGAGCGATGGCAGGTGTCTCGTGCAAGTTGCTCTTGCTCTGCTACCTTTCTGACTGGACATGCCTCTGGATGTTGCGGACGGGAAGGCAGAGAGTCATTAAAAAAAACGTTATCCCCTAAGGAGGTATGAGTCAGGATACCAAGTATACAAGGAAGTAACGCAAAAATAATATCGATTGCACCTACGTATGTATATATATTCATTTTAAGTAGCATGTATGTAGAGTTTCTAAGTATTTTATTACTTGTATTTCAAAAAAATAGAGTAACTGTAGTAAAATACTTTGCCATATTTTTAACCTATACTTAAGTAGGTAAACGTCACTACCAACAATGTGCGTGGGTAAAAATTCGTAAAAGATTATAGATAAAAATACATGTTATTAAGTATAAAAAGAGAGAGTCGTGGAAAGAAAAACTTACTTATTTCATTTAACCAATACAATTTTTATGTATCATTATATTTTCTCACACTTAAGTCCTTCGAGTCTGCTGTGTAATATAAATAATGGTATATTATTTAGTGAAACAGAACTGGATTCTCACAGTCACCGTTAACTTTTGTTAAATTTCCAACATATTGACAAAATTTTAGATCATAGCAATGGTAATTAGCCAATGCAAGTCGTGTCACTAGTTTAAAGCAGAAAAAAACCTGGGTCTAGAAACTGGGCCCATTTACGGTGTTATATTTCAAATATGGTACAAGGCACTAGCAGATTTAACTTATTCGGTACACTTTACCTAATCTAAAATGAAAATACTGCCATACATATGGAAGCTACAAAATAAAGATATAATAATATATGATTACTAGAAATCAGTAATTTGTAATGCAATGAAAAACGACTACAAATATATTTTTTAACTTAAAGACAAAAAATGTGCTTTTTTGTTCGTTGAAAGCGGCGTTTTGACGCTTGAAATATTCACAGAATATTTAGTTATATATTCACTTGGACGGTTTTATTTATTCAAAATTTGTTCAAATAATGATCAGCATTTCAATTCAGTGGATATCAGCAACGGATTTTTGATTTATTTTATGCGAGTGTTACTCATTAATACAGTAGGTAATTATTATATCTAGATAAAGTTTCATTTTAATTGATCAGTGAATGTTAAAATTTTAGAAATATGGATTTTTAAATTTTTAAATAAACATTCATCAACGCTTATGATGACTGACTCTTGGATAAGCGCGTTATAGTTTTTTTTAAAGCTTTACTCGCTTGCCGTTTTGTAGTTCTTCAAACATTTGTATATTGATCTATTAAAACCAATAGGTTAATAAACCGTGGCCTCGCTCGCATGTTAAAATGCATGATTGGGATAAAATGTAAACTATATCCTTTCCCACTGTGTCATCTATATCCTTAGCAAAAATCGAAATCTATTAAAAACGTGAAAAGATAACAAATAGACAGTTACATACTTTCACATATATAATATTAGTAGTGATTCTCATATTTATAATATCTATTAGAAATTTAATCTGTGTAATCAAAGCTGCGGGCAACCTACTAATATACGAGCATAGAAATGTGCATTAAACGTAAATGCACACTAAGTTTTAAGTGCATTTTATTGTATGAGTATTGAGTATATTGTGTAAATTAATGTATTTTGTCTTGTCAGTGACATTTATTATGATCAGAATATAATAGTTACTAATTACTGCAAGTCTAATATAAAAGTATGACTGCTAATTTTTTTTTAATAATTAATAATTTTGTCTTCTATTAATTTATCACAAGGAAATTAAAAAAACAAATTTGTTAGTTTTCTTTAAAATCTAAGCGTGAATTTAGTTTTAGTTTCGTGGCACGATGCATTCTCATTGAGTTTTTCTTTATTACTCATGTTGCTATAAGCTTAATTGAAAAAGTAAAAATAATTGTTAGGATTCCGTAACCAAAAGGGTAAAATGAACCCTTATAATTTTGTCATGCCTGTTTGTTCGTCTTTTTATTCGGAGACTACTGGAGTTATACGGCAGGTATTTGGTAAAAAGGCGTCTTATTTTACAATCAAATTATGAAAAATAAAAAATCGGTTAGCGATCCATACAGATAACTAAGGTATACTGTAGTGTAATAAAAATCTACATAAGTCTACATTATCCTGTGGAGTAAATCAAATAATAAATAAAACTTTATTAGCATAAGTTACATTTCTTTACAATAAGCGCAAAATAAGCTAAATCTGGATCGAGTTTTAAAATTAACAGGATGTTTCTTAGTGATTTTTTTTTCAAGCCAACAGTCGCCGAGTTTAATACGTCTAAAGTCATAAACATTTTGCCCCTTCCCCCTTCTTACTTCTAGAATAGAGAGAAAGAGATACTAGAGCTTCAAAAATACTTACAACGAACTTTTAACTTAATGCTACGGAGCCCTTTGTGTGCGAGTAACACTCGTAATTGTCCGAATTTCTATTTTCAATAATTCTTCATTCTAAAAACTTACCTACTACAGATATTGCTTAACGTCAGTGTTTTCTTTAATTTATAGGTGTGAAGATAGAAATTCAATTGCTAAATGTAATTTAGGCGTAACATATCCTACTTAATAGCATATTACAGTAAGATAGATGTACAAAGATGTTACGGAGCGATAAACCGCTTGATGAAGGGCAGTAGTGTAGGTGGGAGTATGAAAAGTAGATCACTATGAAGCTCGCAGTCATGTGATTACGAAGGCCAGCCGCTCTGCAGTCCGTGCGGGGATGCCTTTCAGTGGCGTTCTATTAGTTTATTTATAAATATTATAATATCTAAAATTTATATACATATAATAAATTTTTTGAATGTTCACTCTTGAATATAGGTTTGTTTTAGAAATGTTTCAAAAAGGATAAGATAGAGCCGTAATTTCAACAAATGCTACAAGATCAAGTTATCTACTACAAAGTCACATTAGAGTCTACATCGATGTTAGAAATCTCATTAATCAATTTTATAAACATTATTCAGTTAAAAGACAGTTTTTATTGCTAATTATAGGTTATTTAAACTACTTGCAATGTAATTTTCGACTACAGCGTTTGCGTAACGTAAGTAGAACATAGAAATTAACGAATCTTCTCTGGTCACGATTAGAATCGAAATATTAGGCTGGATACTATTCAATTACCAACAACTTTATTACCTTCAGATTATTTCGTTTTCGCAATATTTAGAAGATTTATTTTAGAACATATTACAAGATTTAAGTTGTTTAACGTCATCACAATTCAAAGCTTTCTGTTTGTTTGTTGGTCAGCTATAATGTGCAAAAGTACAAGTAGTAGATCAAATATTTAAATGGACTATTGTAATTTTTATTCTCAAAATATACCTAATTTAATCACATTTAAACTAATTTTAATGGTTCTGTCTCCCGCATAATTAATTATTTTTTAATTATCTTACTTTTTAATAATATTACAAATGTGAAAGTTTAGATGTTAGGATGTTTGTTACTCAATCACGCCAGAACGGCTGAACAGAACTGGATAAAACTAGGCACACAGATAGATTATAGTCTGGAATAGTACATAAGGTACTTTCTATTCTGCAAAAATGTACGGTTCCCGTGGGATAGATTTGTTTTTGTTTAGTAGAGACGAACCCGAGCTAAGCGAGGATGAAACACTAGTTATCATATAAAACAAACGTTTGGATTTTTTTACCAAATTACCTTTTTTTCCATCAGTAGGTATTATTTATTTACCGTCATCCTAAACAAATACAGCTTATAGGTAAGTTGTACCGCGTAAAGGCCTAGAGTTCTTGAAGATTGATCCCAATCAATGCTAGCTTAATAAAATTATTCGTGATAGACTTCTTACGTGTTTTAAATAATAATTATTTTAATATCAAATTATTATTTATACTCAATTAGACATACAAGCACTTTTTAATCGTCATTTTTATTTAAAAATAGTCAGTGTAGTCGTTCTATGAGGAAGCTAGCATTGGCACAGAAAGCAGTCCCGCTAAGAAGAGACGGCGAGAAACTCAACAGTTGCTATTTTAAAAACCGATTAACACTATTTAATACAACATTATCGCTATTCCGCATATGAGTCAATTTATCTTAAGAAACTCTTGTATAGAATAATATCCATACTTTACCTATCTTTAAATTGTTGAATTATTATCTTTAATTTGTTAAAAAATTAAAGCTAGGCCTGTTTGTGGAATTTTATTACATATGCGTAGGCACTTGGAGGATTTATACATACACTATTCTTCATTGCACTTATATATCAAATATAGAAATTAATATACAATAAAATATGTTAGCGAAGGTGGATTTATCTCTAGAAGAGATCTCTTTCAGCCAACCTAAGTGACATAGAGAGAGTTATTCATTTTTTGGTGATGAAATCTGAGCGTAACAAGCTTACGACACGATCGTAAGCTTCTTCAGAATCTGACGACACGTTTGGCTCAGTTTCAGTGACCCTACTTGCTGTGCCAGCAGTCGCGGGTTCGATTCCTGCTGGGGACATTCATTTGTGTGATGAGCACGAATGTTTGTACTCCAGTCATGGGTGTTTATATTTATAATATGTGTATTTAACGATATATATTTGTAGAGTATCAAGTATCTAGTATCTATAACACAGACCTCGTAGCTTACCATGGAACTAAATGGTATTTTGTGTTAATGTCTCAAGATATTTATTTATTTTTATTTCTAATGTTTATTGTGTATTACTATATTTTAAATCATTTTTTATTTTGTTACGAACAAGCAATATATAGTAATAATTATTTGAATTACTTTAAAGAAAAGGACTGATTACTTTAATCAAGGTGTTCAAACGTCCAACGCGGTGGTCAAATAGAGGGAACTCTTCTAAAGTCTAAATTTATAAAGTAAAAATTAAACAAACAAACCTGCATAGATATATAATTAATTACTTAATAATAAATCTGTATTATGAATATAACTAATTTATACACATATGTAAATCACCAACATAAAAGAAAGATTATTGCTTAAAATTGCTCGTAATCTCCACAATGCAACATAATAAGATTATTCAAAGTATACTTAATTCGATAGATTTAAGAAACTCGGTGAGTGGTGTGTCCGTTCCGCAAAGGTCACGCGTTCCAATATTTTTTTATAGCCCGATATTATTTTGACTATATGTAAATTATATATTAAAAGTTCATGTAGTTTGCCACGCCTTGTAAGCGGATTTAGTTGTAACCACATATTATACGTATGCTTTTAAGATAGAGAGTGTAATTTGTGAAATTTTTGTGAAACGCGTAGGCTGATTTTGATTCATTCCTTCAGTCCTTAGATTCGTCTGGATAAGGGATCGTCCGTTAATCACGTGAGGATTGTAAGGGGGGGGGGGGGGGGTAGAGTGTTCGTTCGGAAAAATCACGAGATTTTTCGTTGAACTTCGTCGTTCTTTCGTTGAATTCAGAAGGCTGGAGTAGTTCTCACAGAAGTATGGAGTAATGTAGTTATCGGCGGCCATGACATGGTTTATGAGTAGAGACAGAGTATGTCGATCCCCATGACAGCGCTAAAAGCTTTAATCCAGACCTTCCTTCTCCGATTTGCTTCTGATACTGCAACCTTAATGTTTGTTTGGACATTTTTGTCACGGTGCATAATTTACTGGAATTAAATTAAATTATACATACTTGTATTTATAGTATTATTCTGAAATAATTTAAAATACTTTGTACCAAAAAGAAGTTAGTCTAAAACCTCACGACGTCACGACGACACCAGGGGGGGAAGGGGCGAGTTAAAAAGAATTTTTCAAATCAGATTAGTACTTCCTGAGATTAGTGCGTTCAACCAAACAAACAAACAAACAAACTTTTCAGCTTTATAATATTAGTATAGATAAAATTCTAACTAAGCCGAATCTGTACCTTAAATATTTTTTGGAAAATCTTACTGAAATAGACATTATTATCGATGCAGAGGCCGAATCTATAGTTTTTAGAATATTTGTCTGTCTGTCTGTCTGTTACCGCATCACAGAAAAACCACTAGAGGGATTTTGATGAAATTTGGTATGATGATAGCTGGATATCCGAGTCAACATATAGGATACCTTCTACCGCGGAAGATTATCTCATTCCCACAGGAGTACACGTTATAACACAACCCAAAAAATATTTATGATCAGAATTTCTTGAAACTTGGTATAAATGCTCTTCAATACAATTAAATAAATACGTGTTTTAGCGTTTTTTGAAATTCATCCCATAAGGAGATAAAATAAGGGGTGAAAATTTATATGAAACCTAACTTTTCAAAGTTTTTTTGTTGTAGTTTTAGTGCGAGTGAAGCCGCAGGTTTTGCTAGTGTATAATATGGATGTCTCCGACTGTATAATGCTATATTCCTTCGTCAACTTGTTTTCATCTTTTTAGTTAGCTTTTATTATATTAGTTAAGTCGGGTTTTTTTTAATAATATATTTTCAAATTTCAGTCATAAAATTTCAAATCATGTAACTTGTAATATAGTAAGAGAGGCTTCTTATAGTAATTTTACATTATTTCATTTGCCTATTCTTGGAACTCATAAAATTCAAATGCACGATGTAGTTAAATAAAATTTAAGGAATTCGCGAGTAGGCTTGGCGTTGTAAATGAAAACATTATTACTTAAGTTAATGAGTTAGTAGTCTTGCGTTAGCGGCACCGAATAAGGCCTCGCTTATGTTCAAGTTGCATACGTGATACAGTTAGTAATAATTTTGTCAATAATATGTAGGTATATATAATTTCTCAGAATACGAGAGTAATATAGAAATATATTAGAACATTATTAAATACTTGCACCAATCTAGAAATATATTTTGCGAAGTCGAAGGTGAACTTTATTTTAAATTATATTTATTTGAATTACAACATGATTTCTTAATAATAAGAGTTTTCAAAATCTTTGCGCCAGGGTCAGTGCATACGTGCTATGGATTTGATCAGTATTTGCTCTTGTTAGTACAGGATAAGATCAAGCACTCGTTTTGGTTAGACTGCTTTAGCAACATTCTGCTAAGAGACCCTACATTCTATATCAATATCCTTGCTAATATTATAAATATGAAAGTTTATAAGGATAGATGGCTGGATGTTTGTTACTCTTTCACGCCAGAGCAGCTGAACGGATCTAAATAAAATTTGACACACAGATAGATTATAATCTGGAATAGCATATAGGTTAGTTTTTATATAGGGATTTTATACAGGGGTTATTTTTAGCTAGGGACGAACTCGAAGCGAAGCGAATCATTATTACAGACAAAACACAACTGTCATTTTCAGTTTGTTTTTCGTCCATTTTTAAAATTCAATTATCTACACTAATACTATTAGTAAATTTAGATGTAGAGGTCTGGCCGTAATCTCTGTAACTATAGATCTGATTTTAAAAATTTCTTTACAATTTAACTACCTAATTCTTTCACAAATTAATTAATTACTGTCAGAGAACATAATGGAATAATATTTTGAATGTATACATTTTTTTTATAAAATAAACCATCTGTTGCATATTAAATAGTGCATACTACATAGTAAGTAGTACATATTTGAAGTGTACTAAAATTCATCACGTATCTCTTATCTTTCCGCATCTACGTTCCCATTTCTCAAGATTCACAAGAATAGACTTACTAAGTACTACATGACATAAATCATGATTCAGCTTGTGAAAGGAAGTTGCTATAGAAGGCGAAATAAATTCATCTTACGAGTATGATAACACCTTTCTAACTTCGGTACTTTCCGTTATAAAAGGTTACGTAGGTACATTCGTAACATTTTTAGTGAGTTTAACGAATTCATTATTTTATCTGGTAAAGATACCAATGATATATAGACATGTCCAATATTCTGACATGCCCAAGATATAACACAATTAGATCACAAATTGAATATCACGTGCATTCATTCTTTCTAGCTCTAACGTACAAAAAGCTGTTTAAATGCTACGAGGGTTTTTAATTAGGAGGGTAAAATAAATTTAATAATGTCTACAGGATATATGTATTTAAACTGCATAGTTAAAAAAAAAGATTTTTTTTGCCTTAGTGTTTCCATAATGAACGGAACCTGTAATGATATCATTACATTATATTTCACCTTTTTAGTAACTGGACATTCTGTATGTACTGTAGCCATAATGTCGAGCATTTGCTAAGCTAATACGCGCATTATAATATTATTTACTAAGTACTTCATCGAGGATATTCTTTAACATATTAAGAATATAAGTAGTGTACTATTATTTATTATAATAATTTAAAGACACTAATTTCTTATAATTATGGCCGCCATATGGTGATTTAGGTTACCTAATATAATGAACATGTTCGTGTACTAAACATATATTAATACTAATAGATTAATCCTTTGACAAGTTCAATATTTCAAAGGTTAACGAGGCAACTTTTTAATACACATCTTATTACAAATTATAGTTTAACAAATTAAAAAAAAAACCACACAAACTTTTTATTTAGATACATACATTTGTTAGAATGAAATATTATTACGAAAATTAATAATAGAAGCATTAATTTAATATAATTACAGTATATTATAACGTGCATAATTTAATGTTTTAATGTTTTTTTTGTCTTAGGCATTGTATTATAAATTTAAAATTTAATTAATTATTTTTAACGTTTAATTATATTTAAGTGATTCAAATTATGTTTAGCTGTAAGTGACTTTGCATTTTAAATTTATATTTCTTAATGCAATTTCTTGTGTATTTGTGAAATGTACAGTAGTTAGTAAACCTAATAAAGAGAAAAAAATATGTCGTCTGTCTCAAGTCAAAAAACGGCTAAAATGTCTTTTTTATTCTCTAGTTCTTATATGGAAATAACATACTGTATGAACATATTATGATTGCGAAGTGAGGAAAAGTGTAAGTTTCGAAAGAAACTCTATAACATGCGCACTAAACCACAATTAGGCCAATATAAAGATTTCGTTTTTCTTTGTAGGATATACATATATTATTAGACTTATTTTTACCCAAATGTACGTAAATTTTTAAATAACTACAAGTGATAGCATAGATAAAAAGTATTTCTTGGAAATCACTTGAAAAGTTATATTTAAAATCAATGAATTTGTAGGAATGTATAAAATATTTTGTAATAAATAAAATGTGACATATGTTGTTTTACACAAAGCTTACCTACACGACTCCTCGTACGTTGAACTTAATGACATAAAGATAACATAAAAATAAATCATCTAATTCCGTTACATACAGTGTTTCTCCTCATTTTAGTTATATAACGAATAGAATGGGTTTGGTTGTGGTCGTAACAATCATGTGACCGTCATATTTTTAATGATATATGGAATTCTCCTCTATGCATAAATAATCGTGTAGCCTTAATCTACCTCAGATTTCACTTTTTTCTGATATACAAATATACTTTATATTTCCTATAGGCATGTTTGTATTTACGTTTTATTACTTACTTCTTTCTTTTGGATTATTTTATTATTTTCAAATATATTTTAGGTAAACTTATCACTATAGATTTAATAATCTATGTAGTAAAGTTAAATTCAAATATAGACACATTTATTGATAAGTAAAATGTTCGTACTGTTACGCTATCTTTGTATGATTGGAGTAGACAATTCTCCAAAAAAAAAAAAGAAAAAAAAAACATAACTTCTTAACTATTGATTTTCGCGGAACTAATGTTTGTTTTAAATGAGTTGTTAGGGTGTCCTCTACCTGCAAAAAAACCTTGGACCATTATAAATGGACCACCCTGTATATATATATATATATATATATAACTAGACAAACAAACACAAATGTATCCCACGGGAGCCGTACATTTTTCCGGGATAAAAAATAGTTTATTTGTTATATTCTGATGTATGAACTATATTATTATGAAGTTCCATTAAAATTCAATGAGTAGTTTTGTGTACCTACTAAGTTACTATAGTTTTTTAACTATCCCGCGGAACTTTTAATTTTCCGGGATGAAAAGTATCTAAAATGTTGATAAACAGATAAATAGGCAAAAAGACAGAGAAACAAAATAAAATGAAAAAAATCTGGATTTGTTCTATTTCTCTTCTTACATCCCCCTGACTCTGTTTTTAACATTTTTTTCCTATGTACAGATATTCGACCTCTACAGTTTTATTATATGTATAGATATAAATTTTTATTATATTATTTATTCTACAATGAAACACGCCGCCTTATTTCATCATCCTAAATAAATAGTCTACCTAAGCAACTACATACGTGATACGTATACAGTCTCAACAGTCAGCTAAAAATATAATCTCAGTATTTTTGAATCTAATGAAAAAAAAGTTGGCTGTCGCGGGACTTAATATTAGACTTCATAATTAATAAAAACCTACAACGAAATATTTAGTAAAATAAAGAAAAAAATAGAGTTTCGTTAACGAAATTTCGAGTTAAGAAATTACGAGTTTCGTTAAAAAAATGATTTTATTAATAAAATCATTTTTTTAAATTATTTTAATAATAATAATAATTGAAGAATATAAAATAAAATAAATAAATAAAAATAAAAATAGCCTTTATTTCCTCTGACCTTTTTGTATGCATACAATTTAAAGATGAAATAAACTACATTTTTTTTTTAACTAATTTATTCTTAATGTGTATCTTATAATTTTGTTTAGAGCTATAACATTGCAGAATATACATAAACATAAAAAAAAACATAAAATATGTAAATATTTTTAATAGAGACTGTTTTACAATGGAGTCGAGACACACAGGTCGAGTCGTCGAGATCGAGTCTATCTAGTCGAGACATACAAGGAAGTCGAGAACGGTGGCTCAGATGAGAGCATTGCAGCGTCACGCCACCGTTTGCCGTCATACCACGAGTCGGTTTTACTGCCAAGGCGCGCCAATAGATGTATCAAATTAAAAACGTATGTATTTTCTTGTCCTCGGCAAGATTTAGAAATGGAAACCTAATTTCAATATTTTAATAAGTAAATGAAAATGTATCATTTTAATTCAAATCAAAAATTAATTGTGATATACAAAATTTAAAAATTAATGACAGTGACATATTTAAGAGTATTATATTATTTGTAAAAATATTTTTTAAAACGGGTTCATAAGGAACATTGTAAAATGATTATAGGTTGTCAAATAGTAACATAATCGTGCGTGAGTTGCTTAAGTCGTGATCAACTGATCTCCTGTCTGTCTCAACAGTACAATGCAACAACTACAACGCCTGCGGTCGAGTCTATATTTCTCATATTGGTATTACGAAAGATAGAAATAACTGAAGTGCATATCATTGAATTTTATTTAACTTACAAACTTCATTAATAAAAGTAATTAATAAGACCAACTTAAAAAAGAAGATAGTGCCAATTCCGCTGTATTTTTTTTGATATAAGTATGTTGCATCAATTGTTAATCGATTTTCATAATCCTTTTTTCATGAATAGGAGAACTCCATATAAATTATCATATAACAACCAACCTTAAAGATGAAATATGTAATATTTTTCATGATTATGAAGTCGGTGTAACTTTTTACCCATTTCTAGCGTGTTCTCATCTTTTTGGTTCTTTTTTTACTCAGTCGGGTTATTTTGAAATTTACTAATCTGTCCAAAAGATCAAAGCTTACTGTTTAGATCGAACTCGAATGATATTCATATTCAATCAACATATACCTACTCATATACAAACTTGGGTAGTTACTATGCAGTACCTACCTAAGTTTGCAAGCACAAGTGGGAAGTCGAAAGTTTATAAACACTTGGGACTTTCCTGATCCTGATATTATTATTAATAGGGGTGAGTGGGCTCTAAATGCTTTTAATAAATAAACCAATATTTAATTTCTTTAACTAGCTGTAATCAATTGTAGCGAGTTGCTGCTGCTCTATAATATCATATGGCGCAAATAATACAGCAAATATGTAATTACTTTTAATAAATCATTATTAATTAATCATTTGTAAGTCCTGCAGGCAGGTCCGCAGGCTGCATTATTCACGTTTTCATTTCATTACTATCGCAAGCTCAATATATTACACCTACAGTTCTAGTTGTGTTGAAATCATGTTCTAACTAATACACAGTAGCTATTTATAGCTTATTGAACTTTACTTAAGTCTATTGGTTTAAGTAGTTTTGTTTATGATGAATTTTACTATCCGTTGTTTTAAATCATATGAATGCAAATAAAGTGAAGTATTTTAGTTTTGACTGTGCTTTCATCACATTATATTTACACACTTCTTTAAACTTAGAGTTATATCCTTCGCGGGTTAGCTAGAGAATATAGAGTTCAAAAATCTACGATGCCTCATTCGCGTCTTTCATTATGATCATTCTTTTCATAGATGCATGTCAGGGATCTCAGACTAGTAACTAGTAAAAGGTCAACATTTTTTAAGTATTTTAAATATTTGCTCTTCAAAAGCTGTCTTTTTCTTCTTTTTAGTCTTTACAGTTTTGATAGGCTGGTCGTGGTCATCATTTAGGTCTTGTAACGCGCTCGACTATTCACATCCACTCCTGTGTAGTATTTGCCTTTCTTGCATATTCATGCAATGGGACGTTTATTACCGTTCTAACTTGGTCTGTTCACCTCATTGCCGATGTACTACGTTCTCTAGTGCCCTCTACACTTTCATTCACCACTAAGCGTTCGATGGCCAAATTATTGCTTTTAGATACGAGACCAAAGTAGGTTAAGATTCGAGTCCGAAATTTAAAGGGAAGACGCTGTTTGATGCCGAGTTCTTTGAGTTCAAAAGTCATACCTACTCATAGTTTTGATCATTTCTTCGCCAATAACTTTTTCTGTGTTTCTTGTTTTTAAAAGTGCAATACTATTTTGCGTTTCCTTTCAATGAAAGCTCCAATATAGTGTAAGTTGGTGTTATTGCACAACACATAGAATATATTATATTTGGTTGTGCAAAAATTAATAATGTGATACAAAACATTTGCTATAGTTACATAACATTTGGAATATTATTTGTACGATGAATGCGAGACTGTGAGAAAATAATAGGTTATTGTTATTATAACAATAGTACCTACCTACTAGTATATCGATTCAAGTAATTGTTGTTGTCTCGATTCTATACCTATACTATAAACTGATATAAGGTACCTAAGGTAGCCCTGTTTCTTAAATAATTTATAAAGACTAGCAGAACCCGCGGCTTCGTTCGTGCTTAAACTACAAAAAAAACTCTTTGGTTTCATTCATGCTTATTAGTCATAATGTATGGAAGTCTGCCCGATTTGTTGACTTTTAGGTTTACTACTCGACTCTATTGGGTAGTAGCATGATGATATATAGCCTATAGCCTTGCTCAGTAAACGGGCTATCTAATGCAGAAAGAATTTTTCAAATCGGATTAGTAGTTTCCGAGATTCAAACTGCGTTCAAATAAACAAACACACACAATCTCTGCCTCTTCATAATATTACTTAGTATAGATTTGAGACTGTCACTCTTTCTCTAAAGATCATAAAACGATGCACTTTATACGTAGGCACCGTTAATTGGCCAATACATAAATGCATATGATTTTAGTTATTTAACGGTATATGGACGTTTGTTCATAAATAATAGGCTAAATTAAGTAAAATTTTATAATAAACTTGAAAGTATAAAATATAGATAAATTTTATAATAGTTGGAGTTTGGAATTTTATAATGCTTGGAGTGATTTATACATTGCCTGGCGTACGGTGTACGGTTGTACCGGTTAGAATTAGTGATACCAAGCTTACTATGAACATCTTTATTGGGTACCTACTAGCGACTCACCCGAGCTAACAATTACGTTATAACATTTAGTATAGATTTCCCAAGGACGATATATTTTTCTGCACGATAGCTAGCTATCATTATGCGGCATAATGTTTAATTTCGAATTTTTCAACTACAGCAACGCTCCGCACAATCGAACACTTTGAAAAGTACCTACTGCTTTGGCGTGAGCGTGACCAACCAACTCAGTAGCAGAAAATATAAGAAATGTTTTTTCGCGTTGTTCGTGTTTATGCGCCAAAGTATATGCTTTGCAATTGGAAAACAGGGACATATACCTATTAAAATAAATATTTCATCCATTTAGTGTTTGTTCAATTTGAACAAACACCTACATTAATTGTAGTACTTATATATTACAAACAACTTGCAATAATTTCAAGGTATTACGATAATAACTATTGGTACACAATACCGAAGTCGATACCTTCATAATTTCGATTTGCAAATTAGCCAAGCAACGATCAGGCGTAAAATGTCGGAACGCTATAAAGGAAAATTACCAAATCATCATGGTACTGACTTTTGCCACAGATTTAAATGAGATATTAAATAATCGATGTTGGTTCTAATGTAAATATCTAATCGATTTCAAATAATAGCTGACGTAATATGACATCGTTTTATTTTATAAAGAAATCTTATGATTTCGCTAAAAATATACAAATCTGATAACTTTTAGTATTTTCTAATAAATGATTAAAATAGATGCCTAAAAATAATATTAAAAGATAAGTTCAATATTTCACAAGTAATAAAATTGGGTAAAAATAAAAGTATTAAAATGGGTGTAATTAAAATAAAACAATATGAAGTTGCTTCAAGCACATATTCCTTAAAGTACACAATAACCGTTTTAGGAACATTTTTTACTTAGTCTAAAAATTTAAATAACAAATTGATATAATGATAACATATAATCTTTATTCGATATACTGAATACTAATTATAAAATGTAACAATACGAAACAATACATTTGTGATAGTAAATTTACAAATAACAACATGGCATTTTCATGTTTACATGATAAAAATGCAAAATAATTCAACAAATAACCTTAACTTAATTGTAAAATTTATATAAATAGTTTCTGGGCGACGAAGCTTCGCTCGGCGAAGGATCTCGTCCAGTAGGATATTAAACATTGGCGACAATGCAAGTACCACAAACACTTCGAGATGGCGCTATGTGACATTGTCAGCGTGTGAGCAGATAGAAAAAAGTCTAATAATTAGTTATAAAGTTTTTTTTGGGAAAAAAATCATTTTTTTTTCAAAAAAAGACAACTTTATAAAAATATATATAAAAAGCAAAACCTTATCTAACTACAAAAATTGATCAAAATCGTAAAGGCCGTTTCCGAGATACACTAAATAATGTACTAGAAATGCTCGTTTAATATAATAAAATTTGTATATTTAATTTTGCACTTATTCAATTCGCACCGATGTAAGGCACCGAAATTAAATAACATTTTAAACTTATTCTATTTATAATTACTTATATCTATAATAATATCTAAAATGTTAATTGACAAAAACGTAAGTTATCCGCGCGTACATATTTTTAAATTGTAATCATTTTCAAATCCCGCAACTTTACCACAGCGGCTCCTTTACAATTTCTGATTCTATATATATATATATATATATATATATATATATATATATATATATATATATATATATATATATATATATATATATATATATTCAGCCCTTTTTAACGTCCCACTGCTGGGTGCGGGCCTCCCTTCAATACGAGGGGAATCAGGCCATAGTCCACCACGCTGGCCAAGTGCGGATTGGCGGATTTCACATGTCTTTCGAAAACTTGCTAGGTTTTCTAGGACATGCATGTTTCCTCACGATATTTTCCTTCACCGTAAGACAAGTGGTAATCACGTAGGAAATGATTCGCACATGAAAATATCATAGGTATGAGAACCGGGATTTGAACCCGCTTCACTCGGTTTCCCAAGCGAGCGCGTTACCACCGGGCTACTGGGCCTATGTTGATTTGCCTGATTCTATAACGTAAAGTTAAAAAGCTGCAGTATCAGTAAAATATTATAAATCGTAAAAATAAAGAACATTTCGGAAGGATAGCCTAGATTAACGTTCAATCTAGTATTTTAGTAAGAGCTTTCCATTTTTCTTGATAAATCTTACAACATGAAAAAAAAAACTAGAAAATCAAGCGACAATATAAGTGCATACGAACAGATTGGTGCAGCCGTACATAAATAAATAAAACAAACAATAATTAAATATTTTTACTTCGTCCGAATTTGGTTCGCATTGTACCAAACCTATAGACAACACATTATGGCTTATACTAGTAGTTTTACGATAGAACAAAGGTATTTTATAAACGAACTAGCAAAACCCGCGGCTTCGCTCGCGCTAAAACTACAACAAAACAATACATACAAATTTTCATCCCTTATTTTATGTCCTTAAGGGATGAATTTCAAAAAACGCTAAAACACGTATTTATTTAATTGTATTGAAGAGCATTAATACCAAGTTTCAAGAAATTCTGATCATAAATATTTTTTGGGTTGTGTTATAACACGTTATACGTTATACGTGTATTCCCGTGGGAATGAGATAATCTCCCGCGGAAAAAAAATTATCCTATATGTTGACCCGGATATCCAGCTATCGTCATACCAAATTTTATCAAAATCCCTCCAGTGGTTTTTCTGTGATGCGGTAACAAACAGACAGACAGACAAACAAACAAAAATTCTAAAAACTATAGATTCGGTCTCTGTATCGATAATAAAGACTATTTCAATAAGATTTTCCAAAAAATATTTAAGGTACAGATTCGACTCAGTTAGAATTTTATTATATGTATAGACAAACATTCATGAATATTTAAAGGCAACTGGTAACAAGAAAAAATATAAATTTTGATTAAGGGGGGCTAGTCTGAGGGTACATTTTTGTTTATTTATAAATAAACAATTTACGAACAAACAATTATTTATGGCGAACAATCGAGAACAAAGGCCGAACAATCAATATGAGAAAATAAAAATACAAAAATTATATAAAAATCCTGGTTGGCTAGGTTTAGTGAGCCGCACATTAAACATTATATAAGGGCAGGAAAAATATTTTCCACCAACATGTTGTACAACTATTAATATAAACATTATACACAGCCGGTGTATAACTATTAATATAAACATTTTCACCGGTGGTAGGACTCTGTCAAGCCTGAGGAGTCCGACTGGATGGGTACCACCCCCTTATCTATTTCTGCCGCCAAGCAACAATGATTGCATTGTTGTGTTCCGGTTTGAAGGATAAGGTAGCCAGCGCAATTACAGGCAAGAGGCATATCATCTTAGTCCTCACAGTGACAACGCACCTGTGGTTCTGCATTTTTGTTACTTAAAACCTAAGTGCATGAACCGTAGGTGTTATGGGCGACAGGTACTGCTTTCCATCAGGTGGTCTGTCTGCTCGTTTGTCACTGAATCTCATAAAAAAAAAAAGCCCTTTATATTAAGTTATAACTAAAATTGATACAAAATGATCTTATGTGTATGATGATAATTTGAAGATTTAGGATTTTATTACAAGGTGCTATCGTGTTGATTAGATTGAAAATAAAACTATTATAAGACTTTGTTTTGATTCGTTAGTATACAAATGTAGCTGTATAAGTACATATTCGCGCGGACAGAATTTAGCTTTGATTTCGTACGTGACACGTTATCTAGTAGTATTATTGATCGAAGGTAGATACTCAAAAAACCTAAACATTGCATATAGCCTGATAAGCCTCAATATGGCATCCGTCAGATGGCGTTAGTGTGAGTTGGCGACTGGCCTTCAAGAACAGCACCACACCCGGCTTCGCCCGCACCGGCTCAGTGTCACTCGCCTCGCCTTGTCCGGAGATAATGATGATGATACTCGGACTGTGTCGCACTATTGTGTTGTAAGAATCACCGCTTTGAACCTGCAATTAAAATAATATATTCTTATAAATTATACAATACTAGCGGCTCACCCTTGCGTCGCTTGGGTTCGCATAGAGGCATAGGTAAACTATACTTTATTATATAATATATACTAACTATACTTATATACATATATATATATATATATATATATATATATATATATATAACTATACTTTATTATATTCTTAAATTATATGTACAAAAATATATATTCTTAAAGTATATGTACAAAAATATATATATCAACTATCGTTATTTTTATTAAAACACTTCTTGCCTTTCAAGCATTTTTATTTATTTATTTTATGTTTTTTATTATTATTATTATTATTTTTTATTTTATTTATTTATTTTATTTTATATAATCTTATTGTCAAATAATTCATATTATTTAGGTATATCTAATTTATATATTTATATACGTATATAAAATATCATATGTATGTATATATGTATGTATCAGTTTTATTTTTCCTAACACTGATATTTGTTCACACCCTTCCACTTCACACTTCGCTAATTCCTACACCTAAAGGTTGCCTGGAAGAAATCGCTGTTTTAGCGATAAGGCCGCCTCTTGTGCATTTTCCGACTGTATTATTCTTTTCTTATTTCTTCCTCTTTTGTGTGTGTGCAATAAAGAGTTATTATTATTATTATTATTATTTATTATATAGGTATTGAGTTGTTGTGGGTTATGTTGTATGTTTTCCCGTGGGAATGAGATAATCTCCCGCGGTAAAAAATTGCCTATGTCACTCTCCAGCCCTCCAACTATCTCCACACAAAAAACACGCCAATCCGTCACTCTGTTTCGACGTGAAAGAAGGACAAACAAACAAACACATTTCCACATTTATAATATTAATAATTAAAAGTACAAAAAGTATAGAAGTATAGATTTGACATTTTGAATAAAACAATTTATCTTTTCCAATGATAAAATTTAATTTTTTTTATAAATGTAATTACGCGCTCAATATTTTTTATTTAGAGATTGTTGAGTTTGGACACAAAATTTACTTTTTACTTACTCTAATTTTAATGACAGCAAAGTCCGGTACAGGCGGCCTCCAAATGCAACTGTTTTCATCCTCTAACTGTGGCATAAACAACAATTCTTGTTTATCATAGCTTGTGTAGTCCAACATATCCACTAGTGTCGGGACATCTATGTGCTTTGGTGTCAGACCCGCTCTAACTACATTATCTGAGCACGCCATACATTCAACACAATCTGTAACATAATAAGACAATAATTTGCTTAATACTTTCTTAGACTTACGCGAATATTTGACACTTAAAATAAAGATGGGTCGTTCTTCTTTTCTTGCGACAATGAATTGGTGTTTCTCAGTTTTTCGAGTTTTTCAAGTAACAATATTTTTATTTCAGTGTTAGATATTTTTTTGCAAATGCATTTAATTTTCATTTGGATCATTTAATCTTTGTTTTCATGCCCGTAATGTTGTTTGTTTTGTGGCTATTTTCAAGAAAACACTGTGACTGAGTGATTTGTTTTCGGTAGGACATCATTATGAATTACTACTCTGTCACGGTCTTTAATGAAAAATAAGCACATGCAAAAAAATTATTGGCTACAGAAAGTTAAAGATTATTTAGTATTAAAAGGTATAGAGCGATGAGGATGTAAATTCAAACAATGAATATATAATAATCTATGTCTATATATAAATGTCGCTAGAAAAGAAGAACGATCCAGATATCTTTTTGGATTTTTTCAATGGATTTATTTTGAGTTTTGGTTCCCGACGTTTTTAATTGCTTTACAGCAATCATGGTCACGGGAGATTGCAAAAATAAATCCGCAACAAAATCCGAAAACATAATTTTATTTAAAATAATAATTTGCTGATAAAATGTTATTTTTAAATAAAAATTTTATTAGTATCACAAAATTTTTGTCTTCAAGTAAGATTCCGAGCCTTTTGGCTATGGAATACTATGAGTCTGTAAACTATAATGTTTATGACAAATAAATATATAAATAAGGTTACATATTATTATACATACCTCCACTTAAATAAGCATGAGGCAAGTTTGGCTTTAAAAATATAGCCTGTCCGGGTTGCAAAGTTATATAGTTCATAAAGAAAGGTGACCAACATCCAACGTCCCCTGCAAAGTCCTTATGCAGCCTTTGTATTAGAGGAAAAAGAAGTGATTTTTGTGAATCGTTATCTAAAAACAAAATAGAAATATTGGAGTAAAATTTTGCATGCAAATTTTGTCACCTACAAACTATTAATGAATAATTATAGATATTTATATAAAACTAAAAAAAAAAAACAATTCTAACAATTTGTTTATTATAAATCCATACTAATATTATAAACGTGAAAGTAACTCTGTCCGTCTGTTTGTTATGTTGTCACAACTAAGCCATTGAATCAATTTTGATGAAGTTTGGTAAAATATGGGTCCTTGGAGATGGATATAGGATACCTATTTGTTGTCGCAAAAGTGAAACTTGAAAGGAGTGAAATAGGGGTTGAAATATTTTATTGAGAACAAATCATTTCTAAATTTAAGGCCAAAAAATAAATTATCCATACTAATATTATAAATGCGAAAGTAACTCTGTCTGTCTCCTTTTCATACTTAATCGAAACGATTTAGATGATATTTAGTATAAAGATAGTTTGAGACCCTGGGAAGGACATAGGATAGTTTTTATCCCGGAAATCATCCCTTAAAGGGGTGAAAAGGGCGATGAAAGTTTGTATGGGGAATCATGTGTCAAGTAAGGGATATACATAAATATAATTTTTTAATTTTTAAAATAGGTACTTACTTTTCTATACTTATGTATGTATGTACATATGTATAGTTTATTCTAAACTAACCGTGAAAACGTTCCTAGGGACGAACGCGAGCGAAGCGAACGTGAGTCATTAGTATCTTATATTGTCTTATATTGTGGTAAGATATAAAGAATATTTCAGTGTTTACAACCAATCAAGGTAAAATAGGGAATGATTTCAAGTTTAAAGTACTTATCTACTTTTCTATGCCTATGTATATATAGATTATCTATTTCATATTAACTTTAAAAATACTCTAGTTATAATATAAATAGTAAACTAATGTAATACAACACTAAGTACCTTCCTTTTCCAATCTTGATAAAAAGTTCTGTAAGCTTAATGCTATTTTATCTTTATCACATGTCATTAGAGATTGAAATATTTGTTTTAGATCATTTCCATCACCATTGAGAAATACATTTAAAGTTTCTTTTGGCAAGACTTTGGCAAGTTCTGGTAACTCTGAAACGAATAGTTTTTATTATTTATATAAAGCAGTAGTACATTACAAGGGATTCTATTTAGAGATTATATGTAATAATCACCTACATCTATAAATCAGTATAGTGTACATACATACACTGTGCCTATTTATAGATTTAGGTAATTAAGTACCATTCAGGGCAAGAGTAATGTTTGAAAATGATAAGAAACTTTATTTATTAAGACTAATCAATTGCCTCATGAAAAATATACATAAACAGATGCAAAAAATATTTAAATTTAAAAATTTCTCAGGAATGTGGATGTAGCCAGGTGTATGAATGAATGGTTTAGAAACACGTAGAAAACAAACATATAAGGAAACATTCTTTATATATTTATAGATGTATTTATCAAAATAAAAATATAGAACTTACTTTTTAAATATTCCTTAATTTGATCTATCGGTCTAAATCCACACAGTGCCTCAAATGAAGTTAAAGCAATAGCAAGTTCTGGTTTATGATTAGGATCTTTGTACATATCAGGAAACCTACTATGAAGTTGTTCTGCGTGATCCTGTAATAAAATGTTACCATGATAAGAAACATTGTAAAACTTAATTAGTCAAAAGATAAGTGTTGTCTGGTATTTATTATCCCTACAATTACACACAGTTTTACATACATTTTTTTATCATTTACAATAAACATTTTTTTGTTTAAGAATGAAATAATTACTCTTAAAATCTTGTGATTTTTTATCAGCACATAGCAAAAATAAGATTACACTTTGTTATTTAATTATTTTAAATGTAAAATTGATGAAGACAATTTTGTAAAGAATAAGCCATTTCATTATTTGTAAGAAGAGAGTTCATATGTATATTATAAATCTTTATATTCCTTGTGTATTAATCAAGCCCCCATTGATTATAATTGTATAATTAACTAGTTTATAAGAATTCTAGATAAGGCTAATAACAGAAGTTACCTTAGTTGGGTGAGCTTGAATTGATAATGCTTTTCTTATTGACAACACTTTGAGCAAAAATGGAACAGTAATACCAAACTTTTTCTTCACATCTGGACCTACAGCATCATGATTATCTTTCAGATACTCAGATAGCAATATGTCTCTCTCAATAATAATTGAAGGGCCATTAGGGTGAGTTCCCATCCACAATTCAGCATAAGGTTTCCCAGAATCTATAGTAATATCTGGATTAGCACTGGAAAATAGCTTTGCTACTGTACTATCTCTCCCTAATTTTCCCCATTCATAGTTTTGAACTTTACACTGTAATTCCATTACACAGCTACAACAATAATATGCAAAAATTAGTTATATATTATTACATTCATATAAATAAGTTCTCGAAAAGGTAATGAGTAGCCTATTCAACAATTTAATTGTAAAGGTTACTATTAAATGAAGAAAAGTTATGTAAAATACAGGCCAAATAAAAATACTTACCTTTTTACTTGTATTAGCGCAAGTGAAATTTAATATTCGTATTCGACGAACAAAAAGATAATAATAAAAAATACACACACTATATAATATATAAAATAAACTATAGTTTGTCAATTTTATCAATAGTTTTTTGACAGCTCGACGACTGACAAGTTATAGTGATGTCCTATAAGACGTAATAATCGGTAATCGGTATCACTTTTTTTTGTATAAAATATAGTGTTATATTTATTTTCATATTTATCAATATAAAAATAAATATTATAATCATAAAAATTATATATATATACATAAACTGGCAACATCAAGTGACCGTCCGTCCGGCCGCCATTTTGACGTAGTCTGTCACTCGCAACAAACACCCGTGCTAGTCACACGCATTTACGTTCGCCGAGTATGGCATGCTGCAAGAAACAATACAAGCCCCCTATTTACAGCGAATAAAATGTTGCAATTACTCAAAAACGCTTGCACCCACGTGAACCGGCCGAGAACTGGGCAAATGTGGTGGAGAATACTAAGAGAATTATAATGTCTGATTGAGACCGTGACATTGCATTTGATCACTTATGCACACAAGAGCTAATCATTAATAGTACTGAAGACTCCTCATCGGACGAATCTAGTATAAATGATGATTCTAACGACTCATGTTAATAAAAGAAATTAAACTATTATAGTTCTTTTATTTGTATGCCTTATACTAAGAAGAAAGTAAAATTTTATATTATGTTAATATTTTAATTTATTGGTTTCAACCTTAAAATTTGTTGTCTTCCTGATTAAATAATATATACTTTATTTACATATTAGCATTTATTTCTATTACCGATTATTTGTAATCTGTGGCACAATTGTAGTAATCGCTATGTGTGATCATCACTAAGGTGGCGGCACCCGTCCATAAAGTACAATATTATTTGTATGAAGTTTTCACAGACAAGTCAACATAAGGTTACCTAACCTAAATTTTGATAAAAAATATCCTATGTCCTTCCCAGGGTGTCAAACTATCTTTTTACTAAATTTCACCTAAATCGGTCCAGTAATTTTCGAGTTCATTCATTACAAACATACAATAATTAGCTAAACAGTAGGATAATGCGGGAGGAGGGTCGGCGATTGCCACAAGCGAAGCGAGGTGCTTGAGTTTTATTTTCGCCTCTGTAATCTTCTTGCGATTACTCCTAAGATATTAATTTAAATTGTATACATGGTGTAAAAGTAAAATATTATGCATGAAATGCTTAAAGCCTCTAACGTATTTAAAATGATAAGGATCAATACCGTATTTGTGTAAATAGCTTTTACATTACCGCATTATAATTGCCATTTTTTTTTAAATGGATATAGTATATTATCCTTAAGAGATATTCATATACCATCGCGGACTTTTCTGTAGACCTATATAAGATACACAATTCCGCCATACATTATTTTGTTATGTCTTAAAGGGTTTAGGGAGCGTTTTCGTTGAAAGCTTCCAGACGGATTATTTTCTTCCGACATCTTCAACAGATATCGTTATATTTTAGCCAATGTATACAAAAACTTAACAAATTACATGCTGAAATCTTCCTTGAGAATCACTCTATCCATTGGTGAAAAGAGAGAAGACCGTTTCTCTGGGGGTATGTAAAAAACTAAATCTATAATGACACGTATAATGTAATTGATGACTTGAAACGGTCTTTGGAAAATATTCTAAACGGAATCAATAATATTGTAGTTGCAGTACAATCCTTGAAACGTCCAATCCAGCTATGTATTGAAAACAACGGCTATCATTATGAACAATTGATCTGTTAAGGTTTACTAAGTAAATAAAAAAGAACAATAAAAAATATTTTGTTAAAAATGAGCTCTTTCCTTAAGTTTGCCGTATGTCATGACTTCCCAGAATGCGTTCCTTATTAGCAACACTATCGAATGGTATAATTATACAGTATGTGTTTATTTTTTCAAAATCAACAGGCTCGATTCCTGGCTAGGAAAATTGATTTTTCAAAATTCCAATGATGCAGTTTTAGTTTTCATGAAAATCGGGCGAGAGACTCCTTTGAGTACTTTTCGCTATACCTCATAGTTTCGGATTTAGCCATGCACGCCCACTTTGAAAAATTCACTCTGTATAATTTATGGAATCATTAAAACAAATTTTGCTTGAAAATTAAATTATATCTTAACACCATCTGTAATATTGTTTTCCTTTTTAAATCAATAAAAATATTTGTTTAGTATCTCTCCTAATTGAATTTCATAAATAGTAGGTACCGATAACTTACAGAAGTTTCACTTCTTGCGCGTGTACCTACACATTGATACACGTACCTACTCTTAAATTTTTTTTTCCTTTTTTTATTAACAGATCTTTCAGAGGTTTTCTCAGATATATGGTAAATATGTTGATAATGATGTTTTTGATTATACTTTGATTTGAAACGGCTGGCACCGACTTCGAAAATATCTGATTAGGTATTTACAGTAAATGAAAACTACCAATCAGTTACTTTTCACTTTTTAGTGCTTTTTTTGAAGTCGGTTTTTTTTGTTAAAAAGTTTTTATTTTTCCCTTTTTAGTGTGGACATATCAGTAGTAGTAAAGTATGAAGACTGATAAACTAAAATTCGCTTTTATTAGTAACACTAAACATTTTGGCTCTAAAATCAGATTCTAACGTATTGGGCTTGTCAAATTAAACAAAATAAAAACTACTGGGCCAAATTATTTGATCTTTATTGGATCAAATGGCAACTATTCCGCATCAAACAAAAGAAGAATCAGGTAAATGGGATCATAAATCTCAGCGTAATCGGTGTCCATACATAAAAAAAAATACTTTTTGAGGTGGGTTAAAAATTGGAAGTCAATTTTCCATATCGCTTTTAAATTTGTATGTGAAATTTGTATGTGAAATTAGAATGTCATTACATTGATTTGAAACCATAAAGCTGGTCTGATAATAGAGTCAAGAAATGGATAAAGAAAGTCTTCAATGGCTACTAATACAACTTTCGCTATTTAGACTTTAATTTGAATATTTTTATTCCCTTACTATAAAATCTCGAGAAATTAATTGGAGAATTAAAGTGTGAATCAATGTATCAACAGACAGAAGGATAATACTTTGATCCCATATTAATTGGGTAGGTACAAACTATATATTATGTATATAGATATCTATGTCTTATCTACATAGGTATATTGTTTTCTTAATTCAGATTATTTATATATTAGGTACATTATAGGTATACAATAAAGAATTCATGTCTTTTAGTAAAACATTATCTACATAGAACAGGGACAGTGAATAAAAGTTAAAAATTTATGGTTGCTTAGTATTTTTTTTTTATTTGCGTACAATTTATTTAAGAATATAATTTTTTGGTAATGCACATTGCAATAAATAAACATACTTTTTATTATTTATATTACTTGAATGATTAATATTAGAACATATCTAGTCTTCTAGTTTTATGAAATATCGTTTGTTATTTTTAACAGGTCTGTTTTTCTATATAAGCTTTTACTTCCTCTTTTAAACTTTGCAGAATATTCTGTTCTGAGGATTTATTTGCCGAATGTTTCGAGTTCAAAGTCGTCTTTACAATATCATTTTCTAAATTATTATTTTCAACTATTATGTTCTTTGAAAGATATGATGGTATAGCGAATCCAGACAGGCCTCTGTTACTTATTTCTACTTTCAACAAATCTACTGGCTCACAAATACTTGGTTCATGTTGGAAATTTGCATCTAAATATAGATTAGCGCTATGTCTAGTATTTTTAGACGATGCTGGACTATATTTCATTTCTAATTGTTGTACATCCAAATATGGATATTTCTTCATAATTACTAACTTTTCAAATTGACGAACTACATCGTCGCTTATTGAATATTTATTCGCGAAATTCTTGAATCCAATATTAAAATGGTCATAAATATTCTTACCGAAATCATGTGTCGTGTCTTTGATTTTTCGAAATGTATTTTCTAAATTGGATGCCATTTTTTTTGTTCTTTCAGCAAAATTGAAATGTTCGCTATCTAAAACCAAATCTAAGTAGGTACATTTTCATCCGATGTTTAAGAGTAACAAAATGGCTAACTTAACCCGCTACTATAAATTCCTCAAGTAGATACAACTAAACTAAAAAAGATAAAACTAAAACTTAGTTCTGTTTTCAGTGCAAAGTAAATTAAAATAATAAAGAAACAGACAATCATAAATTCTAGAAACTGCAAATTCTATTAAGTAAATAGGTACATACATCCTAAAAATTCAACCGACACCTTTTTTTTTAAAAGTACCTAAATGGCTATAAATTTGTACTTGCAATTAGGACAAAGATAGGATTTCAAATAGGTGGATCAAGTAGTTAGGACTATACAATTTTGTATCATGGATTGGATCCTATAACTACATGTAAATACATATTTTTAATTCAATTTCATTATTACAGGGCCATTTAAGAAAGACAATCTATGTGTTAACTTAACTGTAGGTAGTGCACTTACATAATGTAAGTATCTACATTTGTTAGGGAAAAGGCATAAACAAAATCCTTATAATTGTTAATTTGTACATTTTTATGTGCATTTTAACGTACAGACAATTATTATTGCGTGCTCATTATTAATTATAAAATATGAACACACAGGATAGTCTAATATGAATTCCCGTGCAAAGGAGAAATTGTTTTATTCTGTGCTACGTAACCGACTGCAAACACGTTAGTTTGTTAAATTCCAAGGGTAAAGTTTTTAGTGATATGTAGATTGGCTTACTTATAACTAAAATTAAATGTATTTACCTTTCATCTATACCTATCTATCGTACCTACGTACTTTGGAGAAGTAAAATATGATAGGTAGGTACCTATTTACAAAAAGTTGCTTATAAAATTATAGTCTTTGATAATTTTTTCCATAAAAATGATCTGTAGGTATTTTTATCAGAAATTAAATTATTGAAATGAAATAGAAAATAAGTCTACTTACTGTTCTTACATATTTTGTCAATGGAAACGTCTCTATTAAGTGGGAATGTAGAGTTAAATGAAAAGCACAATGTTACGCATACAATTATAAAAAAACGGTCACGTTTCTGCATATTTTTAAAATAAAATATTTAATCCAATTTAATTCTTTGTTTTGTAATAATTCAGTGTAATAAAATATTCATGTAGGTACATAGGTACCTATGTGCTCACAATATTTAATGACATAAATTTGACATTTAATCTACGCGATGACAATTTTCTTGTTTTTTATTTTAACGAAATATATTAACTAACTCTTTTCGATCCAATGTCAATAGTCAATACGCAAGTATTCAAACAAATATTTAACTTATATTTTTTATCAAATATTATGATTAATATCAAAAATAAAGTTAATGAAATATATGTATGTATTTCCAATAATTTTGATTTTTAAATATTGAAAAAAAAAAACTTTATCATAACTTTATGAGAACTCTGTAAATTTGTAATATATTTCAATGTCGGCAAATCAATTACTATAATGTTCCCGCCCAGTAGGCAGTCTTATATTTAGATCGTGCAATCATTGGCCGGGATTCACCCTTTCCACCGTTTTCCAGTTCCGTAGGGGATGAGGGACGTAAAGGGCGGTGCTCCAGACAAATAAATACCTGACATTCAATCCACGTGTTTGCTTGGGTAGGATTGTACGTGTAATTTCTCACTTGACTTAAGTTATCGTTTCAAATACTTACGAAATATTTAATTATTATAATTTAATTGCCGAATTATTATAATTTAATTGCCGAAATTAATATAAAGTTGGTTGTATTATTTTAATCACGAAATAAATTTAATTGTGTATAAGTAGTGAATATATAATTAAAAATTATAAGCAATGGATGAAGAAACTTATTCAGAAAAATCTAAGACAGTAATACAGGCACCAAGACCGTCGTCGCCTAGAAAATTCTTTGCTAGAATATACGGGCATCTTGAACAACAGACAAATACTAAAGATAATGCTCCAGGATCTGAAAGTGATTCATCTTCTGATGTAGAGATTGGTGATAATGAAGGAAGAGACAGTGTCCAACCTTCATCTTTGTGGCAGCCACCGCCACCACTACCACTATGCCCTAGACCAATCTTGTTGCCACATCAACAGTTAGCATTTGGAGCTGGTTTAGCTGCTTTTTGTAAGTACTATACTAAGTTAGTGTTCCTTCTATACACCTTTTTATTGAAACTGTTTTTTTTTATCTCTAATAAGGAAAATGCCTATTTAAGTTATCGCCAAAAAATTGGGCGTAAGTTTTAATTCCTCTATGTGGTGAATTAAGAATGTAGAGTTTTCAAGACGGAATTTTAATCATTTTTTTAATAATTCAATGTATGTAGGCAATGTATAGCTAGGTAATGTCCTTAATGAGACTTTGCCTGTAGGTAGGTATTGTTTCTAGTTGCACAGTGCACTGCCTTTACTATGTTGAAAGTTTTTTATAGATACCTACTAGTGACGTTAGCATTAGATAACTTTTGTTGTGTAAAGCATAATTAATTGACTATTGAAGGCAATATCTTCTAATATAGACATTTGTTTGAATCTGATTAGGTACTAAAATACAATTATACAATTGCGAAATTTTATGTTTATCTGTGTTTGTATATTTTTAACCCGCTTCTTCTCTGCGTTAGTAGATAAGTATAATATGAAGTAATTTTAACGTAAGTGCCGACGTTACACATACGTAGGGCAAGTAGATAATCTAAGTAGGTATTTCATGTCAATTAAATGAAAAAACTATAAATTTTCATGAAACACTATCCTTTACTTGAGAAATGATTGTGATGAAATGATGAATGATTTCCCCATCCAATCTTCCACCACCCTTTTCACTTCTTTATATATGATACTAGCGACTCACCCTCGCTCCACTCGGTTCGTCCCGACTTATGTTTTAACGTTTAGTATAGATTTCTCAGAAATGAGATATTTTCCCACAGTTAAAAAGTATCTTATATGTTGATCCGGATAACCAGCTATCATCATACCGAATTTTCCGTGATGCGGTAACAGACAGACAGACAAAAATTCTAAAAACTATAGATTCGGCCTCTGCATCGATAATAATGTCTATTTCAATAAGATTTTCCAAAAAATATTTAATGTACAGATTCGGCTTAGTTACAATTATTTTATTATATGTACTATAGATTCCGGAATGAAAACTATCTTTTGTCAATTCCAGGGTCTCAAACTATTTCTATACTTACCAAATTGCATCCAAATCGGTTCAACGGTTAAGCATGAAAAGACGATGGACAGGAAGACATGCAGTTAGACAGACAGATAGACAGACAGAGTTACTTTCGCGTTTAAAATTAGTATGGATATATAAAGCTGGCTTTTTTTGTGGTGCTGGTCTATTATCATCGGCTTGGGCTGAACGTTGATAAGATCTCTCTCTCTCTGACTCGCGAGTAGTGAATAAAAATAGTAAGTAATTGCGAATGTACCTGAGGAGATAGACATACCTATATAACTTTTTAGGACCTACAATTTTCTAGTACATTGTTTTGATGTATCTCTTAAGGTTTAGCCATATATTGCCAGTCTATATTGTATACATAATATATTACAGTAATTTTTTAAAAAAAAATATTTAATGTACAGATTTCGCTAAATTACTTCTTTATTACAGTACCTATAGACAATTATAAAAATATTAGCAAATTACAATTTTGTCATTGTTGACTCAAGCAAGCTTTCGCAGACTTCTTTCTTGGTCCGGCGAGGTTTAGGTATCTACCACGACGCAATATAACATTTTCGATTAGAGTTAGTCAATTTCATTGTCTAGCCAAATGGCTGACTAATATTTGATAGGATGGTTCTGTAGCCAACTCATACAATTTAAAAAAGCATGGCACTTCACACATGCATGATGCAACTAATGGTTATCTACGAGTATGTCCTTGAAATTAAGATATACGTTTCTAAGTGACTCAAGTTTAATAGTTTGTAATTTTAAGCTATTGTATCGTCATCGTCCCACTGCTAATAACGAAAACAAAACAAAAAAAGATCCTATGTTTAAATATAACATAAGTTTAATGTTTTACACTACTAGAGTTTGTACTGAAACATCAAGCGTGCAATTGTTTTGATTTAACATTCTGATTTATTAAAAGTAAAATAAAATAATAAAATCAAATAATAATTTTATGGACGGCATAAGTTTATATTTCATAGCAATAGGACGCGTGAATCGGGAAATATAGTATCTTCTTCAAAATAATATTCGTTGAAATTATTTTCGAAAGTCTATTACTTATTTAATTTTTTTTTTGAGAATTTTCCATCCCATATTTTAAAAGTTGTGATACGTACAATGTTTACGACTTTAAAAGCAATTATTACTGGTTTCAATATAAAAGTCACTTAGAAACATAAGAGGATGTCCATTAATCACATGATCTTTTTTGGCAAGTTTATAACCCCTCCCCCCTAGTGATAAGTGGTGAGGTTTTAGCTAACCCCCATCTTACCCCCCCACCCCCTCCCCCCATACCTTCAAAATCACGTGTATTTTTTTTTGGTACAAAGTATTTTTAATAATTTTAGAATATTACTTTAAACACAGATATAACCTAATTTAATTCTAGAAAATTATGCACCGTGATAAAAATCTCCAGACAGACATTAAGGAATTAATAAATTAATACCTGAAGCAAATACTAGCTCTCTCGCACATGCTCGCTATAACACTGCGGAGAAGTATGTATGTATGTATTCAGCCCTTTTTAACGTCCCACTGCTGGGCACAGGCCTCCCTTCAAGACGAGGGGAATCAGGCCATAGTCCACCACGCTGGCCAAGTGCGGATTGGCGGACTTCACATGTCTTTCGAAAACTTGCTAGGTTCTTTTAGACATGCAGGTTCCCTCACGATGTTTTCCTTCACCGTAAGGCAAGTGATAATCAAGTTAGAAAATGATTCGCACATGAAAATACCAGAGGTGCGAGACCCGGGATTTGAACCCACTTCACTCGGTTTCCCAAGCGAGCGCGTTACCACTGGGCTACCACTGCCTTTTACACACTGCGGAGAAGGCAGGTCTGGAATAACGCCCTGTCCGCACTGCGATATTTCACCGCACGTTTTTTTTTTCGTAATTCTGTAACACATTGAATCATACTTATAGGAGTAGCCGCACTGGCGGTTAAAAATTCGCGCGGGAAAAAAAATCTGTGATTTGATACAAATTGAACGCGATGCGGTGCGGATTTTTCAAGGCCGTAAATAGGTGAATACAATGTTCATGATATCTTTTAATAAGTCTGTCATGCCGCTGCTGCCGCCGTAGTATCAGGTATTCAGACGTTTGTCTCAGTCGGGAACTGCATGCAACTGACAAAAATCGTACGAAATTTTATTCGCAGTTCGTAATAAGTGTAATTCCGATCACGGAATATAATACGCGAGAATAAAAATCGCTAGGTGAAATATCCCAGTGCGGACAGGGCCTAAAGCTTTCAGCTCTGTCATCGGGCTCGACATACTCTGCTACAACCTAATGACCGTCGATAACCATATTATTTCATACTTTTGTAAGAAATTCTCCAGCCTTCTGAAAACAACGAAAGAACGACGAACGACTAAGTTCAATGAAAAAATGAATACACGTGATATCTCACTACACTAAGTAAATTTTAAAGACCTAGCCAGAAATACCCCACAAATTAATGTGGACTTAACAATTAAATAAAACTATTTTTTCGGATTTTTTCACGGATTTATTTTGATTTTTGGTTCCCGACGTTTCGATTGCTTTACAGCAATAATGGTCACGGGAGAGACTAAGGTGTTAGATGTCTCAAAGTCATTATATAGTTGTTACAGACAGCCTACCCATAAATAACAAAATGAATTTAAATTTTGAAAATTGGCACCAAAGTACCTTATATAAGTACAATATTTGTTAATTTTAAGTTTAAATATTTTATAATTTTAATTATTTTATACTTAAAATACTTACTACTATATAATCCGAAAAGATAGTTTTATTTAAATGTCTAATATTCGTGTAAATCTAAGAAGTATTATGGACTTAACAAATTTTTTTAACCTCTCAGTTAAATGTATGGAGTGTCACGCTTATTTTTTTTTTATTTCACTACAGAATAGGGAATACGGTAGATTTTTTTTTTTATTTTTATATAATAGCTAGCTCGTTATATAATTGTAAAAAAAATATGCAGCACCAAAAAACTAAAATTTAGAATTTTTTTTATTAAATGTATCATATCGATATGGACACTAAATGCCAGCATTTCGCGCGCTTGGCTTGACGTCACAACTCACAGTACACAGAAAATTGACAATGCATTTTGTAGCGACAAAATCACTAATCGCTCTGTTATGATATAGTCTGACGTCATACTATATTTGCACTTTTTAATAATTATTTTCTTAATCAAAAAGAAATTACATCAAAAAATATTAATATAGCCTATATTTCAAAAGTAATACCTAAAGATTATAAAAAAGAATATTTCACCTTTATTTAAATCACACGCATTTTCCCTATTCTTTAGCGGCTCACACATGACACTTACCTAATACCTACCTACAAAATTTTAGCAATGTAACTCCGAAAATCCTTCAATAAAAAGGCTGTGAGATACGGCCAGATCGACAGAGGGATATGGCGAATCATCAAGGTTCTGTTATAACTATTTGGCTACGGAACTCTAAAAAGGTTTCGAATATAGGAGCTTAGCCCCTTATTAATTATCATACTGCCACATTATTTATAATACTTAATAAAAGGCATATAATAACATTTATAGAGGCATATTATATTTTTAGGAATTTAGATAGTTTTAAATAAAACTATTTTTTCGGATTATTTCGCGGATTTATTTTGATTTTTGGTTCCCGACATTTCGAATGCTTTACAGTAATCATTGTAAACTAAGAAAAAATTATATGAATTTAGATAGGTTAAACACATTGATATACAAAAACTCAAGATACAAAATAATTAGTGTTTCTAAAGTGTCCTCTAAAAAAGTGCACATTTTAAAATTGTGCACCTTTTTCAAATAGTCTAAAAATTTAGTTTGCGTTTTACGCAGTCGGGTTTTTATTTTTGTTTTTTTTTTTTTTTATTTACAGCTTTTTAGTTTTGGTCAGTAAGACATTTTTATTTTTATTTATCGATTTCTTATCCTAAATTATTTTTAAACATATATATATTATATATATAATGTGTATATTTTTGCAATCACATCTGTATGAAACCTGTATTTTAATACCCCACTCGATTGGTTCGGATAAAAAAATTTTTCAAGACACACAAATTGAAACCTAGGATCCGCCCTTGTGATTTTAAATAATTTCAATAGACAAAGACAAATATAAAGTCGTACAGCTCGTTAAAATCCATCTAGTAACGTAATCGAGGGCACATGTCACACGCACGCATACATATAATACTGTTACGACTTAGGGTTCGTTAGAATTAAAACAGCCGATTATTCTACAAAAAAAAACAGACACTTTAATTTATCCAACACCAATGACAAAACAACACAATAAGTTATTAAATACAATCGCACTATAATCACTTTAAGTCGCACTCGTAGATCGCTTCGATGTTTTCGCTTGTATCGCTGATTCCAAACTGACTAGTCGCGGCTCATACCCGGCCTTATATAGGGGCCTCGGAAGTTTCTGGAACGCTCTCGACTACTAGTTCCTCTATCCGATACTAGATGGCGCTAGTAGTACATAGAGGTTTCTGGAACGCTCTCGACTACTAGTTCCTCTACTCGATACTAGATGGCGCTAGTAGTACGTAACGTCACCATGTCCCGAGCATTAATCGTTGCGCGCAACACTGCCCCCTCCTAAGACATGCTCGTCCCGAGCATTATCGGCCTCATAATAACGCGCTAGTCGATCCACATGGACGATCTTCGGAGTACCTCTTGCACCTTTCCGTATCCGGTAGGTTACGTCATTGATCCTTGTTACAATCCGGTATGGTCCATCCCATTTAGCTTGAAGCTTAGGAGATTTTCCTTTGCTGCGAACTGGATTGTGCAACCATACTAGTGAGCCCTCGTCGAACCCTTTGTTGTTCATTTTGCGGTCATACCGGGTTTTCATCTTTTCAGACATTTTCTGACCCGATTGTCTGACGTGCTTATAAATGTCATCCATCTTGTTTCGCAAGTCATTCGCATAATCGGTTATACAGCTTGGGGCATCAGGTGGTATTCCGGTGATCAGGTCTGCAGGCAGCCGTAATTCTCTTCCAAAGTTTGCGAAAGCTGGTGTCACCGATGTACTTTCGTGAACAGCGCTTCGATATGACAACAAAAACGGTTGGATGTGCTTGTCCCAATCTCGTTGACGATTTTCCACGACTTTTGCCAGGTACTTCTCCAATGTCTGATTAAATCGTTCCACCATTCCATCCGATTGTGGGTGGTAAGCAGTCGTTCTCGTTTTATGAGTACCCATGACTCGACAAGTTTCCTGGAATATTTGAGACTCAAAATTCCTTCCTTGATCGCTGTGAATCTCTAAGGGTACTCCAAAACGACAGAAGACTTCATGAACCAGTTTATCTGCAACTGTTGCCGCTTCTTGATTTGGAATGGCGAAGACTTCCGGCCACTTAGTGAAGTAGTCCATTACCACCATGAAATATTTGTTCCCACTGTCACTTTCCGGAAACGGTCCGGCAACGTCGAGGGCTATCCTCTCCCAAGGTGCACCAACATTGTACAATTTCAATGCACCTCTACTACGAGTCTGAGGTCCCTTTACAGCCGCACAACTTGTACATTTGCGGCACCAGTCCTCGACATCGTCACGACAGTGGATCCAATAAAACCGTTCTCGTATCTTTAGTAGAGTCCGTTTAACTCCCAGATGACCTCCTGAACAACCTTCATGGTACAGCTTCAGAACATCCGACACTTTAGCTTTAGGGACAACCATTTGCAAATGACTGCTGTCCCCCCGAGCATTTTCCCATTTACGGCACAGGACTCCATCCTGAACCACCAAGCTGTCCCATTGGGCCCAATAACTTTTCGTGGTCGAACTCATCGCCGAGACATCGCTCCACGTGGGCTTAAGAGCACTGGCCTTTATCCACTCCAGAATCGGCTTGATATCCGAGTCTTCCTGCTGTGCTTGTTGTAGGCTTTCCTTCCACTCGTTGTTAAGGTCTGTCCTAAGCATCTTCACAGGTACCACTTCCTTAGCCTCTTGCCTAGCACAATGCTTGCAATCTTCGGGACAAGGTCTTCTTGACAATGCATCTGCGTTGCCATGGGATTTCCCGCTGCGATGTTCGACCACAAAGTCGTATTCCTGCAGTAGTTCAATCCATCTCGCAACTTGTCCTTCTGGATTTTTGAACTGCAATAGCCATTTCAGTGCAGCATGATCGGTTCGTAAGTGGAATTTCCGCCCTAGAAGATATTTGCTAAAATGCTGCAATGATTTTACAACAGCAAGTAATTCCCGTCTCGTAACGCAATAGTTCCTTTCCGGTTTCGATAACGACTTGCTGAAGTACGCTATCACGACTTCTTGATTGCCATTCCGTTGGGACAATACACCGCCAAGTCCTATGTCACTTGCGTCTGTGTCGACTATAAACTCCTTACCCACATCAGGGTATCCCAAAATGGGTGTTTTGCACAGACGGTCCTTGAGCTCCTGGAATGCGATGTCACAACTTTCATCCCAGCAGAAATGTCGCTTCTCCTCGGTTAACTTGTGCAGAGGTTTTGCTATATCTGCAAAGTTCTTGACAAATCGCCGATAGTAGGAGCACAAACCCAAGAATGCTCTGACCTGCGTCTTGTCTTTTGGAACTGGCCAATCCTTGACAGCGGCGATTTTCTCTGGATCCGTGCGGATACCTTCTTCCGACACTACATAACCCAAAAAGCTAACTTGCCGTTTGAATAGTGAACACTTCTTCGGACTTAACTTGAGGTTGGCACTCTGGATCTTCATGAGCACGCGTTCCAGGTTTTGAAGGTGTTCCTCAAACGTACGTCCTACGATAATGATGTCATCCAAGTAGACCAGACAGGCATCGCCAATTAAACCGGCTAGAACAAGTTCCATCAACCTTTCAAACGTTGCCGGAGCATTGCACAATCCAAACGGCATAACTTTAAATTGCCACAGACCCTTTCCTGTCGAGAATGCAGTTTTCTCCTTGTCCTTAGGGTCAATTTCAACTTGCCAGTAGCCACTTTTCAGGTCCAGCGTGCTAAACCACTTTACTCCCGTAAGCATGTCCAGCGTGTCATCAATTCTTGGCAAGGGATAGCAGTCCTTCTTCGTCACGTCGTTCAGACGGCGATAGTCAACACAAAACCGCAGGCTACCGTCCTTCTTCTTTACCAGCACTACCGGTGAACACCATGGACTAGATGAAGGTTCAATAACGCCGTCCTTCACCATTCCCTTAATCATGGTTTCCACTTCCTTTTCACGTGCTACCGGCAATCTCCTTGGTCGCTGACGGATAGGCAATTCTTCACCTGTGTTTATTCTGTGTTGAACTAGGCCAGTCTTTCCAATGTCAGCATCGTTTGATGAGAAAACATTGCCGTATTTGAGTAACAACTTCCTCGCCTTGACCATTTCATTCGGAGAGAGGACGCTGTGACAGTCTTCTAAAAGTGTAGTCACTCTCGTTTGTGCGTCCATGCTAATGGTCCCAGTCGATAGATTTTCGCATTGACGCAACCAATCCACTTCCTCGCAAGTACCAATCAGTGCGCCTTTGTCTATAGTCTGTTCCTGATCACAAAGGTTCAGCACACGTACCCCTGAGATATCGGTGGCTCTGACTAAAGTTCGAGCCACTTTCCATGGAAGGTCATTGTCTACCCTTTCCACGAGTACACAACGATTTGTTTGCCCCGGATTCCGAGGAAGACTAACCGGCATAATCGTTTCCGATCTCGGCGGAAGAACAATCTTCTTCAGGCTGTACACATTCCCTGATAACGCCCCTTCCACGAAAAGTTCCTCTTGTCCACATTTCAAGACGCCTTGCTTAACGTCGATCTCACAACAATTCTTCCTCATAAAGTCTAGGCCCAGGATGCAATCATCCATTATATCAGCCACGATGACATTATGCGGGTAAATCCTGTTGCCTAGCTTCAACTCCATCTCCTTCTCTCCACGGACGGGTATGCGCTGACCAGTGGCTGTCACCAAATTAATCCGTTCTCGGGTGTATGCTGAGTCCCCAAGGAACCGACTAATAAGTTGGGAACTGACAACCGTGCGAGAAGCTCCAGTGTCTATGGTCAGCTTACACGGCGTTCCGTTGACCTCGCCCTTGATGATTAGGCTGTTCCCGTCATGGGTTTGTGAGATCGAAATCCTTGGGGCTCTTCGAACATCAGCCAGCACCCGCCCCGCAGTCCGCTTAGGGCAACTGGATCGAAGGTGGCCCCTTTCCCCACAGCCGTAGCACCTAGGGCTGAATCCTTTACTACGGTCGCGAACTATAGCCGCTGTAACCTCCCTGACGCGATGGGAGCGATGATCCTGTCGCACAGCTTCCACCTCCAGTGCATGGGCCAAGGCGTCCTTGAGCGTTCCGTGGTGCCCGAGCCTCACTGCAGCTCTCACTTCAAGATCACGGATGCCGTCGATGAATGCCTGCACCAGGTTCCCTTCAATCACAACGGGCATAGACCGGTAGGCTTTCCGAACCAGCTTCTCCACTTCTAGGGCCCACTGCTGCAGGTTTTCGCTACTGCGCTGCACGCGATCTTTTAGCTGCGCACGAAACACGTGTTCCAGGTGGGCGTCACCATACCGGGCCTCCAACGCCTCCAGCAGCTGCTCGTAAGTCACTTCCTTACCGAGAGCTTCTAGAACAGTTAAGGCCTGGTCGCGCAGGCCTAGGGTGAGAGCAGTCATGGCTTGGTTTTTACTCCAGCCATTCGCCTTCATGACGGCCTCGAACTGGATTTTATAGGCCGACCAAGAAGATGTCCCGTCGAATGGCGGCACTTTGAAACCGCGGGGTGAAGCCGCTGCAACTGGAACTGCGATTCCATCTTCAAGTTTCAGGTTGTCCAACGTTTTCTTCACGTCAGCCATCACATTGTCAACCCGATTATTTACTTGTTCGATTCTGGTTTCAGCCTCTGACAGGCGGTTTTTCACCTCCTTTATGTCTTTCCCGAAGGAAGCGTGAAGGTCCTTCATGAGGAGCAGCTGCTCCTCCTGTCGGCGGGCCGCCTCCTCCTGTCGGCGGGCCTGCTCCTCCTGTCGGCGAGCCTGCTCCTCCTGCCAGCGGACCTGCTCCTCCTGTCGGCGGGCCTGCTCCTCCTCCTGTCGGCGGGCCGCCTCCTCCTGTCGGCGGGCCTGCTCCTCCTGTCGGCGAGCCTGCTCCTCCTGCCAGCGGGCCTGCTCCTCCTGTCGGCGGGCCTGCTCCTCCTCCTGTCGGCGAGCCTGCTCCTCCTGCCAGCGGGCCTGCTCCTCCTGTCGGCGGGCCTGCTCCTCCTGTCGGCGGGCCTGCTCCTGCAGCATCATCATCAGAGCACTCAGGTCAGGTGCTGTGGATGCAGGAGTTGCTGCAGGGGCAGCAGACGGGCTGGCCACAGAGGTCGGCAGCTGGCCCTCTGAAGTCTGCGGCGATGCTCCTCCAAATCGCCTCTGGTCCGTCTCCTGCTGGCGTTGCTGGCTCCGGGTACGGATACCTTCCGTGTCGTCCTTGGGTAAAATCGGCATGATTTAATCCCGCTTCTGACACCAATTGTTACGACTTAGGGTTCGTTAGAATTAAAACAGCCGATTATTTTTAAGTCGCACTCGTAGATCGCTTCGATGTTTTCGCTTGTATCGCTGATTCCAAACTGACTAGTCGCGGCTCATACCCGGCCTTATATAGGGGCCTCGGAAGTTTCTGGAACGCTCTCGACTACTAGTTCCTCTATCCGATACTAGATGGCGCTAGTAGTACATAGAGGTTTCTGGAACGCTCTCGACTACTAGTTCCTCTACTCGATACTAGATGGCGCTAGTAGTACGTAACGTCACCATGTCCCGAGCATTAATCGTTGCGCGCAACAATACGTATGTGTGAGTGGTTTTTATAAGAAAATAATAATAATTAAAAAAAATAAGTAATAAACATTTTATTATATTATATAACTGTAATGTAAATGCTATACTGTCTATCCCATTGCGATAAAACTTTGGTTTTGCAACAAATAAGCATAGTGCACGTTCTTGAAAGATACAGGACCATCAACGTTTGATAGCCCGCGCGCGAGTCATATATGCGATAATTTGTGATTTCTAATATAATACAAATTAAACAGTAAGTAACTTAGAGATATGTACTTACCTATGTTATTTTACACATAGGCGAATTCAGTGTGAATCACTAGTTATAAAAACTTTTTGTAATATTACCTAACTTTAATAAAATATTTTCATTATGTGTTAAGAAAACATAACGGATTTTTTTTCCGGGACATCTCTAGGAATTATCTAATACAATCTTAAAAAGATTTTAAGAATAATAATATATATATTTTGGAGCTCAAAATACTAAGCAATTATCACAATTACAAGTTATAACTTTTGGGGATTCCAAAAAAAGTTAAAAATTGCGGTGGGTGCTATTTTCATTCTTATCTTACAAATTATTAAGTACATTACACAAGTTTTACTGACGGAGTATTATTATGCCCTTAGTTAATTCCTCTTATTATCACATTCGATTCTCTAAGGAAAGAGGGCAGAAACTCCTCATTTACCGCCATTGTCAGGCTGGGACAATTGGCCAACGTCTTTGTCTCACTAGGGCTAATTAGACTAGGAAAAACTAATAAAACCAGGGTTAATTGTTGCTAGGTATCATAATAAAAAAATTAGAGGTAACGTAAAACAGGCTCGAAATTCAAAATTGTCAAGCGGCTATGAACATTTTTCATAATAAATATGGATGATAAAAATTATTATACAAGTATAAAGAAATAATGCAAAAATCTCGAGGCTTGTACATTTTTACATCTGTACCCATTTTTTATTCATCTTTAGAAATGAGATCTCGGACATCCTCCTACACCAAAGGAACTGTAAGATCAAAGAGTGATAGATACGTATCATGGTCTTTTAAATAAAATATCACTAGAAAAATACTTTGAATAAGTTTAATAGCGAGTCGATGTAGATAAGCCGTATTGCGCAAACTTAATCCTCGAACATTCAACTCTTTGCCGGACGTCCTTTTATAAATATTCTATGAAATTCTTCGAATATCATATCTATTTTTATACACTAGTTAATACCCTAGTCTCGATAATAAGCTTTGGTAACATCTTTTCAATGACAATATCGTAAATTGTTACCATGGTAAGGTATGTTGAATATCTATTTAGGCTACCTATAATTTTTGATTTCTAAAAATATTAGTACGTTGGTATTTAAAATATGTGAGTACCTAGTCTGCTTATTTTATATTAGAAAATCTTAACTAAAGACGCCTAATGAAATATAGCCAAAGCTAAGTTTACAATTATTATATAAGTTTTTTTGCTTTCCCAATAAATCTTTTACCGGTGGTAGGACTTTGTCAAGCCTGAGGAGTCCGACTGGATGGGTACCACCCGCTTACCTATTTCTGCCGCCAAGCAACAATGATTGCATTGTTGTGTTCCGATATGAAGGATAAGGTAGCCAGCGCAATTACAGGCAAGAGGCATATCATCTTAGTCCTCACAGTGGTAACGCGCCTTAGCCCAGTGGTAACGCGCTCGCTTGAGAAACAGAGTGAAGCGGGTTCAAATCCCGGGTCTCGCACCTCTGATATTTTCATGTGCGAATTATTTCTAAAATGATTACCATTTGCCTTACGGTGAAGAAAACATGGTGGGGAAACCTGAATGTCTGAGAAAACCTAGCAAGTTTTCGAAAGACATGTGAAGTCCGCCAATCTGCACTTGGCCAGCGTGGTGGACTATGGCCTGATTCCCCTCGTATTGAAGGGAGGCCCGTGCCTAGCAGTGGGACGTTAAAAAGGGCTGTATACATAGTAAAATAGTATTTACAATGTAAATGTGTAAAATAAATATTTTTTTATATACCAATGAATGTTACGTATTGTATACATGTTGCTGAACTTTTTATTTGTAAGTATGTCTGTTTGTTTATGTGTTATTAAATATTTATTTTATTCTGTGTTTTAGTATTTGTTGTTATAGCGGCAACAGAAATACATCTGTGATAATTTCAACTGTCTAACAATCACGGTTCATGAGATACAGCCTGGTGACAGACGGATAGACAGACAGACGGACAGCGGAGTCTTAGTAATAGGGTCCCGGGTACCCTTTACGTACGGAACCCTAACAATGTAAACTTAGGTACTTCCTTCTGCCTTCAGCGTGTTCCACAAAAAAGCCTTTAGAATTATGTACTGGTATTATTGTAGGGAATCCGATAAAAACAATATTTCATACCATACCTATACAATTTCTTCCACTCAACATACCTAAGCTTATTAGAATGAATATTGTTGTTCTGAAAACAGAATCATAATGGTTTTTCGCGTCGTTAAAAAACGTCTGGGTTTCCAGTTTGTAGATGCGGAAGGCGAAGCGACAGCGGCGTCGTGTTGATGCGATTACCGCGCCACGATTCGATGCCTCGCTATACAAGCAAGCTGAGGCCCATTCAAACCCACCCTCGTATGAAAATTGCCAGCACTGTTCTCCTACACAGCTATAAAACTCATTGTTCAACTCTTATAACTATTACGAAACAACGCGACGGTCCGTGAAACTGAAACGAAAATTAGCCGTTGTGTACTGAAATTCGATGGAAATTAATTGTATCTTAAAACTGTTGCTACTTATTTACATCAACTAGAATTTGTGTGTAATTTCGCTCTATACAAACTCGCAATATACACTACGACTGTAGGTGGCACATGTTTTTCGATAAAAATATTACCTATCATATAAATAACAATGAAACATGAAGTAGTTGTGTTAGAATATCATTAAATTTCCTAATGAAGAAAAATTGTTTCTTAAAAAACTTTCGTCTGATTTATTTCAATGCCTATGCCTGGATCTCTTTCTTTTTCCAATAAACGTATCAAAAATTTCAAAATATTTTGTGCATACCTACTACGAAAACATGACAAAGTAAAACTTCCTTTTTGCTTATTCCGTGTTTTTTTTTTAATTTTCACTGAACAATATATACAAGGAAGATTATGATCTTAGTTGTTCCTGTATACATGTAATGTATGTTCACAGCTTATCTTCTATTCGACGTTAATAACAAGTGAGATATCGATGGAAACGTCTTTCTATTCCGCTGGTTACACGATGAAAACGTGAGCTGAAAACGGTAACTATCATAAAACATCGTAATGAGCTCATTTCGAAAATATATAGGTTATAGGAAAATATGTATTTATTTACAAAAACATAAATTCTAAAAAGGAAAAATAACTAAAATCCCGCTTTCGACGACTAGCGAACAAAAACTAACTTTTTAATACCTTTACCTAAATGAGCTTTTAAATGGGTATTTTTATTTTATTGGGAGCGTCCACAAAAGCAAAACTTTCTTATAATTAAGAAATATTTAAAGGAAAAAGTTATCTTAAAGAATAGCATAAAATATAGTTTGGAGTAAAATTGAAAAGAATATTATATTTACGTAGGTTTATTTATCGTCGGCGGTGTCTCCGTGGGAGCGAGCACGTGCGCGCGTCGCGCTGGAAACATAACATTGTGATTTACATTAACCGCAAATTGTATCGTCCTCGTTTTACATCGTATTTGAGCGGATTGGGATTTGATAGACGCGCCCATCCAAACGTTTAAGCTACGATCATTTGTGCACTGAATAAGTGAATCGTTTGTTATCCTTCATGTTAACTATTATAATGAAATAAGTAGACAATGACTATAACAATAAGAATATATGTACCTACATAAAAATTCTAACAGAATAGCACTACAGACCCTAAACTTCCTGTGCAATTTTTTCCGTATGTACCTATAGTATAGTCTAGCTTTTGACAAGTACAAAACGATTAACAAGAAATTTTATTCTGGTTTAATCTATATTGTCTATAGTTTTAAATTGTTGTCTCTAAATTTTTGACTTCATAGTGTTGTTTGTGGATAAAGTATTATTCCCTCTTTTTTTTTTGTATTCCACGGACCTCATATGTTATAACAAGACAAATAAAAGGTAAACATTGTCATTGGCAATTTGACCACATGTTTTTAAAGTATAATCGAAAATTAATTCGAATTAAAACATAAATACTAATTATTTCTACGCTCTTGACTCTACTAGACTAATGTACCTAGTATACCCAGTGTTACAATAACAATAGAGATAAAAATTGCACGTCTGTTTTGCAAGAATTCATTTCCTTCTCTATACTAAGTATATATTTAAAGAAGCGTTTCTATCAGATGCTGTATCGTCCAATTCAAATTTATCGGAGCGCAACTCTGCAATATCAATATCTCTTAGAAAGAAAACATATAAACAAGTCAGGTGTACTCTCTCATCTATAATGGTTGAACGAATCGGTAATTAGGGGTTAGCTAATGAATATTTAGCATCCCCTAAAATATACGGTCTATTATTGTATTGTTAGTATTGTTGATTAATCACGATCATTTTTTAATCTGAGAATACAATGTGCGAATATAGGGGTGCCAAATGGATGGACACGGTTTTATTAATCTTAAAAAAATTAAAAAACTGAAGAGGTTTTTTTTTTAAATTTTTTTTATTATTTGACCAGCTCTACAGCTTAAGAGCTTACAGGAAAATACGAAAGTCATCAAGAAAGGCATTTTTCGAAATGATAAATGAAAAGACCATAATTTTAATCAGCAGGTAATATATTCTATACAGTATGTAACACATTAGTACATATTCGATGGTATCTGACTAATATTATAATTCCGAAAGTAACTAAGAAATTTAGTACACAGATATATTATGACATGGAGTACCTAACACATAGGTTAGTGTTAGAGATATAGGGGCTAGTATAATAATCTTATAATAAAACGAGAGTACCTATACAATTAGGTACAGTATTCAACGTTATATAATTAGGTATATTATACATTTTCTGTAGGCCTTTTTAAGACCTGCAATTTTGTAATACATTATTTTGATAAGTATATCTCTAAATAAAAAGTTAAGCCAGCGCTAGCCGTTTCGTTGTTGATTCTTATGATATCTTCTAAAATATTAATTTAATGATATGCTGTAAAGGGTAATTTTGATCTACATTAAATGCACAACGTATTTAACGTATTTAATTGTATAAGGATTAATACTATATTGTTTAAAATAGCTTCGAAAAGCCCATTATTTTTTAGTAATATGTATAATGGTTACTGTGGGTTATTCTTAGGATATAGACATTAGACATACTTATACCATCGCAGACTTAGAAGACCTTTTTAAGATATACAGTTTAGCCAGTGTTAGCAATTTCGCTTACATTGCTACAAATCATTACAAATCTTTGAAATTCTCGAGTTTTCTCTACCATAATATGCACGTATTATACATATAAACCTTCAGGAAGAAAATCTCTACATGATAGTAAAAAAAAATACCACTCTTGGTAACAGTTTTCACAAAACTTTTTGGGAGTTTTTTGATGTCTTTTATACATGGTGAATGTATATTTAAAAGGCCAAATGGGCTATGCAACAATCTAGCCTTTTAACAATCCGATAAAGAACAGGGTCCATTTCGGGGTCCGGAAATTCAGCACTTATGACTTGGTCCATTTCATTCGGCCTAATTTTTTCTTCTAACCATAAACGAATATCTACATGGGGCAAGTCGCGCTATTGCCATTCAACCAAATATATGTGACACTTTGCTGCTCCAAACACTTTTTCTTTGGTAAGAAGGTCCATTAGAAGCTTCAATTTTAATCGAGAATACCCGAGATATTACATCGTGTTTATCGTACGACACCTTTCGTTAAATGAGGTCATTGCCAATTTCGCGACAATTTGTATTTATAGTGATCGTGATAAAATAAAGTGCATCCTGAGTACGTTCGTACATGTATCGTGGACCTCCCGTAAACGTAGATAGGAGACAATCTACTTACATTTTCGCTATCAGTCTTGTTGCATAGTATATCTCAAATCTACATAATTTTCAGCATGAAGCTTTTTTGGTTTGTTCGGATGAACACTAAGCGCTCCGTTTCAATCTTAGCGTACTGATTTACCAGGAATTGATTAAAGAGAGTACAGTAGCGATGTATGTGGATCTTCTCATTATGTCGAAGCTGGATCGTATATAAAATTTAATGTTCTTGTTTGCGGATCGTCGTTATATACCGCGAAATTGTAGCCATCTTCCCCACGAGAAAATATAAGAGGATACTGCAGGGATAAGCCTGATGAGTCTCATTGATTCCTGTTGCTGATCAACACGTGCGCTTAAGACTATGACTTTGTTGTTTTCTTGATCGACTAAGACAACAGCAACTTCTTTCGTTGTCGGTGCATTGTATCGGCCGTGAGCTGTGGTCGACCTCCTACCGGTACTTATAACAAACTATTTCGTCGATCATTGAATACACCGATTTTAATGCAGTTTAAGGCTGTTGATGTAAGGATTAACACTATGCAACATTCTTTGTAATCCATTGATGTGACTGGAATCCAAGTTTGGTATATGTTGCCTTCAGAATTTAGCTTTTTCGTCATAATTTGCCACAAAATATATTTGTAAAAAATTGGGCTCGTCTGTAGGCAACAGAGCGTCGATAAGGTGATAGACTTGTCCTTGCACCTTATAAGTGGGCATAACATTTCCTTCCCTAATTTGCTTCGCACTGAAAAAGGTCATTTGGAAGGCGCTATTAAAGATTCTTATATTATCTAAGAAATGTTTAGACTTTGGATGTTCTCCATTTACAAGTTGTTTGAGGAGTTCCAGTAGGTCCTGTAAAGAAATTTTACTTTTTTTTTTACAGTTTTATCTTTCCGGAAGAACAGCACAATCCTCCTGATTGCCTCATTTTCGCGCTTGATAATAAGCACACACTTCTATCATAGCACCAACGTGTCCATAATCAGCGTAGTTGATCAGCAAATTATAATTACATTCAATTTTTTCTTCATTAAGCCTCCTCGTTATTTATATCAAACACAGAACCATTGTCAAATATTTTGTAAAGAGAGTGCCGTAAACGGTTTGTATCTCTGAGCACTATAGTGTTCCTCCAGTGTGTTTCAGCGAATTTATTTTATTCTTTCGTGTTCCTGTGATTGCTAATTAGTGAGATTATAACGCATATATAAACACCGCTGCTGGGCAGCTTCGTTGCGTTGTTCAAGCTCTTCATTTGTTTCCAATGAACGTAATAGAATATGGTGTTCTCTGTCAATTCTAAGGCGTTCTTCAATCTCTACACTACTCTCTACTGAACGGAAAGTTGCAGTTCGGCTACGCTAGGGTTAAGCCGGGATTCGCGCTGCGTGTAGGTCTCAGAGGCGCGTGACTCAGTGTTACGTTCGCGTTCACTTGTTAACCTCGTTTGACATTTTGCAGTGCTTTCAGTAACAGCAAGGTAGCGGTTACACCGAGAGCTAAGCCCAGATTTGCACTGCATGTAAGTGTCGGAAGCGCGGGATTTAGCTTGAAATTCGCGATCACTAGTTAACCTCATTTCACGCTCTGCAATTCTTTTCAGTGACAACAAGGTAGCAGTGCGGCTATGTAGAGAGCAAAGCCGAGATTCACGCTGCGTGTATGTCTCAGAGGCGCGGGACTCAGTGCAACGCTCGCGATTACTTGTTAACCGAGGCTGCTGGCCCTCGTCGGTTTCAAAAGAACGACCGACTGACTAACCTCAACTGCTTAGCTGACTTTGAGCTTTAAGATAGATTAGTTTTCCTTTTCCTAGACATTTTATTTAATAATAAGAAATTATTTCCAAAATATCAAAAACCAAATCGATTCTACAATGTCCGTTACAATAATCAATGTCAGTTCGCAAAGCCAATTATTTTTTAGTATGTAACTCCAATTCAACAACCAAACAATAAGCAAAATATAACTAAAGTCCGTAAAGAATAGCCAGATAAATTGTATTATTTTATATCGTATCGAAAAATCTCAATGAAAATTTTAACTTTTGTAAGGTTAATACAGCCGCACCGTGCGACTGCTTTGCCAGGGGTCCGGGTAAAGCCGGACAGAATCCTGTTTTATGATTTTGTGTGCGACCAAATTAGACGGTGTTCGGCCTGTCCGGCTTTTGTTATTTAAAGTATATTTATGAACCGATTGAAATAAAACAAATACTAAATGTTAAGTGAAGCTTACCACGATACATAAGTGAAAACTGCACCCAAATCGGTTAAGCCGTTTCTGAATTAGCGCGCGCAAACGTAAAGATAAACAGGCAAAAAATCTAAAAATCATTATTTTTGGTTCTATTGCGTTAATAAAAAGCTCTAATAGTTAAATATCTTCCATGTACAGACAGCGATTATTTACAATTTTATTATATGTATGTATATATTAGGTTGAGTTAATAGGATAAAATAACAAAATGTTTGAGGATGACTGATGAGGGCAATTCTTCGCTCACTTTCAGCTCGATCGCGCGCGTGATGTTTTAATGTGACAATATTAAGTCAGATTACGCCCTCAACGGTCCAATTACATATGCGACCGCAAGTGTTGGTTCTCACGGCGCCCCTATTTTTATGTCAATTAGATTGAACCATAATCTGTTTTAAGATTTTGTAGAGAGATACTCAATTATTTCATTCTTTGCAGCAAACAAAGTTAAGCAATGATTATACATTATCCAACCTGAATGGCTGGAGACTGCATGTTCTGTTTCCACATCATAGATGTTTTTAGTAAAAACACAAATAGAGCAATAAGTAGGTGTACGTTCTTTTAAGTATCTCTAGTTTCCGAAATGTCACATTAAAGTGAACAATCACATACAAATATGTGTTTCCAATTCTTAGGTAGGTACTGTCTGCCGTGAAAAGTAAAAAAAAAATGTGAATGCGATACGATAAACTAACTCCAACAGACTTCTGTCAGATTTCCATTGCATTCTTTCTACTTTCAAACTTCTTCTCCCATGTCCATACGTTACTGTCATATATTAGGATTTTATAAGTTTGAAAACATAACAACTACACCTAACTACACTAACAGCTGTTTTCTTCGATTTTATACCTTTTTAATTTAAGGATTCATCTGTATATTTAGAAGTAATATTAAGCCACTGGAAATAGGTACTTACCAGCGAAGAAAAGTCAAAAATAAATTCTATAATTCATTTCTTTTCATATTTATGTGGTTCATACTTATAGTATTATAGTATCTACTTAGTTTTCATGTTTATCTCTGTAATTTATCTGGCCTGACCTGAGACTAGCCACGTTAATAAAAATAGTAAAAACCTTACAAAAATGAGACGCATGTTCATAAAGTACCTTTACCTACTTACATAATGTGAAGGTAGGTATATTTTCTTATATAAGATTAAGGTCTAAATGATAATGTTCAAAGATAATAACTAAATGGTAGAAGAATTACGGCGTCTTTATGTTCATACAATTTGAAACATTATCATGAGCATCATTAGACCATACTCGTACAATACACATTGGGGGCAAACGCTCACGCACCGTCTAACGACAAAGATCATGCGAACTATTGAGATCCTTTCTAAATTTTCCTTTCTTTGTTTATCTAAAGAACTATGGATAGCATTTTGGCCTATTAAAATTCCCTTATCCTTATTTATTAATTAAAATGTTTTATATCGATTTTATACTTTGACGATAATAAAGTATCCAAATTATTTGGTTACCTTTAAACATAATATATTTTACATAATATATAAATACATCTACGGTATTAAGCTTGTGAAAAATAAAGCTATATTTAATTTTTATATTCCTCTTCTTCTTCGTGACATTCTTGACAGAGCGGTCGTGGTCATCACATAGCAACTTCTGTAGGGGTAGATGTGATGCGCCTCATGATGATGCGCCTCATGATGATGCGCCTCATGATGGTGCGCCTTATGATTGTTTGCCACTTCTTTCTCCCTGTTGGTCGACATCAATTTTTATATGGGCATTGATTTATAAAATAAGTTATATATCAATGTAGTATATAAGTAACTTACTTATGCGTTCGAAAGATATATACATAAAACTCCCTCATTAAGTCTTATTGTAATGTAAAAATTTAATATTCATTTAAAATTTTTATATTCATTTAAAACAGAATTATAGAAATCGATTTACTATGAATAAACATATTAGTTTTACCTTAAGAGCCATAACATACGTTATTTATTCTAATTTATTATCTCCTTTTTTGAAGTTCCAGAAAATTACAATATTAAACATGAGTTTAACTGTGTTAAATCACGTGAAATATTTTTTATAAACACTGAGAAGATCATTGGATCGTGCGTTAATCGCAAATGGACCGGACATTAAATAATATGTGATACATGCGGTGCTTCTGTCCGGCAACAGTTGTTGGATAGAGATTTCCGCAAAGGGTAAAAGGGTTCATATAAATGGATTCTACCTTTCTTAATATTATTATTTAAACTAATCACAACAGTTTGTAAAAAAAAACGCTTACTTAGATACTTTAGCAAAATAAGTAGGAAGATGTATGTAGGTTATATGTTCTTATTTTGTGGATATAGTATGATTATCTAGAATCTACTAAACAACATACCTACCTACTACATACCTATAATAAAGAAATTGAATAGATATATTCCGTTGTTGAACATCCTCTCATTCCTTAACGAGGCCTGAATGACTTTGGCATTCTTTTTAATGATTACATATCTATCAAAAATAATTACAAATGACAGGCCTGCACTACGCTCCAATCCTAACTGCATCGGAGCCTCCTTCATCTTATATATTTAAACGAGCAATTCTTGTATATTTATATATTTATTTATTTATTTATTTATTTATACCAGCGATCTCGGAAACGGCTCTAACGATTTTGCTGAAATTTTGTATATGGGGGCTTTCGGGGGCGAAAAATTGATCTAGATTAGTCACATGTCTGGGAAAACGCGTGTTCTCGAGTTTTCATGCGTTTTTCTTATGCATTATTCTACGCAAAATTTAATAGCGACATCTATACAATTGTCTCAGTAACACTTAGTCACTTAATGTAAAATTATTTTTAAGCCAAATTAAAAAGAAAATTATTCTTATGGCGACATCTATACAACTGTCTCAGTAACACTTAGTCACTTAATGTAAAATAATTTTTAAGCCAAATTAAAAAGAAAATTGTTCTTATCGCGACATCTATACAACTTTCTCAGTAACACTTAGTCACTTAATGTAAAATATACAATCTTTCAAGAACTCCGAGCGAAGCTCGGTCGCCCAGGTACTACTTTTAAACTTAGCCTGTCGTATAAAACATATATTTACATTTTATATTCAAACAAGCCGCGGGCTATTACAACCATTGAAATAGACATTCTAACATTGTTGTATTCCATTAAAATGCTATGATGGACCTATCTAAACAGGAAATATCCTGTTCCATTTAAAGTCAACATAACTTTATTATTTTATCACAATTAATACATGTTTGTGAAATTAGCACGAAATCTACGTAACTACAATGACGATTGTGGGTTCGATTCTCGTATATATCTTTCTATGGTTAAGATTAGGTTATTAACTTCGCGAATGCACAGCTACTTAGGTTTTATAATAATGCTTAGACATGTAGTAGGTAGAAGTCATAAAATCATGAAATACGATCCACCTATATTCATAACGTAATAATAGCGTCACCGCGATACCTGTGTAGGGTTACAAACTGATTATTAAAATGATCGTGATTCACCCTCGTCCACAAGGTTTCACTGAGCTTCCGTACAATATGGCATGGATTCGGAGCTCTTACAAGCTCTTCTTAGTGAAAATCACTTCCCTACGTTTGAGAATCGGAAGGAAACCATAGATCAGTTTTTTAAGATATGTATTAAAATTAACAAAATTATAAGTTAAAACATAATTAGGTATAAGTTAAAGTAGAACTGTTATTGATGTAACCGAGTTATTCAATATTCTATAAAGATTTTACCTCTTACATTCAAAAACTTATTTTATCTCGGCTTGTTCGTTTGGCGCCAGCCACAATAGTATCTTTCGCCACGATTGAATTTTTTATTATGAATTAAGCTAAGTGACAAGTCAAGTGGAATTCCAATTTTAAACTGAAATCTAAATCGTCGGGGATTTTAATTTATTGTATTTTACGAAATATTTCTATTACAGTGGCCCGGAGAAGACGCAAAGAGAGTAGGCCGCGAAGACAACGGACGACTTTCTCAGCACATCAAACTTTACGACTGGAACTGGAATATGCGAGAGGCGAATACGTTGCTCGGGCGAGAAGGTCAGGCGTAAGCGTAGGCTAAAAAACTTTATTTGAATTTTAGGTGTACTAAAAAATTAAAAATATTTTACGCAATTACCTAATAGATATTTCAAGTTAAGCATAACATCGTTGCAGATGTGAACTTGCTTCAGCATTATCTTTGAGCGAAACTCAAGTGAAAATCTGGTTTCAAAACAGAAGGGCCAAAGATAAAAGAATTGAAAAAGCTCACTTAGATCAACAATACAGGTATGGTAGAAGATAAATCTTCTAAATAATATCTTTATGTAATATAATAGTAATATAGTTTTATTTGGTTATCGATGTTTTACCGTTTAAGTAGTCATGTAGGAAAGCATAGGTACTTTCAATTATTTAGTGTTAGATTCATAGTCGTAGCTTTAAGTCAAAGTCTTCTTTGCAAAGTGAACTTTATTACGTTCCGAAGTTTATATTCAATTTTTTTTAAGTTTCCTTTGAGTGTATATTCTCAGAGTTGTATATTTTATACACATAAGAGACAAAAATAGGTATTTTTATTTATATTAAGTGCCTGACTATGTATATATGTACGTGACTATGTGTGTGTATATCATATAGTGTAAAACCTTCAAATTTTAGAATCGCGATATCTTAGGAATGGTGATTGTTAGGAAAAAAGTATTAGAACCATTTTGCTAAAAGTAGTTTTAGTCTAGTCACTTCAGGCAGGTTCTGACTTACAAAGAGTCAAGGAGATTTCTAATTTGGCAGAGCTATTTATTGCCAAACTAGCTTACTTATGTGATCAGAAAATGTTTCCCACACAAGTTGCAGAAAATTTTACACTCTATGTTTGTAATGGCCATAACCTAGATAATGCTAGAGAAGATATTCTCGAAACTGGTTTTTCCAATATGACGGCACGAACGGCGGAGGTCACTCAAGATCGCAAATTCGGAATTTTAATTAGGATACCCAACTGTAACACTGTCAAATTAGAGCTCTCCTTGACGTTTTGTAGCGAAAGCCTCATTTTGTCTTCAATGACTGGACTATTTGTCATAAAATGTAAGTGTGATCTATGAATCTCTCCATTAGAAACCTTTCGAATTTAGTTAAAAAAGAGAAAATTTTGAAATGTAGGATTTTTGGTACTAGGAGTAGTAATGACTTCCTTTGCCAGTAAAATAAGAAAACGATGATGTCTCTGCCTCCAAGACTCCTTTTAAAGTTATTAAAAAAATGCCATGAATACAACCACAGTATAAAAATCCATACAGTAGGTGATCGCCTTTGATCTTAACGGAAATCCCGTCAAAAAATTGATTCAAATCCATATTTTTATTTTTAAATTAATATCTATAGTAATAGCAACAAATATTAATTAATAAAAGTTTTTTCAAAAATTGTAAGGATTATAAATAACGATAAAAATAAAAATATAATAATAATTATTATAAAATATTTTAAAATAAAAATTCAAATATTGTAGGGTACTCCAGTTCCATTTGTTCATTCCTTCCAAATTTTGTATAATTTTGTGGGTAAATTCAGTCTGTTTCAACTAGGTACATAACAACTTTTGTGACATCTAACCTTATTTTATTTCGTGACCATATTTACTGTAAAGCGTTCGAAACGAAGGGAACTAAATATAAAATAAAACCGCAATAAAATCCGAAAAAATCTAAAGTCTTTATCTACGTTTCATATCAACTGCCATACATTTACTTTTTCAGACAACTAGCAGCTGCCTCGGGATTCTTCCCACCAATATTCAACACGCCGTTTGGAGCCCCGTCATGTCCCTGCCTGCCGGTACATCCCACATCCAATATAGACAAATAACCCAACTAATAATGTTTCGTATTACATAAACAATAAATTTCAAACTACTATCAACCATAAAAGCTTACGCAGAAAATTGATCACAAATCAAAATTATTAAGCTTTAAAAATTTGTGCAATACAAAGTTTTTATGGAAATTTTCCTTTATTTTTATGACTTATTGTCAAATAGACGTACTTGTTTCTATCCAAAGAAAACAAAATATATTCTTAATATTCTGAAATAAAATGAATACCTACAGTTAATATCAACAATGATGAGAAAAATAATAATCACAAAAAAAAATGTTCTTCTATCAGATAATTTATATTATTAAAGTTATACTTCTTATGGCACGTTTGGAAAAAAATATGAGAGTGAAATTCTTACGATGTTCGTGCACACTGACAGCCAAAAAGCGACATGAAGTTAGCTGCATTCCTTTTACAAACAGAGTTGTGACATACGGGATGAAATCTTCAGCTATTTTTGTTCTGTTACGCCAAAGAAGTATAACTTCTTACGTGCGTACATACATATGTACACATACACGTTTTTTTTATCTATCACTTCGCATAATTTCTCCTTTTAAAATGAGGAAATTACTGTTATTATAAGAATATGTTCTATTTTTACAATAGAATCGAATGTTATAATTATGCGAAAGAAATACGCAAAATTATTTATACATATTATAGCCTGTCTTTAGATTAAAATTAGTTAACTCCTAGATAATTCCTAAGAAATCAATTGTTAACTGATAGCCGGCGTGTATGCGTTCCTCAAGGGGTTATGTTAGTGTAAATATACTAGTCAGTGTAGTATAAGGTGTGGAGGGTAGAGGTAAGGAGAAGCGTCTTATATCGGAAACTAGTTGAAAAACGGATGCATTTGATGCTTGTCAGCGGACACTTTTTATACACAGAGATAGTTCTCCTTACCCTCTACCCTCCATAGTATAAGGTTAGCATGTAAAGGAATTCAAATTAAAAAACGTTATTATTATTCCATAGTTTTATTATAGTCAACTTACCATGGGCTTTTCCACGATCGGCTTGTCCAAGAGTAGAAGAGTCCATGGAAAACAGTCTCAATTTAATTTTATTGCACACAAAAAGGAAATCAATGTAATTCTACATTATATTGTATTACACCAAGTAAAATATGAAGAAAAAAACAACAATATATTCTTTAAATATAACAATATTATGTTAATTAATAAAAATAGCTTATTTTACTTAATAAGGAACCCCGCGATTAAAATATTAAATATATGCAAAATTTTTGAGATCATTTAAAAATTTTTGCGTATCAACATTAAAATAGAAATAATTATATTAGTATATAGTATACATGGAATGAAACTAGACAAAATTGCACCTTTGCTTTAAAATATTGGAATGTATGTCCTTTATACTACACGCTTATTGCACAGCTCTTATAACATAACAAAAAAGAGGAACACTGATTATAAACTAATGGCAAGTCCGCTGTGCTAAGTGTGTGAATGAAATTTTAAAGATAAAACATGCTAACTCCATATTGCCCTAATTATTATATTAAAATTGTAACTTCATTCTTAATAGTTAACATCTCATAAAATTTCTTTAGTAAATTTTAATAATTAATATTGAAAAATAGTTAAAATTTTATATTTAATTCACAAGTAATAATAATATTTTACGGTTTATTTATTATTTTAAAAGCCTAAATGGTAAATATTTATAAAATATTGAATAATAAATGAATAAATAACCATATTTTTTAAATGTTCTCATATCTTGTATTAGTCCATTCAATAAAGACAAAAAATTGACTTTCACAATAAAAAGTCAAAGACTATTCTAATTTGATAAATTTGTATCCTTATTAATAATTTGATTTTACAACATTTCCCGCCGTCCGACGCCATGTTGGCATAGTATCAACAATCAAGTCTCTTTCAGAATATCTTCACCAACACCTAAGTCCTAATATATTAATAAAGACACCTAATTGTACAAATCTATCAAATCAGAATTTTCCACTGCCTTTTAGCTAGAACCTATCCAGTTCCAATATACCCATTAACTGGACTATATGAACAAATATATTACTAAATAATATTTAAAGCAAACATAAAATAACTTTTTATACCGTTAGGGCAGAGGCAAACCATAAACCTTATTAATACGAATATTCAAAGCTAAATAAAAACATTGACATTATTCAACACACGGTTAGGACAATGGACTTAGCATCTTTACGAAAGGGTCAATGTGATCAAAAGTGCTGGAACAATGAAACTAGTGCCTCACAGTACCTTCACAAACCTTATGAGATAAATGTAAGCTATGAAGTTATAAATCCCTCCTCACTATTACTTGCCTCTCGTATTTACCTGCCTAGCTCGTTTAAGCGACTTGACACCTAAGCAAAAATGTTTCATATATCGACGATCAACAATAAATACTATTATTAAGTCATATATTGAAAAATACTATCTGTTTTTAAATTGTGATTTGTATGTATTTATGTATATGAATCTCAACCTGATTTGTTTTAATAAAACATTTATAATTAATGAGTGACATGTTGTATATTCTAGTATAGTTTTCTAACTGAAATACTATTCATAATATTAGCGTTTGTACCATTTTATGTAATACTGATTTAACTTCTAGCTTAGTATACTGTAATAAAAAATATTAGTATATGTTTTATAATACAATTTTATGAAGGGAAAAACGTTAGACAAATAGTGTATGGAGTTTTTGGACAAAGATAAGGATGAATACTTACAAGAGACTGATAGTTTTAGAAACGACGCTGGTTGCCTGCAGGAGGAGCATTGTCCGAAATATTGAAATTTTCTCCGCTACCACCTGTGTTGTAAGCACTACCTGAATGATATTCAAATATCTAATCACATTTTTGAAAACTGTTTGATACATTTTAGAACCGTTTTTGACTTAAATGACTTGACAAAATGGTGAACCACGCGCTAAATAAAATAGTTTTTTTTCGTTCGAGATATGACAAGTAGTTCTACGAACAGTAGACCTCGCGAGCACAAACTGTATTTTGAAGAGCTATTCTGCTCATTACGCCGATGGTCTCGATCAGATCTTTATTTTTTTTTCAAAACACCAACCTAAAGTTTCTCTCTTATCTCAAATAAAAAAAAGATCCATCGAAATTGGATCTTATAAGGCGAATATATCTAATAGCCCCCTTTTAGCTCATTTTTGGAGGAAGTATCCCTCCAATCAGAAATCCCCGACAACTAAAAATGCTATATAGTCGTAAAGCCTTTATACCAAGTTTAGTCCAGATTGGTTGTAAAATAAGACCTGTAGAGTAGTACCAACGAATTGGCCGAAGAAGGCAAATTTTGCCAGACTTGAAGCAGAGACGCTTCGCTCGCTCGGTCAAATACTTACGAGTATGATTCCATGCTATGGCATGGGGTCTCATCAGGGACAAAGAAATAATAGTTCAAATAAAAGTCAATAGATGGCATTACACATAGCTATCGATTTGTTATTGAAACATCACGAACAAATTAGTTAAAAAAATGATAATAGATGGCGTTATATGTATCGATTTGTTTTTATGTTCATGTTAAATTCAAAATATGTAAAAATTTGAATGCGAAAAGCATATATGCTAACTTGAAAAAAATACTTAAATTAAGAAAAAAGGAAGTAATGGACAAAAGTATAATGTTTTTGAAGTTTTATAAAATTCAATAATATCGTTATATTTCTGGCGGCAATAATGGGTAGTACCCATTATTGCCGCTATTACAACATAGTCGTTGTAATCGCACGATCTTTCTTAATAACTGTTTAACGTAAGTTCATAGATGGCGCTCCAAGTAATAACAATTTTTGATTTTTAATATGATTTTGCATTTTGCTACTTTGCAGGAATTCAAACTTTTTACTTATACATTAAAAAAAAATTGCGAAATCTATTTTTTTTTATGTATAACATGTTATATATTTTATTATTTCTTATCTATAAATATTGTTATTATATTCTGGTTATAATGTATCTGTGGTTTTAATATTTTGTGTTTTGTGTTTACTATTTCCCTAATTTTATTTTCCCGATTTTATTTTCTTAATATATTTTATATTAACCTGGACCTAAATCGGACTCTGATAGAATTTCCTTCATCGACTTATCTTTGGCACGTTACTGGACTCTGAATCTGTTGTTATACTTGTTGACTTTTGGCTATTCCATCCCGGACTTCGAGAATTAGCTCGTGCAACGATCCGGCTCGTGTGGAGAAGAAAATGTCTCGCAACGAATCGAAAAGAATTGCAACTGTTTCTATATAAAAGTAAAAGTACCTACTTCAGTTTCGGAGTCAATGTTGCGATACCCATGGAATGATGGTAATCATTTAAAAATATCGATGAATAATTGTGGTGAGCAAATACGTATTTATTTTATTTTATATTAACATAATATGTATGTTTTATTTTTAATAATACTCAATCTGTCTGCTTTTATATAATTCTTGTCCCATAGTTAATGGCGCACTATTTAAATTTATTTACGATTTTAGGTAACATGAGTATTGCCCACCTATCGGCAGAAAGACTTCAATCAAAATATATATGTATTGAATATTGATCATTTCAATAAAAAAATTAACCAACGAGACTGGTCAAAGAAAACGCATTAAATAAGAAACCATACCTGAACCATAACAGATTTTTGAGACTTTTGACAGCTCAAGCATCTCTGCACCAGGTAAGTATTTTATATCTATATCGATATTCGCAAAATTTATTGATATAAAATAAATATGTAAAGTAAATCTAAATTTTCAAGAGAATAAATAAATGAATAATAGACTAAAACAGTTTGCCTCTTTTAATTGTGGATTAATTTTATGTTATAATATCTAATATTATGCATGTCTAATATTTGCATTATTCTAAGAAAGATTATAATTCTTTCTTAGAATAATGCAAATATTAGACATTATAAAGAAAACTATCTTTTTGAATTTTTTCATGGATTCATTTTGGTTTTTGATTTCCAGCGTTTCGAATGCTTTACAGTAATCATGATCACGGGAGACCTTAAGGATTTAAACGTCTCAGAGGTTGTCATATATACGTAGTTGTTACACACAACACCTGCCCACAAAATTACAAAATGTAAAAAAATGGTCCCAGTGTTCTTTACAATATTTGATAATTTAAATTAAAATTAATTTAAATAAAATTTTAATTTTATAAATAATTTATATGGAAATTTTATCTATTATAAATATAACATTTTTTTTCAAAAACTTTCTTAATTAGTAATCTTATTTAGTGTTGTTATTATTATATGTACATACTAGCGACTCACCCTCGCTCCGCTCGCGTTCGTCCCTACTTACGTTTCAAAGTTTAGTATAGATTTCTCAGAGATAGGATATTTTCCCGCAATAAAAAGTAGTGTTGAACCGAGTAACCAGCTATCATCATACCAAATTTCATCAAAATCCCTCCAGTGGTTTTTCAGTGATGCGGTAACAGAGACAGACAGACAGGCAGATAGAAATTCTAAAAACTATAGAATCGGCCTCTATATCGATAATAAAGTCTATTTCAATAAGATTTTCTAAATTATATTTAATGTACAGATTAGACTCAGTTAAAATTTTATAATATGTATAGATTTATAAAAATATAGAGACAGAAATTAAAAATAGCAATTAATTTAGCAATATAATTGTTCTATATGTAATTTAATTTAAAATAAATAGAACCAAAATTTAAAATAAATGAAAAAATCCAAAAAGATAATTTTATTTAAAATAATATTATAACTATAACATATTCGTTTACATTAGTGGAAAAAAAACATAACCTTTTATTCTTTTTAGGTTCACCAGAATTGAAAGTTTTAACACCTAAAAGAGTGTATGTAAATAAGAGACTTTCAAGATATGAAACCTTTGAAGAACCTGATAAACACGTTGACTTGAATAAAGAAATTTACTGAACTTCTCCCAAGAAAAGGAAATGTGAAGTAAACAAAGAAAACGATAAACCAAAATAGAAAAATAAAAAAAAATACTATTTAATTCAAATAAAAAATTAAAGCGCCAAGATCTAAAGAATAAAAATGCAATTAATTTATCCGAACACAGTTTTAGGAGTGAATCTAGTTAATTAATAACTACAATGCAATTGAAAGTTAAAAAAAGCTCATGGACCAATAAAGAAAAAAAAACATGCATGTCACTGTAATACAAATCACCTGCGGTATATAAGTTTATCATTGAATCTAGTATTGTGTTGGCTGCTCCATCTATAATTCAACGCTGGCTTCAAGAAACTAATTGTCTACCAGGAATCAATGATGAAATTTTTATTAATATTAAAACTAAATTTGCTGAGAAACCAATTAAACATAAAGCATGTGTTGTATGATTTGATGAAATTAGTGTTATGGCTGAGTTAGAATACGCTAATAAATATGATTTAATATAAGGTTATGAAGATTTTGGTGGTGGTGATCGCAATCATAGAGGCAAAATATTCTTAAGTCTTTATTGCAGAGAGATGTATATAAATTGGAAAATGACTTTAGCATATTTTTATCATCAAAAACAGTTGATTCAGATAAATTGCGAACAATTGTTGATTTGGTAATTAACAAATTATTTGAAAGTGGCTTGGTACCAAAAGCAACTGTATGTGATCAAGCCAATGCAAATGTTAAATTGATAAAAAATATAGGAGCAAGTGTTGTCTTTTCTTTTTTGTAAATGAGAAAAAAAATTACGGAATTTTTGACACATCACATTTGATTAAAAGTTTTAGAAATAAAAATAGCGTGCTGAATAAGCGTGGTTTAGCAATGTCCAAATATTTGTATGGGAAGCACTATCTGTACTATATAATCTGTGATAAACTAACATAAAAAAAACAGACTTCCAGGCACTGAAAAGTAAAAAATAACTAACTAAAGATAATAATATAAGAATAAAAAATATCTATTCTAATAACAGGAACTGAGAATAACTGCAACTATTGAACATTTTAATCTTTTAAATAACGACACAAGTATTTTGCACGGTTCATATCAACAAAGTGATGCAAGATTCAGTTCCGAATCTAAGGGCAGACAATGTACTGCTATTGCAACTGTTTCTCGTGTGGCTATTCATCTAATTAATCCCAACTCATTGTGCCAAAGTGACATTTACTACATTTTAACTATAGGTGACAAATATTATTGTGATTGCATAGCAGCACGACCTAAACCTAGCATTGATGATTCAAACTCAGAATATTTAGCAGCTACGGAACTTTTGCCATGTATAACATATAATAGACATCAGGTTAACATTAGCGGTAATGAGCAACCTATTTATAACGGCCATTTAGTAATTGACGACAGCGAAAACTTTTATATCCCTAATTTAAAGAATGCTCTTAATAGATTTTTAATTGAAAATTCGTATCGTTTGATAAACGCTAACCTCACAATAGTAGCCGTGCATTGCAAACGTCAATTAGAATTTGTTACGTATTTTTGTCTGATTGTCATGCAAGTGGCGCTAAAGGTTTTAAGGCGCCATTGCACGGAGCAGCTTGTTGTATGAGATTCAAAAATATTAATGTTTGTTTAACGTTTTGCGAAGGAAATTAGCAGTCAATAATTCTTCTAATTAATACACATTGAATGTTTATTCATTGACATCACTTATATTAACATCAATACCATTTAATGACAATCAACCTTATACTAATACAGATATAGCGTACCCATATCAAGCTCTATAATTGAGATTCATGAACATGCATTACAATGAGCACAAAATTTTGAATCTACAATGATAATAGAGACTACCAGTATGCTTTGCAGTGCTGAGGAAAACTAAGAGGAAAACTGCTCCGCCGCTGAATTTAGAACGAGAGCATTGACTCGAAGAGCTGGCCTGGTATTTTCTTTTCCCAATGGTAAAAATGGACTTCATGAGGAAAGAAATATCCCTATTACCCCATTAGATTATTTTCAGAGCTGAATAATGTGTAATGACAGACGTTTCCATAGAAACGATTATTAATTTTATGCTTTGTCTGTTGTTGAGTATTATCGAGCAAAGGCTAGCATTTCTGTGTCATATAGAATGCGTCAAGCTCAGGGAGAACAAACTCCACAAGGCCTTGTTGATAATATTCTCCTGACAATGAAAAACATAAGAGGTTTAGTATCATATTGGAGAAAATGTTGCTCGGAACTTATAGCGATGGTATGAACTTTAAGGCCTCCTTCGTAGTTTTTAACTTTCTCATGCAATGATTTACTTTGACCCGATACGATTAAAGCGTTACTCATTGCAAATAATCAAGACATTAATGAAATTGACCAAGTTAATTTTGAAATGAAGCTTAATTTAGTTCAAAAATATCCAATAGTAGTTGCCAGACAACTTTCAGTACGCATAAACGCACTGATGAAATACATTAAAGGGAAAGATAACTGCTTAGGAGGCAAAGTTGTGGATTATTGGCACCGAATTGAATTGCAAAATCGAGGTAGTCCACATCTCCAAATACTGGTATGGTGTGAGTCTTCCTGACTTTTCCACCTCAGAAGGCATTACATTAAAAGCATTGGTAGAGAACGTACAAATTCACAAGCACACTAGTACTTATTATAAGAAACGCACTATCCAATCCTCTCGATTTGGTTTTCCTAGGGCAACTAGTGATAATGTTGTTTGTTTAGGACCTGATATAGCGCCAGATAATATTGGGCGATTTTGTAACCTTAGACGAACAGCTGAAGAAGGTATGGTTAATAATTATAATGCAGATTTGTTAGAACTATGGGAAGACAACATTGCCGTGCAACCTTGTGGCAATGTTTACTGCAGTTTCTTATTACGTCGCTAGATACATTAAGCGAATGTAAACCACACGTTTAATACGCGAAACAATTACCAGAGCGAAGAGGCAAGGGGGCACAGTGCGGCATCAGTATTGAATTAGTTATTTACAGTGGCTATGGCAATTTTGTCACAACGCCTGGTAAGCGCCCCTGAATGTGCTTATAGGTTATGCTTTTACCTCTTAAGATGAGTTCACGGAAGACTGTGTTTGTTAACAGTTGCAAACCAAATGAAAGAATTAGGCTGTTACGAATTGAAGTCAATGAGTCATCAATTAATAACATCACTTTTCACCGCTACGTACAGAGACTCGATGATCTCGAAAATCTGAGCCTGGCTGAATTTGCTGTATATCTTGAAATAGTTTTACACTCGGCGTGGAATGCAACACTCGAATGCGCAGACGGTATAAGCACGCAGTTCTTCGCACTAGATACTATACTTTAAATAGTGATAAAGAAAGCTATTATTATAGTTTACTTATATGTCATCTCCCGTTTCGAGATGAATCTAGCCTCTTACTGGATGATGAAACTGCAGAGTCTTGCTTTTTGAGACGGCAAACTGAATTACGACCTTTGCAAACTAATGTTAATCCTGAAGAATTTGCTCACTCCGAGCAAATAATACAACAAGCATTAGCTTAAGCAACTGCATTAAATGCTGCTAGACAAACGCTTGTCACTGACATGAAGGGCTACTATGTGCAGATGAAGAAATTATTAATAACATTAATGACAATTGCGATGATAATGGTGAAAGAATAATGATGTCTAATGATGTGTTCATCAATACTATACGTGGACTTAATATCCAACAACAAAATTTGTTCCAAAAGTTTTTTGTTGCGTTCGAAGTCGATTTCAATGACGCCGAAGACCAATTGCTGCTTTTTATAACGGGAGGTGCCGGCAGCGGCAAGTTATACTTGTTAAAATTACTTGTAGAACACATCATACGTTGTTACGGCCCGACTGTTGACGCTCTGCTTAAACCCAAATTTGTGGAAGTAGCATCTTTAACAGAGGTCGCTGCCTATATTTACTTTTATATTTATTTTACTTTTATAATTTACTACCTATTGAGAAATACCATCACTATTGAGAAACACCACCACTATTGAGAAACACCATGTCCTATAAACGTTTAAGAGAAAATAAACTCGAACAAAAAAGACGTAGATGGCGTCATATCAATTGGCTCATAATCGATGAAATTTCGATGGTGACGTATGAAAACTTGCTCATCATACATTTACGTTTACAGGAATACAAAAACAATGATAAGTTATTTGATGTAGTCGACTTACTACTGTTTGATGATATAATGCAACTGCCACCGGTCAAAGGAAACTGGTGTTTTTTGCAGCCGTCGTGGTTTGCAGCAAAAATTAATATGTTGCATCAATTTTCGTTTTGCGAGCTAAAAATAAACATGCGCCAACAAGACGTTGCCGAATTCATCGACTTGCTAAATAACTTGTGAGTCGGTGAATTGACTACGAGTCAACTTGAATTGCTATGTGAACAACGCAGGAAACCTTTAACAGGGGACTTAGCTGATGGAGTTGCTGTGCGAATCTTCCCCACCGTTAAACAAGTTGACGATTATAATGATTTAATGACAGCAGAAAATTCTGAAATACATAAAAATTTATACCATAATTGCTTTAGACGAGTCTCGTGCGGTTGCCACTTACGGAAAGACGCCCCCACCCAACGTAATACCGAGGGATGTAAATAACTGTGGCGGTTTATTATCAACGCTAAAGTTAGCTGAAGAATCTCGCGTTATGCTAAGGCGAAATATATCGGTTTCAGATGGTCTTGTAAACGGCGCAATCGGTATTGTTAAAAAAATTAAATGACCTGCTCTTCGGAGAGAACAAATTGAATAAGAGGAATTACTGGAATAAGTGGTAGTTAAAGATGATGATATGATTGGAAGTAGAATTAAAGATAAAAATGGCTGGGTACCGTAACAGTAGGAACTGTTACAACATTTAAGGCAACAAAAGGATCCGGAGATGTCGAGCGACGAATGTGACCTTTGATTTTAAGTTGGGCAGTTACGGTTCCCAAGTTACAGGGAACTACACTAGAAAAAGCTGTTATAGATCGAGGCAAAAAAAAATCGCTAAAGGTCAGGTGTATGTTGCTCTGAAATGTGTTTTAACCTTGGAAGAAAAGCGTTGTCTGACTTAGATTCAAACAAATTATTGAGTAGGCCACACGACGAAAGAGCATTGCTAGAGATGACGCGATTACGCAATTCAAATTCAGTGTCAAATTAATGCATCAGCATGCCTAATAGGTAATGGTATTCCTATGTAAAACTTCAATCTTAATTAGGTATTATTTTTGTACAAACTGAACATTTTGGCATATTGAACCTTATGAAGTAAGCCCAACAAAAGGTAATGGCTCTAAATCGTTGAGGAGTTCCCTCGACTGTCTTTTGGCTCCATCATCAGATCGACTCCAGACCTTCATTAAATAGTAGTGGTTTAAAATACTTAATGAAAAAATTAACAAACGCACTAGTCGCCATTACGATTTTCGAAGGTTCCCCTCGATTTCTCTGGGATGCCATCATCAGAACCTGGTTTCCTTATCATGGTACCACCCTTGGGATATCTCCTTTCCAACAAAAAAGAATCATCAAAATCACGAACACACATAAAAAAATATATACAGTCGAATTGAGAGCCTCTTCCTTTGAAGTCGGTTGAAAAAGGTTTGTACTATAGTTTTAAACAAATGTCTTAAATAAACGATAATGAAAAATTGCGCCCGTAAATTAAATTTACGTAAATATACGATTTATTGAAAAATCAGCAAATGAATAATGGGTGTAGTTTGTATTCACAGTTGGCGCTTTTATTTTTTATAAATTACTAGCGACTCACCCTCGCTTCGCTCGGGTTCGTCCCCACTTATGTTTTAATGTTTAGTATAGATTTCTCAGAGATGAGATATTTTGCCACAGTAAAAACTATCCTATATGTTAACGCGGATAACCCACTATCATCATACTAAATTTCATCAAAATCCCTTCAATGGTTTTTCCGTGATGCGGTAACAGACAGACCGACAGACAGACAAAAATTGTGAAAACTTTGCGTAGTATGAGGCATTTGTACTAATATTGTATTATGTAATTTGCGTTCATAGTTAAAAAAAATAAAATTCATACTAAAAGTAGATCGTCCACTAGAATTTCTTATAAAAATAATCCAATTATTTAAAAAAAATATATGCTATCTATTAAATGTGTTGTGTAAAGCTAAAACTTTGCATCTTAAATAATATTATTTATTACCTGCATTATACGGTTGTTGTCGAGGGTTACTATAATTCTGACGCATAGGTCCTCCGCTATAGCTCTGTTGGTATCCAGAACCAAAATCCTGACCCCAATTTTGATCTCCATATCCCTGGTTACCACTCCAGTTGCCCCCTGAATTGTCCCATGGGTTTTGATTACCCCAACCACCTCCTTGACCGTATCCTAAATGCGTATATTATCATAAGATAAAAGAATATTATGGAGATACCCTTAGTAACTAATGTAAAAAATGTTGTACACTACCAATTTGCACAAAATGATCAGATTGTCAAGTAAAAAAACAAAATATTTAAGAATAAAGATTTAGGTCAACGGTGGCCATTCTTATTGTGATTAGGTATGGCGATATAAAATTGTCAACTTGCCACATCCGGGCTATTACTTAACATTTTTTACACAAAGATCCATTAACTATAATTGGCCTCAGCTGAAATATGGATCTGAAGCAGTACACGCTACTAGACCACGAGGCAATCAACTACCCAACACTATTTTCATCTAAGCATCGTGCGGGTTAAATAGACTGTCATATGAATTGGGAAGTGACAACATTCTTTCAATTTTATTAATTTTATCTGTGATGATTTATTTTTTATAATAAAGGCAGTGTTAGCCCAGTGGTAACGCGCTTGCTTGGGAAAACAAGTGAAGCGGGTTCAAATTCGATCTCGAACCTCTGATATTTTCATGTGCGAATCATTTCTAACATGATTACCACTTGCCTTAGGGTGAAGGAAAACATCGTGAAGAAACCTGCAAGTCTATAAGAAACTAGCAAGTTTCGAAGGACATGTGAAGTCCGCCAACCCGCACTTGGCTAGCGTGATGGACTATGGCTTGATCCCCCTCGTATTGAAAGAAGGCCAGTGCCCAACAGTGGGACGTTAAAAAGGGCTTAATACATAATAAAGGCACACGCCGATCTTGGGTATTAAAAAAGGAGTTATCGTTTGACATTTGGACTCCAAATACCACAGAGAGTGGACGTGTGCGACATTGTGAATTAATCACGAGTTTTATTTCATAACACCTATCTATAGTGACCTTAGTACGTAGTATATATGTAAGTACCTTATATAGTATTAAATAAGTGTTGTAATAAATGACTGAAACATCACATTATCAATATTTTCAGAGTAAAATCTCAAAGAAAAATTATTGTTTTAAAACATAATGCATACCAAACCCAAGTTTAACTATCGAATAGAAAATATTTAAATATAACTCTCTCACAAGATAAGTTTTTTCTTAAATTATTATTTAAGAATAAAAACTTAAATAACGATCAAAAAGTAGTATTTAAAACTAGTAAGTAGTATTTTAAATTTATGTTGTAGGTTAAATTTCTAAGACTAACAACAATCTTAAAATTATCAATGATTTATTACCTACTCATAACATTTAGGTTAGAGCAGAAATACTAGACCATGTTTGTAAATCATAGTATTTCATTAATAAAAAGGAATTGTTAGTCTTATCCATAGTATAGTCCAGCACCGTGACATCATGAAAATAGTATATTAACTGGATATAATCACCTGAATCTCCCCAATCTTCCCCTTGCCGGTTGCCCCAACCGCGCCCTCGTCTACTGCTGTTATTACCACCTACTGCTGATTTGGATAGTGCTTTCTTCACGTCCAATCTGCGTCCTTTAATCTTGTGGTTTTGTTGTACTGAAAAGTAATAACAGCAATTTTTTTTTAATTTGAATTTTCGGGACTACTATTATAAATGTGAAAGTTACATAAATGTATTTGCTTTTGTCTGTATGCGTGCGTGCGTGCGTGCGTGCGTGCGTGCGTGTGTGTGCTTGCGCGCGTGTGTATGCGTGTGTGTGTACGTGTATGTGTGTGAATGATTAATACTCCTTGAAGCTGAAGCTAGAATAATTCGCTAATATTTTATAATATTTGTTATTGTAGTAAAACAAATCTTCATATAAATGTATTGAGCAAAACAAATAAACTTAAAATTAAAAAATATGCACTTACAACATATTCTATCAACTGGATCATAGTCATCAAACTCTACAAAGCCAAAGCCCCTTTTCTTGCCAGTTTCCTTTTCCGTAACTAGGCTAACTGAAACAATTTCTCCATATGTGCTAAAATACTCTCGTAGGTCCTCTTCTTCAATATCTTGTTTTAAACCACCAACAAATAATTTCTTAACAGTAGCACTTGCATCAGGTCTTTTTATCTCATCTCTGGGTACAGCTCTTTTTGGCTCTACAATTCTAGAACAAAAAGTGGCATAAATAGAAAATGTGCAATTTTAGCATCTCTTTCAACAGGTATGACCCCATCTTATTATATGAATTATGAATGTTCTTTATTTATTGCATTTTATACTACATTATATAGCAGCTTAGTAAGTAAGAGTTGTAATATGTGATATTGATAATAATAAAAGACTATATTTCAAAAAAATTCTGAAACAAAGTATGAATAGCTGTTTTTACAGTTGTTTAACAAGTTATACTTTTTGAAGAAGTTAAATTATAAGTGGATGAGCCCTGATGATGCAACAAAAAAGTTAATATTTAATGAGGTCTTCGTGATGTGATTATGAACGATTCCAAAGAGATCACTAACCAGTAACGGAACGATTGTAAATGATGAAGTGCAAGCCCTGACCAGCGCTAATCCAATTTAAAAACGAGAGCTTTCATTTGGAAATCTAAAAGCGTTTCAATAGCATAGACCAACGTGAACGAATATGTAAAAATCGTACAAATAGGTGCAAAAACGATTCAGACCCGCTCCAATGCAAACTAGCACATACTTTAATAGTCCTTTATTGTATATATTCGAATTTCAGATAATACAATAACTTCCAAGGTATATGGATGAATGGATTAATGATATATAATATGATGAAATACAAATCATGGCAAAGTCATATACAAGTAATTCGGTTTCTAGTCTACTAGTTTAATTTTTGAAACAGTTAATACAATATCAGGTTATTTTTACAGGTTTTGAACTCTATGGCACTCTCTATAGTAACATGCAATACACATCAAGGATCTATCATATGACCTGGGTCTATTAGCTAGATATAGGTTTATACAAATATGCCCAATATTATTTTACAGTTTGGTAATATGCTAGTATTACTTACAATAATAAAATTAGTCTCCCATTATAATATAGTACAATTGTTTTTTAACCTTTATTAGTGAAGATTTTTTTACATGATTTTTTTAAACGATACAAACTAGATTAAAATATTTTACTAAGCTTGTAATTTCCTTCCAAAATTAAAGAAAGATTAACTAATAATGTGATGTCACTTCTGATACAATAATTGCCATCCTACTAATCCTACTATACTATAAATGTGAAAGTTTGTGAGAATGGATGTTTGTTAATCTTTTACACCAGAAAAGCTGAACAGATCTGGATGAAATTTGGCACAGAAATAGATTATAATCTAGAATAGCATATAGGTTACTTTTTATCCCTAAAATATATACGGTTCCCATGGGATAGATTTGTTTTTGTTTAGGGACGAACCCTAAGCCAAAGTGAGTTGCTAGCACACTGAAAAAACTTTAGCAAAATTTAAATTACATTTATACTATATTTACAAGATCATCACATTCTATAGAATTTTATACAAAATTATATTTTCAGTCCTAAAGGATCTTCAGGGATATTTAACTTCTATAATAATTAGTAATAGATTCTGCCCCATGCTAACCATTTCTTTCTAGCTACCTCTTACATTATTCTCTCTCACATTTATTAATAAAAACTGATATTTATTTATGAAAAAAAAACTGATTTGAACATAGATCAATAGACAAAAACAAAATTTCCTTACATCAAAGAGAATTTAAAATATTTAGGCTATAATATTTTCAATCTTAATTTTGTTAATCTGATAATATTTTAAAAAATACCTTCCATCAATTTTGTGAGGTCTATTACTTTGAGCATCATCCACCATGTGTGATCTAGAGTAGGTAATAAATCCAAATCCTCGAGACCTTTTAGTTTGGGGATCTTTCATAACAACTACATCAACAATCTCTCCCCATTGTTCATAAAACTCTTTTAAAGATGTATCTGTAGTTCGATAATCCAAACCACCTATAAAAAGTTTTCTTGTATGTTCTGGTTCATCCTAGAATTAAAACTAACTCATTAACAGGTTAAATAAATTGGACTACGTTACAATTGCAAATTTGTATATAATGTGTATTTGTATGTTTGTTTTTTCCTAATGTTGAAAAAGCTAGACCGATTTGGATGAAATTTAGTGCACAGATAAGACTGTGACTAGGTGTTACACATATTCTGTTTCAGCACGCAGCCGAGCGAAGTGAAGGTAAGTCTCTAGTAATACTAATTAAAATTTATAAAAAAAATAATGTTCATTATTTTTTAATGATTCAAATTTAGGTGCTTAATCCTAAAAAAAAAAAATTATTCTTACATATTCGTCACCTCCACCGCTCGGCTTCATTTTGTGCTGAATAAATTTATTTAATACTTTGTTTTCTAACTCTACAATTAATATCAACAATGTTTCAGTTCATATCAGTTTTTGTATTAAAAGATAGACTAAAGCAAGGAACTTTCGAAATGTATAAAATATTTTATGTATAAAAGAAATTAATTTTATACGCTAGAATCTCAGAATTCAGAAACCCAAATTAATTCAATTTTATATTTAATAGCTCCGATGGAAAATTAATTTGCAAATTGAGATTAAAACAATTAACAAACGCAAAACATTTGACAAGTTAAAAAACTATTATTATTTGTTTATGGTAATTGGTAATATTATTGAACAAAATAAAGAGGTACAGACTCAATTTCAAAGTAACTTTTAATAAAATTTTATTATAAATTTAACAATCACTTTTTAAAGTTCTATTGTGTAAATGCCAATATTATAATTTTTCGCAAATTATATTTACAAAATAAATTAATAGCTTTCTTGTAAATAAAAACTAAATATTAAGGTGTAAATAGACGATGGGATTTAGTTCAGCGTAGGATCGGAATTTGAAAGTCATATCCGTTGTGTACTACATACGATATGGTCAGACGCAGAAAAATATATTATGTAGGTATAAGAAATTATATATATAGTGTTTTTTATCATTTATGCGCTATATCATATATAACGCAGATTAGATCTTTGTAGTGTTAATATCATATTACTGTTAAGTTTAATAGAGAAAACATAATTACTAAGTATTTGTTAAACCCTACTTATTTATTCAGTGAAAAATTCAGTACAAGTTTTGGTATATTTGTATGTTTTATAAATTTCAACGAAGTAATTTCTTGCAAGTATATATCACAAAATTAAATTTTATTTCTTTAACATTTTATAAGTACAAAAGTTGTCATGTTTTATTTGATCTCGTGTCTTTTGCCATTTTGTTTAAATTTTTGGGATCGCAAAGTTAATAAGCCACGATGACAATGGACAATTTTTTGATGTTTACTTGCAACTCAGGAACGAGTTGGAGTTTAAAATTATGCTGAAAACAAAAACAATACGAGCATAAAGTAATGGAATAAAGTCATAAACCTCTTCTAAAGAAGTAAGATTTAGTTCTTCTAAATACACACAGCGAAGTAGGATTCAACACTGCATGAACACCTATTTCTCATATAAGTTAAGCATATATATTAAGCATTACAAAATATTTAGCTATTATGTAAATAAGTATTTCTAAATTTGTGTATTTTATAATAAATTGATTAATGTGTAAACAGACTTTGGCAATAATTATGTTATAAACTATTGATATAATTTTGTTGCTATTAAAGATGTTGCCTAAAAAAGACGCTGTATAGCGCTTCAAATAAGAATAATAGCTATGAAATCCCATCTGGGCGCCCCATAGAGCGGACCTAATGTGATGGTATAACTATAATACACACAAAGAGGAGCGAACAAAACTCACTGGATGTGCGGACTGGTCTGTGCTAGCCATTACTTAAGTTAGATAAGTTTAGTCATAGACAAATTTCGACTTCCGTATCCGATGACAACGCAGACGCGATCGAAGTTTTCAACAGAGAAATGATGAAACCATCTTTCTTTTTGGCGTGGCGTCAGTCGGCATAGGACGTGTAGTGAACGAGTTAATTAACTATAACGCGTCACTCCTTAGCGCTAAAAATTGTGCATTTTTTTATTGTTATTTGAATTGGTTTTTGAGAATTTACATTCACTGTGGCCAATATGAGGCCGCAACAGAACGGCGACGATGGTTTTGTGAGTAAAACTTTATTTATATAGATATAATTTTTGATTTATATATATTTCCGTGGAATCTATTCAAGTTTAGTTGAAGTAGATAAGAAAACAATTTAAATTATATTTAATTCAAAAAGCAGTCATTTTTACCACATAAATGTAGCTTAATGTCCGCCATCTTGTTATGCTTGTGTTCTACTTTTAGGATGAGCCCGAAGTCCACCGCAAAATCTTTATCGGAGGGTTAAATTATCGTACATCGGATGAGTCCTTAAAAGCTCATTTTGAAAAATGGGGAGAAATCGTGGACGTTGTTGTTATGAAAGATCCTAAAACTAAAAGGTCTCGAGGGTTTGGCTTTATCACGTATTCTAAGGCGCACATGGTAGATGACGCTCAAAATAATAGGCCGCATCGTATTGATGGCCGGTAAGTTTTATTAACTTTTTCATACTTTGTACTGCAGTCCAGCTATGTGAAAATTTTTTGCTAGTTTTCGCATCGTTTTATGCTGCAAATATTGAAAGTCACCACTTGGTGATTGTCTTGTGTAAACATAACACGTGGCATTTTCCGTGGGGGCGACAAGTAATGTCGATCAAATTAGCAATTTCTATTTGTGATATCATTTTAGCATGTAATATATTAATTATTTTTCCTTCCTGTAGAATTGTGGAAACAAAACGGGCTGTAGCTAGACAAGATATTAAAAATCCTGAGGCAGGGGCTACTGTGAAGAAATTATTTATCGGTGGCATTAAAGATGACCATGATGAGGATCAATTAAGAGAGTACTTTTCTAACTACGGAAATGTGCAGAATGTTAGCATAGTTACTGACAAGGGTACAGGAAAGAAGCGTGGTTTTGGTTTCGTAGAATTCGATGACTATGACCCAGTTGATAAAATTTGCTGTGAGTATCCATTTTTAAAATAACATAACTTTTAACGTCATTTTTTAAATCTGCCACAGCTTTGCCCCAGAATGGAAGTTTCTGTGTCCAAACTGGCTTCCTCTGACTGTGGATAGTAAATTATTGATTTTAGCTATACCAGACTACTAAAATAAGGGGAGATTTGGTACGCAAGTCAACAAACATTTATTCTACAATATTTATTTATTATTAATTATTATTTATCAGTTGTATAAAATATGTTAAAAATTTTACAGTAAATGCACCACATAAAATTAACGGTAAACAGTTGGATGTTAAGAAAGCATTACCCAAAGATGGTTCTGAACAAAGAGGAGGTAGACAAGGTCCAGGAAGAAATGATAGCTGGGGCAATGGAGGTTTGTTTCTTTTTTCTTTAGCTAAATTATAGAATTAGTAAATTATTCAGTAGAATTCTATAACAAACTTGACTTCAACAATTTTTATTTCTAGTTTTAAAATTGATCTAATTGAAATTTAAAATGTTATAGGAGGATATGGCAGCAACCAGGGTGGTGGTTGGAACAATTCAAATCCATGGGATAACAATCAAGGAGGTGGATGGGGAGGTAATCAAGGAGGTGGTTATGGGGGCGGCAACCAAAGGGGAGGAGGTGGAGGCTGGGGTGGTGGTAACCAAGACTTTGGTAATTACAACCAACAGGGTTACAGCGGGGGCCCAACTCGTAACCAACAGTATGGCAATAATAGATCAACACCCTACAATGTCAACCAAGGTAGCGGCGGCGGCGGCGGTGGCTATGGCGGTGGCAGTTATGGCGGTGGCAACCAAGGACGAGGTGGAAGATTCTAAACGTGTGTATACCCTTTTTTACATTTACACCATTTGACTTTCCAACATCATTAAATCATCACATCACTTAACATGTGTTAGGACACACAGTGTCTTTATAGGTTAATTTGGGTTCTATTTAGGTATATTGAGCACTCATAGCATTAATATTTACTTTAGGATGATAGTTGTCAGTTGAGGATTAATGCTATGAAGGTATAATTAGTTTGTATATGTATACGTGTTATTAAAGGTTTTTTCAATCTCTAGGTTTCGTGCTAAGTACACTAGTAGTGCAGAATATGTCTAGTGTAGGCAGCTTCGGAGCACTAGTTACTCGACCTTGGTCTACATGCGAGACCCCATAGAAGCCGTCAGGAATACCATAGACATAGTTTGGACCTCGTTATATTTTTTAGAAACTATGAATAGATTTTAAATATGTACTGCTATGTAAGTTGATCTATTTATTGTAGTACTTTAGGTACTTACGTGACATACTTGTAAGGTATATAGTTTGTGAAATCGATAGTTACTTTTATACGGATATAAGTACAATGTAGGAATATCTTGTAAGAGAAATGAATTAGAAGCTAGGAAATTCAGATTTAAGATGACATAGATTATTAATGATCATGACTTTAATTTTGCTGACTTATTCAGTATTAAGTTTTCAAATAGATGTTATATGAAAACAATAGGTGTATAGTGATTTATAGGTTAATAATTAATGTAATAAAATTTTAATACAAAACCTGTAGGGTTGTTTATTTAGAACTGTAAATATTCCTTTTCTGCTAGGGCATATAATTGATATAACGCCACTCCACTTCCAATAAACAAGATTATTTTAGAATATAAAAATCGGATTATTAAATATGAAACAATTTTGTTAGTTTTTTTCTTACCCATAAATACCGGTGTTATGTAAAAATGCCGCAATTGATTCCTTAATTTTATTTTCTATTATCTAATTAAATAGAAATTCTAGATTCCTTTGTCAATTTTTGATTGTGAAAATTTCTAGGTGTTATTTTCTTTAGATTTTCTTACTCTGTAGTTAATTTTAATAAAATATTTATTAAAAAAATATATTCACACTATTTTCAAATTACCCATTTACATGCATTCTTAGTGATCAATGCAGGATATTTTCGAGAATTGGAGATAGCACCAAATACATTATGGTAGGTAAAATATTTTGTTTTAGACAGATTTTGAATTTATACCTGAGAAAAGCTCCGATTCCGTTGAATTATAAGTACAAATACTAAGAAGGTTACATAATATGAAATTGGCGTTTCATATGGAAAAAGCAAAACGAAAAAATATCAAAATGTGTAGTACTATTGATACCTATGCACTTTCGTCATTTTATAGGGTAGTTCATAGATTTCTTCGCCGAAAAATTGTAAGAACGAGAATCTATAAACTCTCTGAAGGCAGTTTTGACTGTCTCATCGGAATTCATTTTTTTCCCTGCAAGAAATTTTCCAAATTTCTTAAAAAGTGATAATCTGTTGGAGCAAGGTCCGGGGAGTATGGTGGGTGTCGGAGACATTCCAATTTGTAGCTCTTCGAATTTAGTGACCGTCTGTTTTGCTGTGTGTGGTCTATGTCCAGAAGCAACTGGGCTAGAGCAATTGATCAGTCTTGTTTAACGGCTAGCTTTTCCATCATGGCTTGCAATTATTGACGATACAGATCTGTCGTAATCTTCTGGCCAGATCTTAGCTGTAGTGAATGCATGAATCCAGCACTGGACCACCAGACACTTACTAGTACCTTTTTATGAGTTTACTTTCGCTTGGGGCAGGATTTAGCCGGTTCTCCTGGGTTTAACCATTGTATCCATATCCATTTTTCATCACAAGTAATAATACGATTCAAAATCACCTTGTTATTGAGACGGTTGAGTAATGTAACACAGCACTCGACGCGTGTTTGTTGGTGTGCTTCACTCGATTCGGTATCCATTTTTCGAGCTTTTTTATTTTTCCAATTATTTCAAGTGAATAGAGAATGTTTATCATTCACACCGAAGCTTACCGTTAACTCTGACTTGGTTTGCGATGTATCCGCTTCCACGATTTGTCATTGTCAACTAAGGTTTCGGTTTGGCACTTAGGGGGATTGTTTTGTAGGTCAAAATTTCAGAGCGAAAACGTTGAAACCAAACATGTACCGTGTTTTCTTTTACAGTAGCTTTCCCATATACATCATTAATCCTTCAGATGCTATTCCAGCGCTGGTGCCACGGTGGAACTCGTATTCTTAAATGACGCGTTAATTTAATTTTTCCATATAATTGTGAACAGAACTAACTCAAAGAAAAATCAAATCGCGCTAAAACAAATTAATCACTAAATTCGAAACACAAATATACTAGCTTAAATTTGAAATAAATTTGAATTTGGAATTCTTAACCAAACGCCAGATATTTGAGACAAAAGTGGCCAGTTCGCTAAAACGCCAATTTCATATCTAATATTACGAAGACGCTCAAAGTTAAAAAATATGTTGTTTTCAAAGTCGCGAAACCTTTTTAATTAATCCGGTTATACAAATGCAATGCAAATTAGAAGTAAAAAAATATTGTAAAGACTAAGAGTGGATAATAAAAATATATCAACAGATTTGGTTAAATTTATATTAAACAAGATTCATATATATGTAGCCGCTGACGAATGCACGCGCGCGGTTTCTCAGTGCTCTGGTGCTCATTGTCACCTATTCACACAGCGTAATGTGGTTAAAGAACATTTTATAGCAATGTGGAATTAGAGCTCTAGTTGGGTGTGAGTTATGACTGCATAAACAGGTTTTTTTGGGTACGAAGTGTCAATGGCGAGACTAGTGAAAGGATTTTAGATTGGTATTGAGGAAGAAATGGAAATGTTAGAGATCTTGAACGAAAGAATACTATGTTACAAGGAGTCTTTTTACTAAACGGTTTTATTTAGCTTGCCCTGTTTGTTGGGGTTAAATTTAGTAATTGAAATGTTACCCTTTTCTTGTTGACAGATTGATCTGAAATTTTGGTACACACCTTACCTTAACCTAGTTCTGATAACATTACAATTAAATATATTTAGTATCATTAAATCCTAGATGGACGCCGCCATAAAATGGCGGAATACATAATTTTTCACAACCCTGAGTATGGGATTCAAACGATAGGGATTTACAAGTGAACACAATGCATAGTGGACTAAAGAGCTTAAGACAGTTCAAAATTAAAAAAAAAAAACTAGAAAATAAAATTAGTAAAATTTTTTTTTTACTTAAATTGTTTTATTGAAAAGAAAGATAATGATGCAGACAGTGTACTAAAAGTTAAAAAATATTAGATAGAGCCTAGGTATCAGTCATCACACCACTCCTCATCAATCTAGGCCACTAGGGCATTGATCAGACGTGAAAATAAAATCGTAGTTACGCTACGCCCCATGATTATATTTTTGGAGTTTGATCAATGACCTAGAAAGATGAGACGAGTGGTGTGATGACCGGAACCTAGGACCTACCTAGTTATTTTTTATTTCTTAGTACATTATCTACATTATTATCTTTTCAATAGAACTGTTTAACTTATTGTTTTTTAATTTAGTACATGAAAAGTACAACTAACTGGCTGGCTAGCCTAAGAAACGTAACAGTGGTTACGAGTATTTAGGAAAGATTTATCCGTTAATACTTCAATTTGAAAAATAAGAAAAGCTACAATGCCCAGATGTAAATTGTTTAACTTAAATGAATAAAGTTAGGATTTATCACATGAGCGCATTATTTTATTGATCTGTCAGTAGCTCAAGGGTAACAACAGCTTGTATGCCACGGCTCAATCACGCTTAGGCGTGTGAGGGTCGTGTCACTTTCAACAGTTATTCTAAGCCGCATCTTATACGGCAAGACCTCTGATAGTTTCATAAGCCGTGGTCTGAACCTCGCAGGAGGTGTCCTTACAAAACTACAGTTTCTAGGTAGGACCTGTCCGTTTCCCATTCCGGTGACAATGTCAAGGCAAGTAGGGCCAACAGCACCAGACATTTCGAAATACTATATTTATACTATTTTGCTACTAGCGCCAACAAAGGTACATAATAATTTGTATGCCTACTAGCGCCCTTGTATAGGAAGATAGTTACAATGGACAGATCATAGATGTCGCACTGTTGCCGTTGTTAACATTGTTTATTCGATTGTCACAGGAGTAGGATTGGTTTATGAAGTTAGTGAAATTAACGTTTCTATATATTAAATGCCTTGCGATAAAAGCTCGTCTGATTAAAATCTTAAAAGATGTGTAAAAAATAAAAATAGCCCTGATTATATAGATGTTGTTTTTGGTAAAAAGAAAGCTCAGTGATGCTTTTCTATCAGTTTATAAACTCTGTTATTGTTATTAATTTTCATGACTAAGGATAGCTTCTACACATGAAAAATTATATTGAGTATTAAAACCTACTTCCGTTCCTATTCAAATGTAACTATTCTACATCCTATTAAATTATCGTAGGAGTCTAGTCGAGATGCTTTCAAAGAGCAGGATTGAAATTTAATAAACTTATTTACTTAACAATCATCTTTTATACTACAAATTCCGCCTCTTAACGTCTCACAACTAGGAGCAATCGGAGGAGTATGCTATAGTTAGTTACTGGCTAAATGCTGGATTGTTTGTCGACATGTCTTTCGACAACTAAGCGTTTCCATCAGCTTAATAGCAAGTGGTAGGTTATCATGTTAAAATTAAGCAAACCATTATTGACGGTCCCTTTGAAAGTAGAGGAAACTGGATAAAATCCAGATCTCACTTCAGGTTTTCATGTACCTACATAACCATTTTCAATGATAAGCTTAGTAATAATGAAACATTTTGTTTTGTATAATAAAATTCACACCACAAACTCTAAGCGTTCTTCAAAATCGATGAAACCGATGTTTCTTATATCGACTATGGACTCCCGGGTCATAATTTTTAAAAGAATGCCAGATGAAATGTATCTAGATCGCAAGTTTTATCGAATTTTATTTACTACTTACTGCTAGTAAGTACCAAGTAGAACTATGAAGTGATGTTAATACAGACGACTACTAGAGGGCACTCATTCCCACTTATTTCAACATGCGGCACAAAAATGTTATTGTTTTTTTACAATGAGTTTGAAAGAGAATAAGATTAAGTTAGGAAGAATATTTTCCGGTCCTGACTATCCTATTTGATATAGTTATAAGTAGATATACTTCAGGATTGCCTGCATTAAGAAGGTAATACGTGAATAGGTATTTTGGAGGAACAAAATAAATGTTCAATATGACTCCCAACAGCATGGCGATTCGATAAGATTCAATGGTAGGTAGGTATACCAAAGTTAGTTTTTATATTCGGTTCGTTTAAGAAACTTCATAAAATAATAAATTCTTAAAATAAAATAACTATAAAATGGTAACATTTTATATCACAGCTTTATTTAGTTTATTTTGCATCTTAGAAACGTTATGTATACTATACATATCCATACAGTAGGTACAGTTAAAAAGATATTATTAAACCTATTATAGGTTATTCCATTAACTATTTTCAGTTCCATGTAGCCTATTAATATTTCTTTTTGAGGAATGGTAATAAATATGCATTTATTTAATTAACACAACTCATTCATCTCGTCATACAGAAAGCTCATACACTAAAACAATATTTTTTTTGTCACAATACAAAACTTGAAAAATAATGATGGCTTCGACACTGCGCGACGAATAGGCAAGTCTTAATTTTAATATTTAATTTTATTTTCATGACTACATCTGGAGACTGCGGGTTTTGCATCTACAAATTATTTTTATTTTTGATGAAGGTAAGTCATACTCATGTGTTATTATTATTATAAGAGTTTTTTTTAAATAAAGAATTTAAAAAACATTCTGTTTATTTAATTTTACACTCCTTTATTCCCTCCTTATTTCTATGATAATTAATTAATCAGCAAAAATAGATTTTTATATCAGTTTCTCAAATAGACCTAGTTTCAGATTCCTTTAAAAATGAAGGGAAATTAAGTTTACTATGTAATATGTATACACTAAAACACACTATTACACTAAAAGATTACAAAAAGGACGAAATGTCGTTTTTAATGTTTTGAAATAAGTAAAACGAAGTATTATTTTTTCGAGACAAATTGGCGTCGAAGATCCGCCATTTTGATTGTTAATGATAATCTATACATATAATAAAATTTTAACTAAGCTGAATCTGTACCTTAAATATTTTTTGGAAAATCTTATTAAAAAAGACATTATCGATGCAGAGGCCGAATCTATAGTTTTTAGAATTTTTGTCTGTTTGTCTGTCTGTCTGTTACTGCATCACAGAAAAACCGCTGGAGGGATTTTAATGAAATTTGGTATGATGATAGCTGGATACCTGGGTCAACATATAGGATACTTTTTACCACGGGAGATTATCTCTCCCACGGGAGTACGCGTTATAACACAACCCAAAAAATTTTTATGATCAGAATTTCTTGAAACTGTATTAATGTTCTTCAAAACAAATAAATACGTGTTTTAAGCGTTTTTGATCTGAATTCTGTATGAAACCTACCTTTTCAAAGTTTTTTTGTTGTAGTTTTAGCGCGAGCGAAACCGCGGGTTTTGCTAGTTAATCTATAAAAGAAGCCGGTTAATACGAACGCCTGATAAAAAAATAGCAATTTCTTGTGTATGTATTTGCTAGGTATCTTTGAAATACGTAGATACATCATAAACTAGGGAAGTTAATGCTTTCTAAAATATTTATTTTCCTATACTCAGGTAAAATAGTTGTGCGAGTTTTATTAATGTCGAGTGTCTGTATTAAACCCTTTTTAACGTCTCACTGCTTGGCACGGGCCTCTCTTCAATACGAGGGGGATCAGGCCATAGTCCACCACGCTGGCCAAGTGCGGGTTGGCGGACTACACATGTCTTTCGAAAACTTACTAAGCTCTCTCAGTCATGCAGGTTTTCTCACGATGTTTTCCTTCACCGTAAGGCAAGTGGTAATCATGTTAGAAATGATTCGCAGTGACATGAAAATATTAGAGGTGCGAGCACCCGGGATTTGAATAGGCTTTACTCAATTTCCTAAGTAAGCGCGTTGTCACTGGGCTACCGCTGCTTTTTTTATATGACACTTTTACCCAGTAATTTAAGTTCGATTTTCAAATACCTAATCTAATAGGTGCAGATAAATAAAATTGAAGTGTCTGTTTGTAATGTCAAAATAACAGCTTTGATTAAATGCGTATGAAAGTCTATATTAACGGTACTTAAAAGCAGGGCTCGGAACCCGTTCAATTTTTAAACCAGTTTTGGTCATTGACCTTAAACCGAAAAGCTTAAGGTTTCAGTTACGTTCTTTAACCGGTTAAATCCGGCAGAACGGTTTTTGACAAATTTAGGTTCCATGAACAAAATTAACCGGTTAAAATGAGTTTTTGTGTGTTTATATTTGGCGTGTTTTTGTTAACGGTGAATGGCTTAGTATTAGGATACAAGGACGTTTCTTACTTATAAATGTATTAACCGGTTTATTTTGGTATAAAAATCGAAATCCAATCTTTCATTAAGAATGTCCGTTAACCGTTATGATTTCAGTTTACTACATTAACCCGTTCGTTTTCATTAACCGGTTAATGAACGAGCGATAAATTAACCATTCTTCTAGAGCTATCTTCTTTCGAAGGTCGGCGATCATTAAGGCAACTTGTATCTTCGATGCTGCGGCTCTGAAATAAGAAACGGGTGCTTTTACCAAACCATTGGCGTAGGGTTTTCAGCTAAGATGTTCTTCTTCGACACACACTTCGTGATCCTTGAATCTTGCCCTATATGATGAGTTGTAGTAGATCTTATTTTCGGTTTCTCATTATGTGGCCGAGATGTTCAAGCTTTCTTTTCTTTATTAAGTATACAATTTCAACTTTTTTCTTTATGCGACTTAGTACGGTTACGTTTTTTATTTTGTCTCTCCAGGACATCCTTAACATCCTGTATACCCACACCCATTCTGTATATCCTGTATACCGTTTCGAACTGTTCGAAGGCTTCAATTTTCTTACAATTGGATTCTGTGAGGATGGTCCATGCTTCAACGCCATACAAGAGAATGGAGAAAACATCCAGAGCTACGAGTGCTGATCGCACTCATAGGTGGATGTTCAACTTTTTATTGCACAGAAATCACTTAAACTTAAAGAACTAGGAAGCAAAAAGCAGCTTATGAATTAACTATTATATTACCCAAAATAAGCCGTTTTTTTAAACCGGTTCCGAGCCTGCTTATAAGAAAATAACAATTTTTAATTTTTTTGTCTGTCGACTGGGCCGATTTTAACAGGACTTACACTAGCAGATAGCTGATGTTATAAGGAGTAACTTAGGCTACTTTTATTTTGGAAAAAAATTAGGGTTCCGCGCAAAAAGATTAGGACCAATGAAATTGTGACTAATTCGCGTACTTTACATTAGGGTGCGTCCCTAAGGACGCACCCTAATGAAGCAAGGGTAAGTCGCTAGACGCTAGTGTTTGAAATAAAAACGCAAGACTTTACTTATCCACTCAGAATCAATGGAAAGGGAATTTCTAAACGGGCTACGTGTTCTCAAGCATCGTTTTGTTGAACGTGTTGCGGAAATTGTGAGACGCTATAATTTCACTTTCATTTATCGGTGTGGAAAATCCAGCAGCCGCAAGTTATGACAGCATTATGATGGTTGATATTTATCACATAAGCTTATACTTTTAGTATAAATATACATGATTAAATATATATTATATAAAATAAACGTTTTGTTCTTTCATATATTATATAATTTTGTACATATAGCATAAAGAAATAATTTTTATCACTCATATTTCTATACATGGAAGTTACATAACGAAATTAACATTAACTAAAATTTATTTGCGTAACGGAAATGCAATTGCTCATATGTGGATAGAATATAGTATTTAATAATATTTTTGAATGATAGAATTCAGAAAGATAATGTACATAATAAATGAGAACCAAAAGATAAATACTCAATAGGTAATAGATAAATTTCAGAAAGGATTTATTTAAAAATTAATGTCCGAGATAGCTGTGTGTGAGTGCTCATTACGAATAGTATGCGTACCTAAATGCATTTATTTCACGTTTTAAATTAAGTTTTAGCTTTTACTAAAATAAGTTTTGGTTTTTTTCATTGAATTCATTTCAGATTATTCAAAATGTAATAAGAAAAATAATTCTAGGGGAGTCAGTAACAAAATCATATGTGAGTCTCAAATATTGTGTACCTACATACATACACGTAGTTTTAGGTAACTTATTTTTGTAATTTTTTTATTGCCTATGGAAAAAAAATAGGGAAGAACATTTTTCTACATTGCAGTGTAGATACATTGTAGGTAAATTTACGACTATACCCACCAACGTATGCAGTGTTAATGAAACATACGCACTTATTACAAGAAACCAAACAACAAAACAGCTGAGAGTAGCGAATTGTGGTGGAAAAGCGGTGGGGCTTGTGTTTTTGGTTCGAGGAGAAAGTGCGCGAAGTGGTGGCCGAAGACCCCGGCTCAGAGGATTCCGCGGCTGCGGCCACGGCGCCAGTCGGCCTGCGATCTGTTTGCGAAATAACCAAACAATGCCATTGAATCGCTACCGATACCGACTGTAGACGCGAAATGCCGCGCAAATAAATACGTGCCAACCAACGCCGCGACATCAAACGACAATGTGCCTATGGAGGTCCCTAGCTATAATTTTAGTGCTTATCCTAAACTCGGAAGCGAGGGAGATAACGCAGGACGTATACGATAACCATGTGAGTAATCCATTTTTTATCAGTCAAGTTACGCACGGTACAATGACTGCACTTTTACTTTCAGTGGAGTGCACTCGCTTGATAGTTGATACTTATGTCAATTACCAGTTAATGACGTCAAGTCATAGGGAATGTAACTAATACTTTCAATTAAAACTTATATTTCTTGATACATAATAATAATATAATGAATAAGTTACTGTAGTTACACGGTAGCGATGGAATAAAGAAGTATTCAGGAGACAATTAACTCTTTCAATAACTTAAAGAATTGAGAATAACAAAGGAGTAACTTTAAATAGTTAAAAAATAATTTGAACTAATGAGTTTCTAATGTTTTTTTTATTTTGATTATTTTAATTTATAAATTATTTAAAAAGAACAAAAATATAAGTTAAACTTATTTGCAAAAGCTCTAGTAAAAGAGTTTTTACCTAAGTACTAATTATTCAGTAAAATGAAAGTATTGGTACCACGTACCTATATGCAAAGAAATATTTTTACATCTTGCAATTAGAGTAAAGTTATGCAGGTATTAGGTATACTAATTATAGTATAGCCATTTTTATGTTTCGTTTAAATTTTTAATTATAAGCAAAACAAGTACCTAATACCTAATAGAATTTAAGTAACTGAAATTTGTCGTAACTAGGTATCACATTAAACTTCGTATGTGACAAAAAATTACTAATATATGGTTTTAAACATAGTGCATATTGTACCCACCTATTTATAAGTTCAAAGTCCGACAGTTAAGTCTCACATGGTTTCCCATGTCAATTAACGTCATTAAATAGTGTCACTAATTGATCTACAATAGCCTGCGTGATCATATTCGTAGATATGCAAAACGGACGTGCACTACTTTCGCCGGTTACATCACGTTATATAAGTATTTTTTATTTTGTTGCTATATACGGTATACAGACCTTTCATTATGGCTATCCTCATTTCTGAATCGACTGTTAATAAACTGCATTGTATATCTGCCGAACGACTGATTTATATTGAGTCATTCAGGTCTTCTACATGTTCACTGTCTGACTCTGATTAACTTGAACACTAAGTAAGAAAACTTATTGGTATGCTTTTCGCATTATTCCTTAGGTATATATAGAATATTATAAATAAAAAAGCCTTACTTAATATTATAAAGGCGAATGTATGTTGGTTTGCTTTTCTTTCACGCAGCAGCAGCGAATCGTCGTGATTTTTTAGTTAGAGATATTTTTTTGGATTGGCTGGAGTACTTAATCTAAGATGTCAACATTTTGTTTTTTATCTTGTGAATCGAGTGTAACTATTAGAAGTTAACTATTAAAAGTAGTAGTTAACTATTAGAAGTATAGAAGTTAGGAAGTGACGGTATGTCACTACTTAGTAGTAGGTACTTTAGCAATTTTCTTTGTAAATTCTTTTACCGCGACGTTAGGTATCATTTCTATCTTTACCTTGGCATAGTTTTGATACGATTTGTCTCGTTTAGCTTTGGCCCACTTCTGTTACACCTAAAAATTGATTAATCAATTGCTTAAAAGAGATTAAAATTTATCACGTTTCAAAGTTTCTTTTTGTAACTCAGAAGTTTAACAAAAATAATATTTGCATAAAAATGCGAAATCTTTCTACATATAATACGACTTTACTGAAAATCCGTATTATATCGGTTTTTATTTATATTTTTGTTATACTTATATTTTTTATATATCGAAACCTAAAAATTTAATAAATGTATTTTGAATTTTAACCAATGCAAAAAAGGAAACATTTGGCCCATTTGCGTAACCAACCATTTAAATACAGTGGTGATAAAACAATGGATAGCAATGTTAGAAAGACAATTAATTACCGTGGCATACCTTACATTATCGTAGTTCATTAGAAGCAGTCTGTTTGTTATTAGATAAATGGACAGAAGTCGCCTTCTTCCTGTTAGCTCAGAGCTTGTTTTGAGGATGCCCGTGGGCAGTGCTACAGTTATTTAGTTCTCTTTGAGCTCTTGTTTCTCTTACAAAAAATACAGGTAGGTTGTTTTTTTAGTCTTTTTTATCAAATATAATAGTTATTCTTCAATATACATAATAATTTAATCATAATTATTGTTTGGTCTACTTTTTAGAAGTGTACTAAAGCTTATTTACGATTAACTGCACCCCAAAAATTAGTCCTAAAATTTTGATTGATAGTGATACAATGTAAGCAAAATTTACTTCGCTCTGTTACGAACGTTCACAGCAAATAAATCATGGACGAAATAACCACAAAATAATACACCAACAGCCCAAATACATAAGGAACAACTTATTTATGTTTCTTGATTTCCGATTTTATATAATATCCGGTTGCATTATTTCTCTATGATTATTTATAACGAGTTTTCTCGCGTGTTATATACTTATTATTTATACTTTGCTTTGCCTAGTTAATGTTCGCTTGACATTAATAACTTATATCTATTTGAAGTTATAATTAATGTGAATATCGATTTCATTCATAATAAAATATGGAATTTTAAATGTGATTATATACATACAAATATGTCTATAATCTAATATATTTAAACGAGCAATTCTTGTATATTCATATCTTTATTTATTTATACCAGCGATCTCGGAAATGGCTCTAACGATTTCGCTGAAATTTGGTATGTGGGGACTTTTGGGGGCGAAAAATCGATCTAGATTAGTCTCAAGTCTGTGAAAACGCGTGTTTTCGAGTTTTCATGCGGTTTTCTTTTGCATTATTCTACGCAGAATATGGTCGATTATTTCTTGCACTTGAATATAAGCATCGTGGTCAAGCGGTTAAGACACAAGTTAGACAACACATATACCTGGCATCATTGTTTTTTTTTGTATTTATTTAAGTTTTTAGTTTTTTTTATCTAAAAAATACGATATAAACGAAAAAGAACTCTGAGCGAAGCTCGGTCGCCTAGGTACTAGTACCTAATTGAAGCATCTTTATGTCCAATTTAGTGCGTAGTGCTAGTATATGGAATTAATTAATCCTAACGTATTACAATATTTTGAAAAACTTTTTACTTTTAATATTTTAACTTTTATAATATCACTAGCAGTATTTGCGGCTTCGTCCGTGTTCAAATCCCCCGCTGGGCTAACCTTAAGAATGCCTGAAAATTTTATCAAAATCACTCCAGCCGTTTTGGAGTCCATACAAAATAAACATACACACATCGACAATATAAAATTTTCTTTAGATATTGCTATAAGTTTATGCAATAAGAAGCAATAAAAACAAAGTGATTTGCATTGTAAAATATTGTTGTTGATACCTATTAGAAATATGATTTACTAGCAATTTGTTGACTAGCGAAGCAAGAGGCTTAGATAACTCAGGTGCGTCTTTTGTATATAATACATGCAGGCAGCGCCATTTTTTTGCTAAATTTTATACTCTAGGTCGTAGACTGTCTGTGTACAATTTTCATCCAAATCCGTCCAGTATTTTCAGTCTGAAGAGTTAACAAATATGTAAAAGCAAAACTTTAAAAAGGTAGGTTTCATAGAAATTTTCATCCCTTATTTTATTTCCTTATGGGATGAATTTCAAAAAACGCTAAAACACGTATTTATTTAATTGTATTGAAGATCATTAATACCAAGTTTCAAGAAATTCTTATCATAAATATTTTTTGGGTTGTGTTATAACGTGTACTCTCGTGGGAATGAGATAATCCCCGCGGTAAAAAGTATCCTCTATGTTGACCCGGAGATCCAGCTATCATCATACCAAATTTCATCAAAATCCCTCCAGTGGTTTTTCTGTGATGCGGTAACAGACAGACAGACAGACAGACAAAAATTCTAAAAACTATAGATTCGGCCTCTGCATCGATAATAATGTCTATTTCGATAAGATTTTCCAAAAAATATTTAAGGTACAGATTCGACTTAGTTACAATTTTATTATATTATAGATGTGGTAAAATACTAAATATAATTATTACATTGGCGAATTTTTTTCTTGCAATATCAATTTCCTTTGGATTCAATTATTCTTTCATTCATTTTATCTTATTCTCTTAGTCTAAGTTTTAACTTTATTCTCCGTCACTCTTCTATATTTATTTGAATTTTATTATTTTTTTCATTATTACTACTAGGCGATCACACCATATGCTCTTTGTAATATACTTTGTTGTATGCAATAAACATTTTCTACATCTAGATAATATTAAAATAACCGCTTTTTACTAGATGCATATGGATTGAATGAATTACAATTTTTGTCTGTCTGTCTGTCTGTCTGTCTGTTTGTTCCGGCTAATCTCCGAAACGGCTGGACCGATTTTGACGGGACTTTCACTGGCAGATAGCTAATGTTATAGGGAGTAAGTACTACTTTTATTTTAGAAAAAGAATCAGGGTTCCGCGAAAAAGATTAAAACCCATGAAATTGTGAACAAAATCGGCGTACGGCGTACGCACTCGAGCAAAACGAGGGTAAATCGCTATATGATTTAAATGAATATCTTTGGAGTACCAAGCTACTATTTAAGTATACCTAAACATAGCTAACCGTGAAAACGTACCTAGGGTCGAAGGCGAGCGAAGCGAGCGTGAGTCGCTAGTTGACAATAAAATCTTCAATACATAAATATGTTATGTCCCTATAAATAGTTGTATATCTCACTGCCGTGGCGTATTTACCCTACTGCGGTGGGGTCCATGACCAAGGGCGACAGGCTGCGAGTGGCGGCACAAGTCTTTTGGTCTATTAATGGTTTGATTTATTATGATTATATAATTAAGGATTTTGTAATAATTGCCATAATAGTTTTGTCTTTTTTAGTTTCGTCCTTTTCCAATCGTGTAGGCCCAAGGCAGTTTAGTTTTAAAATATGCTATGTAAGGCATGTCTTACGTCTGTTCTTTTGTATCATAGTAGAGTTATGTCATTTGTGTTTGTGTATATAAGAATATGCACGCCAATCTCGCAATGTACAAATAAATTTGGGTGCAAAATTTGTTTAGCATTTCTTCAGGAAGAAGGTTGCGCATTTTAAATTGCCGTATTAATTATAGGAGCAGAGTATTGACCGTAGTAGTGAATCGCAGAAGTAGCTCTGCTTTGTTGCTATATAATTAGTGAAAGCATGTGTGGTAAATGTTTTACCTCGAATTCTTTTACAAAATCCATATTATTAACTTTTATATTCCAGCAGATAGTTATTATAGGTTGCTTTTAGGTTTAAAAACTGAATTTTTATTAATAAGCAGATATTTAAATCAATTAGTAATTTATTTTAGGAGATGATGACCAATGATCGACTTGATCGATTGCGATGAAACTTTTCGAGTACGTGGCCCACGTATTGTGTATCATAATTTAAAATGCATATACGAGTCTGCAGTTTATAGTAATATGTCATATATTTTACAAAATTCAACTCGCTTCAACTTCACTACAATGTAGTTTTATCAATATTAGAAGCGATACGAATGGAACTGCCCTCGATACCTTATTAGCACGACCGTCGATACTTTCTTGTGTTTGATAAACGATTCCGGATAACAAAAACGAGAGTACAATAATGATTACTACGAGAAAGCACCGCAATTACTTTCGAAAGTAGCTTACTAAATGACCTTTTAAATTTGGCGGTGCTATATAAAAACAGAAACAAAACTGAATTAGAGCTATTATGATAGAGGAAATGGCAGTGAAATTGTGGTAGCAAAATATATTTTAATGATGATGATAATTTACATTGATATTAAATAATGTGATATCATTGCGTGTTGTTGGATGAAGATTATTTAAAAGATTCAAAGTAAATATAATATCCGTATCTTTAGTTGTACCATTAAATCTATAATTTTTATGTTACTGTAGAGTGTGGATTACGTTAATGTAATTTATTACCTAAAACAATAATTATTATTTACATAGTAGGTATATTACAATTCTAATAAAATTACTATTACTATTATAATATAATAAATAGCAAAGAATCTCTTCTATTCTTTACACTTCACTGGGAAATGCATCAAATCCATTACTACCCACTAAAACCCAACGGAACCTCCCCCGTCTTAATGGGGTGTCGCGGGATCGTTTAAGTATTCAACCACTATGCCCCTAGGGCCGCCGAAGCAGATCACGAAGCAAGTACCAGGAGCAACCTGCATCACACACCACCCACCGAGGTAGGCTGCCTTCCAGTGCGTTTTTGGCTTCGCGCCCCGCTGGATTGCCGGACGCTAAAATACCAATGACAAGGTGGAATGTACATTGAGGGGGCCTACACAAATTATGCACTCTTACATTCACATATTTAAATATAATAAGTACCTACTTATTAGGAATCTTTGAAGTGATATCAATCATTTGATTTATTTCAACGAATGTCACAAGAAAATTAGTTGTTCTTTAGTCCGTATTACTCTTTCACGCCAGAATGGCTGAACGGATCTGGATGATATTTGGCATACAGATAGATTATAGTTCAGAATAGCACATACATTACTTTTTATCCCGGAAAAAATGTACGATTCCCGTGGGATAGATTTGTTTTTGTCTAGGGACGAACCCGAAGTAAAGCGAGGTTGGGTCGCTAGTTCTATATAAACTTCCATTATTTTGAGGACTAAGCATTATCCTAAACTATATCAACTATCAACTAAGTATAACCCTAATTAATTACAAAAGTTAATTAATCTTGTCTATTGTTACCGGCTACTAGCGCAGGTTACTGATATTGAACTTCAAGAGAGACTAGATTACATCAAGGTCTGTTACGACACTATCAAACAGGTCACGGTAAAGTACAGATTTATATAAATTATATAAAATCTAGGATTTTGCTCTTAATTTTTTAAGTCTCGACTTAAATTTTTAGCATTTGACATTGATCGACATATTGCTCAGTGAAAGTGTACGGGTCACGAGCTGGCAAATCACAGTTTTGTTTCTAATCAATAATGCGTTAACTTTCTTCTATTTCGTACTAACTAAAAGTTTAATAATCATAGTTACTAATGGAAAAGTAAGTTAAAGTAATAATTGATTTTATTAAAACATAAACAGAAACGTATTTAAATAGGTATGTTCTGTTTTATTACTATAGACAGACCTACAGTATACGAATAGAAAGCTAATTAGTTTATGATAGAGTTTATGCACCTAACATAAAGTATCGGTGCCAATAGATATATATCTACTAAGCGCTAAGGACATTAAAAAATATAGTGTGTCTCATTTAGACAACTTAAAGATGCAATGCCTATTATTTAGATCACCTAAAATAAAACTATCTTTTCGGATCATTTCGCGGATTTATTTTGATTTTTGTTCCCGACGTTTCGAATGTTTTATAGCAATCATCAGCCACGGGAGAGACTAACGTTTTAGATGTCTCAAAGGCGTGACCATGATTGCTGTAAAGCGTTCGAAACATTGGAAACCAAAAATCATCATGAATCCACGAAATAATCCAAAAGGATAGTTTTATTTAAAATATCAAATATTTGCGTAAATCTAAGAAAGTATTAGATCACCTAAGTTCTAATTTAAGTATAGATATGTTATTGTTTTCCTTATATCTACATAGTATAATATTCTACATTATTTCACACATATGTAAATACGGAAGAAGTTAAATACATATGTAACTTCTTCCGTATTTACATAAGTATTGTTGTTTACATTTTTGTTTAAATATTTCATGTTTGAATCATATTTTGCCTCGTACATATGTTAATCGTAAATATAAAATATTATACACACTATGTATCCATGTTCTACCGACATCATCTTTACTGGTTATGAATCTTACTAATTCATATCTCTTCAACGAATATCATGATGGCGTCTCCACCCCGCTCGAGACGTAGCCTCTGCTCTTGATTTGAATTTTCTTTTAATAGTAATAATAACTAAAGTGAATAACATAGTTACTTTAAACAATAATAAGGTTTTATATTCTAGCAGAAAAAGTAACTAAACACTTCGCCGACACATATTTATATACATATAATATCGTAAGTTCAGACTAATACCTTTAAACGAGCAATTCTTATATATTTATACCGGCGATCTCGGAAACGGCTCTAATAATTTCGCTGAAATTTGGTACGTGACGGTTTTCGGTGGCGAAAAATCGATCTAGATTAGTTTTATGTCTAGGAAAACGTGTGTTTTCGAGTTTTCATGTGGTTTTCTTTCGCACGCAAAATATGATCGCTAATTACGCACGCTCGAGCATAAGCATCGTGGTCAAGCGGTCAAGGCGCAAGATTGACAGTCAGTTTTTACGTATTTTTTGTATTTATTCAAGTTTTTAGTTTTTTGGTTTTAAGCCAAGTTAAAAAGAAAATTGTACTTTTGGCTAAAAACTCTGAGCCAAGCTCGGTAGCCCAGGTACTAAATAATAATATGATCAAATATTTAAAATTATTACGTATTTATAATGTAGGCCACACCATATATGAGTATGTTTACATACCTACTAACGGACACAACCTTAGCCTTGTTAACATCTTATATAATAGATTATTATCTAATATACATATATGTACATATTTCGTCACGCGACGCGTAGTTACGTGACTACGTGAGGGAAAGTGCTTAAATTATATTTAGGCATGTACGTATGGAAGTTCCATTTGCTGATATCTTAGATGTTCCCAAACTTTTTAACGTCTATGGGTTAGATAAGTAAAATAAAGAAAAATGTGCTTTATTCTAAACTATTGTCATAAATATTAAACACAAACTAATCTGAAAAGATAAAACTATCAGTACACAATCAGGGCACAATAGACGGTATTGTGCTGTTGAATGAGCCATGTCTTCCAGGCAACCTAAGGATATAGAATAGACGTAAGCTATATATTTTCATAGATTTCAAAATTAAAATATTCAGTTGCGTGGCTACTAGTTAGCATGGGTAAATTTTATCGATGGTTTTACCACTAAAATTGATTCGTTCGTTACGTACTAAAATTTATTAGACATAGACAACAAGCACACCTGATTAAGTGACAACCAAGGCGAATTGGTGGCGACCCCAGCGTCTGTTTCCCTAGCTACGTCATAGAATATATTTATACTTCGATGGGCTCAGAATTTCTATTTTCAAAAAATAAAAAAAATTAAAATACTCTCTTGTACACGTGAGCATGTGGGTCTTATTATGTAAAATTTAAGAATTTACAGAATTAAGTAATTCTATGTTATTTTAATTTGTTTTTTACATAACAAAACATTAAAATGCACACAAATCGTTTCTCTTTCTCAGTATCATAGAATTAATAATATGAGAAAGCATATAAAAAACAAGGGAATGAGATAAAAAAGCAAAGGCCGGAACTCTTGTTGAGATTGTGAAAGCAACATTGACATTAGCGGGCAATTACTATTGCGCAATGCTTGCGCGAAAGTGAAGCTTACGAGTCACTAACACATAAATATTACATAAGTTTCCAAAATTACTGCGTTTTTTGGTATAGGTATTATATAAGAAAAATTCTATTAAGTATGATATAAGGCCGATTAAATTAAACTTTATATATATATGTGTATTAATAGTTAAATGAAAAATTTGTACTATTTAGACTTGTTTTATATTATTAGTTACTGTTTCGAATTTTATTGAAATTTTATCTTTCGGATATAAATGTGACCTAAGCTCACCGGAGGAGGTGGTTGGAAAGTGTTAACATATGAGAAGTCAGAGAAACACACGAGTGAATTTATATTTTATATTTTCATTATATTTACGAAACTATATAAGTGAATAATTTAATTTAAACTGTAATTTCAGGTATCCATGGGCAACAGAACTCAACGATTTCTATTCGACTCGATCTTCGGCTTAGAAGTACCTCTTCTTGAGGAACAAAGCGTGGAAGATGATGAAGAGGAACCAGAGATCAAGAACTGCTCCTGCGGTATGTTAAAGCTGAATCCTTCCATTTTATAGTTATTACAATCTTTAATAGCGTATACTCACACTGCATTATAATTTATTAATTATTATCAGCGTTCTTCAAACTTCTAATTAACGTCAAACTTTTGTGATTCGTCAAGTTTTCGATTACAATATGAAAATTTTGATTATGATAAATAATAATAAAAAATCTGTATAAATCTTTACACCACTCATCTAGGACTGTTTGTAGGTTTACTCCCTTTTAGACTTTAGAACATTAAGTGCAATTATTTTCATTTATATTCACGTTTTAGAGTGTGGCAGAGCAAATCCTCTTCCTAGAAAGATCGGTGAGTTGCACGTATCAGAAGGGCATTTGTTTCATAGTAGACTAGCACTTTTCTATTTAGCACTCAACAATATTTACTCACACAATTTACTTATAAAAAATACTTTTTTTTCTTTTCCATTCCCAATCTTTAATACATAATGACCGACTGAAACTTATTTATTTTGAGTTTAAATTAAAAAACTGACGTCGATTTCACTGTATAATTTTGTACCATAACAATAAATTGCAGTATAAACTAAATATATCGATTTACATATTATATGGTAAATTGTTATCGTCATTATATCGTAGTTTAAAGCTATATTAAAAAACTTTAATTTTTAGTCCTAACTTTAATCGGTCATTGTCAACAACCTCTTGCACTTTTCGTAGTTTACACTCAGTAGTATCTTACCATTTTCTTAATAATGTAACATTTAACACAATTAACGCTCATTTACCAATAATCTCTACTGTGTATAATACTTTGGGTGTGTACTTGTAATCTTGAGATAGAATTTAGAACTTATCTTAATATTGACTTAACGTTATAATATAGATTAACACGATTTTACTTCCTTATTATTCAATTAACCAGTAATTCTGGCTCTAGTTGGTAATACCATGTAGTTCGTTAACCGTCACTTTCTCGCAGATTGCGGGGGGCCGAACCAAGAGAACCGTATAGTGGGCGGCATACCGGCGGGTCTCAACCGGTACCCATGGATGGCGAGATTGGTCTACAACGGGCAGTTCCATTGTGGCGCGTCGCTCTTGACCAAGGATTATGTTGTCACTGCAGCACATTGCGTTAGAAAGTAAGATTAGTTTCCATATCACAAATCAAATGTCTACTTAAACATTTTCTAGGAATTCTTGTATGCAATTCTCGCAAGTATTATAAATACCAAATGATGTTTGATGCTTCATTCTATTTTCGCGAACTCGTAAAGACTTCAACGAGTGAACAGATCGACTTCGAGTATTTTATGCAAAGTGATAGTTTATGGGCCGTATTGTGATGTAGACTACGTTTTATCCCAATATATCTTTACATAACGGTTTCGAATTTTAGAGGAGAAACACTATTGGGATAGCAGCTTACATTAAAAATATCATTTTCCTTTTCTAGATTAAAACGCTCCAAAATCAGAGTGATTCTCGGCGATCACGATCAAACTATAACAACAGAAAGTGCGGCCATCATGAGAGCGGTCAGTGCCATCGTCAGGCATAGAAGTTTCGACCCTGACTCCTATAACAACGATATAGCATTGCTAAAACTACGGAAACCTGTGACTTTCTCGAAGATAATCAAACCAGTATGCTTACCGCCATCTGGTGAGTACTACATAGAGTTAAGACTGTCGACTCTATAACATGTCTTTAAGATTTTTTTTGTCATACAAAATGAGTTTTCGTGAAATTTGAGGGTAATTTATAGCTATGCTTTAAGCTTTAAAACGCTTTTAAACATTGTCAAATATCTTAAGGATAATCGAGTTATTTTTGAAGATAGTTTCGTACGAGATTATTTGGTACTAACATGTAATCGACTTTTATGTTTAGTAAGTCCTACTTTAAATGTAAAATTTCACCTACATTACATGGTAAGAAATTTTAATAATTTCCAACATTTATTAAAAACAAACCTTTATCGTTATTCTACCCGCATTTTAGATCTCCAGAATTATTAACTACGACTATGTACCCATTTTATGAAGTTAATATACCTAAATGTGGAGTCTGTGTAAGTAACGTAATATGAAATATCCAATAGCACATAAATAAATAAATAAATTGCTTCCAATAAAAGGACATGAGTAAGAGAATTTGATATGTATGTAATGAAAAATGTATTAATGTCCCAGGTATAGAGCCATCAGGTAAACAAGGCATAGTGGTTGGTTGGGGGCGCACATCAGAGGGCGGTCAGCTGCCCGCCGTAGTGCAGGAGGTGCGTGTCCCAATCCTTTCGCTCAAACAATGCCGCAGCACTAAGTATCGGGCTTCGAGGATCACTAATAACATGGTATATATTACTCATAACTCATATATAGCATGTAAAGTTTAATAATAACTATTAAAATACATACTGTTGATTTAAGTATTCTTTGCCATTAATGTGAAATAATTTTCAGTATGTTAATTTGACAATTTTAAAAAAATGAGAGAGAGTTATTCAATTTGGCTCTAAGTTTGTGCGACTTTTTTACACGATATATATATTCGCCAACTGTTGTGAACCGATTTTCATGAATTAACTTAAAAAGGACTTATATTTAGTGTGGTCCTGTACCCTATGTACATATTTCACGAGAAAATCTACCCCTAATATTAAAATAATTACTTTAATAGGGATTTTAAAGTCGGTAAAACATTTGAATTAAAAAACTTATTATAATTCAATAATAAGAACACAACAATTAAAAACGAATATTTGTATGCTTTTAGTTTATCTAGTAATTTCATTAAAATCTACCTTATTTTGATTGTCTCTGTTTTAAGTTTGAGATTAACTCTATATGTAAGCAAAGCAGGATTGAAAGGAAGAATTGTTTTGTGATGGTTATGAACTAAATTTAAATAAGTAAGCAAAATAAAAAAAATATATAAATACTATTGTTCTTCTTTATAGCTTTGCGCAGGTCGGCCGTCAACGGACTCTTGTCAAGGCGACAGCGGTGGACCCCTGCTTTTAGAGCAAGGGGATAAGTATCAATTAGTAGGTGAGGATGAAAAAAATGATTTTGTACTTTATGAGCAAACGATTCATTATACGAGACATTCGGCTCCTTCCTTCCCCGCCTTTATAAATGATCGTAATAAATACTAGCGGCATCTATGGAATAACAGTTAAAACAATATTGCACATGTCATAAAACACAGACCATAGAATTTATAGAGGCGGTAGTGTAATATTCACCGGTGAACCGAAACAGAAATATTTTATAATTACATATTTCATTTATTTATTTAGTTCCTCGGCTAGATCATGTCAATCACACACAAAATAACATAATATTTATGTTCTAACAATATTTGTCATTAAAAATGGACTCTATTGTAGAATTTTGAGATGGAAAAATAAAATAAAATAATAGATAATTACAATATTTATATGCAACGAAAAATAGCCATATTACAGTAATGCCGGTACTGACCGACTGTTCTTTGAATATTACTGTTATTTAATACCAATGAATAACTGAGTCACAAGTTATTAAAAGTGGCTGCTTATACCTATTATATAATATTATTTTTTATTTTATAATATTATTTATTGTATATGTATAATCATTCAGATCATCGTTGAGATTTTGTCTTAAACTAGCGACTCACCCTTGCTTCGCTTCGGGTTCGTCTCTAGAAAAAACCAAATCTATCCCACGGGAACCGTACATTTTTCCAGGATGATATATAGCCTATAACCTTCCTCCATTAACGGGCTATCTAATGCCTGATAATCCTGAGATTATCGCGTTCAACCAACCAAACAAACAAACAAACAAACTCTTCAGGTTTATAGTATTAGTATAGATATACTTATAAAAAAAAATTACAAATGCATTTATATGATATACCGAATTATTTCGGTCTCTACTAAAATAAAGGTTATTGTTTTTTCATAGCTTATTTTTATACTACTAATCCTTAACAAATGATTTTGGATCAGCATCTATATGTTGTTCAATCAATACTAAACATTTTATAAATACGTGGTATCCGCAATCATCTATGTATATTTTACTATAATAAAGCAGTAACTTAGCGAAATCTGTAGTTACACGATTTTTTTTAGAAATAGTGACTGTAACGTATTGTACACAATATAGACCCCAAAACAATAGTTATTAAAATTTTTGTCCGTTTGTCTTTATGTCTGTTTATCTGTTTGTGTGAAACGCGCACATTTCACGCAAAAAGTTATGGACCGATTTCAACGAAATTTGGTGAAATAATAATTCATTTCTCCATATTTAGGAAAATCTTTCGTTCCCACGGGAAAATACAATAACTGGTTCTATCGAGTCGTCCTTAGAAATCTTCTGCTGTCTAAACCTTAAAACATATATCAAAACAAAGTACTAAAAAATTGTAGGTCTTACAAAGGCCTACAGAAAAGTGTGCAAAATATATATATCTATCTCCTAAGGTATACTCCCAATAACTATTTTTATCATATATGTTAAAAGCAACGTCGCGACTCACTGACTGAGTTTATATGTCATTATATCCGCATCATTTCTCAAATAAGGAATATAATGTTTTATTTTTTTATAATACCTACTTTTCTATACCTATGTATACCTATACATTGTATATATATATATATATATATATATATATATATATATATATATATATATAGAGTATTCTATACTTACCGTTAAAACATACCTAGGGACGACGAACCGGAGAGGGGCGAGGGTGAGACGCTAGTTTAAAAAAAACTATCTTCTCAGATTTTTTCAATAAAAAAAAAGTGTGCGTGTGTATGCAATTCACACACGGTAGAAGTGAAACTTCAGAAAAGTAACCTAACAGAAAATGAGATGAATATAGAGGATCAGGAGTAGGATAATTGTAAGGTTTCTTTAATAATATTTTTACCAAGTTTAAAAGTTATATTCTCATTCTCTCGCCGCCTTAATCCTATATATTTGTGTTTGTCTCGTTCTCGTGACGCATTTTCGTTTCATTGACTTACAAATCACAATGATTCTAAAGAAGTTTTACTTCAATCATTTCTAAAGTAATATTTATTTTTATTTCAGGCATAGTGTCGTGGGGAGTGGGGTGCGGGCGGCCGGGCTACCCCGGCGTCTACACGCGCATTAATAATTACTTAGGCTGGTTGAGAAGCAACTTACAAAACACTTGTCTCTGTAGCAATTAAACTATATGTTTCTACGTTTATTTTAAAATGTTACAATTATGTATAATTTTGTATTTTATAATCAAAAGAGAGAGTTAGAAAATAGAATACTTAATATACTAAAATTCCTCATAGATACTGCTAAAACCAACTTGGGCGCCATCATAGCCACACAGCGCCACATTTTTTTATCGTTCTTTTATTTCATCACTATTTTTTTTATTTCATTACGAAAATCTCAAATGTAACATATTATTCATCTACTACATTTAATACCATGCTCTATTTTTAACACCTTATGTTTACATTTTCGAAAATTTCAGCAATCATTCATTGACGACATTCATTCATTTGATCTTTCAATTAATTCATCTAATCATTCGCCATTTTATTTATTTTATCTTCATAATGTTATGTAATATTATGTTTAAATTAATTTAATTTTAAATATTTATTTATTATTATGATTAAGTGTACAAGATAACGAAAATCTTAAGAGTTTATTGTTTAAATTTTTGAAGTATTATATTATAAAGTAAAGTACTTTATTAGTTTTTATAAATATTATACTAACTATTAAATTAATATTAAATTAAGTTTTTATAAATATTATACTAACTATTAATATTAAATTAACTCATATCATCTGAAATTTTATATAGGTACATTAGATTTTTATATACACACAATATATGAATGTATTTTTTCGTGGTAGAAAAGGCATAATTTTGATACCTATTCTTAACAATTTTCGTGTCATTCCTATTCTCATTACATTAATACATCATTAAATATCATCACTTTCATCTTTGATATTATTTAATCTAATTTTTAATATTAATATGTGTGTAAATAAATTCATTTATATTTAAGTTATACTTATGTAGACTTATAACAATTATGAATATATTAAAAAAAATGATTTAATATTCAGTATCCATGACAAAAAATATAGAAAACTATATTCATTAAAATTTATAAATATAGGTACCTACCTTATAATGTATGTATTATTAGTTGCTAATTTTATAGGCTTTTCATAGTGAGACTCAGGTTTATCTTTAAATTTTTGTTTTTATTTAAGGTATTATTACAAGTTTTATAAAATAAAGAATAAATTTTAATTAATATTTATAAGTACATACTAATAATAATAATAATAATAATGAGTGAAAATGATAAAAAGTAATAATGAGTCTACAAATTAATTTAATTACGCACACCTTATACGTGATCAGAAATCGTAACAAAATCTAATATTGCTAAGTCTCAAAATAATAAAAAAAACCGCACTTTAAACCTGAGCTTTTCTCATGACAGCTTCATGTTATAGTTTTGATGTAATAATTATTTTTTAATTAAATTTAATCTAGTATGTAAATATAATGGACAGGCCGGTGGTGCAGATTACCAATAGATTATAAGTGACAGTAGACAGCTACCTACGTGTTCAATGTTTTATCTGTATATAAAAGCTAAGCGTTAATCATTACATTGTAAATATGTTGTCATTTATGTTGTCATTATCATAATCATTAATTTCATTATCATTATTATCGTAGTCATTGTCATTATTTTCATTTTACTTTTAAGAATTGTTAAATGAATGGAGTCAGCTTACCTAACTTTTGGTTTTAAATTATTTTAGTAAGAATATTTTAATTTTTAAGAAAATCGCTCTTTTGGCTATAACTGTGATCTTAATCACGATAAATTTGTTGTCATTACAATTTTAACTTATTATTGTGATTATTTAATTTAATATTAACGTTGTTTATCTATATTTAACTTTAATTGTATTTAACACAGCCGTTTGTATTTCGAAGCTTAATTATATCTTGTAATGTATTTTATATGAATTTTTAATAAAATATTTAATAAAAATGAGTATTTTAATAATATTTGGCAAATATTCTACTTAAACATAGAAAGGCTAAAAAACATTGAAAAGTTTTCTTCTTTAACATTAAAATAAAATACAAAATTTTATGAAAGTGGTAGGTACCTACTAGATCTCATAGGCTTTATTTTACAAAATTCTATGCAGCAGTCTCATCATTGGCACTTAATGGACCTTCTACTTAACACTATATTTCACATCCATGGGTTGACTGGAAGAAATCTCTTTTAGGGATAAGTCCACCTTTGCCTTTGTCTTCTAATATGCAATTACAATATTTTGTTTCATAAGTGCAATAAAGAATATACTAATGTTGACCATTAAATATGCCCTAATTTACTTTAATCCATACAATTTTTTAAGACACTATCTGTGATTTGATAATAAAATATACTAAATAATTTCCTTCTAACCGAACAATGGTAGCCTAGTGGCAACGCGCTCGCTTGGGAAACCGAGTGAAGTGGGTTGAAATCCCGGGTCTCGCACCTCTGATAGTTTCATGTGCGAATCATTTCTAACTTGATTATCACTTGCCTTACGGTGAAGGAAATCATCGTGAGGAAACCTGCATGTCTGAGAGAACCTAGCAAGTCTTCGTAAGACATGTGAAGTCCGCCAGTCCGCCAATCACTTGGCCAGCGTGGTGGACTATGCCTGATCCCCCGCGTACTGAAGGGAGGCCCGTGCCCAGCAGTGGGACGTTAAGACGAGGCTCCTCAAATTTAACGCTGATTTGCCTGGATATTCTATGTACACCAGACATTAAATCAATGTGATAATTTAAATGTATGATTTTTCAAACCTTTTTCTATCGGTCATTACAAACAGAAACACAATTGAATGAAATTTTCTCGATAGTTTTTTTTTTAAATATGCTTTTTTTAGAGATTTATGGATTTTACTTTTAAACTACTTCAGTTACATACGCAAAAAAAATACTCAGAGAAGGAAAATATAGTTTATTATCCCCTATCTGAAAAACATTTAAATTGCCAATTACTATTCTTTTTTTTTTTTTTTTTTTTTTTTATGTCATTCAGTGACAAACGAGCAGACGGACCACCTGATGGAAAGCAGCACCTGTCGCCCATAACACCTACGGTTCATGCACTTAGGTTTTAAGTAACAAAAATGCAGAACCATAGGTACGTTGTCACTGTGAGGACCAAGATGATATGCCTCTTGCCTGTAATTGCGCTGGCTACCTTATCCTTCATACCGGAACACAACAATGCAATCATTGTTGCTTGGCGGCAGAAATAGATAAGGGCGTGGTACCCATCCAGTCGGACTCCTCAGGCTTGACAGAGTCCTACCACCGGTGACAGAGTCCTACCACCGTAATAAATTAAATTAGATTTTAGACTTATGTCCTTTAGTTCTGTGCAAGAATAAGGTCGGTCGGATTTTCGATATTCAACCTTCTTCGCAAGCAGCTAAGGTGCAACGACGATAATAATTCAGTCGGCTGCTGGCCCTTGACGAGGTAGGACCTATGTCGCTTTTGCTCGCGCACAACCACATAGTGGACTTGGATATAGTGTAAAAAATTAACGTTTTGTAAAAAGAACTTTAATTATTGCGTTTAAGGTTGAATTTATATTATTGTATATTTTTTGAACTAGAATTGCATTGACACATTAGGTTTTAAGAGAACTTTCGCATTGGATTGATTGTGTATCTAGTTTAGTGATCGATGAAATCATAAGTAAACAAAATCCGATTTGCCGTATACTACGGGTTTCGCGCGGCTATGCTTATGATTAATATGAATAAATAATATAATTAATAAATATAAATAATTTAGTATGTGCGTTGTATGCATGTAGGCGTGTGTATGTAACATACATAGGTACATATCGCACACCTAGATCTAAACAGCGATTAACTAAAAAAAACACCTTTTTCAGAAAAGGTGAAAAACCGTTTATCGAATCCTTGTGCACTGCAGAAGTATTCTGTATTGATCAATGTTTTTTAAATAAAAATATATGAAATATGTTAAAGAAATCTTGTGTTTTAACTCTATATTAGGCCTAAAAATTGGATTTTTGTAGTTGTCTCTGTATTGCTTAAGAAATTGTAAGTTTATTTTTTGTTATTTGTAGTTAAACCTGTGTTGGTGAATTTAGTGTTTAGTTATAAAAATATTAAAAAAATATACATAAGATTAACTAATTATATTTTGTAAGTGTCGTAGGTACTACGAATTCTCTCTAAGCTTTTTAAGATTTTCAAATTCCCTAAAATGCATCAAAAAGCCATTGCCTTGATAGTTCGCCCATCTAATCTTTTTATTGCAGCCGATATTTTTCTCTGACACTTGTATGCTTAAGACTTTGGCTTTACCAAAATTTCGGAGCACTTGCAATTTTTGATTTCCACATTTCTGGTTTATGTACTCTTCTTTTGCCTTTTTTTTGTTTTATCACAGACTACTAGGAATTTTTTTCAGCATGAACATGATTATCTTCGGTATCCGATGAACTACTAGAGCTTGCTACTTTCTTAGATTTACGCGAATATTTTATTTAAAATACTAGAGCTTGATGAGCTACTAGAGCTGCTACTGTTGGTGGTGAACGAAGACAACGGTTAACTAGTAAGAACGAGTTTAGATGATGTCTTATTTTTATGAACAAATCCGAAATTGGGATTTTCATCTGAGTTGTCAACGTTGCTTTCGTCACTTCAGATTGGTGAAATATAATAATTTAATGTACCAGTTTGCAGTTGTTTATATGTGCTCGGATTAGATTAATCGGCCACGGATATGCTTGATGATATCTTTATGTCGTCTTCTTGCTGATTAGTCCGGTCAAATTAGACCAAAAAATAGGAGTGAAGCTACATAAATTCGCACCCAGCTGAAAATTAGAAGGATTGTTCAAAACACCAATATAGCTTAGCTTGTTTTGTAGTACCGTCTTCTTCTGTATTATTGGTTCAAACTCTTGTTGTAAAGGTCTAGTATCTGATTGCATATTTTCATATTGAGTCAGTAAGCAAGGGTTGATATTTCTTTGTCCCTTGCTCAACTATATTTACTAAAAATAGTCCACGGTTCACTTTTTTTCTGAACAAAAAATGAAATTAAATAAATCCAAATTACGTGTGATGAACTTCGATATAGTGAAATTTGATATAACGTAGCCCATTTAAAAAGCTCTAACTTAAAAAATGTTTAGTAAAAACACAACAAGCTTTGTAATTACTAGGATAAAAATAAAATAATATTAAGTTGAAAAAACTCTAATCACCACTAGCAAAAGAGTTTATTTTAAATGGGGTTTTAAAGAAATATAAGAGTTTAAAAAATGACTCAACAATACGGCAACAATTCTAAATAAAAACGAAAACTTTACTCATCTTCCTATGAACACTGGTTTAAGTCAAAATGTTGCTTTAATTTGCTTAGCACTAACAAGCAAAATGGCGACTAGTCTAATAATGTTTTTACAATTTTATGGTTTACCTCAACAATACAGAATCAACTCAAAATAGCTCTGATTTGTTTACGACGGGCACACGCATTTCGCTTGTAATACTGACTGTAACTAGCTATGTTTCTGTTTTGGTGGAGGAGAAGCGGGCTCTATCGTATAACAATAAGGGGTTTTAGTGTCACTAAGCGTTGAGAAATGTGACTATTTTTGTATCTGTTTTATTGGTCGCTAGCTAGTAAATTAAGGAATTCGATGGTATGCATAACTAAAAATATGAGATTTTTGAATTAGCTCTGTTTAGATCTAGGTGTGCGATATGTATGCTGATCACTTTCTTACTGAGTACTTTTCTAGAGTTTACAAGTGTGTTATCAGTACGAACTTTCGTTTCGTGTCGTGGTGGTATAAGTAGGTATGAAAAGGTTTTTATGTAAGATGTTGATAATATTGTAATCTCTGATATTAGATAATCTGATTATACAAATGCTTTCAATAAGAGGAAGATATACTTCACGCAGCCAGAACCGCTGCATTTTTTATTTTTTCCTAAAAGTCTATGTTGCATGAAGCAGACATGCACACAAACACACCATAAATATACAAGACCCAAGAGAACACAAATATTTGCTCTGGCTAGGATTCGAACACCGGGCATCGAGCTTCGCAGGCAGAGAGTGTCACTTACCGACTCTGCCACGATTTCATCAAGCGATTGTACGATAGGATTTGGGCGCGAGTTTCAAATAAATCTACATGTAACATACCTACCAAACATAAACATAACGCGAACTTAGCTAACCAAAACTAGTACGGGTAAGAAGGTACATCATAATAAAACATAGGGTATGTTTGATCTTCAAGGATAATGCAGATTTCTATCACAGAAATAATTTTCAAATCGGACCGGTAGGTACCTATCTACATAATATGTATCTACCTTTTATTATGTACATACAAGTATATACAGGGCCATTTTAAATTTACTGAAGACCTTTTGGGAATATATTATTTACATCGCAACAACGTCGAAGTTTTTTATGTAAAATAAAGCAGTATGTAAAAAGTTAGTGTAAATATGTTATTTGAAGTAGCGCCTGGTGTAATAGGCACAGTGGTCAGTTTTTATCATTTTTATGCCTTTTGCATATAAATAAATAAATAAAAAAACAATGAATAATAATAAATAAATAAAATATTAATTTCTTTGCATAATTGAAAAATGAATAATAATATACACGGGCATTCGAACCTACGACCATAGAATTTCTATCGACCTCTTACCGCTACGCCAACTCACGTTCCGTATGTAGATCGAATTAAGTTATTCAGTAAAGGTAAATTACATACTGATTTGTAAATTTCTAAACATCATACCAACAAAAACATAAGTAACTTCCTGATAAGATTCCTATAGTATATATATGAATATATAAATAATTGAATAAAATATAATTTACATTTTCAATATCTATTGAAATTAATTTGTTTCATAAAAATGTCTTAGGTTTTCGCTATTATTAAGTATATACGTATTATAACAAAATAAAATGTTATCGGATCAATTCCCGTATTTTAAATTTTAATAATATTAAAATCAAATTAATAAGTTGGCCTACTGCCTACAGACGCGCTTGCGTACTCTGTGACACTTGGCCTGTAGTTATGAGTTCACGCCGGCGACGTGAGCGCACAGCTCGCTTTGCGGGAGGGGTGGTAGCGTTAAATGCCTACTTCGCCCGGACAGCCTGGCCTTTAAAAGGGCTGAATACAACCGATTTCGGCCATGGCGGCCAATTTTATGGAAACTAGCCGTGAGCGGCGCATTAGTCGTCACATACTAGTGCATTCTAACAACTGATGTTAGAGTGCACCACTACGCGCGTAAACAAAGTTGCACTCTCCATTCCTTTCATTCACTCTAAAATTCCAATGGGACAACAAATCGATACGATCATACGACAGGTAAGAGATCAGGCGCTGGGCCGAGGCGATTAAAACATCACCTCGAACTCTGGACGGCTACTGAGAATTTTTTGACAAAAAATCCCTTCACTTTACCTGACTCAACCATGAACTCGAACCAAAAACCTCTGGATCTACAGCCGTACATACTAGTCATTAGGCCAACGAGGCTACCATATACTAAGCTCATTTTATTGTTATTGGCACTATACGAAACCCCAAACAACTTCCTCCGTCTGCCCCCAATTTGTACCTTCCAGACTTTTATAGGTAGAGAAGGATAAAGGCGATTTTCTTTTTCCGGGTGAATAACAAAATAAGTAAAAGTTGAATTAGTAGGTAGAAAAAAGTTGGGATATAAATATGTTTTCGACGACACGTTTGGCTCAGTTTGTAGTGACCGTACTTGCTGTGCCAGAGGTCGCGGGTTCGAGTCCCGCTGGGGGCATTCATTTATGAGCACGAATGTTTGTACTCCAGTCATGGGTGTTTATATTTATAGTATGTATGTATTTAAAGTTATATATGTGTAGTGTATCAACTATCTGGTATCCATAACACAAGTCTCGTAGCTTACCATGGAACTAGATGGTGCTGTGTGTCAATGTCCCAACAACAACAACAACTTATGTTTTTGGTATAAATGTATGTCGTAAGATGATTCGATAATTTGAATTTTCGCAAAAACCCTACGAATATTTCGAAAACACGGATAATAAGACAATAGTGAAAACATTTCTCAATCTTACTTAAAAAAGATAGGCTTTTTGCAAAAACCGAGTCGCTCTCGTTCTAGTTGTTAATAGCCCTCGCCAGCCGCTGCCGTGGCGCGCTGGCTTCGCTCGTTCGGCTATAGTACGCTGTGGTCACTGTTCTAACCTTTTTTTTAACGTTAAGAAATGCATTTAGGCACGAATTGTGGAACTCACCGGTAAAGCCAGTACTACCACTAAAACTCAACGAAACCTCCACCGTCTTAATGGGGCGTCGTAGGATCGCTTATGCATTCAACTACGACCACAACAACTTTCGGGTTGCTCCACAGTCTACTCTGCTATCAGAGGAGTACCAGAAGCAACCTGCACAGCACACTACCCACCGAGATGAACCGCCTCCTAGTGCGTTTCTTGGCTTCTGGCAATAGAGAGATCTATTAGAGAAATATTGAGAAATGTTTTCATCATTATCTAATTATCCGTGTTTTCGAAATATCCCTAGGGTACCTAATCATCGCGAAATTCAATTTATGAAATCATCCTACGACATATATATATATATATATATATATATATATATATATATATATATATATATATATAATATTATAGAGAAAATAGATCACGTTAATACACTTAATACAAAGTTCCATTAGTGCTTAAGATACATGCAAATATGTAGACATTTGACCGTCACACCAGGTTGGAAAGTTTCACTTTCGCTTTATAAATCTTGTGCCAAAAGGATGTTTACCACAATTTTAAATATTTTTACGGTAATGCTAAAAATAAAATAGGTACCTATTTTGATTAGATTTTGTTCATAAGCCTAAAATTTCTAAGAGGCCATGATGTTTTAAGTATGTTATAAAAGAAAGATATACTTAATTAAATTACATTTGTATTAGGTATAAATGATATAGTTTTCATCAGTCAATAGATTAATAGTGGGGTGTTTCTTTCACTCAAATCACGTTCGTGTCCGTGCGAATGATGGCGGAACATCTCAGTGTGTGTCAGTTTGTGCGCGCGCGACAACTTCAAAGAAGAGCGAGCGATGCGAAGGCTGTGCAAATTCTGAATTCGAAGTTTGATTTTTTTTATTTTTTTTTTGTTTTAAACCAGCCAGGATGTGGAAGTGCTTTCTTTTCTTTGTGTTAATGGCTGTAACTTTCACTCATTCTCAGGTTTGTGATTTATTACTCCTTTTTCTTTGTTTGTTCAAGCATATTTTTTTTTATTTCAACTCGAAAATATTAATCGATGTTAAGTGTTATTATTACTTTCTCAAACATTTCAAATTTCATTTTTTTATACACCACGTAGTACATTAGTTGGTACTTGGTAGGTGCCGATTACATTAAATAAGTTATTAGTAATACTAATTGTACCTAGAAGTTAGAGTTATTAGTAATACTGATAACTTTTTTAATGGAATTATAATATTTTTTTAGTAAGTTGTAGTTGTGCTAATAAAAATAATTTAAAGTAAAAAATTAAATGTCTAAAATATATATTTAAGCTAAATCTTGCTACTATACCTTATATCGTACAACATCATATTATGTAGGAAATGAAAATACTCAATATTTTTAACTAAATGATAAGTTTTTTCTAGGTACAGGGAGAAGCGTTACGTGAAAAACGTGGCGTATTTACAAAAAATTTCTTTGGCGGTGTTTGGGGACATCGACCACCTTTGCTCGAAGCGAACCAGCCCAAGACCACGTGCAGTTGTAGTAAGTTTAGACACCCTTTCATTTTGTTAATGGGCCACTGCTATAAATTGGCGAAGATAACTAATATTAAATTTTATATATGTATATTAATTTTTATTATTATGGCTTAAGAAAATAATTTTAAATAGCGATATTGCAATTTGCAATCTACATATATTAGACTGACCAAAAAGTTTACGTTTTTCTTTGTTGACTTTCAAGTTTAACACTTTTTGCTTTAATAATTCGTAGCGAATTCTGCGCAGGATCCATTGCTACTTACTAAAATCAACTGATACGAGATAGACTATAAATATTTAAATTTTTAAATAAGAGTAAGGTTTTTGTGAGTTATTGACAGTAATCTGTTAATATTTAATTCTATACATTTAACGTTCATTTATTTTATTAGAGTTGTTTAGATTTAACAGGTTTTCAAAATTGGACATGATTTGAGCATGCTGCATATATTATTATAGTATTCGTGTTACTCAAAGTGTCATATTTTATTTGTAAGTTTTGACTAAATCAATTATCTCGAATGCTTAACTTTCCATTTAAATTTTTTAAAGTAGTATTTTTCGCAAATTATTGATTTTACATATTTATGTTTTATTCTATATCTAATTTTTACATTGATATAAGATGACTAAGAGTTATTTTAAAAATATTTCTTCGAAGATATTTATATATCATATCATTACACGATTTCAGAGTGTGGCGAAAGAAATGAAGTATCCCGAATAGTAGGTGGCGAGGAAGCAGGCATCAATGAGTTTCCCTGGATGGCTAAACTGTCATATTTCAAAAGATTCTATTGCGGAGGCATGTTGATCAACGATAGATACGTGCTTACTGCTGCTCATTGTGTTAAAGGGTAAATATAGTTTTTATTTTAAAACGGTAAAATAAACTTTATATTGAATAGTTTCAAAAGGACTTTTTGGCATGTAAAATGTTATATTTTTTGTAAAAATATTAATTTGTAAAGCATGGCTCGTTAAGACTTACTTTGTAGAGTTCTAATATATGTATAATATTGCTTGAAAAAAAGAGTCTCACTTTGATAAGTTTTGACTTAATTAAATTGTAAAGACTCTACTTTTTGAGTTTTGGATATTGAAACTAATCAGAGTTATTTGCTTTAAGGTGGTGTAAATAATACAAGAATGATTTCGCGTTCATATCTCTACAGTGTCTATTTTTCCTTATTGTAAATGTTCTCATATACAGGGTTTTGTTTGTTTTAAAACGTTGCTATGGTAAACAAAATTACCTATACTATCTCCCATTTTATTCATTCATTCATTAATTGGCCTTTTTGACACTGTTTATATTAAAAGCTAGTACCTGGGCGACCGAGCTTCGCTCGGAGTTTTTGGCTGGAAGTACAATATTCTTTAAAAAATCTCGTACACCTATGATTGTCTTAAATCTTGCGCCTTATCCGCTTGACCACGATGATTATTATGCCCGAGCGTGCCAAATTAGCGACCATATTTTACGTGAAAAAGAAAACTCCATGAAAACTCGAAAACACGCGTTTTCCCAGACATGAGACTAATCTAGATCGATTTTTCGCCTCCGAAAGCCCCCACATAACAAATTTCAGCGAAATCGTCAGAGCTGTTTTCGATATCGCTGGTATAAATAAATCAATACAGATAAATAAAATTGGAGTGTCTGTTTGTAATATTAAAATAACCGCTTTATACTAAATGCATATGGATGTATACACGGTGCATATACCAAAACAACATTTTTTACAATTTTTGTCTGTCTGTCTGTCTGTCGTCTATTTGTTCCGGCTAATCTCCGAAGCGGCTGGACCGATTTTGACGGGACGTTTACTGGCAGATAGCTGATGTTATAAGGAGTAACTTAGGCTACTTTTATTTTAGAAAAAGAATTAGGGTTCCGCGAAAAATAAATAAAACCCATGAAATAGTGAACAAAATCCGCGTACAGCATACGCACCCGAGCAAAACGATGGTAAATCGCTATATAATTTGAATGAATATCTTAGGAGTAGCAAGCTACTATTTATGTATACCTAAACACAGCTAACCGTGAAAACATACCTAGGGACAAACGCGAGCGAAGCGAGCGTGAGTCGCTAGTAAAGAAATAAAGATATAAAGATATAAATATACAAGAATTGCTCGTTTAAATATATTAGATTTTGATTTGACTAAAAATTTATAAATGATCTTCTTTTTGGTCACAGCACGAATTGCTGCATATAAGTGATTTAGTTCCAAAAACTTGCTTAAATGTAAAATCTTTCAACATTGTATACCTACACATGTGTACATATAATTTAAATAAATAGGTATACATGTTGTAGGTATAATAATAATAAATTATTCATAATACTTAGTTGTTTTAATACCTAAGGAGTCAATTTTTTTATAAATAATATGGTAATAATTTGAATTTAAAGGTTTACTTTTGCTTTATTTGCTTCTACTTAAAGATTCATGTTTTTAAGTAATTTTCCTAAATGGATTCGTCGAAAATAAATGCTTAGTTCATAACACCGAGAGGTACTTATTACATTTTAAGTGATTTGCGTGTATGTTGAGTGTTAATTTCTCTGCTACCTACTAGTAAAACAATTTTATAGCCCTTGTAGATAGAAATCTTTATATAGTATTTGACGCCATAAAATACACATGTTTAGATTGAAACAACAGTTTCACGTGTTACCTTAGTCATTCAAAACCTGAGCATTTTAGTAAGTGATTTTAAATTATTAGTATTAAACTTGAGCGGATATTGACTTGCCATTTAAACCTCGTATTGGTTCGCATTTATTTGGAAGGCAATTTGTTGAAAAAGACAGAAAACATCAATGCTAAGGTATCCAAGAAATAATTCAATATACATCAAGGCTAATCGATATGTAACGAGAGATTAAGAACTTTATAAAATATCAAATGTGCGAAGCTATTGACTATATAGGTTAATGACTAAAAAATTACGTAGCTGCTCAAAAACAAAGTCCATTTAATGTCAAAAATAATAGTATATCAATACACTTTATTATCAAAGTGATATTTCCAATCATACCTAATATGTAAATCGAGGAGACGTAGAGGACGTTAGATGAGATCTTATTATTGAGTCACTTTATTTTGATGAAAATGTTAATGCGTCTCAAATTTGCAGATGAGATCGTATATCATCTAAATACAAGACCGATAACCTGAGAATGGCCAAAACATGCCTAAAATAAGTTCTTGGACCGAATTTGTGAATTCCAATCAGTATCAGTGCGTTCACCTTTAAACCGGCCGGAGGCAGGCTCCAAACTTAGGGTTCAATATCCTCTATAAATGTCCACTTTAGAATCGTTTGTGCGTTTTCATTATTTTTTGTTTGTCTTGGATAATTGTTTATTTTATGAAGCAAAACTAAACTAAATGCTAACGTGAAAAATAAAATAATACTTATATAGTAATTTAAGTAATTACGGTTAAACGATGTACAAAGTAGTCCCGAGACGTTAGCCGCGCTCTTAACTGCAATCAGTGAAAGCGTAGATGAGGAGGTATTAATGGTATTCATGTCCAAAATATATTTTGTGTCACTTTCGCTCAATGCTGACACAAATATGGTATTGTTATTACATTGTACTAGTAATGCGTAATGACTTGTCCCACTTGATTAAGTACGTATGCACTCATTATTATGGTTTTTTACGTTCTGCATGAAATAAATATTTGGAAATGTATGAACTTTTTTTTGCCTATGGCTGTTTTCATGAAAATTTTCTAGTGTTAAATTTTCTAGTATTAAATTTTCTAGTGTTAGGGCCACAACTAACTTAACATAGCCCCCGTTTTCTATGAGAGTAAGTAGAAGGGAGAACTCAAAGTGGGTTAAACGACGTTTTTAACTAGTAAAGTTAAAATATCCTAAAAGCAGTTAAAGTATTTTTAAGCAAATTACTCTCGCAAATTTTCTATTTAACGCAATATTTTCAAAAAATATTGTGCAATTTTGTCCCACTATAGAATAGGTACCAATTACAATATCTTTTACAATCTTTTTACTTACGAGTATTTACGTACACTACCTATATCTATAGATTTGACTTTTTTAATATTATTAATTTTCGTATAGCTCGGTATATTCATATTAGCTTTTACATGCGGCACTTCTCTTGTAGTAAACATTCCGCTTTTAAAGTTCATACCGCGATGTTAGAAAATCTAACCTTTCTCAATAAATAAGCTACATAATGCAAAAAAAACTTATCAAACAGTACTGGTATTTCCAGAGATAACCGCTACCGTTATTGAAAACTGCATTAATAGGTCTAAAAAAATTGTGATTTTTTAAAATATTAAATGTTAAATCCGAATACAAAAAAAAATAAAGTATTTGCTATCACGCATTTAATTATATTTGTGTATTCTTTCAGATTTATGTGGTTCATGATAAAAGTAACGTTCGGAGAGCACAATCGGTGTAACGCCACGCAACGACCGGAGACTCGATTTGTTATTCGGGCTATCCCTAATAAATTCAGCCTTACCAATTTTGACAATGACATTGCCTTGCTTCGTCTCAATGAAAGAGTGCCCATGAGCATTGCTATAAAACCCATATGCTTGCCTACCGATGCCAGTAAGTGTTCATAATAATATTATTTCTTAGATTTACGCGGTGCCATTTTTCTATTTCTTCTAATTTATTGTATAATTTTGTGGCTAAACACTGCCTGTAACAACTATATGTATAATAAGTTGGGAGATGTCTAAAACCTTAGTCTCCCCCGCAACCATGTATGCTGTAAAGCATTCGAAACGTCGGGAACAAAAATATAAAATAAAATGAAATGAAATTCGTGCTTTATGGTAACAAAAGATTAGATTTAGAATTAGACAATAGACATAAAGGCTTTCCTCGCGAGTATTAATTTAGTGATGTTTATTTGGTGCCAGCCCATTTATTTACCAGATTTTAGTGGAGTATTTACTTAAGTTCTATTTGTGAAGTTCTGTTTGTTGTTAGGCAAGTTTTTAAGTAAATTCTTATTTCAATTTTTTTTTGAAGTATAACTATTATCTGAAGTAGAAAAACAAAAATCTTACTTAAGTATTTAAGCACTATATTTAAAAAAAAACTCTAGTTTTCAAGCTGATGTAAAATATAAATATAAGTCAGGTACAGTCACTTAAACTGAATACTTAGTTCCAATACTAGTTTATTTTATCGGTAAATAAAATTCTTCCTATTTTCTATACCTACATATATAATTTTCTTGTTAGTTTAGTCGCTAGCTGTATGGCTATAGATCATCAGGTCCTGGGTTCGAGTTCCAGGCCTAAATTGTTACTGGATATTTTTGCCACTAGACATCATACTATTCTAGCTGTCACGAAATCTTCGGTTGCAGTCCAGAGTTGGGAAGTTGCTGTTAATATGTCTCTTGTTAATATGTTAAATTATGTCTCTCGTAGTTGGCTGGTCTCAATGAGGTTGGCCGTCGTAACCAAAATCGATTAAGAGGACGTAATTATATTATTATTTGTTATTAGTTTCTGTATGTTTAATGTTTATGTAATAGGGTGTAGACGCGTAGTAGTAGTGTGTTATAGTATGTAAATGACCTAATAATCTGATTATAATAAATATATTTAAAATTATATTACAATACATTCTTAGTCTTCACTAATATTTTCACATGTACCTACAAGTTTGGTATAACAATGAAATTAATTTTGTTACCAGATAACTTATATATCGGGGTGAAGGCAGTTGCATCAGGTTGGGGCACTCTCACCGAAGAGGGTAAGGTTTCTTGTACACTACAAGAGGTAGAAGTTCCTGTTATAACCAATGAAGAATGTAAAAGCACGAAGTATTCGTCGAATATGATTACTGATAATATGCTGTGTGCTGGGTACCCTAAGATTGGACAAAAAGATTCTTGCCAGGTAATTTTTCAGTGTGTTTCAGTTACATTCGTTATTCATATTTTCCTGAAAATAAAAACTATAATTTTATACAGTTTAATTAATTTTAATATAAAATTAATATCTTATATATTTAAACGAGCAATTACAATCTAGTATTAAATCTATTATCGTATTTATTATTTTTTTATTCTTTCTTATTACGTTTTAGAAAAAAAATACATGAACTTACGTACGTAGCTATTTATTTATTGTATCATTCTGTTTTAGAACTTATATATAGATTATTTATTAGAATTCACGAAGTAATACCAATTACTAAGTTAAGTATATTTATAAAAAAAACGTGGATCATAAGAAGTTATACTTCTGTGTGCACATAAGAAGTTATACTTCTTTGGCGTAACAGAATTTTTTTTTTAAAGTTTTCATCTTGTATGTCACAACACTCTGTTTGTAAAAGGAATGATAAATTAATAAAATAATTAAATAAGGCATATTAGGCATATTACAATCATAAATTTATAGAATATCTTTTAAGGAAAGAATATAATCATTACCATGGTAACAAACATTTGTCGGCTAATGTCGGTGGGTTTGCGCATCGTGAAATTTCATTCTCTTTATTTTTTCCAAATGTCCCAAAAGAAGTATAACTTCAAAAATAGTGCTTGTAATTTTAAATGTATATAAAATGCTTATTGCATCTATAGAGCCTAAAATTGATATTATTGAGTCAAATCACATTCTATGTAAATGAAATTTGTTCACGATCAAAAATCGTCACAGAATACGTAATTTCAAATAATCTGGAGAACATTAATTACAGGGTGACAGCGGCGGGCCGCTCATCACTGAGAGAAAGCACGACAAGCGCTACGAGCTAATAGGTAATGCATATTGATGTTTGCAAATCCTATGTGTACTGCCCAATGCACTTAAAACACCTTTCACTCGCCTATACAATATACAACGGATGGGCTAATGTTTTCTCAAACAAGATAAATTTATGACTGATTGCTTCCTAGATTTATAAAAGAAAGATATGGCATGAAATGCATGTGTCTGCTAATATCTTATTAACGGTATTTCATCCGACGCTATAAACACACATTAAAGACGGTTAAAAATATATAAATCCATGGATATAAGTATTTGAATGGATTAATTATAATCTTCACTATAAGTGCAAAAATGTGTTTGTATATCCTCCATGAGTGTAAACTCAGAGATAGAGCGAACGATTGACTTGATTTTTTGTATATGGTAGTTTTATTTTCAAAACTTAGCAGAAAGTATATTATGTCATTTGTCTAAATCATTGTTCTCAAAGATTAAGTTGAGTTGGCAAAATTGTACCAAAACTTATAAGAGACATATTATCGTCTGGATATTAAGCACTTTTTACTTATTTTATATGTTCATTAATTGTTATTAATACATTTTCTAATTTCTAGGAGTGGTTTCATGGGGTAATGGGTGCGCTAGAGTGGGCTACCCGGGAGTGTACACGAGGGTCACCAACTACCTGGATTGGATAAAAGATAATACAAAAGACTCGTGTTACTGCACCGAATAATCTTTTGCTCATTATTAAAAGTATTTTTTTATATGTATGGGAAAAGTAACCATATAAATATTGTAAACAATAAAATATATTCGAAAAAATATCAAGTTATAAATATTTGTTGGATTTTATCAGTGCTACATCATTACTTCTATACAAGTTAGACAATAACACAATTTTGTATAAAAATATTAATTAATTATATATTATTAGGGTAAGTCTGGGAGAGACGCCTATAAGGGAGAGATGCCTACTAAATTTAAAAATTCAAATTAAAATTTTGCGTGTTCCGGAACGCATCCATAATACGTCAGTCGAAAGTTAATGTCAGCGTGGAAGTTTTTACACAAATATATATTGCTTTGAATTAATGTTTTGGTGTTAATTTGTAAAATAAGATAAGTGTAGTTAATATATACGTTAGAATATAATCTTTGAGATAGTTTGCTCTAATTTCTCTTTCCTAAATTCGTCAGTTAAATAGTAAATAAATTGTTTTATAATCTAACATTGTGATCTTGTTTTGTTAACAATCCACCATTTTGTATTGTAAATGTTTTAGGGTGTGTTCAGAGTCGATAGGCATCTCTCCCTAATAATCGAGAGAGATGCCGAATGATATTGAAGGGACAGAATTGACAGCAGTAGAACGTTAAAAAGGGTTGAATACATACAGTTCAGCCGGGCGCGAAGCCAAGAAACTTTGGTGTGGGTTGTTCCTGGTTCTTCTCTGACGGCAGAGTAGACTGTGGGAACAACTTCATGGTTGTTGTAGTCTGATTCGGTAGACCTGCCGTCGGGGTGCCCCATTAAGACGGTGGAGGTTTTGTTGGGTTTCAGTGGTTAGTTAGTACTGGATTTTCTTGCCGGTGAGTCCCACGTGACCACCTGTACGTCTACAGGTAGTATGTGTAAATGCGTAAAAAAAGGATATTTGCTTCACTATGCAAATTACAAGTATAAATTGCCCTCACACTTATGTATGTAGAATATTATAACGCCACTAAGAAGAAATGCGACGGATAACAGTGTGTTTATTGTGGTTTCATGAAACTGCTGGGAAGACTCAGCGGAATGCCTAAAGTGTAACGTCTGATTATGTACTAATTATTTGTGGGCATATAGCCCTGACATCTATAGGCAACTAACCCATATGTCTGGATGAGATGCCTATTTGCCATTATAAAAAAAAAAAACTAAAATATATTGCACGATAGTTCCAAATTTAATCTGAATGGCATAAATAGTGATTTAAATAAATTATGCATATTTAATGTAGTATCTTACATATATAATTAATATTGATCTTTTTTTTTGAGTTATAAGCAACTCTCCCTGACTTACCATATCTGCAATATAACGACATGCAATTAGTTGATTAATTTTAGACATCGTCACCAATTTACAAAATCTAAACTGTTTCTAATATTACTTCGTATTTGGACGTAAATTTGCCATACATAAATATTATTAGCAAGTCATTGAACTCGTGTATATAATCAAATGCGTAATACTATTGATTTAGTGATATTATTCTAGAAGATGACTACTTTGGACAGCTTATGTAAATGAAAAAATCACAGCTACGTAAGAATATTATTAAGTTAAATAACAGCAAATATCTTTTCAAATTGTACCAAAAATATATATATAAATAGAATGCGATAAGATATTTATTTCATTTTGGATTATTAATATTTATTAGGAATATACGTAATAATGCCATAATAATTAAGCTTAGATTTAAGTTTGACCGTGGAATGTAAAATTATATAAATAAAGTACCTCATTTATTGTTTTATTTCCATTCTAAAGGTTGTTCTTGATTGAATTCAAGTTTTATTGCAATATTTTGAGAGTCAAATGATTATTAGCATGCCATAATAAAAAGATAAGTTTAGGTCGCTATCAAAAAGTTATAATAAGTTTTATGGTTATATAATAGAAGTTGTTTGTGGCTTTTAGCATACAAATAAACAGCTCAGTTCAGCTGTGACATTTTTAATAACTTAGTTCATGTTAAGTATTTACTTTATATTAAACAAGTAGAGTTTTATAATGAGTAACTAGTTAGAGTTATCTGGCAGCTTCTTACTTGTATCTATATGTTTGTTTTTCCTACTAAGTCTCCGAAATAGATATTTAATTTTAGGTTATGAAACTGTTAACGTTGGAACATATGTGAACGTAGTATATATATTTACTTTTGTTATTTTCGTATGCACAATATCATGGAATAAAGTTCACGGGCTCGAATATGTAAATGTTTTTTTTATATTATTTTAAGTAATACTGGTTAAAAATATTTTAATGAAATAAACATAATAAAAATAGTTTGGCGTTTTGTAGTTCTTGAAGGAATCCTTCATATGAAATTCGTTTTAGCTGTGGCAGTGATACAAGGTCTATAATAATAACTCTATCTAAATATAGCATTTACAAATCAAAAAAGAGCAGGTTTTTAATTTTTTTGGTGCAGTAATAATATATCTCACTAACAGAACCCGCAGCTTCGCCTGCGATCAAACTACGAAAAAAAACTTTTTCACAATACATACTTTATTATTTGCAAAAATAAGTTCGTGTTTCATATTGTTTCTTAAAGAATGGAAAAACAAATTTAATTTTAGGGATCGTAACTAAAATATCCATCATTTTAAAACATGTTAAACGTAGGTATATTCTGTAAATGAATTTTCATTTTAGGTTTTTAGCAAGCTCCACTGCCTCTATTTTTTGCACATTTTTCTACTCCATCTTTCAAAAGTAACAGTAAGAGAGTACAATGATATAACTCGCTTACAATGTTTACGACTTTAGAATCATGTAACTCGGCTAATATGGGCTTTTTAACTAACATACTAACAGGCTAACATCTATGTTATTGTTAAAAACATCATGTGTACATCCATACTTTTAAGTTATATATATATATATAAAGTAAAACTCTTATTTTGCTATAGCTTTTTGCTCGCGACTACGCTCGCGTGAAATTAAAAATTTGCTCAGTTTTAATTTACATTGAATTTATATGTTTTTATATAGAATTTTTAATATTATGTATTCTTATTTCTTGGTGGATGTTCTGTCTAGTTCTGGGTTCTTTTAAAATGTCCCTGTGAGAAGCAATCCTCTCTTAAGTCTATGCTTGCTACTTTTAATGACTGGCCCTGAGATATATTAATGGGCATTGTAAAGCAAACTTTAAGGAGGAATTACAATAGATTAAATTCAAACGCGTAGTCAGAGGTTATCAGTAGTATTCGAGGTATGAATACTGATTCCCCCCGAGCAGATCCAGCACAGTGGCCGCTGGCCGCTGTAATGTTTAATGAATTACTCACAGTCTAATTCCGTTACATGACATAGGTGACTTTTTCATTATAGATGTGCTAACCTTTAGAAGGAGGATATAGATAGCAGGGTATTCTCTAGCTAGGTTTTCTCTCTCGCGCTCTAGGTCTGTTATAGTTGTTATTGCAGTGGCCAGCCGAGAAGTTATACATAATCTTTCGGATCATAAACAATTTTTCCCCATATAAACAGCACAACCCCCTTTTACCCCTTTAAGGGATGAATTTTGATTTAAAAAATAATGTTTGTATCGTTTTATTTTTCATTTGAAAGGTTAATACCACTTTCCGTGCATTAATTATAGAGTTTCATATAAAATTTCATCTTCCATATTCCGTGAATTTCACGTTAAGAATAACAGAATTTCATACAATCTTTTATCCCCTATTTCTTAGCGGATGCCTACATTATTTAAGGAATACGTCCTCCAAATTTCACGTTTTTATGACCAGCGATTTAGGCTGTGCGTTGATCGATCAGTCAGTCAGAATCATTTTGTGTATATCTAGATAAAAACTAGTAAATTGAAAATTTAAAAATAAATTAAAACGTATACGTTAATAATTTTACGCAGTTAGGTTTTACGTATTCATTTTTAAGCTTTTTGTTTATATTTTACTTTTCAGCTTAAGAGGCCTATTACATTTTCACTGTAATTTTTGAATTTAATGCCCATTTTTGACGTTGAAACTTTTTGACAATTTTGACTTATTGTATGGTGGAGAATAATCTATACATATAATAAAATTCTAAGTAAGCTGAATCTGTACATTAAACATTTTTTGGAAAATCTTATTGAAATAGACATTATTATCGATGCAGAGGCCGAATCTATAGTTTTTAGAATTTTTGTCTGTCTGTCTGTCTGTTACCGCATCACAGAAAAACCACTGGAGGGATTTTGATGAAATTTGGTATGATGATAGCTATCTGGGTCAACATATAGGATACTTTTTATTGCGGGAGATTATCTCATTCTTACGGGAGTACACGTTATAACATAACTCAAAAAATATTTATGATCAGAATTTCTTGAAACTTGGTATTAATGATCTTTAATACAATTAAATAAATACGTGTTTTAGCGTTTTTTGAAATTCATCCCATAAGGAGATAAAACAAGGGATGAAAATTTATATGAAACCTACCTTTTTAAAGATTTTTTGTTGTAGTTTTAGCGCGAGCGAAGCCGCGGGTTTTGCCAGTTATTAATAAAGTTCATAGTGGCTTCGCAAATTTTCATTATTAGTTGAAATAAAGTCAAAATTCCGAAGCAAGTTATTTAATAAAATGCGCGTCGACACTTTTTCAAGCTCATGGATTGAAATACTATACTAAGCAAAGGAATCTGTCTCGTATATAGTATAGTCGTATAGTGGTTGAGTTTATAGCGGCCTCGGAATTTCAAAATATGTATTGGATTTCTACAAAAAAAATCTTTTTCAAAATCTTAAAAACTAATAAAAACGTTCAGAATTAGCTGTAAATATATCCTTACAACATTAATATTATTAAGTAAAATTTAAACCAGAATACACGTCAGTTCAAAAGAAACGTAATAACATACTTTTTAAAAAAAATAATCTATACTATAATAAAGCAATAAATCTGTACATGAAATATTTAAAAAAAATTACTGTAACGTATTATGTATAAAATATAGACCCCAAAACAATAGTTATAAATTTTTTTGTCTGTTTGTCTGTTTGTCTCTTTGTCTGTGCGCGTTTCACGCAAAAAGTAATGAACCAATTTCAACGAAATTTTGTAAAGTGATAACTTATTATTCGGGTCAACATTTAGGATACCTTTTACTTCATGAAAATCTTTCTTACCCACGGGAAATTGCATTGCTCTTTAGAAATCTTCCGCTGGCTAAACTTTATGACATACATCAAAACAATGTACTAAAAAATTGTAGGTCTCGAAAAGGCCAACAGAAAAATGTGCAGTACATGTCTATGCTATACTATGTCTACAGTATATGTCTATCTCTTAAGGTACACTCGCCATATCTATTCTTATCTTTACCTATAATAAAACTAACTTAAGTCAAATCGATGTGCGCGTTTCACGCGAAAAGTACTGAACCGATTTTAACTAAATTTTGTATGGTGATAGCTTATCACTCAGGTCAACATTTAAGATACCTTTTACTACAGGCACATTTTTCGTGCCCGCGGGATAATGCAATGACTGGTTCTATCGAGTCGTTCTTTGAAATTTATATGACTAACGCTAGCTAAACCTTAAGAGGTACATCAAAACAATGTACTAGAAAATTGTAGGTCTTAAAAAGTTATACAAACAATGTCGCAATAGTTTATGTCTATCTCCTAAGGAAGATTGGATGGGGAATCAATCATATGCTAATCATAATATCTAATCATATATAAATTTATAATACCTACCTACTTTAGTCCTTATCTGTGCTTTCGAGCTAAGATTAAGGTCAAGAGTAAGCCCATTTCTAATAATAAAAAAACATATTATGTATGTACATTGTACATATATAGTCTATGCTATACTACCCGTCAAAACGTACCTATTAAACGTATTATAAAACTTTACATAGAAGTAATTACAACTGCAGAAAATGCCAAAAACAGCGATGCGTCGGCAGCTCAAGCTCAATACCATACAACTCCGTACATTTTGTGATAGGCCTCTTAATGACGCATAGCTAGTTTTCAACGTCAACACGGATTGTCCAATTTTACTTGTGTTGTTTTGTGAATTTTAAAAACTATTTAATGTTAAGTATAAATTTCTCAGAAATAAGATATTTTCCCGCAGTAAAAAGTTTCCTATATGTTGACCCGCATATTCAGCTATCGTCACATTAAATTTAATTAAAATCTATTCAATACCATGTCTTGTGATACGTTCCCAGACAGACAAAAAAATTAAAAACTATATATTTGGCCTCTATAATATAATAATGACTCCTTCAATAAGAATTTGCAAAAAATGTTTAATGTACAGATTCGACTCAGTTAGTTACAATTTTATTATATATATAGATAATTATTACTAGTTTCGACTATCATACATATACATATATATATATATATATATATATATATATATATATATATATATATATATATATATATATATATATATATATATATATATATAAGAAAATTAGAGGTTCTTTCGTCAAAGTTACATAAGTACTTCGTAACTTTTTGAGTGAGCATAGCTTAAAAAATAAGACATGTGAGAATCTAAGTCGCACACCGAGTTACACCAAAATAAGTTAAACATGCTAATCTACATATATCTATACCAATATTATAAATGTCAAAGTTTGTGAGTATGGATGTATGGATGTTTGTTACCCTTTACGCCAGAACGGCCGAACGGATCTGGATGAAATTTGGTACAGAGATAAATTAAAGTCTGGAATAACACATAAACTACTTTTATCCCGGAAAATTTTACGGTTCCCGGGGGATAGGTTTGTTTTTGTTTTCCTAGAGGCGAACCCGAGCGAAGCGAGCCGCTAGTAGTATATAAAAAAATATGATGTAACTATGAATTTACGGTTTTAGGATTTTCCCCTTACTGGTGCTATATGACATTCGTTCATGTCAAATTTCATGATTCTAGGTCAACGGAAAGTACCGTACAGGTTTTCATTCTCTTGAGTGTCAAAATATGCGGCATAAACAGCTGTATCTTCTGATTGCGTTTACTTAGAAGTTTGATTTTTTCACAGCTCCAAGGGATTGTAGACTTGAGAATTTTATTTTAATTTTAATTTGATACCTTCATGCATTCCTGGAAAAGAAGATCTTGACAGACAGATAGACAGACGGACCGGGAAGTAATCATATAAGGATTTCTTTTTCCTTTTGAGGTACGGAACCCTAAAAACTATATAAATATGACTAAAATGGATTCAAAGTTTTCTTCTCACGTATAATATATAGACTAATTGAATAATTAATGTTTAAACTAATAGGTAATTTAATAAAATTTTCATCACACTGGATATTGATTTTCACTGAATATAAATTTATTCTATTACTAGAGGCTCATCCTCGCTTCGCTCGGGTTCGCCTCTAGACAAACAAAAACAAATATATCCCACGAATACCGTACATTTTTCCGGGATAAAAACTGGTTTATTTGTTATTCTGATGTATGAACTATATTATTGTAAAGTTTCATTAAAATCCAATCAGTAGTGTACTAAGCTGTAAAAGTTACTATAGTTTTTTAACTATCCCACGGGAACTCTTTAATTTTCCGGGATGAAAAGTATCTAAGATATTCACCGAGGATATAAGGTACCACCATACACAATTTCATTTAAATCAGTCCAATAGTTTCGGAGTTTAGTCCGTACAAACAGAAAAATAGACAGAGAAATTAAAAAAATAATGAAAAAAATCTGGATTTGTTCTATTTCTCTTCTTACACCTTACCCTAACTCGGTTTATAGAATTTTTTTTCTATGTACAGACATTCGACCTCTACAGTTTTATTATATGTATAGACAAGGAGGAATAATTTGTTTATTTGTATGTAAATAATAATATCTGAACCCACTGAAACGATTTTAAAAATTGTAAAAAGCAATGTCTTCCTGGGTATTACTAGATATTATTTATATTTTCTTGTTTTATATAGGTAGGTTGCAATATTTCTTGATCGTTTTTTCGTGTAAGTTTAAACGGTTTAACAGAATGTTGTTTTTAAAAAGGATATCGATAACTTTACTATCGAATAACAAATTTGTGATCAAGTTTACTAATGGGCTAAACGACATATCCACACTATAAATATAAAGAAAGAAAATCACAAATTGGAGTCAGGAGATTGTGTTCTAATAGTAAAGATTGATATCCAAGTGTTAATAAATGCTAATTAATACATTTTACAATAAAAATTAGTAAAAATAATCACCTATATCCATCATACTTACAGAAAACACTTAATCAAAAATTAATTAATTAATGCTTTATTTGCCATCACTTTTCCAGTCAAAATGTTTATTATTACTATTAAAATTGACATAAAATTATATAAAAAAGAGCAAAAAATTAAAAGTTTTATATAAACATTATCTTCACTTAATATACAAAAGTAAAACTTACAAATTAGGCAGTAAAAAGGCAATAAAATTGTTATCGGCAGTGAATATCGATATTAACAGTTTTAAAGTACACACTAGGTACTACGTACTTGTATGTTATTAACATGTTACAGTGCATTGAATATCCTAATTTTCTCTCGTCTATTACAAAGTCTATAAGATTCAAATTAAAATTTTATTTAGAAGTCCGATCCCTGAGGTCATCGATCCCTGAGGTCATTGCCAAATAACATGTTCGAACATACAGCCATCTATTGACGCTTTAAGACAGTGTTTAAAAGCTCCTTTCGCACTAATATTACGATCTTATTAGTTTTTCTTATAAAAGAGACATAAATTACTGCACACACAGTTTGCAGATTAGATTCGACTGGTTATAGCTGCAATATATTTAGGATTTAGGTAACGCCCGATATTCATAAGAGCGTTGAAATCGAAGGCATGAGTTAGTGTTTCGAATTCTTTGTGTACTAAGCGCGCCCAAGTGTTTCATCACTCATGTGTCTGGAGAATGATAAATAAAATATTTTATTCGAAGGATAACGCAATGTTTGCACGATTGTTTTGTTTTATTTTGTGCGTGACTGTCAGTGCTGGGGATACATTGAGTAAGGTAATTTTTTGTTTTCTGCTCTATATTATTGTTTTTTTTTGTTATTTGAGAATCGATCATAAAATTAGTTAAAAAAATATTTGTTTATTATTTTAATTATATTCTAATGATATTAGCAACTTAAAAAAATAGAGTCACTAAAATACTTATTGTATAATTTGAAATAATTGTCTTTTAAAGATTATTCCAACGATATAAATATTATTATAATAATGTTTTTTTTAATATTTAATTTTTTTACATTTATAGACTTTAATTAGAGTAACTGATGAATATTATGCTTATGGACAACATCCAGGTATTCAGTTGCCGCCATGTAGAGATTGCAGTAAGTACTCGTAATAATAAATAAGAAAGGGGACTACTTTATTTTAAGTCATGCAATTAGATAAAAACTATTATTTAAAAAAAAAGTGAAAAGATGATAATTTGCTTAATTCGTGTAAATAATTATTATTTATGATGATATAGAAATTTTCTATTTGTTATATGTGTAGGTCTCAATGTTCTGGAATCTACACAAATTTTAAGTACTAATGAAAGTTTTAAATAAAACTATCATTACGCATGTATAAATCCGCTAAAAATCCGAAAAGATAGTTTTATTTAAAATGTCAAATATTTGCGTAAATCTAAGAAAGTACCAATGAAAATTTTTTGTCCGGAGATAAAATATATCTTATTGATCTCTATAAAACAGGATTGACGAATGTACATACATATATTGATAAATTCAGACCACTTAGGAATTACGTCTTAAAAATATTTGTACGAGTCAAAAATATCTTTAATATAGTATAAATATTTAAAAACGTGACTTCACATATGATTTTATTATATTACATGCTGGCTCGACAGACGTTGTCCAGTTAATTTTTTTGTTTTTTTCCGTTTTTTCTAATTTTCCGAACAATTATTCCCATAAAAGCCCATATATTTTTTTCTTTGATGGCTTAGAGTAGCGTTAACAGACGCAATACATTCTGCCAGTGTCACGTATTGTGAGGAAGACACGAATGAATGAGTTTGAGCGATAATTTAGAACAGTTTTAACGTGGAATTAAAACTATCAATGGATAATCGCTATTAAGAACGTTTTTCTGAAAGCATATCCATATTAGTCCAGTTTTTCTAAGTGAAACACTTTACAACATTATATAAATAAATATGTATATAGAATAAATATTTTATATAATATATAAAATAACTATATTTTTATAATATCTATCAAGGCTGTGGAGAACGCAACGAAGAGCCCAGAGTGGTGGGTGGCACCGAATCTGAAGTGAATGCATTTCCATGGATAGCTCGTCTTATCTACATGAACTCCTTCGGCTGTGGAGCATCATTAATTAATGACAGATATGTTATTTCAGCTGCACATTGCGTTAAAGGGTAAATAATATAGATGTATTTAGAAAAGTTATTTATTTTCATCATCCATTTGTTTATGGTAGTTCAACATTCAATTACGGCTTTAGCTTTGGCAGAGTCTTGAGAGTGTGTGTCAGAGTGTTTTCTTATATAGAGTTTCGTAAGTGACGAATGATTAATATTTTAACAACTTAAAAAGTCTTCAAATTTTGTTTCCTAGTATACCTATGAAACCCGAAGTTATTTTTATGGTTGCACTGAAAATATCCTTTATCTCAAAAATTACTCAGTGTTTTTTTTTTATAATTTTTATTGAAAGTACAAATTTTACTTTACTACTTTATTTCACTAGCCGCCGAGTAAATTGGCCATGACATACAGACAAACGAACATGTCAAAATTATCACGGTCTTTACCTTTATGCTACGAACCCTTAAAAATCAAACTTACTCGGTTACTGCGTAAAAGGGAGCATCCACATATTAATAAAGAAGGCAATTTCGCATTAATAACATGTACTTTGAACTAACTAATAGAACTTTATCGTTGTAACATTTGAACATTTTAGCGTTTTTCGTTAAAAAATCATTTACAACTTACGAGAATTCAGTACAATTCATCATCAATTAACTCGTTAAAATTTACACTATTTGCTGTTATTAAACAAAAAAAAAAGGTATTTGGCTTTTGTTTCTCACTGAACGCACCTTGTTTGGTGCAAACAGGAAAATCGCGGGATTAAATGAATTTGGAAGGCAATTTATCCATGCATCGTTTAAAGCAAGCTAAAAATAAACAAGCGCCTCCAAGAAGCTTATCTCATCTTTTTAATGTTTCATTTTTAGGGACCTTAGCACTTAATTTATTAAAAGGCGCTAAACAAATGTAATTTGAGTAGTTAATATATCAAGATAGGGTATAAAATTTATATCTCAAGATTAAATTATTTTATACACTATATTTGATTTTTGATTTGACGACACGTTTGGCTCAGTTTGTAGTAACCCTACTTGCTGTGCCAGCGGTCGCCGCTTCGATCCCGCTGGGGGAATTCATTTGTGCGATGAGCACGAATGTTTGTACTCCAGTCATGGGTGTTTATCTTTATACTTACATGTACATTTATAGTTATGTATATATGTGTAGCGTATCAACTATCTGGTATCCATAGCACAGGTCTCGAAGCTTACTAAGGAACTAGACGGTTCTGCGTTAATGTCCTAACATATTTATTTATTTATTTAGGACTAGCAACTCACGCTCGCTTCGCTCGCGTTCGTCCTTAGGTGCGTTTTCACGGTTAGCTATGTTTATACATAAATAGTAGCTTGCTACTTTTAAGATATTCATTTAAATTATATAGCGGTTTACGTTACGTATGTACGTTATTGCGTACGCCGTACGCGAATTTTGTTTATTTTGTGAAAGTTGTTGTATATTTGTTCACAATTTTATGGGTTTTTATTTTTTTGCGGAACCCTGATTCTTTTTCTAAAATAAAAGTAGCCTAAGTTACTCCTTATAACAACAGCTATCTGCCAGTAAAAGTCCCGTCAAAATCGGTCCAGCCGTTTCGGAGATTAGCCGGAACAAACAGACAGACAGAAAAAAATTGTAAAAAATGTTGTTTTGGTATATGTACCGTGTATACATCCATATGCATTTAGTAAAAAGCGGTTATTTTAATATTACAAACAGACACTCCAATTTTATTTATCTGTATAGATTTTTGTCACTGTATTGGTCATCACTCAGGGTTTTACTTGTAATCTATATAAATAAAAATGATAAGTAATAAAATCAAGCAGCATTAAAATTTTAATTAAGTTTGCGTAGACTAATACTACAAACGTAGACTACGGTAGTACAATGCATGTACAATGTATGTTTTTTCTGTAAAATAGAGTAATACTATTTATGTAATATATAAAAATCTCGTGTCACGGTGTTTGTGATCGCACTCCTCCGACAGGCGCGGATCTAGATAGCGGAAATCTATACATATAATAAAATTCTAACTAAGTCGAATCTGTACCTTAAATATTTTTTGGAAAATCTTATTGAAATAGACATTATTATCAATACAGAGGCCAAATCTATAGTTTTTAGAATTTTTGTCTGTCTGTCTGTCTGTCTGTTACCGCATGACAGAAAAACTACTAGATGGATTTTGATAAAATTTAGTATGACTATAGTTGGTTATCTCGGTTAACATATAGGGTACTTTTTACCGCGGGAAAATATCTCATTTCTGAGAAAAAATACAAAAACTGATACTATAGACATTTTAGCAAGGTAACTTACTAAATATGGCAAAAACTATTAAAAAAACGTATCTTTATAAAAAAAAGATTAATAGCGCTATTTCATTCATTATAACTTTTTAAAAAAAAATAAAAACCGACTTCCAGGCACTGAAAAATAAAAAATAAGTAAACGGGGGTTTTCATTTAGAATAGATACTTAATCAGATTTTTTCGAAGTCGGTGCCAGCCAATACAAATCAAAGCACACCGACTTCGAAAATATCTGATTAAGTATCTATTCTAAATGAAAACCCCCGTTTACTTATTTTTTATTTTTCAGTGCCTGGAAGTCGGTTTTTATTTTTTTTTTAAAAGTTATTATTTTTCCATTTTTAGTGTAGACGTATCATCAATACAAATTAATCAAGCCCACACACCAGGTAATTGCTGTAAATCGTTAAGGAGTTCCCTCGACTATCTTTCGGATGCATCATCAGATCGACTCCAAACCTTCATTATATAGTAGTGCTTTAAAATACCTAATGAAAATGTTATCAAACGCACTAGTCGCCGCTACAATTTTCGAAAGTTCCCCTCGATTTCTCTGGGATCCCATCATCAGATCCTGGTTTTCTTATCATGGTACCACTCTTGGGATATCTCCTTTCCAACAAAAAAAGAATTATCAAAATCGGTTCATAAACGACGAAAAAATGCCCGAACAAACATAAAAAAAAAAATATATACGGTCGAATTGAGAACCTCCTCCTTTTTTTGGAAGTCGGTTAAAAATGACTCCAAAAATATTTATGTGTTATTTAGACACTCGACAATAGATGTCGCTATGTGTTTTTAAAGTCCGTAGTTTTAATTCCAAAAAATTTAATGTACATATATTGAACATATTTACATACTTTTCCATGATTTTATTAGAATTACTACTAAATTACCCGCATCTCCGGCCGTGTTCAAAATTAATAACATATTAGGAATATTTTGTTGGCCGAAACAATTTTCAAATGAAAATATTTGTAAATATTTATTGTTTAGTAAATAATGTTAATGTTTGTAAATCTTTTAATGTAAAAACTGCGCAAATGCAAGTCCAACTCCAGCATTATAAGGTTCCGTTTAGCAAAATACTTCATTGTTTTTCTTACTCCTACGTATTTTGCTAAGTTAATACTAAAACAAATACGAATAATACCTACTAACGTTTTCACAATATACTCATTTTATCGACCGTAAAATTAAGTTCGAAACGTATATTCTGCAAGATAATTTTCGATGAAACTATTTTAGAAACTGTTATACCTTAACTTTTTCAGATTTTTGACACCATTTCTTGAAAGGTGAAAGGCTTAAAGGTCGCTAAAATGCTTACGACTTTAAGCATATTAGCCGAAATAATAAAAAGCATTTGCTTAGAATTATTTACTAATTTACCTTAATTATGTACTACTAAAACTCTCACTTTCCCCAACATCTTCTTTTGAAAATCGTTTCGGAATATATTACTAACTAGCGCTAACCCATCACTGTTTCGCGACAAATTAACATTAAGAAAAATTATTATTATGTAATTTAAATAATCAGCTAAATATAAATTAATCAATAGCTGTCTATTAGTAAATAAATGATTAAAATAATTCAGTAGTTTGAGAGTTTACAGCACAAAACTAAACAAACATACAAAACAGAATTATAGATAAACTATAAACGTTATAGCTAAAACAAAAAGCGCAATATTACTAAATCAAATATGAAATTAACGGAGGGACCTTTGTGACATAGTCATTCACTGCCATTATTTACCAAGCATACGATGCGCAATGAAATTATTATATTATGTAAGGTATACTGATATGTAAAACCTAAGAATTTGGTTTTTGGTCATCTGAATGCGGGCGGAGCCGCAGGCAATGCTAGTATACATATAAAAAAACAGAAACTTAGCAAAATATGTACATGAAATATTTTTTTAAAACAATGACTGTAACCGTGTAACATATAGTGTACAGAATATAGAACCCAAAACAAAATTTTTGTGTGTAAGTCTGTGTGTACGAACATCACGCAAAAAATACTTAACCGTATCATCGGTTATAACCTGAGTGGGTCAACATTAAGGATGCCTTTTACTATAGTAAAATTCTTATCCCCACGGGAAAAAACAATAACGGGTTATATCGTGTCATCTTTAGAAATTTAGATGTCTAACGCTGACTAAACCTCAAGAGATACATCAAAAAAATGTACTAGAAAATTGTAGATCTTAAAAGGCCTAAAGAAAAATCTGCAATAGCATAAGTTTTTTTTCTAAGGTACACTCGTAATAACTATTTATATCTATTCAATATGTACCTACTACCTAAAGGGACGGGAGGGGTAAATGAAAGAAAGAAAAATAGTTTTATGTTTTCAAACCGATCCGAATCCGTTTATTTTTAAGAAAAAAATAAATAATATAAAACTGAAGTTTAATGGTTTTAAAACGTTAGCAGGTATATAATAAGTAACGAAAATCCGTAAAATGCCCCCGCTGTCCAGCTACTCACAAGAAACGTAGCATTTCATTTCAATTTACTGTGACATTCTATCGAAAAAATATATTCTTTACAAAATTTGTAGGTCTAGTAAAAATCTACAACTTTTATAGATGACACTTTTTACAGTAACCTCAAAGTTTTCGAGATATTTCAAAAAAAAAAAACCTTTTTCAATTTTTTTATACTTTATATGTATTATGGTCTCGGGAGGCATAAAATCAACCCCGATTTTAAGTGGATGTTTACAATTAAAAAAAAATCGTTCAATTTTTAGATAGGGCTCATTTTTTTCGTCTTGCACTCTACTTTTTGAAGAAATGAAAATATTGTGTAGTCGTCCTGTAAAAAAAACCCTTAAAATTGAAAAAAGTGGAGAAATCGATAATATTTCCTTTGTAAACTACGTTTTCTTTAATAATCATTGAAAAAGTGTACTTTATTGACCAAACTTTATAAACTGATTACACCAATATATTTTGCGGGAAAAAACGAAAAAAGTAGCTGACCTAACGTTTTAATTTTTTTGGTTTTTTAATCATTTTTTAATCTTTAGTGGTTGGTTTTGTATGAACAATATTATATTAATACATAACGACGAACCCGGGCGAAGTGAGGATGAGTCGCTGTATAACATAAAGCTAAAGAGTTTTTTTGTAGATTGAACGCGGAGTTAGCCGCGGGTTCTGCTAGTTATTTCATAAATATATACTTATTACTTTTAAATTTCTATAAAATAATCATATAAAGTAGGGAATGTTTTGAAATACAATAAAGGCTTATAAAAATAAATCAGATGGTCAATATTTGTTTCAGTTTCATGTGGTTTATGTTCCGAGTGAAATTCGGTGAGCACAACCGGTGCGAGGCCAAACGTATGCCCGAAACTCGATATGTGGTGAAAATGTACGTGCATAACTTCACATTAAGTGAATTGACAAATGATATCTCACTGCTACAGTTACATAAACCTATGGACTATTCATACGCGATAAGACCTGTGTGTTTACCTAAGCAATGTAAGTGAATATTACAATTTTTTTTTATAATAGATACTATTTTTCTTTCATATTTTAAAACATGTTTATTAATTATTATTTTTAAAAAGAAGACCGATTTCAAAAAGGAGGAGAAACTTAATTCAATTGTATGATTATTTGAGTGTATGCTTCTCGATAAATTCGCCAACTTTGAGTCGATTCTCGAATCCTTTTTTTAGTAAGAAGTTATATTATGTACTTTAAGAGGTTCCATATGAATTGAAAAATATCCTAAGAGTGGAATAATTATTTTTATGTAATAACAATTTGCCTTTTTGCATCGAACCCAACTAATTTCTGCTACTTATACGAAACACAATTTATTGTATTCAAATCTACAGTAGGTATGTATATCTAATTTAAATATAATCCATATGGTATTTTTTTGCTTTATCACTTACAAAGCAATAAAGCAAACATATCTTTTTTGAAAGATATTTGATATTGTCATAAATGATTAAAATACATATGAATAAAAATGGATTTAAAATGGTATCAAATTGGACTAAATTAAACATTTATATCATAAACATATCAATGTGAATTTATTGGGTATAAAATTAAGGGTCACCACTTTGCAGAGAGTCGTAAAAATATTATGATATCATTTGCCTTGTATTGTAATCAAAGGACATTGGCATATTTTTATTAGATCTAAAACGGGTCAAACATATTTTATTTTCATTTAATAAAATATAAAGCCAAAAACGTGGTTGTATTTTTTTATTCAGACTTCATTCTTTATATTCCTTTTGAAATATTATGAAGTTTATATTGTGTTTCTTTAAAAATATTCATTTTTATCAGTTTTTTTTATTACTATGCCGGTGGTCACGGGTTCGACTCCCGCACACGATCAATACTTATTTTGATGATGATTATTAATCTGATAATGATTATTAATCTGGTCTGGCTGTGATATTTCCTAATTTCAATAGGAAACAAGGGAACAATATGTGACTAGGTTATCCCTATCTAGAACGCAAAATAGTCTCAGTGAGTTTCCATCTCAGTAATTCTAAGGTAAAGAAGATAGCGATATTTTCTTATTAAACTGGCAGTAGCCTAAATAACGTTCAGCTTACAAAAATATACATTAAAACTTTTTCACTTTAATAAGCCTAAATAAAGAAGGAGATGAATATTGATAATTAAATGTCAATTTGAATGTTATACACTTTTTATTTGCAGCTCAAAACTTATACGTTGGGTCGACAGTAACTGTGGCGGGGTGGGGAGCCACGGCGGAGACCGGCAAATGGTCTTGCACGTTGATGGAGGCACAACTTCCAGTACTTAGCAATGAGGAATGTCAGAACACGAAATATAATAAAACGAAGATCAAAGATGTGATGATGTGTGCTGGTTATCCTGCAACAGCTCATAAGGATGGTTGTACTGTAAGTTTAGTATTTTCTTCACAAAATTCGAAAATAATTTACAAAGTGTCTCCGTACTGTATTTTGTACTCATCCAAAATATGATACACATGAAATCGTACACAGAATGTAACTTTCAAAAGTTGATGTATAATATAGAGTTATAGAGCAAGTTTTAGGGGAAAAGAAGAGAAGTTTTATATGAAGCGAACGACTTTCTAACTGTGCTGTGCTACTTCGTGTATACTTTTTTATTATTATTTAATGCCAAACAAATCAATACGTCGAATATAAAAAGACAAATTTTAGTGTGTTTCTTGATAGCAAACTAATGAACATAACTGACTCAATAGTTTTTTAGAGCACGACTCTTAAGGGACCCGAGCTTATTTCATTATTGATTTTGTTTCAGGGCGACAGCGGTGGACCATTGATAGTTGAAAATACGGAGCACGCTTATGACTTAATTGGTATGCACTTCTTGTATTAGGAAAAATAAATTTAAAATACTGATATTTTTATCTATACATAAAATAAAATTCTAACTAAGCCGAATCTGTACCTTAAATATTTTTGGAAAATGTTATTGAAATAGACATTGAATAGAATATAAAAATAGAGATGCAGAGGCCGAATCTATAGTTTTTAGAATTTTTGTCTGTCTGTCTGTCTGTCGTCTGTTACCGCATCACAGAAAAACCACTGGAGGGATTTTGATGAAATTTAGTATGATGATAGCTGGATATCCGGGTCAACATATAGGATACTTTTTACCGCGGGAGATTATCTCTTTCCCACGGGAGTACACGTTATAACACAACCTAAAAAATATTTATGATCAGAATTTCTTGAAACTTGGTATTAATGCTCTTCAATATAATTAAATAAATACGTGTTTTAGCGTTTTTTGAAATTCTACCCATAAGGAGATAAAATAAGGGATGAAAATTTCTATGAAACCTACCTTTTCAAAGATTTTTGTTGCAGTTTTAGCGCGAGCGAAGCCGCGGTTTTTGCTAGTAATATAAATATTGATCATTACGATTGCTTACTTAAAACCAGGACAAAAATGAATATGTAATGCAATATTTATATAAGTAGGTATGCAAATATTTGTTTCATGGCCATGACAGATATTTTGCGATTTCCAAATATCATCCATGAAGGAATTTAATTGCAATTTATGGTGTTTTCTGCCACTAAAAGTCAAGAGAATTCACTGTTAAATGTTGAATCCAAAAAATGTATTTGAAATTGTTTATTTTTACACTTTTACAGGTATTGTATCGTGGGGTTACGGATGTGCTCGGAAGGGATATCCAGGTGTTTACACAAGGGTGACAAAATATCTCGATTGGATTCGAGAAAACACAGAAGATGCCTGTTACTGTGACTATTAGTCAGTTATTTAATTAAATATTAGCCAACATTCCCTTACCTCCTCGCCTCGCTTTAAAATTGTATTTTATAACCCTATATGTATTTTATATTATTAAGAAAAAAGGAAATTTCAAATAAAGAAAATAATTATAAACTTTAAATATTTTAATCAAAAATTCCTCTCTACAAAATTAACTATCTAAAAATAAATATTATAAATAGGATTATTTGCTAGACCAAAACCTGTGTCACTATTAGTAAGAAGTTCGATTTTTGCATGACGTTAATTTTAAGGTTGAACAAGAAAAACTGGCTGTTACGTGCATCACTTATATTATGGAATATAATTATAAAATAGTGGGAATTATATATTCTATTCTATTATAATGTTGAAATTTTTAATATATTTTAATAATTTATATAAGTTTAAACATAAATAAAACAGTGCAGGTCAAAAAGCTAGTTTTCGAACTAATAATAGAAGCAGGCTAAACCGCATAGATGCCGTGGGAGCAACGCACCCATTCCCGTTGCAGACTCTTCGTATTTGCTTGCATTTTGCCTAAGAGTCGACTCGACTATCTGATTTACAAATAATGGTCCTGTAATTATATTGCAATTTTTAATAAGAGCACATTTTTATTTCGTAATTATTTTGAATGGAGAAAACAATGTGGAAGTTATATTTAGTGCTTACCTTTTTGTGCATTGGCTCCATAATATTAACAGTAAGTATATATAATATAATAATTACTTATCGTAAAAAAGTATATCATATAATAAATTCTCATTTATTAATTGAAATATTGTGTAGAAACAACGAATTATTTATTCTACATTTCTTTTACAATTTAATTTACCGAATTTTTAATTTTCTAAAAAAAAAAATAGAAAATTAAATTCCAAATTTTCTCTATAAAACTTTATAATTAGATCAAAAATTGCCCTGTCAAAGCCAAGTAGCATCTTTTAAAATATACATAAGTTCGTAGAGTAGAGAAGGATGGCTGAATGAGGCTTTAAAATCTATAATTATTATTAACTATAGATTTATTTAATAATCTTTTAAAAAAAGATTTAGTTTCATCATACCAAATTTCATCAAAATTCCTTCAGTAGTTTTTCTGTGATGCGGTAACAGACAGACAGATAGACATACAAACAGACAGACAAAATTTCTTAAAACTATAGATTCGGCCTCTGCATCGATAATAATGTCTATTTCAATAAGATTTTCCAAAAAATATTTAATGTACAGATTCGGTTTAGTTACAATTTTATTATATGTATAAATATACGAAATGTTTATACCTGTCTGTTGTTAAAATGAAGGTTAACGCTGAAAAGGTAGCAAATGCTACAGAAGAAATACTTTCATCCATTACTGAAAATGTTACAGAAAATTTGAACGAGGAGAATAATAAATGCAACTGTCGTAAGTAGTGTTGGGTTAATTTTTATTTTGACTTTATTAAGTATTGATTTTATAAAAGTAACTTAAAGTGAATGTAGTTAATTGTAGTTAGTAAGTATAATCATTTTTCCCGTATATTAAGCTTTTCACATCTCACAGATATTATGAAGTATCCTTTAGATATCCAAGAAAAGCCCTATTTTAACATTTATGTGATTTTCTTTAATTATCTAAATTCTTTTTCTTAATTTTTTAAATATATTTTTCAAAATATAAAAAGTCTACAACTGTAGACTATAAGAAATGTATAACTATAAGAAAAAATATAGCGCTATACAGTGTGTAAATATGAAAGATGGATCAAAGCTGGCAGGGGTTTAATTTTTAGGGTTCCGTACCCCAAGGGTGCTTAAGGAACCCTATTACTAAGTATTCGCCTTCCGCCTGTCCGTCCATCTGTCAGGGAGCTGTATCTCATGAGCCGTAATAGGTATAGAGTTGAATTTTCATTGAGTGTGTATTTCAATTGCCGTATAACAACAAATAATAAAAAACCAAGATGGCGATTTTCAAAGAGGCTGCCATGCAAATAAAAAGAACGATTATGGTATGGAACCCTTCGTGTGTGAGTCCGACTCACACTTGATCGATTTAATTTAAAATCCAAATAACTTTGAAACAACTTAAAATCGCTGAACGTATATGGGGGTTAAATCGATAGGTATTGAGGTCCTCGAACCCCTTGCCAGCTTTGATCTATCAGTCATGTTACACACAGTATATCAAAAATAGTTTAATTGTGTATTATTTAACCATTTTATAATACAATATGATTTTGTTAAAAAAAAATGTAAATAAAAAAATTGTGTATAGGTACTTAATATTTTAATTATCGATACTTTTAAAACAATATTACAATCTGAGAGGAGTTGTTTTTTTTTTTAATAATTTCAAAAGTCACAGTATTCATATGATTATTATTGGACGAATAGACACATAGTAAAAAAATCGGATAAGTGCGAGTCTGACTCGCACACAAAGGGTATCGTAGCATGGTAACATTAAAATACTACATATTTACGGTTTACAGTTTCTTTCCTTTACTCTTGCTATAAGACATTGCTTCTTGCCTCATGATTCTAGGTCGATGGGGAGCACCCTATAGGGTTTGATTCCCTTGTATGACTGCCAAAATATGCGACATAAATGGCCTTATCTTGAGATTGCGTTGACTTAAAAGTTGGATTTTGTCACAGCTCCAAGAGATTGTAGACCTCAGTATTTGATATTATTTCAACTTGATATCTCCACGCATTCCTGAGAAAAAGGGTGTTGAGAGAAGACCAAACAAACAGATAGACAGACTGACTGACAACAAAGTGATCATATAAGGTTTCCTTTCATCCTTTTCAGGTACGGAAGCCTAATAACAATTTAAACGTTTTTAATTATAATTGTTAGGTTGTGGGGAACGTAATGAAGCAACGCGTATTGTGGGTGGCGTAGAGACAGCAGTGAACGAGTTCCCATGGGTGGCGAGGCTAAACTACTTTAACAAGTTCTATTGCGCCGGAATGCTTATCAATGATAGATACGTATTGACTGCTGCTCATTGCGTCAAAGGGTATATTTACCAATATTATATATTTTTTTATGAACATAAAACAATGCGCGTACGTGCATGCATTTGTTTCGCGAGGACAAAGGATCAAATTTGATGTGACTTGCATAACTATAATTTATAGGCCGAAGGTTGACAATGAATATTAATTATTCTGGTTAAGTGGTTCCCAGTTATTCCTGTTTAAAGGCAGTGGTAACGCACTCGCTTGGGAAATCGACTGAAGCGGGTTCCAATGCTTGATCTCGCATATCTGATATTTTCATGTGCGAATCATTTTCAACATGATTAACACTTGTCTTGCGGTGAAGGAAAACGTCTATATGAAACCTGCTTGCCTGAGAGAACCTAGTAAGTTTTCGAAAGACCCTCACTTGGCCAGCGTGGTGGACCATTGCTTGATCCCCCTCGTATTGAAGGGAGGCCCGTGTCCAACAGTGGGACGTTAAAAAGGGCTTGAAATATTAGTCTGTTTCAAATACTTACTCAGGGCTCATCGGAATGAAGGAAGAGCATATCAAAGTCACTATTAGTAATGTAATAACATTACGTTTTAGAAAACAAAATGTGCAATGTTTTACATTCAAGGTGTAGGTTGTTTGTCAGTGAGCCAGTGAAATAAACTAGGATATTCATTAAGCACTTGGAATTACCTAATATTGTTATATTATGTAGATTTTGTAATACAAAAGGCATAGTGTATTTTATTAATCATTCAATATTTCTAGGTTGATGTGGTTCATGATGAAAGTGGCATTGGGAGATCATAATCGATGCAACAAAACGCAAAAACCTGAGGTCCGTTACGTGGTGGACGTGGTGGCGCACAACTTTACCTACTTAACATTCAGAGATGATATAGCCGTTCTAAAGTTAAACGACAGGGTCAATATATCGAACACGATTAAACCGGTCTGTTTACCGCGTGACGATGGTAAGTATAATTTTATTCATAAAAAATTAAAAACATATACATGTATGTGTAATATTCCATGCATATAAATGTGTTTTTTCCTCTAATTAATATATTATATTTTGTTATCTTTAGGTTTAATCATTTTTAAATATTTTTAGATAATTTATATACGGGAACTAAAGCCATAGCGGTAGGTTGGGGTTCGGTTGGTGAACAAATGAGTCATTCCTGTAATCTACTTGATGTAGAACTACCAGTTCTTAGTAATGAAGTATGTAGAAATACTAAGTATGACTCGTCCATGATAACGGACGGGATGCTTTGCGCTGGTTACCCTGAACAAGGAAAGAAGGACACTTGTCAGGTTAATATTGTATATTATATTTTTTACTACTGATATATTCAAAGTATATTCTTTTGCTTTTGAGTTTAGTTTTGAGCTATTTTAAGAGCTTTATAAACTACATTTACATGGCTTCGGTATATAAAGAAACTAGCTAGACCATTTTTTGAGAAGTGAAATGTAAAATTTTGTTTTGCACAAATTATTGCGCAAACGTAAGTATTTTCCGACGTCAACTGAAGTGCACTGCTATTCGTTTTCGTCGGAACTTTCGAATATTGTGTGTTCTTTATAATATTTTGAAAACTTTTACACCTTCTTATTTAAGTGAGCGCTTTATATTAGTTCGCCCTAGATGCAGACCAGTGCGTTCTTGTGTCAATTTGCCCAAATTAGTGGTTCCTTACTACAATACAACATTCTATGAAAAATCTTTGTCTGTTAAGGCAGCAAGGTTGTGGAACTCACTGCCTGATTGATTATATTTTCGAAGATCTCATTCACATCATTTAAATTTAGAATCAAGCAGCACTATTTATCAAATCAGTACCTGGGCGACCGAGCTTCGCTCGGAGTTCTTGAAAGATTGTATATTTTACATTAAATGACTTAGTGTTACTGAGAAAGTTGTATAGATGTCGCGATAAGAACAATTTTCTTTTTAATTTCGCTTAAAAATAATTTTACATTAAGTGACTAAGTGTTACTGACAGAGTTGTATAGATGTCGCGATTAAATTTTGCGTAGAATAATGCATAAGAAAAACGCATGAAAACTCGAAAACACGCGTTTTCCCAGACATGTGACTAATCTAGATCAATTTTTCGCCCCCGAAAGTCCCCATATACCAAATTTCAGTAAAATCGTTAGAGCCGTTTCCGAGATCGCCGGTATAAATAAATAAATAAATAAATAAATAAATAAATAAATAAATAAATAAATAAATAAATAAATAAATAAATAAATAAATAAATAAATAAATAAATAAATAAATAAATAAATAAATAAATAAATAAATAAATAAATAAATAAATAAATAAATAAATAAATAAATAAATAAATAAATAAATAAATAAATAAATAAATAAATAAATAAATAAATAAATAAATAAATAAATAAATAAATAAATAAATAAATAAATAAATAAATAAATAAATAAATAAATAAATAAATAAATAAATAAATAAATAAATAAATAAATAAATAAATAAATAAATAAATAAATAAATAAATAAATAAATAAATAAATAAATAAATAAATAAATAAATAAATAAATAAATAAATAAATAAATAAATAAATAAATAAATAAATAAATAAATAAATAAATAAATAAATAAATAAATAAATAAATAAATAAATAAATAAATAAATAAATAAATAAATAAATAAATAAATAAATAAATAAATAAATAAATAAATAAATAAATAAATAAATAAATAAATAAATAAATAAATAAATAAATAAATAAATAAATAAATAAATAAATAAATAAATAAATAAATAAATAAATAAATAAATAAATAAATAAATAAATAAATAAATAAATAAATAAATAAATAAATAAATAAATAAATAAATAAATAAATAAATAAATAAATAAATAAATAAATAAATAAATAAATAAATAAATAAATAAATAAATAAATAAATAAATAAATAAATAAATAAATAAATAAATAAATAAATAAATAAATAAATAAATAAATAAATAAACAAATAAACAAATAAACAAATAAACAAATAAACAAATAAACAAATAAACAAATAAACAAATAAACAAATAAACAAATAAACAAATAAACAAATAAACAAATAAACAAATAAACAAATAAACAAATAAACAAATAAACAAATAAATAAATAAATAAATAAATAAATAAATAAATAAATAAATAAATAAATAAATAAATAAATAAATAAATAAATAAATAAATAAATAAATAAATAAATAAATAAATAAATAAATAAATAAATAAATAAATAAATAAATAAATAAATAAATAAATAAATAAATAAATAAATAAATAAATAAATAAATAAATAAATAAATAAATAAATAAATAAATAAATAAATAAATAAATAAATAAATAAATAAATAAATAAATAAATAAATAAATAAATAAATAAATAAATAAATAAATAAATAAATAAATAAATAAATAAATAAATAAATAAATAAATAAATAAATAAATAAATAAATAAATAAATAAATAAATAAATAAATAAATAAATAAATAAATAAATAAATAAATAAATAAATAAATAAATAAATAAATAAATAAATAAATAAATAAATAAATAAATAAATAAATAAATAAATAAATAAATAAATAAATAAATAAATAAATAAATAAATAAATAAATAAATAAATAAATAAATAAATAAATAAATAAATAAATAAATAAATAAATAAATAAATAAATAAATAAATAAATAAATAAATAAATAAATAAATAAATAAATAAATAAATAAATAAATAAATAAATAAATAAATAAATAAATAAATAAATAAATAAATAAATAAATAAATAAATAAATAAATAAATAAATAAATAAATAAATAAATAAATAAATAAATAAATAAATAAATAAATAAATAAATAAATAAATAAATAAATAAATAAATAAATAAATAAATAAATAAATAAATAAATAAATAAATAAATAAATAAATAAATAAATAAATAAATAAATAAATAAATAAATAAATAAATAAATAAATATATAAATATACAAGAATTGCTCGTTTAAATATATAAGATTATTAATAAAAAAAACAGATGTAGGTATATATGTTTATATGCATGTATGTATATATAAATATATTTATTTTTGTACAATTATAATATTTACTTCATATATTTCGATATTAAGTCTATATATACCATTTAATGCTCTACTATTGTACCTACACTGTACTAAATTGACTTATTTTCTCACTTCTGCAGGGTTTCTGGAAGAAATCTCTTAAAGAGATAAGTTATCCTTTGTCGACATTCTGTTACTTTATTTTGTATAACATATATTTTATGGTACATAAATAAATAAATAAATAAATAAAATAATTATAATATATATTCCTCATAGGCAAAGATTTTTGTTGTTATACTTATTTCCTTTACATATTCAGTAAATAATAGTTATATAATTATACAGAACTATAATAATTATCATTAATTATAGATTATTATTTCTATAATTTAATACCTTCGTTCTAGGGAGACAGTGGCGGGCCTTTAACTGCCGAAAGAAGTGACAAGCGCTATGAAGTACTGGGTAATATAAATAACTGTTTATTTAATTTATAATTTAAAAAAAGGGAATTTGTAAATAATCGTATTCTTTACAGGGATAGTTTCATGGGGCATTGGATGTGGGAGGAAAGGGTATCCAGGCGTTTACACAAGAGTTACAAAATATTTAGACTGGATCAAGGCTTACACACGTCACGGCTGTTTTTGTTCCAACTGATTGTCTTCATTAGTATTATATTCTAATTAGTTGTCTTCACCCGTATATTTTAAATAACAATCTAAGTGAAATGTCGTAATATAATATATCCATATGTTAACTTCATCGAGATTATTTTAAATTAAAGAGCCCGCATCTTCTTTATTTTTTTTTTCGAAAATTAGGGTTTAAAAACCTCCATACAATGTTTTATGTTGCTATTTTCTGCTAGTCAGTCGAAGATGTTCATATTTAATATGTTTGTGTTGTTGTATTTTATACATGCAGTAAGTATATTTTACTTTATATAACAACTAGAGCATTTTTTTCTTTTGTGCTTATCCTTTCTAATTTTGCAGGTATCGAGTGACAGTACGTCAAATTTACTTGGTTTTTACACGAGATTACGAAAACTTTGTCTCTGTCGTAAGTATTTCATTCTCAATATCGCGATTTTTTTTTAATTCTTTAAAGTGTTACTGAGTTGACTGATTTTTTTCAATTTCTACAATCGCTAAAAATTATTATTATACGTATCTTAAAACACATAGGAGACATTTTCTAGGTTGTGGAATGCTCCAGAACGATGTGCCTTATGACATGCCATGGTTAGCAACCATTAATACAGGCAAAACTATTATACGAGGAACTTTGATATCTGACCGACATGTGATTACTGCTGCATCTCCTTTATTACGGTAATATTTGTAATGAATTAAGTTATTCAAAATTTTCTCTCCTTTGTAGATTTTTTTACATTTTACAAAAAAATATTTGCTTGTAAAATAAATATAATAGTGTAATACAAATATTATAATAATTAGTATCACAAAAAATATGATTACCTTTTGTAGACTCAGTGATGCTATTTCTCAAAAATAGCGTATCGGACAAAGGTCGACTATTTCTGTGTCACCTGTAAAACAATGTAATTTGCTTTTGTTTGGTTTAACTATTTACTTTTAATAATTGATTCTGTAAATATACGTAAAATTTTATTTATACCTCCATAAAAAAAATCACAAAACAAATAGCGACCTCGTTTGAATTAAAAGATAAAGAGTGGGATTACAAAGGATGGCTCAGCTTGAATTACAGTTCAGCATAGTATAGTTTCAGGAATAAAGATTTATTTTGGTACTTTCATGTCAAAAATTAAATTATGATGTAGGTTACTTATAACATAATATATTTAATTTATCATATTTATATATTAAACTTTTCATTTAATATATTTATATTTCATTTTATGGTTAATTTAAGTATTTATGTTATACACAAACCTACTTACATACGAGACGTATACTAAATTATTTATATTTATTAATTATTATTTATTCATATTTATTAAATTCATAAGCATAGCCGCGCGAAATCTTCATGTACCGGATACTTTTGATTTTAAGCAGTCAGTCGATGCTTTGTCACCTAGTGCTAATTACTTGTCTTATACAATGTGTCCGGTCACAGGTGTCGGAGCCTTTAGCAGTATAAAATATAATAAATTTTATTGACATATCATACCCCATATGCCATTTTTTTTGTACCATAATAATATGGTAGGCATTTTGTTTGTGTTGGTTCTTATTACCGATCTACAAGCTTTAGATTAACAAAAAGGTTTTGTTTGAAAGCTAGGCGTATAAATAAATAAACGACATCAAACACGTTCCAGTTATTAAGTAATAAAACGGCGGAAAAAGTTGCCAAAACAAATTAAAAGCTTTTTTTTACGCTATTTTTCAGATTTTTAGCTTTTTATAAAAATCTAGCCTGTTAAGTTATTTTTTCTTATGTTAAAATAATAGCCCGGAATATGTACTTAAAAAATTTTTACACATCATAACTCTATCTGAGATAGTTTAGAAATTATCACAGTTTGAATGTGATGAAATAGCAAATCAGTGTAATAGATCTACTAAATCTATAATTGGTGTAGATGGGCATTGAAAGAGTCATATACAAACTTTTTTTATATGTGTTTACTCGTCACGCCTCACAACAACCACTAAAATAATATAAATAATTTTAACATTATAAATATTATATAAATATAATACAAAATATTTAAGTTACTTTTAAATTAAAATTATCTATATATACATAAAATGCTTTATCTTGACTGACTGACTGATCGATCAACGCACAGCCTAAACCGCTGGTCGTAGAAACGTGAAATTTAGAGGACATATTCCTTATACAATGTAGTCATCCGCTAAAAAAGGATTTTTCTAAATTCATTTCTCAAGGGGGTAAAATAGGGGATAAAAGATTGTATGAAACTCTGTTATTCTTAACGTGAAATGCATGAAAAGTGGTATTTAGCTTTAAGATAAAAAACAAGAAATGTATGTATAAGATTTTTTCCGAAATTATTCCCTTAAAAGGGTAAAAGGGGTGATAAAGTTTATATGGGCAAACAATTATTTATGATCAAAATTACTTGAAACTTGGTATTAATGCTCTTCAATACAATTAAATAAATATATGTTTTAGCATTTTTCGAAATTCATTCCATAAGGGGGTAAAATGGGGGATGAAATTTTTGTATAAAATTCTCTAATTGATGCATGAAAGGTGGTATTTACCTTTGAAATGAAAAATAAAACAATGCAAATATAATTTTTTTTTTTCAAAATTAATCCAATAAAAGAGTAAAAGGTGCTTGTGCTATTTATACTAGGAAAAGAAATGTTTATAAACAGAATTACTTAAAACTTGGTATAAATGCCCTTCAATACAATTAAATAAACATGTATTCTAGATTTTTTTTAATTCAGCCCCTAAGTGGTTAAAACTGGGTGATGAAGTTGGAGTTGTTGAATATATTTAAACAGAGTAACATAAGTCAAGTTCTCCGTAAGTGCACACTTACTATGTGGTATAAAATAGAGAACGGAGATTATTCCAAACCCAAAGGAAAATTATGTATAACTTCTCGGCTGCCCACAGCAGTGCCAACTATAATAGACCTAGAGCGCGAGAGAGAGAACCTAGCTAGAGAGTATCCTGCTTTCTATTTCTCCTTTTGAAGATTGGCACAACTATAATGAAAAAATTACCTAAGCTATGTAACAGGATTAGACTGTGAGTAGTTGCAGTGGCCACTATGATGTTTATCATAGTGGCCACTGTGTTTGCTGGATGTACTCGGGGGGAATCAGAATTCATACCTCGAATACCACTGTATTAGTCGAATACCAATCTATTGTAATTCCAGTCGTTAAAAATAGCAGGCGTAGACTTAAGAGAAGATAGCTCCTTACAAGGACAAGCACGACTCAGAACTAGACAAAACATATGGTATAAATATGGTTGGGTTTTTTACTGTAGACTAAGTGAATCTAGAGTTTTACTCTAGATATAATATTAAAAATTCGATATGACAACATATAAATTCAATGGAAATTAAAACTTTAAACTGAGCAAATTTTTCAGTTCACGCGAGCGTAGCCGCGGGCAAGAAGCTACAGCAAAATAAGAATGGCACTTTAAATATGTAATTTAAAAAAGAAGGAAAAGGAGGGAGACTGTAAGCTTCAGGTGTAAATAGCATTGGGTCTTTAAAAATAACGTAGATGTTAGCCTGTTAGTATGTTAGTTAAAAAAACCCATATTAGCCATGTTACATGATTCTAAAGACGTAAACATTGTATGCGATTGTAAAATTGTACTCTCTTCCACTAACTTTGGCAAGATGGAGTAGAAAAATGAGTAAAAAATACAGTTAGTGGAGCTTACTAAATACCTAAAATGAACATTTATTTACAGAATATCATTTATTTACTTAATATCTTTTAAGATACTGGATATTTTGAGTTACGATCACTAAAATTAAATTTATGTTCCTTATATCTTTAAAAAGATGAAATCTTATACGAACTTATTTTTGCAAATAATAAGGTATGCGTAGCGAAAATGTTTATTTTTCCGTAATTTGATCGCGGGCGAAGCAGCGGGTTCTGCTAGTTTTAACATAAAATTTAAAACACGTTAATGCTAGTTATATTTTATGCCTAAAGCAATTTGAACAAATCATGAAAGTAATAAATAAATAAAAAGTACCTAATAAGATATAAAACAAAGAAATAAATAATATTTTGAATAGTATTACATTATTAAGCTATTTTATATGACAAATAACATTTTATTTCATCAGGAAATCACCAATTGACGTCATAGTGACTTTAGGTGCTTTCGAATTATGCAAAGGTCAGAACGCTTTGAATATTAGTGTTGAAGCCATTTCAATACATCCGGGCTATTTTTCGACTGGGAAGTTTAATGATTTAGCGTTACTGAAGCTAAATAATAACGTTATGTTTAACAAACTTATATCACCTATCTGTATGCCTGTATACGGTAAGTACTTAATAATACATACCTACTGCTAGAATAACGCAAGATTTTTTTTTACCGATTTATGGAAAGGGAGGAGGATTTTATTCGGTTAAATGTTTTTGTGTATCATACATACATATCGTATAACATATATAATATATACACATATATATATATATATATATATATATATATATATATATATATATATATATATATATATATATATTGATTAATTTTTCAAGTGGGCGTGCATGGCTAAATCCGAAACTATGAGGAATAGCGAAAAGTACTCAAAAGAGTCTCGGGCCTGATTTTCATGAAAACTAAAACTGCATCATTGGAATTTTGAAAAATTAATTTTCCTAACCAGGAATCGAACCTGTTGGTTTTTCAAAAAAAAAAAAACATTGTATCATTACGCCATTCGATAGTGTTACTAATAAGGAACGCATTCTGGGAAGTAATGATATACGGCAAACTTAAGGATAGAGCTCATTTTTAACAAAATATTTTTTTATTGTTCTTTGTCATTTACTTATTAAACCTTAACTGATCAATTGTTCAAAAGGATAGCTGTTATTTTCACGTTGTTATTTCGACGTTTCAAGGATTCTACTGCATTCAGCATTATAATATTTTTGATTCCGTTTAGTATATTTTCCAAAGACCGTTCAAGTCATCAATTGCTTCATACGTGTCTTTATAGATTTAGTTTTTTACATACCCCCAGAGAAAATAATCTAAGGGTGTAAGATCTGGTGACCTCACTGGCCACGCTACAGGACCATGCGTTGCAAGAAAATGTTCGTCAAACTGCTGAATCAACATCTCTTTTACTGTACGGCTATTATGGGCTGGGGCTATATCTTGTTGAAAGAATAATTAGTTGGTCTGGGCTAAGGGCAAGTTATCCAGCTCTTTAAACAGTTCATTTAAAATTTCTACATATTTAAAAGTGGTCAACGTTCCATCATAAATTTTGAAATAAAATATTCTGTCCTTCAAAATATCGCACCAACAGTTAAATGAAAAACGCACTTGGCGATGCCTTTCGGTTATCCGTATTTGATCAATAATGTTTATTTTTTTGGTTATACATACCATTATTAGAAAAATTAGTTTCATCAGAGAATAAAATATTGCATAAAAAATTCTATCGTTGTCAATTTTCTGTTTTACTTTTAACCAGTTGCAAAAATCAAGACGTCTTACGTTATTTCCTGGATGTAGGTTTTGCACAATGTGTCCAGAGCAGTAATATTTATAATTGTATTTTTTTAAAACTTTACATATCGTAGCCCGAGATACTTGAATAATTTCAGCGGGTGAAATTAGTGGGGAATGACTCAATATAGGTCAAAATAGCTATTTCTAAATCTGTATTACAAATTCATGGCTTTACTAGTTGATTACTTTTGATAAAGCTACCTCACTGTTCAAGGTTGTTTACTATTTTTTGGAGATGCTTAACAGTGGGGAAATCACGTTGAGGATATTTATTTCGGTTCCATACCAAAGCGCAAATAGTACTTCTCCAATTGATAAAATATGCTTCCAGTAGATTAAATCGTTAATCATTGCTTAAATCCATTTTCAAATCAAAATTCAAAATTCAAGTTTCAAGTAGGTATTGATTTAATAAAATATTCAACAAAATACAAAACAGTATGCAAACAAATAGCAGTAATCAACGAAACGTCGAAAAAACCTAAAATTGTTGGCGCTAATCCACTTTACGTTCTAATTTCAAATGTTAACTTTTTTTCTCTTACTGTGGCCTTTGACCACGAAGAACATAGAAATTTGAAATTAAAAAATAATGTTGTAAAGATGAGTGCGATGCGTGTGTGTGTTGTAAAAAATATTGAGCATCATTTCGAACAAGGTACAGGTAATATTAATTATTAAAGAAATTACTATAAAAATGAAGCAGTTAATTTAAATCCAAAATTTTCCTTAAGTTTGCCGTATGTCATAACTTCCCAGAATTCGTTCCTTAATAGTGACACTATCGAATGGTGTAATAATGCAGTGTGTGTTTTTTTTTCAAAATCAACGGGCTCGATTCCTGGCTAGGAATATTGATTTTTCAAAAATCCAATGCAATGATGCAGTTTTAGATTTCATCAAAATCGGTCCGAGACCCCTTTGAGTACTTTTCGCTATTCCTCATAGTTTCGGATTTGGCCATGCATGCCCACTTGAAAAATTCACCCTGTGTATATATATATATATATATATATATATATATATATATATGTATGTATGTATGCACATATGTATGTTACACGATAGGCCAGTTGTAATTTTTTTGTTTAATGAATATTGTGTATACCTGAAGGATAGTGCCATATAAAGTTCAAAATGCAAAATTCCTACTTTTTTAAATTAAAATAGGGTATTTTATGATGAATCTTTACAATTGTACTTAACTATTTAGTGGCGTAGTGCCTAACATGTACGGCTGCAAATTCGGATGCTCTGGGTTCGAGTCCCGGGTCGGGTCAAGTTTAGTTATTGAATCTCACTGTTAACAGTCACAGTAACAGACCGAAGTTGAGAAATTGGCGGTATTTCATCCCCGTGCCTCAGAGAGTACGTAAAGCCGTCGGTACTGCGTCTGGTCTCCCACCGGTCGTGTCGAATTGTCAGTACACAGCGCCGGTATGTGAGAGTGCAATTGTGCACTATAATACCTCCTGCACAGTTGCCGAATTTTTTTAGATTTCAGGCGATGCAAATCAAGGCAAATCTATTTTTATATATATAAATACATCACAAACTTATGTATAATAATTTAACTTTAATTAAAGTTCATACATTGTCATATTTATTTATTAGATATTCATATCTTAAAACATTCTCGGCTGGCATCGACTTCGAAAACATCTGACTTGGTAGGTATCTATAGTAAATAGCAGACCCGGCCACGCATTGCTGTGGCACACATATGAAAAACGTCAATTTTACAATAAAAAAAAAGCAATAATCGGGATAAAAACTATCCTATCTTTTTAATTGGCATAAATCACACATTTTGAAACAAAATACGTCTAGATCGAATGAATAGTTTCGGAGTTCATCCCGGACAAACATTGTGACACGAGATTTATATATATTAAGATTAAGTTCAGTTATTTTTACTTTTTAAAAGTCTGGAAGTCGTTTTATTAAGTTTTTATGTAGAAATAGCTTTCTGATATCACACTCATGACAAACTTAAATTAAACAATAACTTTATATATGTATCTAGATAATGTGGGAGCAGATCAAATAGCTTGGACTTCAACATGGATGAGGAACAAGACGGAATATTGTTTAAGTCAAATAGCTACGGTTCCTGTGATGCCTTCTCAGACTTGTGTTAGAAATTCTGTATACCCGCCTGAGATTTTAATATCTGATAAGGGCTGCCTTGGACCCGCGTGGAGCAAAACCATAGTTTGTGAGGTGAAAGACTCGCTTTATTATACCATTTACAAGTAACTTTGTGTCCATAGTTCTTGCGACTTGATACAAGAACATTGACTTTACATATACCGTAATTTGTATAGAAATATTATTCAACTAGCGGCTCACCCTTGCTTCGCTCGGGTTCGCTTGTAGAAAAACAAATCTATCTATCGGGTACTGTATATTTTTCCGGGATAAAAAGTGTGCCTATGTGTTATTCCAGGCTATGATCTATCTTTGTGCCAAATTTCATCCAGATCATACATTGTTCCTTAACACATGTTAAATTATCTAAGAAATAAGTATCATAATTTCAAAAAGCTTTAAAACATAATTAAACATTAAACTTTTAAAGTTTTTACCAGGTTTAAAACATGCTTGATGATTGGTTTAAAGTAAACAATATAATTTACTTTTGTTCTGTTTAACTATTTTCTTTGATTAACTGATTTTGTAAATATACGTCATTTTTTTTAAGGAGGACATTGGGAGTCCCGTTATGACCCGTTGGTCGGCTGGCTCGCCGTTCAGATTAATAGGAGTTGTCACTTTTGCATCTTGTAAAGACCAAGACATGTCTCCGTTATTCACAAAAATAGTTGATAATTTGATTTGGATTCAAGAGAACATTCGAAACGATTGTCAATGTTTTTGATGATGAAAATTGATTTATTAATAAACAAGAGTTTATCAAATACATTAAATCCGTTATTGGGATATCCTTTTATGTAAATGTGCGAGGATGTCTGCTCTTCCGCAGAAAATTTCTTCAAGAATTTTACACCTTAATAGTCATAAATTAACAAAACTTAAATTTAAATAATAGCAAAAACATTATTGGTTGTATATGTATGTACACACATGTGTGTGTGAGTCAGTGAGGGTGTATATGTGTTTGTGTACATAAAATGTTGGAGTGGACTTTTAGGTAATTTCATCGAATAAATTATATTTACTATTTAATAAATAATTATTTTGATTAAATAAATATGTTAAATTAAAAAAAAGAATTTCAAAAAAGTACAAATCGGAAATTTAATACTTTAACCCCTATCTATACATATAATAAAATTGTAACTAAGCCGAATCTGTACATATATTGGTGAAATGTCAATGTTTTGCATATCTGAACGAAGTTTATCGTAATCAATTTTTCTGATAGTAGTTGTAAAAAACTGTTGACGTTGTTTATTTTTCATACATAAAATTACAGGTTTGTGATCAGTAATTGAAGTTTGAGGAACTATAGTAAGAGAAGGATTATTCGAATTTAGCAGAACATGGTCAATACACGAGCCGCTTGCGTCACGTGTTACTATAGTATGAGTAGGTAATAACTAGGGCTTTCATCCCGGGAGTCTCGGTCTCGAAAATTTCGAGTCTCGACGATTTTTTCGAATTTTCGAGACTCGAGACTGCTACCGCCAGTCTCGGGAATAACGAGACTTTTGAGACTTTACTTTTTTTGAGATATTTTTCTTTCTAACGTGGTTTACTTTTGTAATACGATTGTATCCTATCTGTCTGAAAGTCCATTAAAATGTACTCTTTGTGTTACGTGCCCACTGTAAAAATTAAAAAAAAAAAACTTCATAAATACTAGATCCTTACGTATGAAATTGGTGTTTTGTGGAACTGGCTACTTTGATCTAAAATATCTATATCTGGCGTTTGGTTAGAAATTCCAAATTCAAATTTATTTCAATTTTAGGCTTGTATATCTGTTTTTCGAATTAAGAGATTCATTTGTTTTTGCGCCATTTGATTTTTCTTTGATATCACTCCGTTTACAATATGAAAAACTTAAAATACCACCATGACACCAGCGCTGCAGAAATATCTCGAAGGATTAATGATGTGTATCGAAAAGCTACTGTAAAATACGGCACGCTTTTGGTTCCAACGTTTTTTTTTTTTAATTTTTGACCTAGAGAACAAACCCTGTGGATGACCGAATATCCTAGTTAAAAATGAGCAATTAAAAGTGATCGTGGAGAAAAACCCATCGCAAACCACGTCAGAGTTAGCGGCAAGCTTCTATGTGAGTGGTAAAGCTATTTTAATTAATTTGAAACTGTAATATTTGGATAATTATTAGTAATAATACATTTGCTTTCAAATCCCTTTTTATTACTGAATCAATATTGACAACTATCAAAATATTGAAGTGTTCTATTCGCTAGGTGCGTGACTCCAGCGCCATCTAACGATACAACTTACGGTGGCTCTTTTGAGAAAATAAACATGTATTGAATGTCAAATAGTTATTGAAAAAATAAAATCAAATTGAAAAAAAATTATTTTCAATGTGAAATGTGATATATTGCACAGAGTTAATATTAAATTAAAAAAATTTCCGTGGGTCAGCTAAAAACAGTAAGTAAAATAAATACAACAACTAAAACAAGTCTCAATTCGCTGGGTGCGCGATGACAGCGCCAACTAGCGTTCACAATTATGGCGGACATTGAAATGTCAAATGGGCGGCTGTCATTAAGTAAACAAACAAATAATTTCAAGAAAGTATCGTAATTTATATATATTCTATTCGATCATGTAAATCTATAGTGTCGATAATAACGTTGATGTTTTGTATTACCCGTCTAGAGTGACAATAAATAAATTACAGATAGTATACACGGACTTTCTCATCGCTGACTTCACGAGAAGTAAGTACAGCTATAAACAAATGTAATCGAATAATACATTTTATAAACATTGCAGATGATTATTTATGACTGTATTGTTGTAAGTAGTGAACTCTTTTTATGTATTTTCAGTTAAACATGGCCAAATTAATTATAAAAACTGGATTCCGAGCAATAACACACAACATCACTTTCCAACCACAAACGACAATAAAAGGAAGAAAATTAGTTTTAGCTCAACATGTGCAAGATGTGAAAGAAATTTAAAGAAGAAGTTTATTTATTTTTTAAATGATACGTAAAGTAAATTTTGCTACTCAAACAAAAGTGACAATTTGTCTGCCACCGAATGTTCCTTTTTTTGCCACAGTGCGCGCTGTGATCGATTCGAGTTCCCCCACCCCCTACTTTGCACCCAGCGAATATTCGAACACATATATTACATTCCTCCAACCCTAATTAAGGTATTTAAATAATTAAATAAGGCTACTCCTTATAATTTATGGTTTTTCTACTTGTTCTAATTGGATAACGTCGATCAACCTGTGATTGCATATTACCGACTGGTTCATGCACATCAGGTGGATCTACGTCAAAAAATTCATTATCGGAAATTTCATTATTTAAGTCTAGTGTCACCTTCTCATCCTCAACCTCTTTATTTGTGCAACAGGACGCGGTATCTTTCGTTTCTAAAATATCATTTTCAATTACGTAATCTCCAATGGAACTTATATCGTTATCCGATGATGAACTTCCTTTATACATCCATAATTGATCGACATGCTTTTTTGTAAAAAGATTTAAGTCCGGTATGAACACTTTAAACAAACGAGAACCGATACAACTATTAATAATACCTACTTTCCATATGCTATATTGCTTATTGCCAATAGAATAATAATGTTTTACAAGCACCTTATCACCAACTATAAATTTTACATTTCTTTTACCTTTAAATTGCTTACTTTGATATATCTGAGCATTACTAACATTATCTCTAGCTACAGATGACGTGGGAAAACAAACAGGTAGTTTTGTACAATCACGAATTAAATCTAGTCGACAACGTAGAGCTCGTCCGAACATTAATTGAGCAGGCGAAAATCCAGTTGTTAAATTTATAGAATTCCTATAATCGAATAAAAACTTATGCATTTTAATCATTAAGTTACTTAAACTCATATCATTTGTTACCATGGCCTTTAAGCCGCTCTTAATTGTTTTGACGCAAACCTCCGCTTGTCCATTTGACTGGGGGTGGTAAGGAGGACTAGTTAAATGTTCAATACCATTTAATCGACAAAAACCCTCGAAATCATTAGAACAAAAATTCGTAGCATTATCAGTTACTAAAGTCCGTACTAATCCAAATCTGCTAAACATTTCACTTATATTACTAATAACTGACTCAGTATCAATCTTTTTCATATAAAAACATTCCAACCATTTAGAAAATGCATCAACTGCGATTAAAAATTGTTTTCCATTAAATAAGAATACATCTAAATGAACACGTTCCCAAGGACCTTTAAGATAAGGCCAAGATGCAAGTGGCGCATGTGGAGGGTTACTTCTATGCGAGTTGCAAACACTACAAGAACCAATATTTTCTTCAATATTTCTGTCAATATTTGGCCACCACATACGCAATCTTGCTTCTGACTTTGTTTTAACTATACCAAAGTGTGATCTATGTAGTTCGTCTAAAAGTTTCTGTCGCAAGCTTGTAGGAATTACTACTTTATAACCGCGTAATATACATCCATTTTCAAATGAAAGTTCATTTCTACACAAAAAGAAAGGCTTTAAACTGGGGTCTAATACCTTACGAGGCCATCCTTCATTGATCATTTTAATCACTTTTTGTAAAACCACATCCTGCTTAGTTTCATTTCTAATATCATTAACAGCAATGGGAGGTAAAACAACTTCACCAATAAAATCTATATATAAAGAATGATCAATACCGTCAGATTCATCTGGCCTATCCGTAATCGTAGCACGCGACAAAAAATCAGCAATATTATCATCGCTCTTAACATATTCTATATTAAAATTATACGCCGACAAAAATAGAGCATATCTTTGTAATCGGTTTGCTGCTAAAATTGGAACACCTTTTTTATTTCCAAGAATAGCTAAAAGAGGTTTATGGTCCGTACGTAATACAAACGGCACCGAACGCCCGTATAAATAATGGTTAAATTTTTTAACTGCAAATACAATTGAAGTTGCTTCCTTCTGAATTTGAGCATAATTAATCTCAGCTTTAGACAGAGAACGTGAAGCATATGCTATAACCCGCTCAGAACCATTTGGTTGACACTGTGATAGCACTGCGCCTAAACCAGTCGGACTTGCGTCACAAGTCACTATGGTAGTGAATTTAGGATTATAATGAGCTAACACGCGTTCTGAGGCTAATTCATGTTTAATTTTATTAAAAGCTTCATTTTGATCTCTACCCCAAACCCATCGTACGCCTTTCTTTAGCAGTGAGTTAAGAGGGAAAAGCACAGAAGAAGTATTTGGTACAAAACATCGATAATAATTGACTAGACCTAAAAACGATTTTAACTCATTAACATTTTTTGGAGCCTCACATTTTAATATAGCCTCGACTTTAGTTTTTGATTTGTGCAATCCATCTTTATCTATAACATAACCAAGATACTCTATTGAACTCTTGAAAAATTCACATTTCTCTGGTTTTAATCTTAAACCTGCTTCTTGCAATCTATCTAAAACTAATTCTAAGCGTTCTAAATGAGTCTCTCTCGATGCAGCTGTAATTAAAATATCATCTAAATAAATGCAAACGCCATCAATATCACCTAATAATTGTTCCATTGTACGTTGAAAAATAAATGGGGCGTTTGCCAAACCAAAAACTAGTCTATTATAACAATACAAACCTCTGTGGGTATTAATACAAGTAAACCTTTTCGATTCATCTAATTCAAGTTGTAAATAAGCTCTTGAGAGGTCTAACTTACTAAACTCTACACCGCCGTGAAGTTTAGCGAATAAATCTTCAATACGTGGTATTGTAAAATTATCTAAATATATTACTTTATTTAATGTGACTGAAAAATCACCGCAAATTCTAACATTGCCATCTGGCCGTAATACCGGAACAATGGGGGTAGCTATATCCGAATGGTCTACTTTCTCAATAATACCTAATTCAAGTAAATTATCTAATTCCTTGTCTATTTTAGGTTTCAATGCTAAAGGAACTGGCCGAGCTTTAAAAAATTTCAATTCCGCCTCAGGCTTTATTTTTAAAGTTACCTTATATTTGTTAAATCTACCTAATTCTTTACTAAATAACAAAGCATATTTACTATTTAATAAATTATTTTCAATGCTATTTATATCCTTCTTTTTGCAGTCATGATTACAAAGATGAAGATCGAATAATCTCATAAAATCACGACCTAAAAGTGGCAAGCGCTTTTCATTAGACGTTAAAACATAAAACTTTAGTGGATTAGTACGGCCTTCATATGTTACCTCAGGCAACACTACAAACCCTATTGGAGATATTTTCATCCCCGTATAAAAATTAAATATTTCATTACACATTTGCAAACGATAACAATAATTATTACTATTTTTAAACAATTCATTATATATTGCGGTTGGTAAAATAGACACAGAACTACCGCAATCAATTTCACACAATACTTTTATGTTGCTTACCCATATATGGCATGTAATTGGCTCATCTTTTATACATTTCTGTAAATTAAATAAATTAAAATTATTAACTCCATCTCTATCGTCATTAGTACCTAAAAAGTTATTTCTATTAATTTTTATTTGACACATTTTCTTTAAATGTCCTTTCTTATTACAATTTTGACATGTGTAATTTATGAATCTACAATTTTCTTTAGTATGATTTTTATAACCACACACATCACAATGCCGTTGGGTAGCAGCACTATTATCACTGTTTCTCGCTTGCCGTCGTTGCAAAGCGAAAACTGGCTGACTTTGCATCATGGGTTGATCTCGATCAAGACGTTGGGTAGATTGTATTGCATGACGTGCGCATCGCACGCTTTGGGCTAGCTCTAATGCCTTATCAAAAGTTAACTGTTCTATGCTTTCAGCAAATAATTTTTCTTTCTCTTTTATATTTTCTAGTCCTAATACAAACCTGTCACGTAAAGCATTTTCCAATTCAAGTTTAAAACCACAGAATTGCGACAATCTACGCACCCGTGCTGCCCATTCTACTAGATCCTCACCTGGATGTTGTTCCGCCTTATAAAATGTGTATCGTTCGGCAAAGGTACATTTCTTAGCAGAAAAATGATTATTTAATTTTTTTATTAGCTGCTTGAAAGGAATTACATCCAAATCATCAGGAAAAACTAAATCTTTCACGACGCGGTAGGTATTCTCAGCTAGAGATGTCAGCAATAGGGCCCGTCGTCTCACACCAGTTTGGTCAGTCTCATCATGTACATTATTAGCTACACAATATTGTATGAATCGACTTCTAAAAATGCTCCAATCTTGTGTATGATGGTCAAAAATAACAATACCACCAAACGTTGAAACGATATTACGTTCTGCCATTATTTATTCTTTGTTTAGTCACCAAATTATGCTAAACATAATAAACCAATCCTCGTGAATTCGATATTTCTCGTCGCCAATGTAATATTTGGATAATTATTAGTAATAATACATTTGCTTTCAAATCCCTTTTTATTACTGAATCAATATTGACAACTATCAAAATATTGAAGTGTTCTATATTCGAACACATATATTACAGAAACAAATTGGAAAAGTGAAAAAACTGGGAAAATAGGTACTGCATGAATTGATGAAGCCCCCCAACAAACACGCGTCGAGTGTTGCGTTACATTACTGAACCGTCACAATAACGAGGGGATTTTAAATCGCATTGGATCCTGTACAATACTCGGAAACTCTTATCACAATGGTTGAACCCAGGAAAAATCTTGCCCCGAGTACTACTGGTAAGTGTCTGGTGCACTAGAGCTGGTATCATCCACTACAGCTTTCTAAGATCTAGACTTTCTTAATAATTGTTACAATAAATATGTTCGAGTCTTCCTAGTAAGTATTTCGAAGATATTTGTGTTGGGAATGACGCTTCTTCCCATATATAAATACTACTTTTAATAAGTAATACTTTTTTAACCTATATAATACTAATACCTGTCCAAAGTTACGGGCACACCGGTGTGCCAGTTAACAATTGATTTCTTAGAATTTGACCAGGAGGTGTTAACACCTTTCACCAAATTCTAAGAAATAGGATCTAAGATAGTTATAAGATTGAAGTGATTTAGTGCAAAAAATATAGAAAATTGGCTATTTGACAGTTTTCGGAAAGATATTTTAAAACATACGTAGGTTCATTTTATACCTCTTACAATTATTTTTTTCTGAAAAAAGCGTTATTTATTCGGAAAAAAATATATTAATCTTTCAGTAATTTGAAAGTCGCGCGAAAACAGCACATCACGTGACATTCCTGGCTGTGACGTCATATCTCAATAAACTAAGTAAAGCTAACTACGATGCATGGAGAATATAACATGTTATATATTTTCCATGCTACGATGCTCCAACTCTTAAACATATTTTAAGCTAAAACTTTGCAGCTTTTTCATTGGCAAGCTCATATAAGTTAATATATATATATATATTTAGAATATAAATATTTTTTATGAAAATGACAAGCTACAAGACGTGTGCCGTACCTATGTGTAAAAGTTCTACAATTAAATATCCTGACAAATTGTTTATACACGTCCCTAAATGTCCTAAACGTCGAAAGCAGTGGTTACAATTAGCACGCTGAGAGTTGAATTTTACATCTGATAAATCTGCAATTTTTTTTTGTGAAGATCACTTCGATGTAAGTATTTAAAAACAATTAATTAAGCCTCTGATTTACTGAAAATAAATTAAACTTAATCCAGTATTTTGTACATAAAACATGTCATAAAAACAATTCTTTTTATGACATTATTTTTATTAATTTTAAAAGTATTATTTTTATTATTCACCATAGACTGTCGCGAAGATCTAAAATTATCAACATAACCTTTAAGTAATTTAAAATTATTTTATAAAATTTTTACTACTTAAGAACTATACACATTAACTTTTACCAATAAATTATACATAATTACTTGTTCATTTCGGTACTTACACGGAAGTTTTTACATTCCGAAACTCGGCTGAGCAAAAGTCAGGATTACATGCAAAAAAATTTGCAACCATAAATGAATCTATTTTTGGTAAATTTGCACTATCAGCTTTTGTGTAACCCGGCTCCATTTCGTTAAACTTCTCACAAGCACTAATTAAAATATTTTAGAGTGATCTTCTCAGCAAACTGCAAACGATAAAACACACGATGTTTTGTTATGTGAGATGTGACGTCACACGCTGCACAAACATGGCCGCCAGCGTTTCAGTATTTGTAATCCACAGATAAAAAAACTCAAATTTATTTTTCAAAAATGAAATATTTACAATTTATTTTAATGCAAAAAACATATTGTATAATTATTGTGGATCCATAAGCTACTGTCTCCAACAGATTAAATATTTTATCGTTAGAATTGTCAAATAGCCAATTACAATATTAACAACGAAAGGTTGTTTTTGCCTGTAGAATTTTATTAGTCTTATTTCATAATGTTAGGTAATTACTATTTTAGCGGTAAGTACATATGAGTAGAACACCTAAATCTTATATATTTAAACGAGCAATTTTTGTATATTTATATCTTTATTTATTTATACCAGCGATCTCGGAAACGGCTCTAACGATTTTGCTGAAATTTGGTATATATTGGGGCTTTCGGAGGCGAAAAATTGATCTAGATTAGTCTCATGTCTGGGAAAACACGTGTTTTCGAGTTTTCATGCGTTTTTCCTTCGCATTATTCTACGCAGATTAATATGGTCGATTTTGCATTATTCTACGCAGATTAATATGGTCGATAATTTCTTACACTCCGACATAAGCATCGTGGTCATTGTCAACTATTGCTACTTTCATATGAATTTCATTTTGTGATTTTGTGATTTATAACAAATTGTGATCTGCTACAAATTCAAATTAATAAGGAAATCGAAACTTTATTCCCCTGGATTTAAAGTTTATTTTAAAAGGGCACGAAGTCATAGTTCTACGGTATATTATTGTTTACAAGTAAGTGGCCGTTCGTAATTGGTATAATGACGCATCAACAACATATATTTTTCTCTTTCTAACTCGCCGACATGCCCATTTCATGCCTACTCGCTCGCTCCCTAATGAGCAATGACGACGATTTAGTTCTATGATGAAATCCGAACACGATATGAAATTTCATCAACTGTGATTTTTAGCAGTCAATGTGAAATTAAGTAGCAGGTGCGACGTATGAAAACGCATTTCATGTGAATTTTCACTTGCTACTCATGAAAAGTTCCATGCCTAGTGGTCAAGCAGCCAAGGCACAAGATTGCCAGGTCTCCGAGTTCGAATCCCGGTCGGATACAAAGATTTTACTTCACTTTTTTTGTATTTATTCAAGTTTTTAGTTTTTTATTTTTAAGCCAAATTAAAAAGAAAATTGTAATTTTGACCACAAACTTCGAGCGAAGCTCGTCCGCCCAGGTATTTAGAAATTACTTAAATTATTATTATTTTTATTATTTCGAAAATCGCGACATCTATACAAATCTCTCTGTAACACTTAGTCACTTAATGTAAAATATACAATCTTTCAAAGTGCCAGGACAGGTAACATCTTACTCCGGTTTCGTATATTATAATTACGAATTTTAAAGCTTTTTTCCGCTACCAGTATTACTATTTAAGAATAAGAATTAAATATATCAAAAAGAATTGCAATAGCTACCTACCGACATCAGGTCATTCCTTCCGTACTAGCAATTCCTACTTATGTTCATTATGTAAACTGTAAAATGATTATGTTTAAAATAAAGTATTTTACTAAAGTGTATCAATGATTTGTTTGTTTAAATGACTGAATGATGATGAATATGATAGGAAAGGCCTATGTTTAGCAGTGAACGTTTTATAGCTGAAATGATAAATTCTATACCAATCGGAAACGTCCCCAAACAACTAGGATGAAAATTTTATTAGGGGGAGGTCCCCCATTAGCGGACACTTAAGGAATATTTGAAATAAAATAACAAAATTCATGTCAAGAGTTATTTTTTTTAGTTTTAAATGTTCGTTATTATTAATTTAATCAAGACAAATATATAGACAGGCTCAAAGATTTTCTTAAAATATAAATTTCTTTATGAATAACTAATATACGAAATAACACGTCTTCGAAAAGGTCCCCTAATATCGGACAGTCTTCTTTTTTAATCTTAAAGATAAAAATACATTATTTAAACAAATAATTAACCAACAAATTATTAAAAACGAAAAAAAAAAACAAACATACAATCGGAATATATATAAGAACATTGCATGAGATCACTAGGTTTAATATTGTGGTCTGTAAAAGTCACAAATATAGCTAATCGAATCATTTTCTACAATTTATTGACTACAAGCAGGGCAAAGAATCCAATCTTCATCGTTTTCTTCTTGACAGATTGTACAAGTTGTTGTTTTTTGAGCCATCGGTGTTTCATGTGATAGAATCTTCACTCTCTCCAATTTTGCTATCGGCTTACTGGACTTTATTTACTTATTTTTTCTTTGATTCGTCAGTTTTCTTGCCTTTAAGCTGAATAAGATTTTGTATTTTTATTTACTATAAGTGCATTTTATAAAGGAGAGGATGTTAAAACCACTTTTCTCCGCTTTTCTTCGTCGACTTATAGTTTTCTTTGCCGAAATATTTAGAACTGGTGATAGCTGATGAATTGTCTTTTTTTGATGTCAAGTATCCTTATAGAGTGGTGTGAGTTTATCCATGTTGAACCTAAAAAACAATAGTAACTCAATTACTTTCTAAAATAACGATAAAATTGTCCGTCTATAGGGGACTTTTGAGTGTCCGAACTTAGAGTCCATTAAAGGTAAGCAAGAAAAATTACTGTTTATAATATATACTGTGAATTAAAGAAAAATGCTTTAAATATAAAGGATTAGTAACATTATAATCATGATTCATTATAAACAACATTATTGTATTATTGATATATTTTTAACATGCCTCTAAATATTACTTCGAACAAAAATTTTACTAACCTCAAACTTTGTACAACTGTTCTCGGTGAACAGAACGGCACTGGGTTGTATGCGACCGCTCCCATGCCTCACTTCTCAGGATCATTTTAACCATGACACAAATAACGAAACCGCGCACTTTTTACGTTGATTTGAATTGTGTCTGGCTTTAGGACCCGTCCCGGCTTACGGGACTTTTCCATCAGTTTACGTTTTGCTCTTTAAGTTATATAGATTATCATCTAAAAATACGATATAACAAAAAAGAACTCCGAGCGAAGCTCGGTCGCCCAGGTACTATAAACAAATATGTCTTAGTAAGCTAGTTTTCAATAACAATTTTATTCATTTTAAGTTATAATTAACAAGTGTTAATAAAATCTATTTTATTTATTTATTTATACCGGCGATCTCGGAAACGGCTCTAATGATTTCGCTGAAATTTGGTATGTGAGGACTCTCGGGGGCGTAAAATGAATCTAAATTAGTCTTATGTCTGGGAAAACGCGTATTTTCGAGTTTTCATGCGGTTTTTTTTTACCATTATTCTACGCAAAATATGTTAATAATTTCGCACATTTGGGTATAAGCATCGTAGTCAAGCGGCCAAGTCGCAAGATTGATTATTACGGGTGTGTTCGAATCCCGGTCGGTTTCAAAGATTTTGCTTTTATTTATTTATTTTTGTATTTATTCAAGTTTTTAGTTTTTTTTGTTTTAAGGCCAAATTAAAATAATTGTACTTCTAACCAAATACTCTGAGCGAAGCTCGGTCGCCCAGGTACTTGATATTAAGCGCGGTAAATTTAGAAATGAGCAGTGTTAGCAATGTGGAAATAATGTAAAACTAGTATTAAAAAGCGAAAGGTTACCAGATACTAAAAATTAAAAAAGCAATATAGGAAAGGCAATAAAGGTCAACTAAAAGGTGACAAATAGGTAACTGAAAGTACTATCGTTGATTATATATTTCATATTAATGATGACACAACATTGGATTGTATAATTGGTGCTGTAAAAGTTGAAATGATTATAGACTCTGGCAGCAAGTGCAACATTGTAAGCGATAATACTTAGGAATATTTGAAAAAAAAAATCATGTCCATGTTCATAATCAAGTATTAAGACCGGACAGGACATTTATGGCTTATGGCCTAGCAATAAACCTTTAAAAGTTTATAATTTCTGAGTGAAATTCTAGCTGGTTCAAATAAAAAAAAGCCGATACCTTTTATGTTATTGATAATGGTACTCGTGATTTATTAGTTATACCTCAATATTTTTACAAGTTCTTAAATTAGGATTCGACATAAATTCTATAAATGAAAATAAATTTCCTAAAATTACTGATGTTAGACTAAATATTGCAATAGACAAAACAATTAAACCAGTTTCTCAGTCGTGTCGAAGACTTCCAGTATCATTAGAGGAAAAAAATAAACAAAAATTGAAGAATTAATAAATTTAGATATTATAGAACCAGTAGATAAACCATCCGGTTAGGTTTCTCCGATAGTACCTGTATTAAAAAGCGATGGTACAGTCAAAATTTGTGTAGACACGTGTCGTGCTAATAAAGCAATTATTTGCGAAAATCATCCTTTGCCCATTGTGGATCAACTTTTTCCTAAATTTATCAAAGCATGAATATTTTCAAAGTTAGATATAAAGGATGCTTTCCACCAAATCGAGATAAGCGAGGAATCTAGGGATGTAGCCACTTTCATTACAAACCAAGGACTTTATCGGTACAAACGGTTAATGTTCGGTATATCATGTGCCCCAGAACATTTCCAAAAAATACTAGAGACTATAATACTACCTTGCAAAGTTGTTTTTATTGATGATATAGGTATATTGTAGTTTACGGAAGAGATGAAATCTATACATATAATAAAATTCTAACTGAGTCGAATCTGTACCTCAAATATTTTTTGAAAAATCTTATTGAAATAGACTTTAATATCGATACAGAGACCGAATCTATAGTTTTTAAATTTGCTATTGTGAACTTATAACTAAACTCATCTTTGCATGTTTCGCAAATCGCCTTATTATTTTGAGATTTTTCAAAATAGTTCCATATAATACTTCCTTAGATTTACGCGAATATTAGACATTTAAATAAAACTATCTTTTCGGATTTTTTCGCGGATTTATTTTGATTTTACTACATCTAACAGACAGTTAGATGTAGTAAGTTCTTACTGTGTGGATCAAAATTAAACAAAAGTAAAATATTCTTATAGAAGTAACTACCATAATAATATTCGCAATTCGAAAGCACCTACATACACTACGCATGGAATGCGGGCGAAAAGTGTGACCTAATTATAATAAAAACAAACACTAACAACTTTGACTTGAATTTCAAATCTTGGTCATTTAATACGTGTATTTTATAATTACTGCTATTATTTTTTAACTGACTTCAAAAAAAAAAGGAGGAGGTTCTCAATTCGATCGACCGTATATATATATATATATATATATATATATATATATATATATATATATATATATATATATATATATATATATATATATATATATATATATATTTGTTTGTTCGCGGATTTTTTCGTTATTTATGAACCGATTTTGATATTTCTTTTTTGTTGGAAAGGAGATATCCCAAGAGTGGTCACATGATAAGGAAACCAGGATCTGATGATGGGATGCCAGAGAAATCGAGGGGAACTTTCGAAAATTGTAGCGGCGACTAGTGTGTTTGATAACATTTTCATTAGGTATTTTAAAGCACTACTATTTAATGAAGGTCTGGAGTCGATCTGATGATGGACCCGAAAGATAGTCGAGGAAACTCCTTAACGATTTACAGCAATTACCTAGTGTTTGGGCTTGATTAATTTGTATTGATGATACGTCTACACTAAAAATGGAAAAATAAAAACTTAAAAAAAATTTAAAACCTGATCCTTTGAGATCCTGTTATTAATATTATAAAATCTAATAATAAATCTAAACATAACAGACAGTTAGATGTAGTGAGTTCTTACTGTGTGGATCAAAATAACAGTATTTCAAATTAATATTTTTCATTTGTAAATGTAAATCTTAATTAATTTTAATTTTCTAAAGTACACATAGAACAATAATGTGGCTTAAATAATTAATATTTTATTTTTCTTTATAGATATAAATATAATAATGGTAACACTAAAAATATAGATTATTAAACAATAATACAATAATAAGTTTTCTAGAAAATTGTAATAATTATAATAATAAAAGCTAAAATTATATAAATAATATTCCATATTTCAAGTATAAAATAATTAAAATTATATAAATGTTTAAAATTTAAATTAACAAATATTGTAAGGTACTTTGATGCCAATTTTCAAAATGAATTCATTTTTGTTATTTTGTGGGTAGGCTGTCTGTAACAACTATATAATGCTTTTAAGACATCTAACACCTTAGTCTCTCCCGTAACTATGATTGCTGTAAAGCAATCGAAACGTCGGGAACCAAAAATCAAAATAAATCCGCAAAAAAATCCGAAAAGATAGTTTTATTTAAATGCCAAATACCTTTTCTTTCTTCTTTGGTATTAGACGAATATAACATGACACGTACTGACAGCACATATCTTAATTATTATAATGTAACTGTTAAACATCTGATTAACTTATTGCTGTTAACCATTTGATTTACTGGTTGCTAGTAATGAACATGACTGATTTAAAGTACGAGGAACAGGTCCCTCGCTAGTGGTGAACATGACTGATTTAAAGTACGAGGGACTGGTCCCGCGCTAGTGGTGAACATGACTGATTTAAAGTACGGGGAACTGGTCCCTCGCTAGTGGTGAACATGACTGATTTAAAGTACGAGGGACTGGTCCCTCGCTAGTGGCCTCTAACCTCCCCTATAGCCACCCCGAGCCTCGCTAAACTGGTAACTGTTCTGATTTAGTCAACTGATTTAACTGATCTCACATCCCTGGTCTGATTTATCTGATAACATGTTAACACATGTCTATACTGAATCCCGAGCCTCGGTATAGTGGTAACTGTTTTGATTTAGTCAACTGATTTAACTGATCTCACATCCCTGGTCTGATTTATCTGATAACATGTTAACACATGTCTATACTGAATCTAATACTCTGAATCTGATTTCTGATCAAGCAATCTGCTTACACGCAACAACACTGAATATTCACATACTGGTAGAATAAGTTCACTCACTTGACTAAACCCAGTGCTGCGCCTGATCTGCCTCGCTCGCGTCTCGTCCGCGTCTGTTCCGCGTCTGTGTCAAATCTCAATCTATCCTATCGAACTCTTTTCGTGCTACCCTCACGTTAATGACAAATAATAATTTAAATAATTAAAGATTTATTTCGCGATTACCCTACGGTATTCGCGACAGCAATCAAAGAGGCAGCGTACTGGACCAATTGAGAACTGATATGCCGCCGATGCGTTAAAAGAAGAAGAATCGATATTGCAAGTTTGTTACATTACATACCTATCACTGGCTAAAGCAAAGAATCAGAGATTTAATGTAGAATGCAGTTCTCTAGAGACCATCATCCTGGTTGCAGCACCAGGTCAACGTGACCGTATTGCAAGATCATACCCTGCAAGGTTCCTACTCATTGAAACTACTCTATTGAACCCAAAAATACGATATGTCTGCTGTGAGCTTTCGAAGAGTTGGGTTCTATGGAGACCATTATGGTTGCAGGATCAGGTCGAAATTATCAATTAATTGTCATTTAACGATTACACTAGCACGCGTGCAGCACTTAATCGAGTAATCATACGTTAAAATGCCTTACATCATTTTTGAAAAGAGCTGATATTCTTACACTGTTGAACCGATATTAACCAAACATAGCTAAGAACCACCGCGAGGAAACTGGCTTTTAAATGAAAAAAAAATCGCATCGAAATCGGTCCATCCGTTTCAAAGCTACGATGCCACAGACAGACACACACACACGCACACAGACAGACATCGACGTCAAACTTATAACACCCCTCTTTTTGCATTGGGGGTTAAAAATGCGTGTTTTTAAGTTTTCATGCGGGCTTCTTTCGCATTATTCCACGCAAAATATGGTCGCTAATTTCGAACGCTCGTGAATAAGAATCGTAGTCAAGCGGCCAAGGCGCAAGATTTACAATCACTAGTGTCCGGGTTTGAATCCCGGTCGGATACAAAGTTTTCACTTTTTGTTTTTTTTTGATTTTAAGCCAAATAGAAAAGAAAATTGTACTCTTGGCCAAAAACTCTGAGCGAAGCTTGGTCGCCCAGGTACTGTTAAATTATCTAAGAAATAAGTATGATAATTTCAAAAAACCTTAAAACATACTTAAACATTAAATTTTTTTAATGTCTACCAAGTTGATCAATCATCAACAATGCTTGATGATTGATTTAGAGAATATAATTTACTTTTCTTCTTTTTAACTATTTACTTTAAATAACTAATTTTGTAAAAATACGTAAACTTTTTTTTTAAGGAGGACACTGGGAGTCCTGTCATGACCCGATGGTCGGCTGGCTCACCGTTCAGATCAAACTTGAAAAAAAAATAGAAGACATGACTAATACGGTCGAATTTTACGCGGAAATGTACCAAGCACTGTTACAATATAAAGAAGACTCACAGAAGAAAATAAAAGTGCTAGAAGAAAAGAACATCTATTTAAATAAGTGTAACAAAGCATTAGAGGAGAGGGTGCAGGAACTAGAGATGCGAGAAAAAGAGAAAAATATTGAAATACATGGATTAGAGATGCGTAGTGATGAAAGTACAGTAGCGGTGGTCCAAGAATTAGCAAAAAAGTTGGATTTAAATCCAAATGATATAGAAGATGCTCGAAGGGTAGGGCAAGATAAACTAGACGTTACAAAATCGAAAACCATACCAGTTACACTTCGATCTAAAACTGTACGTAACAAGTGGATGGCAGCAAAGAAGGGTAACATGATAACAAAGAATAAAGTATACGGCAACGGCAATGACAAAGGCGTATTCATAAACGAAGATCTTCCGAAATATAAACGCCAACTCCTGTGGACTGTGAGAAACAAATTAGAACCGAAAGGATTTCAATATATTTGGGTTCAAAATTTTAATATTCTTGTTAAAAAAATCTTCATAACGTTAACATTCGATACCACGGAAGAGTTTTGTAGTGATGTTAAGTTTAAAAGATATTATAGTATAGCAGAATTAGATGTGGATTTAGCTAAAAATATTGGATGCACGCACATTTTTCACTTAAATATAAGATCACTTAGAAAGCACTTCAACGAGTTACTAGTGTTACTGAATAAAAAAATGGATAAAATAGATATATTAATATTAACTAAAATAAATATTACAAAAGATGAATTGCCGTTTTATAAAATATCAGGATATAACACATTTATACACACGAGGGAAATAACTAGAGGAGGAGGAATATTAATATACTATAAAGAAAAATTAAATTTCGATGCCCAAAAACTTAATACTGAAGCTGTAGAAACGCTACACGGTCGACTCAGTATCGGAAAAAGTGATGTTCTCCTGACCGATTCCGGCCACGGCGGCCAATCTTATTGAGACTAGCCAACTGCGCAGGAGATATTATAGTGCACAAGTGCACTCTCTATTCCTGTCACTCTCATACTCCAGTGGGACGACTACTCGACACGACCAGTGAGAGTTAAGGCGCAGGACCGACGGCTTTACGTGCTCTCCGAGGCACGGGGGTGAAACACCGCCAACTTCCCAACTCCGGGCTGTTACTGAGGCTTACTATACAGAAAGACTCAATAACTAAACTTGGCCCGACCCGGGACTCGAACCCAGGACCTCAGGATGTGCAGCCGTACATGCTAGCCACTACACCACCGAGGCAGTTATCGGAAAAAGTATAACACATATAATTGCCATATACAGACTACCTAGCACCAATAAATTATTATTTATTCGACAAATATAAACTATCATAAAATCGATACCGGCACGCGAAAACGTCGTCGTGATCGGCGATACGAATATAAACATTTTAAATGACGCTATAAATCCAACAATCATCAAATTCAAAAACATTCTATGTGTCGGTCTACAGTGTGTAATACCGAGCACGGAAGCAACGCGCGAAGCGATCGTGGATGGTCGGAGCGAGACATTGTGCCTGGACCACGTGTGGGTGCGAGAGGGACGCGGCGAGAGCGACGCGGCTTCGTTCGTCCTCGAGTCGCGCATCTCCGATCACCATGCAGTAGGGCTAGCTTTGGATTTACGTGCGAGTAACAAAGACAAAAGTATAAAGACGTGCGGTAGTGTGCGAAATGTTATTAGTGACAAAATTGTGAAACAGAAACTCGACGAATGTGACTGGTTGCTACTACTTGTAATTAAAAGTCCTTTAATTTTATTTCAAACACTGTGTGTATTGTTCGATCAGATCTATAAAGATAGTACTATAGCTATTAATATACGTGATAAAAGAACAAATCAACCATGGATAGATGTACATTTGTATTCACTGATAATGCGTAAGGATCACTTATTTAGAATTTGGAAAGCGGAACCAAAAAACATGTGTAAAAGATTAGAATATACAAAATTTAGAAATAAGTTAACTAAATTATTAAATGATGCTAAAAATAAATATCGACAGACAGAAATAAAAAAATGTAACGGCGACTTTAGAAAAATATGGGAAAATATTAATCAATGGTTGGGCCAGAACAAAATTAGTCTTGATGATGTTATACTAAAATATTTAGGTAAAAAAGATAGTATAAACCACATCTGTACAAACTTTTCTAATATATTTACAAAAGAAATACAGAGTATTAAACATGTGTGTAATGTAAAATTTTTAGATAGGAAAAAATACGTGAGTTCTTGTGATGTTAGTTTTAGAATTTAGATATACTAAAGTAAGTGCATCGGATGTAGAAAAAATTATTAATATGTTGTCATGCGAGAAATCGCCCGGGTTTGATGGAATTCCGGTACAGGATGTTAAGTATTTATGTAAACAGTTAAGTCCTATAGCTAATTTTGTGAATATCGATGTCCGAGAGTAGTTATCCGGGTCAGTTCAAATGTGCAATAATACGTCCTATATATAAGTCTGGTAGCCACTATGAATGCATTAATTATAGGCCTATAGCGATATTATCTGTTATTGATAAAATTTTCGAAAAAATCATTGTCGGGCAGATTAGCAAGTTTCTTGAACATCATGATGTGTTGACTAATACTCAGCATGGATTTAGGAAAGGGCGCAGCACTGTCTCTGCTTTAACAGAATTTGCAGATTACACCAACGAATGCTTGGACTCTGGTAAACAGGTAATAGCACTTTTCATTGACTATAAAAAGGCTTTTGACACCCTGGACCATGACATGCTATTGCAATCGATGGAAGAATGTGGAATTCGTGGACCGACTAATAATTGATTTAAGAACTATTTGACCGGTAGGAAAATTCGCTCGGTAGTTGCGGGAGTGTTTGGTGAGGAGGTGTCTGTTGAGCTTGGCGTGCTGACCGGCTCGGTGTTCGGGCCGGTCGGTTACATCATGCATGTTAACAGTGTGTCGAACGTCGTCAAAAAATATCGACTGTTTATGCATGCAGACGATATGTGTTTAATTTATGCGTCAAAGGAGATAACGGAGGTTCAAAAGTATATATAAGAAGACTTCGAAAGCATCTGTAAATGGGCACATGACAATGGGATAATATTAAATACCGAAAAAACAAAATGTATGCATATATACTCGCCATATAACCAGAGAGCTAGGCAAGTTGATACACAACACTTCGGTATAATAGGGCACACGTATGAATGTTTGCATAACAGTAAATCTAACTGCAACTGTTTTAAATTAGAATATGTAGATAAATTTAAGTATTTAGGCCTAAACATTGATAATCATTTCAACTGGAAAATACATGTAAATTATATCTGTAATAGTTTAAGATTAGTGTTATGTAAGTTTTACCGTTTAAAACAAGTACTAAACAGACATACGCTAAGAATAGTATATTTCGCACTTGCCGACTCGCTTTTATGTTACGGATTCATAGTGTACGGGCGAACGTTTAAGACATATTTAAAAGATATTAGAAAATTACAAATAAGACCGATTAAGTTCCTAGTTAGTAAAAATGTTAAGAAAAAATGCAATAGAGATTATGATAAGCTTTTTCACGTTTGCAAAATTTTGCCAGTAGATAAAAAGATTGATTATTTATTAGGATTAGAATACTATTACAAGGACGAATGTAAAATATTAGTAAAAAATAAATATAATACGCGAAAAGTAACTGACAAAAAATTATTACAGCCGAAAGTAAAGAATTACTATGGGGAAAGAACGTCTAATTACATGGTACCAAAATTATTTAATAGGATTGATATGCTAAGACAGAGACATGAAATAAGCAAAAATTTGTTAAAATTAAAGCTGAGGGACTTGTTTCTCGATGAGGAAAAAGTGTCGTCATCGAGAAATAAACCTGTAACAAAGTAAGGTTATTTTTATATGTTTGGTGTTTATCTTAAGTGCATGTTGTTGATTGTTGATAAGAATACATTTTTGTTTTTTTTTTGTAATAACGAGCGCGTCTCGCCGTTAAGCATTACAGCTTGACGAGATATAATTCTTTGTTAAATCTTTTTGTAAAAATAAATAAATAAAAAAAAAGATGAATAAATAATAGGAGTGGTCACTTTCGCATCTTGTAAAGACGAAGTGTCTCCGTTATTCACAAAAATAGTTGATAATTTGATTTGGATTCAAGAGAACATTCGAAACGATTGTCAATGTTTTTGAAGAAATATAAAATGGAAAAAATTAAATCTAATTTGTTACTGTAAGATAGGGTAATAGCAAACGAAATAAAAATAGTATTTTAATTCAATATGAGTATTTATTTAAGATAAATGCAACGATTCCGAATAAATAAAGGATTTCTTCTAAGCTAAGCTGTGGGATAATTTCTTTTGAGTAAATTAACTTGGATAACGTCATTTTCGTGGTCCCGAGGATTTCCTTTATCTCCTAGTACGTTATTAGGTGATTTATAAGTCACGTTGTAGGTTGGATTCAATGGATGTAGTATTCCTATAGCAGTGACGGCTTGCCTGGCCTCGTCGTTGCCTAGACGGTAGTGAGTTCCATCACCATATTTCAAAATATGTCTGACAACCTAAAAACATTTTGAATTTTGATTAAATATTGCTATTTTTTTTAAATAGTGTAAAGTCAATACTTAAAAAAGTGATTTAAATATTTTAAAAATAGTTTTTTATAAAAGTTTTGTACTAAAGTATATAGTCAACATCTACAGGTCAACTTATTTTAGTTTATTAGAAGTAAATTACCGTTTCTGAAGTAACACTCTTCAAGTCATAAGCCAACCCGAGTTTTTCAAATAATCTAATAATAGATGCGGATATATTAAAATGCATCGACATTTCTGCTGCATTGTAGTCCCAAGGAAATGTATGGTGATAATTGTGCCAGCCTTCACCCAAAGTTAAGAATGACACGAACCAAGATTCCACAGGTTGCAATTTTCTAGTAAAAAGAAATTTTGAAAAATGTTAATGTGAAGAGAACGCACAAAATTTCCGTACGATCATACAATAAAGTATTAATAGAATTTTATCATTTGGACAGTTACTAGTACTTTTATTTCTCTATACATTCTGCCAGTGTCACGTTTTGTGAGGAAGACACAAATGAGATTGAGCGGTAATTTTGAAATTTAGTCGCTTTAATATGAAATTAATAGTAATTAATTATTAATATTACTAGTAATTTAATCTAGCGTTTTTTTTGACACACAGTTTGACGTTTGCTTTGATGCTCCACACAGGGCAAGTCGTGGCCCTGGTCGCAGTAATTGACTATAGCGTCCTTCGAGCAATAAGATAGCGTCATTATGTTTATATAACACTCGACTCATATTCGTTCCGCTCGGGTTCGTCCCTACTTACGTTTTAACGTTTACTAGAGATTTCTGGAAGATGAGATATTTTTCCGCGCTAAAAAGTATCCTATATGTTGACCCGGATAACCAGCTATCATCATGCCGAATTTCGTCAAAATCCCTCCAGCGGTTTTTCCGTGATGCGGTAACAGACAGACAGACAAACATTCTAAAAATTATAGATTTAGCCTCTATATCGATACTAATGTCTATTTCAATAAGATTTTCCGAAAAATATTTAATGTACAGATTCGGCTTAGTTAGAATTTTATTATATGTATAGATAACATTGCGGTCGTATGTTGGTCGCTAATGACCGTAGTCGCTGGGTGTTTTTATGATAACCATATATTTGACGTTAATAAATATACTGAAATAAAAAAAAAATAGATTTTCTTACCTATTGTAGGGCCTTGTCCCATATAGATGAGCAGCGCTATTAACTAACCATGTTCCATTTAATTGAAATACGTAACGTAAAACGTAACACACTAAAAAGGAGTTTTTGAACGATTCTCCCATAAAAAAGTATGGCACCCCGACGGGGATAAGTACCGCTACCAGAAAATATAAATAATAAAAGTACCTGAAATTAATATAAAGAAGTAAATATAGGTATAGTCCTTATAAATTCCTGAATTTTACTTAAATAACATTTTAAAATGTAGGTACTTGAGCAACTAGGCTTACACCTTATACCATAAACAATTAGTTAATATTAGAATAAAACAAGTATATGAAATCTACTTACTTTTTTTGAAACATGACCATCCAGTCAGATTCTAAGTCACTCATATCGATACGTTTTCCAAGAGCCTTTACATATGGATGCTTTCTGCACATCAACCAACCAATGTGGCTAAAGAAGAATCCTCTTTTGGAATTGTGAGGGTCAGCGTCTGTGTCTGAGTAACGATGGTGTAGGCGATGGTCGCGACACCAAATATAAACGGAATTCTGTCAAAAATGTTAAATTTTCTCAAAAATATCTTTATTAATTATAGTCTATGTGTTATTTGATGCTTAAACTATATTACTCATACACCTCAATCCAAACATCCTTATAAACATTCGCGTTTACAATATTAGTAGGATTATTAATCTAGATATTTGCGATTGTATCTAATAATTGAATTAAATAATAAATAATATCTAATAATAATACTAATGATGTATACCTGTCCGGATATTGTCTGACAAATTAATAAAATAGCTTCCAGTAGTGGAGTCGCCTTAAAAGTCTTGTGTGCAAAAAACCTGTGAGCACCGATTGTTATTCCTTCGGAACTAATATATAGCACGAAAAAAGCTGCAGAAAATATCAATGTTAGAAATATTAATACAACTTTTCTTAGTTATTTTTATGATTATAATATAATTAATTAGTAATAGCTGAGCAAAAATGAGATTAATAAAAGGTTAATATTAAATCTAATTATTAACTTTTATAAGGTGGATAAATCGATCTAGTACATAATATTCAAATAAAAACTTACTCCATAATGCACTTTGGTAAGAAATTCCTTCACTTATTAAAATAAAAAGTCCCCATACTGCCATGGCGTGTAAAAATAAAAATCCAATTACATTTTTCCACACAACTTCATGTTTGTACAAATAATCCGTTCCTACACGTTTCGTTGTTATATAATCAACTTTATTTATAATATCTTTCATATTACTGTGAATTTCACTTTGATATATATCCGAATTTTTGTTATTATCATGAGACATCGTTAGACGTTCTCATTAACAATCGATGTATAAATAACGTATTTTATATATACAACATCTTTTGTAAGTGTTTAATGTCCTTACCGTATTGTTTCAGAGATATATGTACATCTATATATTGGGCAATGCAATCGTGTACCCATTATTGTTTGTTAATTAGGTGGTTTTATTTCTAAATTTTATAGTAACGTCATCTATACATATAATAAAATTCTAACTGAATCGAATCTGTACATTAAACATTTTTTGGAAAATCTGATTGAAATAGTCATTTTCTTCGATACGGAAGCCGAGTATATTGTTTTTTGAATTTTTGTCTATCTATCTTTCTAGGAACGCATCACGTGAAACCCGCTGGACAGATTTTGATTAAATTTGGTATGATGATAGCTGGTTTTCCGGGTCAACATATAGAATACTTTTTACTGTGAGAAAATGTGTCATCTCTGAGAAATATATACGAATCATTAAAACGTACCTAGGGACGAACCCGAGCGGAGCGAGGGTGAGTCGCTAGTATATTATAGTTTAATTTTATAGTAACACTAGGCACGAATAAAAAATAAATAATATGAATTAATAATATTTTTAAGAGCTTGTGACGATACTAGAACAAGATCGCTTTAAGTTTATCTATACCTACATAATATAATAAAACTGTAGAGGTCGAATGTCTTTACATTGAAAAAAATTTGCTAAAAACCAAGTCAGGGGGATTTAAGAAGAGAAATAGAACAAACCCAGATTTTTTTTTCAATTTTTTCGTTTCTCTGTCTGTCTATTTGTACGGGCTAATCTCCAAAACTTTTAGACCGATTAAAATGAAATTTTGCGTTAGTAGTTAGTAGTAATTCTAATAAAATCATAGAAAGGTCATATTTGTTCATTCAGTTTTTTTTAAATTAAAACTACGTATTTTAAAAACACATGGCGACATCTATTATCGAATATCTAAATAATACACATAAATTATTCATTAAAATAATTATTTTAATGAATAAAATAGCGCTATTGATATTTCTTTTACGATAACCTTTTTTAATAGTTTTAACATATACATATAAGTAAGTCACCTTGCTAAAATGTTAATGGTATCATTGTTCTTTTATTTTAACCAGTTTAATTTGTACTTTTTCTCAGTAATGAGATATTTTCCTGAGGTAAAAAGTATCCTTTGTTTTGACTCGGATAACTTGCTATCACCATACCAAATTTCATCAAAATCCTTCCAGTGGTTTTTCTGTGATGCGATCACATACAGACAGACATTCGGCCTCTATATCGCTAATAATTAATGAATATTTCAATAATATTTTCCGAAAAATATTTAATTTACGGATTCAGCTTAGTTAAAATTTTGTAATATGTATAGTTATTAATTTATAAAGCCAAAAAGTTTGCTTTACTAATAATTTGAGCACGGGCGTGGCCACCAGTAATTTAGTAGTAATTCTAATAAAATCGTAGAAAGGTCATATCTGTACATTTATTTTTTTGGAATTAAAACTACGTATTTTAAAAACACATCGCCACATCTATTGTTGAATATCTAAATAACACATACATACATATATTAATTAAAATAACTATTTTAATGGATCAAATAGCGCTATTGATAATTTGATTTTCAAGATAAGCTATTTTTAATAGTTTTTACCATATTTAGTAAGTTACCTTGCTAAACTGTTTACAGATAGTATTATCGTGGTTTTGTTCCAACCAGTATTGTATTTTTTCTCAGAAAAGAGATATTTTTCCGCGGTAAAATGTATCCTATATGTTGACACGGATAACCAGCTATCATCATTCCAAATTTCATCAAAATCCCTCCAATGGTTTTTCTGTGATGCGGTAACCGACAGAGAGACAGACAGACAAAAATTCTAAAACCTATAGATTCGGTCTCTGCTTCGATAATAATGTCTATTTCAATAGGATTGTTCAAAAAATAATTAATATACAGATTCGACTTAGTTAGAATTTTATTATATGTACCTACCTATAGCTGATAGTAACAAAGCGAAAGCTATACATACATGATTTTTTTTAAACAGTCACTGTAAATTGTAATGTATTTGTTGTGTATAGCATACAGACCCCCGAAACAATAGTTATAATTTTTTTGTCTGCTTAACTGTATGACTGCTTGCGTATCTATGTTTTTCACCCAAAAAGTACTGAACTGATTTTAACTATATTTTGTCTAGTGATAATTTATTACTTGGGTCAACATTTAGAATACCTTTTACAATAGAATTAAAAATGTAAATTGCTTACGTTGACTAAATCTTAAGAGAAAAAATGTTGACCCGGCTAATGAGCTATCATACTCATTAAAATCTTTGTAGGACGGTTCAATAACTACTCAACGCATCTTCTCTAACATAATATTTACATAGATAGATTTTTGAATCTGAATTTTTAAGAATTTATCACCCCGTATTTAAAAGTTAGAGAGAGGACAAAATGTTGCCAAAGAATAAAAAATACTTACAATTTCATCCCTCAGTTACATATATTAGAAGTAAGAGCCATCGCTATTTTTATTTACTTTTTGTAATTTGATACAGAATTGTCAAGCGGTTCACAAGAGAGCCTACCAAATTTCAGCAATTTGAAGGTAAAAAGGAAAAGGATTTATAATAATACTAGCGACTCACCCTCGCTCCGCTCGGGTTCGTCCCTACTTACGTTTTAAAGTTTAGTATAGATTTCTTAGAGATGAGATATTTTCCTCCAGTAAAAAGTATCCTATATGTTGACCCGATATTGGTTTGTAGTACATGCTATGTATCAGAGATGGCGCTATATGTGAAAAAAGATATTCCCGCTTTTCTGTTTAAATTTTTCCTGATTTTTCTTTGCTCTATAAACTTCACGGAGCCCGAGACCTTTCCAATGAATGCAAAACCGTGGAAATCGGTTCGTGCGTTCTGGAGTTATAGCGTCAGGAAGGAAAACCCGTCTTATTTTTATATAGTAAAAAATAGTGAATATCAGTTATAAGATTAAACTTCATTAGTAGGTACAGCCTCTATATATGATCTGTGGTATAGCCAAAGTAGCGACTATACGATTGCAATTATTTAAAACTAGTCAATTAAGGGGGCCTACTTACCATTATAATAAACTTTTATCAGAATCTTTCAATAGTTCAAATAAAAATAAGACATCATGAACATCAATTTAATTTGTATAATTGAATTTTAGACTTCTTAAAAAAAATTTACAAATGTTTTTTCTACAACTTTTTTAAAAATTGCGCTAATTTTAAACCTTACTCATTTACCTAGAACTAAGGGTCCATTTGAATAAATGTGTTCAAATAGGCCGGGTGCTAAAATATTTACTAGTTACTTTAAATAAATAGTTAGTTAAACTTCGTTCTAATATAAGTACTATGGGTACAGGATGTACCACGCTTATGAAAAACACTTTGTTTTGGCGTTTGTGTATTTCTTTAATCCTTATTTTTTTAATATAAATGGGAGTAAGCTACTTTTATTCTGGCATTTGGGTACAACACTAAAAATGTATTTTTGATCACAGCCATGTTACACACTGTACTTGCATGAATAAGTTTACATGTAATTAAAGTATTAATAATTAAAAACTCAGATTTTTTAAACTTTTTTTTAGGATTGGCGTTAAAGAGTGCATCGTAGTAGACTTCTACGGCGCGGACCAACAGCGGGGGCGTGTCTCTAACCGAGGTTAGTTCAACCACGGTTAGAGGTACGCTCAGGACGGGGCCGCTCATCGTCGAGGCTTAGGCTTCCGATGTTGCGGCCGCCGGTGGTGGGACCGCTTCGGCGATCCCGCGATCGGACGCGGTGGGGCTGCAGGGGAGAGGGCTTGGTGTTTCAATGCCGTTTCCCTGTCCTCTGCAGCCGTAGTGGGTGACTCCTTCGGGGGTCCCACCAGACGGTGGTCTTCGGACCTGCCGCCGGGGCGCCGTGGTAGATATGCGTAAGCGATCCTGCGGCGTCCCACTATGGCGCATGGGAGGGGAAAGTTGGGGTTTACTGGGTAGTACCGGCTCTTCTAGCCAGTGAGCCCCACATAACCACCTGGGGGATCAGGTGGTATGCGTAAATGCATTCCCCAACTATAAAAAAAAAGTAGACTTCTATAAAGAATTAGGGCTCTCTGCTAGTTTAATTTATCATATAAAATGATTTTTCAGGCCGTCATTTTATAGGTTCTTCTTAGGAAATGTCAATAATTTTTTTAACGTCTAGCAATGCAACCTACGCTCTTAGCTTACCCTTATTGACAAATTAATCATTATAAGGTCTGCCAAGCAGGCAGCAGCTTTGTTTTTATGGCTGTTGGTTTGCGAAATATTCCTGCGACGCCCCAATAAGACAGGTTGTGTTTTAGTGGATAGTTTCTAGTCAGGGAGTCATCACATAACGACCATGAAATGCGTATGTATGTATGTGAAAAAGCAAGAAACCGAGGACACTGAAAAAAAAAATGCTACGGCTATCAGAAGTAATACAAAAAAGTGAGAATTCTAAAAGAGCAGTAAGAGAGAGTAAGTTAAAATCTTATACCAATATTTAATTAAAAAAAATAACAATATCAACTGCTCATGATTTGTTTTAGAGACGAACGAATAAAATATTTTTCCTAACCAGCAACTTGCTCTCGGTTTGCTCAAGTGCGTCCCTAGTAGTCTAACAGTAGCCTATGTGTTACACCATCTTTGCACTAAATTGAGTCTAAATCAATCAGTCAGCACTCTGATAAGTAACTTTAGCACATAGCGTTATGTAATGATTATAATGAAAAAGTACAATAAAAAAATCTAGCGCCAAAAATATTTAGAATATTCGGATAATATTTACCAGAGGTTATTTATAATGACTAATCTGTATATTATGGTACAAATTAATTACTCTAGCTAGATATTATTTATAACTAGCAAAACTCGCGGCTTGGCTCGCGCTAAAACTACAACAAAAAACTTTAAAAAGGTAGGTTTCATACAAACTTTCATCCCTTATTTTATCTCCTTATGGGATGAATTTCAAAAAACGCTAAAACACGTATTTATTTAATTGTATTGAAGAGCATTAATACCAACTTTCAAGAAATTCTGATCATAAATATTTTTTGGGTTGTGTTATAACGTATAGTCCCGTGGGAATGAGATAATCTCCCGCGGTAAAAAGTACCCTATATGCTGACCCGAATATCCAGCTATCAACATACTAAATTTCTTCAAAATCCCTCCAGTGGTTTTTCTGTGATGTGGTAACAGACAGACAGACAGACAGACAAAAATTCTAAAAACTATAGATTCGGCCTCTGCATCGATAATAATGTTTATTTCAATTAGATTTTCCAAAAAATATTTAAGGTACAGATTCGACTTAGAAATTTATTTTATGTATAGATATCTGTTTGACAGTCAACTTAAAGTCAACTCGGCTTAAATATTAAAAATTGTGTTAGGTCTGTCACCCCTTTCTTACTTTTCAAGTATAGATCAAAAAAAAATTGAGATAATAAAGATTCCAGAATACTCTCAACGAAAATTTCTTTAAAAGTTTAGTTTAAAAAACTTAAAATTACAAAGAAGATACGTTGAGTAGTTTTAGAGGTATGGAATATATTCCGTTCTGTAAAAGTAACTTTGTTTCTTATAATAATACTAGTATTATATGATGTGGTAATATTGAAATGCAAACTATAAAATAAACATCGTAAATGGGTAAATATTTTGTTTTACCTTTTACCTAACCTACCTTTGTACCTTCTAAGGAATCCTCGGCGTGCGAATCAGACCCGTTCTTATATGTGACTGCTGATTGCTGATGCTACTGGATTAATAAAAATACATATATAATTCGTATAATTACTGAATAACCGGTACAGCTTTTAGCTATTGATTAATTATTATCACTATATATTAAATTCAAATCTAAAATAAATTAAAAAAAAAATGAATAAAATTATATAATTATAAGCATCTGGGCGATCGAGGTTCTCTTGGCGTTTTTCGAAAAACACATAAATATTGCTTTTTTTCAGAAAAGACATACATAGATAAACTTAAAAAGCAAAACCTTATTTAAATACAAAATTTGATCTAAATCGTTAGAGGCGTTTCCAAGATACATAAAATAAATGTACAAGCATTGCTCATTTAATATTATAAATTACATTAGTCGTGCAGTTACTTGATTAAAAGTTTTAGCAAAGATTAAATACCACACTCGATAGTGTTCAAATTTATTTACTATGAACCGGAACTATTCTAAGATAATCATTATAAAAAGTGTTTTAAATTTCAATATGCTGTGCTGATATGTAAGGTATAACTCTACAACCAAAGGAGCAGTTTTCAACAAAGTAAAAAGAACTCTTATAATTTCTATAAGGAAAAGCCATATCCCGAGAAAACTCTTTACTTTTTCCGATTAATAGCTAAAGTATTTAATAGTTTAACGGATATACAAATACAGACATATAAAAAATTGTACCTCCTCATTTGCACTACTTTGAGGCATTATTTTGTTCTTTATATTCCTTATATGTAAACGTTGATCGCTCTTTTAGTATGGCTTGTATAAGTTTGGGGCACATTTATCTCTTGACACTTGCACATCAGAAAGAAATAAAAATCTAATTTTAATTAATATTTTTACAATTTATTTAAAATTAAGACACCAAAACTAATTCTAGTTACATTTATACAAAACTATCTTATAACAGATCTAAAGTAAATTAAAAGGCAAGGCGTCATTCTTTTGATTCAAAGGCCTTTACCTTTAAGCACAGTATGAGGTGGCTTATTGCTCATGTTGTAGGTTGGATTCATTGGATGTAGTATTCCTATAGCAGTGATAGCTTTTCTGGCCTCGTCGTTGCCTAGACGGTAGTGAGTTCCATCACCAGATTGCAAAATACGTTTCGATACCTAGAAGTTATATGGTTATACATTAAAGATGATACTCATTTTTAAGGAACGAATTTGCATAATTTGAATAGTCTTGCATACATCCCTATTAATATAATGTCTAAATACGTAATAATAAAAAACTCTGTCTGACGGTTTGCTTGTTACTTTTTTAGGCTTAAACCAATGAATCAATGAATTAGTTTTGATCAAGTAAGTAAGGAAAATATTAGAGATAGGTTTGATCTTTGTGAAAAATATACGTAGGTTTTCCAATGCGAAATCGCTAAAAATCTTTAAGAAACTTTTAAAGGACCACTTTTACACACTTTGAAAGAGGATTCTTTGATGAATGTATTGTTATTAGTATGTAATATTGTTATCTTTATGAACTTTAGTAAAATTCTCGTTAAACTTGTCTTTTATATTTTATATTTATATATATATGTATAATACAGGTATAGTGTTTATGTATGTAGTTATAGTATTTATTGTGTATTTGTTATATACTAGCGACTCACCCTCGCTTCGCTTCGGGTTCGTCCCTAGACAAAAACAAATCTATCCCACGGGAACCGTACATTTTCCCGGGATGATATATAGCCTATAGCCTTTCTCAGTTAACGGGCTATCTAATGCAGACAGAATTTTTTAAATCAGATTCGTAGTTCCTAAGATTAGCGCGTTGAACCAAACAAACAGACAAACAAATAAACTCTTCAGGTTTATAATATTAGTATAGATTTGTATGATACGTATATGTATAAATATATACTCTTTCTACTGTCTCTTTATTTATTATTCGTGCCCCTTCTATCTTAGTACTATTTCCTACACCTAAAGATTGCCTGGAAGAAATCGCTCTTTTAGCTATAAGGCCGCCTCTTGTATCTTCTATATTTTTGTATATTTTATTTTCTCATTTTAGGTATGCAATAAATAGATATTCATTCATTTAACTAATACCACTAAAATAAAATATTTATTTACTATTTACATGTAAGCATGAAATGTAAAATAAATGGCTTTTTATTTTATTTTATTGATTTTTTTAATACCGATTCAGACGAAGCACTCTTCAAGTCGTAAGCTAATCCTATTTTTTCCAAAAATCTGATGACGTAGGCGGTTGTATTAAATGGAGCACTCCATTCCGCAGTCTTATAGTCCCAGGGGAAGACATGATGATAATTATGATAACCTTCACCCAAAGATAGGAGTGCCAAGAGCCGAGACTCCACAGGTTGTAATTTCCTAATGAAAAGAGTTATGTGATAGTACAATTAAAATAATAAAATAAAATAAAAAAATTTTTAGACACAAATTTTAATCATAATGCATAAATTATTTTATCAGAGCTAAAAATATAAGAAAAATCATACTTATCATAAGGTCTTGTCCCATACAAATGTCCAACACTATTAACTAGCGCTATTACATTAATTTCAATTACGTATCGTAAACTGTAGCACACTAAGAAGGAATTCTTAAATGACTCTCCCATAAGAAAATATGGAACACCAATGGGCATAAGTACACCCAATATGAGGTATAAATACATATAGTACCTGAAATTAAAGATAAATATTTATGTCAGTCTTAAGAAGAGGTTCCTTTTTTATGTTATTATTTTGTTTTAGCTATTTTAGAAAAATGTTACTTTTAATTTTTTTAATTAGAATAGTCAGTTCTGTCAAAAGTTGACAATCGGTTTGAACTGATTGTTTGTTTTTTTTTTTTTATATAGTTATATTACATCCACAGGCTTTAATTGCTCGTGCCCTTTTTATACATTGACAATTTTTTTTTTGTTTGGCGATTACATTTTTTTTTTTTACTTAGAACTAGCGGTACTTAAGGCTATAGATTGAATGAACTGATTGTTATAGGGACTTCAGAAAGACAAATGTAAAATGTATGTTTTAATAGTATATTACTTTAAGATTTCGAGAAAATACGGAGATGGTGCATATATTTTTTAATATTTGACATATACCTACTTTTTTTGAAACATCAACATCCAATCAGCTTCGAAGTCGCTTATATCCATTCCTTTTCCAAAAACCTTGACATACGGATGCTTTTTGCTGATCACCCAACCAATTTGGCTAAAGAATAAGCCTCTGGTGGAATTGTGAGGGTCAGCGTCTGTGTCTGAGTAGCGATGGTGGGTGCGATGGTCGCGACACCAAGTGTAAAGGGATCTCTGTTAATAATATTAGTTTATTTAAGAAAATAATGTTAAGACAGGCGAATTATTATTAAATATATGTATCACATATTTTTCTGATAATAATTACTTAATATTAAAGAAACTTAAACAAATATACTTAATAAACATTAGATCAGGACACACAAATAATACTGTCGCGTGGTGGTGAGTGTGTAACGTCATGAAACCAAAATACTAGTTAAAAATGGCACGTCTGGAGCATGCTTTATACATCCTAAGACAGTGTCAACACATGACAATTAACAGACAAAGACAGTTAACCGTAATTTGCCGCGTGTAAGTGAGAAACAACACATTTTACAGAAAGGAATCGAAAATATTAGAAAAGTTTCGAAATTCACAGACAAGATCTGTTAATCGTAAATTGCCTTGTGGCAAGTAAGAGAAGGACAACACTTTCAGAAAGGAATTGAAACTACTAGAAAAGTTACGAATTTTCGAATACTAGAATGTCTTTGCCTATGCATATAAAAAGGTCGGCAGTGTGTCGAGAGATCAGTTGAATTTCGGAACGAAGTGAAGACTGAGAAGAAATACAAAAAAGTGAAAAAGAGAAGAAAAGTGGTGGTAAAGTAGTAGTGAAAGTGTCCCGGGGGAGAGCTGACTCCTACCGGGCGCGTCCCCAGGTGGCGGATTGGGGAACGCCACCCGCTAAGAGGGGCGGGTGGTACCGGAGAAATCCGGCGCGGACCAACAGCAGGGGGAGGGGTGCCTCTGGCCGTGGGCCGTCGAACGCGGTTGAGGCACCCCGGACGGTGCCGCTCTCCATTGAGGCTTCGGCTTCCGGAGTTGCGGCCACCGGTGTGGGGGGGCCCACTTAGGTGGGCAGGACGGGTGTCCATTTTGGTGGACCAGTTGGGGCCTCTCGTTAGTGGCTGCATCTGACGGCGTTGCGGCCACTGACGGGGGGATGGTGGTGGGTGCCCTGACCGTGGGCCGTCGAACGCGGTTGGGGCGCCATGAGGATGGGGCCGCTTGTGCGGCCATTGGTGATGTGGACCCACTTCGGTGGGTGGCTTGGGTATCCACATTTTGTGGAGGGTTTGGGGCCTCTCTCTCGTCGTGGCTGCATCTGACGGCGTTGCGGCCACTGGTTGTGGGGTCGCTTTGGTGACCCCGCGGTCGGATGAGAGGGGGGTGGACATGGTGGGGCTGCAGGAGAAGAGGCGTGTTGGTGTTTCGTTGCCGCTCTCCCTGTCCTCTGCAGCCGAGGTAGTGTAGCCCACTTCGGTGGGCGGTGAGGTTTAGTGGGGCTGCTCCGGGTACTTCTCTGTTTTGCAGAGTGGACTTTGGAGCAGCCTCACTGGTTTGGTGGCCGATAGGCCTGCCGCCGGGGCGTCGCGGAAGTTGTGCGTTAGCGTTCCCGCGGCGTTCCACTAAGGCGGAGGGGAGGGGAAAGTTGGGGTTTAGTGGGTAGTACCGGCTCTTCTGGCCGGTGAGCCCCACATAACCACCTGGGGGTACAGGTGGTATGCGTAAATGCATTCCCCAACTATAAAAAAAAAAAAAAAAAAGTAGTGAAAGTGTAACCAGTGTTGAAAATAGTATTCAGAGACTGAATTTAGTCAGAACTATGTATATACTGCGCGTGTTGGTGAATCGCCATAAGTCGCTCTTATTATAAAAAAATCTTAATAAATACATTCGTATTGCAAAAGACGTGCTTTAATTTTTGATACCTGATCTCATGAAGTGTGATCGTAAATGTTGTTAGTACCAAGGCACGAGAAGGAAGGCGTCACTACAACAACACGGCGGAACAACAGGGGGAGGATTCTGGCTCTAGTTTCTTGGGGGGAGAGCCCGTTCAACAGAGCATCACAACGGATATGAACGCCCACCTATAGCAAATGGTGTTCATGATGCAGGAAAAGCGCGCCGCGAGGAAGAACAGTTGCGCGCTCTGCAAGAGGAGCAGTGCGCCACGGAAGGACAGTTGCGCGCGTTACTTTACCCTTACTATGACGGCAAGTCTTCGTGGGCTGCCTTCAAGATCCAGTTCGAGACATTCAAAGTGACCAGTGGGTGGACGGATGACCTAGTCTGCTTTTACCGTCACACTGCGTGAACAGACTTTGACTGTGTTGGTGGCTATTTGTGCTATTGACTCCGCCAGGAAGATCACATATAGTGAACTGCTCCAAGATTTAGAGTCGCGGTATGATAATAGCCACCTGGAGCTCGTCAAAATGCATCTTTTGATATCCCAATCAGGTACTTGGTCCCATAACCGACGACACCAGGGCGACGTCACACTTTCGTTGAAAATCGAGCCTATACCGAAGCGTCAAAAAAAAAAAAAAATTAAAGTTAAAAGCACAACAACAAAAAGCAGGTATAAAAAGATTGTACTTACCTATAATGGAGGGGGGTAGGAGGTTAATAATTAATATAGAAAATATATATAAGACATAGATAGTTAATTATAAATAGTATTTTAGAACGAAAGAGTGAAGATTTATTAAAAGTAATAGTTCAACGTTATAAAAAGAGGAATAAATAGTCAATAATAAAAGAAGCAAAAGTAAGAGTAAGAGAGTTACAACTATCACAAAATACTATACATACAGACAAAGAAATCACACAAGCAATTATCATGAAGTAGAAAGATAAGTAGGGAAACAAATAATTACATGAACAGTTTCCTAAAGCAGTTTTGGACCATGTTAATATAGAAAAGGGAAATTCATTTAAATGGATAAAGACAAAACAAATATTATCCTCCATAGAATTCGCAATATTCGCTATACGGGACCAGGCTGTTATAACGCGTCAACATCAGTACGACATTTTAAAGGTTACGCTACGCATTATACCGGGATGCGAAAAGTTAGCAGGCACATACTAGTCAAGGGACATAACAGCCTGGTTCGGTATGTACATTGGTTTCTGGCAAACAAACACAACATGGAAGTATCAAGTTACCTATATAAAGAAATACCTATAGAGACTGACATTACCGTAACGCATAGTAGGCCAGATTTGATATACAAAACCAACAATATCACCCTTTTAATAGACATAGCAGTACTTTCAAACTGCAATATAGGAGCTATAGAAATAAAGATGCTTAGCAAATATTACCTTTTAAAAACATTATTCGGCGCCTATGGAATACATAAACTACTGTAATCTCATAGTTATATGAGCGACAGGACGAGTAAGTAAAAGTTTACATAGACATGTAGATCAACTGAACACAACAATAGACAACAATGTTACAAAAACAAGCAGCCATACACACAACCACCATACTCAGTAAGGTATTAGGTGACACTGTGTTTGTGAACAGTACACCAAAAACATAGGAGCCCACATCAGAGACACAACAAAAACACGGACATCAATACCATGCACGCAACAAGTATCACATACAGTGGACTCATAACAATCGTCCTTAACACAACATTCATCTACCTCACACACACTAAATACATAATCAGCAATCAAAGAAGGGGAAGAACGAGACATAGGTAGGATAAATTATATCTTTTTTCCTGCGGGATGTGGGACGGCATATTTATTAAGCGGACACAAGGTCGAGTCTCGGAAAACTGAAATTGAACTATAATAATATAGAAACTTCATTTAATAATAGTGGACTTAAATAATTTATAATCGTCTCAGGTATTAATTATGTAGTTATTATATATCTACTTGTCCTGATGCGGATTGACATAATACTATAATAGCTCTCAGCAGTGGAGTCGCTTTAAAGGATCTGTGTGTATAATATCTATGACCTCCGACCATCAATCCTTCCATGCAGATCATAAACATGAACATAGCTGTAAAGACGTAAATTATAAATTACATTTTCATAGTTATTTGAAGTATCAATTTATAGAATGGTTTCTCATAACATCAAATGAGAGCTGATATATTGGTATTAAAGCTTGCTTACTTACTCCATAAGAATGTTTTGAATGAGATTCCTTCGCTTATTAAAATAAACAATCCCCATACAGAAAAAACGTGTAGAACTAATACAATAATCGCATGTCCCCATATAATTTCATGTTTGTACGAAAAATCAGTTCCTATACTTTCTATTTTTATTAAATCTTTTCTATCCATATTATCACTTATATTACTTTGGATTTTTGTTTCGTTTATCACTGGATTTGATTTATTATGAGCAGCCATTGTATTACTAGCCTATCCACTACAGACCGATGAATAACGCATGCTTTTAAAAAATACATCTTTTATTATGTTATTTTTTTGGCATTTTTGTGTTGTTTGAATAAAGTCTGTTTTTTTCATAACCATACTGTTTTAAGTAGTTGTTGTTGTATAATGCATACTTGTTAGGTAGACATAAATTTTAAATAATGTTAAATCTTTCTACATAGTTAAATCCTTTACATTTACATTTGTTTGTTCATTGTTTGTTCGTTGGTTCGCTTGTTCGCTTGTTTTTTTTGTCCTTCTTTCACGTCGAAACAGAGTGACGGATTCACGTGATTTTCTGGAGATAGTTTAAGGGATGAAGAGTAACATTGTCTACTTTTTACCGGCTTGAAATTTTCTTAGTTTACGGGAAAACACGTTATAATACTAAATACAACTATATATATATCATCATCATATTCAGCCTGCTTTCATCCACTGCTGGACATAGGCCTCTCTATGGCACGCCAATGAGCTCGATTAGTCCCTTCTTCCCGAAGAATACCCACCACTTGGTCGAGTTCTTGGTCAATGTCAACGTCTAATGTGGTTTCCAGGGCAGCGAATCGGTTCTCCAGTTTTAGCTGGAACGTTTCAGACGTTTGGAGCATATTGGGCCGGAGCGTAGACTTTATCAAACGGTCCCGTTCAAGCTTGTAATCAATACCTAGAGTGCCTCGGACAAGTCGGTGATCGCTTCCGGTGTTGAACCTGTTGATCACGGAGACATCTCTAAATATGCGCTTCTTGTCCGTCATAATAAAATCTATCTCATTTTTTGTCATAGTATCAGGGCTTCGCCACGTCCACTTTCGGTGGGTCTGTTTCTTAAAGAAGGAATTCATCAAGAAAAGCCCCTCTTTTTCCAGAAAGTTGACGAGCATTTGCCCCCTATGATTTCTGCTTCCAAATCCATGTGGTCCTACTACCGATTCACCGCTTGTTTGTACCCCACTTTTGCGTTGAGGTCCCCCATGACAACATTAAAGTGGGCCTTATAGGTGGTATGTAAGGCTTTTGAGATATCTTCGTACATCTCTTCCACTTCGTCATCCGAGTGTGTCGAGTTCGGCGCGTACACTTGAATAACCTTGAGGCTATACCTCTCAGTTAGCTTAATCACGAGGTATGCAACCCTTGCTGACACACTGGAGATTTCAATAACGTTGTCAGAGATACCCTTGTAAATTAAGAACCCGACACCGCCTTGGGATGGTTGATCTCCTTCTCTGAAATACATAAGATGGCCCGATTCCAAAGTTACGGTATCCTCTCCCTTTCTTCGGACTTCACATAACCCTAGAATGTGCCACCTTATGTTTCTGAGTTCTTCCTCTAATTGTGCCAGATGTTCGTCGAGCCGTAGCGTGCGTCCATTAAACGTAGCCAGCGTCAGTCGTTGTTGGCGGCCTTCCGTAACCCGGGGATTCTTAGCACCCCCTACCCCGCCGTTACCATGGCCGCCGCCTTGGCCAGGAATAGCGGGGCGACCGGGAACTAGGGGCCGTTTCGTTCGTGCGCTTGCCATAGAATGTAATGCCCATAATCGCCACGCTGGGCAGGCGGGTTGGCGATCGCAGGGCGTAGCTTTTTATACCAGTGACGCTGCTGCCCGTCACAGGTCCATGCCATTTAATTACGCTGTTTTTAGGAGGTTATACCGCCGTCTATTCGGTCGTCAGAGCCTCGTTCGTTGTTTAGCAGGATGCACCGCGTGCAGGTGAGGTTGACTAGGAGTACTAAGGTGGAATTCGTACTCCCTTACGTCCCATATATATATATATATATATATATATATATATATATATATATATATGTAGCCTATCTATTCCATACTAACCGTTAATTAATATATAGAGTTAGATTCAAAACTGTCTGTCCCAAGGAAGTGGTATATTGTTTAGATACGTGATAATATTATTGTTTTTGATTATTAAGAATTAAGACTGTTATAAAGTTATACTTCACCCTTGATACAATAGTTAAATATTAGAGAGGTTACCGACATCTACAAAGCTTGTGGCAAAATAATAATATTACAATGTTTCAATTAGTTTTGAAACGATTAGTACATGTAGAACATTCCGATTTAATACTGAGCTAAAACTGGCTGATTACTTTCAAATTTAGAAAAAATATCTTAATTTTTAACTCTAGAACGCTCGTGTAAGATGAAAATTCAATTGTCATTTTTTTTATTTAGTAAAATTGAAATATGCGCGAAAATGAAACTATTTGCGAAGTCTTTTTATAATATAATACTAGAATAGTTGTAAGAAGGGAAATTCTATTAGAAAAATTGCACAATTATTAGAAGTAAGCAAGAGCGCTGTGCAGAGAATAAGGCAAAAGTTTAAAGGTGAGCTAAAAGAGAACGTTGAAGGAAGACCAAAGAAACTAAATGAAACACTGAAAACCTGGCTACAGCACAAGGAATTTCGGCTTCAACTTCAACTTTTGTACTATTTTGTAGAGATAGTGGCATAAAAAGTTAGTAAGTGAACTGTGCAATTAGCCCTACATTCCACTGGTTTCAGAGAGATAGAGGGAAAAAGATGCTTTTACTATCGAAGAAAAATATAAAAGCACGCCTTGAGTTCGTTAAGAAGTATGAGACGTGGATATTTAAAGATTGGAGTTCTGTAAGTATAATACCTGGCGATAAATATTGCACATCGACCTTTGGAAAGAGACCATCGGCTGATTTCGGCTTCGTAGAGCGTTATATCTTTCGCACGAAACTCGGTATCTATTAGGAGCTATTAAAACAGTTATGATTTTCAAATGACACATTCAAATAAAAACATTTAATCATCTAGATTTTCAATCAATCCTTCCATTTCAATATCTGTGCTTTCAATGAGTTCAATATCACTGTCGCTATCAGCCATATTTATCACAAGTCTATCAGTGTAATTGTCAAAACCGTGTTGAATTCTTCAATATTCATTTTCAGATTTAATTGCATGATCGCAAACCTTTTTCCATCGTTCAGCCCCGATCATGTTTACTTTTTCAGTCAATATTTTTTTTTATTGTAGATAAATTCATATCCACGTTTCTAGCGGCTACATAGCCTTTCAGTTGAGACTATATATTTGCAACTCGTTCTTGAACCTTCTTAAAATAATTACTTACATTTTCATTCGTATTTTTTTTAAATCTGTCGGCCTCGGTCAATAAATATTTATAAACATTGTAGATATTTTTGCGAGACTGACCTTGTAAAGGTTTGCCTCTTTTTCCTAAAAATGCCATCGTACAACTTTAGATTATTTAAATTTGCGAGTTTTAACAACTCTATATTATATATTTTGGATTGGACGCGACCGTACTCCACTGCAATTGAACAGAGACTGACAAACGTCACATAGATATTGTGTGAAAGATATAACGCTCTACAAAGCCGAAATTAGCCGATGGTCTCTTTCCAAAGGTCGATGTGCAATATTTATTGCCGGGTACTATAATTGGGTTTTTTTTTTTTTTTTTTTTATTAATAATGGGCATACTCTTGACCTTCATCTTAGCTCGAAGGCACAGATAAGATCTACGATGTAGCGAGTTTGCCCAAGAGAAGCCTGTTAACACGCACCTTAAAAAGTGAAATAGGTTGGATGAAACGAAAATTAACAGATATTCTACAGATGGCAAGACAATGGTATTGAAAGAGACAAGGAGAGAAGATGAATATAAAAGATTTCATACGAATTATGAAGCTTGGAGGGTGAAATGTCAAAGTCTGGGGCTGTATAATTGTTTTTGGGACTGGATCTGTTCGAAAAATTGACGGCATTACGGGAAAAGAAATGTATCTTAATATATTGGAAATATTAGAAACTATCGATAATACGCCGATACCTGAGAATGAAGTAATTTTTCAACACGATAACAACCCCAAGCATACTACAAAAATTGTTAAAAATTGGTTAAATGGGCAAGAATTTCAAGTGTTACAGTGGCTTACGCAGAATCCAGATCTGAACCAAATTGAAAATTTGTGGTCATACTTAAAAAGAACTTTGTTAAACAATGAAGAATATCACCAACTTTTGATTTTTATTTTAAAATACACTCCATTTAAAATGAAAAAATAGAGTAAACATTTTTTTTGAAAAGTCTTATAGTTTCCGAGACATTTAATTGTTTAGCTAGGCGTGCGACGACGCGGAGTCATCAGTAGCTGTGACGTCATTTTACAGCAGTTGAAGTGCGTGCTATGCTCTCGACCTGTGTGTATGAAATGCGCGTTGAAAATTGATAAAATGCCGAATTTAGAAATTAGAAAATAAAATACATAAAAATGCACCTATCCACGATCACATTAAACAGGAAATAGTATGAGACGTTTTTCATCTTAGCTTAAAAATGTTAAATAGATGTAGTCGCGTGCATCCTAATAATAACATACTTTTGAAAACAATGCCTAATATTTTATGAATTAAAATTTTAAAAGGCTTGTACCTCTGGTACATAATGTTCAGGTTAAGTTTACTATGTTAATTTCTTGTTACATTACATCAAAACTATGTGTATTGTTTTTGACAGTATTGTTTTTAATAAGTCCTACCTTGTTACATATACCTACGCATTCTTCCTTCTCAGGAACTTAATGTCAAGTTGATATATGACGTACATTTATAAAACACTCGTATGACGTATGACGTACATTTATATCGTATGATGTATGACGTACATTTATAAAACACTCGTATTGAAAAATATGTATCCTAAGGGGTACATATTTTTCATTACTATTATACATAAAAAATAATTATTCGGACATTTATAGGAGGCATAACAAATGAAGGAGGTTGTTGCTATTTGTCCCATAGTTGGATGAATAAAAAATATATTATTCGTACGACTACTGTCGGTTTGTACGAATATTTACCACTTTTTTGTTTTTTTAGTTGCAGGAGTCGCTATATGCAAAAAAACGAGCTGGAAACTTATTCTTTTAAAACCTAAGGATTTTTAAGTTCAAGAGTTTATAAGGTTAAAATTTATTTTTAGGCGCAGAAGTTTCTGTATGATAAAAAATAACCTTAACCTACCGAGCTGAGACGAGCTACTTATTCTACTTACTTATTTATTAGTCCGTCCTTTCGTATAATTTATATATTTTATAAAGGACGAATAATTATTTTTTATTCGTCCTATTAAATGACGAATAGACAATCCGTTAAAAATAATGTAGATGTTAAGCCTGTTACTAGGTACGCCAGTTAAAAGCCCATATTAGCCTCTCGTCGTCTAATTTTGGAAAGATGAAGTAGAAAATGTAAAAATAGAGGGAGTGGAGCTTACTAAATACTTTAAATAAAAAAATTATTTACAAAATATACGTTAAATATCTTTTCAGATAGTATTCTGAGTAAGGATCACTAAAATTAAATTTGTTTGTCACAACATCTGGAAGAAATAACATGAAACGCGAATTTATTTTTAAACAATAAAGTATGTATTGCGAAAACGTAAAAAAAAAATTTGTAGTGAACAACTTTTTCATATTAATGATAGTTTTAATTGTGATGACTGTGATAAATGTAATTATTCAAATTGTATTTATATTAATAATAATTGTAATTTTATTTCTAATTTGTATGATAATATTATAAAGTGTATTCAAGCAGGCTCTAAGGCCACATTTATTTGCCGAGCTAGCAAAAATCAAAATTACAAAAGAGTAGTGGGGTGGAACTATCATATTAGAAATATTCATCAAAAATATCGACTACATTTATTGTCTTGGTTTGAAGCCGGTAAGCCATCTACAGGTCTACTGTATGAAAGTATGGTAAACAGTAAAAAGGAATTCAAAAATAAATTAAAATGGTGTCAGAACAATGAAGAACTAATTAAATTAAATATTTTAGCAGAGAGTAGAAAAAATAAACAACACAACAGTTTTGGAAACAAACGAAAAAATTTGATTACCAACAAAATGTTCCTGTATCTGTGGATGGCTTACAGGACCCAGAACAGATAGCCAATATGTTTGCTGCCAAGTTCCAGTCTAAGTCGAATCATATACCTAAGTTAGAGCAGTATGCGTTGCAATATGTAGATCAGAATCAGCCTGAACCATATTTTGCGCCATTTGGCGTAGCTCAAGTAGTTAAGAATATGAAACGTGGTAAGTCTCCTGGCCATGACGGTTTAAGCATAGAACATATTGCAAATGCAGGGAGAATATTGCAAATTAACAAAATTATTTAATCTTTGTATTAAATGTTTGTTTTTGCCTTCAGCTCTCATGAAAACTGTGGTAGTGCCCATTCTTGAAAATAAGACAGGCGACACAAGTTCAGCGCTAAATTACAGACCTATTTCGCTTGGGACCATTATTGGTAAGATATTAGAGATGCTTTTGCAACCGCTATTATCAAGACAAATACGAGAGGACGATGCACAGTTTGGATTCCGTCCCGGTCTCTCAACTGACTTTGCGATATTGAATTTAAAGCAGACGGTTGGTTATTATAATCGCTGTAATGCAACGGTTTATGCATGCTTTCTGGACTTGAGTCGTGCATTTGATCTAGTGAACTATGAGATTCTCTGGGGCAAACTACGTGACTCAGGTGTTTCACCGAAAATAGTTGGTTTGTTGAGACACTGGTACGGAAGTCAAACTAATTATGTGAAATAGAGGAACTCGACATCTAACATATACAAATTAGAATGCGGAGTACGCCAAGGTGGATTAACTTCTCCGGACCTCTTCAATGTATATATAAATGATTTGATTGTGAGGCTAAGAAGCACTGGTATAGGTTGTCACATGGCCGGGAAATGTGTAAACAACCTTAGTTATGCCGACGATATGGTACTTCTTAGCCCCTCAATCAAAGGTTTAAGATCTCTGCTTAGGATCTGTGAGCATTATGTCTATGCACATGGACTAAGATACAATACTAATAAAACTTTTATGATGGTTTTAAAAGCGGGTAGGGGACCTGAGAATATTCCTGAGCTAAAATGGAGTAATGGTAGTGTCATAAAGGTCGTTAAGAGTTTCAAGTACCTTGGTCATATTATTGCTGAAGATCTTAAGGATGATCTGAACATAGAGCGAGAAAGACGGGCACTCTTGATTCGCTGCAACATGCTGGCTCGTAGATTTGGCAAGTGTTCTGATGAAGTTAAGCTTACACTTTTTAGGGCATATTGTCAATGTTTCTACACTTGTCAACTTTGGATAAGGTTTAAGCGTAGTACTTATAACAACATGAGGATCCAATATAATGATGCCTATCGGATTCTCATGAAAAAGCCAAGATATTATAGTGCATCAGGCATGTTTGCGGAGGCGAGAGTGTCCGACTTATATGCGATAATTCGAAAACGGATTGCCACTTTCTGGTATAGGTTGAGAAATTTTAATAATGCAATAGTCAGAGCAGTTAATGGTAGCTTGGACTATGCAATATTTTCATATTGGCTGTCTGTTCATAAACAGGAGAACAGAAAATAACTACCTAAGAATGAATGTCAAATTAATTTATATTATTCTTAATTTTAACTATTTTTTTTGTACATAATATTATGGGTTTTGGATTGCCTGCAATAAATGATAATTATTATTTTATTTATATCAAATTTGATATCTCAGGCTGTGCCTGATAATATGACCCAGCACGGGCGTGAACCAAGTGCTGAATCAGTTCTGGGTGGCTTGTTGTACTGTTTCATCATTATCTGAAGAAAGTTGCAAAAATTTTCTTACTGTTCTGCAAGTGTTTAAAATAACAGCTTTTTGAAGAGTTAAATATGTAAATTTAGGCAAAGAAAGAATGCTTAAAGAATTAAATAAATGTTTCGGAACAACGCATATTGTGGACACTATTATGGGTACGTACTATTGTAACATTAGTCATTTTCCAAACTCTCCTAATTTCTTCTTTTAACTCTGTGTATTTCCTTATTTTTTCACTGATAAAAACAACGCAACATTCAGCGGTACGGAACCCTCGATGCGAGAATCAAAATCATACATTTGAAATCACACATTCGGAAATCATTAAGGCCATCAAATTATCACTACATATTATTATAAAATAAAATCTCCCGCCGCGACTGTCTGTCTGTCTGAACGCGATAAACTGAAAAACTACCAAACGGATTATCATACGGTTTTCACCAATAGATGGAGTGATTTATGAGGAAAGTTTAGGTGTCTAATACATTAAGATCTTGTCCAAATTGTTGGCTGATATATAAAGATAATTGCTGAAGATGTTAGAAAAAATAATGCTAACTGAAAGCTTTAGAAGCATGCGCCACGTAAACTAATAAAGTTATATGAATACAATGTGTTATAGAATTATTCCTCTTAAAAAAACTTCCTATTAAATTGTAGCAACACTATGTGCACGTACCTAGGGATGCACCCAAGCAAAGCGAGGGTAAGTCACTAGTTACTTATAACAAAAAGCCAAAGAGTTTGATTTTTAGTTTTAACGCGAGCAAAGCCGCGTGTTCTGCTAGTTATATAATAAAAATCTAAATTATCATAAGGTCTTGTCCCATAGAGATGTGCAGCGCTGTTAACTATATGCTGTATTTAAATCAAATACGTATCGTAAAATGTGTCACTAAGAGTTTTTAAAAGACTATCCCATATAAAAATATGGCACACCAATGGGCATAAGTATCTATTTAACATATTTAAACGAGCAATTCTTGTATATTAATTTATTTATTTATACCGGCGGTCTCGGAAACGGCTCTAACGATTTCGCTGAAATTTGGTGTGTGCGGGTTTTCGGCGGCGAAAAATCGATCTAGATTAGTCTTATGTCTGGGAAAACGTGCATTTTAGAGTTTTCATGTTTTCTTTTGGATTATGCCACGCAAAATATGTTAATAATTTCGCACACACGAATATAGGCGTCATTGTCAAGCGGCCAAATCACAAGATTGACACTTACAGGTTTCGAATTCCGGTCAAATGTAAAATTTAGTTTTTTTTATATTTAAGCCAAATTAAAAAGAAAATTGTACTGTTAACCAAAAACTAAGGTACTACCCATTATGACGTATACCTAAGTAAATATAGCAACTGAAATTAAATACTAATATATTATAGTGGGTGTTAGAGAACGGTTCCTGTCTTTATGTTTTAGCTATTTTACAAAAATATCACTCTTAAATTAAATAAATAAAAATAAATATATTGGGACATTCATACACAGAACCATCTAGTTCCATGGTAAGCTACGAGGCTTACGAGTATGTTATCAATACCAGACAGTTGATACGAATAATCCATTCCTAGATACTTTCGACTTTTATTAAATATCTTTTTAGGGTTCCGTGCCCGAAGAGTGCCAATGGAATAATAGTATAATATTGCTGAGTATCCGCCGTCCGTCCACTCGTCCGTTCGTTCGCATGTCAGAGTACTGTATCTCATGAACTGTATTAGGTAGAGTTGAAATTTTCAGAGACTGTGTATTTCTGTTCCTGCTATAACAACAAATAATAAAAAACAAGATGGCGAATTTCAAAAAGGCTACCATGAAAATTAAAAAAAAAAATGATTATGGTACGAAACTCTTCGTGTGCGAGTTCGACTGGCATTTGATCGATTTTTTATCTATATTATCATTTACATATATTACTTTGAACTTCAATTTTGTTTATCATTGAATTTGATTTATTATGAGGAGCCATTGTTATTCTATTCAATAAATGAATAATGAATAATTATTTATAAAAAAAACCAAACGATGAGTAAATAACGCTTTTTAAAACGAAAACATCTTTCATTTTGTTTTTTTTTTTGTTTATTCGATGGACTTAAATTTGAAATTTAAAGTAATGTTAAATATGTATATAGACCAAGCGAAATGCGTTTATTTTTAAGAAAAAATAAAATACTGAAAACCTGAAGTTTTATGATTTTAAAATGTTAGCAGGTATATAAGGAATAGAAATTCGTAAAATGCCCCCGAGAAATGGGGGGACGTAAAGCGTTGAAAAATAGTTTATTTAATTTTCGGCTTACTGTGACGTTCTATCGAAAAATGTTTTATACAAAAGTTGTAGATGTAGTAAAAATCTATAACTTTTATGGATAACATATAACTTTCTTAGATTTACGCGAATATTTGACATTTTTAAATAAAACTATCTTTTCGGATTATTTCGCGGATTTATTTAGATTTTTGGCTCCCGACGTTTCGAATGCTTTACAGCAAGAGCGGGAGAGACTAAGGTGTTAGACGTCTCAAAGGCGCTATATACTTGTTACAGACAATGCCTACTCACCATTTACAAAAATGATTTTAAAAATTCAAAAATGGCATATGGATGGCATATGACATTTTATGGATAACACTTTTTTCAATAACCTCAGTTTTCGAGATATTTGCAAAAAACTCGATTTTAATTTTATCTTGGTTTTTTATTTTTAATTTCTAGATTAATCTTTTGATTTTCATGAAACTAAGAGAATATAATCTTCGAAATATATTATAATAAATAGAAAAAAAAAAAAAATGAAATTGAAATGTTTAGCGATTTCCGAGAAAAGTATGTTTTATGGCCTCGAGACCCACCCCCACTTCCACCCCCAATTTAAGTTCAAGGACGCTTACATTTAAAAAAAATCGTTCAATTTTCAAATAGAGCTCATTCTTTTCGTCTTGAACTTTACTTTTTGAAGAAATAAAAACATTGTATGGTCGCCCTGTAAGAACACTCTTAAAAATTGAATAAATTGGAGAAATCACTGTATAATTTTTTTTTTTATTATCATTGAAAAAGTGTACTTTATTAACCACAATTTTTATAAACTGATTATACCAATGTATTTTTTCGGGAAAAAACGAAAAAAACGGTATCCTTCAGTTTTTAATTTGACGCTTATTATTTATACAATGTTGCCGTAAGCATTTTAACTTTGCATTCGTGAAAAAATAATAAAAATTGGAATTCACGTAAAGTATACTGCCATCTTTTCTAGTTTTTCTCGTACAATCTATTTATTTATCGAATCTATTTATTATTCGAATTTATCGATATTTTAATAATTTTTGATCGATTTTAATTTTTAAAGTTAAATTTATTGCTTTTTCTTGAAAAATTAGATTTTAAGTTAATTTCAGAAAGAAATGTAATTCATTCATTGACTAATCTTGTTTATTCATTAGTTAAAGTATAATAAAAAAAAATAGTGGATATATACAAAATTTAGTCATAGTTATGTTAAAAAATCATAAAAAAATGTAAAAAATAAAAAAAATAATTAACCTACTTCTATAAGTAGTATTGACTTGAAACTTCACAAGTGTTTCTATTGCCGTTGATAATGCAGTGTTTCGGCATCGTTGACCTGATCTGATGATAAGCCCAGAAGGTGGATAGGTTTGCGCTTTCCTACCACTCTAGGCGAGTACCGTCTTCGTGGATGACCGCCCACGTGCACCCGGTGCCCAAAAAGGGCGATAGATCAGATCCTTCGAATTACAGGCCTATTGCTATTACCTCTCTTCTCTCCAAGGTTATGGAGCGTGTTATTAATACCAAGCTCCTCAGATACCTAGAGGAACACGATTTGATCAGCGACCGGCAATACGGCTTTCGCCACGGTCGCTCGACTGGTGATCTTCTAGTGTATCTGACACACCGATGGGCTTCAGCCATCGAGAGTCAAGGTGAGGCATTGGCAGTCAGCCTTGATATAGCGAAGGCGTTCGATCGGGTCTGGCACCGGGGTCTTCTCTCGAAGTTGCCATCGTACGGACTACCCGAGGGCTTGTGCAAATGGATTGCCAGTTTTTTATCTGGTCGAAGCATTAGAGTCGTCGTAGATGGCTGCTGCTCCGAAAAACTAGGTATAAACGCTGGCGTCCCGCAAGGTTCTGTACTGTTTCCAACGCTTTTTCTTCTGCATATCAATGACTTGCTGTCTATTGATGGCATTCATTGCTATGCGGACGACAGCACTGGAGACGCCACCTACACAGGCCGTGCAAACATCCCTCGTTCCGCTGTGGTAGAAAGTCGCGAACAACTTGTGTCTCAAATCGAGAGTATTCTTTCCAGAGTCTCCGATTGGGGTCGGGACAATTTAGTCCGATTTAACCCCTCCAAGACACAAATCTGTGCGTTCACCGCTAAAAAAACCCCATTTACTGTGGCCCCTCAATTCCAGGACACACCCCTAACCATCTCCAACAGTATTGGTATCCTTGGTGTCGACATCTCCAGCGACGTCCAGTTCCGAAGTCACCTGGAAGAAAAGGTCAAGCTGGCATCCAAAAAACTCGGGGTGCTTAATAGAGCGAAGCGGTACTTCACGCCGGGGCAAAGACTGCTTTTGTATAAGTCGCAAGTCCGCCCCCATATGGAGTACTGCTCTCATCTCTGGGCGGGAGCACCGGCATACCAGCTTGGGCCTTTTGACTCGGTTCAAAGGAGAGCTGTGAGAATTGTCGACGATCCAATACTCACAAGCGATATAGAGCCCTTAAGTCTAAGGAGAGATTTTGCGTCCTTATGTGTGCTCTATCGCCTGTATAATGGGTTGTGCTCCGAAGAATTGTTTGAAATGATGCCCACGGCCACTTTTTATCATCGCACCGCTCGCCATCGACAGGGAGTTCATGCTCACACACTGCATCCCAAATGGTCCCGTACAGTTCGTTTTCAGAGAAGTTTCCTCCCACGGACCATCCCGCTGTGGAATGAACTCCCTGCCGAGGTTTTCCCAGAGGGCTACAGTATGGGGTCCTTTAAAAGGGGAGTAAATAGGTTTCTAAAGGGTCGGCAACGCGCATGTGATGCCCTTGGTGTTGCAGGCGTCCATAGGCTACGGTAACCGCTTACCATCAGGCGGGCCGTATGCTTGTTTGCCACCGTCGTGGTATAAAAAAAAAAAAAGGTGGAACTCTTCAACGGCTAATAGTAGTAGTACTTTGAGTTTAGGTTTATTTTGTTTGATTTGACAAGCTCGTTAGTTGCCCGTTAGCCGTACGTTAGAATTGGATTTTAGATGCAGATTTTTAAATGTTACTAATAAAAGAGAATTTTAGTTTGTCAGTCTTCATATAAAAATTGGAATCAAAGTAACTTATATATTTTATTAAATAATTTCGTCTTACTTTGCTCCTACTATGTCTACACTTAAAATGGAAAAATAAAAACTTAAAAAATAAATAAATAAAAACCAACTTCAAATGCCAGCCGTTACAAATCAAAATATACTGACTTTGAAAGTAAATGAAAACTACCAATCATTTTTTTTTTTACTTTTTAGTGTTTTTTTTTTAAGTTTTTATGATCACAGTCATGTTACACACAGTACTTGCATGATTAACTTTACATGGTAATAAGAAGTTATTATTAATCGTTAATAAAAATTTGATTTTTCAAACTTTGTTTAGGGTCGGCGTTGGAGAGCATACCGTAATAAGATTCTATAAAAAACTAGGATTATCTGCTAGTTTAATTTATCATAAAAAAATACGATTTTTTAGACCGTCATTTTATGGGTTCTACTTAGGTACTTTCAATATATTTTTTAACGTCTGGTAATGCAGCCTATCACACTTTGTTTACCCTCATTGACAAATCAATAATTATAAGGTTTAGTTAAGGCTTTATTTTTATCGGTGTTAGTTCCATCGTCGATCTGGGCATGAGAAATGTCCCTGTAAGTCCCTAATAATTCGCCCTAATGAGTCAGGTTGTGTTTTACTGGACAGTATTGATATTTCTAATAAGCGAGTCATCACATAAACACCATGAAACGCGTATGTACATATGTATAAGTGTGAAAAAGCAAAAAAGTGAGGAAATTGAATAAAGAAATTCTAAGGCTATCAGAAATAATACAAAAAAGTGAGAATTCTAAGCAGTAAGAGAGAGTAAGTCAAAATCTTATAAAATCAAATAATAAATCAAATACAATCATATCAATTCATATCAGATTAAATTTAAAAAAATAACAATATCGACTGCTTATGATTTGTTTTCGGGACGAACGAAAAAATATTTTTTCTTACCAGTTACTTGCTCTCGCTTAGCTCAGGTATGTCCCTAGTTGTCTAACAGTAGCCTATGTCCCTCCATCATCATCGGTCGTAATATATCTTTGTACTAAATTTCATCATATAACGTTTTATATAATGATTATTATAGAACTACGATAAAAAATCTAGCGCAAAATACATTTAGAATATCCGGATAATCTTTAACAGTGACTATTCATAATGACGAAACTGTACATCATGGGACAAATTAATTATTTTAGCAGGATATTATTTATAATATCCACTTGCCAACCAATTTTTAAGCCAACTCGGCTTAAATATTAAAAATTGTGTTAGGTCTGTCACCCCTCTCTAACTTTTGAAGTATAGATTAAAAAATCAAGATAAAAGAACTTCCAAAATAATCTCAACGGAAATTTTTATTTTAATAAAAAATAATTTTAAAAGTTTAGTTTAAAAAACTTAAAATTACAAAGGAGATACGTTGAGTAGTTTTAGAGATATCGGATATATTCCGTTTCGTAAAGTAAACTTTGTTTCTTATAGTAATGCTAGTACTTATATATGACTGCTGATTGCTGATGCTACTGGATTAATAAAAATACATATATAATTCGTACAGTTACTGAATAACAGGTTCAGCCTTTAGCTACTGATTAATTATTATCACTATATATTTAATTCTATTTTTTTATTTTTTTTTATTTTTATTTTATTTAACCACTACAACCAAACGAGCAGTTTTCAATATAGTAATAAAAATCTTATAGGTAATTTCTATAAGGAAAAGCTGTGTCCCGAGAAAAATCTTTACTTTTTCCGATTTTTTTATAGTTTAGCGGATATACTAATACAGATATATAAAAAATAGTACCTCCTCATTTGTACTAATTTGTGGCATTGCTGTGTTCTTTATATTCCTTATATATAAACGTTCATCGCTCTTTTAGTTCAACTTGTATAAGTTTGGGGCACATTTATTTCTTGATAGCATATTAGAACGAAATAAAAATCTAATTTTAATTAATATTTTTACAATTTATTAAAAATTAAGACACCAAAACATATTCTAGATACATAGATATGTATATGTATAGGTACAAAACTATCTTATAACAGATCTAAAGTAAATTAAAAGGCAAGGCGTTATTCTTTTGTTTCAAAGGCCTTTAAACACAGTATTAAGTGGCTTATAGCTCATCTTGTAGGTTGGATTCAATGGATGTAGTATTCCTATAGCAGTGACAGCTTTTCTGGCCTCGTCGTTGCCTAGACGATAGTGAGTCCCATCACCAGATTGCAAAATACGTTTTGATACCTAGAAGTTATGTGGTTAAATATTAAAAATGATACTCATTTTTAAAGATGGAATTTACATAATTTAAATAGTCTTGCATACATCCCAATTAATATGAATGTCTAAATACCTAATAATAAAGAACTCTGTCAAACTCTGTCTGGTTTGCTTGTTACGTTTATACGCCTTAATCAATAAATTAATGAATTAGTTTTGATGAATTTTTGGCAAGAAAATATTAGAGGTAGGTTTGATCTTTGTGAAAAATATACGTGGGTTACCTCAGAATCTTAAGAAAATGAAACTTAGGAAAATAAAGGGGCTAAAAACTGAAATAGGGGATGAATGCTTGTATGGAGAACTGATCATTTCTCAAGTTAGGGATATGAAAATGTATATTTATGCATTTGGTTAGAAATAAAAAGGGGTTCAGAGTTTTTGAAAAATCCTTCTCTAAGGCGATACAATAGGGAATGATTTCAACTTTTTTTCCCTACTGACCGCGACGCCCTTATGAAGGCTATTGCAAATGTATATACGAAAGTTTTATTTTTACTACTACGTATACTAATATATCACGTAAAAACTACTGTACATTGATCTTTGACCAAATAGACGCGAGATCATCTGTCGATAGTTTTACTTTTAATTTCTTGAATTCCATGCAATTTTTAATGTGTTTTTTATTTACTTGATTAACATCTATATCTATACAGATAAATAAAATTTGAGTGTCTGTTTGTAATATTAAAATAATCGCTAATTACTAAATGCATATGGATGTATATACGGGACATATATCAAAACAACGTTTTCACGGTTAGCTATGTTTATTGTTTATACATAAATAGTACGTACGCGGATTTTGTTCACAATTTCATGGGTTTTAATTTTTTTCGCGGAACCCTGATTCTTTTTCTAAAATAAAAGTAATCTAAGTTACTCCTTATAACAGCAGATATCTGCCAGTGAAAGTCCCGTCAAAATCAGCCCAGCCATTTTGGAGATTAGCCGGAACAAACAGATAGACAGATAGACAGACAGACAGACAGACAGACAAAAATTATAAAAAATGTTGTTTTGGTGTATGTACCGTGTATACATCCATATGCATTTAGTAAAAAGCGGTTATTTTAATATTACAAACAGACACTCCAATTTTATTTATCTGTATAGATAAACGCATTCAACGTTGCAAGGAACATTTTGAACTAAACACTAAGTGAAAGAAAACAAACGACATTATTTTTCAACACCTAAAATACGAAACAGAACTTTACTACTAAAAATGGGTTTGAACAATATCAAGTAACATTGACGCGTAGTGGAGTTTAAAAGACTAAAATTGATAACTTGCAACTTTTTTCGATGAAATAAAAATTGAAATGTCAAAGCAAATAGGCGACATTATTTCACAAATAGATGAAAAATTAGTTTTATTACTTACAAGGGAAATTGAACAATTAAAATTTGAAAATCAAGTATTAAAAGAAAAAAAATTCAAACCTCAAAAAAATTGGAAGATTAAATAATATTATTATGTACAGATTAAAGGAGAATGAGTGAATCTCGTCAAATGGAAATTTATGGAATTAAAACTTATGGAACTTATGGAAGGAACTGAACTTATGGAAGTCAAATGGAATCGTCGTATGGAAACTGTTATAAATAAAGTAAAATTGGACTTAAATATTGTCCTTGAAAACAGAGATGTAAATACGATACATAGAATTGGAAAAGTTAACAAGACGGGAAGAGAAGGGCCAGTATTAGTATCATGTGTGAATAGCTGACTTAAAAATATTTATAATTAAATTAAATCAATTAAGAATAAGAAGAACTTGAAAGACGTTCATTTTGCTGAAGATTTTCCAAAAGAGGTTCTTGACAAAAGAAGAGAATTTGTTCCTAAACTCGTAGAAGAAAGAAAGAAAGGAAACTATGCAGTTTTACACTACGATAAGTTGATTAATAAGCAAGGACCTTCTGGGGGGAAAAACGTAAACGCGACTAGTCAACATCACGCGTCACCTCAAATAAACCACAAAAACAGTATGTATCATCTAAAACAAGCAAAATTAATGCATTTGACCTAATTAGAGGAAGGAGACTTTTCTATGAGTACATCTACTTTACCAGAACAGAAACAATAAGACATAGTCATCAGCCACAAGGAATATCTTACAAATAAATACAAACTAAGCGATACCAACAAAACATTTTTCAAACCGACTGTTCCTTGTGGGAAAAAAGATCAATACCTTCCATTTTTTAATCCATTTTTAAAGGAAAATTACAGAAATAACAAAGACGACAAAAACCCAAAAGTTGATAAATATTTGTACTTTCAGTGTGAGATCCTTGTTATTTATTGAAATATTTAGAATGAACACACACCCTCAAAACAATCAATTGCGACATCTTAGGACTAGCAAAGTTTAGAAGAAGGGGCTGTAATATAGAAGAGTACCATGATTACATCCTATGTTACATCGGGCAACCAAAGGCTTTCATGGCGTAGGATTCTTAGTAAAGAAAATATATAAAGACAAGATAACTAAATTAATAGGAGTCTCAGAAAGAGTAACTCTTCTACAATTAAAGCTTTACAATTTTATCATAACACTAGCAGAACTCGCAGCTTCTATCTAATCTTTGAAAAGGTAGGTTTCATACTCATTTCATGTAAATATATCCAAGGAGTAAAATGTTTCATATAAACTTTTATCCTCTATCTCACCCCTTTTGGGTAAGGTTTGGCTAAGGTTGAATTTTGAAAAATCCTTCCTTAGTGGATGGATGACTTCATCATATGAGGAATATGTGTGTGAAATTTGAATTTTCTAGCCTTAAGGGTTTGGCATGTGCGTTGATGCATTATTCAATCACTTTTGCCTTTTATATTTATAGATTAATTCAGGCATACGCTCCCATAGAGAGTGCAAGTGAAGAAGAAATTGAGCTATTTTATAAAGATCTAGAAAAAGCGCACTCAGAAGCTTAAATAGGCTGGCTAAAATAAAAAATAATTTGATAATGGGCAAATTTAGATATTGAGAAAGGAATGAAAGGGGATAACGTCTGATAGAATATGCTCTCGAATATAAACTAACAATGATGAATACTTACATTAAGCAAAAAGATTATCGTGTCGAATGTATCGATTTTATTATGACAAACAATCCGAAGTTAATTTGAAGCCACTTTTGAAACACTCAACATCTTACGCTATCCCTCTAATCATTGATTAGTCACAATGACTTGACAATGACTCAGTCTTTCAAAAAGTGCAGGAAAAACTTTAGTCTCTTTTCGACTACTCAAGATAAAAGACGCATTAAGTGACTATTTTAATAATCTTAAATTACATATAAAAGATATGGACGCCAAATCAGAACCTGCTATCAGCGCATAAACTTACTACAATACACTTGACGGTATCATAATTGACTGTTTAAAAAATAAACTTAACATTCCAATAGAAAGACATAAAATACTTAGCGTAGAGACAGAACAACTAATCAGAAGACAAACCGAACTACGACGTGCAGAAACAAGCAAGTTTAACAATGGAGACGAAGTAATGAGAAGAGTAGCAATTACATGGAAGAAATTTTGGTTGTTAAAAGAAATACTTAAGGGCGACTACAGTTTACATATTAAAAAAAAATGTTATTAACACTTGCATCTTGCCGTGTTTGTTGTGTGGTTGTCAAACGTGTATCTTTACTAAAAAAGTCAAACACAAAATCACGAACATCCAAACAGCATTTGAATGGAGCATGCTAAAAATCCAAAGAACACACAAAAAAAGAAACGAGAAAATCAGACAGAAAACAAAGATTACTGATGGACTTACACATGCTTTATCATTAAAGTGGCGATGGGCAGGTCACATCTTAAGATACACTGATAAACGATGGACTAGTGAAATCACACGTTGGAAGGGACCATTGGGCGAGAGAAACGTTGGAATGCCGATAAAGCGGTGGGTTGATGATAACATTGAGCCACTAGCAGGAACTGAATGGTTCAAAAAGGGTAAAGACATCTGTAACCTGGTACCTGTGGAAAAGGTTGGAGGAAGCCTTTAACCAAAAAGGGGTCTATATTTCAGCAGAAAACTAATCATACTAACAATTAGAATAAATAAATAAAATTAACTAACACCACTAAAATAAATTATTTATTTACTATTTACATGTAAGCATGAAGAGTGGAATAAATGGCTTTTTTATTTTATTTTATTTATTTTTTTAATACCGATTCAGATGAAGCACTCTTTAAGTCGTAAGCCAATCCTATTTTCTCCAAAAATCTGATGACATAGGCGGATATATTAATTGGCATACTTCGTTCCGCAGTCTTGTAGTCCCAAGGGTAGACATGATGATAATTGTGAAAACATTCACCCAAAGATAAAACTGACAAGAGCCAAGACTCCACAGGTCGTATTTTCCTAGTAAAAAGAGTGAAGTGAGAGTACAATTAAAATAATAAATTATGATAAAAAATACTAATAGACACTAGTTTTATTCAGAATGCAATAATAGAAATTATTATATCAAAGCTAAAAATATAATAAAAATCATACTTATCATAAGGTCTTGTCCCATAGGAATGTCCAATACTATTAATTAGTCCTATTATATTTATTTCAAATGCGTATCGTAAACTGTAGCACACTAAGAAAGAGTTTTTAAATGACTCGCCCATAAGAAAATATGGAACACCAATGGGCATAAGTACACCCAATATGAGGTATAAATAAATATAGTACCTGAAATTAAAGATAAATATTTATGAAAGGTTTAAAAAGAGGTTCCTTTTTTATATTTTATTACTATGTTTTAGCTATTTTAGAAAAATTATACTTTTAATTTTTTTAATTAGAATAGTCAGTTCTGACAAAAGTTGACAGTCTGTTTGAACTGATTGTTATAGGGAAGTTCAAATAGACAAATGTAAATAATTTTAATAGTATAATTTTTTTTAGATTCCAAGAAAATACGGTGACGGTGCAACTATTTTTTAATATTTGACATATTATACCTACTTTTTTTGAAACATCACCATCCAATCAGATTCCAAGTCACTTATATCAGTTTCTTTTCCAAAAACCTTGATATACGGATGCTTTTTGCTGATCACCCAACCAATTAGGCTAAAGAATACTCCTCTGTTGGAATTGTGAGGATCAGCGTCTGTGTCTGAGTAGCGATGGTGGAGGCGATGGTCGCGACACCAAGTGTAAAGGGATTTCTGTTAATAATATTAGCATATTTAAGAAAATTTTGTTATACATAAAAGACTGGAGCATGCTTTATACATCCTAAGACAGTGTCAATACAAGACAATTAACAGACAACGACAGTTATTCGTAAATTGCCGCGCGTAAGAGAGAAACAACACATTTTCCAGAAAAGAATCGAAATTACTAAAAATGTTTTGAAATTAACAGACAAGAACAATTAATCGTAAATTGCCTTGTGGCAAGGCAAGTACGAGAAGGACAAAACTTTCAGAAAGGAATTGAAACTACTAGAAAAGTTTCGAATTTTCGAATACCAGAATGCTCTTTGCTTATGCTTATAAAAAGGTCGGCAGTGTGTTGAGAGATGAGTTGAATTTAGGAACGAAGTGAAGACTAAGAAAACACACGAAGAAGTAGAAAAGTGGAGTAAAATAGTAGTGAAAGTGTAACTAGTGTTGAAAATAGTGTTCAGAGACTCAAATTAGTGAGAACTGTGCATATACTGCGCGTGTTGGTAAATACTGAATTGCCATAAGTTGGTTTTGTTATACAAAAGCATTAACACATCTGTATTGTAAAAGACGTGCTTAAATTTCAGATCCCCGAACTTATGAAGTGTGATCGTAAATGCTGTTAGTACTGAGGCACGAGAAAGAAGGCGTCACTACACAAGCTATGGCGGAACAACAGAGGTAGGATACTGGCTCTAGTTAATCGGGGGGAGAGCCCGTTCAACAGTCAATAGAGCATCACGACGGAAATAATCGCCTTCCTATAGCTAATGACGTTCGTGATGCAGGAGAAAGCACGCCGGGAGAAAGAACAGTTGCGCGCTTTGCAAGAGGAGCAAGTGTGCCGCCAGGAAGAACAGTTGCGCGCGTTGCAGGAGGAGCGAGCCCGCCACCAGGAAGAACAGCTGCGCGCACTCCAAGAGGGCATACATAAAGACGTTATAACTGTTATTCAACAGACCGCAGAAAAGGTGGACGCCGTAGAACAGGTAGTGGAAGGAATAAAGGCGATACTTGATAAACATGATGAAGCTCTTGAATAGTGTAATTTAAAATTTATCAAATTTGAGAAAAGCATTAGTTGTTTCAAGACTCGTAGCGGAACATCATGTGGCACTGAACTATATTTTCCATTGAAAACCTTTAAACTTACTTTACCCTTACTATGAGGGCAAGTCTTCGTGGGCTGCCTTTAAGATTCAGTTCGAGACAGTCAAAGAGACCAGTGGGTGGACGAATGACAATGCCTAGTCTGCTCTTACCATCGCACTACGAGAAGAGACTTTGACTATGTTGGTGGCTTTTCGTGCAAGTAACTCCGCCAGGAAGATCACATATAGTGAACTGCTTAAAGCTTTGGAGTCGCAGTGTGATAACAGCCATGAAACTCTGTAGCAGTGGTCAGTAGAGATTGATAGGCTCGTGCGGAAAGCATATTCATCTTCACTTTCCATCATAGAAACCATTCTTTTGCAGGCTTTCGTGGATAGAATTCGTGATCCAGAGGTACGCACCGCTGTACACCTAAGACACTAAACAAGCCTGAAGAAAGCTGTCACCCATGCTCTGGAGATCGAAGCTATGCACCATAACTCAAGAGCGTGGAAGGTGAGAGAAGTAGTTACTATGGAAGGAATTTACACCCGGAGATGTATGTTTAGCCCAAGGTGCTACTAGTGCCACAAGTGGGGCCATCTTTGAAGCGACTGCTTTAAAAGGACAAATGGTCTACGACAGTCAGATGTGGCTGTATCAACTTCCTAACAGCCACAAGAAAACTAATCAGAGCTGCGGCGTGGGTGCTGACCGGGGAAACTATAACCCCACTGATAGAAATCCAAAAACATAATCATACTCCAAAACATTTATTCATCGTCACTACCGTGCTCTCCGGGTGTAAACTTCGCGTCACAAAGGTACAACTTCTGAATAAACAGTTTTTTTAAATGTAGCTCAAAGTCATATATATTTTTTGGGGTTTGGTATTTTTTCGATATCTCATTTCGTTTTCGAGGTAAGATTTTTTTTTCATCGAAACCGAGCGAGAAACGACCAAATTTTATTCATTTTTTTGATTTTAAATTAAAAGTTTTCGAAATTTTTACAGTTTTTTTTTGCATTTTGAAGCCCTTTTCAAGATGCGTCTTTTGATATCCCAATCATGTACTTGGTCCCATAACCCACGACACCAGGGCGACGTCGCACTTTCGCTGAAAATCGGGCCTATACCGGAGCGACAAAAATATAATACTTTTAAATGTTAAAAGCACAACAACAAAAAGTAGATATAGAAAGGTTGTACTTACCTGTAATAGAGGGGGGTAGGAGGTTAATAAATATAGAATATATATATATATATATATATATATATATATATATATATATATATATATATATATATATATATATATATATATATATATATATATAAGATACAAATAGTTAATTATAAACAGTATTTTAAAAAGAGAGAGTGACAGTGACAAAAAGAGGAATAAATATTCCATAGTAAAAGAAGCAAAAGAAATAAAAGAGAGTTACAACTATTACAAAATACTATACATACAGATAAAGAAATCACACAAGCAATTATCAAGAAGTAGAAAGATATGTAGAGAAAGAAACAATTACATGGACAGTTTCCTAAAGCAGTTTTGGTCCAAGTTAATATAGAAAAGGGAAATTCATTAAAATGAATAAAGACAAAACAAATATTACGCTCCATAGAATAAGCAATATTCGTCATACGGGACCAGGCTGTTATGACGCGTCAACATCAGTGCGTCATTTTAAAGGTAGACATAGATGGTGAGTGTTAAATGGAAGAAGACGGACATGACGCTATGCATTATATCGGGATGCAGAAAGTTAGCGGGCACATACTAGTCAAAGGACATAACAGTTCGGTTCGGTATGTACATTGGTTTCTGGCAAACAAACACAACATGGAAGTGTCAAGTTACCTATATAAGGAAATACCTATAGAGACTGACATTACCGTAACGCATAGTAGGCCCAATTTGATATATGTAGACAAAACCAACAATATCACCTTTTAAATAGACATAGCAGTACTACAATTTAGGAGCTATAGATATAGGGAAACTTAGGAAATATCACCTTTTAAAAACAGAAATTCGGCGCCTATGGAATAGACAAATTATTGTAATCTCAATAGTTATAGGAGCGACAGGCATAATAAGTAAAAGTTTACATAGGCATGTAGATGAACTAAACACAACAATAGACATAACAATCTTACAAAAACAAGCAACCATACACACAACCACCATACTCAGTAAGGTATTTAGGAGACACTGTGTTTGTAAACAGTACACCAAACACACAGGAGCCTACACTAGACATACAACAAAAAACCAATACCAGGCACGCAACAAGCATCACATACAGTGTACTCACAACAATCATCCATAACACAACATTCATCTACCTCACACACATCAAATACATATCCAGCACTCGAAGAACGGGAAAAACGAGACATAGGTAGAAAAAAATGAAACCTTTTTTCCTGCGGGATGTGGGACGGGATATTTATTAAGCGGACCCAAGGTCGAGTATCGGAAAATTGAAATCGAACTATAATAATATAGAAACTTAATTTAATAATAGTGGACACAAATAATTTATAAGCGTCTGAGGTATTAATTATGTAATTATTATATATCTACTTGTCCTGTTACGGAGTGACATAATATTATAATAGCTCTCAGCAGTGGAGTCGCCTTAAAGGATCTGTGTGTATAATATCTATGACCTCCGATCGTCAATCCTTCCATGCTGATCATAAACACGAACATAGCTGCAAGACGTAAATTATAAATTACAATTTCATAGTCATTTGAGGTATCAGTTTATAGAATGGTTTTTCATAACATCAAATTAATGAGCTGATATATTGGTATTAAAGCTTACTTACTCCATAAGACTGTTTTGTATGAGATTCCTCCACTTATTAAAATAAACAATCCCCATACTGCCAAAACGTGTAAAAGTAAAATAACAATTGCACGTCCCCATAAAATTTCATGTTTGTACGAATAATCAGTTCCTATACTTTCTATTTTTATTAAATCTTTTCTATCTATATTATCACTTATATTACTTTGAACTTCTGTTTTGTTTATCACTGGATTTAAGTTATTATGAGCAGCCATTATATTTCTGGCCTATCCACTACCGACCGATGAATAACTAATGCTTTAAAAAATACATCTTTTATTATGTTTTTTTTGTCACCATTGTGTTGTTTGAATAGAGTCAGTTTTTTTTTAATCACCATACTAATTTAAGTTGTTGTTGTTGTATAATGTATACTTATAAGGTGGACTTAAATTTTGAATTTAAAATAATGTAAAATCTTTCTACATAGTTTAATTCTGTAGAGATTGTATACATTTGTTTATGCATTGTTTGCTTGTTCATTCGCTCGCTCGCTTGTTTGTTTGTTTTTCCTTTCTTTCACGTCGAAACAGAGTGATGAATTCGTGTGATTTTCTGTGTGGAGATAGTTTGAGGGCTGAAGAGTAACATTGTCTACTTACTACTTGTACTTAACTTACTATATATATAATGTTAAATCCAGAAACTAGAATATATAAAAATGCACCTATACACGATTACATTAAAAAGGAAATTAATATGCAACGTTTGTCTTCTTAGCTTAAAAATATTTAACAGGTGTAGTCACGTGCATCCTAATAATAACCTACTATTGAAAACAATAATATTTTATGGGTTCCAATTTTAAAAGGCTTGTACCTCTGGTACATAATGTATGTTCAGGTCAAGTTTACTATGTTAATTTCTTGTTACTTTACATGTTAAAAAATACAAAATGTGACACACATGTACAACATGATCAAAACTATGTAGGTACAATAACACAGTATTGTTTTTAATAAGCCCCATCCTGTTACAATTACCTACTCATTCTTCCTTCTCAGGAATTTATTGTCAAGTTGATACAATATGACGTATGACGTACATTTATAAAACGCTAGTAATGAAAAATATATGTACCTCTTAATGCTAAAGGTTTGTTGATGTTTGTATTTAGTTCCCTATGTAGATTTTTATGTAAATACTAGCATTGCCCGCGGCTCCGCCCGCGTTCAGATGACTAAAAACCAAATTCTTAGGTTTTACATATTAGTATACACTTACATTGCAGTTTTTGTATTTTTTCTCAGAAATGAGATATTTTCCCGCGGTAAATAGTCCTATATGTTGACACGGATAGCCAGCTACCACCATACCAAATTTCATCAAAATCCGTCCAGTAGTTTTCTCGTGATGCGGTAACAGACAGACAGACAGACAGATAGACAAAAATTCTAAAAACTATAGATTCGGCCTCTGTATCGATAGCAATGACTATTTCAATAAGATTTTCCAAAAAATATTTAATGTACAGATTCGGCTTAGTTAGAATTTTGTTATATGTATGGATGCTAAATTTAATAAAATTAAGCTTTAGAACAACACCTGTCTAAGTTATACTACTAACATGTTATTTTTACAAAGTATAATTTAATTATTTTTTTGTGTTGTTTTTCCTACTTCTTAAGTCGAGGTATAACATTAAAATCCTTTTATTTATTACTGTTAATCCAGTCTTTTAGTGGAATAATTTAAAATATCACCGGCCAATCTCGAACGTGACTTCTGCGTTTAACGTGACATTGGCGAAATAATTTGTGCTCAACTGTGATGCATTAAAGCCATTAAATATAGAACTGAACTGAAAAATATGTACTTAAAGAGATCAGAAGATTTATGATAAAAAGTAAAATATTATTAAGTAATACTTACTTTTGCATTTTTACTCCTTGTATACGAAAGGATGAAACTACTGTAAAACTATTATGAATGAGGAAGTGTAAAAAAAAAACAACTAAATTAAAACAAATATATAATTTCTATAAGAAATAGCTCTATTCTGTAAAGCTCTTTGCTTTTTTCGATTAATACTCTAACTTTTTAGATTAGCGGATACATAAATACACATTTACAAAAGAATACTGTTATGGTCTCCGCATTTGTACTAATTTGCAGCATGCAGTGTTCTTTATCTCTCTTGTAATCCTTCATCGCTTTTCTAGTGTGGCTTGTATATGTTAATTTGGGGCATACTGTTAGTTTCCTGATTACATATTAGAACGGAATAAAAATCCAATTCTGATAATATTTTTACAATTTACTCAAAATCAATACAATTAAAGAATAATTCTAGATACTAAAGAATGTCATATTAAGTAAAATACGTCATTTTCGTGATTCAAAGGAAGCCCTTTACCTTTAAGCACAGTATTAGGTGGCTTATAAGTTACGGTTGTGGGTTGGATTCAATGGAATATGTATTTGTATAGCAGTGACAGCTTTTCTGGTCTCGTCGTTGCCTAGATGGTAGAGATTTCCATCACCAGATTTCAAAATACGTCTCGAAACTTATAAGTAATACGATTATGTATGTATTAAAGATAATACAAGTACATCAAGTAACGAACTTGCAAAAATTTTTTCGCTTATTAAGTTTTAACCTAACTGCCTCGGTGGTGTAATGGCTAGCATGTACGGCTGCACATCCTAAGGTCCTGGGTTCGAGTCCCGGGTCGGGCCAAGTTTAGTTATTGAGTCTTTCTGTATAGTAAGCCTCAGTAACAGCCCGGAGTTGGGAAGTTGGCGGTGTTTCACCCCCGTGCCTCGGAGAGCACGTAAAGCCGTCGGCCCTGCGCCTTATCTCTCACCGGTCGTGTCGAGTAGTCGTCCCACCGGAGTATGAGAGTGACAGGAATAGAGAGTGCACTAGTGCCTGCGCGTACACTATAATATCTCCTGCACAGTTGGCTAGTCTCAATGAGATTGGCCGCCGTGGCCGGAATCGGTCAGGAGGACATATTATTATTATATTTTAAACCTAAACCACTGAATCAATTTTGATGAATTTTGGCATATAGGTAGATTGTAAGGATATACGTAGGTTAGCTTAGAGTCTTTAGAAAATGAAACTATTCTTTGGAAAATAAAGGAGGTGAAATAAGGGATGTATATTTTATGGAGAACTGATAATTTCTCAAGGTAGGAATATAAAAAATATATTCGTGCGTAGAGTAAGAAATAAAAAGAAATTCAGAGTTTTTGAAAAATCCTTTCTGGAGGCGGTACAATAGAGGACGATTTTAACTTTAGTCATACGAAAGGCACTTAAATTAGTAAAAGGTATTAATAAAAGTGTTTATTAAATCAACATTAAATAATGAAATATTTTTACTTAATACTGTTTCAGATTAAAAACTCTTCAAGTCGTAAGCTAATCTTATTTTCTCCAAAAATCAGATGACATAGCCGTATGTATTCAATTGCATACTTCATTCCGCAGTTTTGTAGTCCTAGGGGTAAGCATGGTGATAATTGTGAAAACCTTCACCCAAAATTAGAACTGACACAACCAATTTAGTAGTAATTCTAATAAAGTCATAAAAAGGTCATATATGTATGTATATTTCTTTTTGGATTAAAACTACGTATTTTAAAAACACATGGCGACATCTATTGTCAAATATCTAAATAACACAAAAAAATTTGAATGAATAAAATAGCGCTATTGATATTTCTTTTAAGATATGCTTTTCTTAATAGTTTTAACATAAATATAAGTTACCTTGCTAAAATAGTAATATCATCGTGCTTTTATTTTAACCAGTTTTTGTATTTTTTCTCAGAAATGAGATATTTTCCTGCGGTTAAAAGTTTCCTATATGTTGAGCCGAATAACCTGCTATCACCGTACCAAATTTCATTATCTATCGCTCTATATCGCTAATAATAAATATTTCAATAAGATTTTAGGTAAAATATTAAATTTACGGATTCGGCTTTGTTACAACGCTTTATTATATTATGTATAGTTACTAATTTATAAAGCCAAAAAGTTTACTTTACTGAAAATTTATACGGGCGGGGGCTCTGGGTAATTTAGTAATAATTCTTATAAAATCGTAGAAAGGTCATATCTGTACATTCATTTTTTGAGAATTAAAACTAATATTTTAAAAACACATGGTGACATCTATCGCGAATATCTAAATTACACATAAGTATATATTAATTAAAATAACTATTTTAATGGATAAAATAGCACAATTGATAATTTGATTTTCAAGATAAGCTATTTTAATAGTTTTTACCATATGTAGTAAGTTACCTTGCTAAACTGTTTACAGACAGTATTATTGTGGTTTTGTTCTAACCAGTTTTTGTATTTTTTTTCAGAAATGAGTTATTTTCCCGCGGTAAAAAGTATCTTATATGTTGACCAGGATAACCAGCTATCATCATACCAAATTTCATTAAAATCCCTCCAGTGGTTTTTCTGTGATGCGGTAACAGACAGACAGACAGACAGGCAGACGACAAAAATTAAAAAAAATGTTGTTTTGGTATATGTACCGTGTATACATCGATATGCATTTAGTAAAAAGCGGTTATTTTAATATTACAAACAGACACTCCAATTTTATTTATCTGTATAGATTCGCGATTGAGTGACTTATCAACGTTCAGCCCAAGCCGATGACGATAGCAGCACCACAAGAAAAGCCAGCTTTATATATCCATACTAATATTAAATGCGAAAGTAACTCTGTCTGTCTATATATATATATATATATATATACATATATATATATATATATATATATATATATATATATATATATATATATATATATATATATATACTGTTGAATATTTTTCTGTTGGCCTTTTCTTAAATCATACAATACAATAAAAATTGTACATCTTGATGTACAATTTTTATTACATTGTTTTTGTTGTGTTGTGTTAGGTCTGTCAACCTACTTTAACTTTTAAAGTATAGATAAAAAAATCAAGATAATAGAGCTTCCAAAATAATCTCTGTTGTTTTTGTTAGAATTATTATCTATGTTTTAGTAGGTCAAAAAGTAGTGTATAATCTATGGAAAGTGTTGATTAAAGACTGCAATTAATAAATTTGCACGTGTAGATTTATTTAACCCACAATTAAAAATTCTGTCACACGGACCTCGGACGCTCTACTTTCTCTCTCGCACCTATCAAATAGCTCCAATTCTAAAACTTTATAGCTTGGCAATAATATTTCATGTACGATTTTTTGCAGACAAGCCTATGCGATTGGTTTTTTAATTAAAAAATGTTACCTATTATATAAATTTCGATTGGTTAACAGATCGATGTAGTTACCTATATTGACTTACCTGTTCACATCTGCTTGCCAGGTAGCCATGCACAGAAATACGTAGGCAAGCCTACCTAGGCATATTTTATGTAAAAACTATCAAATGAGATGAAATTCATTCGGTTATCAAAAGAGTGAAGGTGATGAACGAAAATTGATTATAATTAATTCAAATAAAAATAGCTATGAACACTTTTCGATAGGCAAGTGATCATGGGCATGTTTGTTAATAAATTATATTTGATAAAAAATATGTCTCATTGAGTTATCAGATGGGTGAAGGTCGATCTTCCACGTCTCCTCTACTAATACCGCTAGGAGTAATTGAAAATTTAAATATCAAACATAAATCTGTAGATGTAAGCAATCAAAGACCATTTGTTGTTAAAGATGGATTACCAAAGATAATAGGAAAAGACTGGCTCTCTTTATTGCAATTATGGCCCCCAACGTTTGAACAAAAGGTATGTACAGACATATCTAAAGAAAAGTTAATTGATGAAATAAAAAATTTCGGTCAACATTTAGAATACTTTTTATCCCGGAAAATCAAAGAGTTCCCGTAGGATAGTTAAAAAACGACAATAACTTATACAGCTTAGTACACAAAAACTACTGATTGGATTTTAATGAAACTTTACAGTAATATAGTTCATACATCAGAATAACAAAAAGGCTACTTTTAATCCCGGAAAAATGTACGGTTCCCGTGGGATAGATTTGTTTTTGTTTGTCTAGAGGCGAACCCGAGCGAAGCGAGGGTGAGCCGCTAGTATAAAATAAATTTACAAGAATTGCTCATTTAGTATTATAACATACGTTGTTCATGTAGTTACTGGATTAAAAGATTCAGCGATTAACCTATTAACTAACTATACTAATATATAATACGAGCAGTTTTCAGTAAAGTAAAAAAAATCTCTTATTGGTAATTTCTATAAGGAAAAGCTGTATCCCGAGAAAACGTTCATCGCTCTTTTAGTGTGACTTTTATAAGTTTAGGGCACATTTATCTCTTTGTTCCGGCTAGCACATCAGAAAGAAATAAAAATCTAATTTTAATTTTAATATTTTTACAATTTATTAAAAATTAAGACACCAAAACTAATTCTAGATATATAGGTATGTACATGTATAGGTACAAAACTATCTTATAATAGATCTAAAGTAAATTAAAAGGCAAAGCGTCATTCTTTTCATTCAAAGGCCTTTACCTTTAAGCACAGTATTAAGTGGCTTATAGCTCATGTTGTAGGTTGGATTCAATGGATGTGGTATTCCTATAGCAGTAATAACTTTCCTGGCCTCGTCGTTGCCTAGACGGTAGTGAGTTCCATCACCAGATTGCAAAATACGTTTCGATACCTAGAAGTAATGTGGTTATACATTAAAGATGATACTCATTTTTAAGGAACGAATTTGCATAATTTAAATAGTCTTGCATACATTCCTACTAATATAATGTCTAAATACGTAAAAATAAATAACTCTGTCTGACGGTTTGCTTGTTACGTTTTTACGCCCAAACCAATGAATCAATGAATCAGTTTTGATGAATTTTAGTAGGAAAGTATTAGAGATAGGTTTGATCTTTGTGAAAAATACTATATTCGAAGGTAACCTACGTAAAGTTACCTTAGAACAGTGTTGCCGATCAATAGTCGACTATCGATAGCATATCGATAGTTAATCGATAGTGACCGATAGTTAGACTATCGATATTACTGATGCGAGTATTTGATGACTATCAAAATGAATGTAACGTCGGGAACCAAAAATCAAAATAAATCCGCGAAATAATTCGAAAAGATAGTTTTATTTAAAACTAACGGCTCACCCTTGCTTCGCTCGGGTTCGCCTCTAGACAAACTAAAACAAATCTATCCCACGGGAACTGTGCATTTTTCCAGGGTAAAAAGTAAGTTATTTGTTATTTTGATGTATGAATTATTTTATTGTAAAGTTTAATTAAAATACAATCAGTAGTTTTTATATACTAAGCTGCATAAATTACTATAATTTCTTACTATCCCATGGGAACTCTTTAATTTTCCGTGATGAAAAGTATCTAAGATGTTGACCGGGGATATAAGGTACCAACATGCAAAATTACATTTAAATCGGTCTAACAGATTCGAAGATTAGCCCGTAAAAACAGACAAATAGACAGAGAAATAAAAAAATGAAAAAAACTGGATTTGTTCTATTGCTCTTCTTACACTTTCACCGGTGGTAGGACTCTGTCAAGCCTGAGGAGTCCGACTGGATGGGTACCACCCCCTTATCTATTTCTGCCGCCAAGCAACAATGATTGCATTGTTGTGTTCCGGTATGAAGGATAAGGTAGCCAGCGCAATTACAGGCAAGAGGCATATCATCTTAGTCCTCACAGTGACAACGCACCTGTGGTTCTGCATTTTTGTTACTTAAAACCTAAGTGCATGAACCGTAGGTGTTATGGGCGACAGGTACTGCTTTCCATTGGTGGTCTGTCTGCTCGTTTGTCACTGAATCGCATAAAAAAAAAACATCCCCCTGGCTCGGTTTTTAGCATTTTTTTCTATGTACAAACTTTCGACCTCTACAGTTTTATTATATGTATAGATGTCAAATATCAGCGTAAATCTAAGAAAGTATTATGTTAAATCTTTATTAACGAAATATTTTTGGTTGGGTTAAATACCGATTCAGATGAAGCACTCTTCAAGTCGTAAGCTAGTCCTATTTTCTCCAAAAATCTGATGACATAGGCGGATATATTAAATGGCATACTCCATTCCGCAGTCTTGTAGTCCCAGGGGTAGACATGATGATAATTATGATAACCTTCACCCAAAGTAAGGACTGACAAGAGCCAAGACTCCCCAGGTAGTATTTTCCTAGTAAAAATAGTAAAATAATAGTACAATTAAAATATTAAAATATAATTAAAAAATACTTTTCGACACTAATTTCGATCATAAAGCAATAATTGGAATTATTTTATCTAAGCTAATAATATAATTAAAATCATACTTATCATAAGGTCTTGTCCCCTGGAAATGTCCAACGCTATTAACTAGTCCTGCTAAATGTATTTCAAATGCGTATCGTAAACTGTAACACACTAAGAAAGAGTTTTTAAATGACTCTCCCATAAGAAAATATGGAACACCAATGGGCATAAGTACACCCAATATGAGGTATAAAAAAATATAGTACCTGAAATTAAAAATAAATATTTATGTAAGATTTAAGAGGTTCTCTTTTATGTTTTAGCTATTTTAGAAAAATATCACTCTTTGTTTCCTCAGAGAAGAATAGTCAATTCTGTTAAAAGCTGACAATCAGTTTTAACCTATCGTTATAGGGATGGGCGAGTTCAAATAGACAAATGTAAATATTTTTTATAGTATATTATTTAACTGTTAATATCAATGTGTGGGACTAATGTCTGGTTGGGTTTCATGTAGGATAAGTAAATACTTATTGTATTGTAATATTGTAAACACACATTATTTTAAAAGAGCACCTGTTGAGTTTCTCATCGGCTAATTTCAACAGAACTGCCTCCCGAGCCGATGGTGAATTCCTCACGGCCTTACATACTGACATTTAATTTAAATTTTAGTAATTTAAAAAAAAGGACGATTCAAAAGTACTTGTAAAAGTCTATTTGAACAAAGTATAATTTGATTTGATTTTAGATTCCGAGAAAATACGGAAATTGTGCAAATATTCTTAAGGTATATGTGAACTATACCTACTTTTTTTGAAACATCACCATCCAATCGGACTCCAAGTCGCTTATATCAATTCGTTTTCCAAAAGCCTTGATATACGGATGCTTTTTGCACACTATCCAACCAATTTGGCTAAAGAATAATCCTCTGTTTGAATTGTGAGGGTCAGCGTCTGTGTCTGAGTAACGATGGTGGAGGCGATGGTCGCGACACCAAGTGTGAAGGGATTTCTGTTAATAATATTAGCTTATTTAAGAAAATTATATTATAATAGTAATTTACCCTTGTTTCACTAGGGTGCGTCCCTAGGTACGTTTTAAATAGATACATAGTATGAATAGTTATTGTGAGTGTACCTTAGAAGAAATACTAATACTATTGCAGATTTTTTTGTAAACCTTATTAAGACCGATAATTTTCAATTTAGACATGAAAATTTCTAAGAACGACTCGATAGAACCAGTTATAGTGTTTTCCCGTGGGAATAAAAGATTTTCCTGAAGTAAAAGGTATCCTAAACGGTGACTCGAGTAATAAGTTTACTTTACAGAAAATTTAGTTGAAATCACTTTAGTACTTTTTGCATGAAAAATTACTGTAAAACCATATATTTTAATATCATATATTTTTCTGATAATAAACACTTAATAAAAAAAATAAAATAAAATATATCAATAAACACTTAATAAAAAAAATAAAAAAAATATATCTACTTGTCCTGTAACGGAGTGACATAATACTATAATAGCTCTCAGCAGTGGAGTCGCTTTAAAGGATCTGTGTGTATAATATCTATGAGCTCCGATTGTCACTCCTTCGATGCAGATCAAAAGCACGAACATAGCTACAAGACGTAAATTATAATTAATTACATTTTCATATTTATTTGAGGTATCAATTTATATCATGGTTTCTCATAATATCAAGTTAGTGAGATGATATATCCGTATTAAAAGCTTGCTTACTTACTCCATAAGGCTGTTTTGTATGAGATTCCTCCGCTTATTAAAATAAACAATCCCCATACTGCCAAAACGTGTAAAAGTAAAATAGGAATTGCACGTCCCCACACAATTTCATGTTTGTACGAATAATCCGTTCCTATACTTTCGTTTTTTATTAAATCTTTTGTATTTATAATATCACTTATATCTCTTTGAACTTCAGTTTCGTTTATCAGTGGATTTGATTTATTATGAGGAGCCATTGTTATTCTATTCTATCCACTGCCGATGAATAACTAACGCTTTTTTAAAAAAATACATCAATATGTTATTTTTCTTCACCTTACTGTTTTAATAATTATTATTCTTGTTGTATACTTATTAGATGGACTTAAATTTTAAATTTAAAATAATGTAAAATCTTTCTACATAGTGCAATCTTTTAGAGGTCGTTGGTACGTTTGATTATCCATACTAATTATGTATATAAATGCGAAAGTGTGTTTGTTTGTTCGTTCATCCGTCCATTTGTTCCTGTGCTTATCCTTCTTTTAGTCGAAATAGAGCGACGGATCGGCGTGATTTTTTGTGTAAAGATAGTTGGAGGGCTGAAATAATAATTATATATTACTAGCAGCTTACCGTCGCCTTGCTCGGGTTCGCCTCTAGGAAAACAAAAACAAACTTATCCCACGGGAACCGTACATTTTTCCGGGATAAAGAGGTAGCCTATATGTTATTCCAGACTATAATCTATCTTTGTGCCGAATTTCATCTAGATCCGTTAAGTCGTCCTGGCGTAAAAGAGTAACAAACATCCATACATCCATACTCACAAACTTTCACATTTATAATATTAGTATAGAAGTAAGATTTAAGATTTTTTCACGAATAGATAAAGATCTCATTGGGTGGAAGATATTGTCGTGTGGTGGAGAGTGTGTAAGTAGACAGACAGACAAAAATTGCAAAAAATGTTGTTTTGGTATATGTACCGTGTATACATCCATATGCATTAAGTAAAAAGTGGTTATTTTAATATTACAAACAGATACTCCAATTTTATTTATCTGTATAGATTCTAACTGAATCGAATCTGTAAATTAAATATTTTTTGGAGAATCTAATTAAAACTGTCATTATTATCGATCGATCGATACAAAGGCCTAATCTATAGTTTTTAAATTTTTGTTTGTCTGTCTGTCTATCTGTCCGTCTGGAAAAGCATCAGTTGTAAACTACTTGACAGCTTTTGATAAGGTATGATGATAGCTGGTTATCTGGGTCAGCATATCTGGTACTTTTACTGCGGGAAAATATCTCATCCCTGAGAAATCTATACTAAACCTTAAAACGAACCCGAGCGGTGTAAGAGTGAGTCGCTAGTCAAGACATAAAATAGACAAAAATGAGGGATTCTTCATTTTTTTTTATTTTTTGTAATTTTATCTAGTTATACTATATACTCGTATATGATAACCTTTTATAAACTTCATTAAGTACATATGAGAAGCCTTCCAAAAAGTTTTAGATTTTTAGCATAATTATTTAAACTTTTATGTTGATGATTTTATATGTAATATATGTATACAGAGCATTGGGAAAAAAATATTAATTAATAAAATATGTCTGTTTTGCATTACAACAAAACAGGTATTATATGTAGGAGAAAACACACGGTTTGATATCTACTGGTGACCAAAATTTTATACACAAAACGCTATGTGAATAAATAAACAATTATATAATGATCAACAAAGGACCTCTTTAATTTTTTATATATTTTATGTAACTTCTTTCATGTAATCAAAATATCACTAAATAAACTTAGGAAATTCCTATAAAAATAACATTATAAACAAATTTAAACATTTTAAGTATCTCAACAGAATTACACTTTACACCATTTTTACACCTAGTCCCATAAAAATCAAATCTAATAGGTCGATCAAAATATTTTAATTAAATATTTTAGATAACCATAAGCATAAATTTCTCTGAAAAGATCATAATTACACCCCGTGTATTAAAACAAATATTTTTTTTTAAATAATAACTAGCAAAAGCAAAAATTGAAACCAATTATTACTCTATAATATTAAGTAGTCTTAAAATTATTATATAATAAATCACTACAATCACTATTAGATGTAAAGGATTTATTTACTTCTCTATAGTAGAATTTCTTAAATGTTCCTAAACATCTCTCTAGCTCCAACATCTCCTCTAGTTTTCTATTGTCTAGCCATATCCGAGATGCTACAGTAGACTTGATGTTTCCTGGGGACTCATCTATCTCGGCCTGCTTAAATACTGAATGTAGGCACCCAGAAATAACAGCTCCTTTCATTGTGATAAAAAGACATTTCAAATCCTTTCCCCTCTTGCATCTGACCTCCGAGGCCATCTGCGAGCCCATCTGCGAGCAAGGATGTAAGGAGCCAACCAGATTGTCTGTAAGTTACTGAGTCAGTGTTAAAACCAAACCCTGGCCAAAATTTTATGGTATTTTTTGTCTCCTTAACTCTATCATTAGAAAGTTCCAAAAGGGTTAGATCATGCCACCTACAGCCTAAAGCTAGTAACATTATTAAGGCTGTCTTTCTACTCTTATGAAACAATGAATCAGAACATGATGTTGACTTTGACCAGTTAAATAACATATTAACATCCCATATGGGCAGTTTAGCTTCTTGTGACTTAGAAAATTAAATTTCTTTTAAAACCCGATGAATAAATAAGTATTTTACTAGATTCTCTACTGTGGCCGCACACTAAGTAGATATGGCTAATTTATTTTATAAAACCCTCCTGTATGCTAATTTATTCTTTAAATAAAGCTTAACTAACAATCTGGCTACATCTTTCCTTTCTGGACTTTTACTATTGAGATTGTTATCCTGGCACTATAATAACTATCTTCCTAATGGAGTACTGTAAGTAGTCAATGTGGCTGGACACCAACTCCATTGAAATAGTTCCTTCTCATCCTTACTCCACTCGGTTATTTGGTTTGCCCATTATCTATTTTCCAAGCCTAAAAAATCAACTTGTCTACTCGTGGTGGGCTGGTCACAGTCATCTTATCAACAAGAACTTTTCGCAGGTTCTCTATGAGAGCGGGACTGGCCAGAACTTTTGCTTGAAGGTTTGGATACCAAAAACATTATGCCACGGAGGCACTTTTAGAAATTACGTTCTCCTTGCCCTCTTGAGGTGTGCTAAGATTGAGAATTAGGCTAGGAAGTGGAAATACCCACACGACCTGAAATACTCAATCACGGCATTCAGCCACGCTTGGCGTCACAAAAAAGAATGATCTCTCTTTTGAGTCAAGCGATACATAGGCCTGTGCGACGGCGGTTTCGCTGAACGCGAACAGGTCTATGTCTGGTATTCTCCACTTTTTAAAAATAGCCTCCGTGGCTGGCGAGACTAGATTCCATTCGGGTACTTGCCTTCCCCCTATGATAGGCTATCTGCGATACCGTTTAACCATTCTGGTAGGTAATAAGCTGCCATTGTTATATTGAGGAAATCGGTTACCTCTAAGTTCTAATCCAATAGATCTCTACCAGAAGGTTCATGTCTCTAACAGACAGGTTCATGGACTGAGTTCCCCCTGATTCCGAATCTAGGCGACTAAGGTCCGATTGTCGGAATGCTCCAGTATGTGCGCATTAATTAAAAAAGATACCTGTGACTTGATCACAGCAAAGACCCTGCTCCCCAGCCCGCATCCGCTGCGGCTGTGACCAAGAAGAACGCTACTTCCTCTGTGTGGAGTTGGACTGCAGGCTATTGTATCCAACCACCACCTTAGTTAAGCATGATTTGTGTACTTAGAATTAAGATCAAATGTAATTAGAATGGAAAGAGAAAAAAAAAACTCATTGATATTAATATCTATAAGGTTGTAATATATTAATAACTAATTGTTAAGCACAGTTCTAGTTCTAACTTCTAGTTTTAAAATAATGTTACCTATCTAATATTAAGTAGCACTAACAAGTACTAATATTGTAATTATTCATAACTAATTTCTTAATTTTAATATTAACTTATACAAAAAAAAAAAAACTAGTTATCTATTTCATTAGTTGTAAGATATACTATACTAAACGATTGTACATATATAACTAACTAAACTTCAAATTATATATAACTTTTATACAACAATCGCCCGTACCAAATAACGAGGATTGTTTGTAGGAGAAAGAAGGAGTCCAAAAATAAAACCACCACCTTAGCGCCTGTCACTTACTGGAGCATATTTTCTTTTTCCAACCCCTCTGGGTGAACCTCTTCAGGGAAAGTTATGGCTTGTAACATTATAGCTGACCTTGAAAAACTGCATGGTTGGCAAAGTTTAACAAGCCTAACACACTTCAAAGTTCCCTAGACAGCAGTTGTCTCCTTTTAACAACTTTAACAAAGTTCTTTTTATTCTAAGGACGTTCTGGGTTGGCAGGGCTAACGTTAAATTTTGGATATTCCAAGCTAGGCTGAACTATTGTAGTTCGTGTATGAACACTATAACCAATTTATTGTAATTTACGGGCCAACCCAAAGATTCCAAGTTTACGAGTGTTTTCGCAACCTGTTCAACTCACTTGAATCTGTCCTGGCATACTACAGGTAATCGTTCAGATATAGCAAACGATTAACCTGGGTTTCGTCAGGTTTCCGCAACCCAGTTCGATATCGCTGCAAAAGTACCTCGGTTTCGCAAGGTTTTTGCAACCCAGTTCGATATCGCTGCAAAGGTACGGGAGGCTAAAGACAGACTAAATGGTAAGGCTGTCAACTGGAAGATCTTTTCCTCATAATGTTCAACATTCCTCATACACGGAGGAACCGTCTGTGTGCCTTTGTCATACATAAATGAATAATAATAATAATATAGGCCTGGTGAATAATCATTTTCACCATGCAATTACAGGCCTGAAAGAGAGCTTATTATATCTTATCTAAAGAAAGTTTATTACATTCCCTGAGACATCAAAAAAAACGCTTTATTACTATACTGAGTTATTACTATGTGAGTAATTACTATGTGAGTATTTTAACACACCCTGATTAAATTTTAAGAAATCAATTGTTAACTGGCACACCGGTGTGCCTGCGGCTCTCGAGGGGTTAAGGCTCTCAGGTCAAAAAGGTGACATAGTTCACCATCTGTTGTCCTCACTGAAAACATCTCTTTTGTTTTTCTTAAATTGTTCAAGCTATGTCTGAATAACTCGGGTTGCTTATGTACTAAATCAGCTTGGGTGGGAATTTCAAAGAAGGTTTCTTTCTGAAAGGTAAAGACAGTTGGCTATGAAATTTAAAATAAACTGATAGGCACCCCTTCGAGTCCATTCGTCTGTGAACAAATCTTAGGCTAGAGCTGGAGGCTCTGCTATTGGACTCACATTGACAAAAGGGCCGATCCCTCTTAACAGTATGTCTACATTTCTTTTTAGAACTTTTGACTTTTACCCTTTTTCTATATTTTTTAATAAAAGATAAATCAGTATGTTTTGTATGATTTAATACTTCTTCATTTCTCAAATAAAATCATAGACCTCTAAGAAACTATTATTGGTCCTAAGGCCTCTTTACTAAATAACCTCTCCTGGATAATTTCTGAGAAATTATGGATAATTTCTAAGAAATCAATTGTTAACTGATACGCCGACGTGTATGCGTTACGCAAAGGTTTAATTAAAAAAAAAAACTCTGAACATTTGCCACATATTATTTGCATAGTTATTTCTAAATTTATAAATTTAAAATTCCCTCATATAAAGAATTTTTTAATCCTTTGGATTGACTACAGCCCAGTCAAGTATTGATTGTAAAACCATTCTTAATAATTGTCTCTGCTTCCCTAGTAAATAGCCCAGGTATTGAGAGTTCTGTAGAAGCTAAATAATTTTTTATTTATTAAAATGACCTTTAACTCATCATCAACTTTTAAATAAACCCAGTAAAAGCTAGACTATCCTGCCATATTTTCTTATAACTTTCAAGCTAGGTAATAAAACTACTGTAGTTTATTCAATTAAGAAAGACATTATCTATCAATAGATAGCTGAACAATGCTTTTGATACAAAGTCAGTACCTAAACTATCAAGAATTAATATTAATGTTCCCGGTAATATACTTGTTCACAATCGATTAGAATTTAAGAAATTGCTCAGAATTAGCGCTACTACTCTAACTTGTGTATACAAATACATGTAAACTGGTAATTGCGTTAAATATTTAAATATATAATACATCTGAGGTCAAAGTAGGTATATACCCTAGGATCTAAATTTCACTTATGCATTCTACGACGTTTATTCATCGTAGTAGAATTCTATGAAGAATTAGAACTATCTGCTAGTTTTTGATTATGATTTATTATTAGTTATTTATTTGTTTTTTTTTTGTTTTTTGTTTTTGTTTTATGATTTTTAGGCCGTCATTTTATGGATTGTTCTTAGGAATTTTCAATAATTTTTTTAACGTCTGGCAACGCAGCGTAGCACTCTTAGCTTACCCTTATTGGCAAATTAATCATCATAAGGTCTGCTGAATAGGCAGCAGCTTTGTTTTTATCGGTATTGGTTTCATCGTCGATCTGGCAATGCGTAATGTTCCTGTGGCGACCCAATAAGTCAGGTTGTGCTGTAGTCGATAGTATTGATATTTCTAGTCAGGGAGTCATCACATAAACACCATGAAATGCGTATGTATATGTGTGAAAAAGCAAAAAACTGAGGATATTGAATAAAGAAAGCAGGCAGCAGCTTTGTTTTTATCGGTATTGGTTTCATCGTCGATCTGGGCATGCGAAATATTCCTGCGACGTCCCAATAGGTAAGACAGGTTGTATTTTAGTGGATAGTATCTATCTTGTCAGGGAGTCATCACATAACGACCACGAAATGCGTATGTATGCACCTATGTATGGGAAAAAGCAAGAAACTGAGGAGGATGAGCTTCCAATTGAAATAAGTATGTCGAAGTCGGTGAGCATATTTAAAAAAACGTCTCAAAATACACTATCTATCACAGTAGGTTATTCTGTAATAAGTACCGTACTATGTAATTTGTTTAAGCATATGTATATGTATATACTTATATAGACATTATTATATTATTATGTATATGTATGTCTAATAACAATATATATGGTAAAACTAGTATATGTAATTTTTATGAACAAGTATGTTTATTTATATTAAGTTTTAATGACTTTTCTATCGGTTGCCTGTAAGAGATCACTTTTAGTGATAAGGCCGCCTTTGCACATCTCTTTAATTGTATTTTTTTGTTAATGTGCCATTTTTTTTGTGCAATAAGGTATTATAAATAAATAAACATAACGTCATGTAATGATTATTATAGAACTACAATAAAAGATCCAGCGCAAAAACATTTAGAATATTCGAATAATCTTTACCAGAGATCATGTAAAATGACTAAACTGTAGATCATTCGAAAAATTAATTACTATAGCTAGATATTATTTATAATATTTACTTGCCAATCAACTTTAAGCCAACACAGCTTAAATGTTAAAAGTTGGTCACCCCCTCTAACTTTTGAAGTGTAGATTAAAGAATTGAAATAATTGGGCTTCCAAAATACTCTCAACGAAAGCTTCTTTAAAAGTTTAGTTTAAAAAATTTAAAACTACAAGGAAGATACGTAGAGAATTTTTAAAAGATATTCCATTCCGTAAAATTAATTTTGTTTCTTATAGTAACTCTATTATGTATAATCTGTGGTAATATTGAAATGTAAATTATAAAACAAAAAGAGTATCGTGGATGGGTGAATGTTTTATTTTACTTTTTACATATGAAATTATTATGTTAAAATAAACCAAAACTTTTTTAATGCTAAGGAAACCTCGACGTGCGAATCAGACTCGTACTTACACATATATGACTGCTGATGCTACTGGATTAATAAAAATACATATATAATTTGCACAGTTACTCAGTAAAAGGTTCAGCCTTTAGCTACTGATTGATTATTATCGCTATATATTAACACGTTCGCTGCGCCATCATTTTCAAAAAACTTTCAGCTGGTGCTTTGCAGACCTAAAAGATCTCGAAACTAACCTACCCTTTGGTGCGTTTGAGACCTAATCAGTCTCCTAAAAAATACAGTTTTGAAAATAATTTATATTTTCCAAAAAACCAATGACATACATTTTGAAGTTTTTGTGGGTAAAGAGAGCCTATTGCTCTACATTTTGCTAGGTTCGCACGCAGTTATGATATTAGAATAAACTACAAATACCAAAAAAAAAAAAAATTATATCGATTAGGTATATCTCGTACCGCAACCGAAGATAGTTCAATGTGTGTAGTAAGTAGTAATGGGAATAAAATAATATCTCAGTTGTAGATTGAAAAAGTTTTATTAAAGAAGTTTATTTATAAACTATGCAGTGTTTTTCATTAAAACATGGTAAGCATATTGAATGCATTGCGCGCAAATGGTAACAATTCTTTTAGCTTTTTTAGAAGCGTCAGTGGTGTTTAATGTGCGTCGTAATTTTTCATAACAACCCACATACGTCTTTTTTTGTCGCCACGTTGGAAAATTCTGAATATTTAAAAGTCAAAATTGAAAGTTTTTTTTTTCAACTTTTGTTGAAAAAAAATGGCGGCATAAGGCGGTATAACAGACTATCAGCAACAAGCTTAATTTTTTAAATATATTTTATTTAGAACTAGCGACTCACCCTCGCTTCGCTTCGGGTTCGTCCCTAGACAAAAACAAATCTATCCCACAGGACCCGTACACTTTTTCGGGATGATTATAGCCTATAACTTTTCTCAGTTAACGGGCTATCAAATGTCAAAAGAATTTTTCAAATCGGATAAGTAGTTCCTGAGATTAGCGCGTTCAACCAAACAAACAAACTCTTCAGCTTTATAATATTAGTATAGATTTGAATATTCAGAATGTGTTCAGCTATCGCTTCTGTACTCCCTATTTCATAAAATGACGTGAATTTAATTCCATTCTATATAATACATTGCCATGGGATACCTGCTCTGGCAATTTTTCGGCCTCCGAATGTTTCGTTTATTTATTCTGTGAATTCTTTTTTTGACATTTATTGTCTGTATTTGAATTTTATATGCACTCATAAACTTATGGATATAAGTTTATGAGTGCAGTACCAAATAAAAATTCCATCATCACTTTACGATACCACTTTAGACCTCGTCGTAAAGTAGTATAGTATCCCACGTCGATGCTAGGACAATACTAAATTGAGTTACGCAGCGCCCGCGCCGCCCACCCTCCCTCTCTTGCGTCCACGAGGCGTACAATTCCACGAGTATCGAAATGTTTCCTAACGCAAGGAATGAAAATAATTATACTACTGTGCGTTAGGGACCTAATCCATCTCTCTTTTTTTATGTCCTTGAATTCACCTTTAAGTAGGAAGCAAATATGTATATTTGTCTTACTCATACTTAAAGAACTTTACACATTAGAGCCTCCCGCAAGGAGTGAAACAACACGATTATAGTCAACGCACAATACAAAAGTCCTGCAAGAGATCTGATAGATCTCGTAATGCAACGAACGTGTTAAATTAAAATTAAAAAAAAAATTAAAAAAAAAATATAAGCATCAGGAATACCGAGGCGCGCTCGGAGTTTTTCGAAAAACATATAAATATTGCGTTTTCAGAAAAGACACAGGTACTAGATACTTATTCATTGATTTGCAATCGGATGTTCCCTACGTTCGACAACAATAAAGTTTTTAACATAAGTTTTTAGTACCTGGGCGACCGAGTTTCGCTCGGTGTTTTTAGCCAAAAGTACAATTTTGTTTTGAATTTGGCTAAAAAACAAAAAAAAAACATTTTTTTTAATAAGTACAGAAAAAAAAACAAAAGTAATAACTTTGTATCCGACTGGAATTCAAACCCGGACACCTATAATTGTCAACCTTGCGCTTTGGCCTGAGTGTGCAAAATTAGCAACATATTTTGCGTGGAATAATGCGAAAGAAAACCGCATGAAAACTCGAAAATACGCGTTTTCTTAGACATAAGACTAATCTAGATTGATTAAAAACATATAAAATTCAATAATATTCTTGTATTTCTGACAGCAATAATAGGTACTACGTTGTGACAGCATGATCTTTGATAATAATATGTATACTCTGTTCATAGATGGCGCTTAATATAATAGAAAAAAAATGTAAATGTAATTAGTAAATATATTTTAGTATATTTGTTATTGCCATAGTGACCTTGAGAAGCCTTACATAGAGGTACCTACAACGTTGCACAACGGTAGCTCAGGGATAGATACCTTAGCTTTTATCGCCATCTATCATTTAGAGTCTTTACATTTACAACTACAGGTGGTAGGAAGATGTTGCCTTTTTTTTTCAATTCTCACTTGCGCCATCTATTATCTATTTTAGAACAAAAATAGCCCGCTGAGTAAGCGCGGATAGTGATGTCCAAATATTCGTATGGGATGCCTTACCTCTATAGTATAATATAATTTGATCTATGGTATTACTTAATAACATTTTACAATTTATCATAAATCTTTTAATCCCTATAAGTACATATTTCTCATTACTAGTGTTTTATAAATGTATGTCATATTGATACTATGAACTTGATATAAAGTTCCTGAGAAGGAAGAATGCGTAGGTAGTAACAGGGTGGGACTTATTGAAAATAATCCTGTGTTATTTTACTTTCATAGTTTTGATTATTTTTCATTATTTATATATTTTTTAAAATATATAATGTAACAAAAATGGACATAGTAAACCTAGCGTGTACATTATGTACCAGAGGTATAAACCTTTTGGAACACATAAAATATTGTTTTCAAGAGTAGGTTATTATTATATAAAACGCACGCGACTACACCTATTAAATATTATTAAGCTAAGATGAAAAACCTCTCATATTAATTTTCTCTATAATTTGATCGCGGATAAGTGCATCTTAATGTATTTTATTTTTTAGTTTCTGGTTTCGACATTTTTATCAATTTTCGACGCAAACTTCATAAACACAGGTCGGGAGCAGAGCACGTACTGACTACTGACCAACCATTGTAAGATGACAACACAACGGCAGATGATTCCGCATCGTCGCACGCTAGGTAAACTATACTATAAGACGTATAAAAAAAATACAATATTTTTTCAGTTTTAATAGAGTGTAATGTAAGATAAAAATCAAAAATTGATGATATACTTCATTGCATTAATAGATTCAGCGAATATTAAATACCATACCCCATAGTGTGTAAATTTAGTTACTATGAACCGGAATTATTCTAATGTAATATTAATTATAAAAAGTGTTTTAAATTACAACGTGGTTAATAAAAAGTAATAGTGCTGATATATTAGGTAAAACACTAAAACCAAACGAGCATTTTTCAACAAAGTAAAATAAAAACTCTTATAATTTCTATAAGAAAAAGCTCTATCTCGAGGAAACACTTTACTTTTTCCGATTAATAGCCAAACTTTTTTAATAATTTAGCGGATATAGAAATACAGACATACAAAAAATAGTGCCTCTTCATTTGTATTAATTTGCAGCATTGCTGTGAACTTCATATTTCTTGTAGTCCTTCGTCGCTCTTTTAGTGTGGCTTGTACAAGTTTGGGGCATGTTGTTCTCTTGATTTTAACTAATATTTTTACAATTTATTTAAAATTAACAAAACAAAACTAATTCTAGATACATACGTGGGTGCGTTTTATAGTTCGCCGAATGGGTAGGTAGGTCATTAGTGAGGGTACTTACTCGAGTCATGACGAATTAGGCAACTTATTATTAGTATAAATAACAAGTTTTAGTAAGTAGGTCATTACTCTTTAAACTTCGTCGACCAAATAAGGCAATCGGAAACAAATTGTGAAATATGGAGAAAATCGAGTACCGCGCTGTTATAAAGTTCCCTATCAAGCAAGGAAAATCAGTTCAAACCATAATGGAGAGAGGTCATCCGTTTACGGGGACTTTTGCCCAGGTGAAACCATAGTTTACAAGTGGCATACCCTCTTTAAGCAAGGCAAGGGCTCACTTGAAGACGACCCACGGCCAGGCGGATCGATAAACAATTTTTTGAGACTCAGAAAGGATCCTATGGATCGATTGTAAATATAAAGGTATCTTCATAGCCGGAGAATACTATACTCCAATCCTAGAGTAGTTAAACATAGCAGTCAAAGAAAAAAGAAGAGGCAAAGGTGTCATTCTTTTGCATGACAACGCGCCTGTTCGTAAAAGCCGTGTTGTAAATGGCTGCCCTGCAGAAAGTGGGTTTCGAAATTTTGGCTTATCTACCCTACAGTCATAATACTTTCTTAGATTTACGCGAATATTTGACATTTCAAAATAAACTATCTTTTCGGATTATTTCGCGAATTTATTATGATTTTTGGTTCCCGACGTTTCGATTGCTTTACAGCAATCATGGTCACGGGAGAGACTAAGGTGTTAGATGTCTCAATGGCATTATACAGTTGTTACAGACAGCCTACCTACTATTTTACAAAAATGATTTTAAAAATTCAAAAATGGCATCAAAGTACCTTACAATATTAGTTGATTTTAATTATTTTAATTCTAAACATTTTTAAAAATTTTAATGTTTTAATAAGTATTATAATTAAATATAGCAATATTATTTACTTAATTTTAGCTATTATAATAAGTATTACAATTTTTCTTTATTAATTACTAATCTTATTTAGTGTTGCTATTATTATATTATCTGTAACCATAAAGATTATTAAATATTTTTTAAATATCAATTATTTATTTAAAGTAATATAATTGTTTTATATGTAGTTTAAAAAAGAAGTTTAATATTATTTTAGATTGTTATTATTTAAAGTTAAAATATTAAGCAACACTATTGTTAACTTTATAGATAAAAAATATATTAGTTAGAATTACTATTCTTATTGCGATCCACACAGTATGAACTAACTACATCTACTGGTCTGTTATGTTTATTTTTGTTGTCTGTTTTTATTATGTTTATTACAGGATCCCATGATGATGGTAGTACCCAGCCATCTTCCCTATTGAAGTTTGTCCTGCCATACATGAGAGGAGTCACTGACAAGATTGGCTACATCTTAAAGCGTGCTTCAATCAAAACTTACTTCAAGCCGCCAAAGAAAATTAGTCAGTTCTTACCACCAGTCAAGTGCAACATCCCTCTCCAAGATGCAGGGGTATACAAACTTGATTGTGATTGTGGGCTCTCTTACATTGGACAAACAAAGAGATCCATTAGAACTCGGGTCAAAGAACACATAGCTGATGTGAAGCACCGTCGCAATACAGCATCTGCAGTCTGTAAACATAGCCAGGATCGCCCAAGCCACTACATTCGCTTTGATAATCCACAAATACTAGCGAAAGAAAACCGTTATCGCCCCAGGATGATTCGCGAAGCTATTGAAATTAAAAAATATCCAAACTTCAATAGGGAAGATGGCTGGGTACTACCATCATCATGGGATCCTGTAATAAACATAATAAAAACAGACAACAAAAATAAACATAACAGACCAGTAGATGTAGTTAGTTCATACTGTGTGGATCGCAATAAGAATAGTAATTCTAACTAATATATTTTTTATCTATAAAGTTAACAATAGTGTTGCTTAATATTTTAACTTTAAATAATAACAATCTAAAATAATATTAAACTTCTTTTTTAAACTACATATAAAACAATTATATTACTTTAAATAAATAATTGATATTTAAAAAATATTTAATAATCTTTATGGTTACAGATAATATAATAATAGCAACACTAAATAAGATTAGTAATTAATAAAGAAAAATTGTAATACTTATTATAATAGCTAAAATTAAGTAAATAATATTGCTATATTTAATTATAATACTTATTAAAACATTAAAATTTTTAAAAATGTTTAGAATTAAAATAATTAAAATCAACTAATATTGTAAGGTACTTTGATGCCATTTTTGAATTTTTAAAATCATTTTTGTAAAATAGTAGGTAGGCTGTCTGTAACAACTGTATAATGCCATTGAGACATCTAACACCTTAGTCTCTCCCGTGACCATGATTGCTGTAAAGCAATCGAAACGTCGGGAACCAAAAATCATAATAAATTCGCGAAATAATCCGAAAAGATAGTTTATTTTGAAATACCCTACAGTCCTTACCTAGCTCCCAGCGACTATTCCCAAACTTGAAAAAAGTCTTCGTGGGAAGATATTTCCAAGCGACGAAGAAGTGAAGAATGCAGTTTCGGCATATTTTTCAGATAAAGACAAATCCTTTTTTTTTCGAAGGTATACGTAAGTTAATTAAAAGATCGGAAAAAATATAAATAAGGGTAGCAGGTGAATATATTGAAAAGGAAAAATAAATTCGTACTTTTATTTCAACTTTTTACCCCCTCATTCCATGAATTCAAAAACCTCGTACATGTATACAAAACTATCTTATAACAGATTTAAAGTAAATTAAAAGGCAAGGCGTCATTCTCGTGATTCAAAGAAAGCCCTTTACCTTTGAGCACAGAATTAGGTGACTTATAGCTAATAGTTGGTTGGATTCAATAGCTGTAGTATTCTTATAGCAGCGACAGATTTCCTGGGCTCGTCGTTGCCTTGTCTGTAGTAAGTTCCATCACCAGATTGCAAAATACGTTTCGATACCTGGAAGTTATATGGTAATATATTAAAGATGATACTTATTCTGAAGTAACGAATTTGTATAATTTAAACAGTCTTGCATACATTCCTACTAATATAATGTCTAAATACGTAATAATACAGATCATATTATATTACTGTATGGGCATCAAAGTAAAAAAAAATTTAATTACATTTAGAATTGTTTTATTATATTGAGCGCCATCTATGAACAGGGTTTACAATCTTTGACCAATAGACGCGAGATCATCTGTAGATAGGTTTAGACTTTTTATTTACTTTGATCAATATTTTTAATAAAAACAAAAGACATTACACTTCTTTATTCATTTGTTTTGTTTTTATTTAACCTACAATTTTATTTTTTTAGCAAAAAACCTAAATACCCCGAGTATTTCTCTGAAGTTTAAAAGAAACATTTACGTACGTCCAAGAAAGTGGGCAAGTGACAACTGACAACTAGTGAGCACAAAAGGGATCAGAGTGTGTGTCGTAATATTTAAATGAAAACACTTAGTACGAGATATTAATAAAAGCGTTTATCAAAGTTAAATCTACATTATTAACGTCATATTTTTGGTTGATTTTAATACCGGTTCAGTTTTTTCTGGTTCTGGCTGTGAATGAGAGTAGACGTTGTTAAAAGTGCTCCGTACTTTCTAATAATAAATCAGTGTTATTATAATACAAATCAGTGCAGACTTATCAATAAACGCATTCAACGTCGCAAGGAACATCACGAACTAAACAATAAACGAAAGAAAGCAAACGACATTATTTTTCAACATCCAAAATACAAAACAGAACTTTTTTACTACAAAAAACGGGCTTGGACAATATCTAGTGACATTGACGCAAAATGGAGTTTAAAAGACTAACAGTGTACCAACAAAAAACTCAAACGGCTGCATTAAGAAAAAATAATTTATGTCCCGATACACGTATAACTTTAACCATCACCAAAAATGGATATGGTTTTTTTTCGATGAAATGAAAATTAAAATATCAAAGCAAATAAGTGACATTATTTCACAAATGAAGCATTTGTTTTAACTTACAAGGGAAATTAAACAATTAAAATTAGAAAATCAAGTATTAAAAGAAAAAAAAAAGTGTAAATAATATTATTTTATACGGATTAAAAGAGAATAAGCGAATCTTGTCTAATCTTACGGAAACTGTTATAAATATAGTAAAATTGGGCCTAAACATTGTTCTTGAATACAGAGATATAAATACGATACATAGAATTGGAAAAGTGAACAAGACGGGAAGAGAAAGCCAGTATCATGTGTGAATAGCTGGCGTAAAAATATAATAATGAATAATAAGAAGAACTTGAAAGACGTTCAATTTGCTGAAGACTTTCCAAAAGAGTTACTTGATAAAAGAAGAGTATTACTACCTAAACTCGTAAAAGAAAGAAGGAAAAAAAACTAAGCTGATTACTAAGCAAGGAACTTCTGGGGAAAAAACGTAAACGTGACTAGACAACATCACGCGCCACCTCAAATCAACCACAAAAAGAAATGTATCATCTAAAACAAGCAGGATCAATGCATTTGACTTAATTAGAGGAAGGAGCTACTTCTTTTATATGAGTACATCCAGATTACCAGAACAGAAATAATGAGACACAGTTATCAGCCACCGGAATATTTAAAAAATAAATAGAAACTAAGCGATATATACAAAACATTTCCCAAGCCGATTGGTCCTCGTGGGAAATTAGTCCAATACTCTCCATTTTTTAATCCATCTTTAAAGAAAAATTACAGAAAATACAAAGGCGACAAAAACGATGATGAAAATACCTAAGAGTTGATATATATTTGTTATTTCAATGTGAGATCCTTGTTATCGACGGAGAAATCTTAGGACTATCAGAGGTTAGAAGAATGAGCTGTAAAATAGAAGAGTACCATGATTACATCCTATGTTACATTGGGCAAACATGGGGTATACATTAGGCTTACATGGGGTAGCATTCTTAGTTAAGAAGATGAAAAAAGACAAAATAACTTAAAACATAGGAGTCTCAGAAACAGTAGCTCTTCTACAATTAAAACTTAAGAATTATTATAATAAAACATTAATTTAGGAATACGCTCCCACAGAGAGTGCAAGTAAAGTAGAAATTAAGTTATTATATAAAGATCTACCGGTGGTAGGACTCTGTCAAGCCTGAGGAGTCCGACTGGATGGGTACCACCCCCTTATCTATTTCTGCCGCCAAGCAACAATGATTGCATTGTTGTGTTCCGGTTTGAAGGATAAGGTAGCCAGCGCAATTACAGGCAAGAGGCATATCATCTTAGTCCTCACAGTGACAACGCACCTGTGGTTTTGCATTTTTGTTACCTAAAACCTAAGTGCATGAACCGTAGGTGTTATGGGCAACAGGTACTGCTTTCCATCAGGTAGTCTGTCTGCTCGTTTGTCACTGAATCTTATAAAAAAAAAATATCTAGAAAAGGCGCACATACTTACTCCCCAGCCGACGATAAAGTAGTACTACTAGTAGTAATACTGGGCGATTTTAACTCTAAAATAGGTTTGCCAAAAAAGAAGATAATTTGATAATGGGCAAATTTAGATAAAGAGAAAGGAATAAAAGAGGAGAATGACTGATAGAATATGCTTTCAAATATAAAGTAATAATTATGAATACCTACTTTAAGAAAAAAGAACCTGACAAAAAGACAAAGAATGAAACCGATTTTATTATGACAAACAATCCTAAGTTAATAACCAAATTTGAAACACTCGACAATCTACGCTTTCCCTCAGATCATAAATTTCTCAATGATTCAGTCACTTAAAAGTGCAAGAAAAGCTTTAATCTTTTTTGGAGTATTCTCAAGATAAAAGACGCAGTAAACAACTGTTTTAATAATATTAAATTACATATGAAATATATGGCTCAATCAGAACCCCCTACCGGTGTACAAATTTTACACAATACACTTGAAGGTATCATATAATAGACTGTTTAAAAAATAAACCTAAGACTCCAATAGAAAGACATAAAATACTTAGTATAGAGACAGAACAACTAAATAGAATATGAATCGACCTACTACGTGCAAAAAAACAAAGAAATTTTGAAAGAAATCAAAAGAGCTGTTAAGAAAAATCACAATAGCCGTAGATATGACATAATAACAAGGAACGTGAATACATTTAGAAGCACAAAACGAGCATTTAAGCAACTGAATGTACATAAAACCTGGAAACAAAAACTTAATCAAAAATACGAGGAAACTAAGACAAGAAAAGATGTAATCAACTGTGCCATTCTTTTTTATAAAAACTTATACAGCGAAAGTCATTCTAGAGCAAATTATGATCAAATAGACGACCACATTTAAATTAATTCGATCAAACTTATCGACGAAAAAGAGTTGTACGAACATATAACAATCCTAAGACAAGAACAAAGCCCTGGCCCTGATGGACCAAGAAACGAGGTCTTAAAATTAGGAGCATCAGTTCTGATAAACCAGCTAATAAAATTATTTAATTTGATACTAGATACGGAGACTCTACCAACACAATGGTGTACTTCTAAATATTGCTGTTTAAGAAAAGCAATGCATTAGAGGTAGGTAACTACAGACCAATTAGCTTACTTGCCTCTGTATATAAACTTTTTGCATCCATAATATTGAAACGAATTTCTTTAGAGATAGACAATAATATTGTCTTAGATTAACGCGAATATTTGACATTTTAAATAAAACTATCTATTCGGATTATTTCGTGGATTTATTATGATTTTTGGTTCTTGTCGTTTCGAATGCTTAACAGCAATTGTGGTCACGGGAGAGACTAAGGTTTTAGACATCTTTAAGGCGTTATATACTTGATACAGGCAGTGCCTACCCACAATTTTACAAAAATGATTTTAAAAATTCAAAAATGGCACTGGAGTACCTTACAATATTTGTTGACATCTGTCTATCTATGACCGCATCACTGAAAAGCCACTGGAGGGATTTTGATGAAATTTATTATGATAATAGCTGGTTATCCGGGTCAACATATAGGATATTTTTTACGTACGTAAGTAGAGACGAACTTGAGCGGAGCGAGGGTGAGTCGCTAGTTTACTATAAGCATGAGATGTTTTTGTTATTGTATTCAGCCCTTTTTACGTCCCACTGCTGGGCACGGGCCTCCCTTCAATACGAGGGGAATCAGGCCATAGTCTACCACGCTGGCCAAGTGCGGATTGGCGGACTTCACATGTATATCGAAAACTTGCTAGGTTCTCTCAGACATGCAGGTTTCCTCACGATGTTTTCCTTGACTGTAAGGCAAGTGGTAATCATGTTAGAAATGATTCGCATATGAAAATACCAGAGGTGTGAGACCCGGGATTTGAACCCGCTTCACTCGGTTTCCTAAGTGAGCGCGTTAACACTGGGCTACCACTGCCTTGGTACTTTTGTTATTATTATTATTATTATTATTTATATATTACATGCATAAACATTTCTCCCATTTCTGGGGTTGAGATTCTCTAATGCGGACTTTTAGTCAAACACTAGAGAAATTGTTAACTATTGCATAGATAAAAATTTTCTAACAATACGGCACGTATTAAGAATGACAGCTTTCTGTAATTGAATGTAAAGGAGAGGATGAATGTCAAGCTGTTTGAGGCTTGCGTGTAAAGTGCGTGGTATGACTCCTGTGGACGAGAGTATAATCGGAATTGTTTTGACAGTGTGTGCTTGCCATTGTGATTTAAGTTCTATGGATAAATCTATGTATTTTGTTATTTTATCTGAGTGTGTTGATGACAGATTGTGTGTATTTGGTATAGCGATGTCTATTAAGTAGACTGTTTTGTGTTTTTTGTCATAGAGCGTTATATCAGGACGATTGTGATGCACAGTACGGTCTGTAATTATTGTTCTGTCCCAGTAAAGTTTGTGATCAGAAGATTCTATAACGGACTGTGGTTTATACTTATAATATGCTACATGTTCTTTGATAAGGTTATGTTTTTTAGCTAAATATTGATGAATTATACTGGCAACCTGGTCATGACGATGCTTATAGTCTGTCTGAGCTATAGATTTACAAGCTCCTGTTATGTGTTGTATGGTTTCGCTGGCACTATGGCAATGTCTACATAAATCTATTTGAATGTCGTGTATAATGTGTTTCTTATAATTGCGGGTTTCTATAATTTGGTCCTGTATCGCTAGCATAAACCCTTCTGTTTCTGGAAACAGTTCTCCTTTCTTCAACCATGCGTTCGACGCTGTCTTATCGACGCTTGGGTTAAGTAAGTCACTTCGATGTCTCCCGTGTAAGGATTTTGCTAACCATGTATCAAGTTTGTGTTGTACTTGAGTAATATGTTCGTTTGGTTGTAATTGTTGATCATGTAGGTTTAAAGGTGTGAATTTATAATCTGATTTTGTAATTGCTTTATGAAGTTCCGAGTATTGTGAGCGATTTTGAAAGAATTTTCGGAGTGAAGTAATTTGTTTATTATGCAGGTTTTTAATGTCTATTAGACCTCTTCCTCCTTCGTGTTTCGGTATCGTGAGTCTTTGTATGCAAGAACGTGGGTGATGTTTTCTGTATTTGGTCATTAGTGTATTGATGGTACGCTGTAGCTTTAATAAATCAGATTGTGACCAAGTGATAATACCAAAAGAATAGGTAATTATTGAGACTGCATATGAATTTATTGCTTTAATTGTGTTACGCGCGTTCAAAGCTGTGTTGAGTATTTTATGTAATCTTAGTTTAAATTTTTTAATGATTTCTATTTTTGTCTGTTTCTGGTGTATTTGTCTACTTTGTTGGTATCCTAAGTATGTATAGCCGTTTTCGTCATCAATAGGCTGAATTTGCTCTCCTGAATTTAGTTCATAAAAATTATGTTCTTTCTGGCCCCGACGCACCGATTGCATTTTGCATTTATCTATGCCAAATTCCATTTGGATATCTGTTGAAAACATTTGTGTGATGTCAGCGAGCTTATTTATGTCTGTGAGGTTTGATGCATAGAGTTTTATGTCGTCCATGTACATGAGGTGTGATAATTTGTAATGTGCATGTTCATATGTAATTTTGTAACCTTTTCCGCTATTATTAAGCATGATAGATAATGGATTCAAAGAAAGGCAAAACCAAAGGGGGCTAAGTGAATCTCCTTGAAAAATTCCTCTACGTATTGGTATCGGTTGTGTTTCTATTGAGCTACTGACATTATTTAGTTTTAGTTGGGTCATCCATTTAAGCATATTTGTTTTTAAAAATTCAATTATTGTTGGGTGTATTTTATATAAGTGTAAAATGTATATTAGCCATGTGTGTGGTACAGAATCAAACGCTTTTTTATAGTCAATATACATGCTATATATATTTCTCTTCTTTTTTAACGCCTGTTTAGATGTTACAGAATCTATAATTAACTGTTCCTTACAACCCTGGCTGTACCGCCGGCATCCTTTTTGTTGTTCTGTTAATATATTGTTACTATCTATGTGTCTGTATATGAGTTCTGTGATACATGAAGTTAGTATTTTATATATAGTTTGTAGACATGTAATAGGCCTATATTTTGCTGGATCTTTTGTGTCAGTTTGATCTTTTGGGATCATATATGTTATTCCTTGTGTAATAAAAGATGGTAGGGTTGTGGGTGACTGAATGAAGTTATTTATATGAGTGAGTAAATACGTGTGTAGGTAAGTGAACTTTTTGTACCAGTAGTTGTGAATTTTGTCGGTTCCGGTGGCTTTCCAGCTGTGTGTTTTTGCTATAACCGATTTTAATAAATCTATATCTATAGGTGAAAATTGCATTTGAGGAATTTGTTCATTTAAATATTTCTGTTCTTCAATCCAATGATTTTGTTTGTGTTCAACTGGAGTCGACCAAACTGATGACCAAAAATTGTGTAGTTCTGATTCCGTAGGTGATGTGTTTTTATTTGTACTGGATTTATTGTCAAGGTTGAGTTGAGATAATTTTTTATAGAATTGTTTTTCATTACTTATAAATTGTTTATTTTGTGCTTTTCTTTGGGTTGCTAACTTATATCTCCGTAATCGACTTACTGTAGCACTGAGTTTTTGTTTCAGAGTATCCAAAAATTCAGCAAGTTCCGTATTTCCTGACTCATGTTGCGTATGGACTTTGTAATTCGTCTTTATTATTATTTTTAACACCTACCGATTCAGACGAAGCACTCTTTAAGTCGTAAGCTAATCCTATTTTCTCCAAAAATCTGATGACATAGGCGGATGTATTAAATGGCATACTAGATTCCGCAGTCTTGTAGTCCCAGGGGTAGACATGATGATAATTATGAAAACCTTCACCGAAAGTTAGGATTGAGAAGAACAACGACTCCGTAGGTTGTATTTTCCTAGTAAAAAAAGTTAAGTGATAGTACAAATAAAATAGTAAAATATACTGAAAAAATACTTTTACAATAATTATTAAATCAAATCATACTTATCGTAAGGTCTTGTCCCATAGAAATGTCCAACGCTATTAATTAGCCCTGTTACACTTATTTCACATGCGTATCGTAAGCTGTAACACACTAATAAAGAGTTTTTAAATGACTCTCCCAAAAGAAAATATGGAACACCGATGGGCATAAGTACACCCATTATCAGGTAAAAATAAATATAGTACCTGAAATTAAAGATAAATATTTATGTAAGGTTTTTGAAAAAGGTGGTTTAGCTATTGTAGAAAAATATCACTCTTAATTTTTTTTAAATTAGAATAGTCAGTTCTGTTAAAAGCTGATAATCGATTTTAACTTATCGTTATAGAGAGTTCAAATAGACGAATGTTAACAATTTTTATAGTGTATTATTTTTTGATTCCAAGAAAATACGGAAACGGTGCAAATATTCTTAAATATTTGAGATATACCTACTTTTTTTGAAACATCACCATCCAATCAGATTCCAAGTCGCTTATATCAATTCGTTTTCCAATAGCCGTGATATACGGATGCTTTTTGCACATCAACCAACCAATGTGGCTATAGAATAATCCTCTGTTTGAATTGTGAGGGTCAGCGTCTGTGTCTGAGTAACGATGGTGGAGGCGGTGGTCGCGACCCCAAGTGTAAACAGATTTCTGTTAGTAATATTAGCTTATTTAAGAAAATTATGTTATATAAGACAGGCGATTAAATTAATATTAAGTAATATAATACAAATATGTATCACATATACATATACATTAAATAAATGTAATATAATACTCATTAGATCAGGACATACAAATAATACTTTCGTGTAGTGGAGAGTGTGTAACATTACACCAAAATAATAATTAAAAAATGGCATATCTGGAGCTTGTTTTATACATCCTAAAACAATATCAACGCATGACAATTAACCGCTGCGTGTAAAAGAAAAACAAAACATTTTCTGAAAGGAATCAAAATTACTAGAAAAGTTTCGAAATTACCAAACAAAAACAGTTAATCGTAAAATTCCCGTGTGTAAGAGTAAGAGAAGAACAAAACATTCAGAAAGAAATTGAGATTACCAAAAAGTTTCGAAGTTTTTAATACTAGAATGTTCTTTGTTTATACAGGTCGGCAGTATGTCAAAAGACCACTTGAATTTCGGATCGAAGTTGAAGACTGAGAAGAAATACGAAAAAGTGGAAAAGTGAAGAAAAGTGGAGTAAAGTCATAGTGAAAGTGTAACCAGTGGTGAAAATTGTGTTCAAAAACTGAACTTAGTCAGAACTATGCGTATACTGCACGTGTTGGTGAGTCGTTATAAGTCGCTTTTGTTATACAAAAGCATTAAAACGTTCGTGGTGCAAAAGATGTGCTTTAATTGTCGATCCCCGAACTCATAGAACGTATAAATTGGTATCAGAAGTGGGATCGGAAATGCTGTTAGTATCGAGGCACGAGAAAGAAGGCGTTACTACACGCACAATGTCGGGGAACAACAGAGGCCTACCTAGAATCCTAATTCTAGCTCCAGTTCCTCGGGGGGAGAGCCCGTTCAACAGAGCACCACGACGGACATGAAAGCCCTCCTGAAGCAAATGGTGTTCATGATGCATGAGCAAGCGCGCCGCGAGTAAGAACAATTGTGCGCGCTGTAGGAGGTGCAACATGCAACAAAATTGCTTCAGTGGTTTAGGCATAAATGTGTAACAAGCAAAGAATTTTTTGCAAATTCGTTACTTAAAAATAAGTATCGTCTGTAATATTTATATTATTTATAGGTTTCGAGACATATGTATTTAAAATTTGGTGATGGAACTCACTACCGTCTAAGCAACGACGAGACCAGCAAAGCTGCCACTGCTATAGGAATTCATTAAATCCAACCTACAACGTGACTTATAAGCCACCTAATACTGTGCTTAAAGATAAAGGGCTTCCTTTGAATCAGGAAAATGACGTCTTGGCCTTTAATTTACTTTAGATCTGCTTATGATAAAGTTCTATTTACATACATCAAATATTTTTTTATACATACATAAAATTAGAATTTTATTCCGTTCTGATGTACAATCAGAAAACTAACAATATGCTCTAAACTAACATATACAAGCCACAGTAGAAGAGCAATAAAGGATAATACTGCTTTCTGCAAATTAGTACAAATGTGGAGACGATAACACTATTCTTTTGTAAATCTGTATTTGTGTATCCGCTAGGCTCTAAAAAAATAAACTATTAGTCGAAAAAAAGCAAAGAGTTTTCCTGAACAGAGCTATTTCTTATAGAAAATGCTTTTTTTTTATTTTGTTGGAAATTGCTTATTTGGTTTTACTATAATAGTTAATCTATCATCGTAATTACTATTCATGAATGTTCGCCCGTAACCGGATTTATAGCCGAAACAAAAACCAAAACTTCGACTTCGGTGGTAGTTTTGGCCGAAAGTGATACTTGGGCATGTACACAATATAGACCCCAAAAAAATAGTTATTAAATTTTTTGTCTGTTTTTCTGTATGTTTGTTTGTTTGTTTGTGTGAGCGCGTTTCACGTAAAAAGTGATGGACCAATTTCCACGAAATTTTGTGAAGTGTTAACTTATTACTCGGGTAAACTTTAGACTAAGGTCTTTCTTTACCACGGGAAATCACAATAAATGGCTAAACCTTAAGAAATATATTAAAACAATGTACTAAAACAATGTAGGTCTTAAAAAGATCTACAAAAAAATCTGCACTAGTACATAGTATTAGCTTTTTACTAGCCATATAAATTTCTAAGGAAGACTCTATAGAATCAGTTATTGCAAAAATTCGGCGCCTATGGAATATACAAACTACTGTTTTTCCAATAGTTATAAGAGCGATAGACAAAGTAAGTATAATTTAGTAGAAGTAGACCAATTGAACATAACAATAGACATAACGATCTTACAAAAACAAATAGCCATACGTACAAACACAATACTCAGTAAGGTATTAGGAGACACTGTATTTGTAAACCGTCCACCAATCACACAGGAGCCCACACCAGATGCACAACAAAAAACATAATCACTCAACACATCAATACCAGACACGCAACAAGCATCACAAACAATAGAATCACAACAATCATCAATCAACCACACAAAATACAACTAGCATACGAGGAAGGGAAAGAACGAGACAAAGGTTAATAAATAATAGGAATAAATAGATGTCTTTTTTGCGGGATGTAGGACGGGATATTTACTAAGCCGACGCAAAGTCGTATCAGAAAACCGAAATTGAACTATAATAATATAGAAACTTAATTTAATAATAGTGGACTTAAATAATTTATAAGCGTCTCAGGTATTAATTATGTAATTATGATATATCTACTTGTCCTGTTATGGAGTGACATAATATTATAATAGCTCTCAGCAGTGGAGTCGCTTTAAAGGATCTGTGTGAATAATATCTATGACCTCCGATAGTCACTCCTTCGATGCTGATGAAATACACGAACATAGCTGCAAGACGTACATTATAAATTACATTTTCATAGTTATATTTTGAGGTATCAATTTATAGAATGGTTTCTCATAACATCAAATGAGTGGGCTGATATATTAGTATTAAAGCTTACTTACTCCATAAGACTGTTTTGTATGAGATTCCTCCGCTTATTAAAATAAACAATCCCCATACTGCCAAAACGTGTAAAAGAAATAAAAAAATTACATGTCCCCGTATAATTTCATGTTTGTATGAATAATCAGTTCCTATACTTTCGATTTTTATTAAATCTTTTGTATTTATAATATCACTTATATTACTTTGAACTTCTGTTTCATTTATCCCTGAATTTGATTTATTACGAGGAGCCATAGTATTTCTAGCCTATCCACTACCGACCGATGAATAACCAATGCTGTTATAAATACGTCTTTTATTATGTTATTTTTTTTTGTTACTATTGTGTTGTTTGAATAAAGTCTGTTTTTTTTCTTCACCATGTTGTTTTTAGTTGTCGTTGTTGTTGTATAATGTATACTTATTAGGTGGACTTACATTTTAAATTTAAAATAATGTAAAATCTTTCTACATAGTCAAATCCTGTAGAGACCGTGTACATTTGATTCTGCATTGTTTGTTTGTTCATTCGTTCGTTCGCTCGCTCGCGCGCTTGTTTGTTTGTCCTTCTTTCACGTCGATACTGAGTGACGGATTCGTGTAGTTTTTTGTGTGGAGATTGTTTGAGGGCTGGAGAGTAACATAGTCTACTTTTTACCGGCTTGAGATTATCTATTATTCTCACGGGAAAACACGTTATGACGAGTTAGGTGCAAAACCGTCCCAAGAAAGTGGTATATTGTTTAGATACGTGATATACTTATTGTTTTTTACTATTATGGATTAAGACTGTCATGAAGTTATACTTCACCATTGGCGCAATAATTAAGTATTAGAGAGGTTACCGCTATCTACGATTATCGTTTTTATTTTAACGATTATCGTTAAAATAAAAGTTTTCAACGTCAGTCAGTCAGTCGTCAAAATCAGTCTTGCAACGATAATCGTTTTTAACGATTATGGTTATATGATATGGTATGGTCAGCATAAACAACATGCCCAAATATCGCTTTCGGCCAAAACTAACACCGGAGTCGAAGTTTTGGTTTCTGTTTTATATATATATATATATATATTGTGTTTTATATATATAAATATTGTTTATATATATATATATATATATATATATATATATATATATATATATATATTAAAGACGATACTTGTTTTTAAGTAATGAATTTGCAAAAATTTCTTTACTTGTTACGTTTTTATGCCTAAACCACTGAATTAATTTTGTTGAATGTTAGGATAGATTGGATTTTAGTGAAGGATATATTATGTATTATGTAGGTTAGCTTAGAATCTTCAGAACATGAAACTTCAGATAAAAAAAAACTTTAAAAATAACCGACTTCCAGGATCTGAAAACTAAAAAAATAACTAAACGGAGGTTTTCATTTAAAATAGATTATAGTCAGTGTCCTTTGATTTGTATTGGCTGGCACCGACTTCGAAAAATATCTGATTAGGTATCTACTCTAAATAAAAACCCCCGTTTAGTTATTTTTTAGTTTTCAGTGCTCGGAAGTCGGTTTTTTTTTAGTTTTTATTTTTCCACTAGCATTGCCTGCGGCTTCGCCCGCGTTCAGATGACGAGAAACCAAACTTTTAGGTTTTACATATTAGTATACTCTTACAAAATATAATAATTTCATTGCGCATCGTATGCTTGGTAAATAACGGCAGTGATTGACTATGACACAAAGGTCCCTCCGTTAATTTCATATTTGATTTAGTAATATTGCACTTTTTATTTTAGCAATAACGTTTATAATTACTCTATACTTCTGTTTTGTATGTTTATTTAGTTTTGTACTATAAACTTTCAAACTACTGAATTATTTTAATCATTTATTTACTAATAGACTAGCTATTGATTAATATATATTTAGCTGATTATTTAAATTACATAATAATAACTTTCCTCATGTTAATTTGTCGCGAAACAGTGATTGATGGGGTAGCGCTAGTTAATAATGTATCCCGAAACGATTTTCAAAAGAAAATGTGGGGAAAGTGAGGGTTCCAGTAGTACATAATTAAGGTAAATAAGTAAATAATTCTAAGCAAATGCTTTTTATTATTTCGGCTCGGCTAATATAATTAAAGTCGTAACCATTTTAGCGTCCTTTAAGCCTTTCACCTTTCAAGAAATGGTGTTAAAAAAATCTGAAAAAGTTGAGGTATAACAGTTCCTAAAATACTTTTATCGAAAATTATCTTGCAGAATATACGTTTTGTAGTTTTTAAGATATGCACTAATTTTAGTTACCCGCTTTGTCAGTTTAACAATCATAAACTTTTTTTCTATAAAATGTTAAAAAATAATATGAAATACACTTATTTTTACGGTCAATAAAATGGTTATATGGTGGAAACGTTAGTATTATTCGTATTTATTTTAGTGTTAACTTAGCAAAATACGTAGGAGTAAGAAAAACAACGAAGTATTTTGCGAAACGAAACCTTATAATGCTGGAGTTGGACCTGCATTTGCCCAGTTTTTACATTAAAAGATTTACAAACATTAACATTATTTACTAAACCATAAATATTTTCCTTTGAAAATTGTATCGGCCAACAAAATATTCCTAATGTGTTATTAATTTTGAACCCGGCCGGAGATGCGGGTAATTTAGTAGTAATTCTAATAAAATCATAGAAACGTATGTATATATATTCAATATCTGCACATTCAATTTTTTGGAATTAAAACTACGGATTTTAAAAACACATAGCGACATCTATTGTCGAATAAATATTTTTGGAGTTATTTTAATGAATAAAATAGCGCTATTAATCTTTTTTTTATCAAGATAAGTTTTTTTTAATAGTTTAACCCCCTTATCTATTTCTGCCGCCAAGCAACAATGATTGCATTGTTGTGTTTTGGTTTGAAGGGTAAGGTAGCCAGCGCAATTACAGGCTAGAGGCATACCTATCATCTTAGTCCTCACAGTGATAACGTACCGGCGGTTCTGTATTTTTGTTACCTAAAACCTAAGTGCATGAACTGTAGGTGTTATGGGCGACAGGTACTGCTTTTCATCAGGTGCTAAAATGTTTATAATATCATCGTGGTTTATTCTAATCGTTTTTTGAATTTTATCTCAAAAATGAGATATTTTCCCGCGGTGCAGACTATCATATATGTTGACCCGAATAACCAGCTATCAACATACCAAACTTCTTTAAAATCCCTCCAGTGGTTTTTCTGTGATGTAGTCACTGAGAGACAGACAGACAAAAATTAAAAAAACTGTAGATTCGGCCTCTGTGTCGATAATAATGTGTATTTCAATAAGATTTTCCAAAAAATATTTAATGTACAGATACGGCTTAATTACAATTTTGATATATCTATTGATATAACTAATTTATAAAGCCAAAAAGATTGTTTATTAATAATTTGAACCGCCGCGGGTAATTTAGTAGTAATTCTAATAAAGTCATAGAAAGATCTAATTTGTGCATTAAATTTTTTGGAATTAAAACTACGTATTTTAAAAACACATGGCTATAGATTTGATCTCTGTGTCGATAAAAATGTCTATTTCAATAAGATTTTCCAAAAAATATTTAAGATACAGATTTGACTTAGAATTTTATTATATGTATAGATTTTTAGTGTAGACGTAGCAGGTAATTTGTAAGAAGAAAGATTTTTAAAAACATATTCGATTAAGTCATTTATTCAGACCCCTAATGACAGTCACAATCAATCTAGGTGTAAATTTCTCATCAATACAAATTAATTAAGCCCAATCCGTTGAGGAGTTCCCTCGACTGTCTTTTGGCTCCATCATCAGATCGACTCCAGACCTTCATTAAATAGTAGTGGTTTAAATTACTTAATGAAAAAAAATTAACAAACGCACTAGTCGCCACTACGATTTTCGATCATCAGATCCTGGTTTCCCACCCTTGGGATATTTCTTTTCCAACAAAACAAGAATCATAAATCGGTCCATGAAAGACTAAGTAATCCGCAAACACACATAAAATTACATCCACGGAAACATAAAATTTCATAAATTTTTTTTCATAAAATGAAACCTACTGGGCCAATGAAACTAAAGAAGAATCACTTAATTTGGATCTTAAATATCAGCGTAATCGGTGTACATACATAAAAAAAAATACCAATCGAATTGAGAACCACCTCCTTTTGGAAGTCAGCTAAAAATAAAGGTGAAATAGGGGATAAATGTTTGTATGGAGAACTCATTATTTCTCCAGTTAAGGATATAAAAAAATTATATTCGTGAGGATTTAACTCAAATCAGAATGTCTATTTTTCCTTGAGAATACGACATTTTGTTTACAAATGTTGACCCGGCTAATCAGCTATCATCACCAAATTTCATTAAAATCCTTGCAGTATGGTACAATAACTACTCAACGAATCCTCTTTAAAATAATATTTACATTGATAGAATTTTTGAATCTCTATTCTTTATTTATTTATTTATTTTTGGGAAACAAACAGTATTTAAAACACTTACAAAAAATGCATAAAAGATTGTACACAGCCTAATAAAGTTTCCACTAATATACTGTATACATGTATTCATGTTTATGTTAAAGAGCAGTCAAAAAAAGAGAAAAACAGCAAAAAAACTTACAAAACCTTACAAAAAAAAAATTATTGCTTACCTACATAATGAAATTATAATTACAAGTATTCTCTAATTTTTTTTTAAATTGTGTGATCGAGCAAGTATGCAAATCAATATTATTGAATTTGTCATTATACTTAATATAAGCCCGATACATAAAAGTATTTAACATACAATTTACACGTACTTAGTTTTGGTTGGAACATATTTTGTTTTTGTTGGTGGGATATAAAACAATGACTTGTTTCTAGTGCTACCCTTAGGACATCTGAAGTAAATGTTTCTTAACAAAAATGGAGAGTCTATAAAATTTTTAAGAATCTATATAAATAAAAATGAATCACCGAAAAGTATGTACGCGCATAACTTCCGATCGACTGCACCAAATTAGATAATTCTTTTGTTTTTGTGTTTGTTATCGTCAGGACAAGTTTTGTATAGAAAAAAAAACAAAAATAAGTTTTTTTTTATTTTAAATAAGTGTTTTTTTAAATTTCATGATATGAAAAGTGAGTGAGTTAAATAGTTTTTATCCCGGAAATCATCCCTTAAGGGGGTGAGAATGGGGATAAAAGTTTGTATGGGGAAGTAAGCTAGGGACGAATATATGCGAAGCTAGGGTGAGTCGCTAGTTTTGTATAAAAATGTCATATCTCGCTCTGTTTAACGATTTTCAAGTGAGTGTTGGTAAAGTATAGAGTGATCATGGTAAGGATATCTATATTTAAGATATTTTATGATTTATTTTTTATTTTTTTCAAAATCAGATTCAGATTTTTTACCGTATTTAAAAGTAAGATTCGGTGTGCTTTGATTTGTATTGGCTGGCACCGACTTCGAAAATATCTGATTAAGTATCTATTCTAAATGAAAACACCCGTTTAGTTATTTTTTACTTTTCAGTGCCTGGAAGTCGGTTTTTTTTAAGTTTTTATTTTTCCATTTTTAGTGTAGACGTATCATCAATACAAATCAATCAAGCCCAAACACCAGGTAATTGCTGTAAATCGTTGAGGAGTTCCCTCGACTGTCTTTCGGGTCCATCATCAGATCGACTCCAAACCTTCATTAAATAGTAGTGCTTTAAAATCCTCATGAAAATGTTAACAAACGCACTAGTCGCCGCTACAATTTTCGAAAGTTCCCCTCGATTTCTCTGGGATCCCATCGTCACATCCTGGTTTCCTTATCATAGTACCACTCTTGGGATATCTCCTTTCCAACAAAAAAAGAATTACCAAAATCAGTTCATAAACGAGGAAAAAAACCGCGAACTAACATCATATATATATATATATATATATATATATATATATATATATATATATATATATATATATATAGCCTTTACCTTCCAAGAAATGGTGTCAAAAAAAAACTACAAAAATTGAGGTATAACAGTTCCTAAAATACTTTTTCATAGTTTTTGAGATATGGAATATTTTTAGTTATCCGCTTTGTCAGTTTAAGAGCCATAAACTTGTTTTCCATAAAATGTTACAAAATAATATGAATCGAACTTATTTTTGCAGTTGATAAAATGAGTAGATATGGTGGAAATGTAAATATTATTCGTATTTATTTTAGTATAAACCTAACAAAACATGTAAGTAAGAAAAACAACCTATAATGTGCGAGTTGGCCAATTTTTACATTAAAAGATTAAAAAATATTAACATTGTTTACTAGACAATAAAAATTTACAAATATATTCGTTTCAAAATTGTTTCGGCCAACAAAATATTACTAATTTATAAAGCCAAAAAGTTTGCTTTACTGAAAATTTGAACACGGGCGGGGTTCCGGGTAATTTGAACACGGGTGGGGTTCCAGGTGATTTAGTGGTAATTCTAATAAAATCGTAGAAAGGTCATATCTGTACATTCATTTTTTGGGAATTAAAACTACGTATATTAAAAACACATGGCGACATCTATTGTCGAATATCTAAATAGCACATAAGTATATATTAGTTAAAATAACAATTATAATAGATAAAATAGCACTATTGATAATTTGATTTTCAAGATAAGCTATTTTTTTATAGTTTTTACTATATTTAGTAAGTTACCTTGCTAAACTGTTTGTTGTCTGTTTTACAGTTTTTTTACCTTCGTACCATTACTGAATAACAGGTTCAGCCTTTACAACATATAAATATTGCGTTTTTTTCAGAAAAGACACCTACATAAATAATAAGTTTATTAAGTTTATAAAAGTAAAACCTTATTTAAATACAAAATTTAATCCAAATCGTTCGAGCCGTTTCCGAGGTACACAAAGTAAATGTGCAAGAATTGCTCATTTTATAATAAGATACACTGTTCATGCAGTTACTGGATTAATAGATTCAGCGAAGATTAAATACCACACTCGATAGTGTGCAAATTTAGTTACTATGAAACGGAACTATTCTAATATATTCATTATAAAAAGTGTTTTAAATTACAACATGACTAATGAAAAGTAATTGTGCTGATATATTAGGTACTGGCTGCTCACCCTAGCTTCGCTCGGGTTCGCCTCTAAACGAACAAAAACAAATCAATCCCACGGGAACCGTACATTATTCCGCACAAACAGACTAACAGACAGAGAAAGAAAAAAATTGAAAAAATCTGGATATTATGTTCTGTTTCTCTTCTTACATCCCCTGACTCGGTTTTTAGTATTATTTCCATGTACAGACATTCGACCTCTACAGTTTTATTAATACTAAAACCAAACGAGCAGTTCCAACAAGGTAAAATAAATCTCCTATAATTTCTATAAGGAAAAGCTCTATTCTGAGAAAACTCTTTACTTTATCCGATTAATAGCCAATTTTTTTTATAAGTTTAGCGAATATACAAATAGAGACATACAAAAAATAGTACCTCCTCATTTGTACTAATTTGCAGCATTGCTGTGTTCTTTATATTCCTTATAATATGTAATCCTTCATCGCTCTTTTATTTAATTTTTTTTATATATTTATTTATGTACCATAAAATATATTTTATACAAAATAAAGTAACAGAATGTCGACAAAAGATAACTTGTCTCTTTAAAAGATTTCTTCCAGAAACCAGAAAGTGAGAAAATAAGTTAATTTAGTGCGGTGTAGCTACAGTAGGTACATCATTAAATGATATAAACTTAATATTAAAATATATCAACTTAATATTATAATTATACAAAAATAAATATATTTAAATAAATATATTTTAGTGTGGCTTGTATAAGTTTAGGGCATTTTGTTCTGTTGATAGCACATCAGAACGAAATAAAAATTTATTTTAATTAATATATTTATAATTTATTTATAATGAACACAACAAAACAAATTCATTCTCGTGATTCAAAGGAAATCCTTTACCTTTATTAAGCACTCTGCACAGTATTAGGTGACTTATAGCTCATGTTGTAGGTTGGATTCAATGGATGTAGTATTCCTATAGCAGTGATAGCTTTCTTGGTCTCGTCGTTGCCTAGACGGTAGTGAGTTCCATCACCAGATTGCAAAATACGTTTTGATACCTAGAAGTTATGTGGTTATACATTTAAGATAATACTCGTTTTTAAGGAATGAATTTGTATAATTTAAATAGTCTTGCATATATCCCTAATAATATAATGCCTAAATACGTAATAATGATTTATATTAAAATTTGTTTGCTTGTTACGTTTTCATGCCTAAATCATTGAATCAATTTTGTTAAATTTTGGGATAGAAATATGTTGGATCTCAGTGAAACTTCGGAAAATAAAGGAGTTGAAATTGGGGGTGAATGTTTGTATTGAGAACTCATTATTTCTTAAGTTAGGGATAAAAAAAAATTATATTCGTACGTTTGGTAAGAAATAGATAGGGTTTCAGAGTTTTTGAAAAATCCTTTCCGTAGGTGGCACAATAGGAGAAGATTTTAACTTTTGTTGTGCGCGAGGCACTTCAATTAGTACCCCTATTGAAAAACTCTAATAAGATTTCATCAAAAGCGACAAAAGCCACATAGAAACCAATAAAGGCCACATAGAAACCAATAAATATTTATTGGTTTCTATGTGGCTTATGTCACTTTTGATGAGACCCTATTGTAGTTTTTAAATAGGGAGGAGGTATTAATAAAAGTGTTTATTAAATCAATGTTAAATAACGAAATATTTTTACTTAATACCGTTTCAGATGAAACACTCTTCAAGTCGTAAGCTAATCCTATTTTCTCCAAAAATTTGATGACATAAGCAGATGTATTTAATTGCATTCTCCATTCCGCAGCCTTATAGTCCCAGGGGTAGACGTGATGATAATTGTGAAAACCTTCACCCAAAGTTACAACTGAAACGAACCATGACTCTACTGGTTGTATTTTCCTGATAAAAAAAAGTTAAGTGATAATACAATTAAAATAATAGAAATAATTAAAAAAAATACTTTTAAACACTAATTTCAATCATTTTTTAGTAATTGAAATTATTTTATCAAAGCTAATAGAATATAATAATATCTATATAATATAATATACCTAATCTTACTAATATTATAAATGCGAAAGTAACTCTGTCTGTCTGTCTGTCGCGCTTTCACGCCAAAACTACTAAACCGATTTAAATGAAATTTGGAACACAGGTAGTTTGGAGCCTGAGAAAGGACATAGGCTATTTTTATCCCGGAAAAATGTACGGTTCCCTTGAGATAGGTTTGTTACTCTTTCACGCCAGAACGGCTAAACGGATTTGGATGAAATTCGGAACAGAGATAGATTATAGTCTGGAATAATACATAAGCTACTTTTTATCCCGCAAAAATGTACAATTCCCGTGGGGTAGGTTTGTTACTCTTTCACGCCAGAACAGCCGAACGGATCTATAAGAAATTTGGTGCAGAGATAGATTATAGTCTGGAATAACATATAAGCTACTTTTTATCCCGGAAAATGTACGGTTCCCATGAGATAGGCTTGTTACACTTTCACATCAGAACAGCTGAACGGATCTGGATGAACACAGAGATAAATTATAGTCTGGAATGACACATAGGCTACTTTTTATTCTGGAAAATGTTCTGTTCCTGTGGGATGGGTTTGTTTTTGTTTTCTTAGAGGCGAACCCGAGCGAAGCGAGCGAAGCGAATAAGTGTCAAGTAAGTAGGAAAAATTCTACCATCAGCGAGCTATTCTGCAAAAACCGTTAGAGTTACACGAATATAATGTATAACACAAATGTTTATCTTAAATAGTCTTACAAAAAAGCTCGCAACAGCATATAATCCGGTCAAAGTAGACATTTCAAATAACAAAAACTCTGACAGCAGAATTTTGGTAGCAATTTTGGGTACACCAGTAGAAATAAAGTGCCAAAAGTCCCCGTTGATCCATGTGTGCAAAAAAAATTATTCAAGGTCAAAGATCAAACTTTTCAGTTGTTTAGATTTTTCTCGAAAATGGTAAGTTTTATAAAAAACTAGCAACTCACCCTCGCTCCGCTCAGTTTCGTCCCTAGGTACGTTTTAATGGTTAGGTAGGTATGAAATACAAATCTTTGAATTTCTCGGCTTTTCTATACAATAATATGCATGTATTATACATATAAACCTTCCTCTTAAAACACTCTATCTATTAAAAAAATCGTATCAAAATCCGTTGCGTAGTTTTAAAGATCTAAGCATACATAGGGGCAGACAGAGAGCTGGAAGCGACTTTGTTTTATACTGCCGTGATATAGTCGAGATAAAAATTGTAAGTCATAACATTATCTACAATATACTATATTAATATTATGATCTATACTAATATTATAAATGTGAAAGTTTGTATGTATGGATGTATGTTTATTACTCTTTCACGCAAAAACTACTGAATGAAATTTTACAATAATATAGTTCATACATCAAAATAACAAATAGGCTACTTTTTATCCCAGAAAAATGTACAGTTCCGGTGGGATAGATTTGTTTTTAATTGTAGATAATATAATAAAAATCTTACTTATCATAAGGTCTTGTCCCATAGAGATGTGCAGCGCTATTTACTAGCCCTGCTGCATTTAGTTCAAATACAAATCGTAAAATGTAGCATACTAAGAAAGAGTTTTTAAACGATTCTCCCATATAAAAATATGGCACACCAATGGGCATAAGTACACCCATAATGAGGTATAAGTAAATATAGTACCTGAAATTAAAACCAAATGTAGTAGGTGTTAGAGAGTTCTTATGTATATATTCTTTATTTATATATTATAATTTTTTTTACAAAAATATTACTCTTAGATTATTAACCTGACTGCGGCGAAGCCTAAACGGGGATTTTGTGCTTGACCTGTATGTAACGCGAGTTTTATAAGCTATAAGGATTTTTTCGTCAAAATCTATCAATTGGGGTATCAAAATGAAGGTTTTTAAGAGATGATCACAAAAATATTTTTTAAATTAAATAAATTTATATAAAAAAAAAATTCTATTTGACTAACTGATCAATAAAAGGCTGTAAAAAATTAAAAAAAAATTCAAAAATACGATAGAAAGTGAACTAAAAATACGGGAACGAGTCTATGTAGGAATACTGACGGCATAATTCTATATTCCTATAGAATTATGCAGTCAGTTCAAATAGACAAGTAGATAATTTTTATAGTATATACTTTTTAGATTTTGAGAAAATACGGAGACGGTGCAAATATTTTTTTTAACATTTGGAATATACCTACTTTTTTTGAAACATCACCATCCAATCAGACTTTAAGTCGCTTATATCAATTTGTTTCCCAAAAACCTTGACATACGGATTCCTTTTGCACATCAACCAACCAATGTGGCTAAAGAAGAATCCTCTTTTCGAATTGTGAGGGTCGGCGTCAGTGTCTGAGTAACGATGATGGAGGCGATGGTTGCGACACCAAGTGTAAAGTGGTTGCTGTTAAAAATGTTAGCTTATTTAAAATAAAAATATTATACAAGACAAGTGGCTTACTTATTGTTAAATAATATATAATACGTATTATATATTTTTGTAAGTGAAATTATTACATATCGAAAATATTATCTTTATTCGTTAATTTGATATTTTATTTCATATAGGGTAAAAGCCGGATAGTTGCGCTACCTTTTGAATATCTTAAATTACATAAAAATTATGTATCTACTTACAACATGCTCCATGTATAATAAAACATTGGTCTTTAATCTTTCATTGTGACCTATTTTATTAAACACAATCAATATAGTTTTTCAATAAATCCTGTTTTATTTGACCTCTACAAAAAGGGATAGTTGCCCTCTGTGGCGGATAGTTGCCTCTCGTTAAAAATGCTTTGGGGGATACTTGCCTCATGCGGGGATAGAAGACTCATTATGAAATTGCTTCGATTTTTTTTGGATGAAAGCAAATTTATGTAATCATCCATTATTAATTACTTACATCAATTTATTAGATAGGTACTTATCGAAATACTAATCAATACAACTTTTAAAATACATATAAAATCTCCAAAATTTAAGTTATAAATAATAATTAATTTTACAGATAAAAATAATATGGTAATCAAATTTGGCACAAATATTAAAATTAGTGGGTAGACGGATATCACCAAGAATTTTTTTAAATCAATTAGGAAGCCAGAACTTTCAATTTTTCACATGTTACACAATATTCTTTCCTGTTAATATTGTTTCCTGGAAGCACAATCCGGTGTGATTTGGATTTAGTATTATTGTAATTTTAAAAACATTTACGATAATCATCAACTGAACTTTTCTTATTCGCATTTTCTATTTTTGTATTAATGTCTATAACTCTCTTAGTGTCTTTTCAGTGTCTCTTATCATCTTTAATTTCTTACTTCTTTTTTGTACTACTTTAGTAGCTTTTTCTTTGGCTATTTTTGTATTTATAATGCTTTTTTCACTTTCACTCTCGGAACTATAAAATGTTATTTTTCATCCTTTAGCTCTTTCTCCGTTCAGTTTAATTAAATATATGTTTTCACATTCTGTATCACTGCTAGAGAAATCGACATATTTTTTGATATTTTACTTTCGTTTCGACCTCTTTTCTTCATAATTTTCATCTCGTTATCAGCTGATTTATTTTCTACCGTCTTAAAATCTTTTTATTTCTTTGTCTCCATTCTAGTTCTTTAGTAATGTTTGTTTCTTCTTCGTTATTCGTTATTATTTCTTCGTTATTCTTCGTTATTCTTTTTTGGACATTTTTTTCGTTGGAATTTAATATTTTAAATTTTCGGTACGGATACTTGCCGGATCGGATACGGATCTTTTGAAAAAAAAATAAAAGCTACCTAACAGTATAAGGTAATAGGTAGTGTAATTTAAACTTCACTGCGTGCGTAGAAGCAAAAAGTTGACTGAACCGACAACCACAACAGAAAATATTCAATAGAAAATACTTACGAATAATAGTTCAACGCTCGTCAACGTTCTGCCGCGGAAGATTTTCGCTCACACAGACAAAACACGTGTTCCTAGTCCTACTACTGGCATTGACCTAAGAGGCGCTTCAAATTTGAAGTAATTACAGAAGAGCGCTAACGTCAGGGACATCTCTAATATAGCGTATTGAAAACCGGGGCAACTATCCAACTGAGGCGACTATCCGGGTTTTACCCTAATAATGACTTCTATACATATTACCTATAAAACAAAGTCCCCCACTGCGTCTGTCTGTCTGTCTATCTATCTGTCTGAACGCGATAAACTCAAAAACTACCAAACATATTTTCGTACTGTTTTTACTAATGGATGGAGGAGAGAGATGGAGATGGAGGATTCATGAGGAAGGTTTAGGTGTATAATTCATTATGATGAAATGAAGATTTCGGAAAAAATCATGCCGACTCACGACATGTTGAAAAACATAAACATTATTACAAAAAAGTCCTAAATAGCTATCTATCTAATAGTCTATCTTTTAGGGTGGACCCACAATTACGATTTTTATAGTTCTCAAATTGGGTCTAAAATAATGCTTTATTTGCGAAGGTGTTTTTATTGCCATGGTTTTAATCCTTCTCTATATAAATATGTTAGACAACTTAAACACTTAATTCAGACCAAAACAGGTCTTTATATCATTTAAATTAGATTAATATCTTAGAAGGCATCACAAATTTAAAATAACTCGAGAAACGTAATAATATTTTAACGACGATGACGACAGCGTGGGCAGTGGCAGGCAGGGGTGAGGAGAGTCCTAGAATGTCAATGCCGTTGACCTTTGTTGGTTACAACAATTGCTGTTACATGCATTAATTTTTTTATTGTATGCATTATTTTTTCAATTACGTGGTGGAAAAGGTATATGTTTTTTGGTGCCGAAATAGGTACTTAGGTAGCTAAAAATTCTTATACCTATTTTTTTCTGTGTATTTTAGGGAAGGTGCAATTAACTACCACATTGATTTCGTTTCACGAAGTCAATTCATTCAAAGTCATTTTAAAGTTAAAGATATCATTTTGTGTCGTGTTTTCTTTAGGCTTATTTTAAAATTGATTGTTATAAATAGGTTTTTTATAGTTATATAACATACTTTATTTTGAGTGAATTTCATCTTAGATAATTATTATTAGTATTTGTTTTGTTTTATACAAATATACTCGTTTTGCGAAATTTTTAACACTAGGGACGTCGCTAGTAAGCTCGTAAGTCGCTAATAATAATATCTATACTTACATATAATAAAAGTGTAAATGATCGCTGTCTGTACATGGAAAATATTGGAGGAAAACTATTATTGGAGATCTTTATTAACGCAAAAGAACTCAAAACAATTATTATTAGATTTTTGTCTTTTTGTCTTGTGCGCGCTAATCTCAGAAACGGCTTAACCGAGTGCGGTTTTCACTAATGTATTGTGGTAAGCTTCATTTAATATTTAATATTTGTTTTATCTCAATCGGTTTATAAATAAAAAAGTTATGTCAATTTAAATCATTAATGATAATGAAATAAATCATCACAAACCAGTCGCTAGTACTTTACATATTAATAGTGAACTTAAACTGCATATTTATAAATGTCTCAAATATTAATTATGTAATAATATATCTACTTGTCCTGATATGGTGAAGCATAATATTAAAATAGCTCTCAGCAGTGGAGTCGCTTTAAAGCATCTGTGTGTAAAATATCTGTGAGCTCCGACTGTCACCCCTTCGGCAGTGAGAAAAAACACGAACATAGCTGCAAGAAAACGTAAATTAAAAATGACATCTTCATAGTTATTTGAGGTATGAATTGATAAAATACATTCTCCTAACATCGAATAAACGATATATTAGAAACATGCAGATCCCGCGGCCTCGCTCGCGATCAAACTACGAAAAATACGCAGTTTCATGCAAATATGTCCAAGGAATATAAAGTTTCATACAAACTTTTATCTCCTATTTCACCCCTTTGGGGGTAGAATTTTGAAAAATCTGTCCTTAGTGGACGCTTACATCATAAAAGGAATACGTGTGCGAAATTTTAAGTTTCTAGCCCTAATTTATTTATTTAAAACTTTCATCCCCTATTTTACCCTCTTAGGGGTTGAATTTTAGAAAACGCTGAAATACGTAACTTATTATTTTTGCCTTACTCAATTGGTACAAAATTTTCATGCAAATATAATCAAAGAATAAAAAGTTTCATACAAACTTTTATCCTCTATTTCACCCCCTTGGGCCTTGAATTTTGAAAAATCCTTCTTTAGTGGATGCCTTCGTTATATGACGAATACGTGCGCAAAATTTCAATTTTCTAGCCCCAAGGCTTAGGCCTGTGTGTTGATACATCAGTCAATCACTTTTGCCTTTTATATATGTAGATATAGATAAGGCTTAGGTACTTACTCCATAAGGCTGTTTTGTATGAGATTCCACCGCTTAGTAAAATAAACAATCCCCATACTGCCATAGCATGTAAAAGTAATAAAATTATTACATTTCTCCACACAATTTCATGTTTGTACGAATAATCTGTTCCTATACTATCGATTTTTATTAAATCTTTTGTATCTATATTATCACTTATATTATTTTGAACTTCTGCTTCATTTATCACTGGATTTGATTTATTATGAGGGGCCATTGTTATTCTATAAACGAATGATGAATAACAAACCAAACGTTGAATAAAAAACGCTTTTACGAAGAAAACTTATTTATTTATTTATTTTTTTGCTTATTGATGTACTTAAAATTTTAAATTTAAAGTTATGCTAAATCTGTACTACATAGTAACATTATGTAGAGGTTGTTGGTACATTTTCTTATTTTATATAGGTATTGAGTATGTTTTCGAAAATTATTTTGTTGAGCTAGATACCCACTAATTATTCTCAGGACTTGTTCTTTTAGGAGTTACTTGAATAAGTACTTAATTACATTTATATAACTAAGTTTTATTTTAAGAAATAAGAATAGGATGCATCTCAGTAATAAGTTATGAAATTATCAAGATGGTGCACGACGAAATCAGCAACCAAATTCATAGTCATAAAAACAATCCATTTGCTCGTCTCGGTAAATCAGAGGTTTTTCTGACAAAAGATTTAATGTTAAATTGAATCGCACATAATTTATATTGGGTACCATAGTCATAAAAATAAGCAGCGCTTATATAAAATGTTCCATTTAATTGATGCTTTAATGTAGTTTACATAATCTAATTCAAACGAATATTTTTCGAAGATATTATAATCGTGGAGGTTAATAGATAAATCTTTTAAAAAATTGCTAGTGTAAAGCCACCAAAAAATCTAGTATATTACAACTCAATACATATTCATTAATTAATTTATTTATGTAACAGAAGCTCGGAGTTACAGAGGAATATACATAACCGATTATTATTACTCATAGATATACTTATCTATTTATAATACTTAATTAATCTGTACTATAATAGTCTATATTATATCTATACTATAATAAAGCAGTAACTTAAAAGTAAAGCGAAAACTGTACAGGAAATATTTTTTTTAAAACAATGATTGTAACGTATTATGTACACAATATAGACCTATGTCTGTTTGTATGTGCGCGTTTCACGCAAAAAGTAATGAGCCGATTTCAACGAAATTTTGTGAAGTGATAACTTATTACTCGGATCAACATTTAAGATACCTTTCATTTCAAGAAAATCTTTTTTCCCACGGGAAAATACAATAATTGGTTTTATGGAGTCGTCCTTAAAAACCTTCCGCTGGCTAAACCTTAAGACATACATCAAAAGAATGTTCTAAAAATTGTTGCTCTTGAAAAGGCATATAGAAAAGTCTACAATAGTGTATGTCTATCTCTTAAGGTACACTCGTAATACTTATTCTTATCTATACCTACATATAATAAAACTAACTTAGTCAAACCGATGTGTGCATTTCACGCAAAAAGTATTAAACCGATTTTAACTAAATTTTATGTAGTGCTAACTTATTACTCGGGTCAACATTTAGGATACCTTTTACTACAGGATTTTTTTCATTTCCATGGGAAAACACTATCCATATTTCACAATTTGTTCCCAATTGACTTGTTTAGTCGACGAGAGTTCAAAGGGTAATGACCTAACTACGATAAAAAATTTATACTAATAATGAGTTGCTTAATTCGTAATGACTCGAGTAAGTACCCTCACTATTGGCCTATCTTCCGCGAACTTAAAAGTGCACCCTGGTATCATCGTTCATCCCAAGCCGGTGATGGTAGACCAGTACCACAAAAAAAAACCAGCTTTATATATCCATACTAATATTAAATGAGAAATTAACTCTATGTGTCTGTCTGTCTGTCTATCCGTTACCTCTTAACGCTTAATCCGCTGAACCGATTTAGATGAAGTTTAGTATAGAAATAGTTTGAAACCTTGGGAATGACATAGGATAGTTTTCATCCTGGAATACAAATCATATATAATGGGGTGAAGAAGGGAGTGGAAGATTGAATGGGGATCAATCATTTCTCAAGTAAGGGATATATATTTATTTATTTTTCATAATACTTACTTACTTTTCATATATATTTTAGTCTATTCTATACTTACCGTTAAAACATGCCTATGGACGAACCCGAGCGAAGCGAGGTATAATAAAATCGTAGAGTTTGTACATTATATTTTTTTTTAATTCCCTCACAAATATTTATTATCTACTAGCGACTCACGCTCGCTTCACTTGAGTTCGTCCCTAGGTACGTTTTCACGGTAAGCTATGTTTATATATTAATAGTAGCTTGCTACTTCTAAGATATTCATTTAAATTAATAGCGATTTACGTTATGTACGTACGTTATTGCGTACGCCGTACGCGGATTTTGTTCATAATTTCATGGGTTTTAATTTTTTTTCGTGGAACCCTGATTCTTTTCTAAAATAAAAGTAACCTAAGTTAATCCTTATAATAACAGCTATCTGCCAGTGAAAGTCCCGTCAAAATCGGTCCAGCAGTTTCGGAGATAAAAAATAAAAGAAAAGATTCCCTGATTAGAAAAGATTAGAAAAGGTTCCCTGGCTAAGGAGTAAATAGGTGTACTTAATGTCTTGAATTTAGCGATGTTATTTCATCTGAATATTTGAATTTCTTGAATTGTGATATAAATTAGTACTTAGGTACTGGTTAATTCTACATTTTGTATGATTTAGATCCCACGGTAATCAGGAAATAGTTTTATCAGAAACTATTTTTTTATACGTAAACCTGAACGTTCTATATCGTTTTCGAAACAAAATGATTGCTATTTACTAAGTCGTGAAATTATAATTAGTTTACTTTTCATACAAGAAATTGAAAACTTTTCCATCGGGAAAGGCAAAAATAGTTTTATTGAAATCTTTTGTAAATTTAGAAATTGTTGCTTTGATTTTGATACATACTTGCAAGACTATTATTATTTAGTTATCAAGTCATTATTTCTTTCTGAACTTCAACTCGTTATTCCGGGAAAGAGAAATTGTTACAAAAATCTTTCCAATGGGGAAACTACTACACCGATTTTAATAGGTATAATAATTATGACAAGATGATAAAAAAAATACTTTACCACAAAATTATCATTTAGAATATTTCTTACTTCGAAAAGGGGAATCTTATTATTTTTTTTCCTATGAGGAAAATTTGTCACCATAGAAATTTGCAAAATAAAGCTAGAGTAAATCCCAGTTTTTTATAACCCGTAATATTTCAACATTCTTACTGAATATTATAATGTTATGGGACGTACCTGAACGATGCGTACCTGAAGGTTGTCTTATTAAAATTTAACTTTAAAATACAATTACATTATAAATTATACTAAGGCTGTTTGATAAAAAATATATGTACCTACCTACCTACATATTTAGAATACTTTATTCGGGGCATTTATGTATTTTTTCTGAAATAACGGACTTAAATCTCCAGGGTAAGGTGCATAATAACGGGAAAACAGTCTCATTAACCCTCTGATGATGGTGAAACTGGAACACACCTCTTGACACCCTTAGCTGATCACGCTGATGCTGTAACCGACGCACTATGCCACTTTGTGGGAACCCATCTAATGGGGGAAGAGTCACCGTCAGCCAAATGTTCAGTATGAGAGTATTGAGAAATGGGAAGGCGAGCAGTCTGCCTGGTAATCTCATACAATAGTCCAATGATTATCATTTATAATATACTTGTTTTAAAGAGATGAATGGTATGAGTTAAAAAGGTTTACTAAACATCGTACGAATCATTTTTAAACGCATTTAATATTGTTGGTGTAATCTTTACAAAAGGGACCGTCAATAAATCAAGCAATATTCCGAATAGCTTGTGAGTAAACTATCCAAAAAATATTTTTATTATTTAATGAAATTCTAAACTTACAATTTTTCTAGAAAACTTATCTGGACGAGCCTTTAAGGAACAATTTAACATCATAAATAGTATAATAATTTTCATAAATAAATTATTTGGCTAAAAAATTACACTAACATTTATGCATTACAATACAATGATTATATTCTCATCGACCATGAAATTTATCAGAAAATGAATTCGTTTCACACAAATGCTTGGATGCTTTGATATTTGAAATCCACTTGAATTTAATTAAAAATTCTCGAGTGTTTATTGCTATCAAAATCATTTTTGCGATGTTGATCACCATGTTTTTCCTCTTACGCCATATCGCGTTATTACGTACTCCTATAAAATGAAACGAATAGGCATTTTCGTCGGTTTGATGATTCATTTTGTAAGTTTTATATTGCTTTAAATAATAATCTGCTTTAGGTATCCAATAATTTGTATAATTGAAATTTGTTTTTTTTTTAAGGCACATCCAAGCAAACCTAATCAAACTTGTGGTAAGATATGTTTTGAAGTAGCATGTTATTAAGATTGTGGAAATATATATATATATATATATATATATATATATATATATATATATATATATTTAAAATAGCGGCTCACGCTCGCTTCGCTCGGGTTCACCTCTAGACAAACAAAAACAAATCTATCCCATAGGAACTGTAACTTTTACCGGGATAAAACGTAGCTTATTTGTTATTTTGATGTATGAACTATATTATTGTAAAGTTTCATTAAAATCTAATCAGTACTTTTTGTGTACTAAGCTGTATAAGTTACTAAAGTTTTGTAACTATGTATCTCTCGGGAACTCTTTAATTTTCCGGGATGCAAAGTATCCAAGGTGTTGATCGGAGATATAACGTTAGTGACGTAAGTTTCAGAGATTAGCCGGTACAAACAGACAGAGAAACAAAAAAATTGACAAAAATCTGGACTTGTTCTATTTTTCTTCTTACATCCCCATGACTCGGTTTTAAGCATTTTTTTTCTATGTATAGACATTCAACCTCTATAGCTTTATTATATATATATATATATATATATATATATATATATATATATATATATATATATATATATATATATATATATAGACTAGGTAATAATTATTACTTACTAAAAAACGGAAAAGAAGTCTTTTAATATGATTTTTAGAGAGCTGTTCATCTAACTTATGTAACCTTAGGCGTAGAGGTACTTGAGAGATTGAGGAAATGAAATATTATCTGTAGTTCCTCAAGTTACATAAAAAAATTATAAATAAATATATTAATGATCAAGAAAATCTTTATTAAAATATTATGCTCAATGCGTTTTGTATATATACATATGTAAATAAATTATATGCAAAGCTTCATTATGATTCCGCACCGTAAATATAACAAAACATAAATAAATATAGATTCTAATTTTTATAATTTTGTTATTTATAAAAATTAGAATGTGGAATTGCGGGAAAGAATCGCCGTATCGTGGGTGGGAGTACAGTTCAACCCCACCAGTATCCATGGGTAGTGGCTCTGATGCTGGGATCGAAATTACATTGCGGAGGAGCAATTATTACTGACAAGCATATACTCACTGCTGGACATTGCATCACATTTGGGTGAGTCCGTTGTTTTGTATACCTACTTATCTTATATATTTAAACGAGTAATTCTTGTGTATTTATTTATTTATACCGGCGATCTCGGAAACGGCTCTAACGATTTCGCCGAAATTTGGTATGTGGGGGCTTTCGAGGGCGAAAAATCGATCTAGATTAGTCTCATGTCTGGAAAAACGCGTGTTTTCAAGTTTTCATGCAGTTTTCTTTCGCATTATTCTACGCAAAATATATCGACAATTTCTTACGTTCGGGCTTAAGCATCGTGGTCAAGCGGCCAAGGCGCAAGATTGACAATAATAGGTATCCGGGTTCGAATCCCAATCGGATACAAAGTTCTTACTTTTTTTTTGTATTCAAATTTTTAGTTTTTTTATATCTAAAAAATACGATATAACAAAAAGAACTCCGAGCGAAGCTCGGTCGCCCAGGTACTTTATTACTAATAAATAAATAAATATATTTTGAGGAAAAATAGTGAAGACAATTGATACATTAATCTCAAGCTATCCTACCATGTTTACACTCACTGTTCATTTTTCCCATTTTCATATTATCATAAAAGTAATGACCCACGTCACTAATTATACTGGAATACTGGAAAAATTAAGGCAATTATGGATGATCACATTACAACTAGCATCTGTTATTATTCTTATTGTAGAGTTCATTATCGAGACCTATCAGCTCACGTTGGGATGCACGATCGTCTTGAATCGTCACACAGTGTTCTTCAACTGTCTAATGGAGTTAAACATCCAAAATTCACATCAAATGCTGTACGTGATATTAATGATATAGCAGTATTGACCCTTGAGAAGAAACTCAAGTTCTCTGACAAAGTTCGTTCTATTTGCTTACCAGATGAAGGTAAAAGTATTCAGCAATATCTGAAATTATCCTTTAAATATATACTAGGAAAAAAATGTTTAAAATTAACTGTTGTGAAATCATATTATTTCAATTTATGTGTAGCTTTATGGTTTTTGTAATAAGAAACTATAATATTTTTTGTAGATATGGATTTCCGAAACATACCCCTAACAGTAGCTGGTTGGGGGAAAACTAGACAAGGTGCACTAACTTCTTCTCGTTATTTATTAGAAACGAGAGTAAAAATAGTTTCTAGTAATATATGTACCAAATCTTCCATATATAAAGATAACCTTGTTCCGGATACAATGATGTGTGCATATAGTTTAGGAAAGGATGCTTGTCAGGTAACTTTGATTTTTATAGATTACTAATATTTCCTACGCATACGTACATACACGAACACATAAACATTTACACAAACATATATAAATACAACTAAAACAACAACACTTAAACGCACTACGAGTATATCCCTTGCGGCAGTCAGAGAGAACCAGGTTGCCGAACGTTCTCTTTGTATCTACAATCTGTCATATGATATGGATGGAGGGTCGTTGTGAGTCATGACAAACTTTAAGTCTTGCATTGTTGTGTTCCGGTTTGAAGGATAAGGTAGCCAGCGCAATTACAGGCAAGAGGCATATCATCTTAGTCCTCACAGTGACAACGCACCTGTGGTTCTGCATTTTTGTTACTTAAAACCTAAGTGCATGAACCGTAGGTGTTATGGGCGACAGGTACTGCTTTCCATCAGGTGGTCTGTCTGCTCGTTTGTCACTGAATGACATAAAAAAAAAAAAAAAAAAAAAAAAAAAGTCTTTTCAGCGCTGGATTTACACTAGGGGCACTTAGGGCTAGTGCCCAGGGCGGCAAATTTTTAGGGGCGGCAAAATTCGGAGGGTGGGGAAAAAAAATTCTTTTTGCATTATCGAAAATATTTTTTTCATCTTCCATAAAATGAATAATAAAAAAAATAACCAGTACCTACTTAACATTTTTTTTTAAATTGATATGATTTATAAATTATTCTTTTGCGTTTTTCAAAATATTAATAATTAAAAAAATTTTACTTTATCGAACCTACTAATTTTATGCAAAATTTCAATAATAGGGGCTGCATTTTTATTATGCCCACAGGCGCTAATGTTGAATCCGACACTGCTAACTTTCTTTAAGTACAATAAACTTGTTGGCTTGTTTGACTTCTCTTCTTCCGAGGTCTCTTCCTAAATTCATCTTCTTACTGTACCACTTTATTTTTTTTTTAAACATTCATTCTGCGAGCCCACAACATCTGAGCAGTAATTTCTTGGTTTTTCATACTCTTTTTGGAAAATTTAATCAGCTAAACTGCCTCTACACAGCCATCTTTCTTTATTTTTTATTCTATAAACCTACTAGAAAAATATTTGTTTCGTTAAAATATGTAGAAATTAAATGTGCTATTTGCACTCTTGAACTTTTATTCCAGAGTGTTATTATATGTATAGAACAAGTTATTTCAGTTTTAATGTTTGTTAAATGTAGGGTGATAGCGGTGGGCCTATATTTTCATCACATTATAAAACTCAGCACAAGAAATGGTATCAAGTTGGTGAGCTACTATCATATATTTTAAAATGTTTTTTTTATTTAATATCCTATAACTTATTTTATGTTTATTATTATCCTTTTTACTTATTTTTCTATAAGTAACTCTTTTTATTAATGTTTTTACTAAACTGCAAATGTATTTTTTTTTCTTATCCTTACATAAGGTATTACAAACCAATGAAACTATTTCCCACTTTTATTATTCTAGTTAAAATGATCAAATATAACGTAAAATGAGTATTTATTCTACCCTTATTAGTTTTTACTTAAAACTCATACGAAGGACCATCTTTGAGGTCTTGAGGTGAAAATTGGTTTACAATTATAAACATAATATCAAAAAACAAAAACAATTGAAAATTTAATATCACCCTGTCAAAGAAGAAAATAGGATAATAGGATTTTTTTTTACTTCATTTAAGAAAAAAAAAGTTTAACTTATTTGAGATAGAATTCTAATTGGTCACCTACGAATCACGATTATTAGTTTTTAATTTATTAAAATCGGTTGTATGATAAGGTTTCTAAAAATATAAAAATTATTATATTTCATTTTAAAGCAATGCATATGATTTTTATATAAATATTTACAAGTCATATTATATATCATGTAGTTATTATCACTTACATTTACTTTTATAGGTATTGTTTCGTGGGGGATTGATTGCGCCATGCCAGATTACCCAGGTATGTTTAATAGATATATAATAATTATTCTGTGATAACATAAGTATACATTAATAAAGATTCATATTTAGTATTTACATTGTTTATTTCAATTACAGGAGTGTACACAATTGTGTCCAAATATGTACCTTGGATAAAGCAACAAACAAAAGATGGATTATCCTGTGTCTAAGTGCATTTAAAAAATAATGTTATTGTTAATATGTTGTATAATTTTAAGTACATAAAATTGTATTAATAGCTCTAAGCATTGTTTATATTTATTTACTACTAGCGACTCACGTTTTAATTTTTTTTCGCGGAACCCTGATTCTTTTTCTAAAATAAAAGTAGCCTAAGTTACTCCTTATAACAACAGCTATCTGCCAGTGAAAGTCGCGTCAAAATCGGTCCAGCCGTTTCGGAGATTACCCGGAACAAACAGACAGACAGACAAAAATTGTAAAAAATGTTGCTTTGGTATATGTACCGTGTATACATCCATATGCATTTAGTAAAAAGCGGTTATTTTAATATTACAAACAGACACTCCAATTTTATTTATCCGTATAGATTAGTTTTGATGGTGGCTATGCTCGCATAGTAAAAGGGGCGCAAATAAAAGGTCGTCTATGTATGTCCGTCTCCATAATGCAATCTACAAGTAGGTATGTCCTTGCCCAATTTCATCGAAATCAGTTAAACAGTTCAAGCGTTAACAAGCTGCTGCTACTGGTACCTATATAATTTATGATTTAAAAAACTATATTTCTGAAAAACGTAGATTTCTCTAAAGTTATAACTTTATAGTTCGAAGCGTAACATATAATATAAAATACGCATAAAAATACAATGCAACTATAAATTGATTTTCTATGCACATTTTATTTGAAAACTTCTAAGTGTAGTAATCATATGTAATACAGAGTCATGCATCTGTTAAAGATTGAACACGAGTAGGTACTTTTCTCGACACACAACACTAAATAGTGTGATTTATTATGGTTTATTTAGCCATATAATGTTTGATAATGAGTTAAAATTAGTGATTTACTGTCTCCGATAAATATAATAAAAACGTTTGTTGTGTTGTTACAAGGACATGAACGTGAAAAAAGCGTAAACAATTGGTGTGGTTTAAAGCGCAACCGATAAATTATAAGAAAGTATCGGTACACCAGTCGCGGAAACAGTGCAGTGCTAAGTGCTTACAAGAATAGTATTGTAAATATACCATGTGGCAATTTTTTTTTATTGTTGTTGGTAGTTTAACTCAGGTTTGTAAGATTTCATGTTATCATGTAAGCGCATTCCATGCAATAATTTGAAAAGAAATGCAATTTTATTTGTAGATGCAGACAGTCTGGGGATCGAAATGCCGTAAGTTCGTTTGTAATTTTATATCAGTTTTTCAGTTATTAAAATACACAAGATTTATATCTATAATATAAAAATGAATCGCAAAATGTGTTGGTAAGCGCATAACTCAACAACGCCTCGACCAATTTGGCCAAATCTTTTTTTTAAATGTTCGTTGAAGTTCAAGGATGGTTTTTACGGCGAGAAAAATTAGAATTATTGCTGGAAAAACCCTAAAAATAGCCCTTTTCTTTTTCCCATACAAATGATTTGTAACTAAAACGTAGTCAATTTGAGCTTTATTGCTATGGTATAAAGTTCATATTAAATTACAAGCACTCACTGTTGTCTAAGCAATTTAGGTGTGTTCCTAACGTCAAAGATCATATCTATCAAAACTGTCTGTCTGTCTGTCTGTTTGTTCCGGCTAATCTCCAAAACGGCTGGACCGATTTTGACGAGACTTTCACTGGCAGACAGCTGCTGTTATAAGGAGTAACTTAGGCTACTTTTATTTTAGATAAAGAATCAGGGTTCCGCGAAAAAAACGAAAACCCATGAAATTGTGAACAAAATCCGCGTACGGCGTACGCAATAACGTACATACGTAACGTAAATCGTTATATAATTTAAATTAATATCTTAGAAGTAGCAAGCTACCTAGGGACGAACGCGAGCGAAGCGAGCGTGAGTCGCTAGTAGGTATATAAATTGTGACTCTTTTGTACCTACGTTTCAAATTTTTCTGTGCATTTTGGTGATTTTGGTTCTCTTAATATGGGTTTTCGAGAACATTAATTTATTTAGTCATTGTAAATTTAGAACAGCATAGTTATAATTATTATTATTATTTATTCCACATTGTTATAGCAATGCAATAGTGAAAGTATTTATTAGATTTAGTTACCTATCGCTATTATAATTATATTTATTGAAGAAAATTCAAGAAAATCACAAAGAGAAAATATTATTTGCAGTTATGCCCTTTGATAATAATAATATTTTAAGCTTACGAAATAGAAAAAAATACACTAATGGTAGAATATGAGTATGTTCAAACCGGTTTTTGATTTCGTCTACGATGAACTACTAAGACGTACATGGAATACAAAATTTAGTTATAGAAAAATATGTACAGTTAAATAGCTTTCAATTTATAATCTTCAAAGAATTTATAAATATATTTTATTAGAATGTGGCAAGCCATCCGAGGATATTGTATCGATGAGGGTAGTGGGCGGGCGTAGAGCTGAGCCACATTCGTTTCCGTGGACGGTGGCTATTTTGAAGGACGGACGCGTGCACTGCGGCTCTGCGCTCATCACAGACAGGCACTTGCTAAGCGCTGGGCACTGTTTCAAATGGTAAACTTACTCATTTAGAGTTATTAGTAGCTTAATTAAAATAACTAACGATGCCAATGGCTTCATCTGCGTATACGTGTGTATAAGACATATAATATAAAAATTCTTAAGTAACATAATGGTATATGTTTTTGATAACAATAACAATATTATTTGATTATAATTAATCATATCTACTACCTACATTAGGATTTTTTCAATAGCTATACCAAACAAGTAAAGAAAGTTAAGTCTAAGATCTGAATTAAGATTATCCTTCACCTATCTGACATATTTCTTTGACATGTATCTAAAAATATATTATTGAAGTTATACTTCTTTTCGCACGTTTGAAAAAAAATATGACAGTAAAATTTTTACGATACGCGCGCACACCGACAGCCGAAAAGTGACATGATGAAGTTAGCTGATAACAGTCTCTCCGGTTCCCGTGAAAACTTATAACTATATTCAAAGTAGTTTCTCAAATACGTGTTTTATATCAGTGAAGATAAAAAAAATATATTTATTTTTATAAGTTTATCATTCCTTTTACAAATAGAGAGCTGTGACATATGGGATGCAATCTTTAGCTATTTTTGTTCTGTTACGCCAAAGAAGTAAAACTTCTTACGTGTGTACATAAGTACCTACACATACACATTTTTTTTGGTAACAGGGATGATTTTAGAACAATGAATGCATTAATCGGTCTTGATACATTAGACGATCAAGAGAATGTTGAAAAAAGGAGCATATCAAACGTAACCATTCATGAAGGCTTCAGCTCAACGGCAGTTCGAGATGAAAACGATATTGCTATAGCAACATTAAATTATCCTGTAAAATTCAGCGATGTGATAATACCTATTTGCTTGCCTCAACCAGGTAATTTAAACAGTTAAAAAATTATTGAAACTTTTTTTTATAAAAAAAAGTATGTTTTTTATGCCAGTACTAACAATAAGTATGTCTGATTGTCTACGAAATTGAATACCAAGTCGGCTTTTACTTGCGCGCAGAATAAATATCATTATTTTTTATAAATTTATTCCACACTTCGTAGACGCTTGGCATCCCATAGATACACATGCATCTCGTTAGTTTTAACCTCGCACGTGCAAAATGGGAAATGATCTTCCTCCTGCGGTTTTCTCTGAGCGCTATAATATGGGGCTCTTCAAGAGTAGTGTCTTCATGTATTAGCCAGCACTAATTTATTTATTAATTAAGGTGTTTGAAAGAGTATACTGCTAGCTTAATTACAAGTTAGCAGTATTCTAATTTTTTTACCAATCTATAAGACTATCAAATAAGCACTCATTTATGCCCTAATTTTTAAGCGATTCTGCTTATTTTACCATGCTAGCTTTACAGACGTTCGTTGGCCCCTTTTAACTATAAAAAATATATTATCTAATATGTCTTTAATTTTGTCATGTCTTGCTCTGATTGGTTATACAAAGTACACTACTTTAGATAGGTACCTACGTAAATATGATTATTTAGAAAGTAATCTTTGTTATCTCCTTTGTCTATTTATTTATAAGTACTTAAGAGGCCTATTACATTTTTACTGTGATTTTTCAATTTAATGCCCATTTTTGACGTTCTTATTCAAAGAAACTGAAACTTTTCGACAATTTTGAGTTATTGTATGGTGGAGAATAATTATTAATATAGTTCATAGCGGCTTCGCAAATTTTCATTATTAGTTGAAATAAAGCCAAAATTCCGAAGCAAGTTTTTTAATAAAATGCGCGACGACACTTTTTCAAGCTCATGCATTGAAATACTATGCTAAGTAATCGAAATGAAAAATATATACTTAATAATATCTCGTATATAGTGGTTGAGTTTATAGCGGCCTTGGAATTTCAAAATATGTATTGGATTTCTACAAAAAAAAACCTTTTCAAAATCTTAAAAACTACTAAAAACATTCAGAATTAGATGTAAAAATATCCTTACAACATTAATATTAGTAAGTAAAATTTATAGCAGAATATACGTCAGTTCAAAAGAAACGTAATAACATACTTTTTTTAAATAATTAATTACAAAACTTTACATAGAAGTAACAACTGCAGAAAATGCTAGAAACAGCGATGCGTCGGCCGCTCGAACTCAATACCATACAACTCAGTACATTTTGTGATAGGCCTCTTAATAATAACTATAATATTACAGGACAAACTTTCGGTGGGAGAATGGGAACTATAGTAGGTTGGGGGCGGCTTGGAGTCAATAAATCTTCATCTAAGTCGCTAATGAAAGCAAGCCTTAAAATACTCAATGACGAGAGTTGTATGAGGTCTAAGTTATCCTCTCATTTAAAGCCGATGATGATGTGCGCATACTCTCGAGGAAAGGATGGTTGCCAGGTAGGTACCTACTAATTCACATGTGAACACAAATTAAGTCTCAATCCAATTCAAATTCCATTAAATTTTACACAGCTAATTTATTACAATATTCTCGGTGACGTACTTACATACATGAGGTGATTGCGCAATTGAATAATTGAATTAAAATGCTAGTAAAGTAGTAGATATCTAACACAAAAATAAACTCGGCTTCCAATACTTTGTAACTATTAAAATGATATTTATTTTCCCTATTTTATCACAAAATCAGATGTAGTTCGTTCAAATATTTGGTAAACAAAGTAACACCTACCTACATATTTTATACAATTTTGCCTCTCTACCTGTAGGTAGATATAGGTATTAAATGTAGATACTTAAATAGCAATTCAAAATCATAGAAAATATAAAAAATAGTTTAATTATTTACTTATTACGTTTAATTTTAGGGCGACAGTGGGGGACCACTTGTAGTATTTGAAAATGATGGAAAATATGTTCAAGCAGGTAAATGACTGTGTCACATTCCAAGATGAATTATACTTTTAATAGTGGAAGATTATATTATTAGAATTGACAAATATTTATACATTTGTGGCTTATTTAAACAACTAATTTCAATTAATTTATAGGTGTGGTTTCATGGGGCATTGGTTGCGCGGATCCTAGATTCCCAGGTTCGTATCGTTTTCAAGCAAATGGAATTAGTCCAAAACTTTATAATTTTTATTTATACTTTTTATATTTTTTTTATTTTTAGGCGTATACACTAAAGTCAGTAAATACGTCAGTTGGATTAAACAACACACAAAAGATGGGCTCACTTGTGATAAACATCAAGTACCTGCAATGTAATAAAATAAAATTCTAAAACATATTTTTGTATTTATTTATTATAACCATCCATAATATTATAATTATATAGGCAGATTTGCCTGTTTTTCTTTCACAAACAAGCTTATGTGCTTATTTATGTCTTTCATAACTTCTTCCTCGGTAGCCTATTTTATTTTAATTACGCATATACATATAGGTAGTTAACCGATTTTACATGCAGTTTCTAATTCTATTACAAGATTAAATGTGTACCGAGCGATAGCATTGCACTTAGAATTGAGTGATTGTAATTTATCCACAAACATTACTCGATAAATATTAAAAGCAAATATGAATGTAGTAGGTACGTAGTACGTACACGTGTGGACGCTGTTAGGTGTAATTTTTTTAAAATTAGTTTTAATCTTCAATGTTTCCCGCAGAACCAATTCGAGTCGTCTCAGAACTAATTGATTTATAAAAATTCATTCTCTATAATACCTACCTGTACCTACCTACTTATTTGAGAAAAATTGGTGCCAGCCGATACAAATTAAAGCATATCGACTTCGAAAACATCCTGATTAGGTATTTACAAATGAAAACTACCAATCAGTTATTTTTTACTTTTTAGTGTTTGTTTAAGTAGGTATTTTTGAATTAAAAATTCTAGATTTACTACTAATTATTATTATATCTTGCTAACTTGCTTGATTGTAACGCTTTCCGCTTTATTTTTACAACAAAAGTAACACGCCTGAAGCAAACATAATTCTTTTAATTTGGAATGGACAGTCATTTTTTGATTAGAATGTAAAAAGGCAAATATTCAAATGACATTACCTGATGGTTGTTGAAGGTCACATCCTTGATTTCGATTAAACATCGTATTCAAAAAAAAATCGCGGATACTATAGTAGGTATAATTTTTCTGTTTGTGTCAGAAAACTTTTCTCTACACCTACAGCAACTTGGTATTTATGGATAATTGTTGTTCATACTATCTTAATGCCCATGGATCATATGTTATATTTATGCATATATAATTTTATATCAAAACCAACAGTATACATATGCAAAATTTACATAAATAGGTAGGTATACGTATTACAAAAAAGAAGTGTAATATAATACCCATTTATGATTTATAAAATGTAATATATAGTAGGTACTATATGAAGACTGACTTCACATGTTTACAGGTGTTATCTAATTTATGCAGAGAAGGACCTACGTATAAAGATATGTGATGCGTGTAAGTAGCTGTAGGTAGGTACACTGTGTAACTTTATAATTAGAAGGAAAAATTAAGAACTAAATAATAACATTATTTATATATGTACTTTGTAATGAAATTGGTGTTATCTTTAACGTGGTTAAAGATAACACCAATTTCATTGGTGGTTTAGTGGTCCTAAGTCCTAACACAGTAGCTTCGTTTAAAATATTGTAGTAGGTCCTTTTTTGCCTGACTCTTAAAAATATTTTACATATTGACTTCTCTAAACTTTATATTATAATTCATCAACACTTAGTAACATATTGCTGCACTTAATTGGATATATTTCAGAAAAAAAGTATTTTTTTCAAATATCATACGAAAAAATTGAAATAAAATATATTAATATATACATATAGATTTATACACCCTTATGTGTTTTTATTTTTTTTAATTATCCACGATTTATATAAATTAATTCACAGACTTGTAATATTAAAATGTCTGTAATATCAAATATGTATTGATGAACACTAAACATAGTGATTCTTAGTCTATGACATGTGAAATGCATCTGTAATCTCTTTTAATCTGTATAACAGAATACAGATTGTACCTGTACTCTGTGGTCAATCGTCATTCGTCATTGAAGTTAGTTGGCCTTTGGCCTACTTGTTATTTATTGTTCTAATATATGCCTAAAATTCTAAACTTTAACAAATGTAGTACTGTACTGTAGTCTACTTCAGTTGTTTTTTATAAACCTTTTTTTATTTTTGATTTGGACATGCAGTAATTACACGATAAAATGCCTAGCATGAGAAAATACCGACGTGACACAACTGAAGTCAGCTGTTGTTTAAAATATGTAATTTTTGGTGTAAATGTATTATTTTGGGTAAGTTTTCATGCATATAAAACTTTATAACACAAAAAAACAAACATGATTTTATTTTTAATTTTATTTGTAATGGAGATAGGTACATAATATTTCCTAGTTCCGTTTTAGTCAATGCAGCCTTGACTTTGTACAAAGACATCACTTAATTTTTTAAACAGTAGACAATTTAGCTGTGGCTTTATTAAAGTAAATGTAAAATAATTATAGATAAACGATTACGTAATTTTTTTTGGAATGTATAATGTAATGTTCATTAAAAAGGCAAAGTAAATTAAAAAGCAACAACATGAATGTCAAAAGTTATATGAATTTATTAAATTTATGTATTATGAAATGTCTAATAGTCATTATTAATAAAAAAAATATGTACCAGAAAAAAAACAGGTTATTGTGACAACTTCTGTCTTTTTACAGTTTTTAGGTCTAATTGTATTGGCCATAGGTGTGTGGGCTTGGTCTGAGAAGGATACTTTCAATAATCTTTCTCGCTTGACAAATATTGCTTTGGATCCTGCATTTATTTTGATATGTGTTGGTGAGTTATTTGTTTTTTTTTCAAAGTCAATTGCTTTGTGAAGTATAACAAGTGATATTTGATAAATAAATATATTCAACTATGAAGGGGAAACTAACTAGGTACTTTTTTTAATTTCAAAATGCAGTCTTAAAAGAATTAAAAATTATTCTTTAAGTGCCTCCCAAAGTCATAAGCCTAACTTTTTATAATAGAGCTTTACAATGTAAAATTAACTCTCCTTCACATGCTATTGTTACTATTTTTGTATTATGTACTAATAAATTTATTTGATATAATTGACAGTGGTAGCCCAGTGGTAATGCGTTCGCTTGGGAAACCGAGTGAAGCGGGTTCAAATCAAGGGTCTCGCACCTCTGATATTTTCATGTGCAAATCATTTTCTAACTTGATTACCACTTGCCTTACGGTGAAGGAAAACATCGTGAGGAAACCTGCATGTCTGAGAGAACCTAGCAAATTTTCGAAACATGTGATGTCCGCCAATCTGCACTTGGCCAGCTTGGTGGACTATGGCCTTATTCCCCTCGTATTGAAGGGAGGCCCGTGCCTAACAGTGGGACATTAAAAAGGGCTGAATACAATATACATACAATACAATCACTTGGAATATGAACTCAACTTTATAATGATGTATTAGCCAAGTAAAAATGCAAAATAAATATATTCAAACTGTAATTTTATGTGTATTTTATACAAAAAATAAATTATTCTGATGGAGTTATGGGCAGTGGCGAGTATTGAATGTCACTTTATAAAATTTTGAAAACAATGAGTTTAAATTAAAAAGTAAATTAACTTATTTAAATTCAAACAAACAAACTAAAACATTGACCCTAAAAACAGGTTAACCAAATGTTGTGAAAAAATTGATTCACTACTTTGTAATTTATACCTATTCAAGGTTTGAATACATTGTGGTCCTCAGTCTTCACCCATTTTGATGTGCAACATCAGCTGATTGTTTCACAATTACTATGTTACAAGTCATCACCTTATGATACTAAAACTATGTAGGTATTATAACACAGTATTATTTTTAATAAGTCCCACCCTGTTACAAATACCTACAATCTTCCTTCTCAAGAACTTAATGTTAAGTTCATAGTATCAATATTACATATGACATACATTTATAAAACAATAGTAAAGAGAAATATGTACTTGTGGGGATCAAAAGATTTATAATAAAAAGTAAAAAGTTATTATGTAAATTTTTACTCCCCGCATCTTGGCGAAGAAATCGGCGCTATTTGAAAAATAGTGGGCAACCATTAAACCATCCATTAAATAGTCCATTGTCCTTTTTAAAAAACGTCATCCATATTGTCATAGACGACATGTTTGGCTTATTTTGAAGTGACCCTACTTGCTGTGCCAGCGCGGGTTCGAGTCCCGCCGGGGGCATTTATTTGTGTGATGAGCACCAATGTTTGTACTCCAGTCATGGGTGTTTATATTTATAATATGTATGTATTTAAAGTTATACATGTGTAGTGTATTAACTATCTGGTATCCATAACACAAGCCTCGTAATTCACCATGGAACTGGATGGCGCTGTGTGTTGATGTAAAAAAAAGGAAAAAAAATGGTGCAAGAAATATTTAGTATCAAATATTCTAGAGAAAACTGGCCAATCAGAATATATGTATACAATATACATAAATTGTTTTGTTTACCAGATTAATATTAAAACTTAAGTAAAACATTATGTACTTAAGGTTAGGTTAGTTATCTTACATATGATAAAATTCTAACTAAGCCGAATCTGTACATTAAATATTTTTTACGAAAATCTTATTGAAACAGTCATTATTATCGATACAGAGGCCGAATCTATAGTTTTTAGAATTTTTGTCTGTCTGTTACCGCATCACGAGAAATATACTGGACAATTTTAATGAAATTTGGTATGGTGATAGTTGGCTATCCGGGTCAACACATAGGATACTTTTTACCGCGGGAAAATATCTCACTTCTGAGAAAAAATACAAAAACTACAATGTAAGAGTATACTAACATGTAAAACCGAAGAATTTGGTTTTTAGTTATCTGAACGCGGGTGGAGCCGCGGGCAATGCTAGCTTATCTATATATTTGCTTATAATATATAGTTTTTACTTTTTAATCGCTTACATAAACACCACTTTATTCATGGCTCGAAATGTATTAAGGGATTGCCTTTGCCCTCTATTTCAATTGTTCTACACAAAATTGTTTGTATTGTAAGAGCCATATAAAGGAATTTGCATTACATAATGTGATGTTATTGTTTATTATTTTTATTATTTTCAGGTACAATAACATTCATAATTGGCTTCACGGGATGCGTCGGCGCCTTGCGTGAGAACACGTGCCTGTTAGCGTGTGTAAGTAATTATACATATTATTTAATTGATGTTATATCTAACCTTAGTATGTATGACCTAGACATACATATTTTTGTGAAATATTTGTATGTATTGCTACAATTAATTGTACTATTTTATTAGTCACAAAAATGTATTAACTGTGTGTAATTGTATATATTTTTATTGTTCTTTTAGATGTCAATGTTGTACTAATATCCCTATTGAAAAACTCCAATAGGATCGACAAAAGCCACATAGAAGCCAATAAATATTAATTGGTTTCTATGTGGCTTTTGTCGCTTTTGATGAGATCCTATTGGAGTTATGTGGGACTCACAGGCTTGAAAAACCAGTACTACCCACTTAAACCCAACAAAACCTCCCCCGTCTTAATGGGGCTTCGCAGGATCGCTTACGCACTCAACTACGACGCCCCGACGGCACGTTTTCCGAAGCTGACCACGACAACCATAGAGTTGCTCCACAGTCCACTTTGCTATGAGAGAAGTACCAGGAGCAACCCGCATGGTATACAGCCCACCGAAGTGGGCTACCTCCCTGTGCGTTTCTTGGCTTCGCACCCGGCTGAACTACCGGATGCTAATGAGTCCCCCCACTACGACAAGGTGGTACGCACGTTTGGGGGGATGTCATTAATCCCCGAAGTATGTACCAGGATCCTGACAATGCTTGAAGATGGGCACAGTCAGCAAGAACTGGTGGTGTGACTCTTTCTACAGTTCAGCGTTTCTATGAAACTGGATCCAATCTTCGAATAGCGGGAACAGGCCCAACAAGGTGCACGACGACGCGGGAGGATCGCTGTATTATGCTGTCAACAATTTTTAAAAAATCGCTTTCTTACGGCTGTTGAAGTAAAGAATTATCATTTTCGAGCTGGAGGAAACAATCTGAGTATGGATACAGAAAGCTGGCGTCTTGCTGAAGCAAATTTAAAGCCATTAAGATCTACAAATTGCCCAAAACTAGAAATACACCACAGAAACTCAAGGTTGAGTAATGACAGAGAACATGAGAATTGGACTCTGAATGACCGGTCAAGAGTGATATTTCAGACGAGTCTAGATTCTATTTATACAAGCACCACGGGAGGAAAAGAGTTTACAGAAGACCGGGACAGTACTATAACCAAGCCTGTATAGAAGAAAAAGTACCATATGGCGGAGGCTCAGTTTACATGTGGACTGAGATTTCTTCCGAAAGCCGCACTGATCTATTGGTGATAGAAAATGGAACTTTAACTGCAGAAAGATATGTCATTAAAATTCTGAATGCCGTTTTTATGCAAGATATACAGCTCAGATAGTGTTTGCCTATTTTCAAGAAGTCGGTATCATGGAGTGGCCAGCAGGTAGTCCCGATTTAAACCACATTGAGCCTGCAGGGTACGAACTGGAATGATGTGTACGTCAGCGGAACCCGCCGCCAATCACGCTACGTGAAATAAAAAAAGCTCTAATAGAGGAATGGCAGAATATTCCGCAGCATCGCCTCAAAAACCTAGTAGAAAGTATGCCAAATCGCATAACAGCAGTATTGCGAGCTCGCGGAGGCAACACAAAGTACTAAAATGCGTGAAAACGGCACATCTGTAACCAATCTACATTTATGAATATTTCTGGAAAAACTACACATTTTTATTTATTTTACATTTATTTAAATTAATAAGCTTGAATTCATTTTTTTTTATTTTCATTTGAGGACATTAATATATTCTTTATTTTGTCTTTATTTCATAAAGTTAAGTCAAGTACTTTGAAGATATTGACGATTTTCTAACCGCCCTTTTTTCTTTGCGGTCCAGGGTAGATTATAAAAATAATATATAGGTACCTAAATATGGAGTAGATGGCTCAGTGTACCCACACTCTTACTGTAAAAAATCGAATTTTAGATCATATCTGCGACAAGTATATACTGCTCGCAGATAAAAAAAAAGAGTATTCAGTAGTTTTTGATATAAGTGCATACAAACGTACAGACAGAAACACACTTCCTTTTATTATATGTAGAGATAATTAACTAATTTATTGATTTTAAAAACAACTTGTTACAGTATGCAGTGTTCCTCGCTCTTCTTCTGTTAGCTGAGATGACTGCTGGAATACTGTTCTTTGTTTTTAAAGACTGGGTAAGTATTGTCATTGTTTTTATTCTGTGATCAAGTTGATGTTAAAGAATTAGAATACCAGTATTTTTACATGTATTGGTTACCTCTTACATACAAGGTGGTAGCCCAGTGGTAACGCGCTCGCTTGGGAAACCGAGTGAAGCGGGTTCAAATCCCGGGTCTTGCACCTCTGATATTTTCTGTGCGAATCATTTCTAACATGATTACCACTTGCCTTACGGTGAAGGAAAACATCGTGGGGAAACCTGCATGTCTGAGAGAACTAGCAAGTTTTCGAAAGACATGTAAAGTCCGCCAATCCGCACTTGGCCAGCGTGGTGGACTATGGCTTGATTCCCCTCGTATTGAAGGGAGGCCCGTGCCCAGCAGTGGGACGTTAAAAGGGCTGAATACTACTACTACTAATAATTGCTCTCGGATTCGTCTGGGTGTATATTTGAAAATACTAAATGTGGCACCTGTATTAGTGTTTCAACGAATGTTAGAGGCGGGAGTGATACGGTTTAGGTACTTTTATATTGGTATAAAAGATATAAGAGTGGAATAGTAGTTAGAAAATTTATTTGAAAATAATACGAGAGAGTTAAAAAAAATCGATATGGTTATTATCACATAACTTTTGATATTCCTAATTTAGCTTATGTCCGCGGTCTTCGTTCGTGTTGTTTATTTATTGTTACGCTTTTATGGGTATAATAAATATGTTGAAACATTAACACTACGTAAAAGCTACGAGGCTTATATTATGGATACCAGATAGTTGATACACTACATATATATAACTTTAAATACATATATATTATAAATATAAACACCTACAGGAGTACAAACATCGTGCTCGTCATACAAATGAATGCCCTCAGCGGGACTCGAAGCCGCGACCGTTGCGAGCAAATAGGGTCACTATAAACTGAGCCAAATGTGTTGTCGTGGTTGTAGCCATGCTACGACCCTTAGGGAATAGAATAGACAAGCGATGCGGCACTTAAACGCTAGCTACTTATAAAGTTATAATTAATAAGAATATCATGTTAGAAGATTAAAATCCCCAAAAATAATGTCTCCATGGTATAAAGAATGAAAATTTATATGTAAATTTTATTCATATACTAAAAATATTATAATGCTATAATTATACATTTGAAGCGAGCGAAGTTGTAGGCCGAATGACTAGTATGAAGTTTAAAAATGTTTAAAACAAATGTATTTTTCTCAATAAAACTAATTGTTCATATCAATGAGGCATTAAAAACGACATTAAAAGCTGCACTAATGGTAACCTGATCGAATCGATTATGCTAATACGTACGTAAATCTTTTTAAGATAGTGATATTTGTTTTTATAATGAAACTAGCGCGTGCCTTTTTCTATGCCTGTTTGTGTATATGAACCTCTTTAGTTTGTGGCTAGTGTGTACGGCTACAGATAGGAAGACGAAGGTCTTGGGTTCAAGTCAAGAAGGCATGAAATGAAGGCTGGAAATGTCTTCTAGCGCAGTCTGCGCAGGAGATTTGGTGTGTGTGTACGCAAACATAAGTAGATTTTCCGCTCTTGTCACTCTTAAATTCTTGGCTTAAGAATACCACACACGACCGATGAGCGATCAGGTGCAGGTTCCACGGCTTTACGTGCTCTCCTAAGTACGGGTGTAGATTTAGCGCGAACCGAGAATCAAACCGTTTAGATTTTTTTACAGTCGTACAGGAAGCTGTCTACTTACTAATACTATCTATACTAATATTATAAAGAGAAAGGATTTGATTGTTTGTTTGTTTGTGTGCACCAAATAGGCTCCGAAACTACTGAACCGATTAAGATGAAATTTGGTAAGAAGATAGTTTGAGACCCTGGGAAGGATATAGGAGAGTTTTATCCCGGAAATCATCTCTGAAGGGATTGAAAATAGGGATGAAAGTTCGTATGGGGAATCAACCTAGGGACGAACCCGAGCGAAGCGAGGATCAGTCGCTAGTAACAAAATATGTTTATTGATTTGTCCTTTTTTATGTAGCAGTGGATAAACGAGATCTTTTGCATTTAGTTGATAGGCGGGGAAGTTAATTTACGTCCTGGTATTTCCAATGATCTCCGTGGCATAATAATTTATTTAATTATAAAAAATACTAATTTTAAGCGCGCGACGATATTGAGGGCCTTAAGAAGAAAAAGCAAGTAGATAACCATTAATATTTTAATGATTAGAATGTTAGTTACTTAGAATTAAGATAAAAATTACTGCCCCAGCCATAATTTTTTACTTTTATTCCATATTGCCACAGTGTAAAGAGATTATTTATATAATTAAGTTGCGTTGGAAGATTACATTGATATGAAACTGTTGTTGCTTAATTGCTTTGGCTTCAGAATCATGTGAATCCAATTCAACGAGATAACGGATTTATTCATTGCACAATAAGTAGGTACATTTAATCATGACCTTCGTCTTATACTACACATGTGCAATCAACAATATATTGTTTTTTTTTATCTACTTAAATGTTAATTTTATTAGAAGATTTACTTATGCTCAAAACGAATGCCTTTAAAGTTAAGAACAGTATTTTTTATATTTATTATTTTGGCACATGTTTAAATAATCATAAATTAAATAAGCTATGGACTTTGGTTTAGCTTTATATATTTATATTTAATATACATTACTTGTATGTATTTTACTTATAACGTTGATGAAATCGAAAAGAACCTTGAAAATACCTTTTTTAAACTGAAACCGCTCTTAATTTTTCGATATAATTTAAATATAATTCAATCTCACTGAGACTAACCAGAGATATTAGTACACATGTGTGCGCATAAGCACAAGTAAACATAGTTCGTTTCACTCTAAAATCTGAAAAATAAATAACAAAATATGTTGGGACATCAACACACAACACCCATGACTGGAGTACCTATAAACATTCGTGCTCATCACACAAATGAATACCCCCGGGATTCGAACCCACGACCGCTGGCACAGTAAGTAGGCTCACTACAAACTGAGCCAAACGTGCCGTCAAATGGGATGGGATAACAATACGATACTACTGGTGAGACATCAGGCTCAAGACCGACAGGCATACGTGCTCTTCCTCGGCAAAGGGGTGCAACATAACCAAATTCCCAACTCCGGACTGCTACTGAGAATTTCTTCTGATAGAAAAATCTAATATTTGCGCTTTGCGCGCTTTGCGACTCGAACTGAGGACTTCCGGATGTGTAACTGTACACGCTAGCCACAAGAGCAAGCCACTAGAGCTTATACTTTTATTTGTTTGGCTATCCGCTACGATGAAATGTTCTTTAAAAGTACTTGCTACCTATTTACAATTCACAGTCCTAAAATGTAGGAAAGATGGACGGGCAGATAATGTAGGGCTAATTTAGTGTCATGTCTTGACCTTTACGACATGGAATTCTAAAAATAAACTAATTTATCTTTAACTAGCGGCTCACCCTCGCTTCACTCTGGTTTGCCTCTAGGGAAACAAAAACAAACCTATCCTATGGGAACCGTAAATTTTTCCGGGATAAAAAGTAGCCTATGTGTTATTCCAGACTATAATCTATCTTTGTGTCAAATTTCATCCAGATCCGTTCAGCCGTTCTGGCGTGAAAGAGTAACAAACATTCATACATCCATACTCACGAAACTTTCACATTTATAATATTAGTATAGTATAGATAGCGTAGTAATTTGAGAAAATATTTTCTATAAATAAATAAAGCTAAATGTGTTATATATAATATTATGTTTATAGATAAAACAACAAGCAACTACCGGCTTTCAATCCTTCATCACAAACTATAGAGCGGATCCTGACCAACAGAATTTGATAGATTGGATACAAGAAGATTGGGTGAGTACTATTTACATATATACATATATGTTTTGTTATATATATATTTTTAATATTCTATAAAAATTAATGATTAGAAGGTTTTGAAGATTGTTTGACGAGGATTTAAAGACAGTGTTTCATTTTTTTATAAAAATAGTATTTTCATAACAAATGTAGTAACCGCCATCTATTGAAACTAATCATAATAATATGCAAAATAATTGTGTCAACTATGGTCAAAGTTTATTAAATGATTTCGATCGAGCCATAGTGCATTGCAAGAGGATTGGTGGTGGTAGCCCATTGGTGACGTGCTCGCTTAGGAAAGCAAGTGAAGCGGGTTCAAATCCCGTGTCTCGCATGTCTTATATTCTCATGTATGTTTCATCTTTAATATGATAACCACTTGCTAATACCTTAAAGTATTATCTAGTAAACCTGCATGTCTGACAGAAACTAGAAAGTTTTTGAAAAACATGTGAAGTTCGCCAACCCACACTTGTTCAGAGTGGTGGACTATTGTCTGATCCCTTCGGGATTTTTAACGTCCCCAGTGGGACGTTAAAAAGGGCTGAATATGATATAATATTTGGTTAAGATCTGGGGCTCGTAACTCCTATGTCGTGTAAAATAATGATCAAAAGAAATTTCTAAGATATTTTCCAGTTTATTATTTTGTATGAACAACATGAAACGTAGTGATGGTTTCATGTTGCTGGGCAGTGGGATGTTAATAAGAGCTAAATGTATGATATTTATTTTATTCAATGATTTAAATTGTCTTCAGTTACAATGTTGTGGTGTAGAAGGCCCTCGGGACTGGGATAGGAACGACTATTTCAACTGTTCGAGCGGCGCCGTGGGCTCGCGCGAAGCGTGCGGTGTGCCTTTCAGTTGCTGCAGGAACAAACCCCAAGATATTATACGCAATAAACAATGTGGATACGATGTTAGGAAACCGACTTATGTAAGTATTATTTTGATTGCTATGAAGTATATGTTAAGTGACATCTATATATGTACATAATTATACACATTTGCTATATATAAATAAAATTGAAGTGTCTGTCTGTAATTTCCAAATAATTATGTTTTCTCAAATACATAGTGTTATTTATATGACACCATTGTCATTCTGTTTGTTCGGGGTAGTCTTTGGAATGTCTTAACCGATTGTAATGGGACTTTCACTGAAAGATAGAGGAGTAGGGCTACATAATATAGGGTACGTTTAATTCTGGGATTGTTTAGAATTTCAGTAAATTTATTTGAAAACCTTTAAAAATTTGGCAAAATTTGAATTTACGATGTCACGAAAAAGTCCGCGGTAGCATGTACATATGTATCTCCTAAGGTACACTCACAATAACTATTTTTATCTCTTTAAAACTATCTAAATGAACTCGAGCAAAGCGAGAGTAAGTCGCTACTATGTAATATATACACCTAATTTACTTTTTATCTATACTATTGTCCAATATATCTAAACTTATCTGATTTATCACTAGCCACCTATAGTATAGTAATACTACAATACCATACAAATTCTCGTGTTCGCCAAATTTCTACTTTTGTTTGGTTTGCCATGTGGAAGTACTAGTCTAGTCTATTGATTTAATCCCGTTAGTATTAACTTGATGGAAAACCCACCATCGAGGGCAAAAAGACCAAGAAAATTTCATTATTTCATTCGTTCTTTTTCATCACATAATACATATAATATAGTATGTAAGTCCAATGGCGAAAACGTGGCTGACGATTAAAAATAAATATTTTGCTGACTGGCATTCAAAACATTCACTCGTAATATTCTATTTGTTTAAGTAAAAAAATAACTTCCCATTATCTAAATTTATACCATTATGTAATAAAATACTTGTAAGTACCTATATGTTTATAGATTTTAAAATATTATTAAGCTTTATGGAACTAAACTAATACACACAAAATTACATCTCGTATTGAGGAAAAAAATCCAAATTAATGATAAAGAAAATATTCTTGTAATATTCTATAAGAAAAATAGCGGCTCACCTTCGCTTCGTTCGGGATCGTACGCAGGTACGTTTTAACGGTTAGTATAGACTAGATAGACTATATATTAGTATAATTGGGTAGTATCATGATAATATATAGCCTATAGTCTTCCTCAATTAACGGGCTATCTAATGCAAAAAGAATTTTTCAAATCGGAATAGTAGTTCCTGAGATTAGCGCGTTCAAACAAATAAACAAACTCTGCCTCTTTATAATATTAGTATACATTAAATACTCTTTGTAGAGTCTATACATTTATTAAAAAATAAAAGAGGATTAAAAATGAAGTTGTTATTCGCAGTGAATACAAACGAAGTCACCTTCATCACTCACACAAAATATACCCTCAAGTTTACTAAGTTAGTGTCAAAAGGTTAAGTTTGCAAGTGACGTGTGTCAATATATTAAATAAAATAAATTTAAATTTAATTCGACTTAGTAATTTAGAAAAGTATTTAAATTATACAAATTTAAATACTTATCTAAATTACTAATACCGGTTGAAATTTAAAAACTTATTTACACTTTTGAACTGAATAACAATAATTTTCCTTGTAGTGACTACGTTAATTAGTATACAGTATAACATTTACAACCTTCAAGTACATGTTTTGTACATCAAGTTTTGTATATCTAGCATGTTAACGCCATTGACCATTGTTGATTACGACAATAGGTAGATAGTTATTTTAAAATTGATTATATTAAATAGGTTTTTTGTAATTAAGTAACATTATTATTAGTCGGTTTTGTTTTATAATAGGGGTTAAAGTATGAAATAGCCGATTTGTACTGACAAATTGAAATTATTTTTTTTTATTAACATATTTATTTAATTAAAATAATTACCATTATTATCTATACATTGCTGCCATCTAATAGGAACGTCGTTTATGCCTTTGCGATAGAACTCTGGTGATCTAGATTCGACAAACTGTGTGAAAGCATTTTGTACTACCTCCTAAGAAGAAAACTTTTTATCACGTAGAAAATTGTCCAAATCACGAAAAAAATGGTAGTCCGTTGGAGCAAGGTCGGGCGAATACGGAGGGTGACGAATGGCTTCTAATTGCAGTTCCTGTAGAGTTAAAACGGTTTCTCGTGCCGTATGAGGTCTCGCGTTATCATGGAGCAATAATGGTGAAGATCGATTCATGAGTCGGGGCTGTTTCACTGCTAGTTTGGCTTCGGCACAGTAGACATCTGCCGTTATTGCTTGACCAGATCAGAGAAAGTTATAGTGAATAACACCATGCTGAGACCACCAAACTGTTACCATTGCCTTTTTATTGGTAAGCTTTGCTTTAAGACACTGTTGCGGCGTTTGACTTGGGGTCAGCCATTGCATTTTCCCCTTACGGTTATCGTAAAAAATCCACTTTTCATCACATGTCACAATTCGATCCAATATTCCTACATTTCTGTATCGATTCAACAAGGCAACACAAGTTTCAACACGCGTTTCTTTCTGCAGATCAGTCAAATCATGAGGCACCCATTTTTCATATTATTGATTTGACGCAAATGAGTCAATATTGTTGGTAAGGTAACGTCAAACCATGCCGCTAATTCCTGGGTAGTTTGGTTCGGATCGGCTTCCACCATCTCTTTCAATTCATTGTTATTCACCTGTGTGGGCGGTCTTCCACGTGGTTCGTTCTTCAAATCAAAGTTTCCATCACGAAAGCGTTTAAACCAAAATCGCATGGTGCGTTCATTAGCAGTCCCCTCTCCAAACGCAACATTGATATTGCGAGCTGTTTCTGCCGCGTTAGTTCCACGTCGGAACTCGTATTCAAAAATCACTCGAATTTTCGAAGTATCCATCTTTCTTGTCTAAGCTGAAAAAAAAAACAACTGAAAGTCGATAATCGAATGTTGCACATTTTTTAAAAGAAGAACTACATAGGTACCATGTGAAAAAAGTTTCACTTAAAAATCTCAAACCATGAAGGTTCTATGTCAATTCGAAGTACCTATTACAATAAAAAGGCAATTTTATACTTTAACCCCTATTACAAATGTATTACGGAATTATTCGTACCTGAGCGAAGCGAGAGTAAGACGCTAGTAGGGAATAAAAATAAAGCGCGGAGATAAGAAATGAGGGAAGTTTGTTTACTTTATTTATTACTACTTATTTAACTTATTTGAAAAAAAAAAAACTTTGTATGTGTGTATGTGTATGTTTATATTTTTGTATGTATGTATGTGTATGTGTTAAAATCTTTTTTTCTGAATCGATAGAGTGGGATTTCAAAATACAGAGTTTAAGAGGCCATTATAAAAATGTACACAACTTATATGTTTAAAAGCAATTTAGTACAAAAAAGTGTTAATTAGAATTAAAAATGTCTAACTCACCAAAACTAAAAAAATAAAAACATATAGGATACTTTTTACTGTGGAAAAATATCTTATCTCTGAGAAATCTATAGTAAACGTTAAAACGTAAATAGGGACGAACCCGAGCGGAGCGTGGGTGAGTCGCTAGTATGAAAATAAATATGACAATCGGGTGTATTCTCGCATACGCATGTCTAGATACCTTCGTTAGACGAAAGTATGGATTAGTAGACTGTATCTGTGGTCTTGGAAAGTAAAAGTGAATACAAAGTGGTGTATAGCAATCGAGTGAGCGCGTGATCCACGAGCGCGGATGTCTTGCGGCCGGCGAGGACTGGTTGCAGCGTAATTTCGTCCCCGTGGCCGCCGCCGTACTAGGACCCTTAGCGTTGAAGGTTCTTCCCTTTGATATATTGAAGTTATATTTTAAAGGCTTTGTTGTGTTTAACCGACTTGAAAAAAGAGGTGCTCTATTTGGATGTGTTTCTTGTGTATGTTACACGATCGTTGTGTTAAATGTTTTTTTAATGAATAGCTCGAGCTGTTTATCAGGAATAGCTTCACCACCTTTGTAGGTGAAATAATTACTTTAAAAAGTAGTTATGTCGTTAACGTCATTTTATAAGGCTAATGAAATATAACTTCAATATACGCGTGTATTATTATATATAGCACAGCTTTTTGTATATAGCAAGTTAAATTACTATTGGCAATGTTTAAATGTCGCCTATGTGTTGTACCTACACCTTTTTTGAAATATTTTGTTCGTATATTATTAAAGCTTGCAATATTTCTTAATAATTCTTAATGCTTTTTTTTTACCTACCCACATATAAATAAAAAAAGCAACAATAAAAGATGTTTCAAAAAGTGGCGTCGACACGTGACGTTAAGTCAAATTAAAATAACAAAATTAAAAAATCGAAAATTCTAAACACAAATTCAAACTCACGCATACCACATGAAGTAATTAATTCTATGAACAAAATAACGTGAGTTTTAACGTTGTCATCCGAAAAGCAATGATTAAAAGAGATGTGAGAGAAGCGCACAATTTCGAATTCTGCGCATTTTTTTGATGACACTTTTAGATACGTCTGTCTTGATACTTTCTTAGATTTACGCGAATATTTGATATTTTAAATAAAACTTATCTTTTCGGATTATTTCGCGGTAAATTTTTAATTTAAAACGTCTATCTTGAGTTTTGTATATCAATATCTGAGATATTATATATATATATATATATATATATATATATATATAATATATATATATATATGTATATATATATATGTATATATATATATATATATATATATATATATATATATATATATATATATATATATATATATATATATGTATTTGCTGTGCAGTAGTCGTGTTGTTTACGTTTAGTTTTCTTTTGTTTTAGAGTTTTGACATAGCTAAGATAATATATGACAAGGGTTGCCTTGAGGCCGCCGAAGAGTGGTTCGACAATAATCTGTTGATAGTAGCCACGTCCGCTGTTTGTACCGCTTTTGCACAAGTAAGTTTTATTTTTGTAGGTGCACCTTTTGTTTTTATTATTTGTTGTTTTCAGCGTAAAAGTGGCCTAAAACATTTAAAAGCCCAGAAATTTATGTACTTGACTTATTTGATTTCCATAGTATGAAATATACTAAACTATAAGAAATGAATTTGTATGACATATAACGTATGTGAATGTTAATTATATATGATGGTTTATGGTTTGATATATGGGTCACTTTTACGACTATGGCTTGTTTGAATGTGCTATTGCTTGAAGCATCAAAAATATCAGTGTTGTACATTATTTGTATGAGTTTTTCTAAAATTATATTGTAGTTAATGCCTATTGTATAAAAATATTCAGGTTTATTATCAATTTCATCATCTACCAAATATCACAGATTATTATTTATATTTCGTCTGTAATATTTAATGTATTACCCGAATTAAAAAACTGAGCATAAATAGCAACTAAATAAAAAAATACACAAAAATTACAATAATACTTACGAGAAGAAAAAAACAGAGTATTATATAATATATTAGGTACATATATTTATCTCTTTTTTCATTATAAGGCTACTTTTTTTGTGTACATATAAAATTTTTATAGATTTTGTATAGATTTCTAATGTTTAAATTTCGTACATCTATTCATATCACATATTAACATGTTCGCTTATGATTTTTTTAATTGTAAAGTTGAAATAATTTATATTCATATTTATTCCAATTATTCCTAGATTCTCGGCATATGTTTCGCTCAGAATCTTAGAGCGGACATATTCGCGCAGAAAGCGAAGTGGTACTGACAATCAGCGTCTCCTGCGGCCGTGTGAGACACACCCGCGACGCGCTCCGCCTGCCGGTAATCAACCTTTCAATCTATCAACCATTATCAACCTTTCAACCTTCAATCATTTTTTAGCTTTTGAATTTGAATTTATTTCATAATATTTCTTCAGATTTGGTGTCGGTGATGAATTTGTTATCCAATGTAGTGAATGACTTGTTATATGTACATACATATATATGAAAAATTTTAGTTTAACAAACCTGAAAACGAAACTCGCATTAAGATTTTTAGAATGTAATCTCAAAAATAATTAAATATTTGTGTTAATATGTATAGTAAGCTAAACATGTACTTGCACATCTTTAAAATATCGAATCATCGAGAATTAATGGTATTATAATATTATAAAGTATTACTTTCTAACTTACAGTATTTCTGATGTAAAATATAATTAGTGTGTCCTTGGTTGATCAATTTATCAATTCTTGTATTATAAGTTGATGAGATTAATAACTTTGGTTGATCCAATACACTACTCATTATTTACTCTATACTGTTTTGTATTATACTCTTTGAATCTCGTTTAAATGAAATTGTTTTTATAGAAAGTTTTTAATGACTATTTAAGTTAAACTTTTCCGCTTCAAACATTGCCATCTAAAATGGTTAAGCGTATTATTTTGTACTTAATTTTTTTTTCATTACTGCCATCAATCCTGCCATAGTTAAAATATACAAAAAAAAAAAAACAAAAACTTTTCACGTATCATATGAAATATCCTGATTTTTTGTTTACGTGCTTTTAGAATTGGTAAATATTTTTATCCTTCATCATCTTGCTATCCCTACGGCTTCCATGATGTAATTGATATCTTTCTCTTAACATCGAAATTTCAAATCCCTTGGAAAATTCTTCGAATCTATATACAAATACGCATAAGCATTGTTATAATGCAGTTGTTATTAGAATTATCCAATATGTAAACGTGACATGACCGACTTCAAAAAAGCCGACACTCGATAACCAACTATATTTTCAAATTAACATCTAAACTTTATTAAACAATTAAAATATAAAAATTTTAATGCCTTATAAATCGATAATAAAATATATCCCACCGTATGCATTTAATTTAATAAAAAAAAAACTTTTTTGAAGTCCGTTTACATCGTTGTGTGTGTTCAATTAATGTCCAATAAGCCTTAATGGGAGCTGTGAGATGAATTTAGTATTGGAAAGTATTATAGAGCTATATGTATACAACATTGTTGACGTTGTAGTGCTAGATGTAAACTGCCTGTTGAGGTTGTCACTGAAGTATGGTTTTCAAATTTCAAAAAACGCGACAATTTTTTGACAGATGACTAACAAACACACAGATAATGTAAGCATTAAATCGAATATAAAGGTTCCTATTCATGACATTTATAATCGTGACAACCATGTTCATTTGCCTTCATTAAATATCGAAATAGGCGGAGATTTTTGGTCGTGAGTTGAGCTGCAGGAGAATAATGGTGACAATATTATTAAACTTAATGTATAATAAGACGTATTATAATATAGGCTAAGAATAGTGATTAGGGAATACTCAATTAGTGTCGATATATTATATTTTAATAATTTTTCAATTTACAAACAAAATCAATTGTATTTATATGTAATTTGGACTCAAAATTTATTTACAATTCGCACAATTTATTGTTATAGGTAAAATAAGGATATTTATCGTATATTATTTTTAGTTAATATTCAAACATGCTTTTACTAATTATACGAATTTCTTTTTTTTAAAGCTTATTTATATATATTCATTTTTTCGTACGCGTATAGTTATTTTATACATATACCAGTTATGTTATTCATTCTCGATCTGACTAAGATATGACTGTAGATATGTAATAGGTTATTTTTTAACATGTAAGAAATTTTGAGATCTATTTTACATTTTGTAATTCAAAAATAATGAAGTTGTTATAACAATATTAACACGTTGGAACTTGTATAATCTTATAACGATTGGTAATCAAATGTTGCTTATTAAAAATAATAAGATGTATTCGATTATATTAAAAAAATATCGATATATATATATATATATATATATATATATATATATATATATATATATATATATATATATATGTATATGTTAAATAGATCTCATATAATTCAATCACCACGTTTGCCTTAATAACATTCCTTTGCATACTCAGACGCCGAGACAATAATATTTCGAATACTTAAATTACATATATTGATCTCTAAAATCGATTTGAATCAATTCCGTGGACAACACTGCCTTACAGTATTTTATATGACATATAATCTCATTTTTATGCTTATATTAGCTAGTACGCGATTTTGTATTTAGAAAATATTAAGATGTTATGTATACAGTTTTATTTATTAATATTTGTAAACGTATAAGGAAATCTTTCAATACTTGCCTAACTTGACGCAAAATTATATATTTATTATTTACATTTGACAGCAGTTTAAAATAAATATTATCTGTAGCCTTAAATCTATATGTATAATAAAATTGTAACTAAGCCGAATCTGTACATTAAATGTTTTTTGGAAAATCTTATTGAAATAGACATTATTATAGATACAGAGGCCGAATCTATGGTTTTTAGAATTTGGCTACACTTTTCTATGTGAGGTTTATTTAAGCCAGAATTATGAGATTTTAAATTATACTTAATAATAAATAATAAATATGTTGGGACATTAACACACAGTACCATCTAGATCCATGGTAAGCTACGAGGCTTGTGTTATGGGTACCAGATAGTTGATACACTACACATATATAACTTTAAATACATACATATTATAAATATTACAAATACTTTACAAATATTTTTTAAATACTTACAAATACTTTACAAATATTAATAAAATTAAACTTCTTTATAACAAATTACATTTATGGAGCATCTATAACGTTTATGTAATTCATAGTTTTAGAAGTAAAAGTACAGTCGTAATCATTAGTATTTACATACAGTACACATTTTGTTACTATATATCAGAGGTAATGACTGATTATCGATTGTATTGTTTAATTTGAAATTATTATATAATTTTTATACCTAAAGAAATTTCTAGAATTCATATTTAAAAGTAAAATTGGTGTGTTTCTTTTATGGAAATGGAAATCGACCTTGATTCATTGTATTACAACCTAACTTAAAACTAACTTACAACAATAATCTGCTAATATAATGTCAGTATTTGAAGTTTTTCAAAGGTTAGTCAAACCTTCGAAAACTTTTAATACTGACATTTAAGATGACGATTTTTTTTATCGTATAATGTCATGTGGCTATCTTTAAATTATGTTTACTATTCAAAAGAAAGGCAGTGGTAGCCCAGTTGTAGTATACTCGCGTGGGAAACCGAGTGAAGCTGGTTCAAATCCCGGGTCTCGCACCTATAATATTTTTCATGTGCGAATAATTTCTAATATGATTACCACTTGCCTTGCGGTGAAGGAAAACCTCGGGAGGAAACCTGCATGTCTGAGAGAACCTATCAAGTTTTCCAAAGACGACTATGGCTTTATCCACCTCGTACTGAAGGGAGGCCAGTGCCCAGCAGTGGCACATTAAAAAAAACTGAATACATACATATATAAAAACATCATTAGAAAGTGCTGATAGAAGTCGAAAGTTACATTTTACTTCATTTATTATGAATTGTATTATATATATGGAGTTAACTACAAATATATTTTGATAATTTATTGAACTGTGGCCCATTAAATTGATAAACATTAAGCGAAATTTTACATTTTTTTATGTTTTCAAATTGACACACAATAATTTTACTTTTAATTTATGCGTAATAAAATTATTGTGGAGATTATTTTACATCACATATGTATGTTTATGTTGGTCCTTGAAAAATGATATTTTTTACGTCAATAAATTATTATATGCTGAAGTATTTCTTTTATTTTCTCCCTTTCATGCTAGTACTAGAGTGACCTGGGTTTGCTCGGCGAAGGATTTCGTCCAGTAAGTAGGTTAACAATTATTATCCATTGGAGACATTGCAAGTATCACACACGAGATGATTTACGAGATGGCACTATACGAGTATGACATTGTCAGCGTGTGAGCAGATAGAAAAAACGTGTGTGTGTGTGTGTGTACTTATGTACGCACGTAAGAAGATATACTTCTTTGGCGTAACAGAACAAAAATAGTTAAAGATTTCATCCCGTTTACAACTCTGTTTGTAAAAGGAATGCAGCTAACTTCATTATGTCGCTTTCAGCTAACTTCATAATTTCGCTTTTTGGCTGTCGGTGTGCGCGCGCATCGTAAAAGTTTTACTACTCTCATATTTTTTTCCAAACGTGCCAAAAGAAGTATAATTTCAAAAAGGCCTTAGTATTTAATTACTTATTAAAAGTATTTTTTATGTGAAAACCTGGATTTTCCAAAAAAAAAAAAAAAACATCTATATAAATAAAATAAACTTAAAAAGCAAAATCTTATCTAAATACAAAATTTGATCAAAATCGTTACAGCCGTTTTCATTTTGTATTAAGAGAACTAACACAAAAGAAATATCGAGAATAGATTTTATCCTAACTTTACCACATGTACCCGGATAATATGTGGGACTCGAAGTGCTTTTACTTGTAACTTTAAACTTTGTGGGAAAGACTACGCCTAACCCGATACAATACATCTTTCTTTATTCTTGTACAGATTTTCACGCATTTTTAGAAAATCGTTAGTGTATACCTAATAATAATTATTATGAAGATTTCGTGACTGAATTAAGTGATTATAAAAATTAAATATTGTTGCTTCCGAGGAACAACATTGTAACTTGTATAGTAGCAATTTTGTCCTAAATATAGTACAAGTTGATATTTGTAAATTAACTGTGGAGTTGCAAATTTGATCATTGCAAGTGTCGATATTTTTATGCAAAAAGGGTAACTCTAGCTTTAACTTCTGTTTGGAGTCGACTGATTAAAATAAAAACTGAGCTAATATGATTTTAAATTCTGGCTATTCACATGTGCAACAAAAAGTTTCATTTAAATCCATGGAGCCAATGAAATGTCGCTTTATAAACATAATAAGACATACTACATATTTCATATTTTTGTAAAATTCCATCTGCGACCGACATTAACGAGCTGGGGTGGAGCCACGATCAAAAAAAAAAATAGAATTATAAACTTTTCTATTCGCTATTCATACATTTTCTGTGTTAATCTTTAGTATTTTTCCATTACATTCGCCGCCAACACGTCCGAAGTGTCACGTTCTTCGCGTAAAGAGTGATAAAGCGGACAGAAATGGTGCATTACTTTCAGTTAGAATATCACAAAAAGATCCGACACGTCGTTGCTAATTGTGAAATAAGCTTACTATAAGATGTAATTGAAATGGAAAGCTTTTATTTCTTGTTATAAAATTCTATTGGTAGTTTTGTCTGCTGGGGGTAACCTTTTGGATGGCTAAGGGTTTCTTACGACGAAGACTAGCTTTCAGGCAGACTTAGGTACAGTACTGATATTCAGGCAGTGTAAAAGTTAATTCAAACGTACGTACATATGTATGTTCCTATGTATATGTAGAGTCATTTTAATAAAGTAGACTAGCGACTCACCCTCACCCGGATAACCAGCTATCACCCTACCAAATTTCATCGAAATTCCTCCAGTGGTTTTCCCGTGATGCCTTCTCAAACAGATGGACAGACAAAAATTAAAAAAAATATAGATTTGATCTCTGTATCGATAATAATGTCTTTTTCAATAAGATTTTTCAAAAAATATTTAATGTATAGATTCGACTCAATTTGAATTTTATTATATGTATAGATTTTGATTGACCATGCGAACAGATACATACCTATGTATATATGTATCTAGTACCTACATTATTGATTCGTATATATCTGTTTTTCCATTTATTTTTTTTATTATATTTTTTGCCCTATCATTAAATAATCATAGTTTAAAATAAAAAAAAAAAACTCCTTAAAATTTTGATTGTTACTACTGGTCTATAAAATTATTAACATACTTAATATATATATTTCTGGGTTTTATTCAAGAACAATGTCATTAAAACTTTTTAGAATACAAATAAGAATTAAGAGTTTAGAATAAGAATAAGCGTATTATATAAAGACGCATCAACACCTTTTTGAAGTTATACTTCTTTTGGCACGTTTGGAGAGGATTAGGAGAGTAAAATTTTTACGAAGCGCGCGCACACCGACAGCCAAAAAGCGACATAATGCAGTTAGCTGCAAATAGAGAGCTGTGACATACGGGATGAAATTTTTAGCTATTTTTGTTCTGTCACGCCAAAAAAGTATAACTTCTTACGTGCGTACATAAGTACGTTACACATATATTTTTTTTGTAATTTGCCATTTAAAAATGGGATTCTAAAAAATAATAAAAATAAGCATATATATATATATATATATATATATATATATATATATATATATATATATATATATATATATATGCAATAGCAGCAAGGATTTAAAATAGCCTGCACATTTATTAAATAACAGTTTATTAAATTATACCTGATGAATATTTGCCACTTTATCATCGAACATTCTTCAGGGACGGATTTCCTAATAAATCACTTCCAAACTATAACTCATAAGTAAACGTTGGAAACAATCCCGTAAGTGCAGATTTAGGTGCCAAATATTGGCTACTCTAAGTGTAGACATGGCAGTAACTAATTTGAAGGAGTTATTATAAGATTTAACATGATAGTTTTCAATGGCTACATGTCAACATATACATACAAAAAAAATATCGCCTGTTCGATTTTTTTGCATGGTGAATTTAGATATTTGGTACCGGAAACTGAAACTTTGAAGGAGGAAGTATTTCTTACATGTACTGTAGGTACTCTTTTTTTTATATCACTTATGCAAGTATTATAAAATTTAGAATCGTAACAAATTTTAATACAGCCTTTAATATCCCATCATGGCGATGTTTTTTCCTGGCATTTTAAACCTGCTAAATACGATGCGAGTACCTACTATATTGTGAAATAATAGAAATCATTTTATCACTTTTATAAAATCGATTTACACATCATATAAGGCATAGCATCTATTTATAATAAATTCTAATATATCTACAAAGATTCTTTATTGTCTCGAGGTAAATGCCCTTTAAAATAAAAAAAAATAAATAAAAAACAATAACCCTTTATGGTAACATTAAAAAAATGTTTCTAGTATTTTCGTTTTTAAATTTACGTTTATGGATAGGTTGAAATAATATTTTTCTTTCTTACGGTGTTACATACATCTAATCTCTACATAAACTACATTATATAGGTCGCAGTGTGAAATAATTATAGGTAGGTAATGGGGTCAAATCGGCAACAAATGAGAGAAGTGTCAGCTTTGATCACCAGTACAAGATTTATGATATCACGTGCTACATAAATCAAGCGATTAAGGTAAGTTATAGGCGTTTAATGAAAAGAAAATTATACTATAATATATTTATTAATCTTGTAATAACTGAATTTGCTGAGTTTAGGATAATAGTTAATGAATTTGACAAAACATTAAATTATAGTTTGTTAGTAGATCACTAATTAGATGAGTTTTTAACATTTTATGCAGGTTTATTTATTTTGATTTAGAATAGAAATAAATGTTAATCCACATTTTTGAACTGTCCTTTAAAATTCATTATGATCCTTTTAAGCTTTAGTCTGGGTGTAGCTTAGGTTGTGCTAATACTAAATTAATCTAATATTTAATTTTAAATGAAGACAAATAATACTTGAATTTCAATGATAATTTGACTTCTACACTAAGTACGTAAATACTGTCTGAGCAGAGAATGACAACTTTGTAATAGGCATCCCAAGACCGCAAATTTAGAAGTTTGAACTTTCTGTCTGCCCGCAAGGTATACAATGTACATAGCGTGAAGATGTTGTTGTAAATAATTCACGCTTTTAATTAATTTCTACAGTCAATTTACTATATATTTACTGTACTTTGATAAAATTACAAAATAAAACATTTACCTGCCAAGCTAAAAGTAATAATTCTTCAACCGCTAATTTACTGTATTAAATAATTTGCAACAAATTGTATAATACCAGAAAATAAATGAGGGATCCATCAGATCCGATTCGATTACGAGTATTGGATTTATGGTGTCACGTCGGAAACGCCAGGCGTCATTTGTCACGCATGACACGCCCTACATTCGTCAAGGCTTCAAGATCCGTTATAACCAATTTGAGTATAAGATAAGCAGATATTTTTTCCAAACGCTTAATGAAATATGTTCCATGTTAGGACACAGGTCTCCTAGTACGGCAATAGAGCCATACGAAAAATAATTATTATATAAAACTTAAGTAAGAGATAAAAAAGTTAATTCACAAATTGTTCTTATAACAGAACATGGTCGCAAGCAAGTAAAACATGATCTCATCAACATGTCTTTAATGAGTCAATTTTCAAATATTTAAATAGAAGTACAATATTTATTGAAATACCACATTTACATTGACAAAGATTGAAAATCTAATTTATTTATGTAAAAGTGAAATAAAATCAATCCCTTTAATTAAAGTTAACCAAATTCGTTTACTTTAGGAAAATATAGAGTTTGAAAATAAATGAACTAGGTAACTCTTAATAAGAAATATTGAGATCAAAGTTTTAAGCTCCTTACTTTGATGAAAATTTCTAAGTAGACATGATACGCATACATCAAGTTGCAACTCTCTATAATTTTAAGTAATATTTTTGCGAAAAAGGCGATCGGGATAAAAAGAGAATATTAGATATTTTAAAATGGTTGTAATGTCTGAAATAAAAATATTATTATTAGTATAATGACTGTCTTTTATAGTAGTCAAACTTAAACCACAAAACTATACCAGTAGCAGTGTTTTATCCCATACAAAAAATTGAAGACCGCTAATTCGGGCTATTTATGTTTTCTTGAATAGATAATAGATGTCGTTAATGCTGTTGATTTTTGAACTGTTTTATTTATATGTGAAAACTGAAATATGTTAACTATTGCAAAATTCATCCTGAAATAAATTATATTCAGTGACTTTTTTGTTTTTTGACGTAATAAAGAAATTGTAAATAGTAAAAGATAGCGATCTGTGAATGTGTACTACAAACCCGTTATCTGATTGCTGATTTTTCAATATTTAATAAAATTACGAAAATATTAATTTTATGAGCGCATAATTTTGTTTATGTTCACATAGAAAAAAATGGAAACTATATTAATACCTTATTGGGTTGTATTTTTTATCTTTTGCTTATTTTATACAAATTTCTATAACAAATCGATACATATGATGCCATCTATTGACATTTATTTGAACTAATTTTTCTATGTACGTGATGATATACGAGTACCATGCCTAGACAAAAATGTATGGTTTGTATTGATATTTGTGTTTCCGAATGTTAATTTCAACCAAAAACACCAAGTCTAGTCATTCCTTAAATATTTCAATAGATGATTGTAGTTGTTAAACATTCCTTTTGTTTTATATTAGGTAAATGTGCCGACTGTATACCTCAACTCGTTAAGGTCGGGGTTAGGTTCTTTGTCCAACAACTATAAATGGCGCGTCGCTCATTTACTGAAAGCTTCCACTTCAAGTTCGAAACTAGGCCGTTTTTGCTAGCGTTTCTGAGTAAAAGCGCCGGCTTTGAATATCATGATCTTTACGTTTGGCTTTAATTGAAAAAAGTCTTAAACTCAAAAAACTCCTTTACATAATACAGTAGAATGTGAAATGTGCAAATGTTCACGACAAATCTTTTTAAGAAATCTCTTGTTTGACGTTTCAAAGTAGCTAGAACAATTTAGCTTCTAAAGGTCGGGGTTACGTTTTCTTTCTTTGTATTAACTAGAAGTGTTGCGGTACTGTCTTATCAATAGCTTGCGATTCAAGTTTTAAAACCAGGTCATTTATAGACAAGCTATGAAAGCTTCACTCTATTTATACTGAGCTAAAACATCGGTAGGTACAGACGATCGCTCTCGTTTATCGTCTATCGCTGTTATTGCATGGTTTTAAATTGGGATTTTAACTGCTCAAATATATTATGTGCTATACACATAATAAATATATTATATACATAGGTACTACTAGCTCAGTAGGCAGTGGTAGCCTAGTTGTAACGCGCTCGTTTGGGAAACCGAGTGAAGCGGGTTCAAACCCCGGGTCTCGCACCTCTGATATTTTCATGTGCGAATCATTTCTAACATGATTACCACTTGCCTTGCGGTGAAGCAAAACATCGTGAGGAAACCTGCATGTCTGATAAAACCTAGCAAGTTTTCGAAAGACATGAGAATTCCGCCAATCCGCACTTGGCCAGCGTGGTGGACTATGGCCTGATTCCCTTCGTATTGAAGGGAGGCCCTTACCCAGCAGTGGGACGTTAAAAAGGGCTGAATACATACATGTGTTATCCTAAAAAACATTATTAAATGATACGTTAACAAATAAATGTAATGTAGAGAACATAATTCTTATTTGAGAGGTTAAGCTTAAAGTTTTAGGATAATGCATAGGTAATAGTTTCATATAAAAAAAGAAAGTTAATCAAAGCGGCTATTTATTGGCAAGTGGAAAGTGCAACGTAAAAATATTAGCAATTAAATTTTACAATTTGAAGGTGCCATTGAAAAACTCTCAGAATCACGATTAATAAAACGTATTTCATTTTATTGGTTTTCTTTCAAAATTGTTTAAAAAATATCCTTTACATATAAAAACCTTACAGTATTTAAGAAGTTGTAATGTTACTATGAAGTAAATTTTTTTTGGAGATTTTTAGTTCAAATAATTATTTTTTTCCAAATGAATTTTTAATATCAATTTAGTTAGTCTTCTTATAAGTAAAAAAAAATCTAATATTAAATATTAGTGACTCACCGTGGGTTCTCTGACCAGGTGGCATACATGCATAATATGTAAGTACCTACATATATATGTACATATGTAAAATTACTTCGTATCTACCTGATGCACCTATTCTATTCAGATTTATGTATTTCAAATTACAAGACTACTTGTGCATTTTGATGGAACAATGACAGAAGTCAAAAAACATCGTGGTTTTCTAACGTACGACGACATTAGAATATTTCATCATTACCTAAAAAAGGGCCTATAAATAGATACCTACAGCCTACTACCAACCAACGACCAACAGACAAACGGACCATCATTTTTATATACAATAGTGAAAAATATATTGTTATAGTTATTGCATTACACTTGATACTGAAAATTTCAAGAGATCTGAGATAGTAATGAAATCTTGTAAAAGTATTTTTACTTTTATAAGATTTAGCTAAAACATTTTTGAATTTTTGTTAAAATATTAATAATAAATATTTAGCATAAGCCGACTAAGACTATCTAAACATACTTTTACTACTTTGCTAGTAATGTCCATGCGCTAGTGTATAGGTTGCCTAAGTTTCGCACTCATTTACTAAAAGCCTCCTCGAGTGTTAAAACCCGGCCATTTGTGTGGCAAGTTGCATTCTACGTTAAAAACGAAAGACTTAAACTCTTTTAAACACTGCCAAAAATGGTGTGATATTTTATAAACATTTTTCGCTATACATATTTTAAAACTGCTTTTGAACCCTTGCCTATGTCTTATTTTACAATCATAACTTATTCTAAACATTTCAAAAAGTATTATTCTAAACAAAAAAAAACTAATTATTTCAGCCTTAGTGATGTAATTCTTCTTAAAATTCACATAAGGCAACTCTTAAGGTATAGGTAGGTTGCCTATTCTTCGAAAAACAAATTATATAAAAATTAGATAAGTTATTGCAGAACATACATACGTACAAAATTGTACGAATTGAGTACCTCCCTTTTTTGAAGTCGATCATAAAAAAATTGTAATGATAGTGGAACCTTTCTTTGTATTATTTAATATTTATTGTACGTTCCTCAATCTTCCTGAGAATAATAAGAAAAAAAATAATATAATAACATATATTATTGACTTAAATAATCTCCTATAGAATCTTATTGAATTACTAGCGACTCACGCTCGCGTTCGTCTCTAGGTACGTTTTCACGCTTAGCTATATTTATACATAAATAGTAGCTTGCTACTCCTAAGATATTCATTTAAATTATATTGCGATTTACCCTCGTTATGCTCGGGTGCATATGCGGATTTTGTTCACAATTTCATGGGTTTTAATTTTTTTCGCGGAACCCTGATTCTTTTTCTAAAATAAAAGTAAGCCTAAGTTACTCCTTATAACATCAGCTATCTGCCAGTGAAAGTCCCATTAAAGTCGGTCCAGCCGTTTCAGAGATTAGCCGGAACAAACAGACAGACAGACAGACAAAAATTGTAGAAAATGTTGTTTTGGCATATGTACCGTGTATACATCCATATGCATTTAGTAAAAAGCGGTTATTTTAATATTACAAACAGACACTTCAATTTTATTTATCTGTATAGATTTACTTCTTTTAGCTATAAGTTTATCGTGTAAATAAAAGAAAGTTTCGTTCGTATCATAAAAATTAATTAGAATCATAAAAGTATCATAGAAGTGAAAAAAAAATTTTTTCAGGACTCACTAAGCAGGTATGATATTAATAAGTAACTCTCTCTTTGTCCGGTTGTCTGGTTAAATGGCCAAAAAATAATATATATTAGTATGTAATATTTTGTTGGAAATGATTTTTAAACAAAAATATATTTTGTAAATTTTTGCTCTGATCTTTCATTTATATAAAGAATTTTTGTCTTATTTTGTACTACTAGTTACTAAGTTAGTAGTAAAATGTATTCTGTATGTTGACTCGATAATCACTATACTAAATTTCTTTAAAATCTGTTTAGAGGTCTTGTCGTAATGCGATAACAGAAGACAAAAAATATAAAAACTATTCAATATTATAACTATTGAAAAAAAAAACAAAAAATATTCAATATACAGGCGCTATTCAGTTACAGTTTTATCAAATGCCTAGATGACAAGTAACTTGAATATATTAAATCTTTGAAACGAAATATATTCTAGAAATTGTAGATTTATAGTAAAAGTACCTGGGCGACCGAGCTTCGTTTGGAGTTCTTTTTAGTTTTTAGATTAAAAAACACTAAAAACTTGAATAAATACAAAAGTAAAAACTTTGTATTCCGACTGAGAGTCGATCCCGGGTATTGTGTAACTTGCGCCTTGATCGCTTGACCACGATGCTTATAACCGAGTGAAAGAAATTATCGACCATATTCTGCGTAAAATAATGCAAAAGAAAACCGCATGAAAACTCGAAAACAAGCGTTTTCTCAGACATGAGACTAATCTAGATTGATTTTTCGCCCCTGAAAGCCCCCATATACCAAATTTCAGCGAAATCGTTAGAGCCGTTTTCGAGATCGCTGCTATAAATAAATAAATAAATAAATATAAAGATATAAATATACAAGAATTGCTCATTTAAATATATTAGATAAAAATACAATTCTATTGTTATTGAAGCCACTTACAATTGGAGCTTGGCAAAAGACCTTCAGACCATTCAAGACCAAACCCAATCAGTTGACAACTAGACATGTACTTAAATACCGTAGGCGTATTAAAATACCTTCCATTTCAAACCCCGCTGTGCTGCCAACTGCAGTTGTGTAGGTGTTTTGTATCTTTTAGTGGCAGTTTTAATATTTCTTGCATATAGTGTCGGTAGCATCATTTTTTTTTTATATTATTATATTAAAACATATTTTTTTCCCCTTCATTTCTTAACATAACAACCTTTACTGTGTATACATCATCGTCTTTATTATTTATTTACTTTGCTTCATAAATATATAATTGTCTTTATTAAAAACAAATATAAAAGCTTCCTTTGAAATGAGAAGAAGTTAAATAATCCATTAAAACAAATATTACATTTCTTAAGATTAGTATTCTCTAGAAATTATTTAGAGAAGGTTTCTAATGAACTTTTAATCCTTTATTAAGGCAGAGATTAACTCTATTGCTCAAACCCAAATGAAATATTAATCAAACTGTAATAATTCAATTGCTGTTTCACTCTAACTGTAACAGATATATTTATTTATTTAACAAAAATAAAAGTAAACACTTCAGTCTTTTAACTTTTATAGTTTATTAAGAACAATAAAATTCGTCAAAAACAAAGAATTTTTGAATTAATATATTTTTTTTTATGAAAAATTAAATTAAATTTTGCCTAGAATCGAATTGCAAACGTTCGAATCCTTTTTACTACTAGTCTATATTGTTCCTTCAACCCTTATCCCGCTAATATAAAAACTGATATCTGAGCGCACCCCTCAGTGCCGCGTTCGATACCGAGTTGCTAGCTCATTACTCTTCATAAAGTTTAATATGCGGGATTCATTTGTATTAATTATCTCTCTGTTCGTAATCACTGTGGGATGTGCGAATCTAGACAAGGATGGTTTCAATTTATATAAAGGTTAATCAAGCTTTTTAACGTAGTTAGCGTTAATCGATGTCTCGCTGTCGGTTATTTTATTTTTTTCTTCGACTTTTAATGAAGCTTTTATTTTAGTGAAATCGTATAGGTTTTTCAAATAGAGTATTAGTAAATTTGAGATTTTTTTAAGAGTAAATGATATTTAGCGATATTAATCAACTTATGATTATTGTTTTCGCAAACTAATAATGTATTTCATATAATGTTATCTTATCTAAACAAAATTGTTTCATAATTGGCAAATATAGCAGGCAAAAGAAATAAGTACCTCCTACTAGGTCTACTTTTAACGTCGGTCAAAAATTAGGTCGCTTGACGTAATAACTATAGACACTATATAGATAGCCGCTTGTGCTTGTAAAATTCAAATAGGCTTAACTAAAATAGTTCTATCAAAATCGGTTAAGCTAATGCGAAGACAGCCCCTAGAAAGAAAATATCTGTCTTAAATCTGTCTATTTTAAATATTTGTTAAAGGTATTTAAATATATCTATATGATTAATAAAAACCAATTGTTGTGAAATCAAACAAAACCCTTTTACTTTATTAATTATAAGGCAACAAGAGGTATCGGGATTAATTGCTATAATGATTTTTGTTCTTGTTTTAAATTGATACTACTACTTTAAAATATTACTCTTAAATATTTTAAAATTGTGTATTTATGTTTATTTATTGTTTTATATCATTATAAAAAATGTATTATATTATTTATTCACTTTCATACTTCCAAAAATAGAAAAATATTTATGTTACAATAATAATACTGGAAACATAATATGTTTAGCTTTTAAAATTGAATTTTTGTATAGGTAAATTCATATGAACAATGATAACGTTATGTATAGAAAACTGTCTATAGAAAATAATGATTGAATAGTATTTCAAAAGAATTGGAACAAATGAATACTTTTCTCCATTGCAGATCATTTACGAGCGCGTTCTGATGAACCTCTGGAGTTTGACCCAGAAATTGGAAACCGAATGCTCTGTCAGTATGATTTATGTCACATAGCTTTTTTGAACATTATTTTCTACGAAATGTCGCATTGTTTTTGAATTTGATTACCGTGTACTAGTTTTTTTCCAAAAAAACACATCTTTTTCTATATTTGTAGTACTATTACTACAAATATAGAAAAAGTACTACAAATACTTACTTACTACTATATAAACGTGAGAGTTTTGATGGATGGATATTTGTTACTCAATCACGCCAGAACGGCTGAACGGATCTGGATGAAATTTGGCACATAGATAGATTATAGTCTGGCTAGTTTTTAACCCCGAAAAATGTATGGTTCCCGTAGGATAGATTTATTTTTATTTTTCACTAGCGGCTCACCTTCGTTTCGCTCTGAACGCCGTTATTAGTTAATAGAACCTTATATTTTTAAGTAATAAACAACTGAAGGTTTAAGCCGTTTTTAAGCTTAAATACTTTAGGGCCTAAATTAAAACTCTAATTTAGTTAATACCTTTTACGTCATGAGGTACTTTGTTTAAATTGTGATCCTGAAAATCTAGTCGAAAACTCCACTATATAAAATAAGGATTTATATAAATTATAATACTTTTAGGATGGAATGATTATTATAGTTCATAAAACGAAATAGTTTTTATATGAATTTCAAAATATCAAATTTATTATGAAGACTATACATGTAATAAAATTCTAACTGAGTCGAATCTGTACCTTAAATATTTTTTGGAAAATCTTATTGAAATAAACCTTATTATTGATACAGAGACCGAATCTATAGTTTTTAGAATTTTTGTCTGTCTGTCTGTCTTTCTGTCTGTTACCGCATCACAGAAAAACCACTCGAGGGGTTTTGATGAAATTTGGTATGATGATAGCTTATATGATATCCGGGTCAACATTTTATCGCGGTGGATTATCTCATTCCCACAGGAGTACACGTTATAACACACCCCAAAAAATATTTATATTTAGAATATTTTGAAACTTGGTATTAATGCTCTTTAATACAATTAAATAAATACGTGTTTTAGCGTTTTTTGAAATTCATCCCATAAGGAGATAAAATAAGAGATGAAAATTTGTATGAAACCTAAATTTACAAAGTTTTTTGTTGTAGTTTTAGCGCGAGCGAAGCGGGTTTTGCTAGTTATTAATATAAGTATTGACACATCATATTATAATACTATACTAGTCGTATTGACGAACTCCTGAGGTATTGATTTACGAAACTAACTCTGTATGAGCGATTCGATATTCGCACGTTGCTTGTTCTTAATATTCAAGATTTTGTACTGAGTACAAGCATACATTAAATTATGCACTTACTGTATAACAATTAATTTAGTTAAAAAAAGTTAGCAATAAGTTCTGTCTGATTGTTTGCAAGTGAAATGGTGAAGGCGGAATTGGATAAGGGACTATTACAAATCCTAGAGCAACAAACATTTTATTAACACAAAATTTAAAAAAAACGTTGTCAGCAAATATCAATTTTATTTTTAAACAAAATTAACGCTTTTTCCAGATTTTGTAGAACTAATTCTTGAAGATACGCCTAAGTAAGAGTTATCTGGCGGTATATTTATAAAAATGTAGTCAATTTGTAAAATATTTTTATTATGCTATATTTTATTCTAGCACCAGCAAGGATCTACTAGAACAAAAAATATGCTTATATAGTCATCAATAAATTAATGAATTAATTATTTTAATTTACAACATTGACGGTTTTTTTTTCAGATTTTTATAGAGCACCCCTAAGCTTTTATAAGCACTATTTGCCTGTACTACCTCAAGAATATAGGAAACGCACGGCTAATATATTTAAAAGTATGTATAAAGGACTTAAGTTCTCTAAAAAAAATAATGAATTATTTTATTTTAAATTCATGTAAAATCAAAGTAAAAATCATTTATTGTAATTACTATATAAAATGTTTTTTTTTTCGGTTTTACAATAAAAATACTAATTAAATAAATATTTATATTTATTTATGTAAAATCTGATAGTAGGACGTTTTAAAGCTTTCTATTTATGTCTATAAAAAAATTGACGACACGTTTGGCTCAGTTTATATTGACCCTATTAGGTGTGCCCACCGTCGCGGGTACGAATCCCGTTGAGAGCATTCATTTGTGTGATGAGCACGAATGTTTGTACTCCGCTCATGGGTATTTATTTATCTTTATAATATGTTTGTTTTTAAAGTTATATATGCGTAGTGTATCAACTACCTGGTATCCATAACACAAGCCTCGTAGCTTACCATGGAACTAGATGGTGCTATTTGTTAATGTCCCAACAACATATTTATATTTAAAAATAGTTCACATAATACTTTTTAAGATTTACGCGAATATTTGACATTTTAAATAAAACTATCTTTTCGGATTATTTCGCAGATTTATTTAGATTTTTTGGTTCCCGACGTTTCGAATGCTTTACAGAAACGTCGGGAACTAAAAAAAAATAGCGCGAAATAATCCGAAAAGATAGTTTTATTTAAAATAAAAAAAGTTCCTTTTTAAAATTGTTTGGAATTGAAATTGAATTTTATTTCAAGCACACGATATTTTTCAGATCACATGTTGAATAAGGAGAATGTGCTTACAGCCGAGAAGCGAACATCCAAAGCTGCTTTGTCACTCATGTTGCAGAGCAAGCAAGATATCGATCCTGAGTAAGAAATGTCTTTATTATAAAATTTACTTATAGATCTAGCGCTCGCATCACGTAGTTTATTTAAGTGTAGTTTCTCTTCTTAAATGTAATACTAAATAGCCTTTAACCTTTGTGCACGCGCATCGTAAAAATTTTTGTCCCATAATTTTTTCCAAACTTGCGAAAAGAAATACAACTTAAAAAAATTCTTTATATTATAATTAATAACATGAAATATAACGATATTTAATTGACTATTTTTATTTCCAGAAAAGAGCATTACTGCCTCTACGGCAAATAATGATACAAATATAACAGGTATGTATTAAGCTTGTTGTTGATTGTTTATATGTTACATTTTCCTGTTAACAATATTGAAAAACAAAATTGATTGTATGTTTTATTATGTTACTTTATGCATGGTATTTTGATGTTGCTAGACTAATTGGGCATTATTTTATGTGAATTAGGAGAGTATATGGACTGGAGAGGATTCCTTTTTTTCCCCTTTGTTTACATATAAGTATGGTGTATAGAGGATTGTGATTTTTTTTTAATAAAAATATTTACCCCATACGAGATTCGGAACAGCGACTTAGAGTTAATAGTTGGCAGAGTTAAGAGTCCATGTTCTCGCTTTCTTACAACTAAAAAATTATGAATTCTTTAACTATAATTATTTTTCCATTTAATTATAATAAAGATCAAATTCATCGGTGCTTCAGTTATTGTGTAACTGTCCCAAAAATAATCACTTAACTTCGCCTTATTAGGTGGCTGTGATAGTTTTTTTTTAATACTGAAATACGCAGAACGACATCTATTGGGTCAGTAATTAGTACCTAATATGTAGAATTTATGTTATAGTTCATAAAGTGAAGTTATTTTTTTCAATAAATTTGTTTTTTTAATAAATGGCTTGTTTCAGGAAGCGAGCTTCAGAAAATAACGAAATTAATCGTTTGTATTGCTCTGAATTCATGGAAGTTATAATTTCAGTCTTTTACGTGGAATGTCATGTTTTTGGTAGTAGGTATGTGTAGTAAATAAAATGTTTTAATAAAATATTTTTTTCAATATATAATATTTGACATTATTTATTTTCCCTTTCGTGTATGAAGAACTTTCAGGCTGTGATTTTGCGCATGTTTAAATTAAATAATATTTAGTTTGCCACCACTAAACATATTCGCCTTTCTCTACATGTACATATCGTCCGTAGGGCGAAATATAGATAGCTCAATCTAAAGATCAACCGATCTATTCAAAAACAAAATAAGTCAAATATGTTTTTAACAGTTTTAAGTTTATCAGCCAGGTAGTCTAGAAAAAATCGGAGCTAAGATTGATCTTTACATATCTGCTGGTGGATAGTAATAAAATGTACAATGTATATTATGTATACATGTAATTTTCCCAAAAAAATCAATCATGAATTTATTATTTAATATCTTAATCTATGGGTACAAAGAATTTTAAAATTACAATAAGTAGAGTAAAAAGCACAATATCGAAGTTCGAGAATTCACAGGTTTTATTATTTGAAATATTCATGGAATAACATTGTTTTGCTAGTATTTTAGTTATTTTGATATAAACTGCAGTTCAGCTTATATCGAAATTTATATATCAATATATCAAAAAAATAAGCATTCGTAAAAATGAATTTCTATTTTAAAATAACATAATATCTCAATACTGAAAAAATTGTTGTAAAAAACTTATTTTAAAAATTTGCATCTCAAATACCTTAATTGACAAGTTTCAATGAAACATAATATGATTATGATTTATAATATGTATGTATTTCAAGTTATCTATGTGTACTATATCAACTACCTGGTATCCATAACATAAGCCTCGTAGCTTACCATGGAACTAGATGGTGCTGTGTGTTAATGTCCCAACATATTATTATTATGATGCTTGTATATAATATTTTTGTCAATTTCGTTGAAATTTCCTTTGTACATTAATAAAATAAATATTTATTCATTGAAGGTACTGAAGACATTCTTTTTAAACATAGAGTTCTGAAACCGTTGTGATCTTAAACAGATGTATAGAAAAATTATATGCGGCGGATACTGCAGTTCGTTATTATTGCAGATTCATTGAAGCAAGTTTCACGGTTAAAGGTTCCGGCGGAAATTTCAATTCCACTTAAATCAAACACTGCATTTATTCCATTTCATTTTAAGAAGTGTACTTGAAAGGTTTCATACGTCTTAGTACGGAATGTATACGGGAGCAGTTCTCTTTATACTGTACACTACATAAATGCACTTAATCTAAGAATATCACTTTACATTTTAAGTTTTAATATGAAATATACCCATACGAGGAAATAATTTAGATATTTTTTTAATAATATATATGAAAACGACGACTAAAGACGAACTATAATAATATTCATAATATATGTAGAATTACAATACTTACATTATATTATTGAGTATGACAAACTTTATGTAATACTAGCGGCTCAGCCTCGCTTCGCTCGGGTTCTCCCCGAGAACAACAAAAACAAATCTATCTCTCGGGAACCGTATATTTTCCGGGATAAAAAGTAGCCTATGTGTTATTCCAGACTTAAATAATCTATCTTTGTGCCAAATTTTATTCAGATCCGTTCAGCCGTTCTGGCGTGAAAGAGCAACAAACATCCATACTCACAAACTTTCACATTTATAATATTAGTATAGACCATATTATTTGGTTGTGGGCGCGAATACGGATGCACACTCTCAATTGACCAATCTCTTAGTCCGATGGGACTGCATTCTGACAAAACCAACCGGTAAGGAAACAGATTCAGAACCGAAACAGGTCCAGGACAGAAACAAGCTCATAAAAGTACTTAAGTATTTCTTGGTACAAAAAGAAAATAGTTCTTTTGGCAACATCCTAGTCTCCTTTAGAGCGGTAATTTAACGTAATGTAATATTTCTTTTTGTTTGTACTCGCTAGTCTACAAAACGGTTGAACCGTTTTCTTAAGATTTTTAAAGGCAAATGCAAAAGTTAGAAAAGGTTTCCCTGGGACATAGTAAGTACAGAATATATATATTTTACGTTTTTTTATTTTGATTTTAACGAAATTTTCGGTAGTGAGTAGAAGATTTTGACGCAAGAAACATAGGCTTATTTTATATCGGGAAAAAAGCAAAGTTCCCATGGGACAGGAGAATAATGATTTTTTACACGGATTGTAATCAGGGTCGAAACGAGGCGAGGGTTAAAGCCAGCAGTAAAGTTACTTACAGTCTTTAATTTACATAAAATACAATGGGATAATTCAAAGAAAGATAATAAATTAAATAAAAAGACATTCTTTATATCTAGAAAGATATTGACTACCCAATCTTCATCCAAATGATCTTTTCTCTCAAAGTATTAGAATAACTGCCACCATTTGCCTAAGTGGGCCAATTCTTTGAATCCCTTTTTAACAGATTGCTCAGAGGTCACGTAACATTCTTTAAGCTGAAATTTGGGCATCGGGGAGCAAAATCGCTTTTATGTTCTGTAATGAAGATTGGGAAATCGGAAAAAAGGGTATTTTATTTTTTTTGTGTTGTCTTATTGAATAATGGTGAAATAGTCAAACAGATATGCAGAGATAGACTAAGCGGAAGGTGAAGTAGCCACCAGTACATAATATATTATATATATATAAATAAATAAATAATAAATATTTTGGGATATTAATACAGCACCATCTAGTTCCATGGTAAGCTACGAAGCTTGTGTTATGGATACCAGATAGTTGATACTACATATATAGTATAACTTTCAACATATACATATTATAAATATAAACACCCATGACTGGAGTACAAATATTCATGCTCATCACACAAATGAATGCCCCCAGCCAAACTCGAACTCGCTACCGCTGACACAGCAAGTCAGGTCACTACAAACTGAGTGAAACGTTTTGTTTATATAAATGTGGTATTATTAATCTGTTATTGCTGAGAGATTACATAGACCGGAGGTCTTTAAAGAAACCTTATTCATTTTTAATTTAAAATATCTACTAAAGGAAACTTATTATCAAAGATATTTGTTAGCCAGAAAGGACGCCTATACAAAAGTGAACAAAAATAAACTCCAACATAATTTAAATAATTGTATTGTATTCAGCCCTTTTTTTTAACGTCCCACTGCTGGGCACGGGCCTCCCTTCAAGACGAGGGGAATCAGGCCATAGTCCACCACGCTGGCCAAATGCGGATTGGCGGACTTCACATGTCTTTCGAAAACTTGCTAGGTTCTCTCAGACATGCAGGTTTCCTCACGATGTTTTCCTTCACCGTAAGGCAAGTGGTAATCAAGTTAGAAAATGATTCGCACATGAAAATATCAGAGGTGCGAGACCCGGGATTTGAACCCGCTTCACTCGGTTTCCCAAGCGAGCGCGTTACCACTGGGCTACCACTGCCTAATTTTAATAATTAAATAATTTAAATAATATATTAACTAAATTTCAGGTTCTAATTTAACAATTGTTGATTTATACGAATTAAACTTGTACACAGCTTGTATCTTGTAAGTCATCATAAAGTTTTACAAAATGACGCCTTGCCTATAACAAGTGTTTTATGAAATTAATTAAATATGCGGCTGTCTTATAAGCAAACTTCAAAAGAAAGGCGCAGCTGTGTAAGGGCTGGTCTCTGTTATAATTATTTTACTGCAATAATTAATGGGACCGTAAATTTCACGCTGCCGCGAAGTTTAAAGGCGTCTTAGGTTCTTTATGATATTTACTTCGTCATATATAACTTCAGAATTAACGACAATATGCGCACCGACAGTCTACGTGAAGGTTTCAGCATTGTATCTAATCGTTAAAACACATTGTTCAGTAAGATTTTTGATCAGAATCTATTTTTGTATATTATATAAGTATTAAATATGTAAAAAATATTTAATATGGTACAATATATGATACTTTATCTATACAGATAAATAAAATTGAAGTGTCTGTTTGTAATGTCAAAATAACAGCTTTATACTAAATGCATATGGAATTATATAGGGTACTTATAAGAAAAACATAATTTTAAAAAATTTTGTCTGTCTGTCTGTTTGTTCCGACTAATCTCTGAAACGGCTAGGCCAATTTTTGAAGGGATTTTCACTGGCAGATAGCTGATATTAGGTTAGGAGTAACTTAGGCTGCTTTTATTTTAGAAAAAGAATTAGGGTTTCGCTCAAAAAAATTAAATCGTACCTAGGGACGAATCCGAGAGAAGCGAGGGTAAGTCGCTAGTCAAGAATAAATGATGAAATTTTATGAGGATGAGGTAATCCAAATAGTTCAAATTGTTATCGGGATAAGTGGAAGTAGTTGAAGTAAATAATAACGTTAGGAAACACACTAGACAAAATTAAACAAATTAAGAAGAAAAACCCTGTATATTTACACAAAACGCAATTTTTTATCATGATGACAAACGTTTACACTTTTAGACAAACTAAATATTATATCACGGGAATTACGTGTTAGGACGACTTGACGTAACGTCTATACGGTACGCTATATGGTATGTAGGTACAATATACATATTCCATCCTTCTTTTAATGTTCTGAAATGCATTTACGTATACTACCTGTCTGTATACATACAAGTGGAGACGTGGGACTCACCGTTTAGAAAAGCCAGTACTGCCCACTAAAACCCAATAGAACTGCCCTCGTCTTAATGGGTTGTCGTAGGATCGCTTATGCACTTAACCACAACGTCCTGAACACAGGTCTGTCGAAGTAGATCAAACAACCAAGGGGTTGCTCCTTTTGATCCACTTTGCTGTTAGAGAAGTACCAGGAGCAACCGACATTGCATACCTTGACCATTGCAGACCTTCCAGTGGGTCTTTTCGCTTCATGCCCGGCTGGATTGCCGGACGCTAATCCCCACCACGACAAGATAAACATACATATGTATGTATGTATGTATGTCATTCTACCTTAGCTTCCCCGTATCTTTTCTGTTATACACAACATTGGAGAAGTAAGCTGTGCCCAACCGACACATTTAAAAGCTGTAAAATTAAGAATTGAATTGAAAATGTCATTCCCATACAATTTTCAGTTTTATAAAAACTTTAACAATGCAATATATCTTGTCAAGACCCACAGAGATATTTTTATAACTAATTTTAATCTATCATTAAAGCTATTCAATTACATAAGTGAACATAAAGGTTTTACTAAATAAATTTATTTTCATTAAGGTACGAGTAGTCCTATTGCTGTCAGCTGGCGCTATCAATTGCTATCAAAGTGTATGAATGGCACACGAAATAGAATCTCTGTGTATCTTGTATTGATTGAAGCAATTTCGATAGACTGTTTGGAAAAATGAAGGTGTAGTTTTCGTTTACCTGAACAGGAAACGTTCATATCGCAGTTTTCTTGTTATAGCATGTTAAAAAAGCAAGTTGTATTAAAAAAATCATTCTACATTATATTATGTACCTACCGTTCATATTTGTAGATACAAAAGAATATTTCTTCAATGAAAAGCCAAAATGCTTATTAAAAAGTAATCTGTCTCTCTGACTGCTTTTTTCTTGTTTGTATGTATGGATTACTAAGTTGAATGGCACATTCACTGATGAATTCTAAAAGGGATAGAATTATTAAATAATTAATACGCCACTCGTAAGCATCTTCCACAAACTAAAGAAATTTTCAGACAAACCTTTATCTGGTATCCTGTAAAAATACTTTTTCTTTAAGATAATATCGAAGTATAATACTAGTTGAAAAACAATGCAATGAAAAATAAAACTGGCGATTATTGCCTGCTATGTAGGTATTTGTTTCTTGTACAAAAATTGATAGACAAATTCATATAATTGCTGTAACCTGAATGTTCATCAGCGGCAGTCTGAATGATTAATATTTTTTATTATATATGAATATTTAATAAAATTCAACATGAGTAGGTAAAAGATTCGCGTAGCTAGAGAGCTCTTGGCACGAATTGGCTTGGCTAAAGGCGTTAGCGCGGCACTCGCTTTAATTTTAAATGTAAGTACTCATATCTGCAACCTCTGAGTGAAAAATATATACTGTAACTGAACGTAAAATATAAATAAATTGATATAATAAATTATATTTTGTTGAAAATTTGTATGTTACTGTTAAATTTATGATTAGCAAAATTAGTTTAATTTACTCAGATATGTACTATTAGGAATAATAATGTTGTTGTAATTTTTTTTATAGTGATAACATATGGCATTTTTTTGATAAATAAGTTCAAGTTCATTCTGAATTTGTTAATCTCGCAAACCTCAATGTATACAATAATAATGTTAGATAATAGGTATACCCATCATATTGATATATAAATATTCATAAGAATTTTCGAAGGCTCCTTAAATAAAATGATCCAAAGTAACAAAAGAAGAAAAAGCCAACAACATAATGGAATAGCCCTGATTTTGTATGAAATAGAATTGATTGATAGCGCGCCCTGGAGGGACTTACGTATAAAAGCTATGAATACAAAGGGGCCGCATTGTATATTTTGCATTGTATGAAATGCTGAAAGGTAAAAAAAATTTTTCTAGTAAACAGTGACAAAAATATATATAAACAAATAAATATCTCCAAATGTATAGCAGACATATAATATTTAATACTAGCAGCTCACCCTCGCTTCGCTCGGGTTTGTCTCTAGACAATCAAAAAACAAAACTATCCCACGGGAACCATACAATTTTCCGCGATAAAAAGTAGATTATTTATTATTCTGATGTATGGACTATATTATTGTAAAGTTTCATTAAAAACCAATTAGTAGTTTTTGTGTACTAAGCAGTATAAGTTACTATAGTTTTTTAACTATCCTACGGAACTCTTGTTTTTTTCCCGGATGAAAAGTATTTAAAATGTTGACCACCACCAGAAGGTACCAAGATGCAAAATTTCATTTAAATCGGTCTAACAGTTTTGGGGATTAGCCCGTACAAACGGACAAACAGACAAACAAATAGAGAAACAAAAGATTTGGAAAAAAATATGGGTTTGTTCTATTTCTGTTCTTACGTCCACTCGGTTTTCAGCAATTTGTTTTCTATGTACAGACATTCGACCTCTACAGTTTTATTATATATGTAGATAAAGTAATAAATGGTTCTTAATGTTATAGTAACACTTCAAAGAGAATATTTCAAACTAGTTTAAATTCAATTCGTGAATTAAATGAAACAGAAATTTAAACACTCCATCTAATCCCTGCTGAGCATCAAATCGACCTTTAAAGATACGGTTAAAGGTACATCGACTTCAAAGTAACTATTCGATCCTTACGAGAAGCTCTTCTTCAATATTTAACATTTAACTTGCAACCTATTCCTTGAAAAAAGGTCATTAAAATCGGTTCACTATGTATCTTATGGTACGATTAAGGTGAGGAAGGTCTGGAAAAATTATATTTTGTATTTTGTAGGTAAAACTACAGTTGGTTTTAAAATGTGTGAAAAATGTATCAAGTAACAAAATTAAAATAAAATTAAAACAAGTCACTTTCTTTTAAATATCAGATTTAACTATGTCATAAACAGAACATAGCTAGTCCCCAGACAAAGTAAACGTGACATAATATCTTTTGCGAGAGAAGTATAATGTGCTTTGTACCATACGTCATGTTAGAACAATTAGAAAATCCTACTCGTGAAGTCTTGAATTTGTAATTCACGTTTTATGATATTATAACATATATGATTTTATATGCAGTATCTCGCTACTAGAGAAGTCAAGTCAAGACACAAAAAATATACAACTAACGGCGAAATTATAACTGGTGGCTCATGTACCTTTTTTATTTATAATGTTTTATATAAATAGCGACACCTTTTGGGTATAAACACCCATTACTGGAGTACAAACAATCGTGCTCATCACACAAATGAATGCTCCCAGCGGGGTCCGAGCCCACGACCGCTGGCACAGCAAGTAGGATCTCAATCACTACAAATTGAGCTAAACTGTCGTCTACAGTATCCTGTGTTACACAGTATCCAATGTTAGTTACTTGTGTATCATCTAAATACACAAACAAACTTGCGCAAACACTTTAGCATTTACAATAATAACGTAAATATTTTATATACCATAAACCACCACCATTACTTATATATTGAAAATAGATAATATAGATATTTGCATTATATATTTTTTGTGATATATTGTGTATGTAATTTCTATGTTACACATAAACTCAATCAATCACTCCCGGTCATTCCATTAACAGAAAGGTCATAAACGACGACGACACGGTGAAGATAAAAGGAAGTGACGGTAGCCCACATAAATCAAAGTTTCACGATGCCGACTAACGGCCCATTATAAAGGATTTAATAATGTTTTATAACATATCATATTATATAGAGTTTTTTAATATATTTTTCTTTTAATTTTTCCTTAGATTTACGCGAATTTGACATTCTAAATAAAACATTTTTTTCAGATTTTTTCGCGGATTTATTTTGATATGTGGTTCTAGATGTTTCGAATGCTTTACAGTTTACAGTAATCATGGTCACGGGAGAGACTAAAGTCTGTCTGACTGAGAGTTAAATAAAAATATTTTTCTTTGTTTTAATTCATTGATACTTCAATTGAAATCTTCAGGAAATAAATTCCAAACTTAAAGCTTTTTAATATATTGTAAAAGATAAAATCCTTTGGATAAAAATCGAACTCTATGTTTTATGCATTGTAGTTATAAGACGGAAATTACATTGTAAATTCAAGAAGGCAATTTGTATGTTAATGCGTATAGCATTCACAAAGCACTGCCCATCCGACCACTATGAATAAATGTACAAGTGTTTCTACTATGAGGTGCAACAGTGATTATGTTATTTTGTTATTTTATTATATATTTATTTTTATTTTTAATATATTTGGGAAACATACAGTGCAGTATTACTTAGAACATATACATATATATATACAGAGATTTTAAAGACTTAATTCATATTCGTACATTGAAAATTCTTAAATATTTTTTGAATTTTAGATTTTTCACATGAGCCAGTTATTAATATAAATTGTTGATTTGAATTTAATAAAATTTAAATTTTCTAAACATATATATATATATATATATATATAAATATAAATCACTAAAATGTATGTACGCGCATAACATTCGATCGACTGCACTTTTTCGTTGTGTTTGTTATTGTCAGGATAAGTATTGTATTTTACCGGTGGTAGGACTCTGTCAAGCCTGAGGAGTCCGACTGGATGGGTACCACCCCCTTATCTATTTCTGCCGCCAAGCAACAATGATTGCATTGTTGTGTTCCGTTATGAAGGATAAGGTAGCCAGCGCAATTACAGGCAAAAGGCATATCATCTTAGTCCTCACAGTGACAACGCACCTGTGATTCTGCATTTTTGTTACTTAAAACCTAAGTGCATGAACCGTAGGTGTTATGGGCGACAGGTACTGCTTTCCATCAGGTGGTTTGTCTGCTCGTTTGTCACTGAATCTCATAAAAAAAAAGAAAAAAAAATTGAAGAAAATGAAAAGATTTTTTTTACTATTTTTTTTAATCTCATGATATGAAAAGTAAGTGAGTGAAATAGTTTTTATCGCAGAAATTATCCCTTAAGGGGGTGAGAATGGGGATGAAAGCTTATATGGGGAAACATGCTAGTAACTAAATACGTAGTACTTGTACTTAACTAAAAATGCATATATTATTTAACTTTTCACTCGTAGTAGGGTAACGTCAAACTGTTGCTAAATGCAACAGTTTATATGTATACAAATTATAAATTATTCTGTTGGTAGTAACTTAGTGAAATGTTAGTGTAACTTTCATAGGGAAACTTCAACAAAGCTCATCCAGAATTAGCAGCACCTGTATATTTGTTTGCAGTTGCAGTATAATAACAGTTATATTTCTACTATGTTTGAAATATGGGTTCTATGTATTTAGATAAATTTATGTGTTGATTTTCTCCAAGTAATTGTTTATTGGATTCTTTGCTAAAAAGTGTGTGAAAGTGAATAAAACAAAACATTAAATTTTACTCTGCTGTTTTAAAAAATATTTTAATTAAATTAATTATTTTAAAACTGCGTACTTGTTAACTATGGTAAACAATTAAATTAAAAATTAAAAAAACCCCTACGCAAAAAATATCTATAATTTAAGGAACAACCCTTAAAAAGTAAATAATTTTGGAAAAGAGCTGATACTCTTACACTGCTAGACCAATATTAACCAAACATAGCTAAGAAAAACCGCAAGGAAACTGGCTTTCAAATGAAAAAAACCGCATCGAAATCGGTCAATCCGTTTGAGAGCTACGATGCCACAAACAGACACACACTTATAACACCCCTCTTTTGCGTAGGGGGTTAAAAAAAGGATTATAGCAATATTTTCGGTTATGATCATGACTTATAATTTGTTAATTTCTAAGAACAATATTTAGAAATGTTATTTGCAATATAAGCTCTCTTTAACAATATAAGTTTACACACCTAAATAAAGTTTTTATGGTTGCATTCCTATAGAGTTAACCGATAATCAGATTCAGATTCGCAGATTCGAGATATAAAGCTACTAATGTTATTGCGTTCCCATCTCATATTTAAAATGTCATTGTTTTTATTTGTAAATGTACATAAAGACTTATTGCAATTCACATCATAAAACAACATAGAAAGCCTACTTAAAGTTATAAATAAAAGACAAGTTTTTACGCGACATTGGCGAAGTAAATTGCGCCCAAAGGGCACACTTAGAAGCCACGAAACTAAAGAATTGAATTTAAATGTAAGTCACGTGTTGAATAATTTCTGAGCATGATGAGTAAAGTATCTAACAATAAAATTATTATGAGGGTGCAAAATAAATTGTTATTGCTTATCTCTACTATACATAATATTATAAAGAGTAAGGATTTGATTGTTTGTTTGTTTGTTTGTTTGCACCGAATAGGCTCCGAAACTACTGAACCGATTAAGATAAAATTTGGTAAAAAGATAGTTTGAGACCCTGGGAAAGATATAGGATAGGTTTTATCCTGGAAATCATTCCTTAAGGGAGTGTAAATGGGGATGAAAGTTTGTATGGGAAATCAACCTAGGGATGAACCCGAGCGAAGCGAAGGTGAGTCGCTATTTAGAATAAATTTTATCATTCACTAAATGCATTTATTACTGTGTATTGTGTAATACTTTCTTAGATTTACGCGAATATTTGACATTTTAAATAAAACTATCTTTTAGGATTTTTTCGCGGATTTATTTTGATTTTTGGTTCCCAACGTTTCGAATGCATTTACAGCAATCATGGTCACGGGATAGACTGAGAGTCTTATTTAAATATAAATTGGTATTAATTATCTTGAAAAATCATCAAAATCATTCTGATTAAATAAACTATAGAACTTAAAATATATTTGTGCATTTTCTAAGTATATTATTTACTTCATAATAGTTTAAATGATTTATAATTTAAAATAGCAGCAAAATTGTTGAAAGCTCGTAAAAGTTCCATAATAATAATACTTTTAAATAAGCACTGAAATTGACTAAATCTTAAAAAAATTTTACAATTCATCTCTTGGATCAATTTTTTCAAAGATTGCATTGACATTCAAATGACATACACACGCAAAATTGGTATGATTTAAAAGTTTATTTAAGTTTAAAGCTGTTTTTATAGATTTCACTCTTCTTCTTAATTCTTTTAACACAAGTGAAGTTTGTTAAAAAGCAATTTGAATAAGCTTTACACACAAGATCCCAGTATATGTAGACTGCGAAAGCTCTTTATATAAAGCAAATAGCAAACTAAGTATATAGAGCGGGTATGTTTATGTGAAGTGGGAGTCTAAGATGTCTGTTGGAACTAACACGGTTGTTATACGGTAGGTAACTCAAGTAATCTTGAATATCTTTAGAGATAAAACTGCACGTATAAATAGAATTGGACATACCTTATCTATTTAATTCTATTTAATAATAGAAAAAGAGGTTTTGGTCTTCTTTATGCACGCAGGCTTTAAGATATTTCACGATGTAAGTCATTTTCATTCCGGATTTCATACAAAATCTGATGCTATTAATATGGCGCGTCAAATGTGTAGGATAAATTTTAAAGGAAATGTCAAAAGTAATAAGAGTAAGATAGAGAAATAAATAAAGAATGGTTATATTTTCCATCATTAACTACTTTAGTCGTGAAAAATTTTAAATTTTTAAACTTAGCACACTTCACTCCGTCTATGGCAGCTAAATTCATATCATACTTTTTCGTACGCTAGCGCCATTCTGGTAGATACAAAAACCTCTATTTTCAGCACACAGCTGGACTTTTTCCTTTCCTTACCTCTACCCCCATAGCTATTAGGAATTAAACAAAAATGTTTAATTGTAAATATGAATAAACAAATATTTGCCTTTATATTAAAAGTTTGAACACGGTTCTATTTATATTATTTTAATTTGAAAATTCTATTCAATTGTGTAATTAGACAATTTCAACGGTCTTTTATGAATAGAACTCTGATATTGAATACTACAAAAATGCTTGGATTGTAGTACTTGGCACCTCGCCCTCTTGCCTCGTTAGCGAAATAACAGGAAAATATTTACTTTAAAGCCTGAAATCCCGAGAGTAGCACGCTACTTTTTACTCAAGCATTGTAAATGATATTCGCCTTGTAATAAATTTTAGGTTTTCTTAGGGCGCATTATAAATGTATTCAGCCCTTTTTTGACGTCCCACTACTGGGCACGGGCCTCCCTTCAATACGAGGGGAATCAGGTCATAGTCCACCACGCTGGCCACGCGACGTGTGGATTCGCGGACTTCAAATGTCTTTCGAAAACTTGCTAGGTTTTCTCAGACATGCAGGTTTCCTCACGATGTTTTCCTTCACCGTGAGGCAAGTGATAATCATGTTAGAAACGATTCGCACATGAAAATATCAGAGGTGCGAGACCCGGGATTTGAATCCGCTTTACTTGGTTTCCCAAGCGAGCGCGTTACCACTGGCTTACCACTGCCCGCATAATAAATATAATATTTAAAATAAATAATTAAATATTTAAATTAAATAGATTAAATAAAGTAGCATTAAAATATTATTTTGTCGTTCCAGTTGTTACATACTTATTTTATTTATTTAGGTACAGAAACAGAAAACAAATAAAAAAATTAAAACTACGATTTAAAAGCCAAATTATTATTTTAAATTTGTTGGCAATTTATAATCTGTACACACATTCAAATAAATGCATATAATTATTTAAACAAACTTAACCAAAAAGTAAATATTACAATGCTATTTTAAATATTATATTTTTGTTTATCAACACAGGTAAATCTCGCGACAAGCTTTTATCTATATTAATATTATAAAGAGGTAAAGTTGATAGTTTTTAAGGTTGTAGGGGGTAATCTATAGATCTACTGAACGGATTTAGATGAAATTTGGTAAGAAGATAGTTTGAGACCCTGGAAAGTATCCTATGATACTTTTTATCTCGGAAATCATCCTTAAGGGGGTGAAAATGGGGATGAATGTTTGTATTGGGAAGCAAGATAGGGACGAACCCGAGCGAAGCGAGGGTGATTCGCTAGTATCATATAAATCGTATAATGTAATAAATTGTTAGGTTTGATTTAATTTAAAGTTCATTTTCTTCTTTTTAGATCATTTAACCTATTAGATAGATATTCATATCTTAATTTCATTCGGCTGTCACTGACTTCGAATATATATGATAAGGTATCTATAGTACACGAAGGATGGCAGACAGTTGATTCTTATTAAAGCCCTATTGGGGATATATCTAGTACCAGTGTAGGCTATAGTAGCATTGACCCATTCCATTCACATACAGTTTATCGGAGATAGTGCAGCTACGGTCAATAAAGCCTTAGAATTAAGGCATCCAATACGCTTTGGGTTTTACATAAATTAGCATTAGAGTTAAATTGCGGTGAAAATCAAATACATTTAATGTTTATATTATATATCTGCTTTAGTAGAGAAATATCTTATTCTTTTTTAAATAAAGTTTGATGTACTTACTACTTACAGGCTTGTAGAGGTACTTTTTCTTTTGAGTTAAACATATGGAAAATTGACTCCGCACTTTGCATTTTACTTTTTGTATGTTGTGAGCTAACCTTTTTTATCTAAGAGACTGAGTCAATCCTCTAAATGATATAACAGAAATATTCACCCTAAGCTGAAATTGAACCCACGATTTCGGCTAAAGTTGATATACCCCATAAACATAATAGTAGTAACATAGATAACTTAGTAAAATTTTGTTGATATTAGTTCTTGTTTTCTATATTTTCTTGAAATATTTTATTCACATTTACCTGAAAAATTCAAAAGCTCCTTAAAATCTATTTTATTGATACGAACTAAATTCATTAAAGGTTATACAAGTTTTTATGTTAACATAATCTCAGCTGAGGACGACAGTTTTTACTTACATAAAGCAAATATGTACGAGACAGCCTAAATTTAATTTATGTTTTCTGAACGTAATTGAATATTTGATGAAATGTGTATCTTCTAAGCATTCAATATAGTCTAGTCTTTTGAGTCTTAAGGTATCTTTCATTAGTATTTCATAAATTTTACTTACTATTATTTCAAAGAAAATATACTATGACCTCTTTTAAGTAAGTATACCTTTAAAAGACTTTTTTCTTATATATTTTTTATTTACATTTGCGTTTGATTCCAAAGTATATTTTACATTGGAATGGCTGTTAATTATTTGTTCAGAATTTAGTTTTATTACATATAATACAAAGAAGGGAATATTATACTAATTATTTTGGATAATTTTTTTGTCAATATTATACATATATCTAAGTAGTGACTCACCCTCGCTTTGCTCGGCTTCGTCCCTAGATATGTTTTACCGGTAAGTATAGATTTCTCAGAGCTGAGATATTTTCCCATACTAAAAAGTGATCCAGATAACCAGCTATCATCATACTAAATTTCATCAGAATTTGTCCAGTGGTTTCCTCGTGATGCCAGACAGACAGGCAGACAAAAATTCTAAAAACTATACATTCCGCCTCTATATCAATAATAATGACTATTTCAATAAGATTTTCCAAAATATATTTAATACACAGATTCGACTCAGAATTTTATTATATTTATAGATATATAATATTATATTTATAGAATAATAAGTAAGTTTGTTAGGACATTAACACACAACACCCTCTAGTTCCATGGTAAGCTACAAGGTTTCTGTTATAGATATCAGATAGTTGATACACATGACTGGAGAACAAACATTTGTGCTCATGACACAAATGATTGCTCCCGACTCGAACCCGCGACCGCGTGTACAGCAAGCAGGCGGTACAACAAACAGAGCCAAACGTGTCGTCATATATAAATATATTATATATAAAGCAGTGGTGGCACAGTGGTAACGTGTTTTCTAGGGAAACCAAGTGATATTTTCATGTGTGAATAATTTTTAACACGATTATTATTATTTGTCTTGCGGGAAAAGAAAACATCATGTGGAAACCTGCATGTCTGAGAGAACCTAGCAAAGTTTACGAATGACATATGAAATCTTTGAAATTGAAATTGGCTGGCGTGGCGGACTATGGCCTCCCTCTCGTCTTCAAGGGATACCCGTGTCCAGCAGTGGGACGTTAATAAGGGCGGAATACAGTATCATATATAGAAAAAAAAATGGAAAATCTAATAAAAATGAAAACATTAAAGCACAATAAATTATAAATTGTATCGCAATATTAAAATATTCGTGTGGCTTTTGGATGTCTAAATTATATTCCTTAAGTTTTCTGTAAATTATGAATGTTGTACAGCTTGGCATCACAGTTATCAATTCTTAGTACAAAGCGCAACATTCAGCTCGTCAGAAACTACAACTATGGTAGTTCGCAACTACTTACCAAATTGTTGGTGGTTAGAATACTGAAATACCAGTTCGAATTGGATACAAATTTATTAAGTGAGTTAAGTACGAAATTATAAAGTAAGTAATCTCAGTGGTATAAGTCATAGGGTTGCGGGTTCGATGCTTACTTATACAAAGGTGATGAGGCGGTATGCAACCACTCATTACACAACAACGCCAGTAGGTAGGTTTTAACAAGATTTAAAGAAAAGTACAAATAAATGTATAAATGAATTTCACAAAAGTGAAAGATCTATATAAAAGCTGAGTCAATCTTAAAGGCAGTCGATTCATTTCATCTGTAACAAGGAAACAGAACTAATCGCTCGCAGGAAGCGTTTCTTAGTTTAACGCCTGAACTGCACTGGGATTAAGATGAAATAACTGAAATTGAAATGCTATCGTTCCTTTAGTAATTTAATTTATCTGAAGTGCGAACATCTTGTTTAAATGTATTACTTCTATTTTATTGACCGACTTCAAATAGAAAGAAGAACTCGCTATAATTTCTGTTTTATTTAGGTCTGTTATATATTGTCAGTTATGAACCGACTCAATAGATTTCTAGGGAAGAAGCGTTGTGGAGTCAGCGTGTTTTCTTTTGTTTAAAAGTAGTTATCATTTTGATAAGACATCTTCTATAGGACTACTAAAAAAAGCAACTTTGAACTTATTGGGTGAAACAGATTTTTTCATGAAGCAACGTTTTTCATTACTTAGTATTTAAACGTACACGTATATAGTGTATGTAATTTTTCTGTATTTAAATGCTTAAATATGACAATTCACATCAATAAAAGACTAAAAGCTGCAATTTCAAAATGATGGAAAATAAATTGTGTAAGCAACTATATCTAAATGTCATAGCAATAAACAACAGCTATTAAACTGTTTACTGGCATAAAGTAAAGCTGAAATACCGCAGTAATAATTGCACAGTGAGATTCATAATATACTAAGACCACTCATCCTTTTCAAAATTTTAAACTGATGTACCAATTCGTATATAAGATATAAAAATGTATAATACTTCTATTTTTATTAAAACTTGCACTTATTGTTAGATTTTGCATTTTGAAAATGGAAATGTTAAGGATGGTAGTAGTATCTACCTATATGATATGTCAATACTAGCGACTCACCCTCGCTTCGCTCGGGTTCGTCCCTAGGGACGTTTTAAGGGTTAGTATGAAATACAAATCTTTGAATTTCTTGGCTTTTCTACAACGTAGTATGACTTTTATAAATAAATAAATATGCTTTATTTATACATTCCCTTTCTTTTATTTGCTTCCCCATATAAACTTTCATCCCTATTTTCACTTTCTGAAGGGCTGATTTCCGGAATAAAAACTATCCTATGTCTTTCTATAGTCTCAAACTATCTTTTTACTAAATTTCATCGAAATCGGTTCAGTAGTTTCGGAGCTTATTATAGTACAAACAAAAAAACTTTTATAATATGTAACTATTTATAATATGTATCAGTATAGATAACTGTATCAAATCACAAACCTACCAAACTTGGGTAAAAACTCTAGTTGCTTGCTGTTTATATATTTACAGTGTTGGAATATGTTACAGCAAGTTATAACATAATATTATTTGCTGAGTAAATCGAGTTTGTTTTGATTAATTTTGTTCACTTTACTTACTACTATAAATATTTAATATATATATCTAATCTAATATATTTAAACAAGCAATTCTTGTATATTTATTTATACCGACGATCTCGGAAACGGTTCTAGCCATTTAGCTGAAATTTGGTATGTGGGGGTTTACGGGGGCGAAAAATCGATCTAAATTAGTCTTATGTCTGGGAAAATGCGTATTTTCGGGTTTTCATGCGGTTTTCTTTCGCATTATTCCACGCTTGATATGGTCGCTAATTTCTTACGCTCGTGTATAAGCATTGTGGTTGTGCAGCATCGTGGATACAAAGTTTTTACTTTTATTTTTTTTTGTATTTATTCAAGTTTTAATTTTTTTTGTCTTTAAGTCAAATTAAAAAGAAAATTGTACTTTTGGCCAAAAACTCCGAGTGAGGCTCGGTCGCCCAGGTTAGGTAGGTAATGTTTATGCTCAAATAATAATTGTATTTTGGAAGGTATAATTAAGTCCCGGTTTTTCAATGAAGTCAAGTGGTGAAACAAATCAGATAATTGGTTTTCTTACTCCATCCAGTCCAGTTTTCTTAGTTCATCATCCAGTTATTCACTATACAAGCCTAAACCATCGCCCTTTAAAGGCACATTATGAATATCACGTGCTTATCGCAAAGTATACAATTAACTTAGGATATTTCATTTCAATTTAAGTGAATAGAAATATTTAAGGACATAAAATTAAATACATATATAATTCAAACTTATTTTTTATTATAAACTATACATTTTGAACAACAGACCTTTTTAATTATTTATTTTTCAATTCCAAAGCTTAATCCTTAAATATTTAATTTTAAAGATTTATATTCATCAGTAGTGATTCCAGCTTAACAGTAATCTATGTGTGTTCAGCCCTTTTTAACGTCCCACTGCTGGGCACGGGCCTCCCTTCAATACGAGGGGGATCAGGCCATAGTCCACCACGCTGGCCAAGTGCGGGTTGGCGGACTTCACATGTCTTTCGAAAAGTAGCTAAGTTTTCTCAGACATGCAGGTTTCCTCACGATGTTTTCCTTCACCGTAAAGCAAGTGGTAATTAGGTTAGAAATGATTCGCACATGAAAAAAATATCAGAGGTGCGAGACCCGGGATTTGAACCCGCGTCACTCGGTTTCCCAAGCGAGCGCGTTACCACTGGGCTACCACTACAGTAATCCATATCCATAGTTAATATTATATACGTGTTTTAGCATTTTTCGAAATTTATCCCATATGGGGGTAAAATAAGGAATGAAAATTTGTATGAAATCTACTATTTTAGAGTTTTTATGTAGTTTTAGCTCGAGCGAAACTGCGGGTTCACAAAAATTTACAATCAGTACAAACAGTTTACAATCTCGCTAGATAGATTGTAATCTAGCGGTGTTTACAATTTTACGGCTACATATATAAATTATTTAAAATAGTTACATTATTCTTTTCTTTCTCAAAAGTAATCGCTAGAAGTTATGTATAGTGTAATAAATAAAATAATGCCTTTAAACTAGATCGCACAAAGTAACAAAGAATAGCGTTCAAATCTATATACTGCACGTAACCGTACAGATAGTTTTAAGCGATCACGATTAAATACCTCGGGGGAGGTTTGCTTTGATTTTACTTCCTGGTACGCGTTGTCGGTAGACTGTAATTACGTTGAGAAACAAAAGGCTTTTCTCATTCCACTGCGTAATATATTCTTATATGAATATAGTATTGTAAAGTGATCTTTAATCTTTACTTGTTTTAACGATAATATATTTATAATATGTATGTATTTAAAGTTATATATGTATAGTGTATTAACTATCTGAACACAAGCCTCGTAACTTACCATGGAACTAGATGGTGCTGTTTATTAATGCCCTAACATATTTATTTTATTTTACGATATATTTCTTATTGTAACTTGTGAAAGTTTCGTGTGTATTTGTGACTCTCTCATTGGTTTAGGTGTTAGCATGTACGGCTGTAGGTATGAAGGTTCGAGTCCTAGGAGTCGAAGGTAATTATTGTTTTTTTTTAAAAAAATTACACAGCTTGAATTTGGGAATCTGGTGGTGTTCAATTTTTAAAATATATCATAACAATTTATAAATAGACATGCAATTTTATTATAGACAACTCTACGTCTTCATGAGATTTTTAGTAAAGTTTAATTGTTTATGTTTTTAAATACATTTTAATTATTTTCTTTTGGTTGGAATTTTTTTACGGAAGCTCAACACTATCGATCAAAACTTTTCACCTGAAACAAAAGAAGATAAAAGATTCCTAACCAATAAGTGTTTGCAATAAGTAGAACAACTGCCATCAGTCCTCGATTTGCGACGAAGCGCCACTTTTATTCACTGCTTTGTCTTACATTCAAACTTTTTTCCGGTGACTTTTGTCTACCAAATACGACTGTTTATGGCCTTGGTATTTCTAATAAATGATGAGATTTCATAAGGAAATTTTATATTATTTTGCGTATACATATATTATATGTAATAAATGTAAATCAACACTATTGTTAAATTCCGTTAGTATTTTAAGTACTTTCTTTTAAACCAGAAAAAACGCAAGACTTATTGAAACACCAATTATTTCGTAGCATGAACTATTAAATTTACGTAGTTTTAACATGTTGCCGAATTTGTTATATTAAAAGAAAATAAAAAGTTAACAACTTTAGAAGAATATAATTCGGAATCTATTGGCTTGAACCAAAAAAGTTACTTAGATAATATAACTATTCTAACTTTAAAGACCTAACGAGATAAATCCACAAGTTTACGTGGATTTAATTTTATCCACCTCTCAGTTAAATGTAGGGAGTGCCACCTCTATGTTTTTTTTTATAATTTGATTGCAGATTTATCTAGAGGTTAGAACGAAACACCCACTTACCAAACTTCATATACATAGCTTTAATAGCTTCCGGTCTATACAATACAAATTATGTGGGTATTTGCCTTTTGAATATGGAATTATAATAAATATTTTAGTTTTAAAAACACGTTTTTAACGAATTTAATATATGGATTCGTCAAAACGAATTATGTGAGCCCAAACTTCACTGGTATATTAGTGGCCACTGAAGAGTTTTTCTATCCACCATCAGATCGGCTTCAAGATACCAAATTATTTTATTGTTATCCAAGCTACATATCGATACCTCAGTTCCAAAGAGTAAATAAATAAATTATATGACTAGTGATACTTCTACCAATATAGTTTTTACATATTCTTAAATTAATTTGAAATGTAATATTATTATGAACAGTGTAAGCCCATACAAATACAACGGAAAAAGAATAAAATAATGCTTACGTCATTCAGAAGTTTTTCTACTTTTTATTTAGTTGTTACACTTTGGAACTAAGGTATCGATATGTATCCAAAGTTTTATTTCGATACGATAATTAGAAGTAGGTTAAAATTTACTTCCAACATACAATTACATTGCTAGTTACAAGTGAGTTAATAATAGTATTATATCTGTGCTAATAATAAAAGCGTCTTATAAAGTGAAGAATCCACATATATTAGATATATTCACATAGGTATATTAAATTCTTACTGAGTCGAATCTGTACATTAAATATTTTTTGGAAAATGTTATTAAATTGTCATTATTATCGATATAAAGGCCGAATCTATAGTTTTTAGGATTTTTATCTGTCTGTGTGCCTGTCAGGGAACGCATCACGAGAAAACCATTGGACAGATTTTGATGAAATTTGATATGATGATAGCTGGTTATCCGAGTCAACATTTAGGGTACTTTTTACTGCGGCAAAATATCTCATATCTGATAAAGCTATACTAAACGGTAAAACGTTACTATAGGGACGAAGCCGAGCGGAGCGAGGGTTATTCGATAGTATATTAATAAAACCCTAAAATAACTGCGTGGGTTGAGCTTTATAATTTTCTTAAAAAAAGCTTAGTTTATTTTATTGGAAGAGTATTAAAGTGTTATTATCAAATCAAAATATAGGTATCTAACGATATGCTATTGTCATAAAAAAATAAATATATTGTTTAATTTTTATATCAATATTTAGATTAGAAAAAATACAAGCAAGATTGTAAGTTAATAATTTTAGGTACTTTGCTAATCTTAGCATAACTATCTAGTTAAACTAAGTACCTTTATGAAGACGGTATACTAGTATACTTAGATGCCTTAGAAAATTACGAATTGTTAGTACAAAAACAATAGTTATCGTAGTATTTCAAAAGTTATGGTAAATCTTTTAAAATCTATAAAATTCATTCAATCTTTACATCTCTGAAGCAGTATAATTCTTATCTCCCCCATTTGAGATCGTTTATACAGAATCGGGAAAATTTATTGAAAATATCAGGGACATAGAACTCTTTGTAAACCGTTAAGGATAACTACCCTAAGAGTACTTTAGAAGACCAAGATTTATTTGACTTTTTATCTTTGGTTTGGAAATTTAGAACGCGTTAAAGTTGTTCAAAAAACAATTAAAATACACAGATTAAATATCTCTATTATTCAAGTCGCCTTACATTTAAAACCTTGTATAAATTTTGATATGTAAATTAATGATAATGCGAATCACAGTAGAAAATTTACGTTACGATGGTCGTATGTGATTCATATATTAAAGCGGCCACATTAATTTGACTAAACAATACAAAACGGCGTTTTCGTAAGGAAACAGCGCAGAGGGCCTTACTCAATGAAATATATTCGAATGATTTATGACGTACATTCGTATTATAAATACCTGAATACCTTCTGAAGATTTTCTAAAATTAATTGTGTATAATGTATTAATATTATATTTAATATCTTGTTCTTGTACTAGCGATAAGTCGCTCGCTTCGCTCGGGTGCGCCTCTGGTTGTCTTTAGTATTAACTGGTATAGTATTACATGATCTATGGTATTAATAATATTAAAACTAGTGACTTATCCTCATTTTCCTAGGTATCTTACTGTAGTCAATGTATTACTGCAGGTCATACTTTATCTGTATACTATATATTCAGCCCTTTTTAACGTCCCACTGCTGGGCACGGGCCTCCCTTCAAGGCGAGGGGAATCAGGCCATAGTCCACCACGCTGGCCAAGTGCGGATTGGTAGACTTCACATGTCTTTCGAAAACTTGCTATGTTCTCTCAGACATGCAGGTTTCCTCACGATGTTTTCCTTCACCGTAAGGCAAGTGGTAATCAAGTTAGAAAATGATTCGCACATGAAAATGTCAGAGGTGCGAGACCCGGGATTTGAACCCGCTTCACTCGGTTTCCCAAGCGAGCGCGTTACCACTGGGCTACCACTGCCCTTCTGTATACTATATTTCATCCCAATTCATTCAGCCATTTTAGCGTAGAGGAGAAACAAACATACACACATATAAACTTTTATAGTTACAATAATAGGCGTAGGGTGATATGGTTTTATTATTAAGCCTCTATTTTGCTAATGCTTGATTTCTGTATAGTGTAAGAAATGGTAAAACCTATGAAGGTTTTTGTTCAAGAAAAATGCATAATGTTGTTAAAAATGACAATTATGTTTTTAATGGCAATCGAAATAAAAGCAAGAAAAATTCGAAGTTGTGTATATTGGTGATAAGAGCAAGAAGTTGGAAGTTTCATAGCCTCGCGCAATTCGAGTTCCTGTATTGGCGACAAAATTGTTTAACTCAACGCTAACTCTTATTGATTAAAATTGAAGTAGATATTTTTGGTAATATAGTATTTTATTACATTGATTTTATTTTACAGTAATATTTTATAACCGTGTTAAAGTAATTACCATATACAAGCATACAGGTTTCGGTTGTTCTATCGAAGTGCACCTCAGCCCCCAAGGGACCAGGCTCTGATGGTCCGCTATCGGAGAAGTATCAGGAGAAGCCCATCTCCTCTCAGTAATTCTTTCTGGCCCGGCTCTTTTTCAAGCCCAGCTGGATTGCTGGACCTCATGACAAGGAAAACACACATTTTTGGGGCAAATGCCTTAAGCAATTTTAGGTGGTCTTCTTAAAGTCGGTACCAGCCGATGCAAAGGAAAGTAAATCTATTTCGATATGTATAAATATATCATAAAATAATATTTTACTATGATTATAGGTTATATATACTCATATTTATGTGTTAGATATTCATATCTTAAAGCATTGTAAATTTTAAGAGAAAAATTTTTGGTCCAATTCGGGACCTTAACAGGATACAATTTAAGGTTGCGAAATCGGTCAAGCAGTTTCCGAGAAATCGGTGAACAACAACACGGTCAACAACATTAAGGCTCCTTCTTTTTTTGAAATGGGATTAAAAGGGTCATCTCTTAATATGCACTACAAATCTATTATTCAATTATTGATTTTTCAATAAAGACTAAAATCACGTTTTAAATATATAAATATAAATAAAATAAAATTTATTTCGTTTCGACTTACTAAGACATTTTTTTAAAACCATAATATATGTATGTATCTTTATGGGACCTATTTTTTATCTTTTTTATAATTTATAAAACTTTAATAACAAGTCAATATATGTAATGCCATTTATTGACATTTTTTACACTAATTGTTTAGTCCTGATGAGACTCCACGATAGTAAAAAAAATAGTAAAATAATTATTTTTATTAAATTAATTTTAATAATTATTATTATAATAATTAATTAAAATAATTTTTTACCATTTCAGTAGAAATTGGCAATAAAAACCTTGAATATAGATAAATATAGAAATATTTTGTTTGTTATGTTTGAGTTTGGAACAATTCTCTAGAAGCAGTCCCTGGAGAACCTTTCATGTTGCGCAAACAAAATTATTAATAGTTTGAAGTACAACAGCCCAGTCGCCTCGGCTGGGACTAAAATAAGGGGTCTTAAGTTTCCATTTTTAATTAATACTACCTTATTATGAAGTTGATACGGAAACGAGTCGTCCTTTGTTTTAATCTAGACACAAATAAAATTTGTCTGTTTTAGTTATATTGTAGCGTGTTTGCCGTTAAACTGTTTGTACTGTTTAAGTCTTGTGTAGTTTAAATTTATAAAGACACTAGCGACTTACCCTCGCTCCGCTCGGGTTCGTCTCTAGTTACGTTCAAACGCTTAGTACAGATTTCTCAGAGATGAGATATTTTCCTACAACAAAAAGTATCCTATATGTTGATCCGGAGTACCAGCTATCATCATACCAAATTTCATCAAAATCTATCTAGTGGTTTTCTTGTGATGCGGTCACAGACAGACAGACAAAAATTCTAAAAATTATAGATTCGGCCTCTGTACCGATAATAATGACTATTTCAATAAGATTTTCCAAAAAATAATGTACAGATTCGATTCAGAATTCTATTATATGTATAGACTTACATACATACATCGCTAACGTTTGCCCATGATTCAACCGCGTAGTTTATTTAATGTATGTATATGCTCTGCTCTTAAGGACATTAGGGTAAGAAAGGCCCTTGATCTTTTACAATAAATAGATTGATGTAAAAGGGTGTTTCAAAATCTTACTAGTAGTTCCAGAAACCAGCCATTTCAAGCTAAAAAAAAATATTTTTGTATCTATTATATATGCAGGTTAGGTTTGTTAAATTATTTATCCACATAACCTTTAAATTAATTTTTGGCGCTTCGGAGCCTTAACTTTAGAGGTTGAATAATGAATAAAGCATTATATTATTAATAAATAGACATAGACAATAAAAATAATATTCTAGTGAGTATAACAAGTTATAAATTTATAACATCATGGATGCGAACACTTTGTTTTGAACTTTGCATATATAGATTTTGCAAGTTTTCTTATACTGTTTATTTAAGTACAAAATATAAATATTAAATTACAAAGAAAATGTAACAAAATACGTCATATTATGTCTCAACTCCTAGTATTATCACAAAGGAGAATTTGCAATGCTTTTGAAATATCAAAATTATTCAACAGTATATGTACTGGAACGAGGGTAGCCTTTTGTCCTTCTACTTAACTCAGAGCGTGCAGTCTGAAACTGAGGCAAAGACAGCATTCGTGCAACCGAAATGGCAAAATAAATAATTAATATAACAAAAGATTGAAATTATTAAAACAAAACTGAGCTTATTATGTAAAAGAGAATGATATTTAAAATAATCACGAGTTGGATTGATGCACATGAAAGTTATAAGAGATTGTGAAATTGAAAACCTGAATGTAAAATATTTTCACCAAGTTTTTCGACTAACATAAAAGGCGTCAAAAATTGTAAACTCATTTATTGACCACTAGGAGAACCTGCGGCTTTGCCCGCGTTCAAAGTACAAAAAAACAACTCTTTTTTCCTTTCCCTACAATAATATAGAGGCAGTGGTAGCCCAGTGGTAACGCGCTCGCTTGGACAACCGAGTGAAGCGGGTTCAAATCCCGGGTCTAGCACCTCTGATATTTTCATGTGCGATTCATTTCTAACATGATTACCACTTGTCTTACGGTGAAGGAAAACATCGTGAGGAAACCTGCATGTCTGAGAGAACCTAGCAAGTTTTCGAAAGACATGTGAAGTCCGCCAATCCGCACTTGGCCAGCGTGGTGGACTATGGCCTGTTTCCCCTCGTATTGAGGGAGGCCCGTGCCCAGCAGTGGGACGTTAAAAAGGGCTGAATACATACATACAATAATATATGGAAGTCTACCCAATTTGTTGACATTTATGATTACTGCTCCGCTCCCTTGCGTAAAAGCATGATAATATATAGCTTATAGCTTTTTTCAATAAACGGGCTATCTAATGCAAAAAGAATGTTTCAAACCGGATTAGTAGTTTCTGAGGTTAGCACGTTCAAACAAACAGACAAACAAAAAAACAAATAAGCAAACTCTGCCTCATTATAATATTAGTATAATTTAAACAAAAACAAACTCGCATTCCAGAATATATATCTCATTCTATTCATACAAAACAACCAATGATAATCTCATTCAACCTTTTTTACCGTCCCAATACTGTAAAAGGAGTTATAAATCCAACACGTTGGTCAATTGTGGGTTGGCGGACTTCACATGTCTTTCGAAACCTAGTTAGATTCTCTTAGACATGCAGTATTCCTCGCGATATTACAGGTCATACTTGAAAATGATTTGCCCATGAAAACATTAGAGGTACGAATAATAATATGACAGTTAAAATAGATTTAATTTTTGCACTAAATTACATACGTTTATTAAGGTATTATTCTCTGGACACATTTTTTTATAAATTGTATAGATATCTATAAAAAGACAATAGAAGTCGACTTTATTTTATTGGTAGGTATATACTCGTAATTATAATATCTTTTTAATTAGGCTTAATGTATTTTTTTTTAATTATTACTTAACTTAATACCTACTTTCTTAGATTTACGCGAATATTTGACATTTTAAATAAAACTATCTTTTCCGATTATTTCGCGGATTTATTTGGATTTTTGGTTTTCGACGTTTGAAAATGTTTAGAATTAAAATCAACAAATATTGTAAGGTACTCTGGTGCCATTTTTGAATTATCAAAATCATTTTTGTAAAATTGTGGTTAGGCACTGTCTGTAACAAGTATACAAAGCCTTTAAGATGTCTAAAACCGTGACCATGATTGCTGTAAAGCATTCGAAACGTCGGGAATCAAAAATCAAAATAAATCCGCGAAATAATCCGAAAAGATAGTTTTATTTAAAATATTACTTAATTTATTTATAAAACGCTTATGTTTAATATTTTTCATATGCTAAGTTATTTCAAACAAATTGTAAGCGTAAGCCACACTTGCAGTACGCTAGTCTCAAGGGTATAGCAGCTGTTACATGCAATTTAGCCGAATACCCTTCGCAATGTTACAACATACACTAGAGTGCCCCATTACGAAATCAGTGAGGCTAACTTGATATTAAAACCGTCGCTTTTATATTTGGTTCACGTGAAAGACGTTACAAGTAAATATAGTTCTTTATAACATTACCTGAAGTGAAAAACTAAAGAGAGAAATGATGTTTGTATTTTTTTCAAATTCGTTTAGTGAGATGATTTGTAAAAACATAAAACTTATTTATATTCTTTAGATACATATATGTATGTTACTTTATATCATAACAAGATATTTTAGATATACATAAATATAGAACTTCACATATCACGCATATATTGAAAATGTCTACTTCTATTGCTTAAATAAACCTGACGTAAACTATTTTTTTTTTTGCATGGGAAATTATAATATGATTGTCTCACCGGTCTTGTCGAAGTATCGTTCCATGGGGTTTTGAGAGTTATAGGAATATAGAGTGCACGTTGTGTCTGCGCGTACACGCGCTGCACTGTATGTAATATCTCCTGTGCAGTTGGCTAGTCACAATGAGATTGGCCGTAGCCGGAAACGGCCGATGATGTAGTCCCTAGTGCGGGTAACAGTTAATATTTTTTAAATTATGGTCTTATTTAATTACTAGCGACTCACCCTCGTGCCGCTCGGGTTCGTCCGTAGTTACGTTTTAATGTTAAGTATAGATTTCTCAGAGATGAGATATTTTCCCGCATTAAAAAGTATTCCATATGTTGACCCGCATAACCAGCTATCATCATACTAAATTTCATCAAAATATGTCCAGTGTTTTTCTCCTTATGCGGTCACAGAAGGCAGATAGATAAAAATTCTAAAAACTATAGATTCAGCCTCTGTATCGATAATAATGACTATTTCAGTAGGATTTTCTAAAAAATATTTAATGTACAGATTCGACTTAGAATTTTATTATACGTATAGAGTTTTTCAATAAATTTTAATACTCTAAGACTGAAACCACGTAGTGTTGTTTTTCAATCATATAGACAACTATAGAAGTAGTATATTATAATTAATTCATTGATTAATATGTTAATCCTTTTGAGAAATCCTAACTAGTTAAAATTCACTCAAAACCTTTTGAACTATTTACGTATTAGCAGTCTTGCATATTAAGTCTCGTATTAATTTATGTTTATTATAGTCTAAGATCTACGTAAATTCATTATATTATAGTCTAAGATCTAAGTATGGTTGTCATTCATCCACCTGTTTATTGGATGAAAAGTATTTTGTTTCAATTATAAAGTATTATTAATATATCACAGATAGGTTGTCTAACAAATTATGGTCAAAGGAATTCACTGAGGAAGATTTCTGTCGTAGACACTTAAGTAATTCTTCCCTAGTATATTCGTTTTCCCTTTTCTGACCAGCTCACTCAGAGGAGGCCCAAGTTAAAGATAGTTGCTGCATATAGTTGAAAAATAAAAATACATTTGTATTAGTACTTTTTCCTTATACAGTCGACCTAAAAGAATCACTTCTTCGTTATTTGTACTATTTACAGAAAATAATATGTGCCCATGCATTGCTGTAAAACGAAAGATAAACAAGCCAACTATCGCACAGGTATTCATATATTTTTTATTAATAAATAGCGAAAAATAAAAACATTTTTTTCCGAGATAAAAAGTAGCCTATAAGTTATTCTTATACCTATATGAAATGTATTATTGTAAAGTTTCGTTAATAAACATTGAGTAGTTTTTGCGTGAAAGAGTAACAAGCATACATACATTTGTACATCCAGACATCCATACATCCTCACAAACTTCTGCATTTGTAATATTAGTAAAATATAATTAAACTAAGAGTTATTACATTATCTGACATAGAATTGCCTCAAGTGTTGCGAAAAAACCTTTCCGTATCAGTGCTTTATCCATCGCTTAACAATTGTTATAGAGATTTTGAAACAGATTATCTCGAAACGTACAACCCCGGAACTTAAAAGTGACTAGCGCCTCACCCTCGCTTAGCTCGGGTTCGTCCCTAGGTTGATTAAATACAAACCATACAAACTTTTATCCCCATTTTCACTCCCTTAAGAGATGATTTTCGGGATAAAAACTATCTTGTATTCTTCCCAGGGTCTCAAAATATCTTCTAACCAAATTTCATCTTAATCGGTTCAGTAGTTTCGGAGCCTATTCGGTGCAAAAAAATAGATCATATCACTATCATACAAATGTGTATATTATATAGGACATCGTATATAGGACATAAGATTTAAATAAGAATAAAGAATTCTACAACATACATGTTTAATATGGATAAGCGTCAGTTCCAGCCGTAAAGCTGCATCTGTATACATCTGTTCATTAGAATAATGGGTGCAAATGTACCCATGACGTAGATGATTCATATCGTAGAGTAAATGTTGCCGTTCAACCACGCTCGAGTTTTAACTATTTTGTTTAATTTTAAAATTTAACTATTTATATTATTGTAACAATATAGGTTTTTTTGCTATTTGCGTTTGTAACTGTAGTTTCATCTATATATATAAAATTCTCGTGTCACAGTTTTCGTTGCCATACTCCTCCGAAACGGCTTGACCGATTTTGATGAAATTTTTTGTGCTTATCCGGTATCTATGAGAATCGGCCAACATCTATTTTTCATCCCCCCAAATGTTAAGGGTGGACCACCCCTAAATTTTTTTTTTTTATTTTTCAGACAAAATTTTTTGTTTTAATTTTTTTATGATACAGCATACAAAAATACCTACAACCCTAAATTTTCACCCCTCTACGATCAACCCTTATTTTTTAATAGCAATTTTAGTTATTTAATCATAATAGGATACTTTTTACTGTGGGAAAAACTCTCCTCTGAGAAATCTATACTAAACGTTAAAACGTAACTAGGGACGAACCCGAGCGGAGCGAGGGTGAGTCGCTAGTTTAAATATAAAATTATTATGTAAATTTTTATCTGTGTAAATAGTGGACCACGGTCATTCTGTTTGCACGAAATATTGCAAGCGGATAAGCGGTTTTGCAGTGAATTATGAATTTCCCCGTGCACTTCTGCCACGGCCGTGTTTCGACCATTGCTTTAAAACCGTATACATTTTTATGACGCGCTACGGAATATGTTTCAACCACCTCATTCAACTTTTTGTTGAATAAGTTTATTGTTTTTTCATATTTTGTGCTAGATTTGAGATTGAGCTTTGACAATCGTTTTTGTTAATTATAATTTGTTGGATTAACGACTGTAGATGTTTCAAAAATTAAACAAGACTCATAATTATATGTAACTAGCGACTCACTCTCGATCCGCTCGGGTTCCACCCTACTTACGTTTCAACGTTTAGTATAGATTTCTCAGAGATGAGATATTTTCCCGCAGTAAATAATATTCTATATGTTGACCCGGATGACCAGCTATCATCATACCAAATTTCATCATAAACTCTCCTATGGTTTTTCTGTGATGCAGTTACAGACAGACAGACAAAAATTCTAAAATCTATAGATTCGGCCTCTGTATCGATAATAATGTCTATTTCAATAAGATTTTCCGAAAAATATTCAATGTACAGATTAAGCTTAGTTACAATTAGATATATAGATGTTGGCTCGTAGGATTGCACGCTGTACTGACAACGTCAAGATCACACGTTTAAGGCGTATTGTAAAAACTTTTATACGTGCAGTTTGTGTGCTAACTATACGCTGAGGACATACAATGACCTGCGCGTCCAATAATACAATGCATTTAGGGTGCTGATGAGGCTGCCACGATAATGTAGTGCATCAAGCATGTTTACTGAAGCTCGTACTAACAGCTTCAATACCATCATGCGGAAGGGATGTGAGACCATGATGTAGCCTATGCTTGACAGTACCAATGGCATACAGTGCATTGGCTGGAACTCGCCGATATTTACGCGTTGGATGCGACTGCACACAGTGTAATAACTACACTCAGGTATCGGCGAGAAACTATTTGTTAGATTTCATTTTATTATTAAATTGAATTAAACAATTTTTACTATAGTTAATGATCTATAAATATAATAACTGTAGAGGTCGAATGTCTGTACATAGAAAAAAAATGCTAAAAACCGAGTCAGGGGGATGAAAGAAGAGAAATAGAACAAATCCAGTTTTTTTTTCATTTTTTTTGTTTTTCTGTCTGTTTGTCTGTTTGAACGAGCTAATCTCCGAAACCGTTCGAGCGATTTGGATGAAATTTTGTATAGTGGTGATTTGGATGAAATTTTGTCAACATCTTAGATACTTTTCATCCCGGGAAATTACAGAGTTCCCGTGGCATAGTTAAAAAACTATAGTAAGTAATTTATACAGCTAAGTATAAAAAAACTACTGATTGGGTTTTTAATATTAAACTTTATTATAATATAGTTCATACATCAAATAACAAATAGGCTACCTTTTTATTCTGGAAAAATGTACGGTTCCCGTGGGGTAGATTTGTTTTTGTTTGTCTAGAGGCGAACCCGAGCGAAGCGAGGGTAAGTATCTTTAAATAATTGTTCTCGTTACTTTTACTTTAGTTGATAATCTATAAAGATAAATAGAAATGTCTGTTGACGTTATATGTCAAAATAACAACTTTTAACTAAATGAATATGAAAGTCTACATATACGTTACATATAAGAAAAACTATTTTTTAAATTAATGTCTGTCTGTCTGTTAGTTTGTTCCGGCTAAAACACTGGACCGATTTTGACGGTACTTTCACTGGCAGATAGCTGATGCTATTAGAGTAACTTAGGCTACCTTTATTTTTTTTTAAAGTTAGTATTCTATTAAAAAACTTAAAACGTACCTAGGGATGAACCCGAATGAAGCGAGGATAAGTAGTCGAAAGTCTTCAAAGTTATAGATAAAGACACAATCGTAATATTTAACGATTGGATCTGAAATTGTTTATTGCCACAGATTAGTATTCGATATCATTTAGTTTAAGATAAAGTTAATAGCCATCTCTTACATTATTTGAGTTTGTTATTGAATGGTTTTAATATTGTCTAGATTTTATTGGTTGTATTAAACACACATAAAATATTCAATGGTCTTGTTTTAATAATACTAAAATCTTTAGAAACTAAAAAAAACAAACAGAAATAGAAACAAAGTAAAAACAATTCGCAGAACTCGAGAAAAATAACGAGATTTTACATAATATGGGCTTGAATTAGAGCATCTTCTAAAAAGAGAGTCGACAGTTAATCAAGCTTTACCGCAGGGACAATATAAATAAATTCTAGGTACTTGACAATCTTGGATTTACTTTATATTATATTCTTAAAATTCTAGACTTGAATTTTATTTTATACTAGCACCTCACTCTCGTTCTGCTCGGGTTCGTCCCTACGTTTTAAGGTTATTAGATTTCTCAGAGATGTAATATTTTCCCGCAGTAAAAAGTATCGTAAATGTTGACCCGGATAATAAACTATAACCATATCAAAATGTCATCAAAATACCTTCAGTAGTTTTCTCATGATGTGTTCACAGACAGACAGACAAACAAAAATTTTAAAATTATAGATTCGAACACTGTATCGATAATAATGACTATTTTAGTAAGATTTTCCAAAAAAATTTTTTACGTACAGATTCGATTCAGAATTTTATTATATTATGTATTGTAAGGTTGTACTTTTATATTTGAGCGTTTTAATGGAAAATAATATATTTAATTAACTTCTAATGATTTATGTATGTATATGGCATGTCATTATATGATGTTGGCCGATAAGAATGGATTTAAAAAAAAATAAAATAGAACGCTGATATTCGGTTGTTTTCCCCGCGCTTGACAGAGGGTCAGATCTCGATACCATCCTGTAGTGACAAGCCATAGATAATGTGTAATATTATTGTGAATCATGTAAATCTTTATTTAAAAGATTAACTGTTGAGTTTCTTGCCGGCTCTTCTCAGCAGCACACTTTTCCGAGCCGGTGGTAGCTTTATACGGACAAACGTACTGACGATTATAAAAGTACTGAATATACATAGAAAGATGAGCAACATCTTGGAGTTTTATTGGTGACTTCCAACACTTCAGATGTGGAATGACGACGCTGCCGATGCCGCTCAATCATCATGGTATGAGTAAAATGGATTTGGAAGCTTCAATCAATTAATTAAGCTAAGTGTGTTTTAAATACATTATCATTATATTTTTGAGAGTATATTTTATGAGAGTAAATTAGTTAAAACGGAGTTGTACATATTTAGAATTTTCGAAAGAATATTTTGTATTTATAATATACATGAAGTTATCTAGAAATAAAATAAATTTCTATTACACATTTGAGAATGGGGTTGACAAAGTTGAACGTAGGTATAATAATACTTATGTAATTCAAAAATGATAAAAGATTTGATTTGCGCTTGTTTTGATTTTATTTAGTCTCCATCAAAGTAGTTTTGTAAAAAAAAACACATGTAAGAAAATGAAACTGCTAATTTTACAAAAACCCAAATTCTAATTAATTTTGTGATGTTTCAAAATAAAATTCGCGTAGATTTACGAGTTTAGTATTTTGTGATGTTTTTCTGGATATTTGAATCTAATATAAACGGTGATGGGATGAATAATTTTGTATAAAACATTAGCTGTTATACATGTATACTAATATGTATTTTTTTTAAGTTTAGATCCGTTAAGAAAACTTCACGTTCAAGAATCTCAAGGTGTCGCTTTGGCTTAGTGTATGACGCATTGACGATCACAGGACCATGTTCAAGATCAAGGGTATCGTGGACAATCTTGGTGGATATATTAGTTGACGTAATTTTTTGCTATTCTTTATAGAATTAGTCAATTTGTATATATGTCGAATAACTGCCTCGGTGGTGTAGAGGCTGGCATGTACGGCTGCATATCCGGAGGTCCTAGGGTTCGAGTCCCGGGACGGGCTAAGATTAATTGTTGAATCTTTCTGTTTAGTAAGCCTTAGTAACAGTCCGAAGTTGGGAAATTGGCGGTGTTCCACCGTCGTGCCTCGAAGAGCACGTAAAGCCGTTGGTCCTGCGCCTTAACTCTCACCGATTGTGTCGAGCAGTCGTCCCACCGGTGTATGAGAACGACAGGAATAGAGAATACACTTGTGTCTGCGCGTACACTTGTACACTATAGTATCTCCTGCGCAGTTGGCTAGTCTCAATGAGATTGGACGCCGTGATCGAAATCGGTCAGGAGGATTTATAATAGTCAATTTGTGAAACAAAAGTTGCATAGTTAGGCCTGGTTGTATCAGATAAGTTACTCTTACATGAAAAAAAAGTAATTTTAAAATCACTTCACAGTTCATGTTGTAGGTTTAAAAGAGATATTTGGTATTGTTAGGTTTCTAGGAAATGACATAAAAAGAAATGATCTAGATTAGACACTTTAAAATTACATACGAGTATAATATGTAGTTTTAAAATTGAAAATTTATTTATCATATTCATATTTAAATAAATGAATGATATGAATATAAATATTGGAGCGATCAATTATAATGGTAGCAAACGAAATTAAATCAACTTATATTTAAAAGATCTACAGCTGAAATTGTTGTCACTTTAAAAAAAAAGATATTCCTTTGATACGTGATACCAATAGGTATATATTGTCTATAGAGGATGTTAAGTTTGAAGGTATTATATATCATATGCTGCATTGATATTAAATATATGCTTATCAAGTGCCTACTTTGTAATATATATGTATATTTAAGTTTTGAACTTTTGAAAGACCTAGTGGTTGTTTAGTTTTCTTATACTTTGATTATTTATAGTACTTATTGATTAGGAGTTAAAGACAAAATACTTGAGTTACAAAATGTGAGTGTTGAGTAAGTACATTACATACAATCTTTGAACTTTAACACTTAATTATATAAACCAAATAAAGAAATGAGTCATAATAAAAAAAAGGGATTATTTGATATACTAGGCATATAAAGTAAAAAAAAATAAGCATAATACTCTAATTGGATTTTAATTAAAGAAATTTCAGCAAGTATCCTTTAAAGTTTCAAAATTTAAAAGACAATAAGAACCTTGTCCTGGAACTGTATAATGAATGTAAATACCTATAATAATAAAAGTAATTTTAAATCATAGATGAATAATAAACTAAATGAAGAGTTCTGAAATGAATATCATGTTGAGATACTACATTATGTTTCGAGCCGTACATATAATTTAAAGCTTGAATGCTATCACTTTATTATGAACAAGTTGATAAGTTTTTACATAAATCATGATGATCATGTGAGGGATTTATTGTATAATTATATACGTACTCGAATACTTGCATCACAAAAGTAGTTAATTCTTATATGAAAGATTATTATAGAATTATGAAATCGATTTGAAATGTTTTAGTCCGTATACAATATGAAATGTCGCTGGTCATATAATGCGGTAGATATAAATTGTACAGTAATTAAATACAAAGCTTCAATAGTATAATAAAAAGAAGAAAGCAGAAGGATTATCCTGTCAAGAGTCGCGGGCACACCGGTATGGTTAACAATTGATTTCTTATGAATTAACTAGGAGGTGGTAAATAAAATCTATTTTAATTTGACAAAACAGACAGATGTATAATAAGAAAATTATAGATTTTGTCATATCTCTTCACTTGACCACAGATTATTACTATGTTTTATAATAGTACGAGGTAGTATATAAAAACCAAAAAAAAAATGAATGAAGTTCAAAATTTGTATTATTACGATATTTTATAATAAAGTTTCAGACTAATTTGAATTGGTGCTAAACTACTAATTTTAGTATTTCGATATACCGTTAATATGCCGAGTTTATAATATAAAAAAAAGGTATTTTAAAGATTTACAATAATAAGTGTTTTATAATTTATAAATATATTTAACACTATTAAAGTATAAATATATATATTGACCAAATCTAGATGTACGTATTATTAGTGGAACTGGATAATGATGATATACCCTTAAAATGTTGTTGGTTGATGTATTGATTAATAAGTACCGATAATGACATTTTTGATTATTTATTATTATTGAAATTTGCATTAATTTGAAGTGATATTTATATCATTTATTAAATCCGTTAATCTCTTATCTTTAGAAATGTTATATCTAGGAATGGATTTTTAATTTAACAATTTTGTATGACGCGGACTTAATCATACCTATAAAGATTTCAAATAAAAAAAATAATAATAATAATTTAATAACAATAATAAAAAAAATAGTTATAAAATCTAATTACTAAATCACGTTATTTTAAATAGAAAAGTTATTTGGTTCAAATATATTTTATTTTGTTTTTAAATTAAAATTAATTTAAAAACACAGTACTTAGATTATTTAAATAAATATTATTATTTTATTTTAAACAATGAACCTTATCATTTATTTCAAAGGATATTTAAATCTCTTCACTTGGGGAATAAGATTTATTTATGGGATAATTATTTATTTTCTTTTCTCTTCTTTCTATTTATTAACCTTAATATTTATTATTTTATGTTTACTCTCTGTGTGAGAGCTCCTCGACGAGAACGCTCGCGTTCCGGGCGCAGTCAAGTCTGTATTCGCCAGAGAAGTGGATAAGGAACAGGCGCTGATGCGAGAGTAGAAGCGTGTTCGTCGAATGGAGATGGACCTATAAGAGGAACGTAATCATGAACAACGTCGACGCAGTGAACGTCGAGGCTCACCAGCCCCTGGGAGGAGCTACCAGTGACGCAGCTGCAGCAGACATCGATGTCATAATGGGCTGCCGGGTTGTCACTGTAGGAAGGAGAAAGTCTCCACGAGTCCAGAGCATCTTAACAAAGGTCATGTAGTCCTACCTTTTCTTCTAGAGATTTAATTTAAAAAAAAAAAACTATTAAAGATGTCTTACCATCGCAGCCTGAATACCAAAACGTAATACTCCATAGTAAAAATACATTACCTCATGGAAACATTATTTCCAAAATTAATCTATCGAAAAAGAATCAACGTATAGTTCAAAATATGGCTCAAAAGGTGAATAGATATGCAAACGTTTACGGCTGTGATGAGAAGGCAGTTAGTACATTTTGCCATGCAAAAGGTTATCGATTTAGCTAATGTAAGACATAGTATGAAAGCTTAAATACAATATTTAGTATGTGATGTGTATTTACGACGTGAAGCAGAATTCTTTATCTATACATATAAAAAAATTCTGAGTCGAATCTGTATATTAAATATTTTTTTTTTTTTTTTTTTGGAAAATCTTATTGTAATATTCGTGTCATTATTATCGATATAGAGATCGAATTTGTAGTTTTAGAATTTTTGTCTGATTATCTGTGTATCTGGGAATGTATCATGAGAAAGTCACTGGACATATTCTGATGAGATTTGGTATGATGATAGCTGCTTATCTGAGTCAACATATAGGATGCTTTTACTGTGGAAAAAATTTATCATCTCTGAAAAGTCTATGCTAAACGTTAAAACGTAATTGATATATTACTATCGTTTCTACTTTCTACCGACTATATCTACTATCTTTAATTTGTTATTATTAAATACACCATTCTCCACACTATGTGCTCTGAATGAAGGCAATATTATGTCGGAATAATAATGTGATAGCTCATTGAGAGTATTTAAATATTGCTGTAGTAACACCAGCTTAATTGTTTATATTTATTGTTGTAGGATCTTTACATGAATATTGTTTGTGTTGTTTCAGGTAAAGTACCTGGGAGTAAATGCCATGTTGGGGCCGAGGGCCCAAAATGATAGTTGATCTGTTAAGCCGTAACATCCTAAAAGACGGATTGGTTTACAGATTTTAATGATGGTTGATCCATAGATGATATTGGTTGTCTATGGGTTTTATTTTAATAGATGGTTGATCCATAGATGATATTGGTTGTCTATGGGTTTTATTTTAAGAGATGGTTGATCCATAGATGATATTGGTTGTCTATGGTTTTTTTTAAGAGATGGTTGATCCATAGATGATATTGGTTGTCTATGGGTTTTATTTTAAGAGATGGTTGATCCATAGATGATATTGGTTGTCTATGGGTTTTATTTTAATAGATGGTTGATCCATAGGTGATATTGGTTGCCTATGGGTTTTATATTAAGTGATTGTTGATTCGTAGATAATATTGATTTTTAGTGAATTTTATATTTATGGAAATTTGGATAAATTGATAAATGGATAAATTCAAGTAGATAAATTGATAGTCCGCTAAATATAGATAGTTAGATATTGTGATACATAGATGTTCTTGAGAGAGAAAATTTTTAAAATAAAATCCTTGTAAGTTTATATCAGAATTATTTTTGAATAGAGAGCTAAATAAATAATTTAAATTAAATGTACTCATCAGATAATAATTTGATATGTATAATTTTGCCGCGTGTAAGGTTACATCAGGGTCGAGTATAAGGGCATACACGACTCTGGTAAAGTTAAGTTTTAGTTTCCCTTAAGTGTAAGGTTTTCCAACTGGAGGCGTGTATGAGGGCATACACGTTATCAGGATGGACGAGTGTAAGGTTGTACTTTTATATTTGAGCGTTTTAATGGAAAATAATATATTTAATTAACTTCTAATGATTTATGTATGTATATGGCATGTCATTATATGATGTTGGCCGATAAGAATGGATTTAAAAAAAAAAAAAATAGAACGCTGATATTCGGTTGTTTTCCCCGCGCTTGACAGAGGGTCAGATCTCGATACCATCCTGTAGTGACAAGCCATAGATAATGTGTAATATTATTGTGAATCATGTAAATCTTTATTTAAAAGATTAACTGTTGAGTTTCTTGCCGGCTCTTCTCAGCAGCACACTTTTCCGAGCCGGTGGTAGCTTTATACGGACAAACGTACTGACGATTATAAAAGTACTGAATATACATAGAAAGATGAGCAACATCTTGGAGTTTTATTGGTGACTTCCAACAGTATATTCATTGAAATGAATGGCAAATGATTATTATTACTACTTCGACATTTTCTATACATACTGTGACTTGATCAGTTTAAGTATTTTGTATATGCGAAATTAAGCAAAGTGTATATCTTATTGTTATAAATTTATCTATCAACTCGATTCTCATTTTTATGGCGTTTACGGTGTTCCTAAAGAGCTCAGTTTACTTTACCAATGTATCGTAGAATATACCTAACATTTCTTATCAACATTATTAAAGCAATCCCGACTCGTGGTCACACCAGTTTGTAACACCAGTGTGACGACGAGTATTTTTTTTCCTCGTCTTCACACCACTGGTTTTACTACACCTTTTATATCTTAACGTTAGTGTTGTGATAAGTACAATTTATCATAAAAATTAAATAAAAAATAAAAAAAACCCCTACGCAAAAAATACTAATAGTTTAGGGAACAACTCTTAAAAAGTAAAAAATAATCGTCCTTTATCAGTTGTTAGAAAATACCTAGATTTTTACCGAAATATACCTAGATTTTTTTGTAGTGATTTAAAGTCGCGGCGGGGTATCGCTATGTAACAAACTTTAAAAATCGATTCTTCTTCTATCGCATCGGCGGCATATCAGTTTTCAAAGTTGTCCAGTACGCTGCCTCCTTGACTGCGTTCTCAGAGGCGCTTGAGCTCCTCTGGTGTACATATATGTGGACAAGCAGCAATATCGATTCTGAACTTGCACTAGTTCAGAACTAGTTTTTTACAAATATAATACGCGAAAAGTAATCTGACGAAAAGTTGTTTCAGCCGAGGGCAAAGAGTTACTATAGGGAAAGAACGTCTAATTACATGGTACCAAAATTATTTAATAGAATTGATATGCTAAGACAGAGACATGAAATAAGCAAAAAACTGTTAAAGTTAAAGCTGAGGAACTTGTTTCTCGATGAAGAAAGGTGTCGTCATCGAGAAACAAACCTGTAACAAAGTAAGGTTATGTTTATATGTTTAGTGTTTATCTTAAGTGCATATTGTTGATTGTTGATAAGAATACATTTTTGTTTTTTGTTTTTTTTTTAATAACGAGCGCGTCTCGCCGTTAAGCATTACGCAAGTTGTTGGTTTATGCACAGTGCTACCTCTGGTGCCTCCAGAATTTATCGCTAAAGGATGGTATAATACAAAAAATGAAGCTAATGATTTGGGTGCTTCGAGAGGTAAAGTAAAAGATTTTTTAACGTACATGGAGAAATACTGGCTCAAAAATGAAGGTTTCATTGCAGAATGGAACGTATATGGAGAAAGACATAGAATTAATAATGTTTGCGAAAGTTAGCACTCTTCACTAAATAAAATTATAAACAAAAATTATGTGACAGTAAATAAATTATTAACTGTCTTAACAAGAAGACATAGAAATTGACAATAAAAAAAGCCCAAGAAAAAAGAGGCAGATTGAAAAAGATCACTATCACTGGCTAAAGCAAAGAATCAAGAGGTTTAATGTAGAATGCAGTTCTCTGGAGACCATCATCCTGGGTGCTGCACCAGGTCAGCGTGACCGTATTGCAAGATCATAACCATCATTGTTTGTAATATTGACGTTCATTATATAATAAAACCTCGCCTCGCTTTCTTTTAATTATATGATTTTCCATTATGATTTGGCAGTACAAAAGATTGCAATGCAAAACGTGATACCGACAATAACTTACACATAAAACAAATGGTAATAGTTTATCAAATAGGCAAATATTAAATGGATTTAAAATTACCAAAGAGGTTTCATAAGTGTCGTAATTTTGTATATGAGTGCACAAGGGATATGTGGACACAATGGTCGAAAGCGGAAAGTTTGACTTAGTTGGACTAGTTAAGAAACAAGCATACATAAAATACATAAAAGTTCTGACACCTCTAATCTAAGCCATAATAAGGGGGCCACAATTCCGTCCACAATCATTCATTATCTAAACTATCGAGAATGTCGAGATGCTGAGAATAGAAATTGATACATAACTAATGTTAATTACAGGATGTACAAAAACCGGTGGTGTGAAGACGAGGAAAAAAAATACTCATAGTCACACTGGTGTTACAAACTGGTGTGACCACGAGTCGGGACAGTATTAAAGACTGACAATTTTAAATGCTTATCATTTTAATCCTTAATATAAAATATGTTAAGCGATTTACTCTTGTTTCACGCAGATGTATTATTAGGTGTCTTTCTGCCATATATTTTATTGTTTTATTTCAAACCGTTCAGGCAGCGCAACCTAACACAACAGCTAGTTTTGCCGACATCAATTCAAATTATTATGATTTCTGTCAATAAAGACATTTTTATTGCAATAAAAAGTATTATATATTACTTTGTGGTAAGTATGTATACTCGTAGCTTCCTATTAGTGAAAGAATTTTCAAAATCGTACCAAGAGTTGCAGAGATTATCCCCTACATCCTCAGGAACTACTGATCCGATTTGAAAAATTCTTTTTGCATTTAATAGCCCGTTAACTGAGGAAGGTTATAGGCTATATATCATGTATGTATGTTTTTGTCTAGGGATGAATACGAAGCGAAGCGAGGGTGAGTCGCTAGTATAACTATAAGAAACATTCTTATTAAAGCAGCAATGTAAAACAGGTCGACGTAATTTTTTGCTTAATTTTAGGGATGGAGAATGGAGTGATTCCCATGGGACATTAGTGTAATGAAAAAATATTTGAAGAACTTGCCGGGAGTGAAGGTCTAATTCAAGATTGGGCGGGTCTCTTGTGTAGTGACTATACGTATGCACATACATACATATAAGCAGTTCGTAACACAATTTTGTAGTCCTATTTTGTATTTTAGTACCTATCTATATTAATTATTCATTATCATATTAGTTTATTATTTTTTTTAAATTATTTGCACCTACAAGTATATTAAAATCTACATAGTCAACAATACATTTTTAAAACCAAGTAAATCTAAGTTTAGTTGGATTATTTAGACAGTATTATTTACTACTCATTTGAAATGGAGGTAAGATGTTTCACTTACTTAAGCAGTAATGAGGTCTGACTTTCTTTAGAGAATCTGTCGTTATAAAATAAAAAACGAAAAATAACTTAAAACTCCAGGGACTATCAGAATGAATACCAAGCTTCAACCATTCAAGTTGAATCCAATGAGAAATCGTTTATTGAGATTAATCTGTTTTCGTTTCGACCTTTTCAGAAAAACGAAAACCTTTTAAAGTATATTTATATACTCGTAAATGTACTTAAAATTGGCGAAGGCTACAAGCACATAAGCCAATCCCCACTTTCTTACCTTTTAGGTATCTAGTTGATCTACCATAGTTAATAAATATATCATATATTTTTAACATCCGAAACTAATAGCAGTTCTACAAAGTCGACGGCACGTTTGGCTCAGTTTGTAGTGACTCTACTTGCTGTGCCAACGGTCGCGGATTCGAGTCCCGCTGGGGGCCATTCATTTATGTCATGAGCACGAGTGTTTGCACTCCAGTCATGGTCCAGTCATTTATAATAAGTATATATCTAAAGTGATATATGGGTAGTGTATCAACTATCTGGTATCCATAACACAAGCCCCGTAGCTTACCATGGAACTAGATGGTGTTGTGTGTTAATGTCCCAACATATTAAATACTATTATTAAAAACAACATTTTATTATTTTATATTTATATATGTATATTATAGGTATAGTATTTATGTAGGTAGTTAAAGTATTTATTTATTGATTAATTTTCTTTTACTTGTATTTATTTTGTATTTAGTGTATATTTGTATGATACGTATATGTATAAACATATATTTTCTACTGTCTCTTTATTATTCGCGCCCCTTCTATTTCAGTACTATTTCCTACACCTGAAGGTTGCCTGGAAGAAATCGCTCTTTTAGCGATAAGGCCGCCTCTTGTACCTTCTTCTATATTTTTTTTTTGTATATTTTCTTCTCTCTTTTTGGGTGTACAATAAAGAGTCATTCATTCATTCATTCATTCATAGTAAAGGCTATACAAAACAGTATAACTTTCTAAGTAAGAAAAAGGTCCATTCTAGCTTCTCTTTTCATATTGTTTATATAGTTTCATGCAAAATTTTGCGTCTTATGCTCTTATCACGTAAAACATACTTTCCATTCTAACCCTCCTTTTCAAACATGTTCATAAAACTTTTTATGAAAAAAATATACGTTGATGACAGACAATTGCAAACTTAATAATTAGTTTTGTTTCCCATGTATATTCTTCAGTCTAGAATACGAGTTTACGGATGTCAATAAAACAATTTAACGAATTCAGCCAAAAATTTTAAAAATGTTAAAAACATTTAAGTCAAATTGAATTAACAATATGTGCTTTTAAAATGTTACCCCTTATAAAGTCCATATGGTATCAAAGCGCAGACAATCTTCTATGAAGTAAAATCACAGTAATCTTTAAAAGTTTGAGTTATTTGACTGTTTAGATCGGTTTGATTATCACGAGAAAGCTCGTTTTAAGGTTTAAGGGTAGGTTTACCTTTTTCGGTTCCACCTTCATGTCTCAATGAATGAAAGCTAGTGACGGGAGATATACATTTTGTCCCTAAAGTTGTCAATATTTTAGTTAGGTTATTATACGTTTTTTTTTTAATTCATTAATTAATTAGCTTAGGTATATTATACGAACGTTATGACGGAACCTTCTGTGCACGATTCAAAATCGCACTTAACTAATATTATATATTACATAACCATAATGACAAGTATTTGTAGTTGATGGATGTAAAGATTTCAATTATACATATATGATCAACGGTCAGTTCTGGCCCTCAGAAAAAGTCCTGACTTTGCCTCTCTGACTCTTTTTTAAAAAAAAATTTATATATTTTTTTATATCACAAGTAGAATACAATTGCTTAAAGTGCACGCTAATGAAAAAGTTTTTTTTTCATCAAAATTTCACTACGATTAACTCGTTCCTGTTTAATTTTCCTTTTGAGAATTGGCTCAACTTCCGCAGTGAATAATGAAGACTGTTGCGCATTCATTTTTTTATTTTTTAATTCATTCTACTACCGCAGGGTTCGTGACTGAGCTTGAACTTTTAGTAAACTTTGATTAACTTGTTCAAGTTTGAGGAAAATCGTGATAAAAAGAAGCTGAGCTCTTGGTGTATTACACTATACAAATACTTTTAATTCATTATAGACTATGGAGGGTAGAAGTAAGGAGGGTCATCTGTGTATATGAAAAAGTGTCCGTCAAAATGTATTAAATTAGGATGGCGCCACATTTGCATCAAGGTAACTCTTAAAAGAAGCGCCAAATATTGTTAGAGTAGGCTTCAAAAATAAACAAGGAAAGAGAAACTTCCGCTAAGTTATGGCGCGCTTTTAAAAATCCGCATAAAGTGGGAAACAATATATGATTATTTTTTTACGTATCATTTAACGATTTAACGCTTATTTGTGAATATCAAAAAATAAATTATTTTGTACAAAGTAAGTTGTTGAAATTCTCAATAATTAACTACTTTAGTCGATAATGACAATAAATTTTTTAACTCGGCATACTTCAATTCATCTACGATTGCTACATTCATACCATACCCTGTGCATCCACCAGCGCGATTGTGGAGGATTTTGGAACTGTTATTTAGCGCATACAACTGGACACTTTTTCAACTTTTGAACGTAGAGTATAAATCTCCTTTTACATTTTTTACTGACATAAACAGTGTATGTATGTGTGTATGTATGTATGTATGTAGGTATAAACAAATGTACACTTTCTTCTTCAATTTCTTCCCATCTTTTTAGTTTACTTTTTACGCAGTCGGGTTTTTATTATAGTAATTTACGAAAAAAATAGTCTACGTAATTTATTTTTTATATAAACAAGATTATTATGTTTTATAAACCTATATTATTTAATTTAAAATCTTTATATAATGTGATAATTATGTACAGGTCAAACACATAACCCTCCTGTGGGCTTCACCGCAGTCGGATAAAAAAAGATTGATTTCTCCATTGCTGTATCCCTGACAATAATAATAATATAATTCCAGAATCGTTTGTTAAATGTAGCATGCAATACATTTCAGATATTATCATGTTTCTTTATTTCATTCACAATAATATCAATACAATTTTTTTTAATGTAAAATCATCTTAATTTCTTATTGTACTCATATTGTATTAATTTATTATAATAATGGCTGTTTCACTTAAGTTATTTTACTATTTTTTATCCGTCCATGAGGACGTACTTTACGTAATTATTCGTAGTAGGACAAACAATAAATAAAGGAGGCTGCTGCTATTCTTTTGATAGACGGGTGAATAAAAAAATATATTATTCATCCGACTATTGTCATTTTGTACGATTATAAACCACTTTTTTATTTTCTAATGTAAAATAAGTGATTTTAGGTGCAAGAGTTTCTATATGCCAAAAAAAAAACCTTAAACTACCGAGCTGAAAACTTATTCTTTTTAATCCCAATGATTTATAAGCTCAAGAATTTTTATTTGTAAAAAGTGATTTTTAGGTGCAGCAGTTTCTATATGCAAAAAAATATAACCTTAACCTAAGCAGCTGGAAACTTACTCTTTTATATCTCAACGATTATAAGTTCAAGAGTTTTTAAGGTGCAGGAGTTTACGTATGAAAAAAAAAATAACCTTAACCTACCGAGCTGAGACGAGCTACTTATTCTACTTGCTTATTTATTAGTCCGTCCTTCTGTATTTTTTATATATTTTATGAAAAACGAATAATAACTATTTTTTATTCGTCCTATTAAAGAACGCATATACATTCCGTATAATAATATAAATACAAAAATCCAAAAGAATGAATAAAAAAAAAGAAACGTTGAACAAAACGTGGCCATCCCCTTAATAATTACTCCGATCAGTTGCTAATGGTTTTGATCGGTTCTTGGAGCGCTGAGATGTCACAGCTTGTTTTAATTAAAAGTATAGCTTGTTGAGGCATAAATAAAATGATGACAGTGTCTGAAATAAATGTAAATGAATATTCTGTATGTATTTGTAAGCTGTCTTGCTTTATGTTTTGTTCTATTGTATAAGTATATATAGTGTATATGTATGTGTGTACATATGTATCTATTACTTTAAACATATATATTTATCCATTTTTGTAGTCTACTTTTTATATATGGTGATATATTTTACTCTATTATTTGCATCCCTTCCCTCTTACAGTTTCCTATTTCCTAAATCTAAACGTTGCCTGGAAGAGATGGCTGTTTTATCGATAAGGCCGCCTCTTGTTTATTATCTATCTGTTCTGTTTTTTTTTCTTTCCATTGTTCTTGATGTACAATAAAGAGTTCGTTATAATAATAATTATTATTTGAGTTTTTATAGTAGCTTCTATTTCAATGCAATTCATTATTTATAATTTATCTACCTGCCGGGTACTTATGGACCCGGAGTGTTTAAGAGTGATTCCTCATACTAGATCGATATTCATCGCTCTCATGCATCTCTTTGCTATACATTACTAAGACTTTTAACAAGTAAAAATTAATATTTACACTTTATGATAATAAAAAGTAAACTTCATGTAATCAATTATAAAAAAAATAATAATTATAATAAAGTCATTCAAAAAACATTATATATACGGAGAAAAAATAAAATTACAATAAAAATTAAGAATAATTATTAAAGAATAATATAAATTAATAATTAATATGATATTCATTTTCAGTTACTCATTTTCTTCTGTTAATGAACAGGCAGCCAATATGAAAATATTTCATACCATTAACTGCTCTGATCATCATCATTATTACTATTTCGCAGCCTATTCCAGAAAGTACTCGTACCAATGCATATTCGAATTATCGCATAAAAGTATAAGAAAATAATTTCAACAACGAAAATTTGTACGAAAACATGTTATGGTTCGATTCTAGGTAAACTAATTATCTTCAACTAGTTCTGTCGAATTATTGTAAGTAGATGTTAAACTAAGTACTCATAAGTAATTAAGTAACCTATTTGTAAAACTAGATTGCGGTTGTATGAAGTAGTTTTTTTTTTAGCGGCTATATGGTATGATTGCGACCATGCTTAGTCTATTGTGGTCGTCGGCTGTTTGGACTATAGTAAGCCTTTGAACCCTGCAGCTGTAATATACTGTAAGTTTTGCTTAGAGGTATACTCCTTTATTTCATCTATGATTAGAAAGTATTTCTCTAGATGAGTACTCCGCTCGTGCATTTGAGGTCCACACTCCCCCAGATGAAGTGGCGCTTCATGTCTCATTCGTCGTCTGTAGTCGTGTGTATCACTCAATCTTAGGTTGAACATGCGTTTTTTATGCAGTGTCCTGTTAGGGCTCTTACCAATATGCGTAAGCTATTTCTACTCAGAGTTAGAATATGGTTATACCTTTTGTTGTAGGTTGTGATAAGTGTATTGTATTGTATTGTATTGTAAGTTGGACTCCTTTTTCCGTACTTAGACTCGCATTTGGCCCGTTGTACGTAATGGGAATCCTGGCTAGTTCAGCCAGCCTAACTCCGTCCAGAAGCGCAGAAGTTTCCTGGGAACTTCACAGGCTTCGCGGAGCGACCTCATTGGTCCGAGGATTTCATTGCGTTGAGAAGTTACCGCTACGCATTCCAGGACTACGTGAGCGACTGATTCTTCAGCGCTGAAGCACCCTCTGCACATAGGGCTGTCCGTCGCGCCGATGTTAAATAAGTGTTTATTTAGGGGACAGTGGCCCGTAATCGTCCCTATCATTGTTTTCAATTGAGTTCTGTTTAGGTTTAAAAGGCGTTTGGTCAGACGTGGGTTTACTGCAGGCAGAGCTGACCTAGCTTGCTTGCAGTCTACCGTTTGTGACCATCTGTTATTTTGCAGTGTTAGTGTTCTTTGACGGACCCAGGTGCGAACCTGTGAAAAGGGTAGCAGTAGAAGTGGGTATGGGCCAGTTACTTCTAGTTTTGCTCCCCTTTTTGCAAGTTCGTCAGCTGCATCGTTGCCAAGTGAACCACTGTGTCCTTTGATCCATTGGATGGTGACGCAATTGGTAGATGCTATTTTATTAAGAGCATGGTGACATTCGATTATTAATTTGTTGTTGGTTTGTTTTTTATTTAGCGCCTGTAGAACCGCCGCGCTGTCGGAGAGGATTTTTATATTGCAATTGTTTACCTCTCTTCTGTGCACGGTTCTTGCAGCTTCCGTTATGGCTACACATTCGCATTGAAAGATCGAACTGTGTATGCCTAAGGGTATGTGTAGGTTTATATTAAGATCAAAGGAGAATATCCCAGCTCCAGAGACACTTTGTATTTTGGAGCCGTCAGTGTAGATACGTAGCTCATTGGCTGCTGATTGGTCTGATCTCTCTTCGATCATATTTATGTTGAATTTTTTGTTGAAAATATGTTTATTATGTGTTCTGTCACACGGGGCAGCAATGAGTGGTAGTTGCTTTATTGCTCTATCCAGAATGGATGTGTGTGGACTGTTGTTATTTTTCCCCCATAGACCTAGGTGCATCAGTCTTATGGCAGCCATGGTCGCCTCTTGCTGTATGTACAGGTCTAGGGGTGTTGTTTGGAGCGCTATCTCTACGGCTGCTGTTGGGGTAGTTTTCGTGCATCCACTGGTGGCAGACAGTGCCAGCCTTTGAAAGCGTCCTAGTTTGGTGATTACAGTCCGGAGTTCCGTTCTAGTCCACCAAACCAGGGCCCCGTAGGTTAGCATTGGTCTTATTACAGCAGTGTATAGCCACATGGTTATTTTCGGCGATAGGCCCCATTTGTTGCCTAGCATCTTTTTGCATTGATAAAAGGCAATGGTTGATTTATTAAGTTTATAGTCCAGGTGCTTGTTCCATAACAGTTTACTGTCTAGGATTACACCTAAGTATTTGACTGTTTCTTTGAGTTTTAGTTCGGTTTTGAAGAGTTTCGGGAGTTTGTATGGTCCGAAAGCTCTTCGGTTGGTGAACATGATCAGCTCGGTTTTCGTGGGATTAACAGAGAGCTCATGCTTTAAGCACCAGTTCTCTATTATTTTGAATGCTTTCCTCATGCGGTCACACAGGATGCCTTCAAAATTTCCCGATATTAAAATAGCTATGTCATCAGCGTATCCTACCGTGTATAGGCTATTGTCGTTGAGCTCTATTATGAGCTCATTCACGACAAGATTCCACAATAGTGGAGACAGGACTCCACCTTGTGGACAGCCTCTACTTACGATGCCACGTGTCGTGGTATTGACGGTAAACTGTATAGCTCGTTGTTTTAGCATGTTGTTTATCCATTCTATGAGTGTTGGATTTACACCACTTTCTTGCAGAGCTCTGCTTATACTGGTGAAATTCGTTTTATCGAAGGCTCCTTCTATGTCAATGAAGGCGCCTAAGGTAGGTAGTTTCTGACTCAGCGAGCTCCCTATGCGAGATACCACGCTGTGGAGTGCTGATTCCGTTGATTTGCCTGCGCTATAGGCGTGTTGGTTGGGATGTATTGGATGTTGGAGGGATATTTGGCTTCTAATCTCTCTATCCCCCAGTCTCTCCAACGTCTTTAGAAAGAACGAGGTGAGGCTAATGGGTCTAAAGGATTTGGCCAGAGTATAGTCCTCTCTGCCTGGTTTTGGGATGAATATTATTTTTACTTCTCTCCATTTCAATGGTATATATCGGTGTGCTATGCAGGCTTGGAACAGCGTAACCAGATATTCTGCTACGATGTTCGCGCTCCACTTTAGCAGCCCGGGAAAGATACCATCTAGGCCAGCGGCTTTGAAAGGGAGGAAAGTGTTTATTGCCCATATTATTTTCTCTTTGTTGATTATGTTTTTTGCTGCGTCCCAGTCTAAGCTGCTGGTGGGCCTCTCTTCGTAGGGCTCCCATGATTGCGTGTTAGCAATTTGGCAGCCTGGGAAGTGAGTTGTCAGCAGCAGCTCGCTTGTCTCCGCATCTGTTTTGGTGTAGGTATTGTCTGGTTTTTTGAGGCAACCGATTGAGTGATTCGTCTCTTTGGAGAGGCATGATTTCACTTTGATTGCCTGATTGTTATTTTCTATGCTGGAACAAAAGTGTCTCCAGCATTCTTGCCTTCTGAGGCGTATGAGTTTTTTATATTGTTTCCTGGCTGCCGTATAGGTGTCCCAGTCGAGTTGTGTTCGTCTGTTTCTAGCCCTATTGAACAGTTTCCTGACTTTCCGGCGGTGTCTCTCTAATTCGGGACACCACCAGTGTTGCTTCCCTCCCCATCTAGGTAAGGTAAGGGGACAGGACTGTTCATAGCTTTCCAGGAGTAATGACGTAAGACTTTCCACATAGGCGTCTATGTCAGTTATATTTAGGTTATTTGTTGTTGTGAGTCGTTTTCCAATCTCAGCACTGATTTGTCTGATGAATTTAGATTGATCGGTTCTTTGAGGTATTCTTTTAGGTAGTTGTTTAGGTAGATCCATGTCGATGGTGAAACGAATCCATCTGTGATAAGTGTATTGGAGATCATTACTATTGATTCTATTTTAAGCTTACTTGCAATGTTAAAACACGCAGCCATAAGGAATTTTTTGAGATAGGCTTTTAGCTACACCACAGAAGGGCTGAATACAATTGAAAAAGTGTTACGTTTGAGCTCTTTATTATTGTAAATAATAAGTAGTTAAGTTTACTTATAATAAAAAATAATTCCCGTACCGGGAATCGAACCCGAGCCTCCTGGGTGAAAGCCAGGTATCCTAGCCTAGTGGCTAGTGGTCTAGTGACCATACGGGATGTTAAAGTTGTTTCTAATAAGTCTAGTCTTCTTTTATAAGTTTGTTTTTCTTAATATACTAAAACAGCTTTTATTAGGTGGACCTATGTATAGTTAAAAGTTTTTATGATCTTAGTCTATATTTATAGAGTAACATTTAGTTTGCTTATTAAAAAGCAGCAAACAGACGCTTAGAGTTCCAGGTAAAAAAATATTATTTTATTTAAACAACTTATTTGATGCCAAAATATACGAGTATTAGTATTATAAAACAAATATTATCTACTACCGACGGATTATGAAGCTAAAATATAGTAACTTATTAAATAAAAGTATTCAAATTTAAATACTTCAAAAAAAATACTCATAAATTTTAATAATATCTTGTGTGTGTTCTGGGTAATAAATTAAATAGTATCTATAGTCTACTCCTATATTGTAGGTTGCCTGTAAGAAATCGCTGTTGAGATAAGGCGGTATTTGCACACCTTTAAGACTTCTAAATCAAACTTCTTTATATAGTACATAACAATAAAGTAAATAAAAAATATTCATAAATAAAAAAATAATTTAACATTTGAATTAGATTTAATATTAATATTAAAAAATACTTGAAATACATAATTTTATTCCAGGGCTGAAACTATGAAGGAGACGTTCGAAACGTGCCCTGCTTACACATTATCCTTGAATTATCGCCAGCATATAAAATATTGATGTTAAGATTTTATCGTCAAGGCAGTAAATTTAATATCTAAGATTATATAAGAGGAAACGTCGAGTATCGTTTTATAAGTCCACTTGAGCTCGCCATAACCATAAAACGAAATTTATTTACAAAAATAGATAATAATATTACTAGATAATAAATAGAGTATAAGGATATTTTACGGTTTACTTTAGTTAAAATAACTCTTGTTTACTTTAAAATAAATAACTGAATTTCTTATATTATCTGTACCTTACACCTTATATTATCTGTTCCTTACAATGAAAACATTAGGTACTTATTATGACGCTCTCCTAACATTTATCTTCTACCTTTATTGGAATGAATATGTGAATCTCATCTATACGTATAATAAAATTCTGAGTCGAATCTGTACATTAAAATTTTTTGGACAATCTTACTAATATAGTCATTATTCTCGATACAGAGGCCGAATGTAGATATGGTTTATAAATTTTTTGTCTCTCTCTCTGTTTGTCTGGAACGCGTCATGAGAAAATCACTGGACAGATTCTGATGAAATTGGTATGATGATAGTTGGTTATCCGGGTCAACATATATGATAATTTTACCGCGGGAAAATATCTCATCTCTGAGAAATCTATATTAAACTTTAAAACATAACGTATGGATGAACCCACGCGGAGCGAGGGTGAGTCTCTAGTATTTAATATTTGCTTAAATAATCAAGACCAATAGAATAAAAAAAACCAACGAAGATTCTCTTTAAGTTCTAAAAATAATTAGGTACTAGATAACGGTACTTATAAGTACCTATTAACATAAAAGTATAGTAATGTTATTCAAATTAAAAAAAGTAGTTGTTTCTTGCATGTAAAATTAAAACAAGAAGTTTAAGTAACTAGTTAAGGTAATGTAGGTAATATTTTAAGAATATTGATATCACAAAGTATTAAAAGTGAAATGATCTATAAAGTCCCGTATAACTTTGAAACACTATTCAGAGGAGCTCTTTAATACTAACGTCAAGAAACTAGGTTCCTTGCTTGCCTTTTTATACGCTCGAATATCGATTGACAGTAATTAAATATCCTGACTCAGCCACTTTCTTAACTTTTATTACGAAGTAATTTGAAGATTGTTGACCTTTTCGAATTTCGTCTACTCATCTGTAGACGTCTAATTAATTGTACCGAAAAAAGAGAAAACAGTTGGCTCATTTTCTATGTTTAAAGATTAATTTATTTATAAAAGGCGTTTGGTGTGTATGATAAAACTAATTCATTAAATATTCATTTTCTTAAGGTACAGGAAAAAGGAGAGGAGTGATTCTCTACTATGAAGATATTCAATAGTATTATGACACTATATTTTTCACTGTGCACTGTGTTTTTTTCAAAAACAAGACAAACGTCTGAAGATATGTATAGTCAAAATATGTCTTTTTTAAAAAAGGAATCGAATTTTCAATGCAATAATGAATAGTAGTTACGATAAGAGATATGTCCTATGACTGTATATAGATAAGACTGTAATATGTAATATTAAAGTTTTATTTCACAACAATACACTATGATATCTTAAAGCTCTGAAATAGGAACAAATACAGTTGAATAGATGCTACCGATCTAAGATCATCTCGGTCTCAAAGATACGTTGTACCAACGGTTTTCAATTTATCAATATCCTTTGTAAGTGAACAAGAGATCACACTAAGCTACAATATACAACACGAGGTTCAACTTACTGTCATATATTGGCAATATCAGAGAAGATAATACTACTATTACCACGACATCAATTGAAAAATTTGAAAATATACTAATATTTATTATATTTTAATTGTAGTACTTTAAAATAGGCATAGGCAGTGTTCGTCCAGTGGGAAACTAAGTGAAGCGGGTTCAAATCTCGGGTCTCACATGCCTGATATTTTCCTGTGCGAATTATTTTCAACATGATAACCAATTGTCTTACAATGAAGAAAAACATTGTGAAGAAACCTGCACGTTTGAGAGAACCTAGCTCATTTTCGAAAGACATGTGAAGTCCGCCCACCCGCACTATGGCTCTATGACTATGGCCTTATGCCCCTCGTATTAAAAAGAGGTAGTGCCCAGCAATGGGACGTTCAAAAGGGTTGAATGAATACTTAAAATCAGGTAGTTTCTTTATAAATCATGGATGTTGTTAATTAAAATTGATATATCCGTTACATAATTCGGTACATTTTTTTTATGAAAAGTTCAGTTTGCGTACTACTTAATTACTAGAAAAGGAATATGAAGTACTATATTTCTTTATAACTGATTGCTAAGATGTTGTGTCTGCGCTAAAAACGAAAACGGAAAAAATATTTTTTATTCTAAAAACAAGTGAATATAATTCTTAAAATTTGCCCACCCTGCATTTGAGTATTGGTTACTTACCTCAAAAAAGATGTTATGTTAATTAAATAACAGATGGAAGTAGTAATTACCCGGTCGGATCTTAGACTACAAAGAACTCTCTCAGGACTACTACAAACTGTCAATTTAGTGTAATGTTACTATGAAGAATATTGAATAACTTTCTATCAAGGCTCCCTGTTGTTTATTTTAAGGGAATAATTGCAGTGTAAAAGTTTCTCGACTATCTTGCTTTCTTAACTTATTCAAAACAACTTGAACCATGCAATGAATAATAATGCGGTCTCTCAACTTACATCTGGGTATCTGATGAATTGGTAAATTACTTACAAGGTGTATAAAGTACTCTTTATATTTTACTTTCTTTTGCAGATAAAATAATGTATAATGCATTTAGAAATACATAACTATATTCATACTAGCGACTTACACTCGCTCCGCCCGGGTTCGTCCCTAGTTACGTTTTAACGTTTAGTATAGATTACTCAGAGATAAGATATTTTCTCCTATATGTTGATCCAGATAATCAGCTATAATCATACCTCATCAAAATCTTGTGATGTGGTCACAGACAGACAAAAATTCTAAAAACTATAGACTCGGCCTTTGTATCGATAATAATGATTGTTCAATAAGATTTTCCAAAAAAATATTTAATGTACAGATTGGACTCAGAATTTTATCATATGTACCTATAGATGTAGGTAATAAATAAAATTCGTTATCACATACTTTCTATTTTCGGTTATTTTTTCATCCTATGTTCATACCTTATGTAATAATACTTTCATATTTCGAAACACTGGTTCCAAGAAAACAGGATAAAAATTAAAGCAACCGCGAACAATATAATATCTTAACATCCGCAATGCAGCGTGACTTATTTGCTGACTTCAGTGGGAACAAAATAAAATTCAGTGTATTTTTCATCTCTATGCTATACACTAATTAATCAGTAATTTATGGAGTTAAGAACTTATTATTTTATAAATTATAGGAAATGTTTGTTGATCAAATTACATCGTTGGAACCATACATAAATATAATATAATAGATATTTATTAATACTATGTGGCTTATATACGTGACTTCATTTAATTTACAAAAAGGTCTAGTTTTATATTAGCCGCTATATTCTTTAAAAAATTATTTAGTGATATCGTCATACTTTATCTAAATATTTTCTCTAACATAAATTCCGTATCCCGCTTTAATTTTACTCTACATAAATAAAATGAAAACAATCCGCTTATATAATTGCTTATGTATTTGTATTAAATTTTGCTTTTTAGCTACTGCAAACTAATGGAATTTTTGTATAGTTTGCGCTATTACATAGGAGCTTATGTTTTGTAGGAGAACAAAGAAATTAAAAAGCTTCTACTTTTTTGCAGTCAAGCAAAATGAATTTGAATTTTTAATTTTCGAAGGTAGTAAAAAATAAAATATATAAACTAAATTATATATTTTTTAACCTACTTCCAAAATTGAATATGCAACCTCTTGCAAACAAATTATGCATATGTATGTGTATATATTTGGAACCGTTTTAAAAATAAATGACTATATATTAATATATATATATATATATATATATATATATATATATGTATGTATTTACGAAACTTACAGTACCTTACCTAAGTAACTTACCTATCTACTAGTACGTAAGTAGAATAACGTCTTTTAATACTCTTCATAGCTATGCAATATGTGCGGTATTGGATAGATATGGAGAGTATTAAAGGAATGAATAAATAATGCTAATCTCTATTACAGGTGCGGCTAAATTGCAATTTCATGTAGTGCAATAATCTGAGAGCTTTTGAACCGGTTTTGAATTCAAATAGTGAGTGCATTTTAAGTAATTCTTATTTATGCTAATTCATAAGCTTTTGCCTGCTATATTTTAGGGAGTTTCGCAAAATTCATCACTTTTGTTAACGCTTTGTATGTGAAATAATAAATTCGTGGAACATTTTTAAAATATACGTACCTAGAGAGGATGTTTGGATTCATTATTTCATTTCGCTATTTATTTTGTTTTTGAGAAAAACCTGACTTTAGCAGTTATATATCAGATTTTTATAGTTAGTAATTTAGTTTTTATCATGTAAATTATGAAGAATTCAACTTTTTCTCATTAAAATTATGAAAAAAGGAAATATCGTGACGACATCCGTATACCTGAGAACTTCAGTAGTTCTTAAGAATATGTGGAGCCCGCTAACCCGCACTTAGCAAAATACCTGGTGGACTAAAGGTCTGCATTGAATGAAGTCTAGACCCAGCAGTGAGACATTAAAAGGGCTGAATGATAAAGAAATGAATTTTTAATAATAAGAAAATATGTTTTTTTTATATTTACACCTAAGAAAAGTCAAAATCGATTACTAAGCTACAAGCTATACGAAAAAATTGATTCCATGAATAAGTTTTATTACTTTTCTAGAAATTCACGCAACGAGTATCCCGTGGGATATTAGTGTTTTGAAAAGTATTGAGGGTTGAATCTGATCAAAGTGAGGTATCATGTAAACAATACAATAATCACACAAAAAAAGTAAATGTCAGGTGTGTCTCTACACATTCAAAGTTCCAAAATTTTTAATAACATTTGTACTTGATTTTACTTACGTAAATTGTTAGATTAACTGTACAATATTTTATCATTATATTGCAAAAATAAGTGTGTTTTTCAAAACATTTTAAAAATCTATACAGATAAATAAAATGGGAGTGTCTGTTTGTAATATTAAAATAACCGCTTTTTACTAAATGCATATGGATGTATACACGGTACATATACCAAAACAACATTTTTTACAATTTTTGTCTGTCTGTTTGTCTGTTTGTTCCGGCTAATCTCCGAAACGGCTGGACCGATTTTAAAGGGACTTTCATTGGCAGATAGCTGATGTTATAAAGAGTAACTTAGGCTACTTTTATTTTAGAAAAAGAATCAGGATTCCGCAAAAGAAATTAAAACCCATGAAATTGTGAACAAAATCCGCGTACGGCGTACGCACCCGAGCAAAACTAGGGTAAATCGCTATGTATTATAAATTAATATCTTAGGAGTAGCAAGCTACTACTCATGTATACTTAAACATAGCTAACCGTGAAAACGTACCTAGGGACGAACGCGAGCGAAGAGAGCGTGAGTCGCTATTATGTTATAAAGGACGAAGTTACGTATTAAAAGAGAAGATTTTCCTAAAGACGCACACTGACAGTGTATCGTAATAACATAACGCGGTATCAGGGGAGCGTGTTTGCGTAACGTTTATTTCTCCTCTTGACAAGTGTATAATATTTAGAGGTCATTGGTTTATCCATTTCTTATGCAGATATATTTCATATGCAGATATGTCCTTGATAGATACTGGCGTCAAATATTAAAAAAAAACTTTTTTGCGATAATACAGACATACATATAGCAATAAAATTGAAATTGTTTAAACTATTATGAGTACCTAACTGATAATATAAGTATACAACGACACTTGACTGCGTCAATGGTGGAGTGGCTAGTATGTACGGCTGCAAAGTCGTGGGTTCTGCAAAGTTTAGCTGTAACAGTCCGGAGTTGGGAGTTGGCAGTGATTTCCCCCGTACCTTGGAGAGCACGTAAAACTGTTGGTCCTACGCCTGGTCTGTCACCGTTCGCCTCGAATTATCGTTCCAGTGAAATTTGAGAGTGAAATGATTATTTTCAGCATTTTATTATTTTCAGCATTTGTGTCTGCGCGTACTCGCGCTGCACTATAATATCTCCTGTGTAGTTGGCTAGTCTCAGTGACATTGACGACCATGACGGAAATGGATTTCGAGGACATCATCAAACAACGACTGTATTCTAACCATCATTTAAATTTCATTCATTTTACTTTGTACCCCTTAAATTATCAAGTAGATACCTAATGTCATGAAAAAGAATGTGAAAATATTTTTTATAAGTTCAGAGACGTATGAGGTTACAAAAACTGTCGTCCACTTTTAGAAAGGGCTATATTATGTCCACTCTACGGTACATAAACCCTTTACGGCAGCCCCCGCCATTCTATCGAATAATCCAGTTCTGACCTCACGGTCACTCTTAACCGTTCACCCCATTTTCAAAGCATTATTTTATTTTCGTATGTTTCTTTTCTGCTCCATTATATCAAATAAAGTTATTGTTATCATATTTCATTTAATTATATCGTGGACTAATATTTTTTTAATAAACTAAAAGGAATATATATTTATTAGTATATAGTATTGGTTAGTATATAGATTTCACAGAGATGAGATATTTTCTCGCAGTAAAAAGTATCCTATGTGTTGACCCGGATAACCAGCTATCATCATACTAAATTTAATTAAAATCAGTGCTGTGGTTTTTTCGTGATGCGTTCTCAGACAGACAGACAAAAATTCTATAAAAACTATAGATGAGGCCTCTATATCGATAATAATGACTATTTTAATAAAATTTTCCAAAAAATATTCAATGTATAGATTAGACTCGGTTAGAATTTTATTATGTGTATAGATATATGTACTTTGATTTAATATGTATGTATTATTTATATCCAGCAAATATTCACACTGTTCTAGGGGTGTGTACTCTTTTCACGTTAGGCACTGATGCCATCCCAACCATACATATTATTAGAATTTTAATTATTAGAATTTTATTCTCTATGTCATGGCTTTCATCTAAATTCATAATTATTTAAAGAAAATAATCGAAATACATATATGATTTAAAATAAAACATCTCAGAGATTTAATTTAATCTTCCTCGTCCTAATTATCATGATGAAATAATTAGGATGTAATTAATTCAAATCAACGCAGTAGGTACTTCTTCAAAGGCTATATTCGGCTTTCAAGTGACTCCCATTTTTATGCAGTATTCCGGCCTTCACTGAACTTTTTCCTCAATAAATAAATTGTCTATGTTTTTTAAGGAAAATTGTAATATTATTAAGCCTGCTAATTTGTGTTTAATAAGTAAATATTTACGTCTTTTAATAGGTGTTGTCTTTTATGAAAATTTAATGGGAAATATTTCTAGTAATTTTTCATATCTAGAACTATCTTGTATGAGAAATGACTGAAACACGATGAACTTAGTCTGTATTTTATTTAAAGCACCAAGAAATATATAGAAATAAATATAAGAAGCTGACTACACGAAATCATAGCAGCTATTATTACTAAGATATTATTTTCAACCAAATTTTATATTTATAAATATAAAGGACAAGGCATAATGAGGAGCTTAAATTTTCTCTCTACCCACACTGCAAAGAATTAAGTACGTGTCTATTGTTGGCATATTTATTTTACTCTATAGATTTATTTTAGCTCTACGCAGTCTTATTCGTTTTTAATGACTTGTTATGAAGAATTTTATATTTCAAAACAACATTTTTTGACTTACGTACAGTTTTAGGTTGTTAATTAGCATGGCTCTCATTGATATGCTTTGTTTTAGCTAAATGGAAACATACATATTGGCAATTTGATTATATACGTATATTGTATATATGTACATTGTATATGTATATTAAGGCAGTGGTGGCCCAGTGGTAACGCGCTCGCTTGGGAAACCGAGTGAAGCGGGTTCAAATCCCGGGTCTCGCACCTCTGATATTTTCATGTGCGAATCATTTCCAACATGATTACCACTTGCCTTACGGTGAAGGAAAACATCGTGAGGAAACCTGCATGTCTGAGAGAACCTAGCAAGTTTTCGAGAGACATGTGAAGTCCGCCAATCCGCACTTGGCCAGCGTGGCCTGATCCCCCTCGTATTAAAAGGAGGCCCGTGCTCAGCAGTGGGACGGTAATATAATACATTGTATATGTACATATTATATGATTTATAAATATTGAATTCGTACGCAAATATATTACGAACCTAATGTTTTAGTTTAAATTCTAGAAACCCAGCCAATTTCGTAGTCTAGTAGTTGATGAATATCTTTTACCAATATAGAGAATGATTAAACATGCCGTATCATGTCAATAGAATATATTTTGACACGTCGTCTTGTATGTCTTAAATACACCACAGCAAATTGTGAAATAGGGAATTAGAGATTCTCATTTGAGAACATTAGATTAAATACTTCAAACAACGGAAACCAAATCAATTTGGTTGTTTAACAAAAAGACTTGCAAATGAGGCAGCATTCGTCGCTTTAATTAATTAAAACTCATGAATAAGTTTCTTATAATAATATTAAATTTCATTTATATTCATTTAATTCCTTTTCTGATATTTGGAATTTGTTCTTAAATTAATTATATTAAGAGAAATATTAGATTATGTTAATGATCATGTTAAGCTGTCGATACTGCGCTTTATATCGGTCGTATCGAATTGCTATTGCGCTAGTTGACGTTGATGGAATAAAGAAGGTACTTGTGTTTGCGCACATACTTGTGCACAATAAGGGTCGATCCACACTATAGTGCCGATCACGGTCTGTTCTCTAACCGATATTGGTGCGGTAAAGTATTTTTATATAAAAAACGTTTCTGGAGTGTGACTGTACCGAAACTTAATTCTTACTGAAAGTGTGAATATACTAATTATTTTTTGTATAAAAATACTTTACCAGACCAAGAACGAACCATGATCAGTACTATAGTGTGGAGCAGGCCTCAGCCTCTATGAGGTTCGTTCGTCACGTGTCCTCATACTTCTGACCTAGCCTGACCTTTTGATTTTGGATTTAGGCCATTGATGCCACAAGCCAACGCAGTTGTTAAATGCTTAATCGTTTTTCTTTCGAGTTAGAGTTTACCTAACACTTAAACTTTTTCTAGGGATAGGCAACTCATATTAACGATGAAAAGCTGACATGAACTGAATATTGTAAGGTAATTAAGATAAAATAATTAAATATATCAATGAAGAATTATAATAGTAACAGGCGACTTACCCTCGCTTCGCTCGGATTAATCCCTAGCTGGCTTCCCCATAAAAACTTTCATCCCTATTCTCATCCCCTTAAGGGATGATTTCCGGGATAATAACTATTTCACTCACTCAATGTTCATTTTTTTCTTTTAATTTTCTTCTATAAAAATATCCTGACAATAACAAACACAAAAAAAAAAAGAATTATCAAATTTGGTGCAGTCGATCGGAAGTTATGCGCGTACATACATTACGGTGATTCATTTTTATTTATATAGATATTATAATTACAAAAGTTTGAAAAAAAGTACACAAGTTTAAAAGTACGTGTTACTTTGCAACTTCTTTACCCTGCAACGGCTTAATGGCTTTAGGTGAAATACAAATTGCAGATAATTCATATTCCGGAAATACATATAAGCTATTTTAATGATTTCAAAAGGGTTTAGACTCTATTCAGTTTTTTATTATTGACGTACCTACTGTAGTTTTATACAATAAAATAAAAACATCAGTTAAAACATGTACTCGTATACATATGGATTTGATTGGGACCGCCAGGCAACTATCATAACCAATTCCTAACTTTGAATAATAAGTCTTCTATATTATATAAACGATAACTAACAACAACATGACATCCAATTATTTTATTAAAAACTAGCGACTCACGCTCGCTTCGCTCGCGTTCGTCCCTAGGTGCGTTTTCACGGTTAACTATGTTTAGGTATACATAAATAGTAGCTTGCTAATCCTAAGATATTCATTTAATATATATAGCGATTTACCCTTGTTTTGCGCGGGTGTGTACGTCGTACGCGGATTTTGTTCACAATTTCATGGGTTTTAATTTTTTTTTCGCAGAACCCTGATTCTTTTTCTAAAATAAAAGTAGCCTAAGTTACTCCCTATAACATCAGCTATATGCCAGTGAAAGTCCCGTCAAAATCGGTCCAGCCGTTTCGGAGATTAGCTGGAACAAACAGACAGACAAACAGATAGACAGCCCAGACAGACAAAAATTGAAAAATGTTGTTTTGGTATATGTACCGTGTATACATATCCATAAGCATTTAGTAAAAGCGGTTATTTTAATATTACAAACAGACACTCCAATTTTATTTATCTGTGTAGATAGGCATTACAAGGGATTGAAAAGTTCTTATCTTATTGATATATTATTAGCTTTACATATACATATCTCTTAATGTTACAGATTATATATTAAGGTATATATCAAAAAATAAATGAAACTAGTAGATATAATAAAACATTCGTAGCCAGAACTTATTGTATTTTTATTTTATCAAAATGTAATACACTAGTAGTACCGAAACATTTTTATTCCACTTTTATTTAGCGTAAGGAGTATAGAAACCTATTTCAAATTTTCAGCTGAAAGGCTGTTAGTGTTTACTGGCAATATATTATCCTCGTGTCGAATAAAACCGACACGTAATCTACTCGTACCGAAGGTGATCAGACGAGCTGGGCAATAGATCGATTACGAGCGCGGATTATAGTTGTAGGGTACGGAATGGACTTTGGAAATACAAATTGTATAGAAATAAAAACTTTCAAATTTAAGGTACTAAAATAAAATATAAACTTAATAAATGACTTTCAATTTCGTTTAAAGACTTTGTAGCTAAGTTCTTCACAGATTTACAGCTTCTAAAAATATTTATCTTACTTTATACATGTATATTTTTTTTGGAAATTTAGTTTTTTATACAGACAGATTACATACATACATATGTTTATGTTTTCCTCAAATTATCAATGGTGACTATGGTCTAATTTCAACCACGGTATGAATACTAGTAATAATAACATGACATAAATAAAGTTTACTCGTAATATAAACACTTAAAAAGGTTTCAATTAAAACTTACAATAATTATTAAAAATGCTCGCTTCGCTCGGGTCAAATAAAACTAAAAATGCCTAACTGACCAAAACAAAGAAGCTGAAAATAAAAAATAAAAATATTTAAAAAAAACGTGTTTGTGTACTTATGCCCGCACATAAGAAGTTATAATTTTTTGGTGTAACAGAACAAAAATAGCTAAAGATTTCATCCCGTATGTGACAATTCTCTGTTTGTAAAAGGAATGGTAAATTAATAAAAAAGTAAGACATATTAGGCATATTAAAATCATATATTTATAGAATATCATTTAAGGAAAGAATATAATATTACATATCGTTTGTCAGACAATAACAACGGTTACCATGGCAACAAGCAGCTAACTTCATCATGTCGCTTTTTGGCTGTTGGTTTGCGCACGCATCGCAAAAGTTTCACTCTCATATTTTTTTCTAAACGTCCCAAAAGAAGTAGAACTTCAAAAACCCGACTGCGTAAAAAACGAACTGAAAAGATGATTATGCAGTCGGAGACATACAGTACACGTAGCAGGACTCGCAGCTTGTGTAAAACATGTACATATGTAGGTATGAGGATCATGAAAGATCAAAATTAACAATCTTGACCCCAACTCAATATAATATTTTCACTTATCGTTGAAAAATATCCTTATAACTTGTATTCCTTTGAATAAAGTTCTGTAGATGAAGAAATAATATGCTTTATAATCTACGTTACAAGTCGAATCAGTAAAATGCCGTCACGGTGAATTAGGTGATCATTCTTTATTCGCGTCACGTCCTTGTCTGCCGCGTATCTGAGCCGACATAATGCCTTTTCTACTTCTAACCATTTATTTTCGAATATATAATGTTTTAGTGAAAGCAAGTATTTAACAATCTATTTGACGGATTCAATGTACCTATTTGTAATCTATACATATAATAAAAACTTAAAAAAAAAACCGACTTCCAGGCACTGATAAGTAAAAAATAACTAAACGGGGGTTTTCATTTAGAATAGATACTTAATCAGATATTTTCGAAGTCGGTGTGCTTTAATTTGTATTGGCTGGCACCGACTTCGACAAAATCGGATTAAGTATATATTCTAAATGAAAACCCCCGTTTAGTTATTTTTTACTTTTCAGTGCCTGGAAGTCGGTTTTTATATTTTTTTTAAAAGTTTTTATTTTTCCATTTTTAGTGTAGACGTATTATCAATACAAATTAATCAAGCTCAAACACCAGGTAATTGCTGTAAATTGTCGAGGAGTTCCCTCGACTATCTTTCGGGTCGATCATCAGATCGACTCCAGACCGTCATTAAATAGTAGTGCTTTAAAATACCTAATGAAAATGTTATCAAACGCACTAGTCGCCGCTACAATTTTCGAAAGTTCCCCTCCATTTCTTCGTTTCCTTGTCATGGGACCACTCTTGGGATATCGATCTCCTTTCCAACAAAAAAAGAATTATCAAAATCGGTTAATAAACGACGAAAAAATCCGCGAACAAACATAAACCGGTGGTAGGACTCTGTCAAGCCTGAGGAGTCCGACTGGATGGGTACCACCCCCTTATCTATTTCTGCCGCCAAGCAACAATGATTGCATTGTTGTGTTCCGGTTTGAAGGATAAGGTAGCCAGCGCAATTACAGGCAAGAGGCATAACATCTTAGTCCTCACAGTGATAACGCACCGGCGGTTCTGCAGTTTTGTTACATAAAAACTTAACGCATGAACCGTAGGTGTTATGGGCGACAGGTATCGCTTTCCATCAGGTGGACTGTCTGCTCGTTTATCACTGAATACCATAAAAAAAAAAAAAAAATATATATATATATATACGGTCGAATTGAGAACCTCATCCTTTTTTTTGAAAGTCGGTTAAAAATTGTATCTAAGCTGAATATGTACATTAAATAATTTTTTGAAAATCTTATTGAAATAGACATTATGATCGATACAGAGGCCGAATCTATAGTTTTTAGAGTTTTTATCTGTCTGTCTGTCTGCCTGTCTGTTAGTTACCGTATCACAGAAAAACTACTAGACGGCTTTTGATAAAATTAGGTTTGATGATAGCTGGTAATGCGGGTCAACATATGGGATATTTTTTACTGCGGGAAAATATCTCATCTCTGAGAAATCTATACTAAACGTTAAAACGTAAGTAGGGACGAACCCGAGCGGAGCGAGGATTAGTCGTTAGTAAATAATAATCAACTTTAATTCATACTGATGTATGCTTGTGTAATGTGTCTGTCTATTACGTTTTCACGCTTAAACCACAGAACCAATTTTGATGAATTTTGGTATAGAATTTAATAGGACCTTGGAGGAGGACATAAGCTACTTATTCCCGCAAAAAACAAACTTGGAGGAGGCGAAACAGAGGTAAAATTTTTGTATTGGAAACAAATCATTTCTCAAGTAAAGGACATAAAAAATCGTTATATCCTATAATTTTCGAAAGAAATAAAGAATGTTTCAGCGTTTTTGTCCAATAAAGGTAAAATAGGGGATGATTTCAAGTTTTTAAAGTACTTAATTTTTTTTCCATAACAATGTATGTACATTGTACATATAATATGTATATAGTTTATTCTATACTAACCGTTAAAACAAGCGAAGCCAAAGTAAGTCGCTAGTAGTATTATAAATGTAAAAGTAACTCTGTATGTTACCTTTTTAACGCTTAAACCGTTGAACAGATTTCGATAAAATTTTTAAGAACATAAACAAACATACTAAGGACGGACATCGACTACTTAGATCCCCGTCCCACTTACCACGCGAGCGAGAGCGAAGTCATGGGCAAATACTAGTACGTATTTAATACTAATGACACAATGCTAATATTTATTTGTTAATGCATATTCATTCTTACTTGTATCACAAATGCGAATATATTAAATATACCTTTTGATAATATATAATTTACATAATATTGAAATGTTATGTAAATTACATTTTATAATATTATAATTAGGTATAAGTATTATATTATTCAAAAATCTTACTTAACATAAAATAACCAACTTTTTTATATTAAATACTTTAAAATAATGGTTAAAATATTATTGCGATAATACACCATTTACTTACAACGTAAGAGCGGCTGGACCAATTTTTATGATATTAGATTTTTTGGATTTCTCTTAGTCCGGAATCGGTTAATAAGTATTAAAAAAAATCAGAAAAATTAACAAAAAATATTAAATTTTTTATGGCTAGCATATGTAAAACGCACTCGTACCTAGCGACGAACCCGAGCGAAACGAGGGTGAGCCGCTAGTTAATTATAATTATTATCTGTAAGCTTCATAACATAATTAATTATTTATAGATGTTGGCCTGAAATGTATGTAATAGTTGTAAGGAAATTTATAATATTTAATTTTAGACTACATTTGTAATGTTTTAAACTTTAATAACGCCAAAGCGAAGTAATGCAGCTACTCGTAGCATTCATGCCATAGTTCCGCGAAAATATGGCTTGTATAGAATTTAATTATTATTAAATGTACGTAACGGTTTGCATATCGATTTAGTTTTTTTTTTTTATAAACATAACTGTGTAGCAAAAGACCTACAACTGTAAAAATGGACATCGGGTTGGGTTATTTGTTCACTATCCTGGTATAAATTTCATATAAAAATAGAAAAACTAGTTTAAGTAAATTGGTAAAAAAATAATTTGGTCTATCTCTTTAGGAGCTATGATGCTCCAAACAGACATGTAGAAACATATTTGAGATCAACTGACTCATGTGAGGACACATCATAAATATCGTTTTTCGTAGGGAATTAAAAACATAAAATTTTATGATTATGAAGAAACGCTTGTGTATTTTCGATCATTAAATTTTAAATGATTTAGTTTTACTTTTAATTTTTCCATTTGATTTGTAATCTTCCCAAGTAAAATATAGGTTATAATTGAAATCTGACTGATGGTGATAGTTACAGAGATCAGTGAGTTCAATAAACAGACAAACTTTTTAGCTTTAGTATAATATTATAATTTTACTTAATATAGAGCTTAAAGAAACCTGCTAAGTTTTCTCTTAAGTTCTCAGAAAATATTTTCGAAATCATGCTAGACTAATTGACGTTATAATTTTGTAAAAGAGCTCGTCCCCTCGAAAATGGATGAGCCCCTTACATTAGATAGCATATAATTATTTACGAAATAAAATTTAAAGTTCTAAATATGTGATTTTAATGATTAATATTACTGCAGTCATCATCGATCGTCAATGGTGACATAATATTTTAACTTTTCGTCATTTAATGCTCACCATTTTCAAGAATCGAGTTTAAAACTGAAAGTTTATAAGGTAATTTTGCTTCTTAAACGTCGAATTATAATTATTCGTGAATTAAATATGAAGGCATAAAGCGATTTAACGCGAGTGATTCTATAAAATATTTCTTACGGAAAAGTACTGAGCTATATAAACTTTTAAAAAGTCTCTTCGTAATCCGTTTACCCCTTCCGAAGGTTAGTTCGGAATAATAGAGAAATGTATGAAAATTTTTGTTTCGCGTCTTACAAGAAGTTTAGTATTGAAATTGAATTTATATATTCGATCTTTATTATTAAACATAAAGCGCCCAAATTTTCAAAGGTATGCGAATTTCGTTTCATTTAGTCTTGCAATAAAAGGGCAATTTTCAATATATAAATACAATTACCAATGTGTAGGTGTACTTTGCCTTTGATACTTTTAAACCCTGTTACGTTAAATTTAAATTTCGTAACCACATGAAATGGGCAATATACGCAGAATGTTGGTTTGGTTTAATTAAAATTAAAAATGTGTTTAATTTTAAGAGAATTTTTTATTATTATTATACTAATCTTATATTACGACACGTTTGGCTCAGTTTCTAGTAACCCTACTTGCTGTGCCAGAGGTCGCGGGTTCGAGTCCCGCTGGGGGCATTCATTTGTGAGCACAAATGTTTGTACTCCAGTCATGGGTTTATATTTATAGTATGTATGTATTTAAAGTTATATATGTGTAGTGTATCAACTATCTGGTATCCATAACACAAGCCTCGTAACTTACCATGTAACTAGATGGTGCTGTGTTTTAATGTCCCAACATATTAATTTTTATTTTATTTTTATTATACTAATTTTATTTTATTATTATACTAAATTTATATTATACTAATATTACAAAGAGATAAATTTTGTGAGTTTGTGAGGTTGTAGAGGGTAATCTCTGGATCTACATAGGATACTGGACATAGGATACTTTTTATCTATCCCGAAAATCATCCCTTAAAGGGGTATAAATGGGGATGAAAATTTGTATTGGGAAGCAAACTAGGCCTAACCCGAGCAAAGCGAGGGTGAGTCGCTAGTATATAATAATTATATTAATTACTACATCCACGTTTTACTCGGGTTCCTTACAGAAGCTTATGTGTTATTCAAGGTCTATTTCTTCCGAGCTTTTTCAGCGTGAACGAGTAACAAACACACACATATACAAACTTTCGCATTTTTAATAATAATCCGTTAATATCATGCAATATAGGATTAACCTCCCAAAAAATAATATACTTCGTCTAATAACTAAATGGTAACTTTATTAAGGACTCAGAAGAGAAAAGCTGTTGTTCGTAGCATCGTGTGCTTTGATACATATTCTCATTTGTATTCTATACAAAAAGGTTTTCATATAATGTAAAAAACTATCAATATATTTAGATACATTTTGTTAAATGTTTTACTACAAACACTTCATGGTCAGCCTTAAATGTCCCATAAACATTCACTTTTGGCACATTGTGGTAGGGGATGTAAAACGAGAAATATAACCTTAATATGTTCTTTCTTACCTCTTTCCTTTTTATTAAGGATAAAAGCCCCATAAAAAGCTACAACACACCTCCCGAGGCCACTTTGAGCAATTTTGTACCTCTAAGATAAATGTTTTGCACGTCTAATTTCCCTCCATCTCTATTTTTCTTTTAGAAAAACAGTTCTAGTTTGCAAAAAGCGTAGCATCTACTTTTAATGCAGCAATTCATTTCGGATTTCCTCATTGCACATTTTAATATCTATTTTAATTTACTCCAGTACGTTATTATACAGATATCGACTTTAATCTACACATATAATAAAATTCTGAGTCAAACTGTACATAAAATATATTTTTTGGAAAATCTTATTGAAATAGTCATTATGATCGATACAGAGATTGAATCTATAGTTTTTGGAATGTTGTCTGTCTGTCTGGGAACGCATCACGAAAAAACCACTAGACCGATTTTGATTAAAATTTGGTATGATGATAGCTGATTATCTGGGTCAACATATAGGATACTTTTTACTGCGGGAAAATATCTCATCTCTGATAAATCTATACTAACCGTATCAAGTACGTTAAAACTAAATTTCGAAAGCTTTAATATAAAATGAATTTCATATGAAGATAAAATGAGGAAATTATTACAATTAGTTATTTTAAAATACCTTAAGTCATATTGTATTAGCTGTCTCGTTAATGCCGACTTAGTATAACGTTTCAAATTCAGGTCACCGTATTGTGCCTAACGGGTTTAACATTCTACAATATGCGGGTGAAAGTACTAGAGCATAAGATTTTAATGAGTACATACGTTGAGCTTGGTAATAGATTAGTGGTTTCCGTTGTACGTTACGACGCTGTAATTAATGTGTGTGACGTGTTGGAAAAGGAACTACTTAATTATAGAGATAATCGTTTGTATTCAGCCCTTTTTATCGTCCCTGTTAGGCATGGGCCTTCCCTTAATGCGAGGAATTCAAACCATAGTCCGCCACGCTGGTCAAGTTTGAAATGGCTTCACATGTCATCCAAAACTTATTAGGCTCTCTGAGATATGCATGTTTAGTTATACTGAATTTCTGCTCTAAATTAATAGAAAAGTAGTCTTGTACAACTCTCTCGCTCACTCCTTCTATCGCATGATATTATCGCATATAAATTAGATACAAATATATATTTGTGAGACTGTTTTTTTTAATATCATATTGAAATACTATTAAGGTTAATTACTTTGCCTGATTATACTTTAAGTAGTTTTTGAGATCTGGAATATTTCCAGTTACCCGCATCGTCTGTTTAGCAACCACATTAAATTATCATTGTTTTCCATAATATGTTAAAAAAAAGTATGAAATACGAGTGTACATTTTCGATCGATACAATGTGTTGATATTATGAAAACGTAATTATTTATATTTCGTTTTTGTGTTAATCTAAAGAAACACAACACAATATTTAACTATACGGGAACCCTCGATGCGCAAGTCGGACAAGCACTTGCCAGATTTTTATATTTAGATAAACATTTACAAATCATTTATTAAACGATAGGAAAAATTAACAAATATTTTCATTTGAAAATTGTTTTGGCCAACAAAATAATAGTATAAATGAAAAAATAATAAAGCCGAATAATTTGTTTTTACAACTGGTACAAAAGTTATTCGAATAAAACCATAAAAATACTTTTTTAGATTTACGCGAATATTCAACATTTTAAATAAAACTATCTTTTCGGATTATTTCCCGGACTTGTTTTGATTTTTGGTTCCCGATGCGACGTTTCGAATGCTTTACAGCAATCGTGGTCACGGGAGAGACTTAGGTTTTAGACGTCTCAAGGGCGTTATATACCTACTTGTTACAGACAGTGCCTTCCCACAATTTTACAAAAATGATATTATAAACATATTTTTTATTACCTATATTTTTTTAAATGTTTATAATTAAAATCATCATCCTGATTTATTTTCCCGACGTAAAAAGTATCTTATATTTCAATCTGGAGAATGAGCTATCACTCTATACCGAATTTTATAAAAACGTGTTCAGTAGTTTTCCCGTAATGCGGTCATAAGCAGACAGGCAAAAATTCTGATAACTATACATTCGGCCTCTGTACCGATAATAATAAATATTTCAACAAGACTTTCCAAAAGAAAATATGTAAAGACTAGCGTCAATTACAATTTTATTATACGTATAGATTATAAATACAAATATAGGTAATATAGAAAAACAAAAACAAATGTATCCCACGGGGACCATACATTTTTCGGTGATAAAAAGTAGCCTAAGTATTATTCTGATATGTGAGCTATATTATTATAAAGTTTCATTAAAATCCATTCAGTAGATTTTGCGAGAAAGAGTAACAAACCTCCATACATCTAGACATCCATAAATCCATACATAATCAAAAACTTTCGCATATATAATATTAGTAAGATAAATATACATATTAATTGATTCGATCACAAATCCTAAATAATAAAATATATAATTTTTGAGCGTCCAGGTCTACGTTCAAGCATGCATATAGTAGTTAAAAAGAATAAGTAGTTAATACAAAATCACTTTTTCTTTTATATAGAATACTGACTTAATATTATTTTAGACTTTGGTCGAAAATTAAAGACTTAAATAACAGTTTCACGTCATATAAATTTAGGTACAATATCAGTTTAGGTTTTAATATATTAGAAAATGTTTTTAAATAAAAAAAAAATCATATAAGTTATTTGACAATATTTTATAAAAAGTTACAAAGTACCTACCTAAATACATAAATAATTTTTGTAATATAATTAGACTAGCGGTTCACCCTCGCATTGCTCGGGTTCGCCTCTAGGAAAACAAAAACAAATCTATTCCACGGGAACCGTACATTTTTCCGAGATAAAAAGTAGCCTAAGTGTTATTCTAGACTATAATTTATCTCTGTGCCAAATTTCATCATAAACCTTTCAGCCGTTCTGGCGTGATAGAGTAACAAACATACATCCATACAACTATACTTACAAACTTTTACATCTATAATATTATTAGTATAGATACTTAGTGTAATAGTTTGATTTACAAACAGTCCAGTATATCCAGTATAGTCCAGTCAATACAGTACCTTAGATTTAGATGACAAAGAAGGAATTTTATTCATTGAGCAATTTCAAATAAAATAAGAAAATTCTTTTCAAAAATATCATGAAAACATGGTTCAGTTTTGTGATATCGCTTAACTTAATAACTATTTATTGCGTCGCTAAGGAAAAATTTTCCTTTCTTATTTTTTCTTGTCATTTTCGATACAATATTCGTGATGTAATATGAGAAATTTGATGTGGCATACCGAAAAACAAATCGTTGTGAAAGTTTTTGTCATAAATAATGCTAATAATAATGTGTTTCGGCGTTATTATTATCCGACTGCGGCGAAGCCCAAAGGAGGGTTATGTGTTTCACCTGTAAACTAAACGGTTTAACCGATTTTGATAATTTATACGTCGTTAAATTTGTCTTGATAACACGAGTGTCATAGGCTATGTAGAAATAATAAAAAATCTAAATGGCGGATTTTAGGTGTTAATTTGAGTTTAAAAAAGGTTTTTAAAGGTATGTATAATACATGTACACTACACAGTATGTTATGCCATTTTAAAATTTAAATAAAATATAAATAAATAAATATATTGGGACATTAACACACAGCAGTCAGCACCATATAGTTTCATGGTAAGCTACGAGACTTGTGTTATGGATACCAGATAGCTGATACACTAAACATATATAACTTTTAAATACATAAATATTATAAATATAAACACCCATGACTGAAGTACAAACATTCGTGCTCATCACACAAATGAATGCCCTTAGCGGGACTTGAACCAGCGACCGCTGTCACAGTAAGTAGGGTTACTACAAACTGAGCCAAACGTGTCATCAAACACTAGAAAATTATGGAAAAACTCTGTAATAAGTATGTATAGTAAAATTGAAGTAAAACATTCCATTAAAAAAAACATTTGACTATTCGGCTACAAATAAAATGTATAAGTTTTAAAATTATGATGAAAATAGGCTATACTGAATGGGAAAGTAGGTATATAAAGTTTTATTATGAAAAAATATATATAACGGCAATGCACTTTTATGGCAATGTTTTCGCGATTACAATTTGTGTTACGATAGAAATTGCAAGAATTCATAATCAATTTGGCTTCGCACAAGGTTTTTATATTATTTGACATTTGTTATAATGTTTTTAATGCTCATTTAATACTTTCTTATATTTACGTGAATATCTGACAATCTATACATACCTATAATAACATTCTTACAGAGTCGAACCTGTACATTAAATATTTTTTTAGAAAATCTTATTGAAATAGTCATTATTATCGATACAGAGGACGAATATAGTTTTTAGAATTTTTGTCTGTCTGTCTGTCTGTTTGGGAACTCATCATAAGTAAACTACTAGACCAATTTTGATGAAATTTGATATGATGATAGCAGGTTATCCGGGTCAACATATATAATACTTTTTATTACGGGACAATATTTCATCTCTGAGAAATCTATATTAACTGTGCAATCCGGAACGGTGAGTCGCTAGTTTTTAATAAAAATCTTTTCGGATTTTTTTGCGCAAAGATTGTATAAAATTAAAATTAAAATTAAAAAATATCGCGAGGTACTTTAGCGCTATTTTTGTATTTTTTCTAAATCATTGTACATAGATACTTTCTCTAACAATTTTTGATTTTTGAGACATCTAAAACCTTAATCTCCCCCGTGACATACAAACATGTTGTTTTAATGCGGGAACGTCGGGAACAAAAAAAAAATCGAAATAAATTCTCAAAAAATCCGATAAGATTGTTCTAATTATCATTAATTAATATTTTTGGAAAACATTGTAAGGCATATATTATTTAATTGACTCTTGAATGTGGTGTTACTGTAAATGCTTTGAAGTTTAAAAAAGTTGGGACTATGGTACAGACATCAATTATATTTTATACTATCAGTTACATGAGGCTCTGTCTCTGTATTTACTTAAATTATTTAGTCGATAAATTTAGCATGACCTCCACTGTTTAGGGGATGTGCGAAATTAAAGCTTTACTAGGTATAACATTTTAGACCTCAACAGTAAACAAAAGACACGTCCCAACACCATATTCTTGAGTGATACTATTATTAAACAGACGAACATTTTAATAAAGACCAAATTTAAAGACGTATTAAAACTACTTTTAAATATTAATATAGTAAAATTTAAATACAAAATTAATGTATATCTTTGACATTCTTATTATTTTATTATATAAGAATAATTTTATTATATACTCAAGTCATAGGTATTGCTTATATCTTACCCGTGGGTTGAGCAGCATGACAAATAAACGCCTTTTCTGTTCATAGAAAATAGTGCACCTGAAAAGTATGAAGAGCTTACGGCCGTTGAGACCTATTCTTTTCTAGCGTTAATTGAGTAAGAGAAGAGAATATTTTATCCTATATTATATTATATGTATATATATATATATATATATATATATATATATATATATATATATATATATATATATATATATATATATACATATACATACATTTCATTTTTCATATTTATTTTTAGGAATATAAAGACTTGATAATGTATCATTGAAAAATATAATAAAACCCTTTATTTTATTTTTATGTTCACATACAAACAATATATATACAATGAGTAGGTATGGTGAATTTTAATAATCCATTTCCTAAATTTATCTTTTTAAATTGTAATTTAAATTCTAACCCGTGTAAAAATTACAATTATATTAAATTTATAGTTACGTTTTTTAATACATGTAAAATTTGATTGTATTGTTAAGTAAATTTTGTCCTTAAAAAAACCCTAAATTACAAAAGAAAAGCCTGTAATCGTGGTAATAGACGAGTCTTGTCTAGTTTATGATTACCAAAACTATATAAAAATGTTCCTATAATACTGTAGGATAATAATATTAGTTTGAAAATTCTAGACATATCAACGAACTCATACATTAATATACAAAAACAGCCATCTTAAACACATGTCGCATTATTTGAAAATTCATGCAAGATGACAATAATGTAGCTCAAATTACAATTACAGTTACTTGGTTTCGACCCCTAATTGCTATTTATTTACTAGTTTTTAGCTGAGAATATATTTACTTAAAAAAAAGTATTATTCAAAATATTTTAATAATAATCTTTTACAGTATTTTTTAAATATATAAATATAAGACACTCAATAATTACTATATGTTTTTATTACAGTGTAGTGTTCACAGAGGGCTCAAAGAAAACCTGCACCGGGACCATTATTCACGATAACGTAGTTATCACCGCCGCGCACTGCTTGTTAGTACATCTGACACTTTTATTATAGGGAATTCTGAAAATGGATCTGATATACATACATTTAAGGCAATTTTAATAAGAATCATTTAAAATCAGACATTATTTGCATTTTTTCTAAATAAATACTACCTATTATATATAATATCCTTTATGCCATTTATGGCATTTAGTTCTATTCTATGTATTGTTAATTATTTTTTGTAGGGGGATAATTTATTGTACTGGGTGCTACTTTCTGTGGGTATTGACTCATATAATGTTTAGTACTAGATGAGTATTTTAGATAAAATTATCTTTTCTGATTTTTCGCAAATTTATTTTAATTTTTAGTAGTAAATCCGCGAAAAAATCTAAAAGCATTACTAGATGAGTATTAATATGTAATTGTAAATTATATTAGCTACACTTCATAAATAAATTTAAATGAAATTTTTAGATCACTAAGAACTTACTCTCGCTCCACTATTCGATTCGGTTTCATATGTTGGTGCGTTCTAACGGTTAGTATAGATATCTCAGAGGTGAGATATTTTCCCGCAGTAAATGTATCCTAAATGTTGATTCTAGCTATCATCATACCAAATTTCATCAAAATCTGTTTAGTGGTTTTCTCGTGATGCGTTCCCAGACAGACATACAACATTCCAAAAACTATAGATTCAATCTCTGTATCGATCATAATGACCTATTTCAATTAGATTTTTCAAAAGATATTTAATATACAGATTCGACTCACAATCAGTTAAAATTTTATTATATGTATAGAAGCAACGTCAAAAGGACGTGACTTAATGGAACTAAAAATAATAACTAGTTTGCATGAAAGTTATAAAATACAGTCATATTTAAGACAAAAGTTATTAATAAAATTTTATAAGTAGACATTTTCATATGTTTTCAGTTCAGATGACGATGAAAAAGCAGAACTAACAGCATCATTCGTAGTAATTGGTACGAAAAAAATGTTCGACACTGGCTACGAACAGTACCTGCCTATAGAACGGGTTATAATCCACCCAAATTATAGAGGCTGGACGGCTGATTTGGCTCTAGTGTATACCTTTGCTGGCATGATGTCAGATAAACCTGGCAGGGTTATGCGATTGGCCAGTGAGACAACTAGTACGTCAGATTCTGACGTTACTGTTTATAGTTGGGGACGTTGTATAGATGAGGTAATTATTATTTATTATTCCATAATCCAAATATCTATCTTTTTAAAAAAAAAAGAAAATTAAGAGACATTTCAATATTTATTATGTATTAAATAGTGTTTTATAATAAAAAAGTGCTTCATGTTTAAATATAAGTAAAATACAAAAAAAAAAAATATATATTATGAAGTTTGCCTGAAAACCAATTTAAAACATTTCAATTTTCCAGTGTTTCAATTATAATATAAATTAAACCCGTTAGAAATTATTTTGTAAAGTACTTTCAGTAATAGTTTTGCTAAACAAAAGTTTAGGCTTAAAAGTTTACGTTATTTTACGCTTAAATGTAATATATTTAATGAAAACAATATGAGCATATTATTACAATATTATACCACAAATATTATTACAAAAACTATAGTGAATATTATAATATTAAATACTGTATAAGAAAGGAAAAAAATGTATTATACTTATATCAATTCAGTACCTTTATCTCGTCTGTTTGTCAACCGATTTTTCATTTTGTCCTTCTATTTTTTGTTTAGTATGTAACGAGTTTTAGTGTTATAGATAAAAGAAATTTGGAAACAGTTTTTTTATAAATACAGCTATATTTTATTCATATATTAAGTTTTCCTCAAATGTTCAATTATGATTATAGTCGAATATCGACTAGTAGAGAAACACTACTTTTTAACCGACTTCAAAAAGGAGGAGTTTCTTAATTCGATTGGTATTTTTTTTTATGTATGTACACCGATTTTACAAAGATTTATGATCCCATTTACGCGATTCTTCTTTAGTTTGATGCGGAATAATTGCCATTTGGTCCCATAAAAATTTTACATAGTTTGGTCCAGTAAGTAGTTTTCCAAGCCCAATACGTTAGAATCGGATTTTAGAGCCATAATTTTTAGTGTTACTAATAAAAGCGAATGTTAGTTTTTAGGTCTTTACTCTTTGCTACTACAATTATGTCAACACTAAAAAGGGAAAAATAAAAACTTTTTAAGAAAAAATAAACACCGACTTCAAAAAAAGCACTGAAAAGTAAAAAGTCGGTTTTTATTTTTTTTCTTAACAAGTTTTTATTATTAATGTACAGGGCTAATTAATAAAAACTAGTGTAAAAGTGGAGTTGCAGACGTAAATTAGATTAATAAACATTCTTTATGGTATCAAGGTCTTTGTGACTGCCCGAGACACTGAAGTACCTAGTTCTAATGAAGATGACAGTGAATCAAAGGTATTTTATATTTATAAAAATAACTTTTAGAAAAATATATCTAGGCATAACCTCATTTATCTGTACATATAATAAAATTATAACAAAGCCGAATCTGTACATTAAATATTTTTTGGAAAATCTTTTGAAATAGACATCATTATCGATACAGAAGCCGAATCTATAGTTTTTAGAATTTTTGTCTGTCTGTTACCGCATCACGGAAAAAACACTGGAGGGATTTTGATGAAATTTGGTATTTTGATAGCTGATTATCCGGGTCAACATATAGGATACTTTTTACTGCGGGAAATATTTCATCTCTGAGAAATCTATACTAAACGTTAAAACGTAAGTAGGGACGAACCCGAGCGGAGCGAGGGTGTTTCGCTAGTAACATAATAAGTCTGCCCGATTTATTGACATTTATGATTACTGCTCCGCTCCCTTGGGTAGTAGCATGATGATTGTATAGCCTATAGCCTTCCTCAGTAAACGGGCTATCTAATGTAAAGATATTTTTTTACAATTCGAATAAGTAGTTCCTGAGATTAGCGCGTTCAAACAAACAAACTCTACCTCTTTATAATATTAGTATAGACTACCGACTTACCCTTCTTTCGCTCAGGTGCGTTCCTCTGTACAAATTATTCTGTTGTACATCGATCGGTACGATACAACTCTATCAGAATATGTTATTTAAGTATTATATACTGCCAATAGCCAGGTAGCCCAATGGTAACACGCTCGCTTGGGTAACCGAGTGAAGCGGGTTCAAATCCCGGGTCTCGCACCTCGGATATTTTCATGTGCGAATCATTTCTAACATGAATACCACTTGCCTTACGGTGAAGGAAAACATCGTGAGGAAACCTGCAACCTGCGAGGATGAGTCGCTAGTAATTAATAAATACCTACATAATCAATTCAAATTATCTTATTATTCTTAGACAAAATTACTCTGCCTATTTTTTAAATAGTTATTTCGTAGTGACGAAAAACGTAAGTCAGGCAAAACTGGATAAGTATTAAAATTCATAAATTCATAAACTTTTACAAATTTCATTATATCAGACTGTGTATAACAAAAACTAAAAAGTATATTGTGTTGTATTCATTCCCTTTTTAACGTCCTACTGCTGGGCACGGGCCTCCCTTCAAGACGAGGGGAATCAGGCTATAGTCTACCACGCTGGCCAAGTGCGGATTGGCGGACTTCACATGTCTTTCGAAAACTTGCTAGGTTCTTTTAGACATGCAAGGTTCTTTCAGACATGCAAGTTTCTTCACGATGTTTTCCTTCACCGTAAGGCAAGTGGTAATCAAGTTAGAAAATGATTCGCACATGAAAATATGAGTGGTGCGAGACCCGGGATTTGAACCCGCTTCACTCGGTTTCCCAAGCGAGCGCGTTACCACTGGGCTACCACTGCCCATGTACGAGTATATACAGAAATTGCTTATTTAATATTATAAGATAAGATTTAAAAATATTATTAAAAAAAAATGTCTTATGCCACAGGGTAAGCTTCGAACCAGAAAAAGTCAAGTAACTTCTTTCGCCGGAATTAATTCAAATGTTGAGGATGAAAACGTTTGTATCAAAATAAAAGTTTTTACTTTAAAATATGTAAATTTTTATCAATGCAGAGTTAAGTTAAAATACAGTGTAGAGATCTTACTGTGTCTAGCTTCATGGCTCGTACTTATATTATTCTATTTAAGAATCTCTTGATAAAAATATGAAGAGTCAATAAGATAATAATATGTAGAGTTAGTAAAAGTGTGAAGAGCTAGCTGTCATATTTTATTGAACATCGACTTATTTCGATTTAAACATATCGTTTTCATTAGCTATGTTACAACTCACTCATCCATTGCTGGACTGGACATACATATGTAGGCCTCTACCATAACTGCACCAAGCTCAATCAAAACGGTTGAATAAAAAAAGCTAATTAAAAGAATAGGTTAATGAAAAATTCATACATACTAGTTCATAGTGATTCAAATTAATTAAAATGGTGGCTAGCGGGTAGCTAATGTCGCCTTTCATGGAAAAATGTTCGAAACTTAATTTTTTTTACCGAATATAAGTAAGTTTTGTAGTATTTGTGTAAGTTTGACTTTGTCATAATTTTACATTTTTTTAGAAACTTCGTCATTATCAAGAAACATATAAAAACTTATCAAATTATAATAGTGAAGAAGACCGAGATGGCTGGGAACGAGTAAAGGTATTTTAATTGGCATATTATATTTTTAAATAAAATCGGTCAAATTTGAGTCAGAATCACCAATGTTTCGTACCTTCTCGTTTCGTTTTCGTTAAACTATGCCTTTTTTATTATGTTTATTTTGTATGTTGTTGTACATATTATGTGCATTGTATTTAAACTTTATATTGAATACAAATTGAAATGGTACGATTCTGTTTAAATTTCGCCAGTTTTTAACAGTTGTTCTTTTGAGTTTTAATAATATTTTTTGAGTTTTATAATATAATATACACTGTACTTTACGAATATTGTTTAAGACGAAGCAAAATTAATAGAAAATCGGCGCACGCACACGCAGGCGCATAAAAATCTTATTTATAGTAGTTACTATTACTTTTTATAATATTACGTAATATATTTTATCATATTTAAAGTAAAATTGTAACTTATATTTATTATTCTAATCATTTTTTACTACTCTAATACATTAACTGTAATATTCAAGGAATATTTAAGAAAAGTTTTTGAAGAACCAGTTGATAAAGAAAAAAAAGAGAATCGAGTAGCTCGTAAGAAGAAAATACGTTATGAAAATAATTGGCGACGTACAATGGGAAATCAAGTTAGTAAAATGGATATTTTTCCAATCTATACTAATATTATAAAGAGGTAAAGTTTGTGAGTTTGTGAGGTTGTAGGGGATCTACTGAACCGCTTTAGATGAAATTTGGTAAGAAGATAGTTTGAGACCCTAGGAAGAACATAGGATAATTTTTATCCCGGAAATCATCCCTTAAAATTGTAGATGAAAGTTTGTATTGGGCAGCAAGCTAGGGAGGAAACCGAGCGAAGCGAGGGTGAATCGCAAGTGTACGATAAAGCTAAAGTTTGTTTGTTTATTTGTTGGAAATCGTTTATCTCTGGATATACTCATTCTGTTGAAAATTTCTTGTTTTTGTTACGAGAAATAATTCTAGAAAATTAAAAGGCGAAAGTAGAGCCGCAAGAAAACGTAACATTTTATTGTGACTCTACTCGACGATAATAATTTTAAAATATATAGAGGGATAGAATCATTATATAAGATATTTGTTGGTTTTTGGTGGTGAACTATTATGCGCGAAGTCTCAGATTCAGTTCCCGTATAAAGAACATGTTTAGAATAATCGTACAGCTTATTTTTGGTTTGGTTGCGACAATAATTACAATACTAGCGAAAACCAATATACTTACTATTTCCTGTATGGAAAATTATAGTGAAAACGGAGAAGAAAGGGAAATTTCGATAATTTGTTTAGTAGATACCTCAATTTTTTTTTAAGTTATACTTCTTTTGGCGCACATTGACACGATAAAGTTAGCTGCGTTCCTTTTACAAACATAAAGTTGTGACATACGGGATAAAATCTTTAGCTATTTTTGTTCTGTTACGCCAAAGAAGTATAACTTCTTACGTGCGTACATAAGTACACACACACTTTTTTTTAAATTATTCTTCATTCAAAAGTACAAGTCGCATTAATATTTTAAAAGTAAATTACTCAATTAAATATTATTATGAAATAACATTTTTTTTTACAGAAAAATACATTAACTTCTGAAGTATTTGGCTTTGTAAGCATACAGACTTGTAGTAAATTAGTGGAGAAAAGTATGCCTTCCTTATATGAAATAAGTAAGTAAAGGTGGTTTATTTCTGAGTTTTTTTTTCGAATATTTACATAATATACGAGTAATACATAGATCGTCGCGAGTTTGATATCTGTCCAAGAAGAATATAAATTAGTATTAACTATAAAAATATTTTAGTGCTTGTATAAAAGTAATAATATTTGGAACTAGCGATACGCGGTAGCGGTAGCGGTACGTTAACGGTTAGTATAGATTTCTCAGAGGTTCTATTCTAAAAACTATAGATTCGGCTTCTGTATCCATATCCATATCCAATGATGAATATTTCTAAAGATTTTCCAAAAAATATATAATGCACAGATTCGACTAAGTTAGAAATTTATTATAATATATATATATATATTATAATAAATTATATATATATATATATATATATATATATATATATATATATATATATATATATATATATATATATATATATATATATATATATTAAAATTAAGTGAAAAGAGAATAAAAAAATTTCTCTTTAAATGTAGCAAAAAAAGTGTAAAAATAAAATAAAAGTAGAAATACTTTCTTAGATTTACGCGAATATTTGACATTTCAAAATAAAACTATCTTTTCGGATTATTTCGCGAATTTATTATGATTTTTGGTTCCCGACGTTTCGATTGCTTTACAGCAATCATGGTCACGGGAGAGACTAAGGTGTTAGATGTCTCAATGGCATTATACAGTTGTTACAGACAGCCTACCTACTATTTTACAAAAATGATTTTAAAAATTCAAAAATGGCATCAAAGTACCTTACAATATTAGTTGATTTTAATTCTAAACATTTTAAAAATTTTTAATGTTTTTAATAAGTATTATAATTAAATATAGCAATATTATTTACTTAATTTTAGCTATTATAATAAATATTACAATTTTTCTTAATTAATTACTAATCTTATTTAGTGTTGCTATTATTATATTATCTGTGACCATAAAGATTTATTAAACATTTTTTAAATATCAATTATTTATTTAAGTAATATATTTGTTTTATATGTAGTTTAAAAATTTTATATTATTTTAGATTGTTATTAATTAAAGTTAAAATATTAAGCAACACTATTGTTAACTTTATAGATAAAAATTTATTAATTAGAATTACTATTCTTATTGCGATCCACACAGTATGAACTAACTACATCTACTGGTCTGTTATGTTTGTTTTTGTTGTTTGTTTTTATTATGTTTATTACAGGATCCCATGATGATGGTAGTACCCAGCCATCTTCCCTATTGAAGTTTGGATATTTTTTAATTTCAATAGCTTCGCGAATCATCCTGGGGCGATAACGGTTTTCTTTCGCTAGTATTTGTGGATTATCAAAGCGAATGTAGTGGCTTGGGCGATCCTGGCTATGTTTACAGACTGCAGATGTTGTATTGCGACGGTGCTTCACATCAGCTATGTGTTCTTTGACCCGAGTTCTAATGGATCTCTTTGTTTGTCCAATGTAAGAGAGCCCACAATCACAATCAAGTTTGTATACCCCTGCATCTTGGAGAGGGATGTTGCACTTGACTGGTGGTAAGAACTGACTAATTTTCTTTGGCGGCTTGAAGTAAGTTTTGATTGAAGCACGCTTTAAGATGTAGCAAATCTTGTCAGTGACTCCTCTCATGTATGGCAGGACAGCAGGGACTCGCTCGACTGTGGCTGGTTTCACTCGATCACTGTGACGCAGGCGCGGCACTTGCAGCTTGTTGTCTCGCAGGACTTGCTTAACATGTTGCAGTTCTCCGGCCAGATGTTGCTCGCCACAGATCCCTAGTGCTCTCTGAAACAAAGAATCTCACCACCATCCTTCACAGTTAGCTACCGTGGGAAAATCCGCGAAAAAATCCGAAAAGATAGTTTTATTTAAATGTCTAATATTCGCGTAAACCTAAGAAAGTATTAAAATCCACCATATTTTAAAATATTATAAGATAAACTACAACATAAAAAAATACAGTAATTTGTAAATTATGTTAATTTGCAAAGCATTTTCACACGTCGTTTTAATGTTCTAAATATGAAGATGTTTGCAGAAAATCCCAACGAAGTCCTTTGCTACGCAAATGAGGCGTTCTACATAACTGAGGTAAATTAAGAAATTTAATTTAAACGAATGTCGTCTTTATGTTTATCAAAGTGTCGTAATAAAACTTACTTTTATATATATATTTATTAATATGGTTTTTTATATTAATCGTACAATAGAAACCGTTTTTTTTTAATATTATTGTTGTTTATATTTATTGTTTTAGTTATTGTTTATTATTTTTTATATTGAAGTTAAGAAAAAAAACCAACAATAATACATCATTGTCTGTGTGGCTTTATAACAAAATAAAATGTCTCCTTATAGTTTTCAAATAACTGATTTTTTTTATTCACTCATTTTATTTCATTTATAATAACATTGTAATGAATTTTGATTTAATATAAGAAGAGAGAATATATGAGAATAACCTTATTTTAACTTATTTTTGTATTATCCACTGTTTTATCATTTATGTTAATTGATTAAATACTATTTATAATTCCCAATACAAACATTCATCCCCATTTTCTAAGTTCCTGCGCAATTTTCTTAATTTTTTTTAATGTTAGAACCTTCTCCTGACAATAACAAACACAACAAAAAAAGAATCAGTGAAATAGGTTCGGCCGTTCACGCGTGATGGCGTGACCAAGGGAAATAGGGACTCATTTTTATATATATATATATATATATATATATATATATATATATGTAAATAGATTTAATAATAATTTAGCTCACTCTCAGCAGTCAAACCTGCCATAACTTAGCAAGTGATATTTTGAAAATAAAGCACAGTAAGTCTCACTGGTAGTCATGTTTGAAACTGTTATAACTCATTTTTCAAGCGAGCTCGACGCTAATGGGTTACGATAGCTTCATATTTGGCTTTTTTTTTATGCATTATAATATATTTTAAATGTCTGTAGGCAAAGGACTAAATTGCACTATGACCTGGAAACAGCTACAGTCAATTTGCCATGGTACATGTTGAAAAATTCGGTCGTGACAGATTAACGCTTTTCATACGCATGTCTGAAGCGCATTTGTATCAAAGTAAACGTGTGGGGATAAAAATGCGGTTCTTACGTTGTTCCAACATGTTGTATTGTATTGAGTTGAACAAGCGTTTGTAACGATAGAGAATTACTAAATACTGACATATTTACGTCAAATTTTAGTGTTTTTATATTTATAATGTTGAAACTCGAAATAACATAAATTTAGTTTGTCTGTTACTTCACTTTTTGCCTAGAAATAATTATTGGGTTATTTTATTTTAATAACTATCGTTTAACAAAAAATAAACTGCTTTAATAATCACTTTAAAGGTATTAATTTTATAGTAGAAAGATTTTCTTTTGAATTTATAAATTCATATATAAAAATATGAAAATTTTATGAAGATTACTGCGTTTAGAAATTTGCAAAGATATAGGATACCTACAAAATGGAAGAATTGAGTATCTCTTCCTTTTTGAAGGTTGTAAAATGGCGTGTAGGGTCAAGTTATAATATATACTTTAAAAAATATCACAGGAAGATTCTGGAGCACCAGCACTACGTCAGGGTCGCCTAGTGTCCGTGACAGTGGGCGGTATAAATTATGGCGGAGAGCGAGTGGCAGTTGGTATGAAGATGATATGCTTCTGTGCTTGGATCGCTCAAAATTTGCCGTAAGCAATAACTATATTAACATTATAGTTGTCACATAGAGACTTAGACAAGATATAGTTCTAAAATCGTTTAAGAAAGTAATTTTTAAAATTATATTGAAATTACATAATTTTTATGTTAAATAAATATAATATATAACATTATTCTCATATATTTGTTAAGGTTTTAGAATTACATCTTTTCGAAGTTCCCACTTTTTTTTAACGTGAATGTTTTGAAGATATTTTGATATTTGTCACTCAATTAGATATTTTTAATCAAGATATTTTTATACTATGTATTCACATAGAGTACCTAATACTTCTACTTAGTGATATTTTAACAATATTTTATTACAAGATTAGACATGACATGGATTTTCTAGATAATAGATACTTAACAGATTGAAAAATACGTAGAAAAAGCTACGAGTAAAAATTAGTTATGACTGTGAAATTAACAATTTCATGTCATAGTATTTACTATACAGTTCAAGATAATATTTTTCGCCAATGATATAAGGAGTACGGTATATATTTTAATTTACCATAATTTTAGACAAACTGGTCACAAAATCAAATGCTGTAAGAAGTGCTGTGAAACAAAAAAAGAAGAAGAGCGTAGTTTAAGACATGTACATAAAAAAAAGAAAAATAGTGATGTCGATATGAATAATAGTAAAAAATAAATACAACAGCTGTTTTATTGTGTCTGGCTATTTATATTTGTAGTATTATAATATTTACTTACAAAATTGTATCTTTTATTTTATATAGTCATGAAAATTTGAATTGAAAACTATATCTATTAGTTTTAATATACTATGGTCTATGATAGTAAGATAATAATTATATGTAGGTATATAATATCGGGCTAAGTATTGAGTATCTTTGTCAGGAAATACTACTGCATAGGAGCTACATATACATTATACACATATCAATCAGTTTTTTTTTGGATATAAAAAAATCCTTTTAATCACCTTCAGTAATAAAAACAACTATCTTTTATAATACTGTCTGGTACACTAAAAACTCAAGAAGCGAATGGTTCTATATTCTGTTCTTTTCAAGGCCGAATATATATATATATATATACATATATACTAACTAGTGACTCACCCTCGTTTCGCTCGGGTTCGTCCCTAGTTACGTTATAACAGTTAGTATAAAATACAAATCTTTGAATTTCTCAGCTTTTCTTTACTATAATATGCATATTTTTTTTTATGCGATTCAGTGACAAACGAGCAGACAGACCACCTGATGGAAAGCAGTACCTGTCGCCCATAACACCTACGGTTCATGCACTTAGGTTTTAAGTAACAAAAATGCAGAAGCACAGGTGCGTTGTCACTGTGAGGATTAAGATGATATGCCTCTTGCCTGTAATTGCGCTGGCTACCTTATCCTTCATACCGGAAACAACAATGCAATCATTGTTGCTTGGCGGCAGAAATAGATAAGGGGGTGGTACCCATCCAGTCGGACTTCTCAGGCTTGACAGAGTCCTACCACCGGTAGGATATGCAATATACATATGCATGCAATATACATATAAATATAAGCCTTCCTCTTGAATCACTATATCTATTAAAAAAAAACCCGCCTCGAAATTCGTTGCGTAGTTTTAAAGATCTAAGCATCATAAGGACAGACAGACAGCGGGAAGCGACTTTGTTTTATACTATGTAGTTATACGTAACGTGGATACACAGATCTTGAGCAATTTGATAAGTCTAGTAGAAACTAATTAGTACATTTAATTAAAATTCATAACTTATAACGATTATATTGCGATTTTATGATTGTTATAATATCCTATGATATTGCTCAAAATAATTTAAGGTGAATACTTATAAAAAGTCAAGTTTGAAACAATTTATTTTAGTTATATAATAATTGCCTGAAACGTAAACTGAGATGTAAAATATATCTAAATATATATAGGACAAGCGACTCACCCTCGCTTCGCTCGGGTTCGTCCCTAGGTTGCTTTTTAAAACAAAATTAATTAATTAATTTGTTTTTTTTTTTTCGTGGAACCCTATTTTTTCTAAAATATAAGTAGCCTAAGATACTCCTTATTACATCAGCTATCTGCCAGTGAAAGCCCCGTCAAAGGTCCATCCATTTCAGAGATTAGCCGGAACAAACAGACAGACATAATAATGTCCTCCTGACCGATTCCGGCCACGGCGGCTAATCTCATTGAGATATTATAGTGCACAAGTGTACGCGCAGACACAAGTGCACTCTCTATTCCTGTCACTCTCATACTCCGGTGGGACGACTACTCGACACGACTGGTGAGAGTTAAGGAGCAGGACCGATGGCTTTATGTGCTCTCCAAGGCACGGGGGTGAAACACCACCAACTTCCCAACTCCGGGCCGTTACTGAGGCTTACTATACAGAAAAACTCAATAACTAAACTTGGCCCGATCCGGGACTCGAACCCAGGACCTTAGGATGTGCAGCCGTACATGCTAGCCACTACACTACCGAGGCAGTTAAGTTATTTTGGTATATGTAGGTACTGTGTATATATGCATATATCCATATGCATTTACTAAAAAGTGGTTATTTTAATATTGCAAACAGACACTCCAATTTTATTTATCTGTTTAGATAAGAGCTTACATCCGTCGCATCTAGTAGGTCTAGGTATCGCTCTAGGTGTCGGTAGTTAAAGGTAATGGATAGCGTAGATTAAAGCTAGCCATAAGTTTAAGTTGGCCAAATATTTAACTCATAGCATATCAAAACCTTGTACGGGAAGATTCCGTTTAGTGAGGTTGATTTCATATAGAACGTTATTTCAAGCATTAACTATGTACGTTCACTTTAAAATAGACGCGATGTGCTATTCATCTTTAATTTATATTAGAAGACTTTTAAATGTATTAAATAAAAATACAACAAAAATAAAAAATTCTCTGACAGGCAACACAATCAAAGCTGCTGTAAGTCTTGAAGCATGAAATTTCGTACAAGAGTTACTTATGAAGATGATCAAGGACACCACTCTGAAAGCATTATAATATATATATATTGATCATCTTCATAAGTAACTCTTGTACGAAATTTCATGCTTATATATATATGACCAATTTTACTTGACAACTATTTTGAAATTTTGTATTTAAAATAAAGTCTCGGGTTAAAGCTGAGCCTGACGGCTTGTTTTAATATTGAAAAGAAACAACATTATAAAATATTAGGTACAATATAAAAATCCCAATTTCTTTACTCAAAAGACTGCTCCAGGCATAATAACAATAAAGAAAGCGTAGATACTATATTGAGGCTCTGTATACTTTTTTAAATCAATAAATAGGGACTGGAAGAGATCTCGTATAGATAAGTATACCTTTACTCGCGTTACTTTCTGTTTATTTTTTTGTAAAACCTACTTGTTTGTGCAGTGAAGAAAATAATATTGGTAACAGACAGTAATTCTTACATATTTTCATTTTTAGATAATAATTGAAGTTTCGTATTAACATTCAACGCATAATGTACTTTACACAATGTGTTGTATTTTTATACAAAGCTCAAAGTCATAAAAATAGATTTTTATCATAAAAGCTTGAAATAACTTCTGCCAGGGCTTGGAAAATCTTTTCATAATTTACAGCGAATCCTCTTATATGCTTGGATTACTTTTAAAAATAAACAACCCAATATGTTTAATTCTATGAAACTGAAGCATACAAAAAGTCAATGAATCTTTACAGCTATCCTTTTCTTAATAAGTGCCAATTAAATAAACAAAGGACTTATAAATGTAATCTTTACATACATAATTCTTCTGTATGTGTGTTTGTCACCTTACTCCTCCGAAAGGGCTGGACCGATTTGGATGAAATTTTATGTGTATATTTCAATAGGCTTCTGGATAGTTTGAAAATACAATTGGACCCGGTAGGTGGTGCTGCAGTCGGTTTATCAAAGAGTTTGTTTTTTTTTTAGTAGTTTAAACTGTTGTAAGTTGTAAATATAGATTGTTTACGTATACATTACATGGACGCACATAATAATATAAAAATTAATATGTAAGTTTGTAATGCTAATAACACCAACATTAAAATCTGAATTTTGGACTAAAATGTCAAAAAATACTATTATTTTTTTATGTATACGTACATACATATAGTGTATACATATGCATATGTTTTTATGTATATATAGTACATATGTAGTGAGGTCATGCAACTTTAGATATTAGATGAAGATGAATATTACAATAATATAGGTGCATTCAAAGACAACGGGTTCGATTTCAAGTTGAGCTAATTTATTTTTGATGTTCATCATTCATCGAGAGCTTCACAATTCACGCCTATTTGTAAAACACACCTATATACAAAAACAAATACTTGTTTTGGTCACTGACCGTCACTGTTTTGTAGGAAAAAATATTTCACAAAATATGAAGGAAACTATGGGAAAAGACTACTTTTCCAATACATTAATATAAACATTTTGAATGCAGTATAATATAGTCCGTCAATAGCAAATGTAAAGCTTAAAAGATTTGTTCAGTGCTCTACCAGATTGGTCAAAACAATCAAATTTTACATTGTAGATATGACGTATATATTGCTTTTGATAGGAAATTCTAAAGATGAAATTATTAAAGGATCGTACACGATATGAATCGCTCAATTTTGAACAGTTTACCTATGTTCAGCATATTCACTTTGTAACTTTATGGGTTTGAGAATACTTAAGCAGGAACGCGAAAAGATTTTAATATTAAAATTTCTTGGCGTCGCTCTCGGAAGTTTAACCGAAAGATAACAAATCATAAGTTTTTCTTTAAAAAAGTTGTCATTTCATAACTTTTAATTTTGTTTAAGAATAATCCGAAGGCAATTTCTCGAAAGGAAGGAATTTATGTCATTTATCTTATCTATACTATTAGATAAAGTTGAGTATTTTGTTGTTTTTGTTAGTGTTTTTTTTTATTTAGGCGATTTGATATATGAACTACTAAGCCGATTTGAAAAAGTATTTTTATTTTATAGTCCGACCGCTGCAACCCTTAGAAAGATAATAATTATAGGCAAACTACGCGAGCCAAACTGCAGGCAACAGTTAATTAAATATAACTCAGAACGCCGATTGCTTAATATTGAAAATATTAATATTTATTTAAATATAAATAATACTAAAATATTCAATATATCAAATCGATTATTTCTGAAAAGGATTATCCAATGTCAAAAAGAATGATTAAATAAAAACCATGTTGGTAGGTAGCAACCGCAAGTTAAAGTGAATCGTTGTCGCGGTTTAGCCTGGTACTGACATTTGGTAAAAGCCAATAGAAAAGCTTGCATGAGCATTCCTTTTTTTTTGCTCTGTTTAAAAATACGTCTAGTTTTATCTTTAATGTAAAGTATTGCAAATTTATTTAACATCAATTAGGTCGTAAGTAACAATAAGGAGTAAGAACAAATGAGAGCGATAGTACTTCTTTACTATTGAGTTAACAACAAATCGAGGGCTCTATTGTGTATCTATTGGAAGCTACCATTTAGCAGTCAATATAAATTACAGTCTTGTAACTAAGCCATACGAATGAGAGTTTAGCTTCATACAATTTATTATTTTATCAGTAATGCTATACAGAATTGTATTAAAATATAAGAAAATCATAATCTGTACTAATATTATAAAGAGGTAAAGTTTGTGAGTTTGTGAGGTTGTAGGGGGTAATCGCTGGATCTACTGAACCGATTTAAATGAAATTTGGTAAGAAGATAGTTTGAAGCCTTGGAAAGGACATAAAATACTTTTTATCCCGGAAATTATCCCTTAAGGGAGTGAAAATGGGGATGAAAATATATATTGGGAATCCGAGCGAAGCGAGGGTGAGTCGCTAGTATAGAATATAATTTCAATGAAATTGAATTTCTTCTGTATTTTAAATTAAATAAATCCAATATTGAGTCTACTGTGTGATTAATTAATTTACTGTTGGATTATATTATTTTACGATGTTATTCTAATTATCTGTAAAATGTGCTAACAACTTAGGTATGCTGTGATTAAATGTCACTAAAAGTACAATCAACATGTATGTTAAACAATTTTCTAACTATTTGATAAAGAATAAATGAAACGTTATTTATAAGTTTAAAATAGACACCAATATAAAAATATCTCCTATTTTAGTTTAGAACTATTCAAATTACTTATTATTAATTTTTAATAAGATATTTTACATTTTCTTTATAAAACGTTTATCATAGGTAAATTAAAGTCAAAGCGTAGCTTACTCAGTAGGTCAACGATTTCACATCCCAGCATGCAAAATTTATTTGTAAACAATGCACATACAAAGCCCGTAACGTTAACATAAAATAAGGGTAAGGGTATTAATTGAATACAAAGCAAGGGTTTTACTTTGTAAGTACCTCTAATATTATAGCAGGAACTATACATAAACAAATAAAAAGTATATGTGTGTGAAATTCACACATTGTAGAAGTGAAACTTTAGAAAAGTAACCTAAGAGAGAATGAGATGAATATAGAGTATCAGGGGTAAGATAATTATAAGGTTTATTTTTTTTATACTATTTTTATTAACATTAAAAGTTATTTTACATTTTATTTGACTGTGTAGTTTATTCTATCTCAAATAACAACGGTTAACATGGCAACATGTCAATGTACTCTATCTCATTCTCTCGTTGGCTTAAACTTATATATTTACTAGCAAACCCCGCGGCTTCGCTCGCGCCAAAACTACAACAAAAAAACTTTGAAAAGGTAGGTTTCATACAAATTTTCATCCCTTATTTTCTCTCCTTATGGGATGAATTTCAAAAACCGATATTGTAATTGTATTGATGTATTGAAGAGCATTAATACCAAGTTTCAAGAAATTCTGATTATAAATTTTTTTTGGGTTGTGTTATTACGTGTACTCCCGTGGGAATGAGATAATCTCCCGCAGTAAAAAGTATCTTATGTGTTGACCCAGATATCCAGCTAACATCATACCAAATTTCGTCAAAATCCCTCCAGTAGTTTTTCTGTGATGCGATAACAGACAGACAGACCGACAAAAATTCTAAAAACTATAGATTCGGCCTCTGCATCGATAATAATGTCTATTTCAATAAGATTTTCCAAAAAATATTTAAGGTACAGATTCGACTTAGTTAGAATTTTATTATACGTATAAATGTGTTTGTCTCTTTATAGTGTTACATTTCATCGAGTTTCAAATCACAAAAAATCTAAAGAAATTTCACTTCAAAAATTCCAGACAAAATAACAATCTTTAGCTTAACGTAATTAAATTTTCTCATTTATAGTTCATTCTAAAATTCTTGAAGTGCTTTGGTTGAATTCTTTCAGACCATCGTCTAGCTATTTAATTTAACGTTTCCACTCAGTATAAAGTGTGTGAGTAATGAGTGCAGAAGGTTTAACTGAACGATTCATTAGTTTCACCACACTGCAGAAAATATCGAGGCCCGAATAGCCTAAATATTTTAGACTTAATATTTTAGACTTAATATTTTAGACTTAATATTTTAGACTAGCGACACACCCTCGCTTCTGTTCGGGTTCGTCCCTAGCCAAAAATAAATCTATCCCACGGGAACTGTACATTTTTCCGGGATGATATATAGCCTATAGCCTTCCTCAGTTAACGAGCTATCTAATGCAAAAAGAATTTTTCAAATCGTATTAGTAGTTCCTAAGATTAGCGCGTTCAACCAAACAAACAAACAAACAAACTTTTCAGCTTTATAATATTAGTATAGATTAGAGTTAAATATTTCATGATATTCTCATATAAGCTATTATAGGAAGCCAATTTAGAAAACAAATTATCCCAAAATTAATCTTGGTCTAAGAAAAGTAACTGTTGTGGAAAAATATGGAAACTGGAGACAGTTTTTTTCTACATGGCGATATTCGTATTGAATTTTTTCTACTTACATGAAATATTTAATTAAAATATACATTTTTTCTAATCGTAAGTGATTATACGATGCATTTTGTAGTAAATTATAAAGTTATCTCTTTTAAATATTTCAAACAAAATATAGTGATAAAATTTCAATAGAATGTTACAGCTCTACGTGAAAACATGTGCCACTTACACTTAAGGCAAGGTATTAAAGTAGTTAAAAAAAGGTATTGAAACAGAAATGTAGCATACATTTTAAGCTTCATATAGACTGAAATACTATACATATATAATATACTGCAAATGCATATTTTAATTAATTAAAAATATAAATAAATAATAAATATGTTGGGGCATTAATACACAGTACCATCTAGTTCCTTGGTAAGCTACACACACAAGGCTTGTGTTATGAATACCAGATAATTGATACACTACACATATATAACTTTAAATACATACATATTATAAATATAAACACCCACGACTGGTGTACAAACATTCGTGCTCATTACACAAATGAATGCCCCACAGCAATTAGGGTCACTATAAACTAAGCCAAACATGTTGTCAAATAAGATCAAACATTTTATCATGGAAGCTGCTATTAACCACCCGTCGCCTTTTTCTACCCGTATTTAAATAAAACAATAAGTAATTAATTAAAGTTGTTTTTCATGGTAAGTTTTATTGTTCTATAATAAAAAACATATAAGTAACTAGTAATAGTTTAAACTGCCTCGGCAGTGTATTTGCTAGCATATACGGCTACACATCCAGAGGTCTTGGGTTCGAGTCCTAGATCGGAGCAAATTTTGTTATTAAGTCTTTTGTGTCTTTTTGTCGGTATTTGAGAGAAACAAAAATAAAGAGTGTCCTTAATTTGTTTGTGCGCACACTTGCCCCATAATATCTCCTGCGCAGTTAACTAATCTCAATGAGGATCCGCCGTGGCCGAAATCGGTCGGGAGGTTATCATCATAAGTAGCTAACGCCACACAATGTCTTAACCTAGGTTTATTCTGTAAGAACTTTTGTATGATACGACAGCTGAATCCACGTTTATACTTTATACAACTGTATGGGTTATGTTCGCGGATTCATTAGTCGAGTTGAGTAAATGTTCTTACGGATAGACCTACAAACAAATAACTGTATATATGTATAATTGCATACAAGTATCTTATATCTTAAGACTGATAGTGTTTCTGTCTCCAGTATTTTAGTTAGTAAGTCATAAAAAACTTTATATCCCTACAATAAAAATAAATAAATTCCTTTGACAATATTTACACATACATACATTCTACCAACTTTCAAGCACACAATAACAGACATAATTTAAATTAATTTGAGACTGTTACTTCTTATTTACTTTGTTCTGTTTAAAAAGGAAAAAAGGAACATTATTGACGAAACCCAATTTATTTTATTACAATCTTAAGGACCAGGGTACGCCTAAAAGTTAATCAAGGCAGAATTTGTTTTGTGAAGATTGTACGTCCCTTTAATTCTTGTACACAAAGTTCCTTCAAAGTATACATTTTAGTAATCAATTTGAATTAAATAGAAGAGTATCCCCTCAAAATGTAGGTAAAAATAGCAATATCCGCTCTACTTCGTTTTACCTCCTATTCATTTCCTTCTATTGCCATCCCCTTAATCACACAGTTGCGGTTACCACAAGGTGGGTATTACTACTATGAATGTTCATAGTATAAAAAATGGAATTTAGTCATATATAAATAAATATTCAGTAAAAAAAATGTTGAAACTTTTTTTTTTAATAAAATAATTATGTTCGAATTTCAACTACTGGGCGAAAAAAGCTCTTAAGTTTGCAAAATAACAAAAAAGAAAGGCCTAATTTACGTTACAAATTCTCTTAGAGCTTAAGAATAAATAAGAAAGTTAAGTATTACTTTCTTAATATCCCATATAAAATTCTAATTTCACAATGCATACATAGATTTCATGGATTTTATTTAAACTTTGTGAATTAGTTACTAAAAATTTGTGTTATGCGATTATCGTCTTGAAAATATAGCGCAAAGTATTGCCGTGATGTGAATTGGCTAAGAATACTTACTATGTTCTCTGATTTGTCTGTTTGTTTGATTATTCTATTACTAAATTTCAAATTTTGTTTCTTGGTTATTTATATGTACTTGTTTTTAAAAATTTATATATGTATACTTGTTTTGTGATATTAATTCAACTCGAATAAAATAATTACAGATTATAAGGAAATCAAAATGGAATCAAGAAGCATTGAAAATGTTTTTTTAATTCATAATATGAATAATTTGAATAAATATGCTCTAAAATAAATATATGGCGCGTTCTGAGACTTAAAAGCCACTCTATTTTTTCCTTAGTTGGTTTAAATATTTAATGGCCCTAATTAAGTTATCCTTAAATTGAAAATTAGAAATCGGATTAAGTTCCTGAAATTAGCGAGTTTAAACAAACAAACGAACTCTGTCTCTTTATAACATTAATAACTAGCGACTCACCCTCGCTTCGCTTCGGGTTCGTCCCTAGACAAAAATAAATCTATCCCACGGGAACCGTACATTTTTCCGGGATGATATATAGCCTTCCTCAGTTAACGGGATTTCTAATGCAAAAATAATTTTTCAAATTGGATTAGTAGTTCTTGAGATTAGCGAGTTCAACCAAACAAATAAACCAACAAACAAACAAACTCTTCAGCTTTGTAATATTAGTATAGATATTGATTTATATAAGTATTCATTCATACATATATTTTAATACATAAGCTGTAAGAAAATGTCATCTAAATAGAATTTCAAAACGGTTGCAAAATTAATTATTAATAGAAACAATTAATGATTTGAGTAACTCATAATCCTGTGTACAAGAATAACCCTCGTCAAAATATCCGATACTCCCGAGATTAAAATGTTCGATGCATTTTGATAGCTTAATACGAATTGTATCGCAGTCGAATTTATCCTGAAGATCCTTTGATCATCGCTTCGTTGTCTTTACTGCGTCCTTTATGGGATCATTTTATGATATCTTCGTCCATCCCTTTATGACACTTCTATCTCAAAGCAATCATAAGTTAAAGGTTCATTCTTTACGTGGCGTCGTAAATTCTAAGAAAATGTTGAAAGTTTAATAATTTATACCTATACTAGCGGTTAACCCTCACTTCGCTCGGGTTCGTCCCTAGGTACGTTTTTTTTATATATTATATGATGTATAACTTATAGCCTTCCTTAATAAACGGGATTTCTAATGCAAAAAGAATTTTTCAAATCAGCTTAGTAGTTCCTGCGAAAAGCATGTTTAAACATACAAACAAACAAACTCTGCCTCTTTATAATATTAAGTATAAATTATGCAATAAATATAAGCGTACATATTGAAAATTGCTACCTTTTTTATATTTAAAAAAAATGTATTGTATCTGGTATATTCACGTTACATTTTTCAAAACTTTGATTGATATTATAGAATGAAATTAAAAGCTTGAGAGGCAGATATTGAAATAATCAAGAAATTGATGAAAGATTTTCACTTGAATAATATAAATATGTACTACATTCATGTTTTACTTATTTTAAGCCCAATCAATAAGTAGGCCGTGACTTAGAAAAGGTTAAGAAGAGTTCTAATTTGGTATATTCTCATTTGTCTTCGTTAATATTCTGAACTGACTCTGTCATCCATGTGGGGTTACCTGATTGAAAAAATGATACTGAAAAACAGTTTTTCAGGAATATTTTTTCTCCAGCAACACAGAATTCAAACTACTTTTACAAAAATTATTGAGTGTAAAGTTTTCTGCCAATTTTGTAGAATAAACGTTTTCAATCAGAGAAATTATTTCAATTGTTATAGAGGAGTTAACCTCAGCAAATATGTACAATTCGTAAAACTTTTTTAAAAACTTCTGTGATTTTTTTATTTTTTTTTATTTTCATAGATATTTACCATCATTTTTTCAGATTTCAGCTCAACTGTAAGATATAAAGAGAGGTGCGTTTTTTACCATTACCGCTATTTTATATTACACCTATCTACGGTTTATTTACTGAAAATTTCTCTTTTAACGAAAAATCTTACGTAGAGATAGTATGAAAGTGAATTTGGTGGTATTAGTATATAAAAGATATATATAACAAAAACTATTCACAGTAATAAACACTCTCGAGTGCGGTGAATTATCAAATAGTAGCCTCTGTATTACTCTGGGTCGTAGTCTATCTGTCCATCCAAATCCATTCAATCATTTCAACGTATAGAGGTAACAAACATATATAGCTACACATAAAACTTCGCAATAATAATAGTAGTCAGACTATATCTGTTATTTAACACAATAAACTCAAATAATGTAATTTGTTTTTATTTTTCTGCTTAATTAGATAAGAGAAGTATACCTACACTAAATATTGCTAATTGCTTGCTTGCTAATGTCTCGTGCTTCGAGAGTTGGCACAGAACTGGTATTTAACGGGTTTGTGAACATTAAACGTTTCCAAAAGACAAGCCTTAATAGTTCAATAGATATTTTTATACATACATTGTTTTATGTTGCAAAATATGATCTGTAGACCAAATCAAAAATGTAACAGTTATTAACGTATTTATATCTAATACTATAAAACTTTCAATGTAATTACTAGCGGTTCACCCTCGTTTCGCTCGGGTTTGCCTCTAGAAAAACAAAAACAAACTTATCCCACGGGAATCGTACATTTTTCTGGGACAAAAAGTAGCTTATGTGTTATCCCAGACTATAATCTATCTCTGAGCAAAATTTTATCCAGATCCGTTCAGCTGTTCTAGCGTGAAAGAGTAACAAACATCCATACTCATAAACTTTCACATTTATAATATAAGTATAGAAGTATAAATGAATATTACAGGTTTAATTAATTCATTTTTGAAAAGATCTGTTTTCGTTAAAGTTATTTAAAATCTAGATCGAATAATATTAAAATACCTGCAGTGATTCAAAATAGCTTGGATAAGTATAATTTTAGCAAACTTGCTTAAAATGTCTAACGAGTTAAATCACTAACCAAATTCCTTACAAAGCGAACATTCACTATAATAGTTCATTGCTGAATAAAATTAACTCATATTACTTATTTTATTTTAAAAGCGAACAGATGCAGTAAATAAAATAAATACAGAGGAATTTTAAATTGGATGATACAAGCTCGAAATACCAATCTTAACTTCATTTAACATTCAATACCCAGACCAGAAAAGCTTTGAATTATTAAAAGATAAAATTTGTACAAATTAAAATATTTTTATTTTTAAGGATTCATAAACACTTATTTTTGCTTTAAATGTTAATTGTTTGAGTGTTCAAATGCCATAAAAAATAATTATTTGGCTTTATAAATTAACTAGCAAAACCCGCGGCTTCGCTCGCGCTAAAACTACAACAAAAAAACTTTAAAAAGGTAGGTTTCGTACAAATTTTCATCCCTTATTTTATCTCCTTATGGGATGAATTTCAAAAAACGCTAAAACACGTATTTATTTAATTGTATTGAAGAGCATTGATATCAAGTTTCAAGAAATTCTGATCATAAATATTTTTTGGATTGTGTTATAACGTGTACTCCCATGGGAATAAGATAATATCCCGCGGTAAAAAGTATGCTATATGTTGACCCGGATATCCAGCTATCATCATACCAAACATTAAAATCCCTCCAATGGTTTTTCTGTTATGCGGTAACAGACAGACAGAGAGACAGACAGACAAAAATTCTAAAAATTATAGATTCGGTCTCTGTATCGATAATAATGTCTATTTCAATAAGATTTTCCAAAAAATATTTTAGGTACAGATTAGACTCTGTTAGAATTTTATTATATGTATAGATAATATATCAGTAATATTTTATTGGCTGAAACAATTTTTTCTCCATCTTGCGGTGCGCAATGCGACTTAAATATAAAATCTAAGAATTTCGTTTTCCGTCTGAACGCGGGCGGAGCCGCGGCCAATAATAATTTATATAATATTTATTCTAGTAATTATTACAATCATAAAATTACAAACTTGATATCTGCTTATAATTATTTGCATTCCTCTGGTCTGGTTATATTTAATTACTAGCAACTCACGCTCGCTTCGCTAGCGTTCGTCCCTGGGTATGTTTTCACGGTTAGCTATGTTTAGGTATACATAAATAGTAGCTTGGTACTCCTCAGATATTCATTTAAATTATATAACGATTTACCCTCGTGTTGCTCGGGTGCGTACGCCGATTTTGTTCACAATTTCATAGGTTTTAATTTTTTTTCGCGGAACCCTGATTCTTTTTCTAAAATAAAAGTAGCCTAAGTTACTCCCTATAACATCAGCTGCCAGTGAAAGTCCCGTCAAAATTGGTCCAGCCGTTTCGGAGATTAGCCGGAACAAACAGACAGACAAAAATTGTAAAAAATGTTGTTTTGGTATGTGTACCGTGTATAAATCCATATGCATTTAGTAAAAAACGTTTATTTTAATATTACAAACAGACACTCCAATTTTATTTATCTGTATAGATTACAAGCAATACACAATTTAATTTTTTAACACTCTTAATGTTTTTTTTTCTACTGTTTACTTATTTACGTATAAAGTTTACTTAGCGTAGCTTTAACAAATTCATTTCTAAATTTTAAAATAATCAAGCAAAAAAAATAGTTACGTCGGCACGAAGCACAAACTTTGAGCAGGTCGTCGCCGTATAATATCCAAGTAAAAAAATATTAAGTTTTAAAAACACTAATCTGAGCGAGCGAAGGATCTAGTAAAAAATCCTAAAAAGCAAATTAAGCTGCAGTAGGCAAATAAAAAATTATATCTCTCGTCATAAATGGTATATTTATAAATATGCGCGACGTTGAATTTTCAAAAGTAAAAATAATGTTATTTTAATAAATACTAGTATTTTCTTGCGGCTCCGCCCGTGATTTTTAATTTTGCATAATTACTCTTCTCTCGTAGGTCGTAGTGTCATTTAAGTCTTAAAATTTCCTCAATAATTAGGCTATAATTTTAAGATTTTTTCAAATCGGATTACTAGTTATAAATTCACGTTCAAATAAATAAATAAACAAACTCTTTAGCTTCATCTATTAGATTTTCTTATTTTTCGACATTATTACCACTTTTCTTACGGTGAAGAAAAACATCGTGAGGAAATTTGCATGTCTGAGATAACCTGTTAAGTTTTCGAAAGACATGTGAAGTTCGCCAACCCGCACTTGGCCAGCGTGTTTAACTATGGTGTGATCTTCTCGTATTGAGGCCCGTGCCCAGCAGCAGAACGTTAAAAAGGACTCAAAATATATAGAGATTTCCATGTTGACAGTATTATTCTTGATTACTGTACAACAGTAATCAAGTCACTTTAAAATATTGATTATACTAATTTAAAAAACATAGAAACTTTACATAAGCTTTTCGTAAGCTTATTTGGTTGAAAGACGTATGAAGTCCGCCTAGTGTAACTGGCCGGTGCGGTGGACTATGGTCTGATTTTCCCTTGCAATGAAAAAAGATCCTGCCTTGAAGTGGTCGTTAAAAGGGCTAAATTATAATAATTATTATCACATGTAATGTGAAGACCATTGTATAAATATATTTATAATAACACCAAACTTATTGACATGAATAATATTACATAATTTGCAATTTTTTTAAATAAACACAACAAAGTCGCCTACTAAACTAAATAAATGTACTTTTTCTATTCTTTTAATATCTCCAAAACGTGACGTGAGTACTAGATTTTAAACATACAATGCATCTTTTGTAAATAGCGTAACTTAGGGTACGTGACCCCTCATTCTCGAGTGTTTTCTACAGCGTCAAAACTAAGTTTAAGAGTCTTCAAAAATCTTATTACATTCTCTCTTAAAACACGTACTAACATTTGTTTACATAATAGTAAGTATTTCATGAGATTTGTCTAGACCCAGACTTAGAATATATGTATTGTGTGCTCTATTGAAATATTAACCCGGTGCGAGGCAAGAACTCTAGATTTCTGTCATAAAATGAACAGACAGTCATAGTTAAGTAATTATAGACAAAAACTTATTTAATTGTAATAAATTATTTTGTTCTTAGAATATGGCTAAAATATGAAAAATTAAAATATTTTATTTCTATATTCCAGTCTCAAGATGAGTTAAAAAAGATTAAAAAGACGAGTTGGAAGTTAAAAAATGTATGAAAAATGGGTATATAACAAAAGGCAAGAGTTCTTCACGTCTCCTTCGCCATTCTTTAAAGGCACTTTCCTACGTTCTAACTATTGAAGCGTTTCTTTCTTTTGTACCTCAAAACTGGATGCACTCTCGCCTCGACTTTACGAAAAGAATCTCAAAATTCTTATATATAATAACTTAATATGAAAACTTTCTAAGCTCCGGGAGATATGATATATTTTGTACACCTGACGTCATTGCATTAACTTGTTTCAAAACACAAAGCGGGTCAGCGAGAACCCTCATTAAGTAGGTTATGTTTAAATTATCTATTTTTCCTTACTACATCTTCATTTTATAATTAATTTTTAGGTTCCTGGTGCTTAGTATTTAGTTTAATATTATTCATATAATAATATAATTTAGAAAACGCTTTTATACTTTTGCTTGTAACTATATAATCTAGTTGCTTAGAGAAGATGATGAAGAATATAAATCTATAAAAATATAATATGGGAATAACATCATCATCGAATTTGTCATTTATAATTAAAAACACTAGGGATGGTCGCACTCATGACCTAATTTGCCGTAAAGCATTCGAAACTTTGGGTGCCAAAGATCAAAATAAATCCAAAAAGATAGTTTTACTTAAAAAAGGCCAAATATTCGCATAAATCTAAGAAAGTATTTTTAAATACAATTTTTAAATTACTATTCTTCACAGATTCCAGCTTTTCCAAATATCTTACTGTTCAAAACCTACGTTCCTGGAACTTTACTGGCAGGGAAATCCTCTGGTTAAAGAGAAAGATGAAAAATTACCCTGGATCCTAATTTCAAGTGAACCAAGGGACTGTATTATTAGGGGAGGGTATTTTCCTTCAACTCTTATTATCGGGAGAAGGTCTTCTTCGGTTCATGCCAACCGTCGGGGTGCCAGCTTTCGTTGAGTTTTAGCAGTAGTTCTTCTAGAAATTTGTTAATTTAATTATTTTTTTAAGTTTTACTTCTTTTGGCACGTTTGAAAAAAAAATATAAAAGTAAAATTTTTACACCGATAGCCAAAAAGCGACATGATGATGTCAGCTGAAAGCGACATGATGAAATTAGCCGCATTCTTTTTACAAAGAGAGAGTTGTGTCATAGGGGATGAAATCTTTAGCTACTTTTGTTTTGTTACGCCAAAGAAGTATAATTTCTTACGTGCGTACATAAGTAAATACACACATTTTTTTTTACTATATGAAAGAATATTAAAATTGTAAATCTAGAAAACATGTAAAGAAATTTAAAAGTATTTGCAGATTCATTGACACTTGCATTCAGATAGCAGTGCAATCCTCTTATTTCCTTTACTGTCGCTGTCAGTTACGTTCACTACTTGTTCATAATGTAGCATACACTGGAAAATTGTTTTGCTAAGGATTATCATCCTTATGACTTAGGGCACATAGTTTAGAATATATGAAATTAATAATGCAAGGATTCACCCTTGTTCCTTATAAAGTACTTTTATACTTTGCCTTAACCTTTTTTTACCTTAAGAGGAGAGTACGGTTGTGAAGTGTTAATAAGGAGAGTCATAAAGAGAATATGTAGTACTGAAAAGTGCTATTACCGAATGCAAGTTATTAATTCATTTTGTGTAAGGAATGAAAGAAAAACTAATTATAATTACTATTATTAAAAAACACAATAATTGAAAATACTTGCAAATTTATACAAACAGATAAATTATTACTTTGCCACCCTAGTAGCACTAATATAATAACGTAATTGTCAACTCTGAACAACCTTTCAAGGTTTTTGCTTTTGCAAAATTACAAAAGCATTTTTATGTTGACTTATAATAGTCATATAAAAAATTATGCGTCTGAGTCATGATTTATCTCTAAGTTTAATAAAAAAATATTAATATTTTGCATTAGAGTTATCATTTAAGTACTTCTAATGTATTCATAAGATGAAGATGTAATGTACTGTTAAATGGGGTAACATCGTATTACATCCATTAGAACGACTTACCTCATCATATCGTTTTAATTGCTCGGATTAAATATTACTCGAGTAATTATAAGGCCACACATCTTGCTATTTCCACGTTACTCATATTCAAGTGTTTTAAATGAGTTACACTTACATTTACCAACATATCAATATTTATTTTTATGTTCATTACCTTTTCCTTGTTTTTCTTCTGTGATAAAGAAAACTATCTTTTCACCCTGCTTCCTCTATTTTCCCATAAAATATACTACAAGTAACCGGTTTATTTTAAGGCTAATAGAGATTGTGATTTTTTTTTATAAAAACACGCACAAATAACTTCACGCTACGTTCCTTGCGGGATAGGCAGAGACAACAGAGTGCTACGCTCTACGATCTCTACATACATAACTCTTTCATTTTTTCATTGTCATCATTCTCTTCAAATATGCTCCTCAGAGGGTCCTCAGAAAATTGACTTAAGATTGATTTGTAGCGCAATGTTAAACTATGTTGTGTACTAATTTCTAATACATATAATTAATGGTTTCATATTCCTAGTTCCTTGCTATTCACTCAAATCTTTACAGTGCAGACATGACAATGTACAAGTCTGTTTCTCCCATGTGTGGAGCATGTCGAAAGTTTGCATCATTTTTTTAAGTATTAAGGCATAGAACTATGTATATTTAACACAGACATTCCTATTTTTCTCTTAGTAACTATTATTATATTATCTTACAAGGATTCAAATATTCTACGAGATATGTATGACACACATGTAAATAATACTTTCAATACGTTTATTTTATACACTTTGCCCTTAATACATTTTCTTCAAGTTCTTAGCTTATTAAAATTTGAGAAACTAATTTATAATAAACTAACGCTAGTGGTTAATATTGCAGATTAAAAAAAAGAAGGGCAACAGTTTTTATTATTCCAAAGGGAATTGAGGTAATTCCCAAAGGAAAAATTAAAAACGAATGAGCTAATCTTCATGAAATCTCAACGCAATCATGTTCTAGACAAAATAAAATTTGGTCCAAGATTTATTTGATATTGAGCAATTTGGTTCGCCCGAAATCATTAATATCATTACGTAAGATGGGCACGTAGGACAGAAAAAATTAATCGTTTATCTTTGTTAGGAGGCAAAAGAAATACTTCTGTATCAAAAAAATTGTTAAACTACTTTAATGAATATTTTTCTGCTCTTGGTAAGTGTATCAGTTACATAGGCATTGTTTTAAGATTTAATGAATATAAAGTAAGTATGGTTTTACTCATCTATACATATAATAAAATTCTAACTGAGCCGAATCTTTACCTTTAATATTTTTGGGAAAATCTTATTGAAATAGACTTTATTATCGATACAGAAGCTAAATCTATAGTTTTTAGAATTTTTGTCTGTCTGTCTGTTACCGCATCACGGGAAGTGTATGATGATAGCTGGTTACCCGGGTCAACATATAGGATACTTTTTACTGCGGGAAAATATCTCATCCCTGAGCTAAGCGTTAAAACATAAGTATGGTCGAACTCGTGCGGAGCGAGGGTGAGTTGCTAGTATCGAAATAAACTTCAAAGTAGAATTTTATTTAGTTACTATTAAATTTTGTAAAGATTATTATTAGATACAAACGTACAGACAAACAGACCTGAATTATAGCAATTTTTCTCAGACATCGTCCAAGTACAGACAGTGATCAATTATACTTTCGTTATATGTATATATGTGTTAAATCAGTGATAACACAGATTAAACAATGATATCAAATGTCAAAGATCCTATTCAGTTCTCTGAAATTCTCTCTCCTTTGTATGTTTCTAATAAATTTACCTATACCACAACATATTGTGTTCTATTTTCTACTATGCATTGTTATAGAAATGACGAATAAATAGAACGCTATTACTGTAATTAAAATATATAGGTCGAATCAACTACCAAACTAGCTCAATCTATTTAAATAAAAACTCGACATTGATAGATATATGAAATAAGCACTTTACGTTTAATTTTTAAAGTTAAAAGTCATTTTATATCAATCACAGTTGAAAGCTTAAATATCTGAGCATTTGTGTTATGTTTGCAAATTTAAATAGGCTGAATCTATTGATACAGATATTTTCCTATATATATATATAATTTAATGTTATATGTAAAGAATATGCCTAGGTAGCCTTGCGTACTCATTTCTTGACCACACTACGTGGGAAGCGGGTATAAACAAGTAATATTCTTTGTATTATTTACTATCGGTAAGAACAAAATTCGGCTGGATAACAGAACGGTGAAAAAAAATTTCATTAATTAATTAAAAAATAGCCTGATCAGGATTTCGATAGGCAAGCTATTTTAGGCGTATTTATCTATTATTAAAACTTTATAAAACATATGTTTCATCTGGTTAACAGATCGGTGAAGGTCGTGGTGGATCCAGCTCTCCGGCTATTTGATGATAATATTGCAGACCTAAAAATTATAAAATAAATAAACTCTGTTACTTCTTTTTACCCGACTGCAACGAATTACAGTGGACGAATATGGATAAACTGGCGACTCACCCTCGCTCCGCTCAGGTTCGTCCCTACTTATGTACGTTTTAACGTTTAGTATAGATTTCTCAGACATGAGATATTTCCCCGCAGTAAAAAGTATCTTATACGTTGACCCGGATAACCAGCTATCATCATACCAAATTTCATCAAAATCTTTCCAGTGGCTTTCTTGTGATGCGGTAACAGACAGACAGACAAAAGTTCTAAAAACTATAGATTCGGCCTCTGCATCGATAATAATGTCTATTTCAATAAGATTTTCCAAAAAATATTTAATGTACAGATTCGGCTTAGTTAGAATTTTGTTGTATGTATACATTGTGTTTAATATTTAAGAAGAATATAAATAATCATATTTGTGTAAGTGTTATAGGTTAAAGTGCGAAAAAATAATTAAATAAAAAAATAAAAACGAAAAAGTTCTCGACCAGTCAGAATTTGTTTTTTTTTTTTGAAAAACCCTTTTGTGGGGGGGGGGGGGGGTTTCTCTCTTGTGGAGGCCCCGGAGCTATAGCTCCGGCTGGGCTGCCCTACTCTAAATCCGGCCCTGTTTGGGTACTAGTGGGTAGTACTGGCTTTTCCAGCCAATGAGTCTCACATAACTTGTATGTGTGCAGGAATTATGCGCAAATGTATTTCTCAGTGTTAAAAAAAGGTCTGTATTATTTTTCGTGAGGACGTGTAGTGAGTGCGCAAGTTATCTTACACCAACCAATTATTGCGACGATAGTATTTATTTTTTAGAAATTTGAGTTTTATTGTATATATTTTTTTATATTTTATTCATATAATATAACTAGGTGGTAAACAGTGGAAATTTTCAATACGGCTGGACCTATAATAATTTTTTTTGTTTTGTTGGGGGTGTGTCAGGGGTGGTTTAAATATAAAAAAAGTAGGGAAAACTCATAAGAACAGCTGGAAAATCGAAAAGTTCAAAACTGTTTATTTTGTATGGGAATCACTATTTCGGATTACCCATCTACAAAAATGCGCCAAGTTTAAGTAGGAAATAAATAACATATACATATAATATATACTCACTCACTAATATTATAAATAAAAACGCATATAAAGTACTAATAAATATGTATATTATAATAACATATTCCCTTTACCTTCCGAATCATATGTACATATGTATACATGTCGAAGGAATAATTTGATGCTTAAATCAATATTATGTAAGTACGGCTGTGAAACTCCTGACTATTCATGTAGTAAGCAAAATATTATTATACATTTAGATTGTTTCATACTATCTTTATGGGTTTGAAGTTATGACGGTAATATGTTTTGTCTAGAGGGTGTGTTTTATTGTCCTTGCATGAACTTCTGTATAGTGTCATATTTAGTAACAATGATTATGTTGCCAAGTAATGGTACTCGTTTCGGAACAAAGTTGATGAGCAAATGAAAGAGTACGTTTATATACTCATTCTTAACATAAGAAAAAAGGTGTAGGTACCTATACCTGTTTTATTATATTATATTGTATGTATATACAGACGACACATACGAACTAAAAATTAGCTTCGAACATTTTCGAACAATATCATAATAATTGATTCTCGATTCCCTTTTAAAAATGTATAATTAAAAAAGAAAAAAAATTACAATGGAATAGGGAATATATGCATATGATTTAAATAAAGGAGAAAAATTTACATATATATAAATTTGGAAAATTTAAAGTAGTTGAAACGCACGCCATTAGTCAGACCGATATGACTTCAAAGTATTATCATAACAGTGCGATTAGCGATTTTGTCGTTACAAACTAGCCATTTTTCTATGTATGATACTTTGACGTCCGCCAAGCACGCGAAATGACAGGCGTTTAAAGTATCCGTATCCGCATGATATTTAAAAAAATACTAAATTTTATTTTTTTGGATTATTGACTTTTTTTAACAATTATATAACGATGTTAGCTATTGTATATAAAAAATAAATAAATAAACGCATATTCCCTATTGCATCACTACTGATAAAAGATTGTTAGAATTACTTTCTTATTAAAATCTTCTAATACATAAAAGACCATGGACATGAGCCGCCGAAATCGTTAACGTTAAATATTCATAGTACAAAACAACAAAAAGCCCTCTTCTTAGTACGCATTTTTGTGATGGGTAACAGTCTACGGAACCCTACATTGCGCGTGGCCGACACAACTTAGCTTAGCTAGCTTAGTTTTTTTTTTAATTAGCTTACGTAGCTTAGCTTACTTAGCTTTTTTTTTAATTATAGGCCAGTTTTTTTTTATTAATATGATTGTCAGCTGATCTGACATACATATATACATCAATATATTACAAACTTAATACCTAATTTTAGAATAGTTCCCTAATTTTCGATGTTTCAAAAATAATTATAGTTGCCAGCCATGCCCATACGTTATTTATTATTTTTGTCAAAAGTGACTTTAAAACAATTTTGTTGTGTAAGAACATTGTACATACTCGTATTATGTATGTACATACATAATATCCAATTCTAGTCTAGACTGCATTACTAACGGTCTAATTACGTATTTCTAATAAATATTCCATGAAAGAATATAAGTTTTACTTACTTTAATATGAATGAAATTGCAATACAAATGATTATTTCATTAAAAAAACGTATGAGTTCCCTATTTTATAGTTTGGTAGCGTGCAAATAATTATCTATACATATAATAAAATTGTAACTAAGCCGAATCTGTACATTTAAATTTTTTGAAAAATCTTATTGAAATAGACATTATTATCGATGCAGAGACCGAATCTATAGTTTTTAGAATTATTGTCTGTTTGTCTGTCTGTCTGTCTATCTGTCTGTCTATCTGTTACCGCATCACGAAAAAATCACTGGACAGATTTTAATGAAATTTGGTAAGATCATAGCTGGTTATCCCGGTCAACATATAGGATACTTTTTACTTCAAGAAATATCTCATCTCTGAGCTTTACGTTAAAACGTAACTAGGGACGGAGCGGAGCGAGGGCGAGTTGCTAGTATGCTACACATAAATAATATATTTACTTATAAAGGGAACTCCTCTTGACAGATTTCTGTTACATCCTTCAATCTTACTGCCAATGAGACTAGCCATGTACGTAGGAGTATTATCGTACGTGAGTATAAATGCAGTTTCTATACTTTTAATGCGCATAGTGATAACAATTTGATATAAAATATGAGAGATCGCATTCAATCGCAGGCTTTGTGTGCTTCATTAAGGGTTATGACACCATCAACTTTTTAATTCCGGACTGCTATTGAGAACTTCTTAACAAAAAAATATAATATAACAGCTATACATGACCTGACTTTCTCAATTCGAATCCAAGACCTTCGGATTTGCAGTCACATATATGATAGTCATTAAACCATCGAGGAAATCAGAGACAATTATTTCGAAATAACAGTTGGATACTATAATTTTGCAGTAAGCTCTTTATCATTACTATATATCATTATCATTCCTATATCTCTATATATTTCATTATAATTGATGATAAGTTGAACTAAGAACAGAGATCATATTCAAAGCAACAATCTCATAACAATAAATTATATTAACTGCCAGTAATAATAATATATCAAATTATACAGTTTCATTAACACTGGCCTCTAATGGTAATGTCACAATTACCGATTATCACAAATTCCACCAATATATATCTTGAAAATTATAATTTATAGATATTTTATTATTACGTTTTACTATTTATTTTAATACAAATATTTAATATCCAACAATAAACATTCATTGTGAAATGATATTTAGGTTAGTTTTATTATCCTCATTTTTTATTGGGTAAAAAAGCATTAACGAGTATGAACTGTAGCATTTTTTTAAATCTACCGTGGGTAAACCTGTATTTAAACACGTTTTAAATAATGTCTATCACCTCTAAACGCAGTTTCTGATTCTATAGATTATTAAGGAGATATAAGGTAAATTTTTCATGCCTCAATTATAATATACTACGGACTCGCCCTCGCTTCGCTCGAGTTCGTCCCTAGCTTGCTTCCCAATACAAACTTTCATCCCCACTTTAACCCCGTTAAAGGTCTATTTCTGGGATAAAAAGTATCCTATGTCCTTCCCCCAGGGTCTCAAACTATCTTCTTACCAAATTTCATCTAAATCCGTTCAGTAGATCCAGAGATTTTCCCCTATAACCTCACAAACTCATAAACTCACAAACTTTACCCCTTTATAATATTAGTATAGATTACATGTACCCCACGTTTTCCGTTTTAAAACTTACAAGTACTTTTAACAAGGAACTATAAATATTGGTCTAGGAAACCTTTTTTTACTGTAGAGTACGTTTTGAAGAAAGTGGTATACTTATCTACAGTATATCTTTAGCTTTTTAATTTAACCAGAGCGTCAGTCATCGTCGTCGTCATCTTCGTCAGTCCGTTTTTTTATTAACCAGTTTTGAACTATTTAATATTAAAGTAATTACAACTTAACTTAAAATTCACTATAAAATTTGTACCAAACATATAAACAAACAAACATACAAGTTGATAATGCAATATTTATTACAAATTATATTTATATTTCCACGTCTCTTCATCAAACAACTAATTTAAATTTTGCTCAAAATTTTTATCCTTTTGCATTGCATTTACAATATTATACTTGTACATGGCAGCTATGACTGAGTGAAAGGTTTTATACAATGAGTGAATTTAATAAGCCGTAACTTGATGAAGGGCACATCTGTTACCAAATTAATGGCTTTATAGCGTTTTACTCTAAGAATATAGGTTTTCAGTATTTTCATAGATTTTAGATATTTTAAATATTTTAGGATTAATTAAGTTCTGCTATAAATTATTTGTCTTTTTAAGAATCATTAAAATTGAATCTTCTAATTTTATAATAACAATATTAATAATACTACAAAATTATGTAAATTCCATAGAACAGGAAAAAAACATGTAAAGTATCTTAAATAATAATTAAAAGAACTTTTTCAAATAACGGCTTCTTTATTGTAATAGTAGGTTACTATATGATCATTTGATATACCTAAAACTATCTAACTTTCGTTTGCGGTTCAGGTTAGGCGTTAATTTTAGGCTGTTTGGTTGTGTGCACTTTTAATAAGTTTAAACAAAGCGAACATTAAAGAAGTGACTAATAACTACCAAAGGTCTATCATCCACTATGTATTGTTTAAAAAAATATATGTTTGCGTTACCTCTTTATTGAAGTTAACATATTGGCAAGGGTAAAATGTATTAGTAGTTACTAATACAAGTCAATTTAATTATTTTACGTCAATTAAAACAACGTAAGATTGTCCAGAAGTAAAGTTACTCGGTCCCAAAAAGACCACTGCATGATCCACCGTATAACCTTGCATCATAAGTACTGTCGACGTTGTAGACGCCCAACTCAGAGTTACTGGCAACAAACAAACTAAAACTCGAGGGGGTTTTTAATAGTAAGATGAGTTCCACTGTACATCAGAAGGCGCCATCATCAACTGATTGCCAACCAAGCCCATTGAACTCAATAATGAATCATATGAGCCTAAACTCGAAGGGTTTATTAGTAGCCACTGAAGGGTTCCATAACCTACCTTCTGGCTTCATCCTCAGATTAGCTCCAAGATACCAAATTAGTTTTGTGAAATAAAATACTATATTATAATATTATAACTGTCCAATATACAGAATTCTTTATTCTCATGAAATGAATAAATAAGTAATGCTAATCCCTTTCCCTGTTGAGCTGAATTGCAATTTCGTGTTTGAAATAATCTGAATATCAATTTGATTTATTCTGTATGATATAGATTAAAAAAATATAATAGTTTTACCTACTAAAATTAAAAATATTGTAAGTGTTTAAAATTAAAATTAACAAATATTATAAGGTACTTTGGTGCCATTTTTGTGTTTTTGTCTGTAACAACTATAAATACCTTTGAGACGTTTAAAATCTTAGTATATCCTGTGACCATGATTGCTGTTAAGCATTCGAAATGTCGGGAACCAAAAATCAATATAAATCCGCGAAAAAAACTGATAAGGTACTTTTATTTAAAAAGTCAAATATTCGCGTAAATCTAATAAAGTATTTTTTATAGATATAGGTATATTATTATAGAGATAAAATATTGTAGACTTAAAAAATCAATCAAGCGTCAATTTTTGGTACATATAAAAATTAAAAATGTAGGTATTTTTTATTAAGGCATTTTCATGCCTTTGCTATGCACTTTGAGCCACTGATAAAAAATATACTAAAATAATATATATAAAATGAAAGTATTTATTGAATATTTTCAGCCACTCACTTCCAGAATGTTTTAATTAAATTCCAGGCAAGTTAATAATTCTTAAATAAAAAAAAACTTCAACACAATAAACTATTCATTTCATATAGAGTATTTTAGTAAAGCATCTTGCAGATTCCTGATGACGCTGCCGCGTCAGGCCTAGGTTACCATGTCATTGCAATACCATTAAAGTAACTTGATACCAAGTTTCGATTCGATTAGGTCTGCAAAAGTTGTTCATATTCTTTTACCGTCTAGAAAAGAGCTGATAGCCTTCAAATGGCTGAACAGATTTTCATGATTCATAGCTACGTACAGCCTTGATAAAGTTACCCTTCAAGCCAAAAAAAAAAACGAAATTAATATTAATTCATCCATTTGTGCGCTATGATGCTTAAATGATAACAGAGTTTTCACATTATTTTTAAGAGATAGGATATTTTTCACATGGAGTTCGGCCGCAAAGTGAACTTTGTTTCCTCAAGGTAATACTATTAAATACAAACTTATTACTGTATTAACAATATTTTATTTTAAAATATATGAAAAGAGGTGTTGTCTCGCATAATGTTAAAATAAAACAATGGACACTTTAATTAGTTCATTACAAACAATTCAGACCTTTTTAACATCCCGCTGTTGGGCACGGGCTTCCCTTCAATAGCAGGGGGATCAGGCTATAGTCCATCACGCTGGCCAAGTGCGGGTTGCGGGTGCTAAGTTTTCTCAAACAAACTGGTTTTCTTACGATGTTTTCCTTCACATAAGACAAATGGTAATCATGTTGGAAAAAATGAGACGTACATGAGAATATCAGAGATTCGAGATCCGAAGTTTGAACCCGCTTCACTTGTTTTATAAGCAAACGCATTACCACTAGACTACCACTGCCTTAACTACTTTACTCTAAGGTATATCAACAATAAAGTCATTCTTTGTTTTAACCAGATTCAGTCCAACACCCTTTAAATTCCTTCCATGCATGAATATACCGCCTGATTTTTATTTCTTTTATTATACTTTGATATGCGTAAAATACGCGAATGTTTGATATCTATACTATAATAAAACTGTAGAGCTCGAATGTCTGTACATAGAAAAAAATTGGTAAAAACCGAGTCAGGGGGATATAAGAAGAGAAATAGATTAAATCCAGGTTTTTTCACATTTTTTGTTTCTCTGTCTGTTTGTCTATTTGTAGGTACGGGCTAATCTCCGAAACTGTTTCACCGATTTAAATGAAATTTTGCATGGTGGTACCTTATATCCCCTATCAACATTTTAGATACTTTTCATCCCGGAAAATTGAAGAAGAACTCTTTAATTTTCCGTGTTTCCTATTCCGTGGGATAGTTAAAAACTATAGTAACTTATACAGCTTAGAATAAAAAAAAAACTAATGATTGTATTTTAATAAAACTTTACAAAAATATAGTTCGTATATCAGAATAGCAAATAGGCTACTTTTTATCCCGCAAAAATGTATGGTTCCCGTGGGATATATTTGTTTTTCTTTTTCGTTTTAAATATTTTTTTTAATCTAGTTTGATTTTTGGTTCCTAACGTTTCGAATGGGACGGGAGAGATACAGAGACTCTCATGACATTCGAAAGCATTCAAAACGTCGGGAACCAAGTAAAATAAATCTGAACAGATCGTTTTATTTGAGAAGTCTGTGTGTTACACCAGCAGCTCATAGTCTATAATAAATAAATATATGTAATAAATATGTTGGGACATTAACACAGAACACCATCTAGTTCCATGATAAGTTATGAGGCCTGTGTTGTTAATACCAGATAGTTGATACACTACACATACATATACAACTTTAAATACATACATATTATAAATATAAACTCATCAACTAATACTCCTAACTAGAGTACAAACATTCGCACTCATCACACAAATGAATGCCTCCGGCGGGACTTGAACCTGCGACCGCTGGCACAGCAAGTCACTACAAACTGAGCCAAACGTGTTGTCGAAGTCTATCTGTGTAATACATATTTTCATCTAAATCCGTCAACTTCACATTTCTGACAATTCAGCGTAAAGGAGTAATAAACATACAGACGAATACACGCACAAACAAAATCTATTATAAGAGTACTCCAAGTAGGATTCTATTTTATTGACCAAATTTCAAATTATTTTTAATCTAAGGAATATTGAAGATTCAACGAATTGGTTCAATGATTCAAATATTGGATTTATAAGTACTAACATAATCAATGAATTGATAAGGTTATAAAATCAAAGAAATGATAAGGTTATATTTTTTTTTTTTGAAACAAAGATTGCATTTTTCACTAAATACATACACACAAACGAATCAAAGTTTATTAATAAATAACCATATAAATTAAGCATCAGTTATTGCATTGGATCATTATGATTTTCCCACTTCATTTTTTTGGCTACTTGATTTTATGTAAGTAATTTTTGTTAAAAAATTGTAAACGTACGTATATATTCCGGATTAGGGTTTTCCGTTAATTTTACGATCACATCCCTGAAGATACATTTAATGCGTATTCAAATGCTATACAAAACCACCTTTTGTGTAAAAACGTTTTAATCTGTATATAAAATGAGGATAACACGATTACAGCTGCAATTAAGGACTGAAAATTAATATGTGGTGTTTGAGTATATAATTAATGTAAAGGTAATATAGTATTAAGCTTTATAAATTAAATTGTATTTAATTGTAATAAAGCTTATATTTTAAGTTTTTTTTTTTAATTTTGCTAGGTTTCGAGTTTCTTTGTTTGTATTTTTTTTAATAATGTAAAAATCAAAATATGTACTTACGCTCTAACAATTTCATTCCTTACTTTTTACCTGACTGCGCGACGCAAAGGAGGGTAATGTGTTTATGAGTCTATGTATGTATGTACGTATGTATGTATGTACGTTTGTTCCTATGCTCCTCCTGTTTGTCCTATGTTTGTTCCTATCCTAGGCGTTCTAAAGACCAAACACGTGGGTCGATTTTAATGATTAGTTACGACACGTCGTTAGATTCGTCTTGATAACGCGAGTGTCATTGGCTATATAAAAATAGTTAAAAATTAATTTCGGTGTGCTTTGATTTGTATTGGCTGGCACCGACTTCGAAAAAATCTGATTAAGTATCTATTCCAAATGAAAACCCCCGTTTAGTTATTTTTTACTTTTCAGTGCCTGGAAGTCGGTTTTTATTTATTTTTAAAAAGTTATTATTTTTCCATCTTTAGTGTAGACGTATCATCAATACAAATTAATCAAGCCCAAACACCAGGTAATTGCTGTAAATCGTTGAGGAGTTCCCTCGATTATCTTTCGGATGCATCATCAGATCGACTCCAGACCTTCATTAAATAGTAGTGCTTTAAAAAACCTAATGAAAATGTTATCAAACGCACTAGTCACCGCTATAATTTTCGAAAGTTGCCCTCGATTTCTCTGGGATCCCATCATCAGATCCTGGTTTCCTTATCATGGTACTACTCTTGGGATATCTCCTTTCCAACAAAAAAAGAATCATCAAAATCGGTTCATAAACGACGAAAAAATGCCCGAACAAACATAAAAAAAAATACGGTCGAATTGAGAACCTCCTCCTTTTTTTGGAAGTCGGTTAAAAAAGAAGAAAACAAAATGTCGAAGGAATAAAGTATTATGCAGTCGGGGACATACATACGAGTATGTGTACATCTTACGGCAAGGATGAAACGTGTATGAAATTCTATCTTTGTGTGTGTGTGTGTGTGTGCGTGTGCGTGTGCGTGTGCGTGTGCATGTGCGTGTGCGTGTGCAAATTATTCAATTGATTATCTCAAACTCGTTTGACTCACAAGTTGACAAGAAGATACATTTCTCATAAAAAGGGCTTTCTTTGAAATACAAAAATACTATAAAGAAATTCATGCTATTACAGATTTTGTAGGCATACGAAATAACTTATATCCATTTTTAGCATACAATGTTAGATTTGTGCCAATTTTCATTTAAATTGGACCATCGATTTGGCTATTTTAAGTCAAGTACCGTCACTTGTAGTTAAATTCGGCTAACTTCAGTTATGCGCTTAGAAATATCTTGATAGTGATATCAACAAGTATATGCTTTTTACTCAGACTATTAATATGGACAGAGTGTCATAGAAGTAAACATAAAGCTAAACAATAATGTTTTAAAATAATGTACTAATAGTTATGCAAACAGTAGACCTCGCGAGCAGAAACTACATTTTAAGGAGCTATTTTGCTCATCATCAAGGTTCTCATCAGATCTTTACGATTTTTTGAGACCAATTTAAAGTTATTACTTTTTAAATAAAAAAAAGACATCAAAATCGGACCTCATAAGGCAAAGATCCCAGCAGACCCCTTTATGTCCCTTTTTGGAGGAAGTACCCCTCTAATCAAAAATTCCCGACGACAAAATATTCTATAAAGTCGCAAAAACTGTATATCAAGTTTCGTCCAGATCGGTTGTAAAATACGACCTGTAGAGCAGTACCAACAAGTTGACAGAGGAAAGGAAATTATGCCAGACTTGAAGCAGGGATACTTTGCTCGCTCGCTCAATAATGTTTTAAAATAGTGCATATCATAATTTGTTTACTGAGTAATAAGTAATTACAGTATAGTTATTGACATAAATAAATAAAAATAACTTTTAACGGTTTTTATTATAATATAGAAAAAAAGTTAATTTAAGAGAAATAATAGTTAAAAAATATAAACGCAAATAGTTTTACTTTTATTATTCATATTTCGGTCTCAAAAATTGTATACTAATACAACTAATACATGTATAAAATTACCCTTATTCTTTAAATAAAGTAAACGATCTGTATAACAAAATCGAGAAAAGTAGTATAAACAACAAATCAAGCTACTATTTTTAACTTTAGCATTTATTTAAGCTAACTCTGTTCTATAATTCTTTAGTTTGAGACTTTTTATTACTTGTTATAAATTATGTATACAACTAGTGAGTTACCCTTGCTTTGCCCGGATTCCTAAAGTCCCTAGGTGCCTTTTATACATATACAATATTACGCACGCACTCACAAACTCACATTCATACACATATAATCATTTCAGGTGAAAGCTTTCTAGCAATACAAAAAAATAAAACCATACACAAATTATTCATAATTGAAATGTAAAGAGAAATACAAAAAGCCATGAATCATACAATTTATAATTTATTATCTTTTCGTAAAAACGTTTCGTGATGTATGACAACGTTTAATTAAGTGTAACAGTAGTTGTCGACAGTGGGTAGGGTAGAGCCGGGTGTCATTGTGAGCTCTGCAATAATTTACATCCACAGCCCTCTAAATAAAACTGTCACGTTGTTTTCAAAACATTAAAAGTTACACATACTTTGTTAGCAAGAACGTTTATGTTTATTTATAATATTATAATTCTCAGTTAACTGAGTTTGATAATATAATATAATTATACCTGAGCTGAGTATAAAATACAAATGTATAAGTAAAATTACAAGTAAAATTTATTTACTTGATAAATAAATTATATATACATTTATTACAGTTTACAAATAATTTATCAGTATACGTAAGGCGGGAAAGTCAGCACGACACACTTAGACCTTGTCCAGAATGGGCGAATTTGCAACGAAACGTGTCGCGTTCTCGCGTTAGCGAGATACTAGGCGCCAGCCAATACGTCGTCGCATCTACAGGCATCTCGCGAAATCAAAATACGCGCGTAAATCGCGTGCACTTCGCTGTCCTAAAATGCTCGCGCGTTGGTACGCTCCTTCTGGACGTAACGGTCGCGCGTGATACGCACGAGAAAATCGCGGCAAATTCGCCCCTTCAATATTTCTTACAAGAGCCGGATACACCACGATCTTCACCGACCTATTAATCAGATGCAACACATTTTTATAAAGTTTTAATAATAGATAAATATGCCTAAAATAGCTTACCTATAGAAATCCTGACCAGGCTATTTTTAAAATAATTACAGTCAATCTGGGTAACCTGTCCTTCTGTATAACATTGACCCACACTTAAACACTGATAATTTTAAAATATTTACTACTACAACACATAGATAATGTATTTCAAATTTTTAAAAATATATTATTTAGCTATCTTTGTAAATGATCTCTAAGAATGAGATAAGAAACTTCAGGGGTTGAAGATTTCCGTTATGCAAAAAGCTTCTGTTGGGTGGAAATGGCCATCTAAACCTGATTTCGTGAACTGTAATTTGGCTCTTATACTATAAGAACTTTACATACTTTGTATGTAGTTTATGTCAAACTAACTCTAGAATAGGAAACCAAAGATAGATAGATAATTGGGATTCCCTTTTGCTAAAGATACTCGTTACCCTCCGGCCAATTAACAACCTATACTTCAATAAGATTTTACTAAAAGAGGTTCACGTACTCCCACTTGTACACTCATTCATATTTTACATTGATTTTTATTAATTACAAAATCAATTATTTCTTAGTGAAAGAAGTTTCTTTAAATAATAACATACGCATTTTTTCACTCCTGTACGAGTATGTTTAACTCAATCTTTAACTAAATTAACATAATATCATAAATATAAAGTATAAGTTACATTCACAAATTTGAGGGTAAAATAAATAATAATGATAATAATTGATGACACACGTTGATATCAGAAACCTGCCTGGGTGCTTATACAAAATTTTACCACAGTTTTATTAACATTGGATGCATGATTACGTAGGAATAAAAGGCGAATATATTACACTCTATCTATATCTATACATATAATAAAATTCTGAGTCGAATCTGTACTTTAAATATTTTTTAGAAAATCTTATTGAAATAGACTTTATTATCGATACAGAGACCGAATCTATAGTTTTTAGAATTTTTGTCTGTCTGTCTGTTACCACATCACAGAAAAACCACTGGAGGGATTTTGATGAAATTTGGTATGATGATAGCTGGATATCCGAGTTAACATATAGGATACTTTTTACCGCGGGAGATTATCTCATTTCCACGGCAATACACGTTATAACACAACCCAAAAAATATTTATGATAAAAATTTCTTGAAACTTGGTATTAATGTTCTTCAATACAATTAAATAAATACGTGTTTTTGCGTTTCTAAAAATTCATTTCATAAGGAGATAAAATAAGGGATGAAAATTTGTAGGAAACCTACTTTTTTAAAGTTTTTTTGTCGTAGTTTTAGCGCGAGCGAAGCCGCGGGTTTTGCTAGTTAGATATAAGATTGTATAAATGTTATATAATAATTGCAGTAAGTAGTGTAATCATTATATAATTATGGAACGCGAAAATTAAAAAAAAACAAATGGATAAATATTTTTAGTTTATTGATGGCTATTTGACGCAACATTACCATAAAGCCCTAAAACTAAGTCTAAATCTCGTGAGGTTTTATAAATATATTATATGTATCTGTCAATGCTATATCTAATATATTTAAACGAGCAATTCTTGTATATTTATATCTTTATTTATTTATTTATACCGGCGATCTCGGAAATGGCTCTAACGATTTCGCTGAAATTTGGCATGTGGAGGCTCTCGGGGCCGAAAAATCGATCTAAATTAGTTTTATGTCGGGGAAAAAGCATATTTTCAAGTTTTCATGCGATTTTCTTTAGCATTATTTTACGCAAAATATGTTAATAATTTCGCGCAGTTGTGCTTCGTGATCAAGTGGCCATGGCGCGAGATTGACTATTACAGGTGTGTTCGAGTCCCGGTCGGATACAAAGGTTTTACTTTCATTTTATTTTTGGATTTATTCAAGTTTTTAGTTATTTTTGTCTTTAAGCTAAATTAAAAAAAAAAAACTCCGAGCGAAACTCGGTCGCCCAGGTACTTATTACATCAATCGAATAAATCAACATAATTAGAATTACATTAAACTTCTAATTAAAGTAACTGGTAATTTACAAAATATTTCATTTGAGTATTTTCATAACGAGTCAAGTAAATAAATTTTAGAAAATGAGGAAAAAACCTTGCAAGTCGTAATTTAAAAAATTAAATTAGGGAAAGTTATGTCATAAATAAAAAGGTACAGCAATTAATGAGTATATTTTTTGTCCGCCGACTTCAGTAGAGCCCGTTGTATTATTATGTTTCATAAGATAAGATTTGGTTTTTAAAGAAATTACGTAAATCTTAAGGGTCACATCAAATCGGGGTTTACATCCTTGATTATAACTTTTCTTTTTGATATTAATAATATGATTTAAATAAATACATATAAGCCAAAACATATAATAAATGATTATAATGTCCTGACTGATGTCGGCCACGGCCAATCTTAATGAGGCTAGCCAGATGGCGTAGATATGTGCACTATATTTCTGAAAATATACTCTGACACTCCGGTAGGACTATCACTCGACAATACCCATGAGAGATCACTCACAGGATCGACGGCTTGAACTGTTTTTCGAGACACGGGGATAAAACATAGGCAACCTTCCAAGAACAACGAGGCAGTTCATCGGTAAGGTTACTCTCTAATTTATAAATTAGTGTGGATGCAATAACATGTTAAATTTTAAAATTATTATAAAGATGAATAATATTCTATATAGATATAATATTATGATGATAAAACATTAGTATTATTTATTAAATATTTTGTTCAGATTTTCACATTAACACCTTCACAGAGTGCTTTTTGAATTCACTCAAAGCGCGTTAATCTACAGGTTGGTTAAATTGAAAATACGTGTCGCAGCGTTTGAATCATACGGATTGCCATGAGTTTTAACGAAATATAAAAGCGTCAATTCTTCAAATACAGTATAGCAAGAGCAGAAATTCTACGATTAGAGTCAATATAAATATTTACTTCATAAGAACTTCGTACCCGCACTATTTTGTTAGTTTTCTTGTTGATGTAAACAAAATATATAGCTACATCAAGCTACAACAACGAAACCGTAAGTACTGAAAACTTATAGATATATTTATATAAAGGCGAAAATATTAGAAAATTATATATTTTGCTAAGAAATCTGATAATTTTTTAGACAGTTCAATTTATGAGACCACAAAATAATTGAAGGGGAACGTTCTCCAACAATTATCTCTAATTTGTTTGCCTTCTTAACATACCGTGAAACTCTAGATGATTTCATGAACTCTAAAATTAGATATTTTGACTAGTAATTAAATAAACAAACCAGATTACAACAGAAAATATTTGTTCATGCCATGGATTTTTCTTGACGTTTGACAAAATGTTTACCAAATATGTTTACAAAACTCCCCTGATCATGTTTATTGTAAAGTATTTGAAAAAAAAACCGAAAAAACCGTTTTATTTAAAATAATCAGTTATTTTAAAAATATCATTTGTATTTAAGAATATTTCTTATGTAATATTACGACTTATATTCATAGAACGAGTTATCTTAAATTTCAGAAGTTAATTAAGAGAGAATATACGTGAAATACAGATACTTAACCCTTGGAAACATCCCAAGGTTTTAATTTTGTAAACAAACTTCCCAGAGGTATTTCTGTACAACCTTCATTAGGGAAAGTTAGATCAATGTGTTTAAATATTTGAAGTAATTTGTTCGTGTAAACTAAACCTGTACTATAACTACATATGTACAAAGACAGTATACATACATATATAATATATTGTATACACTTATTTGTATTGTATACACTGAGTGTTATATTTGAGGTAAAATATAGGGCTTGCCTTTTTTTTATTTATTTTTATATAATTTTCTTTTAACCCCTTTATAGGTTAGAACATCTGTTTTATTAATTGAATCAGAAAGCAATAAAACTAAGTTTTACGTTTTAAACAAAACGATATTGCTTTTAATAAAATCTTTGCTATCTTCGTTCATAATTCGCTTAGGGAATGTTCTTTAAACATCCAGAACGACGTGTTAGCTTTTTAATTATACAAACTGCAATAATTCTGTTACGGGCTTTGGTACTAGGATCGGAAATTAAAGCACGTCAGTTGCACTATAGGTGTTTTATGACTTTAGTTTTACGTAAGTAACTAAATATAATAGTTCACATACACTCGCAATATTTGCACAGTTTTGACGTACAGTTAGTCACTGAGCAATATTTTTCACTCCTAGTTACACTTGCACTGTCACTTCAATTCACTTTTCTTTACTTTGTATTACTCTGCAATCTTCTCTTATTCTCTCTTACTTTTTCTTGAATTTCAACTGATCTCTCGACTCACAGCCGCCCTTTTCATATGCATAAATCTTATATATTTAAACGAGCAATTCTTGTATGTTTATTTCTTTATTTATTTATACTAGCGATTTCGGAAACGGCTCTAACGATTTCGCTGAAATTCAGTAAATGGGGCCTTTCAGGGGCGAAAAATTGATCTGGATTAGTCTTATATCTGGGGAAACGCGTGTTTTCGAGTTTTCATGCGGTTTTCCTTTGCATAATTCTACGCAGAATATAGTCGATAATTTCTTTCACTCGGATGTAAGCATAGTGGTCAAGCGGTCAAGGCGCAAGTTAGACAACACATATGCCCGGGATCGAGTCCCGGTCGGAATGCAAAGTTTTTACTTTTTTTTATATCTAAAAAATACGACATAACAAAAAAGAACTCCGAGCGAAGCTCGGTCGCTCAGGCACTGCATAAATAAACAATTATCATAGTAATCGAAAACTTGAAAATATTCTAAAGGTATCAATCAACATATTTATGGATGGTGTTTTTGTCCTTTTCCCAGTTACAGCAAGTTACTATTTACAGCTATTCTCGTAGTGTCTTGGCATTTATTCTTAAGCATTCATTCTTAAGCAAGTTCAGAAGTTTTATTTTGATAAAATGATATTCTTCACTCTCCACTATTCAATAATATATTTGAAGTGTATCTATTTAAGTGTATTAAATTACTTTCCACGTAAAATTATGCAATTGCATTTCAACTTCTTAAGGCTTGAGATTTTAAATCTGCGTGTTTCATGAAAAACTTAAATATGAAGTTACAAAAAAAAAAGGTTTTATTTAAGTAACATAATAAAAAAAATAGATATAATTTCCAAAAAGCACATCGCACGACGTGTGTAGGTGTAAAACAAACATACAAATTTTTCAAAATAATAAGTTTTGTAGAAAGTGTTTGAAGCACTTTGCTTTAGAGTCAGTGATTTAGTCTGAGTAATAAGGTACATCAATTGAGTTAGTCTCGTACTGGTTCATTGAATATGACCCATGAAAACTAACATGAGTCCGTCTGCTTAATTAACTATTAATACAAAAGAAAGAATAATAATAACTTCCTGACCGATTTTGACTACGGCGGCCACTCAGCAACTCCCAACTCCAGGCTGTTATTGAGAACTCAATAACTAAACTTTGCTCAAACCGGAATTCGAACCCAGAACCTCCATATTTACAGCATAGAATCTATATGCTGGCCACTAGATCACTGAGATATTTACGAGAAATACAGGTATAAAGCTACGAATATGTGATTTATTTAAAATCAGATATAATGTTACCTAATATTGGAAAAAATAAATAATATATTGAGCACTTAATACAAAGGGAGGAATCTTCTAGCAAATTCAGCTCAAATAAACGACGCCGAAGTAATGGACTGTTCCGCCATTATCTACTATTTATTAGTAATTGTTGAAAAGAATATTCTCGAATAAACTCTATTATCATATATTTTCATTTCATTTCAAAAAGCTTTGTTCTTGAGCTTGTTTCTTTGAAAGTATGTGGGTGATTATTATTAAGTTTATAAATTTCTTTAATTAAATGTATTTTTGAATAAATAATTTATTAGATTATTATTAAAATAATTTATGTACATATTTATAGTTTGTCTAAAAGGTTATTCTCCTCTGTACATTGTTGTAATGTATAAACAAAAGGCTTTTATTGAATCATTTTAATATTTTGTAATTACTGAAAGCTCTCATTTTTCGTTAACTGTGTTATTTTACATCTCTTGGAGATAAAATAAAAAAATACATACAATAAAATAAAAATCAAAATTATAAAAAGCATAATAATAAGTCGGGGGTTTTTAAATTATTTATCCTTTTTCAATTACTTTTTAACCGTCGTCGTGGGTTTTTAAATTTTTTTTAATTTTGCTCTTTATTTTAAACTTCTTAGATAGCATAGATATTATTTGCGCTTAGATGGTGTGCGACATATGTTTTAAAAATTTTTATAGATATTTTTAGTTTCTACATCACTACTTCCTACAGAAGTACTTAACCTATCGAGTTATATCGATTTTCTTATTATGTAGTGGCTACTATAAAATAAAATTTAAGATCCCTCACTAATCAACTACAAACCCATTATTGAAAACCGCATTAAAATCGGACAAGTAGTTTAGGTTTTACACAAACAAATGTTTACTGTAGCGCCCCCTGGTGAGTTGTCATCGTAACACCTATCTGAGAACATGCACCAACCAAATCCGAACCCATAACTGAAAACTGTATCAAAATTAGACTAGTAGTTTTGTAGAAAAATAGCAACATGGATTTGCACAAACAAACAAACGTCCTCTCACCCCAAACGCATATACCGTCTCCGTTCCGTCGTGGGTAATAAAATGTTAAAACCAATAATGAAAATTGAAAATTAAATATTTTAAATGTATATACTCTATCAAAACTACCGAAAGCTAAATTCTCATATGAAGTTGCACCTTAAAGTTTAAACTGCTTCAGTGAACTGATATTATAGGTCTGATAACCTTTAATTTGTGAACTTTGGTAACCTCATAGGTAAATGTTTAACGGCACTTTGCAACAACTGTCGACTAAATTACTCCTCCCACCATCGTTATCTAGATGACATATAATATAGTCTTTATCAATATACTTACAGTATTGTAGATTACTATAAGTTAAAAATTCAATCATTTTCTTTTGGTCATTTTATTTGTCTTTTTTATTTTTTTTAACACAGAGCACCATCTAGTTCCATGGTAAGCTACGCTAAGGCTTGTATTATGGATATCAGATAGCTGATATACTACACATATATAACTTTAAATACATACATATTATAAATATAAACACCCATGACTGGAGTACAAACATTCGCGCTTATCACACAAAAGTATGCCCCCAGCGGAACTCGAACCCGCGACCGCTGGCACAGTAAGTAGGGTCATTACAAACTGAGCCTAACCGAGCCTGTCGTCAAAAGTCTTGAAAGTAAAAAGTTTTTTTCTAATATATCCTTGCAATGAAATCTAAGTAGAAAAATTAGTAATGTTTATTATTTTTTATTGTTTCCAAAAATTTAAAATTTCTATTTTAATTGTAGTACTTTTAATTGTAGTACAATTTTTGTAAACTTTAAACTGTTTTTTCTACGAATTTATTTTATTAAGAGCAACCTAAGGCCAGTAATCTTCAATTTTAACTAGAATTTTTAAAGTGGCGGTCCTTTAAATATTTGACTTTGAAAAAGGGCAAACTCATAAAACTAGATAAGCAGGTCATGCAAACGACACTCAGTAATTTTTATGTATTTATATATAGATAAATTTACACAAAGACTAAACAGTTGAAGACATTTTTCACCCCTGTTTATCAAACGATTTTTGTTTTAGTAGCTATTGACGAGCTTTTTACAGCGAGCGAATATCAACTTTAACAGTAACAGTAAATAGTGCATTTGATATATGTATATCTTTTACATTACATAATATATTAAAGCGTTTAACACTTTTAAATACGATTATATGAAATACACAGTATAGTGGTAATATATGGATGTTCCTATTAAGTATTGTATTGAATTCAGCCCTTTTTAACGTTCCACTGCTGGGCACGGGCCTCCCTTTAATACGAAGGGATTAGGCCAATTAAGTATATAGTAAATAAATAGGTACATACAATGGCGGTATAATTAGGACAAGCGTTGAGTAAATCACTACATCTAGATACAAATATGAGGTCATTAAAACTTAATTTAGCAAAGTGAAGTCATTGACTTTAATTTTACAACTAGGAGATCTAGTTGTTTAAAATATAGTTAGATTAAAGCTAGACTCAACAAAATAGACACAGTTGAATGAACTCAGCTGAAATTTGTGTAGTCTGACAAGTTGACCGTTGGAGAATGTTAGAATTATTTAATAATACGTATTCTACAGTCTTCTATGTTCAAAATTAGTATCAAAATATATATGTATAATGCTCTAATAAAGTAAATATATACGAGTTCTTCACTCAAATCTATTGAGGCTTTACCTATTTTTGACTTAACGTTTTACTTTGTAATTTATAATATCTAATCTTATAGTAATTGATCACTATCTGTATATGGAAGATATTTGAGAAAAACTATTATTGAAGGTCTTTATTAACACAGCAGAAACCAAAACAATGATTTTTAGTATGTTTGTCTGTGTGTTTATACGCACTAATCTCAAAAATGGCTTTACCGATTTAGGTGCGGTTTTCACTAATGTATTGTGGTAAGCTTCACTTAATCTTTAGTTTCATTTCAATTAGTTCATAAATATAAAGGTTATGTTAATTTAAAGAATCGCTTAGGGACCCCACGCGAAGCTAGGGTGTGGCGCTAGTGAATAATAAATATATGACTTCAAACGATTCGTTATGGTTATTCAGACATATGTATGTATATGTATACTGACTAATGTGTATCATGAAATAAAAAAAATGTTTACGAAATCAGAGGTCTCCAAACCTTAAAATTATCTCCCCGAGGCTAAAAAGGTTTTCGTTTTAGACATCAATACACAAATTCTACTACGCGTATTATATGAACATAGCACTATTGTAGTCTCGACCATACGTTTATACTCTATTAGTCATAGTCTGATGGGTTGGCAATGAGATATAAATCAGGGAGAGAACAGGCTCAAGACCAACGACCTAACTAAGCTCTAAGCTTCAGATTGCTACTGAGAATTTGTTGATATGTTATATACTCGTATGTAAAACTGAAGAGTTTATTTTTATTTGTTTGAACGCACTTTACTTTGACAAAAATCTTCCCTAGAAATCATGCTTTTATTAGCATAAATTATTAAGGTATAAATAAATTTTGCCTTTAACTTTAAGTTTGGCGATAGACACATCATGTACAATGTAAATTGATATGTTAATTTTTCTTATTAACAAAATTCCAAAAAAATCTACTTTCTATTGTGTGATCAATACTCTAAAAAAATATTCACTACCTAAAACATTTTTAGACGCCAGCATTGTTTTCACAATCAATAGTAACTTATTCCTAATCTTTTGATTATTTATTATTATTATATTCTAAGATATAATTGCCTCACTTATGAGGAACAAACAAAGCACTTGACGCTAATTAGCGGAAAATATTCTGAGCCTATCATATTCATGTGTAACGAAACGTAGCGTTGGTAACCTGCCTGTCGAATATTGGAATATAGATTAACTTAACTATCGGACATTGAAGGAAATTAAATTTAAGCTCAATATTAATAACACGAATAAAACATTTTCTTTTAGAATAAATTATATATAGTCTGCTATATTTGCCTACAAAGTATTTTTGATTTTTTGGACGGTGTTTATTTTTCTTAATACGAATTTATGTACCCAAGGATTGAATTTTGACAAAACCTTATTTGTAATGCTTACAACATAAAATTTACATCTACTTTGTATTTCAAAAGCGAATTTTGCCTTTTAAACATTGTATATAGAAGAACCCAGAAAGTAACGACTAATACTGATAGGAAAAAAACATTTAAAATCATTTTCAATTATTATTATTATTACATATGTTAATAATGTACTTATAACACAAGATTTTTTTCAATAGAATAAATTTTTTTATTAAGTAACGTTTTTTAAACAGTTGAACCTGTGACCATCGTAAAAATTTAAATCTAGTTATATACCGAAATATCTCGAGAACCATTCTTATAAATTATATTTTAAAGAGTTAAATGTCTCTAACAGCAATCCAGTCTAGACAGAGGTTTATAATTTCATCTGAATTTTTACAGATTTGGTTTATTATGATGAATATTTTATCAAAACAAATGAAATAAAGACATGAATTACGGTCTTATATTTACCAAAATGTTTGATTTGTATATCGTTCAATAAATCTCTATAAGTAGCGATGGAAGTAATAAATCTATAAAAGATCTCTAAAAGTTTGATTTCGACAAAACAAAACAATCAATCATTCGGATACTGTATTTTTAATATCAAATACCCGAACTTGTTTGTGACAAACAACTCGATGTTTTTCGAAGATCTTTTATACATATGTACACATTTAATTACATGTAAATTACATTCAGGTACACTACTTGCCTTCATATGAGAACCAATGACTTGCGCTCGTTTTGCTTTACCATTTTTCATCATTTTTCGGTAATTATAGCGTAGATAACAAAAAGTTCTATTTGGTATACAGAACATTGCTCGAGAAAATTGACTATTAAATATGATTTGTTAATAATATTAGTGCATAATTGTATACTTATCGCTTACTAGCGGCTCACCTTCGCTTCGCTCGGGTTCGCCTTCTAAACAAACAAAAACAAATTTATCCCACAGGAACCCTACGTTTTTCCGGGTTAAAGTAGCCTATTTGTTATTCTGATGTATGAACTATATTATTGTTAAGGTTCATTAAAATCCAATCGGTAGTTTTTGTGTACTAAGCTGTATAAGTTACTATATTTTTTTACCTATCCCACCGGTACTCTATATTTTTCGGAATGAAAAGTATTTAAAATATTGACCGGGGATGTAAGCTATTGCCATGCAAAATTTAATTTAAATCAGTCCAACAGTTTCGGAGATGAGCCCGTACAAACAGACAAACAGATAAATAGACAGACAGAGAAACAAAAAAATTGAAAAAAAAACTGGATTTATTCTATTGCTCTTCCTACACCCTGACTCGGTTTTTACCATTTTTTCGATGTATAGACATTCGACCTCTAGAGTTTTATTATATGTATAGATAGATGAGTATAAACAACAAGAATTAATCCTATTAGCAAAAATGGCTTTTGAAGAAAAAATATTCAAGATAAAAAGGAAAAGAAAGCGATTATGCGCAATGATGTTGATATAGAAAACCGACTTAACGGTCGCAATTTTTGATCTTTATTCTGCCAAACGTTGTTGGTTTTTGCAAGGAATAATCAATGGAGCACCTTTACTATATTATATTTTTTTTATATCAGAGACTTTTAAAACTAAACTGCCTTTATGGATTATTTAACGAAGAAAATACTTTACCACTTTCTAAGATTTACGCGAATAAGTGACATTTAAAAAAAGCATTTATTCGTTTTTCGCGCTTCAAAATAACGCGCTACAACTGTAGCTCATACTATGTGGAAATGAGTTTTTATTTTACCAAAACGTGTGTTAAATCGACTTACCTTAACCTACACTGAAACAATTTAAGTTAATCGAACATAAACTATAGTAAATTTTCTCTAGTTTAATGTATACATATAATAAAATTGTAACTAAGTTGAATCTGTCTGTACATTAAATATTTTTTGGAAAAATCTTTTTGAAATAGACATTATTATCGATACAGAGCCCGAATCTATAGTTTTTAGAATTTGTCTGTCTGTCTGTGACCGCATCACGAAAAAAATACTGCAGGGATTTTGATGAAATTTCGTATGATGATAGCTGGTTATCCGGGTTAATATATAGTATACTTTTTACTGCGAGAAAATATCTTATCTCTGAGAAATCTATACTAAATGTTAAAAAGTAGGGACGAATCCGAACGGAGCGAGAATGAGTCGCTAGTTATTAAATAATTGAATAATTTGAACGCTATTTCACCAATATGATGGCGCGAATGGCAAAGATATGAGGTGGCAAAATGATAATTTGAAAAAAAGCACGTTGAAAGCTATAAAATCATCAATTTTCAAATTGAGCACCAAATAACTGTACTATAAATACTAGAAAGGAGAAAGAATACTAATTTAAAACTGACAAAACCAGCGTACCATAGAAATTGAAAGGCCAAAGTAAAACGGTATGTCTCAACCAATATCGATATGCCATTCTATTTTTAGTTGAATCGCTTTCGACGATACCTATCAAATGGCCTTTTCTGAAGATAAGGGTGCTCTGTATTACGTTCGAAAGATAGTTTTCACGTTGTATTTTGCCATATATTTCATTTATATAGCCATTGAATTCTATGTTTTCATGTAGTTCACCTTTTCAACACAACAAAAGGTTATGTTTAGATATTCTATTCACATCAGAAGACGTTCGCACTTAATTAAAGAATGAATAATCGTAGCCTCAAATTTGTCGTAATTCAACAGTCTTTAGTTTAATCTAATTAATATCCTATTGTTACAATTCAGTGACTCTTGATTAATCAATAATATATGCGTACCAATTTAAAAGTACGTAGTAAGTAAGTTTTAAAATACATTAGGTACATTAATATTACTTTCATGATACGAAATATAGTTTGGTTAACTTATGAACATCGAACGACGACTAGAAATATTGTATCATACTCAGCGCTTTTTTAACGTCCCACTGCTGGGCATGGGTCTCGGACTGATACCCCTCGTAGCAAAGATACTACAGAGGGATTAGGTAATAGTTCATAGTCTACCACACTCGTTAAGTGCGGGTAGGCAGATTTTATGTCTTTCGAAAACTTGCTATGTTCTCTCAGATACGTAGGTTTCCTCACGATGTTTTAATTTACCGTAAGGCAAGTAATCAAATTGGAAATGATGTGTGCCTTCAAATATTGGAGATGCGGGGCCCGTGATTTGAACCCACTTTACTCGGCTTTCCAAGCGAGCATGTTACTACTGGGCTACCACTGCCTAAAAATCTAAAAAAGTATAAATAGAACTATATTATTATATATTTTTGAAATTTTGTTTAGTAACACTGTTGTTTTATTAAAAATACTTTGAGTGACACGTAACAGTTGGGACACATTTTTAATTTTATCTAAGATGGTGGTTATATAAAAATTTGTCGATACACTGTAGTATTATAGAGAAAATAAAAATATGTAGTATCGCTGAGCCAACTGTATTGAATTCTTATCGTCGTTCGCATCGTTACGTAGAATGGCGTCGCGTCGGAGCATCGCCTTGCTCAGGATATTGTACTCTGCACCGATTGTGCTTCAGAATACGTATTTATAAGTTTATAAGCATCTTATCATTACATATTGTAGTGAGAAACGATGTAGTCAATTTTAACTTTATTGAATTCTTGAGTCTATTGACTTGTTTAGGATATTGGTAAAATCTAGAGTACGATATAAATATTGAATACTAGCGATTCATCCTCGCTTTGCTCGGGTTTGTACCTACGTTGCGTCCCCATACACACTTTCAACCCAATTTTCACCCTCTTACGGGATGATTTCCGGTATAAAAATTATCCTATGTCCAGGGTCTCAAACTATCTTTTTAACAAATTTCATCTAAATCGGTTTGGCAGACTACTTATGCACATAAGGACGCACCTGTGCGAAGCTAGACGCTAGTATATCTAAGTGTGTTAATAATACGACTTGAACTATAATATCATCCCCTTCCAACATGCGTTCACCTTGTCGTGGTGGGGTGGCTTAGTAGTGCTTGGCAATACAGCCAGGCACGAAACCAAGAAACGCACAGGGAGCCCACTTCGGTGGGCGGTGTACCATGCGGGTTGCTCCTGGTACTTCTCTGATAGCAGAGTGGACTGTACAGTCAACTCAGAGTGTGGAGCAACCCCATGGTTAGTGTAGTCTGTTTCGGTAGACTTGCCGTCGGGGTATCTTAGTTGATTGCGTAAGCAATCCTGCAACGCTCTAATACTAATAATAGGTTAAGACGGGGGAGGTTTTGTTGGATTTTAGTGGGTAGTACTGGTTTTCTCGACGGTGATATCCACATAACTACCTGTATAGACATACAGGTGTTATGCGTAAATGCATTTCTCAACATTAAAAATAATAATAATAATATTTATATCGTAAGGCAAGGCAAAATTTATGTCATAATCAAAACATTATGTTATGTATAAAATACATACCTGTACTCATAATATTGATATATTACTGTTCCACACAGAAAAAGTCTTCAAAATTTCTAGGTGCCTATATATTTCTTTTCGAAGTTTAAGAGGAAAGGAGCCATAAAATTTCCATTACAAAGTTTCATTCGTGTAAACATTGACAAAATATACATGAGTGGGATTGGTCCTTTAGAAAAAGTTTTTGTGATTACCTTAAAAAATACACTTAATTTGAATTTCACCAGACATTAACAGTGAAAACTGCAATACAAAATGAGTTTGTAGCACCAACAGACTCCAAACAAACTTTGATGAGCTTAAACTTGATTTAGATTCATAGTATTTATAATGATGTTGAAATTAACAAAGAGTGAGGAATTATTTGAGACAAAATATCAAATCAGTTTAAATTTATCTATAGTTTATGTAATAAATAAAAATAAAATATTTTATACGTATAATGTAAATATTTGCATAATATCCTTATTCAATGAGAAAATGTGTTTGTTTATTTATTTGTTTGTTTGTCCTTCTTTCACGTCGAAACAGAGTGGCGGATTAAAGTGATTTTTTGTGTGAAGATGGAGGGCTGGAGAGTGATATAGGCTACTTTTCACCGCGGTAGGTTATCTCATTCCCATGGGAAAATACTTTATCATACAATCCACAACGACTCATCATACCTATACACTAATATATAATATATCTCTTCCACACTAACCGTTAAAGTGTGTTGGGACGAGCTCGGGCGAAGCGAAGGTGAGTCGCTAGTATGTAATATGTACCTATATATTATGTCGATATTTAGGCTCGCATAAATTTTTACATTATGCTTTAAAGAGTGTTATGGATAGAAAAAGAAGGAATTTATGTTATTAAATCAGTTACCTATTCAATTGAAACCATTTTTTAACTCGCGACGCAAAAGAGAGGTGTTATAAGTTTAACGTGTGTATTTACGTATCTGTGTATCTGTCTGTCATTTAGTAGCGTCCAAGTGGATGAACCGATTTTAATTTAGTTTTCTTGTTTGAAAGGTTACTTAATCGAGAATGTTCTTTCTTATCTAGACGATAAAAGGATATGAGCAACTTCTTTACATCTAATCCATTCGAAACTTGGTATCCCGTTATTTCAATGATATTGCAATGATATGGTAAACTTGACCTGATGCTGCAGCTTCACCTGAATTCTGCAAGATTCTCAACTCTTTACTAAAATAGTGCAAAGGTTTCGTGTTCAGGCTCATTAAAATTGCTTCAATGAATAGGCTATTGTCATTTCATTTTTTTTAAACTGAAATGATTTTCTTTGATAAATTAGATCTTGTCAAATAAGTATATTATGGATACTTAAGTCGTAAAACGTATATCGTCTTGCTTGTATATTTCTGGTTGTAAATCTAAAGTTTTATAGGAGACGATTCCCCACGACCGTAAAGAAAGGCCCACGACGGTACTTGTCAAATAAACAGACTCGGACTTTCTCTAAATAGCGTTGCAACTACGTGCCTCGACTTAAGACTAAGAAAATATTCTCTCTAAAATTTTAAAGTTAAACTAATCTTTACAGTATTTCAAACTATAATTTACGAGATTCTTTAGAATGTTTGTAAGTAGATTTATTTATTATCCTTGTCGCTTTCTTTTTATAAAACCGTATATATTTTAATGTAAGCACTACCATCCTCTGAACCATGTTTAACTACTAAGTCAAAAATTTTGTAATTTATAAAACCCATATTATACAGGAAAAATGTAAAAGAAAACCAAATTTTGAAATTCCCAAAATATACGGAATTTCCTTCAACGCAAATCCGAGGTTCTTAAATTATTCTAATTGTTTCAAATAAGTAAATAAAATGTTAATTCTGTGTGGTTTTTCTGTTTTTTCATTTAATTTTACTAAGCAGCTTCGTAAACCTTGAAGACTTATAGCTTAATCCGTGGTAAACTAAACTAGGTTTTGCGGTTTAAATATCTTCAGAAGGAAACTGTTAATATTTAGTCGGATTACACTTAAGATAAGTTGGAATGATATTACCCTGGTAAAAGTAAAATTATTATGATAACTTTTTAGACATTTCAAATATTTATAGAGGTTAAATGCTGGCAGTGTATAATTAGATTAGTAGCAAGTTTGATTTTAGCACGCTCAGTGTTTGCATTACCTACAATTCCGTTGTTTATTGACCTCCAAACGGGATCCGGGAATCATTATTTCCCACTTTAGTAATATGGATAACACCCGAGCAAGTTATGTACGTATAAGTACTCTTCGTCGACAATTGATATCTTAATTATTGTATACAATTTAATACTTCACAACGCTTAATTGGACTTTACATTTGAAAGCAACTTTTCTACTAATTTACATAATATAGTAAAATATAAATAATAATATTATATTAACATAAGAAAATTACATAAAAATATTTTATGAAACTATTATTTATATATTGTTTATAGCAAGACATCGAAACATTTTAGTAAATAGAAAGGTAAGGCATATTCAAATCCCGTCGAGGGTCTTCCGGACACAGCCAAATATTGCTCTGAAGACAGCTGCGGCCATCCGCAAACCTAATTTCATGCTCCGCCAAATATGGACGAAATAAATGGAAGAAAATTCAGTTGACTGATCACAACCTGTCGGTATAGTCCTAATCAACATAACTGACTATATTAAGCTTCGCCTACCGTTTAAGTGCTCTACTTAGATATCTAAAATATTATGACAGGAAAATACGTAAACGTACATATGTTTGATTTCATTTGCACATAAATAACGTAGTGATAAATCAATGGTATCGTATCAGCTTTCTTGTAAAACTAAGTGGCATGGGGTCAAACTTATTCCAATTTTACAATTCTAAGATTTATATGTGCGAATTACTACTTGCCTTACAGTGAAATAAAACATCGTGAGGTTTCAGCATGTCTAAGAGGACCCAACTATTTTATTTCATTTCAACTATCTCGGAGAGAGTATATTATCTCGGAGTCATTATTATTTGTCAATTACTACATTATTATTTTTCTATTTAGATAAATCATATTATGAAAAAAAATTCGTTTATGTCACTAAGTTATATTAAATGTTTAGTATATTTTAAATACTAATATGGAACGTAAAGTTATGCTTTGTAGCCCGTATTTGTGCATATTGTCCTTCTGTAATTGGAATAGCCTTAACAATATTATTTCTCATATTAGTGTATACAATATATGTACATAATATTGCTTAATCTGTTGAAAGATCATTAATTAATATCTATCTATACATATAATAAAATTGTAACTAAGCCGAATCTGTAGATTAAATATTTTTTGGAAAATCTTATTGAAATAGTCATAATTATCGATACAGAGGCCGAATCTATAGTTTTTAGAATTTTTGTCTGTCTGTCTGTCTGTTACCGCATCACGGAAAAACCACTGGAGGGATTTTGATGAAATTTGGTATGATGATAGTTGGTTATCCGGGTCAACATATAGGATACTTTTTACTGCGGGAAAATATCTCATCTCTGAGAAATCTGTACTGAATGTTAAAACGTAACGGGGCGAACCCGAGCGGAACGAGGGTGAGTCGCTAGTATTTAATAAGTTTTCCTGTCTTACTTAATAAATAATATATTAATAGTTACATAATTTTTTAAATTTTCCTTTTAAAAATATTATCCCCATTTACCATTCGCCTTAAGTATAAATGCGAATCAACATATGTAAGTACTAACCTAAAGCATAAATCTTAAGGTATCTAAAGTAGGTAATATTAACGTGACAGGCCACTAATGTAAGATGTAACTGATAAACACCGAAAACGAGAGTTTTTCAGAGTTAGATTTGTGGAATCCGATTCTGAGATTATTGAACATAAAATAATCTAATAACTAGTGAAAAGGGGAACTTTTAGACAGTTCGAGTGGTCTTCGTAAGGTTAATAATTATAACAATTTATAATATCAATTATTTAAAGTTCTAAAGGACAGAGTAGAATTAAAGCCTGAATGAAGCGAGAACTTCTAGTATTCAACATTCATTATATAATATAGAAATTGTGTGGATTTTTTTATCCAAGTTATACTTAATAGTTTTTATACATCAAGACATCATATTTTTTTAAGCTATAAAGATAATTAACTAAAATATTTAAATACTAATTACTTACCCTCGCCTCGCTCGGGTACTTCCCTAAGGAATATAATATATTAGTGTCGTCGTAATCGGATGGTGTTTATAATATTATATACATTGAGCGTCACCTTTCACTAATTTTTATTACTAAAAGTAGCCTGTGTATTACTGCAAGTCATAGACCATCTCTGTACTAAATTCCATCCAAATCCATCCAAGTTTCAGCATGAACGACGAACAAACATACACAACTTTACTTTTTTACTAGTAATGTGGTAAATATATTGACTATACCGACATACGACTCATCTACATTTTAAAATGATAACTGACACCATTTGCTCTAATTAGCGCGATTACTCGGACCCTTTTTAACTGATTGCCCGAACTCACGTAACATGAGATAAGCCTCTAAGTGACACTTTAGTGTCGTTTTATTCAAATTAACCATTTCGCAAAAATGTATATAAAAGTATTTGTGCAAAAATGATTATAATTTTTTCTATAGATTGTTATGTACATCTGTATGTCTGTACTTACATGTAATTAAATTGGTAATTTCAACTTAATATTTTTCAACATCTTTTGCGTTTTATCTAGCATAGTATGTCGCTATGTTTGGCCAACTACTTTTGTCTTTTTTGGGGATCACATTCTATTGTTTACTTAGGTACGAGTATATGGTCAAGATCCCTTCGTAAGGTGTGCCCAATTCCACTTCTGTCACTTGATTTCGTCGATAAGGGATTCGTAATAGCTATCTCACATTCTTCAATGTGAATTATGCTAGGTTACTTACCATGACTTACGATCCTAAATTAAAGTTATTTAGGTTTTACTTTTTAGTTACCTGCCAATTACAGTTGCTTTACAGATTTGAAAATACATAGAAAATTTAAAAATCACGTGAACTAGTTGATTTTAAGTTAATTTAATTATACACTTAATGTACTGATCTGTGCAGACATCAATTTCTCTCTTATTTATATAATACTAGCGACTCACCGTCACTCCGCTCGGGTTCCCTAGCATGGAATAGGTAAAAAAAGGCATTTTTACCTATTCCGTGCTCCTTTCATCAATTCTATGGTCCCTAGTTACGATTTAACATATAGTATAGATTTCTCAGAGATGATATATTTTCCCGCAGTAAAAAGTATCCTATATGTTGATCCGGATCAAGACAGTGGTAGCCCAGTGGTAACGCGCTCGCTTGGGAAACCGAAGTGAAGCGGGTTCAAATCCCGGGTCTCGCACCTCTGATATTTTGATGTGCGAATCATTTTCTAACTTGATTACCACTTGCCTTACGGTGAAGGAAAACATCGTGAGGAAATCTGCATGTCTGAGAGAACCCAGCAAGTTTTCGAAAGACATGTGAAGTCCGCCAATCCGCACTTGGCCAGCGTGGTGGACTATGGCCTGATTCCCCTCGTCTTGAAGGGAGGCCCGTGCCCAGCAGTGGGACGTTAAAAAGGGCTGAATACATACAATACATGTTGATCCGGATAACCAGCTGTCACCATACCAAATTTCATAAAAATCTATCGAGTGGTTTTCTCGAATTGCGATCACAGACAGACAGACAAAAATTCTAAAAACTATAGATTCGGCCTCTGTATCGTTAATAATGACTATTTCAATAAGATTTTCCAAAAAAGGTTCAATGTATAGATTGGAATTAGTTAGAATATATACATATAATAAAATTCTGAGTCGAATCTGTACCTTAAATATTTTTTGGAAAATCTTATTGAAATAGACTTTATTATCGATACAGAGACCGAATCTATAATTTTTAGAACTTTTGTCTGTCTGTCTGTTACCGCATCACAGAAAAACCACTGGAGGGATTTTGATGAAATTTGGTGTGATGATAGCTGGACATCCGGGTCAACATATAGGATACTTTTTACCACGGGAGATTATTTTATTCCCACGGGAATACACCTTATAACACAACCCAAAAAATATTTATAATCAGAATTTCTTGAAATTTGGTATTAATACTCTTCAATACAATTAAATAAATACGTGTTTTAGCGTTTTTTGAAATTCATCCCATTAGGAAATAAAATAGGGGATGAAAATTTATATGAAACCTACCTTTTTAAAGTTTTTTTGTTGTAGTTTTAGCACGAGCGAGGCCACGGGTTTTGCTAGTAACCTATATAAATAGAATTTACCTACGAGTATCCGTATAAAATTGTTTCAAAATATTTTTTTATTGATAACGTAAAGCTCGTGAATAGCTACTTAACAAAAAAAGGAAAGAAAATCCGTTGATACACCGACGAGAAAAAGATAATGAACTGTTTTACCTTTGCCTATTTATATACAAACGAACGATTTGCGATTTTTTTAACTCTACCAACCTTCAACAGTCTATTAAACGCTTATTATAATTAATTGAACGATGTTTAATAAAACCAAACACAGTACGAGGAAAAATTAAAAAGTGGTTACATCAATAGAAAAAATTTGTGGCGTTCAACTCAGTACATACATTTTGTAAAGACAAAGCCGACCACGAAGCTAATTCATACCATAAAGCCTTTAAACATATACATATAATAAAATATAAGATTACTACATGAATAAGAATGTAAGAAGGTGAGTGACAAAGATTGAAATGAATGAAAGGAAGGAAAGAGGACTTACAATTGAATAGGGATCAGGTTGCGAGGTAACGTAGGAGAGTAATTAATAAAAGTAGAATTAAAAATAAATATTATATTTTAAAGGCAGTGGTAGCCCAGTGGTAACGCGCTCGCTTGGACAACCAAGTGAAGCGGGTTCAAATCCCGGGTCTCGCACCTCTGATATTTTCATGTGCGATTCATTTTTAACATGATTACCACTTGCCTTACGGTGAAGGAAAACATCGTGAAAACTGCATGTCTGAGAGAACCTAGCAAGTTTTCGAAAGACATGTGAAGTCCGCCAATCCGTACTTGGCCAGCGTGGTGGACTATGGCCTGATTCCCCTCGTATTGAGGGAGGCCTGTGCCCAGCAGTGGGACGTTAAAAAGGGCTGAATACATTATATTTTAGTAAAATGTACAATTCTTTATTATCTATACAATAAAATAGTTCTATGAATACGTAATAAGTACATAATAAATGTAAAAGTTATAAAAGCAAAAATATTTTTGTTTCTTTAAATTTTTTGTTAGTTTTAAATTAAAAAAATGTGTTACTCTAATTAAAGCAAAGATCGATTCTATTTAAGGCCAATGAGTTTGTTTTACGTCAAAACTCAATATTCGCTGTACGTCTTTTGACAAGATAATTAGAACAAAGTCAAGGCTAATTTGGGTTAAGCGATTTGAAGTGGAAATTGATCATTAAGAAATTTAACTTTGGAAATATGTAAGTAAAAGTTTGTTTAGTTATGTATCCTGATAATATTAGACAAAATTATTCTTCTCTAATGATAATAGTTAATAAAATAATATGGTAATGGTAGAAAAAACACATCTTCGAATTAAATAACGAATAAAGCAATTAAAACTCGTGGTTTAATTCCCGAATCAATTCGTGAGTGCATTCGTGACCACAACTCCAAAAAAGTGATTTAGTAATTAAATAACTTTACAATTTATTGGAGTATGCAGGGATATGAAACGAATCTATAGTTATTTTAATATAAACCAAAGTAAGGCATCATTTAAAATAAATATTTTAATACATAGAGGCAGTGTCGTACCTCTTATACTTTCATGTGCGAATCATTTCCAATATGATTAAAACCTGTCTTACGGTGAAAAAAAACATCGCGGGGAAAACTGCATGTCTGAGAGAACCTAGAAAGTTTTCGAGAGGCATGTGAAGTCTGCCAACCGGCACTTGGCCAGCGTGGTGGACTATAACTTCATCCTGCTAATATTGAAGCGAGGCCCTTACCCAGCAATGGGACATTAAAATAGGCTGAATACACATTTAAATACTTACAACTAATAAATGTAAGCTAAATACCAGACGTAAATGTTTGCTGGTACTTGTCTGATAAAAAAAGCAATATTACTAAAAAATATTGAAATATATATCTTGGAAACAATAATTATTCATAATTATGTTATTAATAGTTATATTACTTTGTTATCATTTACAAAGCGACGTAATCGATGACGTAATAATTAAGCTTTTCATAACTGAAACATTCGAAACTTATACAATTGAAAAATATATCTATGCGCTTAAGTTTTCCCACTTTTATATATTGTTTACATTAACGTACTATTATTTATTTTATACTTGTCTTAACCCGCAGGTCTACTTATGTGATAAGTGCGACGCTAGATCAAAGGTATAAGCTATATTTCACTGATATAAATTTTTTTTTCCAATTTTTTAAAGCCGATGCAACAGCGTAAAAGTGTAAAAATTTTACTTTTTTTTATCATATCAGTGTGCTGTGATAGTGGAATATTTCTACTTTACTTTATAAGTGTACTTACGTAATAAAATATTTGAAATTCGGTCAATTTCTGAATTTTCTGCATTTTATTATGTTCAATGTTCATTGTTCTGTGCTGTATATTATACACATAAACTTGTAAACTTACTTGACAATCTTATAAAACAACTTTAAAGCGTTTATCAGTTAGTTTTTCGTTTTTTTTTTTGTGGCGTTATTTTAATTTTTGATTGCCTACGAAATAACAAACAGCTCTATTTAAAATGTCAAATATTTGCGTAAATCTAAGAAGGTTAATCTGATATGTGTTTTTTTAACAAAACCTCTAAAAAAAGAGTCAAGTAATGTCACAACTCGGGAAAATATATTAAAAAATATTTGAAAAATGCTTAATGGCACATAAAGGCAATGGTAGCCCAGTGGTAACGCGCTCGCTTGGTAAACCAAATGAAGCGGGTTCAAATCCCGGGTTCCGCACCTCTGATATTTCTGACATAATTACCACTTGCCTTACGGTGAAGGAAACATCGTAAAAAAACCTGCATGTTGAGAGAACCTAGCAAGTTTTTGCACTTGGCCAGCGTGGTGGACTATGACCTTATTTATCCCCCTCGTATTGAAGGGAGGCCCGTGCCCAGCAGTGGGACATCAAAAAAGGCTGAATATAAATAGCACATCGTACCACTATAGTCTAATTTACTTTTTTAGAGCGTTTCATATTTTGTTATATTTATTATATTAGCAGAATTAATCTTATCAAGTCTGTATCGCACTATATGTATATTAGATTCTTATATTTATAAGACTAGCATAAAACATAATTAATAAGCGAAATTAATGTTCCTATAATATAATTGTGATGTGTCACGTCTAAAGATAATTCCCAAGACAATAATGTAATTCTGCCATAAGACATCTGTCTCTATAGTTTACATCGTGTAACACCGGCATCTTGTTACACAACCCTCTGAAAACAACACGTTACACCGGCTTGCAACGGGATAAACTAAATCCCTTGGGTCTAGGCCAAAGTGGATTGTGATATTATTAGTGAATATTCGATAACTATTTTCGATATTGCTATATTTTTAATAACTTTGTTCTATATTTTTAAATCTGGATGACGACGGCGATTGAATTGAATCATGTTTTAGTTTTACGTATTTTATCGAAGCTATTTTTTTAAAGGACTTAGTAATAAGAATGAAGTTTATACTTTAAATAAAAAAATCTTGGAAACGTATAATTAGTTATAAAGTGGTATGAAAGAAAAAGTTACGTATTAAGTTTCTAAAACTTCCAAGTATTGTGTTTTGTAGCTGGATCAAATAAAATTACAGTTCTATATAATATTATGCATATTTTAAAAATTTGTAAATATCCTTCTAAAATTTAAACGTACCCTCATTGGAAAAGTAAGATCACTTAGTAGATTTACGATACTTTTATGAAAAAAAAGACGTGTGTGTGTACTTATGTACGCACGTAAGAAGTTATACTTTTTTGGCGTAAGAGAACAAAAATAACTAAAGATTTCATCCCGTATGTCACAGTTCTCTATTTGTAAAAGGAATTCAGCTAACTTCATCATATCGCTTTCAGCTAACTTCATCATGTCGCTTTTTGGCTGTCGGTGCCCGCGCATCGTAAAAATTTTACTCTCATCATGTTTTCCAAACGTGCCAAAAGAAATATAACTTCAAAAATATTTTTAGCTTAACCTTTAGAAGCATTTTAAATAAAAGTTAAGTAGATAATATTAATAAAAATACTATATTTTTTTAGTTTTGAATAACTCTTTCGCTATGAGTAATTTATTTTTACACATACACCAACGTCTACAAAAAGTTATTTGCATATCAAGTCAAATCATGAAAATCTAAAAGCTATACTGCAGAGGACAATAATTTACGACCTGGCCCGTTGTATTTACTTTGAAAACAAAACCGCTGGACCGTTAGCATTGACTCCAATTGATTCTAACGAACTAAATATTATATCATAACTGAAACTTGTTTTGATTTAGAATTAAATAGAATTTGAAATATGTTTTTGTTTTATATTTAAATGGATGTTTTATGAAATAATTTTATTTAATAAAATATGCTAAATGTTATTTCACGCAATTGAAATGTTTCATATTTCGATGGCTAACTGTTAAGCTACCGGTAGTAGGACTCTGTCAAGCCTGAGGAGTCCGACTGGATGGGTACCACCCCCTTATCTATTTCTGCCGCTGAGCAACAATGATTGCATTGTTGTGTTCTGATATGAAGGATAAGGTAGCCAGCGCAATTACAGGCAAGAGGCATATCATCTTAGTCCTCACAGTGACAACGCACCTGTGGTTCTGCATTTTTGTTACTTAAAACCTAAGTGCATGAACCGTAGGTGTTATGGGTGACAGGTGCTACTTTCCATCAGGTGGTCTGTCTGCTCGTTTGTCATTGAATCTCATAAAAAAAAAAGTTAAGCTGGTCTATCCAGATCATAATATGTACATCTACACAGATAAATAAAATTGAAGTGTCTGTTTGTAACGTCAAAATAACAGCTTAATACTAAATGCATATGGAATTATATACGGTACTTATAAGAAAAATACAATTTTAAAATGTTTTGTCTGTCTGTCTGTTTATTCCGGCTAATCTCGAAACGGCTGGACAAATTTTAACGGGACTTTTACTGGCAGATAGCTGATATGATAAGGAGTAACTTAGGCTACTTTTATTTTAGAAAAAGTATTAGGGTTTCGTTAAAAAAAATTAAAACGTATCTAGGGACACACCCGAGTGAAGCGAGGGTAAGTCGCTAGTACAATATATATAGTACGCTCTATGAGTTCGGGGGTCTTAAAGCACGTCGTTAGCACTAAAGATTGTTTTGTTTTTTTATACTTTTGTAGCAGTAACTTATAGTCACAACACACACAGTTAGATTCAGTCCCTGAAACGCACAAAGGACCGATTTAGAGTTTAAGTGCGGAAAATTAAGTCCACCTTACATTATTACATCAGTCCCTGAATGCTTTTACGCTAACTTTCACTTAAATCTACTTTTCTTAACTTTTTTACTTTTTCATATTTTTGCTCAATCTTATCTTTAAGCTCCAAAACTCAACTGATCTCTCGACATACTACCGCCCCTTTCTTTATGCAAAAACAAAGAACATTCTAGTATCCAAAATTATGAATTGTAAAAAAAAATCAATTTTCATTTTAATTTTATTTCTGGAAAATGTTTTTGTCGCTCTCTTACACACGGCAATTTACAATTAACTGTTATTGTCGTTATTTGTCATGCGTTAACAACTGTTAGGATGCGTAAAGCATATCTCAGATGTGTCATTTTTAATTTATAACTAGCGACTTATCGTCGCTTCGCTCGGTTTCGTCCCTAGGTGATTATTTAAATTGACATAACTTTTTTTTATTTATGAACGGATTGTAATAAAACAAATACTAATGTTAAATGAAACTACCTTAAGTTACCTACCTACTTTAGTGAAAACTCCACCCAAATCGGTTAAGTTTCCGAGATCCTGGATTTCGGACTTCCGAAAATCAGTATATACTCGTATCATATAAATTGTGTGATGTAATAAATTGATAGGTTTGATTTAATTTAAAGTTTATTTTCGTCTTTTTAGAGCATTTAAAATAAAACTTGTTTTTTAAATCGTTTTTTTTTTTTTTAATTATTTTATAATATTTGTTATGTTATTTTTATAGGGTCAATGTTAAAAGAATTTTATAAGTAAGTTTCTTGTTTCTTGTATGAGGAAAAGATCTAAATTTTTATTACCTATTTGTAATAAAAGCTCTTCAAAAATTTAAGCATTTTACAAGCCTTCAGGTATGAGATATTTAATTACTAAAAATAAACAATAAAGTTCAGGGAAACCACTATGTGGGAATTGTAATTTAGTTTTGGCAATTGGCTCGCAAAATCATAATAAATAGGTTCCAATGGTTGGACCCAACCGCACTAATATAATCAGTGTTTCAGTAATATTTAATAAACAAAAGCCATCTAGGCATTTTGTTTTCAATGAAAATGTGGTTTATAAAATGTGCACATCAACACAATCTAGGGATATATATTTAGTTATGCATGAATTGAAAGAAAGTTTAACGAATTTCTTAAAGCATTCTCATATGAAAATACGTAGTATTTTATACCCTAACTGGAAATTAAATAAAAATCTGAGGTTGAATTTTTAAAGGATAATTTTAATAAAAATAAACAAAAGTGATCACTATACTAAAATAAGACTTACTGTGTTTGGTGATAAAAAATGAAACAAAATTGAATTGGATTTGCCGTTTCTACCATCCTTTTTTTTATTTGAATTTAGCATACGGAAAATAAATGAGTCAGGAAGAAATTGACGTTTAAATCTTTTCCAAATGGCCAGTACTTTTAAAGTTATGCTAACAAACGTGAAATATCTCTAAACAATGTTGATATACATATGTACTGACAATGATATATGTTTTGTCGATACAAATTATAGTGTAAGTATATGAGGTTGTTATTTAAACAGGGTAAAATTTTACTTTCTATAGAATCCTTAACTGTCATAATGACAGTTAATTTCACCTTAATTATAATAATTTTTGGTGTTGTCATTAAACGATGGAATTCGATAAATTGATCCAAAATTTAATTTTTAAAATTGAAACTACAATTTTTAAAAGTGGTATAATTTATTTTAACCATCAACTAACTTCGCAAAAGTTTACAATTCACCTATTCCACAAGTGATATCACTGTCGTAGATGGATTGCTGAATCAGTTGTTTTACAAAATCTCTAGGTGTTTTACATAACTGCTCCATTCGTGAAACATACTGAACGACTTTTGCGTTTTGTAATTACTAAACTTCAAAGCATCCGGCACCTGCGACATCACTATTACACTTCTGTACTTTTTTATGATATATGTAATTTATATACCAGTTTATATTTATACTAGCAACTCACTCTCCTTCTTACCCTCCTCTCACCCACCCTTACGTTATAAGGTTTAGTATAAATTTCTCAGAGATGAGATATTATCCTGCAGTAAAAAGTATTTTATATGATGACCCGGACAACCACCAGCTATCATCATACCAAATTTCATCAAAATCTGTCCTGTAGTTTTCTCGTGATGCGATCACAGACAGGCGAAAAATCTAAAAACTATAGATTCGGCCTCTGTATCGATGATAATGACTATTTTAATAAGATTTTTCTATCTTACAAGATCTTTGCTCACACGTACTCCCCTAATTCTAACTTAGGTAAATGTGGCCCTCTTACATGTACAACAAGTATTAAATGTCTGGGTATCATAATTGATCATATCATGCGTTGGAAGGAAAGGAACAAATTAAATCGATCGTGTCTCGAATTAGAAAACTAATATTTATCTTTAAGAACCTTAGATCTTCTTTAGACTTAAACATCCATCATCTATTTTGCATTAGCCAATATTATATATATATACTCACACTAAAAAATGTAAAATAATACTTTATTCAATTAATGTAATGCCTTGCAAGATTAGTATCAATTATTCCTTTTTTGCTTATTTATAATTTACAGTTTCTTAACTTCCGTAATTATTATCGTTTATATCTGTTTTTGCTATATATGTACTGAAATTTCAATAAATGAATAAAAATAAAAATAAATATTTAATTTACAGATTCGACTCAGTTAGAATTTTATTATATGTATAGATATAATTTTCCGTCTCGTTTGTGCCAAAATAATAAAAAAATCATCCTTTCCCTCACGTGGGCTTAGTCTATAAATGAAATTATCGAAGCATAAAACATGTGTTCCATTTAGTTTTACGGTTATTTTCATCCTTTGTAAGATTTCAAGAGTTCATTTGGAAAATGCGGTTACTAAAGGTTTTGACCTTTGACGTAGGACGTAAAAATGTTCACACAAGTACCTATAGCAAGTGAAATATGATGATAATATTTATATTATACTTGTTAAGAATATTTATAAAATTGATTTAGATTTTGACATATTACTGTGTACATTTTTATCAAACCCAATGCAAAAAAGATCTTATACTAGTTTTTGCTCGCGGCTTTAACTAAAAAACAAGAAAACCCCTTTAACTAAAAGCAAGAAAATAATTACGTACTTAGTTTTTACTTTAATATCATGTAAATATTCTGTTGACACGACTAGCATTAGTTTGTAAGTAAATATAATAATGAGCGTCATTTCCAGTCGACGTGATTCTGCCTCCGCGACTAACTAGGCTATAACATCTTTGGTTATTGTTATCGAATTTTCATTTAATGAGGACTGATTTGAATTTATGTCACCGTATATATTAAAATTAATATAATAACCTAAACTGTAAGTAAGTTTAAAATTTAAATTGTTATTCAAGGTGTTAATTTCTAATCTTGCACTTCGTCAAACACACAAGTGTTTATATATGTATGTATTTTAAACATCGTGCCGGATTCAACCTTAGCGTACCCCTGAGCACTGTAAAAAATGCCGTTCCACTATCGAAATGCTGCATAAAATGGTTGAAGTTTCGATAAAGTTAAATTTTATTATTTACTAGCTACTTAGACAAAAACAAATCTATCCCACGGGAGTCGTACATTTTTCCAGGATGATATACAGTTTATAGCCTTACTCAATTAACGGGCTATCTAATGCAAAAATAATTATTCAAATTGAATTAGTAGTTCCTGAGTTTAGCGCGTTCAACCAAACAAATAAACAAACTCTTCCGCTTTATAATATTACCTATAGTATAGAATAATTTATGAAAAATGCAAAAAAATGATTCGTAATTTTTTGCAATTTTTTTGGAAAAATGTACTGTACTGTAAATGTACTGTGTAATGTACATTTTCTTTTGGAAAATAAAAAAAAAAAACATTAGAACAAGCGCAAAGATTTTTTTCATTCTTCGAATTTTGCCGCCCTTAAAAATTTGCCGCCGTGGGCTCTAACCCCGAGTGCCCCTAGTGTAAATCCAGCGCTGTTCAAACGTGTTATTTCCTTCCTTGGAAAGTTTTTATATTTAAATAAAAAATGAAACAATTTTTCCTGTGGCTTTGTCATGGGAATAATTTGGCAACTTGGAATGATACTTTAGAAGAGATGTAAAAATTGACACTTATTGCTTTAAAAGAGAGAGAGAGAGAGAGAGAGATTTTAATGTTTTCGAGATTACTTATTACTAGAATTGGTTTTCTTTAATGTATAGAATTTACAGTTGTGTATCAAGTGGTCAGAAAAAAAGAGTTAAGAGAAATTTGAGAAGAGTTATGAAGAAGATAAAAGTGAAACTTAGTAGTGGTGGATTACAAAACACAATGGGGTGTTCCTCAAGAAATGGGATTCCGCGTGGCTTTTCTTTTAGCTGTATATTTGCAAGCAAGTATTTAATAATTAAATTTTGATACGTAGGAGTTATCTAGCTAGATTTGGATTAAGCAACTAAAGTACGTACACTATGGTGAATATTCCCAAAATAATTATTTCATATAAATTAATTATACAAACTTTTTGAAATCAGCAGAATCGTCTATTATGTAAATTTTATGTAACAAGAAATTGTTATTCTAAAGCGAGCTCATTAGCAGCACCTTAATTAGAATTATTATGTAGCAGAAATTAGATTTTTTGCTTGTTCCTTTGTATTTTTTTATTTCCATGCTATTTCTTATTTTTTTATTTGATTTATTAACAAATTTTTCTCAAATATTTTTTTCTTTATAATCATATTCTTGTTTATTACAGTAGAAGCCCAAAAATTATTGTTTTAAGAACATAAATTAAGTAAGCCGATTGGATCTGAAAAAAATATCGTGTATAAGGAAAATAAGGGGTAAAATCTTTCTGCAAAAACAACTTCGATAAACCTCGACGTAATAGACAGTGTTCCGCCATTATCTAGTATTTATTAGCCGACGTGGGAAAGAATCCTCTTGCCCTATTGCTGCCTGATTTTCTATGGCTTCCTAGTATCTCAATTTTCGTTAAGAACCTGACCGTATTAAATGGTATTTTTTTTAAATGTGTCAAAATTTTCCTAAGTAATGCGCATTGAAATGGCAAAAATCAATTCAAGGGGCTTCTATTTGTTTTATCTAAAATAAGCTCATTATTTCATGTTTTTTAGCTTTACATATTATTATACTATTTATTATGAGATCGCTACACCTGCGCATCGTTCTTCTGACCCCGCATGGCTGCTTTGTATAAAATCGCTAACCGACCAACTATGCGTATTTTTTATACTTTAATATTTGGTTATATTTATTAAGTAGTAAAGATCAAGGTTATTGAAATATGAAAGTAATATACTTTTTAAAAGCGTGATTGTTTTCCTGTAATATTATATTATATTCAACTAGCGACTCACCCTAGCTCTGGTCGGGTTTGTCTCTACTTACGTTATAAGGTTTAGTATAGATTTCTCAAAGATGAGATATTTTCCCGCAGTAAAAAGTATCCTATATGTTGACCCGGATAACCAGCTATCGTCATACCAAATTTCATCCAAATTCCTCCAGTGGTTTTTCCGTTATGCGGTAACAGACAGACAGACAGACAGACAGACAGACAGAAAAAAATCTATAAACTATGGATTCAGCCTCTGTATTCATAATAATGTCTATTTCTAAAATATTTAATGTACGGATTCGACTTAGTTACAGTTTTATTATATGTATAGACTAGCAAAACCCGCGGCTTCGCTCGCGCTAAAACTACAACAAAAAAACTTTAAAAAGGTAGGTTTAATACAAATTTTCATCTTTTATTTTATCTCCTTATGTTTTTCTTTTTGCAATTGATAGCCCGTTAACTGAGGAAGGCTATATCCCGGAAAAATGTACAGGTCCCGTGGGATAGATTTGTTTTTGTCTAGGGACGAACCCGAAGCGAAGCGAGGATGAGTCGCTAGTCAATAATAAAGTCTATTTCAATAAGATTTTCCAAAAAATATTTAAGGTACAGATTCGACTTAGTTAGAATTTTATTATATGTATAGATTTACGATTGAATAATTTTTTGATATTAGTGAGGATGCATTAAAATATGCGTCTGTCTCATATAGTTTCTCAAATACTTCATTGAATTTCGTAAATAAATCATACTCGTAAATTGTCTGAATCGTACAATAAACTTTTTTAAATAGATAAATATTTTTAAAAATAATAATAACAATTATTCTTTATATTTCTGAAAATTATCATTTATTTATCTTATACATATGTATATTGAATATTTTTATCTGGATCTGGGCAAGACAAAGTGCGGTTCTAGGGTAATCCATCTACAGTATCTTTATGGCGAAGCATAAAAAATAAAGTGAGATGATATTATCTACCCAATTAGATATCATAAAGACAACAAATTAATCTTAGGGTTGTTTCATTTGTACTTAAATAATATTTTCTAGAAATAAGCTTCGATATTGCTAATGAATCTGTAACCAAATGTTGAGTCAAAGGCAATTCAATTTCATTAGTTTGACCTATACCGGGGGAACTCGGCGGGATAAAAAGCTGCAATCAATTTAAAAGGGTATTCTATGCTTTTGAATGCAGTATACAAATTAGTATTTTAGTAAAGTGAATGCGAACTTGTTTTCATCGTTATGTGATTCAATTACAGATTGTAAATAATTTTATTAGTTGTTCAAAATAAAGACAATATTTAGATTAGATATTGTTTTGTATTAAATTAATTATTGTATAAGTTTTTAATAAAATATCTCAATTATAAAGCTTATCTAATATCTATACATATAATCTGTCTGTACATGGAAGATATTTGAGAAAATCTAGAGGGTCTTTATAAACGCAATAGAACCCAAAACAATGATTTTTGGAATTTTTGTCTGTGCGTTTGTGCGCGCTAATCTCAGAAAAGGCATTACCGGTTTGGGTGTGGTTTTCACTAATGTATTGTGTTAAACTTCACTTAATATTTAGTGTTTATTTTATTTCAATCGGTTCATAAATAAAAAAGTTCATTCTAAAAGTTCGGCACATTTATTGGTTTAAATGAGATTTACGTAAGAACGTCCAATACAAATGATGTCTTTAGACTTTCGAGAAACTACTACTATTACTGTCTAATAATCTCTCGAGTTAGTCTTACTAAGAAGAATGTACTCGTATTATATTACCAATGTCAAAATAAAATTTCTTTAGTGTATAACCAAGCAAAGTACTAAATATTTAAATCATTAGGGCTCACGGTACTTATCGTTCGGCGATACGATGGATCAAGTCCGAGATAAACCCAATGCTCGCTATTTATGCCAGAACCTAACACCTCAGAGTAATTTATATAAAAGGGGTATAGAGTCCCCTTTATACGTGATCTCGTGAATATAGTTAAAACTACACTTGCAACACACACAAATACAATACACACGCTTTTGTTTTTTAATTATATATGTATATACTAGCGACTTAACCTCGCTTCGCCTGGGTTCGTCCCTAGTGAAAAACAAAAACAAATCTATCTCACAGGAACCGTACATTTTTCAGACGGTAATCTATCTCTGTGCTTTTCATCCAGATCCGTTCAACCGTTATGGTGTGAAAGAGTAACAAACATCCATACTCACAAACTTTCACATGTAGAATATTAGTATGGATTTATGAGCTGATTTCTAGATAATGTAATATAAATACTATGTCTATGATAGTCCGATGCAAGCGAATGCAAGCAAATCAAATTCAGGAAAAACACATTAGTAATAATTATTGTCGGCAGAAAAATCTACACATGCGAAGTTTAAGTTCAGATTAAACCAAATCAGGCACAGCCCGTACCAAGTTCTAATATACAAACCCTCTCACCAGCCGTTCACGGAAGGCAACGTAAGACATAGGTACGCTAGTGATACTAAAAAATAATAACATCTTGCCCTTTCAGGAAATGTTTTAGTACAAAATATTTTTGTTTACTAATAAATGTGGCATTTTTATGACAAATAACGATACATAAACGTATTAAATACGTTATACTCATAAATGTTATTAAGTTTTACATACTAAATGAAGTATTCAGCTCATTTTAATGTTCTAGTGCGAGCGAGATCAAATTATGCTCCACCACGCTGACCAAGTGACAACTTGCTACGTTCTCTGCAACATGCAACTTTCCTTACAATATTTTCCTACACTGTACTGATAATTATGTCCAAAATGAATCGCACATGAGAATGTTAGAGGTGGAAAACCTCAAATTTTGAACTCACTTCACAGGCTTTCCCAAGCAATCACGTTACAGATCCTATGGAAAATAGTCATGTCATGTATTACATGACGTGATTTTCATATTTCATAGTTATATCGTACTTTCTAGCTAGTACTTGGGCAACCGAGCTTCGCTCGAAGTTCTTTTTTGTTATATCGTATTTTTTAGATTTAAAAAAAAAAAACAAAAGTAAAAACTTTGTATTCCGACCAGGATTCGATCCCGGGCATATGTGTTGTCTAACTTGCACCTTGACCACGATGCTTATAACGAGTGTAAGAAATTATCGACCATATTCTGCGTAGAATAATGCAAGAGAAAACCGCATGAAAACCCAAAAACATGCGTTTTCCCAGACATGAGACTAATCTAGATAGATTTTTCGTCCCCGAAAGCCCCCACATACCAAATTTCAGCGAAATCGTTAGAGCCGTTTCTGAGATCGCCGGTATAAAAATAAAAATAAATAAATACATACATACATAGATACATAGACGGACTGTCGGACGGACGGAAGGACGGACGGACAGACAGATAGATAGATAGATATATAAATATACAAGAATTGCTCGTTTAAATATATTAGGTTAGATAAAAGTTCGTTGTTTTCCTAGTCGATTTCTTTTTAAAGAATGTTGTATATTTCCCACTCAAGGTAATCTCCAATTAACTGTCCAATTATCCTTAAGCGTTGTTTAGGTGTGCTATTTTTATATAAAGACGTTTCACAATTACAATTACACAGCAATATACTCGTATAAAAAATGTATCCATCCCCTCGATGCGTGTTGTCCTTTACTTGTGCGTGAAACCAAGAAATGCATTTAGGAGGTGGCCTACTTATGCCGGCGGTGTAGCATGCGAGATGCTCCTGATCCTTCTCTGACAGCAGAATGGACCGTAGAAGCAACCCCATGGTTGCTATTACGGGAAAGGTTCCATTGGGTTTTAGTGGGTAATACAGATTTTTCTAGTCGATGAAGTCTCCACAGAACCACCTGTAAATAATTTTTCTTGCGAAACGAAACTGTACTACCTATGAACTTAGCAGTAATAGTAGTAAATAATAATAAAATATAATACCTCTATATCGAAACCTCGATCGATTTGGTACAATTTTATTAAAATTTGTCAGTACCTGTTAAATTATAATTAATTAGTCATATAGTATTGTATTGAAAATATATTGTACTGATATTATATAATTTTCAGATTGTAAAATAATAAATTAATATATTATTGCGGTCACTATGTTACAGACAGCTATCGTAATTAACGATTAACCTACGATAGGCAAATTTTTAAACATCGGTATTTTTTTGTACATAAAATGTACTTATTTAGCCAATTGCGAGCCGGTCTCGCAAAAGAGTGTTCATATACTATATTTTACTTGAATTTCTAGGCTTCTTATTTAGGGGAGAAGGTAAGATTCGTCTTACATTATCTCTTACTAATATTATAAGCGCGCAAGATTGTGATTAGAAGAATCTATGTATGTACTCTTTAAAGCAATAACTTCTGAACTGATGTTAATAAAACGTTTTGTGCTATTCTGTATATATATATATATATATATATATATATATATGATAAATGAATAAACTACGTAGAGGAAGTCGCGGGAAAACGCTAGTATCTTTGTATATTTTTCTTAACATCTTTTATCTATGAATTTAACAAAATGTATTTTATTTTTTATTATAAATTTATCACTATACGAGTACTCGGTCACCGTAGTGTAAGCTAAGTCGAGACTTATGTTGAGTTATGTTGAGTCGAGACTCTTATTATATCTAACCAAAGATTTTTTCTATTTTATATGTGAATGTATGAATATTTATAATGTAATAATAATAGTTCAATAATGTAAATACCTTATTTGATCATTTTACTTTAGATACAATTTATTGTATCTAAGTAGATGCTTTGTTTTAATTCCTGCATTTACTTATTTAGAAAAAAGGCCCATTTAGCGTTACATTAACAGCCGTAATTAAATTTTCAAACCTTTGTACGCTAATGATAGGATATGTAACGTGGCTTTTGCAAAAAGGCGATACGTGGTAACCTTTTTATCCGCACAAAAAGCTAACGTTGGCGTATGCGAAACGTGCTGGATTTTTCATTTCGAATGTTATGTTTTTTTACGCTGTGTTTTTGTGCAGGATGACGTTTATATACTAAAGATTTTTATAAAAGTTTGTGTTTGAAAATACGAAAAAAATATAAAGTTTTTAATAAAACTATCTTTTGGGATTACATTCTGATTAAAATTCGAGAAGATGGTTTGATTTAAAATGTCAAATATTCGCGTAAATCTAAGAAATTATTAAGAAGTAATGGTATATTTATATATTTTTTTCAATTCTATGTTTTTTAGGCCTAAAAAACTGTAAAACTATTTATATCATATAGGTACATATTATCATGTGTGTGCAGATAAGTGCGTCTCTAATTTTTTTTATACTCTCATATACGATGACACGTTTAGCTCAGCTTGTAGTGACCCCACTTGGTGTGCCAGCGGACGTGGATTCGAGTCCCGCTGGAGGCATTCCTATGTGTGATGAAGACGAATGTTTCTACTCCAGTCATGGGTGTTTATACTTATAATATGTATGTATTTAAAGTTATATAGTATAACAACTGTCTGGTATACATAACACAAGCCTCGTAGCTTACCAAGGAACGAGATGGTGCTGTGTGTTAATGTCTCAACATATTTATTTATTACTAGCACCCTCGCTTCGCTTCGGGTTCGTCCCTAGGCAAAAATAAATTTATTCCACGGGAACTGTTCATTTTCCCGGGATGATATATAGCCTATAGCCTTCCTCAGTTAACGGGCTATCCAATGCAAAAAGATTTTTTCAAATCGGATCAGTAGTTCCTAAGATTAGCGCGTTCAACCAAACAAACAAACAAACAAACAAACAAACTCTTCAGCTTTATAATATTAGTATAGATTTATTTTATACGGCTCCAAAATAACGCGAAGCAGTAGTGAAATTTTATTATTTCGCTCTTCAATTTTCGTCTATATTAAATAACTTTTAATATACAGTCCTTTAACTAACTCTTACTTAGTTTTCTAACTTAATCTTTTTATAATTTGTTAAGTAAAAGAAGAATTGCAAAATAAACTTTATTTAATTCTATTTTACATTGTATATGTACCTTCTATGTATTTGTAAAATTATATATCTAGATCTTATAATTTACGTTGTACGGACTATGGCACTTTTAATTTCGTCAGACTAAAGCTTTTAGGTAGGTTTCAATTTAATTAAGTTTAAATTAGATGATCAAAGGTTAAAAATTAAACTTATTTCAAAGGAGTCTATATTCATAGCTTCTCGATTTGTTACGTATTGATTAAAAGGGATTCGCTTTTTTGTCTTCGCTTAAGCTTTTCACGTCGTTCGAAAATAGACTAAAGCTAATTACGTTGAGATCTTCATGTATTTTTATAAAAAAAAAAAACACAGATCTTGTGTCTGCCACGACCTTCGAGTACATTGAAAATTCAAAATGAATTTGCCAAAAGTACTGAATTAAATTTTTACATATTAATTACTACCAGAACCCGCGGTTTCACCCGCGTTTGGATTACAAAAAATTATTTTGGCTTTGTGTTATAATAGACATCGGATTATATGCACTATCAAAATGCCAAAATATGTATGCAAATATGCACTAAAAAAGGGCGAAATATGCACAAGATATGCACAATCAAAATAGTAATTGCAATCAAAATTTACATTTATTTTCTCTCTCTACATTATAAATACTCGTAATTCTTGTGACAATATACAATTACATATTTTTCTAGATTTTAGAGCTTTGTGATGCTGTCACTAAATATTGATTTGTAGGCTGAAAATGGCTTCTCTGCACCGACTGACGTTACTGGACACAACTTGAAATTAAGTATTCTGCAGAAATCTCTTAAGGCAGAGTCTCGCCCGCTCGTCAATTTTTTTTTATGTTGGGAAATGCATTTACCCTTACTATCTGTACACAAACAGGTGGCTATGTGGTACTCATCGGCTAGAAAAGCCAGTACAACCCACTAAAACCAATAATAATTTGCCACGGACCTCTTGCGATAGTCAACTCAGAACAGTGTTAATCTATTAAAATTATTTTTGTTTTTCAATATTTACAAGGACAATATTTACTCGATCAACTACTGTTAATACGCTCTACAATATAACATTGGTTACGATACAGGTTTCTATTTCTATCTGGTTCAGTTTCACCATAGAATTACGGCTAGACCCTTTACTATGCGGTTTATGGTAGGGACATGGAATTGCATTAGATTACCACGTGTGTGGCAAGTTCTCAAGATTGGCTACGCGCAAACGTACAACAAACAAAAATCACGGAAAGCTTTAAATATATATTAAGAGAATTTAGGGCAAACATTTTTAGTTTTATATATTCTCTTGCTATATTTATAAACTGTAGGTGATAATAATCATCATCATATTATAATAAAACAGTAATTTAGCAAAATCTATGTGCGCGTTTCACGCAAAAAGTACTGAACCGATTTTAATAAAATTTTGTGCAGTGATAATTATTTACTCGAGTCAACATTTAGGATACCTTTTACCACAGGAAAATCTCAATAACTGGTAACAAAACAAAAACACAATAATCGTGTATAAAACACAATAACTGTTTTATATGTCTAACGCTGGCTAAACCTTAAGACATACATCAGAACAATGTACTAGAAAATGATAAATCTTAAAAAGCCTATATAAAAATCTGCAATAGCATGAGCCTTTCTCTTAAGGTACACTCGCAATACTATTCGTATCTATTTAATACTTACCTAGGGACGCACCCGAGCGAAGCGAGGATAAGTCACTAGTATATAACAAATACCCTGGAGCTCCTGGTATTTGCTTCACATCGATTTCAAAGAATATCTCTTGGACCAGCGCCCAAAACCCAGCTTACGCTATTATGCGGATTTCACGAAATCACCAGGGAACAGTGGCAAAGCTTATTTGTCCGCCAATCTTGATTAAGGCAGATCGTGTTAAACTGGCAATGTAAATAGGTAAGTTGAAAAGACTTAAAAACACCACTTTTCCTATCGGATCATCTTAAACGTCTTAACTTATTTATTGTTTTTTTAGTAACGAGGGATTTGCGATGATGTATTTATTTTACTTAAACGACAAGTATTTTTAATGTATAATGACTAATGAAAAATTTGATCATCTAGACAGATAAATAAAATTGAAGTGTCTGTTTGTAATATCAAAATAACAGCTTTATACTTAATGCATTTGGAATTAATATATGGTATTTATAAGAAAACAGAATAAAAAAAAACTCTGTCTATCTGTCTGTCTGTTTATTCCGGTTAATCTCCGAAACGGCTGGACCAATTTTAACGTGACTTAGCTGATATTATAAGGAGTAATTTAGGCTACTTTTATTTAAAAAAAAAAATTAAGATTTCGCTCAAAAAAATAAAACATATCGGGACGTCGTACATCGGGACTCACCCGAGCGAAGCGAGGGTAAGTCGCTAGTTTGAAAATACAAGTTTCAATACGTTGTTTTTTTTTTTCACTTTCGTTAACTTACACAATTTTATTACGTTTTATCCAATCTGTTAGAAAAATATTTGCTAGTAATAGATACAAAATATTACGGTTTTCGAAACCTTTCAACAATAAAGATATTAAGTGCTAGAAAAGTTAAAATGAAAGCTAATCGTATCTCAAATAATTTTTTATCTATACTATCTATACTAATATTATAAAGCTGAAGAGTTTGTTTGTTTGTTTGTTTGTTTGGTTGAACGCGCTAATCTCAGCAACTACTAATCCGATATGAAAAATTCTTTTTGCATTAGATAGCCCGTTAACTAAGGAAGGCTATAGGCTATATATCATCCCGGAAAAAATTGTTTTTGTCTAGGGACGAACCCGAAGCGAAGCGAGGGTGAGTCGCTAGTAATATTATAAAGCTGAAGAGTTTGTTTACTTGTTTGTTTGTTTGTTTGTTTGTTTGTTTGTTTGTTTGTTTGAACGCGCTAATATCAGGAACTACTGATCAGATTTGAAAAATTCTTTTTGTATTTGACAGCCCGTTAACTGAGGAAGGTTATATATCATCCCGGAAAAGTGTACGGGTCCCGTGGGATGAGTCGCTAGTCAATAATAAAGTCTATTTCAATAAGATACCGGCACCGCAAGTAAGGTCACTACAAACAGAGCCAAACGTGTCGTCATCTATACTAATACTAATAATATTATAAAGCTGAAGAGTTTGTTTGTTTGTTTGTTTGGTTGAACGCGCTATTCTCAGGAACTACTAATCCCGTTCCCGTGGGATAGATTTGTTTGTGTCTAGGGACGAACCGGAAGTGAAGCGAGGGTGAGTCGCTAGTCAATTATACAAAAATAAACTAAGAGAGCAGAGTCGTGGGCAACACGAAGTCAATAAATTTTTGCACTCTTCGCTCCTTCTCAATTTTAACTATAAAAAAGCTTATACTCCTCCGTACGCGCGATATGCTTAATAATATAAGAGATACTGTTAGGGTTCTGGTGGACGTTAAAATAAAAAATTGGACTGCATAATATTTTTAATGCTGGTTAACTTTCGTCCGTGTAATATATATATATATATATATATATATATATATATATATATATATATAAGAGGGGAAAAGCAAATTAATTATTAGGTTCGTCCTGTCGGCCACGGCTCCGAGATGTAAGTGGGCACTCCGTCACGCAATGACCGTTCGCCCTGGCTCTCGATGGTGGGGCTGCGCACGCGGCCCAGGCGGCGTCTACCGTTGCGTATAATGGAGCGCAACAGACAGAAAAGTTTTCTTTTCACTTATATAATAACTTAAAATAACTTTTACATGTTTGTTCAATACAATTATTCAATCAATCATCAACAAACAGAATATTAAATTAGTTTTTGCTTGTTTTAATTTAACAAACTAAATTAAGCTTTGTAAATACAATATACATATGTAAATTTCATCGTACAATGTAATTTAAATTATAGTAAAATGTTTTATTTTTATTTACTATCAAGTACCCATAATTTCAGAAATTGATAAATAATACACATTTTATAAAATCTTGTTCATATATTGTTAATTTTAATTAAATATTGAATATGAAACATTTTATTAATAATACCTTTTCATTGTTCTAGTTACTACTAATATGTATTTTATGTAAAGGCAATAAATTTATTTTTATTTTACTCTCTCTAGATTCATTAAAATTGCTATATTTACAAGATCAGAGTGAATTAAAAAATCACCGAAATTTAGCGAAAATAATGCGCAAATTAAGACATAGATAAAATGCAGTAAACAAGCAAATAATATATACTATATCTATTCTTAGAATAGAATAGAACAGGACAGAATAGAATAACAGAATAAAGGAGACCAGAAGAGAAGAGAAGAGGAGAGGAGAGGAAGGAGAGGAGAAGAGAGAATAAAACTTTATTTGTGACTCTGCTACAGACTCATATTTGAAAAAAGTTTTTGCATTTCATAGTCTAATTATAAACTTATAGACAAACCTCAATGTAAATTTCTCAAGAGAAAAGGAGAACATAAATAAGTTACGTGAGCAGAACTGCGAGCGATAGTATAGTGTTATTATATAAAATTATTAGATTTTACAATAAAATATCATTCACTTTAAAGACATTATTTTTGTATATTTTATTAAACAATTTTAAAGAAAATTCATTTTATAAAATATCCACCTCCACTGGAGAAAATTAAAGTTGGGAAATGAAAAACAGTTAATAATTTTTTAAGCACAGCGTGTTATTTCTATATATCTTCTATAATTTACTTTGAAAATATTATTATGTATATTGCTATTCGCTATATCTTTTTTACGCGTTAGGTACAAGATAAAAATATAATAAGGAATATAAACTCTATTTTTACTTGCGCTCGAATTCTTTGAGCCGAGACAGCATTAAGAAATTACAAATATGTTCTCCTTCACGAACTTTCGCACTTATAAGATTAATCTTTATATATATATATATATATATATATATATATATATATATATATATATATATATATACATATATATATATATATATATATATATATATATATATATATATATATATATATATATATATATATATATATATATATATATATATATATATGTTGTGTTTGAGGCAATTGTAGCCATCACGAATGGTATCCAAGTGGAGTTCAAATCAACACTGATATTTTCATATAATTTTATCATGACTACTATTTATCTTACGGCGAAAACATCGTGAGAAAAACTATATGTTTGAGAAAACCTTATAAGTTTTCGAGAGTGAAGTCAGCCGACCCACTATTGGCTAGCATGGTGGACTATGGCCTAATCCCTCTGGCATTGGCAGGGAGGCCCATGTCCAGCAGTGGGACGTAAAAAAAAAGATCTGAATACATATACTGTGTTAAAGGAGCTGGGTGCTCAGAAAAAAATCATTATACAATCGATACAAAGCTAATATGCGTGAATGTAATTAAGAATTCCTTACATAATTGCGTGTATTGAAGGAAGAAGTAGTTAACGTGTTCTAATCGCCTCAAAAGTAACATACCTAAATTTCGTATATTTATGTTTGAAATTCTTCCTTTCAACCAAATTTAGATCATTAAAACTAACTAAAATTGCAATTTGACATAGTGGAGGAAATCAATCGCAGGACCGGTGGCTTTACTTGTCCTTTGAAGCATGAAGATCTAACTTAACCAACTTTCCAAGTCTGGGCAGCTATTAAAGATTTCTTGACAGAAAAACCCAATTAATCTTTTTAGCCCGACCCGCAATCTCTCAGGAATCCTAATAATCTACAGCCGTATATGCCAGTCACTAGACAAACGAGGCAATGCCATAAAGTAATTTTCATGTTTTACTTACGAAACATGAAACAAACGATATGAAAAGTGATGTTTTGTTTAAAGATTATATGTTTAACGTGTGTGTCTTATACAGACATCTGTGGCATCATAGCACCCAAACGGATGAATGTATTTTAATTTAGTTTGTTTTTGTTGGAAAGCTGACATGATCGAGAGTATTCATGGCTATATATCAAAAACATTCGTTCAGCCATTTGAAAGTTTAATCGATTCGTAACTTGGTATCCCCGTTACTTTAATGACATTGCAATAATATAGTAACCTAGACCTGATGCTGCAGTGTCACTTGGAATCTACAAGATACTCAATTCTTTACTAAAATAATAGATACCGCAGATATATGTGTTTAGGCTCATTGAAATGGCCTTAATGAATATAATATTGTGTTGGTTTTTTTTTATCTTTTTTAATTTAAGAGTTATATCTAGTAATCAATAACTAAGCTTTGATTTTAAATAAAACTGTCGCTTTTATCTCTTTTTTTGTCTTTGAGCTATATAATTTAAAATATAGATAATGGAAAATGAAATCGTAAGCAATTATAAGTATTTAAAATGAAGCGAACGTTTAATTTAAGCTTGTGGGTTAGGATAAATCCTACTTTCCTTGTCAGAGGAAGAATTACTACGTGAATAACGACCACGTTCTGTAATTTTAATTTATCAAGGCTGTATCTTGTATAAACACGATATCTTTATACTAAATTGGCTTTAACTTTTACTATATTTGTATGATTTCCAAGAGAGAAATTGAGATAACAGTTTTGGAATATTTCTTTACACGGTTCTCTACTTCGAATTAGAGGTAACAAATTTATATAAAGTCAAACCCCGTTTTTTCTGCCTCATTACATTATTTCTTATCTCTTAACATTCAATGAAAAGATATATAAGATTATTTTAGACAGAATTTAAAATGGAAGAGTATCTATTAATTTTTAAAGTGGTCTCGTTATTATATGTTATCTTGTCATTAATTACCAAACAAAAAAATTACCTTCTTCACTTTAACATATATATACAATAAAAGGTATTTTACACGAAATGCTATTTGATTAATATAATTACTTATATAACTTATTACCACAAATGTTTTAATAGTAATATTATTTATTACAGGTTTTTCGTCTTTGTCTAATTTGCGGGTCAATCTCACCACGATTAACCGACCTATTTGAGTTTAAGATTTACATAGCGTGTGGTATACTAACAAAATAAACTTTACTATAGTGGCCCTTAATCAAATAAATTTATAAAGGAAAATCGATAGAGCTCTATGAATTAGGAGACTACTAACTATATGGTGGTTTATTTTGAGGCGGTTTACTTTGTTGTTGTGTTAAGGCTATATGTATCTTTATATCTTCTACCATTTCTCTATTATGATCCAATACTTTATTTTTACTAAGATGTCTTGAAAGAAACTGTAAAGAAATCTTCATTTACCACTAGTTTATGACAGTATTTAAAAAATATATGAAATAATCTATACAAAAGAAATTAATTGAGGTGTCTGTTTGTAGTGTTAAAATAACAGCTCTTTACTAACTACATATGAAATTATATACAGTACCTATATGAAAAAAAAAAATTTTTTTTAAAGGTTTGTCTGTCTTTTTATCTGTCTGTTTGTTCCGGTTATTCTCCGAAATGACTGGACCTATTTTAGCAGAACTTTCACTGTCATATAGCTGATTTTATACGGAATAGCTATTAACGCTACTTAAGAAAAAGAATTAGGGTTACGCGCTAGCAAAAAATTAAAACCTATGAATTTGTTACAAAATCCGCGTACTTACGACGAACGCAACCGAGAAAAACGAGGGTAATTCACGAGTATATTTAATAAAAATCCTATATTTATTTCCTGATGGATAGCGCACAGCATAAGCACTGCGTCTAGTACTATAAAATTTTGCAATACGAATTTGTTGTATCATGAAAAGTGAGTATTAAAGAAGAAATTTTGCAAAATCATTCCCTGAAGGGCTTAAATAGGTTATGAATGTCTGTATGATAGGTCATTTTTGAATGTTGAAATATGGAAAATGATCTTTAATCATCTGTTTATATTACCGATGGGAAATCGTTTCAACTTCGGCTTAATATATAAAACGAGCTTGTTATGAACTAAATATCAATTCATTTAAAGTAACAGAATTTTACTAAAATTAGTATATATTTTAAAAACTAAAAATTATTTTATTTTCTCGTTTAAAATTCTCTTGTAAATAATTAATATAAGTAATCTTTATATTTTATTCTATTGAAAGTTGAAAGATTTTCTTAATTAAGTAATTAATATTATAATTATAGCAAAGTTATTAGTCAGTATACTATATTTACTTATTAATCTATCTCATTTAAATGTAACCTAAATAATAAATGTAACCTAATATTTAATTAAATCCCTTTTAAGCCTAATTTTTCTGTATTATAATACGTCGCTGTAACAGATTCATTAGTTTCAACTAATGAAAAAGAACTAAAAAAAAGCTTATTGAAAGCGCTCGTCGGTCTAGGATTTCGAAGTCAAAGTTTAAATCCATAAAGTTAGTTTCGAATAGATGTTGTTTATCAGCAATCTCATGTAAAAATATATGTTTTACTAGCGACTCACCCTCGTTTTGCTCGGGTTGTCCCTAGTGCAAAACAAAAAGAAATCTATCCCACGGGAACCGGACCTTTTTCCAGAATAAAATGTAATATTATATAATACTATTCCAAACTATACTCTGTCTCTGTGCCAAATTTCATCTCGATCCATTCAGCTGTTCTGGCGTAATTGAGTAACAAACATCCATCCAAACTTTCACATTTTTAATGCATATTAACGGGATTACTAACAATGACACATGACAGTCTTTTAGTTACAAAAATAGACTGATGAATATTCTTTATACATAACATTGATAAATTCATTGACACAGTAAATGAAATGGCGTAAAAGCTGCTGAAATTCAAAAGGAAGTCCGAAAATTATTCAAAACGCCTCGCTGAGATAACAGCCATAGCTCAAGTAAATCGAGCGAGATTGTATCGTATCTTCCGGTCATTAAAATTAAATTAGGTTTCATGTAGCTACTACGGCCTCGGTAAGGTTTTAGTGAAATCTTTAAATGGTAATTCAATTTGTTTTTCTTTGATTGTAAAGTATCAATTCATCAAAGTTACTTTATTGCTTAGTATTATTTTGGTCGAGGCCTTTTTCCGTAGACAATTCGACTTTCATAATACACAGCTGAAATGAAAGTATGTAAAAAATATAGGTTATTGCCATGTAGTTTTAAGTTTTGTGATATTTTAGTAGAAAGTCGACTTGTTGATATAAGATACGAGTATTTAACAGGGAAACTCATCTGTTATACTTTTAAATATTATGTATTGTGTTCAATACTAGCGACTCACCCTCGCTTCGCTCGAGTTCGTCCGGTACGTTTTAACGGTTAGTATGAAATACAAATCTTTGGATTTCTCGGTTTCCCTGCACCATAATATACATGTATTATATATATAAGCCTTCCTCTTAAATCATACTATCTATTAAAAAATCAGCAAAAAATCCTAATTTTAATTTTAAAGATCTAAGCATACATAGGGACAGACAGACAGCGGGAAGCGACTTTGTTTTATACAATGCAGTGATAATGTTCCGAATATGACGTTTATTTTTGCTAAAAAAGCAATAAATATTATTTTTTGTAATATGTGTATAATAGTAATTTTTGTAATTAATTGTGTACAAAGTGATTTTTTCAAGGAAAAATTTTAAAACTCGATTTGCAATTTAGCAAAGATCTTGAATAATGTATCTGACATAACTTTCACACCAAGAAAGTTGAATGTCGTGAACATAAATATATTCTATTACATGAATCTTTCAAGATTTCTAGGACTGATTTAATAATAACTTATAATATTTAATGAGCAATTCTTGTACATACATAATTTTATTTCATGTATTTCGAAAACGGCTGAAAAAACTTGAATCAAATTTTGTATTTACTTTTTTTCTGAACTCAGTCGCTCAAGTACTTTGAATATAAAAACGGCAAATGTTAAATCATTTCTGACAGACTCAAAAAATTTCAATTGTATAAAATATTCTGTGCACTTTTTAGTTAAAAAGCAGTTATAAATTCGTACTGATACATAACCAACATAAAGTCACATTTAAATCCATCCGATTCACGATAGAAAATTTCTAAAAATCGGATTAGGGACGAACCCGAGCGAAGCAACGGTATGTCGCTAGTTGTAATTATACTCGTAGCAGTCTCTATTCTTAAGCAACGTTAAAATACTTTTTTTTTAATATCGTTCTCATATAAAAAAAACTTTATGTAGAAGATAGTTATAGTTCCGAATGCCATGTTCTATAATCAAGAAATACAGATTGTATTGTTACTAACATAACATTGTCAGTAATAAGCCGAGATTTAATTGCCCTCATTAAATATATAACTTTAACTATTTAGATATTTGTGACCAGCAATGATGCTTATAGAGAGTTCGAGTTCTAGGTCAAATTAAGTTTAGTGATGAAATGATATACATTTTATATTAAGCATAATAATTTTGAATGGTTTACACCCGTGTCTCTGAGGGCACTTGAACTTGTAGGTCTTGCACCTGATTTTTTAGTTTTGTCGAATTGTCGTCCCACCAGAATTTGAGAATGAAAAGATTAAAGAGTGCAGTGGTGTCTGCGCGTTCATTTTTGGACTGTAATATCTCCAGCGTAGATTGTCTCAATGAGATGGGCCATAATTGACATCGGTTAGGAGGATATAACTTATTTATAATAATGATAGTGTAGATAACATTTAGTATACACCTAATACAAATTAATAAACAGTTTTCAAGAAAACATTGAAGAAAAAATGAAGAGAGAATTTTGTTACAAATAAATATCCTGATTTTTGTGGTAGATTTTGCTTACTTTAAAGTATGTAGTACAAAAATTAATATGTACCTACATATATTTAAACATACTATAAATAGATATTGCTTATATATGGAAAAAACCGAATCAAATATTTAGAAATAAACGTATAAGTGCAGTAAGTACAGTATAAAAGAAGATCAAAAATATGAGAAAGTATTTGTGTAAAATTGAGTAAATTGAGTATATGTTTTAAGATCAAAACAACCATATTCAAAGATCGAAGAATCGCTCAAGTTTATCTAAACGCTCCTCTTTGATGTCGATTGTCGAGGTAGCAAATATCAGTATAATCAACAATAGGCGTTTCATGTTTGCTTCATCATCCATCCTTGATTGGAGCAATAAAAATATTTCTATAGATTTACAAAAGCTGTAAAATCCTTTATAAGATCAGTCTGTCATTTTCTAGAATCAAACGAAACATGAAATCGAAGAGTATATTCTTCGTTTTAATTTATCTAACTAAATTTTATACAGATCCAAGACTGGCATTAGAGAACTTGCAGAAGGACCTTAACAACGTAAACGAATGGCTCCAAAAATGAAAAATAAAGGCTAGTGCTGCAAAGTCAGTACAGGTGATATTCACCCTTAAAAAAGGAGACTGCCCACCCGTAAAGTTAGGCTAATGTATTCTACCCCACAGTGACCATGTAAGATATCTTGGCTTACACGTTGATCGTAGGCTAACCTGGAGGCACCACATCAAATCTAAAAGCAAGAGCTTCAGCTAAAGTACAACAGCTTGCCTATACTGGATGTATGTATTCAGCCCTTTTTAACGTCCCACTGCTGGGCACGGGCCTCCCTTCAATACGAGGGGGATCAGGCCATAGTCCACCACGCTGGCCAAGTGCGGGTTGGCGAAATTCATATGTCTTTCGAAAACTTGCTAGGTTCTCTCAGACACGCAGGTTTCCTCACGATGTTTTCCTTCACCGTAAGGCAAGTGGTAATCATGTTAGAAATGATTCGCACATGAAAATATCAGAGGTGCAAGACCCGGGATTTGAACCCGCTTCACTCGGATACCGAAGCGAGCGAGCTACCATTGGGCTACCACTGCCCCTATACTGGATGGTAAGAAGAAACTCGAGACTCTCTTTGGGCAACATTCAGCTGATATATAAAGTCATCCTAAAGTCCACTTGGGCATATGGTCTGCAACTATGGGGCAGCGCAAGCAATTTCAATATAAATATACTCCAACGCCAACAGAACAAGATCTTAAGAACAATTGCAAAAGTACCATCGTACTTAACTAACAATGAAGTTCACGAGTACCTTGCAACGAGAACAATCAAAGAAGAAATTAGGAGTTTGGCAGGTAAATACAAAGGGCGGTTAATTCGTCACCCTAACGAACTTGCTCGCCAACTCACCTTGGACCAGTATGTCAGACGACTAAAATGTCATCATGTCCTAGTGCTAAGCTGAAAGCAGATGAGTATCTATGCTTGCAATTTGAAGCCGCTTAGCATAACTGATTTCTTCATAGTCATAAGGCTGACTGCAAATACACGCAGAGAAAAAAAAACTAACTTTATACATATTTCCTATTATTCTTCTTATACAGAAAAAGTAAATAAAAAATATTATTACCATTTTATCATGTCATTGCCTTCACTTTGAAATAGATACAATAAAATCTGCCAATTAGTGTGTTACACAGCTGAATAGGCCCATTGAATATCTGATTGCTATTTAAATTAACTATACATTTTGTGTATGCCATGATAGAATTGCAAAATGAAAATGCAATAATTATATGCAATGAAAAATAAGACTAATTTTATTTTATATTATTGACTCACTCTCGCTTAGTTTGGGTTTGTCCCTAGGTTGCTTCGCCATACAAACTTTCATCCCCATTTTAGCCATTATTTTCGGGATAAAACTATCCTATGTCCTTCCCAGCGTCTTAAACTATCTTCTGACTAAATTTCATCTAAATCGGTTCAGTAGTTTCGGAGCCTTTTCGGTACAAACAAATAAACAAACAAATCAAGACAAACAAAATAAGTATAGATTGTAATTTAAAATATTCATCATTACAATATTATCTTCAACTTAGGTACTAACTGATAAATATAAATACTATCTTTACATAACGTCATCTTAGCGCTTATTAGTTCAAACGACATAGAGTATTTAAAAACAAGGCGTTATTTCTATAGATTTTTTTTAAAGTCACAAATTCTGTATTAAAAACTCTTTCGGTAAATTAGACATTTGGATACATAAGCACTGATACGACGATAAGGCATTTAGTAATCCATTTTCCTAAGATCATGTCTCATCAGACATTATTTAATTTGTATTCTGTAAGCTTCAGTATATTTTCATCTATATATAAACCTATATATTTTCTCCTCTGTTTGTCAACCAACCGATTTTCTTTTATTATTTAGGTGTTATTGAGGAGCTTTAGTGTTATCAATAAATAAATTTGGAAACAGTTTTTTATACAAATAATTGTTGTTTACCTCAAATTTTCTAATGATTCGACCACTATGCGTAATTTAGTAATAATAAAAATAATTAAACTTTTTTAAGTCGGTTTACTCGAAAGAAGTCTAAAGAGAGAGTATAAAAAATAAGAAAGTATCGTCTCAAAAATATAAGAAAAATTGAAAATGAAACAACACTATCATCTTGATTAAATCATGGAACCGACAAATCGCGTAATTAAAACATCTCTTTGACAAGTTCATTAACTGGATTGGAACTCCAGCATCTCAAAACTCGATCTGGACTCAGACGAGTGACTCCGTTGACATTTGAAAGTGCTCTTCAAATGTTAAGGCCCGTGAAATAATATTAACTCAATGATTTCATAACCTTGGTAACTTTTGTAGTATATTCTTACTTGTTTACGTAAGTTTTATATCGAAGTATATGTTTGTTAGTTAAAATCACGAAAGATTTGCTATAGGTACTAATTTTGGTTAAATTTGGCATAGAGATATTAAAAATATAAATTAAAAATTGGAGATAGACTAAACTATTAAAGGAAAATAGAACCTATTTTCCTATTCCTAGAACTTATATGACAATTCTGCTAAATGAAGGAATTACAAAATATAAAATGAGAGGAATTAGACGATAGAAAAAGAGACTATTATTTGTTAAACTAGGTGAACGTTTACTCTAAGATATAAAAGTGTTTACATGGAATAGTAAATTTCTTTGAAAATTCCATTAGCATAAAGAGACTTTGGTATATGTATAATTATTTAATTTAAGTTTAGCTTGATCTCATCTTACTCATTTACCTCGTATATTTTAAGATATATTTGTATTTTGTATATAATTAAATCGCTTGTTAGCTGTAGTCATAATAGAACTAGAGTTTATACATACATATGTGTAATAAAATTATAACTAAGCCGAATCTGTACATTAAATATTTTTTGGAAAATCTTATTGAAATACACATTATTATAGATACATAGGCCGGATCTATAGTTTTTAGAATTTTTGTCTGTCTATCTGTCTGATATCGCATCACGGAAAAAACACTGGAGGGATTTTGATGAAATTTGGTATGAAGATAGCTGGTTATCCGGGTCAACATATAGGATACTTTTTACTGCCTAAAAATATCCCATCTCTGAGAATTCTGTACTAAACGTTAAAATGTAAGTAGGGACAAAGACGAGCGGTGAGTCGCTAGTATTATAATAAATTACAAGGATGAGTTAAGATTTTTAACTACATTTATTAAACAATAATTATGTATTAACTATAATTTAAAGATTTATAAAATCATTAGTCACGTTCTAAAACTAATCTGTAAAAAATATAATTCTATTATACACAGTAATAGAATTATATTTACTATACACAGAATCGAACTTGCATAATAAATAATGGGACACAAGCAGAGACCGCCATTATAGCACTATAAGAAATAACATAATTTACAAATATAATAGTTAAGTGTTGAAATTTAAATAAAACAATAGTCTACAGCAACCCAAGTAAAGACCACGTAAAACCAGACAGAAGCCGCTTAACCGTAAAACCCGTCAAAATCGTGACCCCTTTAATGATTAAAATAATATAACAAAGGATCTCATAATTTCATAGACCCATTGTTCATTTTATATACCGAGGGTTTAAGTATGAACGTTAATACTTTTGCAGACAACAACTGCGTCTGACCCGTTATTTTATCTCACAGTTTTAGTTTTGCATTATAAAGGCACTATAAAAAGTACAATATTACACTTACTTTATATATGTGCATTTTTTTTAAACATAATACTAGAGTAAAATACCTAATTATAATTTACTGTAGGTTCTAAATTTAAGTATTTGTTTAAAAAGCATCATAAATTTGTACAAGCGAATAAAAATTTAGTCAAGTGCGTGTTGCCCAAAAATCGCTTTTAATTTTTATTTTTTTACTAGCGACTCACGCTCACTTCGATCGCGTTCGTCTCTAGATATGTTATAACGGTTAACTATGTTTATACATAAATAGTAGCTTGCCAAAAATCGCTTTTAATTTTTATTTTTTTACTAGCGACTCACGCTCACTTCGATCGCGTTCGTCTCTAGATATATTATAACGGTTAACTATGTTTATACATAAATAGTAGCTTGCCAAAAATCGCTTTTAATTTTTATTTTTTACTAGCGACTCACGCTCACTTCGATCGCGTTCGTCTCTAGATATGCTATCACGGTTAACTATGTTTATACATAAATAATAGCTTGCTACTTCAAAGATATTCATTTAATCTATATAGCGATTTACGTTACGTACGTGCGTTATTGTGTATCCGTACGCGGATTTTGTTCACAATTTCATGGGTTTTAATTTTTTTCGCGGAACCGTGATTCTTATTCTAAAATAAAAGTAGCCTAAGTCACTCCTTATAACAGCAGCTATCTGCCAGTAAAAGTCCCGTCAAAATCGGTCCTGCCGTTTCGGAGATTAGCCGGAACAAACAGACAGACAGACAAAAATTGTAAAAAATGTTGTTTTGGTATATGTACCGTGTATACATCCATATGCATTTAGTAAAAAGCGGTTATTTTAATATTACAAACAGACACTCCAATTTTATTTATTTATCTGTATAGACAATGTATTTCTTTAATATTGTATTTAGACACAAATAAATAAAACTTTATGTTATTTATTGAATAATAGTTTTTGTCGTGGCAAAGACAAAACAGTTCAGTACTCTTTTCTCCTCTATTTGTCAACCGACTTTTTTTTTGTTGTCTAGTAACTATTAACGAGCTTTAGTGTCAGCAATAAAAATTTTGAAAACAGTTAGTTTTTTTAATTTAGGTGCCAGTAAATTCTATTCATATATTATGTTTTCCTCAATTTTGTTTAATAATTATTATAGTTGAATTCCGAATAAAAATGAATCATATCTACATACAGCTAAAATAATAATAATATTAATACCATATTATAAACCGATTAAATTATCATTATACTTCCACATGTTGCTACATTTAATCCTTTAATGCAAGATGATCAGAGATTGGGCAGATTACATAGTTAATACCTCGTTTGAACGTCAAACTTCAAACGAAAATAATTTTTGTGCAATTACTACCAGTCGATTTAATTTTTTTCATGTATAATGCTTTTTGTAATCTGGAGTCTTTATTCTACAATCGTTGGAGAGTAAATATTTTAAGCTAGCGACTTACCCTCACTTCGCTCGGGTTCGTCTCTAGATTCATTTTAACGGTTAGTATGAATTAGATAGACATTAAATATTTTTCGAAAAATCTTATAGAAGTAGACTTTATTATCGATATAGAGGCCGAAACTATAGTTTTTAGAATTTTTGTCTGTCTGTCTGTCTGTTACAGCATCACGGGAAAACCACTGGAGGGATTTTGATGAAATGTCGCTTCAAGAATGTCTAGTCAGGCTATATCTATACATATATTAAAATTGTAACTAAACCGAATCTAAATATTTTAGTTAAATATTTTAAGTAAGTAATTTTTTTAAGTTAATAATATTTAAGTTATACATTAAATATTTTTTGGAAAATCTTATTGAAGTAGACATTATTATCGATACAGAGACCTAATCTACAGTTTTTAGATTTTTTGTCTGTCTGTCTGTTACCGCGTTACGGGAAAATCACTGGACAGATTTTGATGTATGATGATAGCTGGTTCTTCGGGTCATCATATAGGATACTTTTTACTGCGGGAAAATATCTCATCTCTGAGAAATCTATACTAAACGTTAAAATGTAAGCCTGAGCCCGAGCCCGTAACAAGCCCGAGCGAAGCGAGGGTGAGTCGCTAGTATACATATATTATATATTTTGTTCCAACTTAAACTTAAAGCATTGTTGTAGATGGTAGGTAGGTCGCCACTATTAAAAGTAATCTGAAGTAGTGATTCCCATACAAAATAAACAATTCTGAACTTTTCGATATTCCAGCTGTTCTGATGGGTTTCCCCTATTTTTTTATACTTAAACCACTCCTGACACACCCCCAACAAAACAAAAAAAGAACATTCAAATCGGTCAAACCATTTTTGAGTTGTAGCAAGACTAATGAACGGCAATTGATTTTTACATGTATATATAGATTGTTTTATCATAGAACAATTTTATGTCACTCCATAGATTTAAGATTTTAATTCTTCATCAATTGTAAAATTACCAAACTCTTGTCAGCCTCTTGATATTTCACAAACTTAATATAATTTAAAACAGCAAGAAACAAGTTCTTTCTATTACAATTTTATATGATAATTTAAAATTTATGCAGTGAATTTAGTAACGAGTCTGAGTTACGCTCAAGACATAACTTTTAGCAGAAGAACATAAAACGACGTGGAATTGAAAGTGCCATTTTATACGTAAAAGTTTTATATATTAAAATTAAATATTAAAATTAAATATTAAAATTTTATATATTAAAATTAAATAAGCAGTGAAAATTATACAAAAAAATAATTGAAAATTATTTTTAGTAGGTCTGTCAATTATTTTTAGTATGTTGGTCAGTATAGAATATTCCGAATTTCAATCAAATATAATGTACGAAGCGTGAAGAAGTAACATACAAATTTATTCACTCACATATAAATTTTCACATATATAATATTACGTTTATAAAATAAAGCAAATATATATTAAATATATAAAAAAATAATAGCTATGTAGGTGATCTGCATTTACGTTACTCCAAGAAAATAGACCAAACTGTTGAGTGTATGTCGCCTACTGGTCGTGTAATTAATAGATTGTTTTTATCAACTTATAGTAGAAAAAATAATCTATTCCATACTAAGCATTAAAACGTGCCTACCGACGAACCTGAGTGAAGTGAGGGTGAGTCGCTAGTTTAATATATATAAAGTATGTATATGCTTACTGATTAGTTAGGCTTAGTATTTACTGTGTGAAGAATGCACTTTGTCTTTGCGTGCATACTAGTTCTTTCTAATATCTCCTGCGCATATAGTTGGTTTTAGTTACATTAGCTGCTGTGGCCAATATCGGTCAAGGAGACATATCGAAAAGTTTATTCTTTTTCAGCCAATGGCCCATGCCATGCATTTAGCATTTGTAATATTAAAATAACCGCTTTTTACTAAATACATATGGATGTATACACGGTACACATACCAAAACAATTTTTTTTTAATTTTTGTCTGTCTGTCTGTCTGTTTGTTCCGGCTAATCTCCGAAACGACTGGACCGATTTTGACGGGACTTTCACTGGCAGACTGGCAGATAGCCGATGTTATAAGGAGTAACTTAGGCTACTTTTATTTTAGAAAAAGAATTAGGGTTCCGCAAAAAAAAATTAAACACCCATGAAATTGTAAAGAAAATCCGCGTATGGCGTACGCACTCGAGCGAAGCGAGGGTTAATCGCTATATAATTTAAATGAATATCTTAGGAGTAGCAAGCTACTATTTATTATGAACATAGCTAACCGCGAAAACGTACCTAGGGACGATACGACGACGTACGTAATTCTATTGGAAAATAACCATGGTCGACAGGCTGGATAAAACAATAAGTAATTCTCATTTTCTTACTTCCAAACAATAACAAAATAATCCTAAAGGAAACAAAAATTTATTCCCTTTGCTCGTATTAATTGCCTCAGTTACATGATTTGAGTCTCTAACAGCGAACTCCTTCGTGTTGCGTGAAATAGAAAACTTTTACTGGGGGCTAAGCAAGTCTCCGAATATATTGCTTATAGCTCCAAACATAATATAGCTTTTGGAGTTCAAGCGAGTTTTCTGACTTTTAATGGCATCACGTACTCATGCGAAATTGATGTTGCCATACTTGGAGTCACATAACATACATACATAGGTGTGTTGGAATATTTTTAACTTATACTGTTGAAGTACCATCTATTTTTATAGTTTTATCTCATCTTCTTCATCTTACTTTTATAGTTTTATAGTTTTGTTGTTTTTGACACTTGTCATTCTTTTTTGGGATAAATAAATAAATAAAATAAATAAATCTCGGAAAATTAAAGAGTTAAAAAAGATAGTTAAAAAACTATAGTAACTTATAAAGCTTAGTACACAAAAATTACTGATTGGATTTTAATAAAACTTTACAATAATGTAGTTCATACATGTCATATTAAATAGGCTACTTTTATCCTGGAAAAATGTATAGTACTCGTGGGATAGATTTGTTTTTCATCGTGCAGAGGCAAACCCGCGCGAAGCCAGGGTGATCCGCTAGTAAGTGAATAAAAATCAATGAATATCATTATTAATCGCGTATTCCATTACTGTTATTGATAGATTTAGACTTTTGATTGATTTTGCATTAGATTTGTACGTTTGTTGTGTGTATGTTGTATGTGTATTTGTTTGGATATAATATGTACTATTACCACTAATATTATAATATAACTTATTTAGTTAGTATTTATTAATTTAGTTACTACGAAAAGATTATCTAAATAAAATTATAGTTTCGAATTTTTGGCGGATTTATTTTGGTTTTTGGTTCCCGTTGGTTTGCTATGCAGCAATCATGATGGAAGAAAACCTGAAAGGATAATTTTATTTAAAATGTCAAATATTAGCGTATATCTAAGAAAGTATTCAAAGAGGTTCTTAACAAGTATAAAAATAATTATGGAAAAGTGATTGATTATAACAGTGATATGTGCTAACTAAAACTAATTTTTACTTTTTTTAGTGCTATATAAATTTTATAAAGTTATACTTCTTTTGGGACGTTTGTAAAAAAATATGAGAGTAGAGTTTTAACGATGCTCGCACACACTGACAGCCAAAAAGCGACCTAATAATGATAAAGTTAGCTGATAACTAACTGTTTGTTGCCATGGTAACCGTTGTTATTGTCTGATAAATGATATATAATATTATATTCTTTTCTGAAATGATATTCTATAATTATATGATTGTAATATGCCTAATATGCCTTATTTAATTATTTTATTAATTTATCACTCCTTTTACAAACAGAGAGTTGTAACATACGGGATGAAATCTTAAGCTATTTTTGTTCTGTTTTTATAACTATATAGTTATAAATATATAAGAAGTATAACTTCTTACGTGCGTACATGAGTATACACACACGTTTTTTTCTTGTAATTTATATTAGTAGTAAGGTTATATGTAAATTAATTAGAGATAATGTAATTACCTATTAAATTATATTTTTAATATTTATTTTTGACATTAAACGATTTTGTGCTACTATTTGAATGTTATGCCAACCTCACTTTTTACTGTTGCATGATGTAAATAAATACATCATTAATTAAACTTGTATTAATTACTTCAAACTTTAAGTTGGACAAATTTAAATAATGTTTCATATAGATTTAACAATATTCAGTTCAATATTTTTTCCTGGTTTTTGTATCCACTACGAAGACCAGGAAAAACATTCTTAGAATTTACTTCACGATCACCATTTATTTATCTTGGAAAAGGGAACGAGTTCTTGCAAAGAGTATTTAATAAGAGCACTATAAAATGTATTTTTTAATATTTTGTATGAGGTTCGTGTATCTGTATCTTATTATACTTAATAACTATTTCGTGTATCTCGAAAATGGCTCTAACGATTTGGATCACATTTTAAGCTCAAAAGAGGGTTACCTGTTTGACTTGTATGTGTATATATATATATATATGTATGTCCGACCCTATACTCCCTCATAATTACTAAACGGCAGCTAATACTCAACCGATTTTGATGATTCATACGTCGTAGGCTATATAGAAATAGTAAAAAATTAAATTGGCGGATTTCAGGCGCCAATTTGTGTATCTTTAAAAAAAAAACTTCCAAACCTATCGAGTGGGATATCAAAATAAAAGTGTAAAGAGATCACAAAAATATATACAACTTATATGTTAGTAATTGTGGGTATGACATACTAGCCGTTTTATACAACCGCGAGTCGTGCTACGTCTACAATACAATATGTCTTCGACTGCATAATACTATGTTCCTTCGACCATTTGTTCTTATCTTTTTAGTTCCCTTTTACGCATTCGGGTTTTTTTATTATTTTTTTTTATGTTCATTTAAATAGATTTAAAATAGGTCGCCCAGGAACTATTTAAACAGTCACGCGAAATTCTAAGAAATTTTTCCATCATTCTATGATTGTTTGGTTAGTAAAATAATAACTGACGTGTCCAAATCAGCTACAAGAATCAAAGAAAAAGTTAGGTACTATATAACATTTCTTTCTACGTCTGTGACCTATATGAAAGTATTATGTACATATGGTACATAAATGAGGTTTTGTAACTATACTATTACGCTATAATATATAATATGTTAATAATAACAAGAAAAGTCACTCGTACTATACAGGAATAATTTTTTATGATGCGCCATAATGGGTTGCAATGCTAGAGTCGTTCAACGTTACTTCTTGTTTGCAGCTAATATGGCCATTTCGTTTTACGTATTCTCCTATAGCACAAATAAAAATCGCTATATAATATAAAAATATATTGAATTCTTGCATTAGAAAAGCAAACAAGCTTTTGTGGATTAGATTTTCCCTATAAATATTTAAATAAAAAAATTTTTTACGAGTCGTTTTGCATTTACTAATTCTTTGACGTAATAGCAATTTTCAAATATATCTATAAATTAAAAAAAAACGGAATGAGGTCCCCAGATAATAAAGCTCAGGCGAGTTAATCGGGCGAGATAGAGTCCCCCGGCTAAGGTCATTAAAATGAAATTAGCTTTCATGTTGCCGCTACGTCCATGAAAGGAAAATTTTCATATAAACTGGATAAGTAACAATAATAGAGCTTGCTCTTAGTTACAGTAATGCGGTTAAAGAATTTCCTTAATGATGCTTTCGCACGAACACTAAATTTTGTTTGAAAACTACAGTTAAAAAGCACGGAAATCCACTGTGGGAAGTATAATTATGAAACAATTTATATTTCATTAGTTACATTTTCATGCTCTTGGCATATAATTTGCTAAACTAAGCAATACTATTCAGAAAAGTTTGTATAGGTTTTACAAAAAAGACCAGTCCTTTTTCTGTATTTATATACAAGAAAAATTCTTCACGTCTTTTGAGGTTGTTTAAAACTCATAAAAATAATGCTTTAGTCCATTTAGTATTCGTAATTTCTGGAATTTGATTATTATAATAAACTAGCGACTCAAGCTCGCTTCGCTCGCGTTTGCCCCTGGGTGCGTTTTCACGATTAGTATAGAATATATATATATATATATATATATATATATATATATATATATATATATATATATATATATATATATATATATATATATATATATATATATATATATCTATCTATATATATATATCCCTTACATGAAAAATGATTCAATGATTCTCCATACAAACTTTCATCGCTCTTTTCACCCCCTTAAGGGATGATTTTCGGGATAAAAACTATCCTATGCCCTTCCAAGGATTTCAAACTATTTCCATACTAAATTATCATAGGTGCAACAGGTTTTATTATCATAGGTAACAGACAGACAGACGGAGTTACTTTCGCATTTATAATATTAGTATGGATTATTAGTTAAGCCTTAAAATAGATGTGTTCTTATAAAAATTGAAATCGAGTCAAAACCTGCAAATAATCAGTAATAAGTAAAGTGCTAGTAAGTACTAGTTCAAAAAAATTGTGAAATTTTATGGAATTAATAAATTTGATTAATGTCAGAAAATATAATAAATCGTAGTAATTTATAAAACGAGGGCTTTCAAAACACATTAGAATTCATAACGTGCAGTTTTCTTTTCTTGTCTTGATTATTTCTTTGGACGGCTTCCAATTTGAAGGAAGAAGAATTTGATAGTCAAATTTTTCGTCTTTATTCATATTTTCTTATAATATTTTAAATTTAAATGTGTTTTTCCAGTTTCAATAAAATAATTTAGAAAAAACTGACTTCCAGGCACTAAAAAGCAAAGAAAGTTAAACCAAACCAACTAAGCTCAAAGTCAAAGAATTTGCTAATAGTAGTTTCATTATCCGCCTTCTTGCTTTATCATTAGATCAGCTCGTTGATATAAATTACTGTGCTATTGGAAATACAAACATATAGATAGATTTAGATTTCATCAAAAACGGCCATCTCCAAGATATCGGTAAACATACATAAAAACATAGAATCTCCTTTTTTGGAAGTCGTGTAAATAGCAGTTATTTTTTTAAAACCTCTTTATCAGATTAAGAAATATTGAAAATACATAACTTAATTTATATACTTCTAATGTAGCAAAATCTACACATATAATAAAATTCTAATTGAGTCGAATCTGTACATTAAATATTAAAAAAAAATATCATTATTATCTACTCAGAAGCTAAATATATTGTTTTTGAATTTTTGTCTGTCTGTCTCTCTGTGATCGCATCAGAAGGAAGATGAGAAAACCACTGGACAGTTTTGATGTTTGGTATGATTATAGCTGGTTATCCGGGTCAACATATAGAATACTTTTACTGCGGCAAAATATCTCATTTCTAAGAAATCTATACTAAACGTTAAAACGTATATACATGTATATAACAACAGCACCTACTATGTAATATTAAGACCCACCAAGCAAACCGAGAGTAAGTCCTTAAGTTAATATATTTAATAGTTAATATAGTTAATAGTTAACTAATATTATGATGATATATTTCCATAAAAAAGAAAATTGTAGTATGTATCTGTGATTTCAAAATCAAATGAGGACAATCGTTATTTTTTTTATTCGTCTCTAAGTACCTACTTGCCAATTCGTAGCCGGATAGATTTTTATTGATAGAGAGGTTTTAGAGTAGAACTTAGATAACTTTTATCCTGCGAAAGAAAACATATTTGCAGGATAGTGTATGAAAGAATAATGACTTAATTTATTTCAATTAGACTTTTATACGTAGATAGTGAACAATATGATCAAAATTCACAATGTCAATTTGCTAGAAAAAGAAGGTATCCCGCAGAAGAAGGTATATAATTTAATTAAGATTTTGATTTGAGGTGTAGCGAGGGTCGAAGTGATATAAAGTAGGCTGGTTGGTAGACGATTATTAATATTTCCCTGTCAGGTGTCTTTAATAATTAGAATAATTTATTGAAGTTATACTTCTTTTGGCACGTTTGGAAAAAATGATGAGAGTAAAATTTTTACGCGCGCACACCGACGACCACAAAGCGACATGATGATTTTAGCTGAAAGCAACATGATGAAGTTAGCTGCATTCCTTTTATAAACAGAGAGTTGTGACATCTTTAGCTATTTTTGTTCTATTACGCCAAACAAGTATAACTTATTACGTGCGTACATAAGTACACACATATGTCTTTTTTATATTATTTATCGTCGCTAGCTAAGAAGATTAAATGTATAAACTTTTCGCATTATACCTTACTAAAAATATATCAGAGAATCATTCCTAACATTACCATTTGCTAACTACGGCGGAGGAAAACATCGTGATAAAAACTGCATGTCTGAGTGAACCAACCAAGCTTTCCAAAGATATGTGAAGTCTGCCAACGATATTTTTTATAATTTTTATCAAAGGAATGCCTTGAATAAGAATATTATTCTACAAACTTTTTAATGCATACTGAGTGCTCTTATTTTTTATACTTATTCGTATGTTTTCATAATTTTTTTTTTTATAAAATTAAATAAATTTAAATAAGGTAAATAGTATATTTGATCTATACCTGTGGTATTTTCAAAGCTTTACGCTTCATTAATTATCAGCGTTTTAACATTATATACCTATTTCAATTTTCTATTAAAAGTTAATTATGTACACAAATACTATGAAGAGGTTTAAATATTCTTACACCAAAGAACTCAACTTTAGTGGGAGTTAGAATGTACATTACTCCGTCAAAATAAAAGGGCTTTTCGTGAGGCCAATTTTTTAAGTTAAGTTGGCGAAAAAAATATTAAAATAAAACACCATTTGCTCACAAAGTTCTCTAGAAGTGCCAGTTAAGAATTAATTAAAAAATTTACATGTAGTCTTGTGTTTCTTTTACTTTTCTTTTGAATAATGCGATATTCGTTAGGTAAATTAAACTCAACTTGTCATTAGTAAGAACTTACATTTAATTAAAAAGTAACTCTACATTATAATGTAGAGTTACTTTTATAATATTAATTTGACGACTTTGTGTATATGTATTTATATACATAGCAATATATTTTATTAGTACACAATATGCAAATGATTTTGTGAAGATTTGTGATTACTTGGCTTTGAAATCGATTGTAGTATATGAAACATACGCTGCTACCTATTGAATTGCTACTTTCTTACTACTAGCGACTCACCCTTGCCAAGCTCGGGTTTAATCCCTACTTTTGTTTTAACGTTAAGTATAGATTTTTTTTTATGACATTCAGTGACAAACGAGCAGACAGCCCACCTGATGGAAAGCAGCACCTGTCGCCCATAACACCTACGGTTCATGCACTTAGGTTTTAAGTAACAAAAATGCAGAACCACAGGTGCGTTGTCACTGTGAGGACTAAGATGATATGCCTCTTGCCTGTAATTGCGCTGGCTACCTTAAAAGATATAGATTTCTTAGAGGTGAGATATTTTCTCGCAGTAAAAAGTATCCTATATGTTAACCCGGATAACCAGCTATCATCATACCAAGTTTCGTCAAAATGCCTCCAGTGGTTTCTCCTTAATGCGGTCACAGACAGACCGACAGGCAGACACATAAAATCTAAAAACTATAGACTCGGCCTCTATATCGATAATAATATCTATTTCAATAAAATTTGCCAAGAAATATTCAATGTACAGATTCGGCTTAGTTACAATTTTATTATATGTATAGATAAGCGACTCTTTATTTATGATCCGACCGAAATAAAACAAACACTAATTATTAAGTTTTATTTATGAACTGATTGAAATAAAACAAATATTAAATTTTAAGTGAAGCATACCATGATACATTAGTGAGTATCATATCCAAATCGGTTAAGCCGTTTCTGAAATTAGCACACACAAACGCACAGACAAACTGATAAACATTCTAAAAGTCATTGTTTTGGGTTCTATTGCGTGAATATAGACCCCCAATAATAGTTTTTCTCAAATATCTTTCATGTACAGACAGCGATCACTTACACTTTTACTATATGTATATTGTATAGATTTAGAGCTACTTATTGTGTCTTTTGATAAAAATTATATAACTTTTATTATGTCATTTAATTAGAAACAAAGTTAATGCAAAAATACAACTTTTGAAGTATGTACACAAAAACGATTGAACGATTATTATATACCTACATGAAACTATTTTTTTTTAGAAGAGTAGAAGAAAGAAAGTCTAAGTAACAGCCCGGAGTTGGGAAGTTGATGATGTGCCACCCCGTGCCTCGGAGAGCACGTAAAGCCGTCGGTCCTGCCTCTTAACTCTAACCGGTCGTGTCGAGTAGTCGTCCCACCGGAGAAAGAGAGTGACAGGAATAGAGGGTGTGTCTGTGCGCACACTTGTGCACTCTAATATCTTCTGAGCAGTTGGCTAGTCTCAATGAGATTGGCCGCCGTCGCCGGAATCGGTCAGGAGGTCTTATACTATTAAATGCGAAAGTTTGTATATGTGAGGTGTGTATGTTTGTTATCCTTCACTTTAAAATGGCTGGACGGTTCTAGGGTAACACATAGGCTACTGTAGGCATCTAGGAACACGTCACACAAGCGAAGTGAGGGCGAGTCGCTAGTATGATAAAAATATTTAGAATTCAATTCAATAATCGCATAATTACTTTTTCATACTACGCGATTAAAAAAACAATAAAAAGAAAACGATTTTGCTTACTTATGAAGAACCCAACAGTTTGATAAAAGTATACTTATCTAACTTGAAATATAAAATTCAAACTTCTTTAATTTCCGCATGTAAATGAAATGGTTAGGTTTATTCGTACGCGAAATAAGAAAAGTTTTAAGAAAATAATCATTACAAATGCGTACTATTTTTACGTCTCTTATTTTTGTTATAAATGTTAAGTACCGCTTGATTTTTTTCTTATACTAACATTATATTATTTAGTACTAGCGGCTCACCTTAGCTGCACTCGGGTTCGCCTCTAAAGATAAAGAAACAAAAACCAATCTATCCCACGGGAATCGTACATTTTCCCGGGATAAAAAGTAGCCTATGTGTTATTCTATATCATATAAGCTATATTATTCTAAAGTTTCATTAAAATCCTTTCAGTAGCTTTTGCATGAAAGAGTGTCAAACATCCAGACATACATATATTCTGACAAACTTTCGCATTTATAATATTAGTAGGACTAGTAGCATTTAATATTTGTATACGTTAAACTAAATGAAAGCACTTTGCATGAAATCACGATGCTAACCGAATCGTACTAATGCTTTGTAACATTTTAACTCTGAAATGGCTAAACGGAATTGGATGAAATTTCGTATAGGAGATAAACTGTGATTTTGTGTTACATAAAGGCTACTGTGGGGATGTTAGTGATGAACCCAAGTGGACCGAATATACGTCGAAAGTTGGTTATTTTAATTCACGATAATTTAAATTTAAACAAATCTAATATGTTATCAAGTAATAGATATAATAATGAAGTAAATTTAATTCTTAATGGCCTGTCAAGAAAAAAATTGTAGCCAATATAAAATAATTTTCTCCAAGAAAAATATATATATATTTTCGATTTTTTTATGATAAAGTGGGTCGAAATATAAATAATACACAATAAATTTTTCTTTTAACTTATTTAATTATCAATGTGTGCACAATTAACAAGTAGCTTTAAATATGCTATTTATACATTTTATTCTAAGACGAGTTTATGGGTTACAATACTTTTACAAAAGCATAATATTCCGTTTTACTTCAAATCGCTTCCTTATATGGCAGAATATTAATTTTATAATTAATTCTGGCTAAAAAATATATTTTTTAAATATTAATTTAACATATACTATAGTTTAGTTGACACAAATATTGTATAACTAACCGAGATGATATTATAGATTTTTAGCCTGTTCAGTACTGAATATGTTAGTAAAATTTTATTCTATTAATTTGACAAAGTTTTTCAAATTATTTCAAAGGTAAAACCAAAATATTGCCACGTTAATATAGCTTGATATATTATTAAAATGTTTAAATATGTTACTCTTTGACTTTTAAACATTCTTTTAAATTATTTATATACAATTTAGTTGTAGCAAACAAAATTAATCAGTTAAAGTTTCACAATCGTGAAAACATCCAATTTGCGATAGTGATAGCTTTTCCAAACAACAAATGATTAAAATATACAATTTCATTGTAAGTCGAATACACGAGTATTACTGGAAACTCTTAATACAAGATAAAAATGCTATTCAGATAATATTTACAGACCTAGGAGTAACGTACGTAATATCGACTATACTTAAGTCTACTCGTAACCTGGAAGCACACAGAAATAATTATAGATACATATTATACAATTACACCTTTATACATTTTTATAAAATAATTTGAGATCCAAGAAATACTACGGAAAAATTGTTCCAAGGTACATATACTATTGGCCAATGCCGAACCGATTTTGATGTCATTTTCTATTACAGTTCAAGCTGTGACATATATAAGTAATTCTATTTTAATCCATTTAGCTGTTAGTTACGTGTAGAAAAAAAAGCGCTGCTATCTATTAAATCTATAAAAGATACTTTAAATACATATATTGAAAACTTTGTATTTCTTACTAATAATTACGAGAATTGAGATAAATACTCAATGAAACATTAATTATATACGTTATATTCATAATTAGAGAAGTAATATTTCTGTATGAAACTAACGAAATTATGTTAAATCTAAATAAAATATTTGGACTTAAAACATCTGTTCAGTAGAGCCATGTTAAAAAAAAAACATTGAATATTTATCATATAATTAAACAAGTCTTTTAAATAGAAATGAATTTTTGGTTTGTGGAAATTCTAATTTAGTATCGGGTGTCATTTACTTTTGTGATCCACTTGATCTGTAAGCAAATAACAAGACTTAATTATATCAAGAAGTGGCAAACGTCTATTTACTTTACGTTAAATGTATTCGATTACGAGTATAATTTACAATTCTCTTTAGATTTGATTAACGGAAATTGAAAGCTCATAATATTTAAGATATCAGGTATATACGTTTGTAGTTGAATAGTATGCTACAGTCATTTCAGAAGATGTATAATCAAATTATGTGTGAAACATTTTTATTAGTGACATAAAAAATATTTTTTCATAAATTAAACAAAACAATTATCAAAGGTTTATCTAAATTGTAGCCGTAAGGTCAACCTGAAAATTCATTTGGAATGAATTATTTATTGTCTGCCCTTGACCTTATATTTTTGGTTTCGTACCTTTACTCTGGTCCTTTGTTGGCTATGTTGAAGATATGTTTCATGTTCTAATATTGCTATACACATATATTACAAGTCATAATAAAATTAATAGGTTCACGTTATAGGTGCACATGAGCCTTCAAAACACTTTAAGCCGGGTTCACACGTGCCCCGGAATCCGCCACAGTCCTCACCAAGCGTTCTTGCACACACTTTACAGCACCTGTAAAAATACACAAAATTACATAATTTTGAATGTTATTCCTATACTTTTTGAAGTTTAATAAACAATTTCTTAACTCAAATTAACGAAAGTTTGAAAATCAAATTTAACTTTGTAAAATATATTTTTATACCTATTTAATCAATATACGATATTTTAAAGGTTAGCTTAAGGTTTTCTAGGAATTTTAAAATTGGCAGCAAATTCAGATAAAATGCATTTGAGCTATCATTGGATCAGGTTTTTCTGTCAGCGATTGTTATTTCATGGACCTACCTCGAAGGGAACGTATATATAACTTTTTAAATTTGAATTCAATAATTGATAGATTTTTTCCGTACTTTACATAGCACTTGTATAAATAATAAATATATTAGTACATTTTACAAAATGTTTAATGTAAAAAAATATTAAATTGTTTTTGATGTTAAGTATGTATTCAGCCCTTTTTAACGTCCCACTGCTGGGCACGAGCCTCCCTTCGATACGAGGGGGATCAGGCCATAGTCCACCACGCTGGCCAAGTGCGGATTGGCGGACTTCACATGTCTTTCGAAACTCGCTAGGTTTCTCATACATGCAGGTTTTCTCACGATGTTTTTCCTTCACCGTAAGGCAAGTTGTAATCATGTTGGTATGATTCGCACATGAAAATATCAGAGGTGCAAGACCCGGGATTTCAACCCGCTTCACTCGGTTTCCCAAGCGAACGCGTTACCACTGGGCTACCACTGCCTTATAATGATTTTAAGTAAGTTATAAATATATTTAAGCTAATAGTTATAATATTTCAGTAAGTTATGTAAGGCAATTCGTTGTTACTTGTTTAAAATTTTTGTCCCACATTTGTTATAACTTCGAATGAACTTATCAAAAGATTCTCCGTAGATGTTTCCGGAAGACGTTTAAAATAACAAGTTTTACCTGACTACGTAATTTCATTAGTTCCAACTTTTATTTTGAAGTTCACAGAGATATTTTATGTAAATGGCTTGCTCTATACCGGAAAGTTTAAAACTATCGGTATAAGGGGGATGTTTCTTACATCCTTTTGCATAAAATTTTAATATTGGTGAAGAAAAATATAGTTTTTTATAAAAATTACCCTTAGATGTAATAGGAAAAATAAAGTGGGGCTGCACTGAACTGAATTGATTGGAGTATCTTTATGTGAAAGCTCGGTGCCACTCTGGAATTTTATGGGTTGTTAAGTTAAGAATATTTTATTTATTTTTATTCATAATTAATAATTCAGTTACTAGAAGTCTAAATATTTACATGACTTGTTAGGATTAGGTGATTTATTAGAATATTATTGACAGCCATTTGGTGGAGGTGGCATTTTTACAATGTAAAACGGGGTATTTACTATGTTTTAAAATTTTAACATTCATCCGCAGAAACTTTAGTATACTCGCGATTACAGTGCTTGTAACAGTGCAATAGCAAGAACTCATAAAATGTTGTGAAAAACATGGTAAGTATCCCACTTCACACCATAATAATATTGTCAGAGACCATGAAAGCTTAAAAACTCGTAATAAAATAGCATATTATAGTTATTTATTTATTTGTACTATTGCATCCAAAATCACGGTACAATCAAGATCATACCAAGTTTGGTGATGAAAGCTGCACGTAATATAGTATAGTATAAAGCAGACTATACGTTGTCTCAATATGTTTAAAAAAGAAAAATATAGCATTCGCCATCTTATAAAGACCATTTGTCTAAAAAAATTTTGCTATTAGCCCATAAACATGGATTGATTTATGGATACTTCACAGTAAGGCAATTTAGCCTTTATCTTGAGAAAGATTATATTATCGTTCGATAATACGCGTAATACAGCTCTAAAACCAACCTTACATTTTATCATCTTGAAGAAAAAGTCAGCGTTTCCATTTTTCATGTCGTATATTTTTAGATTTATAGTTAAAGTAATGTTCTAAGATATGATTTTTTTGGTACTGATGTATGTACATAGGTATAGTGAATGAATCCTGATTCCAATACCAAATATAATGATGTTGAAAAAACTACGTTTATGTAGTTCGTATTCGTAGGCTTTTCTTATTAGTATCTGGTATGTAATTTATTTTTGAACTTGTTAACTCTAAAAATAAGTGTGTATAAAAAACAAACTGAATTATAATCTATAGATAAGAAAGTGTATTATTTTGTTTGATTTTCCTCTTGACTCTTCCAATTCGAAACAGAACGACGAATTGATGTGATTATTTGTGTGGAGATAGTAGGAGGGCTGGAAAGTGACATGTGTTACTTTTTACTGCAGTAAAATATGGCATTCCCTCGAAAAAGCACATTACGTGTAATACGATATTTATGTAATGTAATATTAATTATATATTTTAAACCTAGTATGGTATAATATATTGAACCTAGGGATCTTATTTTTATATGAATTTTTATTTTTAAAAATATTGTGATTTCTCTTTTTAACATTATTTTTTTTATATCTTGCACTTGCGTCTGCGCGCACACATGTGCACTCTAATATCTCCTGCGCAGATAGCTAGTCTCAATGGCCGAAATCGGTCAGGAGATATTATTATTATTATATACTAGCAGACCCCGCGGCTAAAAAGAACTCTTTGGCCTATTGTTATATACCAACTCACCTTCGCTTCGCTCGGGCTGCTAAGTCTTTATATAATATTGTTCATACAAATACACTGAAATCGCGATTAAAAAATGGGAGGTGGGAGTAGGAGGGTAAAAAATACTTTACGACCTATTCTCATATTTATTTATGATATATTACCAAATATAAAAAAAAAAACATTTAAATCGGTGGAGTGCGATCACAAACACCGTGACACAAGATATTTACATATTAGATTGTATATATTTAATAGTGTATTGTTAATTGTAGTAAGCACATTAAGGAATTTATTAGATTTAATACAAATTATTATATTAATGAAACAAAAATGAAAAATAATAAACAACGTCTTGAAATATAAAGGTGAAAGAAACAACTCATAAAGACGATAACAGTCTCTAGGGGAGAAACTCATTAAATACTAAAGTTAAGTGCTCGCTTAAGTCTGAGTTTTTTATTAAACATAGTAGTTGTTATTCGTAATATTATGCGCGTAGTTTAAAGTTTTATGTGTCTAAAGGAAGTTCTCCCTATTTTGTAATATAATAATTGTTATTTTTCATTATTTAACTAAAATGGTATGCGAACTTCAAAAGCGCTTGAAAATTATTTACTGCACCTTTCGAGTGAGATTTTTTTATATTTTTCGGTTACAATATGAAAAGTTCCCTCTTAGGTAATTTATTAAAAAAGAATTATAAAAATTGTTAACAACAAGTGGCAAAGATATCGGGTAAAGTACGCAAATCGCAATAAAACGCACCCTTTCGTTTAGGTCCGACTTAAATCCATTTTGAAATGGGTCAATATTTTTTTTAATTTTGTTACCAGTATAGGTGAACCCTTTTATATATACACAATACTAGCGACTTTGCGTCCCTAGGTACATTTTTTTTGAGCGAAAGCCTAATTCGTTTTAGCTGATGTTATAAGTAACTTAGTCAACTTTTATTTCAAAAATAAAAGTAGACTAAGTTACTTATAACATCAGCTATCTGTCAGTGAAAGTCCTATCAAAATCAGTCCAGCCATTTCGGAGATTAGCCAGAACAAACAGACAGACAAAAATTAAAAAAATGTGTTTTTCTTATAAGTACCGTATATACATAATTTTATAAGAATTTAGTAAGAAGCAGTTATTTTGACATTAAAAATAGATAGTTCAATTTTATTTATCTGTATAGATAAAAATGAATGTGTGTTTTCCATTAATTATTATTTGTGCTCCGCGATTTTTTTTTATTATTCTTAATTAACTCAATGTACGATCGATGGCGCGGATATATTTTGAGTCTGTATACATTTACATAATTAGATAAAATTTCATATATTATTTCAATATAGATTTATAATATATTTTTTCTTTTTTTTAAATAACTATATTTTTAGTCAATAAATATCCTACTCATTTATATTCTTAACTACCTAACGTTAAAAGTGCAGCAACTAATAATAAAAGCACAACATTCTTTATCGCGACATATACCCGAAAAGATAGTTTCGTTTAAAATATTAAATATTATTAAATATTTGTGTAAATCTAATAAAGTGTCAAGTACAAAATTACCCACCTGCACGGATCCCACACAACCATGCCCAGACCTGGGCAACCACTGGGCTCCAACGCTTCACATTCCCTAGGATTGCACACACAGTCCCATCCCCTTACCGCCCCCGCCACCACTACCAATGTCACCATCGCCAACCACCTGCTCATACTGTTCACATCACATAATCGATCGCACTTTATATTGTTCTTGGTTTACCAACTTGCACATTCTGTAACAAATAAAATAGTATGTAAATAAAAATAAGTAACTGGGGCGACCGAGCTTCGCTAACCACTACTGCTAACCTGCTAACCAAATTTGGGTTATGGTGGTCAATCTTAAATAGGGTACACACATATTACAATATAATATTATGTGCAGTATGACTATAATAGAGAATTATATCATAATTATTATCACAAAAATTCATTGTCATAGGGACTGAACCGAGTGGTTCTAATTCAGCTTGCAAGATTCGACCTAAACAAACATACCAACTAACAAACATTGCAAGTTAAATAAAAACTTGTAAGAATTGATCTTCAGGATCAAATGTTTGTATTGGAAACCGAGAGACACAGGTACATGAATACATAGAAGCGAAGAATTTACGTGCTCTTAAATTCGGTTTATGTAAAAGGACGAGTCTATTTTTTGGGACTTCTCAGTGACAAGTGAACATAAAAGGAACCTAATCAGCTTTTGTTTTTTTTCATACTGCGCATAATACAAAATCTATACAGATAAATAAAATTGTAGTGGCTGTTTGTAATGTCAGCTTTTTACTAAATGTACATATATGAAATTATATACGGTAGGTACATATAAGACAAATACAGTTTTTAAAATTTTTGTCTGTCTGTTTGTTTGTTCCGACTAATCTCTGAAAAGTTTTGACCGATTTCGGCTGAACTGTCACTGGTAGATAGCTATTGTTATAAGGAGAAACTTATGGTACCTTTATTTTAGAAAAAGAATCAGGCTTCCGCGCAAAAAAATTAAAACCTACCTGGGACGCACCCGAGTGAGGCGAGGGTAAGTCGCTAGTATAATATAAGAAAAAACTTAAGAAAACCTGACTAATGACATGTGAAGTCTACGATACCACAATGTCGTGGACAATGGTCTGCCACCAGTATAATGACCTTCCGACCGACTTCGGCCACGGCGATCCGTCTCTTTCAGACTAGCCATCTGCGCAGGAGATACTATATTATATACTACACTTGTGCACTATAGTGCACAGGTGTACGAGTAGATACAACTTGTGGTCTCGACACGACCGGTGAGAGTTATGGCGCAGAACCGATGGCTTTATGTGCAAAACACCGCCAACTTCCCAACTTCGGGCTGTTACTAAGACTTACTAAATAGAAAGACTCAATAACTACACTTGGCCCGACCCGGGACTCGAACCCAGGACCTCTCTATGTGCAGCCGTACTTGCTAGCCACTACACCACCGCGGCAGTAGGTATACAAATTATATGTACGTATTACAACAAAATCATTTTAAACTTAATAATTTAATTATAATAAGCTGCTTCATATCTACTTAACCCTATTAGAAATGTCGAGTTTCTATAATCGATATCAATAATAGGGAAATAATAAATTATGCCAATACAAATTCTGGCCTTCTATTGTTTTCTCTTAGCTACATCAGAAGTTCGAAATTAATTCTCAAATGTTTCACTGGAGATTTCTATATAATATACATATATCTAGTTCTTTGAAGAATCAATCAAATACCAATATTGCTGCATTCGGCTGTAGTATTTGGTATTCTATCTAACTAACCCGTAGAGAATAGAGAATTGCTTTTTTGATGTTACATAAACGTCAGCAAGTGATGAATACCAATCTATAAAATATACGAGCTTTTGGCCTGAGGCTTTGTATGTAGACAAATAGGGTTAGCATAGCATCAGCTGTTATTTATATTTTTTATCTACACACAGGTACCGTTGCAAGTAAGTAATGAATACAGGCACTTCTATTTAGTATTTAGACGGCACGTTTTTTATATTTATATTTTCTCAGAATATTAGGAAATTGCGAAGAATAAGTATAGGTTTTTGTATAGTTTTGAGATAACAGTTTTACTGAAACTCTATTTACAACAAAAAAATATAGCCAAACTACCGAGTCGCTTTGAAAAACAAAAAGAAATCTATCCCACGGGAACTCTACATTTTTCCGGGATATATGTACTTATGTGCTATTTCAGACTATAATCTACCTCTGTGCCAAATTTCTAAACTAACCATCTAAACTTTCACGTTTATAATATTAGTATGATATAAAATGAAGTAGTTTAGATTAAAAACGTATGTTCAGAAGTAAATGTTTTTAAGTGAATGAAGTACCTAATCTATATTATAATATATTAAGTATATAGACTTTTGATAAACTTGTTATAAATTCTTGTGACATACATATAAGGAATTACAAAATAAACTTGACAAGTTCCTAAATTATATTTAGTACCTACTAGCAAAACCCGCGGCTTCGCTCGCGCTAAAACTACAACAAAAAACTTTAAAAAGGTAGGTTTCATACAAATTTTCATGTCTTATTTTATCTCATTAGGGGATGAATTTTAAAAAACGCTAAAATACGTATTTATTTAATTGTATTGAAGAGCATTAATACTAAGTTTCAAGAAATTCTGATCATAAATATTTTTTGGGTTGTGTTATAACGTGTATTCCCGCGGGAATGAGATAATCTCCCGCAGTAAAAAGTATCCTATATGTTGACCCGGATATCCAGCTATCATCATACTAAATTTCATTAAAATCCCTCCAGTGGTTTTTCTGTGATACGGTAACAGACAGACAGACAGACAGGCAGACAGACAGACAGACAAAAATTCTAAAAACTATAGATTCGGCCACTGTATCGATAATAATGTCTATTTCAATAAGATTTTCCAAAAAATATTTAAGGTGCAGATTCGCCTTAGTTAGTATTTTATTATATGTATAGACTAGCGACTCACCCTCGCTCCGCTCGGGTTCGTCCCTAGTTACGTTTTAACGTTTAGTATAGATTTCTCAGAGGAGAGTTTTTCCCACAGTAAAAAGTATCCTATTATGATTAAATAACTAAAATTGCTATTAAAAAATAAGGGTTGATCGTAGAGGGGTGAAAATTTAGGGTTGTAGGTATTTTTGTATGCTGTATCATAAAAAAATTAAAACAAAAAATTTTGTCTGAAAAATAAAAAAAAAAAATTTAGGGGTGGTCCACCCTTAACATTTGGGGGGATGAAAAATAGATGTTGGCCGATTCTCATAGATACCGGATAAGCACAAAAAATTTCATCAAAATCGGTCAAGCCGTTTCGGAGGAGTATGGCAACGAAAACTGTGACACGAGAATTTTATATATATAGACTAGCGACTCTCACCTTCGCTCCGCTCGGATTCGTCCCAGCTTATGTTTTAACGCTTAGTATAGATTTCTCAGAGATGAGATATTTTCCCGCAGTATAAAGTACCCAATGTGATGTATTATATTATAGATATATCATCATACCAAATTTTATCAAAATCCTTCCAGTGGTTTTTTCCGTGATGCAGTCACAAACAGACAGATAGATAGAAAGATAGACAAAAATTCTAAAAACTATAGATTCAACTTGTGTATTGATAATAATGGCTATTTCAATAAGATTTTCCAAAAAATATTTAATGTACAGATTCGACTCAGAATTTCATTATAAGTATACGACACGTGTACGCTAGGTATATATATTAAACGTCAAACAAAATGTTATTTGCATCATTTAATTTTTATACTTGCCTAATTTATAATTAGTACATGAATTACTATTACATTGAAAACATGCCAAGTTAATGCAAGCGGAAATTACAAAGTCGCTTTAATGATAAATTTTGTAATTATGTTTCCGTATGACTTTGATATAATTATACATTTACTGAGCTAATAAATTTTATATTAAAACTATGAAATCAATATAATGTACAGTTTATAATGCTGCATATCCAGAAGTCCGGGGTTCGAGTCCCAGTTCAGGCCAAGTTTTATGACTGAGTTTTTCTTTTACTATAATATGTCATGCGCATCTGGCTAGGCCCAATGAGATTGGCCGCCGTGGCCAAAATCAGTCAGGAGTATACGTAGTATAGTAGTATAGTACGACGTATATCTATTACTTTGTTGGACTATTAATATTAAAAAAAAATACTGGATGTTTGTCATGTCATAGAAGCGTCATGACGTGTGTTTTAAAAATAAATATTTTATAATTAAATCTTTATAATATTGCTTCACTTAACACAATAGGTACGTAGCAAGATATCTAGAAGCGCTGTTAACTCAATTGTTCACAATCAGTGAGCGCATTACTGTTGCAAACACCAGCACGCAGACTCACGTTGGGAGTAATTACGTTACATCGCAGCCCAATGGGACACTGTTTCATATTATATTAAGCAATTTGTGTTTCACAGTTGTATACGGTTTGAGGTAGTTATAGTCGAAATAATTTAAAATTGAATGATCAAAATGCTCGTAATTTACTTTGATGGTGTTGATAGATTCATAATTTAATACCTAATTAGGCCAAATCTAATCTTAGGTACTCAATATATATTACATATACAATTTACATATTATACAATATATTTTGAAATTTCTATTCCTAATACAGAAATATCTGATAAACCGATTATGGACAATCAACAATATCATTACCGTTCTAAATTATACTGAATACAAACTAAATTAATGGAAGACTATTGTTTGTTGGTTAATCTCTGTACAATAGGAACAAAGCGATTTATAGTGTAGAGGTTAAATGGTAAAACGCATATCTTCATAGAAACTTAAATGTACCATTGAGACTATATATGTATTTTTTGTACTAGCTAACTTCTTACACGATGCATAAATTAATCTTTAAAAAAGCTTTTTAAGTGTAGAAATATCCAATTAAAACTTTTAATATTACAAAGGAACATAACAGATAAATAATAAATAATAAATAAATATGTTGGGATATCAACACACAGCACCATCTAGTTCCAAGCTACGAGGCTTGTGTTATGGATACCCGATAGTTGATACACTACATATATAAACTTTAAATACAAACATATTATAAATATAAACACCCATGACTAGAGTACAAACATTCGTGCTCAGAACATAAATGAATGCCCCCAGCGGGACTCGAGCCCGTGACCGCTGGCACAGCAAGTAGGGTCATTACAAACGGTGAAAATAATTAAAATGACAAATTTTTAAAGCGCCATCTAGTAAAACTCATTTTAGAGTCTGAATCAGAGTTTTGGAACATACAATAATCGAGTTTACTGCTTTGGTCTGACGCTTCTGCACGATGAGAATCGCAACAGTCCAATCAGAGCTGAAATGCAACGTGAAATGGGTAACGGAATAGCGTATCGTTTTAACAGCACTTCACAATTAATAGGTGCTTGGTTATTCTACGGGTAATGTTGTATTCAGAATGAAAATATATGTTATACGTAAAATTATTATTCTTTATATTATTTTTAAATTATAGAAATTAATATACAGTTTCCCGCAAATTTCGTTACGAAATATTTTTACAACGAGCTCAAACCAGTAGCTCCATGGTCGAGATATTCTATCATGGCCACCCCTTTACTATTCCAGAAAAGAGAGCCCATAATCTTTTCGGTGGAACGACTCGCCTATTGTCACAGTTAAAAGGAGGTCCAGAAATGTTCAGCATGGTTTGTTTTGTGCATCGGTAAGCATTCTGATGACCCAGTGTGCGGATAATTTTTATATTCATTCATAGTCAATAGGCCAGTAAAAATAGAATTAGTTAATTTTTTACCATTAGACTATGCATACCTTGAAATTTTCGATCTTAAGCCCGATGGTCCAACATTATACGTCTTATAGCTCAAAAAGTATGGACATTAGAAAAAAGTTGTAGAGCATAAATGGAAGACCCATTTATTATCTACAACTTTTTTTGATTAAAAATGGATAGATGCATTTTATTGATTAAACCAATATTTTAAGAGTTATCGACCAAAATAGAAAAACCGGTTCATTAAATGAGCCATAAATAGTAAATGATAAGTTAAAAAAAATTACAGGTCAAAAGATGCAAAATGTTATTTTCTACAAAAATAGTTTTAATGACTTTTGCCCCAAAGTACATAGTTTCCGAGACATGCGCGAAAAACGTTTCTTAAAGATGGTGCCTGTTCAACCGGAATCTGTCAGCATTTTGCAATTTTATACTCAGTAAGTTGTCCTTACACTATCAATAGAAATCTTTGTTTCTTCGGCCGAACCGTGATACGATAATCTGCCAAAATAATGTACTATAGAATACGGTGGAACATTTGCTCCTAAAGTATCCTGTAAGTCAAGAGTAACTCGTTCCGTAGTGAAATTTTTCAAGCACAGATACTTAATAACCGCGCGCAATTCATTTTTTTCTATTTTCGACAACACACTACGATAGACTGCAAACAAAAGTCTTAAATAAAAAAAAAAAAAAAACAAAAGAAATTCAAATTATTTTCTTTTTTTTATCTAATCAGTATTCCAGCTTTACCAGCTAGTATTAACTGTTTTCGGTTCCAAAGAGTTTGTACTTCACTTTCCTTTTATTATGAACGCCCTACGTATATCCTACGCAAATTACTAATCTCAGTGAGATTGGCCGCGGTGATTGAACTCTGGCTGATTTCGAAATCAACGAATCTCTTTGATACGAGGACATTATTTTTATTAATAGCTAGTTCTTCAGCTTCATCCTCGCTTCTTTCGGGTTCGTTGCTAGTGAAAAAAAAACAAATCTATCCCACGGGAACCGTAAATTTTTCCGGGATAAAAAGTATCTTACATGCTATTCATGACTATAGTCTTACTCTGAGCCCATTCAGATCTCTTTAGCCGTTCTGGTGTGATTGAGTAACAAACATCCATCCATCCAAACTTTCACATTTATATAGTAGTCAGATAATCTCTTCTGTAGAAAATAACTGATAAGTAATGGGAACAAATATGTGTGATATGTGAATAAGACGTCACATCTACACGCCAAGCTAACAAATCTCAACAAATGATTAATTTCGTAACTTGATTGGATTTAGTAATATAGTACAAGATAAATACGATCACGAATACGGTCTGGTTTGAACAATACGGAATCCAATTTCAGTAATAAGTACCTATTGAGACATGCGATGTTGTAATTGATGCCTTAGTAATTTGCAAATGGGATTGCGATAAACGATTACCAAGGTAATATTCATGGGTCGTTTCGGTAAGCTTACTGTGATAGTAAACCTATTTGAAATCTCGTTTCAATATTAATAACTTATTGCAGTATGAAGTCATATTTTTATACGTACGTTGTACGTTAGTTATATAATCTATGAATCTACTGTTTGTGTATTTTTATTTATTCTATTTTTTTAGGGTTTCGTGTCTCAAAAAGAGAAAAGGAACCCTTATAAGATCACTTCATTGTCTATCTATTCGTCTGTATGTCAATTGTAGTTACATAATAACAAAAATTGTTTTGCGATTATAAAATTATTTTAATTTTCATGCTACTGAACCCTCGGTGTGCCTGTTAGACTCGCACTTGTCCGATTGTTTTATTTACATTCATTATTGCCCAGAGAAAGGTTTTCATTTAGAGCTTATAAATTAATGTTAGGCGTGTTTAGGTACTAGAGTAATTTATATTAATTTATTATGATTTCACGTATACGAATATTCGTAGTTTACTATGTTTGCATCTGAGCTTATGCAAATCAAGGGTGGGTCGCTAGTTTAAATTTATTGATACAATAATAATTACCGATTCAACATATTCAGCAAACTTAGCAGCAAGATATCACGTATATCAGAGGGTAATCACACCAAGGAAACTGTTGTGAAATCCTACCTCCCTTGGTCACAATAACTTATACAAAGGTCTGAAATAATTTTCTATGAACTCCGCCTATTATCCACACAATGGTTCTGGCAAATTGCTGATAGAGAAACTTGCCATAATAAATAGGCGTAATTTGTAAGCACGGATACCGGCCGCGTAAATTGACCTCGACGAATTTGATCAACTTCACCCTACATTTAATTCATTAATTAATAGTTACTTTGTTGTGAATTGTAAACACGTCTCGAACACAATTAACTATGAAGACAGGCAGTTTGATTAGACAGATATACTTTAACAGTTTAATTACTATAACAATTATTATAATAGAAACTATAATTAAATAAATAATACTTAATATTCAATTATAATACTTAATGAAATTGAAAAACATGTTTAAAATTAAAATAAAAAAATAAATAAAAACCGACTTCCAGGCACTGAAAACTAAAAAATAACTAAACGGGGGTTTTCATTTAGAGTAGATCAGATTTTTCGAAGTCGGTGTGCTTTGATTTGTATCGTCTGGCACCAACTTTGAAAATATCAGATTAGGTATCTATTCTAAATGAAAACCCCCGTTTAGTTATTTTTTAGTTTTCAGTGCCTGGATATCGGTTTTTTTAGTTTTTCTTTTTCCATTTTTAGTGTAGACGTAATTAGTAAGTAGTTTGTAAGAAAAAAGATTTTTAAAAACATATTCGATTAATCCATTTATTCAGACCCCTAATGACAGTCACAATCCATCTACGTGTTAATTTTCTTATCTATACAAATTAATCAAGCCCAAACACCAGGTAACTGCTATAAATCATTCAGGAGTTTCCTTCTGTCTTTCGGCTCGATCATCAGATCGACTCCAGACCTTCATTAAATAGTAGTGCTTTAAAATACTTAATGAAAAAAAAAATAACAAACGCACTAGTCGCCACTACGATTTCGAAGGTTCCCCTTGATTTCTCTGGGATGCTATCATCAGATCATGGTTTCCTTATTATGGTCCGGCCCTTGGGATATTTCCTTTGGGATAGTTCATGAACAACGAAGTAATCCGCGAACACACATAAAATTACATTCACGTAAACAAACATTTTCATAAAAAAATCATAAATTGAAAATTACTAGGCCAAACTATGTTAAATTTTTATTGGGCCAAATGGCAACTATTCCACATCAAACTAAAGAAGAATCACGTAAATCGGATCATAAACCTCAGCGTAATCGGTGTACATACATAAAAAAAAACAATCGAATTGAGAACCTCCTCCTTTTTAAAGTCGGTTAATTAACAAATATTGTAAGGCACTTTTGTATATTTTTTTTTTATTTTTGAAATTATTTTATAGTTTTAAAAATCCGAAAAGATTTGAAGACACTAGTAAGAAGAAATTAGTAGAGAAGACACTAGTAAGTTTTAGTGATATCATAAATAAGTTTTTATTTCATAGTGTTAATACGAAAACATTTAACTTAAAAAAATTATTTAACCTTAAAACTACTTAACAAAATATCTTCATCAAATTATTTTTTGTTGATAGTATGTTGGACGCTCTTTTAAAACTTTGAGTAAAAAAATTAAAATTTTTTTTTAAAAGAAAACAATGTGGGCTGAAGAAATCTCCAATATAAAACACGCCAAACCTCAAGCAATTGACCGTGCCAATGAAAGTGGTGAAAAAAAAAATTACTAGCATTAGGCAATTTTATATACCTAAATCTAAATTAGATGTGTTGGTCATCGCACCTTGGGTACTTTCCACGATAAACAATAGCATTCCCAAAGAGGGTAATAGCATTCCCAAAGAGGGTTCATGTTTATTTTGACTTTTGCCAAATCACCGACCCCAAGTGATTAGGAAATGGGCATGCAGGACAAATGATGAGTATGTTGGACGCTCTATTATCTCAATTTATATCCGAATTTCCCAACTCATATTTTAAAAGTTACTTCGGCAATTATTGTTTTTCACAATTCTTTCATATTTGCCGAGTTTTAGTCATAGGTTGGGCTAATTATAGTAATGGAGATTCTCTATTAAGAAGTTCTTAATAGCAGCCCGAGGTGAGATTGTTTTTTTTTTTTTTATGTCAACAAGGGGGCAAACGAGCAGGAGGCTCACCTGATGGAAAGCGATTACCGCCGCCCATGGACATCTGCAACACCGCAAGGCTTGCAAATGCGTTGCCGGCCTTTCAAAAATGAATACGCTCTCTTCTTGAAGGTTGCCAGGTCGTAACGGTTCGGAAAGACCGCCGGCGACAGCTGGTTCCACAGAGTGGTTGTGCGGGGCAGAAAGTGTCTACGAACCCTTAAAGCTTTTGGTCCTGTATCTGATCTCTTACCACTTGTAAGAGGTACCTACTTTATAGAGAAATGTAAAGAACGCCCTTATGCGCAGCTGGCTAGTGTCAGTGATATTAGCTTTACCGAAATCGATCACAAGGACATTATTATTTCAAAACATTTTAATCAATATGCTTAATCATTTCTATATATATACCAATTCACTCTAGCAAAGTAAGATAATAAAATTTTAATCCCGTAATGTAGTCTATTTAATAGATATAATGCATTGATTAACATTGCTTTTGTCTCTATTATTTGTCACAATCCACTAAGTTTAATTGCACGATCGTTAATTAATTATGATTGTATTATATAGAACCAATTACAATCATATGAAAGCCATAAAGGAAACTTTGCGATCTGTTGTACTCAAATATATAATTAAAAGTCATAATATAAGATTTTATGTTTTACATAAGTATGCTTAAAACATAACTATGCATATAATGAATTGATGAGAAGTGGAAACTTTACTTTTAGGTTCAAAGAATTTATTTTCCAAAAGAATTACAAAAAAAATCACTTTTATGAGAAACGATATTTTATCTTGAATACTAAATTTTAAGTTTTGAGCGCACTTTATAAAACGAAAATGATTATTATTTTACAAAAACAAAAGAGCATATATAATAAAAGAAGTTTACTTTTTATTTTATTTTTTAATTTACCCCGTAAGCAAAAAGGAATTGTATACATACATAAGTCTACAAAATTTCAAGAATTTAGCTCCAGTAGTCTTTGAATAAAATGGATGCGACCGGCTTCGGAACCCTCTAAAAAGACAAAAAAACTCCCACCCGAAGTAAATTATGTATAATATTATAATCATTTACTTATGATTTAACAACTTTAATGAAATTTATCTTAATAGATTTTTTCAGTAAAAGTAGTTTAAATTAAAATACAAAAGCACAGTTATTGATGGATTTAGACAAAATTAACGTTACTAAGAAAGGCAAAAGGAAAGGAAAAACTTTTTATCTTTATATTATGTAAGTACTCGTGTAATATTGATGAATATTATCTATAATTGTGCTACATCTGTTAGCAGCGAAGTAATTATATATAAATAAATTGAGCGAGCAGATTCGAGGGTAAAAGAATGTCAATTAATTTTGGTTTTGTTTAGTCCTTCTCTATATAAACTTTAACTATGCCAAAACTCATACTATTCCATACATGCATAATGCTTAAAAAGGGGTTCAAAGTTTTCTCTTCACATATATAATATAATATATTAAGGCCCATATTAATATTATAATCGAAGTCTATATTAAATTATTATATTAAATGTTAGTAATAGTTAAGTTGTTAGTATATAATAATTAATAAATTATTTTGCCATTGAAAATCGGTTCGTAAGTTATAATAATTAAATAAAAATCTAATCTAGTATATTTAAACGAGTAATTCTTTCATATTTATTTATTTATTTATACCGGCGATCTCGAAAACGGCTCTAACGATTTCGCTTAAATTTGGTGTGTGGGGTTTTTCGAGGGCAAAAAATCGATCTAGATTAGTCTTATGTCTGAGAAAATGCGTGTTTTTGAGTTTTCTTGCGGTTTTCTTTCTCATTTTTTCACGTAAAATATGGTCGATAATTTCTTACGCTCAGGTATAAGTATCGTGGTCAAGTGGCCAAGGCGCAAGATTGACAATCACAGGTGTCCGTGTTTGAATCCCGGTCAGATACAAAGTTTTTACTTTTGTTTTTTTTTTTAATTTATTCAAGTTTTTAGTTTTATTTTAATCTAATAAATACGATATAACGAAAAAGAACTCCGCGCGAAGCTCGGACGCCCAGGTACTATAATTAAAACACCGCAATAAAAAGTAATTACATACTATTTAAATATACACAGCAAATACAAAAATAAAATAAAATAAGAGAATATCTTACTGAAATTCCGAACAAGTCAGTACATGTACATAATTTATACTGTATTAATCACTTAACCCCTTAATCTGCGCTTGCCGTGTGGGGTCTTGTCATGCCATCAGATAATTAACAAAATTAATTGCTTTACGCTGATTCGCAACTTCCAAAAAATACTACAATCTCTCTGAGACATTAATATTTGTTTTAATATTTTTACATCGCAAACGAAACTTTTTATTTATCTCTTATCAACATTATAAAACTGAAGGTAGATAGTATTTATATTTCTGTATGTTTCAAACATCCAGTCCAATTTGAAAAACTCTTTGTTCCTATTTAAGAAAAGGCAAAAATATGCAAGATTTTTTTTTGAGATGAAGTTCCAGAGATGATAGCCCTGCCCTATCAATAAATCATATCCTTCGATCATGAATATCAGAGCAAATATACGTAACTAAATGCGAGCGGAGCCGTGTTCAAGTGTCATGAACTAATTACTAAACTAAGAATACACAATTTTTTTTCTCATTATCCTACAAACCTTCACTATTTCTTAACTTTACTAAATTGTCTGCTACTTTACAGATTTAATGGAGTCGTGAAACATGGCGTTTTTCTTACACCAAGGCAAACATTTGTATGGTGGATACTAGGGAATGCAAATCTCGCGAGATTGGGGCTCAAGCGAGATCCCGCGAGTTTATGAATAACAATACTGCGAGATCTCACCAATTTCGAGATCTCGCGAGATTGGCAGTTTTGAATGTTTTTTTTTGCAAATAATCACAATATTTGAATAACTTTGGAAGAAAATAATAAAATTTATAAGCATTGTAAGATAAACATTTATTTTCACGAATTTTTTCTATAGACTTTTATGCGTCAAACATTGTTTAACGTATCTATCAATAATTTTTTAATAAACTTCTAATAAACTTTGACGTACGTATTTATCAAATAACAAATAGAAGAAACAACCAGTCTTATTTTCTAATATCACACAAAAATCCTTTAGTAATGAAACAGTTCTTTTATAACAAACAAAACAACAAGAAGTCAAAAAAAATGGAACTTATTATCTAAGTTGACTATTAAACTGAGATATTATTATCAATTAAATAAAATTATATCTACTTAGTAGATCCATTAGATATTACAGATTAATTAACAAAATATACCAATCAAATGAAAGATTTGTTTAGTTCAAATCACAAGCCATTATTACAAATTATTTTGAAAGTAGCTCCTTAAGAAGCACAAAATATCCAAAGAATCGTCTGCTAAACGGCCTCTTATTTTGTTGGCCAGATAATCAGCCGCTGAGAAGGCCCTTTCGGATTCAACGCTTGTTGGAACCACAGATCTCAAACAGTTATCCACGAACTGTAAAAGTTCGCAGTCCGTGTCAGTCCACGCTTCGAATAAGACGTTTTTATGCTCTAGTGCAATCTCGTTAAACTCGCGAGATCTCGCCCTTTTTCCGTCCGAGATCAATCTCGCTAAATAAGGCCGAGATCTCGCGAGAACGAGATTGCATTCCCTAGTGGATACAAATCATTCTAAGCAGAAATGAAAGCCTTGACCTACCTTTGACGAAGTAGGAAGATAATATGGACACATGGTACACTACGCGCCAGTCATATATATATATATATATATATATATATTATTTCTTTCTAAACCTCTCTCATTAGTTTTAATTGTATCTACCACTCTAATTAATTATCAAATCTTGAAATTCAATTTTAAACCTACTTTTGTTTTAATATCAATTTGAAACTTTCATTGTAAGTGAAGGTTGAATGACAATATAATATTTTGTATACCATCGCGATTATCTTGTGTTGAAATCAGAACGTAGATACTGGACCACTTGAATGGCTACAGAGTGTCAAGCCTTATGGTCTCGACATATTCTTTACTTCTTCCAACGTGTCTCATTCTCTAAATAATTAGAAATCCCTATTGTATAATAACCAGCACCGTATTATTTTCAGAAAATTATGTACCTACACATTCAAATATTCATGTAATGACTGTATACCATTTCAAACTCATTCTCACAGGTTAATTGTGTTCCCACAACGGAATACATTGAAAAAGATAGCCCATAAAACCGTCACGATTTGTTGCGCTATAAGCCTTTATTTAATGATCCTGTTTACGATATTCTTGCAACACATTAGAAAAAATGAACAATTCAGATATTTTATTCATTTACAATAAAATCATGAGTCAACATATTTTTATACTTTTCATTGGGCTTAGGTAGCTATCGCATACGCCAAAATCTCTCTGAATAGTCCGTGGATTCCTAATTTACCCAATTAGTTTGAAGGGCGTTACATCACAGGGATCACTATTTTCGCACAGGCATACCGCTGAAGGAGAAATCTGTTGATTTTCGAATGTGTACGAAAAATGGATGTTTTAACTGCCATTAGGAGAGCACAGATGTCACACCGATTTATGCGTATAAATGGGTGTGACATCTGTGCTCTCCACCAATTTACTACCACCAATTATAGAATGCTGAGACGACGAAGAGAGTGATGGAAGAACAAACTCTTAAATGTAGGGTACAGTGTAGGGGTAAGTACCATACATACTGTATAAATACATAAACTATATGTACCGTACCAGTAGATAATAGAGTAAGATGCTACATATTTGTTCTATGAACATTGCAAAGTAAACAACAATGTACCTTTACTATAATAATATTATAAGCAGTATGAAGACAGAAATGTCAAATTTGCTTTAATGTATTTCCATTACAGCCCTATACGGCACTTAGAATGTTAATATGTAACATCGGTCAGCAACTGTTACCCGATGAACGTCCCACGGTCATTTGAATTGCGTTGGCTTTTGAATATTTATAGCGTAGGTAATGGAAATTTGCAGAGTATCAGTCTAGCTTGGGACGAAGTGACCATAAATATTATAAACAGTTTGACCTGCTGTCTATCTATCAAACATTTAAATCTATACATATAATAAAATTGTAACTAACCCGAATCTGTACATTAAATATTTTTTGGAAAATCTTATTGAAATAGACTTTATTATCGATACAGATGCCGAATCTATAGTTTTTTCAATTTTTGTCTGTCTGTCTGTTACCGCATCACGGGAAAACCACTGGGGGGATTTTAATGAAATTTGGTATGATAATAGTTGGTTATCCGGGTTAACATAAAGTATACTTTGTCTTGCGGAAAAATATGTCATCTCTGAAAAATCTTTACAAAACGCAAGTAGGGACGAACCCGAGCGGAGCGAGGGTGAGTCGCTAGTTACATTATATTTGCCTGAAACGGTAATCAATTTTCAAAATGCTTCTCTGTACCATGTTGTCAAAACTAGCAAGTCTAGAAGGATTTTAGCCTTCTTTTAAGACCATTGTATTATTTAAAATTTACTAACTTTGAGAATTTAGAATGACAACAGTTTAATGATTTGTATCGAGCTGAAACAATTCTATTCTATATCATATCATGGCTACTAGATCATTATAGTTTGGGCTCATTTAATTCATTTGGACATATTACGAGAAATATATTGCACTATTTTGAGCTTTGAAATCATCTAATACCATTCAGTCAAAGCTTCAGAACTTTTCATTTCAGTGAACTAAAGTTCATCATTCAAATATTTTTTCAATAAAACCGTAAAGCGTTCGCGAACTTGCCTGATTTATGTTGGAAACTATAAATCATCGATCCGAACTATTTCCCATCTCGCATATTATGTTTTTATTGCAAATTGAATTATATAGCTACATAAATCATTGCAAATTTTATAGGAAAGCAATGTAATAACTTTAAACAAACATTTATATGTTAAAACTAAATGTTTTATCGTTTTAACGTTTAGTATAAATTTATCAGAGATGAGATATTTTCCCGCAGGAAAAAGTATTTTATACATATTATGTTGACTCTGATACCCAGCTATCATTTTACCAAATTTCATCAAAATCTGTCTCGTGATGCGTTCCCAGATAGACAGACAAAACTTCTAAAAACTATAGACTCTATCTCTATATCTATAATAATGACTATTTCAATAAGATTTAAAAAAAAATAGAATCGGTTAGAATTTTATCAGTTTATTGAATCGGTTATAGTGATTTCCACGCTTTTACTTTCATGATAAGTAAAAAAATTATTTTGCTAGAAAGTTATTAAGGTTAGGGGAAAGAAGGAGATAGGGTATAGTGTTCAGTGTACTCTATTCTAGTCTTATATCAATGTCCTAAACATTGTGACGAAAGGTACATGCAGTCTGTCTAGTATCATCGTTTTTTAAAGACATGGGAAGTCCGCCAACCCGCACATGGCCAGCGTGGTGGAGTATGAATAGATCCTCCTCGTATTAAAGGGAGACCTATGCCCATTGGGACGTTACGTAAAAAGGGCTGAATAGTGAATACAATCTTCATATCATTGATTAATATCAAAAATGAGAAAGGACGTTTATTGATTGGTCATTCTTTTACATAGCAACAGAGCAACACATTGTTTGTATTTCCTAAAGAGATACAGATTTATGTCCAAGAGTGACACGTACTTAACGTGTACACGTACGTACATACGTACGTTACACGTACTTTTATTTCGGCATGCCTAGTAATTTTCATGGTCTAAATCTAAAGTCAGTACTCTGAGAAAAATATATAACTAAGTAGGTTCACCTCTTACTTATTAAAGCAAAGGCTTTAAGTTTTTCTTGCCTCATAACTCGTAATAGTAAAATCTAGTATTCTAAAATATAACAAATTTATTTTGATTCTACTTTCAGATGTATTATAATAAAATATTTTCGTTATTCATCAGCAGCACAAAACCAATTGTGTCACGAGGTCGAGGGCAAGTCTTACTTAAGGCACAGCGGTCGACGTAAAAGCTAATGTAAATATTTGGCGAAAGTACTCATAAAGGTTAGGAGGACCCTTTTCATAATAAATCAGTTGTGTAAAAGGAGACATGAAAAGTTACTAGCTTTTTACTTATATACTTTATACATGAAGTGAAGTACTAGAATAAGAAGTTTTACATTAAATGTTTTTATGAGTTACACCTTAAGATAGTGATGGTCTGACATCTCTGATATTTTCATGCGTAAATTGTTTTCAACATTACCTCTTTGCCTTACGATAAAGAAAAATATAATAAGGAAACCTATTTGAAAGAATCTAACTGGTTTTCAAAACACACGTGAAGGCTGCCATCCGCATATGGTGGACTATGGTCTGATCCCTTCCGAATTGAGCGCAGGCCTGTGCTTAGAATTGGAGCTGAGCAGTTACGATTAAAAAGGGCTGAATACGACAGTGTGGGTTAGAGGTTAGAGGGATGTGTAATAATGAAATTATAGCTTTGCACCTAAAAAGTGATAATTTTTAGAATATTTGTCGGACAACATGTGTATTAAGTTGTCTAACTCGTACACCGAGGCTTATGTACCATCAAACTAAACTTGGGTTGTTTTACTTTATTATGTTAAAAGTGTAACAATATGTTCAATTGCTGAACAACAACATTAATTATATTTATAAGTATTTCTCATAGGTACTATGAAGCTTGTTTTGTGACCGCCAAGCTAACAGAATGTGTAACCGTAAATAATTAACATGTTAAAATCCCAACAATACATCCTAAAAATAACTTATAGACGTACCTGTATAATGTAATAAAATTCTGAATAAAGCACAATATACCTAATAAATATTTATCCAAAGCTAGAAACCGAGGGTATAAAATAAGCTCGGTAATCTCAGTAGGATCATTATTAATCCTTTTAATCATTCATATAATTATCCAACTTCAAATAGAAAGAGATACTTCATTCTAGCAAAATGTATTTTTTTATGTTTGATATTTTGTCTGATTTTGAACTGAATTACAGAATTCTCCTTTTGTGATGAATAGTTTATATTTTATAGTGGTGTGGTGAATAATTAGTTTTTAATGATTTCAAAGTTTTAAATATTTTTTGGGGATTAAAGATACAAAAATCTGAACAGTGTTATTCATTTAGAATCGATTCCTAATTTGATATTTTCGGAGAGTCGCCAGTGGCATTAAATAGAATAAAAACATAAGCTTAATAAAGAAAAGAGATATATAATTTCAATTTTTTGTATTTCAGATTTGATATTTATTGAAAAATATATAAAATCATTTTTAGATCTACTCTAAAAAGAATTCAATTTCATCCAGCCAGATTCAAGATGTCTCCAAGATATCGGTGACTACACAAAAAAATAAACGCGTCAAACCTAAATTCTTTTCTGAATTGTCAATATATTATTTACATCATATTTTTTAAATTACGTCATGAAAAATGTCCGATGTTAAAAAAAGAAAACTCGTTACATCATAACACTGACTCGTGAAAATTCAAGGTTGCTAACGATATTTTCCTTTCAAAAGACCAACCCTTTGAAACAAGCCACGTTTTATAGATCCTATAAGATATTTTTGTAACTCGAGGCTATTATATTTTATAAAAGATATTTTTATTCTAATATAACGTTAGGTTTTCCTGTCATGGAGGGCAATACTGGATCATATTTTTTATGGGAAAACCTTATTATGAATATAAATTTAAGCCTCAAAAGGTTCAATTGTTGTTTCATCTTTTGTATTATATACTAAAATTTAATTCATCAAAGTAATTTATCTCGACAAGAAATATAGATGTATACATTTAGGATTGAACCCAGATTTATCTGATTTATTCTAGCACTAAGGAGCTAGCATGCTCTGTGAAATAAGTCTTGCGAGTTAGTCTTAAATTGCCCTTTTTATTTACTTGAAGTGGCTTAATATTTGAGGTCTCGTTTCATTTGTTACTTTACTTTGTACAATCTAGATTGAGATTGTTTAACATATTACAATAATATTTGTACTACTATAAATGCGAAACTTTATGAATGTATGTGTTATTTATATTTGTATGCCTTGATTTGAGTGAAACTTTTGAGAAAGTGAAATAACAGTGAATAATAATCAATAAAAATACTCAAGTATAATGTCTTTCTGACTGATTTCGGCTACGGCGGCCATCTCACTGACAATGAGAATAGCCAAATGCGCAGGAGATATTATAATGCACACGTGTACGCGCAGACACAAATGCACTCTCTATTCCTTTTATTCTCAAAGTTAGATAAAACGAATTTCGACACGACCGGTGCGAGTTAAAGCGCAAGACCGATAGCTTTACGTGCTTTTCGAGGCACGGGGGTGCAACACCATCATCTTAACTCTATTGAGAATATCTTAACAAAAAATCTCAGTAATCAAACTTGGCCCGACCCGCAACTTAAACCCAGAACCGTCAGCATCACAACCGTACATGCTAACCACTAGACCACCGAGGCAGTACTGTCGGTCCGAATAAATCATTTGATCAAGATATGATTTTACTAAAATATTTAACAAAAGTTACAGCATTGCATTGTCGACACGACAACATTTTAATTAAGTCGTGCCGAAATCCGATAAATTCAGTATTGAATTAAATTTATTTTGTGTTAATTTTATTCTTTTTTTATTTATTTATATTTTTCTTTCAGAAAATAAAATTTATTGTTGTTTTAGAAATTGCCGTTTTCATTTATATTAGTTTTAAAAAATTTCGTTGTTTCACTTAAAGTCATAAAAATGGGTCGCCAAATTTCTTAATACATTTGTTACGTATCTGGAATTAAATTTTATGTGAAAACCATTAATTTTATTGCACATTACAAAATTAAGGCACAGATCTGTTTTGAACAAACGATAATTAAGATATTTGAAATTTATATTTATTCTGTAGGTAATGAGTGGTAATGCTATACAAATTATAACGAAATTAGAATATTTGGTACCAAATTATAATAAATGAATATTTAATTAATTATATATTATTTAATTAATATTATAAAATATATTGAGATAATATTTGAATATTTGTGAGTTAATTATCCGCAAAGCATTGGACAGATTTAGATATAATTTACACATACTGTACATGTCCTTTTTTTGATGCTGGGGAATGCATTTTCGCATACTCCCTATATACAACAGTTGATTATAAGGGTCTCATCGGCCAGAAAAGCCAGTAAGTACTACCGACTGAAACTTAACAGAATGCCGTCTTAATAGGACGTCGTAGGATCGTCGCAGGCCTGCCGGAAAATGAAATGAAATGAAATAAACTATTCAATTAGACTTTACAAGTGCTTTTGAATCGTCAATTTAATGTAAGCGTCAGTGAAGTCTGTCCGTGAGGAAGTTACCACCAGCTCGGAAAGTAGTTCTGCTGAGAAGAGCCGGCAAGAAACTCAACAGTTGCTCTTTTAAATATGGAAATTACTATTTATTTATTAATTTTATTAATATAACATGTAGATAGCCCGCATATGAGTCAATTACACTCAATTCCACACATTTTCATCAACAAGAAACTCTTGAACCGTGTAATATGCTTTGCCCAATAAAACATTTTAAATTTTATCTTAAAATTTTTGAAAAGGTAAGTCTAGGACATTTTGTAGAATCTTATTATATATGCGTATTTTTTTTTAATGAGATTCAGTGACAAACGAGCAGACAGACCACCTGATGGAAAGCAGTACCTGTCGCCCACAACACCTACGGTTCATGCACTTAGGTTTTAAGTAACAAAAATGCAGAACCACAGGTGCGTTGTCACTATGAGGACTAAGATGATATGCCTCTTGCCTGTAATTGCACTGGCTACCTTATCCTTCTTACCGGAACACAACAATGCAATCACTATTGCTTGGCGGCAGAAATAGATAAGGGGGTGGTACCCATCCAGTCGGACTCCTCAGGCTTGACAGAGTCCTACCACCGGTGAAACCGGTGGTGCGTATACTCAGGCCCGCGAAGGATTTATTCACCTTTTGGAGCCGAAGTCTAGGCGTAACAAGCTTATTTTTATTCCTAGTGTTTCTTGTGTGTCTATCACTGTTTTTTTCATAATTATTTAGATTTTTGCGAAACAATAATATATTACACAGTATATATTGCGACGCAACCGTAAGAATACCAATTTTTTTGAAAACATCTCGCAGGGAATTAAGAGCTCTTAGATCATAAATAGCCCGTACTGCTCTTTTTTGAAGAATAAATATCGAATTAATTTGCGCGGCATTGCCCCAAAGAAGTATTCCGTACGATAAAATAGTATGAAAATAACTAAAATATACAAGTCGGGCAGTGTTAATATCCGTTAAGTTTTTAATTTTCCTAACTGCATAGAAAGACCACCCAAGCAAGGGATTGCTCTCACAGTCCACTCTGCTATTAGAGAAGTACCAGCAACCCGCATGGTACATCGCCTACCGAGTTGGACCACCTCCCACTGTGTCTCTTGATTTCACGGTGGATTGCTGGACGCTAATGAGAATAAAATAGACTGGAATTCAAGCACGTAATTTAACCATAAATAATTTGTGGTAAAAATAGCATTTAATTTAGTAAAGTTAATATTTATTAATATAAAAATTAATATAAATACTTACTCAATAAATCATAAAACGTTCATGATATTTCATTTAGTAAGGAATATGATAATAAACTTTCGCTGTACGCAATAAGAGACACATGTTGCCATATACCACAGCTTGATAAATATTTCAGGCGTCCAAATACGTAATTCGGGAGACCGGCATATGTTATGCCAACCTGCCTGTTAATATTAAAATATGCAAATGACAGCATTACCATTTCCCTTTTTTATATGAACCCTACATATAAATGCAATCACATATTAAAATAATGATAAACATTGAAATTTTGTTTACTTCCTTCACGTTTGTGCATGACTACTCAAACGGAATAAAATCAATTGTAAATATGATGTTATGTATTATGAAAATTTAATATAATACATGAGGGATTATCATTTTATTTTCTCTCTTTTATTAAAGTGTCTCAAGCTATAGCTCAAAAATTCAAAATATATACACAAAAAGTTTTAGGTATATATATAAAAAAAAAATGTATTAATGGAAAAATTTGTAGGAATGTGAAGGAAAGGAAAATTTAGAATAAATATGTAAATATATTTTATTTTTTTGACACAGAATGCTTGTTAATATTAAGCATTTTGATTTTTAAATGTCCTTCTTTCAAAGAGCAACGAAGCAAACGAACTGTGACAATTTTTTTCATACTTAAGCCAAAGAGAGTAAGAATTCGTTAAAAACATTCCGAGGAATCTGAGAGAAGCAAGGGATGGTTACTAGTTAGTATTGTAATATTTTGTAACAAATCGTAAATGCGAATTTAATCAATTATGGTGTAACAATGTAACTGATATCTTCGAACTCATTAATTTCAAATTGATTAGGGAGCGAAGCGCTTTCGTGTTTTATTTTTTTAATATAAAATGTTCTGAAAAATGGTATATGAGCAAACAAAATTAAATTTATTTCTTTTAAAATGATATTGGTTATTTTGTATCTACACTAATATTATAAAGTTGCAGAGTTTGTTTGTTTTAGGTTGAACGTACTAATCTCAGGAACTACTAATCCGATTTGAAAAATTCTTCTTGCATTAAATAGCCCATTAACTGAGGAAGGCTATAGGCTTTATATCATCCCGTAAAAATGTACGGCTCCCGAGGGATAGATTTGCTTTTGTTTAGGGACGAACCCGAAGCAAAGCGAGGGTGAGTCGCTAGTTTTAAAATAAATACAATATAACCAGTGTCATTTACAGCCCAATCCTCTATATCTTAATCAAAGTTTCATTAAAATCGAATAAACTTTTTCTAATATCTAGTAATATTAAAAAAAGATGTCACCTTCACCCGTATCCGTACAGTTTGTTAAAGTAAGCTTAGCCATTTTAGAGATTATACCTACATAGAAAGACAGAAAGATTTTTTTGATTAGTTGTTTAGTCTTTGATATGGTCCTATTATAATCATATAGTATAAGTATTTTTTTAATTGTTTTGATATAAGCTATTAATATTTTATGTATAAGTATAGAAGACACATTAAGAATTAGACATATGTATATAGTTTTTATATATCAACTAGTGATTTACGAGTATCACCTCTAGTTACCTTTTACGACTTGAAACTCATTTATATTCATAGAAAATACATATTTCACAAAAGATACGTACTTAGATCATTACTGACAGTAAACTATGTGTTAGCCCATGTCATTATCAATCAGTATACTAAATTTTATCCAAATCTGTCTTGCTGCTTCAGTGTAAAGATAACGACCGTACAAACATACAAATTTTCGGATTAATAATGGCAATGTAATAAAAAAAAGAAGAATAACAATTTAGTATAATTATTCATTAATTAATCAATAAAATAATCATAATATTTGAAAAATCACTTGGAATGGTAAGCAGTTCTAAGAGAAAAAAAGGTGGAAAGTTGAAAAGAACATCAATTAACTTCTGCGGAAACTGGCCTGTAACAGATCGCCCTACTTTATAGTTGAGCTAGTTCCGGTCTATTAAAAACTTTTATTTCATTAAAGGTAATTTTAATAGAGTTTGAAATCTTATTACCTACGTTTTCTCATGGATAAGCGAATATCTCGTCATAGCGTAGTGTCATGATAATTTGACATGCCCTGCCAGTTGCCACCTGCACCTGAAATTGCGGCTGAGATTTCAAAGATGTCAAAGCTTTTTTCTAAATAATAGACTCACCCTTGCTCTGCTCGGGTTCGTCTCTAGATACGTTTTAATGGTTAATATAGATTTCTCAGAGATGTAATATTTTCCCGCAGTAAAAAATATCCTATATGTTGACCCGGATAACCAGATATTGTCATACTAAATTTCATGAAAATCTGTCCGGTGGTTTTCACTTTTCGCGTTTCCAGACAGATAGAGAGAGAGACGGACAGACAGACAGATAAAAATTTGAAAAAACTAACCTCTGTATCGATAACAACCACTATTTCAATAAGATTCGACTCATTTAGTATTTAATTATATGTTTAGATGATATTTTACTTCAAAAGTCAATTTCTAAAGTTATATTTTTATATCAAATGTTTCCATGCCCATAAATAATGCATTTTCACTAAAAAATTCACTTCCCTATTTCCCAATAGCCCTTGTGATCTTCCATCCATCTTCTTTTATCGTATCAAGTAGTACATACATATTATATTATATAGAATGTGTGTTATTATGCTGGCAAGTTAATAAAATGAAACAACAAAAACTCAATATTTTACTTGAATTAAATATTTGTCTTTAATAGTTATTTATACTTTTGGTCTATTCTAAAAATATAGTGGTATAAGTGTAAAGTTAAATTATTAATAATTATTTATAAATAATATATGTATGTTATAATATAAATTAACTAAATGGGAATTAGATTTGTTCTAGAAGTTTTTACCAGTAGTGTTGGTGGCCTTTTGTGTGGGAATTCGACTCGCACTTAAGGCGATTAGTGCCGTCAAAGAGGTACTTTCTAAAGCCTACTTCTCGTTTATGGCTTGACCGAAATGCGTGAAAAAAATATATATAAATCATCAACTCTTAAACAATATTTTCAACAATTATTTTTTAACGTAGTACCAAAATATCTATTACTTTTTTTCTTTTTTTTAAATGGTATATTTTTGACTTGAATTGTTTACTGTTTGTTCCTAAACGGCTACGAATTTTTGCAACATTTAAAGACTAAAAAATACATGATCTGTTGTACTTTATACCCCCCTAAGCTTATGTAAATCAATTACTATTTTCCTATATTAAAATCGAAAATGCTAATTTCAAATCTCGAAGCTGTAGAGCTGCTCTGCGCGGGCGCGAGCGTCAGTCGCGCACTGGCGCTCAGACTGGCAGAGAGGGAGGCTGTGTCCCTTTTTGCTCTATCCGCGTTAGCAATCGACTATTTATTTTACGTTGTATTTATTTATTTATTTATTTTTATTTTATGCATGTTGTGTAATAATTGTCAAATTATTTTTATTTGAAGAATAATCGCTCGCAGAAAGATAAATGTGTGGTGAAGTACGCGCTTGGACGCTGTAGAATATTTTAACTAGTTTAATGTAAAAATTAAGAACGCAACTGTAACAAAGATTATGTAAAGAAATTAAAGATTACAGATTTAAAAAAAATTTATGTCATATTATTGTGAATTTTATTTTACTAAAAAAATTAAACCGATTTCAAAAAAAAAACTAAATAGTTATAAATAGCTGAACGCGGTTTGTCGATCTACTATGTATACCTGATCAGATATTTTCGAAATCAGTGCCAGCCGACATTGTTTGAATATCTATTACTTATGATATAATAGCTAAACTGAAATAGTTTTTCTGATAAGTAGTTATTACTAAAACTATTTTAGTTTTACTTACACGTTTTAATCCATATAATAAAAACGACTAAACCGATTTTGATAAAACTCTTACTATTCCCTAAGTTAAAATAAATGTAAGCAAATAAAAAAATAATCACGATCCGCTTACTAGTATCGGAAAAATGCGTGGACAAACATACATACATACACCTATTTTTGTATATTTGCTTGGAAGCCCTAATAAATTATCATTTGTGAATATTTTGCAGTTTCAATAATTTAGAGAATATTTTATGCTATTAGTAGGATTATAATTCATTATATTATATAGTACGATAATTCTAGCATTGCATCTCCGACTCTGTTCGGACTGTATCGCTCGTAGGCAGTAAACTATGCCGCGCGCTTATGTGGCGTATTCTTTGATCGGTGTTCTGGGTGCATAGTGCGTGGATTGTTCGATGTATTCGTGCGGGGTGCGCGGGTGTAGCGCGCTAAGCCCCGCCCAGACACACAAGACCATCGGGGACACTAATCGCCTTAACTATTACTTATATTTTTACCCATAGAGCATATTATATTATGTTTCTTCTCTTGCATGTGTATCGTATTCAGCTCTTTTTAACGTCCCGCTGCTAGGCACGGGCCTCACTTCACTCGGGTGCGTACGCCGTACGGGAGGGAAATCACAATATAATTTAAATTAATATCTTAGGAGTAGCAAGCTACTATTTATGTATAAACATACGAGTAGCTAACCGTGAAAACGTACCTAGGGACGAACGCGAGCGAAGCGAGCGCGAGTCGCTAGTCTATATAATAAATATTTAATTTACATAATAATGTATTAAAAAAAAACTAGCTGCATACGATACAGAGATAATTCCTTCAATCAATAAAATTTAAATTAGATTTTAAAAATTTCAGTTATCTTTCTTTTCTTTATTTGTAAGCATTTCTAATAGACTTTTTTTCATTTATTTAAAGTTAAATAATGGCATATTAATCTGAATTATGTTTTTTTTAAGCATTCTTAGTAAAGTTTTTGTATTTATTTGAAGTTACTAAAATAAATGCTTATTACAAAAATGTCCTATATATGTAGAAACACCTTGTAATTTGAATAAATCCAGAAATCATCACCGCTTATGTTATGAACTATATGAAACTTAGAAATATCTGTCAATGTAGAATAACTTCTACCATAGCACGATATTCTAAGAAAATTTTCATCTAAGAATACTTGCACACCTTATCTCCCGGAAGTTCCAAAATGAGAAGTAACTTTGTATTTTAGTGCTATAAACTGCACAAAGCCCACTGCTAACGGACGCCTCTTTTACTAATTCTATTGTATTAAAGGCAATAAACCAGTGCAAATTTATTATACAGTCCACTTTCATTTAACGTCCCACTAAGATCCTAACATTGGTCTCTTCACTCTCCGTAACGCGCCTAAGACCGGTTCCCAACAAATATATCTGAGGAAGAGACGTACATAGTTCCATATTTCCTATATTTCTAGGGATAGAAAATGATATGGTCGATATAATACAAATTTTACAAATTTTATGTCAGAATTTACGATAAGAATATTATGAAGATAAATAGGAAAAGATAACAGTAAAAGGAGTTTTTTTTTCAAGACCTATCCAAAGATATTACACACGCACACAATTAATTTTTATTCGCCCCTCACTTACAAATAAAGTGACATCTATTTTTTTTATTTTTCGTACTTTAAATATGTCTCTTTGTAACAGTTTATATAAGATAACTACATTCAAAATTTCACTTTCAGTATCAATAGCCTCAAAGTAAAACGGCTGAAACATGAACAATTAGTTAATGCGATTCCACTTCCTTTGTAAAGCTGATTATCAGACATTTTGCTCTATAATTACGTACATATATATGTTTGTACGCTTTTAGATCAATAACAATAATAAATATAACATCTTCTTAGATTTATGCGAATATTTGACATCTATACATATAGTAAAACTGTAGAGGTCGAACGTCTGTACATAGATTTTTTTTTGTTAAAAACCGAGTCAGGGGGATAAAAGGGGTAAGAAGAGAAATCGAACAAATCCAAATTTTTTCAAATTTTTTGTTTCTCTATTTGTTTGTCTGTTTGTACAGGCTAATCTCCGAAACTGTTGGACCGATTTAAATGAAATTTTGCATGATGGTGCCTTACATACCTGGTCAATATCAATAGAAAATTAAATAGTTCCCGTGGGATATCTAAAAAACTATAGTAACTTATACAGCTTAGTACACAAAAACTACTGATTGGATATTAACGAAACTTTACAATAATATAGTTTATACATCAGAAGAACAAATAGGCTACTTTTTATCCCGGAAAAGTGTACGGTTACCGTGGGATAAATTTGTATTTGTTTGTCTTACTTTTGAATATAACTATTTTTTTGGAATTTTTCGTGGATTTATTTTGGCTTTTGGTTCCCGACGTTTCGAATGCTTTATAGCAATCGTGATCACGGGAGATATTAAGGCTTTAGACATCTCAAATATCTATATATTGTTGTTACAAACAGCACCTACCCAAAAAAATGATTTCAAATAGGTAGTAATAAAAGTTTTTTTTTTCAAAAATAAGATAAACCGCGAAAAAATAAGAAAAGATAGTTTTATTTAAATAATTTGTATTTTAATATTAACGTATCAATAAATATGCTCTAAAATTAACCGTGAATTCTGGTCATACGCGGAGTTTCGTTAATACTTTATACTAAAAAATAATAAATATTAGATTATAAAAATGAACACCATCGCTACTAGTTTTAATTATAATTATAAATGTGTTTCTTATGCACAAAATTGCACAAAAATACTTTAAGGCAAGGAGACACAAAGAAAACTTTTGATTCCAATAAATAAAGTACCTACCTAATAAATAAAGTATCCTGTAGTTTATCGTATAAAACATTTAGGGATATTCAAAGACAAAGGTCGATAACTATAAGGATAAGGGTCGGTCACTAACTTAAAGGACAACGTTAACCAATAAAAAGTTCCAGTGTCCGGCCAGTGGTTTAAATCGGCCATAATCGAAAATTTGAGAGAAATAAATATGAATAGAACTTACCTATCTAGGAGTATATAAAAAAACTGATTCCAATTTTTTTATTGATGCACATAGCTTTTTAAATAGGGAACTAAACAAAAAAGAAAAGAAATCGTTTGGAATGAAAAAAAGTTAGAAATATTAACGATTAAACGTAAATATCACAATATTTATGTTGTTAGGTAAACAAAAATGTATTTAAAGATCTAAAAATCATATACATATCTATGTATATCTATAGTTATTTAGATGCAAAATAGGGACGGTGAGTAACGCAAAATTCAGTCCTTGGGGACAGATAAAGTTAAACCCTAAGAGGTCGGGTCTCACATGAACAAGCCTGCATTATTAACATGCTTAAATCCCGCAGTGGTAATTAACGAAGGCATTATTTACGTAGCTATCCATTGTACCTTGTTTAGTCATCTATGTGACGGTATAATGATTTTTACACGCACTTTATACAAGTTTAAAATATATAACTGTCTTGCGAGCTTAAATATTTGATTATTAAAATTATTTTTAACCGGAGTTTAAGTCTTTTAACTGAATATTTGTATTGTCACCAAGTATACCAGAATGTAAAATGTAAATATGTATATATAAATAGTGAAAGACAAAACAGTTCAGTACCTTTTATTCCTCTGTTTGTCAACTAATTTTTTCTTCTTTTTGTCTTTAGTAGCTATTGACGAGCTTTAATGTTATCAATGGAAAAAAAATTTGGAAAAAGTTAGTTTTTCTTATAGATATAGATATTTTTTTTTCATATACTTAAGCTTACTTTAAAATAATGGTTGATTTTTGACGACTAGTTATTTTGAACACTAGCAGGTAAATAAATAAAGTAATAAATGAATAATAGTGCAACTTATTTATAAACTTTTCAAAAGCTAATCTAATTAAAATACATTCATGTTCTTTAAACGACTAAACATTTTAAATAAACTCTATCCTTCATTTCGTTCAAATATATACATAGTTTTAAAATATTCAAAATATTTAAGCCTGTAAGTTTCTTCTTTTGCCTGTAAGTTTTCATTTAAGTTCTATAAGCTCTTGATTTTCTAATTAATTTATCTCTAAAGCTTATAGAACGTTATAAAGTTAAAAAAATTACATAAAAAAATTACCTTTTAAGTAAGCGGTATCATTCCTCTAAAACAGTTCACAAAACTAACTGCACAATGTTATATAATATATTCGCTACGTACGAATATTTTTATCACCCACCGACACGTTCAGCCTCGACTACGAACTAAGGGTAACTGTTTCACGACTGGCGTCACATCACTCGAGCTCCTGAAGCCGTGTGAAATGCGCAAGTCAGGCGCTACTAACTTATACCTACCTCTGAAATTCAAATTGTTATTTATTGTCTTACTACTTACCTACTTCGTTTGTATTCTTATAGCGAGTATATGAAGAAAATGATTTTAACTAGCATAAAAGTTTATGTGAAGTAAAAATTTTACATACACTTCAACCTTATTCACTAAGTTGATGGTTTTGGGTTCGATTCTTCGTTTATGGTTGAAGTGCTTAGATTATTGGCTGTGACAATTTTTATAAGTAATACTTACTGTATATAAAGGCTCCCTAAAAAGTGAAGAATTGACGATGTGATAGTATAATTCATAATTTACCATTACACCCTTTATCTACGAGTATAGTATTACACCTGCCCTCGTGTCGGGATATACCAACAAACAAAAACTTATATAAACAGGTTTATACACGAAGATTACAATTAATATGCAAGAGCAGTTTTAAAATTATTTTTTAATTTAATTTAAAAACGAAAAAAAGTTTATTTTTGCCACACATTATCACAACTAAAAAAATCACGACACTAGTTTCCGCGAAGTAACTTGCAATGTTTCGAAATCCCTTTTTCATCTATTGCATTTAAACTATGTATTTTAAAAATACATGTAAATATTAAATATTTGTATGCATCGTTAGAAACCCTTTCATTTGGGATAACACCTAATGCGTTTAATACAGCCCTTTTTTGTTTATTTTTCGATTGATCCTACGAATGAATCACAGAAATGAAATGAACAAAAAAAAAAATTGGTCGATTTTATAAGTTTTCACACTTTTCCCTTTAAAACTTTGAACTAGCCATCGACAATATCAGTTTACCTCTGAAATATCTTATTAAAACCTATTTAGATCTAGTATAACGATATTTTGCTGTATAACGATAATTTCTAGTATTTCGTAATTTAATATCTAACAGTTTATGTAGGTCAAACAACAAGATTTTTTATAAAAGTCAGATCAAATCTCTTAGTTTCAGACGGTGTCTGTTTCATTAATTAAAAAATATATTTGTTTTAATATTTTTAAGTTATTGCTTGAGAATGAGGTCACGTGCTCAATAGTATTTTCTATCTTTTTTTAATAATCATAATATACAGTTTCACTATCTTATAAAAAATTATATAGCTTTAATAAAGATCTCTATCCAATGTACAGGAAAGGTGATCACAAGTCAGGAACAAAACATTGCGAAGAAGAATAATTAGCAGAGCTTAGCCCAAAATGAAGATGGGAAAAGGCCAGAAGAATAAGCTGCAAGGCGTATGATATACATACCAGATAGTTGATACACTACACATGTACAACTTTTAAATACATACAAATTATAAATATAAATATTATAAGTTAACTTTTTAATAGCTGTAGCTTTTTAGTCTGTGGTTTGGCACACGCTCATTTCCATTTAATTCGTAACCACCAAACAATGACGGCCCCTAATTTTTATGGGGATGCATGTAATTACTACAACACTATTTATTTTAATCCAGAACTAAAATAAGTACCCATTACATATACCCATTATTTACATGTTAGCTTTATACGTAAAAACATACAAAAATCTGATATCTATTCTAGTTGGTTTCGGCTCCATCTTTAACATATTAAAAATGAATAAAATCTATCAAATACAGCAGATATTTGTTTCGAAGTTAACTTTACTGCACTCTCAAAGTGTGTTACTTCAAGTATTGGTCAGGCGGAGTCGTGAGCGTGCCTGGAATAAGCTTTATCTAGCGGAACTGTGTAAGCCCCAATCTTGAACATAAAATAAGGAAAAATTAGATAAGCAACTATCCCGTAAATTAAATTACTGAAATTCTAAAGAAATTCTTCTTATAATACCTATAATATATGACTAGCTTTTGCCCGCGGCTATCTTCGTGTAAGTACATATATATAATTCCTCCGCTCCTAAGGATCATAACGTATGTTAGTTAGACAGGGTATATAAGAAAAAAGAGACTTTAAATCGGGCAGGTAATTCCAGAGATTAGCGTAAGTAGTTGTATACAAAAAACAAAGGAATGAAAAAAGTTAGTTTTATAATATTGTAATATATATATAGATATTGACTTACAAATAATCGATATCGCTAATAGAAATCTGAAATAGCTTAGTTATATTTGAATTAATCGACTACATCCAAAATGAAAAAAAAAATAAGTTTTATAATATTGTAATATATGTAGATATCGACTTAAAATAATCAATATCGCTAATAGAAATCTGAAAACATATGGGATATCATTTTCATATATTTTTACTCGATAACAATAGTAGATAACGATAAAGATAGTAGTTTTATTTAGTCTAAGCCAAAGGAATAGAAAACATAGTTTAGTTATATTTGAATTAATCGACTACATCCAAACCCCTCTTCGTTTTACACGTTCTCATATAAAGCGAAGGTAAAGTTAAATAGTTGTAAATTAGAAGCGCATAGATTAAATAAAATCGACTAAGAGCGATTCGAATTCGCACACCAAGGGTTCCGTACTATCGTAAATGTATTTTTATTAATATGATTAACTTCGATGATTGATTACGAACGTTAAAAAAATGTTTCTTGTATTTTTTTAATTTTTATTTATTATTTGTTGTTATAGCGGCAATAGAAAAACATACATGTCCTGTGAAAATTTCCCTCCAGATGGATTTTCCTCCAGAATTCCCCCTCTCTCTGACGGACGGACGGACTTCGGAGGCTTAGTAATAGGGTTCTATTGGCATCCTTCGGGTACAGAACCCTAAAAAGACAGATATTACTTAATAATAATAGTTAGCAATCTTAAAATATACTTATAAGATAAATAAATCGAATTTTAATTCATGTCCTTATTAGAATATTTTACATTTTAATGTAAAATATTATTATATATATTTAAGAAACAAAACAATAGGGTTTTGTTCAAGAAATACTGGTATAATAATAATCATGATGGATACAAGTCCCCTTTCAACAATAAAATTATGATAAATTCTTTGATGTAGAGTTTTATTCCACAAAGAAAATAGACGAAAATATTTCAAAGATTACTTAGCCCTCTTTATTATTTGTAAGACATTATTTTATTGTCTGGACAAGATATGAAAAATCAATGCCTGGCATAAAATAAATAAAATGTCAGATTCATAATTATTTTGATATAATATATATTTTATATATATATATATATATATATATATATATATATATAATAAATATCTTTTTCTCAAACAAAACTTAGTCAGAGGTGAAATATGAAAATTTGAGTTTGAGAATCCATATGTATTTGCATCTATCTATTTAAGTAAAAATTCAGTTTTTTTTTTAATATTTTGTAAAAGAGCGAATTTTCGTATTGGTCGTAGATTCAATGACTAGTATTTCTCTCGGTGTCCGCATCGAAAATATGGAAATATACATGAATATCATTTATGTAATACAAAGTCGGGTTAGTTACACCATTTATAACTCAAGAACGGCTGGACCGCTATTTATGATCTTTGATTTGTTAGATTTGTCGCCGCCCCAAATAGCAAATTTTATTCAGACGTTTTAGTAGAAAACTATAAAAACATCGGAAAAATTTACGAAAAAAAGATATGTAAAAAGATAATAACTATTTGTATCTGTTTTAAACGTACCTAGGACGAACCCGGGCGAAGCGAGAGCGAGTTGCTAATATCATATAAAAAAATTAGATAGGTTTGTTCATTTGTTAAAAACAATATCTGAAATTAAAAAAAAATCTGCTGTTCCTCAATATAATTTACAGTTCTTTTCAATAATATAATGAAATATTATTTTATATAAAACAAGAGATTTTGTAAAGGAATTAATTGATTCCACAAAATCACACACAATTGTGAACAGCTGACGCCTTAGCGATATTACGACGAAATAGTGTCGATAGCGATGCCCGATATTTTTCTTTAAGATAAGATACAGGCAATAACACCATTTTGTTTATGTTGACGACGGTCTAAGACCCGTGGGACGGTAAGGTTCGACGGAGGTAGTAGCTTACAAGTATCGAATGGGTTGACCATTCAGAGTAAGATGACCTACCCGGTCTCCCTCATACATAATCATTGTAAGCCAAAAGAGGATCCGATTATTTCACTTGACAGCTCTCTCTATGTTGGGCGGAGAATAAATGTGTGAGGCTTATCCAGTATGCCCATGGGAAAAATCCCTACTCAAGCAATAGTTCGATACCATAATAATAGACCGATTTGGGGAGTCAATGACGTATTTTCTATCAGCGTTAGGAATGTTTACATATACTACTTGCAAGCCAATATTGTTTTAATTATTCGTTTTTTACAGCTCCCAATGAAGGTTTTGCCTTAAATTCTTCATTAAATTAATATTTATTTAATTTATTTTTTATGCAATAATACAGTTTATATATTTTAAATAAAACTATATTTTTGGATTTTCCGAGGAAGAAACTCAAGTTTCTCTCGAGATCAGGAATGCTGTAAAGCATTCGAAACGTCGGGAACCACAAATCAAAATAAATCAGCAAAAAAACTCCGAAAAGATAGTTTTTTTAAGTGTCAAATATTCCGGTAAAACTAAGATAGTTTATTTAGTTCATATTTGATGATTTTTTTAGAATATAATGTTTTTTTTTATCTATTTCATCATAATAATGACGTACCTAACTATATTTCAAGGCAAAAACTAATATCCTGTATATGTGTGTCTTACGATCTAGCTTGCGATATCCCTATTAGAATACATCCGCCGAAGGAAATAACCACATAATTATCTGTTCACACGGAAATTGTGGAATAACTTCCCCTCTTAACTCCTTGTCTATAATAGCATTCGAGTAATCCTATTGTGCTAAGGCCTATTATGGTGAAATAACTTAATTGGTATATCGATTTGACGATTTAACATTCTGAAGGAGAGTTGAAATTTAATTATTACTTATCACTTATTTGGCGACTGACGAGCCCGCGCTTGCTTTGCTTTAGTACTATTAGCTGGAAAGCTGGCGACGAATTTTGAAAGGTCCTTTTGGAAAGTTAAAATTGTGGAAAAATATAATTTCGTCAATTAGCGAATCCAGTCCCGCGAGTCTAAGATAACGTTTGCGGTTATTTCGTTACTGTGAAGTATATAATATTTGCAAAAAAAAAAGCAAAAAAATTTTTTTTTTATCTTTTAAGTTAGTTTTTATATAATTCAAAAAACCCCAGACATTTTAGTCAGTTGTAAAGTATTGTCAGACGTCTACAAAAATATTTTATTAAAATTCCCAAAAATATATTTTTGGAAATCTGAAATTTTAATCACAAATGAGTACGACAAAAAAGTCTTATTGGTAGAGAACAAAGAGTCTAGAGTAAACTCAGTCGATATGACTTTTTAAAATTTTCTACCACCGTTTCTGTCTTGACCCGTTATGATCATAAAAGTCTATCTTCGTTTTCCTATTCCATGGGGAACCTTTTTCTATTTCCGGGCACCACTTTCAAAATCCTGGCCACTTTCAGCCTCAGTCAAATTGGTAAACTTGTTTTATTTGTTTTTTCTATTCCGCAGGAATTAAAATCCGGATATAGAAGCCCATGGATAAACATTTTTTCATAGTCTTAGCTTTAGCATCGTGCAATTTTGAAACTAAAAATATTATGTATTAATTTTATGATGTGGAACGAAATTAAAATTTTTGAGTTTCTTATATTTTGGTACTATTGTGTGGCCATGACACTATGACAGTCTCATTTCAAATCATAAAAATAATGTCAGTGACCAATGAAAGCTTAACGTTATAACACACAATCACACTGTAAAATTATTTATGTATAACTATAATTATTATGTATAGATTTTAATATGTTGTTCACACTTTGTCAAAAACAAAACTATTCTAAGTGACTTTAGAAGTAGCTAATGTCACGATGTCAGTGTCATAGCGTGACATGTGTATTTATTCTACAATTATTTAACAAGAACCTTACATTAGATGTGAAGGCGTTGAACAAAGAGCTATAATATTATGTTGATTTACAAGTACTTGATTAAGTAAAATCTAATTAAAATATATTCTATACTTACAAAATATTATATAGAAATCCTTTCAGCTTTTTAGTGCAGATGCATTAAGCAGATTGTCAGGCAAAAAAAAACTATTGTATGGCTGCTATTGCATTTCAAATGTCCCTGAGATATTTTTTTTACTGTACAACTTTAACTATTTTACAGTTTTGTCATATGTACATATACCTATGTATAGATTTAAAAAATTTGTAGATAAAATGACTCTTGATTGTTTAAATTTATACTGTACATAGTTTTATTTTTATGCTCTTTGAAAATAGTTGTGTACATTTGTAAATTTTAGTCAACTGAAAATTGTTGAAGTTCTGCCGATGCTATATTTCGGTTTGTCCGGACAATGGACTATTTCAACGCCATTTTCATGAAATCTACCTTTATTGTTTTATCAAATGTGTCGCTGAAACGAGAATTGTTTCGGGTTAATGTATTGTTGCAGAATTTTAGGATTATGTAAAATATTTTACAGTTCTGACAAAAATTTTGCCTTCACAATATATACAGACGGAATATATAAATCTTGTTAAATGAACTATTAACATATCCTTTAATACGAATATTTAACCTATGTATTTAGTTTAAATTGATTAATTATAATATATTAATACTTTTGCAATAAAAATAAAAAAGGGATGAGTATTTCTATCAGACTACTAATATAAAGGCGAAAATTTGTATGTATGTGTTTGTTAGTTCTTCACGCTGCAATGAATGAATTTACATGGAATTTATTACAGAGATAGACTATGACCTTTTTTTAATGTTAGTAATTGCATTTATGTATACCATGCACTCCTCCTGCATAAATACAGGGCGTTATGTGGAACTCACTGGGTAAAACAGCTAATGATATTAACTAAAACCCAACGGAACCTCTCTCGTCTATGGAGCGTCGCAGGATCACTCATGCATTTAAGGTGAATACATGGAAGGAAAGACAATGACCTAAAGCAGCACATAATTAACAATACGATCTCTGTTAGTAATAAAAGCCAAAATTTGCATTTCGAATTAGTTGTTACAGAGAAAACCGCATTAAAAAGTAAATAGCCAGAATAAAAAAATATGAGATACTTAACTAACTGATATTGTGAACAATTGTTCTCAATATTAGTTTGAAATATGGAAAAGCATATACCTATATTAATACTTTATGTTGTTTTATATCATGATTTCATCCTTAGAAGACGTCTTCATTGAGTTAAAATAAGCATATTTATCTTCCTAGTAAAATGCTAAACAGGTACATACGAGTTACTGTAGCGTTCTCACAAGCGCTAAAATCTAGCACGTCACTGCAAATGCTTTGCATTTCACTTAACTGAATTAGTGAAACTGACAAAGATTACTTCATTTGGAGAAACATATTCACAATATTACAAAATAAAACTTCGTAATTCGAATATCGCATTTTCTATTTTAGAACGGTATAACATTTTAACATTGCTATTTAATAATAAATGTAAAATTTTGACACCTCCTGGTTAAATTCTAAGAAATCAATTGTTAACTGGCACACCGGTGTGCCCGCGACTCTTGACGGGTTAATGCATTTAATAGTTGATTAAATTGAATTTTTTTGATCTACAATTTCCGGACTAAATACTTTGCGAACCAGCTCTTTAATGACTACGCGAGACAATCCCAAATCCCAAAACTCCATCACTAAAATTGAAATTTATGGAGGATATTAGTCATATTGACTGGGATTGCATATTTAATGCTTTAACAGTAAATGACAAGATCTGCATTTTTAACTCAATCATTACTGAACTCTTTGAAATACAAACATGCACCACTTCGACTAATAATGCTTAAACATCTTCCTGCGCCATGACTTACTAACCCTTGACATAAAGTTTCTTATGGCCAAGCGTAATGCTGCATAGTCTAAATATAAAATAAACTTCACTGAAAAAAACTTACAAAGGTACTAAATACTGTGGAGCCGATGTAATAAGATTTGCAGAGACGACATGTTTACTCACCAGTTGACAGTAACAAATCCGCTAACACATGGAAATTCTCAAATGCTAAATGATAATGATTGAAGGTAGGCGTTCGCAATGTGCATCATTCTTAAACAACTATACTACACTACAACGTACTAATTAAGATTCATTAAATATATATTTTACAACCGTTGATGTGTTACCCAATAGCACTAAATCAAGAACCCTTCAATCGTTATAACTCTATCATGACCCCTCTATTACTCCCTTCCATTTCACAAATATTACGCCTTCAGAAATACAAAAAAATATCATAGCCATCAAATCTGATGCTATCAGTAGTGATAACATATGAGTAAGTCAATGGTTAATAAAGTAAATATAGTAAGTAAGGAAATGGTTTTATTAAGTCTTAGTGCTTAACTATTACCTGTAAACAATTCATATATTGAACAAGATATTTTGAATTTGAGGAAAGGAGTGCACGAAGTGAAGTACATTTTCTGGAACACTTTGTTTTATTTCTTCCCACAACCCTTTTATTACATTTTTAAGCTTATGCTGTGGATGTTTTGACATCTATATAGGCGGTCGGATTAAAATTTCCTTAACAAAAGCTTCTGTGTTCATATTTCGCAGAATTTCGCTACAAATTCGTCTAAAATATTTTGTTTGACCAGTCGCCGCTCAGTTCGTCCCTGCGTTACTGCTGCCCACGCCGCTCTGTGTCGTGGCATCGCATTGAGTCGCCCGTACTTTTGTTCCCTCCGCGCCACGCGCCGCGCGCCGCTGCAGTGATTCGCTCGGCAAAAATTGCTCGCGTTGCCGCCGAGTGCTGTGTCTCGTGGCGTCATTCAACTGTTTGTACATTTGTTTCAATAATAGATATAAATACTCCTAAAATAACTTGCCTGTCGAAATCCTGACCAGGCTATTTTTAAATTAATTAATCAATTATTTATTTTTTTCACTGTTTTGTTAACCAGCTGAATTTTGGTTCTAACCGATAGTAAATAATATAAAGAATATGCCTAGGTAGCCTTATAGTATCCGTGCAGTTACCTATAGTTACTTACCTGTTTATACCCGCTTGGCAGTTACTGTGGTCAAGTAATGAGTAGGCAAGGCTACCTATGCATATTATTTATACTATTTACTATCGGTTAGAACAAAATTCGACTGTTTAATAGAACGGTAAAAAATAAAAATAAATAATATAAAAATTTAATTAATTAATTTAAAACTAGTAAGTAACTACTTTAGGCGTATTTGTCCATTATTGAAATTTTATAAAAAATATGTTTCATCTAGGTAGGTAGGTGATCAGTTAAGGTCGTGGTGTATTCGGCGCTTAGATCACACGTCTGCCTAAAGTTGAAATATGGAATTAAATGATAAAGTGGATCAACCTGACGTTCCTTCATACATATTATATGATTTCACGCCGTTATCAAAAAAATATATAATAATATTTTATTTTATAATACATAAAATTATGTAACTAGAATGCTAAAAATTACAATTGTTCGTTTATGCCATACTTTGTCGCTTTGACATGTGTTAATTTTGCCTTTTAACGGTTTTAAATAATTATTTTGCACAAAAAAAAAATGTTGCAATTTTATTTGCATTTTTATCGTTTACAATTTTTTAATGTTTGTATGATTTTATAATGGAATAATTAAAGGCCATAATGAGGCAAATAAAAATCTAAGAATGCAGTAACACATAAACTTATAATATTTAGCAAAAATCAAGATTTTTTACCTATATCTTTCTTAGTATTTAGCTTCCAAAACAGTATATTCTATGAAGCTTTCTTTCTATACACAAAAGCTATCTATGCTATTTATGATCCAGCTCCCATAGAATAGGGCGAGTTGATTATACGTAATTTTATCTGTATTGCGGGAAAACTAATGAGAAATTATAATCAGCTATATTTAACCTCACAAAGAACTTTGAATGTATGCTTATTTTCTTATTTTTACATATAGTTATTTATTACTACAAGTACGAGTAATAGCCTATAAAAATACATTACCAGGACGAAATTCTTGTGCCAACTTTTATCGATTTTTATTTAATTTTCATCGATTTAAGGTAGAAGTGTACTCTGCAACACTTCTTTTTGTCCTTTGAAACCCATGCCAAGGAGTTCAATAATAATATGTACATATTCTAAACTGGTATCGCATTCACTACTTTGTAGAATACTGGAAGTCCAAGATAAACCACCGCTTATCAAGACGTTTGGCATTATTAAATATATTAGTCAATACAACCTGTTATGGCAAAACTTATAATGGATACTAAACATTAAATTTAATATTTCCAGCATATTGTGGACAATATACAGCGTAATATTGTTCTAATATTGTTATTTTGTTTACAAATTTACTGAATGTTTTCTAAAAATATAAAATTTAGTTTGAAAATAATATTCTCTTCCCTCAAGGCAGACCAAAGCCTGCAGTGTTTTTAATATCAGATATATTATTATTTCTCCGTGGTCCCAAACTATACTTTGTTTGAGCAACGTTCTCGGAAACAGCTCTTGCATAATGTTATATACAGAAATGAATGTTAATATAATGAAATTATATTTATTATCATATTTCACATTTATTCATATTTTAAAGTACAGTTAGAGTAAAATAAACTGAAAGTAAAGGAAAATGGCGGGTTATCCCGGTACGTTTTTTGTTTTCCCTGGGACACTATAAGACAATAACTTTACAGAGGATAAATGTTTGTGTCCATCACAGATATTTGCCTAAGTCTGGTAAGGTTGACTACACTATTGGAAGCTTTAATATAAGTACCTGGGCGACCGAGCTTCGCTCGGAGTTCTTGAAAGATTGTATATTTTACATTAAGTGACTAAGTGTTACTGAGAAAGTTGTATAGATGTCGCGATAAGAACAATTTTTTTTTTAATTTGGCTTAAAAATAATTTTACATTAAGTGACTAAGTGTTACTGAGACAGTTGTATAGATGTCGCCATAAGAATAATTTTCTTTTTAATTTGGCTTAAAAATAATTTTACATTAAGTGACTAAGTGTTACTGACAGAGTTGTATAGATGTCGCGATTAAATTTTGCGTAGAATAATGCATAAGAAAAACGCATGAAAACTCGAAAACACGCGTTTTCCCAGACATGTGACTAATCTAGATCAATTTTTCGCCCCCGAAAGCTTCCATATACCAAATTTCAGCAAAATCGTTAGAGCCGTTTCCGAGATCGTCGGTATAAATAAATAAATAAATAAATAAATAAATAAATATACAAGAATTGCTCGTTTAAATATATAAGATAAGATAATTCAGATTATTCATCATATCTGCATGCTTAAAGAAATATATTACTTTTCCATTCAACGTGGCATTGGCGAAGTAATCTGTGCTTAACTGGCACATTTTGAAACAATAAACGAAAGAATCGAATAGAAATATATTACTCAAAATTATTCAATTTTTTTAATATATGTATTCAGCCCTTTTTAACGTCCCACTGCTGGGCACGGGCCTCCCTTCAGTACGAGGGGAATCAGGCCATAGTCCACCACGCAGGCCAAGTGCGGGTTGGCGGACTTCACATCTCTTTCGAAAACTTGCTAGTTTCTCTGAGACATGCAGGTTTCCTCACGATGTTTTCCTTCACCGTAAGGCAAGTGGTAATCTAGTTAGAAATGATTCGGGATTAGAACCCTCTTCACTCGGTTTCCCAAGCGAGCGCGTTACCACTGGGCTACCACTGCCTATTTTTTTTAATATTTGCGAATTTTTTGTGTGTGTAAGATAAGTTATAAGCTGAATTTACTTAAATCCGTATTAATATTATTAATAAAATAACTATTTTCGAAATATCTAATGAATACGACAGTGACAGACAAAACCACTAAAAGTAGCAAAACAGGCAAAAAGTTGCATAATCATCATAATTTCTATCTAATTATAGTATCGAAGCTAGCAAGCATTTCTAGAAAAATTTAATTAATTTATTTATTTATGTACCATAAAATATATGTTATACAAAATAAAGTAACAGAATGTCGACAAAGGATAACTTATCTCTGTTAATTTATAGATTTTAGTCATATTTTTGCTTCAATAACTCAAACGCATATTAATTATATTTACGAATAACATATACACATATTTTTATAGTATTAAGATAAAATATTTTTATAGTTATTGCAAGAATAAACTAGAGATGATAAAATAAATAATATAAAAATGCATTATAGCTGGTTCCTGCGGTTAGATTTTTGCAGTTTAACAATACAGCGGCTGTGCGCAAGTTCTTTTTGGTTTCCTATTTCATATCCCGCACAAAGGCTTCTCGCGAATTTGATTGTCCTCGTCTAACAATACGTGTAGCGTAGGCCATTTTTCAATTTATCTGGCGCGTATGGCGTGAGTATTTATCCAATTTTACTTTGAACAACTTCAAATTTAATTTCAACTGAATGATAAATAAAGAAATAAATGATATTATTTAAAAATTGATATTTTCAATAAAAATTAAGTATACATAAAGAAGAGTGTCGTCATTACACTAAAAGTAATTAATGGAAAATGGCACGTCTGAAGCATGCTTTATACACCCTAAGACAGTTGTCTACACATGACAAATAAAGACAAAAACAGTTACTAACAAATTGCCGTGTGTAAGAGAAGGTCCAAAAGGTTTTCCTGAATAGAAATTACAAATTGAAATTATTATTAGAAATGATTCGAAATTTCTAATACTAGAATGTTCTTTTTTCTGCATATAAAAAGCAGCGTCAGTGTGTCAAGAGATAAGTTAAATTTCGGAATTAAGATAAGATTAAGAAGAAATATGAAAAAGTAAAAAAGTGAAGAAAAGTTTGACGACACGTTTGGCTCATTTTGTAGTAACCCTACTTGCTGTGCCAGAGATCGCGGATTCGAGTCCCGCTGGGTGTATACATTTGTGTGATGAGCACGAATGTATTTTTATTCCAGTCATGGATGTTTATATTTATAATATGTATGTGTTTAAAGTTATATATGTGTAGTGTATCTATAACACATAAAATATCCATAACAAGTTGAACAAGCGTTGAGAGACTGATTCTAGCTAATTGTATGTGTTATGAAACGCTATAAGTTACACTTACAAAATAAAAACTAATGAAAGATTCTTGGTGCAAAAGACGTGCTTAATTTCCATAGGTACATATAACGATACTAATCAGTGTAGTAATGATATGAAAAGAATGTTTTTAAAGTTTTGAAAACTTTTTACAGGATAGTAACTAATAATATGTGTATCTAATATATTTAAACGAGCAATTCTTGTATATTTATATCTTTATTTATTTATTTATGCCGGCGATCTCGGAAACGGCTCTAACGATTTCGCTGAAATTTGGTATGTGAGGACTCTCGGGAGCACAAAATCAACCTACATTAGTCTTATATCTGGGAACACGCGTATTTTCGAGTTTTCATGGGCTTTTCTTTAGCATTATTTCACGCAAAATATGATAATAATTTCAATCACAGGTGTGTTCGAATCCCAGTCGGATACAAAGACTTTACTTTTTTTTTTTTTTTTTTCAAGTTTTTTGTTTTCTTTTTTGTCTTTAAGCCAAATAAAAAAAAATGTACTTTCAATCAAAAACTCCGAGCGAAGTTCGGTCGCCCAGGTACTTTTATATAATATATTTTAGTAATAAGATTTGTTCATTCGGCCATTAAAAGAAAGTGTGTTGTTTGTTTGTTCATATCTCAGGTAAGAAAACTTATGAGCCGAAGAAGTATAGGCTATTTTTAATACCGGTAGATCAATCTTTTACTTGTGAGATATTTGCTTGCTGCAAAATATCACTAAGAAATCCTATTAAAGTATGTTAAAAATTGTAATATTTTTTAAGAAAAATCAACCTTGAGACCGTTTTAAGGAAAGATAAAATAATTGCGTTTTTTCGCAAAAGACCTACCTATATAGTTAAACTTTAAAAACAAAACCGTATCTAAATACAAAATTTGCTCCAAATTAATAGAGCTATTTCCGAGATACATATAAAAAATACATGTAATTAATATACATATAGTAAATTTATATATGTACAAGAATTGCTCATCAATTATTATAAGATATTTCATCATTCTTATTCAAATACAAAGGATAAAGATATAGAACTTTTCTTAAGCACAGGTATTTTATTGTATTATGGAGTACTCATATTAATCTCTCCCGGACGAGCGCGTTTCACTCGCTCTGAGCGTAACGAGCGACGTCTTCTGCCCGAGGACCCGTAAAATTAATTAAATGAAATGCGAAGGATTATTCCGTAAGTATTGCAGCGACGTGCTAAGCTCAGCCTTTTGTTAGAACTTAACTATATGTGATCTTTGTATTATATTTTACGTACGCAAAATGAAAAGTAATAAAGTCGAAGTGGTACATTAGTATTAAAAAAAATATGGTTTTGAAGCTAATATAAAAGATAAATCCATACTTTGTAGAATTATTGTTTGTCTGTCATTTTATTAACGCAATACTCAGAAACGGCGGGAAGAATTTATAAGTGAAGCTCTAAGTTTATTTCAATAGGCCAATTAAATCCAAGCTTGAACTTCTCGTTTTGAACTTTTCTATACAGAGTGTATATTTGTGTTGTATAAGATTTGGAAATTTGTGTGTGTATTATTAGAAAGTTGATTATCTTATTTGTTAATATCTTTAGGTAATACATTGTAATGGGATTTATAAGTTAACGTTTGAACTTACAATATCACGGGAGAGATGATGGTGTTAGATGTCTCAAAAGCATTATATAGTTGTTACAGACAGCCTACCCACAAATAACATAAATGAATTCAAAATTTTGAAAATTGGCATCAAAGTAAGTTCTTATGTGTACTTTAGAAATTAACCACACTTTAAATTTTAACCACAGTTTAAATTTTAACCACAGTTTAAGTTTTAACCACAGTTTAAATTTTAACCTCAGTTTAAGATTCAACCTCAGTTTAAGTTTTTAACACCGTTTAAGTTTTAACCATAGTTTAAATTTAAACCAAAGTTTAAATTTAAACCAAAGTTTAAATTTTAACCACAGTTTAAGTTTTAAACACAGTTTAAGTTTTAACCACGGATTAAGTTTTAACCTCAGTTTAAGTTTTAACCACAGTATAAGTTTTAACCACAGTTTAAGTTTTAACCACAGTTTAGGCTTTAACCACTGTTTAAATTAGAACCACGGTATAAATTTCAACCTCCGTTTAAGTTTTAACCTCAGTTTAAATTTTAACCACAGTTTTAAACTAATTGTAACTGTAACTGTAACTGAAACTGAAACTGTAACTGTAACTGTAACTGTAACTGAAACTGAAACTGAAACATAAACTGAAACTTAAACTTGAACTTGACCTTGACCTTGAACTTGAACTTGAAGTTGAACTGAAACTGAAACTTAAACTTACACTTAAACTGAAACTGAAACTTAAACTGAAACTTAAACTTAAACTTAAAACTTCTGTGGTTGAAATTTAAACTGTGGTTAAAATTTAAACTGTGTTTAAAACTTAAACTGTGTTTAAAATTTAGACTGTGGTTAAAATTTAAACTGAGGTTAAAATTTAAACTGTGGTTAATATTTAAACTGTGATTAAAACTTAATCTTTAGTTAAAACTTAAACTGTAGTTAAATATTAAACTGCGGTTAAAGTTTCAACTGTGGTTAAAATTTAAACTATGGTTAAAATTTAAGCTGTGTTTAAAATTTTAACAGTGGTTAAAATTTAAACTGTGGTTAAAATTTAAACTGTGGTTAAAACTTAAACTGTGGCTAAAACTTAAACTGTGGTTAAAACTATTACCACATACTTTCGTATGACTCACAGTACCTATACGTTCAAAGTTTATGGAAATGTCTTCAAACAGTATGGTTTGGTTTGGGAACAGTCCCCAAACCAAACCATACAGTATAGTTAATACATTACTTAACATAAAGTATAGTTTGAGACCAGTCTCCAAAGTATACAAATGTCCCCAAAATCTACGTCCTCGAAAAAGTGTGCCCAAACCAGTCGTTGTATATATATATATATATATATATATATATATATATATATATATATATATATATATATATATATATATATATATATGTCACCAGTTATTATATATTTATTTATATAAAATATATATAAACTAAACGGAGAGTAGACAATTGCGCAGGAAATATTATAGTGCACAAATTTGTGCACAAACATAAGTGCACTCCCCAATTTTTTTCACTTTCAAATTCCAATGAGACTACAATTGACATTGTCTGGCTTCCGAAACTAAAAAGTAAGAACTTAAAAAAATAATTAAAACTGGTTTCTAGATATTAAAAAGAAAGAAGTAACTGAACGGGGGTTTTTCATTGACTATTAATAGTGTAGTATTATATGATCAGTGCTATTGATAACTAATCAGGTATTATCGAAGAGCAGTTCGATAATACCAAATTACTCTTGTACTATCATTGGAAATACAAACACTTGCAAAGTTTCAAGTCGAAAGGTTAAAAAATAATGTAGTTCTGGAATAACAAACGTAAAAAAAACCATTTAGAAGCTCTCCCCATTTTTGGATTCATTTAAAAGGCAAATACTATGTTTAGCTAGTTCTACAATTCAAATCAATAGCACACATTTCAAATATAACCAAAGAAACCGCGAGATTATTAACAGCTTGAACTAACCGATAATACACTACAATTGTAAGTAATTATTTTAATTATATTATGCAATAATCAAACACGATATCTTAATGACCGCTACCAATCAAGAGCAATTTCAACGTGTGGTAACTAGGCCTATAAGTTATCTTCTACCTTCTAAACGGTAATCTGTTTAGAGTTAACTACAGCTTGGGTAACAAATTATTAGATTAATTGAATCTTGTGTAAATGTTACAGCGACAGATGAAAAATCGATAAAATATATAAAACTTACTAATTAGAATCTAAGAAATTAAAGAGTGTTTACTTTTTTAAAGGGCTTAAAAATAAAACATCAATTTAAATGCTAATGGGCGGTTGGTACGGACAAGTGAGTGTCGAGGGCGAAACTTCACTGCCCTACGCCCTAAGCGATCCCTGGAGTATTAAGGCATTATTCTTCTTTAAGCAATTATATTTAAAACTCATCTTTAAAGAATCATCTGACCTCATTACAGGAAACTTAAGTGAATCAAGTCGTTTTGTAAAAAATTAAGCATTTCCTTTTTCTTTGAGATTTTTGTGCAATTCTGAAGTAGATCGCGTACAAGAACGCTTCAGAAATATAACATCAAAAGTAGAGGTATAAGTAGTACTTTACGTACGTAAACGTTTTGTTAAATATTTTATGATATTTACTCTGGAAAAAATTTTAACAGACGAATGTTTTTACGAAACTTTTTTTGCAAATTAATTGTATTTTACAAATTAAAAATGTCTCGTTCGTTTAGAACTCATTTACAGCAGATTCTAAGGTCAAGGGCTTACGCAACAGGTCCTTTTAATTGGGACTTCTCTATCAAGAAAATCCCAAGAATAGCTATCAGTTGGGAATTTGGCAATGTTACGCCTCGTTACCTTAGAGAACACATAAAGTTATCAGTTCTGCACCTGGCCTCTTATCGTCCCATCGAACTTTCAGAGTGAAAAAAAGAAAGCGTACTTGTGTTTGCGCACTTACTTGTGCAATATAATATCTCTTGCGTACTTCGCTATGCACGTAATTCACAATTTATATTATAATTTTAAGGGTTCCGTATGCAAAGGGTAAAACGGAACCCTATTACTAAGACTTCGCTGTCATTTCGTCTGTATTCCTGTCTGTCCGTCTGTCACCAGGCTGTATCTCATGACCCTTGATAGTAAGACAGTTGAAATTTTCACAGGTGATGTATTTCTATTGCCACTATAACAACAAATACTAAAAAACAGAATAAAATAAATATTTAAGGGGGCTCCCATACAAGAAACGTAATTTTTTTGCTCGTTTTTGCTCGATATTGATAACGGCAACAGGTAGACGCTTGAAATATTCACAGAATATTTAGTTATATATTCACTTTAAAAATAAATAATTAAATTAAAATAAAACAAATATTTAAGTGGGGCTCCCATACAACAGACATGATTTTTTGCCGTTTTAATAGATAATGATACGAAACCCTTCGTGCGCGGTCCGACTCGCATTTGACCGATTATTAAATATTGTTATTAATACAAAAATTTTAACTAGTAATAGTGCAATATAGTATACGTATCTTATTCCCTAATGGTAAATGTCGATTATAGTAATTGTAAAGACGTGTTCATGAATTAATTTCCCTATTCAAATATTTCAGACCCAATATTTAAATAGGTCACATGTTTTAATTATAAACCTTTGGTTACCAAAACAAATTCTAACATTTTAAATGTAAAATAAAGTTTGAAAACTGAATAATTTAAATATTAAAGTAAATTTAAGTTAAAATAATTAAAAATTTATTTAAATATATATATAATCTGTGTGTTACATTCTGTGGTTTCTAGTATTTTTTGTGGGTTTTTGAGAAAGCTATTGTTAGTCTTCTCCACTCTTTTCGTTCTCCGATTTATATCTCTAAAGCCAAGGTAGTGCGCGTTCTAGAAGAGTTAGTTAGATTGTGTGCTAAGAAAATCAACATGGGTGATATATTTAAAATTATAAATACTTACATATCAATTACTAGCGACTCACCCTCTCTTCGCTTCGGGTTCGTCCATAGACAAAAACAAATTTATCTCATGGGACCTGTACACTTTTCTGGGATAATATATAGCCTATAGCCTTCCTCAGTCAACAGGCTATCAAATGCAAAAAGAATTTTTAAATCAGATCAGTAATTCCTGAGATTAGCGTGTTCAACCAAACAAACAAACAAACAAACTCTTCAGCTTTATAATATTATTAGTATAGATTGGCATTTTGTCGATAATCATCAGTCAACATTTAAAAAAAAGTGAAGATAATCATAAAAAAATTCTAGTTTAAAATCAATGGTTTTTCATTTGTACCATTTATTGGAAAAAGTTTTATATAAAATCCGTCTAGCGTAAACCATGAAAAAATAACAAAACAATTTGATTGTTGAACTTTTAACTTCTCTTTTTGAGCTTTCTAAATATAAACTCAAATAACTTTAAGTTGCTATTGCATAGATAGAATAGAAAATATCCTTGGGGTTTAGACCAGATTCCACTTTGCGGTAGTTGAAGAAAAGTAATTTCAATACAATTTTAAAATTTCTTTGCTAAGCGTTTGTAGACTGACGTCTTATATAAGCATCTTTGCAAATTTTTTTGTTAATTTTTAAATATCAAACGTAAATTATTTATATATTTTCTATGTATAAACATTTCAGACACAACACTCTCATTTTCAGAAAAGGTCCCAAAACTAATTTTAAAGTTTCTAACATCAATATTAATAGAACTTTCAACTCTTATATAAGCTATCATCGCCTATCACGAAACTCTTCTTGTTTGTGATACAATTTAAAATTTAATATACCTAGCATTTATTTAAAAGCGAAAATAATCAATAAAATTAACTGAATATAAAAAGTATTCTATTTTTTTTTAACTGATCGTAATTACGACAGTAATTTTATCAACAATATTCTTTCCTTTGTAACACATTGTAATTTCTTTTTTGATTTCCCCATAGGTTACAGATCCTGAAGTTCTATATACGAGTCCCGTGTCGGGCTGTTATGATTATCAAAAACTTTCAAAATTTTGGAAAATTGGTGTTTGGTGCACTGAGAGCACTTAAAGCTGGTGCTATAGTGCCCCATTAATTCTGGTCTTAACCCAGCGAACTTTAAGAACTAGTAAAATATTTCATTTGTTTTTGTGCACGCATTATTATTCATAATAATATCTCCGTGAAAATGGATAATGTAATTGAAATTGGTTACAGTGACTGAAAGCAGCCCCAAGAATTAGGGTTCCTAAGTATGGATTGATTTATATGATTTAGATGGGTTTATATGAGCTATTTTTAATAATAGACAGTTGGCACGAGCAATAACGATTATTGAGCAAAACATATTTTTCCATTGTGGAACACTTTGTCGATGAAAATGTGTGGGGATTACTATTAGTTGACACTCACGTAGGATATGAATATAATTATTGTATGGCAATATTATATTTAAAAAAGTTGTTGAGTTTCTCGCCAGCTCTTTTCAGCAGAACTGCCATCCGATCCGGTGGTAGATTCCTCATGGACTTACACACTGATATTTAATTTAAATTTTAAATAAAAAATTGATGATTCAAAAGTCTGTACGAATATATTTTTATTTTGATTTGATTTTGAACGCGACAGTCACGAAGGTACTCAATAGTCGTTCCCTTTTATTTGGTGTTGTACCTATCATATGACTAATATTTAATATTTAAAGCCATTGGTTTTTTGTACGATTGAATGCAGTTAATTGCGGTAATAATTAAATGTATTTAGTCAAATTCATTATTCAGTCAATTACTTTACTTCGTATTCTCATTTCGTTATATTAAAGGTATAATTTTAAATCGTAATTGTAGAGTAAAATTTTAATTAAATCTTTTCTTTGTTTGAAAATTAAGTGAAATTCTTTATTGAACTTCCGATTTAATATTATAGCATTAATTAAAACGCTTTTGTTTGTTTTCAAAGTACACGTAAAATTTTGTTATCTTCAAAATGAGCTAAAGACGAGATATATACGCTAAAACAAATATACAAACATATACCTTTATATTGACTTGTTTCTTATCAGTTGTATTTCATGTATTCCAATTATTCGATGCAAAAAGAAAATAAAATTCGTAGATCAAAAAAATACTACGAGTCATCAATAGGTAATTTCATTTCATCATTAACAAAAAAATTGAATTGAATTGAACATATAACGTAGATTACATCAAATAAATAATACTGTTGCTTTTACTGTTAACCCACATTATTCCACAGCTGGGCTAAGGCCAATTTAAATCTTTCTCCAATTCATCTCGCTACCTAGTTCGTGGTCTGCCGCGATGCCGCCTCCCTGTCTCAGGGCTCCACTTTGTGGTAACTTTGGCCCTCAGTTCTGGCCAGCTCAGTCCCATTTAAGTTTTCTGGCTTTTTGAGCGATGTCAGTGATTTGAGTTTTGGATCGTAGTATGGCATTTCAAAATTTATCAGTTAGTTTAACATCTAAACGCTATGCTCCATTGCACGTTGGCAAATTTTGAGTTTTGACATATGAGTGTCCGTCAAAGACCAAATCTGAGCTCCGTATGTCAGTATGGGAAGTATGTACATTGTACATGTCCATTAGTTGTTGCTTTAGGGACAATAGAAGGTCACCCTTCATAAGATCTTTCATGGACCAGTAACTCTTCCAAACATTTTCAATCCTTCTTGACTTATCTTTGTCTTGCCTCGAATGTTCATTCCAATAAATAAAGAAAAAAAATATCGTGAAAAAAACTGCATATCTGTGAGACACCTAGCAAGTTCTCTAAAGACATGTGAAGTCCGCTAACTCGCACTTGGCCAGCATGGTCAAATCACACTTGTAATAAAGGGAGGCTCATGCCCAGTGGCGGGACATTAAAAAAGAGCTGCATACAAATAACTAATCATCGAGCTGACTTGATGAAGGATTTAAGAAGCGAAAAGTGAAACTCTTTAATGGCAACTAATTTGGAATTATTTTAGTCGTTTTAATAACTTTATATTACTCTCGTCTAGTCTAGTGTAAGCCTTTTACAATTATATTTCGTTGTGCTGTTTTAGTGTTAGAAGACGTGCCTTTTTACCGTTTTGGTTAACTTTTTTTAGTCAAACATTAGCAATTTTTGGTATCGCTGGATTTGTGGACGCTAGCGCCGGGTGCATTGTTTACAAGCTCTAACGAAGCAAGGCACCGAAACGTGTGTATGAATAAAGGAGATTCGAAAAATATGGGCTTTTAAAATGGGATTTTTCCAAAGAGATTAATAATAAAAAATAATAAAAAAAGGGACAATATACAGTAACACTTAGTAAAAAATTGGATTTTTTTTTTTAATTTTGTGTATTAACTTTTTAGACAAAGTAAACAATGAACTTGAGATGTATGCAATATGCATCTAACGAAATTTGTCTGTCACACTAAAGATTACAAGTTCTATTGTGAGGCAATTTGTATTGCTTTTCAATCTGGTTGAAAAATGAGTAAGCCGTCATATCCTATTTTTCCTGCAAAAGTATATGAAGTTGAAAGAAAATCTCAAATGAAAATATCTTTTAACTTTCAATTGTAGAAGAAAGCAAATATTTTATTAAATTAGTTATTTTTATAAAAGATAGATATCTTTTTACAGATGTGTATTTATTCGTCAGCAATCCAAATTAATTAAATGAGGGTGCTAATTGTACAACTATATCTTATTAGATACATATCTTTAATTATATAAATCTATTTACTAAGGAGACAATTTCCTTTATGTATAAGAGGATATACAGATGCTATTCATACGTAAGTATCAGGGGTCGACCTTTTATATTTATTATGGGCATTGCTACCTCTAACGGCCCATTGTGAGACATAATGCAGGATAAGCGTACTCATTATATGTTCATTACTGGCAATAACTCAAGCGTTGGGGGAGGGTGTTGCATTTCTATACAAAATCTGATATGTCAAGAATAAATACAGTTTCGATGGCTTACATTGTATGTTATCTTTCCCTTCTAGTTCTTTTAAAATATCACGATTTGCTTTTTCGCTCAGCTCAAATAGAAATATTGAGAGTTTACTCTTTACACTAATTAATGCTATGAATAAAAGCGTAAGCCAGTTATTTTCTGTTTTGTTGGCCTTCTTACATACAGCAACGGAGTATTGTATTAATATAAATGTTGATATTGAGATTGTTCATTGGCTTAAATCTCATATAACAATAATATATAATTCAGCCCTTTTTCCTCGACTGCGCAACGCAAAGGAGAGTAATGTGTTTATAAGTCTATGTATGTATGTAAGTATGAATGTATATATGTATGTAGAAGTATGTATGTATGCATATATGGAGTCATGCATATATGCATATATCTCGCGGCAAGGATAAAACGTGTGTCTCCAACTGCATAATATCTACTTTATTTCTTCGTCTACTTGTTATTTGATCTTTTTAGTTAGCTTTTATGCAGTCGGGTTTTTATTTTTGTAATATTTTTTTTTATTAATATCCCGCTGTTAGATATAGGTCTTGCCTCAATTTTAGTAGCTTAATATAGCCTACCACGCTGGCCAATTGTAAATTGGCGTCCTGTCAGTCGGATTGGTTTCCTCATCACGATGAATCATTTTGAAAAATGATTGAACATGAAGATTTCAAGGCTGCGATTCTCGGGTTGAATCCGCTTGACTTGGCTTTTCAAATTAACGCTAACACAACTGAAGCCAAAAAGGGACAGAGGTACTTTACATCACGATGTACCGAGTAGTTTTAGTGAAACATTGGTGTTGCAAAAAGTTAGTTTACTAGAAGCGGGCGCATATTAATAGTTTAAAAACTAGCGAGTTACCCTCGCTTCGCTCGGGTGCGTCCCTAGATAATATGTTACTTTTATATTTTTTTATACTTTTATATTTTTTTAATTAAAAAAAATATAAAAGTAGCTGATGTGACCCCTTATAACAACAGCTATCTGCCAGTGAAAGTTCTGTCAAAATCAGTTCAGCCGTTTTGGAGATTAGCCGGAACAAACACACAGACAGACATACAAAAATTTTAAAAACTGGGTTTTCTTATAAGTACCGTATATAATTTTACATGCATTTAGTACAAAGCTGTTATTTTGATATTACGAACAGACACTTTAATTTTATTTATCTTTATAGATAAGATAAATAACTTTACAGAATGCTTTAAACCTCCATTGCAAAATGCCAACATGATTTCTGCTTACATTAATTACACATATTTATTTACATTTCACATTTACGTATTTTATTTGTTTACACAGTAATTACTACGGTTTTGTTTTAAGTATACTGAGACCAAGATTTTCTAGTAATCCAAATTTAACTGGATATACTGATATGAAGCGTAAGTATAAATAACTACAATTATATGGGTTTTCATTTTTTTCCGTGAAACCCTATTTATTTTTTCTAAAATAAAAGCCGTCTTAGTTATTCCTTATAACATCAGTTAGCTCCCAGTAAAAGTGCCGTTTAAATCGATCTCAGCCGTTTCGGACATTAGTCCGAACAAACAGATAGACAAACAGAAAAATTCTTTGTTTTCTTATAAGTACTATATATAATTTCATATGCATTTAGTGAACAGTCAATTTTATTGATATTAACAAAATATTTATTAACAATAATTAGTATATAAAAGTATTTATCATACAGTTATTATAACAAATCTAATTCTTGTAGTATATATAGTATTATATTATATAATAGGTAATTATATATATAGAATAATTTGGTCCAGATTTAGTATAGCAATAATTTGTCTCGTAAACCCTCAGTATCGACATTTCTTATTCCCGATGGTACCCAGAAAGTTTCATGCTGCAGTGCGCAAACTGTTTAACATTCCTGTGCCGCGCTGCGTACAATAAATTTAACTGGAAAAAGCCGTCGCTGTAAATTTCGCGCTTATTTCTTATAAATTATTTTTAATTGAACTCTCAATTTAAGCTTATTATAATAACATTTAACTAACATGTAGCTCGTAGTTCTGCAGTATTTATTTGCTTGCGATAAAGAATCAGTAGGCCAGTTCAAGACAGTGGGAGTTCTGTAGTAACGCGTTCGCTTGGGAAATCGATTGAAAGGGATTCAAATCCTGAGTCTCGCACGCCTTATTTTCATGAGCAAAATATTTCCAACGTGATCTTACGCTGTAGAAAAACATCAAGAGGAAACCTGTATGTCTGAGAGAACCTAGCAAGTTTTCGCAAGACATGTAAAGTCCACCAACTTGTACTTGGCCAACGTGGTGGACTATGACCAGATTTCCCTTGTAGTAAAGTGAGGCCCATGCTAAGGTTGTTAAAAAGGGCTGAATACTAAGAATCATTGCACAATTGTAACTAAACCGGTCCAAAAATGTTTTAAAAATCATATTTTATTGTCATTGTCATTTCAGAATCCATTACTGTATAGAAATTTGAGAATATATGGATATTATTATAATATGTAATAAAATCTTAATAATATTGCAAATAATGACATTAAGTTACTTATGTAGTATTAACGACTCGCCCTCACTCTTCTCGCGTTCGTCCCTACTTATGTTTTAACGTTAAGTATAAATTTTTCAGAGATGAGATATTTTCCCGCAGTTAAAAGTATCACACATGTTGACCCGGATAACCAGCTATCATCGTACCAAATTTCGTCAAAATCCCTCTAGTGTTTTTTCCGTAATGCGGTTACAGATAGATTGACAAAAAGTCTAAAATCTATAGATTCGGCCTCTGTATCGATAATTTATAGACGTTACGATTTCCATTAAGATTTCCAAAAATTAATTATGTACAGATTCACCTTAGTTACAATATTATTATATGTATTGATTAAAGTTAGAGCGAAAGCTGTTATATTTTACCCTAAAAGCTCATGATTTTCAATCTCTAAGTTCTAATTTTCTAAGATAATTGCAAAACATTGATTCCAAGACCTTAACCACAATACAAACGATAGGTCGATAGTATTCAGTGAGTTCGAAACCATGTTGACAGTCTGATAGTAGAGCTGGTGTTTGCGTTATCTGTTTATTAATCACAGTCTAGAATTGTTTACTAATCATACAAAGGAGATAACTGATTTCAAGTTTATTGCACTATTTTACGCTCTTATAATATATTTAACTTACATTATAAAATTTGCTAATATAAATATCTTCGATGAAATAGAAATCTACACTTCTACATATACTATTATAAAGAGGAAAGATTTGTATTTTTGTATGTTTGTAACGAATAAATTCAAAAACTACTAAACCGATTGAGATGAAATTTAGTAAGAAGATATTTTGAAACTTTGGGAAGGACATAGAATATTTTTTATTCTAGAAATCATTCCGTAAAGGGGTAAAAATGGGGATGAAAGTTTGTATGGGGAATCAACCTAGGGATGAACCCGACCGAAGCGAGGGTAAGTCGCTAGTATTACATAAAATTTGCTTTGCAATAATTTGACCTGAATAGTAATATTATAATTACCATACTTAAAAATATAACATTTCTCTTTTCAACAGATTATCGAATTCTGTGTAGTAGTGAATGTTTATAAGGACATGTATAAATGATAAATAGAAGTACATCGTAGGATTATTTATTTTGTTGGCTTTTCGTATGAAAGTAAGTTATATAATGTATAACTAAATCTTTAAACGAAACAAAGTATTAAGCATTTATAGGTACAAAGTAACTTAAATATTACGTAAAGTGTGTTGCATTCCTTCCTATAAGTAAATATTTTGCAGACTCTTGACAGGGCTATCTTGACCCCATTCTATAGATCCTTGTGGAAGCTTATTTAACTTGGGGATCGAGGATGCATTGTGACCTTAAGCTCGGATACCATCTTAAGCTCTCGACTCTGGTTTTGATCCAACAAATTTTATGCATAAGCGCCCCTCGAGATTTATGGTTACTGAAGAACAGGAAAGGGACTTTTTATTAAGTTGAATTAGTCTTTTGTTTGTATTCGTACAAAAGACTTGCTACTATATAATATATATTTGCGTATTTTATTTAAAAGTAGATATTTATAAAATATTTTGTTATAATATATGTATGTATGTATATTATACATTACCCATAAATATTTTCTTATTTTTCTAGTCCATAAACTATCTTATGCAAAGAATTAAAAAAGATGTTTAATAAGGTTATTCTGTCAAAGACAACTAAATAACAAACGATATTTTATTCTAACAAGTAGTTTTATTCTAATATTTTTGTTTTCATTTTATTTATAGTAAAATATAAAATAATATACTTATATAAAATCAATGACAAATAATAATACATAAAAAGTGTAATAAATGGAAGTTATATTTTTTATAATATTCTATTTTCTTTATAAAACGAGTACTTTGCCGCAATTACCTGGAAAACATTTCGATATAAAACCACTGACCGTATTTTGTTGTTTATTCATTTTTATATAGCAGTTTTTGTTAATATTTCATTATAATAACAAATTAAATAAACATGAAATATCAAATTCATAAGAAATAAAAATATAAAAGTTTCTACAAATACAATTAGTAACACGTTTGTTAATGTACCTTGATGTATCTAGCTTATTTTTATAAAATTTTATATTTATTTTCAAAATTAAAAAAAAGGGAAAACCCAAAAAAAAAACAGGTGGAAAATCAAAAAGTTCAGAACTGTTTATTTTGTATGGGAATCACTAACCGTTTAAAACGTACCTAGCTAAGGACGAATCTGAGTGAAACGAGGGTGAGTCGCTAGTTATATAATTAAAGTACGTTTTATATCTATCTATCTATCTATATCTAACATATTTAAACGAGCAATTCTTGTATATTTATTTATTTATTTATACCGGCTCTAAGGATTTCGCTGAAATTTGTTATATAGGGGTTTTCGGGGGTAAAGAATCGATCTAGATTAGTTTTATGTCTGAGAAAACGCATGTTTTCAAATTTTCATACGGTTTTCCTTCTCATTATTCCTCGAAATTATGGTCGCTAATTTCTTATACTGGGGCATAAGCATCGTGGTCAGGCGGCCAAGGTGCACGATTAACAGTCACAGGTGTTCGGGTTCGAATCCCGGTAGGATATGCAGATCTTACTTTTGTTTTTTTTTTTGTATTTATTCAAGTTTTTAGTTTCTTTTTTAACTAAAAAATACAATATAACAAAAAAGAACTCCGAACGAAGCTCTGTCACCCAGGTACTAAAAAGGTACACTAACCTTAATTTAATTCCTATTGTATGAACCTTTAAGATATAACCTACTAATTTAAAAGGCATATTTATATAATCATAATAAAAACTTAAAAAAAACCGACTTCCAGGCACTGAAAAGTAAAAAATAACTAAACGGGGGTTTTCATTTAGAATAGATACTTAATCAGATTTTTTCGAAGTCGGTGTGCTTTGATTTGTATTGGCTGGCTAATTCCAGACTGTAATCTATCTTTCTACAAAATTTCATCCAGATCCGTTCAGCTTTTCTGGCGTGAAAGAGTGACAAACATCCATACATACTCAGAAACTTTCACATTAATAATATTAATACGGATGTTTTAGCCAAAAACATTGAATGGCTTTTAAATATTCATGTCCAAAATAACAAGATGGTTATCAGGGACAAAAACGTTAAATTTTTTATTCGAAGAATAGTTACTTAGCTAACAAGGAAAAGCTTTTATAAGGCGAGTGCAATGGCGTATCGGTAAACGCAACCCTACTTAACAATTTAAGAAGGGAGACAAGTATTTTATTGAAGATCTTGTTATCTGTAACTTGATCCTTTGGATGAAAGGATAATAATATAGATCACAAAGAGTTTCAATTTTGTTTTTTATAAAGTACTAGCGACTCGCCCTCGCTTTGCTTGGGCTCGTCCCTAGCTTGGGTATATTAAAATTTATATAATATATTATCCATAAGAGCCATATGCCATTCCGGACTTTTTTGTAGACCTTTTAAGGTATACAATACTTTAGTACATTATTTTGATCTACCTACTGTTTTTCTACAACGTTATGCATTTATTATACATATAAACCTTCCTGTCGAAACACTCTATCTATTAATTAAAAAAACCGCATCAAAATCTGTTGCGTAGTTTTAAATATCTAAACAAATATAGGGACAGACAGCGGAAAAGGACTTTGTTTTATACTATGTAGTGATTGTTACATTCTATGAGTTCGGGGATCGGAAATTAATGCACGTCATTTGCTCTATTGATGTTTTATTGCTCTTGGTTAACAAGAGTGACTTATGAAGATTCACTTACACTGAACACTAATTTTCACCACTTCGCTATAACTTCACTCCACTTTTCTTCACTTTTTACTTTTTCGTACTTCTTCTCAATCTTCATTTAGCTTCAAAATTCAACTGATCTCTGGACACACTGCCGGCCTTTTTATATGCATAAAGAACAATCTAGTATTCGAAAATTGGAAACCTTTCTAGTAATTTCGAATTTTTTGTTCCTCTCTCACTCTTACACTAAGTAATTTACGATTAACTGTTCTTGTCTGCATTCAAAATGTCTAGTAATTTCAATGAGTTTCTCGAATGTTTTGTTCCTCTCTTACTCTTTAAACACACGGCATTTTTAATTATTATTTTTGGTGTAATGACTTTACACACTTTCCATTACGTGACAGTATAGTATGTCTCTTCCCGCCTGTGGTAAATAAAAGATACGTATTTGGCTCAGTTTGTAGTGACCCTACTTTCCTATATACTTCCTAGTATCTCAAACTATCTCCATACCAAATTTTATCTAAATCGGTTCAGCGGATTAAGCGTGAAAAGATAACAGACAGACAGTGTTATATATATATATATATATTTACATGGAATATATTCGGGAAAAACTATTGGGGTCTTTATTAACGCATTAGAACCCAAAACGATGATTTTTAGAATTTTTGTCTGTTTGTCTGTGCGTTTATGCGCGCTAATCTCAGAAACGGCTTAACCGATTAAGGTGCGGTTTTTACTAAAGTATTGTGGTAAGCTACAATTAGTATTTTTTGTTATTTAATATTTATTTTATTTCAATCGGTTCATAAATAAACAAGTTATGCCAAATTAAAGAATCACCTAGGGACGAACCCGAGCGAAACAAGGGTGAGTCGCTAGTCTATTGAATAAATTTCTGTATTTCGAGTGTATTGTTTATTTTACGTTGTACTCGTATATAGATAATAAAACGTAAAAGACATAAGAATAGAATAGTTTTATCTACTTTTACGTAAAAAATATTGTGATTTCATCTGGCTATTTATATTCCAAACACATTGTTTATTCTTGTTGTACCGTTGTGAGTGTTCTTGAACTAAGTTACTTTTATTATTGAATAGGTAAAGGTGTTTTATTGTACGTAATAGATCCACTTAAAATGTTGTATTTTTGTAGGTAACAGATGGCGAATTATTACTATAAAAATGTTCTCTGTAATAAACTATTCTTAGCTTGACCTGTATTTGTGTATGTATCGAGCTAATGGAATTTTTGTGTTCAATTTTCATTGTGTAGCTTGCACTTTGCATTTTTATAATATTAGCTTTAAATGTATAGATAATGCTGGAGTAAGATATATATATATATATATATATATATATATATATATATATATATATACATATATATATATATATATATATATATATATATATATATATATATATATATATAAGCGTAAAAGCGTCGTGAGTGATAATGACTCAACCTGAACATTATTTTTTAGCAATGTCAAAGTAAGATCATGCATGGATTTATAGGTACACCTTTTATTAAGACTAATCACAGCTAAATGAAACAGAAACTTAAAAAAATAATTTTTGTATAAAAAGTAAGAAAAAATTTAGTATAATACATAATTAATGAAAGTTTCATAAAAAACTACAATGAAATAAACATTTCAATTTTAATAATAATCTATGTAAGCCAAATAAACGGTCATAATACCTTTTTCAAAGCTCACGTCACAGCACACGCGAGTGAAGTAGAGCTTTCCATTTGACATGGGATAAAGTTCTCCCCCGGACTAGCGTTAAACTCGATATTGAGTATTAATTTTTCAACCGTATAGGTACGTTTTGGTAACCTTGTAGCGCAAATATATTACTGTTATGGACTTTACTTAAGAGGTTATAACATTTTTGTAAATAAGTTGTTTTCAACAAATTATGTACAAGCAAGTTAAAAAAAATCTATTAATTCAGTACAAATTCCAAAAGTTTAGAAAATAGCAAAGTTAAAAAAAATCCCACATTATATTAAATTAGTAGTTTTAAGCGTATACAAAGTTATTTTAACTATTATATACAACACGTACACCATGCAGAGATTGAAAATTGAACGTGATCTTTTGTTGGAAGTAAGAATATTAAGTAAAATGCATCTCGGCCAGTGCATTCCCGGGACGATTTATGAATATAAATGAAGTGAAACTTATAAGTACAGCTATATAAATTGAATTTGAATACGTGTCGCAAGATGTTTATTATTTTTGTGCAAAGTGTTTTTATAATCTTTATTCTATTTCATTGTACGAATAAACTAAGGTTTACGATTTTTCCTTGCAAGACTACCATAATAAACACGCAGTTATCTGTTCATTCAAAATAATCCTTGGCGGTAGTAATTCTGAACACTTTACTTTCGTTTAGACGAAATGAGACTACGTAACTTTATAGGGTAAAGAAATATTTTAATGAGTATGTTAATAAGAATTATGGAACTTAATTTACTTTATCTATATTAATTTATACTAACATTATCAAAATTGAATGGAAATATTTTTAGATATTCTTACTTTGAGTATCGCTAACGAGTTTTAAGATTGTCTTATATCTACATCTACAAAGTATTAAGCAAGTCTAAAATCAAAAAGTATAGTTTTTGGTACTGGAATTCCTTATGCGTATACATATAGTTTGCCCTTTATAACTTTATAACATGATAATCTTATAATAATTTTTTTTAAACATTTATTACTCAATTTATAATATTCAAGTATAATTTTTATGGATTTGTAAACCACCACGCAAATAAAATCTATATAACAGATAAGAGTAATAAATTATAGCTTCCAAACTCGATCATCCAATGATCGAATACAGTGGTAAATACCTAAATGGTTACATTTCTAGACTGCAATTTATTAGACACTAGCGACTCACCTTCGCTTCGCTCAGGTTAGTCCCTAGGTACGCTTTAACGATTAGTATGGAATAGATATATTATATTATATGATATATAGCCTCTAACTTTCCTTAATAAATAGACTATCTAATGCAAAAAGAATTTTAAATCGAATAGTTCCTGAGATTAGCGTTCAAAAAGTTAAGTACAGATTTTCATTTATAAAATTTGGAGATATATTCAAGTGCAGTTCAAATAATTAGGTCCCAGTAGTTCCTTGTTTTATTCTCCCCGCATTAGAGACTGATTAACAGCCACGCGTCCAAGACTTGGCAAGCCATTTTTTATCCGCTTTGTTGTGTTTATTTTAACTACAATTTGTGGCTAAGAGACATACGAAAACCTATTACATTTCTCTATTACATTTCTATTTTTGTAATTGCCTGGCTTACATTTAAAATACGCTTTTAAGTTCTGTGAACAGAATAGAACTAATTATCTAACTACACCAACAGGAGGGTAATGTTTTTTTTAATGTAGTTGAATAACCATTTACCGGTGGTAGGACTCTGTCAAGCCTGAGGAGTCCGACTGGATGGGTACCACCCCCTTATCTATTTCTGCCTCTGAGCAACAGTGATTGCATTGTTGTGTTTGAAGGATAAGGTAGCCAGCGCAATTACAGGCAAGAGGCATATCATCTTAGTCCTTACAGTGACAACACACCAGCGGTTCTGCATTTTTAATCTAAAAAACCTAAGTGCATGAACCGTAGGGGTTATGAGCGACAGGTACTGGTTTCCATCAGGTGGTTTGTCTGCTCGTTTGTCACTGAACACCATAAAAAAAACATAATTATTTATTATGTTTTTTTTTATTTTTTTTTTTATTATTTTTAGCGCACAATTAAGAAACTTTTAGTAAAATTTTACTTTAGATGAATAATAAATAATTAAATCCAAAATAACCCAATAACAGTGAATAGTCCCATAATTTTACATATTTTCAAAATAAATATAAATTTAAAAATATTATTATAGTAAATTACTCCTATAATATTAAAGTACCTGGGCGACCGAGCTTCACTCGGAGTTCTTTTTTGTTATATCGTATATTTTAGATAAAAAAACTAAAAACTTGAATAAATACAAAAAAAAAACAAACGTAAAAACTTTGTGTTCCGGCCCGGGACTCGTTTTCCCAGACATGAGACTAATCTAGATCGATTTTTCGCCCCCGAAAGCCTCCACATACCAAATTTCAACGAAATCGTTAGAGCCGTTTTCGAGATCGTTGGTATAAATAAATAAAGAAATAAAGATATAAATATACAATCTTACTTTATATTAATTGTATCTGCGAGTTTTTTACTTTAATCCATATATATTTCTGGCGTACTTTCAATATTTTCCTTACAATCTTTTAAGTTTAAACCACCATCCCACAGTCACCGTTCCTTCTTCCAGAACACTGTATTTTCTCCAAGATATTAAGTAACGATCCCACTTACCTATTTTTTACAGTTTTATGACCATAATATTACATGACACAACTAAGGAAAAGTATTGAAGTTTAAAACAAATAGAACTAAAATAAGGTAACTGTTTGTACGAGTATAAGACTAGTATAAATTATGTTGTCATTGAAATTGGAAACAAACCTGTTGACAAGAGAACCGGTGGTATGTCAACATTTGAAATCCTTCCCGGGACGCTACTCCAAACCTTGATTTTGTAACACTGTATTTGCCGACACCTTCACTGGCACTATAGAAAAGCGTAGAACTTAAATATTGGCGTGTTCTGTAAATCAAAAAAAAATAAAAATCTTTCTCTATTGAAGATATTACTATTTTAAATCAAACAGTAATACTTACTTACTTTTATATTAAGAAATACTTTGTGTATTTTTCAATATAACTCTAAAGTATAAGATTAGGTAAATACTAAAAAATGTAGTTAAATACTGTTCTAATAAACATTAACAAGAACAACAAACTTATATTAGTAGAATTCTTTTTTCTTTTTTCAACTTCATGGTTACACTGTGCTAGTATTAATTTAGATGATTGTACCATTTTAGGAGGTATTTATTTTGAAAAAACCTAGAAAAACATGGTCGATTATCTTATATTAATAATATGGTGAATCTATGAAGTCCTATGGAAAAACTGTACATGTGATAGCCCACTGGTAATGCGCTCGCTTGTTAAACCGAGCAAAGCGAGTTCAAATAACAGGTCTCGTTCAAGTAACATAATTGTATAGGAAAACATTGTAAGGAAACCTGCATCTCTGAGAGACCCTAGGAAGTTTTCGAAAAACTTATGAAGTCCGCCAACCCGCACTTGGCCAGCGTGATGGAACCTGATCCCTCTATTGAATAGAGGTCCGTGCCCAGTAGTGGGACGTGAAAACTGTCTGAATACACACTGTGATGAATCTTACTAAAATTAAACTCTAAGCGTCAAGACCTCTCATAATCTGATGACACGGCATAGAATACCGCATCTTAAATTAAATCAAAGCAGGTCTTAGCACTGGAAAATTAAGTATGTAGGTATAGCTTTTTGAAGCTATACTTAATTTGTACTTAAACTACATTTTCCTTACGTTCTTATGTTAAAAGCTCTCAACTTTTGAACTCCTCATCCAGCCACTAGATGAACGAGATTACCTAAATATTTATCCTATATAAAGGTCAAATCCATTAACTTTTACATCTGAAACGCTACTTTACTATGTATATAAATATTTTCTTAAAAGAAGTGTAGACTAAGTAAAAAACATCAACAAGCTATACATACGTAGTCTTCTTGTACACAAGTTGAAAAGTACGTTTCATCATTCTCGTATACATTTGCGGGTGTCAAAGTTCCTGTATTGAGAGTTGCCTCGGCAATTTGGAGCGGATCCAGCTGCGCAATATTGCAGTGCCAAAACTGCCATGCATTTTAATAAAAGACTAACTATCGCTATTATGCTTCAATTAGTTTTAGATTACTTTAAACATTTCATTTTTTTGTTGTTTTATTTTAAATGTTTTATTCCTGTGATTGATGGGCTGTTTTCGATAGAGTAACAATAATAAATGGTTTAACTGCCTCGGTGGTTTAGTGAATAACGTGTACGGCCGCAGATCCGTTTTAGGTTTGAGTCCCGGGTCGGGCCAAGTTTAGTTATCGAATCTCACTTCTAAGATAATCTCAATAATAGCTCGGAGTTGGGTAGTTGGTGATGTTTCACTCCCGTAACTCGGAAAGCACGTAAAGCTTCGAGCACGTCGGTCTTGCGCCTTAGTTTTCACCGTTGGTGTCGAGTAGTCGTCCTACTGGAGTATGAGAGTGACAAGAATAGAGAGTTTACTTGTATGTGCGTGCATACTTGTATACTTTAATATCTCCCAAGCATATGAATAGTTTCAATGAGATTAGCCGCCGTGGCCGAAATCGGTCAGGAGAAATGTGAAAGTGTGTCTAAACTTAAAACTTGGAACAGATTTCGATAAGATTTGGCAACGGCGCAGATTGCATTATGATGATGGACACAGGCTACCTATTATCCCTATATTATCCCTCGCTTTCCATGCAAGCGGAGCCGTAGGTAAAACTAGTATTTTAGATTTCATAAGCCAAGCAAACTTTCAAAACGCTCCAATTAATTTAACAATCATGAGAAAATTATTGCCGTTACCTGCTACTAGCAAACATTTCTTTAAACTATATAGGTACATACCTATAGTTAAAAATATATTCTCACTTAAAAGCTATATCCATTAAAATTTTGTAGCTTTTCGGAATAAGTTCGAGGTATATGAAATAACAATAATTGCAAACAGTAACTGCTTCTACGAATGATTTCTCAATACAATATATTTTATAGAAAAATTAGACTCTTACGTAAGTTATATCAATGCCATTACACAATATAATAGAAATTGTAAGAGAAAACCATATTATAACATATTTTTCATCCATTTTCTGTTACGTATAGTAATATTAATTAATATATTTTAGACTAAAATGAATAAAACTGATGTTTTCCTCATTTATAAGAAGATTAATTTGTTTATCAAATCTTACTGGCTTTCTTTCATAAATCTTAAGCTTTGTCGAAATTACTCTGAAATTATACAATTTTTCTTCTGTAAATATTCTTTTTATAAGCGTTTATATTATTTAATCTCAATCTACAGTATTAATTTTATTATTCACATAGTGTGTTCTAAAACTTTGTGCCTTAAATGAAAACAATGAAGGAATCTTTCATCAGGCATGTAAGTGCAAAAGCTCTTGCTTAAAGGAAAACTTGGATTTTGTAGCAAAGCATACAAGTATCCTTTTGCTACAAAATTCAAGATGTATTCGTAGTAAGATATAGTACTGCATGCTATTCGTATCGTTCTCTTAAAGTATGAGGGGGAGGTGCTGTGTATAGTTTATCTAAAAAGTGCTTTTAATTCTTTACATGGAATTACTCTTGCGGGAAACTCATCCAATATTATGTTTCATCACCGCTATTTTTGTAAGTGGGCATATTTGATTCACCTCTCTATAGTCTATCATATCCAAAATTGCATCCCGAATCTAAGAACATACAGTCTAAATTAAGTATTTCATACAAGTATCTAAGCGATAGTAGGTCTCAAAGTAAATTTAAATTATTAAAGGATTTTGTTCTTATTTTTTTTTTATAAAATCAGTTTAGAGCTTTTAACATAATGTACAATTTTCTTCGCAGACAACCGATTAAGTCGAAAAGTTTTTTCGGCAACAAAGTTCTTCTGTAAAATTGCCCCCAATATTGAAGTAGCCGATAAAAATCCCTTTGCCTCTTTGGTACTTCACTTCTCAATGAAAGTGTTTTACCAGTAGGTACTAAAGCATAAATTAAGTCCTTTTTAGATAGTAATAAAGAATTAGGTGCTTTATATTCTTATATAAGGTTATATCGTTCTTAAACCTAATGTTTTTGCTCCAAAATAATTATACCCTTCGTTTAAGGCCAATTTGAAATTTTGAAGTTTTACTGATGAAATACATATATATAACTGGCATATACAATATATATTGTTTATGCCAGTTTCAAAAATTCATAACACATTCATCATTTCATACATTAGAAACTTGACGCCTTATTTAATTATTCTAGGCACAATTGTTGACGATTGTTCACCACGCCGTGTGCAGACTTCAAATATCCGTGTAAAAAAGAATAATATACCAAGTAGATTTTAGTCCTTGATATGACACCAAGAAAAAGGCCCAATTATAGAGGGCACAATAAATATTTACTTCAAAATTCAGTTAAACATTGACATTATACATGTGAAAAAATAAAATTATAATTATTAAATTTATAAAATTATAATAATATAATTATAATAAATTGATTAAAATTATAAAAATTATACTATAATATAATTATAAAATTATAATAAAAATAAATTTTAGAATAGCGTGTGTGTACTGTGTATGTCTCCGACTGCATAATACTATGTTCCTTCGCTAACTTGTTCTCTTCTTTTAGTTCACTTTTTATTAAAGACTGTTATTATGTATAATTATACGACAAATATAATTATACGATTATGTATAATTATATGACCATATATAACAGAGTTTTTGCAGTTGTTTTATATAGCAACATATTATTTTTATTTTACATGCTATTATTTAGCATGTGTGGGAACTCGGTCCCACAAAGCCAACAAATAAAATTTCAATAACTGTTTGTGAAAGAGTGCCGGAATTTTAACGAAACGTTTTTGAAGCCTGTGTAAATAGAATTTATGATATTCACAAAAGGCGCTTAAATTAAATGTTACCTTATTTTATAAGCTAAACTAAGCTTTACCCGTAAGCGCGTTACTTAAGCTTCAGTTTATAGAGTTAACTAAAGTATACTGAAATCATACAAATTATTCAGTCGAATTTTAGAAATAACTTTAAAATGTACATGCAGAATTATAGACAGTAATAATATGAAACAATTTCTTTAATGAATGAAAATTTAATACATATTATACTTATTATGATGTGGTTAGGAAGGTGGTCGTAATTTTTTTTTAACCCATTTTTAATCTAGATTTTATCTTTCACATACAATGGTCCTGATAAAAATAAACAACTGCAAAGCTTACAAACACACATACATATATCATCAGCATCGATATGAGTTTAATATGCATCTAAAACATTATGTAGATATGAAGTCTTAACGTTAACATAGAACTCTCCTCTACGCTGTATATTGCAGAAAGAAATTCACAAATACAACAGAAATATATATTTTTTATTATATCTATACATATAATAAAAGTGAAACTGATCGCTGTCTGTACATGGAAGATATTTGACTAAAACTATTAGTAGGTTTTCATTAACGCAATAGAACCCAAAAGAATGACTTATAGAATTTTTCTCTGTCTGTGAGTTCGTACGCGCTAATCTCAAAAACGGCTTAACTGATTTGAGTGCATTTTTCACTAATATATTGTGGTAAGCTTCACTTAGTATTTATTTTATTTCAATCGGTTTATTAATAAAACAGTCATGTTAATTTAAATAATCACTAAGGATGAACCCGAACGAAACTAGGGTGAGTCACTAGCCTACTAAATCAATATACATAGATTCATAGTAGTCGAGTTATATGAAAATTCAACGAGTAGTTTCTAAATTATAACACAATAAACTCGTATCCCTTATCCCAAGAAAACCCTAAAATTTTGCCGACGTAATAATTACTTTACTTTAAACCTTAATAATTGAATGTAAAATTTCGTGCCTGTAACCGCTGAGGTGTTGCTTCGTTTGGAGCCAATCTTAAATGAAGAATCCGGTCATAATTATCATAAAAAGTCATTTATTACGTAAAAATTTGACTCTGTAGGATAAGAAGAATTGTTTATAATTAAGTTTGTGAGATTTGATCTAAACAAACCTACCAACTAACAAACATTACAAGTTAATGAAAGCTTAATAAAGGTACACCCACTTAAAAACATTTAAAAGTATTCCTTTCCACTCTTACCATCAACATAATCATCATAATAGTATTAGTGGACCGTAAAATTTAAGACATCCATTTAGTACGTTAAAATAAAAAAAACCCCGCCAAGTGCGAGTCGGACTCGTGCACAAAGGGTTCCGTACCATTATCTATGAAAACGACAAAAAAAACCTGTCTGTTGTATGGGTTTTGCCCTTTAAATATTTGTTTTATTTTAATTTAATTATTTATTTTTAAAATGAATATATAACTAAATATTCTGTGAATACTTCAAGCGTCTACCTGTTACCGTTATCAATATCGAGCAAAAACGAGCAAAAAAACACGTTTGTTGTGTGGGAGCCCCTTTAAGCATTTATTTTATTCTGTTTTTTAGTATTTGTTGTTATAGAGGCAACAGAAATACATCATCTGTGAAAATTTCAACTGTCTATCACGGTTCATGAGATACAGCCTGGTGACGACTATACATATTCTGTAAACTAAAAATATTGAAAGTATATTTATAATTAATTGACACAATATTAAAATTTAAAATATATGTTTTTTCAAATTACTTAAAAAGCAACGAATGACTTCTAACGAGAAATCCAAAAAAATCGAAATATCCTTATTCAAATATGAACGATCCAAATTATGCATAGCTTTCATTGATATTAAAGCCACTTTAATAATTTAGAAAAGGAATATTAGATCGAAAGGGAGCGCGAATGAAGAGCCAGGAGAAAAATTGGGTCATAAAAAGGCAATCTCCATGCGGAACGATGAAAAGCGACCTATTTTCAATTACAGTTATGCGGCGCGCCTTTGAAATTAATACGCAAAACTAATTTTCAAATATTCATAATCTCCTTAGAATTAATATAACGTAACGTATTCAACTATATACGTAGATAGCGATTTATTCTCGTTTTACTTGAGTGTGTCTTTGAATGCCTTTTCTATTTATAACTAGCGACCCACCTTCTCTTCGCTCGGGTTCTTCCCTAGGAACGTTTTAACTATTAGTATAGAATAGATAGAAAGACTATGTATATTATATATATTATTATTCAGGTAGTTTATATTAATTTTAAGGTTCCATTCATAAGTATAAAGTGAAAAAAATGTGATTTTACGTTTTTCTGTAAAATATTTCCAATTTTCCTCTTTATAAAAACCTTCCTCGATCTTTAAAGAATATTTGAAAAAAAAATAGCCAAATTGGTCCAGCCATTGTTGAGTTTTGCATTTAGCAACACATTTAGACATTCATTTTTATTCATAAGAATATATAAATAAAAATGAATGTCCTTTGGAAAATTTTATGACTAGGAGTAATCGAGTGTCATATTCTAACCGAGTACTAATATAAGTATTACTAGTCCATCTAGCCTTTTCAGTGTGAATGAATAACAAACACACATACAAACGTATAAACTTTTGTAATAAAATTTAGTGTAATATAGTTGTTCTAAAATACTTTTACAATTATTAACAAAGCTGTTTAAAACTAAAGCAATAAATATTTTAAAATAGCTTCGTAAATAATAATATATTGTATTTACATATACCTACTCATCTGTTTCTTTATTAAATGAAATATTTACTAATAATAAATTAAGTTTAAACTTAAAATAAACACACCATATGTTCAAGCATATAGTCAAGAACGTACTTATAATATAAAATATATCATTCGTAATATTCATGAGGATGTCAAACAAAATGCTTTTGATTTCACAAAAAAGATTAGGAAAGTCCTCGGTCGTGAATAAGGGAATGAATGTTAAAGTAGGGATTACTAGATCTAAGATCCGTAATCCCGAAATGTCCATACGTCAACAGATTTTTAGCGATATTTTTGTGCCCACATGGCATTTCAGCAGATGCTATAAGGTTTTATGTATTGACTTGTTCCACCCGTAGCCATGATGACGTAGCAGTGAGGCACGTATGTAAGGTACGAGTGATATTTTATATTCTTTAAATAAAACTATCTCTTTGAAATGTGGCGAATTTCGTATGCTTTACACTTTACAGCAATCGTAGTCTCGGGAGAGACTAAGGTTGTAGACATTTTAAAAGTTATTATTTATTATATAGTTGTTACAGACGGGGATCGTCTGTAAATCCGAAGAGATAGTTTTATTTAATATATCAAACAAATATCGCGAGTATTTTAAATCTAAAAAAGAAAGTATTAACTTATATTATTATACTAATATAGTGTGGAAACCATTAGTAGTGTCAAAACGACACTGTCCAGCCGAAACACTTTTTGTATGTGAGAAATTATATTAAAATGTTTTATTAAGTTTATTAAAATATAAAGTTGTATATTATCCCTTACTTGAGAAATGATTGATTTCCCATACAAAGTTCCACCCACCTTTTCACCCCTTTAAGGGATGATTTCCGGGGTAAAAACTTTCTTATATCTTTCCCAGGGTCTTAAACTATCTCCATACCGAATTTCAACTAAATCGGTTCAGCGGTTTAAGCGTGAAAAGGTAACAGACAGAGTTTTTAAATTCATAAAATTTATGAAATTCGCACCTACAACTATGGTATTCGAATTTTCAAATAATTGCAATCGACAGAAACCGATTTATCAAATACAATTTTTTTACACCATGTATTTTCTCTTGCAAATTAAACATAATGACTAATAATACTATAATATACGCGTATAGTATTAGGAATACGAATTGAGTTTTTGCAAAACAGTAGATATTCTAAGATATGGAATATTAAAAAACCTCACAGAGTTTAGGGGTTTTTTTGTTATTGGTGTACAACCTTACATATATTTATATGTCTATACTATTTCCTAAGCATTATTAAGAAAGAGTAATTAATGTTCCAAATAATTATAAAAGAAAGTTTTCAAGAATCATCTTTGTTTGTCGCCATAAACTTGTAATAACATCTCTATTGTTATTGCCTGAAGGACGTCTTTGTATTGTTATCAGAAATTGCTATCTTGTTTTATTTCTCGTTATATAATAATGTGGAAAAGATATTATTTTATTATTTGTTTTTTAATACTATCCATACTATTATAAATGTGAGTATGTTTGTTTGTTTGTCTTTCTTTCACGTCGAAACAGAGTGACGGATTGGCATGTTTTTTATGGAGATAGTTGAAGGGCTGGAGAGTGACGTAGGCTACTATTTACCGTGAGAAATTATCTCATTCCCATGCGAAAACACGTTATAATAGAACCCAAAAAATAGTTTGTGATTAGAATTACTTCAAACTTTCTCTTCAATACAGTGAAATAAATTCATGTTTTAGCATTTGTCGAAATCCATCCTTAAGGGGGTAAAATACTCTTATTTTTATTTTTATTATTAAAGTTTGTAAATAATTAAAAATACAAATAATGATTAAAAAAATGAAACCTACCTTTTTAGAGCTTTTTTGTAGTTTTAGGACAAGCGAAGCCGCGGGTTCTGCTAGTAGTATATAAATGTATAATTAACATGAAAATATATCATACAATGTGATAGGTCTTGTAAGAAATTTTACTGCAAATTCAAAAAAAATATCTTAATTTTTTAAAAGATTATTCAATACAATGTATTCAGCCCTTTTTAACGTCCCACTGCTGGGCACGGGCCTCCCTTCAAGACGAGGGGAATCAGGCCATAGTCCACCACGCTGGCCAAGTGCGGATTGGCGGACTTCACATGTCTTTCGAAAACTTGCTAGGTTTTCTCAGACATGCAGGTTTCCTCACGATGTTTTCCTTCACCGTAAGGCAAATGGTAATCATGTTAGAAATGATTCGCACATGAAAATATCAGAGGTGCGAGACCCGGGATTTGAACCCGCTTCACTCGGTTGTCCAAGCGAGCGCGTTACCACTGGGCTACCACTGCTTTTGGGCTACCACTGCCTGCATTCAATACAATATTCTATTCATATTTTGCCTACATTATAATATGACTGGCGTTTTATCACGGCTCCGCTCGCGTGGTTTGATAATTAAGAATTACTAAATAGTAATTTTTTAGGTAAATACCTATATTTTTATAAATCATAGACTATGTATAACTGTGACGTATAAACTATATTATTGTAAAACTAGCGACTCACCCTCGCTTCGCTTAGGGTTCGTCTCTAAACAAAAACAAATCTATCCCACGGGAACCGTACATTTTTCCGGGATGATATATAGCCTACAACCTTCCTCAATTAACAGGCTATCTAATTCAAAAAGAAGTTTTCAAATCGGATCTGTAGTTCCTGAGATTAGCACGTTCAACCAAACGAACAAACAAACTCTTCAGCTTTATAATATGTATTAGTATAGATTTTATCAAAATATGTTCTGTAGTTTTGGCGTTAAATAGCTAGAAACATACATCCATACATCCTGAACACTGATTGTTTTTATAATATTATATTTATAGGGGCGCTTCTTCAAGACTTTTTTATTAAATAGATTTTAAGTAGTACATGAAAATTAGTACTGTATGTATTAGTGCTCAAAAATTTTCATACCTATAAAAATGCAAATATTGTTTTTTTTCACCCGACTGCAAGGAAAGGTTTATGTTTTTCGCACCTATCTTTGTATGTTTGTTTGTAATATTCTTTATTCCCTAATATCTTCCAAACCACTCGATGGATTTCTTTAATTAAGGTATCGTTAGATTCGTCTCATTAGTCCAAGTGTTCTTAGATAGGTGACATAAAAAAATATACGCTAGATGCTGCTAGATTTTATTGTTTAAGGTGAAATTTTTTTAACTTCTTTTTCTGCAATATAGAATATAGATATCAAATTAAAGGGCCCATAACAAGGATTCGAAAAAGGTATAAAATCCTTGTATTACTTGAAATAATGATAAATAAAACCACATTTATTTATTGTACTTCAAATGTCTAATTGGCAAAAACTAAAAAACTGTAAATAAAAAAATATATTATAAAAATAAAAAACCCGACTGCATAATCGAGTAAGTACCAACATGTCGCGTCGCGGCAAGGATGAAACATGGATGTCTCCGACTGCATAATACTATATTCCATCGTGAACTTGTTTTCATCTTTTTAGTTAGCTTTTATGCAGTCGGGTTTTTTTATTTTAATTATATATATATATATACTTTTTCAAATTATATTGCCAGCAGGGACCAAATTTTGTCAGGTAAACTCCCGAGACAAATATAGCCTTGCGTGGCTCAGAACAAATTAGCATAAAATAATTAGCTCAGAAAAACGTTTGGAAAAAAGCGAGGTAAATTTCTTTTTAAGAAATATTTTTAAGGGAAATATTATTAAAATGAAAATGTTAAAAACACATTAAGTTAAACGGGCACCTTTAATTTTTAATACTTTTGTCCATTATTATTTAAAATGTATGCTCTACTTATAGTAGTTCGTCCCTAGGTACGTTTTGACGGCTAGTATGGAATAGATAGACTATACATATAAATAGGTATGATGAGTCTTATGTCTCTTACTTGAGAAATTATTGATTTCTAATACAAACTTCCACCCCCTTTTCATCCACTTAAGGGTTGCTATATGGAGTAGAAAATATCCAATGTCCTTCCCAGCAACTCAAACCATCTCCATACCAATTTTTATCAAAATCGGTTCAGCCGTTCAGGCGTGAAAAGGTAACAAACAAGCAAACAAAGAAACAGAGTTACTTTGGCATTTATAATATTAAGTACCCATGGATAAATTATATAGGCATTATATATTTCAAATATAAAAAATAAAACTAAATATGAAATTGTATAAAACTATGAATTTTTTACTAATCTATGGTAAAAAAAAAATATTTTTTGACAGATATATTATATTTTTTACATTAATTTATTCAACGTTACTTAACTCAAGCTCTTACTTAATAGGTTTTTTGAAAAGACAAAAATTACACAAAATAAAAAAGCATGGAATAAAGGAAAAAATTAATTAGATAACATTCAGCTTTAGTGCGCGTTCCTCCAAGGAATTTGGAAGTGACGCAAATGGCCTATGAAGGACAGCTGCTTTATCTTCTGAGGGTAAACTTGGAATGAAACTGTGACAAATTCGCCGACGCATTTATTTTAGAACTTGCTTCTAAAAAGTTTTTTTTAAATACAATGAATGTAAAAATTATAATACATCTATACATACTACATAGTATAAAATAAATTCTGCATCGGTCTGTTTCTCCGCACATTTCTTCTAAGCCACGTAAGTAGTGAGCTCGCAAGATCGAGATTGCATCCCCTACGCGTAACGATTTTGATACGGTTTTCACTAATAGAAAGAGCGTTAAACGAGAAAGGTTTATGTATATACATAATTTGTACGTTGTTTGTGTATGTTTTGTACAAAATGACTGAGTTTAGACGTTGTTATGTCAAAAAACTGTATTCGTACGGTTACATGGTTGACGCTGGCTAATTTTAAAGATACATCAACACGATGTTCTAGAAAATTTTAAGTTTTAAAATGGTCTATAGAAAAAATGTCAATAGCATATGTCTATATCCTAAGGTACATTCACAATAACTAGTTTTATATATATATATATATATATATATATATATAACTAGTTTTAGTAACTAGAGCGTACCTAAGGACGCACCCGAGCGAAGCGAAGGTCCCTAGTATACTATATGTAACTAGCGACTCACCCTCCCTCCGCTCGGGTTCGTCCATAGTTACGTTTTGACGTTTAGTATAGATTTCTCAGAGATGAGATATTTTCCCGCAGTAAAAAGTATGCTATTTGTTGACGCGTATAATCGGCTATCATCATACCAAACCTCATTAAAATCTGTCCAGTGGTTTTATCGTGATGCGGTAACAGTCAGACAGACAGACAAAAATTCTAAAAACTATAGATTCGGCCTCTGTATCGATTTATATAATAAAGTCTATTTTGATAAGATGATTTTTGAAAATATTTAACGTACAAATTAGGCTTAGTTACAATATTACTATATGTAATGTATTATTATATATAAATAAAAATAATATATAATTATTAGTTTCGAGTACTATAATAAGTAAAAATATGGCATTTATCAAAAGTACATATATTTTTATAATAATACTAGCAGAACCCGCGGCTTTGGTCACGCTAAAACTACAAAAAAAAACTCTTAAAAGAGGTTTCATAAAAACTTTCATCCCCTATTTTACCCCCTTATGGGATGAATTTCGAAAAAATTATTTAAGAGCATTAATACCAAGTTTCACATAATTCTGATCGTAAATAATATTTTGGGTTGTATTATAACGTGTTTTCCCATGGGGATGAGATAATCTTCTTTGTTTTTAAAAAAATCTTGTCAATCAAACATTAAAATATGAAAAAAAAAACTTTTACTCTATGCTATTAGGTAAATGTCAAACGTGTAGTAATTCTATTTCCCTTACACTCGCTAGAGCAAAATAAATTAGTGTTAACCTGTAACGTGCTGCAACATAATTTTGACGGTGCAATATTAGATATTGAAAATATTATTAGCATGACGCCAGACCTCGATATAATTCCCTATATTTAGGAAAGACTTGCAGAATATAAACTTAAAATTCAACTTCAATTAATTTCTAAAACATATTTAGCGTTTTAAATAAAACTATCTCTTCGTATATTTTGGCGGATTAATTTTCATTTTTAATTCTCGACATTTCGAATGCTTTAAAGCAATCATAATCACAAAGAGACTAAGGTTTGAGACATCTCAAAGTTATATAGTTGTTACAAACAGTGAACTATCTGAAAATATAGTTTTATTTAAAATGTCAAATATTCGCGTTAATCTAAGAAAGTATTTTAACCCCTCGAGGACCGCATACACGCCGGCGTGTACGATTACATTTGAATTCTCGAAAATTTGCACGGATTTTATTATCCTGGAGAGAATATTTAGCGTTACTTATAATAAAAACAATAGAAGAGAGATAGAGATATTTAAAAAAGACATATTTTGAAGTATACATTGGTGTCTTTAAAACACTTTACACAAATCAGATTTTATTATTATTATTTCAAAACTTTTAAGTCTTACTTTTCCTTGTTACGCAATTAAGGACCTACCCACATCACGATTTTTAAGCACGTCGACGACGCGCGTATCCAGAGCTTTGTCTACGCGTCGTTTGCGCATATTTTGCGCTGATAAACCTGAAAAGGCCAGTGTATACCAGTTTTATAAACGCGATGACAAGCCACGTACGAGTATTATGAACGTACTGACGGTGACGTCTGCGCATACTATGCACTGATAAACATAAAAAAATCAGATTTCTAGCATTCGAATACAAAGGCGTTTAAATACGCGTATATTATATTTCAAAACGTAAAGGTGCAAATATTAAGATTTTTGACTATAACCTATAATTTATCAAGTTCCAATGGTAAGAGCCCAACTAGATCTTTGAAATTCTCATTTTGGGTTTCCAAATTTCTTGGCACGATAAATGTTTAATAGAAGTCATAAGTTAGGTTATTAGGCTATACAAGAAAATCTTAGGGCATACCGTAATTTGAGCTATTACAGTAACTTATACAATCTGAAGTACATATCCAGTATGAAACACGTCGGAGCTATTAATCGGGTAACAGATGCGTCTTCTACGTCTCTATCAATTTGAATAACTTTATTTAAGTGAGTACGAGCCAAGTAAGTACGTGTGCGATTTACCGCCTGACTATATCTCATTATTGCCATTTGTTATTTAGTTCTTATACGAGTTTCAAATAAGTGTTATGTTTCAATAAAAAAAACCTCCACAGACTTCACTACCTATTTAAAAATGGACTTGAAATAAAACTTTATAAACAATACTTGTAAGTTAATGAAGAACTAGATGAAAAAATCTAAAAACAATTTAAACTAACTCAAGGTAATGTGAAACTCGTTGAAATGAATTAAATGAGGGAAAAGGACCCTGATAACCAGCTATCATCATACTAAATTTCATCAAAATCTGTCCAGTGGTTTTCTTGTGATGCGTTCCCAAACAGACAGACAGACAGACAGACAGAGAGAAAGACGGACAGTTTGAATCTCACATATTAGGTACTTACCAAAAAAATCATTTGACAAACGTTACATTTATTTTACAAATTTCACCGCTCCATCGAGGTTTCTCGTTTTAATATAAGATCTAAGCTGGTACGGTGGGTGATGATGAAGATCAACAAAAAAAAAAAAAGTGATCGGAGCTCCTGCAATTTTGAGTGACTTAAAGCATATGTCAGCTATAACTTAGTACCATTAGTAAAGCTAATAAATTAGTATTATTATCAATATTATAAAACTAATTAGAATTTGAAATATCAAATCGAATGTAAGATGGGAACTTTACACGAGTCATTGTTATAAATGGGCAATTTGAAAGGTAACCTAATATTAGCAAAGTTTGGCATAAAGCAAAAACAAATGCCCTATTATCTTTTATTAAAGTTGTAGAGTGTAAAGAAAATAATTTATTTTATGTTATTTAAATTCAAATCATATTACTTAGCATTAAATTATTTAAAAAAAATATTGAACGTCATGAGTCTACATACATTGAGAGTGTAATAACAGAATTAAAAATTATTATTCGAATTTTAAGTAAATTGTCTTATTAACTATCTAACATTAACAAACCCGATATTAATTAATTTAATATAACTTCACGTTATAATATATAATGTGTGTGAAATAAGATATTTTTATGTTATGCTCATAAAGAGTAAAGGCTAATTTGAAGGTATAATGTCGAAGTATTTATAAATATGTATTTTTATATTTAGAACAGGGTACGCGTAATTTTCCGTCCATTTTCAACGATGATGAGACACACGTCATGTAAGAGCTTTCGAAGTGAACTTCATTTCATTCTATAGCAATTAAATTCAAATCCAACACAAAAATTGTATTTATGTTTGCAGATAAAATAGACGCACGTCGCGTCACCAATGTCCATGTTTGATATGTAAAATAAGGGTTTTTTTCCTTTTGAGGTACAGAACCCTAAAAAACATAATTTGGTCACGCTGCATAAGGGACTAGGATTGACAAAACGAAGTCGTATAGTACTTTTGTATTTTAGACTCCCATGACGCAATTATATTATAATACTAGTGACTCACCCTCGCTCGCTGCTAACATAAAACCAAATTTCATCAAAATCTGTCCAGTGGCTTTCTCGTGATGCGGTCACACACAGACAGGTCCCAAAAATTCTAAAAATTATAGATTCGGGCTCTGTATCGATAATAATGACTATTTCAATAAGATTTTCAAAAAACATATTTAATGTACAGATTCGACTTAGTATTTTATTATATATGTATATATAGAACAGTTTTATCTAACGAAAGCTTCAGTTTTCTTTCTTGACAACTACACTTCACGACTGTACGCTCATCAATCATTTGCATGTCAAACGTTTCTTTATTCTTAACTCAAAGACGGAACTATTTTAAGCATTCTCGCACTTTTTAGAGGACGGGCAAGAGTTTATTCAATAAATATTCAATCACCCCTTTTCTTTGATGGTGAATATTAAAATACGGTGTATCTTCCTATACATAACCCTGCAAGGCCCTTGCGATCTTTGCTATTTTATTACTTTGAAATTCATTTTGCAACAACATATATTCAAACTGTCGACTACATTGTTTTGATAAATATCCATTTATTCATTGAATTTCAAAATTAATTTATTTGTTATATTGTCTTTAGATTGATTGCACCCCTTCTTTCTCTCTTCCTTTCTCTACACAAAGGTTTCCTGGAAAAGATCGCTTTCTTACCAATAAGGACGCCTATTGTACTATTTCTACTTTTATTTAGTTCTATTGTGTAATACAAAATAAGGTTGTGCTATAAAGAATATTTGTATTTGATTTTGAATTAAAAATTCGTAAACATATAAGGTTTAATAAACTAGTTTATCACAAACTATACATATGTATATATTATTTTAAGTAACTCGTATTATCGAAAGATAAAAAGAATTTAATACATTCTTTTTAAAAAAAAAAGCTTGCTTAAAGCTTACGAAAGAATTCCTTTTTTTATACATAAATAAAATTCTGAGTCGAACCGGTACATTAAATATATTTTGGGAAAATCTTATTGAAATATTATTATCGATACAGAAGGCGAATCCTATAGTTTTTAGAGTTTTTGTCTATCTGTCTGTCTGTCTGTCTAGGAATGCATCACGAGAAAAGCCTCTGGACAGATTTTGATGAAATTTGGTATGATGATAGCTGGTTATCTGGGTCAATATATAGGATACTTTCTACTGCGGGAAAATATCTCATCTCTAAAAAATCTATACTAAACGTTACTACATGAGAATAAACCCGAGCAAAGCGAGGATATATTACTAGTATTCTATAAATCTAAACATCATTATTTCTACAACTATAAAATACAGATTTTTTAAAACCAGCTTATTGGAAGATAAGCTGAAAATGATTTACAAGTATAGAGTTTTGTACGAGTATTTATAATTTTGCAAGTATCTTTTAACGAGTCGTCCCAACTTGTGAAACTACGTCGGCGGATAAGTTTTAATCGCTTCGTAAACCTTGACTTAACGTTTAATGATACTAAATCGATTTTTATCTTAAAAGCACTGGATTTTTCATTAACAGTTTTACAAGGAACCATTTAACTTTAACATTCTTATATTATTATATTTTTTTTAAATATTGAAAAAAATTTAAATATTTACATTTTTAATTAACCAATTTTGTTTCTTAGTTGGCATTATATAGTATATTAGTCAAGTGTTTATCTTTCCTTTAGTGTAATTAAGTGGGTGTTTTATAAAACGCAATGAAGCAAATTTTGGCACTGCAATATATATCATCTGGCCTCAAGCCAAATTGCTGAAGATACTAGATAGCACTTTAATATCTCTAGGTATAAGATTATTGACTGGGGCAAACTATGTTATGTATATTTTTTTCTATTTTCTCATACTTTTCTTGTGAATCTTGACGTTTTAATAACACTAGGTAGTGTGGTCCGTACTCCGTATGTAGTAACTAGCGCCTAGTATATAAGTTCGATAGTAAAAGTTAAAAAAATAAAAAGTGCATGTATGGATGCGTACACGCGCAAGTAGTAAAATTTCTGTAGGTTATCGGTACTCTTCATGAAATTCAATTTATGTTTTAAATAATTAAGATAGGTGAAATTCTAAAAATAACGCATATTAGGCATATTACAATCATATATTTATAGAATATCATTTAAGGATAGAATATAATATTATATATCATTTGTCAGACAATAACAACGGTTACCATGGCAACAAACGTACGTACATTTTTTCGTAACGCATTCACCAGCTTACCCCCCAAGTCAAGCATGCGTAAAGAAGTTTTACTTTAAAAAGAACACAAAATAAAAATTCACTAGTAAGTTTAAACATACGTATAAGTCACTACTATTAAGGCAGTCACAGGCATAAGAACATCACAAAGAAATATTTAAAGTCTAATCAACGTACGCAATATAGAGTGTAGATAGCGGTAGGTGGTAGGTAGGGTACGTATTTATGTATCATGTAAATTTTTACAATGCGCGCGCACACCGACAGCCAAAAAACGACATGATGAAGTTAGCTGCTAACTGTTTGTTGCCATGGCAACCGTTGTTATTGTCTGACAAATGATACATATTATTATATTCTTTCCTTAAATGATATTCTATAAATAATTATTTTATTAATTTATCATTCCTTTAATAAAATAGAGAGTTGTGACGTACGGGATGAAATCTTTAGAGCTATTTTTGTTCTGTTACACCAAAGAAGTATAATTTCCTACGTGCGTACATAAGTACACACACACGTTTTTTTTCTATCCCTTTACATTCATTTATTGAATGTCTATATACTCACAGTACAAAGCAGGGCATTGCGATTATAATTACATGCTCAATATAATTTCAATCGTATATAAAAAAATTACTACAATTTTTTGTATTTAACACTAAAGTTCATCAATAGCTATTAATAAAAAAAGAAAAACTCGACAATCACAGAAGAAAAAGGTATTATTTTGTGATCGCCTATTTATATACAGGAATTAAAATACATAGTACCTCGTTTTAACACCTCTACTAGAGACAAAAGAGCTGACTTTTTTTCAGGGAATGCAGCTAGCATTTTTGCCACAATTTCACGTAGACATGAATTGTTAAGTTATTAAGTTTACATACTTTGTTTATCACAATACATAGTTTAATTAATTATTTTTTTAATGTCATTATTAGCATTCTTCTATTATTGCTCATGTTGAATATCTTCAAAGTCACGAGTCAAGTAACCACCACGCAAATCTTACTAATATTATAAGCGAGAAAATTTAGATGTTTGGATGTTTGTAACTCAATCACGCCAGAACGGCTGAATGGATCTAGATAAAATTTAGCACAGAGATAGATAATAGTGTGGAACAGCATATAGGCTACTTTTTATCTTGGAAATGTGTACGGTTCCTGTGGGATAGATTTGTTTTTGTTTTTCTAGAGGCCGCTAGTTAGCCTTAACAAGTCAAATATCTATTTGAAAAAATACAAAAATTTATCCCCTGAACACACATGTAGTTCTTACAAATAAATTACCAAACTTTAAACGCTATTATGCAAAAATCTATAATAAATACAAAATAAAAGTTTATTGACAATATATAAGAATTAAACTGCCTTGATTTGCTCCTTATTTCAGGAAAGAAATATTGTTGACCAACTTTTCTTCCGAACCTGACCCATGAAACAGAAATATTATAAACATTAAAAACACATTAGGTGTCGTAAAAAGTAAGTGGAAAATAAAAATATCATATTTAGATATCACATGCCACTGGAGTCTAGTGTATTAGAGGTAAATGCAATAACAAAGAAGACGCGTAATATCCGCTACTTGAAATCATATCCTACTAATATTATAAATGCGAAAGTTTGTAAGGATGTATGGTTGTCTGGATGTATAGATGTATGGATGCTTGTTACTCTTTCACGCAAAAACTACTGAATGGATTTTAATGAAACTTTACATATTTAGCTTGTACATCAGAATAATACACAGGCTACTTTTTATCCCAGAAAAATGTACAATTCTCGTGGGATAAATTTGTTTTTGTTTTTTGTTTTTTGGCGAATCCGAGCGAAGCGAGGGTGAGTCATTAGTAAGTAATAATTGTCTCCTATTATTTTGCCAACTTATCTTAAAATGAATTTACCTATTGCACATATTGGTGTGACCAAATTTGATTACGATTTCATATTATGTATAGTTTTGCGTAATAAAAGTGTAACAGCTATAACCAAAGCAATTAGGCTTTTAAATGGAAACAACTTTGGTTAAATACAAAATTTACGAGAGTAATTGTTTGAGATTGTTTCGTTCTAGTAGAGTGGTCCTCTGAGGACGATCTAGTTAAAACTTTCGCTTTTATACAAATTAGACCATTCCCTTCTAAGCGTTACAGTTGTTCGCAGATTACTTACGTACAGTTATTGCACTTATCATAAAGTCGATATTGCTTGAAAAATGGTTTGCTTCTTCAAATATTAAATCATAATTTCTTAGATATTCATAATATTGTAGATAATGATTTTCTTTTTAAGATTATAATATGTAAAGATTACATAAAAGAAAATGATATGTAAAAAAACTTAGTTGATAAAAATGTCGCTTTGTCTTGACTTAACTCATAGGACAGATCTGTACCCTGTAAAAAAATATTATCGCGTGTAAATAAAATTGTCGCTATTTAAGCCTCTGAATAAACTAATTTCTTAGAATATAAAATCATAATTTGTACTAGTCATATATTATAAGAGAAATAGATTATTTTTCAAATATCTTCTTGCTCTTTATTTATTAAGTTTTTATGTAACTATTCGCGTACTAAATACTTCTAACCATACATTACATACGCTATATTATTCTAGGACGTATTAATGGTAATAATATATTATTATATACTATGAAATGTAAAGGCAAAAAGAAATGTGAATATTTTATGCCTGGTGACATAGAGGTCAAGCAAGGATGGTTGATGAAGTGGGCTGTATGTCACCATAAAAGGTTTATGTACCGTGAATAAACGCCATTTCCATTGTGCAGCACAAAAATGAGGAAAAATTTGTATTTGCAGATTGTATTACAGACATTATTTATATTCAGCGTTACATGTAATATGAAATATATAAATGAGACTAAGATTTAATCTTAAATAATTTAAACTTAAATAAATAAGCTTGTTACACTCAGATAAATCCTTCATGGGCCTGAATATACGCATACATAACAAGATTCCATAAAATATCCTAGATTTACCTTTCCAAAAATTTTACTATAAAATTAAAAATATTTTATTGAGCAAAGCTTATTACTTTGTTCAAGAGTAGCAATGAAACGGACGCGTTATGAAACGGACACTCTTAAAATTTTTGAACAAAAATATTCATGTCATTTGGTCTTTGGCAGTACTGATGACCATAGACAAACCCACAATAATGACAGCTTCCGGCAGCTATTATTTTTGTTTACTTATTTTATTATTTAAAGTTAAAATATTAATTGCTGTAATGCATTCGAAACATCGAAAACTAAAAATTGAAATTAATCCACGAAATAATCCGGAAAGATAATTCTATTTAAAATGTCAAATATTCGCGTAAATCTAAGAAAGTATTGGTCTCTCAAAATTAACTTTGTTTATAAATCAGATACTGCCAAAGAAGAGAGTTCGTCCAGAGATAGCTGCAGTAGAGTTAGCTATGGAAAAAGTCCAATAGGTACGGGACGAGTGATTATTTTTAATGTGTAGGTATAAATTATAGGATATAAGGAAACAGTTTGTAATTTGCTAGTCCTAATATTCATTAAGAAATATTTTTGATACCTACTTATATTGTACCAAATTAAGCCAAGCTCTCATGTTTATTAAGAAGTTAAGTGTTTAATTATTTTATGTTGTTTTTTTGTAATTGTTTAATTTTTTAACTCAGTTTGTTTTGTACCAAAGTGTTTGACTTGTTTAAATAAGAGTTATTGTGTAAAAGCATTTGCATTGGTTCCTGTCCGTTTAATGACACTCACTGTCCGTTTCAATGCTCCTCGTCATGAAACGGACATTAGTGAGTTGAAAAAAAAATCATTATATTTCGTTAAATAAATTGCTTTCTCTTAAAATATTTTGTTTTACTAATAATATATTACCTATGAATTTCTTAATTATAGTTAACAAGTTTTTAAGTACATAACGTAATAATACTCCAAAGTTAAGGGTCCGTTTCATAGCGGATCTCCCCTATATATGTGTATTCGTTGTGATGTGTTAGTTATCCCCTATATATTGACTCATATGCATATATAATATTATATTTATTATTATAAATTCGATATTTAAAAAAGCAATTGTTCAGTATCTCGCCGGCTCTTCTCAGCAGAACTGCTTTCCGAGCCGGTGATACTTTCCACACAGACTGATTACACTGATGCTCTTTAAATTAAATTGTAATAAGTGTATTTGAATAAAGTTTTATTTCATAAAATACCAAAATAGGTACCACTCAAGAAATAATTCCGAACTTCAACAAATTATAAAACTCGTACTAATCTTATAATATGAAAGGTCCTTATTACGTGTTACGTATTTACTAAGAGAGGATAATTTAACGAATGTTTAAAGGATTAGAAAACTTTTTCAAACTTTTATACTCTTGAAGTATTAAATTATGAGACTTTTAAATATGACAATTTTTTGTGTGTTTTTGGAAATCAATCCCAATGTTGTCGATAGCCATTAAAATTATCTTTGAACTTATTTATTTATTTATCATATTAAAAAAAATGTTCAAACAGGATTTTAAATGTACCTAAATATTATAGATTTTTAACTCAATAAAACTTGATGTAATGGATTAGGATTTACTTATTGTATTTTTTATTTTCTAAACACATAATTTTAAGTACATTGCTTCAAAGTTATAGTTAAACATATAATGTACCTAAATAAAAAAAAAAATAGTAACATCCTCGAGAAGCGCAGATTCAATATTGTTCTTATGTATTTTATCTAAACTCTCACAATTTGTCTTCTGGAATGGCGGTCTTGGGATATCTATTTTTTTAAGACTTATTCTCAAGTGGTCAAAGTTTCTACTTCAATAACGGCTTATGCGAAAAGTTCTTTAATCATAAAAAAATAAAACATCTTTAAGTTTAAGCATAAATATCTATACGTTGTATTCAGCCCTTTTTAACATCCCACAGCTGGGCACGGGCCTCCCTTCAATACGAGGGGGATCAGACCATAGACTACCATACTAGCCAATGCGGGTTGACGAATCTATAAGTTAACATAATTTTATTGTTCTATTTAAAAATATTTTATGAATACAATATTTTCGCGAATACAAACAGAAACATATTATTCATTCCTATCTCAGTTTTACAAATAAAGAAAAGTTGTTCAAAACTTTGGTGATTCTACTTTCGCTCGCGGCGAGTTAGTAACAGCATTTACTTTGTAGATCCTCAAGGCAATATATATTTGAAAAGATTTAAAAAAATCTTAGATGTAGTGTTCATTGTGCTGAGATATTGTACGTTTATTTTTATACACATACAAATATACGAAATGAATAATTATGGACTTGTTATTTTTTTACAAATTTCCAGACAATATTTTAATAAATTATTGTAAAAAAAGGACAAGTTTCATACTTGTCCTTGTTTTACATAGTAATAAGTCAAAGTATTTTCATTATAAAGAAAATTTATTAGTTGGAAAGTGAAAAAAAATATAGTTAAAGATTGGTGTATTTTCTTTTTAAAGGTCGTTTAAAATTAAAGAACTAATTTAAGTTAAAATCATCGTATAATCGAGTGATAAATAAACTTAAAGGTTTCATCTTAAAGGGCAATGCAGGCTTTTGACCGGTGGCATTGTTTTTTTTTTTTTTCACCAGTAATGAAATTGGATCATAATTAGAAGACTATGTGGGAAATCTATTAAAAAAGAAACAAACTCGCTAAATCGTAACAAATCGCAGATATTGTGGTTGTTATTACTTATTATCAGACGTTATTTTTTAATTTATGTACACATACTTACATGTATTATTTTATGTTCATTTTAAAACCAATAAAAAATACTATTATTTTATTACACTTAATTGTAGATAGGCCTCTCTTTGAGTTTTGTAGAAATATCGTATTTCGTACTAAGGTGAAAATTCCACGAATCACGTCAAAAATGAGATTCACGTGAAAATATAACAGTTAAAAGAGTCGAGGCTTAAACCAGTTTCATTTTGTTTCCAACACCCTGTCACACTATTGAATTCTATAACACACCAAAATTCAACCATCTTTTATACTACAACTACAAATTTATTACTACTACAAATTTACTATAAATATTGGCTTGACTATAAAAAAACTAACTAAATAATAGGTAAACAAAGTATTAAAAAGCCCTTTACTGTATACTCGATAAGAAAAAAATATATACAAAAATATAAGAAAATGTATCTGAGACGACTTTATCTCTAAACTAGCGACCTTTTTTTCACTTCAATTCAATATAAGCAAAAATGTTTGTTTTTTTAAATATGACTTTGATTAAGACATTTATATACTCAGCATCAACACAACACAGTACTTACAAAACAGAAAAAAATCCAATTATAAAAAAAAACATAATACCCGCGAAAAACCGCGTAAGAAAGCGTCTATATTAATGCCCACATTACTAAATGGTCGACCGAACTGTTTATACGAAAACCGTGTGTATATGAGATGGCATTAAAGGGTTGTTAAAATTAAAATAAATTTGACAACACGTTTGGCTCAGTTTGTAGAGACCCTACGCTGTGCCAGCGGTCGCGTGTACGAGTCCCGCTGAAGGCATTCATTTATGTGATGAATATATATATTTATAATATGTATGTATTTAAATTTATATAATATGTGTAGTGTATCAATTATCTGGTATCTATAACACAAACCTCGTAGCTTATCATGGAACTACATGGTGTTATTTAAATGTCCCAATTTATTCATATTTATTTATTTAAAGCTTTGTTTATAATATGATAATTGTACTTAAAATTATATCTCCATACCAATTAGCAGGATATGAGTCATTTAGTATCTGCTTAATAGGCGATATCGGCTTTTTACTGCAAATATGCAATTTACGATATACATGAATTTATTACCATACAAATTAGCTGGTATATGAAATGATGTTCTGCTTAATTAATTAACATAGCATATTTATTTTATATAATGTTATAATAATAAGTTCAAAGTGTAAATACTCTTATTTATATAAGACCTACAAGAAATTTCTTTTCTTCTTTTCGATTTCATCGTGTACCCATACCTTCGGTAGATCTGAAATTTGGTACACACATGTTTTTCGACGTGCTGATTACTAATATATTATTATATTTGTTTTTCAAGGTCATATCTAGAAAAAAAGTTTTCAATGATTTTTTCACGTTTATCGTGATAAATAATGATTTTAGAGGAAAACATTTAATACAAAAATTGTAGGCATAATAAATAAATAATAAAATTGACATTTTTTTTGTAATGAACAAATAAACTTTTTCGTGTAGAGCCTGTAGCTTAGAAAAAAATGCCCTCTCGTTTTTTTCTTTTTAGGTTAGGTAAGTTTTATTTTTCGGTTATGTGATAGGTCCGACTTGGATAACGTAGGTTGACTGAGTGTCTGATTGCTGTTGTTTGTTAACTTGTCCCTTTCTTTTAAGTTCGCTTTTCACACAGTCGTATTTTATTTTTATTTTTTTATCGTAATTTTTTGCAGCTCTTCAGGTTTCGCCAATTATACACGTGGAGTTGTATTTAACTTTTGTTATATTAAATAGTTACTAGAAATATAAGTTATACATATGTTTGTAATTGTTTCTTTAAAATATTCATTTTGATACCCCACTAGATAAATTTGGAAATATTTTTTTTGACAAAAATTGACGCCTAAAATACGTTATGTTGATTTTCTATAATATCCATATTATAATCTATAATAACACATGCGTTATCAAGGCAATCTAACGAACTATCAATCATTAAAATCGGTTTAGCCGTTTACTAATTACGAGACAACATAAGTTCGAATATACATACATAAAAGTCAAACACAAAACCCTCCTTTGAGCTTCGCCGCAGTCGGGTAAAAATAAGATGAAAACTCAAACATGCCGAAACAAGTTACTAATTCGTAAGCAATGTGCTCATCACCCTCTAAATAAACGGTAAAATTTATATTTCATAACCACTCATGAACTTTGAGAAATATAATGATATACAAACATAAGAAAATACGTAAATTAAAAATAGATACATATTATATAAAATGTACCTTAAACATTTAACGTTTTTTTCGTCGTCAGTGTTAGTCCAAATCAGTAGTCCAATTAAAAATAAATGGAGAAATAAAAAAATTATAAACATCGATGTTAAGATTACGTACCTACGTAACTTTACAATATAAATCATTCCTTCTACAAAGACGTACCAAATCTGAAAAGAGCAGCAGTGAAGAGCCACGGGAAAAATTGGGTCATAAAAAGGCAATCTTCATGTGAAACGATGAAAAGCGACCTTTTTCAATTACTGCTCTCCGTGCGAGTATTTCGAGAGTCGTTGGTGAATCGTATGAACTAATTTGCTCGGTTTTTTAAGGAATTGGCTATTTGACAATTCTAACGATAAAATATTTAATCTGTTGGAGACAGTAGCTTATGGGTCCACAATAATTGTACAATATGTTTTTTGCATTAAAATAAATTGTAAATATTTCATTTTTGAAAAATAAATTTGAGTTTTTTTATCTGTGGATTACAAATACTGAAACGCTGGCGGCCATGTTTGTGCAGCGTGTGACGTCACCTTTCACATAACAAAACATCGTGTGTTTTATCGTTTGCACTTTGCTGAGAAGATCACTCTAAAATATTTTAATTAGTGCTTGTGAGAAGTTTAACGAAATGGAGCCGGGTTACACAAAAGCTGATAGTGCAAATTTACCAAAAATAGATTCATTTATGGTTGCAAATTTTTTTGCATGTAATCCTGACTTTTGCTCAGCCGAGTTTCGGAATGTAAAAACTTCCGTGTAAGTACCGAAATGAACAAAGTAATTATGTATAATTTATTGGTAAAAGTTAATGTGTATAGTTCTTAAGTCAAGTAGTAAAAATTTTATAAAATAATTTTAAATTACTTAAAGGTTATGTTGATAATTTTAGATCTTCGCGACAGTCGTATGGTGAATAATAAAAATAATACTTTTAAAATTAATAAAAATAATGTCATAAAAAGAATTGTTTTTATGACATGTTTTATGTACAAAATACTGGATTAAGTTTAATTTATTTTCAGTAAATCAGAGGCTAAATTGATTGCTTTTAAATACTTACATCGAAGTGATCTTCACAAAAAAAAATTGCAGATTTATCAGATGTAAAATTCAACTCTCAGCGTGCTAATTGTAACCACTGCTTTCGACGTTTAGGACATTTAGGGACGTGTATAAACAATTTGTCAGGATATTTAATTGTAGAACTTTTACACATAGGTACGGCACACGTCTTGTAGCTTGTCATTTTCATAAAAAATATTTATATTCTAAATATATATATATATATATATATATATATATTAACTTATATGAGCTTGCCAATGAAAAAGCTGCAAACTTTTAGCTTAAAATATGTTTAAGAGTTGGAGCCTCGTAGCATGGAAAATATATAACATGTTATATTCTCCATGCATCGTAGTTAGCTTTACTTAGTTTATTAAGATATGACGTCACAGCCAGGAATGTCACGTGATGTGCTGTTTTCGCGCGACTTTCAAATTACTGAAAGATTAATATATTTTTTTCCGAATAAATAACGCTTTTTTCAGAAAAAAATAATTGTAAGAGGTATAAAATGAACCTACGTATGTTTTAAAATATCTTTCCGAAAACTGTCAAATAGCCAATTCTAACCAAAAAAAAATATTTATATTTCTAGTTGATAATTATATTATGAGTTCATAACATTCGTGAAACCCGGTTATATCCGGTATAATATTTCCTCATTTTTTATACTTTTTACCTAATAATTAATCACACTACAATTATAAATGCAAATGTGTGTATGCATGTGTGTGTATACACATGAGCGAATTGACGATAAGAAAATTGTATTATTATTATTATTAAATAAAATAACTATAATATTTTACTATACAAGAAATGTTACTTTAAAAGTTGATTCATTAGAAATAAATCGATCAGGATCCAAAGTTAAAGATCATAAAGTGGCGATTGTGGCGGGGCCTCGGGGCTAATAATCTGAAATCGAGTGGGTAAAGTTTCAAAGATAGTGGGCACCCTGGAGGCCATCATTGAATTTCACCGACCTCACGTCGCCAGTAATTGCAAGCATACACCGCACTGACGTCTGATTTACATAGTAGTAAGACGAATGAGAATATATTATACAGAAATATACGTTAAAGCGATAATATTATATGTCTTCCTAATAGGTTTATTAAAAAAAATATAAATTTTAACAAAGGTAAAGGAAAATGTAAACAATAACAAATGTTATGTATGTATACATAAATATATTCTGTAACAAATTGTTTTTTTTTTTAATTTCTTTGATATGGATCCTCATTATGTGATAAGGAGTATCCAGTAACACATACAATATCATAGAGCGGACGTTTTAGGGCATTCGGATAACAATGTATGTACCTATGTATGTATTTATTGTATAAATATTTATTGATTTCATAGAATAATCAGAATATGTTCTTCCTGACGTTCTGGTAGGGCACATATGTACTCGTATAACAGCTACCTCAAGAATCTAGATACTTAGATAAAGAATCCATACTGCCTGCCTTACCTTAAATCATAATTACTGACCCATAACACAAATATGCTATTGTCTAGGACATATGGCCAAATTAATTTAATCTCCTATATAAAAACCGTAACTTCTATTATCTATATTATAAGATAGAATCACTCTAACTGGTTATATTATTAACAAAAACATACTCGACTGGACTGAGGTTGTGAAACATTTATACATATGCAAATACAAAACAGTTTAGTACCTTTTTCTCCTGTGTTTTTCAACCGATTTCATTTTTTTTTTTTGTTTTGTAGCGATTGACACGCTTTAAATTTTACTATAGTGGAATTTCGACTACAAAACGAATAATTTAATTAAGTTTACCAAAGCAAGAACAATTTAGAAACTGTAGCAAAATATTATGCAGCATCATGAAGATATAGATTCATACTCTTAATTACTCCAACATTAGTCATGATTCATCTATTATACAGAACTTACTGAACTCTGTAATGGCTACAAATACATATGTACTTAATGCACTGGCTAATGCTCTCAAATGATGGTTGATTACGCTTAATGTGCTCCAAAACTTCATTATTTGCTAATATCATATTTTCATTAGGTCAGACACGTTTGGCTCAGTTTGTAGTGACCCTACTTGCTCTGCCAGAGACCGCGGATTCGAGTCCCGCTGGGTGTATACATTTGTGTGATGAGCACAAATATTTGTATTTCAGTCATGGATGTTTATATTTATAATATGTATGTATTTAAAGTTATATATGTGTAGTGTATCAACTATCTGGTATCTATAACACAAGCCTCGTAGCTTACCATGAAACTAGATGGTGCTGTTAGTTAATGTCCCAACATATTATTTGTTTATTTATATTTATTTATTTATATATTATCTGATTGCCTAATTAGTCTTGCGCCTAGCATGTACTGCTGTAGATTATAATATTTTGGGTTGAGTTTTGAAAATATAGGTATTTAAAGTTTTACTGTCAAGATATTCACATTAGCAGCCCAAATTGGTAAGTTTCGTAGGATACCATGTCCACACTTGGAAATGGCCCGCTTCGGTAAGCGATATACCATGCGGATTGTTTCTGGTGCTTCTGTGATAGTAGTAGAGTGGAAGCAAATTCTATTTTTGAATGAGAACTGTTGAGATTCTGACTCCTCTCAGCAAAATTGCCTTCCAAGCAGATGGTAATTTCCTCTCTTTACATACTGACATTTTATTTAAATAAACATACATATTAAATTTGATAGTAAAAAATGCTTGTATATGTCATTTGAATAAATAATATTTTCATTTGATATTGATGGCCTATCTAAATAGATTTATTTAAGTTACTAGCGACTCACCCTCGCTCTGCTCGGGTTAGTCCCTACTTACGTTTTAGCGTTTAGTATAGATTTCTCAGAGATGAGAAATTTTCCCGCAATAGAAAGTATCCTATATGTTGACCCGAATAACCAACTATCATCGTACCAAAATTCATTAAAATCCCTCCAGTGGTTTTTCCGTGATGCGGTAACAGACGAACAGACAAAAATTCTAAATACTATAGATTCGGTCTCTGTATCGATAATAATGTCTGTTTCAATAAGATTTTCCAAAAAAAAAAATATTATACAGATTCGGCTTAGTTACAATTTTAATAGACGTATAGATTACTTACAGGGAAGCGATACATTAATTGTCATCTTAAGTTATTTTTCTTTCTTGATGAGTCTGAAACTGAATTATGGGAGATCCCAACGAACATAAGTATATGTTTAGACGCCATGATGGAAGGTTGATTAAAGCACTTTGATACGTGACACCTATAAGCCTGATATTGATAGCAATATCAAGGTGATTCTATAATAATATGGGACGACATTTGTTGACAATCACAGTTACATGGAAGAAGTTTCGACATCAAATGTTTGGAGACGGGATTGAAAACTAATTAGGTATGTATGTATTCAGCCCTTTTTTTTTAACGTCCCACTGCTGGGTACGGGCCTCCCTTCAATACTTACGAGGGGAATCAGGCCATAGTCCACCACGCTGGCCAAGTGCGGATTGGCGGACTTCACATATCTTTCGAAAACTTGCTAGGTTCTCTCAGACATGCAGGTTTCCTCACGATGTTTTCCTTCACCGCAAGGCAAGTGGTAATCATGTTAGAAATGATTCGCACATGAAAATATCAGAGGTGCGAGACCCGGGATTTGAACCCGCTTCACTCGGTTTCCCAAGCGAGCGCGCTACCACTGGGCTACCGCCGCCTTTTAATTTTATTACAATTTAATTAGGTATATCTGGAATAAAATGCGAAACTAAAATAGTACAAAAATTTCTTTTCTAAAACCATCAAAAATCAATTGATTAATATTGATCAACTTTTTGATAGTCATTTGAACTTTTAATTACAAATTGCATAAATTTCAATATACTAGTATTATTATACTATACAAGTATAACTTGATTTTATTATTTTCTAAGCAATAAAATATCTTTAGTGTAAAAAACCTACTTGATTTCCCATCTCAGAACTCATACATTGTAACAATAATATGACAATTTCTTCTTGATATTTTTAGTAATATTCATATTTTCGTGGGCGATTAAAGAAATCATCATGTCACAGCATAAAAATTATTAGAATTACAGATTGCTCTACTTTTGGGACGACATGTTGTTCTATTTCTCACACTCTATTTTTTTCCTTAAGATTTAAAAGAGAATTTACAATAAAAATTTCATATGAAATATTCTGAACGAAGTAGCTAGACGTATTCACGTTACGTGACGGCGACAGTGATCGATAGTTCTTGTTTACTAACCTTTTAAGGATTTTGTATTATGATTTTCTAAAGAAAATTCGCCGATTTTTATAAAACGCTTTGTTATTCTAGCAAGAAAATATAACGAAGCTGTTAATAAAAGTTTGTGAATTTTGAATTTTTACATATTGAATATATACCAACTTTTTACAAGATACATTTTCTGGAATAAATCATCAAGATCACAACTTTTCTTATTTAACATTAATATTTAAATTTTTATTTAATACTTGTTATTAAAATAAATGGTTATGGATTTCTTGATAGAGTTAGGCCAAATCTTTAGTGGCTACTTGTTAAACCTTCGAGGTTGGGTGAATTTAATTCGTTTTGATGGAAAACAAAAAACAACAAGCTTACAGCTAGCAATCCGCTAGCGTTCGATTTTGACGCAGATATTATAATGATTATAGTTTGCTTACTGTTTTTTGCTAAAATATTACATATATTTAATAGTAAATTAAAAACAGCTATCCTTTCACTGTCACATTCACTATTGAATTGTTTTTTTTTTCATAAAAAAAAAATGTTCGAATTAATTTTCTTATAGTTTTGGTCTTGGCGATGGTATTGATTGCAATAAAAATAATTATTTTATTGGTTAAAATATAACTTCATTATATTTTGTGGAGATACGTAATATAAGTAAATAATGTATGTATATGCTATTTCGGAAAATAATACAATAATAAGACAAATCTCTGAGTCTAAGTGAATAAGCTGTAAACGTGTTACGTAATGTTAATGATATAAAACCCAGTTAGTTATACGGTCGAGTCATCAGAAACTAAACCTTTCGGATGTGCGTAGCTCAGCACAGATCCAGTAGTCATTTGGCCTATATTTTTTTATACAAAAGATTTCCTTTTATATAGAAAATACCATTGGCTAATTATAATTGATCCTATAAAGCTTTAAGTTAAAATGGACTATTTAATTTATGGATAAATCCTCAACTCTAAGTCACCGTAAACAAAGAAGGGCTTGTGTTATTCCTTCGTTAATATTTATATACACCCACAGTATAAAAGCAATGTTCTGTAAATAACTCAATAAACGAAAACTTTTGGTTACCATTGACCTATAATGTGCCAATATTAATTTACGAATAAATTGTATTGAAATGACAGTTTTTTTTAAAAAAGTTTAATAAATAATAATGTACACAATGAATGGCTTTAAGATATTGCAACGGCTCTCTCTTACTTCTTTCATGAGATAATGTTTATACTGAAAAGTAAAAGCATTATTCTAATTTACTATAAGATGTTCAACTTTTTGAGCATAATTTGAGAGAAAGAAACACACTATTTCACCCTTTCATTGACTATTATACAATAATCATGTTGAACCTACATATGTAAAACTAGCAGAACACGCGGCTTCTCTCGCGATCAAACTACGAAAATACGAAATTTCATGCAAATATGTCCAAGGAATAAAAAGTTTTATACAAACTTTTATCCCCTATTTCACTCCCTTGGGGGTTGAATTTTGAAAAATCCTTCCTTAGTGGATGCCTTCGCTATAAGAGGAATATCTCTTATCCTTTTCTAGCCCTAAGAGTTAAGCCTGTGCGTTTATTTAAAACTTTAGTCGCCTATTTTACATTCTTAGGGATTGAATTTTTTAAAAACGCTGAAATACGTAACTCATTATTTTTGCCGTACTCAATTCCAAGGAATAAAAAGTTTCATACAAACCTTTATCCCCTATTTCACCTCCTTGGGGGTTGAATTTTGAAAAATCCTTCCTTAGTGGATGCCTTTGTCATATGAGGAATACGTGTGCGAAATTTCAATTTTCTCGCCTTAAGGATTTGACCTGGGCGTTGATACATCAGTCAATCAGTTTTGCCTTATTATATATATAAATATAAATAATAGATAGATAGATGTGTAAATATTATTACTTGCAGGGTCGGTAGTGTAGGCAATTGTCTAGGGTTGAAAATGTTTCAACGAGTGAAAATATAATTTGAAAAATTAAAAAAATAGGTAAAATTGCACCATAGGACAAATACAACAGTTGGATTTCTATAAAATCTACTTAATAACATAATCACGTATGTGTATAATTGCATAGTGGTAGAAAAAATGTATTTCAATAAGTTAGAAAAGGGTGAAAGGGCCCCGAAAATTGAATTGCCTAGCGGCCCCCGACATGGTTACTTCGGTCCTGATTGCTTGATTGAGGTTTGATACTCACGTTGCAATTACAGTAATGTATTTCCTTTGAAACCGTCAGCACTCAAACTAGTTTATTCCGTTTTTACAAGTAGCATACTGGAGTTAATCTATCAAAAGAATTTATATTCATAGATAATTAAAATAGATAAAAGTCTTGAAACTTACATGGTCACTGACAATATAAGTGTGATGAAAAACGGGGTATTAACCATGTTTATCACTTACTTTTGAGATTTTCCGATATATTTTTATTTTATTCCCGACAAGAAAACATAAAAAAAGTTTAATATCCACCCGCAAACTCATCAGCATATTCGTGACAATGGCTCTTGTAACAGTGCTGAAATATCGCGAAATCTCAAAAATAAGTGATAAATATGGTTTATATCCCGTTTTTCATTACAATAAAAAATAAAATAGATTTTAGTTATTAATTCTATCAAGTAAGAGTATTTATTTTAGACTCGATGGCTCGGCGCTTCAGCGCACTTCTAAATTTTATCAATGTATCTACTCAACTAATTGAAAAACTACTCAGTTTTTTTAGATCCACTCATTTAATTACACAGTCAATTGACTACGCTATAGTGAAAAAATTAATAAATTGATAAACTGAAAAAATCGCTATACTACTCGCATGTTACCACATTTCTGTTCATTCTGCTGGTCTCAAATAATTATAACGACAAATTAGTTTATTTATGTACGCTCCGCTCTTGAGGTTCATAGTGTGTTCATGTTCAATAACTTTACTACTTGAGTAGACTATAAAATTTAAATATATTTTTTCTAACTGCTGCGTAGTTTCGAAGTTTTATACGACCAAAAAAAATTATAAATAATCTTCTCTTTCTTCTTCTTCTTCTCTTTATCTCCATTTTATTATTATAGATGTAAATGGTACGCTCCATGATGTTAAATTCAGCAACGATGGAATTATTAGCTCTCTTAAAGGTCCACCAATGTATTCCTTATCGGAATAAAAAAATACTTATTTGTGAGACCATCGTTGCTACAAGTTTTATCCGAATCTGTTTAGGGGTTTAGTATGACTATATTACAAACAAATATTAAAAAAATATATTTATAATATTTTTAGTAGGATAAACAGTAGTTTATGTACGTTCATGTTAAATTGACTTTTAAATGTTATAAAATTTAAACTTCTATAACGGCACCGCTTGATAAATATACATTAATAGAAAGCTGTAGCTTTTATTTTATCTATTAGTCAAACAACTTCTACGCTCAGCTCAGTGGCTCCGAAAATCTTCCCATTCCAATATTTTTTACCTTACAAGAAAAACAACCGTGCTTTTAATAGAATGAAATATATTTTATTCAATTATTTATTACTAATTTATACAATGTCCACAGTGACCTTACTAGCTTATATAAAATTAGAAATTATTTTGCTAATTAGAAACATTCGTAGTTATCTCTTGGTAACATAACAGTACTAATATTCTTATACTTGTACTGTTATTTTATTTAAAGGACCTAATACAAATAAAAATAGGTAATTGCCTAGAGGAAAATTCTATTAGTAAGATTTATATACCGAAATCATGTAAAAAGTGTTTGTTTCCAATTTTTCTAAGAAAGATAAATATTATACTAAATATAAATGCTTAAATATTTACTTTTAATATTTAATGATGTTTAAAAAACGTTTATCAATTTTACGTTGTCTTGTTATTTTCGCCCTTTCTTCTACAAAAACCTATATGTATTGGAGAAGTTGTTCTTGTGTTAACTCATTTATAATCATACAAAAAAAAATTCAAGAACAGGCAAAGCGTCAAACTGTAAAACTGCGTAAAGGATTTTGAATACAACAACAACAAATTTCTTAATCCCTGGAGCAACCTCAACATAATGTAAAGATAACGAGCTTATTTGAGATAACTTTGTGAACAAGGCTTTTAGTCTCCAAGGCTTCATTTCCTTTGTTAACTTAGTGGCGCTTGAAGACTTTCAACAGCTGGTTTAGAAAATATTTTCTGGACGGACCTTTAAAAAAGATAATAAATAGAAAACACCCATATAGAAAATCTTCCAAACAAAATAAACTTAGAAGTTCGACAGAGGACTAATCAACCATTTCTTTTTTCTCAAATTTTTAGTGATTCCCGTGAAAAAGCACACAATTGAGTCTTTGTTTTAGTTATTGATACATATGACACTTTTAAATTTTAAATAATGACTGTCATATTGTGTCGAGAATATAGAACCAAAAACAATAGTTTTAAATAGGGAATGTTTGTCTCTTTATCTTTTTTCTTTTCATGCAAAAAGTACTAACAATGAAGATATGGTACATGGTGTAATTTAAATTTTATTTGTAAAATAAAATTTTAATTACACTATGTTTTTAATTATTTGTTAAAATTTCATTTGGCTCAGTTTGTGGTGACCCTACTTGATGTGCCAGGAATCGCGGGTTCGAGTCCCGCTGGGGATATTAATTTGTGTGATGAGCAAGAATATTTTTACTCCAGCTATGGGTGTTTATAATAATAATATGTATGTATTTAAAGTTATATATGTATAGTGTATTAATTATCTAGTATCTATAACACAAGTCTCGTAGTTTACCAAAGAACTAGATGGTGATGTGTGTTAATATCCCAACATATTATTTAAAACAAAATTTCTTTGAATATAAGTATTTTTGTTGTTTAAGAAAAATAACAGGAACAATTAATTTTTACTGAGAATTGCGAAAGCTTTTTTATCTTCTTTGTCAATGGAAGATGAAGCAGCTGCCGTTCATAGGCCATTTATGTCTCGCCCGAATTCAGTGTACACTGTACGGACCATTCCTGTGGGGCTTATTGTGATCTACTCTGTTTACCTTTTCTAAAGTGAAAATTATTCACTCAGAGATATAGGATACTCATTAATCTATACATATAACAAAATTGTAACTAAGCCGAATCAATAATTGTTTTTTGGAAAATCTTATGGAAATAGACTTTAGTATCGATATAGAGGCTAAATCTATAGTTTTTAGAATTTTTGTCTGTCTGTCTGTCTGTTACCGCATCACAGAAACACCACTGGAGGGATTTTGATGAAATTTGGTATAATGATAACTGGATATCAGGGTCGATATATAGGATACTTTTTACTGCGGGAAAGTATCTCATCTCTGAGAAATCTATGATAAACGTTAGAACGTAAGTAGGGACGACCCCGAGCGGAGTGAGGGTGAGTCGCTTGTGTTATGATTCATTAATTTTAGTGCTAATATTGTTAGACATATTTAAAGTTACCTATATTTCTTGTAATTAACTAAAGTTTCAATGAAATTATGTTTTATATTTTAAGTATGCTTTTATAAATTAAATACATTAATTGACTACTATGATTTAAAGATTACGCCGGAAGTAGTTGAAGTTACATTAAAATTATTAAAAAAAGGCGGGTTGATTGAAATTAAAATTAATATATAAGGAGTGCTTTCTATGATTGGGATTCATTCTTGTTCAGGAAGAGTTACTGTGTAATTATGCTGAAACAGTGTTGTGTAAATTCTAGTATAAAGCAGTGATATATACAGTGTGTTGTAATCCTTATATGAAAATCAATAATTATTATACGTTTGAAGTGTACTCTGGTGGTTTTCTTTACACTCTGAAGTGGGAACACAACCCAAGAAAAAAGGAAACAGGAATTTGACAATTATTTTATGTTATATTTAATTTTATTTATATTTTTTTAATAATTATAATTTATAAGTTACGCCCACGTGAAATTTTTAAGCGTCATTCAGGACGGTAGTTGCGTAAAATGTCTGGTCGGGGCAACTCTCTGACGATGTTATGCGTAAATTGTGTTTTAATGTGCGAGAATGCTTGGCCAGGGCAACTCCCTGGTAGTATTTCTACATTATAGCATAATATGGACATAGTGCAGGAAGTGTCGGTGCGTGATCGGGGCTACTCTCCGATAGCATCCACCACGTTTTTGTCTATAACCAATTACTATAACCTACTGTGTGGCACTTAATTATTTTATTATGAAAAATGAACTACAAAGTATATTTATGTTAATGATGCATTTTTATTTTATTTATTTTTACGTGAGTATCATTGTGAGGTATACATGACAGGATACTATGTTACGTCTTTTAATACAATACGTGTTGTGTGTGGTCAGGGCTACTCCCTGGTAATGCAACACGTAGATTACAAGATAACGTGAGACTTCATGTATTTGTCATGATGCCCACAATTATTTAATTTATTAATTCATTTAATTTTTATTTTATTTTTTTGTATATATATACATCTATACATTAATAAAATTGTAACTAATCCAAGTCTGTACATTAAATATTTCTTTTTTTGGAAAATCTTATTGAAGTACGTTTTTTATCGATACAGAAGCCAAATCTATAGTTTTTGGATTTTTTTGTCTGCCTGTCTGTTATCGCATCTCGGGAAGACCACTGTACAGATTTTGATGAAATTTGGTATGATGATGGCTGGTTGTCCGGGTTCAATATGTAGGACACTTGCTTGTTCCTATTTTAAGTAAAGTTTTTGAGAAAAATAATTTATAATGCATTGAATGATTTCTCCGAAAGGAACAAATATTTACAAAGGATCAATTTGGTTTTCGTAAAAACAAAAGTATAAATATGGCGTTTATAACTTTCTTTAGTTATGACGTGTCCTTTATTTATGGACTTAACGGAGGCTTTTGATTATGTTGATCATAATATCTTATTAAATAAATTTTTCACTATGGTGTTGGAGGAAATGTTTTAGAGCTCATGAACAATTTGGATAAAACTAATTTAATGTTCTTTAAAAACAGGAAAAATAAGTTAAATGCTTTGGATATCAATTTTGAGGGTAAGGAAATAAAGCAGGTGGATGTAACAAAATTTTTAGGTCTCAATATTGGTAATAATTTAAATTGGAAAAAGCATATTGAGGAGGTAAGCATAAAATTACGACAATTTTCTTTTGCACTCCACGTGTTTGCCAAAACGGTCAATGTTTAATGTAATTTTGGGTATATTGAATTTATTGTAATTATTATAATGAATTGTTATAAAATTGTATTGTTCCATGCTCTAAGGCTGAGCTTGGCTGGTTGAATTTGAACTTTCATCTGCGGAAAAATGTCTCATCTCTGAGCTGAACGTTAAAACGTAGTTTATATTTCACATAATGAATATTAGTATGATGATGATGGTGGTTAAAAACTTAAAACGTAGTTACGGTTGGAAAAGTTTATTATATTTTACATATGGAATATTAGTATGATGATGATGGTGATTAAGAACTTATGAAATGTGTTGTTTATCGGTTTTTTTTTTAATACATGGTTTATATTTAATACCGAAAGTTCTAGGCTGGTGGCCGCTAGATTGATAGATGGGTTTGCTGGCTGGATTGAGTAACCTATGGCAGATCGCTGGAACGGATGATCTGTGTTTGATCGCAAAATTGAGTGGTCTGTTTTGCAGCACTGGATGGTGATCTATGTCTGATCGCTGGAATGAATGATCTATGTTTGATCACTGGAATGAGTGATCTATGTTTTACCACTGGATTGAGTGGTCTATGTTTGATCACTGGATTGAGTGGTCTATGTTTGATCACTGGATTGAGTGGTATATGTTTGATCACTGGAATGAGTGATCTATGTTTTACCACTGGATTGAGTGGTCTATGTTTGATCACTGGATTGAGTGGTCTATGTTTGATCACTGGATTGAGTGGTATATGTTTGATCACTGGATTGAGTGGTCTATGTTTGATCACTGGATTGAGTGGTCTATGTTTGATCACTGGATTAAGTGGTCTATGTTTGATCACTGGATTGAGTGATCAATGTTTGATCACTGGACTCGATTGGAAGTGCTTCAATTATGACCCAAGTAAGTATGCCTGGATAACGTAAATGACTGTATGATACAGCCATGTATGTATATATGTGTGCTGTGGTAGCCATGTATGTTGACCTTAGATACTGGACATATAGGTGTGCCGCAGTAGTAATGTATTAGCATTATAGCTATAGTCAAGAAGGTGATGTGTGATGTTAGTTGACATGTAATTTTAATACCTCGGTGGTGTAGTGACTAGCACACCCGGAAGTCCTGGGTTCGAGTCCCGGGTCGGGCCAAGATTAATTGTTGAGTATTTCTGTATTGTAAGCCTCGGTAACAACTAGAAGTTTTGAAGTTAGTTGTGTTTTATCCCTGTGCCTCGGAGAGCACGTAAAGGCGTTGATCTCCCACCGGTCGAGTCGAGTAGTCGTCCCACCGGAATATGAGTGGCAAGAATAGTGTACTTGTGTCTGCGCATACACTTGTGCACTATAATATCTTCTGTGCATTTGGCTAGTCTCAATGAGAGTGGCCGCCATGGCCGGAATCGGTCAGGAGAACATTAATTTTTATAGTGTTATTTTAGTGTATTGCATTAAGTTATTTTAAAGTTACAAATACCCTTAATTTCAAATATTTTCTTTAGAGATATATAGTTAAGATTAAACATTGATATATATATCCAAGTATGCAGTTGTAAAGACAGATTTTACTGCGTTAAAAAAACAATCCTCCAGGTGACAGAGATGGATCAGAGGGCTTTACTCCAGAAGGGCCCAATCGACGTCGAAGGAGGTCATCTTCTGGTGATGCTGAAGTACCAGCTAAAATGACCTGAAGAAATTTATAGCAGCGCTTCAGATAATGCAAGTAAGACTTCTACTAATGTAGTTCCGGAATTTCATCAAGATAATGGATCACAAGATGTTGAGCGATGACTAAAGAAAGTTAACGAATGTGCCGTAATTTATGAATGAGATAGAAATTAAGTTATTCTTTCAATTATATGAATCTTTACCAAAGCTCAAAAGTTAGTTAAAATTAGTAAGGCATTCCCGAAAGGTGAAAACTTGAGAATATTTTTATGATAAACTTTCATTATTAAGTAGATATGATATTGCTGGACGAAAGGCAGTTGATTGTATTATTTTCGGAATAACTAATAACTCTGTACGTAATAGAACTCAAGCTCTTAAATGTAGTGAACCAGAAGACTTGTTAAATTATTTAGCTTCACCACAGTTTAACCAGATTAAAGAGAACTCAAGAAGTTCCTCGCTTATAAATAGTATACCTTTATGAAACGAGATTTTAGAAATGGTCATAACATTTTACCAGGTAATACAAATGGACAAAATAACTTCACGTGTTTTAATTATCAAGAACTAGGTCATACATATATGTAATAATTATACAAAACCTATTGTGAAATGTAAGTAGAATAGGACATAACTTCGATGATTGTTCTAGAAAACCCCTTCTTACGCACGAAATAAGTAGTCAAAATGAACAGAACCCAATTAAGATGTCAAACAGAGAATTTGAATCTAGTGTTAGGTGAAGTGATTTCGTAAACGCTAAACGTAATTGTGTGGAAATTGCATCTAAAGCGAAAAGTATATTTGCTTATTAACATTAAAAATGTGTGTGGTATATTAAATTAAATTAATGTCAAGTTTTTGAGTGCATTTATAGATTTTGGTATCATAAAATATTCTATTGCTAATGTGCTGGACCTTTAAAAAGTAATGAATATCTGCCCGTCATTAGGGGCTTTGGTAGTTATATAATTATTTAAGTTATATAATTAATGCAGTTAGAAAAATTAAAAACTTAACGGATATTAACACTGCCCGACTTGTATATTTTAGTTATTTTCATAGTATTTTATCGTACGGAATACTTCTTTGGGGCAGTGCCGCACAAATTAATTCGGTATTTATTCTTAAAAAAAGACCAGTACGGGCTATTTATGATCTAAGAGCTCGTGATTCGCAATTATACTGTGTAATATATTATTTGTGTTAAACAATTGTATTAATAACCATTATAATTTCAAGACGAGGAAAATAAGAACACAGTAAATCAATATAATAAGCTTTATTATATCACTCTTTAACTTTATTTTATAAGTTTTATAATTTTACTTTAATTTTCGTATTTCCCTTTAATACAACAAAATTCAATGTCATTTTAACGATTACTTTATGTCACTCCTATTATCTAATCACAGGAAAGCGCTTTATTTTCCACTATTTACACATAAGTTTAACACTATTTTGATCAATAAGTTTGCCAACATAAATTTAGTATTATTTTAACAACTAATACTTATCTCGTCTGTCGTAATGACCGTCTCCCCAAAAACTGCCCCTCCAAAGGTTATCTTTTGCCTTTTATATGAATCAGCCGGAAGTTTTTATTAAATAGCACAACCGTATTTCTGAATTTTTAAATGCAATAATATAACTTTAAAATTATTAATGTCTTACTATTTGATTTACTTTTTGTAGAATTTATTACAAAATTAGTAACTCGAAAATAAGTTTAATTTCAAGATATTAACTTTTTAACATCAATATAATTTAAAAGCAAAATCAATAGACATTCCATATTAATTTAAAAGTAGTCAAATTATCTCCCATTAATTATATAAATTTATCAATGACTTTTAATTAAAATATTATTATTTATGATTTTCAATTATGTATAATATTTTAGTATGTACAATCTTACGACTCCGTGTAAGCCAGTTTAACAGTTGTTCGCAAAAATCTAAAGATAGACATACAAGAAACACTAGGAATAGAAATAAGTTTGTTAGACCTAGACTTCGGCTCCAAAAGGTGAATAAATCCTTCGTGGGCCTGACTATACGCAGATATAATAAGATTCTACAAAATATCCTAGATTTATCTTTTCAAAAATTTAAAGATATAATTAAAAATGTTTTATTGGGCAAAGCATATTACACGGTTCAAGAGTTTCTTGTTGATGAAAATGTGTGGAATTGAGTATTATTGACTCGTATGCGGGCTATCTACATGATATATTAATAAAATAAATGTAATTTCGATATTTAAAAGAGCAACTGTTGAGTTTCTTGCCGGCTTCTGAGCCGGTGGTAGATTCCTCACGGACAGACTTCACTGACGCTTACATTAAATGCTTTTGAATCAAGTCTATTTGAATTAAGTTTATTTCATTTCATTCTATTTAAACTAAGTTAATATTAGGGTTAACTAAATCGATGCAGAATTTATTAGCGGTATTAATAAGTGGCAATAAAACAATAGTATTCGTTATATTATTTAAAATGATAGATGAAGGGAAGTTTTAATCCCAAAATTTATTGTTTCATATAAAATCTCTAACTATGCTCCCGGTTTTAGTACCATGAGATATGAAAGCGTTTCGCATTCAGGCAATAGTTGGACAAATCTTCTGGTTCTGAATACAGCTCCTCAAGCTCGGAGAACAGTGATACTGAAAAATAAAAGTATTTAAGTTTTATCTAGTGTAGTATAATCTGGTTTATATTAATGTAACGATATATTTTTTTGCTTGTATTACATGCTGTAATTATTAATATTGTTTTGAAATTATAATAGAGAATCATGAACATACCTTACGCCGAGTGTTGTGAGATTTGCGTGCTCCGGAGATAGCACGCATGTCGATGGCCGAGTGTTATGATTCATTAATTTTAGTGCTAATATTGTTAGACATATTTAAAGTTACCTATATTTCTTGTAATTAACTAAAGTTTCAATGAAATTATGTTTTATATTTTAAGTATGCTTTTATAAATTAAATACATTATTTGACTACTATGATTTAAAGATTACGCCGGAAGTAGTTGAAGTTACATTAAAATTATTAAAAAAAGGCGGGTTGATTGAAATTAAAATTAATATATAAGGAGTGCTTTCTATGATTGGGATTCATTCTTGTTCAGGAAGAGTTACTGTGTAATTATGCTGAAACAGTGTTGTGTAAATTCTAGTATAAAGCAGTGATATATACAGTGTGTTGTAATCCTTATATGAAAATCAATAATTATTATACGTTTGAAGTGTACTCTGGTGGTTTTCTTTACACTTGTTATAAATAAAAATCATTAATACGATATTAGTACTACTAGTAATAATAGAGTTAATTAAAATATATTTAATCCTATATAATTATGATTTTTATATATTATAACTTTGAGAGTCTTTCTTTCTAAAGAAAAATAAACTCATTGAAATATGTTAATTATACATAAGTTAAGTATAAAATATAAAGTAAATAATATAATAATATGAATGAAAGATTTTCTCTTTTCATATTTACTTTTTAGCTGTTTTACAAAAATAACTTTCAAGAAATTTTGCATTTTAAGTTCATTAGTGGCGTCAAAAATTGTTTTTAAAGAACATTTTGACTTTTCTTCGTGTTATTTTTTCTAACTAATTATTTTATGCTAATTTTATCGGTGCTACTCCAGATAATGTTTGCCTAAATAATTTTAGCTGTCAAATTCTGGACATCATTGACCTTATTGCAGAAACGTACTCAAGGGCTCTGAACATTAGCGGCATAAAAATTATCTTACTTTTTTATTTAATAGGGACTGTTTTGAACTGAAATAAAACTTCGAAAGTATATTAAGTACTTTACTTTTTCTCTTAAAGTTTAGTTATAATTAATGTTTTAGACCCGAAAAATATAAGGCGACAACTTAATGATTGATGATAATTATTATTAAACTAGCAGAACCCGCGGCTTCGCTCGCGATCAAACTACGTAATATACGAAATTTCATACAAATATGCCCAAGGAATAAAAAGTTTCATACAAACTTTTATCCCCTATTTCACCCCCTTGGCGGTTGCATTTTGAAAAATTCTTCCTTAGTTACTACTATTATAATACTTAGTAATTTTCTAGCCTTAAGGGTTTGGCTTGTGCGTTAATACATCAGTCAAACACTTTTACCTTTTATATATATATATATATATATATATATATATATATATATATATATATATATATATATATATATATATATATATATATATATAGATAGAAGATTAACAAAAAATAATAGCATGAAATTACTTTGCTTGCGCTGTCTGCAATCAAATTAGAATGGTCGTTAGAAAAGTCCGAGATTGCGAATTACAATAAGTTGCAGAACTGAGTCAGTCCTTTACATTTTTATAAAAACTTAAATAATAAACGTAGTTTTTAATGATATAATTATTATTTTATAATTAATTCTAAATAAATTTAGGATTAATTATAAAATAATAAACGAATTATATCATTAAAAACTGCGTTTATTAACAGTTTAATTTATAACCTCGGTTAAATTTAAACATAATTTTGGGTTATAATTATCGCAATTACATTTGGCTCACTTCAGCTCCAGTTACATTTTTTGTAACTGGACTGCTGAATTCATAATTTTAATATTTAGTCCAAACCTTTCGACTTTTAACTACATACAACCTATTTTTCACACTTTACACAAGTTTTTCACGGTATTTAGGTAGAATTTGGTACCATTTTTCTTTTACACTTTCCCATAGAATATTTAAGTTCGATGGTGGTGTTTTATATTCATTTAAAAGCATGTTTTTCAAGTGTGCCTTCAAAAATGAAACTCCTGCTATTTAGGCAATTTTGTTTTCGTATGATTACATGGCTAACGCTGGCTAATCATTAAGACATACATTAAAACAATGTACTAATATTTGTAGGTTTCAAAAAGCCAACAGACCAAAGCCAACAGAACACCTAGACTTAGACCAAAACGCACCTAGACCAAAGCAAGGGTAAATCGCTAGTTTATAATAATCTTGAAAATCCAAAAAAATATATACTCGTAATATTAGTTGTATCATTTAAATCGTTAAAAACACGAATAATATAAAGGTACTTAGAATTATAACTTAAAACGGTATTGGGAAAAGATTCTAATAGAAAAACTATCAGCACGGGTTATTTTATAGCGAGTGGATTTTTTGCTCAATGTTCATGTTTCCATCGGATATTTTCACCGAAAAGAAATGTTTTAACAAAAAATAGAAAACCTTTTTCGATAGTCTATTTCCATCATCTAATGAGATGTAGAAAATTTGTAATTCCCATATCTAGCGTAATACCGGATTCCCAAAAGGGATTTACTTAGATTGAAAACAAGCCTTGCCTTATTCTCGTTTATACACTTCAATTTATGTAAACGTAAAAAAAAATACGAATTTTCAAAGCTTTTTTTTATTTTGTATTAGTAGTAGCTTTTTTATTAAAATTTTAATATAACAAATCTCTAGCGTACAAAATAAAACGTTCACTTAGAAAGTATAAAAAAAAACCAATTAATTTATTTTAATGTTGTCTTTTAAATGAGTCTGTAGACCTCTAAATGGAGAATTTAAAATTATATTTCACGAATTTTTATTTTAGCTTCATAAACTTTATTATTTTAAATAATTACATATCATTAAAAAAATCCTTTTTTTAATTTTTTTCGTCTTTCTGAGTATTCTCATTAAACTAGATTAAATCAGAATATACTGTTCATATTTTCATACCAATAAAAAAAAAGTAGTAGGTTATAATATTTTAACATTTTACTAGAATAAGCTACCAGTGTTATGATAGTATAAATATACTAATATTATAAATCTGAAAGTAACACTGTCTGTCTGTCTATCTGTCTGTCTGTCTATCTGTCACATTTACATGCTTAATTCGCTGAACCGATTTAGATGAAATTTGCTATGGAGATAGTTTGAGACCCTGGGAAGGCATAGTTTTTATCTATATATAGGATATTTTTTTTATGTTTTATGTATGTATGTAGTATGTATTCTCTATCTATTCCATACTAACCGTTAAAATATACTTGGAATAACCGAGCGAAGTGAGGGTAACTCGCTAGATTATGAATAAGCCGCAAATACATATATAATTATTCCTTGTGAGAGCTTCAATAATATCATAAATTTCAAGGGCATCTAGGGATGTGGGGACTATAAATAAATAAATTTCAAACATAATGTAGTACACGACTCAACACGATATATGTAATATCTAACTTATTTCAAGGAATTGCGCATTCTGCAGACTATTCTAGAAAACTCATATCAAAGCTTACAACAATGATCAAGCTTTTACAAACATAATATATCAAAATTCAAGGACAGAGGACTTTTTATAAGCAAAATGAAATAGCTCCCATGGAATATGAAAAGAAATTTCTATTATTATATGGAAACACATTTTTTTATATAAATCCGCTTGAGTATTTCTCTATCCTTCGGTCAACATTTAGAATATCCTAAGAAAACAATACGTTCTCACGAGCAGTTGGGTGTTTTAACGGAAATTCTCATGTATTTGACAAGACATAATTATTTTAAATAAAAACTCTGTGGAACACGTATATAATGCCTTTAAAAATATTTAAACGAGCAATTCTTGTACATTTACATCTTTATTTATTTATTTATACCGGCGATGTCGGAAACGGCTCTAACGATTTCGCTGAAATTTGGTCTCGGGGGCGAAAACTCGATCTAGATTATTCTTATGTCTGGGAAAACGCGTCTTTTCGAGTTTTCATACGATTTTCTTTAGCATTAATTTACGCAAAATATGTAAAAAAATTCGCACAGTTATGTATTTATGGATAAGTTATGTGTTTATGTATAAGCTACTTGACCACGATGGTCAAGCAGCCAAGGCGCGACATTGACTATCATAGGTGTGTTCGAATCCCGGTCGGATACAAGGATTTTACTTTTATTTATTTGTTTGTATTTATACAAGTTTTTAGTTTTTTTTTTGTTTTAAAGCCAAATTAAAAAAATGCACTTTTAACCAAAAAACTCCCAGCGAAGCTCGGTCACCCAGGTACTAATGCCTTTAAGACGTCTTAAACCGTAGTCTCTCCCGTAACCATGATTGCTGTAAAGCATTCGAAACGTCGGGAACCAAAAATCAAAATAAACCCATTATACAAAATGTCAAATATTCGCATAAATCTAAGAAAGTATTAAGAAATGATTATAAGATATGTTATTTTACTTTTTTCTCTAACTAGGACACGTGATAAGAATTACGTTTTTCTTGAGTAGGTACTTACGGCCTGTACTAGCCAGCGAGTGTAAAAAAACATTTTATTACCTACAGCTCCCATAATCGTAGCTATACATATCAGTTTTTAAGTCTGATCATAAGCAAATACAACATAAATATCAAATATAGTACAATTGTTTTTATTTTACTTCAATATATATGTATATACAATCAAATATAAGCCATTAAAAATATAAAAAAATATGAAAACATTTATAAACCTGGAAATATGGTTACGTTAAGATCTACAATTTATTACCTTACTAAGTTTCCAAAGTTAGAAAATTGTAGGCCTCAAAAAAAGCCTACAGAAAAGTCTACAATAGCATATGGTTATCTCCTAAGATACTCTCACAATTTATTATAACCTATTTAAAACGCACCCGAGCTAAGCGAGAAGAAGCGAAGCCATTTAAAAATAAAACACAATTCTGAGAAGTCAAAGCCGTCTTTTGTATATTTTTTCTTATTTTTAGACGACAGTATTATTCCAGTATTATTCCAGTTGACATCAATTAAGAAATAATTAAGTTAATAATCTAAGTTACCAATAGCTTTATCAAAACGAAGAGGTATCAATTTTTTTACAGACGCATGTCATGTCAGCACTACTAATTTGGGTTTATTGAATAATACGTGATCTTCATAGCAAATCTGTTAATATGAGCTTAGCGATATTAAGTTACTTGAAGGAAAGATGTATTCACGTTTGCTAATGGAAAACGAAATCAGAAAAATGTATTTATTGATGGAGGTAGACATTTTGATTAGTTAAATAATAATAATAATTATCTTTTATAAATAAATTTTGTTCACCATAGCCCAGGCGAAACTAGACAATGAGTCTAGAAATTGACTAAAATTTTGACTATTTAAAGACATAAGTACCTAAATTTATGAAATGACTTTTTATTTAAAGTCTCAAAGTTTAAAAAGAATACAACAGCAGCGCAGTGAAACCGAAGAACACTATTATTGTAATCATTAAAATCATAATAATGACTAAACCTATTGATACAGAAACTGTACGAATAATTTATTATTATTAATACACTTATTGTACGACTAATATTGTTTTTATTAGAACGACTATTGACTATTTAAGGTTTATATGTATAATAGATGCATATTATTAGTACAGAAAAGCCGGGAAATTCAAAGATTTGTATTTCATACTAACCATTAAAACGTACCTAGGGACGAACCCAAGCTTGATGTTTATCATTAACTCAACAAGCTTTTCACAAAAATGCTTTCCTAAGTACTGCAAAATAAACACGTCAAGACATTACAATTTTTTAAATCTTTTAATGTAAAAAAATTTTTTTTTTTTTATTTAACGTAATACTAACCTGGAAGCAATCCCATCTATCGCACCCGGAGTAAGTACTATTAAAGCGTGTATTTATTTACAAATGGAATAATATTGAAACAATCTTGAATCTTAAAAAACCTTAAACTTTAATGTTATCGAGTGTAATAAAATTGGATTGCAAACAGTAAAATTCAGAAGCTGTTAATACTTTTTAAACGTTTTTGATCACAAGAGACTCACTCTTTCTTATAATAATAATAGACATTGAATTCTGATCAAAGATTAGGTATAGCGAAATGTACATAAAAAAATAATGTAAATACTTTGAGTTGTATATTTTTAAACATTTTTGGACAGTTTCTGGCAAAATTTTTGTTAAATAGTACTAACTACTCACTACATCGTTTGCTTACACAGCCAATGCCATATTTCTTTAATATTATCTAACATATTTAAACGAGCAATTCTTGTATATTTATATCTTTATTCATTTAGCCAGCGATCTCGTAAACGGCTCTAACGATTTCGCTGAAATTTGGTACGTGGGGGCTTTCGGGAGCGAAAAATCGATCTAGATTAGTCTCACGTCTGGGAAAACGCGTATTTTTGAGTTTTTACGCGGTTTTCTTTTGCATTATTCTACGCAGAATATGGTCGATAATTTCTTCACTTGGATATAATGAGACGCGCAGCGAGACAGCAAGACGAAGGTGGCGAACAGCACTTATGGATCGTTATAGCAAAACGTTATTATCACCGCCTGAATTCAACTCAACCCTCATTTCACCATTACACGGCTTTAAATACAAGTACCCGCACTCACGCCAGAATGATCAAAAAGCAACTTATTAGAAATAATACATTCTGTTATATTATTAAATATTGAATATAAGTTTAACATTAATTAAATATTGGATATGTAATTATGCAAATAATTTATGACTGTAATAAATAGTAATTATTTATACAAAATAATAAAACACACGAGTGAATTGGAAAGATAATACAAAACCCGTTCGGAAACAAAACGCTAATCTATTTTAAGATGTTTGAAATATAATTTAGTATTAATTAAATATAGCAATTAAGTAAATATAAATAACGAATGAAATAGCCGATTGATGCCTACAGCACTATTAATACGATTCTATTTAATAAAAGATGTGTTTAGAAATATGTTTTGTAACATTCGGCCATTCTGCATTAGCCGTGTCTCACGGCGATTTTATAACTTTTCAGTAATATTTTACTCCTGGGAAAGAATAGAAGTAAAAGACGGTAAATGTTCTTTGTATTAAAATGAACAGCACACAGAACAGCAAGAGAATCTTTACAACTCCAAGGCATTTATATAAAATAGTTGTTTTTTGTTACACATTATCTATTTGTTTTTTTTTTCTTATTAAGTCAATATTTTACTATTCGTGGTCACTATTAGCAGGTTAGTACTTTGTACAAAATATTTTGTTTTAAATGTTTATCAGCAACTGTTGCCACACAGATCTAGGCATACTAGATGTTGTTATTTTTTCAGACTCACACAGATCTAAGTCAAATGACTAGATTTTATTTACTAAGTAATTTTACGTTATTCACACAGATCTAGTCAAATTGCTAGATTTTATTTACTAAGCCATTTTATGTTATTCACACAGATCTAGTCAAATTGCTAGATTTTATTCACTAAGCCATTTTATGTTATTCACACAGATCTAGTCAAATTGCTAGATTTTATTCACCAAGCCATTTTATGTTATTCACACAGATCTAGTCAAATTGCTAGATTTTATTTACTAAGCCATTTTATGTTATTCACACAGATCTAGTCAAATTGCTAGATTTTATTTACTAAGCCATTTTATGTTATTCACACAGATCTAGTCAAATTACTAGATTTTATTCACTAAGCCATTTTATGTTATTCACACAGATCTAGTCAAATTGCTAGATTTTATTTACTAAGCCATTTTATGTTATTCACACAGATCTAGTCAAATTGCTAGATTTTATTTACTAAGCCATTTTATGTTATTCACACAGATCTAGTCAAATTGCTAGATTTTATTCACTAAGCCATTTTATGTTATTCACACAGATCTAGTCAAATTGCTAGATTTTATTCACCAAGCCATTTTATGTTATTCACACAGATCTAGTCAAATTGCTAGATTTTATTTACTAAGCCATTTTATGTTATTCACACAGATTTATGTTATTCACACAGATCTAGTCAAACTACTAGATTTTATTCACTAAGAAATTTTATATTAGGCACACAGATCTAGATTTAGTTATTAGATATTTCAATTTTGGAGTCACACAAGGCTTCTAGCTTTAGTTACTAGATATTTTATTTCCTAGTTGCATACGAGTATGTAGCATCAGCTATAACTTCTATATTTTTTTTGACTAAGCAACACGTTGGATTCGGATGATTTGTAAATAGTTACTTTTCGCTTAAATCGTTTAATTAAATAGTTATTCATTCATTACTTCAGTTGCTTTTACCGTTATAGTATTCTTTTTTTTATACATAAGATGAAATATCAAAAGTTAAAAAAAAAAATATGACTGTGTACCTGAGTAGTTCCACGAAAGTATGGCTTGAGCATTTTGTCCTCCATCCCACTTCTGAGATGAGACGCGCAGCGAGACAGCAAGACGAAGGTGGCGAACAGCACTTATGGATCGTTATAGCAAAACGTTATTATCACCGCCTGAATTCAACTCAACCCTCATTTCACCATTACACGGCTTTAAATACAAGTACCCGCACTCACGCCAGAATGATCAAAAAGCAACTTATTAGAAATAATACATTCTGTTATATTATTAAATATTGAATATAAGTTTAACATTAATTAAATATTGGATATGTAATTATGCAAATAATTTATGACTGTAATAAATAGTAATTATTTATACAAAATAATAAAACACACGAGTGAATTGGAAAGATAATACAAAACCCGTTCGGAAACAAAACGCTAATCTATTTTAAGATGTTTGAAATATAATTTAGTATTAATTAAATATAGCAATTAAGTAAATATAAATAACGAATGAAATAGCCGATTGATGCCTACAGCACTATTAATACGATTCTATTTAATAAAAGATGTGTTTAGAAATATGTTTTGTAACAATAAGCATCGTGATCAAGCGGTCAAGGCGCAAGTTAGACAACACATAATATGCCTGGACAAGTCCCGGTTGGAATACAAGGTTTTTAATTTTTTAATTTTTTTTTTCGTATTTATTCAAGTTTTTAGTTTCTTTTTATCTTAAAAATACGATATAACAAAAAAGAACACTGAGCGAAGCTCTGTCGCCCAGGTACTAAATTATTTCAGACTATATATTTATATAGTCTAATAATAATAGTATTATTCAGACTATATATATATATATATATATATATATATATATATATATATATATATATATATATATATATATATATATATATATATATATATATATATATATATATATATAAAGCGATTTTAATAACCGATATAAAAGTATAATTTTTTTAATATAAATTTTTGATTATTATTCCACCTTAGAGGGTACAATAATAAACAAAAAACGTGTGTCTGTACGTACGCACGCAAGAAATTGTATTTTTTTGGCATAACAGAAAAAAATAGCTTAAGATTTCATCCCGTATGTCACAACTCTGTGTTTGTAAAAGGGATAATAAATTTATAAAATACTAGCGACTCACCCTCGTTTCGCTCGGGTTCGTCCCTAGCTTGATTCCCCATACAAACTTTTATCCCCATTTTTACCACCTTAAGGGACGATTACCGGGATAAAAAGTATTCTATGTCCTTCCAAGGGTCTCAAACTATCTTCTTACCAAATTTCATCTAAATCGGTGCAGTTAGATCCAGAGATTACCCCCTACAACGTCACAAACTCACAAACTTTACTACTTTGTAGTATTAGTATAGATAGATAATTTTTTTATCTCCACTGATTTAAAACACGTGTAGAGATAGATATAGATACATGAATTTATAAATATTTGAGAAACTATTTTGAATATAGTTATGAGTTTTCACGAGAACCGGAGAGACAGTTATCAGCTAACTTCATCATGTCGCTTTTTGGCTGTCGGTGTGCGCGCGCATTTTAAAAAGTACTCTCATATTTTTTTTCCAAACGTGCCAAAAGAAGTATAACAGATAGTAACAAAAATCGCATCGCTGCTGTGTAAAATATAATTACAGCTCTAGAAAATTAAAACAATAGACTTATCAAAACGATAGAAATGATCAAAATTTTGAGCCTAAACTCTTTACTAGTAGCCGTTTAAGCTACATTTAACTATCAATGAACTATTTTATAAGAAAAGTACAGGCAAAGAACAGCGAATGTCCTAATTATGAGAAAAAAGCACTTTAATGTTTAAAAGTTATAATATTTTTATTAAAATCAAAGTATGCGGTATCTATGTACACTTTTGGACAATTCACCTTGTTTACCGGTATGTCATGGACATTCCCAGTTTTTTTTTTTGCTTTAGACAAAAATGAAAACGTATTCTTAGCGACATACGTTGAGCATTTGTAAAAATTAGTGGTTAGAAATCCAATTACCATAGACATAGGTTTGTTACCAATACAAAAAAAAAAGTGACATTCCCTGTTCTTTGCCTGAATCCTTCGTATGTAGTTATCCAGCCAGTTAAGTCAGCATAAAAGCATGTTAAAAGTACTAAATAGCAATTCTTTCTATGGTAATTTTGCTTAGCGGCGCTATCCATTTTACTTATTCCCTTGTTGTGTCTCTTTCAATGTGTGTTGCTAGCATAACTGTTGAAAATTTGAAACTGACATCCATTTACCGTTATTAGAGTAGAGAGCATATGCGGAGAATCGAGCGCATAACTTAAGTAGTTTCGTATTATCTCTGAGTCGCAATGTGTTAATGCTTAAAGCTGCAGTATCTCTGTCTTTAAACTTCTGAATAGCTTAAATGTTTTAGCTTTGTGATGTTGAGTCGCTAACTGTGGAAGAGGTAGCACAGTTGTACATGTTGTAGATCGAATTTGAGTATTTCTATACGTTATGTAAATATCGATTTTTTGTATTAAAATTAACCACACACGTACATAAACATAGCAGTTAACAGATTAAAATATTATTATTGATTCAAGACTAAATCCCTACTTACTAAATCCATTTTTTCATGTTGGGAAAAGTATTTACGCATACTACCTGTATACATACAGGTGGTTATGTGGGACTGTGTTCTTATATAATTATTTTGGTAAAAGGTATGAAGTTCTTAGTATAGGTTCTAACAAATGTATTATATTCACCTCTCGGACCCGTTTGTCCTGTATAATGGCGTGTAACATAAAGGAAAATATTTTGGTTCCCGATACATCATATGACATCCGGCGTTTGAGAGTATACGTTAACGACTTTCGGACTAAGGTTACTACACTACAAAATAACCTGTCAGCTTAGGTCTTACCTATATTTCATAAAAACTAGAGAAAATATTTGCTTTTTTGTATGTTTGGACGCTCTAATCTCTGAAACTATTAGTACAATTTGGAAAATTCTTTTGCATCTTGCGCTTATATATTCAGAAAGACTATCTAGAAAATTAGCCTAAATTTAAACGGAATAACTAAAGGTAAAAAAATACGTCGGCAAAGCCAGAAGCAAACGCTAGTCTACGATCTGTATATAGATAAATAAAATTTTAGTGTCTGTTTGTAATATTAAAATAACCGCTTTTTACTAAATGCATATGGATGTATACATGGTACATATACCAAACAACATTTTTTACAATTTTTTACAGTGTTTGTTCCGGCTAATCTCTGAAACGGCTGGACCGATTCTGACGGGACTTTCACTGGCAGATAGCTGATGTTATAGGGAGTAACTTATGCTAAGTAAGCAGTAAAAATTATCCTATATGTTGACCAGGATAACCAGCTATCATCATACAAAATTTCTAAAACTATAATTATTCGCCTTCTGTATCAATAAAAGTAACTATTTCAATAAGATTTTCCAAATAATATTTAATGTTCTTTTTTAAATTCGATTCAGAATTTTACTATATGTAATATGTATAAAACAAGAATATTAGTATAGAATATTAGTAGTAAGGTTAAGCATCGGCTACTGCGGTATACAATGGATGGGCGACCGTTTGATAATATAAAAAATGAACATTTCAGCACTCCTAAAAACAAATTAAGGTATTGAATTAGATTTTTGTTTGTAGAAACAGTCATGTGTAGTAATTTGTTAAGCCATGTCAAAGTCTTGGGCAGCCTGAAAAACTGATATCACAGGTGACCACATATATGTACATAAAAAAGATTCTTTTATAGTTTATAATAAGTCTTTTATTATTTCGGTCCAAAGCTTGTTTCAGATATATCTGCTGTTGACAATTTACTTTTTTCATTTTCATTTATAATTGAACGAAATATCTTTGTTCTATAATAAAGCAATACATTTTAACATATCCATTGTTTGTCGGTGCATTGCAGGAGTAAATTTACTTTGCAATACTCGAACGTAATGGAAATTCAATGTGCGATATAAAGTGATATTATTGTATTCAACATATTATTTATATCATTTATTTACCCTATTTGTCGTGTGTGTGTTGTTTTTTCTTATGTCATACTGATGAGGATTTTACTTAAACTCGAAACTTTTTTTTTTGTACTAAGTATACATTATAACATGTAGTACCTGGGCGACCGAGCTTCGCTCGGAATTTTTGGTTGAAAGTGCAGTTTTCTTTTTAATTTGGCTTAAAAACAAAAAAATACTAAAAACCTGAATAAATACAAAAAACAACTAAACTTTGTTTCTGACCGGGATTCGAAACCTGTGATAGTCAATCTTGCGCCTTGGACGCTTGCGAACGATGCTAATGCTCGAGTGTGCGAAATTATTAACATATTTTGCGTGGAATAACGTAAAAGAAAACCGCATGAAAACTCGAAAATACGCGTTTTCCCAGATATAAGACTAATCTAGATCTCGATTTTTTGCCCCCGAAAACCCCCACATACCAAATTTCAGCGAAATCGTTAGAGCCGTTTCCGAGATCGCCAGTATAAATAAATAAATAAATATACAAGAATTGCTCTTTTGAATATCGGATGTTTATCTCGTAAACCGCTGAACGAATTTGAGTTTATTCTTAACTGAGTTAAACGATTTGACATCTTTATTGCCATCTGAAAAACTTTCTTGTTTAAAAAAATGTTTTATACATGTGGTTTTAAGATAGCATGATCTTAATATAGTAATCATATACGGCAAAGCGGGTTCGAATCCCGAGCCTCGCATCTCTGATATTTTCATGTACGAATTCAATTTCCAACATGATTACCACCTGTCTTACGATGAAGGAAAACATCTTTAGGAAACCTGTATGTCTGAGAGAACTTAGTAAGTATTCGAAAGACATATGTAGTCCGCCAGCCTGCATATGGCCAGCATGGTGGACTATGGCCTGATCCCCCTCGTACTGAAGGGAGGCCCGTGCCCAGCAGTGGGACCTTTAAAAAGGGCTGTACATATATATGGCAAATGAAATGAAATGAAATAAACTTTATTCAATCAGACTTATTAGAAGTGCTTTTGAATCGTCAAATTAATGTAAGCGTCAATGTAGTCTGTCCGTGAGGAAGCCACCACCGGCTTGGAAAGCAGTTCTGCTGAGAAGAGCCGGCAAGAAACTCAACAGTTGCTCTTTTAAATGTCGAAATTACATTTATTTTATTAACATAACAATGTAAATAGCCCGCATATGAGTCAATAATACTCAATTCCACACATTTTCATCAACAAGAAACTCTTGAACGGTGTAATATGCTTTGCTCAATAAGACATTTTTAATTTTATCTTTAAATTTTTAAAGAGGTAATACTCAGGCCCACGAAGGATTTATTCACCTTTTGGGGCCGAAATCTAGGCGTAACAAGCTTATTTCTATTCCTAGTGTTTATTGTGTGTCTCTCACTGTTTTTTCCATAATTATTTAGAATTTTGGGAACAAATAATATATTACACAGTATATATTGTGACGCAACCGTAAGAATACCAATTTTTTTGAAAACATCTCGCAAGGAATCACGAGCTCTTAGATCATAAATAGCCCGTACTGCTCTTTTTTGAAGAATAAATATCGAATTAATTTCCGCGGCACTGCCCCAAAGAAGTATTCCGTACGATAAAATACTATGAAAATAACTAAAATATACAGGTCGGGCAGAGTTAATATCCGTTAGGTTTTTAATTTTCCTAACTGTAATAATTATAATAATAATAGCTAAAATTATATAAAAAATATTTTATATTTCAAGTATAAAATAATTAAAATTATAAAATGTTTAAATTAAAATTAACAAATATTGTAACGTACTTTGGTGCCAATTTTCAAAATTTGAATTCATTTTGTTATTTGTGACTAGGCTGTCTGTAACAACTGTATAATGCCTTTGAGACGTCTAACACCTTAGTCTCTCCCGTGACCATGATTGCTGTAAAGCAATCGAAACGTCGGGAACCAAAACACAAAATAAATCCGCAAAAATATCCGAAAAGATAGTTTTATTTAAATATCTAATATTCGCGTAAATCTAAGAAAGTATTACGCTCAACTTCAAAAATTAAGGAGGTATCATCAGCAAAGAGTACAATATCGCATAATTTATTTATCTAGAAAGGTAAATCATTAATATATATTAAGAATCAAAAAAGGCCAAGAATAGATCCTTGTGAAACACCCATTTTTAATAGAGATCCAGAAGATTTTACATTATTTACATCAACTCTCTGGATTCTCTGATTGAGGTATGAAGCAACAAGATCAAGCGCAGCACCCTGAATTCCATAATGATTTAGTTTAAGCAAAAGTGTTTGATGATCTACACAATCAAAAGCTTTAGGCAAATCGCAAAATACACCAATAGCATTCTACGATTTTTCCCATGCATCGTAAATGGTAGGACTCTGTCAAGCCTGAGGAGTCCGACTGGATGGGTACCACCCCCTTATCTATTTCTGCCGCCAAGCAACAATGATTGCATTGTTGTGTTCCGGTTTGAAGGATAAGGTAGCCAGCGCAATTACAGGCAAGAGGCATAACATCTCAGTCCTCACAGTGATAACGTACCGGCGGTTCTGCAGCTTTGTTAAACTTAAGTGCATAAAACTTAAGTGCATGAACCGTAGGTGTTATGGGCGACAGGTATCGCTTTCCATCAGGTGGACTGTCTGCTCGTTTATCACTGAATACCATAAAAAAAAAAAAATGTGCCTAAGAAGCGCAGCAGCCGCATCAGTTGTAGATTTACCATACTGATGAAGCCATACTGTTCACTGTGCATAACATTGTTACAATAAAAAAAAAACTTAATTGGTTTAAAATATTTTTTTCAAATATTTTGCTTAATGCTGGTAGTATTGAAATAGGCCTATAATTTCCAGGTTGAAACCTATCCCCACTTTTAAACAAAGGTATTACTTTACTATGTTTCATTAAATCCGCGAATGTACTGCTATCTACACATTTATTAAAAATAGAAGCTAAACAAAGAGCAATATTTATTATAATATGACTTAGCAATTTTACTGACAAACCCCATAAATCACTGGTGTTTTTTGAATTTACGGTTTTAAATATTTTTACTATGTCCTCTGATGAAACATGTTTAAACTCGAAGAAATCATTATTATTTAATGTAACATTAGATTTTATTATTTTAATTGCCTCTGATGGAGATGATTTCAACGATCGAGTTACGGTTAGAGGTATTTCCGAGAAGAAAGTTTCAAAACTATCTGCCAATTTAAGATCCGAAATTATGCTAATGTTATTAATATTTAAGCTAATGGGTTCTTTAGGGGTTTTAGATTTCCCTGTAATGTCAGCAATTACGTCCCAGGTTGCTTTAATCTTATTATTAGAATTTATAATTTTATTTCTTACAAATATTGACTTCGCGTAGGAACATACATTTTTTTTTGAGTAAATTTCTTACTTTACTAAGGAAGACTGGATCATGATTCCATTGCTTCATACCATACAACTCATATAATGTTTCCCTACTCCTATATATTCCAACGGTTGCCCAATCGCTAAATTTCAATTTTATAGTTTGTTTTAGTTTTAAAAATATCATTAAATTAATTCAAAATTAAATTAAGAAACTTTGAATATACGTTATCTGGGTTTTCATCTATTAAATCAATATCTAGGACTTTTTGAGCAACATTATTCTTAAAGCAATTTATTTTATTAAGTGTCATAGATCTGCAGAAAATCTTTTTTCATTTCATCAGATTTTTATTATTATTATCAATTATGGAAGTTTTTTGAACGCAGTGATCAAAACTTAAATTATTAATTACTGATTTTTCTAAAATATCACAGTGACAGAACAAAGTATCATAAGCGGCTCAAATCCAATTATGCTTCGTTAAAATAGAGTGTACAAGTAAAGATATTTTTGTATCGACAGAGGAAAGAAACTTTTCTGCAATCGCTGAAGGTGCTTACGATGAATAATAAAAACGAATCACAAAATAAATATAAAACAAAATAAAAACTCATTATAAAGTTTAAATAACTGTCTACCCAATTTAAGTTTAAAAATGTTCGAATGTGTTGCCTTGAGAGTCGAGAAAATGGTTTTGTTAAGCTAGCGCGAGCAGTGTAGAATCGCTAACTTGTAACAAGTTTATTTTTTGTATAATAACAGATGATGCTACAACTGTGATGGAAATTTTGTATATTTTGTATTAGCAAGATATCTTGATTTACTTGTGCCCTCGACGATCTATTGATTAAATTATGCGAATATCCTTTCATTATCAAAATAATATAATATCAAACATAATGTTTTTTCACCATAATAATAACTTGTAACGTATGCCAAAATAAGTCAGGATTAGTTGAGTAGTTAAGATGTTGATACGTAACAAATGAAGTCGCTTTCATATATTTTATAGAAGCTATTCATCCTCAGGCCTTATTAGACTCTCTATTCCTGCCAAGGCTTGACTTATCTTTTTGTAACATGTTAAAAATAGCATTATATTACTCACCGAGCCATAAATAATCTGTATGTAAAAATCACGTCCTTCTTTTGCGCTTTTGTTGCGCGAAAGAATGTTTTATGGCACACAGTAGTTTATATAAGTATATGATTATTATACTTCAGCAAATTTGTTAAAAGGTCAAAGGTTTTAAAACATTTCACTCCTGAGCACAAGCCTTCTGTCAGTATGAAATGATTAAACCATAGTTTAACAAGTTGGCCAAATGCGGGTTGGTGGGTTTATATGTAAGCATTAAAATGTCAATTTCCAGAAGCTTTACACTACACAATGTAATAATTATAATTAATAGTAGTCAGTTAGAGGATAATTATTCTATTAGGTGTCTTATTAAACGCGTATTTTGTACAAGCATAGTTGTTGTTAAAGTTGTTGTAAAACTTTATCCTAAATTTACTTTATACTAAGAAGCGAAAATAATAGAGTCTATTGACCCTTTGCAGGGCAAATATAATAAATGTACTTATTCAAGTTCGTTTTTAGGGTTCCGTGTCTCAAAAAAAACGGAACCCTTATAGGATTAGTTTGTTGTCCGTCCGTCCGTCTGTCTGACTGTCTGTCAAGACCCTTTATCTCGGGAACCCGTGAAGGTATCGAATTGAAATTAGAACAATATACTCAAGTCTACAATCTCTTGAAACTATGTAAAAATTAAAATTCTAAGTTAATGTAAAAAAAAGGTACAGCCAAATAAAATACCGCAAAAACGTATATTTCGACACTCTCAAGGAAACCAAAATTTATAGGGTATAATACTTTCTTTTTTATATTTTATAGGGTATTTTCCGTTGACCTGAACTATCAAATTTGGTAAGTAAAATCGTTTTATACTATAAGTATAAGTAAAAATTTGAAAACTATACATTTGTAATTAAATCATGAAGACCCTATTTTTTATGATTTAATTACAAATCATAAAAAAACAGGGTCTTTATGCAAGGAACGATGGTCCAAATTTTGAATTGAGTTACTCGTGTCATGTGGGGTATCGTAGGAAAGGGCTTCATTGGCACAATCTTAAACATATTTTTAATCTTTTATATGATGTATTATATAGTTTTTGATTTATGACGAATAATGAAAAAAAATATTTTTCCCTTTTTTGTAAGTATAGGTAGGTACCTAATAATTCTGGTGTACCTAACAGTTTGCACTGTTATGCATACCTGCTTATTTAATTCAAAATTTTGTAATTAAACATAACCCTAAATAGGTAGGTACCTATCTAAGTGTTTTGTATTTTTGATAATATATACCTACAAAGTACGTTACCCTCGGTGGGCGAGTTCGACTCGCACATGTCCGGTTTTTATTTCCTTTCAAAACCAATCTCCCAATGAGCAACAGATTTTAAGACAAGGTTTTGTGCGACTTAACATACGAACCCCATGTCATTAGTTATAAATAGACTCAATACTTGTATAAAAGACTCAAATATAATTCTTATAACTAGGATACCCAGTTTTAACATGTTTTTTTTTTTTGGTAACAACTAAAGACGATGTTGACTGTTATCATTTAGATGGTTATAAAATCGAAAAAGCGAGAAAAAGTATTTAGATATTACTATGTCGTTAACTACTCTTAAGGATAATCATAAAATATTTCTCTACGTCCAAAAATACAGTATATTAAAAGTAAACTCATATATGCAACTTATCCCAGCTCGCGTGTTGTATGCAAAATGTGACAACAAAATTGCAACTCCATGATAAATTGCAAGTCCAAGTTCCGAACTCGAGTAGTTTTCGCGTTCACATGTCTAATATAATCGCGTGAGTGAACACAATCCGTAAGTCCCAGCTCCTATTTACTACAAACTTAAACATCTACAAAGTCGCGAGAAATAACAATGCTCCAGGTTGCTTGGATACATGTTGAAGACTAGCTGTTTTATATGCTTACTTTGTTTTATATATAAAGTTATTTCTTTGTAGTAAATTATATAATACTAGTTTTTGCCCGCAACTTCACTCATGTATAGCAAGAATCAAAGATAGCCTATTATCGGCCCCAAAAAGCAATTTGTGCCCTTGTTAAATTTTATCGAAATCTATTCACCGGTTTTAGCTTGAAGATAACAGACAGATTTACTTTCACATTTATAATATTAAATATGAATTTTGATTTATAAGCAAAGGCAAATCTATTGTTTGACCTTTGTTTACCCTTTATTCTCTCAGAAACGATGTAATATCTAAAAATATTCCTTTACATAAAATATTGTACGCTATTAAGATTATTGAAATACATTATTGTCTCTTGAACGTCTCTTCAAACATGGATGAAAAGCATGTCCCTCGCCTGAAATCATTAAGTATTATGTCAAGCTTCGTATTGGGAAGAATGTCGTTTGTCAGCAGCTTTCATTAGAATTCATATTGTAACATAGAGATTAATAAGCTTAATAAAATTAAAGCGTTCGGGTACAAACACTCACTTTTTAATGTTAAACTCTATCTGTAAACAAAATTGAGTTAATTTCATAATACTTCTTAAGTACTATGAAGAATAGTTAAAAAACTTTCTATGTTATTATTTTCCTCTCCAAATCAATTTCTGTGAGATAGCTGTTTACTTTCTTGTAACATATTTTTTGATAATTTTGTGAAGCAGTAAGTAATAAATGAAAAACACACAGTACTTGTCTATTCATCACGTCATGTCCTTCGGCTAAAAGACAAAAAGTTACTAAGTGTACTCCCGTACAGCGCCAGCGCCAGCCGTTTTAACTATTTGTCACGTGGCGCGTAGTGACTATACTCTTTTAATACTTCTACACACATATGTACATATTATGTAGCATTCCACTTTGCAAAATGTTGCAAAAAAAAATTGTGAGCATAAAACTTTGTATCTAATTAATCATAGTTATTCGCATTTAAGTGAAGTGATCACTACAAATAAATTAACTGTTTGATTTTCCTGCAAGTTTCTATTCTATTTCACAAATCCTTGTCTTAATGACAAAGATAAACGATTTGAAAACAGCAATACAAAGTACATAGTACTTTTGTTAAGCTTTCATTCGTGTATTTTCACGAGAATATTAAATTGCAAAACGTTGTTACGATTGAAATTAAAACATTAATTAATTAAAATGAAATTTTCAATAAAAGGACAGAACAATACTTATAAGTACAATTATACATAATGTATGCACACATTATAATTCTATTTTAGAGTATTGCCCTAGCCATACAAAGAAATCGAACCTACCTCGGTAATCTTATTTAAAATAAATAAATAAAATATGTTGGGACATTAACACACAGCACCGTCTAGTTCCATGGTAAGTTACGGGGCCTTTGTTATGGATACCAGATAGTTGACACACTGCATAATATATATAACTTTAAATAGTGCTCATCACAAAAATGAATGCCCCCAGCGGGACTCGAACCCGCGCCCGCTGGCACAGCAAGTAGGATCACTACAAACTGAGCCAAACGTGTCGTCAAACAATAATATTGTGTACAAAATTAATGAAATATCACGTAAGCAACGCGTAGTACTAAATGCTTAAAATCGATTAGGTTAGGTAAGGTATCGGTATAGGTACGATATCTTTCTGTTTCTTGTCTGTAAAACCCTTAACGTATGGAGTTGAAGGGTTGTACACTTCTTAAAAGGAGACGCTGTTTTTAATCGCCACTGCTAGTGACAAGAGAACTAGCCTATTTTCAAAAATCCCAGGACCTAAAGAATCAGCATTTCCATTGAATGGAGAAATGCGGCTAGCATTCTTGCCACTATTCCTCGCGGAGTGCGGACATGACTTGAACCATAATAATTAAGTACACATCTGTTTGTATATATAAACTAGCAACCTACCCTCGCTTCGCTCGAGTGCATCTCATGGTACGTTTTAATTTTTTTGAGCGAAACCCTAATTCTTTTTCTAAAATAAAAGTAGCCTAAGTTACTCCTTATAATATCAGCTATCTGCCAGTGAAAGTCCCGTTAAAATTAGTCCAGCCGTGTCGAATATTAGCTGGAACAAACAGACAGGCAGACAGACAGGCAAACAGACAAAAAAAAATTGTGATTTTCTTATAAGTACCGTACCTATATATTTCCATATGCATTTAGTATAAAGCTTTTATTTTGACATTACAAACAGACACTTCAATTTTATTTATCTGTATAGATAATTGTATAACTTTTTTTCTTGTCAATAAATAATATTCGCATTACATTATTAACAAAAAATATTAATTGTAGGTATGCACATACATACTTGTCAAGTTCCTGTCTACGACTTTCTAGTTTCTATTAACATTTTTCTTGAGCAGTACTCTTAATAATTGGAATAATATATTTTAAATTAAAACTAACATTATAATCGAAATTTTATTTTAAAGTAAAACAAATAATAAGAATGATTTCGTATTTAAACATTTATCATTTTATAAAGAGTGCATATAGCTTAAAAAATAAATAGCAATGACAAAAGATATTTTTTAGCACTTAACATTGTGTTTCCGGCTTGTTTGATTTAACCGTAGTTGGAGGAAACCCGTTTTATTTAAAAGTCGCTTAACGCTGGTAAAAGACTAGACAAACAAATTCAAGATAATCGGTGCCTGTGTAGCAATTTCTTCTTTAATTGCGGCATTGTGATTTTAATGCTCAAACGAATAACGCTGATATTCCAATGCATTGTTTTACGCATTTTAAAGCTGTTTCGTTACTGACCAATTTATTTTGTTTTTTTTTTTTTTTTTTAAATGTGAAAATTTTGCTCTAAATTAATCTTGTTGTGATCTTGCTTTAAGTAACCTTTAATTAAGTACGCACGTATTTTAGTAATTTTTGCTATATCTTATATACATAGTACAATAAAACTCCGAATCGAATCTGTACATTAAATATTTTTTGAAAAGTCTTATTAAAAGTCGTTATTATTATTGATACAGAGGCCGAATCTATAGTTTTTAGAATTTTTGTCCATCTGTCTGACTATAGTATTTCTTTCTCAATTATGTTATTCCTGTATACAAAGTGAATATCATATTATATTTCTACTAGCGACTCGCCATCGCTCCGCGCGGGTTCGTCCCTATTTAAACGTACGAAACGTTTCAAATGTTAGTATAAATTTCTCAGAGATGTGATATTTTCCCACGGTAAAAAGTATCCTAAATGACCTGGATAACCAGCTACCATCATACCAAATTTCATCAAAATCTGTCCAGTGGTTTTCTCGTAATGCGTTCCGAGACAGACAGACAAAATTTATAAAAACTATAGGTTCAGCCTCTGTATCGATAATAATGACTATTTTAATAAGATTTTCCAAAAAATATCCAATGTACAGATTCGACTCAGAATTTTATTATGTACCTATAGGTATAAAAAAGGAATTTATTTACTAGCATTCGGCCTCACACAAGGCATATGCGACGGTAAAACAAACCGATTTGATCCAATATATCTATATTAGGGTCGTTTGATATCGCTTCTAAAGCTCGGGATTTGCGTATCGCACGCAATAGCGGCCTTATACGCTATAAGCGTTCTTTTAGCCCAACCCAAAGGAATTCTGTATCTTTCTTAGGATCTATTGTATAAAATTCAATTTCTTTCTGTACTTTGTAGCTTTACCAGAATAAAACAGAATTCTGAATTTGAAGAAAATTATTTTTATGTTTTGAAATATATACACATACATACATATGTACATACCATGTAAACAAATACGTACATACGTTGTACAGAATAACGTCTTTATATAATGTAAAAAGCAATGTTGCATAATAGCAATGTCATATGCAAAATGTATGTTCCTTATATATCCTTGACATAATAAGAAAACTTTGAACAGACGATTTTAAAGTGGCTCTAAAAGAATAGACTACTAAAAGACATTCCAAGATGACACTTGGAATACTATAAAAAGTTTCAACGAGATTGTACAGTCATCTTTCGTTATCCTGCAGCTGTAAAATAAATGGTATGACTAAAGTTTATTACAAATAGTTTATTGTGGTCATAAACTGTCCAGTATTTGACGTACTCGTATACACAGCGACGCGAATACAACCAGTGGTATTACTTACTACACTCATTAAAAATGTCTTGTTTTATTTTTCAGGTTTAGAAACTTTAAATAAATATATCGGATATACATAAAAGTTTATGAGAAAATATTATAAAAATTGCACATCAAATCCTGAATCTAGTACCCAATGGTTCAATGTTTATATTAAACTTTGGCTTGAAATCGGGAATATGTAAATAAAATCAGGAATAAGGAAAAAGTCATAAAGTTTAAAGGAGTTTTAGTACTTTAAGATTTCCGTTTGTAAAAATGACTGACTGAAAAATTAATTTTATATAAATACTAGCAGAAACCGCGGCTTCGCCTGTGTTCAATCTACAAAAAAAACTATTTATATTATATTAAATTATTTCGATATTGTTCATACAAAAATACTAAAATCGCGATTAAAAAATGAAGGGTGGAGGCAAGAAGGTCAAAAATACTTCACGGACTTTTTTCATATCTATCAAATATACATAAAAAAAACATTAAAATCGTCGAGCCGTTTCGGAGGAGTGCGACCACAAACACCGTGACATGAGACATTTATATATTATATATGTATATATTTATAGAAGCTTTTTCCACCCGCGATTCGCGAACCCGTGAAAAGTGTTTGTTTTTGTTCTTTTAACCTTCTGAAACAGCGTTATCTATTGACAAGTTGTATCGTTATAAACAATTATCCCATATGAATGTATAACTAAAGTCAAAAGTTTCCTATGTGGTTTAGGACATGGTTTGCCTCTCCCTTGAATGTGTTTTCACCTTGTTATGGTAGAGATGGGAGGAGATGGTTCACTAGTATCCAGCAATCAAATCGGGTGTTGAGCCAAAATATGTACTAACAAGTGGATCCATCTTAGTGAGCCTGGTAAAGTATATCATGCAATTTGTTTCTGATACTTTTCTAATGGCAGAGAGGACCGCGAGGACAGCGTGGTTCGTGGTTGTTGTGGTCTGCCTTGATGGTCAGCCGCTGAGGCGGCGTGGTTGAGCGCATAATTATTTTAATGGTGCCCCATTAAGAGAGCAAAAATTTCTTGAGGTTTTAGTGGCTTTTCTAACCCGTGAGCCTCCACTTAACCGCCATACGTATGCAGGTGGAATGCCTTAATGCATTTCCTAACATTAAAAAGGACATGGTTAACAATATTACTATACATGTTAAATAATTATAATAATATATTATAATTAATATTATACGATAATATTCATAAAAAAGTATTTACTATAAACTACTTCATAATTCTTTGAGCTACCTTTATTACCTTTTAGCTTAGTTTACATCATCGAGGAGCTAATATCTAACGCAATATCCGGTGTTTGAAAAGACCTGGTAACGATCCATGCACAAAAGCTATTTTCAAATACAAAATAACCTGTCTCGGTCTGACCCTCGTCATATGAAACCTCAATAAGCGTCTTCAGAGATTAAAATATTGTAGTCACTTTGTGGGAGACTATAAAAGATGTTTACTTTTTTGTACTGAAATCTGAATATCCATCGCACGTTGTGACACAAGTATTATATTTATGCGATAGCTTGTGTGTGTTTGTTTCTCATTCACACTGAAACGGCTGGACAGATAAGGATGTAATTTAGTACACAGATAAACTACACCCTGGATTAATATATTATTACTACTAAAAATCTACTACTCTTAAAAAAATACTATAATATGGCGCTTACTGTATATAATATTTTAAATACAAAAGACACCCAGAAAACAGCCGAGTGGAGCAAGGGTGTGTCTACAAGTGGCTAGTCTACTATATACAAAGTGAAATTTTGCAAAATCTGATACTACGATTTATCTAATTTTATATTACTACTAGCGACTCACCCTCGCTCTGCTTGGGTTCGTCCCTACTTACGTTTTAACGTTTAGTATAGATTTCTCAGAGATGAGATATTTTCCCGAAGTTTAAAGTATCCCATTTGTTGACACGGATAACCAGCTATCATCATACCAAATTCCATTAAAATCTGTCCAGTGGTTTTCTCGTATTGCTTTCCAAAATAGACAGACAGACAGACAGATAGAAAGACAGACAGACAGACAGACAGACAGACAGACAGATAGAAAGACAGACAGGCAGATAAAAATTCTAAAAGTATAGTTTCGGCCTCTGTATCGATAATAATAGGTAATGACTATTTCTATAAGATTTTCCAAAAAATATTTAATGTACAGATTCGACTCAGTTACAATTTTATTATATGTATAGATTTTGTCTTTATAAAGTTATTTTTACTATACCTGTAGATGCTACACATTTTTATCCGAATAAAAATAGCATATGATACCTAAAAACTGGTAAAAAATTTTAGAATCAGATGAGTAGTTTCAAAGATTAACACCTACATACAAACTTACAAACTCTACCTCTTTACAATAAGAATCTATACTAATATTCTAAAGCTGACTAGTTTGTTTGTTTGTTTAGTCGAACGCGCTAATCTCAGGAACTACTAATCCGATTTGAAAAATTCTTTTTGCATTAGATAGCCCGTTAACTGAGTAAGGCTATAGCTTATAGTATATTATCCCGAAAAAATGTACGGTTCCCGTGGGATAGATTTGTTTTTGCCTTGAGACGAACCCGAAGCGAAGTGAGGGTGAGTCGCTAGTATTGAATATGATTCAAAAATGCACATTTATTAAATAGGTAATTTTAATTGATTTTAAAGGCTGAAGGATACTTCTAAATTAAAGTGTAATATATGCAAACAAAGTAGGTTATCTAATTCATATTTATAAATTAAATTAACCTCAAGATAATCAATTGTTATTTAGGAATAGTATAAATATGAATTATTCATAAATATTATGATTTTTTAGAAAGAAACACTTCTTTCTGTTTGTATTCAATTATTCCCCCAACAGTTAACTCGGTTTTAAAAGACTTTCACTGGCGGATAAAGCTGAGTTACTATTGTTGATGAGGTGAAATGCTTTGTCTTTTATCTTAATTTTAAAGCTTCTATAAAATAGACGATAAGGAAAATGACTTAACATAAACGGATACGCGAATGAACTTTTGAGGCGTGAGTTCATAAGTTGCGGAAATCGATTTCATGAGTTCCACATAAAATAACAAGTTCGAGACAAGAATTTTACTTTGAGAAATATTTATTAATAATTATAAATGTTATGTATTGTATATTATGTATTTATATATATAAATATATATTATAAAATTCTAACTAAGCCGAATCTGTACCTTAAATATTTTTTGGAAAATCTTATTGAAATAGACATTATTATCGATGCAGAGGCCGAATCTATTGTTTTTAGAATTTTTGTCTGTCTGTCTGTCTGTTACCGCATCACGGAAAAACCACTGGAAGGATTTTGATGAAATTTGGTATGATGATAGTTAGATATCCGGATCAACATATAGGATACTTTTTACCGCGGGAGATTATCTCATTCCCACGGGAGTACACGTTATAACACAACCCAATAAATATTTATGATCAGAATTTCTTGAAACTTGGTATTAATGCTCTTCAATACAATTAAATAAATACGTGTTTTAGCGTTTTTTGAAATTCATCCCATAAGGAGATAAAATAAGGGATGAAAATTTGTATGAAACCTACCTTTTCAAAGTTTTTTTATTGTAGTTTTAGCGCGAGCGAAGCCATTTTTGGAAACTAAATAATCCTCACAGTATACATAACAAAATAGTAACAAAGCGAAATCTGTATATGAAATACTAGCGACTCACCCTCGCTGCGCTTCGAGTTCGTCCCTAGACAAAAACAAATCTATCCCACGGGAACCGTAAATTTTTCCGGGATGATATATAGCCTAAAGCCTTCCTCGATAAATGGACTATTCAACACAAAAAGAATTTTTCAATTCCAACCAGTAGTTCCTGAGATTAGCGCGTTCAACCAAACAAACAAACAAACAAACAAACTCTTCAGCTTTATAATATTAGTATAGATTTTTCTAAAAATAATGACTACTACATGTTGTGTATAGTTGTTGAAATTTTGTCTTTTTTCTATGTCTGTACATCTGTTTCATTTTCAACCAAAATATACTCATCAACTAAATGTTTGTAATCAAAATCTATCATACCTTTGAATACAGGAAAATCTCTTATTCTATACCAGATAACAAAATAACTGGTTCGGAGTTATCCTTCATACAAAAGTTTCAATTAACTTTTAACGATTAACAATTAACATATTTAACAATTCAGTGTGATAAAATCTCTCATTTTTATGGGAAAATTCAAGTTCGAGTGCAAATAGCTCATATCTATGCATAGTATAAAATAAAGTCACTGCCTGCCTTATTTTATGTTTAAAACCACATTAGATGTATGGTTTAGAAGCACATAATGGATTTTGATATGGTTTTTAATAAGGGTAAGGTTTGCGTAAATTTTGTACAAAATAGTTAAACTATGACGGTGTTTTGTTAAATAAATAGTTTTCGTACGCTTTCATGGCTAACTAAGCTTTAAAAGATACTTCAAATAACGTAATAAAAAATTGTAGGTCTTAAAAAGGCCTTCAGAAAAGTCCGCGAAAGACGTCTACCTCTTACAGCAGGTACCTAGGCAAGGGGATAAATAGCATACTTTATAATCATTATAATAGTTGAATTTTCTACCAAAATATACATATAATAAGATATTATAATACACAAGAAGCATCTTAGAATAATAATGAAAGGATCCTTACTGGCTCAATTTAGCAGTATATTCCCGTCTAAATCTAGTGAATAGATGACAACCTTTGCTCTGCTACTTCATGTAGTAAAGTTAGGGAAATTCTAGAGTAGAGAATTCTTTGCATGAACACATTTTAGGATTATTATCTTATCTTTTTTATTAATTTTAAGAACATGGCTTACAATATTATATTTAAGTTTTACGAAAAAAAAAATATTTTATAGTCAGCTTAGAATATGGGAAAGTATTCTTTAGGAATCCTAATTGTCAGAATATGAATCATATTATATTATTTCAGCAAAACCCGGTAGTTAGGTATAAGTTATAGTGCATTAAATTATTTTGAATTTTTAATAATAATCTGTCAAAATTGACGTATCGTGTCCATTACCATAATGGAATTAAACCTTTATCAGTCGACCAATCAATTAATTTTTATTAAAATGTATTGAATTTCAATAGCCAGAAGTTTTCGATACGTTCTTTTGGACAAACGACGTTTTCATTTATATAAAACATCTTAAACAAATACAATAATGTCCCAAAAAGTGCCATCAGTGAAACGAAATAATTTTTTACAAAAAGAATATCATTTGATGTATAATGTTAAATACTTTATTATATTCGAAACTTTACTTGGAGTGAATCGTTTATATTTACTAGACATTCGAAATTGGGTTCTATGGTTAAGTTACATTCATCACGTAATATTACTGTTATTTACAATATTTTTCATAGCCGGTGAGCGAAGTACTGCCACAAATTCGGTGTTCAGGAATACAATAAGCATTGAATACTTTATATTAGGCCTAAGTGCATTATTTTTTCAAAAGAATAAACTTAGTAAATTCATACTAATTATTAAAAGATTTGATGAAGAATTAAATATCTATGGCGAAAAGTTTTTACTTATCCCAAAACGCAATTACTGTTATGCAATATGCGCTGCTATATTATACGACATCATTGAAAACTTATACAATATATACTTTTTCTTATATCAATATAATCCCTTATCATTTTATAATTTCTACACGTATTTGCCTATTGTAGCACATGAGAATGAAATAATATTTTATTGTTTTTTGCTAACTATCATATTAAAAAGATTATGCGTTTTGAAAGCTCACGTGGTCAAAAGCTTTTTAACAAAAGATGAAGAAGCAAATGAAAAAAAAGTACCAAAGAAATTTGAAGAATTAGCATCAAGAGTGCTTCTTGATACAAGTTCTTTGCACAAAATGTACGACTTGTTGCACAAATCTTCAGAGCAGCTAAATTCTATTATAAGTTTTCCCGTAGGTATTCCTTTTGAACTTGTATTTCAATTTCCTTTACGATTATAATAATCATTAAAGTTTTTTTTTCAGTTAATAGTGATGATGTTTGCATCAGGGCTATCGACGATAATGATATTAAAAAATGCCATTAAAGAAGTTCAAACTGCACTAGATGTAAGTTTTTTTTATAAAAAAAATCCTAACTGAAAATCTTTTTAAATTATTATTCTCATTTTGTATAAAACTATCTTCACGGATTTTTAAAATGTTTAAAATTAAAATCAACAAATCTTAGTCTCTCCCGTGACTATGATTGCTGTAAAGCATTCGAAACGTCGAGAACCAAAAAGTTATAGTTTTATTTAAAATGTCAAATATTCGCATAAATCTAAGAAAGTATTTCTCATTTTGTCTTATTTGTTTTTTACAGATCTTCAAATCAACCCTTACGTTTTCTGTATGTCGCTGTCTAAAATATATAATACTCTTGTTCTTTCCTTGTTATTTTTCAAACCAAACAAAAAGACAAGTGGCTGATATTCGTACTATGATTTATGATACTTTGAATAACTCAGAGCTCAGTACGTATTTACTGTATTTACTATATATTGTGTTTGTAATATTATTTTCTTATATAAATTACAACATTTTACTTATCATTTTAAACTAAGATATTTTTGGAACCACCTTTACCATTACCACCAGCATATTACCTATGCATCTTTTGCAAATAGCTAAAAATTGGAAATTTTAATAAATAGTAGAATAACTTATCAACTCAAAAGATGTATTATAATAATAGCGGCTCACCCGCTCGCTCGGGTTCGACTCTAGAAAAACAACAACAAATCAATCCCTCGGGAACCGTATTATTTTCCGGGATAAAAAGTAGCCTATGTATTAATCCAAACTATAATCTATCTCTGCGCCAAATTTCATCCAGATCCATTCAGTTGTTCTGGCGTCAAAGAGTAACAAACATCCATACTCACAAACTTTCAATTTTATAATATTTATACAGATATACATAGATATTATGTATTATATTTTTAAAGTGCTATGTCTAAAATGTTAAAACAAAAAAATGTATTTAGCTATATAGTAAGAAAACACATGCATATCTGTTTCAGGTAAAACTGAGCGCCGTAAGCTAAAGGCATTCTTTCAATTAACCCATGAGAATGAATTTTCATACGCTTTATGGGGCATTATAAAATTAGACATGACATTACCACTTAGTTATACAAGTGTTTGTATTACTTATCTTATAATTGTTGTACAATTTTCAAAATTTATAGATTGAGCTATATTAACTTGTTTATTTTTAGTATTTTTTGAATATAATTAACTTATGTTATTCATAATAGTTAGCTTTCATTAACACCGAAAAACATAAGATGAAATAACTGTATAAGATAAATGTATCAAATCATGTTCTAAGTTTTTAATAAATTTTAAAAGTACAAAAATTACTTTCATATATGTTAATCAAAATAAAAAAAACAAAGTTGGCTACATTGTTTTTTCTTAATTTCTACATTACATTAATTATAACGGTCTTATTCAACTATTAGTGTTGACTATAATATTATTTAGCAAATAAATAATAGGTCTATACCTTTGAAGTTGCCGTTTTACAATATTTGAAACTAAATTCAAATGAGTTTTATTTTAAAAGTATGAGTTGTATTTTCAAATTCAGTCATTTTTTTATTGATTAGTGTTTTGTTTTCACTACATTTGTATCTTTTTTTTTTTTATGGTACTCAGTGATAAACGAGCAAACAGTCCACTTGATGGAAAGCGATACCTGTCGCCCATAACACCTACGGTTCATGCACTTAGGTTTTATCGAACGCAACTGCAGAACCGCCGGCACGTTATCACTGTGAGGACTAAGATGTTATGCCTCTTGCCTGTAATTGCGCTGGCTACCTTATCCTTCAAACCGGAACACAACAATGCAATCATTGTTGCTTGGCGGCAGAAATAGATAAGATAAGGGGGTGGTACCCATCCAGTCGGACTCCTCAGGCTTGACAGAGCCCTACCACCGGTAAATCATTTATAGTTTTCATCAATATGGACACGATAAAATACGAATAATTATCGAAATCGAATTTCGTTGCGGTAGCAATGTCGCGCAAACGGCTCACACGGCAATTACGCATTAATGACGTATACGAAGTGAACACTACAAAGGAACGCACGACTCGGTGTTGGCTTGAATGCTTCCGACATGAAAATTTTTATTTATAGAAAGAACGCCGTGATCGCCCGAAAACTAAAATTAGCAAGCTGACGATACTCAATCTACGGCTGAGTTAGCAGCTTTCAACTTTAGCATAGGTAATAAAACTTAATAAGTGGGTGCCGCACGAACTGAACGATCGCCAGCGCGACGATCACGTTGAGGTATGCCTTGCATTGCTTAAAAGAGACAGAAACAAAGAGATTTTGAATCGCATTGTTACTTGCGATGAAAAATGGATTCTTTCTGATAATCGTAAGCAATCATCATGTCGGTTAGACCTTGGTTTAGTACCAAGGGCTAGACAATGCATCGTGGGCACTGTTTGATGGTCTAGTGCCGGTATAATTCATCACAGCTTCTAACTAAATGGCGCCAGTATTACTGCGGACGTATACTGTGAGGAATGGACACAATGAGATGATCACAAATGTCCAGCCAGCCTAGTTAATCGCTCGTCCCCACTGCTCTTACATAACAACCCTCGACCTCATACGGCACAACAGACAGTCTCTAACCTACAGCTAGGATTGGAAGTTCTCTGTCATCCATCGTACTCACCAGACCTTGTGCCGACAGACTTCCACTTTTTCCCCAAAAGACAACTTCTTGGCAGGGAGAAAAATTGAATACCCGAGAGGCAGTACAAAATGCCTTTAAGTAGTATGTTGGCTCCCGTACACCTGGCTTCTTCATTGAAAGAATTGAGAAGATCATTGAAAAATTGCCACTTCGCTGGCAGAGATTAATCGATAACATGGGGGCATATTTTGATTGATAGAAATAAAAAAAAAATAAAAAAAAAAAGTTAATTAAAAAAAGTTTATTAAAAAAGTTAATTTTTTTTATAATTATTAGTTAAAGTCATTACTTTAACTAATAATTATAAAAAAAAATTATCAATAGAAATAAAATAACAATTCTTGTACTTAACGAAAACCATATTAAGAACAATATCCAAACACTTTTTTCTTACGGGCATATAAAATGTTTATTATATTTATAACTGAAAATATGTTGCAGTAAATATGACATGTTCTCGAGGTCGGCATCCAATGACGTCCTTTATAAAATATGCAGAGCTCGTAGCCGTCCGAGGACAAACAGTTACAACAATGTATGTATATGTACACTGTACAACACTTTATTGAATTTAACTCACCTGCCAAGTGTTCACTTGACAAAATACGCCTCATTTTTTTTTATTTATTGAAATGTTTTTAGCGTTCCGATCTATTTTTTATTTTTCCGGGGTTCCGCCGTTTAGTATGAAAAAAAACCTAATAGGATTATTATTGAGTTGTATGTTTTTATTAACACACCATTTTGTCAGGAAAGAGGTAAAGTTAAAATTTGTAACATCTGCTAGTTCTACTACGTTCCTTTAAACTAAAATAATTTTTAAATCAACACAATCAATATATTTCATATATTTTGATACTTTCATACTCTCTTATAAAAACCTATAGCTATACCTATAGCATTGGGCTAAAATCATTAAACTTTGCAATAAGCAATGTCTCTCAGCACAAGTAAAGGAAAACTTAGAAAATAATTTATTTCCCAATTTATTCACATATTTCTTTTAATTCTGTTTGTAATTTTCGGTTCTGTAATTCTATACGTTTTAGCTCTATTATAAAACCGGTAATTTGAACTATAGTTTTACTTTGGTATGACAATACATAATATAGAGAACCAATTGGTTGGGACATGGAGGAAAAGTATCTTAAATATGGAAGTTATAAAATTTTACTCAAAGAAAACAATGTTTTATTTTGAAGAATAATATTACTGCATTAAAAAAAAATTAAAACTTTTTTGCATTTTTAGTTGGTTCCATTTTACCTGTTCAGGTAAGCTTTTTAAAAAAATGTTGTGATTATTACTTTTTAAATAAAAGAATGTTTCCTTTGAGTAAAATCTGAACACTTCAATATTTCAGGTACTTTTCTTCCATGTCCCATATTCTATCCTGTATAGTGAAAACTGGTACTTCCAGAGAACAAAGTATACAAAATTATTTATTAACATTACAAATAATAAATATAAAGTTACCAAATATTAAAGATAAACCACAGCTTGTATCAATTTTAAACATTCATGATCATTTCGAATAAGATTTAATTAAAGTTCTAAATGAAAACATAAATCATTACCATCTGTTTCTAAGGATAAGAGGTGGTAAATTGTACTGGTGTCTATACATTTATATTTCTAAGTTGTGGTTTTAGGATTGTTTAATATTGCGTTTAGTTCCAATTAAATGAATTTTATGTTTCAAATTAACGAAGACTAATAATGTATTGTAATTTGATCATGCATATACATATGTATAGAGTTTTTGCACAGAACAATTTTAATAATAGAATTTTTATGCATGTATCTAAAAAAAAAGTGTGAAATAATAAATGTAAAAAAAAATGTGTTATTATTTTAATATATTGTTTATTTTAGGTCATTAAAAATAGCTTTAATAATTTTTTGAAAAGATAATTTACGCATTTATATTTTACAAAGCTACATTAATAAAAAAATACAGATTATAATTTGAATAATAATAAGCTTTTCTGAAATACGAGTATCATAATAGAGCGAAGCGAGTTAATTGTTTCATATAATTTAATAAGACACACAATGACATGAAAATCTCTAACTGAAGCGTATTTCTATTAGAATTATTAAACAAAAATTTAGAAAATTGAAAAATAATAATGATGTACGTAATGCAAAGCCTCAAAAAGCTGACTGGAAGTGACATTTCTAGTTTAACGATCCCCCACGCGACTCTTTTTCGTGAGTTAACATGTAGAATGCCTTTATATTACGGCGCTTTATTTTATCTAGAAAAAAAAAATAAGTGAAAATTCATTTTGTGATTATAACTATACTATCTTTTACTAAGATTTTGTTTTAGTCCTAAAGAAAACGTTCAAAATAAAAAAATCTGTGTGGAATAGAGACCCTTCATAAAAATCGCCAAAGCCAAACTCGGTCACTGCGACTGAAAGTGGTCGATACGATATTATTAATTAGTTATTGTTTACTTTTAATAATTTATTTACTGTTTTCGATCTAGGTACTTATTAAAATCTTACTAATATTATAAATGTGAAACTTTAGATGGATGTTTGGATGTTTGTTACTCAATCACTCTAGAAAGCTTGAACGATCTGGATGAAATTTGGCACATAGATTAATTATAGTCTAGAATAGCACATAAGTTACTTTTTATCCCGGAAAAATGTACGATTTGTATGGGAAAGGTTTGTTTTGATTTCCTAGAGGCGAACCAGAATAAAGCGAGGGTCAGCCGCTGGTAAATAATAAGTAGCAAGTACATTATTGTTACAGCTAGCAGAACCGATAATCATCTATGCAATAAGCCGTTGTATGAAGAATTTATTGCTCTTGACATTTTTTTGTTACTTTTGCAACAAAACAAAATATCGAGTATCAGTGATCCGAGCGTTGATTCACGATATTTTGAACTCGATTCAATTAGGTAAGTGTCTAATCTATACATATATTTTCATCCAGATTCGTTCAGCCCTTTTATCGTGAAAGAGTAACAAACACCCATACATATTCACAAACTTTCACATTTATAATATTAATACGGATTAATATGATTTAGTATGGATTTATAATATTAGTATGAATCCACTTTGTTATTTTTATCTTATGGAGTGAGTAAACAGGTCGCTGTATTTTTTCCCATCCTCCTTTCTATTCATTTTTCTTCATGACACTAATTACATTCTACTTATGACTAATGTTCTCATGAATAAATCTAAACTGCACCTGTCATCGTAATGTTCTGAAAGTACATCTTTTTGCTTACAGGACACCTAAATTATCGGAATGCAGAAGTATACAAGCTTAGATTTCTTATGATTAACTAGCGGCTCACCTTCGCTCGGGTTCGCCTCTAGACAAAAAAAAATAAAACTATCCCAGAGGAACTATACATTTTTCCAGGATAAAAAGTAGCTTATTTATTATTCTGACGTGTGAACTATATTATTGTAAAGTTTCATTAAAATCCAATCAGTAGTTTTTGTGTACTAAGCTGAATAAATTACTATAGTTTTTTAATTATCCCACGGAAACTCTTTAATTTTCCGGGACAAAAAGTATCTAAAATATTGACTGGGGATATAGGGTACCACTACGCAAAATTTCATTTAAATCGGTTTAACAGTTTCGGAAATGAGCCCATACAAACAGACAAACAGACAGACACACAGACAGAAAAACAAAAAAATTGAAAAAAAACCTGGATTTGTTCTATCTCTCTTCTTACATCCCCCTGACTCGATTTTTAGCATTTTTTTCTATGTACAGACATTAGCTCTACAGTTTTATCTTATGTATAAATAATAATCAAACTCATAAGCCTTTATTTTTCATCAAGGGCAGAAGTTAAAATTCATATAGAATTCAGAGAGAAGTGAATTCTATATGAAGCATAAATTCTGTTACAAACAATCATTTTTCATGCAGTAAATTATAACTTTGTACTTATTATGGATACAAAATTTGTTTATACTACAGACGTCTGATCCACGTTAAAACATTAGTATGGCATACTTAAAATGTAATATCGTCGAAAGTCCACTTTCTATCAGTACAATTGTTACCTACAAAAATACGTATATTTAAATGTATTTATATTGCCAGTAGGTTTATACAAAGTAAAGCATTTAATAACAATCCACAAGGTCTTATCATAGATAGGAAAAATAATAATTTATTAATATGTAATATGTACTAATGTCACAAGAGAAACTGCGCAATATTAAAAAAAATTGGCATAGAATACCTGTTTTAACTATTATTATTATTAGAGAGAGATATTAACATACCTAATACAAAAATACAGTTTTACATAATATTTACTGTGAATTAAGTAAATGACCAGGCTAAATGTTAAGCATTTATCCTATCAAGTAAGATAAAACACGGTATTATGTTACGTGTCTATGAAATGTAAAAAACTTGTGTTAGATGTCATATTCCTCGAATAATTTTGATATCATTATTTTTATTAAGTAATCTCTGTTCAACTGGCTCGCTTTGACATTTGAAGTCATTAAAACAAAAATATTGAATTGAATTGATTTCTTTTCGGTTTTGACGTAGAACAGAGATAAACAAACAAATACACACACACACTTTTAATTTTAGTATGGATTTTGTCCATTTTTATTACGTCGAATATTTGACCTAGAAAAACACCATCATTTTTTAACTCTCCAAAATATATATAACAAGTATAACATTATGAACTTCATGTTCTCAAAGTGTCAAATTATAACATCTAAATAATAATACTATTAATACCCAAGCTAAATAAAAAAGATTTTGAGCATCATTAACGTATCCCTTTTCATTAACCTTTTTATATATGAAATATTCAATTACCGGCAAATTTAGTACAGTGTTGAGTTGTTCCGAACATTTATTTAATAAATCATAAGCTGTATGAAGAGATTTAACATTCAAGTTCGCCCTTTTGGTCAATATTTCTATTTTATTTGGATATTTTACTTCATTATTAACATTGAAAAGTTTTGCCACATAAGCTTCTAGAACGCAGAGTCTGCTTGAAACGTTAGCGAGGGAAAAACAAAAGGATCCTATCTCAGCATCATGGACCAAACCTACTATACATGCAATATATGTGTTGTAATATGGAATATTATGATGGAAAACATACAGTAATCTCATGATGTTATCTATTGTATTAAGTAGAAGTATTGCATCGATTCCAAGTAAATACCATCGTTTTGGGATAAGTAGAAATATTAAGTTTTCAATATTGAGTAGTTCATCGAACTTTTCATAGTTAATAAAAAGTTTATTTAGATTTTTCTTCTATAAAAATAGTGCGCTTGAACCTAATATTAGAAATTCTTCACCTAACATATTCTTGTACACGGTTCCAGATGTTGATTTGAGACGAGTTTCAAAAGAGTAAATTACCGAAAACACAATCATAAATAGGCTATTTATATAACTCAACCAAAGCACATATCTTCGACTGCAAAGTAAATATAAACGACTCACCCTCGCTTCGCTTCGGGTTCGTCCCTAGACAAAAACAAATCTATCCTACGGGACCTGTACACTTTTCCGGGATGATATATAGCCTATAGCCTTCCTCAGTTAACGGGCTATCAAATGCAAAAAGAATTTTTCAAATTGGATCAGTAGTTCCTGAGATTAGCGCGTTCAACCAAACAAACAAACAAACAAACAAATTCTTCAGCTTTATAATATTAAGTATAGATTCACTCCAAGAAACAATTCGAATATAATAAAAGATAACATATTTTGTTTTAGATAGTGAACATTTTTAAAACACGTATTTTCATTTTAAACTCAATTTCTGACAACATCTTTGCTACTGCCGTACACCTTTTGTGTTTTAAAGTTTTTTTTTAATCTAATAAAAGCTATAGTGAATGTCGATTAATATCAAAATATTTTGGACAAATCAATCATTTTTTATTTTCATAGACACAAGTTTGTTCTTTACGTTAATGGATATTCGACTTATATTTTCTTTATATAGGTAATAACCACGTATTAAAATATGTCATGACTAGTTAAATAATATTATCTACATATATATATATATATATATATATATGTAGATGTACAAACTTTCCACACTCTATAACTACGCAATTTTTTTATTCTTTTCGCGATTATCTGATGCAGCCATACAATATTTGGCTATAATTTTTGATCTCATGCTTGAATTACGTTAAAAATCACAACGTACAGCATGTATAATTATAATCTTATTATAGTGATTTCCATTTTTATTCCTCTATTATATTACTATTACATTTATTATATTAAGCTTTAATTTAATAAGCTTTAAATGTCTCGTAATATATCAACTGTTTTATATAAAACTAAGTTATTCTCTGAGGTAACATCACTTTTTTTTAATTTTGATAGATGAAATAAAGATGTAATATCAACTATGCAAGTTGAGGTCAAAAGCTCCACTTCACATAAAACATTTCATTCGAAATACAATTACCGTATGTATGAATCTGCGATAAAATGTGAGAAAAAATTTAACAAACAATAAAAAAGTTTGATAAAACCAATACGCGGCGTGTACGACAACGCGGAACTATGAAATTCATTCGATCGTGAATACGAATGCATTGCTCAGTTGCAGCCTTCCGTTTAACGAAGTTTTAACATTAAATTGACTTAACTCCGTTAATTGAAAAGAAACGGTTATGTACGTCAAAAATTACGTTTGGAAACTATTACCCATTCTTAAATGAATAAATAAACTTTTAAGTTAAAATTTTTAAAATAGGAGAATTGATCATTTCGTGATATGTTCGACCATTTCTTGAAATGATGTTTGTAATATAACTAACTGAAACTAACCGTGTTGTTTAAACCTAAACGACTAAATGTGAAATATCATCAACGTTGAGTTGATGATATTTCACATTTAGTCGTATCTATACATATAATAAAATTCTGAGTTGAATCTGTACATTAAATATTTTTTTGTAAAATGATTTTGAAATAGTCATTATTATCGATACAGAGGCCCAAACTATAGTTTTTGTCTGTCTATCTGTCTACTTGTCTGTCTGTCTGGGAACGTATCACGAGAAAACCACTGGATAGATTTTGATGAAATTTGGTATGATGGTAAGTGGTTATCCGGGTCAACATATAGAATATTTTCTATTGCGGGGATATACCTAGCGTAAGTTGCTAGTTATATAACAAATAAATAAATAATAAATATGTTGGGACATTAACACACAACACCATCTAGTTCCATGGTAAGCTACGAAGCCTGTGTTATGGATACCAGATAGTTGTTACACTACACATATATAACTTTAAATACACACATATTATAAATATAAACACCCATGACTGGAGTACAAACATTCGTGTTCATCACACAAATGAATTGCATACAAAAGCAATTATTAAAATACTTAAACATGTATAAACGAGAAATAATTAAAGAATTCTAAAGTTTAGTAAAGATTCATCTCACGAATATAACACCCTCCAATTAATTTCACAAACTTTCGTAATTGAGACGTGTCTCCAACAATTTAAAACATTTCATTTAAATATCCATGAAAACATTGTAATAAAACTTATGTGTATTAATTATATGTGTATATTTAATGTTACATAAAATTGTTTTACTTTATAACATTTACGATATGTATTCTTAATTGTTGCTATTCTATTAAAATAGAAAAAAATTAAAGATATATGATATATATATATATATATATATATATATATATATATATATATATATATATATATATATATATAGATATACAGATACACACACACACACACACACATATATATATATATATATATCTGAGGAATCCGACTGGATGAGTACCACCCCCTTATCTATTTCTGCCGCCAAGCAACAATGGTTGCATTGTTGTGTTCCGGTATGAAGGATAAAGTAGCCAGTGCAATTACAGGCAAAAGGCATATCATCTTAGTCCTCACAGTGACAACGCACCTGTGGTTCTGCATTTTTGTTACTTAAAACCTAAGTGCATGAACCGTAGGTGTTATGGGCGACAGGTACTGCTTTCCATCCGGTGGTCAGTCTGCTCGTTTGTCACTGAATCGCATAAAAAAAAAAGATGATAACTGGTTATCCGAGTCAACATATAGAATATTTTCTACTGCGGGAATATACCTCATCTCTAAGAAATCTATACTAAACGTTAAAACGTAACTAGGGTCGAACCCGAGAGGCGCGAGTGTGAGTCGCTAATCATAAATATAGATTGTTTATTATATAAAAAGTGTAATAGCATTATTAAATAAAGGATTCTTCAGATAACGTCTGGCACCTATAATTAAAAAAATATATATATGTATATATCTCTTTAGCTTCATATTAGTACAGTTGTTACACTTTTAGGATACTTATACTTAAAAAAATACCGTCAGACTACTATAGCATAGATGCCAAACTAGAGGTATCAACCGACGGTTAGCTTACACGCGGTTAGGCTGTTGGATGGATTTCTATATAGATTTTGAGCGATAGTATATCTGTCGTTAAACGTAAATGTATATGCCACTATCTTACCAGCAATTCATTCCATTATTTAATGCACAATCACAAGTAGGTTTTGCTTACTCTAACTCTTTTGGTTTGTAAATGTACTTACGCTTTATTTATTTTATTTACTTAATTTATTTATTCTAAAGTCTAACTTAACTCTGCAGGTCAGTTGCACTGCGCACTCCGCATCAGGTTCAAACACCTTCAAAACCAAGTATCCTATAGCCACTCCGCTCTCGTGTTCGGAATTAACGTGCTAAGTAGGTTCGCCATTTTTATTTCTAAAAATCTATACATATTATAAAATTCTAATTGAGTCGAATCTGTACATTAAATATTTTTTTGGAAAATCTTATTGAAATAGTCATTATTATTAAAACAGAGGCTGAATCTATAGTTTTTAGATTTTTTTCTGCCTGTCTGTCTGTGACCGCATCACGAAAAAAGCACTGGACAAATTTTGATGAAATTTGGTATGATGATAGCTGATTATCCGGGACAACATCTATATTAATTTTATAAATGTGAAGGTTTGTGAGTATGGATGTTTGTTACTCTTTCATGCCAGAACGGCTGAATGGATATGGATGAAATTTAGTACAGAAATAAATTATAGTCTGGAAGATTATAGAAGCAAACCCGAGCGAAGCAAGGGTGAGTTGTTAGTATATATAATATATTTATAGCATACTTCATCCTTTGGATGAAGTGGAGCTTTTGACCTCAACTTTTAATGGTTGACTAATAAAGGATGAAAATATTTGTTTTATAACTTCGGCAAAAGCTTGCTTCAAATAACACAAAACATGATTGTTTGTAAAGGTAAATTTTCTAATATCGCTATAGCAATCAAAGCAACCAGAGGCATCATGAAAAATCCAATTTGTATATTTGAGACTTTCAACTCTTATTTATTAGAAAAAGGTATCGTATTTAATAGATAAAGTTTAGTTCATATATTTAAAAGAGAAAAGTGAGCTGAATTTAGTACCAGTTTATCGCATTTTATTGTTAAAGTATTATAAGTTACAATATCGACTTTTTAAGAGTCAAAATATTTTATGTTGATGCCTGTCGCCAGATTTTTATCATCCCATAATATGAATCTAATAATAACAATAAAAACCTTTATCGTACACTTACGAGTAAAATGAAAAAAAAATATACAAAGAGGCAGGAAAATGTAAAAGAGTCATCCTTATCGACAAAAAAGCGATATTTTGGAGGCAATCTTTAGGTGTAGGAAATAGTACTAAGAAGATATATTATAGGCGCGAATGTTAAATATCTCTGCAGTATTTTAGTAAAGAGTTGAGGATCTTGCAGAATCCAGGTGATGCTGCAGCATCAGGCCAAGGTTACCATATTATCATTGCAATGTCATTGAAGTAACGGCATACCAAATTTCGAATCAATCAGATCTGCGAAAGTTATTCAGATCCTTTTACCGCCAAAAAAAGTGCTAATACCTTGCAAAAGGGTGAACAGATTAAGAACACTCTCGATTAAATCACATTTCAAAGAAAAAAAACTAAATTAAGCCAGTTCATCCGGCGCTACAATGGCACAGACGGACACACAGATACACAAGTTAAACTTGTAACTCCCTCATTTGCGTTGGGTGGGTAAAAATGTTACTGCTTAATTCATGTAAACAACTCTTGATCTTTTCTAAGTTTAGAAATTGTGACTTTATCATATTATGATATTTTGAAGGTATGAAGGAAGAAAAGATTTGATTATTTTCAAAAATGTTATGATTTTATTTTTCTTTTTAATAAAACTTTATAAAAAAAGTATATTTCATATGTAAAGTTTATTTCATTTATTATTAGTTGTAATACAATTTTTCCTCTCAATAAGAAAAAGTTTAAATTCCCTTGGTAATTTTCATATAGTCGTCGTTTGAGACGAGAGGTTAAGTCACTTTGTACACGGAGGGTTAAGCAGGTTTCCTCGCAGAAAATAACTTTCTACTTACCTCTGCAATTTGCACAGTTTAGTAAAAGAGTTGTCGCATATAAACCAAGGTTCTTAATGGAGTAAACTGAGACCTAGCAGGATTAACAAAGAGCCCATACAATGTTCTCCAAGAATAAACTTTCTGTAGATCACAGTTTAGCTGTTCAATAACATTATGAAGTCACTTGGAGAGACTCAACGTAAACCAGAGAATTGTCAGCATAGAAGTCATAAGGACATGAAAGAAGTGTGGAAATTATATTTAATAATAATAATATAATCATTTTTATTTCAGGCAATATTTACAATAAGACCTTAAATATGTAAACAGAGATATTTATAATTACTGAGTACAGAAGAGGAGAAAGGACACCTTGTTTAACCCCAACAGAAAGACAAAAGTGGGAGTACAAATTACATTCTCATATTTATTTAAAATTAAAACGTTATCAATATTAAAGGACATGATTTATTTAGAGTCAAGGATTATTAAAGATATGGCAGGGGTAATAGAAGGCCAACACAATAATGCAACTAAGCATGAAATGCATGCGCTACGAACTTCTAATTGAGGATGGAATTTGCATGCAAATAACAGTTAACGTAATTTGTCCCTTATTGTTCCTACCGTTCAAGACTGCCTTTCATTGTTAACTCAATGCGTACGATAGAGGGAAAGCTAGAATATATGAATATTTGCTACATGGGATACGTAACTAAGTAATGCCTAAGCTATATTTAGTAGTTTAATTTAGCGAGATCTAGCTAACCAGATATTTTTGCTGCCTAGTTAACATATGAATCCCATCAAAAGTATAACATGTAATAAAATGCAAGTCTCGCAACGCAGTTCTTCTACCTCAAAAAGTTGTGAAATCTAATGTAAAAACAAGTCGGTTAATTTATTCAGCACCTATCTATGGAAGCATCTATCCAACAACTTTGTCATCAATTGTTACCTAATTAGTTAAATAACATTCTATAGTGACCGTATTAATATTAGATATCTTTATTTCTTTGATAAAAAGAATGACTTGGCCTTGATCTTATAGCAATAAGATCGCCAAGATCTCGATCTCATCGCTTGTCTTCGCCACAGACATCATCTGTGACTTACTATATTATATATCCACTATTTACCTACCTGTCTATTCGGGTAGTTTAGGTGACAAAATATTATATAAACTGCAAAATATCTAGAAAACAGAAGTGGAATTAGTTGGGATGCAGAAAATGGAATGTTTTAGTTCATCCTTGCCTAATAGGCTAAATACTAATTGTGTTTAAAATTTGAAGCTCGTGTGTCTGCTAGAAATACCTTAGAATTTTGATGAGTCAACGTCAGAACTTTGACCTACAATAGTTGGTAAACTGCAGGTTCAAATTGAATGTAATTTAGGAATATGTCTAGTTATATTACGTCCTCTTAGTTACTGGGAATTCGGCTTTTAGCTTTATCCACAGTGAAGTTATAAGGGGGTAGAAAATGTCACGTTGCTACATTGTCCTACAAGTCTTCCCACTCCAACAAAATCGATACGATTTACACTTTTACCCTTTATAAGCTACCACTATCTATTATTTTCGTAAAAGAGATGGAAGACTCTCATCCAATTGAAGTTACTTATATTAATTAACCTTGATAGGAATCATTTTTAAAACGATTTAGGGATCTCTATTGGGTTTCCGCACGTGGCTGAAATTTTCATTTTCAATTTACAGTTTAGTTATGATAAGATTTGGGGAATGTTTTAAGCAATTATGGATTTAAAATCAGTAATACATTGAAAGCAAAGTAAAATACTAACAATAAGTTTATAATTGCCACCGCTTTAAGAAAACTTACCAAAAATCGCATATGAAGCATTTTGTTACGTGGTCATTGGTCAAAATATACTGGTCTATATTCTGAATTATATCTTGTAAAAATATAGTAGAAGATAAATTATTTAAGAGAGTCGTTTACCTGCGCCTAAGGATAGGTATTTAATTTTAGAATTGCCAGACGCTATGGCTGGGAATGTATACGCATCTTTTTCAAATTTCATCTAGTCATGGTTTAATCAAATAAATAAAATAAACCTAGTCTATTTAAGCTTTCTTCGAGAATCGATTAGAATTTAATCTTAATAATATTAAATGAATTAATTTTCAGAGGGTTCCCTATGTAACGATGCCTTAAGTTATTAAATTCAAGTGAATTAGGAAGAGATTCCTGGATATATTATTGTATTATAGCATAGGCTTCTAAAACTAGTATTTGATAATCCTGCTTATGAGTGTAAATAGCTAGGCTAGAATAGGTATGTGAATACCTATTGTAGTACTAAAATCTTTGTCTAACTTCGCGGTCGACTGATCGCATAAACACAGCTGCATCCACAGTAAATGAGCTTTGACAGGGTCTTATTTCGTTTCATAATAGCTTGCATACTCATTACAATTCGTATTCGCTAATTCCACTATAATTAGGTACACTGAAATGCAATATCAGAAGTTATGTGCGTTCATTTTTATTTATATCTATCTATATAAATAAAAATGAACGCACATAACTTCCGATCGACTGCACGAAATTGAATAATTCTTCTTTTTTGTGCTTGTTATTGTCAGGACAAGTTTTATATAGAAGAGAATTAATTTTTTTTTTATTAAAATAAGATTTTTATTAAATCTCATGATATGAAAAGTTATCCCGGAAACCATCCCTTAAGAGGGTGAGAATAGGGATGAAAGTTTGTATGGGGAAGCAAGCTAGGGACGAACCCGAGCGAAGCAAGGTTGAGACGCTAGTTACTTTATATAAATCTGAATTTGAGAGTTTTATAGGAGTTGATATTCTAGTTATTCTACACGTAGTAATCATTAAAATTTCATTAAAAAAACTGATTTCAAGGCAAAAAGTAAAGATTAACAGGATTTTTTATCTACAATAGGTGCTACTATAAAAATATTTAAATCTTAATTGAAATTAACCAATATATAACGCTGGAAAAAAATCGCTAATTTCTGGAACTATTGAATGGAAAAAATTCAATTTGATGAAGAAAGTTATTTGCTATCTAATATTACGCACTCTAGCAGCAAAGCAATTTATTTAAATGCCTTTTTTAATATAATACTAGCGACTCAGCCTCGCTTCGCTCGAGTTCATCCTTAGGTTGATTCCCATATAGACTTTCATACCCATTTTCACCTCCTTCAGGAATGATTTCCAGAATAAAAATTTTAAACAAATACATTTCTGATAAGTGCGCGTGTGTGTATTTCTAAATACTATTCTTTTTTTTTATTCATGAACACACAGCTCCATCTAGTTCCATGGTAAGCTACATGGTAGACTTGGGTTATAGATTCTAGATAGTTGATACACTACACATATACATATAACTTTAAATACATACATCTTATAAATATAAACAACCATGACTGGAGTACAAACATTCGTGATCATCACACAAATGAATGCCCCTGCCCCCAACGGGACCCGAACCCGGGACAGCTGGCACAGCAAGTAGGGTCACGACAAACTAAGCCAAACGTGTCGTCAAACAAAACTTTGCTTTATGAATTTGAGTGAAATTCGTAAGGAAGATATCTTAGGTAAACTTACGACGTTATCATATTAAGTAATAACTTATTTCCATTATCCAAATAAAAAAAAAACAATTTTTACTGATTCGCAAAACAGTAATATGCTGTCGAGACACGCTCAGTATATCAAGGGCTAAAGACGGAATGTAATAACAGAGATAGCGACGTTTCGCGGATATAATGCCTACAATTTGAAATCGCGAAATACCTTCACGGGCAATTCGTGTAATATTCTTTGCCGTCGTGCAAAAAATAACGAATTTTTATTATCTCGAGGCTCTCTTAATGCTGTGTAAAATATTCTGCGTACGTTGACAGTTGCGATTTAGACAGTAATACTCCATTACCGAATTGGAGCTACAATAACGGAATCTACATTTTTATAGTATTCAGTTTATCGAAAATTATAATATTGTTTTTGATTTGGTCTTTGCTATAAAAGTTAAAAATCAGATTTTTATTAAGATTTAGTGTACGAAAATGTTTAAACAATATTCTAACTCCTCCTTAAATCTGTGTCTACTTACCCCACATTTCATTCATAGAAACTACGTACGTGGAGTTGAAAGTTTTATGCTGATATATAAATTAAGGCTTTAGTTTATAATCTTTTTAATACGTATCTTTCTTTGGGATGCAGGTTGTAAACTAGTGGCTTCTATTATAAACTTAAATAGGTCACTAAATTAAATTTAATATTTAGAAACCTATTAGTTTACAGTAAAATATCTGAAAAATAATTTTCATGTGTATAGAAAGTACAAAAAGTCTTCAAGTAATTTTGAACGCTGCAAAAACTCTGCTTTAACAGGATTTAAATTACCATGTCAGCTTATAACTAATATTACTAATTGTTATTATTATTACTCATATTATAAATGTGAAAGTTTAGATGTTTGGGTGTTTGTTACTCAATCACGTTAGAACGGCTCAATTCATCGGGATGAAATTGGGCACAGAGATAGATTTATAGTCTGGAATAGCACATAGCCTATTTTTATCCCGGAAAAATGTACGGTTCCCGTGGGATAGATTTGTTTTAGCCTTATTAGCCGCTAGTATGACTATAAATTTATGCATTGATCGTATTAAAGAAAATTTTATACCAATTTTCTCTCCTTATTTTTCTTTTTAATTTTTAACTTTCACAGAATTTTCATGTTCTATTATAATTTGCACTATAACATCTGACATATTCCAAGGCATTATGACATATTTTAAAACATATTATATACTTCAATGTCAATTTGAATATTAAATCCTATATTAAAATATATGCGATAAATTTTACATCTTGTCGGAATTTTTCATTTAAATTTACATCCCGCCGGAACTTTGTACATTCAGAAATAAAAATGAAATATAAGTTTTTGTATTTTGACTCTATTATTAAATAATCATATTTATATTAAAACACGTTTATTAATTCAAAGAAAATTATTGTAAAAAACGTCCGTAATAAAATAAAAAGTTGCATTAAACTTAGGTCAATAATTCCGGATATACACCGAAGCACACAAATTATGTACTAATGATATTATGTACATAATGATTCTATTTTTTTTTAATTCATTTATATTATACTTTTGACTTACCCTCTGTAGAGAACAGAGGAAGTTGTCACCTAAATCATAATTGTGTTATCATTTTAAGTTTGCGGCGCTCACTCAGCTGTGGGAAAATTTAAGGCTATTTTTAAGTAAAATATTATTTAGATTTTTTCTTTCATATATTTTTATTTCCTGTAAATATTGTAACGACGTTAGTATTATTATTATTTTAATGCTGTATTTTTTTAATTCAAAAGATTACACGAATTGATATTGCAAATAATGGCTCACCACGTAGAGTTTACGCCTACTTGTAATGTATACAAAAACGGGTTTAAGGATTTACAACGTACGAACGTACATATTGCTTGTAAACATTTACTTTCGAATTTTGTGATCAGACTATGTTTACTTTCAATATATGGAGGAGGAAAGATGTTTAATAAAACAATACATGAAGTTAATTTCAAATTAAGTCTATAATATTGATTTTATCTTAACGATGTTTTTTTTATTTTTGTACTGTAATTTAAAAATATTTATTTTTTATATGGATTTGCTTTAGATTATAAAAACTTCTATTCTTCATCTCATGTGAAAAAGTATAGCCAGTCAAATACAATAAAAATATCAGCTTTGAACTGCTATCTTGAGCTTTGACGCATACAAGCGTAAAAATTAATTTGTGAACTCGCTATTATAACGTTATCCCTCTATCACACAAAAACTACTAAACGGATTATGATTAAACTTTACAGTAACGTAGCATTAAAGTAGCACTTAGGCTATAAATCAACAACACTTAATAATTTCAGTATCTCTGTTTTGCTGTGTTTTCGTATTCATGCTTGGATTTTTTTTCTAATATTCGTGATATTTTAACACATTTCATTAATTTTAGCATTTCTTCTATAATTTATTTTTCTTCTCTTAATGTTAGTATGAGTCTATTCAGTCAAAACTATTAAACAGGTAAATAATTAATAAACTATACCAAAAAAAAAAACGTAAATACATATAGTAAAATTCAATCTGTACATTAAATATTTTTTGAAAAATCTTATTGAAACAGACTTTGTTATCGATACAGAGGCCGAATCTATAGTTTTTAGAATTTTTGCCTGTCTGTCTGTCGGTCTGTCTGTCTGTTACCGAATCACGGGAAAACCACTGGATAGATTTTGATGAAATATGGTATGGTGATGGCTGCTGGTTATCCGGGTCAACATATAGGATACTTTTTACTGCGGGAAAATATCTCATCTGTAAGAAATCTATACTAAACGGTAAAACGTAACTAGGGACAAACCCGTACGGAGCAAGGGTGAGTTGCTAGTATAACATATTTAAAATATTACAAATTATAATTCACATACATTATATGAAAGTTGCATTTTATAAAATATATTTTTGCATGTAAATTAGTTGACTTTTAGTTAGTAAAACATAAAATGCTATTCACATTATTTATTTTCTTATAAAAAAAATTAACTTTAGAGACATATTCCAATTACGATGTCATAAATTCTGTCTGGATTTTTAAAGTTGTATACTTTAACGAAGGGATGTTCAAATTATTTTATCAGGGTGAGATGGCTTATTTGAAATATTTTAAAAATTTAAGAATTAAATTTCTTTTTAGAGTTCCGCTATAAAGGATCAGTTTAAATCCTCACTACTAAGAATGTTATGTATTTTAGTCCATCTTTCATGTATGATTTCGTATTGTTTTAATATTGTATCTATAGTATCTTGTAAAATAAAGAAATACGTAATATTAAATACTACTGACAAAATGTGTGTTTAACTCATGCAAGGGATTTAAACTTATATATTATACCTCGTAATGAAGGGAGGCCCGTGCCCAGCAGTGGGACGTTAAAAAGGGCTGAATACACAGTATACCAACCATTGTCAATAAAAAACCATATTTTAAAAATAAATCTGTAAAACGTATTTATCTTAAGATGGTGCAGGAATCAGGCTGTATCTGACTTGCACTAAGTTTTATATTATTTAAATTCTCCATCTACATATGTATTATGATTTTTCTTTGCAGCGACTAACAGTACAAAATTAATTCTTTTGCCTTTAAGTACTTCATATACTGTTACTTGTACATAGTTATATCTGTATAAATATTGTAAATGTGAAAGTTTGTGAGTACAACAGTACAACAGTAGTCATAAGTAGAATGTAATTAGTGTCATGAAGAAAAATGAATAGTTAAGGAGGATGGGAAAAGATACAGCGACCTGTTTATTCACTCCATAAGATAAAAATAATTAAGTGGATCCATACTAATATTATAAATCCATACTAAATCATACTAATCCGTATTAATATTATAAATTTGAAAGTTTGTGAATATGTATAATAATAATAATAATACCTTTATTGACTTAATTACAAAAGTGTTACAAAACATTTTCTTAAAACTATATAATTAGTACAATCTTAGTTTATGTATGGATGTTTGTTGCTCTTTCATGGCAGAACGGCTGAATGGATCTGGATGAAATTTAGCACAGAGATAGATTATAATCGGGAATAACACACAGGCTACTTTTTATCTCGGAAAAATATGTGGTTCCTGAGGGATAGATTTGTTTTTGTTTTTCTAAAGGCGAACCCGAGCAAGGCAAGGGTGAGCCGCTAGCATAGAATATAGGTAATAAATGAATTTTATTAATTTATAGCTAAGAACACTATAGATTAAGTCACTTTTTAAACAAAAAAAAACGAATTTATAATCAATTCATCCGTTTGGGCGCTACAATACCACAGACAGATACACAGACACTGATACAAACATATACTATTACCCATGTTGACATAATAATACTTTTTTAGAGTTACGCGAATATTTGACATTTTAAATAAAACTATCTTTTCGGATTTTTTCGCGGATTTATTTTTATTTTTGGTTCCCGACGTTTCGAATGCTTTACAGCAATCATGGTCACGGGAGAGACTCTGTTTCCGTTAAATAAATCCGCAAAAAAATGCGAAAAGATAGTTTTATTTAAAACCCAAGTTGAATCCATAATTTTTGCATCAGGGGTTAATAAATTAAAACAAGCACATTCAAATGATGACAATTATAATTTAAATAATCAATCAAAATATGAAAATGAATTACTAATTATTGAGTATAATTTCATGTTTATTTTATATTTATAGAATTCTTTGAAGCGATAATTATATTTTGCTAGTGCAGTGCTTCGTAAAATAAATTCTTCATATATTACAGTACAAAGCTCGTAGACTTACAGACGCTAATGAAGTATCTTGTTCTAGATTGGAGCTGGCATTCAAATAGGTAGTGTTCCAATTGCAATTATGCAATTACTCTGGCATAAAGAAGAATTAGCTTGTCGTGTTATAAATATTTTCATCTTTTATAAGTAGTACATGCAATAAATAATATGTTATATATTAAATATAAGTCATAATTTATTTTGTATACAAATATGGGCTAAATAAATGAATATGTTGGCACTTGAGACATTAACACACAGCACCATTTAGTTCCATGGTAAGCTACGAGGCTTGTGTTATTAATACCAGACAGTTGATACAAGTTATTCAAGAATAAATTAAGGGAAATGTTAAAGATAATGTCGTCTAAAACCTACATAAATATCATGAACTATGAAAAATAGAGGAAGCGAAATAAATATTATGACATGTATTCTTGATGGATTAGATACCTAGATAGCCCACCACAAAATCGTAATACCTCAATCGCAGTGATCTGCTAAAGGTTTACAAAAGTATGCACCGGTTACTCTTATGAGGAAAGGGCGTGAAAGATACACGTGTACACAAGTTATATATTATTGGTTCATCCGTCATAAAGAAACCGGAGATATTTGGAGATAATTTATGGATCGGAGAATCACATAGACTATTTTAAAAACCACATTTTACGCCTGTTTAATTAAAATGAAATTTTCTTTTTAGTATAAAATTAACACAATAATAAAAATACACTGTAAAATTTTAAAAAGTACTCTAAAATACATTTTTAAACAGGATCAGCGGGTAATAATCGTTGTATATCACCTGGCAAAGTAATTTTACACAGGTAGGAGTGGTGTTCTGTGTAGTTTGACATCAGCTCTCGACCTTAATTAGGATGTACAGTTTCATAACGCTGTTACCATCGTGCAGATATTTCTGTACTAAAGTGGGAGAGCGAGAAAAAGATTTATTGCACATACATACACACATATTACGTGAATGATTATATTTTGCCCCATGTGTTATCAAATGATTTTGTTATATAAAATAGATTAATAGATATAAGAAACAAACATTTAAAACATATTTATTTATATATATTAGGGTGGCCCAAAAAAACCGACTATTTTTTTTTTCGAGTCTCGTACCAAAATATGAAAGTTTATAATGTTTTAAGAGTCCCCTCCAAACGGCAGGTCAAAAAAAAATTTTTTAAGGGTCACTCCAAATTTTTAAAAATTTCCAAAATCATCAAAAATCGTTTCTTTTTTTTTTTTTAATCATTTTTCTCATTATTTCATTTTTTTCTACAAGAAAAATAATAAAGATCCTGAAAATCTCAAGTCGAAATTTTAATATTTAAAGGTCGCTCCAAATTTTTTAAAGTTTCCAAGACAAGTACTTTATATCTTTTCGAGCTACTTCTGAATATGAATATTAACGAACTTAATATTTTTTTTCTTTAATTTGACATACCAAAGAATGGAATTAAAGCACGAGAAACGAAAAAAAAATTAAATAAATTTTTTTCACTATTTTAGTGTAATTACCAAAAATCATAATTTTTTAAATTCTTTAAATTTATTTATTTTTCAAAAATAAACATTCTAATAAAATTTTAAAATTTTTTATAACATATTCATAAACTTTCAACACAATAATAGTCAATTATTAGTTATGTTCAAATTATTTTTAGTTCAATTTATTGACGTTAAGCGCGCCCGTTAAGTATTAGCTGTCTTCGTCTTAGATTGTTGTTTTTATTTATCGTCAGCGTTGGCTTATGTACTGAGGGTATTTTATACGTAATTCAACAATTCAAGTTATTTACAAGTGATCAAGTTGAAATAAAAGCAGGAATATTTATCATTGTTTTTAAAATTACTATCAAAGGTAACTATTTTATTTTTTTAAAAAAATATTTTTTATATCTAAAAATTTTTCTAACCTAAACACTTTTTCTTGAAATCATTGCATATACTCAAATATATTGTCAATAATTTAGAGTTTTATTTTAATTTATTTACTTTATTAATCTAGCAATTGTTGCTAATAATAATACTAATTAATATACTTTTTTTACAGTTTTAAAATGAGCTCTCGGCAAAGATTACGATCAGAAAAGTCGCAACTCGGTGAATGGTTGCTGGGACAATATATTACTGAATTGAATTACTCTCAACTGCCAACAAAACGTTCAGTACTTAGTTTTTTTTTATATTATCACTATGAGCATCAAGAAACAGTGAACGAAAGTTTAAATAGAACAACAAAAGAAGTTTTAAATATTTGGAATGATGAAAACGTAATAAAGGATTTTCATGTTAAAGAAAAAATAAATAAGTTATTTACAGTTTGGAAAAGCTTAAAAAAAATCGATTGAGGTCATCTAAGACTCAGAAGCAGAATGAAGTTAAATTTTTAAATTCCCTCGAAGAATTATTTGATATTTCACTAAAATGCTCATTGCCTAATAACCAAATTCACGACTCGGCTGTTACGTCAACTGCAGTGACTTTAAACAATAACAATGAATTAAGTAAATCTCTTTCTCAAAAAAGTAATTTATCTCAATCAAGCACATCTTCCCACGAACTTTATGCTTCTCCTCCTAAAAAAAAGCCCAAGTACAAGATTTCTCCAGAGCTGTCATCAATGTTTGATCGTACTAAAACATCTCATCGAAACGGTGTACTTTTGATGTCGGCAGTTTCAGCAGCTTTAGAACGTAAAGTCTCAGATGTCACGGTGAGCAAAGAAACTATTAGACGCACACGACAAAGCCTGGTTTCTTTCTTCTAACGCTATATCGGCACCACGAAATGATTTGCAAATGCTAAAAAATTTGGTAAACTATAAAAATCAAGATGAATCCGTAGCAGCTATTGCATTAAAGGTATTTTCTCGACATCTTTGGTACTTGAATGAACATTTGGTTGGACTGTCTATCTTCGATGATCAAATTTCCGTTACGACTAAAATAAAGATGGTTTCAGCTTTAAACAGAAAATCTTCAAAAAAAACAGTTGAAAACCGAATAATTATTGATCCAAATCAAATATTGAACAAAGATATTAGTGACTTCGTAACGGAAAATACTAAATATTTTTTCGAGTCCCTGAAACTTGATGATTCCTTTTTAAAACTACATCCTCGTTTCTGGAAATCAAATAAAGTTTATTTAGAAGGATTGAAGATTGTTCAGGAGCTAGAAGTTGTAAATGATTCAGCTGAACGTGGGATTGCTTTAATGCAATCGTATCATGATACTTTAACTGACGAAAAACAAAAACAATACTTATTGCAAGTGATTGAAGAAAATAGAAAAATGTTTCCAAACGCTACAAAAAGAAGTTTGATGAATCATTTTGATACGGCCACAAAGTACAATTAACTATACTTAATATATTTAACAATACTTTAACATTGTTGGAGTAAATTTTTGATTCTGTTTTTAATTTAGTTAAGTGTTAAACTATAGTAAAATTTTGATAAGCGTTAATTAATATATAAAAAATACTTTGTTAAAAAATGTTGTTATTCTAAATAATGTTAATAATTAACTATTGTTATGTTTAAAGTTTATAAAAATTTGATTAAAATGTTTATTTTTGAAAAAATAAATAAATTTAAAGAATTTAAAAAATTATGATTTTTGGTAATTACACTAAAATAGTGAAAAAAATTTATTTAATTTTTTTTTTGTTTCTCGTGCTTTAATTCCATTCTTTGGTATGTCAAATTAAAGAAAAAAAATATTAAGTTCGTTAATATTCATATTTAGAAGTAGCTCGAAAAGATATAAAGTACTTGTCTTGGAAACTTTAAAAAATTTGGAGCGACCTTTAAATATTAAAATTTCGACTTGAGATTTTCAGGATCTTTATTATTTTTCTTGTAGAAAAAAATGAAATAATGAGAAAATGATTAAAAAAAAAAAAATCGATTTTTGACGATTTTGGAAATTTTTAAAAATTTGGAGTGACCCTTAAAAAATTTTTTTTTGACCTGCCGTTTGGAGGGGACTCTTAAAACATTATAAACTTTCATATTTTGGTACGAGACTCGAAAAAAAAAAATAGTCGGTTTTTTTGGGCCACCCTAATATATATATATATATATATATATATATATATATATATATATATATATATATATATATATATATACATATATATATATATATATATATATATATATATATATATATATATATATATATATATATATATATATATATATATATAGCTTGCATTGTGCTTTTTACAATAATAAGTAGTTTTGTTACATAGGAACGAATGTATCATATTTTTTAAATTATTATTAAATATTTATAATAAATTTCTAATTCACTACACCCATGGTAGAAGTTACTTAAATTGAATTTAAAACGTTCAACTGAATGTGAAAATTATTCCATTCAACGCCAGTCCCAACTTTATTATGTTAGTGGTTCAGACGTGAGTAAAATATGCCAAATGTTCTCGTATCCCCTTTTCATACTTTACCCTGACGGTATTACATGTAATATAATAATATTGCGTCATTTTAAAATTTGTATACAAATAATATTATACGCATAGGTAAAACCAATATAATAAATAGGTAGGTCCTCTCTAAGTAAATATAATAAATAGGTAGGTCCTCTCTAAGTAAAGTATACAAATAATCACTAATTTTAATTTTGTTTTTTTCGAAACATCACACGCACCCGCACACACACAAAGAGGCGCGCGCGCATGCCGCGAGCATGCATGCAACATACGCACGTACCTTTTTATTTATTTATTTTTTGATCATATTTCCAAATCAGTGCCGCAGATCAAGTCAATAAATAAAAATAGGAAAAAAACACTAATTATATTCTTCTCTAGAGTTCTCAAAAATGGTATACTCTATGTCAAAGAAAAATTTATTACATGGTCTACCTTAATACAATACAATTTAAAGTAACAAAACCGGTCAAGCCATCTCTGAGAAATCAGTGAAAATCAATGAACATAAGGTGAACATATGCACATACATAAAATAAAAAAATACAGACGAACATAGAATCTCCGCCTTTACCGAAGTTGGTTAAAAATAAAATTAAAACGTTTACTTTAATGTTTACTATACTATAAAAACATATATAGTTGTAGTAGTAATATTCACAAAACAGACCGACCGAATGGTGATGGTTTTTGAAACTCAATTACATAAGGATGCTTAGCTTTGATGAAATTTATTTTCTAGCCAAAAAAGCTGTTTTCTATTGAATTCATAATTAAAAACAATTAAATACTAACAAAAATTATGAATAAAATAATAATATATAGTTTTGTGAAACAAAATATGTACCTAATGACTTGATTTAAAAAACATAGTTAACTTAATTGAGTAAAACTCAAATGTTAGAAATAAAATCGAAACCGAAAATATCTGGCAGTTGCAAACAAAATGTAAACAAATACCTTGCATATTGGCTATGAAAAAAGTTTTTATAAACGTGGTTTCATTTTCGGTATTTGGCAGAGTATAATTTATTAGTTGGTACACTAGAACAGACTTCCGTACTCAATCAAACTATCTAACTGGATATTCTATCCGGTGATTGAGCTAAACCACAACCAATTTTCAGCCGATCGCTGTCGGCCGCACGCGTTAGCGAAACGTTCTAGCTATGCACATTATTTCCTTAAACATATTAAATATAGTTGGAAAGTTTTAAACGAATCGTTCTCATTTACAGAATAGTTTAATATTTCGCTCATGTTGTATTAGATAATATGGCGTACTTGAAAATGTAAAATATGTATAGACTTATATATCATAATAAAAATCATGTGAACTATGCTTAAAATTGCTAGGATAGCCAATTCCTCTTACCAAACCTGGACAATTCAAGACAAAACAAGAACAGTAAATGGGAAATTTCGATAAGTGGGAAAGAAACGGTAACTATATAGCCTATTCTTTCAACATATGTTCCACGTCGTATATGGAAGGTAAAAGAATGGTGTCGCGTCTAAAGACTATCAAAGTAGATAAATATGACTATATACTTAAGAACCACTTGAAATATACATAAAGCAAATTCAAATACCAGCACATTTTGAAAGGATTTCAATTAGGGTTGGCTCTAATTAAATTTTATGACTCAAACATTACCTTAATATGTAAATTCCTGTGTCACAACGTTGGTCCGCGATAAACTCCGAAACTACTCATCTGATCTTAACATTTAAAAATAAACCTGTGATATGTTCCAACTTAAAAGATATGATAGTTTTATCCCGATTATTTCCTTTGTTTATTGCAAAATTAATCATTTTTAACCCCGACCCAAAAAGAGGAGTGTTATAAGTTTGACGACGATGTATGTCTGTCTGTCTGTGTGTCTGTCTGTGGCATCGTAGCTTTCAAATGGATGGACCGATATCGATGCGGTTTTTTCATTTGAAAGCCAGTTTCCTTGCGGTTGTTCTTAGCTATGTTTGGTTAATATCGGTCCAGCAGTGTAAGAGTATCAGCTCTATTCCAAAATTATTTATTTTTTAAGAATTGTTCTCTAAACTATAAGTTTTTTTTGCGTAGGGGGTTTTTAAATTTTTTTAATTTAATTATCATATTGAATGAATTATAACTATAAATATATAAATTTTTCGTCGTTTTAATGTAAGAAAACTCATTAAAGTCTATTATTAATGCATGACGGGGGCGCTACCTGTCCAATATAGATTAAAAACATTCACAATATAGGTATTTTATTTTTGTTCGTATTACGAAATTTCACATAAGTATCTACTTATATAAAATTATGAATTTCTTACTAATGATTGCTATTAAATCAATATTATTACTGTACAATGAAGACTGTGCAAGGGACAGACGTCTCAACTGTTATCTTATCATTACGGGAGTCCTGAATAAATACTGCTTGGCCTTAACTACGCTCATGGGCATAATAAAGTAAAATGGTTGTACCTTATTTAAGGGGAATATTTACTTTTTTTGAAAATATGCCAGTCCTATTTTGTAAGATGTGATTCCGTATGTGAATTTTTCAAAGGTTCCTTTGCTGGGTATGAGCCCCCCTCCATGCAGGGGGGCTCAGTTCTAAGGCCACTTACCAGTTGGAGAAGTCTTTAAACAACTAGTGAGGATATCTCAGGCACTACAATTTCACACAGTATTTTCCTTCAGCGTATTAACAAGAAATAAAGTGAGTAGAAAATAAGAATGATAATCATGAAAATTACTATTTTTAATTATTGATTTTCTAAGAAAGCACCTGAGTTGTCACACTACTTCGCTACCAGTGCTGTAGAATTAATATAACATTTTATCAACATCTAAAATTAAACTTATTCGCTTATTAAGATAGCCCAACATGCACGAATTGGAGGAACGTTATGACATTTAAAAAGGTAGTTTAAATTGGGTATCTATCTCGATACATTCAACAGTCGTTAATAATTTAAATTCACAGATTATATAATATAATAATAATGATGACGGTTACGGTTGAACCGTAGCATCTCAATTTGTATTAAGATCTTTTTATTTTCACATATACATACTCGTACATTTGCAATATGCACATAACATAATGTATGAAATATTTAGTCCTATTAGTCCACAGTTATATTTAATACACAGTTCCAGATAAATTAATACTGTTAGATCATCTGTATACATACTTAAGTCCTCTGTGGTTTGAAGGCGAAGTAGTAAAGTATGTACATACCCTTACTTTTGAATAGGACCAAGCTGTCGTTGATGTTCAAAATGCTATAAAACCAACGGCACGTAGCATCCATAACTTTGGTAACAGCTGTCCCCTGGAACATCTAGTACATCAATTTGAATAAAATCAAGTTAATACACGTCATAACATAATTTATGACAGGGAAATTAGAGAGGTTTATATATGAAGTTTTAGAAATTAAATTACTACTACCTATTTTATGAAGACAAATAATTGGTATATTTCATACAACATACAATGAAGTAAATAGTATTAGCCTAAAATACAGAGTCTGATTGCCTGATGGAAATTGAAAAAAAAATTTATAATTAATATAAAAAAAAATGATGTTTTACCTGACTTTTATGTATCCGCTCCCATGTACTATTTTATTCAATAGAGAGCACAGACGATAAAATTATATACTAGTTAAAACAAACAGACGGATAGAAAAAGGGACCTATTGCTTTATTGATATTTTTCATGTTTCAGAGTAATATTTATAAGAAAAATAATTTCATTCCAACCGATATCCACACACCACGAGATAACTAAGTTTAATAATTTATGCATATTATCAAGTCGTAATATTTCGAATTTTGCCATAACTCGGCTCTTTAGACTTGAATTAATTACCTAAGAGGATATCAGAGTGCAGTGATTCGATCAAATCTGATCAGATTTGTCTAAGGTCTCGTCCAGACGGTATAATGTCTTAACACGTCAATAACAATTTTAAATATCTAATTATAATAAGTGACAATAACTTAAAACCTGCCCTCGTTTTCTTCGAAGTTGTATATTCAAACTTGTTTGCATGCAACTTCGAAACCCAATTCTGCGGAAACCCTTCCCTTTTCCTAGGTTGATAAATAGCCTAAGCCACATTAGTTATCAGTTCTCTAAAATTATTATTCAAAATTAAAGAGTGCGAAGAACAGTTTGTATGAATATGTACGCGTAATAACACGCGCAAGAAGTAAAACTTCTGTAGGTTATCGGTACTCTTAATGAAATTCAATTTATGTTTTAAATAATCAGGATTAGTGAGATACTAAAAATAACGTATATTAGATATATTACAATCATTTATTTATAGAATATCACTTAAGGGAAGAATATAATATTATATATCATTTGTCAGACAATAACAACGGTTACCATGGCAACAAACGTACGTACATTTTTTCGTATCGCATTCACCAGCTGACCCCCCAAGTCAAGCGTGCGTAAAGAAGTTTTACTTCAAAAAGCCCACATTAATTCTCTATCCTGCAGTAAAAAGTTTAACATAAATATGTTAAGTCGTCACGAAAAAAAAACATGTACACACAAATAAACTATCAGAAACATAAATTAATGAATTATTTTGGCTTGGTTTCATAAAGTAACCATAATATGACCTCAATATTACAGCATAATGCGACAAGAGACTTAGTTTCAAACGTACGACTTAGTTTGAAATATAGCGTGCGAAGCAACTTAGAAATCAGCAATACTGTTTTGGTATTCTATCTTATTTAACGACTGGCGACTCACCCTCTCTTCGCTTCGGGTTCGTCCCTAGACAAAAACAAATCTATCCCACGGGAACCGTATTTTTTTCCGGGATAATATATAGCCTATAGCCTTCCTCAGTTAACGGGTTATCTAATGCAAAAAGATTTTTTCAAATCTGATTAGTAGTTTCTGAGATTAGCGCGTTCAACCAAACAAACAAAAAAACAAACAAACAAACAAAGATAGAATAGAAAGATAGTATAGATGTTATATAACAACATGAACATTGCCTTTATACCGTATAATCTGTACAATTATGTGTCTATATTCTACCAATTAGAACAAAGCCTAGACAACTACGAGTATATGTATTATTACTATAATATGGATTATACTAAATGAAATTTAAATATTATAAGTATTACGCTTATTATATAAATACAATTTTTTTATTATATCTTGTTTAATGTATTTCAAAAACCATTCTATTGGTATTCGCGAAATCATCTATATGTACATATAATAAAATTTTGAGTTGAATCAATACATTAAATATTTTTTTGGAAAATCTTATTAAAATAGTCATTATTATCGATACAGAGGCTGAATCTATAGTTTTTAGAATATCCGTCTGTCTGTCTGTCTGGGAACGCATCAGATAGACAGACATCTGGGAACGCATTACGAGAAAACTACTGAACAGATGTTGATGAAATTTGGTATGATAATAGTTGGTTTTCCGAGTCAACATACAGGATACTTTTTTACTGCGGAGAAATATCTCATCTCTGAAAAATTATAAATACTAATCATTAATAATATAATAATAATATAATAAATTAATACTAATCATTAATAAGCGTAACAAGGGACGAACCCGAGCAGAGGGATGATGAGTCGATAGTTTCAATATAAATTTGAACACTGACTGCATTTTTTATTAAAAAAAAATTCCATTATGAAATAGAAACACAGTAGTGGTTAAAACGTTTAAGATCATTAAAACTTCATTTTTTTAAATTAATAAATTATTTTATATTTCTTTGCTAAAGTGTTTTAGATACTAACTTTAACTTTTAATTTCATTGTAATTACAAAGAGTATCTTACAAGAAGAAAGTTAACCAACAGAAAGCGCTGACTAAGTTCCTCAACTTACTTTAAGTTACTGTTACAAGTAGTTAACTGAGTTTTTATCATAACTTTATACATGTGCATACATACGACATACATACAATGAGAGAATGTTGCCACAGGAAGTTTTAAACCGATTAAATATACCAGCGCATTACGACCGCGGCCATTTTAACTTTTTGCTAGTAATATCCATCTACAACTGTGTTACTAAACTTTTTGCTAGAGAGTTAAATATATTGCACAAAACGTTCGTGAGGCAAAGTTATACATATGTATAAAACTTATTGTTTTTGATTGTGAAATATAAATAACCATATCTATACTAATATTATAAAAAGGCTGTGTTTGTTTGTTTGTTTGAACGCGCTAATCTTAGGAACTATTAATCCGATTTAAAAAAAATCTTTTTGCATTAGATAGCACGTTAGCTGAGGAAGGCCTTTTATAAGAGGAAGTATAGATTTCAGTCACATAAGTCTTTAAACTTTCATGGTCACTGTTAATATTATTATGATATAAAACAGAATATTTACCATGTGTAACACTTACTTACATCTATACATACACTATGTGACTATATATACTACATACACTACGTGACCATGGTGCTTGTAACAGTACTGAATTTTAGAAACTTCCAAAAGTAAATACGAAACACGGTAAATATCCCGTTTCACATCATAATAAGATTTATGTTATTCAAATTTTACTTATAAAGTTTTGAATAATTGTAATAATAATTAGAAGAAAGCTTATATCGACTTCCAAGATTTTATTACATTGTTACATACGTACTCGTATAGCTCACGTTTAGCAGAGCTAGTTAAGAAGAAATAATCGTCTCGTGTGGCATCCTTTTAGTGCAATTTTCTCTCAAAGGCAATGAAGTGTGACTAGTTCAGTTTTCAATTTGCCACACTGTCTCCCACGGGGCATATTGCTGATGTTGACAGCAACTCTAGTGAAATGCACCTTCATGTTTATTGAATATATTGTATCAATATTTATATGTAAGTTACTTATATTTGCGTAAAATGCTATTTTTTTAACAATATATGTATATTTGTAAAAAGGATTTCTGTGCTTTATATTATAATATTATATAAAAAAATATATTTGCTAGATGATTGTTGCTAGCCATTACAATTATTATTAACTAGGGACTCGCCCTCGCTTTGCTTCGGGTTCGTCCCTAGACAAAAATAAATCTATCCCTCGGGAACCGTATATTTTTCCGGGATGATATATAGCCTATAGCCTTCCTCAATTAACGGGCTACTTAATACAAAAAGTTTTTTTTAAATCGGATTAGTAGTAGCCGAGATTAGCGCGTTTAACCAACCAAACAAACAAACGAACGAACGAACGAACGGACGGACGGACGGACGGACGGAGGGACGGACAGACAGACAGAGAGACAGACAAACAGACAAACAAGCAAACAAACAAACAAACAAACAAACAAACAAACAAACAAACAAACAAACAAACAAACAAACAAACAAACAAACAAACAAACTCTTCAGCTTTATAATATTAGTATAGATTACCAATCATTTAACTAAAAATCTAGAAAAGGTTTAATTTCAAGCATTACAAAATAGTTATTTTTTGAAATTGCAATATATATGTAAGAGAAGGGTTCTCCGAAGGGATATATATATTTAAAAGAAAATAAAAACTGTGAAAAAGAATGATATCTATACATTATTCAACATAAATGTAGTTCCAATGAGCTTCAGTTCGCCGCTTTCAAGCTCTAATCAACAACTAGTGTCATGTTTCAACCAATAGTAGGTAAAAGAAAATTGTAACGTTAGAAAATTGACCATTGAATTGTATTAACACCTTTTTACAAACTTTACTTATAGCTAACAAGCTATATTATATCTTGTTTTGACTTTGTTCAACTTCTGTCTTATCGATTTGAAATTAGTGGGTAGTAAGTGTATGAAAACTAGACAACAATATAATAATTTAGACTCATTTGATTAGACTATAGAAGTTAAAGAATAAGAAGAAAGAAGAACGGCTCCACGTTCTTCGAACTCCTACACATATAATTTTAAAAATAATAGAGAGGATGTACTCGTACTAGTGAATAGAGTTCTTGCTTTTTACCCGGCTGCGCAACGCAAAGGAGAGTAATGTGTTTAACAGCCTATGTATGTATTTATGTGGGTTTGTACCTTTGTGGCACTATTTAGAACAAACGCGTGGGCCGATTTTGATAAATGACGCGTCGCCTGATTTGTCATGACAGCGCGAATGCTATAGAAAGCATAAAAATTTGGAAAAATCAAAATGGAAAATTTCGGACGCCAGAATGTAAAAAAAAAAAGTTAAAATCGACGAACTATGTCAAGTGGGGTATCGTTGAATGGGTATTTAAAAATCATTTTTATGTTTCTTTCATCATTTTTTTTATTTTAAGTAACAGTTTAGGATATATAATGATTTAAAGTAAGTTAACAACTATTCTCGCTAATTTTCCTACTTAAAAATACTTAAAAAAATGTAAATAAATAAATATATTATAAAAATAAAAAACGTGATTGCATAAAAGCTAACTGAAAAGAAGTTCGTGGTGTCATCTGCTTGTACAGAATGTAACAAAATGGAGGATGTACATTATATATTAGCTGAATGTGTTCGAAATGAAGCGGAAAGGATTTTTTTTTTATTAAGATTATAAATTTATCATATATATTATAAAACTAAAAGTATTTAGTTATACCTATAGGGGTGGCATGATCATTTTGTGACCAAACTCTTTTAAAATAACGATAAAAAAAAAATTAAAAAAAAAACAAGTTCACGAAAGAATATAGCATTATACAGTCGGAGACATACATACGAGTAGATATGTACATCTCGCGGCAAGGATGAAACGTGTATGTCTTCGACTGCATAATACTATATTCCTTCGTGAACTTGTTAGTGCCGTATCATAACTTCTCGTAAATGAATGCAACTACAATAAATTCATATAACCGTAACATTTACATACGTACAATGTATATATATATATATATATATATATATATATATATATATATATATATATATATATATATATATATATATATATACTTCGAAGTACTAGGTAGAAACAAATCTAATTTTGCTCTTTCCTATCGCATACTAAACTTAGAAATACTAAACTTAAGAATTACTATACTAAACTAGTTCTACTGGCATATTAGTATAAAAACAGATATAATATATTTCAAACTGGCCATTGGCCAACTAAAATATTGAATAAAAGTATAGTAGGTTAATTAATAACTTCTTAAGAACTGGGATCTTGTCATTGAAATAATTGCCAACATTTTCTATCTTTAGTCTTCACCCAAACCCTTGACCTCTCTATACCAGAAGACTTTCAATTTCACCCCTTCACTTCCACCTTAAATTCCATATTGTTTTTTATAATCCCCAAATTAGTAGCCAAGAATATTGGTTTTCCTAACAAATATCTTAACTTATTTAGTTTTTTTTAACAAATTCAAATTCTTGAAATAACTTAACTAAAAAATAGTAATTTACTTAAAATAACTTAATTTAATTAACTTTTATTTTAACCGTATAAAACACAACACATCAATGTAAATAACAATTTAAACCTTAACAATTCTTCACATTTCCGACCCTATGTAAACAAAAAATTTTTCGTACCGAAGTTAATTTTCGCACTGAAAATGCTAAAACTCTGGTAAAATGCGGAACAATGCTCCTAAATGCTGGTAGGAAGCTGGGTGTATATTTATCTTGTGCAACAATAACAATTAAGGATGAATAAAACAGAGGACAACTAGCTTAATTTATGAGACAGTTAGACTGAAGTTGTATTGTTTAAAAATTATAAATTACTTAATTATATTAAGAGATAGAACATATTTAAGATAAATAACGTGTACTGGCTTTTGTTTCGAGTGAAATAAAATTTTCCTTCTATTCTTGCTTTTGACATGTTTTTTTATTATTATTGTATTCATGAAGAACATACATATGTACATACAGGGTTAAATATTTTTTTTTTATTTACTCACAATAGTGTCCCAACGACGGCATATTTACAAAATAAATATTCTTCCCTCTCTACTTCTTGCATCAAACTGTGTGATTTGTAAATCATCCGTGTTCCAGATCATTATGACGTCAGGAAAGTATTAACGAAAATGTTATTTTAGACGTCATGTGTTTGTAGTTTCATAGATCTGCGTTCTCAATATTTATGTAATTGATATAGAACACTTAACTGCCTCGGTGGTGTAGTGGCTAGCATGTACGGCTGCACATCCTGAAGTCCTGGGTTCGAGTCCCGGGTCGGGCCAAGTTTAGTTATAGAGTCTTTCTGTATAGTAAGCCTCAGTAACAGCCCGGAGTTGGAAAGTTGGCGGTGTTTCACCCCCGTGCCTCGGAGAGCACGTAAAGCCGTCGATCCTGCGCCTTAACTCTCACCGGTCGTATTGAGTAGTCGTTCCACCAGAGTATGAGAGTGACAGGAATAGAGAGTGCACTTGTGTCTGCACGCACACTTGTGCATTATAATATCTCCTGCGCAGTTGGCTAGTCTCAATGAGACTGGCCGCCGTGGCCGGAATCGGTCAGGAGGTTATTATTATTATAGAACACTTAGTTGTAGTAAAAAAAAAACCTACTAATTTTTAAACAGCAAAAAGACATGAAAAGAGTCAAATATTATGTAGGTAATATAGGACTAAAAGATTCAAATTAAATTTTTTAGCGATATCGACAAAGGTTTTAACAGAAAAATTTTATGCATCAACAAATCTGGTTGCTTCCATGGTCCACTCTACTATTAGAGAAGTACCAAAAGCAATTCGCATAGTATTCTGGCCCCTGAGATGGATCAACTTCCAACTGTGTTTTTTGGCTGGATTGTCGGACATTAATAAGCCTCGAACCACGTAAAGAAAACTAATTCATACTTTAAATCCAAAAGTTATAAAAATGACGATAATATGTAAAGCTTTATATGAATACATCTGAGACAGCCTATTTTTTCAATGCAAATAATTTTATACAGTAGTATAGATCCCACCCACAAGGGGTTAATCAGATAAATAGAGAATATTATACAGCCTTACGGTTCAATAAATTTCCCTTTGAGAGATAAATATAATGATTCGATTTCCAAAGAAAATATACCAGAAGAATAGAACTGGCTCTAAACATCAGAAAACCGTTGTGTAATATCAAAGTCCAGCCACATAAGGTTATCATTTTCCAACATAAAACAGATACAGCTACCTATCAAACCTACTACCTACTCTCTTTATATAAAAATGACTAACACCAATTCTCTAAGTAGACCCAATTTTTTGAAACCCTTATCAAGAATTTGTCTATGGAAGTCACGTATTATTCAATAAACCTAAAATTAATACTGTGTACGTGATTGGCATGAAGATGTTCGAAGTTTCGTGTAATGAAAAAGAGGCCACGAAATAGTGGAACTAATAGTTCACATAACTTTTTTATTTACTGTTATATTTGACTTCTTAGTAGATATAGGTATTTTATATTGAATCTTTATAAGTTAATAGTGAAAATGAAAAAAAGTTTTCATGTTTATATTTACTTTTCGCCCGCGTCTTGGCCTGTGTGATACATTGTTATACAAGTAACAAGCTTTCATACTTATTTTATAAATAATACTAGTGACTCACCCTCACTTCGCTCGGACTCGTCACTAGGATGGTTCCCCATACAAACTTTCATGCCCATTTTCACCCTGTTAATGGATGATTTCCGAGATAAAAATTTTATCTAAATCGGTTCAGTAGTTCCAGAGATTACTTCCTACAAACAAACTCACAAACTTACAATCTTTGCCTCTTTTTAATATTATAGTATGATTTTTGAATATTTATTATTTTTTTTTCTACCTATTTACGCAAAATGTCATTTCATGTCATTCATTGAAAAAATTATTGATAGGTTTTATCACGATTTTTACAAACAACACAAAAATTTTAGTTTCAATTGAATAGATCTAATTATATTATAAATATAAATATTTAATTAGTGGTTATAAAATAACAGATGCGCAGCCAAAAGCTCGTAATAGAAAATCAACACTATACGCTTTGTTACTAAGGAATCTTTCATCATCGCTTTATTAATTACAAACTTATTATAACAAAAATGACATGAATAAGCTCGTCTTAGATTTAACTTATCTCTTAAGATTAAACATTAAACGTTTAATACATAATCTTTGACTCATACAACTAATAATTAATAATAAAATTACGTTTATATAAAGAATTTTAATAGTTTTGAACATTAAAACGTCTGGTGTCTGTGTTTTTCAACGAATGTTTTTTTTCGTTTCCGATTTGAAATTATAAACTGTACGTTATATGATTTGTTTAAAATAGAGACTTATGTATATGCGTGGTGACAATTATGTTGTACTAAAATTACATTCACGCGACATTTAAAATAGGTACTATTACGTTTTTCAGCAGGAATGCATTCCAAAATGGGGATAGCTCATCCTGGAGAACACTGACATTATTTAAAATAACTTAACGATGCTTGTAAAATTATATATATATTAAATCTCAAGACAATTTTTTGCTTTATCCTTCGCACGTCTTTTAATATGGTGAATTCTGTAAATTTTAATTTCATTGTTTAAAAGTTCATAGTTAAAATGAAATCTTGAAATAGCTTAGACAAGATTTATATTAACAGCAGCCGTCTATGCTGAATGGCGTATATAAATGGGTCGTTAAAAACATCTGCTTAATCTTTTAGTTTGGTCAAAAGCAATTTTATTTTAATATTTTTTAATTTATTAGTTTTTTTAATTTTAATATAAAACTGTAGTTACTACGTAGATACTACATATAAAAAATTGTTGCCTTTGGACATGTTATTTTATTTAAAAGTAAATTTTAAATGTATGTAGCTAAATAATAAAAATGTTTTAATCCACCCAGACTCAGAGTTTTAATATAAGACCTAAACAATCTTACAGGATATATCTGAATATAGAAAATATCTCCTGATAGATGCGAGTGGAATTGTAAAACCTGACTGCTGAAGACATTAAAAAATGCAATTTTTCTTTTATTAGATACGTATGTTTTATTGAAATCTGATGTTGCAATCATATTGCAAAGTATTAAAGAAAAAATATTGCTACGTACAAAGTATTTTCCATCAAAATGAAATGATAAAATCAACATTCTTTTCAGAAAAGCGCTACAACAGTTACTTGGTCGATGTATGGACACATAAGTCCTGTTCTGACTTTCAATTGTACGGTAGACTTACCAGTAGAATAAAGTCATTATTTATTACAATAAAAATGTCACAACTCACAAGTTTTAGAAAATATCTAGACCTGATAATATATTTTATTGAACGTTTAAATTTTTTAACACTTAAGAGTCTCGTTTTATTTATATTTTTTTAATAGATACGAATATAGTAATATTAAACATGGTTCAGATTTGATTTTTTTTTTCTTTTGAGTGCTTCATAACTAAAATAGCGAAAATGAAAATCTTAGAGAACAACTCTATATGAGTATATCTTTTTATTTGTCACTCAGTGTGTCACGGTTCAAACCTTCTGGAGGGGAAAATTTTAAATCTGAAACATACATAGGTGATGCAGTAATCAACATAACGTTAAAATTAATTAATTTTAACTTAGAGGATGAGATTTAAAAGCTATTTTAAATAAAACAAACTATCTTTTCGGATTTTTTCGCGGATTTATTTTGATTTTTGGCTCTCAATGTTTCGAATGCTTTACAGCAATCACGGTCACGGGAGAGACTAAGGTGTTAGATGTAGACAACTATATAATACCTTTGAGACATCTAACACTTTAGTCTCTCCCGTGACTATAATTGCTGTAAAGCATTCAAAACGTCGGGAACCAAAAATCCGAAAAGACAGTTTTATTTAAAATATCAAATATTGGCGTAAATCTAAGAAAGTATTATTAAAAGCTTTATAAGAAATTTAAAAATAGTGTATACATAATATTAATTAAATTAAAAATTTAAAAAACCCCCTACAAAAAAAAATACTTATAGTTTAAAGAATAACCCTTAAAATGTAAATAATTTTGGAAAAGAGCTGATACTCTTATACTGCTGGACCGATATTAACCAAACAGAGTTAAGAATAACCACAAGGAAACTGGCTTTCAAATGAAAAAACCGCATCGAAATCGGTCCATTCGTTTGAGAGCTACGATGCCACAGACAGATACACACACACACACACAGACAGACATCGACGTTAAACTTATAACACCCCATTTTTTGCGTCGGGGGTGAAAATCAATACCCAAATCTTACTTTCACTTTAATGATAGTCATATCTGAATTTGTGATCATATCTGAAATAATATGTAGCGTTATAGTTTGAGTAGCAAACTATCAAACTATTTCATTCGATAACAAAGTTAACAAGGCATAATCTGTAATCCCCGGATAGACAGTGTACGTATCAGTAATTTCAATTAGAGTTCGCGACATCACGGTAGTCTTGCTTCATGAAACACGCTCGAATTGATTAAAGTAATTATAAAATAGCTTGAATCTTCCATGTATGAAATTATTTTCATATGTATATATATATATATATATATATATATATATATATATGTGATGTGAAGGCAGTGGTAGCCCAGTGGTAACGCGCTCGCTTGGACAACCGAGTGAAGCGGGTTCAAATCCCGGGTCTCGCACCTCTGATATGATTACCACTTGCCTTACGGTGAAGGAAAATCATCGTGAGGAAACCTGCATGTCTGAGAGAACCTAGCAAGTTTTCGAAAGACATGTGAAGTCCGCCAATCCGCACTTGGCCAGCGTGGTGGACTATGGCCTGATTCCCCTCGTATTGAGGGAGGCCCGTGCCCAGCAGTGGGAGGTTAAAAAAAAGGGCTGAATACAATACGAATACAATATATATATATATATATATATATATATATATATATATATATATATATATATATATATATATATATGAACATAAATTAGTAGATTCATATATAAAAAGATTCATTTATGCTCGCAAATATATACACTGGTTAACCAATCCATTTAACCAGTGTACCTATATATTAAATCTGCCGTCATAAGAAAGAAGGTCGTAACTAACAATTTTGTCAAAAATGACTTATATGCAGATTCGGAATCAGCAAAAAAAAATGCTACTTGATAGTCTTACTCATAAAGCTCTAAGTCTTATAAATCCGGAGATACCATAAGCATTATAAAAGTAACTACGTCAATACTAGTAGGAATTTTGACGTAGTAGTGAGACAAAACTTCAAATATTTCGAAATCAACTTTGACGAAGTGACGACCTTCTTTCTTATGACGGCAGAAATACTTTGTAAAATTATTATTTCATAATCGAGTTAAATTAAAAAAAATGCATAATATAGTAAAAAGTACGTTAAAACATAATAAATATTACATCGATGTGAATGGCATTAAATGAAGTTATAGAATATATGTAAGATATAATAATTTTTAATGAAAAGAAGTTAGTACTATTTATTTCAAATTTTAAACTTAAGTACTTCAAAAGTGTGAAGACCTAAGAGGTATAATTTTTTTTCGTAGGAATTCATATTATATGCCAGATTACTATAATAACGGACTATATGAAGGAATAGGATGTACCTGTTTTGTTCTTTACATTTTTGCACTATATGTCGCATTCATTATTTGCTCAACACCCAAACTGAAGACTTACGTGCATATTTGTGGGTAATTGTTAGTATTATTTTTATTCTAGTCTATCCGATACTAAAAAAAGCAGTCATGAGGACTACCGACTGAAGTGAAAACTTTTAACTATAAACAAACAGTTGTTATTTTTTAATATTCAAATTAATTGTTCGTTCTTAAATTAAAATTTGTAAATTAAAACTAAAAGGCAGTGGTAACCCAGTGGTAACGCGCTCGATTGGGAAACCGACTGAAGCGGGTTCAAATCTCGGGTCTCGCACCTCTGATATTTTTATGTGCGAATCATATCTAACTTGATTAACACTTGCCTTACGGTGAAGGAAAACATCGTGAGGAAATCTGCATGTCTGAGAGAACCTTGCAAGTTTTCGAAAGACATGTGAAGTCCACTAACCCGCACTTGGCCAGCGTGGTGGACTATGGCCTGATCCCTCTTGTACTGAAGGGAGGCCCGTGTCCAGCAGTGGGACGTTAAAAAAGGCTGAATACAAATTAAAACTGTTTGCATTTATCTGGTTTTGACATCTATCGGCACTCTAAGTGTTAGCGTTAACACGTCGATGACGACTTACATGAATTTACTCCCCATCCAAACCTGCCTATAGAAGTTTTCACTTCAAATGATTAATTAGGTTAAAATTGTGTAGTAAATCCCAATGGATACAATAAAAGTCACCGCAAGATCTGGGATTCTCATTGAATCGGCGCTGGTAACTTCCTAAACGTAGATCCCTGAAAATCTGGCGATCAACCGGCCTACAACAACTAACAAACAATTACTTCAAAATGCTTACGCTCTTCATAAATTACGTAACACAAAATAAAGATGATAAAGAGGTTATATACAAAGTTTAGAATAATTAACTTTACGGAAATTTAAGTAAATTTATAATTATTTATTTACTTTCAGTGACTTCAAAAGTTGTTTTTCCCTTACGGACGGATTTTTAGGGATCCGTACCCAAAGGATAAAACGGGACCCTATTACTAAGACTCCGCTGTCTTTCCGTTTGTCTCTCAAGAAACGTGATAGTTAGATAGTTGAAATTTTCACAGATGATGTATTTCTGTCGCCGCTATAACAACAAATACTAAAAAACAGAATAAAAAAATATTTAAGTGGGGCTCTCATACAATAGACAAGATTTTTGGCCGTTTTTATAGATAAATGGTACGGAACCCTTCGTGCGCGAGTCCGACTCGCGCTTGGCCGTTTTTTTTTTTTTTAATTTATTAAAACAAGAATCATCATACTATAATAGATTCGTAATATGCTAAGTAACATATGTATATGCAAAATATAAAATCAATTGGGAATCTATTTCCTTTTCATGTATATTATTATACTAGCGACTCACCCTCGCTTCGCTTCGGGTTCGTCCCTAGACAAAAACAAATCTGTCCCACGGGAACCGTAAATTTTTCCGGGATGATATATAACCTATAGCCTTACTCAGTTAACGGACTATCTAATGCAAAAAGAATTTTTCAAATCGGACAAGTAGTTACTGAGATTAGCGCGTTCGACCAAGCAAACAAACAAACAAACTCTTCAGCTTTATAATATTAAATAAGTATAGACATGAATATTGACATTATAGGCGTTAATGAGTAATGAAATTAGGTCAGCTATTGGTAGACATGAATATTAAATGTCCATCTCCAAACACTTAAATAAATTAATAATCTAAAAATTCTTTAATCTATATAAATAAAATATAACTTTACATTTTTAAAACTTTAAACTTTGGTGGGTTGTGGTCAGCATATTTCTAAATGTTTTATAGCTAGACCGTCATCGTAGGAAATGAGACGCATAAGTCTTAGCAAATACTCTAAAATTTATTACTGTACAAGAGTATAACACTATAGTAGTAAGTAACTTTGGGTGAATGTAGCTTGTGTATCAGAATAAACGTATACGTTCATTCTACGTATGTACATTTTGGTTTCACAGAGCCAGGGCGAGTCGTTAGTAATAAATAAAATTAATCGTGAATAAAAAACAAAACCTGGCTTATATAGATAAAGTTAAAAAGCAAAACCTTATCTAAATACAAAATTTGATCCAAATCGTTAGAGCCGTTTCGGAGATACATGAAATAAATTTATATACACATATACAATATATTAAATTTCAATAAAAACCATAAAAATAATGTATTCAAATGATATAAGCTTTTAAGCTTTTAATATTACAATAGGTAAGATATTTATATCTTACCTATTGTAAGGATTTTTCCTCTCATTTTGTGCATATTTTCCTATTCATTGAGTTTTGTTTAACATCACATCATTATATTTGCAGAACATATAAATATATTGTGACGTACTCTATACATTAATGTAATAGCATCAAAATAATTCGATTTCATTCTACGCAGTGACAGTACTAATTCCAACGAAAATAAATTGGTTACTCAAAACAGTAGGTATCTACATCCATGCGTCTTATTTTTTTCATCACAAACGTGGAAGAGCTGACTCGTCAACTCATCAATATGGGAACGAGGATCCGTCAGTTCAATGTTATGTGGAAAAAAAATTATCCTCAAAAATAATGTATGGGATATTCTGTCCTTTACTGAAATGAACGAAGATGATATAAAAGAGTTCATAATCGCTTTAATGGGATATACAACTTAAATAGTTTTCAAAAGAGTAATCTTAATGTTAAATGTAATTTATTGTTTTTAACAATGTAGCAAAATATAAAAGATAAACATGCAACTTCTGAAAAACAAAATATTTGTACCAAGATATGTAATTTTTTCATGGTATTAAAAATATTGCATTATTACTAGTATCGTATCATATAATCTGTAGTATTACACAACGATTTCCTGCCATCGAGGCTGAAACCAGGATAGGTTGTTGTAACTCTTTCATGTTTTATTTTGGTTTTAGATTTTTTGTTTGTAATGTTTCTTTTTTTATTTTCATAATATGCAGTAAGCACACACATAAATCATATCGAAACAAATATAACCTAATCGCAAACGTTCAACCCTCACAAAACTCAATCCACATCCCGACAACAGCTTATGTCAGTCAAATACAAAAATCACTTTAATTTAGTGCTTAAAAAAGTTGAATTAAAAATTAAAAAAATCCCCTACGCAACAAATACTTATAGTTTAAGCAATAACCATTAAAAAGTAAATAATTTTGGAAAAGAGCTGATACTCTTACACTGCTGGACCGATATTAACCACACACACACATACAGACAGACATCGACGTCAAACATATAACACCCCTTTTTTTGCGTCATGGGTTAAAAACAATACGTTATACAAACGTATACATAAATAGACAAATATTGTAACCCGTTTTAGATAATAATCATAGTAAACAATGAGCCTAATTACCCACAAGTAGTCCGCACATTTGCAATGCACTCATTAACCACTATAGAGCTTATTTGCGGTGTATTCAACAAAGTAACAATAATGCTAATGGAATAGTCAGCGCAATCAAGAGATTGAAATCTTATATCTCAATGTTTGCTAACTACGTACTGACATGTGGTTTAGTATTCAAATTATATAGAGCTGTTACAGAATATATTTCTATAATTTCCTATTGATAAGTTTAAGTTTTTTTTTTTTGAGAAGTATGTTTAAAATAATATTTTTTTCGAAAACAATCCTTCTCTTTGTCAATTTAAAAATAATCATATATGCTAAAACAGATTGATGAATAACAATATAATTATAATATCAAATAGACTTTCAATTAAATTAAAAAAAATCCATGTATATTTTTAAATTAAAAATATGATTATCATCTCCATATATGTACAATCAGTTCTAGACTAATATGTTCTGTGGAGTAATCAAGATATGTTAATAAACCGCTTTGATATTCCAAGTTGTGGGTAGATGAGGCCTTATAGATACCAGATAGGGTAGAATATCTTGACCGGTGCAACACTCTGGTGTTATTGTCCTAATCACTTATATTATACTAAGTTTTCGTGGATTATTATTATCTGACATTTACTACGTGACATTAATACAAAAAAGATAAATTTGTTTGTTGGATTATATGTAAGTTTAAAAAAAAACTACAAATATTGTCGCCAATAGAAAAGTAAGAAATGTATGGAATTAGTGTATCATTAAATTGTAAAATCACATTATGTGGTTCTATCATATCTATCCCACGGGAATCGTACATTTTTTCCGGAATGATATATAGCCTATAGCCTTCCTTAGTTAACGGGCTATCTAATACAAAAAGAATTTTTCAAATCGGATTAGTAGTTCCTGAGATTAACGCGTTCAACCAAACAAACAAACAAACAAACTCTTCAGCTTTATAATATTACTAGTATAGATTACCGTACATAAACTTTATAGTTGATTTTTGCCTCTTCGGCTTGTGCAAATCGGCACAATATTGAATTGCACACTTTTAAAGATGTAATTAGCCCACCATACCTTAATCTGACGGTTTCAAGTATTTCTACCTTATCAAAATATTTTTATTTTTATTTTGATCGGCTGACTTAGACGCGCGGCCTCATGTAGAGGAGTTATATTATGGTGGAGGTACTTAACAGAGTGCAAGGTATCCCCCCTTATGTTAATCTGACACGCTTGAGTAAATCTCAAAATCCCCTCTTGGGCTCCCCTACTATAGTAGCGATATCGATTAAGGAAACAACTTATCTAAGCGGGCAGACTACAAACAAACATACAGCAAAAATGACATAGTACGCAAAATACTCCCAACTAAAAATCGAATATAGATAAGTCTATATAATAATATAGAATTAAAAACCAATTGCAGGCAGAGGCAGTGGTAGCCCAGTGGTAACGCGCTCGCTTGGGAAACCGAGTGAAGCGGATTCAAATCTCGGGTCTCGCACCTCTGACATTTTCATGTGCGAATCATTTCTAACTTGATTACCACTTGCCTTACGGTGAAGGAAAACATCGTGTGGAAACCTGCGTGTCTGAGAAAACTTAGCAAGTTTTCGAAAGACATGTGAAGTCCGCCAACCCGCACTTGGCCAGCGTGATGGACTATGGCCTGATCCCGCTCGCATTGAAGGGAGGCCCGTGCCCAGCAGTAGGACGTTCAAAAGGGCTGAATACATACAAAAACTCTTTTTAGTTTTTAGAATTTTTGTTTGTCTGTCTGGGAACGCATCACAAGAAGACCACTGGGCAGATATTGATATTGGTATGATAATAGATGGCTAATCAGGTCAACATATAGGATACTTTTTACGCCAGGAAAATATCTCATCTCTGAGAAATCTATACTAATAGTTTAAATGTACCTAGGGACAAACTCGGGCAGAGCGGGGGTGAGTCACCAGTTTAAAATAAGTTTAAACTCATTTTGACATAGTTTAATACCCTAAAATACAAATAATATTTCATATAGTAGATGCAAGATACGAGATGTCCAAGTTTAATGTAACTTCATCTTACAAACTTTATATTAATAGTGTACAATTAAGTCCTCTAACTTACATATCTGGGACATGTCTCTAACGAGTTAGTTACACAAATGTGTCTTACAAAACACGGAAAGCTGATAACAGTCAACAAACTAGATTACGTAATATACTATGATGTTATAATAAAGATATATGATTTCCCCTTTTTAAATAATAATGACTGAATATATTTAATACATCTGCATACATGTATTTTGCATTCGTATATTATTATAATAATGACGCCATTACGCCAAAAATAATAATGAAAAAGACACGTCTGAAGCTTGCTTTATATATCCTAAGACAGTTGTCAAAACATTTCGAGAGAGGCATCAAAATTACTAGAAGTTTCATAATTTAGACCAGAACAGTTATTCGTAAATTGCCGTGTTTTAGACAAGAACAGTTAATTGTAAATTGCTATGTGTAAGAGTGAGAGAAGAACAAAACATTCGAAATTACTGGGAAGGCTTCGTATTTTCGAATACTAGAATTTTCTAAGATTTTCTTTCAACTCCTCTGTCACTGGTTTTACTTTTAAGCTTCCTCTTATGTACATTCCTTAATAAAAAGGTCATAAAATGTGATTATTTTTTTAATTAACAATCATTTAACGTCGATTTTTTCTGAACGTGATTAGTTCAATCACCAGTTCAGATTTTAGAGAGAGAGAGAGCTTTAACTTAGGAAACGAAAGAAATTCGCGGTACTTTTTATCTATTTTGTATTATAATCCTGGAAAACCATTTCGCACGAAAACTATTTGAAAGCGGTAAAACGCATATTATAAGCACACTTTGACTCTTATACCATATTTAAAAATAAAACAGATCAAATGTACCTATAACAACTTAGAAGTCGGTTAAAAAACCATCCATCTTTGTCTCCAATTCATAAAAAACAAACCAGCAAACATGTTTTTACATTTATAATACTAAAAGTAAGAATTTAACACGATATTGATTGAAGAAAACTGATACTAAGTATATGAATATAAAGAAATATTAGAAAGGTCGCCACCAAGGGACTTTAAGAGGTCGGTAATAGGGAAGGTAAAAGTTGTTTATTTACTTTGTAACAAAGGGCTCGATCACGTATTGGAAAACATATAATGGTTATAATATACGCCACTGATGCTCATTGAAAATAACGATTTTATGATGAAACGTGAACTCTTGACGCAATCATGATTGATATTATTATCATAGTAAAATGAAACCACATTAAAATTATACATAATACTTTGCAATATTACTATGTATTATGAAGCTTTTTTTAGCTAATGAAGTATTATGGCTAAGATAAAGGCTAATCACCAAAATTGTAGATTTACCAGATTAGTTTTTTTAGCCGCACGTACCGGTAACGCAGGTATTGGAAAAAAGTTTAAAAGCACGGCACCAAAGTTTTCTCATAATTGTTCCTCTTAATGAACAATAAGTGTCAAAGGGTAAAGCTACCTGAAAGATATTAAAAATTACAAGAATTAATATAATAAAAACATTTTCCATCAAAATCAAAAATTTATATCAAATATTACTATATTATTAAGTAGAATTTTCAATATATTTTCTGTCAACATTAGTCAAAGTCAATTTTTGGTATCGCCGCAAGGCATATTTTATTACGTTTAGGCAAAATGATGATGATATTCATACCATAATATAATTAAATAAGTTATTAAATACAAATTACGGGAAATAATATTAATCATTAGTTAAAGGAATTCTATTAAAAATAATATCTATTGGGAAATCTAGTGAGAATGTGTTAAGTTATTCTTGAGTTAAATGTTCACATACCTACATACATATCGATACCTCAGTTCCAAAGAGTAACAATTAAGAAAAGGGTTTTTAAGAGATAATTAGAAAATTATACGACAAGTGATACTTCTACCAGTATATTTTTACACATTCTTAAATTAATTTGAAACATAATATTATTATGAACAGTGTTAGTCAGCTGTTATGCCCATAATGCAACGGAAAAAAATAAAATATTCTTAATCCATTCGAGTACATTCATATACATTGACCAAAACAATATCTGTTTAATGATATGCTTATCATACTCTAGTATATAAATGTAGTAATATAAAAAGAAGAAATAAATATTTAATAAATATCATAATAAATTATTCCTAAATATCTATTTGAAATTTGGCATCTATTCGGTAAAAGATGAAAAATAATACGTAAATCCCTACAATAAAATTCCGTAGGCTAAAATAGAATCAATTACGGCAGCGTATCGCTGTGTGGCTTCTGTGAACCTCAAGATTCACAAATTATACTCAAAAACTTTGTACGAATTTGTGAGAATATTGGATTTTGCCTAAATTGAAATTCCATATTATTACGCAAATTATAAAATGCGAAGGAAAACAATTAATTTGGTAGGATTCTCGGAATACGAAAAAGGGGAAATAAATTAAAAATAACGTTGGTATATTATTTTATTAAATCCTTTGTGTAGTTTTTAGATTTTATTCTACCAAGCTGGAATTTTCATCCAAGTCTGTTTAAAGTAATCCTCGTCGGGATGAAATACTCATCTAAAACTTTTATTAGATGTTCCAGACTAATAATATGGCTGTTCTAGATGAATATCAGATGAATATCAGTACTGGCGGCCAATCTTATTGATACTAGCTTCTCTCTATCTTCTAAATTTAGTGAGATATGCGTGTTTGTCTTTTTTTTTTGAGACATTAACACACAGCAATATCTAGTTCCATGTTAAGCTACGAGGCTTGTGTTATGGATACCAGATAGTTGATACACTATGCATATATAACTTTATATATGTACATATTAAAAATATAAACACCCATGAGTGGAGTACAAACATTCATTCACACAAATGAATATTCCCAGTGGGATTCAACCCGCTACCGCTGGCACAGGAAATAGGGTCACTACTACACTAGCACACTCTATTTTAACCTCACTGTCCATAATCTTCCATAATCTTATAGTGTAATGAAATCGAGCTACAGGACTGCTAACTTTACGTGATCTGCAATGCTCACGGGTGCAGCGTTATTAACTCATGAACTTCTGTAAAATTTCTAAAAGAAAGACCTAATAACTCTTTTGGTCTATCTCGGAGTTTATACTCAAGACCATACGACGATAGGCTAAGTTAGGTAGGTACATCAACAAAGTTGAGTTTCAGGGTGATAAAACGCTAAAATCGTTTTTTTGTAGAGTTACGATTTTAGTACTTATTAGATTGAACTTGTTTCTTTTTGAACAGATTTAACAAGAATAACACGTTCAAATCGAATTTATATATTGCCAATTTATTTTTTTTTAAAGGACAATCTTATGTAAATTTTAGAAATTAACTATGTATAAGTTACTACTTTCGAAGTGATTTTAAAGACGGTGTAATTTTTTTGTATAAATATACTAAAATTGCCGTTACTATCCTATTTTAACTATATAATGAAAATAGTCCCTGGTTATCTATACATATAATAAAATTCTAACTAAGTCGAATCTGTACCTTTTGATGAAATTTGGTATGATGATAGCTGGATATCCGGGTCAACATATAGGATACTTTTTACCGCGGGAGATTATCTCATTCCCACGGGAATACACATTAACACAACCCAAAAAATATTTATGATCAGAATTTCTTGAAACTTGGTATAAATGCTCTTCAATACAATTAAATAAATACTTGTTTTAGCGTTTTTTTAAAATTCATCCCATGAGGAGACAAAATAAGGGATAAAAAATTTGTATGAAAACTACTTTTTTAAAGTTTTTTTGTTGTAGTTTTAGCGCGAACGAAGCCGCGGGTTTTGCTAGTGTATACATAATTGAGGATTCCAATAATGATGAACAAGGCATCGGGTTTTCTTTTTATATTTTATTTCCTATCATAGGGTATGGACGCGCACCCTCAAAATGATGTTTTCTTGGTTTGATTTAAAAAAATATTTCGTTTTTTATGATGATTATATACATTTTATAAAATAACTAGCGACTCACCCTCGCTCCGCTCAAGTTCGTCCCTATAATTACGTTTTAACGTTTAGTATAGATTTAGCTGAGTCAGACATTAGCTGGATAACTGGACGGACGAATGGACAGACTGACAGACAAAACCTCTTAAAACTATAGATTCATCATTCAGCTTCTTTATCGATAATAATGAAAAATTACAATAAAGTTTTCCAAAAAATACTTAATGTACAGATTTATTAGGTACCTACTAGCGACTCTCGCTCGACGCTCGCTTCGCTCGCGTTTTCCCTAGGTACTTTTTCACGGTTAGCTATATTTAGGTATACATAAATAGTAGCTTGCTACTCCTAAGATATTTGTTTAAATTATATAACGATTTACCCTCGTTTTGTTCAGGTGCGTACGGCTTACGCGGATTTTGTTTACAATTTCATGGTTTTAATTTTTTTTCGCGGAACCCTGATTCTTTTTCTAAAATAAAAGTAGCCTAAATTACTCCCTATAACATCAGCTGCCAGTGAAAGTCCCGTCAAAATCGGTCCAGCCGTTTCGAAAATTAGCCGGAACAAACAGGCAGACAGACAGACAGACAGACAGACAAACCGACAGAGAGACAGACAGACAGATAGACAGACAGACAAAAATTGTAAAAAATGTTGTTTTGGTATATGTACCGTGTATACATCAATATGCATTTAGTAAAAAGCGGTTATTTTAATATTACAAACAGACACTCCAATTTTATTTATCTGTATAGATATATATAGATGAGTAATATACAAAATTTTAGTTATAAGTTCATACAACCAGCATTTTACATGTACAGCATAGTTTGGGTAGCGTCTCTCAAATTAAAAATTACCGTTTTTTTGAATATAAGTATTTATATCTATCTATCTATCTATTTATTACCTGATCGAACGTTATGTTATTATATAAAAAATATCTACTCCATATAAAACGATGCACATGGTATAACTACTTGGCAAAATTAATATTCATCACGCACGAGTCTCACTCTGGTTTGTCATCACGAAATATAGTTAGTTGTCTTTAATTTTATGTAAACACCTCCAAATGCGGTAGTTCTAAGTAATGACGGTTCGCGAAATACATAAATTTTTATAACGAAGCGAAAAAGAGAGTATGAATACGACACTATTCTAGTTACCTTATAAGCCCAAAAAAATTTGGCGTAAGTACCTATTCCTGTCTTGAACATATTAAATTCACTCTGAGTAAATCGTTGATTTTGTTTTGATTATTCTCTTCATTCTCAGCTTGTAATTTTTCATGTCAATATTATTATTCTCATATTTGTCCTAAAAATATTAAATAAAATTTTTAAATCAACTTATCTATTATTAAAAAAAAGACTTACTAACGTTTAGACTTTAGAGTAACCATTTTTTTTGTTGAGTGGCACTTAGTTCCCATTTGGGCACCATTTACTTCGCCAATGTCCCGTGAGAGGGCATTTTAATTATTAATTACCTATAAACTGTATTGTAGTTATCATTTTTAATATAATTGTAACAGCGTTTGTACTCGTTATTAATTCTTTATTATTTCCACAAATGAATGGATGTTAGTTACTCAATCACGCCCGAACGGCTGAACGGATCTAAATGAAATTTGAACACAGAGATAGATTATAGTCTGGAATGGCACCTAGGTTACACGTTTTTATCTTGGAAAATTGTACGGTTCCCGTGGGATATATATATTTTTTTGTTTTTCACAAGGGACGAACCCGAGCGAAGCAAGGGTGAGTCGCTAATATCAAATAAATATTTATATTAATTTTTACTACGCCTGAAATAGAGCTTCATGTTCGTCGTCGTCGTCGTCGTCGTCATGATCAATTATTTTTATTTCAATATAATCCAAAGAACAAGAGATATTTAATTTCATCGATACTTATCTATTGAAAACAATCCATTTTATTATACTACTAAAGTATAATGGAAAGAAAATATTATTTTTCTAATTTCAAATTCCTAGAACCTGAGACGTGAAGTGTGCTCAAAACAAATAATTATAATCCATACTAATATTATAAATACTATAGTAACTCTGGCTGTCTGTCTGTTTGTCAGTCTGTTACCTTTTCACGCTTATCCCGCTGAACCGCTTTAGATGAAATTTGCTATAAAGATAGTTTAAGACCCTGGTAAGAACATAGTTTTTATCCAAGAAATAATTACTTAATGGCGTGATAAGGGGGGTGGAAGTTTGTATGGGGAATCCCCTATACAAATTTCCACCCCTAAATAATTGATTAATCATTTCTCAAGTAACGGGTATATTTTTTTTAATTTTAGGTACTTACCTACTTGTCTATACCTTTGTATGTACATAAATACGAGTATACGTATATATTTAAATAAAACTATCTTTTCGGATTTTTTCGCGGATTTATTTTGATTTTTGTTTCCCGACGTTTCGATTGCTTTACAGCAATCATGGTCACGGGAGAGACTAAGGTGTTGGATGTCTCAAAAGCATTATATAGTTATTACAGACAGCCTACCCACAATTAACATAAATGAATTCAAAATTTTGAAAATTAGCATCAAAGTACCTTACAATAATTGTTAATTTTAATTTTAAACATTTTTATAATTTTAATTTTATACTTGAAATATGGAATATTATTTATATAATTTTAGCTATTATCATTATAATTATTAAATTTTTTTAGATAACATATTATTGTATTATTGTTAAATCTAAGAAAGTATTATATACCTATATAGTTTATTCTATAATAACCACCAAAACGTACCTAGGGACGAACCCGAGCGAAGCGAAGGTGAGTCGCTAGTTGTAAATAAAAACTTCTATACTATGTATACGCTATAAGATATGTCTATCCGAAAATGCAGTAATAAAATAATCTTTTACTAAATGCAATGGAGGAAGTTTTGGCACTACGATATATATTATCTGGAGATAAGCCAAAGAAATAGAAAATAACACTTTAATATCCTCAAAAGTATGAAATTATTGACTTGTCTATAGAAATGTTAAGGTAGCATCGCGTGTAATGGTTAAAGTTTACATAAGTTTGCAAGCCTTTATTGCTTTAATGGGCTGCCGTACCTCGATTGCATTACTACAAACTGTTATAGGGGTTCGTGCTTGCAATGTGTATCGTATAATGTTTAATAAGTAGTTAATATCGTACTTACTCTCTATATCCACTGTAGCGCAGCTTAACGTCTCTACCGTTATTGAAATAAATATTTTAATATTATAAATATGATATTGTTTCAAATATCTAGTTTGTTATATAAATAAGTATTGCTTGATTATTTGTTCTTTTTTTAATAATATTATTAATACCTTCCTAAGTAATATTCAGTAACAGAAGCTGATCACTTAGACTAAACATGTGCACGAAAGATAATAGTGTAAGTGTTATAGTGAAAATGTATGTATGTATGCAAATACGGCTGCATTCTCTATTCCACATTCATGAACCAAGCTCCTCAATTTCAGACTTTGACTCATATTGAGAATTACTAATTAAAAAAATTGAACTAACTTTTATGTGAAATGCAGTCATACAGCTTTTTTAATAAACTCAGATTAAAGAACGGTAACGATATTTATAGGTTATAAGGGCGAATCCCTTCAAGTTTCTATTACTATTCTCGGGCCAAGGTAAAAATATATTAATTGAACTATCAAGACGTCTCTTCATATCTTTCCTAAGAAAACCTGTCGATGCTCGATCATTAAATAAATAAATAAATAAGTTGGGACATTAACACACAGCACCATCTAGTTCCATGGTAAGCTACGAGGCTTGTGTTATGGATACCAGATAGTTGATACACTACACATATATAACTTTTAATACATACATATTATAAATATAAACATCCATAACTAGTGTACAATCATTTGTGCTCATTTCACAAATGAATGCCCCCAGCAGGACGCCAACCCGCGACCGCTGGCACAATAAATAGCGTCACTACAAACTGAGCCAATCGTGTCGTTGAATCATTGCAGAAACTAGATCAATATAGAAGACCTAGAACGTAATCAAGCGTGAAACTCAAGACTGACCGGTATGGCTGTGGACACCCTCTGCCCCATCTAGGGGAAATAGGATTTTATTAATGATTAATGATCTTAAGATCTTAATGTAAACAGTATTCACCTGTATATTATTCCTTATACTTCTAGCTTTAAGATTTATACTTTTAGCCTTCTAATAGCTTGAAGAATCAAAATTTAAAAATGATTTAGGGAAGTGTTGTTTTGGCATTAGCAAGTTTTGGAAAATATGTATCAAGCATAACTGGAATATAATCAATCATAAAAATTTAAAAAATATAAATTCAAAGTTGGCAACTTCGAGCTTCGAACAAATCGCAATTATTAGACCGATTGATCGAAACTCTACAACTTTGTATTTACTAGCGGAATAAAATTAATATAAATCTCATCGGTGTTTCTAAGAGTTCGTGTTTAACAAGTTCTCTTTCATCTCTGATCTTTGACTTTCTTCTGAAAACTTTAGTATTTTCATAGATAAGAATCTGTTCAATTTTTATATTAATTACATATCTTTAAAAATTTCAAATTCCTCAATATAATATGTTTTTATAATCGTAAAGAAACACACTGTACAATTTTAGTATAACTTCTTTTCAGTACAAGTACGAAATTTTATAATAGCAGCTCTAATAGCTGTTGTAGATATATCCTTAACACTACATCCAATATTAATAATATATTAATAAAATAAATATTTTAAGATGAAGACCTCATGATTCGCAAATTTTATTATTCGATAGTTGATTCGATATTTTATTAACGATTTATGTCAAAAGTTGCTCCTATCGATAGGAAAACTAGCTGAATTTGTTTCAAACTTTTGCCCCATCATAGACTTTTCATCGTTCTCCCTTATCGATATCTTCGAATATAATATTGACACCCTTTCCTAACTTACAAAACTCAGATCTTTATAAATCAGATTTCAAAGTCGTTTAGATATTGGTAAATCTTATTTTTCTTTCTAAAGATAACTTGTATTTACGTCCTTCGTATGGTTGATTTATTTGTAAATTGTTGTTTATGAAAGGTGGTTTTAATTTTGTACCATAGCTTAGGGTTTCGTACCTCAAAATGTCTGTCTTTCTATCTGCGTGTTTGTCACGACCTTTTTCTCAGCAACGCGTGGAGGTATTAATTTAAAATTAATATCATATACTCAGGTATGCAATACCTTGGAGGTGTGAAATAATCAAACTTCTAAGTAAATGCAAAAGATACGGCTGATTATGCCGCATATGTTAACACTCGCAAGGAAATTAAAACCTATAGAGTACTTCCCTACCTACCTTACCTATAATCATGAAATTTGGCAAGAGGTAATATCTTACAGCGCAAGTAAATATATAATAAATGTGTAGTTACATCACAATTATTATTTTTGCGATTATAAACTTATTTTAATGTCTCATGCTACGAAACCCTCGGTGTGCGGGACAGACAGACAAAAATTAAAAAAAATGTTTTTCTTATAATTACCGTATATAATTTCATTCAATTCAATTCAATTTCAAAGTTGTTATTTTGACAATAGAAACAGACATTACAAACGAAACAGCATATTTACTAGCTGCTATTACTAAATCTGTATATTGCAAACAGAATTTTACAACTTAATTCAAATATGTAAGTTAAAGGAATTTCCTGTTAGTAAATGTACTATTAACAAAAGTAAATATTTGAGATTATTTTATTCTATCAGAGTGATGCTTTCGCTTTAATTGCAAACTTTTTCCTGCCTGCAGCGTTGTTTCCGTAAAGTTTTCTTCTCTATGAAGGTAAATACAATTAAAGCTTTGAATAAGAAGAAAATATTATTATTTTAAATTTTATGGTTTGTTCATACGGGGGCATTAATATGTAATAAAATTGTAACTAAGCCGAATCTGTACATTAAATATTTTTTAAAGAATCTCATTTAAATAGACATTATTATCGATTCAGGGGGCGAATCAATAGTTTTTTAGATTTTTTGTCTGTCTGTCTGTCTGTGACCGCATTATGGAAAAACCACTGGAGGGATTTTGATGAAATTTGGTATGATAATAGCTGGTTATCCGGGTCAACATATAGGATACATTTTACTGCGGGAAAATAACTATATTAAACGTTAAAACGTAAGTAGGGACGAAACCGAGCGGAGCGAAGGTAAGTGGCTAGTTTAAAATAAAATTTTAAATCTTTTATTTAAATTATTCATCGTTTTTTAGTTTAAAATAAATAGGACTTTCATTAATAAAATATAAACATAATATAATATCCATTTCATCTCAAAATTTCTAAAAAACTGTTTTTATTCAGTCAATATAATATTTGCTTTGCGGTAAACTGAAAGCGTAGTGGCTCCGCTCTTAATGGAGGTACTTATGGCTTACCTTTTTACTTATCCAGATAGGGATAGATATTTACAACAAATTTACAACTAAAACAAATGTATACTTAATTATTAGGGCAATACCAGCCGGATACCTAAAGCGACACGGAAAGTTTTATTATGCAGAAATGTACCGAGATTAATTGAATTAATTGAAGATAGCACGTACAGCCTATGTCCCGATTTTTTAACCGATGAGGCTAAAAGGCTGACATGGTTTACATTAGTTGAAAGATTTTGAGTGAGTTAAAACACACACTCACCATGAAAAAAAGTCGGAACTCTAGCTGAATTGTCTGTCTATCAGAACACCATGTATGTATATGTATATAGTAAAAAGAGACGTAAATAATAACTTGCTATTCCACTCTTAATCATCTGAAATATAAATATATTTGTAACCTAGATATTATTAGTTATTATGAATTTATTTCTTAGTAATATATTACCAGTATTTCTTATATAAATATCCGTAATTGAATTCAAAGCCTAAGCATATAAAAGACCTACAAATATGTATATTGTAGTTGTTAGTATACCGCATTAGTTAACCTTTTCAGGCATCAATTCTTATAACATGTAACAGAATATGAAGGAAAACATGGGATAGCTACCTAAAGAGAGTTTCAAGTATCTAAATATAATGTGAAATTTGTTGAGATCCCTTCGAAACTGAAAGCTGTAAAGAAAGGGGGTTTAGCCCCTGTCGTTGTTTCTATTATCTAGAAGTTACTTTATACATATATACTTAATATAAATGATATTAACTAAATTGTACCAGTAAGATATTCCAGTCGTACGAATGTCAGCAAACCGCAGACGTAGTTAAGCCAATATTTTGATATTATATAGTATACACTATACAGGATAAATTCACTAAATCCATTCATTTCTATCTAAGACAACCAACATGTGAGAATTAGTTGAAATCATTAAAATTGGCTTTTACATTTATTTAGATCTACTTTTTGTTGGCGGAGCGGAGATAAAGGAACCGTCCATATAAAGCAACACACTCTTTTTTGAGTTTTTTAATATTATAAATTATTTTCGAGCTAGTTAAAAATTAGCTTACATTTAAAATACTTCTACATATTATAATATTTAAAAAAAAACTATCTTTAATTCAAAAAATAGTAGTAAAATATGGTGTGACAGTAATTATTCTAATAAAATGGTCTTAAATATATTATTCAGATATTAAGGCCATGGTGTGTTAAGTTATTAAATAAGTAGTTCGTACTTGTACAGAATATTGGAGCTATATTGTATAATACTTACCAAGATGTCTACATATACATTACACAAACTAAATTATTAGTAGAGTAGTACATTCGTTTCTCATATAAAGTAAAGAGATTTTGTTAAAAAGTTTCGTTAGGCATTAGTGAGGTCAGATAGAATTGGTAAAAGGAATGGGCTGTGTGTCTCCATAAAACGTTTATGTTCATTGAACCGCACGGATCCCGGATTTCCGATGAGAATTTTAGGACAAAATGCGTGAAACAGATTTGCACGTTTTCGTAATTTTGGTTAAACGAAAAAATTTACAAAAGGGAACGTGTATTTTTTCATATGTTACCCTAAAAAACTTTTAAGTTATATATTTTGTTATTCCAATAACAAAAAAGGAATCATAAAATCTTTTTTGAAACAACAAGAAATTATAAAATATATCGAAGTCCTGTCCTTAAGTTCACCAGATGTAGATAGATATGTTATTCTATATCTACATCTAATTAACTCCACTTTCATAATAAAATGAAACAAAGATATATTTTTATTTCTGACTATAGCTAAGCTTATTCATCAACGAATCTATTTCAATCCCAATTTCTATTGACTGTATGTATTTAACCCTTTTTAACATCCTACTGCTGAGCACGGACCTCCCTTCAATACGAGGGGGATCAGCAATTATAGTCCACCAGGCTGGCCAAGTAAGGGTTGGCGGACTTCACATGTTTCTCCAAAACTTTCTAAGATCTCTCAGATATGCAATTTTTCTCTTAATGTTTTACCCTACCGTGTTTCATTACCGTAAGATATGTGGTAACCATGTTGAAAATAATTTGCACATGTAAATATCATCGGTGCGAGACGAGAGACTTGAACCCGCTTCACTTGTTTTTCCACGCGAGCGCCTTACCACTGAGCCTTCTCTATTGAATCGTAAGTAAAATATACGTAGAATTAGTTTTTATTACATTTCAGACATCTCTTAAATGAACCCTTTATAATATTGAAACTATTTTATTATTATATACACATAATAGCTTTATGTCCTACATAGAGATGAAAGTGTAACATAGGATCTCAAACAAGATGTTTTTCTACAAACGTTGAGGAATAAAAAAAATGCGTTAAAATGACGGATTTAATTATTCTTAAAATCGTTATATGTATATCATATCGCTGTAGAAATTCGACTCATTAATAAATTAACACTAATCTTTTTTTTTTAATCAAAGCACTGAAGCAATATCGTCAATAGCCGAAAAATCGGTTGAACAATAGACGATAAAAAGATACTGAACTGTTTTAACTTTGCGTTTATATATACAGGATGGAAGAAATGAACATGACATTGGAGAAAAGCACCTCAAATATTAAAAACATCAAATTTTACTCAAAGAAAACTTTATTTTTTTAAAAAAATAATAACTTTATTTAAATATTTTTTAAAAGCATATCACTCGCAAAAAAAATAAAAAGTCAGTCAACAACATAAATGATACGCAAGGTATAGCTTATGAAGCCAATATTTCATAGCAAAGCTAAGATTGATGAGAGTCAGTGCTTAATTTCAATTTGTGGTTGGTAGTTACGGCGGACCGTGAGTCCCCATAAAAGATTTATGTACCGTTAAGCGAATGGTGCTCCGAATGTTCGTAAAATTCATAGTATTTCACATTCACACGTTTTTTGCAGGCTTAGTGCGCACTCAATGCAGGTGATAAAGGTTTACTATGTAGCTAGCTACGTAGATAGCTTACCTTTAAATATTATACTGTTTCTATATACCTCTACGCGTACTTTGATGATGTTATAGGCAATATACTTTACCAGCGTTTATATATAACCTTCCTCAATAGCTTATAATTAGTTTATATTAAAACCTTTAAAACGAAAAAAGATTTTTTTAACTAGGGCATACTTTCAGAGGTAAGAGCGTAAACAAAAAACAAACGCTGCAGCTTTATATACTATTATAGGTATAATACAAATATATTATAAGTAATGATCCCAAAAATATCTAATTCTGAAAAAATTGACTAAAACCTCTTTAATTCAAAATATCATCATCATCATCATCTCCCTGCCCATTTCCCAATCACTTGGGGTCGGCGCAGTACATCTTCCATACTGCTGATAGGTTTGGTAAATTACAACCGGCCGCCTGCCTGACATCAACCCTCCTTGGGAATGCTATTGTTTATCGCGGACGTCTTGTAATATGTACATTCGATATTGTTTTCTTTTAAAACATTTTTTATAATATCACTCAAAGTTTTAGAGTAATTTTCTGATATTTTTTGAAAAAATATTTTGAACACACAACAATTTAAAATACTTATTAATAAATCGTTTTAATTTATAAATAATTTTAATTCAAATCAAACGTTGCTAAAAATGAAAATATTGGAGTGAATTATAACTAAGAAAAGAAAATAATAATGGACAATTTGTACTGAATGCAAGAGTATATTTTTTTAGATAAATGGAAGGATAATATATAACATAATAATGAGATACAAATTAAAATTAATTTTGTTCTTGAAATTGTCCCTTATTTTAACCTTGATGGGGCAAATATCCGAAACAATCTTTAACGAATTTATATTTTTAAGTTCTTAACCTGCAAAATGATTTGTTTAGAACACAAACTTTCAACCCCTATTTCACCCCCTTCAACTTTGATTTTTGCGACAAAAAGTAGCCTATCTCCAAGGTTTTTTTCCTTCCTCCAAGGCTGATCAAAAATACGGTGATTTTTTTTATTATTAACAAGGTAATAAGTTTACATCAAATTTAATCTAAAGTCCTTCAAAATATTTTCCTTCGTTAGCGATACACATATCCCAACGTGGATTCCATGATTGGAAGCATTTCTGGATTACTTCAAATGGATGTAGCATTAAGTATTGCTGAATAAAATATTTTTTCACCGTATTTTTGGATCAGACGTAGTATAACAAAAAAATTTTCAGCGGTTTATACGTGAAAACGTAACAAACAGACACGCATGTAATATTAGAGATAGCAGTAAATGAATCTGAGTGAACAATACAAAATGTACTGTTTCTGAATAAACAATAAAATATTCAAGGCTTAACTAAGTCCAAAGCAACATTGTACAATGTATGTATGTACATGATCAACTAAAGAAATTTTCAAGATATATCGAGAAACTTCAATGTAACAACAAGTCATCTCAAGTCTTGGCAGTTGTTTAAGTTTTGACTTGGAGAGAAGCTACAAGCTTTTCAGCTTGTATTTGAATGAAACATTGTATTTTAAAACGTTAAGAGTGAAATACATGTATTAAGTGACTTCAAACGTATTGTTTGTATTACGTGCATTATAAGTTTGGCACAATTTCTTTTGATTTACTTTAATAATTGTAAAAAATTATGTATAATGAGAATTTATTAAATTATATTAAAATTATCTTTTAAGTTTTTTAAAACTTCAGTGATTAAATCTCTAGCCTTTTTTTTATGGTACTCAGTGATAAACGAGCAGACAGTCCACCTGATGGAAAGCGATACCAGTCGCCCATAACACCTACGGTTCATGCACTTACATAAGTTTTATGTAACAAAACTGCAGAACCGCCGGTACGTTATCACTGTGAGGACTAAGATGTTATGCCTCTTGCTTGTAATTGCGCTGGCTACCTTATCCTCCGAACACAACAATGCAATCATTGTTGCTTGGCGGCAAAGCGGCTTAATTTAAAAATTATTACTACTACATACAAATAAAAACAAATCTATCCCAGGAGAACCGTACATCTATCTTAATTATCTTTGTGCCAAAATTTCATCCAGATCCGTTAGTTCAGCCGTGATTGAGTAACAAACGTCTAAACTTTCACATCTATACATATAATAAAAATGTAACTAAGCCGAATTTGTTTTTAACATTAGATATTTTTTGGAAACTCTTATTGAAATAGACTTTATTATCGATACAGAGGCCGAATCTATAGAGTTTTTAAATTTTTTGTCTGTTTGTATGTTTGTTGCCGCATCACGGGAAAACCACTGGATAGATTTTGATGAAATTTGGTATGATGATTGCTGGTTATCCGGGTCAACTGGAGGATTATTTTTACTGCGGGAAAATATCTCATCTCTGAGAAATATATACTAAATGTTAATACGTAATAGGAACGACCCCGAGCGGAGCGAGGCTCATCCTCGCTAGTTTATAATATTAGTAAGATCGTAGAAGTACTCGTGTTAAGTTTACGTCGCTAAATAAGTGTATTGTAGACCCATAATTAAATAGATAGACGTGTATAAAATAGCTTTAAATGTGGTGTTTTATTACGTATATTATAAGTTTGGCACACATTATATATAATTATAATTTTCCTTCAACAAATTATATTATAATTTAGTTAAAATATTTATTTGTGAGGCAGTGGTAGCCCAGTGGTAACGCGCTCGCTTGGATAACCGAGTGAAACGGGTTCAAATCCCGGGTCTCGCACCTCTGATATTTTCATGTGCGAATCATTTCTAACTTGATTACCACTTGCCTTACGGTGAAGGAAAACATCGTGAGGAAACCTGCATATCTGAGAGAACCTAGCAAGTTTTCGAAAGACATGTGAAGTCCGCCAATCCGCACTTGGCCAGCGTGGTGGACTATGGCCTGATTACCCTCGTATTGAAGGGAGGCCCGTGCCCAGCCGTGGGACGTTAAAAAAGGCTGAGAGAGATTTATTTAAATACTTTACTTTTAGCTTTTTACCTATTAAACTAACAATCATTTTACGTCCATTATAATTATTTTCACATCCACAAAGTTTATGTGTGCCGAACAGCTATAGTTACGCCGAGATGTTTGCTCTGCGGGCTCTAATGGTGCTATTGCACACAATATATCGTATAAGCAGCTTTTATTGCGCTCTGAGACTTTATTAATAGCCGCAAGGCGATAGTAACGTAAGGGAAACTTCACCTCGAATGTTAAGCTATTTTGGTGCGGCTTAACTATTAAACTTTATATAGGTATTCAAAGGTTATCTTTATGTTGACACGTGGACATAAAATATGTCCTACATTTTATATTATTAATAAATAGCAAAAAAATATATATTTTCGAAATCGCACAGTTTTCCGAGATGATATATATTTTCGAAATATATTTTCGAAATCGCACAGTTTTCCGAGATGATATATAATCTATAGCCTTCCTCAATAAACGGGCTATTTATGCAAAAAGATTTTTTTCAAATCGGATTAGTAGTTTCTGAGATTAGCGCGTTCAAACAAACAAACTCTGCCTCTTTATAATATTAGTATAGATATTATTGTAGAAGACGAATGACTATTGCATAATTTGAATGAATAAAGTTTGATTATAAAAATTATAAACTTGAAATTTTATATTTTCATAAACACTCAGTTTTTCAACTTGTCTAATAGTATAATATGTTAATGTCGACATTTACCTATAGGAATTAAACCTATGTATCTTTATTATGTTCATTGCAAAAACTTTAAATAAAATTGCAAAATTTAATCTTATAAAATTCAACAAGACATGTTTCAATTAGAAAACTTAGTTACATTTCTTTGTGGCGAGCTAATAAATAAAGTGTAATCGCATAGAACAAAAAACAACAGTTCTTGAATTGCTACTTGCTTTCTTTTTCTGAAGCGTAACAGTTTGATTAACTAACATCGAGACTCGTCGCCGATATTTTATCTTCCTTAGATGTTGTTTAAGATGCTTGGTTAATGTTTTCTGTAAAGTTCCAATTTATATCGAGTTGGAGTGCGGAAAAACCCTTACGAATTTTTGTACAACATTGTAATTGTGTTCTTCCAAAAATATATATACCTTGTGTAAATATAAAAAAGTAGAGTTCGATATTACAAAATAATTCCTTTAATCTTGAAATCAATAGAGTTATACGTTGTTTTATACCCTCAAATGTAAAAGGTATGCTTTAAAAGGAATGAAAATCTCTGCCTGATCTCTCTTTGATCGTGTGGGAGTTCCATACCATTAGACTATGAAGTTAAAGAATAAAGAGTACCTACATCTATGCTTATATACTTTTGCACTGTAATATCCGAATAGGCCTATCTCAGTGACATTAGGCATCACGACCGATATTCCGTCTGGAGATGATTATAGATAAAAAAATAATAAACTGGCAAGTGTTGGGTGATGGGCTTCACATATCTTGTCGAAAACTTGCTATATTCTCTCAGACATACAGGTTTATTCGTGATGTTTTTCTTCATCATAAGTGAAGTGTCAGTTATACGCTTTTAAATTTACGAACGTGTCTCATTCTTCATAGTAAATATAAGTATTACCTAGAATTATTTATAGTTATATATTATAGCAGCTTTTTTACTATAAATAAATTCAATAATGTTTCTTGATAAAAATTCAATTTTGATAGATAGTTTCAATATTTTTACTGTACAGTAACCATTTCTAGACGAAACAGCTACGCTGCATGTTTATGGTAAACAATTTCGTAGAGAAATTTGAGCGCTGTGATAATATATTTGTTTTGCATCTTTTAGTGGACACGTAAGCAATGTGCACTTGTGAAAGAAAAATACTACTAGAATAAATATAAGTCTTCAAAACGTATATTCCACAGTAAATCATAAGAGAATGAAAGAAAACTAAATATTTTTCATATAAAAATATTTTGTCACTTTTAATTCCAGCCACAAATTTAGTTATAAAAATAAGCAGCTATATTTTATTTCCATTACCTTTACTTAAAAAACTTTGTTGCAGCGACATTCCAATTACGATGTTGGAAATGTTATTTAGTTTTTAAAATTACATTTTTATAAAGTATGCATTATGTTATTTTACTATTTTATAAAATTATTCACATGTTTTTGTATGTATATAAAAATATAATAAACTAGCGACTCACCCTCGCTTCGCTTCGGGTTCTTCCCTAGATAAAAACAAATCTGTCCCACGGGACAGTATATTTTCCCGGGATGATATATAGCCTATAGTCTTCCTCAGTTAACGGGCTATCTAATGCAAAAAGAATTTTTCAAATCGGACAAGTAGTTACTGAGATTAGCGCGTTCAACCAAACAAACAAACAAACTCTTCAGCTTTATAATATTAATGTTATTATATATTATATTATATTAGTATAGATTTGAAAGTTTTAAATTTTTCTTTCTTTCATGATACAATGAATTGACATAATTTTTTTCCGATTTCCAAAAATGAGGAGCTTACAACCGGGAACTAGGTCCCGATTTGCATCATTCTTTTTGTGTTTGAACTTTAAAAGTACATACTCGGGTGATGATCGAATATGGTGATGAATGATGATATGATGATAAAATCCGGAGACAAACAACTGAACTTCTTAACGATACAAGTAAGTTAATTGTGATTATATGTGATTGTGATCTATACTAATATTATAAAGAGGAAAGATTTGTTTGTTTGTTTGTAATCGATAAATTCCGAAATTATTGAAAATATTTCAAAGTCTTTGCACGCATGCCTAAACGGTTATTTAGAAATAAGCACAATTTTAAAGTTTTCTCTTCACGTATTAATATAGGTAAGCAATTTACCACCCCTTCGATGATATTAATTTGCAATGATATATTATCGAAGGAATAAAATACTTTAAGGTAAAACATTTCATAAATCGCTTATAAATGCCGTTTTTTTAATAGCTCAGAATATGGTGTTATTTCAAAACTCTCGGAATGTTATCTTTAAATAGATTTAATCTGTATATATTTATCTTCCTAATATATACAATAGAGTATAATAAAATATATTTAGAATACTTTAGAACAACAAGCGCAAGATAACCTAATGTGAATAATATAGCAATTAATTTAGTAGAAAATTTGTTAGATGAATACCCCGATGGAATTTCGATAAGGGAAACCAGGCCTATTGTCTCTCGTAACTGCCTTCTTGGGGATAGGACAAAGGACCGGCGTAACATAATTTTCGTACAATTTAAATAAGGCCACATTAAATCAAACGCAACGATAAAAGGTTCCTTAGTAAGTCCTAAGGCGATTAATTTGAGATTATAAATTAACATACAATTTATATAATAATTAAAGTAAATAACTGTATTAATGTTCACTTTTTCTTTAGTACTTAGAAAAATGTGTATTGGAAATACACTTGGAAATAATAAGTGTCTGTCTGTGATTTTTTATGAGTTTCTTTTATACTTACATATGTATGTGTATTGTGTAGTATAGCAACAGCTTTTTAACGAACGATGGAAACTTTTTAACGGCACAGTGATGTCAAAGTACCTACTTTTTATATTATACGAGAGAAAAAAACATAGAAAAATAACAGTTTGATTTTTTAACACAATATGATTGACAAATAACAGAAAAATATCGGGAAATTTATTACGAAAACACTTTTTATCTTAGAAATTAGGTTATAAAAGTTAGCTTATAAATATAAAATACATATAACATGACTCAAATATTCACAAACGTGGAGGGCGAACCTTATTTTCGGATGGGAGAATTAAATAATATTTACATAGTTTGATGACATCAGGCCCTAAGGCCTAGACTTCTCAAGGTAGCTTGATATGCTCACATGAAATACGTATGAATATGAAGCCGCCGGGAGTTTCTAAGTACTTCATAGCATATTGGTTCACTAACATGGTTATATTATAATTATAAAAAAAATATTTTTTACGAAATAAATTTCTCTACAACACCACATTAAGTTTTTTTTTTCTTCATATTCATGAAACCCGTGAGATAGATTAAATACCTTTGATATGTTGTACTTGTATATGCAATAAAAAAACAATGACATATATATATATATATATATATATATATATATATATATACCCAAAAAACTATGAACACTTTTTGAAATCGGTTAATAAAAATAATTTAATTATATTATATATGTTATAATTTCCTTATTATATTATAATATATTTCTTGAAGTATGTGTATATATTTATCTATGTACGTATGTATGTATGTTTGTTTATGTATATATTTATATAATAAATTTAATAAATTTATTAATGTTTGTAGTTTGTACCTACACCGCACCTCATTATTATTTTTATTTTTTCTCTCGCTTGAGGGTTTCTGATAGAGATCTCTTAAAGAGATAAGTCATTCTTTATATACACATGGTATCTGTTTTTTATTTTATATGTTTTTTGGTACATATTGTTAATAATAAGTTTTTAAATAATACTACAGAGATTCAGCAATTCCTCTTTACTTCGATCACTTAATGGAATGTCTTACAAAATGATTATTACAACTATTTAAACACTATATCCCCACCGTTGGGTGTAATGTGGCGCCACCTATTTTATACAGATTACACATTACCCCACGGTGGATAACAATACTTTTAAAATATTAATATTTAAAATATAACAAATTCATATCTCTATTAATATTATAAACTTTTAAATAATAAAATATAAATAACTAACATCAAATAATAATATAAAATATTATAACAAAATATGAAGCATCAATATGATCTATAAATAATGAACAACAACACTCAATTGAGATACTCTTAAAGAATCAGTTGAGCAACTATAACTAACACTCGGCCTTTCCTGAATTACATATTACGACCTCGTAATTTTACAAAAGGAAAAGTTCAATTTTACTAATTAAGAATTATAGCACAAATATATTTTACTCAATCCTTTTTTTTTAATTTGTATTTTTAACAATTATTATCATTTTTTTTATTGTCGACCAAACACAGTAGTAATAATAGAAAATTATTAGTGTAAACACTTATGATTAAACCAGTCGGCCGTCTTGATACTTAGATTACGCCCTCGTAATAGTACACAACAACACACACTGTACACAAATGTTCATATTGACATGCACCTTGAATGCTTTTTAATGTTTTTTTTTGTTAATTATTTATTTATTTTATACTGTCAAGACAATCGGACCCACCAAGATAGTCTTACAATTAGATACCGCCGGACACACCAGGCAAATAAGTTCATATGTAACAACCGGACACACCAAGATTGTCACCTTACTACTACCGGACACACCAGGCTAGTACTTTCTATATGACTACCGGACACACCAAGATAGTCACCCAAATATTATATTTACTAGCGGACACACCAGTCTAGTACTTTCTATGTGACTAACGGACACACCAAGATAGTCGCCCAAATATTATATTTACTAGCGGACACACCAGTCCAGTAATTTCTATACGACTATCGGACACACCAATATAGTCGCTAAAAAAACAATTTCTAATTTTACACAACTAAAAAAAATAACACATTCAACTAATAAACACTCATGTGTGCACCTCAATTAATCCAAATTAAATATAAATAATAAGCTTCACATAATTCTAATTAATACACCTCTATAAAATATATTTTTAAAACACATCAAAATTAAATTTAAATAATAAGCTTCACATAATTTTAATCACTATACCTCTATAATTTTTAAACATTAACTGCAAATAACTTGAATATTTTTAAGCCAAATTAATTAATTAATCACTTTTATCACTTTCATCGTCACTAAGGGATTGAACTAAGAATTTTTTCATTTTATCTGCAGCTATTACATTATTATATTTTCTACCTCTTTTATTTAAAGATACTACTCTGTAACGATCATTATCATATACTTTTACAATTTTATATGGACCAGCAAATTTATCAACAAGTTTTCCACTAGTTAAACCTTTTTTAATTATTCTTCTTTGAACTTGAACAAGATCACCAATTTTATATTTTAAACTAGGAATTCTATTCTTGTCATATCGTTCTTTACATTTACGAGATACATTTTTATTACTAGTTTGGGCTTGAGCTCGCAGTTCAGATAAATCTGGGGGCTGGGAAGGTATACGAATAAGATCTATTTCAAACCGCGGCTTAAAGCCATATAATAATTCATAAGGACATTTTTGAGTGGAACTATTTATAGAAGTATTGATACCTTTTTCTACTAGAGGAACAAAATGCTCCCAATCATTATCATTCTCTCCTGTATAAGCGATTAAAGACTGTAAAATTGTACGATTAAAGCGTTCGACTTGCCCGTTCGCTCGAGGACAGGCAACCGCATTCAATATATGTTTAATTTGCTTGGAAACAGTATAATTTCTAAATTCCTGACTAGTGAAAGCCTTAACACGGTCTGTTATAATTCGCGTAGGTAAACTAAAGACACGAATAAGAAAATCTATAGTAGTTATTACATGATATGTGCAAGTATTAGGTACTGGTTGTAACCAAACAAATTTACTAAAACCATCTACAATTACCAATAAGTGACTATTCTTATTTTTAGATATACAAAAGGGGCCTACATGATCAAGGTGCCAAGTATGCCACGGAATATTACCTTTATCAATAGGATAAATAAAACCGCGTTGTATGCCTGAAGGTTTTTTAGAAAATTGACACGATATACACGCTCTGACATATTTCGTTATGAAACGCCTAAGCTTTTCAAACCAGTATTGGCGCTGAACTAACTCAATAACTTTATTTTCGCTCATGTGACCATTGTCATCGTGAAATATTTTAGCAATTCTCCAACGTACAGATTTTGGTATAACAATTTTATACTGATCTCCTACCTTTCTATGTAGAATATCGTCTTTTAATATATAGATCTCTTTATATTCTGGTTTTTTAATATTTACTATTATGTTTTGTATCTTTAAATCATCCTTCTGAACAGCTACTACCCAATTTTCCTCACTAATATGTTGCAAAGGTAGGGCATTGCGACTTAATGCATCCACGTGCTGCATTCGTATACCCGGCCGATAATGTACTTCGAAATCAAAACTTTGTAATTCTAGCCACCATCGCCCTATCCTTGGCAACATATCTTTTTTTGTCCATGTACTACTTAAAGCTTGACAATCTGTAAAAACTTTAAAGTGTCGTCCTAACAAATAAACACGAAATTTTCTTATACTTAAAACAACGGCCATTGCTTCCAGCTCATACGAATGATATTTTTGTTCTACATTTGTATTCTGCTTACTAAAATAAGCCACGGGTTTTAATTCCCCGTTTAATTGTTTTTGAAACAATATACCGCCAACGCCATGACCTGACGCATCTGTATGTAATTCGGTCTCAAATTCAGGATTGAATATTGCAAGAACTGGTTCTGATACTAAAACAGTTTTTATGTCATCAAATGATTTTTGTTGCTCATCCCCCCAGTGCCAAACTTGATTAGATTTTAGTAACATTGTTAAAGGGCGTATCCTATTAGCAAAAGATATAATAAATTTTCGAAAGTAGCTAGCTAAGCCTATGAAACGTCTTAAATCATGAACATTCGATGGTTTTACAAATTCATTAAGTGCTTTTACTTTGTCAGGGGATGGACGAATCTCACCACTAGTTATAACATGTCCTAGATACTCAATACTAGTTTTTAAAAATGAACATTTATTCCGACGTAATACCATCCCGGATTCACTAATTAAGCTTAATATTATTTCTAAATGTTTAAGAGCCTCCGAAATAGTTTTGGAAAACAATAAAATATCATCGATAAACGAGGCGGCAAATTGAAATCTATATTTATTTAGCATAAGATTCATGTTCCGCTGAAATATGGATGGTGCGTTGGCTAAACCAAAAGGCATTCTTTTATAATGAAATTGGCCAAATGGTGTTACAAAAGCTGTATATTTACGACTATCAGGGTGCACTTTTATCTGATGGTAACCAGCAGCTAAATCTAATTTTGAAAACCATTTTTCCCCACTAAGCCTATCTAACTGGTCTTGTATTATTGGAAGCGGATAACGATCTTTTTTTGTGATTTTATTCAACTGTCGGTAATCAACGCACATTCTATACTCGCCCGATTTTTTTGGGACAAGTATTACTGGACTCGCATAAGGCGAATTACTGTGTTCGATTATGTCTTTTTCAATTAAATCCTGTATGATACCGCGAGTGATTTCTTGTTCTTTTAAGGACATTCGATATGGACGATGATAAAATGGTACTTCGGTAGTCAATTCTATTTTCATCTCTAAATCACATTCTCCTACCCTTGTATGATCATCAAAACAATGGCTAAATTTTTGCAACAAATTATGGAGATTAATGATATTGTCGTCTTTTAAATCAGTGTCAAGATTTATTTTATTTTCTATAGGCAAACCACGACCTATACAGTTTGTGGAATAGAGCATGAGCGACTGATATTGTAAATTTATTACATTTATATAACCAATATTTCCGTGAATTTTTGTAATTTGTTCGGGAATATCTATTTCTTTACCCAACGACCTATGTTCCGAACGTTGTATTTGTATGCTGTCTGTGTCTGTAAGTTCGTCTGTACAAATCATTATTCTATTTAAACCATGAAGTATCACTGTGTCATGAGGAACTATTAATTTAATTTTTAATAATGAAATTTCTTGAGTATTAAAAAAATGGAAGTTCTTTATTTAAGTTATCAATATCTTTGGAAAAAGTGAGGTCATCGCACGTTTTGCTTAAACATATACCTGGCAACTCACTAAAAGCACGACCTACTATCATATCAGTTTCTAGAAGATCATTACTAACCACTAAAACAGGCGTGTTAGCACTAACTCCATCTATACTCAATTTTAATGAGCTTTCACCTTTTGGTGTTATAACTTGACCTCCATACCCTTTTATACTAGTATTACACTGAATATTATACGATAAGTTAATCTTATTTGCAGCAGCTAATGTAATAGTATTACAAGCACTACCCAAATCGATATACGCGCTTAATTCAATGCCATTTGCAATGACAGTCTTATGATATTTACGGTCACCTATATCAATAGGATGAATGTGAAATAGTTTTGATTTTTTCTCTTCCGTTTTAGAATTTATTTTTATGTTTGATGTTTTGGGGGTATCTAAATTTTTTAAACTATAACAATCCGAACGCTCGTGACCGACTTTTCCACAATGATCACATTTTTTTAATAATCGACAACTATCTACTTTGTGACCTAATTTATTACAATTATTGCAACGTAAACTATCATTACACATACTTGAAACGTGACCTCTACGACCACATAGAAAACATTTATTTCTGTTGAAGTCTTTGTTAATAAGATAATTTTCTGATCGGGACGGTAAGGGGTCAACAGCGGCGTCTTTTAAATAACATAAAAGGGAACGTGTATCTCTACAACCTGCACCACGAGCTCCTGCCTTTAACAAAGGGTCTCCTAATGTATATATGATTACGTCACATATCAGATGATCACTTAAACTACAGGATTTACCTATTGCTAATTTCTTATAATAAAAATCTAATACCTGTTCTTCTCGACGTTTAGTAGTAGGAACGAAATCGTGTAGCTTTGCAGCGAGCCCTCGATTAGCGGGAAAGTAGTCCACAAGCAGCTTCTTCCAATCTTGCCAACCGATATCTATGTCCTCTTGATGACCAAACCATAGTAATGCGTTGCCTTCCAGGTTGCCGGTCATGTGGTAGATTAAGGTTTTTTCATCCCAGCCATATATTCTCGCCAGGGACTCCAATCGATGTAACCATGCGTGAACAGACAAAGTATTAGTACATCCATCAAATTTTGGAACGTTTTCAGGTTTTCCTATAAATCTCATAGTATTATTGCAGTCTCTAGGTATACAACTTTGTGATATAGTAGGTGAGATCTCATTTATTGCCCCCGAGATTGAGGGTATTTGTACATTAATTCTGACTGGATCAGATGTTACACACGAATTTGTATCACCAGGATTTGATGCAGTAGGCACTGGACATGAATCATTGAGGGTAGTTTGGTGGGGCATGTTATGTGGCGCTAAAATATCAACATTTTGGTTACCTGCTGTAATTCTGACGTCTTGAGAATTATGTTCTTGTTGAGGTGGAGCACTTGTTACTAATTCCGTTTCATTTCCACATGGGGGTATTATTAAACTGCTTTGATTGATTATTTTTTCCAGCATTTCCTCCAATCGGTTTAGCCTTTCCCCATTGTTTGGACGTCGTGGGTTACGTGTTTTACGGGGCCTTTTTGGTGGCGGTGGAGCCCTTACTTCTTCCTCCGAGTCGCTAGACATAATTCTTAATTGGATATGCTAACGGTCTATACTGGCACGTGGTATTGATACAATTAAATTCGAACACTTCTGACTGTTAATAATAAGTTTTTAAATAATACTACAGAGATTCAGCAATTCCTCTTTACTTCGATCACTTAATGGAATGTCTTACAAAATGATTATTACAACTATTTAAACACTATATCCCCACCGTTGGGTGTAATGTGGCGCCACCTATTTTATACAGATTACACATTACCCCACGGTGGATAACAATACTTTTAAAATATTAATATTTAAAATATAACAAATTCATATCTCTATTAATATTATAAACTTTTAAATAATAAAATATAAATAACTAACATCAAATAATAATATAAAATATTATAACAAAATATGAAGCATCAATATGATCTATAAATAATGAACAACAACACTCAATTGAGATACTCTTAAAGAATCAGTTGAGCAACTATAACTAACAATATATAAATAAATAATTTACTCTGAGGTTAGTAAATTTTAATCATATCAGGTTTAGTACAAACGAATGCAGGTCCCTAAGAAGATCATCATAAGTATAAGTAGGTTAGGAAAAGGGGAAGTTTACTTTGATTTCAATTCCTTGCGCTGCGCTAAGCTTAGCTTTAGTTTAATGCTGTAATTACGACGTTGGAGCACAGCAAGTGTGCGCAATGTGAGAAAATTTGTACATACATACTCGAGTTATATGGAAACATTATTTTATATAAGTTTTCAAGTAGCAATTTATTTCAAAATTATTTATTTTATTATAGTTTAATATTAAAGATATTTCATCATATATATTTTATTTTAAGAAAAAGTACTATTTAGTAAATCCATTTCGGTACTTTTATTTAGACCAATTAGTTTTCCCATTTTGCTTTTTAATATTACGTAGCAGACTCCAAAACTTGCAAGTTTTTGACTATTCAAATAAAGAGACATTATAACTTACGAACTGTAAATTAATCTATGTTACGACTAATGTAATCGCCGCAAAACTTAGATACAATGAGATTCTGCTATGCCTCTGCCATTTTCTATTGCTAATATAGAATACATTATAGAAAAATTAAATAAGCGTTGTACATAATAGATACGTAGTCTGAACTTTACCCATTTTTTTAGTTTTCTATCAGCTACATCGATTGTAGAAATCTGCTTTATCAAAAAAAAGTATTTTTTACGTTATTTTTACTTGTTCTTTACTTAAAGTGTCGTCCAACGGTAATACTATTTGTGATTTACGGCTATTTATGCTTGCGCAGTGTTCAAAAGCGTGTTAAGGTTTACAAAGCTCGAGGACGCAATTTTTCACCCTTGTTTGCGCGATGATTTATGTTTACAATATAATTTATTGTTCTCATTACAATCTTATTTTTTGACGTGACAAAGCAAATTTTCTTTTCTTAGGCTGAAATATTTTATGAAAATATACTACGTATATATTTTTTGTTGGTTGACGTCGTCTACAAGTATTACGCCAAGTAAAAAATAAATTAAATCTATCTATACATATAATAAATTGTAACTGAGTCGAATCTGTACCTTAAATATTTTTTGAAAAATCTTATTGAAAACGACATTATTATCGATACAGAGGCCGAATCATAATTTTTAGAATTTATGGCTGTCTGTCTGGGAACGCATCACGAGGAAACCGTTCAGATGATTTAAATGAAATTTGGTGTGATGATAGCTGGTTATCCGAGTCAACATAAAGAATACTTTTAGTGCGAGAAAACATCTCATCTCCAAGCAATTATACTCAACGTTAAAACGTATCAAGTAGTAGTAGTAATACCAGTAATTTAAGAAAAATATATAAAGAAATATTTTATAAATTATATGAAATAAAAAATCTCACACTTCTTCCAAAAATACTTACAAATTTTAATAACAGAGAAGTTTCACATAAATTTTAAAGTAAATAATTCAGATTTTAAACAAATTTTTATTAAAAATATTCTATCAAAATACAAAACGAGATTTGATTATTCAAAAACAGGTTTTTAATCTTATAACAATGTCATTTTTTTTATAATGTTTATTAATAACTACTTTTAACTTTGTAAAAACCAAATTCTTATTTAAATTCAAATAATAAACTTTAGTATAATATCTTAAAAAAAATATTACAATCTGTACGAAATTAACAATAAAATTTTCGTTAATGAAGACCAACATACATTGTGAATATCATTTAAAATTCCATTTCAATGAAACTGCGATGAAACGTCGATTTTAATTTTTTTAATCTATGAAGCAGCGGCCCAAAGCTCATTAAACTAGATACCACCACCACGAATATTTTCACTCCGTTCACTTATTCCATTTTCACTTTTTATAATCTCGTGAGAGTACGAGTATGTAGCACAAATGAAAGTTTTATCTAATTTTACTTTTATCACTTGCTATAGGTAGTACAGAAAGATTAATCCAAGTTCGCCAATAAATTTCTAACGATTTTGTCTGTTCTTAGAATACAAAAACGTATATATATATATATATATATACTAGCGGCTCACCCACGTCCTGCGGGAAACGTACATTTTTCCGGGATAAAAAATAGTATATTTGTTATTCTGATGTATGAACTATATTATTGTAAAGTTTCATCAAAAGTCAATCAGTAGTTTTTGTGTACTAAGCTGTATAAGTTACTATAATTTTAACTATTCCACGGGAACTCTTTAATTTTTTGGGATGAAAACTATCTTAAATGTTGACCGGGGATATAAGGTACCACCATACAAAATTTCATTTAAATTGGTCCAACAGTTTCGGAGATTAGCCCTTATAAACAGACAAACAGACAGAGAAACAAAAAAATTATATACAGACAACTATGTACAGACATTCGACTTCTACAGTTTTATTACACGTATAGATTAATTAGCACTTGCTAGATCGCATATAAAGTACCTATTTTTCATTAAAGAGTCGAATTTTGTCAAATGCTTAATTTAGTTAAACTTGCTATATTTTCACGAGCAACTTACCCTCATTCTTACCTAGGTAGCATAGTCATTGCTGGTGACGGTGCACAGGCTCATGTAGAAAGTAGAATTAAAAAACCAAAACTGCTTTTACAACTCTGTAAGCGATATGGAAATCTAATGTCCTACGAAGCGGATAAAGATTTCTCCTTGTTTGACTCCTTAGTAAATTTATTCCTTCTTTTCAGGTGTGAAACTTGGAATACAACCAAATAGCTAATCAATGGGGTTTTAGGATTATTCTCCGTTTTTCTGGCCTCACACAGTCACCTGTGGGAAGCACTCCACGGTATGCATAGAAATAACTCTAAAGCTCTCTGGCGCTGGGTCGGGCATACATCGCGAAAAGAGGAGAGGAACGCTGCAAAAATAACGTTTCTATAGCAGCCTACCGATCGAGAAATCTGGTTGACCAAAAACACCTGAAGGTGGTCCATATAGGCAGCACTTAAGAGGTGAGAATCTCGTGGAACCATGTCCAACCGGAAGCTAAAGATAGAAGGGCATGAAAAATTACTGCTACAGCCCTAAATTCTACGATGGAATAGGATAACATCATCGTTATCAACTTACCCTCGCTCAGCTGCATCCCTAGATTTTTAATAGTGCATAGATCTTACTTCAGGACTACTATACGTATCCTAAATTACATCCAAATTTATCCAACCATAATAGGATGATGAGGAGCTCCTAGGCTCTTTCCTGAATAAAATTAATTTTAGGTTATTTAACATCGACACTAAGAGTAACTAAATTAGTAGTATTAATAAAATTTCTTCTGGTGACCAATTTTTCTGAGTCTCCTTTGTACATTATGTATGAGAGACACGTATTATTCTATAAACCTAAAATTAATATAACGTACGTGAGTAGCGTCCTTAAGTGGTACTTGCCTTTGTATCGTCATAATGAAGATTGGACAAAGCCGATTGAACAAATTATTTACCAAAACCGTCCGCTCGTATTGTACTTTTTCCTTCCTTCCTATTCAGGAATATAATATACACTGAAATTCGAGAGAGAATTATATATAGAGATATATAACAGAACGAAGTAAGTTCCTAAATATTGATTTTTAATAAGCCTTCACTAGCGTCGCCCACGAGTACACCCACGTTGTTGATGTGATATGGGTGGCAAGAATAACCTACCTGTATGTCTATAAAATCAAAAACAATGAGACTTTAATATAAACTTACGATTGCATTTAGACCCGAATGTCATAAACTCCGTTGTTAGCTGACGTCTCCTACCTACAAACCAATAAATTACCTACCTCCTAAGTTTCAGTTATATAGGTAGAGTAGTCTTCAAGATTTCATGTTTAGTTATTGAGTAAACATGAAATCTCGTAAATAAGTGAAGTAAGGAAACATATCTATACTAATATTATAAAGAGGTAAAGTTTGTGATGTTGTAGGGGGTAATTTCTGGATCTACTAAACGGATTTAGATAAAATTTGGTTAGAAGATAAGTTGAGACCTTGGGAAGGACATAGAATGCTTTTTGTTCCGGAAATCATCCCTTAAGGGGGTGAAAATTGAGATAAATGGGGATTTATAAATTACGTTATTTAAAATTTAATTTATGTTTTATTCAAATAGACTCTCATAAAATTTTAAATCGTCAATTTTTTTTATCACATTTATGTTAACAAAATGTAGTTTCAAAGCAACTATTTGTAGTATATTCCACGAAAATCCGTCAGTCTCTCACCCAAAAACATTCTCATGTAAAGATCATCCGTCCAATCAATCAATCTGTTACATATGTGTGCGCTAATCTTAAGAACTATTGAATTAAACTGATAACAGCTTTTGGTTTTAATTATTATGTGTTATAATGAATTATGTGGTAGGAGCTGAGCATTAATAGTATTAGTGTCGAGTCCGCGAAATAATGCTTATGGCTCGTATGTTAGCTGCATAAATCGTTGTTAACACAAGAAATCAATATATTATGGCAAATATACCTTCAATAGTTATACAAAAATTTCAATAATATATTATCTAGTTATATTAGTTTTATATATACAAATATTATTTTACCAAATAATGTCTAGATGCATATTTGAAATACAAAGTATTAATTCATACAAAATAAATCCTTTCATCATCATAAAAACTTAACATAGATAAAATTTTCCCTTTACAATATGTCATAATAAATAATTTAGGAGATAATGAAAAATGATAAAAACGTCATCAAAACTTTCGCTGAAGGAAACCACAAACCAAAACGTCAATCTGTGTATATATCTTTTTGTTTTTGTTGATTTTTTTTAAAAAAACACTGAATTAATTTCAATGAAATTTAGGTATATATATAATAATCATCAAAATCGATTCATTATTGGCGGAACAATCGCGTAACAAGCATTCAATAAAAACATTCAGTCGAATTGATAACCTCCTTGTTTTTGAAGTCGGGTAAAAAGCGATCGTTACATGTGCTTTAGTTAGCTAGTTTTATATAATTACTAGCAGGACCCGCGGCTTCGCCCGCGTTCAATCTACAAAAAACATTATTTTTCTTTATGTTACGAGTATATAGTGACTCACCCTCGCTTTGCTCGGGTTTGTCCCTATGTATTTATATAATATTAATTATAGGGCTAGGAGAATGAAAAATATTTAACGATCTATTCTCATACCTACCAAATATACAAAAAAAATCATAAAAATCGGTCGAGCCGATTCGGAGGATTGCAACCACAAACACCGAGACATGAGATATTTATATATTATATTAATAAGGCAAAATTTAGTAAGTAATCCATGGTCACCGTTCCTAGAAGGAATAAAATATCTGGTAAGAGCATCTTAATCAATACCAGTCAGATATGCCACTACAGAGCTAATAAAATTAATGAAACAACGCAGATGGATCGACTCGTTTTATTAATATTGCATAATGAATGTTATCACATCCCATAAAAGGGACGGTTCATAGCCCCAAGAGTTCCAGGGGTGCGGAAGGCTTAATTATTAAAACAGGATAGATTTAAATGGGGATTAAATTGGAAAATTATGTGAAGAAAATGATAATAATTACTCTATTTCTAAGTTATACTTCTTTTAATTGTATGGTAAGTACTTTAGTGCCATTTCTTTGTTCTCTATAAAAACTATGACTTTTGAAGTGTCAAAAACCTTTGTCTGCCATAACCTTATATCGATTCTTGTAAAGCATTCGAAAGGTCAGAAACAAAAAACCATATAAAAAATTTAACAATTTATCTATAATGACAATTATCGCGTATATTTATAAATATAAATCTAAGAAGGAATTTTATTTGTAAGAAAATTATTAAGTATATAAATTATTAAGTATTTAAAGGACAAAACCAATCCCCATACAAACTGGGGCCCGGTGTTACAGGCTTGAAAATTAGTCATAAAATAACACATTTAGAAAAACGTCATAGGGCCAATTTTCATGGGCTTCAGCGATGGCCAAGTTAGTTAAATCGGGTTTTAAATACGCTATTTTTAGGTTAGAATTTACGTTATATTTTGACACATGAGACATCATTACATGACAAATTCAATAAGGTAAATAACATAGAGTATGTAACTGCTTTTGTAAATGATGTGCGCACGGGGTCTCTTACAGACACTTCTATAATTATATCTACAACATGTTACCGCGTTTTTTTATTGAAGCATTTAGAAAGCGCGTACGTGTCTTGTACGTATAACTACTATAAAAATAATCCTTAGTGTTTTAAATTAGATAAATCATAGTAAGATCTAAATTGTAAACTATAGTTGAGCGCACAAAACATGTTTACTTAATATGGACTAATCTGTTGCACCTACCTGCCACCCATTTTAATAAGACAACTTGGTGCAGTAATATGTAGAAATAAAAGAAATACTTAGATGCTATAATTTATTTTATAAATCATCATCGACATCAGATTAACATACTAAAATATTGTCTAATAATTTGCAGGTGTTATAAAATCTTGGTGTCGTGCCCAACCAAGAAACCATATCATGTTCATTGTGCGGGCACAGCAACCCACTGTTCTTTTCCCCACAATACAGTTGCATTAATATCGCATTATTGCATTTCTCCCACTTAAAGAGCTGTCAACTAAAATGTAAACAACATATATTTTATTGTTTATATGTCTTGATTTTATTCATCCTCTTAATAACCATGTAGTTTCAGATATAGACAGCTCCTGTAATAACCCTCTGTGCACTTTTATAACATAAGAGCCATGCGCCCTTACATATTTCCCATAATATGATCGGGCCTGTTTAATTTGATGCGTACCCAAAGATACGATACTTAAATCACTATAACATAGCTCAGGAAAATCTTTTAGATTATTTGTATTGACATCTATTGGTCGGAATTGCGTCCTATGCCTATTTAAGTTATTACCTACTTATTAGTTATTACGTATGCAATCCATAATAATAATCGGTATACGTGCGGAAGTACAAGAAATTCGATAGAGATTAGGACTCGGTTAAAACACATTTACTTGCGTACAAATACAAAAAGCAAATGACAATATTATGTCATACGATTTTCATATTCAGATATTTAACATCTAAGGAGGTTTTTATTTAGCGTCAAAAATAAATCATATTTTGGATTTTCTTTTATACTTAAAATAAAATTCAGCTTAAATTGTACAAAAATGTACGCAAACCACACAGTATCAATTCTCAAATAAATTGATTATAATTTTTAATAGAACAGTTCTATAAAATCATTTAATTTATATTGACATTTTACAAAATAAATAAGATATAATATCCGTTTATAGGAGCATTACGCAATATCGAAAAATGCATTTTTTCGTGACTTGGCCATTGCAAATAAAATTAAGATTTTAATAGAATAATCAAAAAAAAATTAGGGGTTTTTTGACATATATTTGGTTCCTAATCATCAGGGCCCAAAAATGGGTTTCTCCTTTATTGCTTTGCTTTTCTAAACTTCTTTCTTCTTTAAATATCCATATAGCCCACCCAGCTTGATATTAAATAAGGAAACCAAGTACTATAAAGTTAAGATAGATGGCGCGGGAGTTGTATCGGATAATTTAAGATTTATTATACTGAGTACAACAGGCATAATGACTAAGTAATTTTGATGTCATTATAAACTTGTATAATGCTTCGTAATTTCTTAAGACTGGGGTTCCTCTTATGTAAATGGATGTAACTTCTAGTATTGAAGTAGGTAAATATTAAGTAGGTGCTACAATTCTATATTGAACAAAAAATTCTATCTTATAAAGAACTAGCGACTCATAGTCGCTTCGCTCGGGTTCGTCCCTAGCTTGCTTTCCAATACAAACTTTCATCCCCATTTTCACCCCTTTAAGAGATGACTTTCGGGATGAAAAGTATCCTGTCTTTCCCAGGGTCTCATACTACCTTTTTACCAAATTTCATCCAAATCGGCTTAGTAGATCCAGAGATTACCCCCTACAACCTAACAAACACACAAATTTTACCTCTTTATAATATTAGTATAAATTGAAACTCATCGCATTCCGCTCATCTCTCACATTTGGTACATTTTGCTATGTTTTACTTAGCTTTAACGTGGTTTTCAGATGAAACATGCCTCGCCCCGTAGCTTTAAGTGGGTAAGAAACACGACTACGAAACATCGTTGAATCCTGTACCGCAATATTCGAGTTTTGGGGATAAGCAAGAAAGGATTTTATGATAATATAAATTGTGGGCTTTTGTTGCAAATTAGATATTTTATTCAATTCTCGTTTGAGGTAGATATTTATTATAGCCATACAATACTCTAATATATGCACATTTAGGGCAAAAATGTTAAAAATCACGATCCAGCACAAATTTTTAATGAAAAGTTAAATCTTGGAAATAATTTTTATTTTTTCCATTAGTCCCCTCTATCTCTACCTCCATAACATGTAACATAAATTGAGATGTATAAATAAACAAATTCTGAGCTTTCATTAGTACAACATGAGCATTTCGTTCATACATGGTATGGTATGGTATGGTATAGACGGGCTTGTTTCCGCAACTCGACGTCTTGCGCCTATTTTGCGTGTGTGGGAAATAACTTGCTCGTGTTACTCTTGCCAACCCAGTTCCTCCAGGAATCTCAGCAAACTCTTCGTCTTGCCGAAAACCTCTGGGAGTGTACTAGGGGTGCCAAGATGTTGTGTCCGGTATGCCGCTACACCTGGACAGTATAGGATGACATGTGCAGCCGTTTCGTCCGCCTCCATGCAGGCCCTGCAAAGTGGGCTGTCGGTTATACCTATATTAAATAGATGTTTATTGTAAGGTCCGTGACCAGTTAGTACCGCGGTTATTTGTCTAATTTGGGGTCTGTTGAGTTTTATTAGACGGTTACTCATCTTGGCATCGATGTTTGGAAGCGATTCCCTCGCCTGTCTGCAGTCTGCAACTTCGCGCCATAAATTGTTGTGTTGGCGTTTGGTGCGTTGTAGGATTTGGCTTTTGAGCCAGCAAGAAGGTAGCGAGACGATAGGCTCTGGTCCTATCATCGTCATATCCGAACCTCTTCTTGCTAGCTCATCGGCCCTATCGTTACCCCACGAGTTGCTGTGGCCTTTGATCCATTGTAAGGTGATCTCGTTTCGGTCACTTACCTGTGTCAGGGCCTTGTGACATTCATAGATCAAACCTGATGTGGTGGCGTTGCTACTTAGTGCCTGTAATACTGACATGCTGTCTGATAGTATGCGAATGGAGAAGCCTTTTACGTCTTTTGTCGCAATTGTTCTGGCTGCCTCAAGGATACCTAGACATTCAGCTTGGAATACCGTGTTGTAGGTACCTAAGGGTATTGAGGTTTTAATGTTTAGATCATCAGAGAATATTCCACAGCCCGTCCCTGATTTAGTTTTCGAGCCGTCAGTGTATATTCTCAGGTTTTTGCTATCGCGACCTTCATGTGTGTCTTCCTCTAGCTGTATTTTGTATTTTTTGTCAAAAATGTATCTTATTTGTATTCCATCATTGGGTGCTCCCATAAGAGGAATGTCCTTGACTACGTCTGTCAAAATTTTTGTGTGTGGCGTGTCTGTTTTTCGTATCAGCTTTTGACTATCCAGTCTTATCGCGGTAGCCGCAGCCTCTTGTTGTATAAACAGGTGCAATGGTAGAAGATTTAGCATGGCTTCGAGGGCCGCAGTGGGTGTTGTTCTCATGCAGCCCGTCACCGCCATACACACTAGCCTCTGCCAGCTCTGTAGCTTAGATTGTGCTGTAGTCAGGAGAGTTCTGCGCCACCATACTACGGCACCATAGCTGATCATAGGTCTTATGACTGACGTGTACAGCCATAGAGTCAGTTTTGGGTTGAGACCCCATTTTTTACCTAGCATTCTTCGACATTGCCAGAAGGTGATGCTGGCTTTGTTTAGTTTAGTGTCTAGGTGTTTGGACCAATTTAGTTTGTTGTCTAGGATGATTCCTAGGTATTTTACTTCTGTTGTTAGTGTCAGGGTTGAGTTGAAGAGTTCCGGTAGGGTGTAGTTCCCTAGGGTTCTTTTGTTTGTAAACATTATTAATTCTGTTTTGTGTGGGTTGACGGTCAGTTTATAATCTATGCACCATTTTTCAACTATTTTCAGGGCCGTCTGTGTTAGTTCACAGATCGTACTTGCGAATTTGCCCGTTACGAGGATGGCTAAGTCATCTGCATATCCTACTGTGAAGAATTTGTTGTCATTTAGTAGGGTTATTAAATCGTTGACTACGAGGTTCCATAGGAGAGGTGACAGCACTCCTCCTTGTGGGCAGCCTTTGGCAACAATGGCTCCTTGTTTTCTATCGTTGCCCAGTCTGACCATTCTGTTCACTAACATATGTTGGATCCAGTTTGTAAGTACTGGGTTCACATCATGTCTGTTGAGTGCGGCTCTGATGCTGGCAAAGTTTGTTTTGTCGAAAGCACCTTCAATGTCTATGAAGGTACCTAGACATATGTCTTTGGTTTTCAGCGCTTCCTCGATTTCGCCTACTACTGCGTGAAGTGCTGATTCCGTTGATTTGCCTGAGCTGTAGGCGTGTTGATTCTTATGTAAGGGTATTTTTGATAATGCGTTATCTCTCAGGTGTCTGTCACATAGTCTTTCCAACGTTTTGAGTAGGAATGATGTGAGACTGATTGGTCTGTAGGATTTTGCATCCGAGTAGTCTGATTTACCGGGTTTCGGTATGAAAAAAAAATTTCGTTCATACATTCACAAGTTATGGTAAAGTTAGTCGCGCCTCGGTGATCACGTCTTGAGGCGGCTGTCATTAGAGCGACAGTTAGAAGCTAATTCAGATGCTACGCTGACATGACATTTGCGTAATGTTAAAGTGAAACCTAAGTATTTATGATATTTAGTTTCATATATTTTTATATTATTGTTAGTTAAATGGTTTATTAATAATCACCATATATATCTATACATATAATAAAATTCTAACCGAGTCGAATCTGTACATTCAATATTTTTTGGAAAATCTTATTGAAATAGTCATTATTATCGATACAGAGGCCGAATCTATAGTTTTTAGAATTGTTGACTGTCTGTCTGTCTGTGACCGCATCACGTGAAAACCACTTGACAGAATTTGATGAAATTTGGTATGGTGATAGCTGGTTATCCGGGTCAACATAATATAGAATACTTTTTACTGCGAGAAAATATCTCATCTCTGAGAAATGTATACTATACATTAAAGCGTAACTAGAGACGAACTCGAGCGGAGCGAGAATGAGTCGCTAATAATTGAATAAAAATAAGAATATTTTGTGAATTTATTAAGAGTTTCAATCAATTTCTCTCATTATGGTATTCACATGGACATTCATGACAGAAACAGCAACACTGATTTCAGTGTATTTTAATTTGAATAGTAGACACAGCTTTGTGTTATTCAAATCAGTCGAGCGTGTTTGTAAGCGAGCAAGTCTTCTTATTTTATCTCTATACTACAGTAGTAGTATAGTTTATCTAGTAGAATATGTGGTCGACTTGGTCTGGATTTAATACGTAACGATGACTGTACTTCAAGCTGAACAAAATACTATTTTTATTCTTTTTATTAGCCTATCTATCTATATCAAATAAAATTTGTACAAACAAAATTTAAGTTTTGAAAAGGTCTACAGAAAAATCTGCAATAGTATATGTCTATCTTGTAAGGTACACTCGCAATACCTATTCTTATATATTATACCTATGATAAAACTAACTTAGTCAAATCGATATGCGCGTTTCAGGCAAAAAGTACTGAACCGATTTTAATTAAATTTCGTGAAGTGATACAACTCATACTCGACCAACATTTAGGATACCTTTTACTACAGACAAATCTTTCTTCTCCACGGAAAAACACAATAACTGGTTCTATCGAGTCGTCCTTAGAAATTTATATGGTTAACGCTGGCGAAACCTTAAGAGATACATCAAAACAATGTACTAGAAAATTGTAAGCCTTAAAAAGGTCTACAGAAAAATCCGTAATAGTATATATCTATCTTTATTTCAGTAACTATTTTTACTATATATTATTATATTAAAGGCAATGTCGGTAAGGCAACTCACTGACTGACCTTTCAAGGTTTAACCTAAGCCGATGATGATAGACCAGCACCACTTAAACAGCCAGCTTTATACATCCATACCAATATTAAATGCGAAAGTAGCTCCGTCTGTCTGTCTATCCGTCACTTTTTCACGCTTAATCTGCTGAAGCAATTTAGATGAAATTTGGTATGGAAATATTTTGAGACTAAGAATGGCATAGATAGTTTTCATCTCGGAAATCATATCATATTTAATGGGGGGTGGGGGGTGGGGACTAAATGGAAAATCAATCATATCTCAAGTAAGAGATATATGTTTTATTTTTTATAATATTTACCTACTTTTCTATACCTATAGAACGGGTAAGTATAGAATAGACAATATATACATATATGTACAATGTACATATGTATATATAGGCTATTCTATACTTACCATAAAAACGTACCTAGGGACTAACCCGAGTGGAACGAGGGTGAGTCGCTAGTGCTGAATAAAATTTTTAACTGTTCATCATTTCAATTTGTTTTATTGATCGCTACTGTTATATTAATATTATCATTGTTTATTAAAATAAATATCTACATGATAGCTTAAGAACACGCCTAATATTTGACATTATTTTAAATATTCTTCTTTTTCTATTTTACACCAACAGTTTCTATATATCTAACTATAAAGTAAACTAATATTGTACAGCAACGAGCATGGGTTGTGGATGCGATCGCTTAGTCACCTAGTGCAAAGGCGGGTGGGCTTCAATTTTAGGGACGTAGAGCTACTAATTTTAGAAGTATACATACATCTTTGTTTTTAACTTTTTTATCTATTTCACGTATTATTTTTTTATTTTTTGTTACCAACCTATTTTTTTTCTTCACCAACTTTACCACAAACCATTAACTCATATAATGTATTGCGAAAACGAATGTTTTTGTTATTTTAATTTGCTAAGCGGTCTGCAAATTAATTTACTATAGCGGGTTAAGTACTTTGTAAATACATTTAACAATTCAGCCATTAATTTAATATAACCTTACTTTATCGTTAAAGTTTAGTTGTGGTCGAGCTTACAAGTGCTCAACAAATATTTGTGAAAATGCAGAATTTTGATACAAATCAATTAAATAAACATGTTTTTGCTACAAAACATAATAATTATATTTCTAAAGGACAAAATATAAAAAAATATATAAAATGCGTGATAATATTCGAAGCAGTATTGGGAATACGTCGACTTTATTTATATGATTATCGGAAATGTACTCGATATATAAGTGTTGCTTACACTATTCTTCTTACATTATTTACGGCAGTCTCTTTATCTATGAGTATTTTTTTTAATATGGCTCACGTAGTAGATAAGGATATGTTATGTATACAAAGTATATTATTAAATTTTGGTGCATTATTTCTACAGAAAAAAAAATTGAATGATTTCTTCAAGAAATTGCAGCATTTTGATGAAATGATTAATATTGATAGCGACCTCTCTATAATAGCACCTGTGAGATGGTATTTTTATGGAATTTGTATTTCTATCGTATATAATATATTTGAAAGTTTAATTTCCTTCACTCTTATATTACTTCATAGTAATACAAATATATTTAAAAACTCATTGCACGTTATATGTTCACCGATTACTGTGCGTGACAGTGAGATGTTATTCTTTGCTTCTTACTAATCATGGTTTCAAGGAGACTAAGTATAGTAAAGGCGCATGTTATCAAAGCTTTTACTAAAAAAGATAAAATTTTAAAGTATAAACAAAGTAAATTGGAAGCTTTGTCAGAGAAAGCAAATTTGGATACAAGTGCGTTATACAATATCTATGATTCCTTGCATAAGTCCTCTGAGGTGCTGAATTCTGTCATGAGCTATCCGGTAAAGATGTTATATTCCTTTTGAATTTTTTTAACAAGTAAATATTTCCTCATTATGAAGATTCCTCATAATTATTATTCTTTAGAACACTACTACTATAAATGCGAGATTTTGTATGTTTGTCTGGCACTATTTCACGGTGTAATGGCTGGACGGATTTAAATGAAACTATGGCCTGGAATAGAACATGAGCCGAGCGAAAACGAGTAGATCGCAAGTTGTTTATATATTTTATTGTTAAACTATAAATTAGAAGGTTTTTTTTAAAACAGAAATAAAATAACAATATAAATAAATATGTTAAGTCATTAACACACAGCACCATCTAGTTCCATGGTAAGCTACGAGGCTTGTGTTATGGATACTAGATAGTTGATACACTACACATATATACATAATTTTAAATACATACATCTTATTAATATACACACCCATGACTGGAGTAGAAACATTCGTGCTCATCACACAAATGAATGCCCACAGCGGGACTGGAACCCGCGAACGCTGGCATAGCAAGTAAGGTCACAAACCAAGGCAAATGCGTCAGCCACAATCACATTTAAAAAAATATATGTTTCTCTTACAGATAATGGTTCTGTTGACAACCTCGGCAGTTTCAATAATTATTTTATTTAAAAATTTTCTTACGTTTTTCGGATATTCATCTAAGCTACCTTTTACGCTTGACATATCCACCGTGAGTATTTTAATAAACACATATTAGGCATTTATATTTTGTTTTTTTTTTTTATTTAGGGTGCAATAGAAGACAAATTTACACTTTAAAGGATTTTGTCTGTTAATTGTGCATCACTTGAAAATGGCAAAACATTTTCTATTCAAAGATTTAGAGATCCGCATTCAGTAGATCATGGTTCATACGGCATGCTTAAGAATTACTTAAGCTTATATTTTTGTAAAGAAACTCTCCTCGATTTAAATAACTTAGAAAAAAATATGCCTGTTGAAATATTGTTTTGGCAATAAAAACACTTTCGAATCGACTTACGGATCTGCAGCCTCCAAAACTAATTCTTTTTTATACAAGCTTATAACGGTAATTGCTGATAAACTCCTTCACCTAAGTAACGAAGTGTTTTTACTTTTTGTTATTATTATTTAACCAATAGTAATTATACAAATTTTTATTTTGTTTTTACGCAAGCGCAATTATAGGCAAGAGGCATATCATCTTAGTCCTCACAGTGATAACGTACCGGCGGTTCTGAAGTTGCGTTTGATAAAACCTAAGTGCATGAACCGTAGGTGTTATGGGCGACAGGTACCGCTTTCCATCAGGTGGACTGTGTGCTCGTTTATCACTGAGTACCATAAAAAAAAACAACAAGTCTTATCCTTATTTAGTTAGTTTAGATCATCATATCGTGTAAGACTACTAGATGTCACCAGAAATTACTGTTTTATCTATACTATACTAAATTATAAAGTGGAGAGATTTGTATTTTTGTGTGTATGTTTCTAATGAATAAACTCAAAAACTACTGTGCCGATTTCAAAAATTCTTTCACCATTGGAAAGCTTCATTCACCCTGAGTGACATATTCTATATTTATTGCTAGAAAAGATTAGGGATCCTTACCAAAACTTAAGTAACGTAACCCAAGGTGTAAAAAAGTGCCCTAAAACGTCTCTCGTCGCATGCGCCGCGGAACTAGGGACGAACGCGAGCGAAGCGAACGTGAGTCACTAGTAATATTATAAAGAGGTAAAGTCTGTGAGGTTGTAGGGGGTAATCTCTGGATCTACTGAACCGATTCAGATGTTTGGTGAGAAGATAGTTTGAGACCCTGGGAACAACATAGGATACTTTTTATCCCTGAAATTGTCCCTTAAGGGGATGAAAATATGGATGAAAGTTTGTATGGGGAATCAACCTAGGGACTAACCCTAACAAAGCGAGGGTGAGTCGCTAAATATCTATATTTTAATCACGATTTACCACAAATAACTATATGTCCAGTTTGATTGTACTTAATATTTTCTTATTTACAGTTTCATCAAGTAGCCATTATCTATGTTCTTGCAAATTGCCTGAAATACACATCACTCATGATTTTTCCTTGTTACCTTTCTAATGTTACTAAAAGTCAAGTTGAGTCCATACGAAGTATTCTTTTTGATGCCTTAAACAACAATGCTTTAGGTAAGATTTATTATATACGTCGACTTTTAAAACATTTGTCTGTTTATATTGGCATAATTTGTAGTAAAAAACAAAACAATTCGATCCCAATATTTTTAAATAATTTTTTTTAACTAATGTCATCAGATCATTCAAAATTTACTTAAGAATGAAATGGAATGAAGAAAAAAAGGCCAAATTTTAAAGAAAGATTAAATTTTATTTAAATCGGTCAAGCAAATATCAAAAGCCCCCTTTAAAGTCAGGCTAAACGGTTAAAGAAGGGTTTCATTTCCGAAAATTCCGAGTGTATTATTTATTCACCATACCGACTCCCCCTTCCCCTCCTATCCTCCCCCCTCCTCCCTCCCTCTCCCTCCTCCCCAATATTTAAACAAACAAGTGTTTCCTTTAATATATACTAAACTTGTGCCACAATTGTGTGATTTAATGACTTCATAGAAATGCGAGTGGGTACATGTATTACTTATTTGAAAGCATATTTTTTATCATTACGTTATATAATAATATAAGAAATATTATTTACAGATGTAATCGAACGCCGGAAACTAAAAGCGTTCTACCTATTGACTTGTGAGCGCAATTTCTCTTATTCTCTATGGATTTTCAAAATGGATATGTCGCTACCACTTTGCTTCTGTAATTTTTGTACTACTTATCTCATCATCGCTTTGCAGTTTTCAAAATGCATTGATTAAATCTATATAACTTATCATCTTCCTTCTTTGTTTTCAATACTAGGTGCTTTTACGGTTTGATGCAATAACTCCGTGTACTGTATATGTTTTGACTTGACTTAATAATCTATACATATAATAAAATTGTAACTAAGCTGAATCTGTACATTATTTTTTGGAAAATCTTATTAAAATAGACATTATTATCGATACAAAGACCGAATCTACAGTTTTTAGAGTTTTTGTCTGTATGTCTGTCTGTTACAGCATGACGGTAAAACCACTGGAGGGATTTTGATGAAATTTGGTACGATGATAGCTGGTTATCCGGGTCCAACATATAGGATACTTTTTAATGCGCAAAATATCTCACCTCTGAGAAATCTATACTAAACGTTAATATGTAAGTAGGGACGAACCCGATCGAAGCGAGGGTGAGTCGCTAGTGTATTAATATAAACTGAGTCGCTAGACCGCATATTTCAAATTTGAAAATAATTTAACCCAGATTCGCCAGAAAAATAATATAGAAAAATTTAATTTTCAAATTAAATACGGAACAAATGTAAGTGTAAGATTCCATTTTCATAATAAAGGGTTTTAATTTAAAAAAAAAACTGTCGATTTTATTAAAAGTTCATGTTTGAAAAGTACTTAATGTAATCATAAATCAAAGAAGAAACAAGGAACATATCGATACTTCTTAATTCATAATCTTATAACATAAGTTAACATATAAAACAGATTTCTATAAGAAGTTAGTCAAAATCTAAATATTTACCAACAATGTAATCAAAAAAATTTTACTATGACAGCTAAATAATTGAGGGTTTCTTGCTTCGATATAAAAATTTAACAGGAAATTAATCTTTAGGGAGTAAAAACTCTGTTGACAAAATTATCTCAAATAAGCTCGTTATCTGACACAGTGATTGAGGTCGCTCTTGGGATTCCGAAATGCTGTCGTATTTGGAAAATGAAATTGTGTCACTCATTGGAGGTTACGCTTTAAAATTATATTTATGTACAAGATAATATGTACATACATAGTAATTCAACTTAAAAAAATTAACTGTACCTATGAATTTAATGCGCATTGTAATTAAAAGTAAAATATTTTTATTATATAAGCATTAACGGTTTCTAATAAAATAAAAGATACTAGTACTAGTAACTTACTCTCGTTTCACTTAGTCCCTGGATATGTATTGCGACTTAATACAAAAACTTGATTGATTTTTCCTTATACATATACTTATATGTATAATATGTATTCATCTTTTGGCAAACAATCAGTGCCACCTTTTGGCAAATTTTATAACTATCAGTAGCATTTATATTATTTAAGGTCATAATCTATCTGTATACTAATTTTCATCTAAATTCGTCAAGTAATTTTAATTGGAAGGAGTAAGAAACACACATACAAATTTTCGTCTTTATAATAGTGGTCTGATATCGGCAAGATTATGTCACAATACAACAATACCTCTGTTGCCTTACTTCGTACCGCTAAGCAGACTTCGATAAAATTTAGCAAAGACAGATTGTATCCTGGGATTGGACATAGGATGCCCTTGGACCCCGCACCTCTTATCATGCGAGCGAAACCGCGGAGAAAACTCGTTTTTAAAAAACAACTTTCCTAAAAGGATTTATAAATAATTAACATACTACATTATTTAGTAACGCGATGATGGTGAATTCAATTTCCGTAAGAAATTAATCTTTGTATTCAGGCAAATCCGTTTGTAGAGAACCATTATCGGATCAGCGAAAAAGAGAGAGCAGAACCGTATTTATTATCTCTTTCTAATACGCTACAACTATATTATGATTTTTGTGAAAAAAACCTTACCAATAGACTTTTACAAGTGCTTTGAATTATCTATTTAACACAAAAGGATTTTTTTTTTTTTATATATAGAACCCTTGAGATGTTTCACCTCATAAAAAAGAAAAATATAAAATTCAATTTATTGAAATTGAAATACGTATGATACCCATATAAAATAAGAGGAATTAAGTACCTCAACAAGATAAAAGTTAAAAAATTAAAACAGAATGAAATGAAATTAAAAATCGGTACGAGGTAAAAACCAGAGGACTACATATAAATAGACTTTATGAACCTATTATATCTGGTATTTAATAAACAGATAATAATATACCGACATAGGGTATACACCTCTTTAAGGTGCGTGTTAACAGGCTTCTCTTGGGCAAACTCGCTACATCGTAGATCTTATCTGTGCCTTCGAGCTAAGATGAAGGTCAAGAGTATGCCCATTATTAATAATAAAAAAAAACATACAAAAATGTTTAATTGATTAATTTGGTTTCAATATATGAATACGTTACATCACTTTGATACCTATAATTAGCATAGATGAGGTGAATTTCGAGCATACTAAAATTAATCTATACATATTATAAAATTGTAACTAAGCCGAATCTGTACATTAAATATTTTTTGGAAAATCTTATTGAAATAGACATTATTATCGATACAGAGGTCAAATCTACAGTTTTTAGAATTTTTGTCTGTCTATCAGTTACCGCATCATGGAAAAACCACTGCAGGGATTTTGATGAAATTTGGGACGACGATAGCTGGTATAATATAGAACTTATCGCTAACCATCGCGAAAATATCGCTATTTTATCGCTACAGATAGTGAAAACTAATAATACTTACAAAAATAATTAATTGGTAAACACGATTTAAAAAAACTGTTTTGACTCAACACTGCTATAGTTTGCAGCACAGAAAGTATTTTAACCATCAAAGGAGCTTAGAAACCCTATGCTATAGTGTTCAAAGAGAGATTTTGTAAATAAAAACGTATACCTAACGCCCTAATAAAAAACCATATTAATTTAGCGCTGCCCTAGTCAATACAACGAATCCAGGAGGATTTTTTTAACCTTAAGTATTTATATAAGTAGATAGGAAGAAAGCTAATTATGAAAATTCAAGCTTGAAGCTATTGACGCATGGCTCCCGTTATGGTCTCGTTAGGTTTTTTTGAAGCTAGTTCGAGTCATTGTAGATTGTATAATGAAATTGCACAATTTCATGAAATAATAAGTATTAGTAGAATTAATAATGGTATTATTAATTCTACTGTTTCCATGTTAAAGCATGGTAGAATCCATCCTTGATCAGTGATCACACCACAAATATAGTTTATAAAGAAACAAGAAACAGAATAGGTTTAGGCATAATAATCCACGCAACTTTGGTGTGGGATGCTGGAAGGTTACTAATGTGAAAATACGATGAAGCGGCTTGAAATCCCTCCTCGATTTTAACTTGTCGCCACATTGAGTTCGAGTAGGGTTTCTTATTACGCGGTATACATTTTGTGTCCTTCTAATGCTCTAGGGATGTTAATAAAAAAGACATAGCCAAATCGCATGAAAAAATGAAAAAATGTGAGTATAAATGATGGCTTAATTTAGTTGCAATAGTTATTTGAACATAACCTTGGTAAAAAAGTACTTTTTAAAATAATATTAAAAGCAATAGGTATATCTGCTACAATATAACAGATAACTATTAGAACTATTGCCCATTCACACATTGTTCTCATTTATTTACATACAACGACTTTCTGCCGACTTAACTCACTAAAACCATCCATGCTCAGCTCTTAAAAGGGCTAGTATTTAAAATACCAACATCTTTTTGGAGTACTGCAATTCATCATAGCAAAAACTATATAAAAATTGATTCAATAGTTCTCGAGATTAGCGCGCACATTCGTATAAACAATCGTTCATAGCAAACTTCCATACATATTATGTATGAGGATCATGCTGAGCTTTTAGAAGATGAAATAAGATAACTTTATCCGTATGATTTTAGTACCTGTGTGGTACAAGAAAGGCCTCATCCATTGAGACGCGTCCCTCAATCGTAGCAATCACCAATACGGGTGTGCTAACATTTCTATTACACCACTTGTATAACGAACAACTACTGACCCAAAACGTTTTATGATTACTATATATCTGCTGCATCTTTATATTTATAACGTTATATAGGTATCTGACTTCAACACTAATATAAATAAAAGTGTTAATATTAATAAAAAAAAACTCACATTTAAAAGATGCTCGGTAACATATAATGTGTAAGTGGCTAAAAGCACTTACACCTTTTATTTGCCCCGCAGGCTTCATATATAATTAATACTAGCGACTCACCCTCGCTTCGCTCGGGTTCGTCCCTAGGTACGTTTTAATTTTTTTGAGCGAAACCCTAATTCTTTTTCTAAAATAAAAGTAGCCTAAGTTACTCCTTATAATATCAGTGAAAGTCCCATTATAATCGGTTTCGGAGATTAGCCGAAACAAACAGACAGACAGACAAAGAGACAGACAGACAAACAGACAGACAAATAGACAGACAGATTTTTTTTTAAATTGTGTTATTTTTATAAGTACCGTATATAATTCCATATGCATTTAGTATAAAGCTGTTATTTTGACAATTGGATAGTAAAGATTGATTTGGATAGTCTATAGATAAAAAAATTGTAACAGCCTTTAAATTCTATTGAGCAGACACTGTTTTAAAAGAGTTTTCTTCCGATTTCTATACTCTTTATCCCAATTTCCATAAAAATTAGCCCTTACCACTCTCGACGTAACGACTTTAAAAGGAAAACTCCCGTTTACATCGCTAAATTTGTTATATCGATTCCAGCTTTATTCAAATTAGTCGTTTCAATGATTGACTTAAACTATCGGAAAAAGAGACAAATAAATTATATTTATGTTTATACGAACCATATGAGCCCCCAAACAGATATTTTAATTTTATTTAAAAGTATAGTAATAAAAAAGCTTTCAAAAGTTTTTGCCTCAAAAGTTCATTTAAATTACAAAGTAATTTAATTGTTTTCATTTTGTACAACAGGATATATGACAAATAACCGAGCCTCGTGTATCGTACAAATTGCAATAATTGGTCTGGCTGTTACATTTTATTTCATTGCACTAGCTGTAAGTACTTGAGGTGTAATAAATTGAAATGAGTCTCAACGTCCGGTTTTATTTCACTGTAGAAGTAAACTAAACTTATCACATACCGTAGTGTAGACTATTCTTAGTTAATTGAACAAACTTTACTTTGTAATGTTTTATTTAGTATCATATTTACCAACTTTTGGGATACTTTTTCAGAGATGCAAACTCTGGAACCTGGAAAATGTTTTAAATATGCTCAACAACGCACAATAAATAAATAAACATTTTGACATTAACACACAGCACCATCTAGTTCCATGGTAAGCTTGTGTTACGGATACCAGATAGTTGATGCACTACACATATAATTTTAAATATATATATATTATAAACATAAAAACACCCATGACTGGAGTACAAACATTCGTGCTCATCACACAAATGAATGCCCCCAGCAGGACTCGAACCCGCGAGCGCTGGCACAGCAAGTAGGATAAATACAAACGGAGACAAACGTGTCTACGAGCCATACAACATACAATTTTTTATTTTATTTATCTTATTAGTAAATTTTATTTTAAATTGAATAAATTAAATGAAATTTTTACGTAAGCTGAATGGCATGCGTCAAAAATTAAATCAGCAGTCACTATCTTTCTTTATTTCTTTCTTTATTCTTTTAAAATACTTATAATATTTATCAAAGTAAGTGTGTAATGTTATTAATGTTAAATATTTTTTGTGCAATATAGTTTACACATTCTTAGATGTTCCTATTTCTATTGAAATTAATGGAAAATGGGTCTCGAAATAGAGAAAGTTGTAAGATATAATAAAACGAATAAAATAATAGTTATGTGTTTAAATACGATACATATAATGTAATATGTGCAACTAAAGAATGCAATAGAGTTACTAGTAAACTTAGGAATAGTACTTTCTTAGATTGATTTGATTTCAAACAAGACTTTTCGTTTCTGGCGTTTCCAACCAAAAATTAGAGATAGACCTACAGATATAATAGAATGCTGCTTTTTGCGCCACTATTTTTTGTGAAGATAGAACTTTCCCTTCGAGCAGAGCATTTCATATCAAGACTATTAAGACTATAATATAACATAACTCTAAGCCATTAAAGAAAAAAAAGGCTATAACACGATATATGTTAAGCTGTTTGCCATATAGTTCTCTAGAGAGAACATACGAAAAAGCCTGGTAGTATATATATATATATATATATATATACATATATATGTATATATATTATTTGTAACATACAATTACACATTTATTTCTTTTTTTTTTTTTGAATCTACTTTAAATTAATTTCTCTTGCCATCTCAAAGACAGTCACGTAATTTAAACCTCAAATCACTCTTGAACTCGAAGAGGCACTTCACTTGATACGACTAATAGCCAATTACATTTTCTTCTTTACCAGTCGAGATTTAATCTACTGGGTAACTTCCAACTTTCTAATCTTAAAATAATGTTAAAATAATAACAAAAATACTGCTAAAATTAACAACACAAAAATAAAAAAAAATGAATCCTATGAATATGGGCCATAGTAATTTGTGTAAATATCACAATAAACAGGTTATAATTTATATACTGAACTGAGTATACATTCTTTACGATTAAGCTGATAAAGCTACCTACAAAAAATGTGTATAAATATTTACTTTTTGTTCTGTTTGTACCTTAATCACTAGACAAGACATCTACTTAGTATTGTATACTACCTATTTAATATTTCATCACTTCTTGCAAAAATGTTAACGTTTGGAAAAAAATATAGAGGCAATTATAAATATATACGAAAAAGGCTGTTTAAATATTACTTTCGTAGCATAAAACAAAAGTAGATAAGTCGGATTGTACTATATTTATGTTATGTTATATTATATTGTTATGTTATATTATAATACATTAATAATTAGATTTAATTTAATTTAGCCTTATTAAATAATTTATATTTTTATAATTAATACTTAGTTCTGTTCATACGCACGTGATGGTCACATCTTAGAAGACATCATTTGTCTGATTGTATACTTTTGAATAATAATAATTAAGTTTGTTTATTTCATTTGTATGTCGGTTTTGTGAACTTATATATAAATAAATAAATAAATAAATAAAAAGGCTATTTCAAGCGATCAGGCCATTTTCAATGTTGGACAGGGTACTGAATTTAATATTAACCCGAGAAATGAACTGTAAACTTTAGAGAGGATCAATAAGTGAGCATCAATTAGGTAACCTGCCAAAATACTCTAATGTCACTTACCTAGCGCAATATCTGCCCAAGGGCAATCGCGTTTACTTGGGAGCAAAATTTTCACGACAAAATCACGACAGTGAATAGAAAATCACTATCTGCATTCTTTTAACTCGGCAAAATGATAATTTCTAAAACATTCTTACCTTACACTGAATTACTTGATTATATACTGTGCATTTTGGAATGCTTGTGCGTTTTGCTTTATCAGATACAAAAATGTCATGTCATGGAAATATATATTTAAAAACACATTGTTTTTAAAGTTACAAGTAATTTAAGCAAAGTGTATCAATGTTTTCGTATGTTTATATAATATATTATACGTCAGGAAAACTGATGTATAATCTATACTGATATTATAAAGAGGAAATTTTTTTTGTTTGTTTATTTGTTTGTACTGAATAATGATACCGATGAAATTTGGTAAGAAGATAGTTTATAGTAGACCCTGGGAAGGACAAAGGATAGTTTTACCCCGGAAATCATCCCTAAAAGGGACAATGGGAATGATAGTTTGTATGCGGAATCAATCTAGGGACGAACACGAGCGAAGTGAGGGTGAGTCACTAGTTTTATATAAAACGAATTATATATTTTTAGTTAAGAGTAATCTACAATACCACTTTATATATTTTTGCATGCTTCCTACAACCCCATCGCTATTTGAGTAGCTGACGCTCAGAACCCCAATTTAATAGGAGAAAACTATTACATATTGTTATGAATTATAGTCGATACAAAATAGCTAGATAATATGCTACGCTATTTCCCATTTACTTTTGTAGACTTAGAATAAATAAAAATTTTTCGTAAGAGACCGTGAAAGCTAGTTTAGAAAAATTAACAATGCAAGTAATAATAATAAAATTAAGAACATATCGCATGGTGTTTATTATAAAACATTATTTTTACAGATAGATAATGTAATTTTTTTAAATGAAAAAAATAATTTAAAAATAATATATTTTAAAATATTTTTTTTTAAATCCTCCTGCGAACATTGAAATCAGAAAGCTAACATGGCGATACATGTGAAAATGTAACAACCAGAAAACCAATTCGATTGTAAATGTAAACGCTTTGTTCAATTCTGCCTACGTTTTTCAATTACTCTTGAAAACTTCCATAATTACTGTTGTATTTGTATTTTTGTTGTACAAATATACATTCTCTATAGAATGTCACTGTTCCATAGACTGTGAAGAAATTATCTATCTATACATACATATAATAAAATTCTAAGTCAAATCTGCACATTATTTTTTTTTTAAATCTTATTGAAATAGTTACTACTATCGATACAGAGACCGAACCTATATATTTTAAATTTTTTGTCTGTCTGTCTGTCTGAGAACTCATCACGAGAAAACTACTAGAGAGATTTTGATGAAATTTAGTATTATGATAGCTGGTTATCCGGGTTAACATATAAGATCCTTTTTTCTGTGGAAAATTCTATTAGCTATCGTAGATCTGTATACTTTGCAATAACTGTAATGTATTATGTGATTGTAATGTTGTTTGTTAATAAATATAATTGTTGTGTAATATATTTTGTGTTGAGCATTTTAATTCCACTGCCTTGTCATTTTTAATCAAATCCAATAAAGCAAATATTTTTTTTTTGTATGTTACATATCTTTGCTTATTGTTAACCGATTTAATAATTTTTTTTAATAAAAAGACTTCCTTTTGATTGTTTTTAAGAATAAAACTACTATTTTTTAAAACAAATAAACTATTTGATTTTAATTTATTGAAAAAGCATGCGATCAATCACTGTCTGGTACGTAGGGATGTGACGTCTGAAATACCTTTAAGCTTTACTATATTCGACATGCGATTGTGCCTGACGGACCGTCTAGATGCAAACAATAATAAATAATTACTTCTTCTTTGAATAAAGTACTCTATATAATATCTCTATATAAATGTAGAACGTGTCTTTTGGATTGTACGCGACATTGGCGAAGTAAACTGTGCCAACACGACACTCCTAGAAACCACTAAACAAACAAATTGAATTGAATAAACTATGGGAAGCAATTCTATGGTATTTAATATTTAATATTCCAGTAATTGGGGCTAGGAAATGTCTAAATCAACTAGTTTTAGACATTTCCTCCTACATACTAGCACTAGCAAATAGTTGCATATTGCATAGTAGTTTTAATTGGTTTTATTATTAATATTAGCCATTTGGTTAGTAATAACACTACTTCTAGTATTCTCTGTATTATTTTAGCAGACACTCAATGAACAAATAAAATGATCTGGCTTCATTATAATTTAATTTCATTCGTTAATTTTTAAAAAACACAAAAAATTCAGAATAATTTTATTCCGATTGGAAATAAGTCAGTTTATACTTCTTAAACTTTAAACGATAATGAAATCCTTTGTTTATGTCAAAATTATCCCACACTACAATTACACATTTTCATACCTTCAAACTTCTTACACATATAATAAATTTTTGCTATACTTTCACACTCTCGAGTTTTCAAATAAAAGTGTGTTTAATCTTTTTTTTTCTTGCTGTTAAAAACCTTTGCAAAAATTTCATCTCTGTAGGTTAGTTTGCAAGATTTGATCTAAACAAACAAACTAACAAACATTACAAGTTATATAAAAATACCTCAAACAACTAGTGTCAAAATGATTGTAAATACATATTTTGTTTTTAAAATCATTCGAAATAAACAAATAATAAAAAGCGTTATATTAATAAGTAGCAAAAAAACTCTATTAGTAAATAAACTACGTTAGTATTCTAAGCGACGTTGAAACGCCGTAGTTTCAGCTATGCAAAGGAGCACAATAAAATCAATGCACGTCCCAACCTCTGGGGAATCTTAGGGCTTGTGTTCAGTGTTCACCATATGGTCGGACAATCGTGTTTTGACTTTCAATTACGTAGCAAATGTATATTAAATTTTAATTCTATGAATTTTTTAGGACGTGTATTATCGTACTTCTTACTAAAAGTTACAACTTTTAAAAATAGTAAGTCACAAATTTCACTTGGTCATGCCATCACGCGTGAACGGCCGGACCGATTTCACTAATTTTTTTTTTTTGTTGTGTTTGTTATGGTCAGGAGAAGGTTCTTACATTAAAAAAAAATAAGAAAATTGCGCAAGAACTTAGAAAATGGGGATGAAAGATTGTATTGGGAAGCGAGCTGATTTTTAGATAGATTTACGCAAGTATCACTATTTTTTTGATATTTTGACAGTTTGTAGTCTTCAATTCTCCAAAACTCAAAAATCTAAATAAAATCGTAATTATTAACTGTGAAAAATCATTAGGTTTATCTAAAAAGAAAGAAACAAGCTAACTTATATTTTTGACTGTGTTTATTTGTGTGTACCTAAAAGCGCCCTAATAAGACACAATATAAACGATTTATAAAATTATATAACTTATATGTATATATAGGTATACTAAATACAATAAAAATATAAGGACGCTTTATTCAAGACCGATCATTGACTATTCCTTCATTAAAAGAATTAAAGCGTCTTAAATTAAGTACCTTATTAAAGAACTTAAAGTTCGAAACAAAACAATGTACTTTAAATAATCACAAGAATAATTAAGTATTTTTAATAAATCTCATTTAATTGAATTAATTAAAAAACTCCAAATGAAATAATGAATACCTAACATTTATAAAAAGAAACGAAATTATTAATTAATAATATAAAAATATATAACTTCAATAGTATAGACAATAGTATAGTCCATACCGGATATCTATGCGTGAATTTTTAAAATATTTCATGTATTTTTTTTAAATTAAACGGATTTGGATATTGGTTGGTCGAAACTAACACACTCGCACAAAATTGTCCTCATCGCGCAGTCTATGTTCAACATAATTGGAACACCTAGTAGTATAAGATCCCAATTTATGTGGTGGACCCCTCAATCTTTTTCCAAGTGAAATATATTTTTTAAATCATAAAACATAAAAAAACACGACCCAGGGGAGTTGTAACCAAAAATTTGCCCCAGTAAATTAGCGGGAGTATTTCAGAAGTCAGGTAGGCTAAATTAAATTTTAATGTAATGGTGTGCCATTTTGCCAATTTTTATTATTTTGAACATAGTAGAATAAAGCCTAATAATATAAAACAACATTACAAAAAAGAATGACGTAGATATTTCATTAATTATAAATTAAATTAAACGAGCAATTCTTGTATATTTATATCTTTATTTATTTATTTATTTATTTATACCAGCGATCTCGGAAACGGCTCTAACGATTTTGCTGAAATTTGGTATATGGGGGCTTTCGGGGGCGAAAAATTGATCTAGACTAGTCACATGTCTGGGGAAACGCGTGTTTTCGAGTTTTCATGCGTTTTTCTTATGCATTATTCTACGCAAAATTTAATCGCGACATCTATACAATTCTCTCAGTAACACTTAGTCACTTAATGTCAAATTATTTTTAAGCCAAATTAAAAAGAAAATTGTTCTTATCGCGACATCTATACAACTTTCTCAGTAACACTTAGTCACTTAATGTAAAATATACAATCTTTCAAGAACTCCGAGCGAAGCTCGGTCGCCCAGGTACTTAAATTAAAATAAAATACAAAGGCTTCCCGCCATTTTTCCACTCAAGATGACAACTTAAGAAAATTCAAATAAATATTTTATATAAGAATCACATCTTATAAAATTAATAATTATTATTAATTTTTTACAATTATTATACATATTATAAATTTATGAATAATTTATGTTATTATTAAAGTATAACATTATCCACTATTTTTCTTGCTTGCTTACTAAATATAAATAGATTTATTTTGTATCTGTTATCTGTTGACATGTTCAAAATTCAATGTTTAATTATATGTATTTAGCACTATTATACGTCGTAAATGCATTGCTAGTTTAAAAATTATCTTGCATGCTAGTCGATGACGTGGGAATATATGTAGAATGTGTGACAAGGCTTATGAAAATCCCTTCAACCTTTAACGCATATTGGAAAATTTAATACATATTTATTATATAACTATAAATACAGAGATAGCTTGCAGGCATAGACAATCTCTAAGCTGGCAATATAGATGTAAAAAAATTTATAAAAATGATATATCAAAAGAATACAGAATAAATATACGTCATTTCCATTTATTTTTTAAGTGTTTTAATTGTTGTCCTAACTGAGGTTACTGTTATAATTGTTGTTACAACTAAAGGTTAGAGGTTAACTAACGTACCGCTGCAGCTAAAATCCAAGCTATAATTATATAAAAGAACTAAGCGAGCAAAGCCGCGGATAAACGCAAGTTAATAAATTTTACCTGCAATTCTTCCTATAAACTTTAAACTTTCCTTCGTATAGAATATGTTTAAAAAGGGGTAAGAAATTAACTTTTCTTTTCATCTATCTATATATCCAAACTAATATTATAAATATGAAAGTGTGTTTGTTTGTTTGTCTCTCTTTCACATCAAAACAGAGTGACAGATTGGCCTAATTTTTTGTGTGGAGATAGTTGGAGGACTGGAAAGTGACATAGGCTACTTTTTATCGCGGGAGATTATCTCATTTTCGATCGCGGGAGATTATCTCATTTTCGCGAGAAAACACGTTATTATTGCGGTATTAATGCCCCTTAATACAATTAAATAAATATGCTTTAGCATTTTTCGAAATTCATCCCGAAGGGGGTAAAATAGCGGATGAAAGTTTGTATGAAACCTACCTTTTTTAGAGATTTTTTTTTGTAGTTTTAGCGCGAGCGAAGCCGCGGGTTCTGCTATATATCAATGGCCGTCGTTAGACTCGCTAAAACTCAAAAATGGCGAGACCGATATGAATTATTCTTTTTTTATTCATTTTGTTGGGGGTGTGTCAGGGATGGTTTAAGTATAAAAAATACGGAAAACAAAAAAAAACAGCTGGAAAATTGAAAAGTTCAGAACTGTATATTTTGTATGGGAATCACTAATCGTTAAAGCGTACCTAAACGTAAGGACAAACCCGAGCGAAACGAGTGTGAATCGCTAGAACTTTAATATATGTACAGAATTAAATATTTTCCAACAATTTCACAATTACATGTCTAGTAAATTGTGTTACACCAATCACTAGTATTAATTGGGCACACTGCTACTAACCAGTTTATTCATTGTACAAGTTCCAAGTGCCTGAGGCAAGAGGGCCATAAAGCGAAATGAGCCTCGGACATTCAGCGGTTTTATTTTATTGTGATAAACTATCCCTTGTTAACTTCACTCCAAATGATTACAATACACATAACTAAAACGTAGGGTTAGGGGTAGGGAACGTTACAAAGAATGGTTTACGTTATTTTAACTCAATTTTGACACTGCATAGACAAAAGAATCAATTATATATTTAACACTATATTTTTTCTATAAAATACCCCAGTCTATATATTACTCACGTAATTGGAATTCCTAAGCTTGTGATAATAATTTATATTATAATTTAGCCCTTTTTAATGTCCTACTGCTAGGGACGGGCCTCCCATTACGAGGGGAATCAGGCCATTGTCTACTACGCTGGCCTAGTGCAGGTTGGCGGACACGTATCTTTCGAAAACTTTCTAGGCTCTCGTAGACATGTAAGTTTCTTCACGTTATTTTCCTTTACCTTAAGACAAGTGATAATCATCTTGGACACGATTTATATGTTATTTTTACATAATTCATATATTTATATCAAAATGTTTACTACTCTACATTTTTTTCCTTCTTTTGCAAAATATGTTTCTCTCAGCCTTTTACTCTATCAGCCTTCCAGCAGTAACAACCTCCACGTACATATCCTCTTTGAATCAATCCATCCGTGTATTCTTAAGTCTATTTCTTATTCTATATTCAATATTAAATTTTTAATTTTCAATTCTTTCCAAATAAGTTTAACAAAATCGGTACAAAAAATGTACAGGTTTGAGTTTAGAAGTGTATAATATTAATGATCATTCTTTTAATTAGCTGCTCTTAGCCAGTTTAACTTTAGTGCGCAAGTTCTGAGTGTCGGAAGCAAATGTGCCATAAAGAGAAACGAACCTTGTACGATAACGATTTTTATCTTCTAGAAAAGTTTTTTTTGACTTACATCGCTTAGCCAACTTTTCATTTTGCAGATAAACAATATATAATCTAATGACTTAAACCTAATCTACAATTTTTTTGTTTGTATTTTGTTTAGAATTTAGATAAAAAGTAAAGTAAGTAAAAATAATAAAAAGTGATTAAAAAATATTTTTTACCAATATTGATAACCATTAACCAGGACCGTCGCAGATTTGCTTACGTACTTAACCACGTTTTTTTTTTTTCATTTTGGGAAATGCATTTACGTATACCTCCTGTAGATATACAGGTGGTGATGTGGGACTCACCGACTAGAAAAGCCAGTAGGTACTACCTACTAAAATCCAACAAAACCTCCCCCGTCTTAATGGGACGTTGCAGGATCGCTTACGCACACAACTATGACGCCCCGACGGCAGGTCTGCCGAAGCAGACCACAACAACCATGGGGTTACTCCATAGTCCACTCTGCTATCAGAGAAGTACCAGGAGCAACCCGCATGGTACACCGCCCACCGAAGTAGACAACCTCCCACCGCCCACCGAATTGCCACTTCCCTGTGCGTTTCTTAGATTCGCGCTCGGCTGGACTGCCGGACGCTAATGAGAACCCCCTAGACTAAAAAACATTAATATATAAATATATAAACGAATATAGGACGTCAATTTTTCCTTATTTCCAGTGTATTTACTTCTGCATCGGTAAAAGTTTGCCCTATACAGGACTGACCTTTTGAACCTACAAGGCTGTGAAGAAAGCCAGTCAGACATACCACTTTGTATCAAGAATCCCTAACTAGACGTGTATTCGGATAACATAAACGTGTACCTGTTAGCATACGATGACATTTAATTAGAGGTGAACAGCTCAAGCGTGTACGAAGCTGATCAAAATCGTTAACAATTGATGACTGTAATTAACAGAACATGTTCACTGATCAATGTAACGCAACGTATGTACGTACATGACACGGTCTTTATTAATTACTTATTTCGCTAAGGATGAATAGATGTAGGTATTTTTTTTATTTACCACAAAAATAAAAAAAATACTTTTATAAAATGAAAGTAGGTGAGGTCCAGAGTCTAGGATTCAATTCTTTCTCAGACCAATATTTTACACATGAAAACTAGAATTAATAAAAATAAAGAGTATAAAATAATTTTTTTTTTTTTATCATTTAGTAATGTTCTTATGTAATAAGTTAATTGGGTCATTCGAAAGTTTTGTTTCTCTAAGAAAATGAGAAATTTTATAAAACATAAATATTTTTTATACATTCTTCCAGCTTAAAATCTTATTTGTAACATGGAAGTATTTTCCTCCTAAGGAAGCTAATAGTCTATTTCGCTTTTCTCCTTTTTATCTGTTAACGCTTCAACCTTGTAAGGAATCTTTAGTTTCATAAAATTTTATCTTAGCTATTTGAAAATCACGGCTTATTTGGCTCTATTCTATCTTTACTGTATACAGTATTTGAAGGAAATTTCTTTAAACAAATAACGCCATTTAAAGTTAATATTATTAAAGTACCAGCGACTCATCCTCGTTTCGCTCGAGTTCGACACCAGGAAAGTTTTAACAGTTAGTATAGATTTGTCAAAGATGAAATATTTTCCTGCAATAAAAAGTACTCTATATGTTGACCCGGATACTCATTATGCCAAATTTCATAAAAATCTGTTCAGTGGTGTTCTCGTGATGCGTTCCTAGACAGACAAAAATTCTAAAAACTATAGATTCGGCCTCTGTATCGATAATAATGACTATTTCAATAAGATTTTCCAGAAAATATTTAATGTAAAAATTCGACTCAGAATTTGATTATAAGTATAGATTATTATAGGTATTCGTTTTTTAAGTACTACATACTTTGTTTTCGTAGTTATTTATGATGCTAGTGGCTTCGATTCTCATGTTTATACGTTTCGTTCAATATAGAAAAATAGCACAAATCGTTTAAACTATACGAAGCGAAAAGTTTGCAATTCTTTCTATTCTGTACAGATGCTTCTCATAGTTACAATATTCTGATACGCCTACTATTTATGCGTAGATACGTAAAAAAACAATAGATTAAAAAAAAAACAAATTTTCCATTTGAGTTACATTGAAAGCTACAAGTCAACACATTTAGACGCATTAGACTAAATCATTTGTAATTCAATATATCCAATCAACCATAACACAGCTTTGTAATTATTTCGTGCCTTAATTTAAATTAATGCTTACTAAATCCTACAAATACGAAATACATTATTGTGTAACGCATCAATAAACAAAGCTTTTGCGATTTTCGAATATCTGAGCATGTATGTATGTATTCAGCCCTTATTAACGTCCCACTACTGGGCACGGGCCTCCCTTCAATACGAGAGGGATCCGCGCATCAAGTGATTTACTTTAATTTTTTTTGCCACTGACACTGGCAGTGCAGAAAACTTTATTTTGTTCTCTTATAATTTAATTAATTTGTAAAGCAATCTCATATCTTTTATTTATTCACAGTGAATGGTACTAATTTTTCAGATAGTTAATTAAAAAGAACTTTTCTTGTCTTGAACTTGCTCTGCAATTACACTCTAGTTAAACAACTTCAATTTTCTTTTTCTTTTCAGCATAAAACTTTGTTTACTTCATTTTTACTAAAATGTATTTATTTTACAACTAGTTATCATATTTCTTAAAACCTTTCTATAACATATTACTTCGCTCGCTTCGCTTGATAGACATATTATCGACAAAATATTGCCGTTTGAGACCGATCCCATAAAAACATATACACAACCAGACAAAAGTGTTAAACTTATAACACACTCTATTATTCTCCAAAAATTATTTTAATTATTTAAAATTACATAATAAAACAAATTATCCGAGTAATGTTTATGCAGTCAAGGTATCCATACTAATATTATAAATGTGAAAGTGTGTTTGTTTATTTCTATGTTTGTCCTTCTTTCACGTCGAAACAGAGTAACGGATTGACGTGATTTTTTGTGTATAGATAGTTGGAGGGCTGAAGAGTGCCATAGGTTACTTTTTACCGCGGGAAATTTTCTCATTACCATGGGAAAACACGAGACCCGAAAAAAAATTTTTTTTTTTCAGAATTACATTATAATACAATTAAATAAATATGTGTTTTAACATTTTTCGAAATTCATCCTATAAGGGGGTAAAACAGGGGATGAATATTTGTATGAAAACTACCTTTTTAGAGTTTTTTTATGTAATTTTAGTGCGAGCAAAGCTGCGGGTTCTGCTAATTTTAAATATATATATATATATGTATATTTAAAACTAGCAGAACCCGCATATATGTGTAATTAAGGTAACAATGCTAATTGAGACAACCAAAGGAAGTCCAATAATATTATAATTGTGTCTTCTTTGTTATTTTCATGCTCCACTATAGTTAGTATTCATAATAATGCTATTTCTGTAATCGTAATTGGATTTCATTGTTAATCTTTCATTACTGTGGATAAACGAAATCGTTTGATAGAACATGTTATTGTAACTTAATATGATAATTGTAATATACTTTTTAATATCTTCTTGATATTTATAGTTAAGTTATTACATTTCTTGTCCAAATTGTAGTTTCCAATATATACTTTTTTAATATCCTCTTTGAAGCCATTAACAATGTAATTGAATTGAATACTTTTAATATAATATAAAAAGTATAATTTCCGCAATTTTAAGAAACAAAATCTATTTAAAATTGAGTAGTATGGATAGAGTAATTACTTTTAGATTTGGGGAAAATTGTTTATATTCTCAGTTATAAAGTACTAATCTGTACATTTACGTATAATAAAATTGTAATGATCCGATCGCTGTCTGTACATGAAAGATATTTAAGAAAAACTATTATTGGGGTCTTTATTAATGCAATAGAGCCCAAAACAAGGATTTTTAGAAATTTCGTCTGTTTGTCTGTGCGTTTGTGCACGCTAATCTTAGAAACGGCTTAACCGATTAGGGTGCGGTTTTCCCTAATGTACTGCGGTAAGCTTCATTTAACATTTAGTATTTGTTTCTTTTCAATCGTTTCATAAATAAAAAAGTAATGTCAGTTTAAAAACCATCTAGGGTCGAATCCGAGCAAAGCGAGGGTGAGCCGCTAGTCGGTAATACATTTTATTGTGACATAAATAACATGACATCTGTTTTCGAGCTAAAAATATTTCTACTAATTGAATTTCTCCAATACACCTAAGTTTTCTTTTTACACGTTCTCATACAAGCGAGGATCGTGGTTATTGGTAATGGAATAAATAGAAATACCTACATATTCCGTCAGAACTGCAGGTAATTACTAAATGTTATCACAAAAAATATTAATATCGACTATTAAATTACAAAACCGTCAATATACGGTGTGTATTCAGCCCTATTTAACGTCCTACTGCTGGGAGTAAGCCTCCCTTCCGTACGACGGGAATCAGACCATAGTCCACCACGCTGGAAAAGAGCGGATTGGCGGGCTTCACATGTCTTTTGAGAACTTGCTAGGTTTTCTCAGACATGCAGGTTTCCTCATGATATTTTCCTTCACCGTAAGACAAGTGGTAATCATGTTGGAAATGATTCGCATATGAAAATATCAGAGGTGCGAGACCCGGGATTTGAACTCGCTTCATTTGGTTTCCCAAGCGAGCGCGTTACCACTGACCTACCACTGCCTTATATATACGGTATATATATGGTATAAGCTAATTGAAAATAGGTCTCTTTTCATAATTCCACAGGGGATTGTCTTTTTGTGGTCCGTTTTTTCACATTTCCTCATCTTTTTTGATATTCTTAACTTATCTATACGAATGTTATAAAGAGGCAGAGTTTGTTTGTTTATTTGAACGCGCTAATCTCAGGAACTACTAATCCGATTTAATAAAAACTCTCTTTGCATTAGATAGCCCGTTTATTGAGAAAGGCTATAAGCTGTATATCATCATGCTACCCAAGAGAGCGGAGTAGTAATCATAAATATCAACAAATCGGACAGATTTCCATACATTATTGTAAAACTGATATTTATAATATGTTTAGGTGCTTTAAGCTCAGAATATATAATATATAATCTATCTATACCATACTAACCGTTAAAACGTACTTAGAGGCGAACCATAGCGAAGCAAGGGTAAGCTGCTAGTTATAAATATAAATGATTTGTCTCAAGACGTAATGTAGGTGGGCCATGGTTGAATCAAGAAACGATCAATAAGCGTCATGATTTTATCAAACATTAAAACAACACAGTACCAATTTTGCCATGTGGTTTTTATTTTGCACCACAATGCATTATTATTCAATAAAATTTAATTATTTATTGACTTTAATGCGTGCTAGTTGAGCACAAATTATTTCATCAATATCACATTGAAGGGTAGAAGGAGGAGATTGGCCGGTGGTATTTTAAATTATACCACTAAAGGACTGGATTAACAGTATTAAATAAAATAATTAAATTGTTATATCCTATGTCCTTCTCCTAGGTTCCATCCCTTTCTAACTAGAAAACAAACCTCATCAAAATTGGTTTAGCAGCTTAGGCGTGATGTTACGTTTTGACAGACAGAATTTATAATATTAGTTTCGCATTTATAATATTAGTATGGATGTTCATTTCTCTTGTATATTAGTTTATTCGCAGTTACTGTTAACCCAATATTTGCATGAATAATATGTACTATACAAAAATTATTTAAAACAGAGAAACATTATCTTGTATTCTTTTTTTTTTTCAGACGTCTAATTAAATTTAAATAATATTAAAATTAAAGTAAATAAGTTGTGATTAGATTTATTATATAAGATATTAATTAATTAAGAAAAAGCTTTTAAGTTCAATATTCCTGTATAGACGTAAAAACTGATAAGACGAAGCCGCTTTTGTCTTGAGAGAACAAAAGACTTGAACAGCTTTGGCTGTAATTTAAACACCCGCATTTAAATCTGATGAACAAGCTTATTAATCAGATTAAAATAAATAAGAAATTAAAAAACTCTGCCATTTTCTGAGCTAATTTAAGAATATTAAAATTTTTTACTGAAAGACCGGTGGACAACGCACATCTTAAACTGCTGGGTCTAGAAAACAGACAGAAAAGATACGGCCTTTTCTGCCGTATACTTTTACACTCGAAAGGGAATCAAAACCTATAAGTCCCCGTTCCCGTTGACCTCAAACATGAAATTTCGCTAAAAGATCGCTACTTCTCTTAAAGCACAAGTAAAAGCAAAATTTGAAAACCGTAATTTTTTTGCAATTATATAAATTTATTTTATTGTCCCATTTTTATTTAATATGAGTTATGCCTCAAAGATTCCAATAAAACTCCATACAAATTACAAGAACTATTTCCACCCCTTAAAGTAGAATATCATATTTTAAAAGTAAGTAATGATTTAAAAGAACTATTACAATGCACCTCTATAACATAGATAAAAAATCACAGTAACTCTAAAACAAAACTCGAAATAAAAAGACTAACATAAGCTTATCGGCGCGAAGTTTTGGCAACAGTTTTCAATACAGCTAAAAATGCAAGCGAGTTACAGATAATACTGTGGAATTTTTGCGAAAACCTTGCTTATAAAATATATTTAACCACAGAGTAATAAAAAGAGAGGCCGTATTTTTCTGGACCGACACTTGAGGCGTGGCTCTCCGTAAATGAACGCTTATCCTATACAGTGCGCTGCGTAATACGATCAAAGAGGCATTTCGAGCCACACGATACCCCAACCACTTCGACTAGACCCTCTCTACTGATTAAAAAACTCCCCAAACAACAGCTGTGAATAGAAGCTTAAAGTCCTCTATAAAATGGTTCACAGAAAATCCAAGCCGTTCCACGTTTGTGAAGAGCTCAGTATGATAATAGTTAAGGTTTTTTTAACTCGGACCCACAGCATAATGACTTCCTCTTTAATTGTACTCTTCTATCTTAATCTTATAACGTTTAGCATATTACGTAATAAAGATAAAAAAATAGATTTACCCATTTATGTAAATGTGAAAGCATATCAACGTGAACGAGAATGAATATATACATATATATATATATATATATCTTATATATTTAAACGAGCAATTCTTGTATATTTATATCTTTATTTATTTATTTATACCGGCGATCTCGGAAACGGCTCTAACGATTTTGCTGAAATTTTGGGTATATAGGGGGCTTTCGGGGGCGAAAAATTGATCTAAATTAGTCACATGTCTGGGAAAACGCGGGTTTTTGAGTTTTCATGCGTTTTTCTTATGCATTATTCTACGCAAAATTTAATCGCGACATCTATACAACTCTGTCAGTAACACTTAGTCACTTAATGTAAAATATACAATCTTTCAAGAACTCCGAGCGAAGCTCGGTCGCCCAGGTACTATATATCAATATATATTTGTATTGATTTGTTGAATTTATCTCCGCCCCAAATACCAGAATAACTATTAACACGTATCCATCATCATCATCATCCATTTCAAACGTACGTAGGGACGAACCTGAGCGAAACGAGTATGAGCTGCTAGTCTATAAATAATATAAAACAAAGTCGGGTTAGTTACACCATTTATAGCCCAAGAACGGCTGGGTCGATTTTTATGATCTTTGATTTGTTGGATTTGTCTCCGCCCGAATAACAGAATAACTATTAAAAAATCAGAGAAATCACAGAAAAACAACTGAAAAAAGAATATCTATTTCATATTAAGCGTCAAAACGTAACCTATGGACAAACCTGATCGAAGCGAGGGTGAGGTATGCGACTTCAGAAACTATAGGTCTTTGAAGATAAAAACAGTAGTGTTAATAACGGCCACATTAATATTCTATTCTCGTTAACTAAACTGCAAGAACAAGGAAATATTTATTCTCTTGTTTAAGAATTTGAAATGTCTTCAAAGTTATGTATAATGAATGCACTGTTTATATTTCGTAATAATTTTAATTTTTTTTTATTTTTTTGTAAAAGAATGAATTTTTTTTTTTATTTAAAAAAAACCAGCCTGGTGATGCCAGAACAACCATCTTCTTTGGATAATCGGTTAAAAATCCGTGTCTATTGTCAAAATATTATACGTGAGCCGGATTTCAATCTAGCAGAATATCCAATAACAGGACGGGAATTCCTACAAAGGTATGTTTCCAGTGGAGCCAATAAATACCAACTAATGCTTGAACGCTGCCTATTACATAGTTTTGTCCGAATCCACATATAATCCGTATGTCACGGTGTTTGCAGGTAATAAATATAACTTATTTTCTTTCAGCTTAATTGTTTCAATTCATTATACCTCTCTAAAAGTAAATAACTATATCAAATGGAAAGATTATTATGAAAGGTAAAGATTAAGTATGTATTCAGCCCTTTTAACGTTCCACTGCTGGGCACGGACCTCGCTTTAATACTAGGAGATCAGGCCACTTAGTCCACCACGCTAGCCAAGTATAGGTTGGCGGACTTCACTTGTCTTTCAAAGCTTGTTAGGTTTTTTTAGACATGCAGATGATCTCATGATATTTTACTTCAGCGTAAGACAAGTTGTAATCATTAAACGATTCGCACATGAAAATATCGGAGGTGCGAAACATGGGATTTAAGATTTCCCAAACGAGCGCGTTACCACTGGGCTACCACTGCCTACAAGATCAAGTGTACGCTAAAATATTTACTGTGGTATTTATCTAGTATTTCTAGTAATATATTATAATTATATATTACAACATTAGTAAATATTTATGTTAAATTATAATGCTGTTGTATAGCATTTTCTTCTAGTCATATTGCTATAAGAATTTTAAAATATAAAAATTATAATAAGCACAAATAATTGGACTAGCATGTTCAATTATATCATACATTCTACTTTACTAACTTTAATAATGGCGTGTACCTTATTTTTACAAATATCATTTCATAGTTTATGCATAATGACTACTGTGTTCAAATAAAGACAACTTTGACAAGGTTATTTGATAGATAATAACTTTAGTCTGTAGTACTTTTCATAGACATATTAAATGTTTACAATAGAATCTTAAAAGTTAAAATAGCTCCGTTACTTTATTTAGAATGATTGTTAAAGAAAGTTTATTTATTAAAAGCTATCCTATTAAAAGAGTAAACCTTTATCCTAAAAGTTCTAAAAAAACTCATCAATATTAGCTTTTAAAAAAAACAAACAGACAACTAAAATCTTGAGTTTCGTTTGGTATTATAGAGAATAATAGTTTTAACTTTCAATAAGTAAATGCCCTTTGAAGATTTATCTGTACACTAGCGACATACCCACGCTCCACTCGGGTTCGTTTAAAATTCAAGTAATCATGATAAAACCTTTTTAATATAAACATGTTATTAGAAGAGTTGACAGATTAAAAGCATTTATTAAATAATTATTCAGACCTTTTTTCCTCTTAGGTGTAAATCTAAGATAATCTCTGAAAAAATAGGTTCAAAACATACAATATACAAAGTAATTTGAAGGGAAAATAATATGATATTAAAAATATAAAAGAGAAAAGCGTTACTTTTCAGAAAAGTAAATAATAAATGTAAATAAATATGTTGAGACATTAACACACAGCTGCATCTAGTTCCAAGGTAAGCTACGAGGCTTGTGTTATGGATACCAGACAATTGATAAACTACACAAATATAACAATACATACATATTATAAATATTAACACCCATAACTGGAGTAAAAACATTCGTACTCATCACACAAATGAATGCCCCCAATGGGACTCGAACCCGCGACCGTTGGCACAGCAAGTAGGGTCATTACAAACTGAACCAGCTCTTTCCAAAGACAAAGCAGATTAGCTTGATTGCAAATTCGTAAACACACACTTAAGCTATGTTATATCTCTATGTTTTTACTTATTCTGCGCCGTCTTCTCTTAGTAGTCATCTGAACAACGACCTCATGAGTTTTTTTTTATAAAAGATCTTTTAAATTACATTAATATTATATTCCTTTAAACGAGCTTTACATACCTGTAAAACAAGAGGTAAATGTTAAATTAAAAAAAATATATAAAATTTTCTAATAAATTTATCATACAAAAACATTATATAAATAATTAAGATTTTCACAACGTACTAAAAAATTGAATTTCTACATCATAACTCACAATAATAAATGTAACCGAAAAAAAAAGAATGCAAATTCTTAGAATCTCTTTGAAAGCCCCTAAAAAGTTTAATTAAAGCCCTAAAATTTACTGTCTGTCTGTCGGTTTCTACAGTTTATGACTCGCTGGAATGATATTTCTTCTTTGGTAGGTATTATTTAAGTATAATTTCATTATCTTGATAATATAACAAAATTTTACATCTGCATAAAAGCCGGGGAAAATCTTTGGATTATTAATTTTTCTAAAAATATATTATTTATATTTCTAAGGTGAAAACCTTATAGTAAAATTAATAATATTTCGTGCAGACAATTATTTTATATTACAGTAGCGACTCACCCTCGCTTCGCTCTGGTTATTCCCTAGCTTGATTCCCCATACAAACTTTCATCCCCATTTTCACCCCAAGGTCTCAAACTATATTCTTACCAAATTTTATCTAAATCGGTTCAGTAGATCCAGATATTACTCCCTACAACGCCTTAAACTTACAAACTTTACCTTTTTATAATTAAAATTTAATTTTAATTAAAATAATATATTTCGTTTGGCTAATTGAATATGTTTGAGTAAATGGCTTAAATAGATTTTTTTTACTAATAAATAGCTAACGTTACAATTTTTTTTTCTTCTACTGCCTTTTAGAAACATGAGTTTCTGTAATCAATATATCTTAATGAAACCTAAATTTTTATTTAATTTTTAGCCGTGCTGATAAAGGATGGGATTTGAAATAATATTTTTTACTATTATCTCTATTCTATACATATAATAAAATTGTAACTAAGCCGAATCTATATATTAAATATTTTTTGGAAAATCTTATTGAAATAGTAATAATTATTATCGATACAGAGGCCGAATTTATACTTTTTAGAATTTTTGTCTGTCTGTCTCTCTATCTATCTGTCTGTCTGTTACCGAATCACGAGAAAACTACTGGACAGATTTTAATGAAATTTAGTATGTAGCTGGCTATCCGGGTCAACATATAGGATACTTTATACCGCGGGAAAATATCTCATTTCTGAGAAAAACTACAAAAAGTGCAATGCAAGAGTATACTAATATGTAAAACCTACGAAGTTGGTTTTTGGTCACCTGAACGCGGGCGGAGCCGCGGGCAATGCAAGTTGTGCCTATAAAGCTTTAACAGTATAAGTAGCTATATTAGAGTTATGCAATTTTATTAAAATAATAAATTTAATATTAGACCATTTCAAAATTAATTGTAAACAATCATGAAGGCAGAAATTATTCTATTAAAGAGTAATAACAATTTTAAGTAGATCTCCAATTTCACAAAATGAAATACACTTCGGAATGATATTATAAAGTATGACTTCAATATTTTGCAGTCTGTACATACTGGTAGCCCAGTGGTAACGCGCTCGCTTAGGAAACTGAGTGAAGCGGGTTCAAATCCCGGGTCTCGCACTACTCATATTTTCATGTGCGAATCATTTCTAACATGATTACCACTTGCCTTACGGTGAAGGAAAACATCGTGAGAAAACCTGCATGTCTGAGAAAACCTAGCAAGTTTTCGAAAGATATGCGAAGTCCGCCAATCCGCATTTGGCCAGCGTGGTGGACTATGGCCTGATTCCCCTCGTATTGAAGGGAGGAAGTTAAAAAGGGCTGAACACTACATACATAGTGGCGGTCGAGAAAGGATGGCAATAGTTTGATGACACGTGATTGTAGATGAAACCCTTTATACAACTCTTTTGCAAATTTTTAAATACATACATACGTCATATGTACGAGCACATATACTATGATATTAGGTACGCGAAGATTTTATATCATTTTTATAGATTTTAAGATTCTAAAGGAAAAAGTAACAAACGAAACCCTTATAATTTCGCCATGTCTATCTGTCTGTACGTCACAGCCATGTTACTCGGATACTATTAGTGTATACACATCTAATAAGTATTCAAATTCAAATATAATTTATTGCGAATTTGTGTTATAATATAATAGATTTAAATATTAATATTAACAATGTCCAGCCAAATTCAGCTTTAGAGCATGCAATAATAATAATAATAATATAAATAAAAATGTATGTTCGTATGTTCCTGGTGCAAAAAAGACATTTTTTTTTCTTTGAACATTAATTGTCTTTTATGCGTTCCCTAACCATTCAAGTTTAAAGACGGACACGAGCGAAGTTGGTGTAAATCGTTAGTGTAGTATAAAATATTATCTAGAAAGAAATCAGGAAAGAGGCATATTATTATCTGTAATATTAAAATTATCTTTTTCGTCTTATATTTTAATATAACAGGGTTCCATATATATTTGGTAAGAAAGGGATTTGATGTTTTTACTTGAAGAAATTTTACGCATAAAGTAAAGAATGTTACTACGCTGAAAGCTCGCAAAAAATTAGTTCCATAACATTCAGTTTTATTGCCATCCTTCCACCGAATTCAGGGGTGACAGAAATGGTCCAAATGACGGCCTTTTATCTTCCATGAGGAAACATTTTGTGCGGGGCTCTAAATTTTTTCCATGAAATAACTATCATTCAAATAGTATATTATCCTTAATAATTCACAAATAAAGGTTTTACTTTTTGTATCATGTATCATTTACTTATTTTGTAAATTATACACATCTGTATAGTGTATTATAATATTTTAATTTTCCATTTCATTAAATATCATTATAGGTATCATCCGAGTAAATACAATAATGGGTGTTATGTATTTAAAAAAACTGAAATATTAAACGGTTTTGGTTATTTAAAAATCTGAACATTACAGCTACCTAATGTTAGTGAATTTTATGAAAATTTTAAATTAAATTAAACTTTATTAAAAGCTTTAATTTAAAAAATATCACCACCATATTTATAGAAAATATATAAAGAAATATAAATTCGTAGACCGCGTCTCCCAAGTCCATTTGGCAGCTTGTGTATTATATGATATGCAATTAAAAGAATTGCAAAACTGCTACTACATTTTTACTTTTAAAATTTAAGTGAAAAAAATAATTAAACGCTATTATTATTTAATATTTATGTATAAACACAATACAAAATTCCGTTTATGTTTGCCGAGTCAGACAAGTTACTCGTAGGTATGTAGAGTGCAGAAATCATGATCTTAAAAGGAATCCATCTATAAGGTCCTGTCAGAGGCATAATATCCCAATTGTGTTCATTTGTGTTAATTTTGGCTATAAGCCACGCGAGCTGGGTTACAGGCAGAAACTAATATATTATATATAGCTTCACGCTATTTCACTTATAGAATAGTTCAATAGAACATAGTGTCGTGTTAGTTTGCACCTCTGAATGGAGACAATTGCTTGATGCTTGACCCTAATAATTCCTATCCCATAGGATAATCGTAAAATTAAAATAAATAACCATTACTTAATAAAAGAATCAATCAATATACATATAATATTAAGACAGTGGTTGCCCAGAGGTAATGCGCTCACTTGGGACTATACCAAGTGAAGCGGGTTCAAATACCGGGTTTCACACCTCAGGTATTATCATGTGGAAATCATTTTTAACTTGCTTTTCGATAAAGAAAAACATCATGAGGAAAACTGCATGTATGAGAAAACCTAGCAAATTTTGGAATGATATATGAAGTCCCCCAATGCGCACTTAGCCAGCGTGGTGGACCATGGCCTGATCGCACTTTTACTAAAAGGAGAGCCATACCTATAAGTAAACTTAAAAAGACCTGAATACAATACATATGATACGGGCATATTAAGTCAATCCACTTTAAAACCTATATTAAAATACTTGTGCTTATTTTTTCATTAAGAAGTTAGTGTGACAACATGTTTTCAAGCTTACAACTAACTGTAGGTGTAAGCACGACAACAGTCGACGGGATTACACTTTCCGTATATTAGTTTTACTCTCAGGATTAAACTCAAACTTACGACTTCAAGGCGCTACTAGGACCCACTATAATATTATAATTCTAAACTTTAAAGCTTTAATATTTTCTGTATAAGCCTCAAATGTGATTTCGTAAATTTTGATATAAATAACTATCATATTTTATTAAAATAAAGTAAAATTTTACTTTTTATAGAAATAAAGTAAAAACATAACGCATTATACGTGCGTAATGTTTTTTTTAATATTTTACAGTCCGAAGTGCTCAAAACTAACACAACTGTTACTACTAGTTTTTTTTTAATACTAAAGCTCATCAATAGCTACTAAACAAAAAAAAAACATAAAATCGTTTGACAAACAGAGGAGATAAAGTTTCTGAACTGTTCTTTCCATATATATATCCATGTTTTTATTTAAATTAAGTTCTTAAAAAAATATGAAACGTAACTCTATAAAAATATATAAGAATAAATGTAATAAACGTCAATTTCAAGCAGAACTTAAATCACTACGTAACTGAAATCCAATAAACATTTTCCTGTAGTTTCATATTCGAGATAAAAATGTGCATATTTCATGAGGTATTTCATGCGGGAACCTGTAACATACTCGTATCTACCTCATATATTGCACAACAATATAAGATTAATAATTTGTAATTTAAAATTGTATTAGACTCATCAATAATGTATAACAATTAATTCTTAAATTTAAGAAAGGATAAGTTTGAACTCAGTTTAAAAAAAAGTTAATGATACCAGAGCTGCAAAAAATATTTTAAAGGTAATTTAAGGTTGTAGGATTTTTTACTTAAAACATCAAAAATATTTAGTTCGTTGGCAAATACTAGTTTTCAAACAAGTATTTGCAGAATTTTCAACAAAAGCGTTCTAATTAAGCTTTAAAATTTAAAGAAATGGTTGAGTTTGCATAGTAATATTTTGTTTTTCTCGAGGTTAGCCTAGAAAATTTACTGACTATCAGACTGTTACCCTCGTGCAGACCATTTGAATATAAATAAGCCTTACATAATCTGCACACGTACTCAGCAGGCCTCATAAATGTAAGAATGCGTGTTACTCCCGCGTTCAACCCGATTTCACAAGATCCCAAACGTGCTCAACGAATCAAGATATTCTTGTGTACATAGTACATATTATATTATATAATAAAAATAAAGAAATATTTTTAATAATAAATATAAGGTTATACATATAGAAAAAATCATGATTTTGTTAATTTTACAGGAAAATTATGAAATTCCTAATAATTTTCTATATTTCATAATATTGTCTATAATATTCATGATAACGGTAGAAATAGAAATTAACCAAGTAAAAATTTTTCACAGTTTGTTTACAAGAAATTTTTTCTTAGGTAGAAGTCTACATTCTTATTTTTATTCTAATACTAGCAACTCACCCTCGCTTCACTCGGGTTCGTCTCTAGATGATTCTTTAAAGTGACATAACTTTCTTATTTATTAGTCGATTTAAATAAAACAAATACTAAATGTTAAGTACAGCTTACCACAATATAGTACTGAAATTCGTACCCAAATCGACTAAGCCGTTTCTGAGATTATCGTGTACAAACGCACAGATAAACAGACGAATAGACAAAAATTCTAAAAATCATTATTTAGGACTCTATTGCGTTAATAAAGACCCCCAAGAATAGTTTTTTCTAATACCTTTCATGTACACACAGCGATCAGTTACACTTTTATTATATGTATAGATGATAATTAATCAGAACTCTTCATATTTGCACAATATGTGTACGATTATTTTATTAATATAGCTTTCAAGTTATATATTTTCATGATATTCTTTATAATTTTCTTAGAACGACATGAAAAATAGATACTTAACAATCCAATTTTCTTCTCTGGTAAGGGCAATCTTTTCAAAGAAATTGCTCTTGAAATCACGACGGCAGTTCACGGTTTATTTGGCTCGTCCGTGCTCTACCATTACTACTGGAGTTCGATATAAGAGTAATGAACCATTCTTCTAAGAAAAAACGGTACTATTTCTCTTCACTATAAGCTATTCTTACTTTGATATGAAAAATTATTTACAACAAGATATACATTTTTGACCATCTTTTTACTTCAGATTTTATGTTAGATCAACTATCATTCTTAACTAAATAAATGTCGATAAAGAAACCCTTACAAATTCGTCATAGCCATCATTTTACTCGGGACCGTTGGCGCTACATAGCTGAAATTCAGTAGAATCCGGCAATTCAGCCGGGCGTGAAGCCAAGGGACTTGGGACAGGCAGACCATAAGCTCTATATGACTTATAGTTACGGAATTGTATTAACCAACTTCAAAAAATAGAGTATTAAGCTATTATCTATACTAATATTACAAAGAGGTAAAGTTTGTGAGTTTGTGACGTTGTAGTGAGTAAACTCTGGATCTACTAAACCGATTTAGATAAAATTTAGTAAGAAGATAGTTTGAAGACCTTGAAAAGTACATTGAATACTTTTTATCCCGGAAATCATCCCTTAAGGAAGTGAAAATGGGGATAAAAGTTTGTATGGGTAATCAAGCTAGGGACGAACCCGAGCGAAACGAGGGTGAGTCACTAGTTTAATATAAAATCATATTTTAATGGAACATAAATATGGTTGTGTGGTATTTTTTTTAGAAAGTTATTATTGATATTTAATATATCTATTTATACATATTACCAAAAATATTATTTGTCCATTTATACCCACTTATCTCCGAAATGGTCATTTGGATAACAACTTTCAAAACTTTCAATGGTTACTTTTTAAGCTATAAATACAACAGAATGCTCTCTTATAAGTTTTGGAGGATATAAAATAGCTTTTTCGATTTTAAAAGCTTTTATTAACGGGCAAATAGGTCAGAATGATATAATCTAATGTTGCTGGCATAACACTCTTAACATAACACTCTTCGCTGGAGGTCATAGTTACTAAACCATCAAACATAATAATAAAATCATAGAAATATTCAATCATAGTTTAAAGCTTCATATCTTTTTCAGAAAAATTGAAAATCTGAATTTCTCTGTATATGTCAAGTGCTGAGAAAACAACTGAATGCTAGGTTATATACCTACATAACTGGTAGTACGTGTAAATAAAATATTTCATATAAAGATAAAAGCTAACTGCTAACTATATTTTGAACCTTAATGTTATTTACCTTAATGTCATTCGTATATTATAGACGTATATGGTGAAAAATTGCAATATTAAAGACCTTTTAGTTGAGTGGCATTAAAAAAAAGTTTTTTTTTAATTTTAACTATTTATGAGTGCTTTATATATAATCATTATATACCAGTATTGTATGTAGGTATGTATGTATGTATATATGTATGTGTGTATTTTATGTAAGTACACCGCCTACCATTTTATATACTGATTCCTCTACCCTAAGGTTGCCTGGAAGAGATCGCTTCTAGCGATAAGGCCGCCTGCTGTGCATCTTTTCTTTTTTGTTATATCTTTTACTTCTTTATTTATTTCTTGTGTGGTGTGCAATAAAGTATTCATTCATTCATTCATTCATTCATTCAGTATTCCATAAATATTATAAATGCGAAAGTTTGAACGGATGTTTGTTACTTAATCAAACGGCTGAACGGTTCTGGGTGAAATTTGACATAGAGATAGATTATAGTCTGGAATAAATAGGTAGGCACTTTTTTATCCTGAAAAAATGTACTGTTCCCATGGGATAGATTTGTCTTTGTTTTTGTTTTGAGACGAACCCGAGCAAAACGAGGGTAAGTTACTAATTACTAAATAAAGCAAAGGTATAAAACTACGAGTAGTTTTTTCTTTATATTACGACGGTGGCAATCAAGCATACGGCCCGCCTGATAGTAAGCGGTTACCATAGACTATGGACGCCTGCAACACCAAGGGCATCACATGCGCGTTGCCGACCCTTTAAAAACCTATTTACTCCCCATTTGAAGGACCCCATACTGTAGCCATTATGATAGACCATTTACAGTTATCTACTAAGTTAGCCTTAATTCACTAATTTTACAATAAGTAATTTTATAAATAAGTAAATATTAAATATGTCAAAACAATTTCATTGCAAGACTAGAAATATTTAAAATATATTTTATATTACAAGTTTTCTTTAGGCGGATTTGTTTTTCAAATGATCGTTTCATACTTATAACTTATAAAAAAATATTTTTAAGATCAAAGATTTTTTTTTAACCAAGACCTTAAAATTCCTTTCTTTGAAAAAACACAATGAGTTATTTTAAAGTAAATAATTTTGGTACTAAACTGTTAATGGAATATTCTTACATTTTCAAATCCTTGTAACGCAGCTTTTTCGCAATTTTTAATATTCAAGCTTAATTTTTGATCAACTTGGCACGATTTGAAAACTTTTTCACTTCTTCGTATTTTTCTCATTATTCGTTTAACTCCAAATTTATACTTATAGGGGGTTTTACTTCGGAAACTAAACTTTTTTTTAACATTTTTAGTAAGTCTATAAAAGTTTATCTACATATTTCTAAACTAGCGACTCTCGTTCGCTTCGCTTGGGTTCCTCTCTAGTTACGTTTTAACGTTTAGTATAGATTTCTCAGAAATGAGATATTTTCCTGCAGTAAAAAGTATTCTACATGTTAGCCCGGATAACCAGCTATTATCATATCAAATCAAAATCTATCCATTGATTTTCTCGTGATGCGGTCACAGACAGACAGGTAGACAAAAATTCTAAAAACTATATAAATTCGGCCTCTGTATCGATAACAATGACTATTTTAATAAGATTTTCCAAAAAATATTTAATGTTCTAATTCGACTCAATTACACTTTTATTATATCTGTAGACGACATTGTACTTTAAGGAGTTACAAATAATACTTTCTTAATACTTTCTTACACACAGTTACAAATGTTAGCTACTAGTGAAACACCGCAATAAGAATGGATTTCTGTTATTCTGAATTATTTATTATTTTATGTTAAAAAAAGTTAAAAACATAGTTTGAATCCTGCTGCGTTTCTCTTGCCAGTCCTCGGGACTTAAGATTTTATTTCCAAAGTGATTTTAAATGTGAGTTTAATCTAATACAATTACGTCGAAGTCACGAGTCAAAAGACTGTCACGACTTTTCCATTTTCCATTTCCATTCCATATTGTAATACTATTGTATTTATTAGATTGACAAATGTCTGGTATATAGTCTTATATATGTATATGGTTCACAGACAGATACACAGATCCACAGACACCCACGTTAAACTTATAACTCTCCTCTTTTTGAGAATTAGGGATTAAAAATGGGGACACTCTGTACTATGCTTCAAAATATTTTAAGAAAATTTCCACCTGTTTGTTTATTTTTCTTTGTACTGTGTTAATAAAAAATGCAAGTAATAATAGTTCATGATGAAAAGATAATCTTAAAAGTATTAAATTCTCAAAAGTTAACTGAAACGTCCAACTTACAGTCAAAATCGATCCCTTCTATAAGCGAAACTGCGACAATTATCATCTATAACGATGTCATTAACAATACTATTGAGCAAATACCAATGAATTGGGCACAAAAGAAGTAATTGATGAACGAATTTACATGTTAATAAAATTCTTGTTGTCTCGTAGATTGCATATAATTGCAACCAAAACCCGATAATGGAGCGGATCGTGCTTAACGTAAATACATTTTATCTGAAATTATTTCTGCGGCCCCAGAGTGGTGATGAATAAATTTGTTAGCAATGTGCTTTTATTATCTACTATATAAAAATAAGTCGGGTTTTCCTTCCTGACGCTATAACTCCAGAACGCACGAACCGATTTCCACGGTTTTGCATTCATTGGAAAGGTCTCGGGCTCCGTGAGGTTTATAGCAAAGAAAATTCAGGAAAAATTTCAACAGAAAAGCGGGAATATCTTTTTTCACATACAGCGCCATCTCTGATACATAGCATGTACTACAAACCAATATCGGGTCAACATATAGGATACTTTTTACTGGAGGAAAATATCTCATCTCTAAGAAATCTATACTAAACTTTAAAACGTAAGTAGGGACGAACCCGAGCGGAGCGAGGGTGAGTCGCTAGTCCTCTAATATAAGTATATTTTGGTTTTCATTTGCTAAGTATACTTGTCTAGCTTAAGACTTACAGTGTTTTATTAAAACTACTTACACTTGCTAAGATTTTATCAAACCTCATAACCTAAATAAAACTCATATCCCTACACCGTGAAACAAGTTAGCTTTTCTCAATTGGAAGCCTATCTTGCTATCGCTTGAATATGTAAAAGTCACATCAAATTCAGTTCAGTATTTCCGGAGTAGCGAATACAAAAGAATAGATTCCTTTTTAATAGTTATTTATTTATTTATACCAACTTAATACAATTTAAACTTAGCTAAGTATGTACTTGAGTAAATTTTAATATTAGATACACGTATAGAATAATGCAAATTTCCAATTTCTAAAAAATCTGTATCTGAAATTACAGATTCTAACTACAATTTTAAGCAGCACTCGAATTACTACTTAAATCTACGTTATGTACGTTCTTGACTTTCGAAAATTGGTTAGATAATAAGAAATTCCTAGAAATTTTACGTAAGAGAAGAATATGTCTACATCAAAATGCACCTGAAGCTCCCTGTTTTCGACTTTTATTGTGCTTCTTTGTGAAGAGAACACGCCGAGCGTCAATTTCACTGCACTTCACATATCACACGTAGCTAGTACCCAATTTATTTACACTTATTCGGAAAATGTGGAAATAATAAAAATAATAAAAATACTTTCACATTAAATACAAAATATAACGAATAAAATCGTAGATCAATAAAAATTATCTAGGTCTATCTAGGTCTAGACTCTAGTGCATGTACGACTACAGAATCAGAGGTCCTGGATTCGTGGATCGGATCGGCCTTAATATAATTATTGGGTTTTTCTGTCAAAAACAATCAGTAACAGCCCGGAGTTGGAAAGTTAGCGGTGTTTAACCCCCATGCCTCCAAAAGTACATATAGCTGTCGTTACTGCATGATCTCTTAGCAGTCTTGTCGAATTGACGTCCCACTGGAATCTGAGAGTAAAAAGAAAAGAGTGTCTCCTCCACTCATTGTTGTGTGAGTGTTTTATAACTTAAACTTTTTTTTTGAATAATTATTATTCTTTAAATAATAAAACTTAAATAATACTAAAAAAATAATTTAAGAAACTAACTTGACTGGTTTTCAAACAATATTTTAGTCATCATTACTATTCTATATTATTTACTACGCGCAATTACAATAATAACAAACGTAAATCATACAAAAGTACCGAAGAAGTAACTAGAAGTGGGTTTCATTTATAATCTGATCATGCCCAAAGTTAGTCCCAATTGAGCAACTCCAACACTAATAACTTAAAATCGAAATGGTTAAAGTTCGTAGAGACACGCCTAAAGGCAATTTTTAAACTCAATTCATTAAAAATATGAAGTGCTTGTAAAAGTTTATTGTAATGAAATATATTTTGGATTTTATTTAATATTAAGGACCGTATCTTTTTATTTCATTTTAAAGTTTGAATTTCTATGTATACCTTAAATGCACCCTTGATAAATAGTTACGTAGATCCAGAGATTTTGTGAGTCTTATTTTTATAATATATAAAATATAATAAAAAAATTAAAATACATAAAAAGAAAATATGTAATTTAAGTGAATTTCATACTTACGTCAAAAACTATTGTAAATACTACGGTAAGATTTTCAAAACTTTGTCCATAAATTGAGCGTACATATGTACGAAAAATGGAAGGGTTATCCTACCCTGCCTTATCATTTTAATGCTGTAGATGTTATCCAAGTATAATAAGGCGTACAAGCTATAAAGCGAGCAATGCAGATGTACCTATTTATCTAAACGCCTTCTTCGGAGGCACGTCTTAGATGTGAAGGTTTCGGGATTTAATTAAAGATTGAAACAAAGTAAAATATATAAACATAGAGGTAAAGATAAAGTAAAATTAGTTGTATGTAGGTATATATTATCACTTCCCGTCCATATTGCTAATACGTACATATGTATGTGAAGTCGTTGCAAGAACTTCTTGGACCTCTTTTTATGAATTAAATTGAATTAATTGAAAATAAAAACAAATCTATTCCACGGGAATCATACATTTTTCCGGGATACAAAGTAAAATATGTGTTATTCTGATGTATGAACTATATTATTGTAAAGTTTCATTAAAATCCATTCAGTAGTTTTTGCGTGAAAGAGTAACAAACAATACATCTATACATCCAGACATCCATACATCCTCACAATCTTTCGTATTTATAATATTAGTAGAATTAAAAACTAAAAGCTCGTCTTATCAACTTTGTAACTTGATTTTTTTATTAAATATCTTTGATGCTATTTAATACATCAATCAAATGCGAGTTAAACTTGACGGATGGATGTACGTGAATATTCGTAGTTTTTATTTCTATAATATTTTCATTGTAGCATGGTGCGGGTGACGTTAGATAAACCGTTACTTTTCGCTTATGAACGTTCCTATGATTTACAAATATGGCGTAATATTTCTGCCCTAACCTAAATATTATGAACATAAGGTTCTAAATCATTGTATTCAGCCCTTTTTAACGTCCCACTGCTGGGCACGGGCCTCCCTTCAATACGAGGGGAATTAGGCCATAGTCCACCACGCTGGCCAAGTGCGTATTGGCGGACTTCATACGTCTTTCGAAAACTTGCTAGGTTCTCTCAGACATGCAGGTTTCCTCACGTTGTTTTCCTTCACTGTAAGGTAAGTGGTAATCAAGTCAGAAAATGATTCGCACATGAAAATATCAGAAGTGCGAGACCCGGGATTTGAACCCGCTTCACTCGGTTTCCCAAGCGAACGCGTTACCACTGCCTCTACCACTGCCTTTTATCAAAAATCATTGATAACTGTAGTAATTTAAACAAATTTAACCATAATATGTAACTATTTTAAATACATTCAAAATATAATAAAAACGATGCGATTTATTATGTATGTAACGCAAAGTGTTAGTCATGGAACATTATTGATACGTTGGATGGTCGACTATATGGGATGTAATTTTTGTACGTTATTTAAAATTTTGTTTTTAAAAACAAAAAAGTTTAATTACGTACCAACGTTCTGCGTAACTGATGCAGCCATATTTTATCTGTCTTTTTTGTCGCCCTCGACAGAGAGTTATGTTTAAATGTTGTTTTTAAATTGATTATAAAGAAAATTAGTTTGGTACTAACGATATTTTAAATTATGTAAATGTTTCTTTGAGATTTTACTCTTAAAATCCTCTCTATCATACATATAATAAAATTCTAAGTGAATCGAATCTGTACATTAAATATTTTTTTGGAAAATCTTATTGAAATAGTAATTATTATCGATACAGTGTATCTATAGTTTTTAGAATTATTGTCTGTTTGTCTCTCTATCTGTTTGTCTGGGAACGCATCACGAGAAAACCACTGGACAGATTTTGATGAAATTTGGTATTTTACTGCGCGAAAATACCTCATGACTGAGAATTCTATACTAAACGTGAAAACGAAATTGTGTTATAATAACATTAAAACATGATATAATGAAAAAAGTATAGTTGTTTTGTGAATAATAAAGAAATAATGACATATTTCAAGCGTTAAGCGCTCAATAAACGGGACCGAGCGCATTTATTTCCACTACTTTAATATAAAAAGTGTACAAAATATTTATTCTGTACGGGAATCGAATGTTAAGAGCGCTATTTTAAGTATTAATTATCGCGCTATAAAACAAACGAAGTCTTTAAAACTAATTATTTTAAATATTAAAATTAGACCGTACATAATTTATTTAAACTACTTGGGCGATCGAACTTTGCTCGGCGTTTTTCGGAAAGAATATAAAAATTGCGTTTTTTTTATTCAGAAAAGACACCTACATAGATAAGAATAATAAGTAAAATCTTATCTAAATGCAAAATTAAGGAAAATCGTTAGAGCTGTTTCCGAGATACACCAAATAAATTATATATACTATACATACATAGACAGTAATTGCCCATTTAATATTACAAGATAACATACAGATATAAAATACTACCTATTTATACTACCTATACCTTTTTAATATTTATTGAAAAACAGCCACCGTAACAACCATAATATGAATCCACAGGCATAATTCAGCAATCAGGCCGGTGCCAAATTACCGTATTTGTATCGTAACGGTCAATAGCCGCTTGTATACGTTAATGAACTTTGTATGATGTTATGTAAAACCGACATTATTTTGCTTTATAATGATAAAGAGATATTTATTGTAAGTAAAATATTTACATGTTTTATTTTATTTGTGCTTATATCATCTAAAGTCTCTCACAGGTGTTGTAGTGGCTAGCATTTACGGCTGCACACGCGGAGGTTCTGGGTTCGAGCCCAAGGCCGGGCCAAGTTTAGTTATTGCATCTTTCTGTATAATAAGCCTCAGTAACAAACCGGAGTTAGGAACTTGGTGGTGTTTCACCCTCGTGCCTCGGAGAGCACGTAAAGCCGTCGGTCCTGCCCCTTAACTCTCACCGATCGTGTCTAGTAGTCGTCCTACCGGAGTTTGAGAGTGACAGGAATAGAGAGTGCACTTGTGTCTGCGCGTACACTTGTGTACTATATTATCTTCTACGCAGTTGGCTAGTCTCAATGAGATTGGCCGCCGTGGCCGGAATCGGTCAGGAGAACATTATTATTATATTTGGGTATAAGTTTGTAACTCCCTCACGTTATAACGCATTAAATACGCATATAAATTATAACTTAGAATAATACATGACAGAAATGACAGTAGTATCAGGCCTGAGCGAAGTGGAGGTAAGTCGCTAGTTTTTATATATATTTTATCGTGACGCTGCATAGCAATTTATTGGAAATTGCATATTCAAGTACTTAGTCAATATTTATTGCGTGTGTCAACAGACACGACAGATGAAAAGGCTGTTTTTTAAACACTTATACGTTATATTTTTTATTTGACACTGAAATAGCCTGGAGGAGATGAGATCATTCCAAGTTGTGTTAGCTTCTATATATAAATAGCCCCTTCCCAGTGTTAACCACTTGGAAATCTGAAAAATTTGACATGCAGTAGGCTTATAGATAGCCCCACTAAAAAGGAAGTTTAGTAAATCAACTTCCCAATGGATAAAAACATAATAATGAAAACCAATTATTTTCGAGTATCAAAAATATGTAGCCTGGTTGTCTTATTTTATATATAAAAAATCTTTTTTAATAACTTTTATCATATCATCAAACATCGTATGTATATAACGTCTCTATTTTGTAGAAAAAACAGTGTCTAAAGCAAAATCATTATTTCTACTGTTATCTTCTCATTACATAGGAACCCTAAGTAAGCACTATCAACGGCACCGCTTACTAAGACAATATGTTGTTGCGAAGTATATATCCATATAAAAATGTATATACTTATAAAATATGTACTTTATTTGAAATATATCTTAATTCAAAACTTCAAGTATGTATTTATGTGCAATGAAAATGATATAAATGAGATCTTCACTTGCCATCAATCTTTAACTTTGCAAAGGAAAATATCTATATAATTTAATTTTTGATTTTAAATTACTATTTTTTTTACTTTTAAAGATTAAAGTTACAAGTAAAATCTAAATAAACAAATATTTATCATTAACATAGAATAGGCACCACTTGTGCTAATAAAGGGTAGAGCGTTCATGATGCAATTTTTAGCGTTAAATATTTAGTGCTTGTGGAGAAAATCTCAGAAATACTTAAGAAACTTGCGAAAATTTCAAATCCGTGCAAAGTTAAAGAAATCTGAACTAATGTTTTTTTTTGTTTGGCAAATGATGATGAGAGATTACCGGTGGTAGGACTCTGTCAAGCCTGAGGAGTCCGACTGGATGGGTACCACCCCCTTATCTATTTCTGCCGCCAAGCAACAATGATTGCATTGTTGTGTTCCGGTTTGAAGGGTAAGGTAGCCAGCGCAATTTCAGGCAAGAGGCATATCATCTTAGTCCTCACAGTGACAACGCACCTGCGGCTCTGTATTTTTGCTACCTAAAACCTAAGTGCATGAACTGTAGGTGTTATGGGCGACAGGTACTGCTTTCCATCAGGTGGTCTGTCTGCTCGTTTGTCACTGAATCTTATAAAAAAAAAAAAAAAAAAAAAAAAAGCCTGTTTAGGTTTGTTATGTGACTTTAGATAACCTTCCTCCATAAATCGGAATATTGTTATAAATGTGAAAGATATAGGTATATGTTTGTAAGTATATTTGTTGACGGTAGGTTGTATACAGGTTGCCCCAACGGTCCACACTGCTATCAAGGAAGTACCAGGAGCAACCCCCATGGCACACTGTCCACTGAAGTGGGCCACCTACCAGTGGGTTGAGATAACCCCCCGCCTCTCCCCCCTCTAGCACAACGACAAGGTGAACGCACATTAAGAGGGAGATAGACTATGACCTGACGCGCCCTAACTAAGCGTAGGTAGTCGCTAGCAGGGACTAGACAAAATAAAAAAAAATCAAATCTAATTGGTACTTTCAGAATATTATTAGTGTGATCGTATTAGAGATTACAAGCGAGCGGGGGATATATCATTTTTTCTGTCCTATATATTTTACTAGAAACAAGTCTGAACGAAAGATAGACATGTTTTGATTATGTCAAAATTAAATAAAATTATCCTATAGAAGGTAATATTGGTACTCTTCAATAAAATTCTAAAACGTCGTTAAATTAAAATTACTACAAACAACATCAGAAATGGGTGTACAGTTTAATATAACCGTTTAAAAGCATACAACAATAGCGAATGATTATACAGAAAAGCAATGGTTAAGGTAATTTCGGCAGTAATGATTCGTTTGTTATGGTAATGAACTATTTTATTGGACATTCTACTTAAATTTGGCTGAATCGTTTTACAAATTAGGATTTATTTAAATAATCATTTAATGACGCAATTTTATTATTTTATACACTAATTATTCGTTACCTTTTGTAGATATGAATAAATTCCATAATTTAATTTGAGAATGTAAATAGTGTATGGTATGGTATAAACGGGCTGGTTTCGCCAACTCGATGACTTTGTGTCAATTTTGCGAGTATGGGAATATTTTCCTGTTACTCTTGCAATTCTGATTCCTCCAGAAAGCTCAGCATCCTCTTCGTAATGCTAAAGACCTTCATGAATATACTCAGAGTACCAGATGACTGAGGCAGTGGTAGCCCAGTGGTTACGCGCTCGCTTGGGAAACCGAGTGAAGCGGGTTCAAATCTCGGGTCTTGCACCTCTGATATTTTCATGTACGAATCATTTCTAACTTGATTACCACTTGTCATACGGTGAAGGAAAACATCGTGAGGAAACCTGCATATCTGAGAACAGCAAGTTTTCGAACGACATGTGAAGTCCGCCAACCCGCACTTGGCCAGCGTCGTGGGCTATGGCCTGATCCCCCTCGCATTAAAGGGAGGCCCGTGCCCAGCAGCAGGACATCAAAAAGGGCTGAATACAATACCAGATGACTAGTGTCTTCTGCGCCCTCCTTTACCTAATCTACTATCTACACTAATATTATAAAGTGGTAAAGTAAGTTTGTGTTGTGTAAGTAGAGATTATTCTTTGAAGAACAAGAAGAAAGCTACATTACCGTTATTTTTATTCCGATAAAAAGTTGTTTACTGTCAGAAATCATAGTACCTACTATAATCAAAGTTGGAAGAAAACTGCCGTTGAGTTGCTTTATCGGCAACTAGGACGACCCCAAGCCAAGCGAGGGTAAGTCTTTAGTGTATATATAATTTAGTACTATATAAGTATAGTATTATGTGAAGCAATGAGTCAGAATTGTGAAGTTCTCGGAAGAAAGGAGGAGACCTAACAGTAGCTACAAATGTTTTATAAATAATAAAATTTACTTAATTAATGCAAATTAATGTTTTAAAGAGCATTTATTTCAATGTAAAAAAAACTATAGTCGCATTGTCTTATTGAGACTATAGGAAAATCAATGAAAAATTCACGTCCTTCATTTAGTTTGGCATATTCTGAAAACCAATTTCAATATAAATAAAACGCCGACAGCCGCAGTCCAGCGAGAGCTCGAAAACTTCAATTTAATATTTATTTGTATGAAAACAACATGTGAAATATTAAAAACGTTTCAACCAAAAACAGAGCGTTTCAACCAAATATCAGTTAAAGTTAACAAACTAAATATGTATATTATAGATATGAACAATTAGCTTTTATTATACAACCAAATCTAAAAATCCATTGTAATATTAATATTTGTTATTTTTATTTTTAATACCACACTTTTTAATTATAAAAAGTATTATATTCCTTTGAAATTAGGACCAGCCTTGGAATCAAAAAATAGCGAAAGAACCTAAAAAGAATATTTTTTATAAGTTCATCATCCTTCCATCATGGCTTGTTTTCACCTACGGTTCTGCTTGCGTGTATATGTATTTCAATATAAAGCAGCCTAAGTTTAATTTAGATATACTTGAAGAAATAAAAAACATACACACAAAGTGTACGTACGTGTTTGTTGTGTAACTATATATAACTGCACAAAATTTATAATATCAGCAAGAGCGAGATATAATTTGTTCGGTTTTCATACACCATAATCTACACCATAACACGACTTTGTCTCGATTTTAAGTAAATTTTAATTACAATGTACTAAATTCCATAATAGTCCACTCCTTAATTCACCATATTTTTTATTATCGTTACAAATATTATTTTACTTATATCATACATCTTCAATTGCACTTAAATTTATATTAAACCTACATATGTAGGTTTTGAAATTAATCCAGTGGATAAAAATAAAAAATATGTTCACACAATTGCTTTTAAGCACGGGGCTTACTTCAACGCTAATTGGTCTCGCAGTTCTCAACGCTGCGGATGACTGAGTCTGAACACGCTCAGTAAATGAGCCTTACACGACGCCATCGTATAAGTGCAATCTGAATTAACCTCATAGTAAACATGAAATAAATATATATAATCGAAGTACTATTATAAATGCGAAAGTTTGTATGTGCGTATTGTTACTCTTTCACGCTAAAACATTGAAGGAAATTGGATTTTTAGTTCATTGATTAGACACAACTATGACCTGTAATAACATATAGGCTACTTTTAGGTTAGGGGCGCACTCGAAGGAAGTAAGAATAAATCACTAGTGAACTTTGATATTTTCCCATATATAATAATGTAATATTGGAAAATAATAATGAATATTAGATGTTTTTTGTATTCTATATATAAAGTTAACCTGGACGTCAATAGTACATTCTCAGAATTATTCAATAGAAATGAGAAAAATGAAAATTATATCAACACATAACGTTTATTACATCTACCTTTCGCTAACGTCGAAATTTCGTTATATAAAATATATTTGAATGATGATATAAAATGAATGGGACTCTACGGTAGGGACTGAGTGAATAAATAATAAGAATTGCTTACGAAAGATATTTAATTATAGTTGTATTTCTTACACTTTGTATGATGTATGATTTTTTATTAAATCCTGCTCGCATGGTTTATTTATGTATGATTGTTCTGGCCCTAAGCACGGACAGACTTCCATACATTATTGTAAAATTGGTGTTTATATTGAAAGTTTGAACGCGGGCGAAGCCGCGGGTACTACTCGTGTGCCATAAAACGACAAAAGAATACCTAATTGGACTTATAGATACAGAAAATCAAAACTCTTAAGCTTTATATATTAGCTAGACGGATAATAAACATAACATGACTTTAATACCCACCAGACTGTATGTAAAATATAAATAAAGTACCTGGGCGACCGACCTTTGCTCAGAGTTCTTTTTTGTAATATCGTATTTTTTAGATAAAAAAACTAAAAACTTGAATAAATAAAAAAAAAACAAAAGTAAAAACTTCGATCCCAGGCATATGCTTATATCCGAGTGTAAGAAATTATCGACCATATTCTGCGTAGAATAATGCAAAAGAAAACCGCATGAAAACTCAAAAACACGCGTTTTCCCAGACATGAGACTAATCTAAATCGATTTTTCGCTCCCGAAAGCCCCCACATACCAAATTTCGGCGAAATCGTTAAAGCGGTTTCCGAGATCGCTGGTATAAATAAATAAAGATATAAATATACAAATATTGCTCGTTTAAATATATTAGATTAGATATAACTCATACCATACACATTTTCGGGTAGTAAATAAATAAAAATATTCCATTTTCTTATAGAAATATAAATAAAAACACATTTAAATTCTTAGGCTAATTAGTCTTCTTGGAGAATCTGAAGTAACTTCTTTGATATAGGTCTTTGTTTGTTAAGAATTTTAATTAACTTTACGTACTCAGTGAGCTTTTATTTATTTTTATTAAAAAAATAATTAATTACGAAACTTCTGCGAAAGTCATGAATAAAATTAATATTAATTACTTAATATACGAAGATAAATGCTATGAAAAAATTATAATAAAAACAAAAGGCGTATTACGTAATTTCCATACTTATACATGTATATATTGTTATTAATGATTTTCCAAATAAAACTACTGAGCGTCAGCAATTCCTCAATTTCTCCTTAATTTAATTATTTCTACAGAATGCCCTACAAAATTACTATCACAACTTTTTAGATACTATGTAACCACCATTGGGTGTAACCTATCTTCTACAAATTACACATTTCCCCACGGTGGATGACAATACTTTTAAAATATTAATATTTCAAATATTATAACCAACTAATATCTGTATTAATATCATAAAATTGTAAATAATAAAGTATAAATAATCAACATCAAATTAATGTTATAAAATTTAAATTATAATTAACAAAATATGAAGAATCGATATCTATACATATCATAAAATTTTAACTGAGTCGAATACCTTAAATATTTTTCGGAAAATCTTATTGAAATAGACTTCGATCGATACAGAGACCGAATCTATAGTTTTTAGAATTTTGGTCTGTCTGTCTGTCTGTCTGTCTGTTACCGCATCACAGAAAAACCACTGGAGGGATTTTGATGAAATTTGGTATGATGATAGCTGGATATTCGGATCAACATATAGGATACTTTTTATCGCAAAAGATTATCTCATTCCCACGGGAATACACGTTATAACACAAACCAAAAAATATTTATGATCAGAATTTCTTGAAGCTTGGTATTAATGCTCTTCAATACAACTAAATAAATACGTGATTTAGCGTTTTTTGAAATTCATCCCATAAGGAGATAAAATAAGGGATGAAAATTTGTATGAAACCTACCTTTTTAGTTTTTTTGTTGTAGTTTTAGCGCGAACGAAGCCGCGGGTTTTGCTATTGATCTATAAATCTATATTAGATAAATAAAATTAAAGCGTCTGTTTGTAATGTCAAAATAACAGCTTTATACTAAATGTATATGAAATTATATAAGGTAGGGGGAATACGCAATGAAACGGACGCATTATGACTATACTACTGTTCGTATGTATGTATGTATGTATGCATGTATGTATGTATGTATGTATGTATGTATGTATGTATGTATGTATGTATGTATGTATGTACATATGTATGTATGTATGTATGTATGTAGGTATGTATGTATGTATATATGTATTTGTGTATTTATGCAAGTACACCGCCTACCATTTTTATATACTGATTCCTCTACCCTAAGGTTGCCTGGAAGAGATCGCTTCTAGCGATAAGGCCGCCTGCTGTGCATCTTTTCTTTTTTTTTTGTTATATCTTTTACTTCTTTATTTCTTGTGTGGTGTGCAATAAAGTATTCATTCATTCATTCATTCATTATGAAACGGACGCTATCAATATCTTAAAATTTTTGAACAAAGATATTCATGTCATTTGGTCTTTGGTAGCACTGATGAACAGAGACAAACCCACAATAATGACAGCTTCCGGCAGCTATTATTTTAGTTTACTTTTTCGCCTTTTTTAAAGCATTTGATTTTTGTAAGAAATATCGTATATTTGCGAACTGGTTTAAAATTCGACTATAACTTGGGCTATAATTGTTATGGTCGTGTTTGTTGTGACATATCCTCAAAAATACAAGGAACGGTGAGTTATAATTTTATCTATACTTATTATTTGGAATTTGCTTAGTAATGTTGTTGGGGTTAGATGCGCAATGGAACGGACAGCACAGACGCATTGAATCGGACGTCCATTTCAATGCGACTGTACCTGTCCGTTTCATTACTTCTGTATTAAGTGCACAATATATATTTCTAGACTCTTAAATAAAACTATCTTTTCGGATTTTTTCGCGGATTTATTTTGTTTTTTGGTTCCTGGCGAATGCTTTACAGAAATCATGGTCACGGGAGAGACTAATGTTACAGACAGTGCCTACCCACAATTTTACAAAAAAATATATATTCAAAAATGGCACCAAAGCACCTTACAATATTAGTTGATTTTAATTCTAAACATTTAAAAATAAAAAAAGTATTATAATTAAATACAGCAATATTATTTATTTAATTTTAGCTAATATTATTATAAATATTACAATTTTTTAAAATACTTTATTAATTAATAATTTTATTAACCCTAAAGAAAATTAAAAATTAAAAATATTAATATTATTTAAAGTTAAAATATTAATTGCTGTAAAGCATTCGAAACATCGGAAACATCATCAAAATAATTAAACACTTAACTTCTTAGTTAAGTGTTTAATTATTTATGTTGTTTTTTTTTATAATTGTTTAATTTTTTTAACTCAGTTTGTTTTGTACCAAAGTTTTTGACTTGTTTAAATAAGAGTTATTGTGTAAAAGTAAAGAATTTATGAAACCTTGCGTACTTATGTGGCACAAAATATTGCATTGGTTCCTGTCCGTTTCATGACACTCACTGTCCGTTTCAATGCTTCCTGCGTCATGAAACGGACATTAGTGAGTTGAAAAAAAATCATTATAATTTCTTTAAATAAATTTCTTTCTCTTAAAATATTGTGAATTACTAATAGTATATTACCTATGAATTTCTTAAGGACAGTTAACGAGTTTCTAAGTTTTTAAGAACATAATGTAATAATTCTCCAAAGTTAAATGTCCGTTTCATAGCGGATCTCCCCTACTTATAAGAAAAACATAATTTAAAATTTTTTGTCTGTCTGTTTGTTCCGGCTAATCTCCGAAATCGCTGTACTGATTTTGACAGGACTTTCACTGACAGTTAGCTGATGTTATAAGGAATAACTTAGGCTACTTTTATTTTAGAAAATGAATTAGGATTCCGCTCAAAAAAATTGAAACGTATCTAGAGACGCGCCCTAGCGAAACGAAGGTAAGTCACTAGTAGTGAATAATAAGCAATTAATCTTCTTCTTCTGCCTGGCATTTATTAATCCCGGCTATTGCCAGGGTCTGCCTTCCTACTTAGCCTGCTCCACTTTGCACGATCTTTAGTGTCATTCTGTGTGAGTCCATTGGCTCTCATATCCTGCTTCACAACATCCAGCCATCGCTTTCTTGGGCGCCCGGGAGGTCTTGTTCCAGGGACAGACATATCAAGGCACTTCCTTCCGACATAGTCCTCAGACCGACGCGCGATATGGCCATACCACCTCAGACGACGCTCTTGGAGCTTATCCGCTACGTCACGGACCCCGAGACTACCCCGGATGAATGTGTTGCGTATGCGGTCAGCCCGCGTTACGCCACACATCCACCTTAGCATCTTCATCTCCGTGACGTGAAGCTCCTGAGTGTGCCGAGATAGCGCTGGCCAGCACTCGCTTCCGTATAAAAGGACCGGTCGGATGATGCTCTTGTATATCTGTCCCTTGAGCTTGGGCGGTATTCTGCGATCGCAGACCACACCTGTGACCTCCCGCCATTTGGCCCAAGCAGCGCTTATACGGGCTTGGACGTCGTAATCGATGCTTCCGGACTCGTGCAGGACGGATCCAAGGTACCTGAATTTCTCCGACTTAACGGCTGGTTCTAGAGTCTATTAGTCTATCTATTTGGATGGTGCTAGAGTCCGGACTCCCGCAAGCCATGTACTCGGTCTTTGCCACATTTAGTTTGAGACCGCCGTTCTCAAGCGTACCCTTCCACAGGTTCACCCTACGCTCCAGCTCCAGACGGCTCTCATCAACGAGCGCTATGTCATCGGCATACATCATCAGCCATGGAGGCTGGTCCTGGATGTATGCCGAGACAACATCTAGTACTACGTTGAATAAGAACGGGCTGAGAGCCGAGCCCTGGTGGACCCCTACAGTGATCGGAAAGGGCTCGGTATCGCCAACAGCGGTTCTAACCACGGAAGCGGAATTGCGGTACATGTATTTGATAATGTCAATATAGGCCTCAGGCACGCTTTTGAATCGCAGTGCCCACCAAATACATTGACGAGGCACACAGTCAAAGGCCTTCTGCAGGTCTAAAAATGCCAAATGCAGAGCTCTCCTTTTTTCTCTGTAAGCCTCGATCAAAGTTCTGAGGGCAAAAACGGCGTCCATGGTGCCCGATCCCGGCTGGAACCCATATTGACACTCAGAGACAGCACACTCTCGACGGAGCCTGAGATCGATCACGCGTTCGAAGAGCTTCATGGTGTGACATATGATTTTGATCCCTCTATAACTACCGCAATCCTGAACACTGCCCCTTCCGTTGTATATAGGGGTTATAAAGCTAAAGCGCCACTGGTTAGGCATCTTTCCAGTGTTCAGGATGCAGTTAAAGAGATCAGTAAGCATAAGCACACCAAGAGAGCCTAACGATTTCCATGCTTCGATCGGTATGTCGTCAGGTCCCACCGCTTTTCGGTTCTTCATGCGGCGAAGACAATCCCGAGTTTCATCAGGTGTTATTGGGGCAACAAGTCCGAGGTTAGGGGGCGGTTCGGGTGGAAGACTATATAGGTGCTGATTGTTGAGCAGCTCCTGGAAATACTCTCTCCACCTCTCCTTCACAGAGACATGGTTACAGAGCAGCGTGCCCTGGGAGTCCCTGACGCAAAGACATTTTGTGATATCTTGCGTGGCTTTATCCCGGGCACGTGCCAACTTGTATATGAGCTTTTGCCCCTCCGCAGTTTCTAGCTTATCATATAATGGTGATAAGCTATCGCTGCGAGCTCTGGCTACAGCTCTCTTGCTGACACGTTTGGCTGCATTGTACTCTTCAATAATAAGCAATTAATATACTATAATTAATAAGAATCAATTGAGCAACTATAACTAACGATAAATTCCGTAATAAATTATGGATTTACGATAATTTTATGAATCTATCTTCCTTTGGTTCCTACCCGATGAAGGGATCAACGATATTGGATTGCATTTAATTTGTTTATTTCTTAAGAAAAACGTTCTACTTTTACATAAAGATAAGTCATGGTATTAGGGAAATGTATTTGCCCACTCCAGGATAAGGTATAGCATTGTATTGAGAAATATGTCGTACTGCTATGGCAATAAAATCTTATATATTTGAACGAGCAATTCTTGTATATTTATATCTTTATATTTTTATATCTTTATTTATTTATACCAGCGATCTCGGAAACGGCTCTAACGGTTTCGCTGAAGTTTGGTATGTGCGGGATTTCGGGGGCGAAAAATCAATCTAGATTAGTCTCATGTCTGGGAAAACGCGTGTTTTCGAGTTTTCATGCGGTTTTCTTTTAACATTAATCTACGCAGAATATGCTCGATAATTTCTTATACTCGGACATAAGCATCGTGGTCAAGCGATCAAGGTGCAAGATAACAATCATAGGTATGTCCGATTTCGAATCTCGATCGGATAAGAAGTTTTACTTTTTTTTTTGTATTAATTCAAGTTTTAGTTTTTTTAATCTAAAAATTACGATATAACAAATAAGAACTCCGAGCGAAGCTCGGTCGCCCAGGTCTTACTTTTAAACTCATAACTAGGTCTACTTATTCTCTTTTCACTCTCCAGGTTTCTAACTCTCTCCTAGTACTTACTATAAAAACCACCATTTTTTCCAACTTCAATTGAAGTTATTATAATTTCTGACAGTAAACACATTTTTTGGGAAAAAAAATATTTTATAGCACTCTACAACAATGTAGCTTCCTATGAGTGAAATAATTTTTAGGACCTCAGTACTTCAGTCTTTAAATATTTTCTTGGATAGTTTTTTCTTACAGTTATTTCCTTCTATTTGTTTGTACATATTGTCTTTATCCTTATATGCATTACTATGATTATTAGTATATCTTACCTTTTATGTATTTATTCTTATACGTAGTTATATTTATTATATTATATTTTTACGTGGAATACATTAATGTATAAATATGTTTATATATATATATATATGATATGTATTAGTATATATATTTTATTTTATCTCTTTATTTAAATCATGCCCCTTCTACTTAGTGTTATATCCTACACCTTAAGATTGCCTAGAAGAGATCGCTCTTTAGCGATACTTTTACCCTCTTGTACATTTTCCAATCTTTTTATTTTTTTATTTTCTCTGTTCTTTACTGGGTGTACAATTAAGAATATTATTATTACTTCTATTAGTAATTACACTTTCCTACTTTCCATACATACTTACAAACATTACTTCTTTAGAATATTATTGTAGATTATCTCATAAATCATTATTATGAAGTGTTCACAAACAAGCAAATGTATAAATTTGTGTTACTGAATCGATTTTTTTTTTTGAGTTTGAGTAATAAAAATACCTATGTTTTATGCTAAACATAATAAAAAACCTCTTTGAAGCCACATAATAATATTATAATACACTCAAACGTTAAATTGCGCGGCTTCACGTGTTAATCTTTGATCTCAAAAGAGCCAAGTTAAGCAAAGAAATTTCGCTTAGTCATTTTATTGGACTGAAATCGAATAGCTATTCTCAGACCTCGGATTGATATTTCAAATTGAAAACGTATGCCTAGCTACAATGATCTGTTGCTTAATCATACTTTTAATGGATCACATGAAAAGTTTTTATTATGTTGACCTTGTAAATGTATTTATTATTTTATTTTTATACTTCTTTACAATCTTAATCATTGTAAGGCATTATATTATAAAAAAAAATCTATTAAGTACTAATCATATCGACTTAGCATTTTTTTTACTATAATATTCGTATTTATTTAAACTATAATATATTTTAATTTATTGTTTATTAATTGGTAAAGAAAAATCTCTTGAGGAATCCAGCATGTCTGAAAGAAACTAATTAATTTTGGTAAGATATAGAAGTACCTATATAAATTATATAAAGTTTGTCTGTCAACGTGCTCTTTGTCATCGTGGTGTATTACGATCCCTCTCGCTTTGTTATAAGGCCCGTGTCCAACAGCGGGAGTTAAACAATTCATTATTACTACATTTTATATAATATTTATAATTTACATATGAGTATATTATACACGTATGAATGTATGAATGAATATACATAACTAATACGCTGACAGCGCCTACCATTTTGATTAATATTAAAAAGATTACATGCAAGAGATTGTTTACAGCGTAAAAAATAAATAATTTAAATTTCGTTATACGTGCGACTAGTTCGATTTATCGTCCTTCAATGACACCTCACAATCAACGCCATGATATGGTCATGGCGATATGGTGAAACAACCGATATAATAGTACAATATCCTTAAAAAGTAACACATTTTAAAATTTATATACTACATAGGTATAGGTAGATATATGTATAATGTAATAAAAATAATTAAAATTCCTGTAATATATTATATATTAGAAATATGTATATAATACAATATTTATGAGCCTCTATTCATTACTACAAAGTCATAATAAAATGGTAGTAAACACGTTATTGCTACGTTCCTCCGCTAAATGATAATTATATGAAAAGCATTAATATATTTTTTAATAAAAAAAATTATAATACTAACCACTCCAGTGTCTAGCATTTTCCAGCGTATTTTATTTAATAGCGACTCCTCTTGTCCTTGGGCATAAAAAGCAATGTCAGTCAGATGTCACCACTACAGTAAACAAGCGAGCCTGCTTCATTTTATAAAAATAATTGTTCCATTGTTCCACATCTCATAAAATAATTATGTACATTAAAAGTTTATATTTATTAAAAAAGATTCAGAAGTTTAAAAGTATATCATTTGTATAAAATCCATCCCCTTTAGGAAAGTAAGTCTTGACTCCATTCCATTCCTTTTCATTCTTTTACCGCTAGTTAGAATTCGATTATAATATTTGGCAGAAAAAAAAGTTTACATCATGATGATAATATTTGGCAAAAAAAAAGATTTCATCATGATGATGGTGACGAACAAAAACCTTTTACCCGTGCGCCGCTATCATGCGAGTAGAACCGAAGGCAAAAATTGTCTAATTTAAAAAGGTATTAATAAGATATCACTAGTGAGTTTCTGCAATATACTAAGAGTATATACACGGGAAACCACAACACGGATAAATATAACCTCATGACACTCTTCGGCCTTTTAGTCTACAGAACACCGCGCCTTTTTCTTAATGATTAATAACAACCTGAAACTTCACGAGTGGCTTCGTTTCGACGAGACACTCAACTTTTCTTTCTCCGAAAATTTGATTGTGGATACAATTATTGTGGATTGATAGGATTGATTTATTACTAACAGGTTGTTTTACAATTTAATCTTGGGATATTCCAACATAAAACAAAAAAAAAATGTCCAGATGGTTTGGATCAAATCGCCCCCTCTCCGAACTTATTAAAATAATAACATCTCAAATAATGTCCAGCTGATTTTAATACTTTTTACTATTAAAAAATTATTATAATTGAATGGTCACATCATCCTACGAATAAAATAGTGAGATTTCTCAGTCCTACGCTCGATACTGCCTTCCGGACGGTGATACTCACGATGTTTTCCTTCACCGTAAGACGAGTGATAATCATGTTGGAAATTATTCGCACATGAGAAAATTTTGACATGTTCCATTTCAATCTAAAATTGCATCTTCCAGAATCAAATTTTCATAAAAAGAAAAGTTGGGTATCTCGTCAAAACGAAGCTACTCATGAAATTTCAGCTTGTTATTAATCATTAAGAAAAAGGTGTAAGAAAAGACTTTTATACCTACTCGTATTATCGCAACTTAAAAATTTAACTTATTCCTTTGCCACATTGCTGCGTGAAATTAGGACAAACGGACAAACATATGTGCACAATTATAAATTCTGCTTACATTCATTTATTATATTGCATATTTTCAGTGAGTGTAATACTTAATTTTCTTTTATAATATAATTCTTATAGAAATTACAATGCTTGCTACAGTTCATTTTTTCAAATTTAACATTTCTTTATAAGATTACATAGAGAACATGTTTCAAACTACTAACTGGAAATGCAATTTCTGTTTATGCGGTGTAAATTCCTGGGAACTAGCAGGGAATTTCCATTTTCTCCAACTCCGCGCAATGTGCCGCCACGCGTGAGATTACATAAAGATTGTCTCATAAAAATTCTTTAGCATTCACTTCAGATTTGCGTAGAGGCGTACCTATCTGAGTTATATTTTTAATAGTAATATTTCGCTCTAAAGTTTTGTCATTATAAATTGTCCTCATAAATTAGATAATTAATTCCTTTATTACCTTATTATTTATGGGGTGTTACCACATAAAATAAACGTGTATTTTTACTCTACTTCATAGTAGGGCGAAAATGAGTAAAAAACAATAGTACGGATTAGATAATCGATCAGATATACTATAGTGAAATCTCGAGAAAAAAATGTAGCAATTTTGCGAATTGTAAAAATTTGCTGAGCTTGACTTCACTGTAACTCCTAGATTATATTATCAAAAAATCTTTTCCACACAACTTGCAGGAAATTTTATACTCAAAAAAAAACTTGTTTTTGGTTGACGAGTGACGGTCGCTCAAACTCGCAAATCTAAAATAATATTATAATTAGGACATCAAACTATAACACTCTGCCAAAATTAAAACTCTCCTTGACCTTTTGCAGCGAATTAAAATAGCAGATGGTAATCATCTTGAAATTAATCATTAAATAGTGATTTTGAATTAACTTACTAACTCAATACATATTATAAGATATGAAATATGGAATCTACGCAAATAAACCTGCAATGGATTAAACTAAAACAGTAAAACCATGACTTCGTAAACAATTCAAACATTTGATGTTTATTGTAACGATTGTACTAAACCAAACCTATCACGTTCCAATACATAGTTTCTATTTGTACATACTGTGCAGTTTGCATACACATATGTACAATGGAATTGGAATTGTAATAAGGTTTCATTTATGCACATGAGTTGATTCTGTATAGTTTGTGGTATTGTAATATTCTTAATAAAATATATGTTTACATTGTTACTGTTGGTTTGATAGTTCAAATAACCATTAATATACTGGTATTATAATCCTTTATCATCACACATTACATCAGTTTTGTATCTAATTCAATTTCAATTAATAATACATGAATGTTATTGAAAAAAACAAATATTTATCATGTCAAGTTGAAATAAAAAATTAAAAATCTTGAAACACTAAAAATCATATTTCGTTCGTCTAAGCCGAAATACGTCGTCTGATGGATTCCCCCCATCCCCCTGTCCCCTTTGATTTTTATTAATAAAGGAATATAAAGTAAAAAGTTACATTAAAAATGACCGCTTTATATGTACTTAGTACAGTCCCAATTACATAAACTACTAATGATTCACATCGACACTTTAATTCTAAAAATATAGAATTAGATTTCTTAGGCTGCTTTACATGCAGTAAATATATGTATTTGTCGGTGACATGTAAATGAAACTAATAAAAACGTACTAAAAATCTTGCTTAAAATGCTCACATTTTAGACTTTACGCAAGAAACGATAGACAATTGCCAGATCCACGTTTATATTAAAAGTCGGTACAATGATTTCTTCGTATTCTCAGAGACTGTATGATAAACTAAAATAAGCACACTCAAATGCAATTTTATTATATATATTATTTTTTAACATAAAAGGTACTTCAAATTTACTTAAAAATAACTATTCTTAAGTAAATTTGAATCTTGTTCATTAAAAAAATATGAAAATCGACTCTTGCATTGCTCTTTCGCAATGGGTATACTTATTGTATCTACATTACTATTTTTGTCTGTGTGTTCTTATATTGCAATTATTAACGCTAGTATTTATAATATAATATATGTACATGTATTCTTTTTAGAACTGAGATTTTATCCTGATCAGTCAAATGTTGACAAACAATAAGTGTACATCTAAAATATAAATATTAATTAAAAAAAAAATCTCTTCATGGCAAAATTTAAATTGGTTAGAAACATCATAGCATATAATTAAAATGTAGAGGTCGAACGCCTGTACATAGAAAAAAAATGCTAAAAACCGAGACAGGGGAATTTAAGATGAGAAATAGAACAAATCCAGATTTTTTTCATATATTTTGTATCTCTGTCTGTTTGTCTGTTTGTACGGGCTAATATCCAAAACTGCAAGACCGATGTAAATAAAATTTTATATGGTGATAACTTATATCCCCGGTCAACATTATAGACACTTTTTATCCCGGAAAATTAAAGAGTTTCCGTGGGATAGTTAAAAAATTATAGTTACATATACAGCTTAGTACACAACAACTTATGCACCTAATTTAGTAAAATTTGGCATGCGGATATCTTATAACAAAAAAATATATGGTTCCCGTGGGATAGATTTGTATTTTATTTCCCGATATTTGAACTCGAGCGAAGCGAGGGTGAGCCGCTAGTTATGAATAATAACAATAGAAGTTTTGACAACATACATATATAATATGTAAGCCGATAAAGCATTTTTTCTTCATTCGTTCTTTTAAGCGAACAATTTATTCCAATATTTCAAACAATATGTAAAGCTTACTCTCTAATCCGTGCTGCAGGTGATGATAAATTGAAATTCCATGTCACGATAGTGTGAGCACTATATGTATCCACCAATAAAGATATACATATATATAGTAATCCTTTACTGGATACACAAAGTATATTGCTACGTGCTATACTTTTACTTTGTCTACTTTTATTACTTACAGAGAATTGAAAAGTTCCATAGAAAAAAAATATAAAGTTCTCTGAATAAAATAAAAATAAATGATGTTCAAAATGGAAGCGTTTTTAAATATTATATTATGCTTTTTAAATAACTATGGGAATTTCGGATTCTAAATAAAGAAAAAATACATCAATGATTAATTTTAAAGAAAATTTATTTTCTAAATATAGAGGGCATTACAAATAATCTTACCTAACCTTAATACAAACTTAAAGTTACTAAACATTCGAGGCTCTTATGAATATTCAATATACAATATGAAATCGATAAACCATTCAAGCTCTTTTGTTTTCCTGTATTTATAATTCTAATATAAGTGCGTATTAGAAGTAACCTGTCCCTGGTGACTAGAATCAAACCTAGCCCAAGATTTAAACAGAATCTTAATAAAAAAAGTTATTTGAAGATATATTTTGATCAAGATACATAAAACATAAATATCTTTACATTAAAACAAAAAGCTCAAATTACAAGCATTATTTTAAACTGGACCACATCCAGTACTTAATAAATTATTTATATTTACACATTTCAGGCTATATTATGATACTACAATATTTTACTCATACACTAAATCTAATTTACCGATAAATTTTATCGTCGTGCGGTGGCAAGCTTATAAAGTATGGAGCTGGCGGGGGTGGTGCTAAATAACGCACTGAGCCAGGGCCAGACTGCACTTTATGTGGCAAAGTTGCGGTCGACAATGAGGGAGGAGGCAATGTGCCTGCATAGCCTGGCCACGCTGCGCCCCACATTGGTGGTCCTCCCGCCCCTGGACTATTAGCTAGTGGACCACCTCTATATGAAGTGGTCGTCATTCGTAAACGAACAATGCATATTGCTACAATAAGAATGGCAATAAAAGCGACAACTCCACCGACTATCCCAATTATTAAATTATCATCATTATTAGAAGTTGCCACACCGAGAACTGGAGCTCCTTTTGGTTCTCCTGCAACTTTTGGCCGCTCATGCGATGGTGCAACAGACCAAATTATATCTGGCTCTGCAGACGTACGGTGTACTAGACGAGGTGGTGGTGTAGAGATACTTGATGACGACGTTACTGTAGTTTTTCTTTTACTATCACAAGATAACTCATCATCCCCTATTTCGACGAGCAAATATCCTGTAAGATGATCGGGTGAACTACACCGAACATCTTCTATACCAACATTTGGTATCCATCGGCGTAAGGCTCTTGAATTACAATCACATCGAATAGGATTGGTATCTAAGCCAAACATTGATAAATCTGCTCTTCGATCGTCAAGTGCCACCAGTAACTGAGGTTGTAACGTAGTTAATTGACTTCCACCCACATCTATTGTTATTCGGGATGAACGTGGCAGCGGAAATAGTAATGCTGGGGGCAGATTTGAGACTGATGTATTACGGAGCCGTACAATTATCGATGGCGCTTTCAGACCAGCAAGTACTCCTGAGGAAACAGTTTTTAACCGACTACCTCTTAGACCTAATTCTTCTAAACGTGGGTGTAATGTTGAATGGAGCTGATCCGCACCAATATTTGTATCTTTTACCTCTACATCTAATTTTTCAAGAGCTAATACATACTCTAGTGCACCTTGTACGTCAAAATAACCTAATCTTGGGTAACCATAAGCCCTTAATTCCACTAGGTTAGGCAATGTTCTAAAGGCACTCTTTTCAATTTTTGTACATTTATCTAAATTTCTCATATCTAAAATACGTAATGACGAAAGTCCCTCAAAATTGCCTTCTAACACCATTATTATAGGGTTATCAGAAATATTTAATTTTTGAAGGTTTTTAAGTTTAGGCCAAGAAATTGCTAGTGAATTAGATATATCACCAATTTGATTATGTGAAAGATCTATTGATTCTAATAAAGTAGTTCTAGCAAAAGTCTTTTCAGTTAATTTTGATATGTTATTATATGATACATTTAATTTATATAAAAATGGTGTTTCAAGTTGACCCACAGATTTTATTCCAGTTCCCGCTAAATTTAAATCTCTTACAGTTTTTGGCTCTGTCAAAACACTATTTATCGTTTTTTCAGATAAAGGATTAAAAGATAAGTCTAGTTTCTTTATATTAACCATAACACTGTCTTCAGCGGGAATATCTACTATATCATTGTATGATAAGTCTACAGAAGAAACAAAAAAGTATTGTTTTTGTAAAGCTTTTAAAGGAGCTTGTTCAAAAGAATTATGACTGAGAACTATTGATTCAAGCATATGAATCCTAGACCTATCGAATATAGTATCCGGTAGTTCAGTTAATAGATTGCCAGCTAAATTTAGAACTTCCAGTCTAATTATTCCTTCAAAGAGTCTATCACCTAAGCGATCAATTTTATTATACGATAAATCTATATGTTGGATTTGCGTCGAGTTATGGAATGCCATTTCGCTTACAGTTTCTATTTCATTTCTTGCGAGTAGGATAGTCCTTAATTTTGGGAGACGAGCAAAATCTAATTCATCTACATTTTTTAAATCATTGCCGGATAGATCTACCAATTCTAAATATTGTAAAGTACTTATTAATTCTGATGGAAAGAAGTTAAATTTGTTATTCGTGAGTATTATCTCTCGTAGGCGAGGATGTATTTTGAATGAAGATGGGAATAAGTAACTTAATTGGTTATCTGATACATCTATTATTTCTAAGCTCGTACCCGTATTAAAGAATTCTCCTTTGAATGCATTTAGTTGGTTCCCTTTTAACGATAAGTATTGAATTGACATAACGTTAACAAAAGCAGGTGTTCTTATGGTTACAATGTTATTATATGAAAGATCAAGATGAGTTAAATTTTTCAGGTTTTTAAAAGTACCTTCAGATATTTCTTGCAAGTAGTTATGAGACAGATAAATTTGTTGGAGATTATGGGTTTTAGAAAATAAATTAACAGGGAGAGCTTTTAATCCTACATTACTGATATCGATTGATAATAGAGCATCATTTTGATTGAAGACATTTTGTGGTAAAACACTGATATGTAAATTATGGCTCATGTTTAAATGCGTTAAACTTGGAATAGATTGAAAAGCGTTGACAGGAATTTCTGAAATTTGATTTCCCGATATATCCAAAAACCAAAGACTAACAAATTTTAACTCTTCGCCTGTGAAACCCAAAATTCTATTTTGATTTAAAGATAAAAATTCTAGACTGGTTTCCAATCCACTAAAAACATCAGCTGATATGGAGTTTAAAAGATTACCTGACAAATCTAAATGCTGTAAATTTTTGAAGTGCTCAAAAGCAGCTGGTGGCAATTCTCTTATAACATTTCGCGAAAGGACCAAAGAACGAATTCTATCGGAAACTGCTCTTAAAATATCGCTTGAAAGTGCAGTTACTCGATTAAAACCTAAGTGAATAGATGTAAGACTTGGTAAACGTGATAAAGCTGTTGCGGGAATTAAAAGTATATTGTTATCTCTAAGTAGAAGAGTTTGGAGACTTGTTAAACCATCAAAAGCGTCGTCTTCAACCTGAAAATAGGAAAAAAAAGTTTAAAAAACCAGGATATCTAATAAAATATTTTGTTCATTTTATTAAACTTCTACTATATTGTGCAACAATGTACGTCAGTTATATATTCATTTTAAATATAATTTTTTTAGCTTTTAAATAATTTCGGGCAAATGTATGTCAGTCAGTCAAGCCTATATACGAGTGTAATATGCGATAGGGTTGCACGTAACGTACGATTAAAGGCAATAAGGCAGGCAATTCTCAGCCATATCGTACAATGGACAAATTAACTAATAACAGATGTATGTATGGCGTTAAATTGTTACTGGCACTATAATAATTTTGAATAATACTCTTCATTATATTGCTCTATAATTTTTGTCTGTTTTCTGTAATTGCGCTTATTTAAATGGACCTTGTATTAATTAGTATAAATGAGTCATTCAGATTGTCTTAAACCTTACAGGTATAATTACATTGTAATATTTTTAAGTAAATTGTTATCTCAAGACTCAAGAAGTATATTTTGTTTTAATGAGACACTTCAGAAACACGAGCTAAGTGACAATATACTTACAGTTCGTAAGGAGTTGACTCCCACATCCAAATAACGTAAATCAGTGAGACCAACAAAAGTACCAGGCGATAGCTTTACTAAATTATTCCTACTCAAATCCAAGACTTGCAATGAGGTTAACGAGTTCAAGTGACTCGGATCCATGTTCTGAAAAACAAACATAGAAAACGATATAATAATAAATATTTTAATTAATTTAAAAAATTCTTTTATATTTTCACAACAAAAGGCATATAACTGACTAGATTTAAAATATAGATGTTAATCTTCAATAACGTAAAAAATGTAGCTTCTTTTTAATAAAAAAAATTTCAATTGAAATTACAGTAAAACAAGATGCAAACTGTATATAATTCCATGTATATAAATAATCAAGAGACACAAAGTTAAGAATATAAATACATATAATATTGCTTCTATAAAATGACTATGTATTATTAACATAACCGAGCCAATTAACATAACACTGATGACCTATTAAATTGATCTCAATTAACTTGCATATTTGATATATAAAATCAGAACTGATTTAAATAATTGCTATATTACATTAAGAATAAACGCTCATTTCGCACGGTTTAAATTTAAATCGAAATAAAATATAATTACCGATATCATGTTGCTAGATAGGTTAACATGCTTAAGGCTTGCGAACGATTTGAGGGCTACGGTCGGGAAATCTGCGATAAAGTTCTCGGAAAGATCTAATTTCTCCAAGTTTTCGATTCCCTGAAAGACATCGCTGTTAAACTTTGAAAGCCTGTTTCGGCCAAGATCGAGGCTTTGTAATTCACTCAAGCTGATAAAAGCTCCTCCTTCAATAGTTGAAATCATGTTACCGTGCAAATCAATTTCCTCTAACGTCTTCTGTGACACAAACGTCGCTTGCCTTATTGTACCTGAAATCATGTGTGAGTACTAAACTATATTGCTTGCGGCAATAAATAATATGTTTAATATGTTTAAATTGCAATGTACAATATATTATATATTTAGAGTAGATTATATATATTTACCTATAAGATTTAATTAGTAATTACTTTCTATTTTGATAATAGAAAATGAGACATCGAATGTAATTATGATATATATCTATCTATACATATAATAAAATTCTAACTAAGTCGAATCTGTACCTTAAATAATTTTTGGAAAATCTTATTAAAATAGACATTATTATCGATACAGAGGCCAAATGTATAGTTATTAGAATTTTTGTCTGTCTGTGTGTCTGTTATCGCATCACAGAAAACCCACTGGAGGGATTTTGATGAAATTTGGTATGATGATAGCTGAATATCCGGGTTAACACATAGGATACTTTTTACCGCGGGAGATTATCTCATTCGCACGGGAGTACACATTATAACACAACACAAAAATATTTATAATCAGAATTTCTTGAACCTTTAATATGCTCTTCAATACAATTAAATAAATACGTGTTTTAGCGTTTTTTGAAATTCATCCCATAAGGAGATAAAATAAGGGATGAAAATTTGTAAGAGACCTACCTTTTTAAAGTTTTTGGTTGTAGTTTTAGCGCGAGCGAAGCCGTGGGTTTTGCTAGTAATAATATAAATGTGAAAATAGAGAGTCTTTACTTCACGCCTCAAAGCCTTAACCAGTTGTAATTAAAACATTCATAAATATAAATACACCTATTACGCAATATACCAAACAAATGCCATTAGTACATACATACATATAACATGCATTGGCATTTGTTTTTCCCGGTCCCGGTCCATTTAGAAATTCTCGTGTTCGATGTTACGTAGGAGTATGGTTTCTGAAAGCTACTACAAGACGCGTAGGTTGTAGTTAGCACCATAATGAAGCGAGGGCGGGTCACGAGTGGGCGGTACAATTATTATAATAACATATTAACATGTTAATACAAATTAGGCTTGACTTCCTCATTTATTATTTTCAGTCACTCTACGGCCTTTAGCAAGTTTTTGACGTATATATTAAGTCGCGGAAAATACCAGCAAAGTTTGGAACTTTCTAACTTGTCAAAAGCGGCCATAATGGAACTGGAAAAAACCAACTTACCTATTCTGTTTTCCCTGAGCGAAAGAACTTTTAATGACTGCGGCCCATTGAGTGAAGAAGACGGAACGAAATTCATATTGTTACGGTCGAGGCGTAATACCTGAAAGCATTTTTTTTTACTTTAAGCGCTGGCTGGAAATATTTTAAGTTGAAATGTTCGCTGTAAAAAGGTTTTATATTTAGCAATGTATTTTATTGAACAGGGAATTTCCTCTCGTTGTCGCACGTAGTACCTGTTACAGTTTTACTTTAAAAAAATATTGGCTAGTTAAAGTTTTTCAATTTATTTAATCAATCATTTAATATATATAATAATAAATTTAATATTTAAAATAAAATTATATTTTTAACTTTATTACCTTCAAAACATCACACCCAATTAACAATCCTTCTTCTAGACCTCGAATATTATTTCCACTTAAGTCAAGCTCTTCCAAATTTGGCAAATTATGAAATTCTGCAGTAGAGAATATCGGATTCAGATTATCACCAAGCAAATTATCTGCTAAGACTAACTTCGTTATGTTCCCTCGTATCCCCGCTAACAGTCTGTCGGGCAAACGGCGAAGGCTGTTATGAGAAAAATCTAACTCCTTTAAAGGAAGTCCATATGATGAAAATATCTGAAAAAAATAATAATATAGTATTTATATCTTTCAATTATGATGATTACTACAAAACTGCAAGATATACTCATATTACAATATATGGGAATATAAATAACCTTATGTATTTTTTTAAATAGAATATCTACGTTAAATAGAGCTTCTTAACTGAAAGCCCTACAAAAACATACAACAAATTTTGGCAAAACAAACACAGTACCGAAGACAAAAGGCAAGAAAATTTTATGCAACGAAATCCCAAAATCATAAATGTATAAGGTATTATCCTATAAATATGTCATTTATATAACACCTGAACGAGCTATTCCGCGTCGGCGCCCGCAAATTCATTCCCAAAATAGCTTATACCATTTTGTTTGAACAAAATCCAATATACCTATAATCGACATATAATCTCACAAATCTTACTGTCAACAATCTAAATTTTTCACTATTTTCACACTAAATCATGCATAGACAAAAATATAACCTTTATTTAGATCAATAAGTTAGTTTATACATATTTCGTATTTAACATAATTAGTTCGTTAGAAAATAACATTAATATAATATTGAAGCATCCTGCATTTAAAATGTATTTTGACTACATGCATTTTTTTAATAATTAAACGTATGGTTTAAAGGTCATAATGAGCATCGACCTTATCACTATTAATTTGCCTTCAAAATCTGCTTTGAAGCGAAAAATTTTCATAATAATATAATATGTGTATACAAAATGAAAATGTTTTACTAAAAGGATATTTCATATAACAGCTAAGTGCTTGATGCAAAGTTTGTGAAAGTGAAAAATATTAGTTTAGGTATTTCATGAAAATAGTTGAGATACGTGCTCCGCTCTATATTCTAGCAAGACGGACCGAGAGCGTTGCGGACAGCGATTATTAGAACATGAATGTTCGCGTGACATGTAATAGAAATCAGAACGTTATTTCAATGGCTATTTCTCCATTACCGATAGCATTCTTGAAAGAGTTTACCTTATTTTGTATTTGTTCCTTTTTATTTACAGCCTTACTCTTTTACGTGTTGAGAATACACTAAAAATAACTTCTATTTTTTATAATATCACAAATTTAGATGGTATCTGGGTTAAGGATGAATTCAAACAAGTATCAGTCAGTAAGGATAAATTCATACAGGAAATAACGTGCAGCAAACCAACAAGCTTGCGAACTATTTTGGATGCCACTTCTTCACAAGGCCATTAAAATTAATTTTGTAAGTAAAAAATCTTTTTATATAAATACATATACACTAGTATTATAAAGAGGTAAAGTTTGTTAGTTGATGTAGAAGGTGATCTCTGAAACAGATGATGCAATACTGAAAATTCTTTCGCTAATAGGAAGCTATATATCCTTTGAGTGATAAAAGCTACTTTTCATTCCGATAAAAATGTGCTTACTGTCAGAAATCAGAACTTTAATTGATGTCGGAAAAAATTGCCAAATAGCGACGATAAATCACATATATACTATTAAATTATACTGCTTAATAGAATTTATAATTACCTGTGTCGGAAGTGACTGCTGACCAGCCCATTGCTGGCTGAATGAAACAATGGGTGCTCCATACGGTAAGGGTGGAAAGTCTCCGCCGAAAACCACCCTGTCACAATTCATCAGAATTCGAAGTTGTAATGCTCTATCGACTTGAACCCTACACCGGCAGGGATACCTTAAGTCGTCGTTTAGTTCTGAACATGGAACCCATGACTGTTGGCCGAAGACAAAAGGCAAAATGAGTAAAAATATCAGCATTTTGACCTGAAAACGAAAAAATATTGCTTTATTATGTGAATAATATTACCAGTATTGTTTTAAGTCTATAAATATATATTTTAAATTATAAAAGATCTGATTTAATGTGTTTAAATTTATCTAAAATATTTTTTATAACATCCTAATAAATAAATAAAAAACCTTTAAAAAAATGACTTTTTATCATATCTTTGATGATTCCTATTCTTTTAAACTTTTTATAACTTTCTACTATTTTCTATGCATATTTTGACACTTATATTTTATATAACAGGGTCGAGGCTTATAATGATAACATTGAGATGTCCTTTAATAAAACTTTATGTCTGTCTGTTTGTCCATTTCTTATTTAGTTGATTAAGACTTTTGTGAGATTTCAGTATGGAGTACATAGTACTTCAGTTGAGCACATATATGTATCCTCCTCAATATTTCACTTATAAAAATTGAATAATATTTTATTTTAGTTTGCAACAGCTTATTGCTTAGCTTTCCTTCTCTGTACCCTAGTCTATAGTTATACTTAATAAACTCAATTTCAAGGTGTTAAAAGAAAGTAATCTATGTTGTTCACAAAATCCATAAAAATTTTATACCTAAGTAATTTCTTTAAAGGTTGTTATAACGCTCGATTCATGCAATGCTATAAAATATAATGTCTGCGATACTTTACATTTTATTATGCGAAAAATTTTCTTTTTTACGCTTCATACGCCTTTGATATTAAGACAATTTGGGAGAAAACTTAAAAGACGCGTGTTTACCACAAAGACAATTTATTCAATATCATGAATACTTAATGACGTCATTAAGATTTGAATCTCATTTTTGTATGAGCTTTGAAATTTGTAATGGTACTGACGAGATGGTTTATAGTAATTTACTTTGGTAATTAAATTATGCTATGTGTGAAATTTCCACAAAATAGTTTTACTTAATTATATTCTTATTTAATATTTAGTTATATTGTTATGTATTACGCTACTTTTATAAATACAAAAGTTTGTTTGTGTGTGGATATACTTGTTATTCTGTTACACCGAAACTGCTGGACGGATTTGATAAAATGTAGTACCTACATAAAATATGATAATGGAGTTACAAAGTCTACTTTTACTAAAAAAATTGGCAAGCGGTACTATAAAACATCCAAAAGGACCCAGGGATGCACCCAAGCGAAGCAAGTGTAAGTCACTAGCTATAACATAAAAATCTGACTTCGATTATAAAAGTCAGTCTGATCTAAACCTTCGCAGGAGATATCATAGTGTGATGCACTCTCTATTTCTTTCACCATAAGACTTAGGCGCAGGAGCATAGGGTTGTATACTTCCATCTTCCGAGCTACTACTGATTTGTTTGACAGAACGCCCCAATTAGCTTTACTTATATTATTCGAACCAAAGACCTCACAAGACCCAGGGTCTGCAGCCGAACATGCTAACCAATGGACCAATGAGTGTTAAAAGGAATAATAGTGTAGTTTAGCTTCGTCCTCTTTAGATATTGAGAATCGCTCCTGAGACTATAATATTTGTGAAACTATCTAACACGTTACTCAGTCTTAATCAGTATATTGTATATGTTTATGGTCCATACTAAAGATTTCCCCGTGGGGTATATATAGTAAAGTACATTCAAATATATGGATATTTAATTATTTATTAAATAGAATTACAATTCAAAGACTGGGAAATAGCCAATGAATTATTAACATTAATTATGTGGAAAATTCGTCGAATTGCTTCCGAAACTGGGAACTAATTTGCTTTGAATCTGCTTTCAGTATTTGTTTTAATATAATTATGTATTCATTTAATAATATATTTTTTTTACTTTAAAAAATAGATTTAATTATAAGGACTTAATAAGAATATAGTGACAATATTATACAAATAGTTTTTACTCAAATTTTTTATTTAATATAATATTCATTATTCTAATAAACACAAATAATTATTTTAACATTTGCTTGCTATTTTGGTACATTATGTATTTCCTTCACATAAATATGAGCGTTGGCCTTCTATCATTAGCCTGGAATGTAGTTTTTACTGATAAAGACCGGGCAAATTTTTAAATTAATATTATAAATATGAAAGTTTGTAAGTATGTATGGATGTTTGTTACTCCTTCACGTCAGAACGGCTGAACGGATGTAGATAGAATTTAGCACAGAGATAGTCTGGAATAACACATAGCCACTTTTTATCCCGGAAAAATGTACGGTTCTCGTGGGTTAGGTTTGTTCTTATTTTCCTAGAGGCGAATCCGAGCAAAACGAGGGTAAGCCGCTAGTTTTTAAATATTTCATCGGTTGCTCGTTATTATTTTTTGATAATAGTTTCAACCTTAAATTAAAAATATAAAAATATTTCTTTTATAAATTACATTCTTGAACGTTTTAAAATATTTTTATGAAGTTGGAAGTCTCTCGACCACCGTACGTTGATGGTCCTATGTCAGAAAACTTTTCGAGTGTAAAACAACTCCACAAAATGTCAAATGTCATCGTAATCGAATGATTTAGGTCCGGAATATAACATATACTTCCAACAAACAGATAAACATAAAACACATTAAATAATTTATGAATATCTGACATCAACAATTAAAATATTATATTTTAATAAATGATATTTTATAATCTATACTAATATTATAAAGAGACAGAGTTTATTTGAACGCGCTAATCTAAAGAACTACTAATCCGATTTGAAAAATTCTTTTTGTATTAGATAGCCCGTTATTTAGGAAGGTATATAGGCTATATATCATCATACTACTACCTAACGAAGCGAAGCAGTAATCATAAGTATCAACAAATCAAGCAGACTTCCCTATGTTTCCCGGGGGAGAGCCAACTCCTACCGGGCGCGTCCCCAGGTGGCGGATCGGGGAACGCCACCCGCTTAGCACAGGGGCGGGTGGTACCGGAGAAATCCGGCGCGGACCAAGGCAGGACGGGGCTGCTCTCCACTGAGGCTTCGGCTTCCGGAGTTGCGGCCACCGGGAGCGGGGTCGCTTCGGCGGTCTTGCGACCGGAGGGTGGGGACCGGTTGCGGGACTGTGAAAACAGGCTCGTAACCGGTAGAGGGGAAGGCCGCGGTGGGAGAGGAGTGCCGGTATTTCGGTGCGCCGTTCTCCCTGCCCCCCGCGGCCTTGACGGGGCTGCCACCGTCTTAGATGGCAGACGCGGTGGGGCTGCAGGGGAAGAGGAGTGTCGGTGTGTCTTTGCCGCTCTCCCTATCCTCTGCAGCCGATTGAAGGGTGCCCACTTCGGTGGGCGGCGTGGTTTAATGGGGCTGCTCCGGGTACTTCTCTGGCTCAGCAGAGTGGACTGCGGAGCAGCCCCATTGGTTTGGTGGCCGTCAGGCCTGCCGCCGGGGCGTCGCGGTAGTTATGCGTAAGCGATCCCGCGGCGTCCCACTAAGGCGGAGGGGAGGGGAAAGTTGGGGTTTAGTGGGTAGTACCGACTCTTCTAGCCGGTGAACCCCACATAACCACCTGGGGGATATGTGTAAATGCATTCCCCAACTATAAAAAAAAAAAAAAAAAGACTTCCCTATGTTTAGTGATTTTAGCTCAGAAACTACTGAGCCCATTTCAAAAATGCCTTTTGCATAAAGCCAGAGTTTTTTCGTAGTTTTAGCGCAAGCGAAGTCGCGGGTTCGGCTAGTTTTAGAAAAAAATAAAAAATAATAATATAGTCAACATCACAGTGCGGAGATTTATTATTTAACCCTTTCTCTAGGTTGGCTCATTGGGTAACTATGTTAACGACATTCTAATAGAACTTGATTTCCTTCGAGTACATTTGACCTTGCTAATATTATTTTAATTATATACTTTGAATGTGTTAATTGAAATTATTATGACATAACTTCTTATAAGTTAATAAACACTATGCGTTTAGTTGTATTAAAATACTATAAGTCATATTTTTGCATATTTTTACTTGGAGTTTCTGGTACGATCGTCATAGACAAAGACATACCCACCCCATTTACCCATTAGTTAGTATGTGATCTAAAAATTTTAAAAATCGACGTTATATAACTCTTTTTTAGAGTTCCATACCCGAAGGAGTGCCAACGGAACCCTATTTCTAAGCCTCCGCTATCCGTCCGTCCGTCTGTTAGAGAGCTGTATCTCATGAACCAATAAGTAGAGTATTCAAATTTTCACAGAGTATGTATTTCTATTGACGCTATATTAACAAATAATAAAAATAAATAAAAATACAAATACAAGAAACATTTTTTTAACATTCCTAATCGATCATCGAAATTAAAATACCGCATACATAGAGTAAAAATCATATTAATAAAAAGTACAAGTACGATAATACGGAACTCTTCATGTGCGAATATCACTCACACTTTTTTTAATAAAATCTCTTTCTTGTATGTACAAAAAATATATGTGGCATTATTTAAATCTTGACATCACAGTTTTGTATTACAAAATCAGAACATATTTTTATTTCATTTATTTATTGCTTCCCTACAGCTTCATTTCAGAATATTTTCATTATATCAAGCGCGCAAGCTTTATGGTATCAATAAAAATCGTAATAACGGGAATACGTCGCGTACGTAACACCACACTTGCCTGCAAATACCATGTGGTTCATAAAATTTGTTCAGTGCTTGTAATACCTCTGATTGATGTCACGTACAGTCGATTGTTTTATATACATACTATTATATATTGATTTTGAATCTAAAAATTTGTTTTTTATGGCATATATCCTACTAGCAACTCACCCTCGCTCCGCTCCGGTTCGTCCCTAGTTACGTTGTAATGTTTAGCTCAGAGATGAGATATTTTCCCGCAGTAAAAAGTATTCTATATTTTGACCCGGATAACCAGCTATCATCATACCAAATTTCATCAAAATCTGTCCAGTGGTTTTCCCTTGATGCGGTAACAGACAGGCAGACAGATAGACAGACAAAAATTCTAAAAACTATAGATTTGGCTTCTGTATCGATAATAAAATCTATTTCAATAAGATTTTTCAAAAAATATTTAATGTACAGATTCGGCTTAGTTACAATTTATTATATGTATAGATTGATATTGATGTAGGTTGTACAAATTTTTTCGAATTATTTTATATATATATATATATATATATATATATATATATATATATATATATATATATATATATATATATATGTTTTTATTACAATACGATTGTTGCTGAATTAAATTGGCACTCAAATTTATCTTTCATAAAAGGATAATAATAATTTATGTAAAGGATAATAGTGTGAAGTAATTACTGTTCAAAAGCGCGCATTGTTTTCAATGGTTCTGCTCACAAGAGACAAACGTTAAAATATAAGACACACAGGTAATACCAATAATTTTGACTATTAAGAACATAAGTTTTATGTAAAAATCGCTATCATTTTAAATCTTTATATAAAATAATAAAGTTCTGAGTCGAACTTATACATTAAATATTTTTTGAAAAATCTTATTGGAATAGTCATTATTATCGATACAGAGGCCGAACCTATAGTTTTTTGAATTTTTGTGTCTCTGGAAACGCATTACGAGAAAACCACTGAACAGATTTTGATGAAATTTGGTATGATGAGCTGGTTATTCGGGTCAACATATATCATATATAGGATACTTTTTATTGCAGGAAAATATCTCATCTCTGAGAAATCTATACTAACCCTTAAAAAGCACCTAGGGACTAACCCGAGCGGAGCGAGGGTCAGTCGCTAGTATGATATATAAAACATTAATTAATTATAACAAGTACTTACGACACGACAAAAATATGTTGTCTTAATTTTTTTTTAATGTAATCGTCATATCTATTAACACAAACATAAAGTCCTTAAAACGTTAAGTACACACCAATTTATTAAATAGCTAATTAAAAAATCATTAATAATTACAATATCAATTAAGAAATTCCGAAGTAAAACAACAATTTCATGTACCGTAATACTCTTGTTTGAGAGAAACTGTTAGATTGTTACGCTCTATTACAGCGGACCTCACAGGGCAGTTCAGTTAAAAGTTTTTACACAAACTACACTCACTCCACTTCTCTTTTAAAAGTGTATTAAGAGTACTTTACGGGACTATGCTTTGATTCTACTTTCTATATGTTAATCTTCTGAGAAACAAACTTCCGCTTAGTGAAGTAAGAGATTATTCAAAATACTGCTTCTCACTAAATTATTTTCAAGTTATAATAGTTTATGTGAAATAAATTATTTTTAAAGGATTTTATTGTTTTATTTTAATTTATATTTTCCATTTTCTTTTTTAATAGCAGCCATACGTTGACCAAACAACGTTAATTAGAATTATTTATATATTTTTAAAATTAAAAGGTATTTTGGTGCTATTTCTCTTTTTATTATATATTATTATATAATTTTGTGGGAAGACATCGTCTGTAATAATTACGACATTGTTGTCTCAAATAACGATCCGTGTAAAAGTCTGGCCATGTTTGTTGCTAAGCATCCGAAAAGGAAATCTAAATTCAAAATAAAACATACTTATGTATAAATAGTGTATCTTAATTTACTTTTCATGTTAAATAGCTAAGAACAAGATGACCTAAATCCCAGTTCTATTTTGACACTCTATATTTTAAATTTGCTAATTACGCGAATCTAGCATACTTAACAACACAAAGAAATGAAGTACCAACCCAAACAGGCCGTAAATAATATTTATATATGTAAATTTTAAGCACCGTTATAATTATATATGTCTAACTGAATTAAATTATAAAGATTGAAATATTAAATTTATACTTGTATTTGTATACCTACTTTGGCGTGAAACAAGTAGCACCATCTATTATATTAAAATCATTATATACCTAAAACAAAGGCTGTTTCGATTTTAATTACACATAATTTGAGAACTTCTAGACTGGGCAGAGTAAATATAAAGCTGTAACCGTAGGAAGAAGATAGTGAAGAGGTAGATTAGTGTACCTACATAATACTCAGAATACATTTAATTATATAATAAAGGAAAGTAAGTTATATTAGAAGATATATTTACTGTTTTTGAAGTAAAACTTCTTTACGCACGCTTGATTTGGGGGGTAAGCTGGTGAATGCGTTACGAAAAAAATGTACGTACGTTTGTTGCCATGGTAACCGTTGTTATTGTCTGACAAATGATATATAATATTATATTGTTTTTTTGGATGATATTCTTTAAATATATGATTATAATATGCCTAATATGCATTATTTTTAGAGTCTCATCCATCTAATTATTTAAAACATAAATTGAACTTCATAAATAGTACAGATAATCTACAAAAGTTTTCTTCTTGCGCGTGTACACATTCATACATGCACTCTCTAATATTTTTTTTATTTATAAAAACACACGAAAAACTATTCATCACTTCTAACTATAACACAGACTTTCAATAGTATTAACTAAATGACTTTGAGAGCATCTTAGGTTAAAGTGCCTTCGCGAAAATATAAAGTGAAAAAAAAGTAACTCTGTTTACTTTTTTTGTCTCGCGAAAATTTCATCAGCAATACAATTCTAAGAATTGAACAAGATAGCAGAAACTTCACTAATATATACTTTGCTTTTCTACTTTCAAAAGTTGAATGTAAGTAAGCACTTTGCTTGCGAAATAAACGAAGGCAAATCTAATTTTACGAACTCATACTTAGTTAAACCTGAGACAGAGCTGCAAAGTTTTCTCAGCACCCTAAATATCTTCAAATGTTTCGAGCATAAAATATTTAAGACCTTTTTTATTTTTTATTTCAACTAGCTTGTCTGCGATAAAAGATATCATACGTTTTACATTTAAATGTATTCAACACTTAAATTTGAAGAAGATTGTTAGTATAATATCGCATTTTTGGATAAATTTAATTATCGTACTAATATTAAATGCGAAAATTTGTGAATGAATATATTTGGCCAATCAGAGTATCCTTTCATATATCTATTATAGCTTATGTCCTGGTTAACCATATAAGCTACTTTTTTTTATGAGATTCAGTGACAAACGGGCAGACAGACCACCTGATGGAAAGTAGAACCTGTCACCCATAACACCTATGGTCTGCACTTAGGTTTTAAGTAACAAAAATGCCTCTTGCCTGTAATTGCGCTGGCTACCTTATCCTTCAAACCGGAACACAACAATGCAATCATTGTTGCTTGGCGGCAGAAATAGATAAGGGGGTGGTACCCATCCAGTCGGACTCCTCAGGCTTGACAGAGTCCTACCACCGGTGAATCGACATACCTTGCGAATGAAGTGACGAGAAGTAACGTATAATTAATTCAAAATTTGCTAACTGTTTTTTTAACTGATTCTTATTTAACCTATAAAATGCCCGACAGACATAATCTAATGGCAAAATGTCAGTGTAGGCCATCCTTCGAAGCCTATAAATTAAATCTCAGAATGCCTTACAAAGCCAATTTGGCAAGGTCTTAACGTGCCAAAATCAACAAGCCTCTAACAAATGACTCATCGCTTTCCTATTTGTTAGGATTGTTTAGAGAAACCTCGTTTAAAGTTAGCAAAACTAACACAAATACATTTGTATCATTAACAGACTATAACAAATATTTGGACATTTGCTATTTAGCAGTACTTAAGGCAAATCTGTAGGTTTTTCGCGCTGCAACATCGTAAAAATATTAGTCTCAAGTAAAACGCGTAACGTACTTTTGTTCAACTATATACCAACAAACAGTTATGTAACAATATAACAAAGGTATTGCTTAAAATAAATAATAATTATCATTCCATCTTTCCTTCTTGCCTTTGAAAATAAACCCGAATAAATATCTTTTTCATAAATATAAGAACGCTATCATAAATTTTATACAACTAAAAAACATATTTCTTTAGAATATCCTTTGATAAATATTTAAAATACATATTTGAAAGCAAATTTTGTAAAACATTATAAATACAAAAAAATAAAATCAAGACCGCTAGCAGCAAAATAAATATCTTTTAACATATAACAAATAGATAATAGCTGAACTGTGAATCCGTTCTGTCCCCTGATAAGGTCCTTATACGAACTATTTGTTCTACGGAGAACAAAGTCCAATATCAGCGACAGACATCTAACCATTTCTTTTTCTTTCAATTATACCGCTTTCAATTGATTATGATACTGGCCAACGTTTTGATAACATATAAAACTTTAGGAACAATAAATGTATATATATCAGTATAAAGCAGTGGTAGCCCAATGGTAACACGCTCGCTTGGATAACTGAGTGAAGCGGGTTCAAATCCCGGGTCTCGCATCTCTGATACCACTTGCCTTACGGTGAAGGAAAACATCGTGAGGAAACTTGCATGCCTGAGAGAACCTAACAAGTTTTCAAAAGACTTGTGAAGTCTGCCAATCCGCACTTGGCCAGCGGACTATGGCCTGATCCCCCTCGTATTGAAGGGAGGCCCGTGCCCAGCAGTGGGACGTTAAAAAGGGCTGAATACATACATACATACATATATATCAGGGTCCTTCAAAGAAAATTTTTAAATTTTTTTTAACTCTTACCCTCTCAAATGTTTCTATTTGATATAAAAAAATCCTCACCAAACATGAGCCCTATAGCTCAACTCTAAGGGGTCGCTATTTTTATTTTAGTTTCTTATTTAATTAACATGGGTAAAAATCTTTTTTGTTTTAAATTAAATTTACACATAATTTACGCAAGTTTTTACAAAAAACCATTTTACATTCTTAAAGTAGAGTATTTTCATGAACAAAATAGAACCTCAAGGTTCAAATAGAAAATTATGCAGGATATATTTTTAAAATGCAATCTTTCCATAAATATGTTAGAGTAAACTGTTTCATGTCATGATGTATGCGGTGCAATATCCGTGATGCGGGCGCTGCTTCCGACACCTCGGCGTAATGATGCGAACGATAATACGATTCCAGTGAAATACACTTGTATACATGAGTTTGGAATTTATAATTTATTTATTACTAGCCAATACTCCAGGCTTCGGTTGTGTGATGACACAAAATATTGTATAACCCAAATCTAATTTTGTCAGAGAATTAATGTTAATTTTAGTTTTTGAGAAATATTATAATATTATTCTACTTCAGAATTCACAGCTCTCTGCATTTATGCCTTTAGTAAGTAAAATGAAGTATGCAAAATTATTAAACTAAAAAGAATGCAGATACGCGGTGTGCAGAGTGCACGACCAGTTATCATGATCCCTACATTGTTTGGGAGTACATAAATCTATTCGACAGATTAAAATAAAACTAAGTAACATTTTGGATGTCATTTAAATTGCAATTAATGCATGATTAAACAGACAGACATACAAAGTAAAAAATAAATTTTTATCTATATTTGATTTCCGTTCCACCCTATATCCGTCAAACTAAAACAACTTTTAGATAGCAATATAAAAGATATAACTCGATTATTTGCTAGTTTTATAGACATAACATATTTGCTGGTAATAATGGATCTTACTAAATAGTAATAGTTCAAAGACAATATGCTGAATACAATCCCAAATGCTCCCACAAAATCTGTCAAGCGTGGTCTGCTTAATTATCTCGATATCTCTATTGAAGTGCGACGACCCAAACTAAAGGTGTGTTTCTATAAAGAGACGTTTTCATATTAAATTGTAAGCCATAAACAAAATGTTTAGTTACCTTCATTTCACTTTATGTAAATTACTGTCTTATTCTGTTTTATATGACATTCAACTTGTACCACTCCGTGAATTTAATATAACATAGCCAATAAAAATAATATTATATATATATATATATATATATATATATATATATATATATATACAATATTTTATTTTTAAAATCAACAGTATTTATTATTAAAATAATAAATACAGTTTGTATATGTGAATTGAAAACTACCAAACGTCTCTCGCTGTACTTCTATACTAAAAAACTTAAGAACCTTGTATTTCGTAAGCACTCTTTTTTTCCCAGAATGAAAAGCTAGCCTATATCCATTAAAAACCTTATTAAAAATTGTATAGACAACAAATACAAAAGGAAAACGAGATTGACAGTTACAACTTATGCTTTAAAAACAAGCAAATAAGAACAAGGCGATATAAGCCAAGTTAACTTGGCCTATATAATAAATCTTTATAATGCATTTAATTTATGTGATTTATAAAAAAAATAAAAAAATATATGGTTTAAAACTTTTATCGCTTGCACGTGCAATGAAGACGTAGCCTTACGAGTATTTCCGTTCTGTAACGCAATAATCGTGTCAAACCATGGCCAAACACTAATTGACAAACATGAATCTATTTATTCGCATGAGCTCTGGCTAATATTTATTGATAGAATATTAAATTTCGATCATCGTCAAATCATCAAAATGTTGTAATAAATATTTTTTATATTAACGTAATAAACAATCACTTACACATATTTATCGTTAAGTTCCTTAATTTGACTTCTTCGTCGTTTTGAGCGTTTATAAATTGTAAATACCTCTTTTTAATAACATTGTGTAATATTTTTTTCATTATTATATTAATTTAAAAATTACACAATATATTTTTTCTGGCTTAGTAGTTTTGCTCAGCTATAAGATAAAAATATTGAAAATATTGCAATCCGTTACTCAATTAATTAATTTAGCATTCTTGCCAGTATAATAACGTATATATATCCAACAATTTACATATTTTACAATGTATGACGACGAACATAAAACACAAAACCGCGGTGACTTAATATATCAAATTAATAAAATAAAATAACTCGTCTATTCTATTATTTTATTAACTCGTATCTCTCTGTAGCTCTCTATTTTCATAAGAAAATTAAAAATATTATAATAAGTTATATAACATTTTCATAGCATTCAATATATTAATGAGATTTTATATTATTTGACTATCCAACTGTTTGACGAGTGTTATTTCAATATTGAAATTAAATTAAAAAATAACTTTCTCTGGTCAGGACATTATTTTAGGATAATAGTCTGCTTGATTTAATTAAATGTGCCTTTGATACCTAAACTAAGTTATCTTTGTCGCAAAGCTAACATTGTCCTATGAATAATAGTGTGTATAATAGAATATCATACCATCAATAGTAATACTATATAACACTAGCGATTTGATATGGCTTCGCCATGTGACATTTTGTCATTACTCATTTTTATTATTTACTAGCGGCTCACTCTCGCTTTGCTCGAATTCGCTCCTAGCAAAACAAAAACAAACCTATCCCACGAGAACCGTACATTTTTCCGGGACAAAAAGTAGTCTATGTGTTATTCCAGATTATAATCTATATCTGTGCCAAATTTCATCCAGATCCGTTCAGACGTTCTAGCGTGAAAGAGCAACAAACATATATCCATACATTCTTACAAACTTTTGCGTTTATAATATTAGTAGGATTATTAAATATTTTATTATTTTTTCATTATTTTCTTAAACGTTTGTAACGTATAAATATATAATAAAGTGCGTCTGTGTACAATTCACACATGGTAGAAGTGAAACTTAATATTAAACATTTGTCAGACAATAACAACGGTTACCATGGTAACATGGCTATTTATTCTATCTCATTCTCTCACCGGCTTAATCCTATTTTATGTGCTTATCTCTTTTTAGTGTCGCATTTCCGTTTCATTTCCGTTTCATCGAGTTTCAAATCACAACGATTCTAAAGAAGTTTCACTTCAAAAACGATAAACGTGATAAATCGCTTCACCTATCATTGCTTGTGTAAGAACTATGTACAAATTACATCTATACTGTTAATTATAAAATAATAAATAAAAATTACTATAATTCACAAAGTATAAAAACATACATACAATCAACTTACGTATTTAAATTATTTAATTGTATTTCTCACTAAATGATGGTGTTGCAAATGCAAGGTTAACCAGAATTTTAAATTAACATATGAATCATTTTCGTAAATTTTTCCTTATCAGAAATCACTTTAACTTTCTTACTTTAATTTTATTACTACATTGCTATTGCCTACTTGCTGTGCCAGCGGTCGCGGGTTTGAGTCCCGCTGGGGGAATTCATTTGTATGATGAGCACGAATGTTTGTACTTTAGTTATGGATGTTTATATTTATAATATGTATGTATTTAAAGTTATATATGTATAATGTATCAACTATCTGGTATTCATAACACAAGCCTCGTAGCTTACCATGGAACTAGATGGCGCTGTGTGTTAATGTTAATAATGTTCCTTCCAAGCACTTCCATATCTCTTTATAAAGGACACAAACAGAAAAGAATTTTACAAATATTTTAATATATGTTTTTAAAGACTCGTCTGGCTACTGGCTTTATTGCTTGTTTAATTATTTTTTTAATTATAATCTTAGGTTTGATTCATTAGACAATTAGAGTGTTATTTAACAATTTATCCACAGTATTATAATTAAACTAGCATTGCCCGTGGCTCCGAAAGAAAATGAACTATATCATTAGAAAGAGAACGAAGTAGTGAGTCTCTTTAATTTTCTATGGGACTAGTACTTAAGTACCTAATATATGCGAAGCTATCTAGTTATACGGTTATGACTACTACTTGAAGCCTGTTAGACCCTATATAAGCTAAATAAGGAGAAATTCACGTATGTTAGCTTTAGAAAGCTACACGTCTAAAAACTGCCATTAGGTGATATAAAGTAACTTCAAAATTTACATTATTATAATATTAACTATTTACACTAAAATTTTTATTTTAATTGGAACATCACAAATATGTTTAGCAATAGTCAAACACTATAGTCCAAAATCCCAGTCCTCCAATTGCTAATTTTCGTTTGTTGCGGACCTAAATATTCGTCAAAATTTCTTTTTTACATTAACCACTAACAATTTACCCTTACTTCGCTCAGGTACATCCCTGAGTGCCTTTTGTTTTGTAACATTATATACTAACAGTGGCCTATGTGAGCCTCCTTAAATTTCATCCAAACTCATCTCACCGTTTCAATATGAAAGAGTAACAAACATACATACAAACTTTCGTAATTTATGTCAGTAATGTGATTAGGATAATCCTATATTAGATTTATTAAAGGGCTAAAAATATTGCTAAAGCATACTCAAGTTCAAAACATACAATTAGAATCTAAACAATAATACGTAAGTAATTTACAAATTTATTGACAAAAACAAATCTATCCCACGGGAACCGTACATTTTTCCGGGATGATATATAGCCTATAGCCTTCCTCAGTTAACGGGCTATCTAATGCAAAAAGAATTTTTCAAATCGGATTAGTAGTTTCTGAGATTAGCGCGTTCAACCAAACAAACAAACAAACTCTTCAGCTTTATAATATTAGTATAGATTATGTGCAAAGTAAAAAGTGAATTGTGACATAATTTATATCTATAATAAGTTGTCAAATAAAACAATTCAGTTTATTAACAAACTTGCTTAATAACCTTGATTAATACGTAGCAAAGCCAGTGTAATCAAACACTAATCATTTGGTATTACATTTCAAATGCGTATTCGTTTAGTTACAACAATATATCGACAATGTCACAAGTTGGAATAACAATTAACAAAAAAAATTATACAAATTTACAATATATAATTATTTCAAAAATTATTATACCTAAAAGAACAATGCGAAGGAACTTCTCCTAAGTTGGTAAAAAAGGTACGCCAAGTTCAAAATGACTAAAAGTAATTATTATATGTTTAGGTAGATCTAATTTATTTATGAAATTACGCTTGAGGTATATAATCATTTCCTTATTTTACCATAAGGGCACATGGAGCACTTGCCCAGGACCCCCAGCCTCACAAGGACCCCGAAAAAATAACATTTTCGTTAACATGAAAAAGTGAGAAGCTCAATTTTTTTTTAGATAACTTTTTGACACCATCGATATTTTTTTATATTTAACTTAATTTTTTTATCATTCACATTTTTTTACTTTATAAAAGAGCCCTAAATTGTTGTTTGCCAAGGGGCTCCTGCATGGCTTAAGACGGCCCTATATAATATAATCTATTGCTTTATAAAAAGATTCATAAACACGGTTCACAAATGACGAACACATCGCGTAACAATAAAAAAGAACTACACCCAAATTAAGACCTTCTTCGTGATTCTTATTTTTAAGACCGTTCTTAAGATTCTTCGTAAGATCGTGTTTTGAATTGGAAACCAAATTATGTTCGCCACAATTTCTTGAAATTGCAAAAATGTTTGTACAAAATATGTTTGTCTTTAGATATACTATACTATACAAGACACAAAAAAGTATGATAATACAATTGTAACATCCGTATTCGTATATAGGTACATACATTGTGGGAAAAACTAATATATTCATCCTTGACTATTTGACATTTAACACCTACGAGTACACGCGACCCACAAATTTTTCTTATAACAATTTAAGTTAATTTTAAATAAAACTAACATTTTGGATTATTTCGCAGATTTATTTTGTCACGGGAGAAACTAATGTTTTATTCTATCGTCTCAAAGGTGTTGTATACTTATTACAGATATTTTTTTAAGTTAAGAAGAAGGAATCAAACGTCAAAATAAATCCGTAAATAATCCCCAAAGATAGTTTTGTTTAAAATGTCAAATATTCGCGTAAAATCTAAGAAAATTTAACTTCAATTCGCTATACCAAAACACCGCATTTTAGCTAGTTATTTTTTAGCGTAAAGATCGACATTCTGATATTATTTTATATAATTTTTAAATTATGCGCAAAAACTAACGTGTGAAGTATAATAAAACAATTCATCGTGAATCACAAGATTGAGTCACGTTGCACAAAATACAACTGCGACCAACATTTAACTAGTCGGGTTAATAGACCTGTGACTATCACAACCGCTCTCTTTCCGAATATGGCATCATCTGTTGCGAATCCCTTTCGTTTCTTGTAGTAGAGCGAAATCGTATAACAAGTAGCTCTATTGTTGAGAGTTTTTATGCGATTTCAAGCTGAAGATACCTTTAATTACTTCAATCGTTAGAATTGTAATGAACATTATTTTTTTCATCTATAATAAACTAATATATAAATATCTCGTGTCACTGTGTTTGTGGGCGACCACGGGAGGAGGAGTGCGAACCCCTCCGAAACTGCTTGATCGATGTTAATGATTTTTTTTTTGTATATTTAGTAGGTATGAAAATAAGTCGTAAAGTATTTTTCAAACTTCCATCCGCCCATTTTTTATAGTGATTTTAGTATTTTTGTATGATTTTTGTATTATATAAATACATAGCGAGGAACCCAAGCGAAGCGAAGGTAAGTCACTGTATAACATAAAGCCAAAAATTCTTTTTTTTTTTGTAGATTGAACGCGGACGTAGCCATGGGGTCTGCTAGTATATTATAATATCTATGTAGTCTTGATTTTCGTAAATTATGGCATCCGTCTATGGTATTTTATTTCTGAAATTCAAACCAGACTGTTTCTTGCTATTTATACTGACTTATTGATAACGTACTAAAAAACGTGTTAAACGGATCAAATATTCAAAGTCAGGGTACCTAATGTACTAAGAAAACTATAAGATAATAACCAATGAATTAAAATTCATAAATCATTTATTACAATCGATTTATCGATATCATAGTTTTATATTATAACAACAAACAGGTGTAACAGAAATTTATAATTCTCTGAGATGATCAAATTAGAGAGGTAAAATATGCTGTGCAATCAAGTTTCCAATTTTTGCCATTTCCTAGGTAACAGGTGTTAAAAGAGGCCATCAAGGCTTCATTATTACTTTATCGTTCAGATTAAATCATATAATATTTGACTTAATAATTTTTACTAGTAATCGCCACATTGTCAAAAATAGACCATAATTCATAACGTTTGACCGTTATTGAGGTTACTTTGTCATTGTTGTTTATATAATGTAGTACCTGTGCGACCGAGCTTCGCTTGGAGTTCTTTTGAATAAATACAAAAAAAAAAAACAAAAGTTGAAAAACAAAAGAAAACTTGAATAAATACAAAAAAAAAAGTAAAAACTTTGTATTCCGACCGGGACTCGATCCCGGGCATATGTGTTGTCTAACTTGCGCCTTGACCGCTTAACCACGATGCTTATAACCGAGTGTAAGAAATTATCTACCATATTCTGCGTAGAATAATGCAAAAAAAACCGCATGAAAACTCGAAAACACGCGCTTTCCCAGACATAAAACTAATCTAGATCGATTGTTGCCCCCGAAAGCCCCCACATACCAAATTTCAGCGAAATCGTTAGAGATAAATAAATAAAGATATAAATATACAAGAATTGCTCGTCTAACTATATTAGATGTATAGGCAGCCTGTAATCTTCTTCAATAAATAAACTATAAAATCAAAAAAAAACAATCATTTCAGAGATTATTTAAATATATAAGATATTTTGCTATATATTTTAGTATAAAATACAAAATTGATGATGGTGATGGCTGATGAATGGATGAACGTTATTTAACGTAATCTTTTAGAAGTTGAATTATAGGTACATAAATAAAATACGTGAGTGGAGCCGCGCGTGAAAGTAAATGAACAAATTAAACCTTTCTGCAGTCTCAATATTAAACTAAGCCAAAGCTTATACTCCTCCGTATTCGCCATATTCTTAAGAAGGGATACATATTTCATGTATTATCTATATTATATATAATAAAATTCCGAGTCGAATCTGTACATTATATTTTGTTTTGAAAAATCTTATTGAAATAGTCATTTTTATTGATACAGAGGCCGAATGTATAGTTTTTAAAAAATTTCTTTCTATCTGTCTCGAAACGCATCACGAGAAAAATACTGGACAGATTTCGATGAAATTTGGTACGATTGTAACATGGGTATCCGGGTCAAAATATAGAATACGTATAATTTATAAATATCTCATCTCTGAGACATCTATACTAACCGTCAAAACGTTCCTAACGATGAAACTGTGCAAAGCGAGGGTGAGTCGCTAGTAATATTTAGATTTGTTTCTCTAGCAAATTGAAATTATGTGTTCTGTGTCTTTGTGAGCGCGTTGCCACTGCGTCGTTTTGATGTCATTCATTAAAAATTCATAGGTCAAGTGGAATGTGATGTTTACAAATTTTTTGCAAACTTCTTTAGAAATTGTACTGCTTATGTAACATCTTGTATTATGAATGTTTACTAATGTGAATATTGTTGTTGTGCGTAACAGCTTACATAATACGTTATGTATTATGTGCATATTTCTTTTTGATGATCTTTTGGATACATAACACTTTAATATATCCAGAAAACCATCAAAAAGAAATAATTTATTTACATATGTATTATTTCAGTATATGCTTAATACATACAAATTCTAAAACTTCGTTTATTATAAGAAAAATATAATAAATATTAATTGTTCTTTATCTGAGGAATAAGACGGATATACATAGCATTAGTATTCGCCCATGTATAGAAGTTTAGAGCATGCTAATTTAAAATATCCTTCCCCAGCATGCAATTTACGGACTATGTCCTTGCCAACTCTCATTGAAATCTGTTGAACGGTTGAAATGAAAAGATAGTCACTTTTATATTTTTTTATACATATATATATTTTAGGCAAATAGATAGTCACTTTTATATTTATAATATTAATATGAACTTTGAACCTTAACTCTGTCTATTTTTTATTTTTATTTCTAACCAAACTAGCCGATATGCTTATGGGGTCAAAATTTTGATAGAGAGCGATAATTGAACCCGCAACCTCCGATGTAATATTGTGTGCTATAAACCTACAACATTGCAACAAAGATCTTTGTTTAACATTGCTAACGAGTCTGTAAAGAATTTTTCAATTAAAACGTGACTTTTCCTAAACAGTTAACTTTTACATCCCGCACAACCTCAACTATACGAGATAATTATAAGAAAGGTACTTACTGACCGCTGCTTCTCAGAAGCCTCAGTCCTTCCATCAAAGTGTACTCAAAAAGTAGTCTCCGGAGTCCCGTTAAAACGGCCTTCAGTACTGTTATGTATGTGCGTACATTCTTTAGAGTTAATGTGGAGATAAGTTAACTTGAATACGCGTTGTAATGTCTGTATGAAAATATTTGACGACAACATTTAGAACGTAGAAATTTCAAATGTAAACAAACAATGAACATTTGAGGATATTATATATGTACGATTATGTACTATACTTTCAGTTTATACTATATCTATCTATATTATATACATATAGCCAAAGACAAAACAGTTCAGTACTTTTTTCTCCTCTGTTTGTCAACCAGTTTTCATTCTTTTTTTTGTTTCGTAGCTTTTGGCGTACTTTAGTGTTATCAATAAAAAAATTATGAACAATTATTTCTTTATATAGATAAAAGTAAAGTATTAAGAGCGAAGAAGAAGCCTATTTGTATTACATATCCAAATATTCTTCATCATCGAGACTGATAGAGTCCCGATGATGAACTCTACCTTCTACAAAAAGTAATGTACAAAGAGCTTTATAATTTTATATTATAAAAATACTAACTGACATTGCGCTACCTAAAGTTAAATAAAGTTATTCCTGATGATTGAGTAATAATGTGCAAATATAAAAAAATATTGAATTTATAAATATTAAGAGTTTGTTGGCAATATGTTTTATTATATGAGAATACAAAAAAATATTTAAAAAAGTGTATTTCAACAACAGCACCACCTGTCAGGTCCAACTATAGCTAAGAACTATCCAGGAATACATCAAATTCAGTCTAACCATTTAGGATAAAAATTACGAACACACGCACACTCGAATTTTGTATATAAAGTTTCTATTATCTTATCTACAATTCTACACTGTGGCTTAAAATGTAAACGATGTGCAAAGAAATAATACGTCATCATACCGACCCTAAATAACCTTTGCACAGCAAACAGTTAACCACACAGCGGTATTTATTCAGACTGTACTGACCCGGTTAGCGCTTCTCCGCAAAACCATAACCTCATTTTTCTCTAATCACCTCAATTTATATCTAAAATGTCCATCAAAGTATTATTAAGTTAATTTTAATGTTTATTTAGGTACATATACATCTATACAGATAAATAAAATTGAAGTGTCTGTTTGTAATGTCAAAATAACAGCTTTATACTAAATGCATATGGAATTATATACGGTACTTATAAGAAAAACACATTTTTTTAATTTTTGTCTGTTTCATCTGTTTGTTCCGGCTAATCTTCGAAGCGGGTAGATCAATTTTAACGGGACTTTCACTGGCAGATAGGTGATATTATAAGGAGTAACTTAGGCTACATTTACTTTAGAAAAAGAATTAGGGTTTCGCTCAAAAAAATAAAAACGTACCTAGGGACGCACCCGAGCAAAGCGAGGGTAAGTCGCTAGTTATACGTATATAATATGTACATTGTACATGTCTAATTGTAGTCGTTCTTTGATGGGAATACCTTGAAAACATTATTATACCACTAGAATATAGCTAAATATAGACTGACGTGTACTGGGGTTCAGTAACCTTTCAAAAGCAAACACGACTTTATTACCGATATTCATTATAACTTCACATTGCAATGTTACAGAATATATAAAGTAAGCAGATAAGCATATCAATATTATAATCGCAGATTTATAACCGCTAGCATGATGAATGAGCCATGTAATGTAATCTTTTTGTTGGTATTTTGTGTAGATACATGATTTATTCTGGTAAAATTTAAGAATATATATTATTCATTTCTGTTTTAATTTATTATATTATAATTTATACTAATAAAAAGTAAATTAATTACATCTTAAAAATGAAAAAAATAAAATAAGGTAAAATTTTTAAGCATCTAACTCATACTTTGTTCACGCGATGCAAGGTTTTTCAAATGCAAGTAAAGGGATGTAAGATAGTAATTGCAATGAAAAATACTAGGAAAGATTGTATTATAATTTAGAGTATTATAATAGTATTACAATATTGATTAAAACTTACAACGTATTCTAATGCTCTTATTACTTTCTTAGATTTATGCGAATATTTGACATTTTAAATAAAACTAAACGGATTATGTCACGAATATATTTTAATAAATAGTATTAGGCAGTGGTAGCCCAGTGGTAACGCGCTCGCTTGGAAAACCGAGTGAAGCGGGTTCAAATCCCGGGTCTCGCACCTCTGATATTTTCATGTGCGAATCATTTCTAACATGATTACTACTTGCCTTACGGTGAAGGAAAACATCGTGAGGAAACCTGCATGTCTGAGAAAACCTTGCAAGTTTTCGAAAGACATGTGAAGTCCGCCAATCCGCACTTGGCCAGCGTGGTGGACTATGGCCTGATCCCCCTCGTATTGAAGGGAGGCCCGTGCCCAGCAGTGGGACGTTAAAAAGGGGCTGAATACATACAAAATAGTATTTAAAAAAAAGGTAGGAAGATAACTGTAATCAAGGACTACCAATAATCTTCAAATAATGCTCAACAATCACAACGAGTACGAATGCTCTATTCTGACAAATAAGGAATTTGCTCAACCTTTTCGTTTAGCGTAGTAAACAGAATTACTCAGTATTCATGACCCAGTTTAACATCAAATAGCCACTTCTAACTAGGTGAGTTCGCGCATCTTTAATACACCTTGAAAGCTTATATGTATATGATCAAAATGTTTTGTTTTGTTTAATTATGTCCGGGTCCACGAGCAAGGAAATAACAATTGATTATTTCCTTGCTCTTGTTTTAGCAAAGTCTTTATATATATTCAATATTTTATACTCTTACACGTCTGGCGCTTTGCTTCTACCCCATCTATGTATTTTGAATCTATACATCTATACATATAATAAAACTGTAGAACATAATACTTTCTTAAATTTACGCGAATATTTGACATTTTAAATAAAACTATCTTTTCGGATTATTTCGCGGATTTATTTTGATTTTTGGTTCCCGACGTTTCGAATGCTTAACAGCAATCATGGTCACGGGAGAGACTAAGATTTTAGACGTCTCAAAGGCGTTCTATATTTTGTTACAGACAGTGCCTATCCACTATTTTACAAAAATGATTTCAAAATTCAATAATGGCACCAAAGTACCTTACAACTGTAGAAGTGTAACAAACTGTAGAAGTCGAATATCTGTACATAGAAAAAAATGCTAAAAACCGAGCCAGGGGGATGTTAAAAGAGAAATAGAACAAATCCAGTTTTTTTTTTTTCAATTTTTTTGTCTCTCTGTCTGTTTGTCTGATAATATGTCTGTCTGTTGTCTGATAATAAAATTCTGAGTCGAATCTATACATTAGATATTTTTTTTAAAATCGTATTGAGATAGTCATTATTATCGGTACAGAAGCCGAATCTATAGGTTTTAGAATGTTTGTCTTTGTTTGTCTGCTTTCTGACTGAGAACGCAAAACGACAAAATCACTGGACAGATTTTGATGAAATTTGGTATAATGATAGCTGGTTCTCTGGGTCAACATATAATAAGTATTTTTTATAAAACATTGGTTTGGAGAAGATGATTTGAGTAGTTTTTGAAATATGCTATTGGTTTGTATAAATATTATAGTACAAAATACATAAGTTAAGGTACGTAGTACAATTACGTAAGAAGATATATATGTACCTACTATGTATATTTAAATATACATTTTATTTATTGATATTTCTATAGCAATTTTAGCTACATGATTCTAGAGAACAAATTAAAGTAATGCCTTTTAATTTCATTTCCAAAATGAAAATTATTTGTCACTTAGCGATAATTGCAATCGATGCACACTAAGAGACGTAAGCAAAAAATCATAGTGAGAGAAGAGCTGGACAAAAAGGTAAAATGAGCGTACTTGTAAGTAATCTTACAAAGTCAATCAATCAAAAAATATCTTCTTTACGATTTAATTATAGTATCTCCATACCAAACCGGTCTACACTTACATTTAGAACTTTGAAATACACGTAATAATATCTCTTATAGCTTTTAATATAAGAGTTATTATGAGATAAGTTGATATAAGACTTTTTGAATCCGTGATACTTTGAACAAATGTTTAAAGCTAATACATAAGTGCTGATACCGTTTTCTACTTACACATAGAATAGTGAATAATATACGGATTTAATTGGCAATATGTAGAACAGTTAGTTTTCGAGTACTTGACGTTCGAATATTTAAGGCATTATTGGTCTACTCTTGCTTATATGGCAATTCATGAGACTCCTAATTCGAGACTAGGTTGAACAAAAATAGCAGGTGAATCGGATATTTTTTTTGGCCTGGTCAGGGATTCGAATCCAATTCCGGTGGTAAGACTCTGTTTTCCGGTGGTAGGACTCTGTCAAGCCTGAGGAGTCCGACTGGATGGGTACCACTCCCTTATCTATTTCTGCCGCCAAACAACAATGATTGCATTGTTGTGTTCCGATATGAAGGATAAGGTAGCCAGAGCAATTACAGGCAAGAGGCATATCATCTTAGTCCTCACAGTGACAACGTACCGGCGGTTCTGTATTTTTGTTACCTAAAACCTAAGTGCATGAACTGTAGGTGTTATGGGCGACAGGTACTGCTTTCCATCAGGTGGTCTGTCTGCTCGTTTGTCACTGAATCCCATAAAAAAAAAAAAAAAACCTCCTGAGCTGCAATCGTACCTACCTACGTGTTCACCAATAAGACAATTGTAAAAACTCAAAAAACTAATTAAAACAAAATTATTAGTTAATTAAAGTGACGGTTAGGAGTCGTCATAAGCTACTAAACGTCTTTTCCTATTTAAAATATTAGTGAGGATTATATTATGAATACTAGCAGCTCACCCTCGCTTCACTCGGGTTCGCCTCTAGACAAACAAAAACAAATCTATCCCACGGGAACCGTAGATTTTTCCGGGATAAAAAGTAGCCTATTTGTTATTCTGATGTATGAACTATATTATTGTAAAGTTTGATTAAAATCCAATCAGTAGTTTTTGTATACTAAGCTGTATAAGTTACTATAGTTTTTAACTATCCCTGGGGAACTATTTAATTTTCCGGGATGAAAAGTATTTAAAATGTTGACCGAGGATATAAGGTACCACTATACAAAGTTTTATTTAAATCGGTCCTACAGATTAGCTCGTACAAACAGACAGACAGGGAAACAAAAAATTTCAAAAAAATCTATTTTTCTTCTTACATCCCTCCCTGACTCAGTTTTTAGCATATTTTTTTTTCTATGTACAGACATTCGACCTCTATAGTTTTATTATATGTATAGACAATAGAGGCATTTAAAAATTTGATGTTATTGATATAATTATGGATAGGGTAAATACAATAATAGAACATAAATAAAAGGTTTTAAACAGCAGTCAAAAGGGGATCTTAGAGAACAACCTCGTCTATATATGATTAACTGTATTAGAGGGCTTCATATATTTTGGTGGGATTTATTACCCTAGCCGTCGGATTTACAGCTTTGACCGAAATGCTTACCCACAGCATTTTGTTGGCTTTTTATTGGCAATTTGTTACCTTACGTCTCTTTGGCCCTTCGTTATTTTTTGCTGTATTGAACTCTTGACATTCCCTTTGAGTTTTATAAATACCTTTATCCGTATTTACCTTTTAAGTATAATATATTAATCGAATATTTCCAATACTGAACATTTTTTCTACAAAAAATACGAATAAGATTCAATGATCCTATAACATTGTGTGTAATGAGAATAATATATGTTACAAAAATACGTATAAAAGCTTATAACAATAATACTAACATTTTGATATTTTATTTAATAAAATGGATAACCTTTGAAATGAATTGACATTTATGATACTTTCTATATATTGAGCTATTTATAGTTTTGACCTTAGCCTCGTATGATGCACAAGTCTGCATTTCTATAGATATAGTACTAGACTACTTCACAATTATGTGCACCAAAGATCACACATTCAATTACTGTGCGTTAGAAAGTTTTGCATGGGGCATACATACGAGTATGTACGTGTACAAACCTACATTTAATATTTTTTAAGTTATACATCTTTTGGCACGTTTGGAAAAATTATGAGAGTAAAATTTTTACGATGCGCGTGCACGCCGACATCCAAAAAGCGACATGATGAAGTTAGCTGAAAACGACATGATGAAGTTAGCTGCGTTTCTTTTACAGAGAATTGTGATATACGGAATGAAATATTTAGCTATTTTTGTTCTGTCACGCCAAAGAAGTATAACTTCTTACGTGCGTACATAAGTACACACACACGTTTTTTTTATACTTAAGATACCTACACTATTATAAGGTGCGTATTAGTTGGTTTAAAATAATAGCATGAATTCGTTATCTACTCCATCCAGGAACATCGTTCAGGAACAACGTCCTAAATTCGAGAGAATGTAGAATAAAGCTACAGAACTTATTACGTAGCCATTTTACTATTCTGCATAGGATTTAGCGTAGTACCATACATATACAAGTACATGTATAAATTTACTTTACTCAATGCAAAATAAAATGCTTTCACAGTGAATCCACAATATTATTTCTCAGTTTCAACTATCATAGTCATATATTTTATACATATTTTAGGATACAATATAAATCCTTATACTCCGTCGGTGTCCGTTACATCTTGGTTTTGTTTTATCAATGTCATCCTTGCTCGTAACATTCAAATCCCATGAAATGCTCAAAGCTTACATAATAAATCGATTTTAAAGTGGTTCAAAATAGAAAGCAACGTTTTATATTAAAATAAGTATATACATATGTATTTAAATAATAGACTATTTTACGCAATAGATGAATATTTGAGTATACCTTTACAAATCTTTTAATTAGCGGCGTATTTCGTCGTAGCTTTAAATATATATTAAAAAAACTTAAACTTAACAAGAGAGCCAAAGTTTAATGATTTGATGTTACCGAAGAAAATTTGATGTTATCACTTTTCCATTCCAAGCAGTATACGTAAAGCTTATCACTCCTATGCCTGATATGATTTCGGTCGTATCAAATTGCCGACTTATTAAATTATTTTATTAAAACAGTAAAATTTTATAATTGTTACTGCTAATAGTAGTTTTATTAATTAGTTTAATTAATATGTTATTATCCGCTGATGGCCGAAAAACGATTACGAGGTCAATATGAAATGATTTATTTACCAAGAAGTTCCTTAATTTTTTTTTATCTATGCACCTTTTTGAAGCTTAAATTAAATATAAATGAAAGAGTAGTATCCATCAATACTAAAAAAGCTTATTCACATTTACTCTTCACTGTAAAACGTCGTATTTGCAGTATAAAGGTCGCGGGGCTCGCTTGTAAGTCTATTTACATTGCTAACATTGCGCTTAATCGCCTTTCTTATTTCTTTTCTATTTATTTTGCTACAAATCTCCTTCTTTGGAGTACTGCTCAGGCTAATTATGTATACCTTAGATGTATTTGTCGTGTTTAAAAGGTTTCGAAATAAATGAGGTTTTTAAATTGATATCTAATAAACTATTCGTATTTTTCTGTATATTTATATTTTAAAGTTACACATGTTATTTGTTCTACTAACTTCATTGAATCAATGTTTTTTGTTAATTGAAATATTTCATATGACCAAGTGTATGATCTATGCTATTAAACTGAGATTCTTTGAATTTACAACTATATAAAGATGTCTTAATCGTTAGAATGAGCATAAACTATTTCTTTAAATGATCTTGTAAAAAATTTTTAGCATAAAATATACTTATATTCTAACCAAGCCACACATTTAACTAAAAGTAAGAAAGTGAGTCATTTGTGACTGATACCTCAGCAGACATTTACAGATTGGCGTTCAAAAACTTTGCCAATATCCCGTGAAAACTGGAAGGAAATTCTTAGATAAGCGATTTATAATCATTTCGTAAAATGGGATCTTCGCGGGTATCCTAAAATAAAACGAGCGCGCTAATTCCGAAGATTATCTAAGGTAATTTTTTCAAGAAAATAATAGAGCAATTCGAAGAATTTACCTTTTACGATATTTTGGAGGAAAATAAGCCAATCGAGTTAGGATTCTGATAAATTACACCACTTGAAAGGTAGATTTGAAATTTTATGCTCGTTTCGTGAATTTAAGTAATGAATATATAAGTGATCAATTAGTTAATTAGGTAATTAGTATTAGACATTAAAGATAATTATAATATATTTTTTTATAGAATTTTTTTAAATCAGTTCAATGAAATGATTACAAAATCTCAAAAACTATCCCTTATAAATATTTGTTTAAAAGTGCAAGATTAAATAAAATGATAAATAATGACAATTTGTAATACATATTATATTTGCAAGTAGGCACCTACAGGACATTAACTCTCAAACTTTAACTATTATTAATCAGTTACACCCTCCGCATGTGATTAGACAGCACAAGGTCTTATGTATTATTCGTATGACATTAAGCTACATAGCTACACTTACGCATATATAATAAGATTCAACAAAATGTCCTAGATTTACCTCACCAAAAATTTAAAGATTACATTAAAAATATTTTATTAAAGAGTATTACACTGTTCAAGAGTTTCTTGTTGATAGAAATGTGTGGAATTGAGAAATATTCACTCACATGCGCTATCTATATTTTTATGTTAATAAAATAAATGTAATTTCGTTATTTAAAAGAGCAACTGTTGAGTTTCTTCGCGGGTTCTTCTCGGCAGAACTGCTTTCCGAGCCGGTGGTGGCTTCCTCACGGACTGACTACACTGACGCTTAAATTAAATTAATGATTCAAAAGCGCTTGTAATAAATTGCCGAGTAAATAAAATTGAATAAAGTTTATTTCATTTACTCGGCGTTTCTTAGAAAAATAAACAAGTAGTTCATTAGTAAGAATTACAGTACCGAACTTTTCAATTACCTTTTCAAAATAGTTATTTACAAAACAGAAATATAATACAAGACATATATTTAACAAGGATAATTCCTATAAGATTCATAAAATAGTCTTTTTTCTAATTGAACATAAGGACTATAGCTAATAACCAAAGGCTGGCTGGTTGGATTTCGATGGCTCACTAGAGCCCTAATTAAAAGTAAATCTAAATATGTAATAATGAAATACGATTTGCTGGTAAGCGCATCAATAGAACGGCTTGACCAATTTGGCTAATTTCTTACTTAAAATGTTCGTAGTAGTTTGAACCAGCTTTTTAAGGGAAGAAACTGCAAAAGCTTTCCGGAAAATTAGAGAATTCGGGAAAACTAAAAATATTTTTTTTTCTATAAGATTTTTGTATGAACTCAAAGATTACAAACTTTACTATTTGAACCGTCCAAACTCTATGGAAACAATTAGAAATTAATATTATTACAATTTTTCCCCAAAGAACATAGAATCCGCAACATTCATTATAGAGTCAAACTCATTTAAATTAAAAAAAAATCTAGGCAAGCGCGCTCCAACCTATCAGTGCTTCCCAGCGTTGATTGTCGTCAAGCGCAAGCCTATCTAACAATAAAAAAAATGTAATATTTAGCATCGTTTTCACTCAAGCAATCATTACCGTACTAAAATATTTTTTGCCTACTAATGGCAGTTGTCGGGCAATAACTTTTTATCGGCGATACATTTGCAACAAACTGTCAAGCTCAAGTATCGAGGTCGTCTACCGCCTACGTAACCCACTGAAGGCTTAAATAAACTTGTCCTTAATTGCCTGACTCGCTTGTATTTATCACATCGATAACCATATTTGAACTAAGTGAATTCTTAAAAAAACTTTAAAGGTTAACATTATTTTGACACGATATCGTTCGAATTGACATTTATTATTAGAATCAATGAGAGTTGAATTTTGGATGGATGAATGAAAAGGGCGTTTCGTTTTAACGCGTTTTTGTGTGATATTAGGAAGAATATATATATATATATATATATATATATATATATATATATATATATATATATATATATATATATATAACGAAACGCCCTTTTCATTCATCCATCCAAAATTCAACTCTCTAAATATTTGTCTTTATATTTGTTATATATTATAACAAATATAAAGACAAATATTTTATTTGATAACTTTTGAATTAATTTCTGCAATTTATATATATAATAAAATTGTAACTAAGCCGAATCTGTACATTAAATATTTTTTGGAAAATCTTATTGAAATAAACATTATTATCAATACAGATGCCGAATCTATAGTTTTTAGAATTTTTGTCTGTATGTCTGTCTGTCTGTTACCGCATCACAGAAAAACCACTGGAGAGTTGTCATAGCTGGTTATCCGGGTCAACATATGAGGTAGGTACTTTTTAACGCGGGAAAATATCTCATTTCTCAGAAAAAATGCAAAAAGTACAATGTCAGACTATACTAATATGTAAAACCTTAGAATTTGGTTTTTGCAAAGCACAGTGAAACGTGGGAGCAACCCCTTGGTTGTGTGGTCTCCCATTAAGACAGGGGAAGTTCTGTTGGGTTTTAGTCAGTAGTACTGGCTTTTCTAGCCAGTGAGTCCTGCATAACCACCTGTATGTATATAAGTGGTGTGCGTAAAAGCAGTTCCCAACATAAAAAAAAGTACTTAGATAAAAGTATTAAGAAAGTAAACTTACTTAATAAATAAATAAAAAACTAATATAAATATTATATTATTATACAATTAATTTAGTAGTATTTTGTTAAGATGTATTAATTATAAATAAAAAATATTTACTATAAAAGTATATTTATGCTCCAATAACCCTCAACTCTTTCCCAAAGATTGTAGATTAAACAATTTGTTTTGAACATCGTAATACTTTATAAAGTACACTTAAACAAAAATATAACTACAGGAAATATTACTCGACGTTTCATTAGAAAATAGTAAAATATCTTATTCGTAATTGTGTTATTCAAACACTTTTCCGGAAATCTTATGAGAAGAGTTCCGGGAAACGTCAGCACGTTAGGAAGTTGAAATAATTAAGCTCTTCACCGATTAATATGAAACCTGTTAATATAATGGCCAGTACAAGTATAAATGTAAATAGTCTTTTTCCGTGACTTTCAGTAATACTATAATTTATATTTCTATGCTAATTTTCATGTTACATAGAAAAACAACGGAATTTCCAAAATTAATTCTATTTTTTCTTTTATCTTTCGAGATAATACAAATCAGGATCAGGATCTTAGATGTTTTCGCATTTATTAACCGACGAAAAAAAAAGGAGGATCTCAATTTGCAAATTTGCTACTACTATGTCTACACTAAAAATAGAAAAAAAAAACTTTAAAAAAATAAGAACTGACCTAAAAAACATTAAAAAGTAAAAAATAACTGATTGGTAGTTTTCATTTTCATTGGTAGTATTTATATGTATAGGTAGGTACCTAATCAGATGTTTTCGTAGTCGGTGGCAGTCGATACAAATCAAAGCACACCGACTTCGAAATATCTGATTAGATATCTATAATAAATTAAAACTATGAATCAGTTATTTTTTACTTTTTTTTTTTTTTTTTTTTTTGAAGTCGGTTTTTATTTATTTTTTAAGTTTGTATGTATAAAAATGTACTCGTAATGTATAAAAATATTATTAGTATTAAAACTATAGGCTATGTACATTAGTCTCGTAACTCTTGTTTTTTATTTATTTCTTTTATTATATTTTATACGCTCAATTATTTGTAACTGGCTATCGAACAGTTAATTCATGACCGACGAACGACGTTTGGAATGTAATAATAATTAACCATGTAGAAGTAAAGTGAAAGTTCCTAAATACTTTCTATGCGTTTTCAAATGAAAATGTTTAGTTACGCGTGTACGATATTATCACATGAAATATTGTATGTTTTTGTTAGGAACAGTATGTACTTATCTATTGTATAGCGTTGGACCATTGTTTCTTTCATACGTCATCACCATTTCAACAAGCTTTTTTAGATCCTAAGTACATTTTTTTTTCATTATTTTAAAATTAAAAGATAATTGACCATATTTCAGTATACAACTCATATGAATTTGTATACTACGACTTATTATTTGGATATAATATTAAAAATTATTTTGATATAAATTATTAACATGCATTAAAAAATTTCGTTCATGTTTCTTTAAAATTTTCTATGAAGAAATTATTTGCATAGATAATATATATATAAATATGAACTAGTCCGGTTATTATAATAAATTAACATAATGGATTTTTCGGACAAAGATATTTTTATAGATATTTAAGATATTTTTCATTTTAAATTTGATTTATTTAAATATACGTAATAAACCAAGGTAGCTTTAATTTCTACTGGATTTTTTTATTTAAATACTCAGTTTTCAATGTCAAAAAGACTCGAGTATATTGTTGTTCAAACAACACTGCCGCACTGAGAAAACGACGCCGCACATTCATGTTATTTAATTCCTTATTTCGACAAGAAAAAGACAATTTGAAAATATTCTAAATAGAAATATCATAACTAAGTATTTACACATAAAAAGTATTGTCTTAAACTATAATTTTTTTAACCAAACCTCTACATTTACGAAGTTTATTATTTGAAATATTTTTTCAGACAACTGAACCAATTTCATTTTTATAAAAATAAATTGATAGTTGTTTATTGGAAATACTTTTTAGACCAATCAAACCATTGCCTGCGGTGTTCGCGCTTCACTAGTTTTATTCACGTTGTTACTGTATTGTATTGCGTGTCTGCAAAATGTCACGTGCGTTGATGTATGAACAATAGCGCACTACTTCATAAATATTTTTTTCCTAGATATACAATATATACTTTTTCGATTTTTATTGTAGATATTCTGTACGATGAAAATACCAAAGTCTACCTGAAACGATATAAAAAAAGAAAAGAAAAACTTTATCTATCCGGCATTGAACCAATTGACTGATCAAAAATTGATTTTTATGTTACGCCAAAATTTTTAAATAAACAATATAGGTTTTTTGACTGACTTCAAAAAAAAATAACAACATATAAATAGAAAAAAATACTAAGATTAACTCACGCTTCATTATGTAATTAATATAAACTTCTATGGAATTATTTCTCGTAGCAATAAGAAAATCATAAATACTTTATTACTTTTACATATTATATCAAATTCTCCTTGCTTTTACCATACTTTTTTTTATTTAAAATTAGCATAAAATTACTAAAAGCAATAAACACTTATCGAAATTGTAAATTCCATTACAGATATGTAATAAGATATTTTACATTTAACTTCCGAAAAAACGCCTGTACTCAGGAAGATTGTTCTGTTTATCTCTAGAGCTCTTAATTTGATGAGTGGGATATGAAAATTGCGTTATGCTATGGGTCGGAAATGTAATTGTACCACGATGTTATAACATGTTCCCATATATAGTGTGTATCCTGTTATTGTATTTTTATTTAATACTTGGTAAACCTTCAACTTTAACTTTGCTCGCGTGTCGTCAATTTCTATTTAGTTCATAAGTACTAAAAATACCTCCCACTTTATATGGTATTAGCGATTTGCCCTCACTTTGCTCGATTCAGTTGTTTTATTTCAAACTGGTAAAGCAGCCCTACTCAGCAGCTACTTTTCTCAACTTCAATTTAAGGTTTACTTATTTCTGACAGTAAACACATTAATATCGGAAAAAAATAGTCTATGACACTCGGCGTTGCATGGCAGCGATGAAGCTTCCTGAAGTGAAATATTTTTTCCTTAATTTTCATTCTACATCCAAACTTAAAAACTATGCCCCTTTATAATATTAGTGTAGACTAAAATATTTTAAAACCAAAGTTACAATAACACGTAAACATCCCCTAACTCCAAATTTCCAGGAAAAACTTAGTCTACCCCAAAAGAAGAATATCCTAGAGCCATTCATTCCATACATTCAATAATGTATATCATAAGATTAAAGGAAGCATTTCATTATGTGTGTGTGTGTTTTTTTTATGGTATTCAGTGATAAACAAGCAGACAGTCCACCTGATGGAAAGCGATACCTGTCGCCCATAACACCTACGGTTCGTGCATTTAAGTTTTATGTAACAAAACTGCAGAACCGCCGGTACGTTATCACTGTGAGGACTAAGATGATATGCCTCTCGCCTGTAATTGCGCTGGCTACCTTATCCTTCAAACCGAAACACAGCAATGCAATCATTGTTGCTTGGCGGCAGAAATAGATAAGGGGGTGGTACCCATCCAGTCGGACTCCTCAGGCTTGACAGAATCCTACCACCGTATAATTTTGAACTATAACTTTTATAATTCAAAACACAGTAAATGTAGCTTATTCGCTAACCTAAACATAACTTTATGAGCTCAATGAGATTATTGCCTAAGATGAATATTACACTAAAAGTACGTATTTTGTATACCTTCATTTACTTAAAGGCATAGAAAAGTATTTGAAATAATATAATATCCATTCAATTTCGTAATATTCTTTAGATTTAATGAATTAAAGTACTTGTTAATGTACATGTAGTTGATCAAGTAACTGCGAAGTAATTTAAAGTGTCTAAAGGAAACTTTTAAAATGAGATTTGTTGAAAAATTACATTAGCGATGTGCGTGGCAAAGTTTCCTCAGTAATTTAGCCCGAAGTCGGTCTAAGCTAACAGGTGTTGCAGACTTATTTATTATCTTAGCGCTTCACGCCTGTCTCACGCAGCCAACCTAAAATGGGTTGGAAATTTATTTCCCTTTTAACCGACTTTAAACGCGAAGAGGAACTCAATTCAGTTTTACGATACGTTACGCGATATCTCTGAACCAATTTAATCTTTATAGAATTACCTTTGTAGAAACTTATAGAATTCAAGGAAAATCTGCTAAGGGTAGATTTATTCGCATATAAAGCTTTGAATTAAGACACGGGTTTCAAAACAAAGGCAGTATTTCCAAAATATTAACACAACTTTATTATGTGAAGGATATTAATTAGCTTGAAAAAAGGGAAACCTTCATAATTCGTCATATCCGTACGTCCGTTCATACATCACAACCATCACATTTGGACACTATTGACAAGTCCAACGAAAATAATTTTGGGCAACGATACGTTAAGTAATTTTTGTCATACACTTTGTCAGTTTAACTACCGCAAAATTAATTTCTAAGCTCGAAAGTATCAATTTAAGATACACTTGTAACTAGATAATTTGAATTTTATAAAATTATCCAGTAGTTTCAATATACCTATCTAAGATTAAACTATTAAAAAAAACCAACACCCGAAACTACAAAGGTCGTTGATCGGAAATAACGGTTTTACAATAAAACATAACTTAATCCTTGAGCACAACCAGTTTATAAAACCAATATCTAGTTTTGACTTAATTGATCTAAAAGTCTAGGAATTTTGCTTAAAATAAAATGATATTAGTGATTGACATTATATTATTTTAATTTAACTAATTATATAAAATATAAAATAGTTATTATAAAATAACTATCTGTGTAAAATAGTTATTGTGAGTGTACTTTAGGAGATTAACACATGATATCGCGGACTTTACTGTAGGCTTTTTTAATACTTACAATTTTCTAGTACATTGTTTTACTGTGTCTATAAAGGTTTAGCCAACGTTAGCCATGTACATTTTTAAGGACAACTCGACAGAACCAGTTATTATGTTTTCCCATGGGAATGGAAGATGTTACTTTAGTAAACGGTATCTTTAATACTTACCCGAGTAATGAGTTATTACATAAAATTAAGGTAAAATACGTCGAGTACTTTTTTCGTGAAACGGACACAGATATACAAACAAAAAGAAATATAACAAACAGACAAAAATTTGAAGAGCTGTTTTAAATTTCTATTACACAATACGTAACTGTCATCGTTTTTAAAAAAATATTTTATGTACAGATTTCGCTTTGTTACTATTTTATTATATGTATAGATGATTATATAAAAGATAATAACATAAATATTACAATTCTTAGATACTTAATATGCATGAATTTGATTATATTAATGGTTTTATTACTGTTCGATATATTTTTATTATGAACTATCTTTACCCATGGTTTCGTTCGCATATTTTAGTGTAATTAATGTAGGTATTATTACTAGGTAGGTATTGGCTCTAATACCGTTTTTTTTTTAATTCGAACAGATATTAGTGCTTTCTACTCAGAATCATACTACATAAATAATATTAAAATGGATTTAGCATGTTTTTACAATAAATCTATTTCAAGATTATTCTGAACTATACATATTTATTCATTTTAAGCAATAGAGTACTGATCGCTTAAAAACTATGTGTACGGATTCACACCTGGATGTTTTCCTCAGACTTCTTATATTATTAATCATTTTCTGACAACAATGATGTATGATGTATTTCATTACATATTACGTATTTATTAAAGCCATTTCATGTCATATTTGATCAAAATATCAAATATGAACATTAGTTATATGGATTTGAAATAACAATTGCCACTTAGCGTCGTCAATCGCAAGCGTGCAGCTCAGCCGGCTCTAAGCGCCACATGTCAGTTAGATAATCCAGTTAACTTGTGGATATATGTATGTATAAGTTACATTAAATTCACGTCCGCCTGTCGCATTTGTGGGACTTTTATCTTTATTAGACCGCTGCCAGCATCCAATGTAATACTTGACTTTGGAAATTAAAATTAAACTGGTTATCTTCAACGTAGCTACGTTAATTTAATACCGCTTATGATTATTTTTATGCAGTCATAGCACAGTAGTAATGCGCTCACTTGAGAAACCGAATGAAGCGGGTTCAAATCCACGAACGTCACGCATGCTCGCACGCGCACATCTGATGTTTGCATTTGCAAATCATTTTCAGCATGATTACTACTACTAAGTACACTTGGAATAGAAAAAATATTATAAAAGTCTAATATATCTAAATTCGATAATCTTCAATCTATATTTTCATTTAATTTTATATCATTAATTAGAATACAGCTAATTTACTCGCCTATTGAGCAGCTTAACATTTTATTTGGCCGATTATACAACTTAAACGAGCTTTTCTGTAGTTATTTATTGAATTTCTTAGTTCTATTGACCATAAATAGCTCCATTTAATATAGTTATATATATAAACTACAACACAATGTGAACTAAGATACAATGCTAATTGTCAAGATGGCAACACAGAACAATGAAGGTCGAGCGTACAAAAAGATCTTATATGTCATACGTTGCAAAAGGCTTTTGTTCGCATCTTCACTGCCTCACTTTATTATTCAAGATGTGATAACAAATGCATTAAATATCTTAATAAGATAACCGGAAAACCTATTTTTAATGAATTTCTAGTAAAAGTAAAACTGGTCCGATACAAAATAATTAAGGAAATATTGGTTAAGCTGTCATAAAATTCAGTAAGAAGGATGTTTAAAAAACTTAACCTTTATTATTAGATTAAAATTCAGCATACATATAGGAATAATTCTGTTTGACTTTATTTAATTTCGTAATGATGAATGTAGTATTGTAGAAAAATAAAAAAATCTAATAAAAACATAATATATATAAAAAACATTTCACATAGTCTGTCTATTATTCACTTGATATGCTCGAAGATTGGGTAATATTCCAAACTTGAACTCCGTAATGTGTGACTTCTATTTACAAGTACTTCTACCTCAATGTTACAGATGCATTGTTTGTGTAACCGCAACACTAAATAATAAGGATTGTAGAAGGTAAGCTACTTTAACAATATGTATAATATACGTGAACATCAATGTCTAGTGTTACTGACTACAGTGGTGTAGTAAGCCGAAGATCACACACAGGAGATCAATCCGACACTGTCCTTAGTTTGGCGTATAGTGTCATCGAATATATCTATATCTTTTATACGTATAATAAAATTGTAACTGAGTCGAATCTGTACATTAAATATTTTTTGAGAAATCTTATTGAAATAGTCATTATTATCGATATAGAAGGCGAATCTATAGTTTTAGAATTTTTGTCTGCCTGTCTGTCTGTGACCGCATCACGGAAAAAGCACTGGAGGGATTTTGAAGAAATTTGGTATAGTGAGAACCGGTTATCCGGATAAACATATAGGATACTTTTTTCCCGGGAAAATATCTCATCTCTGAGAAATCTATACTAACCTAAAAACGTAGGGACAAACCGAGCGGAAACTTATCATTTTCTTAATAAAGTTTGTGAATGTGAAAAAATTTTTTGAAGTAAAACTTCCTTAGACGTGACTGAGGGTAAGTCAATATTAAATGAATTCTTAATTAGAAAAATGAGTGTCGCGAAGTGTGTGTCGCGGAAGTGAGTGTCAAATTTAATGAATATTTATTACTAATAATTTTATAGAAAAAATTATTATGTAACTTTAACAATGTAATAGCCATATTTGTATTTCAAAATTTATTAGTAATAAAAATGATATATTTAAAAATAATTATAAAATATTTATCATCATTGCATTTTAATTCTAATAATAATTTTATAGTTAAAAACGTGCTAATCTAAAAAGCTAGTCTAAAATATATCACAATGAAGTTATTTTACCTATTTCATAGTGAATGTCGATACAAATGGAGACATGGTGATGATTATCTTATTCGCACACATTGCTTACAAGATAAAATCTACTCGTGAGAAAGAATTCCTATGAACAAACAAAACTTTCATCAAGTGTATAAATAAGAAAATGTAGTAAATACAATAGTTACATTACGTTACATTATAATAACCATATATTATAATAATATATTACATAAGCTTGATTTTATATTTATAGATGTATTTTAAAAATTAAAAGATCAATAATTATTGCTTGAAAACACCAAGTATCCATATCGATGTTACTTTATAAAAATGAAAGCTAATTTCTTAATTCGCTGTAGTCCAAATAAGATTAGGAAAATTTGCCTCGAAAATTAGGAATTTCGGGGAAATCTTAAAATAATTTTCAATAGGATTTTTATACTTTATATGGGGTCAGGTCAGCTAGTAGCTAAATAAGATTGACATATTTATGGTTTCGAGAACCGAACGCCAAATACGATCACGTTCTAAAGAAATATTATTTTTTCTATTGAATCCTTCCCTTTGATAGTCTGTAAATGAATTGTTTTTCTACCTGCCCGAACATTTCTATAATTTATATATTTTCAATTTCAGATATATAAATGACAAAAATTCCGGCAGATCCTATCTTAGAAAGAATTGATATACTACCTACTATAAATATATCAAAAGTAAAAAATAACTTTTATTTTAAATTAATTAGTGCTATTTTTATGAAGCTATTCAACGTAAAGGATTTTTTTTTTAATTAAAACAAAATTTTGCTAGAAATGTAACAATATTTATAAAAACATTCATCCATAATAAGTCAAGGATAAGGCTGACTTTGAAGAATTGGAGGAACTACGCTCGAAAGTAACTCTTGGCACAAAAGGTTGTTCCGATACAGATCGAATACGTATGTACAATTGAACACGTCTACTGGTGATAAATGGATAGTTCATCAGGCTGATTGATTCGCTTTATATACAGTTTGAGTTAGTACGCATTTTGTTATAACTTATTATATATGATTATATATTGCAATAGCTGTTTGTCTACTAATAAAAAAATGGCTCAAGGCATGTCTGTAATGCCTCCTGGTTGATATTAAGGGTTGAATTAAGTACTTTTTCGAATTTAATTATAAAAAATCCACTATTTAAAGATTTTCAAAGACGTCAATTAAAGTTTTATGAAAATAATTTAAATTTTTGAAAATGAAAAGAAATATATTTCATTTTATATTGTTTATTTTCAAGGCAAGTAATAAATATAGATTTCTCAGAGATGAGATATTTTCCCGCAGTAAAAAGTACATGTTAACGCGGATAACCAGCTATCATCATACCAAATTTCATTTAAATCCCTCCAGTGGTTTTTCCGTGATGCGGTAACAGACAGACAAACAGACAGACAAAAATTCTAAAAAGTATAGACTTGGCCTCTGTATCGATAATAATGTCTATTTCAATAAGATTTTCCAAAAAATATTTAATGTACAGATTCGGCTTAGTTACAATTTTATTATACCTTATATTAGTTTTATGAAAAAAGATCAATTTTATTTGAATTTAACCATGTATATAAAAGTAGTTGAATATGTTTCCCAATACAAAATAATTACTTCAAAAAATAAAAATACAGTTTTACAGAAATATTATGAACTTTAAAATAAATAAAAAAATGCAAAAAATTACTTTAACTTTATGAAATTGTTATAAATTTCTTAACTGCATATTTATAATATTAAAAATTCTTAAAACTTTCAGAGACTGCCTTAATGCTCTGTTACGTATTATGTATTTTGATTAAACTAAATTGAATATAGATTGACACTTTTTGGACTAGATTGAGTATTTTTTATAGTATTTAAACAATAACAACAACAGGTACTATTTAAAAAAAACCTGTGTGTATGTACTTATGTACGCACGTAAGCAGTTTTACCTCTTTGGCGTAACAGAACAAAAATAGCTAAAGATTTCATTCCGTATTTCACAACAGTTTGTAAAAGGAACGCAGCTAACTTCATCATGTCGCTTTCAGCTAACTTCATCATGATGCTTTTTAGCTATCGGTGTGCGCGCGCATCGTAAAAATTTTACTCTTATAATTTTACACAAACGTGCCAAAAAAATATAACTTCAAAAAATTTATTGAAGTGTAAAATGTGAACCAAAAATGAGATTGCGGTGTTATAGTTATATACTGTATAAGCTGAAACTCCCCATAAATATAGAATAGAAACATTATGTGTAGCGTGCATTCACTTCACTATTACGCTCACGTCTGACCATAATATCCGGAACTCAAGATTCTATCGAGGTAATGACAGGATTCAACCATGTATGAATAAAATGCACTTCGATAATATACATATATACAAAAAATTAATACGCGTGTCATCAGACTAAATGAAATTTAACGCGCCCACTTAGATTTTTGGTTAGGTATACGTAAGAAGCATTTAGTTTTAAAATGAATTATGACAAAATGTTTAAAGGAAAATCAAAATCACTTAAAAAAATTCTACCCTAAGGTGAATTTTTGGGTCCACTCTTAATCCTATTCAATTGAGGTATTGACAAAGATATCACGTATGATCCGTATGATCCCCAAAAAACACAGATGAATTTCATACCTCTTTCTTTGTCAAGACGGTCAATAAAATAATGAGGTATCGTCAGTAAATAATTTAGATTTATTTATATACATAAGTTAAACAAAACTGTATATGTTTTGTTTGTTATGTATCTGTGTACACCTGGGCGAAGCCTGTTTTAATCGCTAATGTAGTATAATCACTTCCTGCATCACTATTATGTAGCTTCGAACATCCGGTTCCATAGACCAATCACTATTGAAACTTGAAATACTAATTTCTAAAACACAAGTAAAAGGCCACAATTATTAAAAAAAATATACATACGTATTACTACAGATTTGTGGGTACGTTTTTAATTAAAATATTATATGTATATAATATGCTGTACGTTAAAATTTTCTTTTTTAACATATATATTTTATTTAAAATATTTCGATTTTCTTATAAATCTACACAAATGAAAAAATCTCTTATTCAAATTAGTATTAAACAAATTTTGAAACTTAATATGTGAATTAAACCAAAAAAAAATCTAGAAAATCCTAGTTAATAAGTAAACATATTGTATAAAATGTACATATATAACATACTTTAATAACAATAAATATTAAAATGATGATAGATACATCCACGTATTATTTATTTATTAGAACATAAATAGGTAAATCCGGATTTCTTGCAATTTAATCTTTAATATAACTAATTCCTTGATAACCGATCTCGAATAGAAATCGCTTACGCGAGCAGCTGTGTGAATAGTTCGGCGAGCGTAGTCATGCTCTCATAAGCTGGAAAATGTGATTATCCGTGTATCCAGAACTGACCGCGAGGAATTTGGCACGCTTGTGGCCAATTAATTCAAGTTTTAATGGTCTTTTTAGTATTTTAACTTTTACATTACAGATAAGGTAGGCACTAGATATTAACTCTCTAAAAGCATTATCTACACTAATAATATAAAGAGGCAGAGTTTGTTTGTTTGAACGCGCTAATCTCAGGAACTACTTAACCGATTTGAAAAATTATTTTTGCATTAGATATCTCGTTTATTGAGGAAGGCTATAGACTATATATTATTATGCTACTACTCATGGGAGTGAACGCAGTAATCATAAATGTCAACAAATCGGCCAGACTTCCATAAATTATTGTAAAACTACATATATTACTAGCGACTTTCGCTTCGCTCGGGTTCGTCCCTAGCTTGCTTCCCAATATAAACTTTCATCCCCATTTTCACCACCCTTAACGGATGATTTCCGGAACAAAAAGTCCTTACCTATGTCCTTCCGAGGGTCTCAAACTATCTTCTTACCAAATTTCATCTAAATCGGTTCAGTAGATCCAGAGATTACCCCCTACAACGTCACAAACTCACAAACTTTACCCCCGTATAATATTAATACACTTACAAAAAGTCATACTTTTTGTAGAATTTTGATCATATTTTTTAAATAGCTATAACTTGAATAATTATATAGAATTTGGATATTGATAATACTATTTGAGTGTTGGCACAGAATTATAAATTAGTTTGATTACAGATGACATAATATTTGAAATTTGTATGAAACTAATAATATATTATGTTAATCTATGTTGATGACGTCATAGTCAATATATAAATGAATAGGGAAATTATTGTTAACTAGAGATTATTATATACCTAATTAATATTATGTTTATAAATACATATATAATTAATCTCTCCAGGATAATTTCTAAGAAATCAGTGCGAATTTCCGAGAATTCAATTGTTATCGTACACGCCGGCTTGTATGCGGTCCTCGAGGGGTTAACATGTTTAGAGGCGCATACACACCGGTGTTTCCTTTAACAATTAATTCGCACGGATCCGTTAAATGTGTATTCAGCCCTTTTTAATGTCCCACTGCTGGGCACGGGCCTCCCTTCAGTACGAGGGGATCAGGCCATAGTCCACCACGCTGGCCAAGTGCGGGTTGGCGGACTTCACATGTCTTTCGAAAACTTGCTAGGTTCTCTCAGACATGCAGGTATCCTCACGATGTTTTCCTTCACCGTAAGGCAAGTGGTAATCAAGTTAGATATGATTCGCACATAAAAAATCAGAGGTGCGAGACCCGGGATTTGAACCCGCTTCACTCGGTTTCCCAAGCGAGCGCGTTACCACTATATTAGTGGAAAAGCTGTTAATAGAAACAGAATGTTCATTATAATATAAACCATTCAATTTTGGACCTGCACATTTATATTTATTTAAAGCCGGCAGTCTAAAACCAATATAACGAAATGACATTTAGAAATCAATGTACAAATAGTAGATTTGCAAACAGTTAAACGAAAGTTGTTAATTAAACTATTTCAACATACTAAATTAACATAAACGTTAACGGTACATCGTACAAGCATGTTAGCCTATTAAAAAAAATTTACATTATCTGCGAATGTCTGAAAAGAAATTTTAACTATTATAATTATTAACATAAGTAAACCAATACAGTTACTTTGTAATACTTAATAATATTTAGATAAATTTATTTTAAACTAGCGACTCACCCTCGCTCCGCTTAGGTTCGTCCTTAGTTACGTTTTAACGGTTAGTGTAGATTTCGTTGTAATTCGATTGTCGTTCGTTGCTGGTTAATTATATAACAGCTATTGAAGGTAGTTTTAGGAGGTTCCTCCTCATCTCTATCATCAGATCAGCTCAAAATATTAAATTACTGTATTGGTACACATTTTTACATGCCTGGCTAATATAAGCACATTGTCACCCATTGCTCCGTTACTACATGAAAAGACAAATGAATATTGTTAAGTTATATATATATATATATATATATATATATATATATATATATATATATATATATATATGTGTGTGTGTGTAAATTAACAAGAATAAGTAATTGTTTAAGCATGTTTCCATTTAGCGCATGGAGAAATATTATCTCACATATAGATGTCTCGTGTAACATTACATACTCGTCTTACGAAGAAATCTTATATATTTGTACTTTTACTCACTTTCTCGTCAACAGACGTGTGACAATGTTTAATTTCATATTGTTTCTTTAGAAGTTTTTATGACAGTTTAGATGTTGGAATATATTGTGAATTCGTCATATCTAAGCCGATGTTGTTTAGTTTGTAATATTTAGTTCTCAACTTAATTTAATTCTACTAAGAAGCAAAATTAATTAATGAACGTTTATCTTTGACCTTTAATAACTTTCTATCTAATTAATTATACAAGTAAAAAATATATAAATAATATATATATATATATATATATATACATATATACATATATATATATACATATATATATATATATATATATATACCCTTAAAACACAAATAAGTAACATTTTATTAATAAAACCCATTTATGTAACAATACAGATCCAATATCTATACATATAATAAAATTGTAACTAAGCCGAATCTGTACATTTAATATTTTTAGGAAAATCTTTTTGAAATAGACATTATTATCAATACAGAGGCCGAATCCATAGTTTTTGGAATTTTTGTCAGTCTGTCTGTTATCGCATCACGGAAAAACTACTGAAGGGATTTTGATGAAATTTGGTATGATGATAGCTGGTTATCGGAGTCAACATATAGGATACTCTTTATTGCGGGAAAACATCTCATCTCTGAAAAATCAATACTAAACGTTAGAACGTAAGTAGGGACGAACCCGAGCGGAGCGAGGGTGAGTCACTAGTGTACGATAAATTATAAAATATAATAAATAAAACGTCAACATTAGCGAATGTAAAAATATGAATGCAATTTCAACGACAAAAACTTATAGTTAATAGATATTTTGTTATTAATGACATAACTGGTGACGTAACTACTCATTGGGTAATACCATTTCGACCGGGTACATGATTTGTCGAGGTATCATTTTTTATGACACTTTACAACTTAATTTGAGTTATGTGAATGATTAACAGATTTCCTTTCCGGCTTCACTCGGTGTTTTTAACAAATCAAATCGAAATTTACTTTAATTAAATAAACTTTTACATTTTAAATTGTCATTTTTTACATTGTTAATTTTTTTAACTAACATTTTTAACTAATATGGAACTCCACGAGGAAGCTAACACGCTTATATTAGGTTCACTTATCTTAGACTAGTACTTAGAATTTTTCTAGGAAAAACAAGCCTGTCCCACGAGAACCATACTTTTTTTTCTGGAATAAAAAGTATCTATGTATTACACTACACTGTAATCTATATCTGTGCCAAATTTCATCCAGATCCGTTTAGCCGTTCTGGCGTGAAAGAGTAACAAACATCCATACATCCATACTCACAAACTTTTACATTTATAATATTATAGTATAGATAAAGTAAACATTTCTAATTCTTTAGTTATCTAAACTCAGGCAAAAATATGATTCAAACGAGTATCACACAAAGAGGAGAGAATAATTTTTTATCTCTTTCTATCTAGCTGAATTCCTTACATCTATCGCATATACTCTGAGGGACTAACCCGAACGAAGCGACATTGAGCCGCTAGTTATAAAATATGTTGCATATTTGCAAACAAATTAGTAAAAATAGTAATCATTTTTCAGACAACAACAACGGTTATTATGGCAACCGTGACGATTTTTCGTGACGCGACCTTGAGATTTTACTCTCATACGCGCAAAGAAGTTTCACTTCAAAAATCATAATGTATATATCCAGTATCTTTATTTTACTACATCAGATAAAAAAAATAATTTGATTACCAGTTTTTAAAATCTTAATCGGTGCTTACGTGTACCAATGTAGGTACTATACATATTTTTGAAATAAACTAAAACTCTAAGTCAAAAGACAATACGTACTAAGCAGCTAATCAATGTAACTATAAATCCGTTCACGGAGACGAGTTAGTAGAGCGCTATCTCACTCACACAATTTTTTAACTGCGATTGGTCAGTGATAAACGCTATGGCGGTGTACACAGTACGAGTACTTTTTAGTCTACTCATACTTCCCGTACTGTGCAGACGTGCTCTTACTTGTGACTGTATGCTCAGCTTGTGAACCGGCTCGTGTATTGGATTTTATGAGACCGGAGAGTGATGATGATGATGACTATATGTTATAAACTTGTATAGGTATATTATAATATAATAAAGAAAATTTAATCATTAACTCTCGATTTTATTTCTTTCCTTCATATCCATCAGATATATAAAAAAGCAGGTACCCATAAAAAAATCTATTAAATAAATAAATGTCTCTCAATTTATACGACAGACGAAGCCGCAGGAATAAACTAAGCGAACTTTTAAGAAGCGTAGTGTGAACGCACATTTACATTTCTAAGGTATTGTTAACGCCCACTGACCCTAAAAAAGATTTTTTTGTCTTTGTCATTTGTATGATAATGTGCGATAGAGAAGGCGCTATACTAACTCGTCTCCGTGAATAGACTATAACAACTGTTTAGAATTCATAGGTTAAATAAATAATATTACAATTTCTATTATCTTTCTATTCAACAAATCGTAACAAGTGAACTATTCATGTCGTTTCCCTAACACTGAGTAGGCCACATTCAGCTATGATGTAATTCGTAAATGGCATTACAGTTTCATGAATATATTATTGGCCGATTTCAAAAAAAGAAGGTTTACTTAATTTGGTTGCGTTTTTTAGGTACATATGTTCACGATATCTTTGCTAATTGTAAATTCCTGGATCTATTATTTATTAAATATAAAGAAAATCCCGAAAAATATGTGATTTTAAGCTCAGTGTACCTTAATTATTTTGACATTAGCTATAGTTTAGTTTTTCTACTAGAATCTGTAACTTGTTTAAATCTTCTATACTTGTAATAAATTCATAGAAGAGTCAAATATCTTATCTTAAATATAAAGTAAACATCGAGTTTCGTGTAATAACATTTAGTTACAGACGCACGCAACTGCAGCGATAATAGAGGGGGACGTGGATTCATAAAAATATAGGTCATTCTTATTCTTGTCAATTTTCGATTTAATACTGTAAAAATTACCTAATGCATAAATAGAACTCGTAATTTGGCCCTGGCACAGTAGCCAGGGCCAAATTAGGGATACTGTTTTAACTAAGCGTGGTCATCTAGTTCTGCATATACATAAAGATAAAAATGACCAACAATAATTTATTAAATAACAGAATAGTATATTACTATAAACCTGAACTTCTATAGACTAAAAATCTTAAAAGTTAAGTTTTCCCTTCGAAGTTAAGTTTTTAAGCGGTATTCATATAATATAAAAAGTTCTATTCAGTTTCTTGGCATAACTGACAGGTTTTTATAAAAATAACTTAAGTACGTAACCTGTAAGCTATTCTTAGATAAATAAAAAGAGAAATAAACGAGCTTGTCATCGCTTTAGTTATTATAAACAAGTATAATAATATAATAGTTATATTGTCCATTAAAAGAGCTTTTAACACGAAATATATCCAAGCGCTGACAATGTGTTCTCAATTTGATATTAAAAATAACTTACAAGTGGTGCACACGTATGCACTTATTGTGGATTCTTTGTACAAAATACATACAGTTACTTAAAAGGCAATCTTACTAAAATCAGATATAGATTATTTGTTTTAAAAAAATCATCTAAACATACCACTTTTATCAAATTTATAGTACGCTATAAAGCTTTTAATCATCTTTCTTAATTAGATCTAGAAAAACGGATGTTTAATACCAGCAACAAGTAAATGAATGCATCTACAAATCGACATGATATACTAAAGAATTCATATTTATTGATTTTCAGAAGAGACATTTAAAATGCAAAACGATTTACCTCGCCTTTGAAGCTCTTCTGAAAGCTTTTGATCCAAGCACTCAGCACTTAAATCACTTCGAATAAACTTGAAAGAATAATTCGCAACATTTCACATATCACCGACCATTTCACAACTCATCCTTTGGCACTTATTAATAAAATATATGATCTTTTATGTCACAAGAATACAAATTTCAGTTTATAAAGCTTGTGGAATGTATGAAAGAGGTGCGCACGCGCACCGTGTGAGGGCAGAGACCTGTAGTAGTCCGTCGCTTGCGCCGGCCGCGACGTGAGTACCGTTGTTCTAGAGTGGGAGCGAGGTCGAATAGGCTTTGACATTTCATATTTATTTTATTACATTATGATGTTACGGCTCTATTGTTACATTTAAACTTTTATTTAATCAAAGTAAAATTTCTTTAGGCTTATAATATTTTATATATTTAAAAATTGAGACCCACATTTTACTTAAGTAATAGGTATGGATACATTGTAATTTCTATTAGTTTAAAAAATACAGTAATTAGTTTTAAATGTTCATCGACTTATAGTAAGTTATAAATGATACAGATGAAAATTCAACAAAAGAAGATTGTAGAAATGATTCTTCGTGAATATTCTTTCCTTTACACTTTTATGAACTCACAGATAATTTACACGGTCATTGAACCTTTGATTGAGGGGAAGAATTTACAACGACTTCACTTCTATGAGTAGGCAAAAACTTTTCGTTACTTATAAAAAAATCCATTGCCTAAGGAATTTAATGAATCATCGCTCGAGTGACAGTATATTATATATAATCACTCATTATTGTAATAACTAACGTTACTAGTTACTTATCTCTAAGCCATTACTCAACAAAATTGTTATTTTATTGTGTTAATGTTTATAATTGTTTAAGTTAACTAAAAAAAATTTTTAAACTTAAGTTATACTGATATTTTTTGTATACGAATATACAAGTAATATAAAGTGCTTGGAAAATAATAATAGTTTTACTAATAGTAATAATTTACGAATTAATAAACTTACGTGCAAACTGCGCGTGCGCAAGCCTTGTCCAAGAGCCTATTTACATGTAAAAGACTTCAACGCGTACAAAAAGCAACTATCGATTGAATAAATTACTATGGTCACTGCGGAAAAGTAATATACGATAGCTGTTAATAACTACATATTTCTATATTAATAAAAACATTGTGTACAAAAATAACTTAAGAAAATGACAATGCTGTTGTTTTCACTTATAAGATAAACATACTCGTCTAGACATTTTATGATAAAAGAATGTACTTATGAGAATTTTTTAAATCATTATACAACTTAATTAATCGAATGAATAACTTATTGTAAGGCATACAAAGGCCAGTTATTGCCGAAAGAATTTATAAAACTAGAAGCATTCCCAAACTTCTCACTTTATTTTACTATATGTAAATATATACTTATTATAAATGTAAAGTAACTATCTGTCTGTTTTTTAACGTTTACACGCACATCAGGGTTGCCATTTTTGATTAATTTTGGTTTTGACGTAGATACGACCTTGAGAAGGGCATAAGCAACCTATTGATATGAAAGTAAAACTTGTAGAGCGCTTTTAGTAAAAAATAAAAAATTTGTTAGTGTTTTTGAAAAATCACCCTTCAAAAAGGTACAATAGATAATTTCAAATTTTATTTTCTATATCGATCACGTCGTCCGTATTATGGCTATCGTAAGTTCATATGAAGCCCTACGTTTTTGCTAATAGAGAGATAACGATAAATTATGAGTTAGAGAGATAACGATATGTTATATTACAATTATAAAAAGTATACAGGAGTTAATATTTTATAATGAAGTGAAGCGAGTGCGGGTCGTAATAATAATAATGTCCTCCTGACCGATTCCGGCCACGGCGGCCAATCTCATTGGGACTAGCCAACTGCGCAGGAGATATTATAGTGCACAAGTGTACGCGCAGATACAAGTGCACTCTCTATTCCTCTCACTCTCATACTCCGGTGGGACGACTACTCGACACGATCGGTGAGAGTTAAGGCGCAGGACCGACGGCTTTACCTGCTCTCCGAGGCACGGGGGTGAAACACCGCCAACTTCCCAACTCCGGGCTATTACTGAAGCTTACTAAACAGAAAGACTCAATAACTAAACTTGGCCCGACCCGAAACTCGAACCCAGGACCTCAGGATGTGCAGCCGTACATGCTAGCCACTACACCACCAAGGCAGTCGTAATATTATTAATGCAAAAGACACCTCGGGATACAACCGAGTGAAGTGAAGTTAGCCATATATATGTATATAATATACGCCCTAAGACTCGCATACCAGAAACCAGGCTTACAATAAATCTACAATTTTCATAGCAGATACGATAAAGTTAATAATAATTTCTCCATCAATCAATCTGTGTCTAAATGGTATCCAAAGTTTCAAGGATTAGAGTTACAAACTTAGATAATTTATTTTACATGTTACTCCTCATATTCTGTCAAATTTATGTAAAATATTAAGCAATCATTATTAAATTTGACGATGTATGTATGTAAATAGTGTTATATTATTAATTTTAGGGTAGGATTTACATCACATTACGTTAGTAAAAACGTATGTATGTAGAATAATATAAATTATACTAACCCTCTCTTTCACTTATATAATGAAAGAAAAGGACCACACTAACAAAGCCATTCATGAATTCCTTTGACTACTTAATAGTCTGAAGAGACGAGTCGTGAGAAAATATCTGCCTGGAGTTGTTCAATGTTCATATCAAATAATCATTATCAAACATTTGCTGTCTTAAAGAATATTATACATATGTTTATAAAAACAATGTTTTTGTTGCTTTATTATCATGAAAACTGTAAATATATAAACTCTTAAATTGATATTTATTTATAAATCCAATCATATCTAAATTATGTAAAGCGTCACTCTCAATACAATAATAATCCTAAACATATTAAACAATAAAACATATACAGTATGAACAAATAAGAGTTTAAGGTACTTTATTTGTAAGTAGGTACTTACCGGTTTGAAGAACGAGCTTTTAAAGAAATCGTCATCATATGACAGAAGTTCAACGTGTTTATGTTGAAAGCAGTATTACTGGACAAATTTCCTTTAGTTTTTTTTTTTTTCTTTTATGGAAAGCGAAAGACATGATCTTGGGCGATCGTAGTCAAAACTTGTATCATGAAAGCAGTGCGATAAGTATCATAAGGTTTTCATGATTTCAATTAAAAATATATTTGGATTGACTATATTTCTGAACACATAGACTACATGCAGTACCGTCTTTACCATAAGGGGCACACGTGGCACCGGCCCAGGGCTCTCAGCCTCACGAGGGCCCCGCAAGAATAAAATATTCGTTTACATAGAACAGAGAGAAGCTTGATTTTTTGCCTATTATTACTATGAACTATCGATTGTTTTAATTACAAAGATAAGCTCAGACCAGATTTCGTAATATTTTCCAAACAGTAAACATTTCACCAAGAAAAAAAACATCTATAGTAAAACTGCGTCCGTTCGGCTGAATAAAGATCTGAGTAAACTGTGTGAGATTATTAGAATAAATAAAACTATCTTATTAACAGACCCGTTACTATTAATTTACTACTTTAATTTTTGCCTAACGGCAAAATTTAATAGTTTTTTTTTATGTTAGTTTTACATAACTTCATAAAAACCGATAAATTAGAATGGTTTTTTCCGAATTTAGAGGTTGCTGTAAGTATATTCCTCTGCTTAATGGTCACTATTACTTATGCGGTCATTTTCGCAGCTAAAAAGAATAAGCAATTTAATATGAGTGAAATATTCCAAAAAAAATATTGCTTCTTTGGTATTCAGCCCTTCATAAGTGGACCCATCAAACTGTTTGCACAGTTTGTCTGCGGGATCAGCCTGTCACAATAAACTTAGGTTATAATATTTAAGGCTTCTACGTGAAGTATGTTTAATTATGTTAAACGGTCCATATAATGATTTTTTGAGCTCCTCAATATTATCAATTTTCAAGCGCATTTTTTGAGCAAAAAACCTTTGGTAAAAAAATGATTATTTCTCGTGTTATAGCGAATTAAATATTTGAGTAAGCTATTTAAAAAAAAAAAAATTAACTAATCACTTTAGACGTGGAGCAATGGCAGATTTCGGTGGAGCATTTCAAGAGCAATTCATTAGCATATAGCAGAATACATTACTATGTCCCAAAAAAATTGACTTATGATTGATTCATAAAAATATTTTTATAAAAGCATTAACTTTATTTCTTTGTAGGTATATGTATGGGATAAATTAACTTATTAGTCGTACGGATGGATGAATACGTTCATTCTAATGGCAAAAAGCCAACGTCACGCGGTGTTCCCAGGCGGTCACCCATCCAAGTACTGACCGCGCCCGACGTTGCTTAACTTCGGTGATCGGACGAGAACCGGTGTGTTCAACGTGGTATGGACGTTGGCGACCGTGTAGATAAAAAGATCGCTCGATTGGTTCGTAACTGTTGCATCAGCAGACGTAATAAAAAATAGAAGCCAAGTTTCCATTCACCAACTTCAATAAATATTGATTATATCTTATGAATGATTAGTTTTACGAGATTACAATCTCATATATTTATGTAACTATTTCCGTTATTTTACATTGACATTGAAAACTATATCCTTGACTATACTTTTAGAAAGAATATATTTTAAGTATCTAGAAGGAATATTTTACGTCACCTATTAATAAATTAGTATGAAAACTTATTAAATAAAAGTCGTTATGGTTTAACATAATATGTTTAATATCACAAAAATATTACACACATTTAAGCAAACAATAAAAAAGTATACTATTAAGATAATATTAAACTTATTCAACTATAAATAATGATTATTAAGAACTTTTAACTATGTTATTTTAACTTTAATATAATGTAGGACCTTACAATATAATATAGGGGCAAAATATTTAATACGGAATATACAAATACAATAACTCACTTTGTTTATCGAATGAAGTACTAATGATTACACAAGAGTTTAATAACTACTCAAGAAATAGGTATATTATTACTTCTAATTAGAAGTATTTGGCTTAATGTTCTATTTCACATGAAAACCTTGGTTGTTATACCCCTGAGCGGTCACCCATCTACTGCGCAACTCTGGCGATGTTGCTTGACTTTGGTGATTCGTATTGAACTTTCAGCTGAGCATTAAATTTTGTTATATCTATTTCTTATTCGTTAACTGTTCCAATAGAGCCATAATCTTTGCATGTTTGTTGGACTCTCGCGTGGGACATTTATTTTGTACAAAAAATAATGCACTTTCGTCTTTTTGTTCAAACGCCACTTGAGCTGCTTCTTCATAGAATCTGATATAAACGTACAAATATATATAAATAAAACTAGTCAAATGCGAGTCGAAGTCGAGAACTCGAACGAAGGGTTTCGTATCATCGTACAATATATATATATATATATATATATATATATATATATATATATATATATATATATTGTACGATATATATATGCCTTAATCGATTTTGTTTTTAATTTGCATGGTGGTCATTTTGAAATTCGCCATCTTGGTTTTTTCTTATTTGTTATTATAGCGGCAATATAAATACAAACACATAAGATACAGCCCGCCGACAGACAAGACAGACGGACAGCGGAGTCTTAGTAATAGGGTCTCGTTGGCACCCTTCGGGTATGGAACTCTAATATGAAATCTCAAGAGAAATTCGTTTCATAAAATGCAATTAATTTTATACTAATTGTAATATGTTTTATGCGTTTTTTTAATGGATTGCTACTATTTCACAAATTCAACAAAAAATAGAATAGAATCTGTCATTCCACATGGTTTTTCTTCAATAACTTACTGAGTAATTACTTATTACTAGTAATTACTTATTACTTATTACCCTCGCTTCGCTCGAGTTCGTAATAGAAACGTTATAACGGTCAGTATAGAATGTTAGACTATACGTTATATATACATAGGTAGAAAATAAACAGTTCTGAAATTTTCTATTTTCCAGCTGTTTCTTGGGTCTTCCCTATTTTTTTATACTTAAGCCACCTCTGACACAATAAAAAAAGAAACACAAAAAAAGAATTATTCAAATTGATCCAGCCGTTTTTGAGTTTTAACAAGACTAACGAACGGCAATTGATTTTTATATACATATATAGATTATGTAACCATATTATATTTAGCGTTAATTAAAAATATGAACTGCAAAAAAAAATGTGTTCAATACAATGATCGATATTTTATAATATAAAGAATATACTCACTCAGCTTTAACGTAATATTTGACTTTAATGTCGTCTCTGCATTTGGGCAGATACTTTAAAGCTTCATCTTGTTTGCCGTACTTTAGACAAGCGTCTACGAAGGGCTCGTAACCGACGGGAGATTTCTTTGATTTTGAAAACCTTTCTAGTTCATCCCAATCTTTCTTTTCAGCTAACGTGAGTATTCTGAGCCACCAGTATCTAGAAAAATATATATTATAGTTAAAAACTTGAAGGTTTTAAAATAAAATAAATTTGAATTGAAAAATAAAATTGAAGGTTTTACTTTAAGAGTTACACTTACCACTTCTAGGGTAGTATCAAATTATTGTAGTCCTATTTAGATTTCATATACATAGTTTTAAACAGATATAACTTTAGGGAGTATATGAAAAATGACTTTCAACAATTTTAAGTAAAGCATGCATATAAAGGCACGTTAGATATACATTATAACATATTTTTTAACAATAACTTTATTTTAACTAACGATTTACTCTCGCTTCGCTCGGATGCGTCCCTAGGTACTGATAAATCCGTAATACATTATTTCATATATCTCTACTGGTTTGCTCGGAGCACACCAGTAAAGCTCCCAGTCGGCATGATTTCTCCGACATTTCCAACAATCATCGACATATTTAGGCCAATTCACACAAAACCTAAATAATTTATACACCTAAACCTACCTCATGAATCATTCCGTCCAATGGCAAAAACTGTATGAAAATCTATTTTGAAGTTTGTGAGTTTATAGCGTTCAGACAGACAGACACGGTGGGAGGACTTTGTTTTATATAACATGTAGTGAAGTAATGTTTGGAAATAAAGCAAATATTTTACTAATTCATTATTATATATATCAAAGAGATCATCAAGCAATATTTACCTTCTGTCCGGCATCTTGTATTCAGATCGTAGTTTATCGGCCAGTTTCACTTCTCCTAGTTCTAGAAGTTTTTTCACGGTATCATGTAGAGAGAGACCGACGAAACTTTCGCCGTATGTCTCTTGAAGACTCGACTGTTGCTTGCAAAGCTTGCGAGCTTCTTCGCAAATTGATACACCTGTAAAAATAATATTGTGTAAAACGCGGACGAAAAATATAAAAAAAATATATCTATTACTTTTTGTCTGTTTGTCAGTTAATAGGAGATAAAAATTAGCAGAATTTAATAATAATATCAGGATAAAGCAGTTAGCATATAATATTTTTTGCTTCAGTTGTGTGCAATCGTATGTCTAACATGTAATCTAAATATATTTAAAAAATGAGTCATGATTACAATATATTATATTACTTAAAAAAATCAAATTAAACTACTAACATATAAACAAAAAGCCAACGTCACGCGGTGTTCCCAGGCGGTCACCCATCCAAGTACTGACCGCGCCCGACGTTGCTTAACTTCGGTGATCGGACGAGAACCGGTGTGTTCAACGTGGTATGGACGTTGGCGACAGAACATATCAAATGACCGTCCACTTAGAGAGTACTGGTAGTATCAGTAAAAGTAACAAACAAAATGAAAAACAAAAAGCCAACGTCACGCGGTGTTCCCAGGCGGTCACCCATCCAAGTACTGACCGCGCCCGACGTTGCTTAACTTCGGTGATCGGACGAGAACCGGTGTGTTCAACGTGGTATGGACGTTGGCGACAGAACATACGAAAAGATCGCTCGGTTGGTTAGTAATAACTGTTAGCGTCAATGAACACAACAAAGAAACAAAAAGCTAACTTCACGCGGTGTTCTCAAGTGGCCATCAAAGTACTGACCGCATTCAGCGTGACTTCAATTATATATAAACTAAATACTAATCTATAATAATATTATAAAGCTGAAGAGTTTGTTTGTTCGAACGCGCTAATCTCAGGAACTACTAATCCGATTTGAAAATTTCTTTTTGCATTGGATAGCCCGTTAACTGAGGAAGGCTATAGGCTATATATCATACCGGAAAAATGCACAGTTCCCGTGGGATAAATTTATTTTTGCCTAGTATATTATATAGATTAACGGTAACGAGGAAAATACACATAAGACGTACCTGTCATCAAGATAGAAAATTTAAAGCTAACGTAATTAGTACATACAAGCAAAAGCACGCAATAAACAAAGCATCAATTCTCTCAAAATCATCCAAGTTCAAAATCAAATTTGACCAAAGCATACTAAATCTAAAATCGTCTCCTAAAACAAACAATGTTTAGCTACATTTAAATCGTACTAACAGATATCATAACGTAATTTAGGTATGTAATAAAACACACAATAAACAAAACAATATATTCCTCAAAACCATCCAAATACAAAATCACCAAAAATAACGACACTGTCACACTACACACACAACTACATAAATCATCCACACACACACAAAAATGTAATGCAAAAACATTCCCCTTACACAAAATAACTCATCCAAATAATTCTTCCCCTTCCTGTAGCACTCCCTAAACCCCTACCAGATATCACAATGTATCTTTAATATGTGGTAAAACACACAAAAAACATAGCATTATTTACCTCAAAACTATCCTGTACTGCACACAAAACTACATTGAGCACACAAATGATCACCTACACACCTTTTTTTTTAATGTTAGGAAATGCATTTACGCATACCACCTGTATACATACAGGTCATTATGTGGGACTCACCGACTAGAAAAGCTGGTAATACCCACTAAAACCCAAGAAAACCTCCTCCGTCTTAATGGAGCGTCGCAGGATCGCTTACGCACTCAACTACGACGCCCCGACGGCAGGTCTGCCGAAGCAGACCACAACAACCATGAGGTTGATCCACAGTCCACTCTGCTGTCAGAGAAGTACTAGGAGCAACCCGCATGGTCCACCACCCACCGAAGTGGGCCACCTCCCTATGTTGCTTGGCTTCGCGCCCGGCTGGATTGCCAAACGCTAATATGAACCCCAAGTGAAGCCGCCACGACAAGGTGACAGCACGTTGGGGGAAGGACCATCTACATACCTACAAAAAGTCCCAAAACACAAAGCATCTCACCCAAATCGTTCTTCCCCTTCTTGTAGCACTCCCTGGCAGATATGAGCGAGGCCTCGACGCTGCCGGGGTTGGCGTGGTCCATGGCGTCGCGCACGTGCGTGGCCGCCTGCCCGCCGAACTCGTCCTCCTGCACGTACACCTTGCGCAGCGCCTCGCGGTTGTGCGTCGCGCAGTACTTGATGTACAGCGAGTGCGCGAGCGGGAAGCTGCGTATACACAGCTGGAAAGTTCGTTCATAATGTTACACTACAATACTAGCGACTCACCCTCACTCCGCTCGAGTTCGTGCCTAGTTACGTTTTAGCGTTTAATATAGATTTCTCCGAGATGAGATATTCTCCCGCAATAAAAAATATCCTATATGTTGACCCGGATAACCAGCTATAATCATACCAAATTTCATCAAAATCGCTCCAGTGGTTTTTCCGATATGCGGTCACAGATAAATAGACAGACAAAAATTCTAAAAACTAGAGATTGAGAGATATCTGTATCGATAATAATGTCTATTTCAAAAAGATTTTCCAAAAAATATTTAATGTACAGATTCCGCTTAATTACAATTGTATTATATGTATAGATTAGTCGTCGCCACGTCAGGCCATAGTCCACCACGCTGGACAAGACGTGCTGGTTGACGGACTTCACATGTCTTTCGAAAACTTGCTAGGTTTTCTTAGAAATGCAGGTTTCCTCACGATGTTTTCCTTCATCGAAAGGTCATTAGACTATATTAAAACAATATTAATATGAACATACAGATAAATTTAATTTACACTGCAATATTGCCATACCTCGAACTCATGTTTTCCCATTTTCTCCTTCAAGTGCAACAACACAGTGTAAACTAGGTCCGTATCACCACTTGCCGTCGCCTTCAAGAGCGCTGTCGGGCCCTCACCCAGAGCCAGGAGAAGAGGAACTTGTAATTTGCTTTGAGTTTCGTATTCTAATATCTGTAATTATACAAATTTTACAATTATTTATTATATTTATGTAAATAACTAGCAGAACCCGTTTCTACGCCCGCGTTCAATCTATAAAAAAAATTTTTTGGCTTTATGTTATACAGCGACTCACCCTGGCTTCGCTAGGGATCGTCGATATGAATTTATATAATATTGTTCATACAAAAACACTAAAATCGCGATTAATAGATGGGGGTGACAGTAGAGAAAAATACTTTACGACCTATTCTCATACCTGCCAAATACACAAAAAAAAATTAAAATCGATCGAGCCGTTTCGGAGGAGTGCGACAACAAACACCGTGACACGAGATTTTTATATATTAGGTAATCATTAGTAAGTGTGTCAACAGTTCCAAACATGTATATAATTTGTTTACATTTATACCTCATTGATTTAAACGCGGATGGCATTTTAACATTATAAAATCGAAAAAAATTTGGAAAAAAGCCAACGTCACGCGGTGTTCCCAGGCGGTCACCCATCCAAGTACTGACCGCGCCCGACGTTGCTTAACTTCGGTGATCGGACGAGAACCGGTGTGTTCAACGTGGTATGGACGTTGGCGACAATTCATACCAAATGATCGTTCGCTTGGTAAAAAAAGAAATTAAGAACTCAACCTTATACGATATTCGGTATTCCCAAATTAGCGATTCCATTAAAGTTTCAAGTATTAACCGAATAGTATTATAAAAAAAAAAACATAAAAATATCAAATAAGATTAATTAAGTAATATAAAAACCCTGACATACTTTAATAGCCAATGCCTTTCTGCCTTTTTCAGCGGCTTTCATAGCAATTGTTGAATAAGAGATGCCGGGGATGTTCCTTAGCTTTTCACCTATTTCTCGAGCTGCACTCTCGTTGTCCAGGTGCGGCTGTGTAACCTATAATAAAAATAGTAGAAAACATTAAAAATAATTAAAATTATATTCATACGTCATATCACGTCGAATTCACCAATTTAGTGTGTGTGGGTGAATAATGCGTGTTCACTATAGTTAAGTATGCTGAGGGATAATCAAACGTCCAAAGTTACATATATATCTATATTCACTTCAAGTTAATACTAATATCCCTAGCACAATATATACTTTATTTATTTATTTATTTATGTACCATAAAATATATGTTATGAAAAATAAAGTAACAGAATGTCGACAAAGGATAACTTATCTCTTTAAGAGATTTCTTCCAGAAACCCTTTAATAGTGAGAAAATAAGTTAATTTAGAGTGGTGTAGGTACAGTACAGCATCAAATGGTATAAACTTAATATTAAAATATGACAACTAAATATTATAATTATACAAAAATTAATATATTTTTATACACATACATACAAACATATATACTTACATATACCTACATATTTATCTACTATAATTTATGTCTGATTTGATAAATAGTGCTGTTTAATTCTAAATTTAAATGTCGTGAGTGAGGGATCATCATTGAAAATATAATCAGGGAGTGAGTTCCACAAACTTGCTGCCATAACAGAAAAAGATTTTTCATACAATATTGTATTGTAGTTAGGAACCACTAGCTTGGGTAAATTGACACAAGACCGCACTGGTCTGCTTCTAGGGGGAACTAATATAAAGCGCTCACTTAAATAAGATGGTGTAGAGGTTTTTATTATTTATATTTAACTGGAAGTAAGGATTTGTATATCACCTTGTAACATGCCCAGTGTGATAGAACTCGTGTCTGACCATCCTTGAGCTGTAAATAGGACGCGATGTGGCCCGCGAGGCAGTGAAGGCGACGCCATATCAGTCTGTCCAATAATATCCTCTCACCTAGATTTTGAACTCTTGAATTGATTAAGGAACAGTATTTATAAGATTGTTTTAAAAAACTCCGTTCATAATTTAAAAAATCTTGTTTAAAATACTATTATTTATTTCAGAGTGTTTATGAAGCGCTCATCGGTAAACAACCTCAACGGCCAGTTGTTTTAAAAGTTCCATTAATGTTATTATGATTTCTGACAGTAAGTACATTTTTATCGGAAAAAAAACTATAAAAAAAATATGGAAAAAAACTTAAAAATTTACAAACATTACCTATTTATAATAAATTAAAAAAATTAAGTTTTTACTAAATGCATATATGAAATTATATTACTATACGGTAATTATAAGAAAAACACAAAATTTTATTTTGTCTTTTTTTTTTGGCTAACCTTCGAACCTGAACTGATTTTGAGGGGCTTTCACTGGCAGATAGTTGATCTTATAAGTAACTTTTATTTAAAAAAAAGAATTATTAGGGTAGCGCTCAAAAAAAATAAAACGTATCTAGAGACCCGAGCAAAGTAAGGATGAGTCGTTAGTTTATAATATGAGTCTAAAAGAATACAATCAGAATTTAAGTTCAAAGTTCAAACAAATATATAAAAATGAATAATGTGTAATTAATATCAAAAGGATACTGTAAGAACGTCAAAGGAATGGCCACTCTAGGATCGCGTACAGCATTCAGCACTCGCAACCACCTGCAGGTCTTCACATAATGGTCGGTCAGTATCGGGTCCATAATGAATCCTTTGCCGAACTGAGCTGCGCGTATCAACATCTTTTGGACATCGGTATTGAACTCGAACGCGGCCGCGTCTATACAGTTTTGTACTGCTGCGGCTAAATCTGGTTTGACCAAGCGAATGTATTCATCTGCTCTGTGACTACGTTTCTGAAAAAAAAAATGATTTAGTTATTTTAATATTAAGATAAGTATAAAATTTAGATAGAAAATATATATCTTCTTTAAACTATAGAAGTGTGAGTCCCACTTACTCAAGATTAAGCTACATTTACTTTAGCTTTATAACTTTGAAACTGTTAGCTTTAGTAGACAAGTTGTATACTTCAGTTATATGTATGAATCGTTATCTATTTTTTTTTCGTAATTAATCTAGCGGTATACGTGTGACATCTACCTCATTTTGAGCAATGCAGTACCAATAGCTTTCTATTTATTAAATTTGCGAAACATGACAAAACATTAGGGTCCATAATTTTCTTTAGCTAAGGAAACCAAAATAATAAAGTACAACCTTTTTGTAACTATTACAAAGATTAATTAAAGCAAAATTTGAAAATATAAAAAGATCAAAAAGCCAACGTCACGCGGTGTTCCCAGGCGGTCACCCATCCAAGTACTGACCGCGCCCGACGTTGCTTAACTTCGGTGATCGGACGAGAACCGGTGTGTTCAACGTGGTATGGACGTTGGCGATAGAACATATCAAACAGCCGTCCACTTAGAGAGTACTGGTAGTATCAGTAAAAGTAACAAACAAAATGAGAAACAAAAAGCCAACGTCACGCGGTGTTCCCAGGCGGTCACCCATCCAAGTACTGACCGCGCCCGACGTTGCTTAACTTCGGTGATCGGACGAGAACCGGTGTGTTCAACGTGGTATGGACGTTGGCGATAGAACATATCAAACAGCCGTCCACTTAGAGAGTACTGGTAGTATCAGTAAAAGTAACAAACAAAATGAGAAACAAAAAGCCAACGTCACGCGGTGTTCCCAGGCGGTCACCCATCCAAGTACTGACCGCGCCCGACGTTGCTTAACTTCGGTGATCGGACGAGAACCGGTGTGTTCAACGTGGTATGGACGTTGGCGATAGAACATATCAAACAGCCGTCCACTTAGAGAGTACTGGTAGTATCAGTAAAAGTAACAAACAAAATGAGAAACAAAAAGCCAACGTCACGCGGTGTTCCCAGGCGGTCACCCATCCAAGTACTGACCGCGCCCGACGTTGCTTAACTTCGGTGATCGGACGAGAACCGGTGTGTTCAACGTGGTATGGACGTTGGCGATAGAACATATCAAACAGCCGTCCACTTAGAGAGTACTGGTAGTATCAGTAAAAGTAACAAACAAAATGAGAAACAAAAAGCCAACGTCACGCGGTGTTCCCAGGCGGTCACCCATCCAAGTACTGACCGCGCCCGACGTTGCTTAACTTCGGTGATCGGACGAGAACCGGTGTGTTCAACGTGGTATGGACGTTGGCGATAGAACATATCAAACAGCCGTCCACTTAGAGAGTACTGGTAGTATCAGTAAAAGTAACAAACAAAATGAGAAACAAAAAGCCAACGTCACGCGGTGTTCCCAGGCGGTCACCCATCCAAGTACTGACCGCGCCCGACGTTGCTTAACTTCGGTGATCGGACGAGAACCGGTGTGTTCAACGTGGTATGGACGTTGGCGATAGAACATATCAAACAGCCGTCCACTTAGAGAGTACTGGTAGTATCAGTAAAAGTAACAAACAAAATGAGAAACAAAAAGCCAACGTCACGCGGTGTTCCCAGGCGGTCACCCATCCAAGTACTGACCGCGCCCGACGTTGCTTAACTTCGGTGATCGGACGAGAACCGGTGTGTTCAACGTGGTATGGACGTTGGCGATAGAACATATCAAACAGCCGTCCACTTAGAGAGTACTGGTAGTATCAGTAAAAGTAACAAACAAAATGAGAAACAAAAAGCCAACGTCACGCGGTGTTCCCAGGCGGTCACCCATCCAAGTACTGACCGCGCCCGACGTTGCTTAACTTCGGTGATCGGACGAGAACCGGTGTGTTCAACGTGGTATGGACGTTGGCGATAGAACATATCAAACAGCCGTCCACTTAGAGAGTACTGGTAGTATCAGTAAAAGTAACAAACAAAATGAGAAACAAAAAGCCAACGTCACGCGGTGTTCCCAGGCGGTCACCCATCCAAGTACTGACCGCGCCCGACGTTGCTTAACTTCGGTGATCGGACGAGAACCGGTGTATTCAACTGGGATGGACGTTGGCGACTGTAAATATCAAATTATCACTCACTTAGAGCGATATGTCATATTTTTTATTCAATGAGTCTTTAAAAATATACTTACATGAGGTATGAATTGCTCAAATGTATTAAGAACACTATTTATTACCTTACTATACTGGTACAGTTATACTAGGAAACAATTATTAAATAAATTGCTTTAAACCCTGAATAAAAATAAAGAACAAACAAACATCACGAGAGGAGGCTACTCCCACTTACTACTTTTGCTTATAAAAATATTTTATCTAGCATTTAAATAATAAAATAAAAGATATACATATATGCATTATATGAAAATTATGTTGAAAGAAGAAAATATACTTATATATTATAATATACCTGAAATTGCTTAGAAGCTTCAACCAAATATGATCCAGGTGCGGTACTATTAATTCTAAATATTTTCTCAACTTCCACAGGAACTTTCTGTAATAGTTCGTGCGTCATTTCCGATATAATTCTAACGCAGTCTATTTCTGGAATAATATGGAATGGACCATCATAAGGATAGGTTATGACGGTTCCATTAAAGCCATAAATGCACATAGTATCATCCCAATGCCCTATTATTGCTTGAGATCCGCACCTGAAAAATATATCATATATATTTAACTTTACAAATTGTAATAATTTACTTATAATTACTTTAATAAATAATATAAATTTGTAGTGAAAAGAGATGTATATTATTTACAAATAGGGAGCCCCCTTTTTGTAAAACATATGCATCTCTCTTGTAATTACTAAGTGTAAAACGAATTTAGATATTATTTTTTCTAATACGATTGAATTTTCTCCAGAAAAGCTTTATTTTTTTTGAAACTTAACCACAAGTGTTTGATAGAGACAAAATTTTCCCTCTACAATATCATTTGGTTTAGTTTTGTGCTCAAATCTCGACATATGTACAAAATTATCTAAAGTCCAAAGTGAAGTACGGCAGGGTCAGATTAATTAATAACAGATAACTTACCAAACTAATTCCTTAGGTTGTTTAATGTACCCAGTATCAATTTCACAATATTTATTCTTAAGATCAGATGAGCCAATCCACAAAATTCCTGAATCAGTGAACAAAGCGACATGTCGACCATTTTGTGATGGCACCATTGTTATTACTTGAGTGTATGCGTTACTAATTTCTGGACGCTGCAAAATATGTATTTTTCAAAATCATATAATCAAAAGTAGAAGAAACATTTAATTTTTTACAATGTTCTTAAATTAATACTAGAGACTAACGCTCGCTTCGCTCGTGTTCGTCCCTAGGTACGTTTTCACGGTTAGCTATGTTTAGGTATACATAAATAGTAGCTTGCTACTCCTAAAATATTCATTTAATTTAAATTATATAGCGATTTACCCTCGTTTTGCTCGATTACGCAGCACGCGGATTTTGTTCACCATTTCATGGGTTTTAATTTTTTTTCGCGGAGCGAAACTTTTTTTTAGTAAAAAACGGTTATTTTAATATTACAAACAAACACTCCAATTTTATTTATCTGTACTGTATAGATAAAGATTCATAAAAATTTAAGTTGTATGATGTTACGCAAATATAATAAAAGGAATAGCAGATAGCCAACTCACACTTGGCCAGTGTGGTGGACTATGGTCTGATCCTGAGCCCGTGCCCAGCAGTGGGATGTTAAAAAGGGCTGAATACAAAAAGAAAAACAAACCAGAAGAATAGGTCTTGATTCACCAAGTTGACATCTATAAACTTCTTTATCTCTGCATACTAGAAATCCAATCACCGCAGAGGATCTCAAGCCAGAGCTTATAACACACCAGCAGCTTATGGGTTCATTTGCTCCTGAAAAGATTTAAATCTATACTAATATTATAAAGCTGAAGAGTTTGTTTGTTCGTTTTTTTTGAACGCGCTAATCTCAGGAACTACTTACAGGATTTGAAAAATTCTTTTTGCATTAGATAGCCCTTTAACTGAGGAAGGCTATAAGCTATATATCATCCCGGAAAAATGCACGGTTCTCGTGGGATAGATTTGTTTTTGTCTAGGGACGAACCCGAAGCGAAGCGAGGGTGAGTCGCTAGTTATAAATATTAAGAAAAGTATATGAAATTTGGATTCTTATTCCATACTAGTGGCTCACCCTTGCTTTGCTCAGATTCACCTCTAGACACACAAAAACAAATCTATCCCACGGGAACCGTACATTTTTCCGGGATAAAAAGCAGCCTATTTGTTGTTCTCATGTATGAACTATATTATTGTAAAGTTTCATTAAAATCCAATCAGTAATCTTTGTGTAGTACTAAGCTGTATAAATTACTATAGTTTTTAACTATCCCATGGGAACTCTTTAATTTTCCAGGGTGAAAAGTATCTAAGATGTTGACCAGAGATATAAGATAACACCATACACAATTTCATTTAAATCGATCCAACAATTTCAGAGATTAGATAGCCCATACAAACAGACAAACAGACAAAGAAACAAAAAATTGAAAAAAATCTGGATTTGTTCTATTTCTCTTCTTACATCCCCCTGACTCAGTTTTTAGCATTTTTTTTTCTATGTACAGACATTCGACCTCTACAATTTTATGATATGTATTTACTCCTCCTACCTCTACAATTTTATATAGGGTATAAATTGACACTTATATTAAATTGACTTTTGTTACAAAAGGTAGCAAACATGTGAATGGTCCGCCTGATGCTAAATCGTAAAACTGTTACCTGTGGTTTTCTATAAAATACCAAGCATGAAAAATGTGTTAATTCCCAATTGGAATGGACTGGTCACATTATAAGGGGATTTAAAATGCCAGCCAGAGAGTAAAAGCATAGCAAGTTTTCTCCTAAGAAATGGTTAAAGAAAACGAGGCTTACAAAACATAAGACGGAGAAATAATATATCTATATGACCAGCTGGTCAGGAGGGAAATCATTAGGCATACAAATTCAATAAATGACAACCAATCTTTACAATAAATTAAATTTTTATTGCATGTTTAAAGTATATTGTACTGAATTGCATTTATTTTGTGTACTGAAAAGTTCTGACAGACAAATTTAAAGAAGAGAAGGAAGACGAATAGTAAGGCCACCACCAGTGTTTTCAATAATTGGTAGTTGATCTACTAATCCTGATGTTGGCTTTTCTAATTATAACTTTATTTTAAATATTATACTAACCTTGATCTAACTTAAACACTTACTTGGTACATCTGGCACTGTTCTTATTTTAGGATCAGAAACATTACTCAATAAAAACATGCGATTAGTGGAAGTCATTACAGCCAGTCCTATCCCATGTGGATTTGAAAATAATTGAGCTTTGCACACCTAGAACGGCAAATAATCATAAATTATTATATTTTAGTCAAAGTTAAAAGGCAATACAGCAATACAGCTAATATAATATTTAAACCAGATGGTTTAAACATTAAAATTCAATGTGTAAGTTAGCATAAAATTAAACATTATTGAGTATACCAGATTAGAAAGAAACCACATCCGTCCTAAGAAAAACCGGTTATCAATAAATTTCATTATATTAATACCTTAGTATCTCTGACTTCTTGCCCCAAGCTAAAAGTCTTCTGATAATTTCCAAACATATCATATATAAGAACATCCCCACTTTCTTGAACACACAATAGCTGTTCTCCGTCAGACCAACCCATATGAATGAGGACACCATTATTCCACTGAAATAATATAAGATACATATTATGTTGGTTAAAAATCACTGATTCAAATCAAAACTCCTCTATAAAGAACTATAAAACTCACCAATATTTTGGAAATCACATTTCCCACACAATTGTAAATAGTAATAACTGGCTTAGAAGTAGTCATAATTCTAACAAACTGTTTTCTGTCCCTTACCACTGCTACTGGTCCACCATAGGGGGCTCCACTTACAATCATGTTGCCTAAACCTTCATCCATAGACCAGACCATATTATAAAGGTCAAATTTCCTAAAAAAATTACATAATTTATATGTATAAAATTGGAATAGGGTTCTTGGATCATTGAAAAGTTCTTACTAATTTAGGAACTTTTCAGTTATACAAAAGCCCTAACCCAATTTCATATATAAATATTTCATACATAAATTCGGCTGAGGGTAGAAGTAAAAAGTGGTATCCACATTAGCTCCGCGAATAATTTCGTTTTAAAAATACAATTAAGACTATTTAAGTGATCATTATTGGACCTGGATTATTTGTACTCCCTAATAATGAAGTGCATCAGTTAAATCAATAAATATAATAAATATTATGATAAAGAACTTTCGGCTTGTGAACTTTACTATGTCAGTTATAAGTTAAATCACAACTAATTTAAAAACAACTTTTGTGAGCTGTGTTAACTTTATTGATTGAATAAGTGATCATTATTGGACCTGGATTATTTGTACTCCCTAATAATGAAGTGCATCAGTTAAATCAATAAATACATATAATAAATATTATGATAAAGAACTTTCGGCTTGTGAACTTTACTATGTCAGTTATAAGTTAAATCACAACTAAATTAAAAACAACTTTTGTGAGCTGTGTTGACTTTATTTATATACTTAACATTAAATAATAGTGAGTGAAGTTAGTGTATTAAAAAATCATAATATATAATTCTAATTTTACGTTCCTGTCAATATGTATCTCTGCACTAAAAGCGCTAATTAAGACATTTTGTCATCGGCTGTATTGGACTTGCGGTGCATAATAGCTCTGGCACGCAAGGCACCCGAGTTCGATCCCAAGGCGACTTCGAAAGATTTTTATTTATTTTCTACGAGCACAACATTTAAAATAATCTAAAATAATATATATTCACCGTAATAAGTTTGAAGAAATCTGAGCCTACTCATAATGTCGAAAAATAAGTTGGAATGTTGCTTACGGTTGCCTAACTCTAAAGAAGTTATAAAATGTCAAAACTGCAAGAAAAAATATCACTTCGCATGTGTAAGTACTACATCAATTCCGTACAATGAATTGACGAGCGAATACAAAAACGGTTGGCTCTGCCCTGCATGCTCTAGACCAAGATCCGACAACACAACCACGCCAATAAGAAATATCCAATCTTACAATAGTGCACCAAAGCCAGTGGACGAAACTCAAGAAAACAGTCACATAATATCTGTAAGACGTGAGGAAGCGGAAACATTGCGCAATACAATGGATAGCGAATCCCTATCGGAAGTAAGAAGCATTATCAGACACGAGTTAGTGTCTATTCTTGACAACTTTAAAGCAAATATTATTGAGCAAATTGATTCTAAAATAAAGACAGTGCTTGACAATATGTCTTCCATTAATACATCAATTACTTTTTTAGAACAGAAATTTGAGGATGTAAAGCATGAAATGACTAATAAAATAGAAAAAATTCAAAACCTAGAACAAGAAAACAAAGCATTGCGCTCTTCGGTAACGGATCTACAGTCAAGACTAACGTTACTTGAACAACAGTCTCGTGCATGTAACGTTGAAATTCAATGCATTCCCGAATTTAAAAACGAGAACTTAATAACAGTAGTTAAACAGATAGCTTCCACTGTAAAGTGCAATGTTGCTGACCACGATATACAAAATTGTACGAGGATTATGAAACTAAATAAGGATAGTGTACGCCCCCGGTCTACCTTAGTCAAATTTACAACACCTAGGATGAGAGATACTTTTCTGGCAGCCGTATTATCTTTTAACAAAAAGGCAGCCTGCAATAGAGATAAATTAAATACAAGTCATTTAGGTATTAGTGGAGATATAAAACCAATCTACGTGTGCGAGCATCTATCCCCTGCTATTAAAGCATTGCATGCCGAAGCGAGGATAAAATGTAAAAAAATTGGCTATCGATACGTCTGGGTAAAAAATGGTCGAGTTTTTGTACGAAAATCAGATACTTCCGAATATATTTATGTTAAAAATGTAGACTTACTCACTTCTCTGCAGTAATGTAAATTTGTTGTAATTTGCAAATTCTGGATAATGTTAATAAAATTCTCTATGTTATCAGGTTATTATCAAAATGTAAGAGGCTTAAACACAAGCATGCAAGATGTACGTCTAAATATTCTAAACAATAACTATGACTTTATTTTATTAACTGAAACCTGGCTTAATGGCAGCGTGTACGATTCTGAGGTTCTTGATGATAGATACGTCATTTTTAGGCGTGATCGAGAAACATGTTCACTATCTTCTCATAAAAAGACAGGTGGTGGTGTCCTGATTGGCATTTCAAAGAATTTGATTTCGCGTCGTCGTCAAGACTGGGAAAGTGACTGTGAGGATCTTTGGGTATCTGTCGAACTAAACTCAGGCAAAAACTGTAAAACATTAAACTTATGTTTAGTTTATATACCTCCTCCGGTCGATAGCAGTATGCTTGAAACATTTGTTGGGAAAGTCAACAAAGTCTTCACTGTCAGTCAAAGTGATAATTGTGCCACAATAATTATTGGAGATTTCAATCTACCTGGTATTTCCTGGTCTAGTCCTATTAATCAAAGTGGCGTCGACACTACTTGTGATTTATCAAACTCTAACTATAATTGTTCACTTAATAACATCCTAATAGATTTCATAAATTTTCACGCCTTATACCAGTTTAATGGCATCAAAAACATTAAAGGCAACGTACTTGATCTAGTGCTATGTAATAATAAAATAATAAATGTTCGCGAATGCCTATCCCCAATACGCAATGTAGATTCATATCATCCTCCTCTAGACATATCTGTTGACGTAGTATTCAATAATTTTACTGAGCATAATACATCAAAAAGTGCCTTTAATTACTTCAAAGCAGATTATGAAAATATAATAGCCTCCCTGGATAAAGTGAATTGGCTTGAGGAATTTAAACACTGCCTTGATAATGTAAATGAAATGGTCAACAGGTTTTATAATATACTTTATGGAATAATCCGTAAATATGTTCCAAAGACTCAAAAGAGGCGTAGATCATATCCCATATGGTTTTCTCAAAATCTCATCCGCATTCTTAAAAAAAAACATAAATGCCACATTAAAATAAAAAAATTTAATAATCCTTTAGACAAACTAGAATTTCAATATTTACGAAAAGATTGTGATAAACTCATAAATAAATGCTATAATGATTATATTACATTAATAGAAGGTGCAATCTCAAATAATCCTAAATATTTCTGGACATACATAAAAAATATCCGCAAGAAACGTAGTTCATATCCGTCATCAATGTCTCTGGATAACGTTAGGGCAGACTGTAGGCAAGATATCTCAAATCTATTTGCATGTCATTTTTCATCGGTGTATGAACCGGATGATGGTGGAATAGACGGCAAAGTTCCTAAACTGCATTCATTTTCGGGAAACATCTTCCTCTCGCAAGGCGATATAGAAAAAAAGTTAAAGAGAATTGTCACTACTAAGGGTGCAGGCCCGGACAACATCCATCCAATTTTTATATCTCGCTGTGCAACGCACTTATCATTTCCTTTATTCTTAATTTATAATACATCTTTGAGGACAGGAGTATTCCCAACAAAGTGGAAGGAAGCAAGAATTGTCCCTGTGTTAAAAGGTGAAAATCCCAACGACATCAAAAACTATCGTCCCATCTCGATTCTTTCGATTGTGTCGAAGGTCTTTGAGGGTTTAGTGTATCAGTACTTATATAACATAGTAAAATCAAATCTTACTGAAAGTCAGCATGGATTTATCGCGGGAAGATCTTCTAATACTAATCTCATAACTTATATTGATGAGGTTATGGGAGTGGTTGATGAGGGTGGCCAAGTGGATGCAATTTACACGGACTTCTCAAAGGCTTTTGACAAAGTAAACCACTCGATTCTGATTATGCAGCTCAAATCTTTTGGTGTCACTGGTCCTTTATTGAACTGGTGCAATTCTTATCTACGCTCAAGGACATCTTCTGTAGTTATTGATGGACATCAATCTACTCCATTCTGCGCGCACTCTGGAGTCCCTCAAGGGTCTATTCTGGGTCCTATCTTTTTCAATATATTTATTAATAATATAGCCTCAATTTTTAAATATTCTAAAGTTTTTATGTATGCAGATGATTTAAAACTAATACGTAGTATCAAAACGCATGATGATGTTACACTTCTGCAAAAAGATCTTGATCAGCTAAGTGACTGGTGCAATACTCATAAAATGCATTTGAACGTAAAAAAATGTCACCATATTCAGTTCACTCGTAAAAAGAAAAAGATAAGTAGTGTATACAAAATATTAAATGTGACTATCGAAAAAGTGGACGTTGTCCGGGATCTGGGAGTACTGTTGGATTCTAAATTGCAATTTACTGCCAACATTCAGCACATCACTAAAGCCGCTCTCAAGTCCCTAGGATTTGTCCTTAGGCACGCAAAAGAATTTAATAATGTCTCAACAATCATAACGCTATACAACTGTTTCGTTAGAAGTAAATTAGAGTATTGTAGTGTAGTCTGGAATCCACAATTACAACATACACGTAGATAGGATTGAGCGAGTACAAAATAAAATGATAAAATATTTAGTATATCGTTTTGGAGTTCCACGAACGTATTCAGGATATGAGAACAAGTTAAAGTATTTCCAATTGCTGTCACTACATTCGCGTCGTAATGTATTAGATATGTTATTCTTCTACAAATTATTGAATAACTTAATGGACTGTCCAAAGCTGCTTTCCTCAGTAAACTTTAATGTACCCTTAAGAATTGCGAGGAAACGATGTCCTTTATTTTATACTAAAAAACATAAAACTAATTTAGGAAAAAATGCACCATTAAATAGATTATCAAGAGCTTACCATGACCTGTGTTTGAAAATTGATGATTTGGACATCTTGCATGACAGCCTCAAGAGTTTTAAAACTAAAATAATACAGTCTTATAAATAATAAATGAACATAATTTTATGACTCTATGTAAATTTTAACAATTATTACTATATGACGTGACATTGTAACTATTATTATTATTTAACCATTATTATTTTTATTACGTATTATTATTATTAATTGTTTAAAATTGCTTTATTTAATTTATGTGACATTTTATTTAGACATTTATAATTATGATTGTTATTTTTTTCTTTTTAGTAATTTAAGTTTTAGTTAAATCCACATGATCACTTAAAAACCTTAATAATAATTATCATGCTGTATTTACCTATAACTAAAAGTGCAATCAACATGTTAAGTGTAGTGCCTATATAATATGTGCAAACCATTGTAACTTTTGTTGGTAATTCAATAAATAAATAAATAAATAAATAAAAACATATGATTTAAAAAAAACCACACACAGGTCTCATAATATGGCAACAGAGGCATCTGCGTAATAATTATATATTATGTGAAGTATGTGAATTATGTGAAGCTAAACTGAGATATAAAAAATATTTGAATAACAAATCCTTAATAATTTGTGTTATTGACACTAAATTTCAATTATTTTTTTCATAAAATAATTATTACCTATAGTACGATTCGAGTTGGAACCAGTCTGCAGTTAATAAGGCCGACATTTTCGTTAATAATTTTTTACGTTTACTGAAAAACTAATTAGATAAAACAGCTCGCCACTAAATATTTATTTCTTATCAATGGAACTTCAAAACATTTCAGCACTTTTTGTAAGGTTTCTATAAACTTCAATATTAGAAATAGAAAACTTAATTAAATAATACTACATTTAATTTTTTTCAAAACGTATAAGTAACACAAATCTTAAATTACGATAAATATATCACGAGCTAAAAATCTTGAATCGAGGATTATTGTTGTTTCATGTTTTCTTTTTATTGACATTGACAGATGAGGACCAGGGAAAACTGTCATAGGTATTTCATATTTGGATTTTTTCCATCCACACAATTTGGAAAAGGCAAACATTACAGTTTATCCGATTATATGGTTTTTATAAAATTAGGTATTTTATGTTAATGTTTCTAAATAGTTAAGAAACCAAACACAGAATCACTTTCAATCAATATATAAAATTTTTATAGTTGCATTTAATCTAAGACGGAATCTAATTTACGGAACACTACACGCTGATCGTAAGAATGTGAAATTTGGAGGACGTATTCCTTATATTATATGATGTAGGCATTCGATAAGAAATGATTTTACGAAATTCATCCTATAACTGGATAAAATAGGGAATTAAAGATTGTATGAAACTCTGTCATTTTTAATGTGAAATACACAGAAAGTGGTGTTTAGCTTTAAGATACAAAATAAGAATTTTCGAAATTCATCGCTTAAAGGGGTAAAAGGGGGTAATATGATTTATATGGGTAATAAATTATTTATGATCAGAATTATTTTAAACTTGGTATAAGTGCTCTTCAATACAATTAAATAAATATGTATTTTAGTATTTTTAGAAATTTAATCCCATAAGGGGGTAAAATGGGGGATGAAAGTTTATATGAAACTCTGTAATTAGTGCGCAGAAAGTGGTATTTACCTTTAAAATGAAAAAATATAATACAAGTATTTCGTTTTATTTTTCGTATTCTTGTGGAAAAAGCTCTTTTTTCAGATTTCTATTTTGTAGTCTTTCTTCCCTAAGACTTTATCACCTTATGCAGCGGCATAAGGTGGTAAAAACTCGAACCAAGAGAAAACAGACGGCACCACATTCTCCTTTCGACTTTCGACGTTATACATTAATATCTTCAATGGTAGTTTATATATTATGTATCTGTAAAAGGTCCAATAGTAGTAAAAAGGATGTAAAAAAACATTCATCTACATAGACTTTCTGTAAAATGATGTCCACATAGCCTTAAATATATAAAGATTATGATTTCGCAAATTTTGGTTGTATTATTGCTTTAGCCCACAATATCTTCAGTTTTTGTCTTTTAGGAACAAATGATATCCATTTTCTTTGCATCCTGGCACTGCACAATTCGTCATTTTAATTTAATTTTAAATAAAATAAAAAAATCCATACACGCTATATAGATTTACAATATACTGCGAATCATAGTGATTACGACATCTGGCGGGACAAAATTGCAAAGTTCTTCTCCATTATGCCTAAAAAAATTTCAATAAGACATTTTAAATTTTATTGTTTATAATTAGTTAGAGGTATTTTAACACGCTTTTATTAACTTCACTTGTAACTATAACTAATATAATCGAATGTTAAAAGTCAATTTTAATCTACTTCGAATCGTCATAACAAAATGAAACTGCGTACCTTGTAGGTACATTTAGTTTGAACAACAGTACCTACTATAATTTGGAGGTAACCTAAGCCTAATGCTACAGCATTACCAGGAATTTGCAAGACACTTAATCCTTTACTAAAAAAACACTTTAAAATTTTTCGTCTGTCTGTTTATTCCGGCTAATCTTCAAAACGGCTGGGCCGATTTTGACGGGACTTTCACTGGCAGATAGTTGATGTTATAAGGAGTAACTTAAGGTATTTTAGAAAAAGAATCAGGTTTCCGTGCAAAAAAATTAAAACCCATGAAATTGTGTACAAACTACAAAGCTTCCCTAGGTACGCATTTAAGCGAAGCGAGGGTAAGTCGCTGGTGTTTAATAAAATCTATACAGATAAATAAAATTGGAGTGTCTGTTTGTAATATTAAAATAAAAAAATTGCATATGGGTGTATACACGGTACATATATACCAAAACAACAATTTTTGAAATTTTTATCTGTCTGTTTGTTCCGACTAATCTCTGAAATGGCTGGACCGATTTTGACAGGACTTTCACTGGCAGATAGCTAGTGTAAGAAGGAGTAACTTAAGAAAAAAAAGGGTCCCACGAAAAAAATTTAAAAACAAATTAATAAATTTTGTTTTGAGAAGTAACCTAGGGACGAACCCGAGCGAAACGAGGATAAGTCACTAGTATTTAACAAAGCAATAAAATATGTATTGTTTCACTGCCTCCTACAATCATTGAAGTTAAGCAACGTCGAGCGCATTCAGTACTTGGATGGATGAACGCCTGGGAAAACTGTGTGACGTTGACTTTTTGTTTATTTTTTATTTATTTTTGTTGCATTTGCTGACGATAATAGTTACATAATATAACTGACCAACTGAGCGATCATTTAATTACATTATTTGTCAACGTCCATACCACGTTGTATACAGTTCTCGTCCGATCACTAAAGTTAAGCAACGTCGGGCGCGGTTAGTACTTGGATGGGGTGACCGCCTGGGAACACCGCGTGACGTTGGCTTTTTGTTTGTTGCTGCGATTGAAACTACCAGTACTCTCTAAGTGGACGGTCGTTTGATATTCCCTATTGCCAACGTCCATACCACGTTGAACACACCGGTTCTCGTCCGATCACTAAAGTTAAGCAACGTCGGGCGCGGTTAGTACTTGGATGGGGTGACCGCCTGGGAACACCGCGTGACGTTGGCTTTTTGTTTGTTGCTGCGATTGAAACTACCAGTACTCTCTAAGTGGACGGTCGTTTGATATTCCCTATTGCCAACGTCCATACCACGTTGAACACACCGGTTCTCGTCCGATCACTGAAGTTAAGCAACGTCGGGCGCGGTCAGTACTTGGATGGGTGACCGCCTGGGAACACCGCGTGACGTTGGCTTTTTGTTTGTTGCTGCGATTGAAACTACCAGTACTCTCTAAGTGGACGGTCGTTTGATATTCCCTATTGCCAACGTCCATACCACGTTGAACACACCGGTTCTCGTCCGATCACCGAAGTTAAGCAACGTCGGGCGCGGTCAGTACTTGGATGGGTGACCGCCTGGGAACACCGCGTGACGTTGGCTTTTTGCAATTAGAACGAACGTATTCATCCATCCGTACTACAATATATAAGTTAATTTACCCATAAATATACACTGTCCAGAAATATATCTGATTTTTTCGATTTTATAATGTAATAAAAATGCCATTATCGTTTAAATCAATGAAGTATAAATGTGAACAATTAAAATATATGGATATTACAGATATTAGAATACGAAACTCATAGCAAACTACAAATGCCTCTTCTCCTGGCTCGCGGCGAGGGCCCGACGGCGTTCCTGAAGGCGACAGTAAGTGGTGATAAGGATTTAGTTTACACTGTATTGTTGCACTTGAAAGAGAAAATGGGTAAACATGAGTTCAAAGTATGACAATATTGTAGTGTAATTTAAATTTATCTGTATGTATGTTTATATTAAAATTGTTTTAATATAGTTTAATGCCAAAGCCTTGAGCAAATTTATTCTAGTAATATTTAAATCTTAACTTTACGTCAAAAGCCTACTGACGTTAACAAACAATATCATTAAATCAATACTTATCTATTTTAACCTTAGGTTATACATAGTTTATATTATATACTTTAAGATTTTAGCGTATAAATGAAAAACATACCTGGCGTGATCGTAATTTAACTTTATTATTTGTTTTACAATTATGATCTAACCAACAAATTTAGTTGTTATTACGTCACAGCAATTCGCATGCAATGCAGTTACACCGATGAGTGGAATCCTATACTATACGACATAAAATCGGTACAAAAAATTATAATCATATATTTTACAACACAGAAAATTGCAACCATATTAGATACTAAATTGGTATGAAACCATTGTACAAAGTATGAAGTGCAATGTCTTTTATAAAAAAAATTAAAAATTGAACTAATTCCTTCATTTAATTAATAATGTGTTTCAGTTAAGTATTTTTACCTCTTAATTGAATATTTTACATATACATTTCAAATTGATAGAAATTATTATACTTTTTCGAGTGGACGAGGGCTAGTTTCTGGTTGTACCAGTTGGCGCTACTGGCGAGTAAGGTCCTATCGCTGTCGTTGAAAAAGTATTTGTTAGTTGGCAGGCCCAATAAATTTATTATAATAATCATAATTTTTAGCGCGAGAACAGTTCTATCACAATTTTAAATAATGAATAAAGATAATACAACATAATATAAAACGCTCGCAAAGAGTAAACATTCAGTGTCATTTAACAGTTCTAGAAACCTCACTCTACACTAGAGCTCACGGCAAATGCAAGCGCGGTTAAGTATAAGTATGAGGCCTCTTAATTGTTCAAAATATTTTTAGTGATTATTAAAAATTGACATTTCAGCTACGAATAGAAATCATAGTTCGGACATTTGCACCCATACTTTAAATACTAATTCTATTATATTTTTTTTATTCTAAAAAATGAATATCGAGAATACCAATGAGTGAATCAATAACACAAAATGTGTAGAAGTGACCGTATTATAAAATACATTTTATACATAAAAATACATTATTTTGAAACACTTTAATAATCATCGTAGGTATATTATTCACAACCATTTATGGATCGATATATAAGAATACTACCGTACTTATTACGCGTGAATGAGTTGACAACTTGCACTGCATAGTGAACTTTTAACTAAATTAAAACTATTAAAGTTTTTTTTCTTTAAGGTAACCGCTTAAATTAATCATTATAGATCAATTTACAAATTTTAACTTGTAATTTGATTCTATAAAGTAAACACTTAAAAACACAAACATACCGAATAAATTTAAAGTTATCAACTTGTTCACAAAAGTACGAATTTAAAGTATAATTTCTTCAAAGTATAAACAAAAATAACATGAATCCCGTAGGTTCAAATATCATCTTTTCAAAGGTCGACAAATTGGTCATTTTTTTAATTAGCAACATTTGCTGTGTCAATTTCAAAGTTGCCATAAAGGCACGACTAGCGTTTATTAAAGCTATAAGCAATCATATAATATAATAATTAAATCAATAATTAATTATTATTTAAAGAAAGAATTTCAGATAATTTCATATCGAAAGTTTTTATTTAAGGAACCCCTAAAATGAGAAAGATAACATGTAAATATTTTTATCTTTGCATTGTGACTTAACTCATTTATTCAATTATATTGACTTTTTATTTCATACAATAATTTCGTTTTAAATATTAAAGCACAGCAAAGACGATGCTTATTTCATCCACTTAGCACTTCCTATTCATTCTTCTTAATCACAGCTTTACTTTACATTTTTCCACCACAATTTTATTAGTCACATTTATTAAAATGATAAATGTAAATTATAAATAATGAGCACAATGTGTCTTTGTAAAAATAACGAATATTTAAAAATAACAAGAAATCGGAATATAATCATGTAACTTTACAAAGAAACTTATGACAGTTTTTAGTAGATACCTAAGGCAAATTAAAATTTAGAAAAAAATATCGTAAATTATAATATTCATTATTTATATTGATGGTTGGACGATTGGTTGGTTGGTTGGTTGGTTCCATAAAGTTACATGATTATGCCGGTAATAATGTTTAACAATCAGTCTTAAATGAAGTAATATACACTTTTGCAAACGAAGAAATAAACTACTTTCTAAAAGTCACTTTTAGTTATTAATTATTACAATGGTTATATTCACCATATATTTTAGTTTCACTTTAGGATATTTAACTAACAAAATAATAAATAAATAGTCAAAACAAAATCGTCATATTGACATTCATTTGAAAACATAGTATAAGTATTTATACAAGCAAAAATTCGTTTTCTTTGCATTGCGATAAATTAGGGAAAATCCTATAGGTAACCTATTTACAATACTAATTAGTCAAATATCCTTCAATTTTTAAAATTACACAAACCAATCCACCTATTAAATTAGTAACAATAAATAATGAAACTAAGTACATTCAAAAACTCAGCACAAATCAAATAACAATAAATAAAAACATATAAGGGGCAAAAATATTTAAACGATGGAACACGAGGACGGACGCAAACACACCAATGTACATAATAAATTAAAGATATTTTAAATTATGGTGTCGCCTGTTTTATTATTATTTTCCATGTCTTTATTTAATTGAAATATTGAATAGTATATGGTGTATGTATGAGTACGCACTTAACATGTGCTATACAATTGTTCATCACATTATGTATAAGCTGCTCTCTCAAAAATATTATAATCTCAGTCCTTCAACATTTTACCACTTTTCCAACAAGACAGTTGTAATTTCAAAATGTCCGATTCAAACCTATTTTGTAAGTGATCGAATAAAATGTAACTTGTGTTATACATGGCCGGATTTAGGGGAAGGACACCAATTTTACAATCCCGGGCCCCCTGCTTGAGAGATAACTCCAATAAAAAGTTAATTAAAAAAGTCATTATAAATAACTTCTTACAAAATAACTTTGGTTTTCATATAAGGGCCTCAATTTCTTAATAAAACTGGGGCCTCCATACTTATAAATCCGGTCCTGGTGTTTTTATTTAATGAGACATCGCCGTCATAGAAACTCGCCCGAAGGCCAGTCTATGTACGTCGTCGTCGTCGTTACTCCAAATATCACATTATACCCGTTAAGCACCGTGTACTTTTTAACTATGTCCAGTTATTAAATTTTATAAAATTAAAAAATTATTTAGATCCACTAGTTAATTTCCAATTCCTTTATATCATAGCACCTCTACTTTTTTAAGTCATCCAGAGAAATGTAATATAAATCCTGCCTCTAGGTTTAGTTCTTTAGTTGTGTAAGTTATTAAGAATGATCTTATGGCAAGAACTTCGTTCAACTTCAAACTTCATCAACGTTCAGAACTTTGCGAATTTTTAAATTTTTGTTGCTAATTAACAAATATTTTCGAATCCAGACCATTTTAAATTTCATATACACAAATACAACATTAATCCATCCAATCATATGTATATGTTTTGTAAAAATGAATAGAACAGGATCTCCTACTATTAGATTTAAATCAACCTTAATCACAACACAAGAAATCAACTTTTAAACCAAATATGTATATAATTAATAATATTAAAGAATGTTAAAACATCATTTTTTTTTTATTTTTCTCATTCTTCATTTCAAATTGTCTTTTTCTACAAGCTAGACGATATAATGACTATATGACATAATATACCTACACAATGGTATAGTCGTGAAATTATAAAGGCACAAAAATAACTATTTGATATGGGTTTTTGAAGATCCATATTTTATATTTATATATTCATACGTCACAAAAATCTATGATTAAATAGATAATTTAGTATGATTATCATTATTACAAAAACAAATTGCACAAAACATTTAACACTTGGCAAATATTGACAAAATAAAGTAGCCAGCAGTAGGTACTTTTACTCACATATAAGATGAAATAGAAAAACATTATAATGTTTAATACAAATTCCAACATTTAAAGCATTCAACACAAGTCTTAATTTTCAAAGTTTTTTAATAGTACTTACATATAATATATAACAACTTATGGTTGCATTGAAGTAATTTATCAGCAATGTTGCTACATCCAATCAAAGTGAATGTCAGCCTTAACCACTAATTACCATTAAAAAAGGGTATACGCTTACAAGCATTTTTTTTTTGTTTTTTCTCTAATATATATTATCACATTTACGAGTATATGTATTATCCTATGTGGATATCTTAACATCAAATGCTATTTTTGTTTTTTTTCCTCTTTTAAATACAAAAAGTCTAATATGAAATGAAACATCGTCAAGCATTTCCGCGTGAAATACACATTAAGTACATATGTATGAATGAAATGGCACGAGGAGAGTGGAATCGATATCAACTATACATTTCCCACATAAAGCGGAAGGGAAGCTCAAAGGAATTTTCTACTTTCAATATATTACCCTGTTGTAATAGATATGAAAATCCTTTGACAGTAACGAAGCAGGGGTTGCCAAAACCGAATATTGCACAAAATAGCACGATATCATATATCTTATATGTTATATAATCCTTTGGATTTACTCTAAACTAGCGATTTTATGTCACTTTGGTAACAATACAATTACACAAAATTGGAATCACAGCAAACTAAACTAAATGAATTAACGAAAAAACAAAAACTCCTCCCATTGAGAAATAAATATTCTAACGCGAATAAAATAAAGGTGCAGTATACAATTACATTATAACATGTGCCATTATAATGTTAAGGCCTGGAGAAGTGAACTTTAAGGTCAAATTTCGCGAGAAGGAAACTAATTGGATTTATATCAAGCATAATTCCAACATTGAAGCAAAAAATTCACTTCGTAAGGCTCGTTAAATTATATTATTATATATAAATTATCAAATCAACTTTCCATATGACATCAATAAACGACAATGAGACATACAAATGAGAATATTTTTTTATATTTTTTATATAGGAACTGCTTAGTTAGCCGCATTAGCCTCTACGGTCGCTGGCCTGAGACAGACTCGAAACGTCATACGTCGCTTCCTGAGTGACAGTCACTTTGGGGGACCTTTCGAACTTGATTTTATCTATTGGCGAGGAGGTTGGGGTGAGGAGGACCGAATGACGTAACCCCTGACTAGTTTGGGTTGCGTTAATGATATTTAAGTGGGTTAAGTTATGTTTCGGTATGGTGAAGGAGGGGAGGTCTTTGGTTTTTATGGTGTCATAGATTCTGACAAGTTTGGAGGCGTCTATGGCGTCTATGGGAGGTGGAGGGGGGCGGGAAGCGGGAGAGGCCGTGACTACGAGATTCGGCATTTTGGGCGCGTTTGCGCGGACATCCCCGGGCACGGTCGCTATGTGTTGCGATATGGAGTGGCTTTTAAGGCCTTGGGCCGTTTTGTAGCTTTTGCCGCATTGGCATTTGTAAGCCTTTTTTACCCTGGAACGTGAAAAATATTATGCTTTACAAACACATAGACGTATCCAAATTATATCTACATAGGTACTTTATTTACTATAAATAATATAAAAACTACGTCAAAACTATGGAGATAAACCAATCAATATTAAGTACTAAAGTACAAACTTGAATCATTAGTTAAATATCTAATTATAATCTCATTTCGAGAAACCATCGACGTAATACACTACTTTAGTATTAAATTACACAAGAACAAAATTAATCAATACCCATTTCTTCCAAAAATATTCCTGGGCCGTGAGTCGTTTTTTAGGTGCGGACATGATCTTTTCTTTAAAATGATCAAGAGGGGACAAAGCCGGATATTTTCTATTTGGACATTTTTTAATATCTGTACTAATATTTTTATATATATAAATTGAAAAGATTTGTTAATTGGTTTGTAAAATGTAATCGCGATGAACTCTAAAAAATACTCGACCGATTTTACTAATTCTTTCAGGATTGGAAAGTCTCGCAGTATTGGATAATCCAAAAATAAGTATGGTTTTATCTTATTTCTATAATAGTTTTCAGCCTGAAATATTACCTAGGTGAGCTGAGTAATAAGTACTTAATAAAACATGTATTTAATAATGTATGTAATATGTATTTTCTTTAATTAGCACGCAAATTCCAGTAATATATCTATACTTTTTATATTATAAAGAGGCAAAGTTAGGTTGTTTTTTGTTTGTTCGAAAGCACTATAATCATATTATAATCGCAATATAATCTCACAAACTACTAATCCGATTTGAAAAATTCTTTTTGCATTAGATAGCCCGTTTATTGAAGAAGACTATAGGTTATGTACGCAAGAGAGCTGAGCAGTAAATCGGGCAGACTTCCATACCTTATTGTAAAACCGATGTTTATAATATCTTCTCTCTCTCTCTCTCTCTCTCTCTCTCTCTCTCTCTCTCTCTCTCTCTCTCTCTCTCTCTCTGTTTATTATAAACGGACACTTAAAGATATTAAAAATGGGCTTAGAAAGTACTGAGCCCATTCCAAAAATACCATTTGCACAAGCTGCCAAATAGTTATTTTTGTAGTTTTAGCGCGAGCGAAGCCGCGGGTTCTGCTAGTAGTATATATGGATGTTATTTTCTACTTTTCGTTTATATTGATATGATAAGAGCTAGACTTAGCTATTTATAAATATTTAGCCCACACTTTTTACATATATGGTAATAGTGATACAAGTCAGTTGAGACTTACGTACCATACCTACTATCCAAAAGGTATACTTCTCTTATGTTTGGAATTTGGATATATGACAGTCGTTTAATATCTTTAATCATTAGGCATCGCTTAAATGTTAAAATGACAGTTTAATATATCCTACTAATATTATAAATGCGAAAGTTTGTAGGATGTATGGATGTTTGCATGTATAGATATGTGGGCGTTTGTTACTCTTTCACGCAAAAACTGCAGAATAGATTTTTATAGAATCTTACAATAATATTGCTTATAGATAAGAATAACACAGGCTACTTTTTATCTCGGAAAAATGTATGTTTCCCGTGGAATAGATTTGTTTTCATTCCCTAAAGACGAACCCGAGAGAAGCGAGGGTGAGCCGTTAGTGTTTTATATTAAAAGTAGGTAAAATTCTCTTGCAATATGCTTATATATACAACTCCAAACATTAACGTATTCAGCCACGATTCTTTCTACTTACTGTGACTATTCATTAAATGAACTTCATTATTTTTTACGTTTTTTTTTTGCTGTTGTTTTCCAGATGTTAAGAAAAATATACTAATATTCGTTTATATATAAATACAAATACTCACTTGCCATCCTTCTTGTGACCATTCTTCGAGTGGTACTTGATGCCATTGACATTCTTGTACCGTTTCTTACATCCAGGGACCGGACACGCGAATGGCTTCTCCTGTGCCGCCGCGCCTAACGCGCCAGTTGACGCGTTTGCATTCATTCTGGGGAAAAAATTTAATACAAGTTACATAATTTGTTAAAAAGAAAGAAAATATATAAAGTGCTTTGATTATCCTATAATAATAGTTTACTAATTCATATAGTCGTCTTCGTCGTCGTAATGAAGGGAATAGTGTAATAGCGAAAATGGGACTGTCATATATAAGTTGTGCTTTAGTGTTGACGGCTATAAATCTAACTTGCCACCTTTTGCCATGAATATTGGTATTTTTTGACAGATCAGATCAAAAGCCAATTTTTAAACTATGATAATAATTTGTGAGCCATTACCATACCATTACGCCATGAAGAAGATGGTACCTTCATTTACCCGTCCTATTCGCACTTGGCCAATTTTCTTTAAAGACAAGAGTCACTTATTTACTATCAGTATTGTTTTGTATTTGTATTGCCTATAGTATGTCCTTACACTATTTCTCCTAAATTACTGAATTATTGAGACATGTGAGTTCAAATTGACTCAATGGATTTTAATGGAATACTCTATATAGTCCATTTGTCTTGTATAAAAATATTATGGAGGCACATACAACTACTTTGGTTATTATATTATAAATATGAACAATATATAAGCATGGTGGCAAAATCTTGTATCTATAAAATAAGAACTAAGTATTATTTATTACATACTTTACACCGTATCGTAAAATGAACTCGAAACTGTACTCCTCGACGGTAGTCCACGAGTCATTGCTATCTTCTGATGGACTCATAAGTTCGTCTTCATCTACTTCACTCCCTGTAATACATACATTTTATATTATTAATTGCTTACATGCAAATATTCTATATATATATCTATAATTTTAGTAGTTAACTAAATAGTTAATTAATATTATAATAAATACGTAATAATATGTATAAATCGAAATGAAAAATAAATATCTCAATCTATTCCAAGTATTAAAATTATTTAATAATAAAAATAAGTTAAAGCATAATAGATCCCTAAAATATTTATAGCATAAAAACTTCAACGTACATAGTTTTTAAGATCTAATAGCAATAACCTGTAGGTGTACTGCTTCGGACGGAAGGCGTCTTAGGCGCAGAGAGTAGGCGCCGGCGCACGTCGGCCGCTGGGGGCATGTTTTGAATCTCCCGCCTTGATGCCTCCGTAAAGAATTTTAATACATAACTAAGAGGGATGCATGCTGGCTGAGAGGCTTCTTTTTGTTCAACGACAGCAGGATCATAATCTGAAAATTAATATAAATAATGATTAATATTTTTTAAAGATATTTATCTGTCAAAATCGCGACTTCCGATTCGGATCAGCTGTTCATTGTTTACAATCATAAATAACATCAAATATGGAACAAAGTAAGTTCCTACATCATTTAAGTTTATTATTAGCCTTATAAACATCGTAAATGATTTCCCGCAATTAATTTATATTTGCTACTAAAATATACTTCAATGTTGGCAACTTTGATATATTGATAAGACGTAAGTATAATGGGAGGGTCACCGTAATTTTGCAAACCCAAAATATCAAATATGGCTACAAAGTATAAGAAATATTTAATAGTTACCGATATGAACGTCTTCGATGTGTTCAATTAGGTCCCGTAGACGTGGAAATGTTATGCCACAGCCATTGAATTTACAGATGTTTATCATGAAGACGGCCATGTCGAATGGTGGATAATGGACTAGTCAAATGTAGAACTAAGTACCTGCAAATACACACTTTTACACATTATGTGTAAAGATATATACTGTTTTTTTATTTATTTTTTATTATGAAAATTAATTGTTAAAATGCGTAATTTATTATCAATATGATAAAATACCTTTAAGAAATTTTAAAATATATTATAAAATAATGAGTATTTAATGCTTATGTCATCTGCGCAGCTCGATCAATAGTTGGCTGCTTCAGGCGGAAGCTGCGCACACTGCGCAAAACAACCAATACCGACACAGATTTTATATTCTGTTTCACTTGACCACTCAGAAATTGAACATTCCAAAGGCCGGTCTCCTCCTTTTCGGTGTTCTTTGGTAAGTGTCACAGAAATTGTGAGCTAACTAATCGTGGAAAAGTGTTTAAATCCTAAGCTATTCTCGAATAAAGAGTGCCTATTTCTTTAAAGAAAAGCTCACAGTGCGTGTCGGTGCAAATATTTTATAGTGATTTTGTAAGTTGTCATGGAAGATAGTCTTTGAAACAAGAAAGATAAATTGCCGATTCGGCCATTTTTCGCTGTCTCCCTGTTATTGTTATATGAGAATATACTCACTTTTTACCTAGCTTACAGTGAATAGTGAAATCGTTTTCAGTATTAACGTAAAATCGTAGAAATTCACTCTCGTACTCCTACCATAGACTTCGTTACGTAGCCCTTATAAATTACGTAACGCTCTGCGGTCAAACTGTCAAGTCTTCTGAAGTTCCCTTACTTGCACTGTATATTTACTTCAAATTAAGCTAGCTGACACTCAATAGGTAAACGTTCATTTCAGTTGTCGATCGCCGCACCTAACTAAAACACAAAAATGCTGTTTGCTGCTAGAATGATCGCCCCTGCAGCCAGGTCTGCTGTAAGTACACCGATTTTAAAGCTTTATTTAATTAATAATGAAATTACTTCTGAATTGGTTACTATTTTATGCCGTTTATGTCATAAAGTACAGGGTCTTATCGATCTTGAACTTAAATAAAAAAAAATTCTTAACTTTTTTATTACTCTCTGTATTGTTTAAAGTTGTCAATAGGTTACTTAATTCTTTATAATCTAATATTTAATCACTTTTAACAAACTGTTTCATGGGTGACAAAAGTTATATAACTATCAGGTGATAATTACTATATGAGAAACGTTTGTATTTTTCTATCTAAATACAGCAAATCTAATTAATATACGGGTTTTGGAAAGGAATGTCTAGGTTAACTAATATTAAAGAAAAAATATCCTTTTATGTAACATTACCAATTTTGTATTTGAACTTTGCACTAATTTGAAAGTAAACTATTTTACTATTAAGGCTATATTTCATGAACTGCCGGATTGTTTTCGTCTAATTCTTTACAACAATTATCAAAATCTGTTGATGATACTTAAAAATTATGCAATTTATTGATTGAAATATTTAATATTACAGATTTTCAGCAACACAGCTACCCTGAGGCCACTGGCAGGAGCCATCACCTCCCACGCCCAGGTGGTGCCTGCTGCCCCCGCCCAGTTATCTGCAGTGCGCTCTTTCCAGACCACATCAGTCACTAAGGACATTGACTCCGCTGCCAAATTCATTGGAGCTGGCGCTGCCACAGTAGGAGTCGCTGGCTCTGGTAAGTTTTATGTTACTGTGTATCTGTAATTGCTTAATTAACTTATAAAAAGTTTTTTCCTGTATTACACAGATGTATGCATGATCATTGCAATTTTCTCCCATATATTTATCATAAAATTAAGACCATTTAAGTATTCCCCTTTTTATAATACATGAAGTAGAAATATTAACTTATTATAGTTTCTTTTGGATTGGTTATTAATATTAAACCCACTAATATAATAAAACAATAAAAAGAATCAGGATTTTTCTTAGCATACAGATTTTTATGTAACATAGTTGCATAACACATAAGATGGTGGATTATTGATTTTTTGCAATTGAAAAGTAATGACTTAAAATAACCCTTTACCTAAGTAACTGCCAATCAGTTTTAATTTCCTTTTAGGAATCTCTTTAATTTTGCTTTTAATATGTACATTAGTAACTAATTTATAACAAATAAAATTAAATATCTACTTGTATCATATTAGCCTAACATTATCTCCTTCAGGTATTGGCATTGGTGTGGTGTTTGGATGCTTAATCATTGGCTATGCACGCAATCCCTCCCTTAAACAGCAAATATTCTCTTATGCTATTCTCGGGTTTGCACTTTCAGAAGCTATGGGACTTTTTTGTTTAATGATCGCCTTTCTAATGCTATTTGCTTTCTAGAAGTATTTATTTTTAAGATATTTTTGTACAGTGTATATTACCTGTGGATGTTGCCTAACAATTGTGTTGCATGTGTACATTTTAACAAATATTTGCATGTGACGTCCGCTTGAGGTGAGTTTTGCTTTCTTTTTATGAATTGTGTAGTGTATATACTCTGTGTCAATTATCCGAAATCACGCTCTCGAAAGTTTTAAAGTCGAATCTGTAATATGTGGTGCACATATCGATTTATTTCACACTGCGTCAAAGTTGTCTTGCAACCAAAGTTCAGTTACCTCTTACATATGTCTCCATTTTTAAAGAAAAAATATATTTTTCAATTTACTTTTCAACTTGTTTAGGACTTTATATTACATACTGATTTAGTCTAATATAATGGTAATCACAGAGTGTTTTAAATAAATTATTAACCTGTCGAGAGTCGTGGGCACACCAGTGTGCCAGTTAACAATTGATTTCTTAAAAATTAACCAGGAGGTGTTGTAATGCATTAATTTGGAATTATGTTTTAATTATCTAATCTTCAGATAAATGAAATATATGATGTAATGTGATAGTGCTGTCAATTCTAACATTATATTGATAATTTCCAGGTGCTGGTATTGGAACGGTGTTCGGCTCCCTCATCATTGGTTATGCCAGAAATCCCTCCCTTAAGCAGCAACTGTTCTCATATGCCATCTTGGGCTTCGCCCTCTCCGAGGCCATGGGACTCTTCTGTCTTATGATGGCCTTCTTGCTGCTATTCGCTTTCTAAGCTACTTACTTTTAAGAACACTACTGCCATCCTGCGAGGTTTCAGTGTATACTATCTGGAGTGGACGGCCATGGAATCGAATGTGTGAAACCTCACCCTCATAGTGGTGCGAGGACTTGTGTTAAGTGTTACACTTATCAGTGCATCAAAAGCAATTTATTTAATTATGTAGTATAATAAAATCTGCAAATAAAATGTTGTACGTAAATACTGGATTATTCCTATTCCTGATAATGATTGATTATATTATTGTGTAGACTGTTGTTCATCATTACATAGTTCACAGTATAGTCATGTTAGAGCCGGTGATGATTGTTAAGCCAGTTATTGCACTTTGCGTGTGAGTATTGTCATCGACTTTCAACTTGTTATGCTGTTTGGGAATGTCAGCATCTGTATTGTATATTTTTAGGGCGATTAAACGATACAAACCAATTTAATGAGCGTTTTTTCACAACTCACCTACAAATAATTTTATTATGTTTCATTTATCATAATTTACTTATTATGCAAGTACATAAAAAGAAAAGGCTTTATTTTTATCATTTCAAAAAAAGCAAAATTAAAATGAACTTTTGGGTTCACCTGAGTTTTGGATTTTGAATATATTTTCAAGGAACTGGAAATTCTATATTTTAAACTAAAATAACATTTCAAGTTTGGTTCAAAATTGGATTAATTGGCAACTGCTGTATAAACCATCAAAATTAAAAGTATTCTTAAAATAATTTTTCTCATTACTATAATTGAAAACCAAAAGCTTCGAATTCTGCCACATAATGACCACTTATTATTCAAGCAGCACTTACACTTAACACCTCTACGTGACATTCCTAAAATAAATCTGTGTTCAACTGGCACGCTTTGAAGCCATTAACAAAATAATTGAATTGTACACTTAAATGAATGCTCTTATCTGAATCTTCCGAATTCGTGAAACTATGACAGTAATTGCTTGTATAAAACTAAAATCCCCTAGTGTCTGCATCCACAGCCCAATAGAAACATTTTAACTGAGTTTATATATCTATAGTATATGCATGCCTCTTCATAAACTAAGTTGGCGCCGCGCACTTGTGCACGTATTGGTTTTTACATTAATAATCTTCAGATGAATTCGATATATAAAAAGTATGATTAATTTTCTTTGCCTACATCATTTATTCCATCCATCTAACAATAGCACAAAAATTAGTACACAATGGAGGAGTTTGCAATTTTTTTTTATGTATTATAAAAATTTTGGTAAAATATTACAAATATGTGAAAGTATTATTGAAATACCTCAACAAATCAAAAAATTATGATGAATTACTTGTACTTGTAAAAATAATTTCGTGACGTCACACGACCTGAACGACAAATTTAAAATAATTTTCTTGTCATTTATTGATAGATTTCAAACTTTTTTTCACTGATTTATTGATTTTTTACTACATTATAAATCGATTGCGTTAGATGTGATATTAACTACATCGTGAAACTTCTCCATTACTGAATACAGTTTGTGAAATTCTAAAGCTCAAAAAAATGAGGTTAGTCAGTTCTGCGCATGCGCGTCGAGTATTTATAGATTTTGTACAGTTTAAGAGGAAATAGACTACGTTGGGAGAAAACTCCTTATCTGTGATATGAATGAGATATATTTTTACTTTAAAATATGCTTTTTCATATATGAACTACAAGCATAAAGTCTATACTGCTATATTGAATGAATTTGAATCAAAGTAACACTAATAAAGCCACATCTTTGACTAGGACAATTTTATTCAATTAAGACGGGATAGGTGCCGTTGGGTTTTAGTGGGAACTATTGACTTCTAGCCGGCGAGTCCCACAACGATCAGTATGTATGCAGGTAACATGCGTAAATGCATTTCCTAACATTAAAAAAAGGACAATATTATCCTGTTACGCGTTCCGTTAAATAGTTCTACACTTGTCAGTAGATGGCGCTGCAAAATAAAACATCGCTCACGAGTACAAATTACTTTTGAATATGAACTCAAATTGTTAAGAGTTATGCGAAGAAAGACAAGTACCTACTAAAACTAAACCGCACCTCCTAATTATAAATTATAATCGGTGGTAATATCCTTTTTGTTATCAAAAATATAGTTCGTGCAAAATGTGATGATGGAACACATTTTGATTATCTATCGAATATGTCTGTTCCCTATGGACTCCAAAATGGCCGGAATGATTTTAATGAAATTTTTAGGCAAACTTCAGATTAGTCCAGCGAGTAAGACTGAAGTAGCGATCGGATCAACAGAATTAGTGGTGTCCGTGAAAAGCAGGGTCAAGTCAATAGTTTATCATAAAGTAATAAACAGAAAAGCAAGAACTTATCAAGAAGTGAATGACTAAAAGTCAACAGACAAATGATTTTCGCTCATTTTGATATAAAGGAATTTACGAAGTAGAAATTAAAAGTATAGAAATATAGAAATGCTATTTTTTGAAAAATAGTTCGTTTTGCGAACACGTCAATTTCAATACAAAATTCTCAAATTTTAACGCGAGAACTGTTTTTGAATTACTTTAAACCCACGCCGCTTCATATATGTTTTGCTCTTTTTGTTTCGGTAGGTATTACCAATCCTAAATCAGCAACACTAGTAAACCAAATAATAATTATAAGGAACTAAAAAAATGTGATTAAAAATAATTCAGAAAAAAAAGGAAATTAAATCTCGATATTATATCAACAAATTTATTGAAAATATTTTACTGGATAGTATCTAAGCGAATACTCCCGCGTGTTGCAGTACGATAACTTTGGCGAAGGTATTCACCTAAATGCTTTTACAAAAAACTTCTAACTTACTTAAACAGGTCCAGGCATTCTTAATGCGTAGAATTTTTCATCATTTCGAGATAAAGTAATGTACCAAAGTGAATACAATCTAGCGGAAGAATGCATTCAATTTGGGCTACGTTTGAAGCCTGCGGCCATTCGATGCTTTTAGTAATGGCGGTGGTTATTCCGCAATTTCTTAACGCTTAAATAAATCGTACATAAAAAAGAAAATATTGACAGAGGCAGGTTATAACTATAATACGCCAATACTAAAAACGCATCGAAGCTGCGCAGACTTATTATATATAGGTAATAAAATAAACCAATGAATTGTGAGGGTAATACAAAACCCAGTCACACGCCAAGCACGCGCCATACACACATTTGTATAAACATGTAAATATATTTAAATCTCGTAATAGACATTCGCATGATTTGGTGTTTCTCGGTATCACTTACTGCCATAGGCGTAGCTAGTGGGCGGAGGCCGCGCGCTTACACAAATAACATGTATAGAAAATACTTAAATTATTTATTCGATACCAATAATTTAATAAATTTAGTACGTTATGGAGACATTAATCAAGCGCGGACCTAAGGGAGGGTCATGAGGATAAGAAATTTGATTACTTTCAACTTATATCTCGCATTGAAAAAGTAGTGTATGAATCCAGAATTCTTAGTAAATTATTACTTCTGAGAGGAAAAAAAAGGGGGGGGGGGGGGGGTGAGATTAACCCAGAGTTATTTAGTTTTATATATTTAGAGTTAACTCTAGATCCGCGCCTGACATTAATGAAATTGATGTTTCGATATACAAAAACTAAAAATGATTCACTTTTCAATAATGGTAGAACAATATATTACTAGTCCCGGAGCCTCGCGAGTGGTCCTAGCTACGTCTATGCTTACTACTACTTGTACATAATTTTTTTTTTATTTCACTTTCCTCACTAGTGGCGTAGAATAGATACCGTATTGGCGAGTTGCAAGACTTCGACCTATTTATTTAGTTAGTCTATAATGCGTGATTCAAAGTATTCAGACGTTAAGGCAATTAATTACAACTTTTACTGTTTCTTAAAGTAGTACTTTACAATGTGATGTAAGTTCTAAAATGACCACTAACGATATCTAATCATCGCCAATAGACGGTCGATTAGAATGCGACATTACAAAATAAGTCACTAGATGGCGCTGTGTTAATCCCATTAACATAACAACATATTTAAAAAATTTAAATCTATTGTTTTCTATCATGAATATACGGTCTTAATATAAATAACATAAAATGGAACAGTATGGAGAAAATATAATTAAAAATGTCAGTATCATTCATAATCGACCATATCTAATCGAATTGGATATATTTGAACAGAACATTTACCACATCTCAAATAGTTCGTCTTAAGGTATCAAAATATATCTTACACATAATTTACACGCAAATACTCGTCAACATTATATAATACTAACAATAACAAAATGTAAGGCAGACGTAGATTTTCCGTACAACTGTGGAACGTCGATATAAGTCATACACAACACTAAAAATAATAAACTATTATTCATATTTGTTATTAAATGTTACAATATATAGTAATATGTTTTATTTATGCTGTTTTAATATTATATTCACAAACGTTGCACAAATATTGGTTGATTTGTTATTTCTATTGCTATTTAAAAACGCATTTACACGAAGAATTCTTCTTTTCAACATAAAATATCAAAAAGGTGGTTTGCACCATATAATTTTAAAAGACAATTACTTTTAAATGGCACCTTTTTAGATTATTGTATCCTCCAAGACAAAACTATCCGTGTAAATGTTTTACTAACGTGGTGTATAACTGATCGACGCGTAGACACTACATGTGCTGGAGCATTATAAAGGAGCAGGGATGATCCATATTCTTAAGACATGAAAATAAATTTTTCAATAGTACTATTATATTTAGACTTACTAATTTCGAAAGTAATACTTATTCTAAACATAACTTTTAATGTCTAGTGTATGATAAAAGAAAAATAAATAGCATAGAAATAAAACTGTAATAAAAATGATTTTACTAAGATATTATCACATGCATCTCAAGTCAATAATGTGTAATTAAAGTTTTAAATAAAACATCTCTTCGGATTTTTTCGCGGATTTATATTGATTTTGGTTCCTGACGTTTCGATTGCTTTACAGCAATCATGGTCACGAGAGAGACTTAAGGTTTTAAACGTCCCAACATTGTCTGTAACAACTATATTATGCCTTTGAGATGCCTAAATACTAAATCAAAATGTATCCGGGAAAAATTCGAAAAGATAGTTTTAATTAAAATGTCAAATATTCGCATAAATCTAAGAAAGTATCATGTAATTAAAGTTGTTAAAACAATAATACTCGGACCACCCCGCACTCATCTACATGACGGATTTAACAAATTATTGCTATGTAAATGTGGAAGCTGTCAAACAATGTAAACATACAATAATTTCACTTAACCTACAGCAAAACAAATTAAGGCATTTCTCTACATCCTTCAAATTAACTGCTCTCATCTCATTCGTTCGAGCCCATAGAAACTCAATTGTAAAGTTAAGTCACTTTTTAATGTCATGTCACTAAATCAATCTTTTTCGCTTTCTAGACGAACAAACATAATTCTTATATGTCATATAATTGTAGTTTTTATTATACATTTTTATTTGTTATAATTAACTTCAATTTTTATTACAATACATTAAAGTTGAATATCTGTTATATACGTTGCTGTAAAAATATTTAAGGTAAAGTCAACATGTCGACGGAAACAGCCAATATTCAAAATAATACTTTGCAGTTGTCAACCAGTTATTAATAATACATAGTAAAAATAATAGAATATTTTAACAAAAAAAGAAAATAAAGTAAGTAACTGCTTTTATTTACATACATTACCAAATATTTTAAACGGCAATTTTTCTTTAAGAATGAAGTAATAATATGCCACATATATTATCTAAATATATATTACCAATAATACAAATGTGGGTTTAAAACGAAATTCGACTTAGCCTTACAATATTTTTGTCACCTGATGTGTGAGATCAGCATGTTACATTTTGGTCCGAAACGAGTTTCTATGAATTCGAATGCTTACAATATTTTTGGCTCGACCTATCAAAGGAAATTCACATCACCGATTTATATTAAAGTACCCTCTTTTATATCTAATTGATATTTGTTTCTTTGTATAAATATAACTATCTTAATTATATCGCTTCTGTCTCGAACTGTGCTCCCCTTGAAATAGTGATGGGTCCGTATGTCTCATGCTGTTCCAGTTTTAGCATTTGATGCTTCTTGAGAACTAGTAGACTGTAGAACTTTTGCGCCACCTGCAGGGTAATGCAAATGGCAGATTTAAATTCTGATTTTTACCTTTATGCTAATTAGACTTTATGTTCATAATGTATGGGGTGGAAGTGTAGGTAGGGATGAAATTATGTAGTTCTAATTTAAAACATTATCACCTATGATTATCTGTGCTATTCCGTATTGTGTGAAATTTGGTTATCCTCAGCACCGGAGACTCAACAACACATTTCCTATCCCTTTCCTCTTTACCTCAAAAACGAACATAAATAGCCTACGGCAACTGCCTGAACAAGTATAATAATATGTAAAGGCATAGTATAAAAATCCATACAGTAGGTGATCTCATTGATTTTAATGAAAACGCTGTCAAATGCCCTTGCAATTCTACCTGTTAACCCTAAAACAATTTCCCGACTGTCACATAATAATACGTACGACAGTCGGGTGCACCTCACTTACGCGTCCTCGCTGTAATGCGCGCTTAGTCTATCTAGACGCCTACAGATATAGTAATAATAATAATGTCCTGATCGATTTCGGCCACAGCCAATCCCACTGAGACTAACCAAATGCGCAAGAGATTATATAGTACACAAATGTACGCGCAGACACAAATGCACTCTCTATTTCTTTTACTCTCAAAGTCCGATGGGACGATACTTCGACACTCGCGGTTTACGTACTCTCTGAGGCACTGGGGTCTAACACAGCCAATTTTGTAACTCCGGGCTACTACTGAGGATATCTTAACAGAAAAACTCAGTAATTAAACTTGGTTCGACCCGGGACTCGAATCTAGGTTAGGAAATGAACCGGTTAATTCATTCATAAGTAAGAAATACACATGTATTATTCTACTCAATTCATCATTAGCACAAATTCGCAAATGTAAACGCACAAAAACTAATTTACACCGGTTCATTTTGAATATGGAACCTAAATTCGTCAAAAACCGTTCACCGGGTTATAACCTGTAAAGAACGTAACCGAAACCTAAAACCGAAAAACCTTGCGGTTTGGGGTCAATGATCAAAACCGGTTTAAAAACTGATCGTGTTTCCCAGCCCTGGATGCAGTACGTGGTGTGTACCTGCTTCCTGTTGTTGTGCGTGGGCGCGAGCTCGAGGAAGGACAGGTCGCGGCCGGCGGCCAGCTTGGCGCGCATGGCGGCGAACAGCTGCGCGGCGCGGCGGTTGAGCACGCGCTCCTCGTACTGCTCCTCCGTCTCGCCCGCCTCGCGCGACTCGCTCGGCGCATCCTCCGGCTGCGGACACGCGTGTATATATATATAGTTTTAATAAACTTTTTTTTTAACAAAAACAACAACTTAGGTGTGAATATTATGTTTCGAATTTTTTATAAGACTATCGTTTCTTTATAACCTACTAGCGGCTCACCCACGAGTTTTTAACATAACGTCCTAAAGTATAGACAAAAAATAGTATAATCAATTCAAAATTTCTATAAGCAAATTGAAGAGTAATCTTTGAAATGTTGCTAATTATTATGTTACTAGCGACTCACCCTCGCTGCGCTCGAGTTCACCTCTAGAAAAACAAAAACAAATCTATCCCACAAAATCCGTAGGAACCGTAAATTTTTCCGAGATAAAAAGTAACCTATGTGTTATTCTGATGAAGCTATTGTAGTTCCATTAAAATTAATTCAGTAGTTTTTACGCATTTTAACATACTTCCAGTAAGTTAAAATCACTAATGCTAAATTTAAAAGTATTATTTTAACAATAATAACGATTACAATTGCAAAGAAGATCAATAAAAAATATGATTACTTACATTTTCAACACTGAGGGGCAAATCATAATCGTGCTGCGGACTGTGGTGCCCGTGCTGATCATCGTACCCAAAGTTGGTCATTTGCACGCCATTCTGAAAAAAATAATATATTTGTGAAACCTGTTCAAAGTTGCATAATAAATTAACATCAAAACTTCTATATAACATAATTCGCAACGCAAAACCATAACATTAATTCATAAGCGAAAATGCTGCAAAATAAACGAATAAAGCCAAATGTAGTCAGTCACAATATATTAATCAGTTATATGACCTTACCACATTAGTCAATACGTTTTATCTTCACGATGCTTAACTCTTTAACTCCTTACGGTCCACAAACACAGGCAGTGTTAGAAATGTCTATATTTGTGGAACATAGGGACTAAACGAGTCTTTTAAAAAATGTAAATTTCATTATTTTTTATGTTGTAGTGAAACGATTCATAAAACTGCAGGTACAATTTATTTTTTTAATTATAAAAATTATGAACTAATATGCATTGAGATGTTAATATTACAAGTATGCATACACTCAATTTAAATTCGTTGAAGATTTAATACGCCGATACATATTTCCATATTTATGTGGTGTGTAAAACCCTCCACTCCTTACGGTCCACAAACATAGGCAATGATAAAAATGTCTGTTTGTGGAACATAGGGACTAGACGGCTATAAAAAACATACGATATAATTAGATACATATTTTTCCATTACAAATTTAAAACCTTACTTCCCGGTTAGTAAAACAGATGCACTAAACCCTCCACTCCTCACGGTCGACAAACATAGGCAATGATAAAAATGTCTATGTTTGTGGAACATAGGGCTAAACGGCTCTGTATGTAGTCATTTCACTACTTAAAACAGATTATTAGTAAAGTAGAGTTAAACAGATTATAGTAAATAAGATATTATAAAATACATATTTAGCTGTTTTCACTATGATACAACAATTTTTAAGATGTTATATATCTATATGGATATTTTTATATTCTAGACTTATAGAACATAAAAATTGTATAATCAAATTTAGTACCAGGAACTATGTACATGTGATTTATTTATGGTGTAGTTTTTTTTTTAATTTAACAGATATATGTATGTATATATTTCATTTCAATCATTAATAAATCTTAAAATAAACTTTTTACTTTAATTCTAAATATGCTTGATTGTAATAACGAAACACAAGGATAGTCGAACATGTGGTGCCGGAGGGCTTGGGTAAGTGGGTAACCAACACCTGTTCGTTTGGAGTAGATGACGCAATAACTTTTAGGAACGCCTTTTATCGTCCGTTACTCGTGACCCAAAAACAGATGGTACTCTTTGCACAATACTAATCGTTAATTATAGGAAACGGGCATTATACGTTATAAATAATATAAGAACTAACCTGATAATCCCCATGATCGAGCGGCATCGGCAATGGGTCCATGGGGCCGGTGTTGAGGTCGTGCGTGTGCGGGTGCGGGTGCGAGTGCGCGTGCGCGTGCAGCAGCGGGTGCTCGCCGCCCATCTGCGGCATCATCGGCAGCTCCATGCTGTGCTGCAGCAGCGCGCCGTGCTGCAGACCTGCACCAAGTGTTGAACATTAACATAGTGCTATAAACCTCATCAATATTCCATACTAATAACTAATAAGCAAAGATAATTATGTCATAATTAAAATAATTCCAAAGCATTTCAATATGACAAATCAATATTATTATTGATATTTCCTACAAATTATATTGCATTTATCTACAAATTGACTGAGTGAATTCATACATAATAAGATTATAATCTTAAATTATAAATCGGAGAATCCTATAGACCTAAGGTACATATTATACCGATACACCTAGTAGTCACCGTCGTAGGATATCGTCGTCGTCATAATACCTATTTTCTTCTCGCTCATAATCTATCACCATTTACCAGTATAGAGCACAAAAAATGATTACATTGATTTATTTATTTAAAGTCATAATTCAAAGAACTCGCCATTTTTAATTCCATAGTATATTTGCGCGAGTTATATATAATATAATAAATAGTAAAAGCATGTAGATTGTAGAACTAACCAGAAGGCGTCATGCCGCCATGCTGCAGGCCGGCGGGCGTCATGCCGCCGTGCTGCAGGCCGCCGGGCGTGAGGCCGCCGTGCGCCAGCCCCGCCGGCGTCATGCCGCCGTGCGCGAGCCCCGCCGGCGTCATGCCGCCGTGGTCGAGACCACCTATTGGTTAAAGTATATTAATAACAAAGCAATAATAATAATTATTTTTGATGTCTTTAAAAAATATCAAATTTCATTAAACCATTAATATATTATGTATTGTGGCTCAACTGGCACGCTTTGTAGCCACTAACAAGAAAATTGAATAATATACTACAGTGAAGGAAAACATCGTGAGGATATCTAGTTATCTGTTTTCGAAAGTCATGTCACAAAGTTTTCTAGTCGACACTTGATACTGCGTGATAGATTATGATCTCCCTTGTCTTAAAAGAAAGCACTTGCTCAGCAGCGGGACTTTGAAATAGGCTGAATACAAAAAATTAAAAAGTATAATAAGCATAATTTACCCGGAGTCATGGTACCATGATGAAGACCAGCCGGCGTCATACCGCCTTCTAGACCCAAGCCCGGCGTCATACCTCCAGGAGTCATACCTCCCGGGGTCATGCCTCCCGGCGTCATACCACCTGGTGTCATACCTCCGGGCGTCATACCACCTGGCGTCATTCCCCCTGGTGTCATGCCACCAGGCGTCATTCCTGTTGGACAGACAATTTGCAAATTAATATGAGCATTATTTAAAAAGGTACTTGCATCAAAAAAAATATTAATAAATATATAACTAGAATTAATGAAATAAATACCTCCATGTAAGGCACCACCAAGACCCAATTCGGGTTGATCACCATGCTGCAGGCCCCCAGGAGTGAGACCACCTATGCAAAAATAATATTTTTGTCCTTTATCATGTCAATTTAACAAAATTAATATGTTTATGATTATTTAAATATTTAGCAAACTTTTTTTTTATTTGAAAACTTAATTTTAAATTACCTGGTGTCATAGAACCATGTTGTAAGCTTCCAGGAGTTAGCCCACCTTGTAACAAAGTGCCGGGCGTTAGCGGGCCCAGTACACCGGGAGTTAGAGGGGGCCCCAGTGAGCTTAACATACCTATAACACATAGTTAAAATACCTGTAAATGTTTTACATTCATTTTTCAATATTCATAACTAGCGACTTATCCCCGCTTCGCTCGGGTTCGTCCCTGGGTTGATTCCCCATACAAACTTCCATCCTCATTTTCACCACCTTAAGGGATGGTTTCTAGGATAAAAACTATCCTAAGTCGTTCCCAGAGTCTCAAACAATCTTCTTACCTTTCATCTAAATCGGTCCAGTAGTTTCGGAGAAAAGATAGAAGAAGCCTATTTTGTATGAACGAGTTGTTAAATGCTGGGTAATTTTTTCAATCATGTTCATTTGTAATTTGTATTATTTCTTATAATACTGAAATATTATAGTAAAATACTGTCAACTATTAAATAGAGTTATAAAATTAGCTTCTAAGACATACATTACACAACAACACCAAAAGTATGAAACCCAATACCACAAGTGAGAAGTTCTATAGAAACATAAGCAATTGTTGTATGTTAAAAGCTATGTTTAATAACAACAAATTAGTCATATAACATTTTAGTTGGTACAATATACATAACATTTTAGTTGGTATCAAAAAAATATGTGTATCTGTCAAAAATTGAACATTTCTGAGGCACATATTATACATGTCAAGTTTATGTATGTATGTAGTTAGTAACTGTCTGTAACAACTAGTGTAAAATAAAATCAACTTTGATTTTTCGAAAGCATCCACCTTGGTTAACTCTAGGAAACCTACTTCGGTACTATCGATATTCAATACTATTGCAATCGTTTCCCTGGTGTATGTATACATGTGTGTTTGTGAGCGTATGCGTGTAGTTACCTGGCGTGGTGGGCGGTTCCACGTCGCAGTCGTGTCGCGGCGAGTGGTAGGGCGTGGGCTCGCGCTCCGGCTCTGCACGACCCGCAGTGTGGCGTTAGTTAGTGAGGCGCAGGGGAAAGAGCTTATGGTATATGATGGTATAATCGAACATTCGTTCCGTTAATATTTTCCTCTTTTTTTTTTTATTTAGAAACAATATTTATCATTATGACGAATTTTTTTAATAATTGTATACATTATAAATAAACAGAGTTTTTCCAATACTTACAAATTGAGATATGAAAATATTGGAATCAAGGCATATTTTATAAGCTCTCTCACCCCTTATATTATACACAAGTTAATAAAGCAAAGATGTTAATTTTTAACTTTAAATTCAACACACCATTACATAGAAAAAACCAGTATCTCTTCAACAACATAATTATTGCTACGCAATAACTTATATTATTAGAAAAGTGCACATTAAATGAAAGCAGTGAAGTATGTTATACTTTGCAGTTATATGGCATGATATAGTGAGATTTTAGTGAAGATGGTCAGAAAATGAACAAAAAAAAATACATTGACGGTGTGATTCTTACCGACTGAAGGCTCATATTCTTGTGGGACGGGTGTTGGTGGTTCTAATTCAGGCTGAGGCGCGGGTGTTTCTGGAGGGTGTATTGTCTAAAAAAAATATTTACATAAAATTAAAGAAAATCGTGTGATTATTTGCTACATTGCTAATAAAAAAATCATTTTCGAACATCTATTTCACCCATATATTGCGATAACCAGAAATACTCTGTAATCGATTCTTACACGCAAAGACAGGAAGTTTATAGATTCCTCACGGACTTATATACTGACATTTATTTAAAAATGTAACGACGTCAACAACAAATTAACGATTCAAAAGTGCTTGTAAAAATAAAAATATATTTTAATAAATAAGTAAATATGTTGAGACATTAACACTCAAAACCATCTAGTTCCATGGCAAGCTAGAAGGCTCCTGTTATAGATACCAGATAGTTGATACACTACACAATACACATATATAACTTTAAATACATATTATAAATACAAACACCCATGACTGGAGTGCCAACATTCATGCTCATCACACAATGAATGAATGCCCCCGGCGGGACTCGAACCCGCGACCGCTGGCATAGCAAGTAGGGTCACTACAAACTGAGCCAAACGTGTCGTGAAATAAATGTTTAAGTAACAAGTCGTACCTCTTCGTGTCGGCGCTTGCGGCCGGCGCGCCGCGCCGCGGGCGGCTCGGGGTCCGGCGAGCGCGCCTCGCCCTCCTCCACCTCCGTGCGCAGCGTCATGTTGCGCTGGTACTTCTGTTGAAATATGATAAATTATTTATTTACTGTCTGTCGATTTAGTGGCTAAAATGTAGAACTGCAGAACTAGAGGTAATGGGTTCGAATCCCGCATCGAGCTGAGTTTAATTATTAAATCTTTCATTTCATTTCATTTCATTTCATTGCCTCAGTCACAGCCTAGAGCTAGGAAGTTGGCAATGTTTCACTTCGTACTTCAAAGAGTCATGTCTTTACATACTCTGCGGTCGTCGGTTCTCCGTATGATCTCTCGAATTGATCTCGAAGTAGGGTGAATTGTCATCCGAATTGATTAAAATAGAAGCACACCGCACAGCTAATACTATGAAGTATGTACATTGGTGAAAGATAAGGATAAAATAGTAACCTTAAACAAAACCCGTGAAGGTATAGGCCTGGCCGGCAGCGTGAAGAGTTTCTCCACACCACCAGTCTCCTTCCAGTGCATGAGGCGGCGTGTGGGCGGCGCCAGGTCGAGCGTGGTCACTATATCCGAAGTGTTGCTCAGTTGGTTCTTCATCTCCTCGCCTGATATGTTCTTCACTTCGTCCACTATAAGCTTGCGTTTGCGTTTCGTTTTTGTTATACCTGAAGATATGTTTTATTTTTATATTGAGTTGTAGAATTTGACTAGTTTATTATTTCACGAAAAAAAAAACACAGTGCCCATAATTTAGGACATATACAAATGAATCGACACAACAAATATTTGATTATTTAGACTTTTATTCAATCTACACTATTAAAAATGTAAAGTTCGTATGTAGAGGTATTCTCTTAAACTAATAATCCGACTCTAGACATTATTTTACTATAGGATGTTATATTACCACCGAGCTTTTTTACTATCCATATTGGATAGTAAAAAACAGTTATTTTTTCATGTCTATTTCTTACCTACACAAATTACCATTACAAATACATTATAACATTAACAAAAACAATCACAATACTTATCTCACCTTTGAGAACAGTAGCGTCAACGGGTGCTAAGGCGAAAGATTCTTCATCGTTTTGCAACAAAGTAGTGCTATCTATCGCTGGTGCTGGAGTGGCGGGGGTCTCCGCGCGAGGCGGCTCTTCGATTACGGGATCGTCTACTTCCTATTAAAATAAAAAAAATATGTAATTTTATTATTAATATAATAATACAATATACTAGCGACTCATCCACGCTTCGCTCGGATTTGTCCCTGGGTGATTCTTTAAATTGACATAACTTTTTTATCTATGAACGATTGAAACAAAACGAATACTAAATGTTAAGAGAAGCTTACCACAATACATTAGTAAAAACTGTACACAAATCGTTTAAGCCGTTTCTGAGATTAGCACGCACAAACGCACAAGCAAACAGACAAAAATTCTAAAAATTATTGTGTTAATAAAGACTCCCAATAATAGTTGTCTGTTTGTAATATTAATTAATAATATATATAAATAATAACTGCTAATATATATATAAATAATAACTGCTTTTTACTAAATGCATATGGATGTATACACGGTACATATACCAAAACAACATTTTTTACAATTTTTGTCTGTCTGTCTGTCTGTTCCGGGTAATCTCCAAAACGGCTGGACCGATTTTGACGGGACTTTCACTGGCAGATAGCTGATGTTATAGGGAGTAACTTAGGCAACTTTTATTTTTAAAAAAGAAACAGGGTTCCGCGAAAAAAAATTAAAACCCATGAAATTGTAAACAAAATCCGCGTAAGGCGTACGCACCCGAGCAAAACGAGGGTAAATCGTTATATAATTTAAATGAATATCTTAGGAGTAGCAAGCTCCTATTTATGTATACCTAAACATTGCTAACCGTGAAAACGTACCTAGGGACGGACGCGAGCGAAGCGAGCGTGAGTCACTAGTTGTACATAAAATATGAAATGATATTAATTATGTCTTCTTATTCCACTATTATTGCTCTAAAAAAATTTAAACTAAATATTCTCATAATACTGTAAGTATTTAAAAGTAACCAGTAGTAGAGAAAGTTGGATGGACATACATATAGGTAGTGCTACATATAGGTAGTGCTACATATAGGTAGTGCTACATATAGGTAGTGCTACAGCAAGAAAGTTATGAATTGACATTATATGAACGTATGTGCAGACATAACTTTTTAAATTTTCGGTATAAGCGAGAGTTAGCATTATACATTCAACAGCTAGAACGTTTGCGTCGGGAATAAGGTAATTAGCCACTAACAAATTGACGCGTTTAAGTCCCGTAGTGTAATTATCATACTAGTATGTACAAACATAACGTCTTCTAGAGGGAGATAAAAGAAGGACAAGAAGAGAAGAATAAAGCAAGTACCCTATTTAAAAACTCCAATAGGATCTCATCAAAAGCGACAAAAACCACATACAAACCAATAAATATTTATTGGTTTCTATGTGGCTTTCATATTAGAGTTGAAGTTTTCCAATAGTGTAGGTGGTCGAGTGTACTGACCATGGGGCGCACGGAGGGCGGGCGCGGCGCGGCGGGCGGCGGCATGAGGCCCGCGTCGTCGCGCGGCGGCTCGCCCTCGTGCGGCGGGGACGCCCCCCAGCTGCAATACACACGCGTGTTACAACATCATTTTATTAAACTTAACGTTTTATATAAACAAATTGTAGAAATCGATTTCAACCTATTTATTTGTTGTATTAGTTACAGTTATTCAATTTTTTTTTTATTTATTGCACGACAGGTAGGACAGATTCTTCCCGACATCCAAAAACAGGTGATTACAATTTTATAAAGATTGTTCATAATAATTGTATGCACACAACTACTACAGTAAAAAAAACAATACATCTTACTTACAAAAAAAATTACTATAAAAAATACCGGTCAAGTACGAGTCGGACTCGCACAGGAAAGGTTCCACCGTACAAGATATGACAATATTTACTAATCACGTTTTTTAATTTGCATGGCAGCCCTTTTCAAATACGCCTTCTTGGTTTTTTATAATTTGTTGTTATAGCGGCAATAGAGTACCCGCTCTGTGAAAATTTCAACTCTACCTATTACGGTTCATGAGATACAACCTGTTGACAGATAGATGGACAGACAGCGGAGGCTTAGTAATAGGGTTGGTTGGCAGCCTACGCGTACAGAACCCCAAAACAGAAACAGTACAAAGTGTGCACGGTACCTGTGCGCGGGCGAGGGCGCGCCGGGCGGCGACGCGGGCGAGGGCGGCGCGTCGTAGTGCGGCAGCTCGTCGTCCGAGTCCGCGTCCGCGCCCGCCTCCGCCGCGCTGCCGCCCGCCGCCTCGATCTCCGCCTACACAACACATACACAACCACACATTATTATTAGTACCTGGGCGATCGAGCTGTGCTCGGAGTTTTTAGCCCAAAAGTACAATTTTGTTTAAAAAAAAAAGTAAAAACTTGAATAAATACAAAAATTTAAAATAAAAGTAAAAACTGTGTAACCGGCTGGGATTCGAACCCGGATACCTGTGATTGCCAATCTTGCGCCTTGGCCGCTTGACCACGATGCTTATGCCCGAGCATGCGAAATTAGCGACATATTTTGCGTGGAATAATATGAAAGAAAACCGCATGAAAACTCGAAAACATGCGTTTTCCCAGACATAAGACTAATCTAAATCCATCTTTTGCCCTCGAAAACCCCCGTATACCAAAGTCGTTAGAGCTGTTTCCGAGATCGCCGGTATAAATATACAAAAATTGCTCGTTTAAAGGTTATTAGATTAGTTTGTACCTCTTCGAATTTTACGGGCTCAAAGGGGATCGGTCCTCTGAAAAACTTGCTACACAGATCTAAATTATCTATACGTATTATAAAATTCTAACTAAGTCGAATCTGTACATTAAATAATTTTTTTTAATATTTTACTGAAAGTCAATATTCTCGATAGAGAGGCCGAATCTAAAGTTTTAAAATTTTTGTCTGTCTGTCTGGGAACGCATCACGAGAAAAACACTAAATAGATTTTGTTGAAATTTTGTATAATGATAGATAGTTATTCGGGTTAGATATAGGATACTTTTTACTGCGGGAAAATATCTCATCTCTTAGAAATTTATACTATACGTTAAAACCTAACTAGGGACGAAACCTAGCGGAGCGAGGATGAGTCGCTACTTATTTTATTATACAGCGCTGGATTTACACTAGGGGCACTCGGGGCTAGTTCCGGTCGGGGCAAAATTCGGAGGGTGGTAAAAAAATTTTCTTCGCGTTATCAAATATTATCTTACAAAAAAATGAAATATAAAAAAAAATACTAGTAGGTACATTTTCCGAAAAATTGATATTATTAATATTTTTTTTTTTTGCATTTTTCAAAAAAAAAATTAAACTTTCAACATTTTATTCAAAATTTAGATAATAGGGCAGCATTTTTACTATACCCAGGAGAAGTTTTAATCTGGCACTGTTATTATAACAGTCTATTGTACAATGACATGGTACACAAGAAAGAGAAAATACAATTAAAGCTATATGCAAAGAGAGGTGCGTTAAGTACCACATTGACAGTACTTATTTACAAGAAATATATAATATTTCATTTAAAAGTAATATCTAATTTTTATTTTTTTTATTTTAGTACTTTTATCTTTAGTGTTTTTTGGGTAGACCATTTTCTTTGCTCCTTTTGTATTTTAAACATGCTAATGCTGCATGGGAGATTTCAGATTAATTCCAAGAACATATTCTTTTTCACATTTTACACAATATTTATACAGGAAGAGTAATACTTTCTTAGATTTATGCGAATATTATGCGATTTTTTTTTTTTTTTTTGGTTCCCAATGTTTCAAAAGGTTTACAGCTCTATAAACCTTTTAATTAAAATTTTAAAAATAGTGACAAAAAATTAAAAGCACATAACAAAAAATATATCAAACCTGTAAAGACTGTGGTTGAGCAGAAGTCCCAGGCATTCCTGTACCAGCACCACCAGTCGAACTTCCCGCCGTCACATCACCAAACAAATCGCCCTCAAATAGACCTCCCGCATCTATTAATTACATAAATTATGTATTGGCAACACCTGAATTTTATTTAGAAACTTTGAATAATATGAACGTGTGTTTGTTATGTGTGTGTAAATAAATTCAGTTTTACGTTTTAACTAAAGTTTACATGACATGCAAACATAGAGTTCATTTGATTTACAGAACATTTTTTACAATATTAGTTTTGATATTTGATAGTTGATTGATTTGAAATGCTATAAGTTATGATAAGTATAAGATGGCCATGTTTCAAGAAGACACATTTAGACTTGTGCAAATGACATACTCAATATGTTACAAATAATATATGTTGCAGCTTCCCGAGACTTTAATAAAATTTTAGAGAAGAAAATATTTTTTAAATCTAAAAAAAGTCATTGACAGATAACATTACCACATAAAATACACTCTATCCATTACAGAAAACAGCTCTCAAACTAGAGAATTACTATTAAACGCCTAAAACCTGTTCAGATAAAACAAGATAAATAAACTAAAAATCTTATTTACATAAATAGTAGCACTGAATTAAATACTTACGTCCAAAATCCCCCACATCTCCAATAGTGCCTCCAAATCCATCATCCATAGGTCCATGTGGCGCAGCTTCCATGCGAGGTTCATGTGAGGGGGCAGTCAGAGTAGGCACTCCCGCTGCACTTGTACTAGCTACACCTGCATCTTTTGCTATTTCTAATGATGATCCATCCGCAAACAGCAAATTACTCTAAAACATGGAAAGCTTTTTAAGACAAATCAAAGTAAATATAAAATGCATATGTATGAATTAAAATATAAAATTTCACTTATTTGAAATAATTAATGTAAAAATTCAAGTAAAAAAAATACAAGTATTAAATAATATACCTGTTCTAGTCCACCTTCATTTCCAATGGCCTCTCTCATTATGTCTGGATTATCAGTATCAAAACCCATATCACCAAATCCATCATCATGTGTAACCAGATTCAATGAGCCATAGTCTTCACGCATAGTTATTTCTTCAGCTCTGGACTGGTTGAGGGAGAACTGAGCTTCAATATCTACTTCACTGTTAAAAATATAAAATTTGTATAAAACATGTATACTATTTAAATAGGTACAATTTATATGCATGATTATTTCACAATAGAACGTTATTTATTAAATAAGCACTGTTATTTATTTATCAGTTATAATAATAAGTATATGTTTTACAATAGGATAGAGCATACAAAAGTGAATATAGAAATAAAAAAATATAAAGAAAAGTAATATAAAAAACAAAATAAAAATTGTTTATATAACTTTAACTATAAAATCTTTAATAAAAAAATAAACAATATACTTTAGAAGATGATTGTACATGAAATATTCTTATTTTTTTAATGAAATTGTTTCATTAAGTATTTACTATTTCTTTTCAAATCCAGCAAATTTGACTTTTAAAAGTTTAGCATTCATAAATTTCAGTTATCATATATTATTATATTTCATAGTTTTGTACCAATAAATGTGATATTATACATATTAATGTTTGCACATTAGAGGGTCTATATATACTACTTACTTCAACTCTGGCATAGCACTATCAAAGTCATGAAACACTTCAGGTAATGTAATAGCATTTAAAGCAGCCTCTCTATGTTCTTCTGGCAGATCCACCATACCAGGTCTAAATGCCAACTAAAACAAATGAAAATCTGTACAATAACTATGTGACACCTGTATTGTAAAGAATTATAAGGCAAATATATGTTAGGAATGGTACTTCGATATATTCTTATTTGAAAATTCTATGTTGATCAGATTTCTTTACAAGCATATTTATTAATATTTACCCTAAATATTGAAACAATAACTTACTTTTATTTTAACAAAAGCTTCATTGCAATCTTGAAGGAGATATTTAGCCTTTCTAGAGTAGATTCTTACTACACCCAACAACAGATGGCCAGATGTCCGTAAAGCCATCTTAACTTTTGGCTTTAAAATGCCATCTACAGATTTCTCAATATTTGTCTCGAATACATGCGCTTTTGTCAACTTTTTGTCCCAATGAGCTGCTAGCCAAATTTTAGCCAAAGGGCCCTTTTTGGCCAGCACAAAGTGTGCGTAAAACATCGTGTCAAATCACTTAATTTGATCAGTCACATCAAATTTGTTCTGAAAGTAAAAATAAAAAACAATTTAAACATCACAAAGGCAAATTTGTGCAATAATACCACGAACAAAACACTGTAACGACATTAATCCATTTGGCGCGTATTCCACTTTTCCCTAATTTAAAATGGAAATAACTTTGAAAATAACGTGATTTGAATTATCGTTGTTGTACTTATAATAAATACTATTATAACAATAGTATGAAACATAATGCACACCTTATTAAATTAGAAATTAAAAAACTTCAACTTCCACTATCCACATACAACGTAAACATGACAACAATTACGCTTTCAAGATGGCGCCGTGCAGTTCACGATAAACGGTTCGTTCAGAAACTATTTTTTTAAAGCATTTTTATAACTTTTTTTGAAAACAAGAACTCTTATTTACGACATTATAATTTATAACTTTAATTGTACAATAAATAAATACATATAATATGAAATTTATAGATGCTTCATAACAATATTTTTTTTCTTATTATTCTTTTTTAACTTGGTAGAGTACCCATTAATTATGGACAATGTCATTTTTTAAATAATATTTTTTCTTCCTAGAAGCCAAAAAATAAAAGAATTGAATAATTATTGCATAAATATTGTTTTAATAATTTTGATTTTGAGAACTGATTTTGATAAATTATTTATAATTTTCTAATTTTAAAAGAACATATTTCAATAAAGCTAAATTCCAATATGTTATTTTATAAACCCTACGAATAAATCATAACTTATTATTTATTCGTAGTATAAACCCCACCCACAAATCGAAACTGAAAATAAACTTTTAGCTATCAAGTGTAGCTGCTAGTTGCTACAACTGCTACTAAATGTTGACATGCTTTGGAATTAATAATTATTAATTAATAGCTTAGAATTTCAAACTTACTTCACATGGCGTATGGTATATTATATCCCACATTTTACGCTAACGACGCTTTTTTTAATAATCAATACATCATCATATACGTCTTTTAAAGCATCTAAAGCTTTTAATGCTTGATAAATCATAACTTTTGTCATCACAGATGCATAAGAATACCAAGAATCCAAATATATATATTGTCACTTAGCCTGAACTTATAAAATTTATTTTGAACGCTTTCATTTCAGCACCATCACGGATTTGCGTTCGCCATTTTCACTCACTGTGACTTGCGCAGTATTAAACAGTAGCCGTAAGGGGTGGAGAGAAAGCAGATAAATTGATTTTAAACAATTTTTTTTCTTAAGTATTCGCTATTTACCCTTTTGACAAAATTGCTTATAATTTTATATTTCGGTAATGCTACGAAAGTTTGAAGACCAAAATAAAGAAACTAAGAAAAAGAATATATTACAAAATTTACGTCTGGTCACGTGAAATTAAATTTACTTAAGTAGATATTTATTTACTTAACTTTTGATATTTTCTGGTAACAATATATAGTTATATTATAGTTTACTAATTTTATAACCGTGCATAAGACCGGTTGTCATGGAAATCTTTGGGGGAGACCTATGTCCAGCAGTAAACAAACAAGTATTACTGCATATTACAAAACAAAGTCCCCCCGCCGCGTCTGTCTATCTGACTGAACGCGATAACTTTTTTTCATAGGGTTTCACCAATAGACGAAGTGATTCTATAATATACCTAACGATTATTATTAAAGATGTCAGAAAAAATCATAGTTAGTCAAAAGAGCTTAAAAATCGTGTTAGCCGATAGAGTTATACGACAACAATGTATTACAAAATTATTCGTATTTCGTACCTAGGATGACGACGTACCCAAGCGAAGCAATAGTACAGTACGGCCAGTACATAACAATATATTTTTATCATTATAAAACATGTATGATAATTGTCATACATACATATATCCAGAGTGTCTTTTACTATATTTATATAAACGCAAATTTAAACAGTAACTGCAACTTTTTTATTTATACAAAATGCCATCCTGAATTTTATGTTTGTGTATAATAGTAATATACATATGTGCATTAACTCTGGTATATTTAATATCATCAACAACTAAAGTACAAAAAGCGCTTGAATCTAGCTATAAAAAAGTTTTTTTTTAATAAATAAGATGGCGATAATTAAATCAATAAGTACGTGACTGTACCGCATATTTTGTAGCATATTTTTAATATTGATTTTAAATCTTAGATATATATTGATTTTAGCCTTCAGCAGCCCTTTCTGTGCTTCGATTTAAGCTCGTAGGCATGCGCAAATTGTGTCTAGACGAAAACTATCGCTAAATATAGATATATCCCCTAGTTACGTGGCTGTCGCCTAGGTAACCTTTTGTAATAAATCTAAAAATATTTCAATCAATAACTCATGTTGAGCGTTGATATATCTACGTATAAATCTGTCATATTATGAGATTTTGTTCAAGTATTACTAATTAAATATAATTTTCGTAAATTAAAAGTTGATATTACTGTAACCTATTGAATCACTAAAGTCAATTAATATTGTATAATATTTCATCTGAATATCTATAAAAATAGATACCTATTATATTTTTCGACAGATATTTAGTTTCATGTTATACCCCGTACGAGGCCGCCAATGAAATAAAATAAGGATTTATTCACTTCTTTACTTCTTATTAATTAAGTAAAAAATATTGAAAAAATGCAAACACTGGCCCTGTCCATATAAACATATGACTCTACAGAAATCGAACCCGCAACTTTGGCCATGGTGGGTAATACCAACTAGTATGGAATCACTTGTTATTAGATTCTTAATTGTTATGACAATTAGTAAAAATAAATTAATTTAAGTTTTTTTTAATGTAAAATCGTATTTCACTTACCTTGCTCAAATTTTTAGACTTCTTCATTCTACGTAACATAATAAAATATTTTTCGCCTTAATAATGCCGAAACAAGCCATAAAGAATAACTGAATGGAATTGAATTGAAATTCATTTATACTTCTATTTTCGACTATTTTTTTTCTTATATATCTTAGAAAATCATTATACTCTCTTCGCGCCAAGAGTGTGCCTTCCAATCGGTCGGAGCTCATCGCAGAAAAAGGCTAATTTTATTGAACGCTTTAATGTTGCCTAGTTTAATCAAAAAGTAACATAACACAAAAATATTTAAAGATTATCAAATACGAAGGGAGACATCATCAAATTTATACGTATACATTAATAATTAAAACTATAATTGATTATATCTAATTGAAAACTAAATTAAATAAAACAAATCAGTTTTTTTTTGTATTTAAACTACTTGGAAGAGTTTCTTCACAGGGTATATTTATTATCAGTAACTTATAAATATTAAATTAATGTTATACAATATATTAGTTACATAAACTTATTTTGTTTCATTTCATCTATTATTGGTAGGACATTTTTTATTACAAAGTACTCACTCACCATTTTTTTTATATATTTTATGTTTTTCACACTGGCAATGTAGCCTACAATTTTTGCATTTTGCTCTCAGTCTTGTAGCTTGTCAAATTTCAGTTCTCTTTTCCGGTTTACCTGTGGAGTACGCGAGACGTATGTGCATATTTAATCTTTTAATATCAGTGAAATCCTACACGTTTTCGTGTTCAATAAGTTTTATTATAAATTGAATATGTTGTTGTGTTCTGGAGTAAAGAATATTTGTCGTTATTACTCATTATTTTTCTTTGAAATTACAGACTTCACTTACAACATGTTTGTGAAGGGTCATAGATTGCCCTTATTGTGGCCAGACCGATGATGTGACTTCTGATCAATTTGTATTGATTTTGTTGCTAGGTCTGCCACAGGCTTCCCAAGATGGGCGCTTACAGATATATCCAAGAATTGTATCGTAAAAAGCTTAGCGATGTTATGCGCTTCCTTTTGCGTGTCAGAGTATGGCAGTACCGCCAGTTGACTCGTATGCATCGCGCTCCAAGACCCACTAGGCCAGACAAAGCTAGGAGACTAGGATACCGTGCTAAGCAAGGTTAGTGATCGCGTCTTCGTTTTTTAAAAGTTAATCTTTGAAATATTGTGCCGGGTTTGATTTAATCATAACCTCAAACTAAGTCATCTGTATATTTATATTGATCGTTTCTTGGTCCACGTGGTATGTAAAGTGCCTAAATATTGCCTTAGCATCATATTGTTTTAAGATCTGTTCCGTCCTATATATTTTATGTACCAATTTTATCTTCCAGGATACGTTATCTTCAGAATTCGTGTTCGCCGTGGTGGCCGTAAACGCCCAGTACCAAAGGGTGCAACCTACGGAAAACCCAAAAGTCATGGAGTTAACCAACTGAAACCTACACGCAACTTGCAGTCTATTGCAGAGGTAATTATGCTCTTATTATTTTTCATCAAAACTGTTTTTGTTTTATTTCATGAATTTTACTATCAGTATGTTTGTATACTTTATATTTATTATAATTTATTTTAGGAACGTGTTGGACGTCGCTGTGGAGGTCTACGAGTGCTCAACTCATACTGGGTTGCACAAGACTCGTCCTACAAATACTATGAAGTCATCTTGGTTGATCCTTCCCACAAGGTAAATAAGTTGTAATATTACTACATAGGTAAAAGTTATATGAACATTACATTTAAAATGATGAACGTTTATGTCATGCACCAATCTGAAAGGTTTTGCTGAATACTCACCTACCACTTGTCTGATAAAGCTAATTTAAACTTAATAAAATCTCTTTAAAGTATGGCATAATCTATAGACTGTCATCTTTTACAGGCCATCCGACGTGATCCCAAGATCAACTGGATAGTAAATGCTGTGCACAAGCACCGTGAAATGCGTGGTCTTACATCAGCCGGCAAGAGCTCACGTGGTCTTGGCAAGGGACATAGATTCTCTCAAACCAAGGGAGGCTCTCGCCGCGCCGCCTGGATAAGACGCAACACCCTACAACTGCGTCGCAAACGATAATTTCAATTATGCTATTGACTTTTCATTATTGTATTTGTTCTTTGATGGAAAGTCAATGGTTTTCAATAAACAAAATTCAAAAACTTTTTTTTTTATTAATTATTATTACTGGTTCATCTATTTTGTTCATAATAAAAAGTGAGTACAATTTTTTTTTAACATGTGTGCCTTTTTTGGACTATTTCGCAAATTAAAATATGAAAGTAGTAAATAATGGTCTTTATTTTCTAGGTGCCCTGGATACTGGTTTCTGTTGACTATCCCAGATATAAATGGTAATATTTACATTATTTTAAAAATATTCATTTTATAAAATTAAAATGCCATTTCTCTTGATACACAAAAAATTATTTGACTTTATACAATGATGACACAATGCTTTATGAGATGCGCAACCATGATTACCACGCATTATAACTTCCTTGGATGGCTGATATTTTATTAATGCATAATATATTTGGTCAATTTTAAATTCTTTATAAATAAAAATACATTTTTTTTATAGAAACCTGGCTCTCAATCTATGCAGTTGCTACACCACTAAAAGTGCAGGTAAAGATATCTATACTAATATTATAAAGAGGTAAAGTTTGTGAGGTGTAACCTCTGGGATCTATTGAACCGATTTAGATGAAATTTGGTATTAAGGTACTTTGAGACCCTGGGAAGGACAGGATACTTTTTATCCCAGAAATCATTCCTTAAAGGGGTAAAAATGGAGATAAAAGTTTGTATTGGGAAGCAAGCTAGGAACGAACCCAATAGAAGCGAGGGCGAGTCACTAGTTTTAATAAAATCAATATATGTATGTATATTATATAAGTTCATTCAATAATATCACAAGTGACCCCATCCCTCGTTTTATAAGCATTGAACATGTATGTATTTAAAATAAGTAAAACTTATATGTAATAAATTTCAGTGAATACACATTTTCATGCAATAATAGAAATTTGAATATAGAATTACCTAATGAGTAATGATTGATTTGTCAATCTTCAGTAAAATTATATAGTTTCCCTTTTTTTTCTAAAACATATTGTTCATTAAGTAACTTTTAAAATCGAACTACATTTTTTGGACATTTTAAACATCTATTGTCATTTTTATGTACTTAACACTTGACTGTCCAAATTTACATTATATATGTTCTCATTAATGTATTGTTAATTAATGTGATAAGGAATTTGGAAATATTGAATCTCGTCTAGGTGAGGTTATCGTTATTCATATTTCCGATAAACCTCAATCCGGCGAGAAACATTACTACTACTTTTAAAGTATTTTTAACTAACTGATCATGATATAAATGTGTATTTGTTGTAAATATTTAATATATTTTAAGTTTATTTAGTTTACTTTTTCATTACAGGTACATCACTAGAGGACTCTGTGATTTATTGAATAGAAATTTTATTTATTTAATGAATAAAAACATTTTTTCATATATTATTTTTTCTTTTATTTCCACATACTTTTTACTACACAAAACGATTTTTCACAAAATTCTTCGTGTAACTTGCGCGATTGAGTTAGTCGAAAGATTCAACACTATTAGATTTTATCGACCAGTATTAATCAGAATCATTAGATTATGAGTTAAAGCACTTTAATGTTAGTTCACAATTTAGTTCTCTTAATCATTAACAATTAAGCATAATAATTATGTTAATAATGAATTAATATTATAATTGATCCGTGAAGAAAATGTTTGTTTTTGTTTCAGTATTCATTACATTTGAACTACTACTTAGATAATTCTGTAGCCCCGCTGAGGTTGGCGTAACCCGTCAAACAGATAAATAACAAAGCAGTGCTTGCGCTCTCTTTCACATCACAATAAAAGCACAAGACAGGTCTTCATACAACGGTGTTTTAACCAAATACATTTTAAGTTCAATTTCTTTTTCAATGGTACTAAGGTACGGAGCCCTTAGTGCGCGAGTCCTACTCGCACTCGACTGGTTTTAAGAGGAACTCAGGTTGTTATTAAGTTATCTTCTAAATAAAACATTTTAAATTTTGTATTTAAAAAAACAACCTAGTTTATTCTAATGCGAATTTCTGAAGATGTAAGTGGTTACATCACCACTATTTTTTGCCTAGACTATCACTACATCCTAAGGTAGTTTTAAAAGTCGTAAGCAAATTTCTAGTTGTAACAATTTTACGACAGTGATTTTTCAAAGGGATTTTGTTTTTGCCACAAAAATAAATAAATCAACAACAATTTTAAAACAATAGAAAATGCTAAGAAAAAAACATACAAATCTTACATTGTATGCTTTTTACATGACTTCTCTACACACATGCCAAATTTCATGCGATTTAGTAGAATGGTATTTAAATAAAATTGATTTGTATGATTGGAGTAGACAATTCTCCAAAAAAAAGAAAAAAAATCATAACTTCTAAACTATTGATTTTCGCGGAACTAATGTTTGTTTTAAATGGGTTGTTAGGGTGTCCTCTACCTCCAAAAAATCCTTGGACCATTATAAATGGACCAGCCTGTATAAATAAAATCAATTACCTACCTATATAAATAAATTACCTATCTATATAAATAAAATCAATTGCTAAATGTGTGTAAGCGAATTACTTCAGAACGGCTGCTTTTTTGAATTTTACTAATTCTTTTTTTGTTGTGTTGCTGATTGTCAGGAAAAAAAATGTTTAAAATTTTTACGGAAAAGTGAAAAATTTGGGTTAATAAATTATATAAAAAGTGAGTTGACAGATTGACTTGATTTTTCGCAGATTTTCTATTCCATACTAACCGCTAAAACGTACTTTAGTTAAACGTAACTGAGTTAGGGACGAACCCGAGCAAAGCGAGTGTGAGTCGCTAGTTTTTAATAATTTTGTTGGTTTTTATGAACACTGATTTAAGTTAATAGTCTAGCCAACAAGTGCCTTTTAGGTCAACTATTTTCAGCAGTCTCAGAAAAAAATGTGATTGAGGTGTCGTTAGATTCGGAATGGCATGTAAATAATTTTTGAAAAAAATCAAGTACCAATTGCAAAAATAGCAAAAGTTATAAAGTACAATTAACTAAAAATAAAAAAGGGGGTTTAGTTTTTTGCAAATATCACAAAAATTAATTGAGACTTCAAAGGAGATTGCGCGCACGAAAGCGCGAATGTGAGTAGGTAGTGAGAAAAAGAAAAACGTCATTTGTCATTCAATTCAGAGTCAGTGTTGCCAACTATAATTTTCGAATTCCGCTAATACATTATAAAAAATGCAGAGCGCTAACTCAGTGCACTAACTAGTGTCGTCATATATTACGCTGCACTAGTTACTGTCTAACTACCTTTACACTATGCGAATTTAGCACTCTAGCTCAGTTAGTCATAAGAGTAACATGCCTTGCCATTTGTTTTTAATCCAAAACGAATATTTAAAATTGCGTCCGCATTTTAAATAAGGTATAAAAATGTAAAAGCAAAATCATATAGTTGTTGGAATGGATTAGTGTTTGTTGCATCTTCATACCTCTGATCAAAATCCTACAGTTGGTTACTAGAACACTAGAACTAAATTCTTGATTTCTTTAACCATTTTTGCCGTCAAAAATTCCGTTAACCGTCGAAATATTTTTTCTCCTGTTAATGCCTGACATATAGTCGTACAAGGCTCTTGTGGCGCGTACCTGACGTATGAGTGACAGAGACAGCGCCTTACAGTCTACTGTCTCTCATCCACGCGTCAAAATATTCTTGTACGACTGTAAATCCGTAATCTGACGGCAAATCCGTTAAGTTGGCAACACTGTTCAGAGTTCAAACAATTTCAGTTTTTTCAGTGCTGCCAGTTATGTCACGTCAGATTTTAACCCCATGAATAGATTATTGATTTATCGATTAAGCATTATAATTTATTATTTTAATATTATTTATGTGAGTTATTATTACGATATTTTTTTTTATTTATTTAGCATGTTACATAACGTAATTATTTATATCTTGGCGAGGAAAAATCTAACCGAATAATTTAAGGAATTCAATAAATTCATAAACGGGCAGCCCTACCCGGAACATAATAATGGATTTTGACAGTGCAGTGCATAGGAAAACAAATAAAATCCTTTTTATCTAGAAAATTTTTATCCAGCGAAGTTATGGTCACATATTTTGAAAAGTTGTGTGAAAATTTAAATCTTAAATTTTGGTTTATTTTTATTTGACGTACAATTGACGAACAATCGGAAACCGCAAATGCCCATACTCCTTTAAGAAAAGATTCAAAAAGAGAAGGAAATTTCAAAAAAGTCAACTTCGGAACTATAGGACCAATATTTATAATTTTCTCAGAGGGATGAAAATACGGCCTTAAACGGTTGCTCAGGCTTGCACAAGCCACGCCTATTTCGGCGGCGGCAGCCTCCCACGCACAAAATAAATAAATTTAATCACTTCCTCTTACCTGAAAATTTGTGAAATTGTTGCTAACCCAATATCTCGAGGAAAGAAAACAATCAGCTTCAGTGAAATAAATATCTTATATATATAAAATTCTCGTGTCACAGTTTTCGTTGCCATACTCCTCCGAAACGGCTTGACCGATTTTGATGAAATTTTTTGTGCTTATCCGGTATCTATGAGAATCGGCCAACATCTATTTTTCATCCCCCCAAATGTTAAGGGTGGACCACCCCTAAATTTTTTTTTTTTATTTTTCAGACAAAATTTTTTGTTTTAATTTTTTTATGATACAGCATACAAAAATACCTACAACCCTAAATTTTCACCCCTCTACGATCAACCCTTATTTTTTAATAGCAATTTTAGTTATTTAATCATAATAGGATACTTTTTACTGTGGGAAAAACTCTCCTCTGAGAAATCTATACTAAACGTTAAAACGTAACTAGGGACGAACCCGAGCGGAGCGAGGGTGAGTCGCTAGTTTCGTATAAATACTTCAAAACTAATAAGTATATACAGTAGTGTTACATGATATAAAAAAAAACACATGATATTGTTAAGTTTATTTATGATCTTAAAAAAATAAATAACAAAATAAATATACATAAAAGACAAAAGACGACAAATTTCGAAGCAGTTTAATAGTAACTAAAGTGCGAAACAATCACCTTACTCCTAAATAAATATAAAACTTTAACCTATTTTATCGCTATTTACAACTGAGACCAATTCTACATAATGACTTTTGCCTGTTACATTGTTCTTACAACAATAAGTATATTGCGTGATACACAATAACGATTATATGATAGATTATTTTATTATAATAATATGTGCTGAGTGTTTTTTGGAAATAATTTGGTGATTAAGAAATTACCTTTAAACTTTTTGCAGTAAATTAATAATTTCCATAGACATTATAAATAATTTTTTAAAATTTAACCATTACCTATGTAGTTTAATCAAATCAGAAATATTACAAGAGTAAAATTTTTTGGAGGAACTTAATGAGATTAAATGGACGGTTAAATAAAAAGGGATTTGTGCCATTTGAAATAATTCTAGTCTACAGGAATAAAAAAAATATTTTGAAAAAATGTGTGTTATATATCATTAATTTAAATTTAACATTTATTATGAAGTATTGGCCTTAATATAAGTTTATATTGCAGTGGTTACTAAATAAAGGCGAGACTATACAAGATTAATTCCTTTAGACAAAGACCTTTCATCATTATAATAAAAAATAATAGACATTTAAGCATTATATATTTTAATATAGTTCTAGTAATTCGAAAAGATTACATAATCACGGTCACATTCAATATGGGGCAAAGGGGTAACTTTACAATTTAGAATAAAGCCGAGTATATACTTTATAATCTCGTGTAATTTAGTTGTGAAATATATTAAGGCTGTCACACTAATATATAGTTAATAATGTAAGTGATGATTGACCGACAGAATCACTTTAAATCTATTCCTTATAATTAAAATCAATATTTGTGTATAGTTATAATTTATTTGTAACCCAATACGATACCAATACCATTTATTTTACGAATAGGTTTGCAACTTAATATTTTCACTGCTCCTTATATCACTTTTTTATTTTAAAACATAGTAATTAAACATATTTACAGACCATTATTCGTTCAATAATCACTTACATCAACAGGGGTAACGTTATACATAAGTACATATAGGCAAAGATTTAAACCGCTAGATGCGTCCTGCACCGTTTAAATATGGTACTTTCTCGTGATTTCTTTATTTACGCGTTACCATGGTAACGCACATGCGTCTGAGTACCAAATATAGTATGTCTCGCTCACTCATACGAAAATGATCACTACACAGAGAAAAATAGATACATATCTATCCTTACCTGTTATGATGCTATTGAAAATTCTCTTTTCATTTGAAATAGATAATTAAATATTATAATATCGTATCCAATAATATAATATTATAAGTTCACTTACTTCAGTAGCTACACTTTTCTTGATATTTTAGTATGAAGAGGACTAATTTAGCGATATTAATCCTTCCATATATATACATAAGGATTATATTTGGGATAGTCATCCCAGTATTCAGTTAGCGGGTACCGGGTGCGTGGGGCGGCGCTCGAAGTGGAATGTATCAGACAGGTAAAGGCCGAAAATGGCGACGCTGTAGAAGACCGTGAGACCGAACAGCGCCACGCTGGCGCTCGCCGTGAACATGTTGGAGTACTCGCACCTGGGGTGGAACATCAGAAACCTATTTATATATATAGAAATATGTTGCTCTTGTCCCGTTGTTTAGTATGTGTATGAAAAATTCTTTAATACGCTATGTTTTTGCTTACTATGTATTTTTACTTGATTGAAACTAAGAGCTAAGATATATTTGCTATGGGTGCAATTAATTATTCAAAAATTATTTTATACTGCTTCAATTTAGTACGATCGCAGAAAGTACTAACCGAGGTATAACTACATATTATAAACTAAAGTTGAGTTTATTTAGACTATTCTTAGAAATTATTTTACAGATTACCTACTAGGATGGTTATAATTTTTATACACTAGTAAAATAATCTTAATAATATGATAGGATAGTTATGAATTAAATCAGACAAAGTCATCTCATTAGAGATGAAACCTATAACGAAATATGGAGTAAAATGAAGAATCTATTTTTTCTTTTCGTTTTCGTTTCGATAATAAAATCAATTCATTTTTCTTATCAATTATAATGATAATTATAGAATATATTTATTCATAAATAGAAAAAAAAGTAAGTATTTTAATAGAGACTGTTTTATAATGGAACGTGTATAGTATACGCGCGCGTACACAAGGAAGTCGAGAACGGTGGCTTAGAACAGCGTCATGCCGTCACGGCATACAAATAGATTTTACTGCTAATGATAGGCGCACCAATAGATGTTTTACATTAATACAATCGATCGATCGAGAATTCCTGAGACTCACCTAAAGAACCAGACGACAGTGAGCGAGACCGACACCAGCGTCATGAGGATGTTCTCGAGGTCCCACGTGCGCTCCGGCGCCGGCGCCTCCGTCACCACCTCGTGCGCGTCCGACTGCGGCTGTTGGCGGAATATCATTAGTGATGAAGTTAACTGCCTCGGTGGTCTAGTGGCTATCATAAACGGTAAGCAGCATGCGGAGGTCCTAGGTTTGAGTCCCGGGTCCCGAAAAGTTTGGTTAAAGAGTTATTCTGTTAAGATATTCTCAGTAACAGCCCGGAGTTGGGAAGTTGTCGGTTTCACCCCCGTGTCTCGGAGAGCACGTAAAGCCGTCGGTCCGCACCTTAACTCTCACCGATCGTGTCGAAGTATCCTCCCGTCGGACTTTGAGAATAAAAGGAACAGAGAATACACTTGTGTCTGCGCGTACACGCGTTGCACTATAAGATCTACTGCGCGTTTGGCTATTCTCAGTTGAGATTTGACGTGGCCAAAATCGGTCAGGAAGACATTATTATCATTAGTGATTACTATATAATATAACCACACTACTATATGTAAGGCAGTGGTAGCTCAGTGGTAACGAACTCGCTTGAGAAACCGAGTGAAGATACCTCTGATATTTTCATGTGCAAATCATTTTCAACATGATTACCACTTGTCTTACGGTGAAGGAAAACATCGTGAGGAAGCTGTCTGAGAGAACCTAGAAAATTTTCGTTATACATATGAAGCGCCAGCCCGCACTTAGCCAGCGTGGTGGACTAATGCTCAATCCTCCTCGTATTGAAGGCCCAGCAATGGGATGTTAAATAAAAGGCTGAATGAAAAAAGGAGTAAGTATGTCTTTTGCGCATATGTTACGCAATTCAGTGATCCCAATATTTTCATGAATACATGAGTTTTTTTGAATATGTTGAATACATGTAATACTTTCTTAGATTTACACGAGTATTTGACATTTTAAAATAAAATTATCTTTTCGGATTATTTGCAGACTTATTTTGATTTTTGGTTCAAAAAACCAAAAATCAAAATAAATCCGCGAAATAATCCGAAAAGATAGTTTTATTTTAAAATGTAATACATGTTGTGTGACGTCACCTGCGCGGCGCCGGCGCCGGCGGCGGCGGCGGCGGGCGGCGCGCGGCGCGGGTGCACGAGGCAGTGCACGACGGCGCGGTGGTGCAGGCCGCAGGCGCGTAGCGTGGCCGCCTCGTCGCACAGCACGCGCCCGCGGAATATCAGCCGCACGTGCCGGTCCGCCAGTTCCGCTGAGAAGTGCCGTCTGTACACACACAACACACACTATTTTATTTGGGAAACACACACTATTTTATAATAATAAGTAGGCACAGAACAAATAAAATATTACAACAAACCAACAAAGTATTCATTAATTTAAATACACATAGTGTAGACAACAAAAAAATTATAAAACAAAAAAAAAATACATTTAAAAATTAACAACTTCTCTTACGAGTTTTATAAATTTACTTATAGTCACTAGGTATATAGGTTTATATCAATGTTTACAAACTTTTTGTTGTATTGTAATTACAAGAACGTAACAAGAAAGTATTCTGCATATATTTAGTTCTATTTATTGGGAGGTAAAACAATGACTTGTTACGCTTATATTTAAGAGAAGGACATCTTAAGTTCAAATTACTTAAAAGATATGGGGAGTCAGTAAAATTATTTATATTCATATCCTACAAGTGTATATAACAGTCAAGCTAACTATTCTTTACTCTTGGCTTTACTCGCATAGTAGATAGGGTAATTGTAGATAGGGTGTCGTCTACAACACTCGGACAATATCTATACTAAATATTATAAATGTGAAAGTTTCTATTAGTATGAATGTTTGTTACTCTTTTACGCCAGAACTGCTGAACGAATCTGGATGAAATTTGGCATTATAGTCTGGAATAACACATAAGCAAGTTACTTTTTCTCCTGAAAAAATGGGCGGTTCCCGTGAGATAGGTTTGTTTTTGTTTTCCTAGAGGCGAACCCGAGCGAAGCGAGGGTGAGTCGCTAGTTCATATATAAATAAGTAAACTATATATTTATTTATAAATATACTACAGTAGAGTATCTACTCGCATAGTAGATACGTCACTAAAACGAGGTAGTAGGTATTAATTCAGTATATAAAATATCTTTATTTGAGGTATTCTGTCGAGGCCTGAAGCAGTAATAAACATGCACACTTAAGGACTCTGCCCACTACACTGCGTCATACCATGACCGTGTTAAGCAAAAAAATATTTAAATAATAATCCGAAAAGATAGTTTTATTTAAATGTCTAATATTCGCGTAAATCTAAGAAAGTATTATACAAAAAAATATTCTTTGTACCTATTGAAAAGTATGAGGACTGTGCCCACTAGACCGTTCCGTCACCATTCCGACACCGATTCTCCAAAAAATTTCAAGTTTCTAAGTCGACGCGGGCCAGAGATATCGAGTACGAAATTCGGAGTCGATTACGGAGAAAATGATTTCTTTTTTAGTTGAAAAATAACTATCAAAAAATCCCGTCGCTGGCATTTTGATTGTTCCTCTCGGTTTCTAAACGACTACTTGGGAACTCTAGAAAATTTCAAGTCCCCAAGTCGACGCAGGCCGGAGATATCGAGTACGAGATTCGGGAGTCGAAAACGGAGAAATTGAATTATCTTCTCAAAAAAAATATGTAGAAATGGTGTCGTTGGCATTTCCATTCAAATCAAATTAAATTAGCAGAAAAAATCAAAACAAACAAAACAATCTTGGGTACAGTCAGCTACATAAATTTGCTAACTAATTTGTTAACTAATTTAACTGATTTGCTAACTAATTTTGCTAACTTGACTAGTTAAAGCGACATGTTAACTACTACGACTGAGAAAACGGGAATATGACACGCGGATGATACGCGGATGCTACAGTCACTATAACCGTTATACGCGGGCATGATACGCTGTTGATACGGTCTAGTGGGTATAGTACTCCGTGTCATGCTTGTTTCCGTGCCTGATACGTTCATAGCACGGTCATAGTATGAGAAGGGCAGACTCCTTTATGCATAAAATATTCATATACGGTCATAAACGCTAGCGGCTAAGGTATTTATTACTACACAGTTTTGTCTGTACAGTATATAGTATATAATAAAGGTAAATAGTATATAGAAAAGTTTTTGGCGATTTCTGTCATTTCTAGTACTCACACTTTAAATGATCTCATAGAGTCTTTTGATCCCTACATGAAATAGGATCGATTGACATAAAAAAAAAGTTTTTGTATTTCAGCATTTTTTTCGCTAACTGTACATTTTTTCCAAAGTCTGTGAATGCAGTTCAGAATATCTCAAAAAAGTCATGGATGGTTTCCTAGAAACGTTTTCCTGTAACTATAGCAGTTAAGGTACCTGCTCTTACTGTCCCGTCTCAAAAATCCAACCTGTATATTGAGTTTTGTTACTTGTGATGATAATTTATATAAACACTAGCAGACCCGGCCACGCGTTGCTGTGGCACACATATGAAAATCGTCAATTTTGCAATAAAAAAAGGAAATAATCGGGATAAAAACTATCCTATCTTTTAAGTTGGAACAAATCACACATTTTGAAAAAAAAACCGTTAAGATCGGATAAGTAGTTTCGAAGTTCATCCCGGACCAACATCGTGACACGAGATTTATATATATTAAGATTATAATATAATTATGAGATAATGACTATCCGTTCGTATAAACAATAGATGTGACGATTATCACTTAGACAAAAAATCTATTAATAAGTAATAATTTCCATTAAAATACATATTATGTCAACTCAACAGTAGATAGTTACAAAGAACCTACCTACGTAACCTTAAATGAGAATCAATCATTGAATTTTATTTGATCCACAAACATCAAATATTATGTAAGAGTTATTTGTTAAGATAACCCATAGTTTATCTAAGATCAACTCAACATAAAAGTTTATTTAACCTCAGCTATATATTTTTAATTTACATTTTTAAAATTATTGATAAACAATAACTTAAGTCCCAACTTTTTTCAAACAAACAAAAACTCGGACAACATTTTCTGCCAGAAAAGAAAACCCTCAGAATTATTGTAAAACTTTTGGAAATAAGAACATTAACTGGTGGTAAGTAAAAACACTATTTAGTCAAAAGACAATTCCATTCTTTATTTAACATACCTTTTAAAATCCTTCAAAAGTTCATCAAGACTGCCTTCCACTTCTTTCAAAGTATCATTAATGTATTTCAATTTTATTAGTATTTTCCTGCCATCAGTGTCTTCACTGGATGTGGCGGTCTCTTCTTCCGGAGCATTTTCAGTGGACTCGTTTGTAGTCACCTTATCCTCTTCTTTGTTAGGTGATTTGGTTGTGCTCGGCTTGAGATTAGAGTTTGATTCTGGAATATTTTTTAAGTAATTAAAAAAATCATATATTTTGTTACTAATCTTTAACTATTAAAATTGACAAACCCAGTTTTCATAAAGTTGTGTAAAATAGCTACTTATTCAGCCCATAGTTAAAATTTACTTGTAGTTTTTTTCTGACCTGTACAAGAAATTCCATTGAAACCTAAACAGCACCATTGAACATACAAATAGACATATTTTGGCTTTCAGATTCAAATAAACATAACAATCTTATGAGTTCTCAAAGACTACAAGATGATTTGGATTAGATCACTATGAAACAGGGTTCACTGATTATTGTAAACTTGAAAATTTTTATCATTGGTTATAACCTTGACAATATTTAAGTATTAATTCATATTGAATCTTACTATAATATTGATAGTTTTTAGCAGCCTAATATTTTTTAATACAGATGATACTGTAATGTGCCGTGAATTATATGAAGTAACTAATTAAATAATCAATATTCTTGTAAAATTTTGCAAAGTTTTTTTTTTTAAGTGAAACTTCTTTGTATGCATGACAATAAAATTTTAAGGTCGCGTCACGAATAACTGTCATAGTTGCCATAGTAACCGCTTGCATTAGGTTGCTATAGTAACCTTTGTTATTGTCTGAAAAATGATATATATGACATTCGTTCAATTGCTTCAAAGATTTGCATCAAATGCATTTGCATCAAAGATTAATATTTTTGCTAATTTGTTTTCAAATATGCAAAATATTTTAACTAGCGGCTCACCCTCGCTTCGCTCAGGTTCATCCCTTATAGTATATGCAATAAATGTAAGAATCAAGTTAGATAGAAAGAGACAAAATATTATTCTCTCCTTTATATTCTTTTGAATCATATTTTTCTCTAAATGTAATATTAAAAGATTTTATTAATTAATTAATTTTACTTTGAAATATAAATAACCAATGAAGTTTCACTTCTAACATGTTTCCACAGAAACTGACTTTTATTAAAACTCATGGATAAGTATCAAAGCTAGGCATAGTACTTAAGTTGCTGATGTACCTACAATGTACAGAACCCTAAAAATTGTTAAAGCTCACCACTAGATCTTGTAAAGAAGTCACATCCAGTAGTAACATCTGCCTCCATGGCACTCACAATACTGTCCATTTCACGTATCTGGTCATTGCTTGCCGGTTCCTCATCTTCTACTATCTCAACTTCCTCGTTTGTACTTTCTGTTGTGGATTGGTTGTTTTGGGGAGCTGAAAATAATTAATATTTTAATTATACACATAATACAAAGTATAAACATGATATAAAGCATAATTAATATGACTTCAAAGTTCAGCAATTTAAATATATTAAAACAGCTATAATTGTAAATATGTAGTTATATAACTTTTTACTTACAATCCATTCTTCTATAAAAGTGCAAACGATTATTGTCCAACATTGCCATGTCGGCATCCACAATGCTATCCATTTCTTGTAGAGGAATCACTCTATTGTCTCGGTTACTTGTTTGCTCACTATCAGGTGTAGTAATTGGTGCTGGAAATAAAAACATATGTATTCTCTATACCAGCAGTTCCCAATTTTTTTTGGCCACAGAACACTAATTGTTTATTATTTTTTAACAGATCCCTAAACTGGTGTGTTCTAGTTAGAATACTTTTTTGTATGACTTGCAAGAATAAATCATAAATGAAAAATTTAAAACATACTTATAACTAATATATAAATATAATTAAATTGTAACTAAGCCGAATCTGCACATTAAATATACTTTTGAAAATCTTAATAAAAAAATCTGAAATAAACCTTATTATCGATACATCGCCGAATCTATAGTTTTTAGAATTTTTGTCTGTCTGTTACCAGATCACAGAAAAACCACTGGAGGGATATTGATGAAATTTGGTATCAGAAGGTGTAGTCCAGGGCAACATATAGGGTACTTTTTATTGCGGGAAAATATCTCATTTCTGAGAAAAAATACAAAAACTGCAATGTAAGACGTAAGTATACTAAAATGTAAAACCTAAGAATTTGGTTATTTGTCATCTGAATGCGTGCGGAGCCACGGGCAATGCTAGTTGGACCATAAGATATAACCTGATGAATGATATTATTATATCATTCATCAGGTTATATCTTATATTACTTTATGTCACAATGTTTTATTTAACTCTCGGACAGAACTCTGAACTGAACCAATAGGCAGCTGCTGCTCAATACATTGTTAACTAAATTAAACATGTTATATTTATGTAATTATAATTATTTACATTTGTTAGCTTTATCACATACGCAATTATATAAAAATATAAAAAAAGACAAGCAAAAAGATTATTTAAAAATAATTTAAACAACCATTGTTATATACTCTTTGCTATGGCACCAAAAGATGTAGCACATCATTCGAGTTTTGATGAAGGTAACATTTTTGTTTTCCTATGAATTGAAATGATTTAGACAAAGCCATTCCAAAATATATTAAATTGAAAAAAGGTTACTGAATAACTTGAGATTGTGCAAGAGATGAGTACAACCAGTAAGGAAGATGTATAACAAAAATATGTATTTTGTGTATATGTAAAGCCACATATTCATACTTAATTCATAATTACTTTGTTAATTATTATTAACAAAACAAAATATTTCATACCCCTTGATACTGATGTGGATGGTATTGGCAAATTAATTTGAGAACTTGTTATATTCGTTCCTGTAAAAAAAATTGTAAATATCAAATCCATGTCCCATGATTTCAAATGCTTCTCAGTGTCATTTCTTTTTAAAATGCAAAAGCATAATTTAAATAAATACATGCATTAAATTGTTTGTGAATATAATATATTATTAAATTCGATTTACATATTATTTAACTTACTTGTTAGTATGCTCACTGTAACAGGGTGTTGAGGCCTGGATCTCATAACCAGTACAGTTCTATATCTATCAGGCCTCGCATTAGTAGACCACCAAGCAAGTGATGCCACTGCTACCACTAGCACAACTACAATAAACTGAATCACTTCGTCACCAACTCCTTCTATTAATGACATTTTGTCTAAAAACAATCATTTACATTTAACCCATCATTTGATCAATGTTTTTTATAATGATGATTTAAATAAGAATTTTCCATACAAGTAGAGAATACCTTTTCTAATATATAAACTGCCAATATGATAGATTTTATAAAGTGATAAAATATTTTGCATGGAAAATTGTTACAAATTACACCAAAAAAAATTATTTAAACTGCATATGTTACGACCAAACATGAGTATTTTAATTATCAATTGTACATTTATACTTTCAAGGTCATATATATGGCATCGAAAACGCAAATATTAAAACAAGCACTCACCTATAAGCTTTTGACGTAAGAAAATACAACAAAACATTTAAAAAACTATAGGTTCGAAGTTCAGAGAGATATCGAAAGACATTTCGGATTTGCAGAAATCAACAACTTGGGTAGAAAACTATAATTTATTTTGCGAATGTATTTGCTACACACAACTCTATACGAGCACAGTACTCACTATTAATATCACTAAATTTGTCAAAAATTTATCACTTGCTGTTTAAATGGCTGCTCAATACTTCATACTAGTAATGTCGTGAATTCCAGATAATTATCCTTTGAAATACGTAACGATTCTTAATAATATAGCTATGAGTTATGACAAATTATACACAATTGACAATGTCACTAACTCACTATTCACTAATGTCATTTTGACATTTATAATTTCTTGAATGTAGGTAATGAATTTATTGAAATGCACTCCTGGAAGCCACTATAAAACAAAAGAATTGAGTAGAATGTATTGAAATTTGATATTAAATTTCAATACAGCCCTAAGCTAAACCGAACCTGAAATATTTATGATCAACTTCAAAAATGAAGAATTACCTCAATATGTTTCTATGTGTATTACATGATATCTTTGTCATCGATTGTGAATCAATATTCATAATTCTTTATTAAATGAATACGTTAAATCAAGAATAATTCTATATACCTATTTTGTTTTAAAAATTATAGTTCTATATATTTTTGTAAAACACGTCTAAAGGCTCCTAGACACAGTGTCGATGGGCATTATAGAAAAAGTCAGGGGGATGTAAGAAGAGCAATAGAACAAATCCAGATTTTTTTTCATTTTTTCTTTGTTTCTCTGTCTGTCTGTTTGTCTGTTTGTACGGGCTAATCTCCGAAACTGTTGGACTGATTTAAAAAAAATGTTGCATGGTGGTACCTTATATCCCCGGTCAACATTTTAGATACTTTTTATCCCGGAAAATTAATGAGTTCCCGTGGTATAGTCAAAAATCTAGGCGAACTTATACAGCTTAGTACACAAAACTACTGATTAGATTTTAATGAAACTTTACAATATTATAGTTTATACATCAGAATAACAAATAGGCTACTTGTTATCCCGGAAAACGTATGGTTCCCGTGGGATAGATTTGTTTTTGTTTGTCTAGAGGCGATCCCGAGCGAAGCGAGGGTGGCTCGCTAGTACTGTTTGATTTCGAAGGAGATGTTTCGTTTTCGGTAAAATGTAGTTATAGTCATATTTCATGCTAAATTATATAATTTAATATTTATAAAGTAGAATATATAACTAAAGACTAAATTATAAGTTTAACTATTAATTTTGTACTTTATACACGTTGAATAAATCAAAATGACCGTCTGCCTCTGTCTTCTCCGCTTACTTTTTCGAAACTACGAAATGGATTTTGATATGGTTTTCACTAATAGAAAGAAGGAAGGTTTGGGTATATCATATGTAAATGTTTTGTACTAAATGGCTGAATAATTTTATTACTAATTAAGTATTAGAGCTTTTTTCTATCTGCTCTGACAAATCTGACAATCTCATATAGCGCCATTTCATAAATTTTAGTGATACTTGCGTTGTCGCCAATATAGATGATAACCATGGATGACAAATAAAAATGGTAACCTACTTATGGAATAAATACACTGAGCCTAGTGAACCAACGTCTACGCCGAGCCAAGCTTGGTCGCCTACGTCTAGTACTCAATACTCAGTAGTACTATATAATTATTAATATATGTAAATACTTTGAACTATACTTTTAGGTTCCATTAATTGACCAAGCAACTATCTCTTCATTTTCTATCATTCATTGTGCGCATTGCGTTGTTGACTCGATTAAAAGTTAAAACATTTTTTTGGGTTATGATTTTTTCGATAATCGAAGAAGAATGTTCGTCATAAAGATAGTCTAAAAATTGTTATAATGAGCTTAGCTAAAGCATAATATAATTTTATATCGGGCTCATATTTTATTAAACTTTAATTTCAAATGTTTTTCGTGTAAATATAATAGTATCTGAAGTCCTAGTATTTTTTTAACTGGGTTAAAATATGTATACTTACTTAATATTTTTCATTCAATGTTACCACAAAATTTAATGTCACACGTTACAAAATCGTTTTTTATTGTTTTACCACATATAGAGGAAAGGAAAGAAACAATAAATAATAAAAAAAAATTAAATAGAATTTTAAGTTTCATTTAAATCCTACTGTAAAATGAATTTCATAACAGAGCTAATAATAGTTTTTTAAATAATATAAATAAAGAAAATGTTGGAATCTACTATCCGCATAAAAGTAAAATAAATGTTTTATAAAGTACAGTTTTAAACATTTTTACATATGCGCTGATGCTCTCTATTTTCTCTTTATTTAACTGAAAAAGTATTTCTAAAAATTGCATCATCTTGAGTTCTAATATATGACTTGCCTTTTTTCCGTTCCACACAGAATCTTTGAAAATTTTATTTCAAAGTAAGCCATTACTTACAATTTTAGCGCCACAAATATTTTTAGACTGTAATTAACTATTATTACCAGATTTTTCAAAATTAATTAGAAATATAATGTTAAATTATATTGTATATTATTTTATTTTTTTCCTTTTTTGTGGTACACAGTAAGCGTAAAAAGAATTTATTTTAAATAACATCATATTGGACTACTTGGCTTGTTTCATGTATGCATGCATTCATAGCTCTCTCTCTTTTGTTTATAGCTTGATGTATATATTGCATCTCATTCTAACAACTTATTAAATTTAACCCTATTCTCCAGAATCCAGCTATTTCATCATTCGAGTTTTGAATCTTGAGTAAAGTGATAAGCGGAGTTTTTAAAATATTTTGAAAGGATTTTTCGCTTAAATATTATGTTTTGAATACCTATTGTGTTTTAATTTAAAATTCCTTATTAGAAAGCCTGTACAAAGTGGCATTTTTTTTAATTATTTTTGTTTTATTCAATTTTGGTCTTAAAACTGAAAAGTTTTTAAGACCGTCGATTGGTAAATTATTTGTTATTGAATTCAACCAAAACATTGCAAAATAAACCATAGAAGTAGTACTTGATAAGTGAAGTGACTAACATGAGCTACGCATATATCGAACTTAAAAATATTAAAAATAATAACAATTGGCTGAATACTAATACAAAATATAAGCAGTTGCAAACACATAATATTTTACATCACTTGAACCATTTTTATATGAGAAAGGACAAGACAAAGAAGATCAAGATAAATCCTAGGATAACAGTCAAGATGTAAGTACCCCTCAAAACTATAAAACTTTTATTTAAATCTGTAAATCTAATTTATTATTACATTAAACGTAATTAAATTAAAATGTCATAAATATACTTTTTTTAGTATCAATAAACTTACAAATTTAAAATTACTTATTTGAAAATTATTTGAAAAACGTGAAACCTATATCTCATTATTTTTAATCAACAGAGTTTATTTGTACTGTATTTCGTAATTTAGATTAAAATTGTTATTTATTTAATAGTAAAATAAAAATAAATTTTTTAGAAAATATCGTGATTTGAAGAATCATTAGTAAAAAAATCCGCTAGCGCTTCCTCCGTCACACTTGGCACTGCGGCAAGTAGGTTTTTATTTTTTAATTAAGTATTATAAAACGCTACGCTACTTTCCATATTATAAAAAGCGTATCGCGGGCCTCCGTCTTATAGCAAATAACTAATACATGAATATAATACACGAAAACCAGAACTTGTCAATAAAGAAATTCATATTTTAAAAAGGTAATTTTAATGCGATACTTCTAAGTTCTAACCGTTTGAGTCATTGTGATCTGCAATATCTATATTCTATACTTACATATTATAATAAAATTCTGAGTCGAATCTGTACATTAAATATTTTTTGGAAGGTCTTATTAAATAATCATTATTATCGATGTAGAAACCAAAATCTAATAATAGTTTTTAGAATTTTTGTCTGTCTGTTTGTCTGGGAATCCATTACGAGAAAACCACTGGACAGATTTTGATGAAATTTGGTATGATGGTAGCTTGTTATCCGAGTCAACATATGCAGGAGTCTGCAGGAAAATATCTCGTCTCTAAGAAATCTATACTAAAAAAACTATAATATAATAGTAACAAACCTAGATCACATGATTACTTTTTACGTAGTCTTTAAATAATGACTGTTACGTCAACGACGTGTACGACTGTGAACAGACTATAGAATATACATATACATCCCAAAATACCTAATAGTTGTTCAAATTTAATAAATAGTTTTAGATTGCTTAAACTCTTTGGTTTCACAACCAAAACTGTGGTTCAACTACAGGACTCACTAGCGCCAGCAAATCATGGTGGCAAAGTCGAAATGTAGGGAAATATACATAGTTTTAATCGTTGCAAATAATTCTTGAGGTAAGAACTCTTGTTTCTCACGGATCTGAAATCAGGAGTTTAGGTATTCTGGACTCATTGCATGAAAGAGCACACTTTCCGCGGCGCAAAATAAAACAAAAGTTCAGAATAAAATTTTCCTATATTATTTTTAGTTCTTCTATTTATAACGTAATATTATAATGTCGTACTTAGTAGGATTGTAGGTGTGTAAGATGTTTTACAGAACACTTTTTTTAAACACCTGATTCTATATAATATAGTGTATTATATAATATAGTATCAAATTGTTTTTATCCTTATTTTCAATTGTACAAAATCATAGTATTTTGCTTAAACTGTAACTCGAAGACGAGATAAGTAACCAAAAAATGTTTTTGTAAATTGGAGACACTGTTATCTTACGGAATCAAGGACAGATCCGTTCAGCCGTTCTGACGTGAAAGAGTAACACATACATCATCCATCCATCCATCCTCACAAACTTTCACACTGATATTAGTATAGATTTTCATGTCAATGTAGGCCAAACAATAACAATATTTGCTTTAAGCAGCTTTAGAAGCTTAAAACTAGTTAACTTTAATTAAAATTTTGGCTAATTTACTGTTCTTATTTCAAAGCTTGATTTATTGTATTTTAAAAAGGTCTATTATATTTAAAAAAAGATGTTGGTGTTGATTTATCTGAATAAAGTTACAATTCACAATGACTAAGTAAATTTGCTGTCGTCACGCCTACTGAGGCCGCGATAGGTGATAACGTGTATGCACAGTATCCGTTTCCACCTTGTTTTTAGATTTGCTGCCAATGAATGCATTATTAAACTACATATTAGTATTAGCGCTCGCTTGCGAAACCGAGTGAAGCGGGTTCAAATCCCGGGTCTCGCACCTCTAAAATTTTCATGTGCAAATCATTTTCTAACTTGATTACCACTTGCCTTACGGTGAAGGAAAACATCGTGAGGAAACCTGCATGTCTGAGAGAACCTAGCAAGTTTTCGAAAGACATGTGAAGTCCGCCAACCCGCACTTGGCTAACGAGGTGGACTATGGCCTGATCCGCCTCGTATTGAAGGGAGGCCCGTGCCCAGTAGTGGGACGTTAAAAAGGCTGAATAAATACATACATACATACATATATTTACTTATGTATTCGGTTTTACGTATCATAGAAACGGTAAAAGAGAAAGTTTGCCATGCCAACACATAATTTGTGTTTCTTTAAAATTTTCTAATTCCTATTAAGATTCACAATGTACGGCTTTTTCCATGAATTATTTTTGGTTTATTTACAACATATATTATGCCTTTCAGTTTTTATTCATAGATATATACATATGTACGTATTGCTTGAAATAGCAAGGTCAATCACAAATAATTTAACAACAATGGCGTTATCAAGTAATTACATAGTTCCATTATTTTGTTTGCTCTACCATTCACACAATGCTACACGTATCTATACCTACATATAATAAAATTCTAACTGAGTCGAATCTGTACCTTAAATATTTTTTGGAAAATCTTATTATTAAAATCACAGAAAAACCACTGGAGGGATTTTGATGAAATTTGTTATGATATATATGATTGATGATAGCTGGATATCCGGGTCAACATATAGGATACTTTTTACCGCGGGAGATTATCTCATTCCCGCGGGAATACACGTTATAACACAACCCAAAAAATATTTATGATCAGAATTTCTTGAAACTTGGTATTAATGCTCTTCAATACAATTAAATAAATGCGTTTTTTGAAATTCATGCCATAAGGAGATAAAATAAGGGATGAAAATTTGTATGAAACCTACATTTTTAAAGTTTTTTTGTTGTAGTTTTAGCGCGAGCGTAGCCGCGGGTTCTGCTAGTATATTATATATATCTTATTATAGCAACATGTTATTCTGCCATTATTGTTGAACGTCATCATGAAGTTGTTGAGACTAGCACGCGATACTTCAATTATCACTAGCGACTTACCCTCGCTTCGCACGTGTCTACATTACATTACAAACATTTGTAATAGTTAAAAATAGTAATTGCGAGTGTACCTTAGGAGATTATATAATATAATGCTATTGTGGACTTTCTTTAGGCCTTTTTGAGACCTACAATTTTGTAGTAGGTACATTTTTTTATCTATCTCGTAAGGGGCCGTACTTAAATTACGTAACGCAATTTAAAGAGCTTTTTAATCCCTCCCCCCCCGATGTAACAGATCGTAACAAAATGTCAACCTCCCCTCCCCCCTAGCCAAATGTACGTAATTTTTTGTTATGGAATATCGTCATTGCATAGTATTTAATTAAAATCAAACATATATTTTTTATTTATTACTTATTTAATTACATTATCACTTAGCAATGTATTTTTTCAATATCTTAAAAGGAATATATTAGATGGCTGTCACAGACGATCTAGTATAGCGCTAGTTTCAAGATGTATGAAGGTTGGCTATAGTAGAATTTGGCGCGAAAAATATCGTTAGTATTTTTCCATTAATGACCTAAAAATTATAGATTCAATTGGAAAAATTACGTACAAGCATTAAAAAACCCCCTCCCCCGAACCATAACGAATGGTAACAATCGAGCCTTACCCCCCTCCCCCCTTGCGTTCGTTACGTAATTTAAGTACGGCCCCTAAGGTTTAGTCAACATTAGTCATGTAAATTTTTAAGATCAACTTGATAGAACCAGTTATTGTTTTCCCGTGGAAATGAAAGGTTTTCCTGTAGTAAAAGGTATCCTAAATATTGACCCGGGCAATAACTTATCTCTACACAAAATTTTGTTAAAATTGGTTCAGTACTTTTTGTGTGAAAAAACCACAGACAGACAAATTACAATTACTATTGTTTTGGGGTCTATATTCTGTACACGATAGGTATGCAACTGTCATGATTTAAAAAAAAATGTACAGATTTCGCTTTGTTACTATTTTACTTCTATTATATTATGTACTTACAGAAATATATAGACGATTTATATACATATAAGATATGCTCTAATCTATACTTAATAATATTATAAAGCTGAAGAGTTTGTTTGTTTGGTTGAAATTTCATTCTCAGGAACTACTCATCCAATTTGATAAATTCTTTTTGCATTAGATAGCCCATTAGCTGAGGAAGGCTATAGGCTATATATCATCCCGCAAAAATGTACGGTTCCAGTGGGATAGATTTGTTTTTGTCTAGGGACGAACTCAAAGCGAAGCGAGGCTGAGTCGCTATATAACATAAAATCCTTACGTTATTTTATGTTTAATTTTACTTAATCCTTTTTGAAATGTAGTTTCAATAATAAAATTAGTGTATGACTGTATTCTAAAAATAATTTATTGTTAGACAGGTCATTAAACTGTTGAAAAAGAATGACTCATTATATTCGCTTGTACATACACATATAATATTATAAATATTAGAGAATATTTTGATAAATATAAAAAGATTTACCTGCTTCGTTGCTTCACGGGAAATTAGCATTGAAGTAATTACCTACAGAAACGGAAAAACAACTCCAAAAATATTTTTGTGTCATAAGTTTTAACTAGTTATGTAAAAATCGGAATGTAAAATATCATTTAAGAACTTCTAAGAAAATATTAAGTATAGATTGTAGCCAGTTGGTTCCAATCAATGAATGTTGTTTTGTTCATGTAATTGGCGTATAATATAATCTACTGGTAGTCGGCTTATTAATTTTAAAAATTAAGTGATATAATTATATAATCGATTCGATTATGAATTATAATCGATTACTAATTTGTAATATTCTGAGTCAACTCTCATATAAGATACCAGATAACTTAATCATTTCGCTAAATCGTACTGTAATAACAATGTGACCTTCGATTCATGCAAAAATCGCTTGAATACGACACAATTCTGTTAATAAATGGACTAATTTAATATTCAATTTACGTATTACGTAGTAATAAAACACAAATTCTCGCTATCTTATAAAATTGGAATAAAGCAGTTAATGTTCCATAATATACATGATTATTAGTAAAGAAATTGGTTTTGTGGCTTGACTACTACTAATTAATGATTATCTAATTTAATTAATTTAAACAAAATCACAATTTTGTTTAGACCCGAAATTATGTATAAACGAGACGTGTATGTACAAGTTTCATTGTTTATCTATTACAATTATTATGAGTCATCGGCGGCTGTAGCAATTTCATAGTTGGCAGATTCGAACGACGTAAAACCCCGATGAAAATCCCCGCACCGACCCACTTGGTGGAAGTTGGTATTTGCGAGAAACAACCGTATATAACTATATATTTTATATTAACTTGGAAACGCGATAGTCTCGTGATCGTGTCGTGATTGGTCGAAAAAGTTGACGTCATATAAGAGCACCAATCACAAGTCGCACGAGATATTTTTAGACATGAACGTACAAAGTGGTGGGATTGAGGAAAATTTTTAGGGCGCCTCGGCTCTCGATGTTGCACAACGTTTTCGGAGCTCTGTTTGAGCGTGCGTATGTAATTGAGTGAAGAAAGTTCATTGAAAGTTTACGATTAAAGTCTAGTTAGAGGTTTTTAACGCTGACAAGCTTTTTAGTTACTTCTTTTTCATTTCTTTTAAAGAGTAACTAACTAAATACGTGATAGTGCCTACAAAAAGTTACTTTTTGTAAGGTGAGTTTTAGAAAATAATATCTTTATTTTCAAATTAGTATACGTACCAACTCTGAACATTTGAGAAAACTCAAACAGAAAGTGTTTCTATAATAGAATTAGTTTAAGGAAAATTCATAAACTATATAGTGTAGTACTGTAATAGTTTGTAAGCGTAATTAGTGGGGACACGTGAGCATGTCGAGACTTGTCGATCTCACGTTGTGTTGATGCGCGTTCCAAATGGCTTAAGTACCTAAGTACTTCTCGTTTCTATTGTTTTCTCGAATGTTGCAGAAATTTTAATCTTATAAAACTGTTAGGATACCGATAAAGATAATGAAATTTATTCTTGAAATTTTATCAAAAACATTTTATTTTTATTATTGCGCAAGAATTTCATTAAACTCGAGGTTGCTTTTAGTAGCCCATCCAATTAAATTATCATTAAATATTTAAACGTAGTTTGGTACCTACGAACGTGTACCTACTATACTTTAAAATTAAGCTTCTAAAACATGACATTGACAAGTTAATAGATATTCTAAGTGAATAATTTATCAGCATCACCTACGTCAATGATGACCTTGTTTTCGTGAAAGTGAAATTTATATGGAGGAATAGGAATCTCAATAATTTTATATACTTATAGTACCTGTTTACTTAGTTTACTTATATTATTTTACATCAAGCACTTATAATACTGCATCAAAAAAAGTTGAGTCATTGTTTTCATAACGGACTTCTCGGCCATGAATTGTATTAGGACTTGGTTCAATCAATAAATGTTAGTCACCACATCGACTCAAGGTCAACAATTTGGTATAAGTTCAGATAGCAGAATGTATATTATAATACGTAGGATATCGTATAGATTGTGCTTATCTACCACTGTGGGTTCCTAAAATGGTAACTATTCTAACTGGAATATAAGTTAGGACGATTAAAACTTTAAGATACTTTCTCTATCATTTTATTTGCAACTTTTTAATATTTAGAAAATTCCTAAGGTCAAAATGTAAAATGATATTATTTTATTTTTAACTTAATATGTTTTAAATTAGCCAAATTCCTTTAATATTAATAGTTTTATAATCTGTTTTTCGTTTTGATGATGTGATTTTTACGTGAGCGAGATAAGTTTTAAGGCATTTTGTATAATATCTTTTATTCAAATCTATAATATCCTTGAAGATGTTATCTATCATTAACATAATGTCCACCAACTTACTATGAATTATTCATAACAGCATAATTTAAATTATGGCATTCGAATGCCCTATTTTTGACAAAGTAATTATTAGTTTAAATTTTTCACATATATTAGAAATTTAATCGCAAATGTTACAAATGTCTAGAATATGCTTTATGGTGTTCTTTTATTGTTCTAGGTCTTCTGCTGTGAGAGTTTCTTGCCTGGGAGCCTAGAAGGTTAAGATTTCCGTAGGAACTCAAGAAGAGTTCAAAGAAGTAAGTAACGCCGCTACGGCGGTTTTGTTCCCCTAATCACTTTTTTGTTGCAGGAACTTCAAGATTAAGCCCAGATCGAAACGTTTCAAGATAGAACAACTTACTAAAAAAATTCTTTCTCATTAAAATAAAGTTGATAGTTGACTTTTTATATTCAAATAGTATGCGATTGCATTTAATACCATAAAAGTATTTTTATTCAAGAATTGAGTATAATTATGTATATTGTAGGAGTTTCAATCACAAAATTTTTAAAACACCCATTTCATACGTTATATTTTATTTCAGATTTTACTTACATATTTAACGCACGATCACTAAATAAAATCCAATCTATCTACCTCTTCAAATTACACCAAACATACAAATTCCTTCTTACTAGGTATATATTTATATGTAAATGTTTCATTATGCTCAGAAGTAAACAATTATACATATAAAAAAATCTTGGAAAAACTTATTTTATTCCGACTGCGTAATTAATATATATTATTAAATGAAAATATTATTTTTTTACTCTCTAGGTGCCATTTGCCATTTATATTATACATTAATTTGTCAGTGCCTTAATAAAGACGAAATATAACAAGACATACATACATACATACGTATTACGTACATACTAACGACAATGGACGAAAGACATAACCAACCCTCTTCGCAGTCGGGTAGGAAAATGTTACCCATCAAGTCATATCAGTTATATATCTTCCGATGTTATTATTACGTTGTACGTGATTTGTTTTATCCAAGCAACATTTTCCTAGATAAATCGATAATTTCCTGAAAAAGATTTAATCGAGTGATGAACAGAAAGATGGTATGAAAATGAATATATAATATGAAATAGGAATTCACAAACATACCACACACACTACTCGACAATACACTATTATTTTTATATATTTATTAAAACAAACGTAATTCACTAAAATTATCTCTTTTGAATGAATTGAAACAGACGGTTGAACAACCCATAAAACCTGAAATGCAACCAATTTTCAAAAACTTTATTCATGTCGGTTACATGACTTTGGCGTTAATTTCTATTACGAGCACTAAATTTGGTTCTAATAGTTTTCTTGTTACCGTGGTCTGATATTATTTTGCAACGCGTGACATTGTTAATTTTTCAAGATATATGTTTCAAATGATATATATGCACTCACCATTCCTTGCAATGTCATGTAAACGATATATAGTATATTCATCTGTGGGTACAATACATATATATGGAATTAATCAATATATAATTATATATTAATTATCAAAATAATCAATATTTTAAAGTATTTATTGTCCATATATGTGTAAATGGAAATTTATAATATCATTATGTAGTCTCTTATCTCGGGTCTTAAACGCTCCAAAAGTACCTTTACAAGTTCCTCTCACGCTTGTTTCTATATTCCAATCCTCTAATCCTTTGCTTCATATAAATATATACATTATGTTACGTCGTGTCATTTTTGTTTGTAGTTCTATTCAAAATGGTTGCTCAAAAGATCACCGTCTGTCCGCGTCGAGGAGACGATAACGGAAATAAGTTCAAGTCGAATACCAAAAGACATGGTTTTTTCGCAAACGAGTGTCAATACTCAACAACTTTTGAAACTGGTAGAGATAAATCGCTTAAAGTCCGAAAAGAATCAACAGGTGAACGATCCAACCGGAGTGATTATCGGCGGAACTACCGACTCACCTTCGTCATCGCCCCTGGCCAGCACGAGCTTTTCCGAGGTAAGAGTGTATCGACGTGACCGTGAGTATATAAAATACAATTATTTAAGTTTCTTTATAAGTTCGTTATATTTAATCTGCGACATGTCTTAAACATGTTCTAACATGAATTATTCGATTTCAGGAATTTCTGGAAACGGAGCCTTTATTCGCGAATACAATGTTACACGAAACGGACGGCGAGTTCTTCCAAAGCCTGGCGCAATGGTGCGACGCGGAGGAGGAAGTAGTACAGTCCATTGGTAAGTTACATTTTTTATATACATAATCTCAATTTATTCAGAAAAATGAAATTTCTATTATGAGATAATTTTTAATACCTTTTGATGTAATTGATAAATTCCCTCTCATGTTTTAATTAGATTTCCAAATTTTAAGAAATAATTTCTATTATTTGTTTTGCACAGATCCCCAAAAAGTAAGTGAAGAAAGGGCACATAAAACCGACACACTGCACACACAATTCTCACCACAGGGTTGGGAAATTTTCGACGCTAACTCACCGTCCGCGCAAACTATACAGTCGTACCCGGTCTCGCCCAACATGGACGGGTTTAACAACTCATACATAGATTACTTTAATAACACACATTTGAAAAACAAAATACCTTTTCAAGAGCAATTCGTTGATATCAACGAATTGCCAGTAGTTATAAGTGACTTAGCGTCAGAGAACGTCGATATCAACATGTCGATGGAGCCATGGGAAGAATACGGCTACACAAAACAAAACATACACAACACAATGCCCTTCATACACCAAGACGACTCAATGGACAAGAAACTGGTGTCAGTAATACCGCGGGAGGTGGAGAGAAACGACATGATCATATCGGAGTATATCATCGACGACGGGTTCAAGGCGCCAGGCACCGCGGCCGCGGCCCCGGCCCCGGCGCGGCGCGGCGGCGGCGGCGGCTTGTCCGTGGACGTGCACGCGCCCGCCTTGCCCGACGCCATCAGTACCCCTGATGTTCTCAGCTTTGTAGAGCAATTGGAGAAAGAAAAATCCATTGTACTAAGCTCGGTAAGTATTGTATTTACAATCAAATCTTATTCTTGTATTTTTACGGATCTAATGGTAATCCTTTAATTGCAGAACACCATTCAGGAACAAGCACAACCAACATTTAAAGAAAGCTCCAGTGTCGACCATTCTCCGCATACCATCGACTATTTCTTTAACTCTCCCAAAAGCGAACCTCGAGAGGACTCTGAAGATGAAACACCAAGAAAACAAGTAAGAGCCGGTAGAAAAAGACAACGGCATGATAGCGAAGAGTCCGACGAAACATATACTCCATATAAAGAACATCATACACCTAGGAAGTACCGTCCTAGGAAAGCTAGCGTGCCTATAAAAGATATGATAAAGGCACTAGAAGGTGCACAAAAGGATGCACCAAAATCACGTCGAGGGAGACCCCCTAAAATGCAGAGGAGGGACAGTACAGTGTCCACAGTCAGTAACAACTCGTCGATGTCAACGCATGAAATGAAGTACAGGGAATTAAGAGACAAAAATAATGAAGCTTCAAAAAGATCTAGGATGAATAGGAAGCTGAAGGAGCTACAAATGGAACAACTAGCAGACGATTTAGAAGAACGAAACAACAAATTGAGGGTTCAAGCCGACATGTTGAGCCAGAGGATAAATGAACTCAGAAAGACATTCATGTTGGCTGTGTCACAGAAAAAAGTTGGATAGATGCATTGAGCATTTAAATGCGTGGTTTATTTCTAATCTATATTAATAGATTTAGTTATTGGTGTTTTGGGCTAGTAGCTGTAACGTGGTTTATTATTTAGATGCTATAGCCCTCTCGGCCATGACAGGAGCGTATCGCTCTAAAACTAGGATTTGACAGAATTGTTATAAGGACCTGACTAGATATTTTAGATATTATAAGGTTAATTTTATGAATTACTACGATCTACACTTTAATTATATATTTTTTAAAGTTGTATGAAATACTAAGTTTATCATTCTAAGTCTATTATCTTAATCATTCGGGTCAAGAATCTAGCTCGAATTTATTGTTATAAAAAATAAATAAAAATGTCTATTGTATATTGATTAGTTCTGCATGATAGCTCACTATCGGATAGATTTATTGTTTTATCGTACTTGGATTAAATGACTTCATTTTGTTAGTTTGTACTTTCATTTGATATTCCCAGAAGGACTGAACTAAATTGAAGGTACCTGATGAAACTCGCAGCGAGACAACAAGATGAAGGTGCGAACAGCACTTGTGGATCGTTATAGCAAAACGTTAGTATCACCGCCTGAATTAAAATTAACACTGATTTCACCATTACACCGCTTTAAATACAAGTACCCGCACTAACGCCAGAATGATCAAAAAGCAACTTTTTAGAAATAATACATTCTGTTATATTATTAAATATTGAATATAAGTTTAACTTTATTTGAACAATTTAAATCTAAAATTGAAAATGTATTAGTGAATAAAGCTTACTATACAGTCACGGAATACTTCGAAGATATCAATGTGTGGAACTAATATCTGGTTGGATCTCACGTAGGATAAATATATAATAATTATTGTATTACAATATTGTACACAGTTATTATTTTAAAAGAGCAACTGTTGAGTTTCTCGCCGGCTCTTCTCAGCAGAACTGCCTTCCGAGCCGGTGGTAGCTTCCTCACGGACTGACTACACTGACATTTAATTTAAAATGTAAAATTTGAATTTGAATAAAGTATATTTTGATTTGAAACATTAATTAAATATTGGATATGTAATTATGCAAATAATTTATAACTGTAATAAATAGTAATTATTTATACAAAATAATAAAACACGAGTAAATTGGAAAGAACCCGTTCGGAAACAAACGCTAATCTATTTTAAGATATTTGAAATATAATTTAATATTAATTAAATATAGCAATTAAGTATTACAGCACTATTAATACGATTCTATTTAATAAAAGATGTGTGTACTTTGAAGAAAGAACGATTTTTCGCGACATTTGACATTGAATTACTAATTTTGCTCTGCGATATTGATGTAGTTCTGTTATTTTTAATGTCTGTCTAAAAAAAGTCACACATTTTTCCACAAAAATCCTTTTTACATTTTATTCTGCTTAATTTATAATTTTGAGTATCTACTACTTTAAGTTGCTCTGAACGCAACATTGATTGTCACCGCCAGAAGCAATATTATGTGTTAAAACACAAGCAAACGAAACAGGAAATAGCTAAGTAGTCTATACATATAATAAAACTGTAGAGGTCGAATTTCTGTACATAAAAAGAAAAGAATAAAAACCGAGTCAGGGGGATGTAAGAAAAGAAATAGAACAAATCCTGATATTGGATATACATGTTTTGTTTCTCTGTCTGTTTGTTCGGACTAATCTCTGAAAGTATTAGACTGATTTAAATAAAATTTTGTATGGTGGTATCTTATATTCCCGGTCAATATCTTAGATACTTTTCAATCCGGAAAATTAAAGAGTTTCCGTGGGATAGATAAAAAACTACAGTAACTTATACAGCTTAGTACACAAAAACTGCTAATTGGATTTTAATAAAACTTTATAATAATATAGTTCATATATCAGAATAACAAATAGGCTACTTTTCATCCCGGAAAAATGTACGGTTCCCGTGGTATAGATTTGTTTTTGTTTGTCTAGAAGCAAATCCGAGCGAAGCGAGGGTGAGCCGCTAGTTTAAAATAAATTGTTAGCTTTTGTAATTCCTTGAAAACAATTTTTTTGTCGTGTCTGGCTATTCTGGTTTCAAAGTTTCTTGACCCCTGCGTTAGATCTACGAGGCCATCAAGACAATCATCGCAAAAGGATACGTCGTATGGTAGTTATCGTCGGTCAGTTCCGGTTTTCGAAATACACGCTTAAAGAAAGCTTAAAATATTTTTAAAAACATTTTTCTTACGAATAGAAACGATTCGTTGTAATTTGTTACCATATAATATGTAAAAATATTTAATTACGTAATACAAAAATGACACTTATTCTTAGGGTTATTTTACCTTCATTTGAAAATAGAGGTACATATGTCTGACTAGCGAGTTACTATTGCTTCGTTCGGGTGCGTCTCCAGGTACGTTATAATATTTTATAGATAAATAGGTTATAATTGTGAGCAAATATTAAAAATTAGACACGTGCTTGCAGGCCTATTGAAGACTACAATTTTCTAGTTCTTTTGATGTACCTAACTCTTCTGGTTTTGTCAGCGTTAGCCATAGAATCGTACGAAAACAGTTTTTTTAATAAACACTTTGTACAAAATTTTAACGTTTAACGCTTTTAAATGTATTTTTGAATTTGAGATTTTACCGCCCTTAAATATTAAGTATGTTAATTATTAACCCTGCTACTATTTTTGTAGAAAAATATTTAACACTATAAAGTAAAACATTAAATTAGTTTAATTAATTTTCGCTTTTTAGTGCTGCACTAACAAAGCGTATTATTCGTCGTCGTCGATTATTCAGTTTATATAAAACTATAATTTTATTCAACATCTAATACGTGTCTCATGTCCGTTTATGATAGGAGAGATTTTAAAAATACAATTCCCTTACAATTTAAATACAAGATTTTTAAATTATGATAGTATCAATTAAAAATCTTCACATTGTCTTCTACATATAATTCATTATTCATGCAAGTCTAAAACTCGACATGGTCTTTATAAAGCTTGGAGCAGTAATATTTTCTTTATACAAAATCTGAAGAAAATTTCAACTTACTTTCAAAGGATTACAAGGGCCGTAAAAGAAAAAAAAGGTTGGCTGTAAAAAGAGTTATTTATTTATAATTCACAATAAGAGAATATGTACCAAACAAATTCTGACGATATTACAAACATAATATATAATCGCGACACACTTTAATCAAATAGGTTCTTGCGAACAGACCTAACTGTACAATTAGGTATTTCAAATTAAACTTTTAATTTTAATCGAGGGGCACAACAGTACGCGCAAAACGCGCCAACAGCATTCGACAGCTTGAATACAGAGTGTATAGATAAATAATACAATTAACATTCTAATAATATTCTAAATCGACTAAATATTTAGTATAGACATATTCTAAAATAAGGAAACAAGATTCCCAATGGTGGTACTGCAGTAAACAAATTCCTAGAGGCATTTCGAATAATAAAAAAAAAAACAAATAAAAAATACAATTATTCACAAGGGAATTAAATCGGAGAGCACCTGTAACCAGTTATCATTTATCAGTTCATTGCAAAATAGGAATTCACTTAGATCGCTCTCGGTCAGAAATGTAACCTGCTTAGAACAAACCCATAGAAAAATTTACACCAATCAGTACATGGTCACGAGCCCCAGCCTGCGCCTGCGACGCCCGCGCACTTGCAAAGGAATGATGGGCCGAGGGCACATTGCCACGTAGGAAACACTTCGAATCTCACTACGTAACAATCACAGTATAAAAATCCATACAGTCGGCGATCGCCCATTGATTTTAACGGACTTGCTATTATTTAAAAGGGTTGACAAAAACTGTCAACTTTTATAGCAAAAGGCTTCGATGTGGTGTAACTATCGATGCCATCTCGTGGCAAGTTAGTTATAACTGTCAGCCCTAAAACCTTCACCCGACTGTCATACAAAAGTGCGTATGACAGTCGGGTGCAGGATTGCTGTCTAGAGGCATGGTCAGCCGACTGTATGGATATGGAGAGTGCCCTGTGCCGGCCCCGGCACGGCGCGGACGGCGCGGGCACAGACCGGGGCGGCCCCGCGGCCCGCGCATCGCACACCGCACTGTCACTACACGCACTCACGTAGCACTTCACACTCAGTCAGTAATTTTAGTCGGAGGCGCCGTCGTCGGCGTCCTCGAGGAAGCTAAATTTATTCGATGCTACGAAGTTCTGAAAAGAAATAACTGTTGTTATTTTAGGTAGATTAAAAAATCTATATACATATGTAATAAAATTGAAACGAATCTGTACATTAATTTTTTTTTGGAAAACCTTTCTGAAATAGATATTATTATCGATACAGAGGCCGAATCTACAGTTTTTAGAATTTTTGTCTGTTGTCTGTGACCACATCACAAAAAAACCACTAGAGGGATTTTGATTTTTTCAGCGAGGGTGAGTCGCTAGTATGTATTAATATATAATCCTATTTTTCAGGTCTATATTACTGTACAAAGTACACACATAAAAATTGCCATATTACTTAATATACTGTAACTATTTTTTTTGATGTCCACTAAGATAAATAAAAAGAAATATGGGTCACATAATTTTCTTTAATTTCTTGTGCAGAAAAAGAGATAATATTTGAGGTAAGCGCAGATTAATCTTCATAACAGATCACTGACAAAAAATTTCATTTTTTATGAATTGACTATATTCATTACATATGTAGAATAATATCTATACTAATATTATAAAGAGGGCAGAGTTTGTTTGTTTAAACGCGCCAATCTCAGGAACTATTAATCCGACTTGAAAAAATCTTTTTCCATTATATAGCCCGTTTATTAAGAAAGTCTATAGGATATATATCATCATGCTACTCTACCCAAGGGAGCAGAGCAATAATCATATATGTCAATAAATCGGGCAGATTTCCATACACTTATTTTAAAGGGAAGGGAAAGAAGAATTTGTTTTTTTGCACTTTGAACGCGGGCGAAACCGCGGTTTCTGCTAGTGTAGGTATAAAGCGACCGAATCAAGCATAAAGCAGGACACGGTGTCTAGTTAACCCTCCTTGCTGTAGCGCAGTAAGACAATGTCTTTAAAGCAATCTAACAAGAGCATGGTAGATTGCTTTATGATAACGCAATATACATTAAATGATTAAAATAAAACTTTATTACAAAAAAAAAAAGTTTTCTGTGTATTATCTACATTATTATCATAAAGAGGAAAGATTTGTAATTTTGTATGTTTGTAATGAATAAACTCAAAAATTACTGGACCGAATTATATGAAATTTGGTAAGCATATAGGATAGTTTTTATTTTGGAAATCATCCCTTTAGATGGTTAAAAATGGGGATGAAAGTTTGTATGAGGAATCAACCTAGGGACGAACCTGAGCGACACGTGGGTGAGTCGCAGTAATAGATAAAAATGTTGAACTTATTTTATCATTTTCGAAGTTGTTCATCAACTGAATGAGTTAGTTGCGAAAAATGAAAATATGATCCTTAGTTTGATACGATATTAATTTATCGTGTTAAATAAAAGCATTGATGTCGAAAATGTTAAAAAAAAATATTTTCTCACATCAGCAACTCTTACTAGAATTGTTTAAATAGCTGTGTATAGTCTGTGTGTTACTGCGTAAAAATTATATCAAATTATAAGTAGGCAGATATGATCCCTTTCTTTTAATTGATTCAGCATTTTTTACTAAATACTTCCTTTACCTCGTTTTGAAATAAAGGTCACATTCTTTTAAAAGAAAATCCCACATACTATTTCTGAATCTGTAAAAATAATATAGTGTCCAAACATACCGGTTTCTCCTGTTCCTTCAGCTTGGGCAATGGCCTGTCGTCAGGCTCGAGCCTGTCGCGACTGCGACTGTGACGGCCATTTTCTTTACTCTCCGGTGACGCTGCCCTCTCGCGAGACGGTTCACGTCTGCTCCTATCCTCATCCCTGTCCCTATTGTCTTTGTGGTCGCGGTCCTTGTCCCTGTCCTCGTTGTTCCGCTCTCCATCCCTGTACTCACGCTCGCCGTCCCGATCGTTTCGTCGGTCGTCGTCGCGCCGGTCTGTCTGTCTATCCTTGGAGTGGTCACGACGGTCCCGGTTGTCCCTGGAGTAGTCACGTCTATCTCGATTGTCCCTCGAGTAATCACGTCTGTCGCGATCGTCTCGCGAGTACTCGCGCCTGTCTCGATCGTCTTTGGAATAGTCGCGCCGGTCTCGATCGTCTTTGGAGTAGTCGCGTCTATCTCGATCGTCCTTTGAGTAGTCGCGTCTATCTCTGTTGTAGCTACGCGAGTCTCTGCCGCGGTCCCGATCATCTACGAGTGGACGAGGAACAAAATATTATTTTTTTAGGAATATTTTAATTAATAAATAATAGTATATATAACCTTTGTTCGGACTCAATTATAATTACAGATAAACAATATTGTAAGATACGTACCACGTCTTGCTCCTCCACGACGATCACCCGAATGATCATTCTGTAAATATAAATAAGTTTTAAGATCACATACATCACATTTGAAGATTAATTTACATACATCTAGCATATACAATTAACATTTTGTCATATTTTTGTTTTTAAAATGAAAATAAGAACACTAACTCGACGACCCCAACGTTCTTTTTCCTCTGCAGCGCGTCGCGCTTCTTCCTCTTGCTTTCTTAAACGCTCTTCTATTTCACGTTCCCTGATAAAAACAAATAACGTCTTAGAATTTTGGTATTTTGTCACTTTCAAAAAATAATTTAAAAAAAAATAGTTTATTATGTTGGTATAAAGCGACCGTATCGAGCATGAAGCTTGATAAGGTGTCTAGTTGACCTCTTTGCTATGGCGCATAAAGACTTAAGTCTTAGCAACAGCTCAAGATTAATTACTTTAACTGTTCTAATTAATGCGCTTCTATTCATTAATTATTATAAATGCGAAAGTTTGGATAGATGTTTGTTACTTAATCACGCCAGAATGGCTGAACAGATCGGATGAAATTTGGCACAGAAATAGATAATAGTCTGAAATATCACATAGTTACTTTTTACCCCGAAAAATATTCAATTCCTGTGGGTTAGATGTTTGTGTTTTTCAATAATTTCACAATGATTAATAACTTTAAAAAAATTGGTAAAATCATAAAAAAAGTGATTTTATTATTAAATAATATTTATTTATTAACTTTTATTAGGTTTGCAATATGAGAAAGATTATGTTTACTCAACCAACTGAAATGTCTTACAAAATGTAAATATGTACCAATTCCAGTAAAATTTAAATAGTCCAGAATAAACAATGCAAACAACCGAAAAACACACACACGCACGCACGCATTCACAGACTTTCGCTATTAAATGGTAATCTGATCGAGTATACGATTAAACGTTCTTTCTTCTGCAGCATGTGTGTCGCTCTTTCTTGCTTTCTAAAACTTTCGCTTAGACCATTAGGCCCGATACACACTATAGTGCCGATCGTGGTTCGTTCTCGATCCGATATCGGTTTAGTAAAGTATTTTTAAACATATAACAATGAGTGCATTGACACTCAATAAAATTCAAGTTCCGGTCGAGTAACACTCCAGCAACGTTTCTTGTATAAAAATACTTTAGCAGACCGAGATCGGCACTATAGCGTGATTCGGCCCTTAAGACTTACTTAGCAGCCGTGTCCACCGGCTTGGCCGCGCCGAACACCTTCTCCGCGGGCACGGGCTTGGGCGCGGCCTTCTCCGGCGGCCGCTCGTCGGGCAGCGCGCCGTCCGCCGGCTTGGTGGGCGCCTCGGTCTCGCGCGGCAGCGTGCGCGGCAGCAGGTTCAGCTTGGGCCGCTCGCGGGGCTTGCTGTCTGTTGTTGTTATTATTATTTAGTTTTTTTTTTCTCGAAATATATAATTTCAAAGTGAGATTTTTTATTATTATTATTAGTACCTGGGCGACCAAGCATCGCGCGGAGTTCTCTTTTGTGGAAATTGTATTTTTTAGATAAAAAAAAAACTTGAATATATAAAAAAACAAAAGTAAAAACTTTGTATCCGATCGAGATTCGAATTCGGACACCTGTGATTATTAATCTTGCACCTTGGTCGCTTAACCATATTCTGCGTAGAATAATGCGAAAGAAAACCGCATGAAAACACGCGTTTTTATGCGTATTACAAAATTGTTTTAAATAAAATATACTACACAAAAATGGAAAATGTACCTTCTCTAGGTGGATCCCGATCCCTGTCACCAAACCCTCTGCCACCGAAACCTCTGCTTTCACGTCTAATGTGAACAAAAATACAAAATGAATATTGTGCATATGATTTATTTACAAAATTTTAATATATCATTATATCATCAGATTAATGTAAAATATACAAGAAACTTTATACAACATGTTATTGTAAAAGCCCATATATTTAAGATCCACCAACATGTGTTGGTAAGGATTTTATAAAAAAGAGCAGACCTTTTGGGTTTTCAGTAACATAATATACATTTTTTATTTTATATTAAGAGTGTATTCTATATAAAATAGATGAGTATTAAGTCTGTTATATTTAAATTTACTTTGAATAATTCCTTAAAATCTATGAAATTTCATTTTTTTTATTTTTATTATAAATACTAACCCATATCCTCCCTCTCTTTCAGCGGTGCGGAACCCGTCGCGGCCGCCGTAGCCGCGTTCCCGTCCACTGCAATAAGTCAATTAATTTAATAATTAACATTATATGATGTTATATTAACATTATTATAAAAGCTAATAAAATCGTTATTGAAGGAAAATATCGTGAGGAAACCTGTATGTCTGAGAGAACCTAGCAAGTTTTCGAAAGACATGCTCAACCCGCCCGCACTTGGCCAGCGTGGTAGACTATGACCTAATTCCCCTCGTATTGAAGGGAGGCCCGTGCCCAGCAATAGGACGTTAAAAAGGACTAAATACAATAAATTTGATGCACAATTTTTATGACTATGAGTAAAATCATAGCAAAAATATATCAGTAATTCTTTATTATCGACAATTTGTCTGCACAAATATGGATTATACTATATATTCAGTATGGATGTTTGTTATAAATTTGATGACAAATAATTCATCTTGGATTATATTATAAACTAGCGGACTCACGCTACTCACTTCGTCCTGTTTTTTTTTCGCGGAACCCTGATTCTTTTTCTAAAATAAAAGTAGCCTAAGATACTCCTTATAACATCAGCTATCTGCCAGTGAAAGTCCCGTGAAAATCCGTCCAGCCGTTTCGGAGATTAGCCGGAACAAACAGACAGACACACAGACAGACAAAAATTGTAAAAAATGTTGTTTTGGTATATGTACTGTGTATACATCCATATGCATTTATTAAAAAGTGATTATTTTATTATTACAAACAGACACTTCCAATTTTATTTATCTGTATAGATAATGCAGTCATAAAAAGCTAGATAATGCCAAATTGCATGGTCAAAATGCTTTTATTTTATTGGTATTTAGATTAGTTTCTTTATTTAATATACTTAAAAGCAAATATAGGTATAATATTATACTTTTTAAATGACTTTACTGATATAATAAACACTTATACAAATTTCATCATTTATAAAAGTAATAATAATGCAGTAAAATCGTCAATATATTATCTTAACACCTTAGATCTCGTGGATTATTGTCGAACATAATAAATTTTTCGAGGCAGTAGTAGTCCAGTGGTAACTCGCTTGCTTGGGAAACCAAACTAAGCGGGTTCAAGTTCCGGGCATCGCATCGCACATCTGATATTTTTTTGCGTTAATCATTTCCAACATGATTACCACTTGTTGTACGGAGAAGAAAAACATCGTGAAGAAACCTGCATATCTGAGAGCCCAGGAAGATTTCGAAAGACACATGAAGTCCGCCAACACAAATTTTACCAGCGTGGTGCCCTATGGCCCGATCCCCCAGCAGTGGAACTAACAAAAAAAGTCTAAATACCAAACATTCCTATCTATTAAATATATGTATATGAATGTTTCCATACCCCTCCCGGTCCCTGCCGTAGGAGTCGCGGCCGCCGTAGGGCGCGCGCGGCGGCTCCGTGCGCTCGGCGTCGCGCCAGCCGCCCGGCCGGTTGTCTGCACTCGCTGACAAACGGGGACACATACATTAATTATTATATTATCCATATTAGAAAAAACATCTTATTTACGTATATTATCAGTATTGACACTTAACTAAAATACTTTGCATCTTTCACCTATATATTCACACAATAGCTTATATATGAAGTCACTCAGATAAGCGATAGAGTAGGAGCAAGCCAAAGACTAGTCTGAATTGAGTTACGGTAACACCGCGTCACAAATCATACTAAAACAGCTGGTCACAGGAAAATTTCAATGACCTTTAGAGCTATATCTCCTCTAAAAAGACTCCTCGACTAGCTCTAAGGTCAATGTTTCTGGTTTCCCTGCCATCGCTATAGGCGATGCCCCCGGCTAGAGGGTCAGTAATCCACAGGCGACCTTTACTCAGACCTTTCCGAGATGAAACGGAGTAACTTATATCAACTTAAATCATAACAATATAACATCAAAATTTATAATATAATATTTCCGGAAAAAAAGAAATAGGAATTTTCCTAAAAAGCTGTTTAATTATATATAAATTATACATGTATATTAAAGTTGATAATGTACTCTGCATGTACATCCCAAGTGTGACATTACAGCTTGCTCCAAACCACAATCACTTATATTCATCATAGTGACATGAGTAAATAATGTTTCAAACAATTAACTGATTGTTAGAAAATTAAATACCTAACATATTATGTAATACCTATTGTAGTTAATTGCACTTTATATCTATCGCATTCACATAGTGCGGAAAATTTTGTAATTCTAGTGAGAAATATAACTTGTAGTTCTAACATTTCCAATGATAACATTCAATAAAAATCTAGATCTTGGTGATTTTATGAACAATAATAATATGTAAATTCTGAATAGACATAAAAATAAAGCAATTACATAAGTACTAACCTCGAGTAGTAAACATACAGAATAATATATCGAAGCAAACATACAATTATATTACATATTTTTCCTTTATTTTTATAGAGGATGTTTTTCACAAACCGAATATATCACTCATATCATTTTTAAATCACTGATTTAATTTCAAAAGCGTCTTAATTTTCATGGGAAACGGATACTCTTAAATAATGTAATAATGCCCTAATTTATAATATCAAAGGTCTCGAGAAACTCGATTAATTTTCTATGAATGAAACCTCCATTAGTAACAAGTGTGTACTCACAGTCGCGCTCGCGCTCGCGCGGCGGGTCGCGGTCGCGGCGCGCGGGCTCGGGCACGGCGCGCGGCCCGGAGCGCCAGTCGCCCATGGTGCGCTCGGGGTCGTACTCCCTGCACAACATATTATACACAATCAAATATCGAAAATCAGTCTCTCCCGTGACCATGATTGCTGTAAAGCATTCGAAACGTCGGGAAACAAAAATCTAAATATATCCGCTAAACAATCCGAAAAGATAGTTTTATTTAAAATGCCAACCAAATATTCGCGTATATCTAAGAAAGTTAAATATACATAGTTTAAGTTATATTTATCATAACATATTTATTTAATACACGCCAAATAATGACTATTATAGTCAAATTTTTTATACCTTAGTTTACATTATTGCAATTTTCGTGTGTAAGTATATCAATTTTTGTTTAAATAAAATATGGCCCATCCCATGTTACTGACTGATAATGTGATTTGATAGGTGAAAGAATTTTTTAAATTGATCCGGTAGTTTTTTTAGTTTATCCATTACAAACAAACATAAAAAAATTAATTGTCTTTATAATATTAATATACATTAATATAGACCAGCAGCTTACACTCTCTTTGGGTGCATATTAAGATAGATTGATTAAAAACTTTTGTTTTTGCCAGGAACAATCGTGGGCATCCGTCCGTAAAACAACTCACCAATTTTTATTACAATCGAATAAATGGTTTATTGTCAAAATGCTCCACTTACCTGTCCCTATCAGATCTGCCGCTCCTGCCCATGCGTCGGTCATTATCTTGAGTGGAGACTTCTATTCTAATTCGTCTGCCACTTATTATCTATGGAAAAATTAGTCCATATTACATTTTTAATTCATATATATTTAAAACATATTAAATCTTAGTATCATCTAATGGTATAATATAATGGTTTATACCATTTAATGCTGTACTGTATTACACCACACTAAATTATTTTCTCACTTCTCATGGGTTTCCGGAAGAAATCTCTTGAGGTGATAAGTTATCCTTTATCAGCATTTTGTTACTTTATTTTGTATAATATATATTTTATGGTACATAATCTTAATAAATCTGGTTGGGTCTAACGTGGGATAAATATATAATAATTATTGTATTACAATATTGTACACAAGTATTATTTTAAAAGAGCAACTGTTGAGTTTCTCGCCGGCTCTTCTCAGCAGAACTGCCTTCCGAGCCTGTGATAGATTCCTCATGGACTGACTACACTGACATTTAATTTAAAATGTAAAATTGACGATTCAAAAGTGCTTGTAAAAGTCAATTTGAATAAAGTATATTTTGATTTGATTTGATATGTATGTTGGGACATTAACACACATCACCATCTAGTTCCACGGTAAGCTACGAGGGTTTGTGTTATAGATACCAGAGTTGATACACACATATATAACTTTAAATACATACATATTATAAATATAAACAACCATGACTGGAGTACAAACATTCGTGCTCATGACACAAATGAATAACCCTAGCGGGACTTAAACCCGCGACCGCTGGTACAGCAATTAGGATCACTAAAAACTGAGCCAAATGTGTCGTCGTACATAAATAAATCTAGTTAATTATTAAGATAATTATCTAATATCCTATAGAATTTGAATGATTTAATAATAAAAAATAATACATTTTTAAATAATATTATACAATAAGAATAATAATTAATTTCAATCATACCAAGTCAGGCATGTTCATGGCGCTCACAAGACTTTCTCTATCTTCAAAGTCTACATCTCCAAAGCCCTTGAGACGACCTCCTTCCTTTGGAAGTCTCAAGTTGTTGATCTGTTAATAAAGAACATTTTTAAGACACTGGTAAATTCAAGTATTTGAAGAGAACATTTAAGATTAAAACTCTGAAAAAAGGTCAATACTGCTTGTTATTCTTAAAAAAATTGTGGACTTATTTTTATGTTTTAAACTAGATGGGCCATAAGTTTTGTCGACTAGCCAACTAATCAGCTGACTTGTGCCTCTGGATTATATTTCTTTTAATAATGAATACAGTGTTTGAAATTGCGATTTTTTTAAACTTAGTCATATAAGTACTAAGTCTTCTATTCCCTTTTTTGTTTCTATTCCTAGATTATATTTCCAATTATTTAAAGCTGATACTAAGTTTTCGAAAGAGATGTGAAGTCCGCCAATCCGCACTTGGCCAGCGTGGTGGACTATGGCCTGATTCCCCTCGTCTTGAGGGAGGCCCGTGCCCAGCAGTGGGACGTTAAAAAGGGCTGAATACAAGGCTGATACTAAAATATAAACAATTATAATTATTAATAATAATGACGAAATTTCATTTCAATCATCCTATTAAAATAGTAATCTATACAGATAAATAAAATTGGAGTGTCTGTTTGTAATATTAAAATAACCGCTTTTTACTGAATGCATATGGATTTATACACGGTACATATACCAAAACAACATTTTTTTACAATTTTTGTCTGTCTGTCTGTTTGTTCCGGCTAATCTCCGAAACGGCTGGACCAATTTTGACGGGACTTTCACTGGCAGATAGCTGATGTTAATGGACCTGAAGCTAGCGGCCGACTAGCAGCCGGCCACCTGACGAATTAAAGTAAGGGCCGACACGAACATTACTAAATTTAAAAATCGAGTATTAAACTATATAAAACACTATACATTCCTATTATTGTATTTAAAATTATTTAAAAGCAATATTTAATTGCATATGTCGCGTATTTATTCTAATAACATGTGTTTTCGATGCCGCGATACCGTTGCGGCCCTTACTTTAATTCGTCAGGTGGCCGGCTGCTAGTCGGCCGCTAGCTTCAGGTCTATCTGATGTTATAAGGAGTAACTTAGGCATTTTAGAAAAAGAATCAGGGTTATATATATATATATATATATATATATATATATATATATATATATATATATACCTAAACATCGCTAACCGTGAGTCGCTAGTAATATGAATAAAATATTTTCCGACTAGTCGACTCTCCCGACTAATCGGCCACTAGTCGGTACATCTCTACTTTAAACCATTGTAATTGAAAGTTAATGTTTTAAATTCAATATATAACATAAATGATGTCAAAGAAGTGAAATCAATAAAATGTCCAATATATACTCCAGTTCATGAAAGTGAAACCATAAACTGCTTACATAACAATGACATGACATGCTAATGTGGTTAAACAAGTTCTTGTTAACATTGGCTTTTTGAATTCGTGCCAAATCTTCATTATGTTACTAGTAAATCATGATATCTCCAAAAAACAGCATATTAATTTTGATAGTCAAGAAAACTAATATTTCTATAAATATTTTTATATTAAAATACGTCAATACAGATAAAAAATGTAGTGTCTGTTTGTAATGTCAAAATAACAGCTCTTTACTAAATTCATATGAAATTATATACAGTACCTATACGAAGAACACATTTTAAAATTTTTGGCTGCCCGTTTGTTCCGGCTAAACTACGAAATGGCTGGACTGATTTTGAAGGGACTTTCACTAGCAGGTAGCTGTTGGTATAAAGAGTAATTTAGGCTCCTTTTATTTTAGAACAAGAATTTGAGTTCTGCTCAAAAACAATAAAAACATATGTAGAGATGCACCCGAGTGCAGTGAGGTTAAGTCGCTAGTTTAACATAGTTTTTTGTATAATGCTATAGATAGAGTACATACCTATATAAAATATTAACAAAAGTATGTAATCATATTACCACATGGCACCTACCATGTGGTGTTTTTAGTAATAATTACATCTCTATATGATTTGTTATTCATTTCAGTTTATTGGAAATAAATACCATGTGGTTTATATTTAATCATGAACCGTGTAAACAATTAAACAACAGTTATCTCAAAAACATACAAGATAAATAGTGTTGAAATTAAGTTTTTTTATCTATATATATAATACAACTAGCGACTCACCCTCGCTTCGCTTGGGTTCGTCCCTACTTACGTTTTATACTTTAGTATAGATTTCTCAGAGCTGAGATATTTTCCCGCAGTAAAAAGTATCTTATATGTTGACCCGGATAACCAGCTATCATCGTGCCAAATTTCATCAAAATCCCTTTAGTGGATTTTCCGTGATGCGGAAACGGATAGACAAAAATTCTAAAAACTATAGATTGGTCTCTGTATCGATAATAATGTCTATTTCAATGAGATTTTTCAAAAAATGTTGAATGTACAGATTCGGCTTGGTTACAATTTTATTATATGGATAGTTTGTAACTGATATTATAGTAAGACTATTATTGGAGGTCTTAATAACGCAATAGAACCCAAAACAACGATGTCTGTTTGTCTGTGTGCGCTAATCTCAGAAACGGCTTAACCAATTTGTGTGTGGTTTTTGCCAATACATTGCAGTAAGCTTTGTTAACATTAAGTATTTATTTTATTTCAATCAATCCATAAATAAAAAATTATGTCGATTTAAAGAATCAGCTAGGGACGAATCCAAGCAAAGAGAGGGCGAGTTGCTAGTAATTAAATAAATTTTCATGACTACAAACTTAAAAAAGATTAAATGTTTTTCTTAAAAGTTGAAAAAGTGTAAAAATTCTTTAAAGCGAGTTAGAATTCAAATTTACTATTCCTAATGTGCAGAGCCAATCTTTAAATTGACTACAAAATACCAACTTACTGTGAAAAGATTAGTAAACCAAATGAAAAGGCTGAATAGACATTAGACATTTAACTGGTATTTGGAATTTTGATGTTGAAATATAATGACTAAATCTATACATATAATACAATTCTAACTAAGTCAAATCTGTACCTTAAATATTTTTTGGAAAATCTTATTGAAATAGACATTATTATCGATACAGAGGCCCAATCTATAGTTTTTAGAATTTTTGTCTGTCTGTCCGTTACAGCATCACAGAAAAACTACTGGAGGGATTTTGATGAAATTTGGTATGGTCATATTTGGTATTAAATAATGTCATTTTGATAATGAATGATTTCATTAATATCTAATATTTTAATATTCTTTTAATAAAATTAAATTGAAGAACTGTGTCTAACTTAAAGTTAAAACGGAGATTTACTTGTACAGTATACCTAACGACTAAACCTCGCTTCGCTCGGGTTCAAAATCAATTCTGTTCCACAGGAAATGTACACTTTTCAGGGATAAAAAGTACCTATGTTCTATTCCAGACTATAATCTATTGCCAAATTTCAACCAGATCTGTCCAGCCATTCTGGCTTGATTAAGTAACAAACATCCATCCATCCAACTTTTACATTTATAATATTAATGGGTTTTGCCAACACAAATATACACCTACCTTAAGCCCTTCAAACAGCTCCATTATTGCACTCTCCTCAACATCATAAGGCAAGTTAGAGATATGTGCAATAAAGGGTGGCCGGCGGGGTATAGACTCATCATCTACTGCCAGACCTCCCCGAGCTGCGCGAGACGCCGATGGTAAGACCACCGGCGTGCGGTGGCGTGTTGAATTTGCATTGCTTGCTATCATAACAAAAGTAAGTCTTTAGTTTTCTATTCATAAAACAAATATGAATTTCATGAGGAAATGACATCTTAAATTTGTTTATATATACTTATTATTTACTTATATATTATTTACATATTGACATAATTTTAAACCAAATATTGCAATAAGCATTTAATATTTACAGAGCACCCTCAGTTTTATTGGAGTCCAGCCAATGAAAGACTAGTCTGAATTGAGTTGTGACCTAGGCCATCTCGTAGATTAAACTAAAAATGCTGGTCATCAGGGTTTCCAACAATGTCATGTACATGCTTCCACTTTTACCTATTGGTAAAGTATCCCAAGCTATACATGAAATCGTATTTTCTGGTTCCCTCATCTTTCTTATAAAGAAAGCATCCGGCTAGAATGTATCAAATCACATAAGACCTTTCCTCAGACCTTCCCGGGGCGGAAGGAGTGACAAGCACTCAGCATGTGCACCCCACGTACGAGATTAACATTGGCTAGCCATTAACCTTTTAAATATCATCATCGGGTGTTTTAAGAAAGTTTTTTTAAAATAGATAATTAACAGGGTTTTACTTACATTCTTCATCTACCGAATCGGCCCATTGGTTTGCTGTAGCGATAGTAGTGGTTTCCGCAATAAAATTTGTGGGGTCGGCTTTGATCCATTTTATTTTCTTTGATTTCTTGCCTGCAAAATGTTACGTCAACCTTAATTAAATTTTGCAGAATTTTAGGGGTGGAATGTTCCCGATACAATACAAAAGGGTTTAATGAGATGACGCATAGTAAGTGAATGTCCTTAGTCCTACTCTGATTTTGGAAAGTAGTTATTCGTAAATTTGTTCAGAGGACATTTCGATAATTTTTCAACAGCTGTTATAATTAAAGGGTTTTAATGTCTAACTAAGAAAATCATCAAATTGAATATATTTTTACTTGGAGGAAAAGTTCATGAAATTAAAAGTTGAGAAATGTGGCCACGCGGTAAATCCAAACGTCTGCAAAGGTGAATTGATGACACGTTAGCATTACCTAATTAACATTTATGCCTATGACAATAACTTTTTCGATAGATAAAACTATCTAGATTACATAACATGCAAAAAATTTGAAATAAAACAATGAAATACATTGAAAATCGAGAGTTTTTCATATGACAAAATTAATAGAACTAACCTGCAGCGGCCATATTACAAGGCTGGGGCCAGTGTTGCCACTGACTTTACAGATTATAACTCTTTCTCAAGCATGGATGAATAATATAATTCTCAAGAGTATACCCGCCGCAAAATACAGTTATTGCCATCATTTAAATGTTTTATTTAATTAAAACCTAAAAATAAATAATTTAATATCACTTTGTTATTAAAATTATATAAAAATAACATAGTATTTGTGCAAATAAAAAAAACAACCAATATTTTTTTCTATTTTTATTCCTGTCTTTTTATTTCTCTTTGTTTTTGTAATATACTAGATTGATTTCTAATATAAAATGTTTGAAATTTAAATATGAAAAGTATTATTGAAATATTATTCTTATATGATATGTCCAAGAAAAATTATTGCCAGCTTATGTATATTTACTATTATTTCTTATGATGTGAAAATATCTTTGCTGGTTTGTTCTTCTTTTATAAGCAATTGGTCGATGTAAATTTTAATGAGAATAATCTATGGTTTAGACTTTAGAGTAATAATCTTGGTTAACTTCTATCCAATACATTAACTGTTTACGTAGGACATAAGATAAATATTATATTGGGTTAAATCTAAACGAATAAGGATACTAACAATTATTAAATAAGCATGTATAAGCGCACCTATGACGAGTATACGACGAGTATACGGATTCGACCCTAGGGTCGTATGTATAGATGTAAAACAACCGTTTTAAATAAAATGTTGCTGCTTAAAACCCCAAATAAATCGTTTTAGACAGTTGAAAACTCGCCTACAAAAAAAAAAAAAAGAAAAACTGTGTTTTACACTTCCTTCATCCTTGTGGGCAATTTTTGGTCAACTGACGTCATGTTTGTTTTAATTAGTTTATAGAAAATCAATAGAATATATCTACTTACATTACCCACTACACGAAAACTTATGTACTTATTTATTTTTATTCATTTATTAAATTCGTTATAACAAAAATGGATAAAAATATACTCCGTAATCTAATAACAATAATTGTATAAGTATGTAGGTATTACCTACCTATACTTTTTTATTATATTATATTACACACATTAGATTAGTAGACATCATTAGCACAATGCCGTCCGTTTTACTCCGTCATATCCCTATCCTCGGTAAAATCAAGAAAATGTAGTTATAATTAAGAAAAACATAGTCATCAACACCAACCGTTTTAAACCGTAAAAATGGTTTATTTCGGTTGTAAACCTTTTTTTTTGTTTTACACGGATTGGTTTAATTGGTTTTAAACCGGCCTTACATGTATAGTCGTTTGTATAACGGTACGTTTTGACCATTAGTATGGAATAGTTAGACTATATATTATACTAGCGACTCACGCTCGCTTCGCTCGCGTTCGTCCTTAGGTACGTTTTCACGGTTAGCTGTTTTTTTTTTTTTTTTTTTTTTTATAGTAACATTACATCCACAGGCTTTAATTGCCCGTGCCCTTTTTATATATATTTTTTTATTTTATTTTTCTTGGCGATTACATTTTTTTTTACTCAGAGCTAGCACGTGGTCCGACACTGACTGGTTATTGATGAACATGATTTTTTTTTTTTTTTTTTTGTAGAGGTGATTGTTAATGACTTATAATCTAGTTATATCTAGGTACATACATATCTTACTAGTAATACTTATATCTAAATACTGTTTATTTATTTATTTTGTTTATTTATTAATTTCATTTTTTTTTGTTAGTTCCCCGAGGACCCTGCCTCACTCCGCAGTTGGGCTAGCACCGCCGGTTAACTATGTTTAGGTATACATCAATAGTAGCTTGATACTCTTAAGATATTCATTTCATTTATAATATAGCGATTTACCCTCGCTTCGCCCGGGTGTATACGCCGTAAGCGGATTTTGTTCACATTTTCATGGGTTTTAATTTTTTTTCGCGTATTGTTTTCTTAAATAAAAGTAAAGCTGATTTGTTTTCTTAAATAAAAGTAGCCTAAGCTACTCCTTTTAATATCAGCTATCTACCTGTGAAAGTCCCGTCAAAATCGGTCCAGCCGTTTCGGAGATTAGCCGAAACAAACAGACAGACAGACAAAAATTGTAAAAAATGTTGTTTTGGTATATGTACCGTGTATTCATCCATATGTATTTAGTAAAAAGCGGTTATTTTGATATTACAAAGAGATACTCCAATTTTATTTATCTACTTATATAGATCTTCTAGTGCAAACATATTATTTCAAATCGGATTAGTAGTTCTTGAGATTAGCGCGTTCAAACAAACAAACTCTACCTCTTTATAATATTGGTAATTGGTGCCAAAAAAAGATAAAAAACTATTGCAGTCCCGCTGAGATTCTTTTGCCAGTTCTAAGAACTAAAAGCTCTTTTTTTCTCCAAACTGGTAGTGTAAAGTTCAGTAAAAAATGTAGTACATAATTTGTAGTGTTATTTAATGTTGAATGAACATTTTTGGATCTAAGTTTAAAGCGCAGAAATAATGAATGAGGCCAAATGGAGTTTGAGTTTGACTACTTAAGTTGGTACTTTTACTTCTAGTAGGTACAGTATCCCACGAGACCGGCTTAACAAAAACTGTAAAATTTATTTTACGTCCGCTGCATAAAATGCCTGCGAGTAAACCTGGTCTTGTGACTTACCGTAGTTTCTGTACTTCAGTTGCCCTCAGAGTCTTTTGATCACAGTAGGAAATAAGACCGTTTGGCAACAAAGAATATTCCGAGTTGATTAATCGTTTTTCCGTACAAAATGTATGAGAAAAGTTTTTGGCGATTTCTGTCATTTCTAGTACTTGTAGGAAGACGTTAATAAAACTTCGAGATATTCCTTGCATATATTTTTATATCCAGTATCTACTTTTATAATCATCAGTACGTCTGTCCGTATGGTTCGGAAAGCAGTACTGCTGAGAAGAGCCGGCAAGAAACTCAACAGTTACTCTTTTAAAATAATGAGTTAGATTATTTACTTATAACAATAATTTTCAGTATTACAAACATTTCACGACTAGTCACACACGACATCTCCCTGCAAAAGCGCGGGAAAACAAAAATGCAACCTTAAATGGTCTCATAGTCTTTTTGATCCCTACATGAAATAGGATCGATTGACGAATTTTTTTTTTTGTATTTTAGCATGTTTTTTGCTAACTGTACATTTTTCTTTTCAAAATCAGTGAATGCAGTTCAGAATATCTTAAAAAGTTATGGATGGTCTTCTAGGAACGTTTTCCTGTAACTATATTAGTTAAGGTACCTGCCCTTACTGTCCCGTCATAAAAATCCACCTGTATATCTAAATATCGTGAATATTTCTATTTCGTATTTTCTTAAAAATAGCTTAAAATCCTTAGATAATAATGTAACCTTTACTCTTAAAACCTTTAGTTTTAATGTTGGGTAGTTAATACCTAGAAATAATGACATATTACCAACTCTATATAGAATGAATATTTTGAAGTGAAATATCTTAAGGCGCGTCATGAGAGGGAAAAATGAATTGTTGTCGTTACGTGGAATCATATGAAATAAATATTGTTAAAAAATTATTTACTTGAAATATTTTTTTAATATTATAAATATTTTTTTTTTCACAAAAAAACCCTGTATTATTATTTCTTTTATTGGAGTACATAATTTATTGAATTATTACAATATTTGGTTGAAAATTAAATTTTATCTTTATAATAGGTACTATCAATAAAATATTGTTTTCCTTTTTAAATCGAAAAAAATAATTCGTATCGCTCCTATCCTAATTATTTAAAACTTAAATTGATTTTCATAAAAAGTACCTGTTACCTATAGAAGTTTTACATTTTAATTATTTTTTCTATTAAAGTTATGTCAATATAAGTAATAGGGAATATGCATGATTTTTTTAAATTTTTTATACACTAGTTTACATCGTTATCCAGCTCCAAAAAACTAAAATATAATATTTTTTTTTTAAATATCATACCAATACGGAGAGTTTAAACGCCCGCCATTTCGCTTGGCTTGACGTCACAGTATACAGTTATACGTATAGTATTATATTATGATCTGTGATCCTGATCATATAACCAAAAATGACGACGCACGTGATTTTGCACTTTTTAATAATTAAGGCTTAATTCAAAAGCAATAAAGATTATAAAAAAAATATATTTTACCTTTATTTAAATCATACGCATTTTTGAAATTATTATCGTCTATCGTTATTATGTTACAGACGTTTTTAATTTTTAATTTTTTACTTTGACGACGGGACGATATAAATTACATATATCATCAAAACGTTAGCTTGTTTTACCAAGACGATCTTTTTAAGGTGTACAATACTGTACATACATTATTTTGATTTATCCTGCAGGGTTCAGCCAGCGTTTGCAATGTAAGCGCAAAAAAAATGTTGTTATTTACGACATCACATTAGAAACCTCTAAAATTATCAGTATTCCTCTAGTATATTATGCGCATATATTGTACATATAAACCTTCCTCTTAAATCACTATCTATTAAAAAAAACGCATCTATTTTTAAAGATCTCGAGCAAAACGAGGGTAAATCGTTATATAATTTAAATGAATATCTTAGGAGTAGCAAGCTCCTATTTATGTATACCTAAACATAGCTAACCGTGAAAACGTACCTAGGGACGAACGCGAGCGAAGTGAGCTTGAGTCGCTAGTTCTTTGATATATTTTGACCCGGTAGACAGCTTTATTATTTTTAATCTTACCCCTAATCTTAGATAATTATTTTGGTGATTTTACAAAGATTTGAATTTTTATTTTCTTTTAATTAGTAAATTAAGTTTTCTTCAATCTTCGATACCTATATTTTTGGAAAAATTAAACATAAGTGTATTAATAAATATCTTTATTCGATTTTAATTTTTTGCGAAAAATTCAATATGTATAAGGTTTTTCTCTTATGGATTCACTCTTTACGCAAAGTAAAGTAAATGTAAAGGATTTAGGATCCCATAAGTTCTCATTCTAGAGTTCAACGCGTTTATAGTTGTATCAAAATATGTATGATTTATTTTAAATAACATTTGCTAAGAATGGTTTTGATGACATCTTGTATTTAAACATATTTAGTTAATAGCTTTTACTTTTTATAAAAATTGCTATGTATTAGATTTATCAAAATATTTAATTTAATATTTATCTAAGTGTATAAATTAAAAATGAATCACCGAAACGTATGTACGCGCATAACTTTCGATCGATTGCACCAAATTGGATAATTCTTTTTTTTTTGTGTGTTTGTTATTATCAGGACAAGTTTTGTATGGAAGAAAATTAAAAGAACTTTTTTTTTTACTAAAATATGATTTTTTTAAATCTCTTGATATGAAAACTGAGCGAATGAAATAGTTTTTATCCCAGAAGTCATCCCTTAAGGGGTGAGAATGGGGATGAAACTTCGTATGGGGAAGCAAGCTAGGGACTAATCAAAGCGAAGCGAGGGTGGAGTCGCTAGTAATTAATAAAAAGATATTTAGTTACATTCCTACGAATTACATCTTTGTAAAATAAAATTGTAATCACAATGAAAATTAGCTAATATATATATATATATATATATCTTAAAACATAGAATAATAACGCTTTAAACATAGAATAAAAGCGTTATTATTTTAAGCCTTAAAACATTAATTATTATATATAATATCTTAAAACATTAACGAGTTTCTTTTTGTGAATTTAAAATATAACATCTTAAAGCTTTTCATCCGTAGTCACATTAAAAGTGTTTTGTAACCGTGCAAAAGCTATTTCAAATAAACTTCCATATACTCGTATTTTATGTGAAGATATTAATTGATCCAATCGACAAAGGCGTAACTTGATCTCGCGCAGGCTTCGCACAGGCAGGTTCGATCTCTTTCATGTAATGAACTGAACATAAGTGGGAGGAGGGCTCTAAAAAACTTGTTCCATATTCTGGAGAAGCCCGCGTCTGGATCCTTGTGAGTTGTGACCGCGGGTGACTGGGCCAGACGCGGCCAGACGCTTGGACCGATCTCCGATATTGCGATAGATGGCATTCACGTCGTGCGCCGTTAACGAACGGACGTCTCCTCGTTCGCTCCGTTCGAAGTTTATCGGACCGTTTTTTGTTCGTAGCGTTCCATTAAGTTTCACTGGCTCGTTGTTAGCACTGAAATTAAAAGCTTTTCAATTAGTTTGACTTTCGAATTATTTTAAATTGCGCGTGAGCAATCAAAAGCTGGTGCAGTGATAACGGGGAGTGATGTGAATTGTGTTGTGTTTACGTTACGATGTGCGTGATAGTGTAGGCTGTATATCATGGGCTATGCGTCGAACAGTGCGGGGCGGGCGGCGCACGAGGCGCTCCTAGCAAGGCAGGATGCAGAGCTTCGTTTAATGGAAACGATGAAGCGAAGCTTACAGGCTAAGATGAAAAGCGACAGAGAGTACGCTCTCGCGCTGTCGGCCGCCGCCGCGCAAGGACAAAAGATGGACAAATGCGAGGAATTAAACGGTATGATATGCGGAAAACAACTTTCCAAATGCATTCAGCTACTTTGTTCTATTATGTTGTTATGTTATTATATACATACGTCAATAATAATATATGTACAAACTTTTTAAAAGGTGTACGTTTTTAAAACAATAGCATATATCATTTTTCTACCCGCATAATATATAGGTAGGTACAACGGTTAGATTTTAAAAGATGGAATTTAAACAAAGGATTTATTGATTACGATTTATAACTGGTATTTAAATATTTATAGTGATAGAAACTGGCAATGATGTAACACATTAATAATAATAATTAATTGAGGAGATAATGACGCACCCGCCTCCTTGTAAAACTTGTTTTATTAATCTCGGACACCATTTTGGTCAAATAATAATTTGAATAATCGACGTTGTCGTATAATAGAGCAAATGAAGTCCTCGAATAGGCTTGATTAACGGTCCTATTGAGTTAGGGTTTTCAACTTTTTGTACAAAAAATGAAGCATGTTAGGGTTTAGAGAGGTAAAATAAACAGTATTTTAGAAAAATAAAGAGATTTTTTTTTAAGTTTTAAAAACATATTTTTTGAGCTTCTTGCATATTTTAATAATTTGTTGTCATTTTCAAAATATTTTTATAAAGTGCTCAATATATAGCTCCATTATTTTTAGCCAGTATTCATATCCAAAAAATGTTGTTCCTTACTTTCAGAAATTTCAGTTTTTTTTTATAAACAACTTGGAATTTTATTAATTGTGAATATAAATTGTCAATTAAGCCTGTGCAAATTAAAATTTTCAATTATCTTTTCAAAATGATCAAAGATTACCACAGAATTCAATAACAAATGGCTGCAGATCAATGACAACCTTTCATGGCTCCAGCGATTGGATATACATATGCAGCGATGATAAAAACAGTATTTAGAATACTTTTTTAAAACAATAAAAAATATTTTAGAGCGAATAAAGTATAATACTATTTTTAATACTATGGTTGGTAACCCTATATTAAGTATCTAGATGTTGAAATAAATCTTATTAAAAATAATTAAAGAATCGCAATAAAAAATTACCTAATAAGCTGAATATAAATAAATCGAATAGACGACTCGTTAGACCCAGCTTTTGTGTGCCCGTGGGAATGAAAGATTTTCCTGTAGTAAAATGTATCCTAAATGTTGAGTCGAGTAATAAGTTATCACAAAATTTAATTAAAATCGGTTCAGTACTTTGTGCGTTAAATGCGCATATCGAGTTCGCTAAGTTACTGTTTTATTATATATACTCGTATGTATAGATTTTTGATATTCTATTTAACAAAACTAATACAAATTCAATTACTGTGCTCTACGGGCACGTTTTGAAGGCAAGAAGAAAATTTAATTGAGTCAAATTCAAGTAACAAAAATTATTAACACCGTTCGCAGGTTCTATCATAGCTCTCGCATGGCGAACTATGACTGAAGAATGGGAGAACACTAGCCGCCTAATCAAGGCGAATGCTGAGGCTTTAGAGTCAAGGGCTCTAGACCGCTTAAACACACTCATGACCGAGAGGCGGAAGGCTCGTAAGGTTTACCAGGAAGACCATAGCAAAATATCTGGTCAATTTACACAGGTGAGTTATCATGAACATTAAAATATTATAAAAATAAATTTTGTTTACAATTGAAAGGGGTTTCAAATTAAAATCTTTTTATTTAATTTGAAAAAAAAAAACTCGAAAGCTTTAAATTTCTTAGTATTAGTAATCATTTGTATCTTAGAATTTATTTGAAATGTTACCAACGCAAATTCAATAGTTCATGATATATGTATTATAATTTATGTAAATCGTAGGTACTCTTGTTTTTAAGATATAACTACATTTGAAAAATGCTGAGTAATACAAACAAAAAATGCATTATAATATGCCACGGCTTGCTGCTATATACTAAAACTTTTCAAAATTTATTTAAATGATTTATAGCCAAACACATTGTATTTGGCTTTGAATCATTTAAGTTTAACTAATTCATTAGTTTCCAGGATTTTATAAATTGAATTTAAGTTAAGTATCCATAAAAATTAAAAAGGAATTTGTGCGACACATTACTGTAGCTTTTACTATTCAAACTTAAATATGAATTAGTCGTATTAATTAGGTTACCATACATATAGTGTTTAGCATGATCGACAAATCGACTCTTAAACTATTAAAATTTAAAAGCTAAATCGAAACGTCTGTCTGTGATTTGTGTCTGTGAGGTCCTTTTTATTAAAGTCTATATATAATATCAAATGTTTAAAAATATTGGCCTGTCTGTTTATACCCATTAATCTCTGAAATGAACCGATTTTGACTGGAACTAGGGGAAATCCTCTGATAGGGAAAGAGAATTTGAGTCGATTAGTTAATTTTATATGATTATAATAAGCTCAGTTTAGTTACGAGAAAACAAATAAATATTTAAAAGCTGCGCAAACGACTGTGTTGTAGTTAGTGTTTATAATAATATAATGTCGCGTTGGTAGCTTTATCAATGCTGATATCAGCGTAGCCGATCACGTTCCGTTGTCGATAACCGCGCTGATTCATTCAATTTGAAGCGTTTTCCACTTCTTTTTCAATGATGCATACTGTTTCACGTCCTGTTCTATCACTTTGTGTTAAACTATCTTTAAAATCAATTAAATAAATATGTTAAACGTGAAAAATACTTCTTACTCTAATCTCTACTACTTTAAAATGGTTATCGCGTTTTGATTATTAAGTACATCTTATCTATTACTACTTCATAAGCGGAGACTAAGTTCATTACACTAAAAGCTCATTTATTTGTGTATTTATGGAGATTTTGTGTGAAGTCTTATAAACACTAAGCTTTCTTATTCTATAAGGATTTGGAGGTATCTATATATATATATATGCAAAACAGAACTGGTAAGAGATATATATCTCTTACCAGTTCTGTTTTGCATCTAGATAATTATTGGATTTATTAACTAATATATAATCATAGTTATCATTAAAGGTTATAAAAATAATTAGTATTGAGATTTGACTAATTCTAGAGCTGAATGTTTCCGTTACTGACCGGTTGAGCATGTTTCCTTGTTCAACCGTCCGTTTCCTATCGTTGCGCTACTCTTATTACTCTAGTCCATATAATTAGGTCTTAGAGAACGGTGCAAAAAAGAACTGTGTCAGGGTCAGATCACAACTGTTAGCTTTTCCAATCACAGATGTCGGAATTATTAGGTGCTGGCTATTGCAAATAACTAACTGTATACCCACAATGTTAAATGACATAGAAGTATACGATAGCAGGCTGAATGTAAATAGACGCATTATCGTTTTAACGCATTTAATTTATAAGTCTTATATTTGTACCTATATTGTACATAATGACTAATGTTTTAATAGTAGTAAGATTAATAAAACTTAATTATTACTTATCAATAAAGAACACTTTAAATTCCATTGACATTATTGTACTACAATATCCGTTATGAAGCACATATAATATTGTTGCAAATTGAAAAGATCAACGTCTCCTGCCTTTTGTCTCGAACTGTAAGGTATTCAGTCAGTTATTAGGCAAACAGTCGTATTAGTTTGGGCGTTTTGCCAATTTTTTAGGTGAATAAAAACAAGCTATATTGGCGCTAACTCTACGTCGAGCATATGTTACAAATTAAAACTGGAGTATGAAATTGGGAGCTGCCCTAGTATCTATTTTTGAATACTTGAGCTTTTAACTTTACATAATGTGTATTTTAGTTATGATATTTGATTACTTAATCGTGTTTACAAACAGCAAAATTTAATTAAATTTAGATTGTTTTTTTTTACTATAGAGGTATTAATGGTACGAGATGATATTATTTGTATTTTACCATATACATATGTACCTATGTGTAAAGATTAGAAACACATTTTTATTTATGAAGTATAAGTATATCAATCATAATAGATTATTTATTAGAATATTCAATACTTTTGACCGACTTCAAAAATGGGAATTTATTCGATTTGGCTGTATTTTTTATATTTCTATTTTTTATGTGTATGTTACGTGACATCTGCGACAAGTGAGTTGATTTTCTAGGGTGGAGGAATTACTTAAGATGATTTTTAATTCGGTATAACTTTTTTGGATTTTATTTACGGCATTTTATCCTTTAAGAGTTTACAAAATCTACTGTCAAATAATAATGTAATTGGTATACGTATACCAAGAACCATAGATATTGAATTATAAAGGGAATTACAAAGAAAATTACATAGTTATGTATATACTCATAGTTATGAGCTAATCAACGAACGATTTGTGTCATCTAATCCTTTCAATAGCTATCGTTAATATATTAAGTCTTCATGTCGATATTGTTACCTTGGCATTTGTGGTTTTACTTAACTAGCAACAATGGTATGCTTATATAGGATAAACGACGTTAGATTGTTAGGTTCTAGTCATATTAACTTAGAGATGTACGCTTGACCCACCCTAAATGGCTAATAATATAAATCCAAATAATATGTCATACTTATTCATCTGTTACTGGTACAGTAGGAATATTATAAAGGTTTTAGCCTTAGTTAAACAGATCACCCACATGTTAACTTGCAGAGTTGCAAATACCTTTGCCTACATAGCTCTCACTCCTAATATTTAAGAAAACAATGAGTAAGAAAAGGATAAAATATGTAATTTTGTTAATTTTAAGTGGGTCGCATAAAGTAAGTCTTTGTATCAGGATTGGCTGCGCGGCACCTGTCACCGTTCATTGGCCCTGCGCCCGCGTCGATGGCGCGTGCAACGCTGATTTCTTTTCAAAACTTTTTTGCTATTTCTATTATTTCCAATATCTCTATTGACCATCGTTTCACTTTAATTTCTCTTTTACTTTGATATTTTTGTAAGCAAACATTTACCTTTCACAGCTTGAATAGTTAGTTGGACTTCGACGATTCTCTAATCAATTATTTTGCAAACGTCACGGATGCCTGTCCGGAATGAATGAGTTAGTAAATGAAGACAATGCTATTTCGATGTGTCAATCGCATCTAAAATGTTCTCAAGATGGTCTTATTGAACCGGATTTGACCCAGTTCCTGCGTTACAAGTCAACGCGGATAGAAAATCGCGAATCCCGTTTTTGTGTTGTTTACCTAGTGAATAAAACGCAGGAACTAGGGCAAAAGAATCGCGAACAACGCGCCATCTACTTCGATCTCAGTAGCGGCGTTAATAATATTGACCTACTTCAAACATTTGAGCGTGAATGTGCTAATTTCACAGATTTATGTTTTTGTAATAAAGAAAAAGTATTAGAATATATTAACTAAACGAATTGCTTTAATTATATATTGTAAAGTATTTATTCTTGTGTTAATGAACATAATTCTAGTGCCATCGAGCTGCGACGCACGTGATTTTTTGAACATCATTTTTCAAGCAATAAAAGATAAGCCACCGTGACGAATGTATAACATAACGTTTTAAACGTTTAATTTAATTATACCAAACATCATAGTTAAAGACCATGGGAATCGGCATTTCTTCTTTAAAGTGCTACATGTTCTTATGTAGTGAATGTATCTCCAGCGTAAAAAGTAGTCTTAAAAATGATTTATATTAACGATGAAAATGTTGACTGCCGTTGAGCAATGCCTCACGACGTACCACTGTTACGTTGGTTAATGGAGGTAATAAGTTTGATGCTTTCATATGTGCAAAGTTAAAAAAAAGCGATTATATTCTGATGGAATATAGTCGCGGATTTTTCTCAAAATGAAAATCAACAATATTTTTTATGAAACATATATTTTGACATTTTATCAATAGTCAGAAAGTAGACTACCTATATTTCAACGTCTCCACAATTTCATCTCTGTCAGTTTTAAATGAATTAGTTTTGTACGTCACTTTGTCGAAAATATTTGAATTAGCGCCAATAAGAGTGTATTTAATCGTCACTTGAATCCAGATATAAGCTATCATTTATACATTAAATAAAATTATTGGGAAGGGAAGCGTTCTCTTATTGTAACCTAACAAAATGATATTGCTAAAGCAATAGGTTTCTGGAAATAGCCACTTACAAGAATTGTAATTGATATGAGTAGTTAATGGCTATTATTTTATAAACAGATGGTCGATTGAGAGCACATATTTTATTGTTGCGTAAGTCTCAAATCGACTCATTAGTTCGACGGTGAAAGTGAAACCTGCTGCCGAACAGTGAAAGTATCCGAAACAGTTATCTAAATTCGATAATCCAGCAGGTTAAATTATGACGACTTCATCATCAGACCAGTTTAAGCTCCGGCGAATTCAAAGTCGTGATCATTTGTTGAATACAATGGCACTGTTAATGCCACAAAGGGATCTTTTCCTATCTTGTGTAGTATTCCTGAATCAATAAGCGTCTATTATTAGTCATTGAACTGTTTATCTCTGGAATTTCCTTTTACCGATAACATATTATCTGTGTTATGACTTCCATGCAAATACCAAGGTCAACGATGGCTACTTTTAGTTAGGATAACAAAGAATAAATTATATTTTTATAAAACTAAAATTTGGGTTAGTTGTACTAATTTTGAAATAACAATTTAAATAGATAATATTGAAGTTTATATGTTAAGAAAATAGTAAATGGGCCTTTGTCGTTAAAACGCGCTATTAAAATTCAGGTCGCTAATGTCTATACAAAATGCATTCTGACAATTATTAATTTTCAAAAAAGACTTACGAAAATAGAAAGAAGAAAAGCTAATTATCATAAAATACAACAAATCATTCAATTTATAATTAATTCGCTCGACTTTTAATCTATAAATAGAGTATTATGACGTAAAACACATTTACCGTATCCACTTGACCCTTGCAAATTTGTGCATTTGTTCCCACGATACGCTTGTTACGTTTTCATTGTATTCCTATAGTTCACGTTTCACAATAGGTCATTTACGTGCAGTTTCTTTTTATAAAAGTAAATCATAAGTTAATCTTGTCATTGCAATATAAAATTAAAAGCTCTTTGTAGTTAAGCTTTTGTTATAGTTAGTCAGACATTGATTTTATTTTAAATAATGAATTGATGGAAAACAATAGACGAATTTCCTTTTTTTTGTTGAAAAATTGAAGAAATGAACAGCTTTTAATTTATTTAAATTTATCAATATAGTGATAGGAAAAGAGTCCACATATTATACTTATATGTGTATGTATATACTTTGTAGTTTTAAACTAAATAGAAACATAGTAAGCGAAGACACGGTAGTAACTTGTATTAAACTATCTCTGATTTCTTTGAAGTTATCTTCGCTTATCAGATTTTTTATTACTACACCGAATTTGTTATGATTCTTTAGTATGGTTTTTACAAATTAAATAACTTACAAATAGTGTTATCACATATTATGTATGTAAATATGGTTAATACAATCGTTGTTCAATTAAACTTTTATTACTTACAATAGTAAGGTGTTTTTTGTTTTTTTTATTAACATTAACTAGTAACTTATCCTCGCTTCCCTCGGGTGCCTCCCTAGGTACGTTTTAAATAGATATGAATAGTTATTACGGGTGTACCTTAGGAGAAAAATTTAGGCTACATCCTTAGACATGTAAATTTCTAAGAACGACTCGATAGAACCAGCTATTGTGTTTTCCCGTGGGTATGAAAGATTTTCCCTGTAGTAAAAGGTATCCTAAATGTTGATTTGAGTAATAAGTTATCACTACACAAAGTTTATTTAAAATAGGTTATGTACGGTTCCCGTGGGATAGATTTGTTTTTGATTGTCTAGAGGCGAACCCGAGCGCAGCGAGGGTGAGCCGCTAGTATGTATTGTAATATAGATAATGGTGGTTAGGAGATAGTTAATATTTTGAATTGAGATGATAATTATTTTTGAATGTTAATATTACAGACTTAAAAAGACTTGCAAAAAGATAAAAAAGCACTCGCAGTCGTCAAACCTGTTATTTTTGTTCTAGTCTCTTTTATTAGACACTCTTTTATCTTGCGTGAAATTAGTTTGGCTTCATATTGCAAAGAAGTTTTTAAATCATTTTGCGTTCAAAATTTATTTTTTATGGTGTATAAAACACCTGTCACGTTTTCAAAATTTTATTCTGCAAATAAAATAGGTATGGCATAAATCTTAATACAATTAAGTAATGTATTTTCAATATCCAATACAATTAAATTTTTTCATGATGTTAGAGACGCTTGGAAAGGCCGAGAAAAAAATGAAATTCTAACATAATTAACGATCATCTATGTATAAACATTTTACATAGGTACCTATTATAAAGGTAGGTATAGGTGCTAGGTATTATAGATAGGCAAAGACAAAATAGTTCAGTATTTTTTTTGATTTGCTTTTTTTTAGTTTTGTAGTTACTGACGAACTTTAGTGCTTTCAGTAAAAAAAAATCAATAAAGATTATATTCGAATATCGACAACTGGGAACACTAATAAGAGTAAAAGAATATAGGAATGACATATTTAAGTTTTTACTTTTTAGTTTTCAGTGGTTTCGATTTTAAAAATAACATTTTGTCTTAGCATGTACTTATGCCTATGTCATTATAAAACGATAAGTAAGATTATTTCATTTTATATGAAATTAATAAATAATAATTGATATTGATTGATTGATATTTAATTCTATTGTATTTAATAGAAATTGCATTTTTTATCTGTAACAAAATAGTATAAAAGTTATTATTAATAGATGTAACAAGACGTATTTTTAACATAATATGAATAATAAATATAGTGACTTATGCTAGGTGTGCAAAAAATAGCAATAAATTTGATTCCTTTTTAAATTACATACAATAAACATTAACATCGGCAATCTTAGTTGAATGAACTTCATCGATATTATTTTACTAACATGTATATTTTAACAGAAAGTGCTGTTTTTACATCTACTACGTAAAATTATTATGTAGAGTTTTTTTTGTTTCTAAGTAGAGCTTGACATAGTATCATGATTTTAGGAATAAGTTACTTAGAATAAAATTAGCTTATTGAACAATATTAATAAATAATCTGTAATATTCATAAATAATTAGCTGTATGTTTATAACTTAAATGACGGTGTACTTCATTTATTAACTGACACAAAACTTACATTTCACAATATGATTTATTTATTTGCACTAGCCATAGTTTGATCGTGTTTAACCTTAATTTATGTCAGTAGCTTGATCTGACAAAACAATGTAATGATATTTATATAGCTGTTATGTCGAAAGAGAAAGCATTAAATGTGGCTAGGAAAATTGTGTAAAAGGGCTTTGTTGTGGTTATTTACGTATTGTAAAATTTTAACAGCTGTACCTATTATAAATGTTGATTTCATTTTTCTACGCAATTTGTAAAAGAAAAACATAGTTTGAAGCTGAGTTGGTTTTATTATCTGTAATAAAAAAAAACCGTGTAATGTATATTTTGTTTCGTAGTACGCGTATGTTGGCAGGTACATTAAATATTGTTAAAATTAAATATACGAGTATGCGCGATTGAGAAACTGTGAGGACAGTGCAACGAACTATTTAGAGCAGTGCGACATCTAATTCCAAGAAGTTGGGCGGAGCGCCAATTTCAACTATAGAGCTAATTAATAATATTTTATTAGTTATTACCATCGTGGTCATTTGATTATTTATTGTTTAATAAGCGTATCTAACATGCCATCACTACTTTCTAAATCGGGATATGAAATAAGCTGTTTATTATTCAGCTAAATGAGAATATGTAGCTACATTTGGCAAATACATATAATACAATAATAATATTGTCCTATATTTTTAAATTATTTTAGTTTTTTTAAGCTTTTAAAGCTCAATATTTTATTAGTTAATAATAAAATCTGAACTAATTTTTACATCACAACCGATTGTTATCATGTAGTTGAGAAGCAATTAACATTTGTATTGTTAGAGAACAAAGTTGTGAATATTTCAAGTATTACGTATGATGATATAATAATATAGTTTAAATATGAGTAGAGTCCGACAGTGGGAATTGAAACCTTTACAATGTAGGTCAACGGTTTTGTTTTTATAAAAACAATATTATTTTTATTTTTTGAATCGAATTAATTAATATATTACGACATTTTCTAACATTATTGATATCGTGTATTGCAATAATATTATCTATAGTCTATATATAAAGTAAAATTCTAACTAAATCGAATCCATACATAATTTTTTTTTTGGAAAATCTTATTGAAATAGTAATAATAGTTTTTAGAATTTTTATCGGACTGTCTCTCTGGGAACGCATCACGAGAAACCACTGGTCAGATTTTGATAAAATTTGGTATGTTGATAGTTGATTATCCGGGTTATAATATAGGATACTTTTTACTCTCATTTCTAAAAAATCTATACTAACCCTTAAAACATATTTAGGGATGAACCGGAGCGGAGCAAGGGTGAGTCGCTAGTGTCTTAATAATTCATAGGTACATAATACATATGTATATAAAATGAGAAGTTACGTCATTTGTATAAAATGCCTGAATACAAGTTTCATATAATTTAAAAAGAATGATAATCAGGAAGAGTCATAAAGTATGATGCATATTATAATATGCCCTGTTATTATTTTATGTTTATATTTTTACTCTGATTTTCTGATTTATATACTAGTTGATTTTTAATAGTCTACTATAACTATTAGCCAGACCTGAGTCTAGAGCTTAATTGAAATGTCAATTGGAGGGTCAATTGGCAATTTCCTTTCTGATTGTTTCGTCTAATTGTTCAGTTGCTCTTCTGCGTTGAATTCGTTATCTTAGGGTGTTAATAATTCGTACTACATCTTCTTCACCAAACTATTTATATATTGTTTTATTTATGAAATACCCACCTAAATTATGTAGTTTAAAATATTCAAATTATATACTTAGATAAAAAAAAATCAGTAATAGGTTACCAACTGAGTGTGACGTATTTATTTATTGTTGTGCGTAATGTTGTGCGGATTGAACGCTGATATTATCTTGACTGTTGCCAATGTTTCTTTTTTAATTTTTTTATTATTTAAAATGTTGCTTTAAACAGAATGATTTAAGTATGTACGAGAATTCTAATGTGTTTACGTTCAAAAAAAATCATTTAAGAGTAGACAAAAATATTGCCTGTTCTTAAATTTTTGAAAGCAACAAAGACATATTTTAGAAGAGCTTGTATCTACTGTTTGTAAGTAGTTAAAATTTACTGCAGTAAAAACTTTCCTATTGTTGTACACTGAGTGCTGAATTTATACGACTCCGTGATACATTCGCGGTACGAAGAACTTAATGCAAAACTGCTGTAGGGTAATGTTTGGCACTCATTCATTTGTTTACTATGCAAAAAGTATTTGGTATGTTAGGTTAAGGCTTTCCATTGTTTTCTCACCGCAAATCGTTAGCCTTGACAGAGACGCAACCAACTGTTCAATGTAATTGATTTATATCTGACAGGAGTATTTGGATAAATCAGTATATGCTCTTCAAAAACAAATGTAACATAACGAAGTTTCTGTCGATAACGAATTATACTTACTATTTGCCATATAATCTTTCTTACAAATTCCCATAAATCACTCCCGTTAATATTTAATGGGTGTAAAATATACTATTTCACACGATTCAGTAATAGCATTTACTCTATAATGGACCCGGATAGTAAACATCAGGTAACTAATTCTAGCAAGTAGAAAAAATGAAGGCGAGAATCCAACCTAATATATTAATGAAAAGATAAAATAAAAAATAGACTTCGTGTTTTAAAAGGCGGCGCGTTCAAGCAACTGTGCCGGTTTATATTGTTTGAGCCTTTGGAAAAGGAAATAAAATCTCAAAGTTCTTTTCTCCTATTTGCCTCTGACCTCGGCCGGTATTGACAATGCCTGCCAGAATGAAATATGGCGCGCCGTTAACGAAAAAGAGATTAGGATGATATTATTCCACATCTATTGTTGGCCCCAGCGGCTCTGTTTGCCGTTCTGAAACCGTCACGTCTTATTTTTTAAATCACCTGTGTGCCCGTGACGAAGGTTCAATGTTTTCATTAGAACAACCTATCGACTATCTGATATCTCGGGCGCGCGTGTACTGTTTATTTTTGGTGCTGTCGTTTTATTTGGCAATCAGATAACAGCCGCGTTGTAATAGTGATGAGAATTAGACCTGTTGTAATACAATTGACGTATTTTTACGATATAAACATGACTTACTAATACATAATAAAATATGTAATAGCTCATTTTACTTAGAATAGATTAAAGAAGAAATTTACAACAATCACGTAGTGGTTATCGTGCAATGTATTTGATTTATACCTAAAGAATTAATTTTAAGTATTAAATACAAGTGAAAATCCCTCTCAAGTTATTTATTTGTATAATTATGTTAAAATGGTCTCCACTCGCGTAGTTCATTTATGTATTGCTATATTTTTATAAGTTATAGCCTATGTGTTACTATCACCAACTTTCGATTTTATCTTTAGTTTTCCCACGAGCTTTTTGGAACGACTCTACTGAAACTTATGTGTTGATTCGAAGATCGTCGGCAATAAAGCGGCAGACAATAGCCGCTGAGCCTTCTTAGAACCGGTCCTGAGGCCAGCGCTCCGCCGAATTTCGCGTCGACCACCCATACCCCGTGTCCCGGCCGATGCTTATCGTTCCCGCGTTCACGACTAGCTGTTTGTGCGACGTCACTTGTAGTTTAAATATAGGAAGCGATAAATAATTAGAGTATAAATAATTATGTATAAATAAATGATTGCTTAGTTATAATTACAATTTCATGAGATGAAATATTTATTATTAACACTTTAATTAGTTTGGTTTTTTATAAATGGCTTTGTTATACAAGTGCAGAAATTTTATTTTAATTATAACAACATGAGTAAATGTATTTTCATAAAACAAACACGACTACACATAAAACAGTGAGGCGAAGTGTGAGCGAGAGGGACGTTACACCGCTAGTCGGTGCAACAATTCCGCCCACTTAACGCTCTAATTTAAAGGGTAGTGTTGTATCTGTCAATCCTTAATAAATCATCGATTTTTAACAGGTAAACTAAGGACGAGCCACTTTAAAAAGGGTGCGTGGTTCTGGAATAACCTCGATTCGATTCTAAGCGACAAGGAAATGGAGTTCAGATTTCACACTTCTACACATGAAAGTTCTGCAAAGCTGTAAAAAATGTTATGTTTAATTTTGAAATCTTAGCATTACATCATGTTCTACTTACGGCCCTGTCAACTAACGTAATTCGTTTTTTATTTATATTTCATTTCATGACTCCTTGACTAACAAAAACGAGCGACATCGGAATTGGTCGTAAACAAACTGGTATATTGATCATTGCCACATTTAAGGAGGATGACTAATCTACCAAAATATATTGGAAATGATTTCCTATAGTGCGAATATTACTCTACACTAAATAATTGGTTTTCTTGTACATCCATTTTAAACTGAACTGCCAAAGAAACACAAATTGTTAGGCGATACTCCGCCTATATCATTTATTGTAATTAAAAACGAGATATTATCGTCTCGTATGATTAAAAAGAGAACGAGATCGGTCTCGGACCTTGTAATAAACATGACACTACCGACCAATGATTGTGTTTAAACGTCGATAAATCCCGAGGCAATAAGCCCAGCCCTGACCACAGTTCATTGAGTAAACCTGTGTCCGCCGCCGGCGAGCACGACCCGCGTGTGTGTGCGTCTGTGTGTCCGCCACTCGTTTGTTGTAAACACCCGTAAGTTTAGAAGCGAGGCATCGGCGCCGTGTGTTTTTAGCTTTGTTTAAACCTATTTATTACCGATGAGATTTTTCATGTTTTCAGTTGTCTACCGCATGTATTTTAGCAGTTTTAATCAATCTTTACAAACGATCACCTATAGGTACAAATATGTTTATATACATTATATGATTATACATAACTTCACGCTATATCCTTGTAGTCAGGCAGGAGATAATATGCAGATAGGAAAGTGAACGAAGGAAAGAGAATATCTATACTGTATTTTCTTTGAGCATTTTCTTTTTTTCTTTTCTTTTGTGACTACCAGAGAGAGGGAGAGGGAGAGAGGGAGATGGAGAGAGGGAGAGGGAGAGAGAGAGAGAGCGAGAGATAGGGGGGGGGGAGAGGTGTCATTAATAAATTCCAATTTTGGCAGTACATATTTAGTCTCACGTTACGTTACGAAAAAGTTGAAGAAGACATTTGCCCAAAATAACAAACCTAAACATTAAACATTTGGATCAAATACACATACAGGACAGAACAGGATATATACCTTCAAATTGTTAATGCAATTTTTTAAAATTTGTCCTGAAGAAATTGATAGATTAGATAGGCATATCCACTTACCTATTTATTTAACTAATTTTCTTTTTATATCGTGCAAATAATTACATCAGCTTAATATTATGAAATAGCTATTTTGTAAATACAGGGAGATATTTAAATTTCATTTGTAAATAAAGATTTACTTTTAAAAAATAAACGAATTCAGCAAACGTAGTCCGATGGGCCGTTGCTCGACAGCGCAATGGAAAGTTAAAACTTTCTGAATACTGATCAATAAAAAGTGAGAGTGTGTCTATGTATTTTTAAAAGTGTTCAATTTAATGATGTTTATGAATTAATTTCAAGCTCTTAACCATAGCGTGCCTTAAGTTAAACATTGTTACGTAATTAAATATAACCGTAATGTTTCTTTCACATGACAGCAATACAATAAAAGATCGGCGAGAAATAAAATGTCATAATCCGATGTCGGCGATGATAAAACATGTAACCTTATGCCTAATAAATACATAATACAAATGTATAATACAATTAAATAATATACTTAGTCTTTAGTAATGTACTAATTTATCATAATATGTATTGTAAAGTTATTAGTAATGGAACGAGTTCAAGTAAAGTTGTACCTAGTAGAGTAAAAGCTATAAGGTAACTAACCGACCTACTTTTGATATCGTTGTCGACAATGATGCCATTATTTTACAGTTTTCTGTGCTCTGGCGCAACTTCGTCATTAAACTTTGATATAATTCAACAATTTAAATAAGACCTCCCACTGTACGAGTACTTTAGTTATTGTTGGTTATAAAGAAGTTTCTCTTTATACCGGTTAAAGATAATAACAAACGTTTAAAGTTTACTTAGCTGTGTAAATAGCGTCCGTTGATAGCAACACGCGCCGATACTGAGAACTTTTCAATGTATATTGGTTGTTTAAATTAACATTTTTTTAATTTTATAATCTTACAAGGAAGTGAATGTTGAGAAAGTGTTTTTGAGTTATTGAGGCTCTTGGTTTGTTATGAAATTTGATATTTCTTATTATAATTTGTCTGACTTCAAAAGAAAGAGGTACTCCATCCTATTGTTTGTTGTTTTATGGGATTTTGAAGTCTTTGTAAACCTAGCTGTAAGGTTTGCCAAGTAGTTCTAATTTTTAAAATTATGTGCTTAAAACTCAACATTCTAATGGTTCAACGAATTTTAGTAAACTTTCGGAATGGAAATAGTATATTATGTTGTATGTCCCGGAGAGAGCTGCGGGTTACAACTTTATGAAATATTTTGCTTTTATTAATAAATTATAAACCAATTTATTCTTCGTTAGATTATATCACCGTCTATATTAGAAAATAAATGTTTAAATTAGTAATTTGGAAGCTAATTTATATAAAATTCAATTTTTTGGCTAAGTTTTCAAGCTTAGAAGACGTGCCGGCACGCCACCAAGTGTCAACGTCCTGTCATGGCATGGTGTTTACATATTTCACCCGCGACCACGCGACAACAAAGCAAAATATCTACTTTGTATCCTGCCTGCGCCTGCGCATTACATACTAAACAGTTACCAACTATGCCCATTTTTGTTTCAGAAATATTCTTTTTATTGATATAAATAACTTTTCTAATTTTATGGTTTTTTCAAGGATTATACTTTAATAAAGCACAATATATATGTATATTGTATATAGTATATATCTGATAAGCTGAAAAGTTATTGCTATTGACTGTTTTGTCTTAATAAAAACTTTATCAAATTAGACAGGTAAAGTTAATTTAGAACAAACTTTTTGTGGTAAATTTTTATTTCCTTATAAACACGTATGTTCATCCTTTGTTTTGCTTTATAAAGTTTTTGGTGCAATAGTCATTAACCTTGATTTCACAGGCATTATTTCCTTGAATTGATTTGTTTCTAATAAAGGTGAATCAGACTATTATTTGTTTTGTATAACACGATTTATATTATTGCAACTTCCTTTAATCCTACACTCATACACTCATAGACAGACAACTATTGACGTAGATTTTCTTGCAATAGGATATATTTAAGTAAAAATTATAAATTATGAGTGTTCCATGAATAAAGTTGTAGAGTACCTAAAGTTTGACGAGTCACGTTGTGGTTTTATATTTGGTATACTTAGGTCACTTCTTTCTGTTTTACTAAGTGTAACATTATAATTAATGCAAAGGAGAAACTATAATAGCCAAGAAAGAAGCTATCGTATATATTCCAACATTTTTTATCCAACTTGCCAAAAAAGTAGAGCAGAGCATATGGTAACTTACCTATGGACAGTCATGCATGGTTATTGTACCTAAATTAAGGGCCATTGCAGATAGTGGAATTAATTTGCCTACATCTCATTTTTATTTAATTATACATATAAAATCTTAGTTTACTTTAGAGATATAGGTAAGTATATGTCATTTGCATGATCAAGTAGATAAAACTTTCAAACAATCATAAATGTTCGCTTTTTGTTCTCGAACATTGAACATTCTTTTTAATATAACAAATTTGTTAATAAAAATTGTTTCTTTTTGTGTTTTAAACATTCAGGTTATTCTTTATTATTACACACACGCAGACGTAAAAAGAACAATACCTCAGAAGGTTAACAGCAAAATCTAAGCTTGCACACATAAATCGTTCTTGACATGAGATAACCTAGTTATTACATAAGTATTTTTTGCGCATAGAAGCTTTATTAGATTGTGAGTGGTATTAATGTTACGGGCGGAGTGCATCTAATTGGCACATTTGCGAGTCGTGGGAAGGGCCGACGGCGGTGCATGCTGTGAATGAACCAAGGAGGAAAACGCGCTTGCGCATGGCATTTGATAGATGAGGAAATCTCAATTTTAATAACTTAACGCCACATGTAATTTATTCTTATTGCTCATTTTAAATCTATCATTTTCGTATTTAATCATATAAGAATAATATAATCTAAGTAGAATAATAAAAACAATGTTAAATAAATAAAAATAAGTTATTTGAATATTTAAATCTTATATTATTGTTTATAAAGTGTTAGTGTTGTTATAAAGCCTAAAGCTTTTATATTTTTTACAAGGACTTTAGGCATCAGATAATATTGAGGTCAAAGTATTGCATTATATTATATTCGCAATTAAAACTTTGTGTATAGAGTTTAACTTATACATAGTTGTGATTTACGTTACAAAACTGCACGTGCCTCGGTGAAAGCGACCACACCTTATCGGCTGTTCATTCACACATAGGCTTTATGTACTACATATTTAGAAACATGTTAAAGTAGTTGTTATTTCCTTAAGATTTTATCGTCTATGTACCTACTACCTACTTATATATAGAATATACCTATTCAAAAATATTTACAAAAGTTGCACTTTTATCTTATAAAACCTTTTTCGTCATAATATACATACTCTGTATTTTTACCCGACTGCGCCAGAAGTAGGGTTATGTTTTTCAAGCGTATGTATGTGTGTGTTTGTGTGTGCGTGCGTGCGTGCTGCCTTTGTGTGTATGTATATTGTATGTAGTAATGTTTCTTTAGCACGCTTAGTAGATAGACTAAACGGCTTGATGGACTTTATCTTGAGAGGTGTCGTTAGATTCGTCTTAACTGTTTAATTTTTGGCGCCATATTATGTCTTCAAACATTTTTTTTCCCTCAAAACCTACCGAGTGGGGAATCAAAATAAAGCATTTTATAAATGACTTACAAAAATATATACAACTTATATGTTTAAATATAATTTGGAATGAGAAATATTAAAAAACAACAAATCAATTTATTTTTACAAAAATAAAAAAAACAAAACACGCAGCTATTATGTATATACATAATATGTGTCCGACTACTTAATACTATGTTCCTTCGTCATCTTGTTATCATCTTTTTAGTTCGCTTTTTAAGCAGTGGGTTTTTTTATTTTTGTAAATATTTGTTTAAGGCAAATATTTATCTAATTTAAAAATTATACGTCACTACATTATGCTAAAAATGGTTTACGTTATTTAGAAAAAAAACGAACTAAATAATAATATGATTCATCTTAGAATTTAAAGTTCAAGTTGCGAAAGATTAGCTTTCTGTGTAAAAGAGAAACTTATGCAATTATCTGTATCACGTCATCGTACTTCTCGTTTAAAACCACCAACCAATACACAAATTAAGATATTTAAATAAATAATATTTAAAGACAAGAAAAACGTTTATAAAATATCAAAATGTCGTTTATTTTTTATTTAAGATTACGCACAGGAAAATTTTAGTTTTAATTGATATGTTTGTTAACATATTAATGAGGTTTAGATTTTTTTAGTCTATAATAATAATAAAAAAAAATGCTCAATAACAAAGCAATTTGTCATTGAAATTAAACAATCGAGTTACAAACAATAACTTCACTATTGGTTTATTGATTATACTGATTGGTGGAAATATAAGGTGTTCTTCTATACAGATAAATAAAATTGGAGTGTCTGTTTGTAATATTAAAATAACTGCTTTTTACTAAAAGCATATGGATGTATACACGGTACATATACCAAAACAACATTTTTTAAAATGTTTGTCTGTCTGTCTGTCTGTTTGTTCCGGCTAATCTCCGAAACGGCTGGACCGATTTTGACGGGACTTTCACTGGCAGACAGCTAATGTTATAGGGAGTAACTTAGGCTACTTTTATTTTAGAAAAAGAATCAGGGTTCCACGAAAAAAAATTAAAACCCATGAAATTGTGAACAAAATCCACGTACGGCGTACACACCCTAACGAAGCGAGGGTAAATCGCTATATAATTTAAATCAATATCTTAGAAGTAGCAAGCTACTATTTATGTATAAACATAGCTAACCGCGAAAACGTACCTAGGGACGAACGCGAGCGAAGCGAGCGTGAGTCGCTAGTTTTAAATAAAATTGCAAAAGCCAACAAATACTAATGAAATTAACCAATAAACATAATTTTAGTTATTTTAATTTTACACCTTTATGTATACAAATTTTAATTGTACAAAATGGTAGTAAATTAGTATGTTGCAGCTTATTACCGGGATATTATGTATGTTATGTCAGGTATTTTTAATGCTATCACGTCACTTGCCCATGGCGTATCCCGTCATTTACAACTACTACATGGCATTTACAAGTACTGCACTGCATACATTCTAAATTGCCACAAACTTGAGGCATGAGTCAGGCCATCAATTAAAATGTTACTTGGGACGTGTTTTAGCCCTCGAATGATCAACATTCTTGTACATATAGCCGTAAGTGTTTTTTTTCCTTGTGTGATATGATATTATGGTTATAGTGGTTTTTCTCAGCATAGCTTTCCCATATCTCATCATAAATGTAATTAAGTTAAGTTACAATTGTAAATAAAGAAGTTTGTATAATTGTATAAGTAATTACAATTGTAATTATTAAAGTATCGTGAGAAAATATGTCATGGCTCTATTAAGGGTGCATAATATGGAATATCCTCTATAAAATATGGTTTGATAGAATGCCTAAAACATAACCATAATCTGCCAGTTATTAGTGGATAATATAGATATTATCTTATTTATTACCTTAAAAGTTATACTAAAATGTTTTACACCAGAAAATTATATACGATGCTATAATACCCCATGAAATAGGTTAATGTCTTTGTTTACTATGGGACAGTTTACTTGTCGGTCGCATTTGAAGGTTTCTCAGAAAAACGCTTTCACCGCAGGTAGCCATAGTTTATTGTTTGGAGTATACTAGAGAGCTTTTTTTACAATAATACAATTTATTTACAATAAATACCTTGAAAGTATTTTTGGATTTACCAATAGTTTAGACTATTCAACTAATGTTTAAGGATCACAGCGGTATAAGGGACGATAGATTTTACAGGAAATATGTTAATCTTAATTTTGTTTATGATTATGAATGTATAATCAAATCACTTTTGTATAGTTTGTACACTCTTATGTTATCTTGTTGACCGTCTTCAATACATATAGGAGAAAGAATTAAATTCGAGAATATTTTGTACGATTTTTTTGATTATTATGAAGCGATTTGGTTTAATTTATTAAGGATTGATTTATAATTACTTAGCATAACATTTTTATATCACATGATAAATGTTTTACTTAAATTCAGCCCTTTTTAGCGTCCCACTGCTGGGCATGAGCCTGTCTTTAATACGAGGGGGATCAGGTCGTAGTCCACCACGCAGGTCAAGTGTGGGTTGGCGGATTTCACATGTCTTTCGAAAACGTGCTAGGTTCTCTCAGACATGCAGGTTTCCTCACGATATTTTCCTTCAACATAAGTGTTATTAAGTTTAAAAGGCGCAGAGACTCATTTTGTCTGTAGGTTTATTTGTCGGTATGTTACTCACCATTTGTGGGATTTTCATAATTATATTGTCAATAAATAAGTAATATCAAAAGATGAATACCATATACATTTAAAAAAATCACTTCTAAGGGATTTACTTATTGTGTTAAAAAATATTTTTTCATGTTTTGTGTCTCCTGTCCTTTTTAGTAGGTACTTGGCACTTATTGAATAGGTATCAAGTATATTTTCAAAACGAGTAAATAATGTAGAGTAAGGTGTCCTCGCGTATATTTAATCGATTTTCTGTTTGAAAGTTAATTAATTTTTTGCAACTTTGCAAAAGGACCAAAGTAAACGATCAGAAAAAGTATCGCGCGACAAATTCGCAGTTTTTGTCCCGTTAAGGGGTCAGTGACACGTACGCTTGTCAACTGTTTTCACTGAATATAAGTACCTTCTTGTTACACTAAAACTAGTTTAATGTATTACATTTATATAATATCAAATAATAGTTAAAAGATATTTTAAAATTTATCTTTTGATTACGTTAACTGTAGTTATAACTACATACAAATAGTTTAAAAATGAATCATGATTTATCAATTCGATTAGTTCGATAAGTTCTATACGACATTGATCAAAATTAGTTTAACCCTAAAAAAATTGTCTAATCTAAAATATCAAAAAATTGAGGGTGAATTAATTATAACTTAAATTATTTTACTAAAAAAATTAAATATACTGGCACTTAGTGAAACAAATTGGCTTCAGAAGATCTCACGCTTCTGATTAAGAAGTTTTGGAGAAAAGTAAAAACATAATATTGCTATATATTTGTAATAAATGTGGATAATTGCAACAATTGATTTTTAGATATCAAAAGCTTTATGTAAGTACTGAGGTGTCTTGTTACCGACATTACGTTTTTTTTATCACGCTTTACTATAATGTAATAAAATATATTTGAAAATATATATTTTATTAGATTATAGTATAATATAATCAATATATTTGAATACACGTTTATTTTATTTAAAAATAAATTATTGCAAATATTATGTAGAAGCGGAAAATTTAACATCGAAATACATTACATGATGTAATAATATCTAGCGATCGATGACGTGCGACGATGAGCATGCACGCCGTCAAAATATGTGGGTCACCATTGACAGAGTTATTAAAACGTACAAGTTTAAATACGGTACATTCAAATCTATGCAATTACGCTTAAAAATAAAGTCTAATCTAATGAAAATAATTTATATAAATAATTAATGAGGAAGAATTTGTTTGTTTGAACGCGCTAATCTCTTTGAAATGTTTGGGGCGATTTGAAAAATTCTTTTCACATTTAACCTATTTATTGATATACTTTGTAGGCTATATAACATCACATTAGGGCCCTTGAGAGCCCAGCCTTTTTCAACGTTGATGTAGGTATAATAAGATAATTATATAAAAAAAAAGAAAAGAAAAGCAAATCACACACACATCTATTTTACGAGAACCGTACATTTTTCAGAATAAAAAGTATCCTACGAGCTATTCCAGACTATAATCTACCTCTGTGCCAAACATTCAGATATTATGTTCGGCTGCTCTGGCGTGATTGAGTAACGCATTTATAATACATTTTTATAAAATTTACCTAATATGTAGAGTAAAAATTAATGAAAATAGAGTAAAAGCTATTTTATTCGCTCTGTTAATATAATTTTAGTTCTTAATTAAACAAAATACAGTGGATTTCGGCTATAACGACGATGAAGGGACCACTGTTATTTCGTCGTTATATCCGGATGTCGTTACAGGCAAAGGCAAAAAGATACAGACATGTTCATGGTTTATATTCATTTATTTTAAAAAATATTTGCACACATAGTTATTTACTGATACATTTAAAAAATTGTGTAATATTACTTTGATTCAATTTATTTTTTTGCGCTAGCATACGCTGTAGGGTGTATTCTATTTTCATTACTCCTTCAATGTCTATATTATCCTTTCCATCACCAAATAGACAATATCTTTTGAGCCTTGTCACTGCACATAACACATCCTCAGTTGTAGGAATCTCACCTTCCTTGTCATCTTCTTCTTCCTCCTCATTTTCCTCATCTTGCGTCGTAGGTGATGAAGCAACAGTTTCAACAATTTCATTATCAGTCAAATTGCTAGTGGTGATAAGCTGACTGTCAATATTGACATATGTTTCCCAATCCGGAACATTTGTTCCGCTTGACGATGTTGTCAGCTGTGCCAATGGTATGTCCAACTCATCGTCAGAATCGTCGTCAATTGTTGTGATAACCGAAGATTTACAGAACCCAGCGTGTAGAAAACACTTTTTGATCGTTTCCGGAGTCACTCGAGCCCATGCCGTAGTTATCATCTCAATAGCATTTAAAAGATTAACGGAAAATGAGCCTGCCGCTTTTTCAATGTCGTTCATCATTTTCTGTACTAAAATCTTCCGATAATGACTTTTGAGAGTTTTAATTATCCCTTGATCAATAGGTTGAATCACTGATGTTGTGTTTGGTGGTAAAAATGCCAGTTTTATGTTGGTCAAATTTTCAATTTTAGGATGAGCTGGGCAATTGTCAATAAATAAAATGATCTTCTTTTTGTTATTTCTTAACTGGGAGTCCCATTTTCGTAGAACTTTTTCGAAAATATCTGAAGTCATCCAGGCCTTTCTATTTGCTTCGTAATCAACCGGTAAAAATTTAACATTTTTGAAACACCTGGGCTTTTTCGCCTTGCCTATGACCAATAATTTTCTTTTTTCCCCTGCCATGCTTGATGCAACAAGCACGGTGATTCTATCTTTTGATAATTTTCCACCTACGCACTTTTCTCCTTTAAATTTCAATGTTTTTTCAGGCGTTAGCTTAAAAAACAAACCTGTCTCGTCTGCGTTCCATATTTGGCTATCAGTGTAACCTTCAGTCAATTTTGGTAAAACTGTTTTTAGCCAGTTGTCACAGTCACTATGCGATACGCTTGCGGCCTCTCCACAAACTTTGCCTACTACAATATCGTGCCGTTGACGAAACCGGTATATCCAGCTTTCCGAACACTTAAAATCTATTTTTCCAAACAGTCTGGCAAAATTATTAGCCTTTTCTTGCAGCAGAGGACCGCTCACAGGTACGTTTTGGCTTCTTTGAGCTTTGAACCACACTAGAAGAGCTTTTTCAACATCTTGATGCGTCGGCTTGCGGTTTTTCTTAATTTTTAAGGATTTGGACTCAAAGCACTCTAATATTTTATCACGGTTTTTCCACATCGTAGATATTGTTGAATGCGAAACTTTGTATTCTTTGCACAAATCAGCATTGTTTGCACCATTTTTCAATTTTGAAATGATTTCCACCTTTTCTTTAACAGTAAACGTGCGTCTAGGAGCCATACTTATTCAAAAGTTTATTATACACAGTTGCTACTCTGAATACTAATTTGTAACTGAATCATTTAAACTCGCAAACGTACACGCTTACCTACCTAATTACCTAGCTAATATTTATAAACAAAAAGTAAAGATTGCTGACCATCTGTATGGATGTAAACAAAAGATAAGAAAGCTCTTTTGTGTCTTTGGCGGCCGACTCCGGTCGCAATATCTGCTTGGGATTTCCAAGAATTTATTACAAACTATTCAATAAAAACAGTCGCTACACCCGAACTCGACGTTACATCCAAAGTCGCTATAGCCATATGTTTGTACATACTAAAGTATGCTTTAATTCAAGGGACTGAGATTTAACGTCGCTATAGACAAATGGTCGCTACAACCAAGGTCGTTATAAATAAAATCCACTGTATTTATTTTTATCAATTTGATATTTTAATATCTTATCGGTAGGTTAAATTAAGATACATTTATTAATATCAATATTATTTAAATATAACAATGACATTTATTAACATTAATATTTTTCTACATATCAATAATTGACTATTTCAATGGTTAATCACAGGTACGTTATCGTTAAAACGTTAAAAGGAAGTTCTTGTTATCAAAGTTATACTGCTATTCCAAGAAAAATAACATGATAAGAAACAGGTAAACAGAGCTTCTTTTTAAAAGATAATGAATAAGTAACTATTTTTGTTCTCAGTATTTATATGAATAATTAGTTTGGTATATATCGAATCACATCGAGGTAACATATTAGGTAATTCACTATTATATAGAGCGTTTGTTTGTTACCACATACGTACTTTTGGGACTAATAAACAATTTTAATTCACATACATATTATGTATATTACGCTTGCGCGGAGTTGCGAAAGAAGATAAGTAATTTATGACATAAAAAATGTAACATAATAATTATATTTATTTATTATGAAAAATACATATAAGTATAATTAGTAATAACTATACAATTTTTCTAATTTCTTTCACGACACCAAATTTTTTAAAAACATTTTCTTATTAGGTTCTTGAGATATTAATTGTAAAAATGTATATATTAGTCTATAGAATTATATATAATAATGTGTACAGCCTTTATTTATATTATAATTAAATAGAAAAGAGAAAGCTTACAACAAATTCGCAAAGATGTTATGTAAGACATCAAGAAACGAGTCTGCCAACGGGTTTTAATAAAATAACCTATTAGTTCTACTCCTGCCTTTAGTCTTTCTCTTATTATCCCTTATTGGAACTGGTTTGATAACTATAAATCTAATTGATAACTGAAATTTGGCAAGTTACCAGTTTTTAAATGCGATCCAAATCCGACCTCTGCAGCCGCGCAAGGTCGTATCAATAACGCATTAGGTTAGATGAAGTTCATAATTTTTGACTGTCCCAAATTTGTAAATTGAGCCACCATTTGATATTTAATTTCAGTCAACGTCGCTTAACGTTGATAAAGAAATTCTAAAACATTGTACTCGTCATACGGAGGTCCTTATTTTTAACAACATTACGTTTTACGTCTAAGTAAATATTGAAACACCTGTAACATTGCATACATAAGTAATGTCAATTTTTTTGATAAGTAAGTAGAAACGTTCACAATACATGAACATTGAAGGGACCTAAAATTTTTTACGTTATAAAGAGTTTTCTTTAAAGGGAGAGTAGAGGAAAACAACAATAAACATAGAATTTAGATATACTTTATTTGTGTAACAAAATTGCCTTACGGTGAAGGAAAACATCGTGAGGAAACCTGCATGTCTGAGAAAATCTAGCAAGTTTTCGAAAGACTTGTGAAGTCCGCCAATCCGCACTTGGCCAGCGTAGTGGACTATGGTCTGATTTCTCTCGTATTAAAGGGAGGCCCGTGCCCAGCAGTGGGACGTTTATAACTTTGGTTGTCGTTTTTTACTTTTTTTACCGTCCGAATTAATGACATTTTTACGTCAATACACAGTCTTATTTTTACTCGTCATGTTTACAATTCAAAAGTTTGAATGCAACTAAGAATATTACAATGAAAAGGACGGTAATAGGGATGTACAGTTAGTAAACATGTGCTAAGCAATTACAATAAACAATAAAAACATTTCTATGAATTCTGCGTACAAAATATTTAGGATAAGTCGGTATTGTGTTTGAAGGTTAGTGAAATTAATGCTTATTGGGGTCTAAACTAACTAAAATAACATATTCTTTTGCTATTAAGAGTGGTTGATACGTTATATAGAGTGTTTCAATATATAGCTAACAATGTAAACCAAATAGACCTTAACTATATCTACGTTTTAAGGAGTTTTTCGTTAAAAAGAAGTTCGCTATATAGAGTTTATTATAGATTTCATGTAAAATGCCGCAATATGTGCTGCCTTAATGTGAATTAAGTCTCAATTCAATTTAAATTGTTAATGGCTTAAAAACTTACCAGTTGGGCACAAATTACGTCACCAATGTCAACGTCACGACGAACGAAGAGAACACAATGAATTATGGGTAAAAGGTTGACAAGACAAGAGACGACAAGTGCCTTTCTTGACGCGGGAGATTAAAAGTTCGAATGTACTTTTATAGCAAATGTTTATTTCACAACTATATTTATAAATGCAAATGCTAAGTGAGAAGAGTGAGGATATTGTTACTTCTTAACACTTTAACTGCCCAACGGATTTAAGTGAAATTCAGAGAGGAGATAAAGATTCGTTGAAGTATGGTTTATATATTATGTATATAAAGTAGGTACTTATGTTTTTATCGACCTATTTACCACGCAAGCGGGGATAAGCTTTTTGGGTAAAAACTAGTTAGATTACCTAACGAATGTATATACATATTTATATTCGTTATGATCTAGATCTATGAAGATATATGTTTATGCTATGTATTCTTTTAAAACCGCTATTTAATATATTTTGTTTTAAGAAAAGCTGCGTGAGAATGCGAAATGAGGGGACATATACTATTTATCTATACAGATAAATAAAATTGGAGTATCTGTTTGTAATATTAAAATAACTGCTTTTTACTAAATGCATATGGATGTATACACGGTACATATACCAAAACAACATTTTTTACAATTTTTTGTCTGTCTGTCTGTTTGTTTCGGCTAATCTCCGAAACGGCTGGACCGATTTTGACGTGATTTTCACTGGCAGATAGGTGATGTTATAGGCAGTAACTTAGTCTGCTTTTATTTTAGAAAAAAAATCGTGGTTCCGCGAAAAAAAATTAAAACCCATGAAATTGTGAATAAAATCCGCGTACGGCGTACGCACCCTAGCAAAGCGAGGGTAAATCGCTATATAATTGAAATGAATATCTTAGGAGTAGCAAGCTACTATTTATGTATAAAAACGTACCTAGGGACGAACGCGAGCGAAGCGAGCGTTAGTCGCTAGTATGTATTTATATTAAAGTAAAAAGCAAATATTTTAAACAAATTTAAAACATTGGTATTATTTGTATCGAAAAATATATGAACATAAAAATTATAAAATAAAATATATAACATGTTTTTCTTTGTTCTGTCAATGGACAAAATTTATCATGTCTTCAGAAGAATTGAATATAAAGAGTGGATATGCCTAAGCCGATGAATTACAAATCATTTGCGGCTTACCACATCGCGGCAAAAGGTTAAAATATGGCCTCTTTTGTGTCCCGCAATTTAATACTCCTTGAAATAAAAATTTCTTTGCAATTTTTATGGCAAAAATTCAAAAATATTGGTCATTATTGTGTTTTTGTTAAAATTATATTTTTGAAGTGAAAACTTCTTTCTATAGGGAGGTTTGGATGTAGTTTGGATGTATTTTGATGTAAATTCTTGTAAGTCGTCATCGACTGTTAGTTTTAAGTTTTCACTTCTGTCGCCAGTATTTATTTTACAGGGTTAATTATTTACGAGGACATTTTAAAATTTAAACTATGTACCTACCTATAGCTATTTACTAAAAATTTGATTTTATAATGCATTCTACATGTATAAAATATATTTTTTTTTCTTTGTAATACAAAAATTATAATAGTTTTGTATATAAAACTAGATTATAAAGCAATGTAGTTTATGTCCCAATTATTTCGAAACAGTAGGAAACTTTTCTTTCCTGGCATTATGACTTTGATCTTTTGTCACGTTTGTAATTCTTGATGTTTTTTTTTTAAAACTTTTCAATCGCCTTCACTTTCTTCCACGTCAATGTGATCATTATTAGCGAAATGACAGTACAATCGTGTTCGTTCGTGCCTATTGTGACCGTGCCTGCAAGTCACGTGCGAGTGGAGATTCGATATATGTAGTAGTATTTTATAGTATATTATATTAGTTGTATTTCACAGTTAGTCGTTTTTAACGTGATATCCCCTATATATAAACATAGATATATAAATAAAGTAATTTTAAAACGTTTTAATCGAAAATTCTTATTATTTTATTTAGTATTATTATTATTATGTTTAACTCCCGAAGAGTTTCTGCTTACTCATCATTTGTCAAAAAGAAATAATACAAAACTTACAAACAATATTATGCGCTTTAGATTAGAAATTATGTACATACCTACTAGCGATTCATCCTTGTGAGCGTTTAGTATAGATTTCTCAGAGATGAGATATTTTCCAGCAGTAAAAAGAAACCTATATGTTGACCCGGATAATCAGCTTTCATCATACCAAATTTGATCAAAATCTGTCCAGTGGTTTTTTCGTGATGTGGTAACAGACAGATTCGACTTCTTTAGCGATGATAATGTTTTAATAAGATTTTCCAAAAAATATTTAATGTACAGATTCAGCTTAGTTACAATTTTATTATGTGTATATACATATATACCTATATAAACATTTTCTGTTGATTTAAATTTAATAAATACTTGGACTTGGACTGTAGATCATGTGTGACCAAACGAGCTTTTATAATGAAAACGCTAATGATTTATGCATAAGTCGGATTAATTTTGCCGTTAAATAAATAGAAGGTATAAAAATTAAACTAATTAGATAGGGTTTATTGAAAAAACTGCAAACGTAAGACATAATTACTTCACAAATACTAAATTAACTAAGTTATTTCTTATACATGCACGAAAACGTGATACGAATAGATTTGGTCGTCGTCAGACTGATTGATTTCTCAATGGTAATGTTTACAAAATATGGAAAATGAGTGGCTTGCTTCTGTTCACATTTATGTTGAAAGTTGAAATTAATTTTACTTCTTTACCTACGTAATAAAATAGGTAAATTGAAAGCAGTAGGTCTTTATTTTGAAATCAATTTTGAACTAATGTTACAATATATGTTATGTTATGTTCTATACAGATAAATAAAATTGGAGTGTCTGTTTGTAATATTAAAAAAATTAAAACCCATGAAATTGTGAACAAAATCCGCGTACAGCGTACGCATCCGAGCAAAACGAAGGTAAATCGCTACTTATATAATTTAAATGAATATCTTAGGAGTAGCAAGCTACTATTTATGTATACCTAAACATAGCTAATCGTAAAAACGTAGCTAGGGACGAACGCGAGCGAAGCGAGCGTGAGTCGCTAGTTTTTAATATAATAAATCAAGTTCACATCTTTTTATAATTATAATTTTAAGCAAACGTATCCAAAATAATATATTATTTACGTAATATTAAAAGAAAAAAATGTAATGTTTACCTTTATATTAACGATGTGAAAAGACATCTTTGTATATATTCTTCATGTTAATACAGAAAGTAAAGTATCTAAATTGACAGTGTTATTTTGCTACAAAATATGATTTAGAATCGCAAATCTACGTGACACCTGTTTATTACTAAAGGAGAGAAAAAATACGAAAGAAAAATCTTATGCCGTTTCCCGTAGTCACGTCTCAACATCAAAATGCACCAATAGGAAGCTTTTCTATATATTTTCATATGTCGTTTTTCTGTACTCTATTTTTTATTGGCCGCGGTTCTCATTGACCACAAATGTATTATGTTGGATACACAAAAAGTTAAACGTAGCCAATATTTTAGCACTATTAACAGTATCGAAGGTGAAGTTAAAGTTTTTTAACCAATTAGGTATTGTAATCCTCTACATTAAGATATTTTGTAGATTTTGATTTCTGGAGTAACTCTGCAAAAGTAAGGGAAATATCAAATAAATTCTAAATAATAAGTTATAAACATTAAAATATATTTATCATAGTATATTTTGAGTTTGAGCTGTAGACTTAACTTTTTTTAAATATAATAAACATACTAGCATAAAAAATTGTATTCAAACATTTCATTACAAAAATTGCATCTTAATTGGTATTACAAACAATCATCAGTAAAATATTGACACCTTTTTATTTCCTTTCAATAAGTATTATTAAGGCCTCCCCCAATGAGCGCCAACCATCCCGGTCCTGGGCAGCCCGCATCCATCCACTGCCAGCCACCTTTCTTAGGTCATCTGTCCATCGTGCTGCAGGGCGTCCTACACTACGCTTGCCTATACGCGGTCTCCACTCTAACACATTGTCTAACTCATTGGGGGAGGCCTTTGTTCAGTAGTGGACGGCGATAGGCTGATTGATTGATTGAAGTATTATTAAATTATACCTCCTTCATGCTATTTATTAATATATAATTATTACTGTTAGTTAAAGATTGAAAATAATTTATTAAATTACTAGCAACTCACCCTCGCATCGCTCGGGTTCGACCCTAGCTTGGATATAGTAACAAGGATATAGTTTTTTTGCTTTTTAATATTAAAACCTTCCGTGGACCTTAAGGAACATATAAAAAAATAAATTAGCCGAATTGGTCCAGCCATTCTTGAGTAATGCGTTTACCAACATTCATTTTTATTTATATAGATAGATAGATAATTTATAAACACTTATTTCTATATCCTTTCAATTGTACGTGCTATTTTCCTTACACAATTTTACGTTCAAATGGTTTTTGATGTTGATGAAAAATCTTAAGTTTCTTTTTTAATCAGTTATAAAATATCCCTTCTCCTGTTATCAATATCTAAAATACAACTATTTAATATTATACCTACTTGTAAATAGAATAGTTTGCGTTATATGTAATAATTTTATTGACGTAATGACAAGCTGCTGACGAGTCATTGGCAGTGACGTCAGCGCGTGCCTGGGAATGTATTCCAAATATTTCCGGTCCCACTTGAAGGCTTTATAAAAAATCAATAAGTATAATTAATGTGTACAAAAATTATAGGTACATTAGATGTAAGTTCACAATGAATTATTATGTGCATTGATTTATGTAAGCATATAGAAATAGCTAAGGCTTTAAATTCAGATTGTATTCAGCCCTTTTTAATGTCCCACAGCCGGACACGCGCCTTCGTTCAATAGGAGAGGATAATTTAGATTATTGCCTCTTAAATAAAAAAATGGTTCTAATTAAATCCGTGACTAAAAACACAGACTGGCAGATATTCTAAATCTGTTAAAATGCCCTCAATCCTTTAAAAATATACTTTCAATAACTTTACATTTAATATATTGTGTGTTGCATATAGTGATATTTGATATTGATTGTGATAATCGTCAAGGTGGCATTGACTTAATACGATCTATAATGTTTGTTATGGTTTGGTAGTTTTGATCACAGTGCTTTGGAAATTGCAGTCTTAGCAAGTCAGAAGGAAAAGAATTCATTTTGTTCTTTTGTTGATTGTATCAAAAACTAGGATAACTCCTTATATGGCATAACTATTGCCACTGTTATTGCTCATAGTTTTGTCATCTAAAAATTAACTTCTTGAAACACGTTTTTAATGCAGTGAGTAGATATTAATATTTTCTATTTAATCTAAGGAAATATTTTTTTTACCATATTCGTAGTTCTATTAGAAATGTCACAATATGTTTTTTTGTTAGACACGTACGTAATAATAATTTTGATACATAATGAAGTTTTAAAAGAAACGCTTTTAATAATATCTGATTGAATTCAAATAAGAGAATTTCAATTCTATAACTTATTAATTATTAATTATAAATTATTACTTATTAATTACTATGTATCTTTAAAATATCTTTTCAAAAATATTTTATTAGACACAGCACAAAGTATGACCACAAAGTTACCAATATATTATATATTATCAGATATTGCAGCGTCTTTCGGGACGTCGCGCCCTAAACCATCAAATATCATAAGCGATGACGTTATTATTTTAAGAAAAAAAAAACATTTTTTTGGAATGTGTAACGCTACACTCACTTATTTGAACATGTAAATTATTTAGCGTTGCACTTCATACACCGTCGTGTTAATAAAATAAATTGATAATACTTGAAAAGCTTTCGAGTTTTTTTTATTGCCAAACTGGAGAGCATTAAAATTACTAATTGAATTGAAGTTGTTTTTCTGCATGAAATGCTAATTTTATTTAACGCTCGTATTGTTTTTAAACTTTTTATGAATATAAAAATGTAATGTTGAATTTAAAATTTATAAAGACAAACAGAATGCAAGATAATTAGTGTTGTTTAAATATTATGTTATTTCTACATGAAATCTCGGCTTTTTTAAATATATATACAAATATAGAGTTTGCACAAAATAAACTAATATTTAAGTTTCAAATTGTAATTGTATGATGTTTGTTGACTAGCTCTCAGAAGAGGTCCAAAGAAAGCAGAGCGAGTACCAGAAATGCCTCGAGTCTTATAAGCAAATGAGGGCAAAATTCGAGGAGAACTACCTTAAGTGTAAGAAACTTTTTTTTTTATACTACTTAATTGATGAGTATACATATAACCTCGCTGATAGTTTTTAGTAGTAGTTGCAAAGTCAAGGGCATGCCTATCATCTATAATAATATTATAAAGCTGAAGAGTTTGTTTCTTTGTTTGTTTGGTTGAACGCGCTAATCTCAGGAACTACTAATCCGATTTGAGAAATTCTTTTTGCATTAGATAGCCCGTTAACTGAGAAAGGCTATAGGCTATATCATCATATACCATATCATCCCGGAAAAATGTACGGTTCCCGTGGGATAGATTTGTTTTTGTCTAAGGACGAACCCGAAGCGAAGCGAGGGTGAGTCGTTAGTATTATATAAAGGCGATGAAGAGAATGGAGGAGGATAATGAAGATGAGTGATTTAACCCTCAGCTCTCTTTCTTATTGTAGGTATCTACGTACGTAAATATTAACTGAACTGTTTCACTTTCGATCCATTAGCCTACTAATATTTCATTTGTATTCGATGTGTTAATAAATAGTACGTTACGCCTACATCGATGGTTCAATTAAATGCCAACATTAAAGTATGAAAGCGTTCGCTCATCGCAATTGTTTACTTACCAACTAAATGCACGCAACAGTCTACAAATCGACTAATCGTCGTACATTAACTGGCGATATCAAATGCAGACCAACCACTGGCGCCAGGGGAGCGCAATTTCGCAAAAGTAGGCCTATTTATCAGCACATGCAAACTCAAGTAGCTCCGTCATTATTTACGCTATTTTAAGCACTTCTCATTTTACCTACAGATGAAATTAGTGTGCAGTTCCATGGTACTTAAAAAGCGTTCATACAAATTGCGTGCGTGCAGTGCATCATTAATGATGCTGATGTCATTGCACTCGGATTCCGTTCATACGCAGCTCTACTGATGAAACAGTTATACCATCAAAGAGAAGACATAATCTCGACATGACGCTTGTACCAATTTTTTCTGAAAATATCAGGCCCAATCATTATATAGCATAACACTAAATTTTTCTAAAATATCCATCACTTTTGTAATTTTGAAACTTTTATAAGTTATAAATAGACTATAAACATTGAGATCATAAATTTTTATTTGTCAATATATCCTTTCTAGGTCCAACAAGCCGAGGAGGTCGTAAATTGGACGAGACCAGAGATAAATATGGCAAAGCGTGCCGTAGATTGCACAGAGCGCATAATGAGTATGTACTGTTGTTGGCTGAGGCCACCGAGTGCGAGAGAGCTTTACGCACTGCCTCTTTACCCGCGCTACTGGAACAGCAGAGACGGCAGGGGGAAGCTACGGCCTCGTCATGGTAAGTTGTTATGTTTTTCAAACAGGCGGAAGTTTTATACATGTGCCTATTTCCGGGTGTTCCTGGTTCCGGGAGAGTTACTAAGTTAAATGTATTATTGGCTTTTAAAAGCATATGATAGAGACATGATTAATATGATTTATACGATGTTGGTATGAAAAAAGTTTTTATTTTATAAAAATAGCCGCAAAACCACACATGGACTTAATGATACAGATAGGAAACATAGATAAGCAATAGATTTACCAAAAATAATAGTAACAGATACATATGTGTGTGACATAATGCATTGGTCTTTTTTTCTATTATACCATAAAAAAAAACTTAGTCTGTATTGAACATGCATGTTTACGCAAAGGAGAACTGTTTTTAAGAGGTCATAACGAATAGGTACGTGCTAATGTTTGTCAAGGCGATAAAGGTGTGTGTGGGCGTTACGTCCAATGAGATTAGAAACAGAAACCATGGCGTTTCTCATATTGGCAATGCACAATTTTGCTATCCTAGTATTGTAAATTTTATGTTCATGTTTAATATATTCAAAGACAATTTCTCGTCCAACCCGGATTTCAAAGACCTTAGTATTTACGATGTATTGGATAAATTACAAATATACACGTTAACTGCCTGTTGCGAGTGAGGAATGGCTATGTAAATTATATGTAAAAGTAAAACCGGTTAAGCGCGTGTCGGTACATGGTGAAGAGGTTCTTTCTTCATTCATTTGTTTGTAGTTTGCACAACGGTCATAAAGGCTTCTATTTTTAATATAGATATGAAAATATTGCTACATAATATAATGTTTGTATGGAATAACTTTTTCTGATAAAGACTTTATTTCGATATTTATGTTCTTTAGCAAAATTAATGCAACACCTTTTCTGCGTTTTAAATTCAAATAGTGGAACACAAAATGGATTAGATCAAATTACTCACCAGATTATAAAATAGTTGGACCAAACTGCAGCAGTATTGCAATTTTAATTTTAATATTATATATTTTTTGTTATTGAAAAAAGTTCAAAAATGAACTAACAATAAATCGAATAACTATCTTGTATATATTATAGATCTCATCTAGTATCAGAAAGGAGTATTTCCTTAATGTTACCAGTAAAATAAAATATAGCCATTTCCTGCGAAACCTTAGTAAAGGCGATAGAGGAACTTTGCAATAATTATGATATTTAATTTACGCATTACATGTCTTTTAAATGAACATGTTTGCAGCTTATTATCGCGCTTTTTATACTTGCTTATTATATTTAGAAACTGGTAAAGCATGTTTTATTAGTTTGTAACTAAGGTAGTTTGCTACATTTAATTTATTCAGATAACTACCTAAGTTTCTCTCATGGTGTAATTAAATAATTATAATAACATGTAATTATATCTGTTATCACAGGAAAGGAATTTTGGTGGAAGTTGTGCAGAGGTCTGATTTTTGTTCGGATAAATTCAAGGAGATACAGAGCAAAATTGAATCAACCGTAACAAATTTGCGGCCCCAAGAAGAATATAAAGAATTTATTGAGAAGTACAAGTAAGTTAAAAAAGTTATTTTTAAATTCATATTGAATAGAAAGAAACCATCTCATCTGTGTTTCACTTGGCTTTGTCTGTTTCTTATGAGGTTTGGTACTCAAAAAGGGTTGCTTACTCTTTGTTTTACATATGTACTTGTCTAGTTTTAACAAATTTTTACATTAGTAATGAACACACATACATGAATACTCAAAAAATCGAAAGAAAACAGCATAAATTTGTAAGTCACAACTTTCTCTACGTATTCCCCACAAAGCAGAAATGTTATGGTACAAAGCAATGTTTATAATATGTTTATATATTTTACAATATAATCCAATTTTAGGTCACCACCTTCAACACCAATAACTTTCAATTTCGATGAGAGTTTAGTCGAAGATACGAGTGGCAAGCTGCAACCAAATCAACTGACTGTTGATAATCTTACAGTCGAATGGCTCAAGGAAAAACTCATTGAGTTAGAAACGTCCCTTCAAGATAATAGGGAAAAACAAACAGCGTTACAGGGTCCTGAAATTATTGGAAACGGTGTATGTAAGAATAATAACGGAGGGATGACGAATGGAGTCAATGGTATTGACAGGTACATCTTTCTTTTGGTTTTGTCAGGTTTTTATTATAATCATTTAGAAGAATGGTAAACTTAATAAATTTAAATTTTCAAGGTACAGTAATTTATTCATATCTTGATATAATTTTGTACTATGTGCATATACTATATGTACATATGCAATATTTATAAAACGAGCATTAAAGCATTAAGCTACATGATACAGTGTATTGTTTTTTTATCAATTTGTTTGTAAAACGTACTTACCACTCGTAAAACAATTTCTAGGCATTCTCCCCCACCGATACCAGTAACAACATCAGAACCCATCAAGCTGCTAGAACTCCGCGTATCAGAACGCAAATGCGCGAAGCAGGCGGAGATGATACGCGCCGCGCTCGCCGAGCTCGGCTGCGAGGAGGCGCCCAGCGGCTGCCCCGACCTGTCCGCGGAGACGGTGGGCGTCGACAGCTTGGATGGGAGCTCGCCTGATCATCAGGTTTGTTCAGATTTGCTTGTTTATTTTCTTAAACAGTCAGAGCAGGAGACATTTCTGTTTGTATTCTTTGATGTAGTAAAGGTTGAGTGTATGAAGGAAAGTGGAGAGTGGAAGAAAGTGTAAGAGAACTGGCGTGGAGTTATGAGTCAAGCTATACTTGTATTTATAATAATGATTCAGATAATATGACAATTGTCCTTTAATTGTTATTGGATCATCAGGACCGATCATCTCTCGGATCAAAAGCATCAATGGATGCGTTGCGGTTACACCTGCACTCTATAGTGCCGCCAAAGCCATTCTTCAGAATGTTTACGCGTCCGTTCCGACGCAAATCTGTCCCCTCGAGTCCCGCTTTACCACCAAAAACGTATAGAAGTAGCAGTGAAGGCCCTTCAGACTCGGTAAAACTAATATGGACGCTGCGCAAACAGCGTGTCATACTAAAAAAGCGTTTTCGCAAGCGTTTGGATGTCTATGTGCAGTGTAGATCGCAGAGTGATACGTTTAAAAAGCGAAGAAAGATTCGTTATAATTGTCCTAATCGTGTGGTGAGTTGATCTAACCAGATAAGCACGCATGGCATGAAGATGTTATTTAAAATAAATGTATAACCGTTTACAACCACGCATAATTTGCACCATCCAATATTATTATCGTGTCTGACAAAGTAAAAAGTGTCTGTTAAATTCCATCTATTATTTAATGGCGGTTCTTTAAAATTCTGGAGAATCTCTGTAAACATGTTACGTTGTCCAAACTATTTATAGCATTTAAACTGCACCGTGCGAACTTCACACCGGAATAAGCTTTCGTATAAAATTAAAATAGCATTCCGTTCACTCTAACATCGAATTTCAAAATCAAGGTGATGCCGCATGAGACGTTCCAGAAATGTTACGCTGTTTACCCGACGTTCGCGTCTGTCGGTCGTTTACGTCAAGTTCATACAGTCATTATCATATTTCCGCTATAAAATTAAAAGAAAATGTTATGGTTTTTGGTGTATTATTAATCATCTATCGAGTTATGGATCCGTTCGCAATGTATATCACGAATACCGACTTGTTGCCGCCCGTGGCTTTTCCCCGACGGAAAAAAAGACTGAAGCAGTTACAGCTGGAACTTGAAAAAGACGTATGTTTTGCTTGGTTTTGTGGATTGACGTGAAATTATGTGACCTAATTCCAGAATTTACGTGTAACGTGTTGAAATTTTGCATGTTTATATTACATTAATATGAACTAATGTGTGTTACTGTTTGGGCTTCTTAAACCAGAACTAGTGCAGTTGGACTTGACGTTTGTTTTCATAATTAAATTAATGAATAAATTAGCGATATATTTAATTTATTTGAACGATATTGTCTGAGTTTTTATTAATTTGATAATATATTTTCAAATGGATGTTATGAATTCATAATAAGGTTTATAACTTTATAAACCCATATTTATGTTTGAACTATCCTATAATTATATTCTGAAATTATAATGATTTCCGCCATAAAATTATTTAACGATTAGAACGTGCAGGAAATAGAATTTTGATTTGTCAAACGCAAATTGTAATCTACATATATTATTAACAAGGCATAAAGACACAGTATTCACTGGAATAAAATTATAACCTCACCAATGCACTAGCCTACGCATGTGAAAATGTGTCATGTAGTTTAAAAATGTAGCAAATAGTCATCTCTTTCTCTCGTATAACAACAGGTTAGTGTGAGCGAGACAGAGCGATCATTAGTGGACCAAGAATGGTTTCATGGTGTTCTGCCGAGGGAGGAAGTGGTTCGTTTATTGCGAGCCGATGGGGACTACCTAGTACGGGAAACAACCAGGAATCATGCGAGGCAATTAGTTTTGTCTGTGTGTTGGGGGCAACACAAACACTTCATAGTGCAGACCACACCAGAGGTACCAATATATTTTTCACCATTCATGTAACGAAAGTAATCATTTTCTTTTTCTTTTAAATATAAATAATATTTTCTTTTTTTACGAATTGTAGGTACTTTGTAAGGAACGATTTTATGAATGCTGACAGTGTACCTTGCTTTAAAACTAGATAAGCTTGTACATATTTTTGTATCTAGTTATTTTATTTAGACAACATTGATTTTCCCAAATTTCCCAATTCTCGGGCAACTTTTTCTATATTTTTTTTTGCCTAAAAGATCTCATTCGGGGTATTATCATTTCATTTTATTATGTAGATAAAAACAAACTTTAGTTGTTACAAACTGCCTTAGACAACTTTTAGAATTTTAAATTATATACAAACAGCCAAAATTCAAAACGGTGCATTCATAACAGAATGTACCTCACACACATTTCCAACACTTCCAGGGTCACTACAGGTTCGAGGGGTCAGCGTTCCCGTCGGTGGCGGAGCTGATAGCGTGGCAGCGCACGAGCGGCGTGCCCGTCACCGCGCGCTCGGGCGCCTTGCTGCGGCGCGCGGTGCCGAGGGAGACGTGGGAGCTGAACAATGATCACGTACAGTTGCTGGATAAAATTGGACGGGTGAGAATTTGTTTTGTATTCAACACTTTATATCGTCCCACTGCTGGGCACGGACCTCTGTTCAATGCGAGGGCGATCAGGCCATGTTCACCACACTGGCCAAGTGCGGATTGGCAGCCTTTACATATCTTTTGAAAACTTGCTAGGTCCTCTCAGACATGCAGGTTTCCTTCGCCGTAAGGCAAGTAGTTATCATGTTGAAAGATTAGTACTTGGACGACCGTCAATTTAGATTTTTTTTAACATCATTAATTAGTTTTGCACTGAGGATGTTACGAAACTTCGATTCCGATTCCGAAAGGTTGGAACTTCCGATTGATTGCACACCTTCGACTCTGGTTCCGGTTCCGATGGAACCACCTTAATAACATTCGTAGCTTGCACTATTTGTTTGCATTCTTTATATTCTGCTAAATAGTAAATATTCTTATATGATAAGTACTAAGAGTAGTAAGGGTCTCAAAAATTATTGTAAAGTTGTAAAAATACATATTTCTTACAGGGTAACTTCGGGGATGTATACAAAGCTCGACTAAAGACTACGGGTCAGGAGGTAGCCGTGAAGACGTGTAGAGTTGCATTGCCTGAAGACCAGAAACGTACTTTCTTACAGGAAGGGCGCATTCTCAAACAATACCAACACCCTAATATTGTTAGACTGATTGGTATCGCTGTGCAGAAACAACCGATAATGATTGTTATGGAGCTAGTGGGCGGTGAGATAAATACGATTAAATTTTTCAAATAAAGAATACCTTACAGCTTTTATATACCTATATAGCGTCTTTCAATGTCATTCAATATTTGATTGATAATTAAATGACGGCACGTTTGACTCCGTTTTTAGTGATCCTACTTGTTTTGCCAGCGGTCGCGGGTTCGAGTCTCGCCGGGGGCATTCATTCGTGTGATGAGCACAAATGTTTGTACCCGGTCATGGGTGTTTATATATAGTATATGTGTAATGTATCAACTATCTTGTATCCATAACAAAGGCCTCGTAGCTTGCCTAGGAACTAGATGGCGCTGTGTGTTAATGTCCCAACAAAAAAATATATAAATACATGGCGTCCATTAGGTTTGTATGTTAGGTTGACTATACTTTCATGGTCAATTACAGTCAAGCTTTATTGGTGTTGCTATGAGTAGACCAACCTGTTACCCGAGCAGGTACTACCTTCTCTAAAATTATCAACTTAAAAAAAATATATCCGTTCTGTCGTTAGATCCGTCGAATGAGAGTACCTACTTATGATATAAGTTATACCATAAACCTGTCTTCATAGTATTATAGCCAGTGTATTGCTTAATAAGAAAAATATTTACTCATTATTTTAAATAAAACTATCTTTTCGATTATATGATAACTTCTTATCGATTTTAGATCCCCGACGTTTCGAATGCTTTACAACAATCATAGTTAACGGAAAGACCATAATTGCTGTGATGAAAAAATATTATTAAAAAAGTATTTACTCATTATTTATAATAAAAATTGATTCCAGGCGGTTCTCTCCTAACCTTCCTAAGAACAAGATCATCAAACCTTAGTTCTAGGACGTTGCTAGCGATGTGTCGCGACGCGGCCGCCGGCATGCGCTACTTGGAGTCTAAGAACTGTATACACAGAGACCTGGCGGCCAGAAACTGCTTGGTAGGAGATGATAACATCGTGAAGATATCAGACTTTGGCATGTCCAGGGAAGAAGAGGAATATATAGTATCGGGGGGCATGAAGCAGATACCTATTAAGTGGACTGCACCAGAGGCTTTGAATTTCGGTGAGCTTAACAATTTTTTTTTTTTTAAATAAAACTACCTTTTCGGATTATTTTGCGGATTTATTTAAATTTTTGGTTCCCGACGTTTCAAATGCCCATATTCTGTCTCTCCCGTGACCATGATTGCTGTAAAGTATTCGAAACGTCGGGATAAGATAGTTTTTTTTAAAATCGCTTCGCTCGGGTTCGCCTCTAAATCTATCCAAGCAGAAAGCAAATCTATCAAACGGAAACCGTACATTTTTCCGGAATACAAAACCTATTTATTATTCTGATGCATGAACTATATTATTGTAAAGTTTCATTAAAATCCAATCAGTAGTTTTTAAGCTAAGCTGTATAAGTTACTATAGTTTTTTAACCATACGACGGGAACTCTTTCATTTTCCGGGATGAAAAGTATCTAAGAGTTGACCGGGGATATAAAGTACCACCATACAAAATATTACATATTTAAATTGGTCCAACAGTTTCGGAGATTAGCCCGTACAAACAGACAAACAAACAAACAGAGAAACAAGAAATTAAAAAAAAACTGGATTTGTTCTATTTCTCTTCTTACATCTCTCTGACTCGGTTTTTAATTTTTTTTTCTATGTACAGACATTCGACCTCTACAGTTTTATTATATGTATAGGTGTCAAATATTCGCGTAAATCTAAGGAAATATTAAATATTTTTGAGGTTAAAGAGGTTGTGGATTAGATAGAGATAGGTAGGAATGATTATATATTCTCTCTCTTATTTTATTGCAATATACCTAATTCTCAGATATGTTTCTTAGGGAAATCGAAACGCAAACCTCTAGTAGTACACGTTCCCTTAGGGGTAAATACACTCATAATTATTCTGAAAAATTATAAATAACATGGGAAATTTTGAAGGCAAAGGATAGGTCCTTAACCCCTCCCGGACAAATTCTTAGAAATTCGTGCGAATTTCCGAGAATTCAATTGTTATCGTACACGCTGGCGTGTACGCGGTCCTCGAGGGGTTATAGAGAAATCTTCTAGTCAACCCTATAATATATATTTAGTTGTACTTGCTGTAATAAAATATTTGTATAGTTAATATAATTTAATATAATTTTCAGGTAAATACACGTCTCTATGCGACGTATGGAGCTACGGCGTGTTGATGTGGGAGATATTTTCCAAAGGAGACACGCCTTACGCCGGCATGAGCAACTCTCGTGCGAGGGAAAAAATCGATAATGGTATGTGAAAAATATATACATTTTTATATATTATTATTATTGTATATGTGTGTGTCGGTGTATGTGTGTGCGTGTGCGTGTGCGTGCGGGTCTGCGTGTATGTGTGCGTGTGTATGTGTGTGTCGAGCGCTGCTCTATAATTATTGAAATGTTTGTTTTAATTTTTAATTACTTAGAAAATAAAAAAAAAGCATTTTCGATAACGCAAAGACATTTTTTTCTCATCCTCCGAATTTTACCGCCCCTGAAAATTTGCCGCTCTGGGCGCTAGTTCCGAGTACCCCTAGTAAACCCAGCGCTGTGTGTGTCTGAGTTTGTTACATGTTCTCGTTTTGCCTCGCCCGTAACGTTACACTTTTCGTAACGCATTCACCAGCTTACTCCCCAAGTCAAGCGAGCGTAAAGAAGTTTACTTCAAAAATTTAAGAAATGTTAAGCAAGATTGGTAAAAGCTAGTTTATAAAATGAGTAAATATGTGACACAGGTTACCGAATGCCGGCGCCGGACGGCTGCGCGGAGGACGTGTACGCGCTCATGCTACGCTGCTGGGAGTACGAGCCCGACAAGCGCCCGCACTTTCATCAGATATACACTATCATTGACAATATTTACAACAGATAATAAATACATTACTTGTTGTTTATATTGTATTGGTACTGTTATGTTTATTATAAAACCGGTCAAGTGCAAGTTGGACTCGCACTATATGATGTACTAATCAATTTTAATTTGCATGGCGACCATTTAGAAATTCGCCATCTTCAGTTTTTTTATTATCATTTGTTAAAGCGGCAATAGAAATACGCTCTGTGAAAATTTCACCTGTTACAGTTCATGTGTCATGACTCATGAGATACAGCCTACTGACAGACAGACGGACGGATGGACAGAGGAAGCTTAGTAATAGGGTTGGCACCCTTCAGGTACAGATCCCTAAAAGTGACTTTATAATGTTTTAGTGAAAATTATAAGGCAGGTTAAATTTTCTAACTGTCAATAAATAAACGTGGCTTCAACAGTACCTACCTACATACTTTACAATGTATATGACTTAAGTCTTTTATACATAGAACTTTTTTAAGTTGTAGTAATATAGCATAGTTTCATAAACAAATAAAGTCATACAATTCTTCTTATAGAATTGTTATGTACCGAATTGTACAACGAAAAAAAGCATTTTGTTTCATTTTAATTTAGTTAAAACAATATTTGTCTTTTCTATAAAAAAGACTCATTTTGTAGTGGTTTACATATATCCATCTAAATGTATATTATTTGTAAAATATTATATTTTCAATTTAATCCAATGTTTAATGCTGTCAGTATTGTGTTTATTGTAAGTTTTATAATCTTTAGGAAAAAATATCAGAATTAATTTAGTATGCTTAAGCCATGATATACATAGGAAGAAAGTCCCTGTAACATAGGTAAGCTTTATAATTAGACCTATATTGTTATTTTTAGATTTAGGGTCTTAATTCTCTTCCATAAATAAATATGTACGTATTTATTTTAATAATTATATAAATATCTTTCAAAAAGTAATAAAATTACAGCATGTTTTTATCTGTTATCCGTTTCCACTTTATAGAAAGTTGTATTGAATGATTGTTATTTTTTAAATTTCTTACTAAGTAGATATACGTGTTTTATAAAGAAAAATTAAATTATAATATGAACAACAACTTTTAACATTCTTTTAAAGTAGGACATGTACGATTTTGTTTTAATATTGTGCTAAGATTACAGTATTAAAACAGTATATTTTTAATGCCGCTATAAAAGTGTTGATCTCTTGAATAATACTTTAAAAAAAATAAGTTAGCATTGCACTGGCAGTCAAAATGTGCACTTTCTTTATATCAAATGACTTTGTAAGTTTTCTTTACTAGTGCAATGTCAACTTTTAGATGTAAGTTCTCTGCTGCATACATTTTAAACCATTGTTTAAAATAAAATATGCATATACATATGTATGTATGTATTCAGCTTTTTTTAAAGTCACTCACTGCTGGGCGCGGGCCTCCCTTCAAAAAAAAATAGTGTAATTTGAATTGACCCTTAATTTTACATGACATAATATGATATTGACCCCGCGCGTTAAATTTTTGTTTAATAAAAAGTATATTTTTGTATAATAATGATTAATTTGATTAAGCTAATATGTAAATCTTTATCTGTACACCATGATGTTATTATATAAGTATTGTTTTTTACATATTAAGAATTGTGTAATTTTGAGAGTAAATGTTAAATGTGATAGACACTGTGCTTCCAGTTGTTTTACATTTATATTTTTCTTGCCTAGTTGTATGTTTTAATAAAATGTATCTAATATTATGAAGTGAACTCAAAGTGAGATAAGAAATGCTCTAGCTATTGATTGTAGTGCATTATTAATTTGGTTATACATACATTATTATTGTAAATATTTTCTTATATGATATTAATAAAAGTGCCAGATTATTTGGAATTTGATTTTTTCCCCAGATATTTACTATTTGTTACTTATAACGCACATTGCATTTATAATCTTATTAGATACCAGCGACTTATCGCGTCTTAATTTTTTTGCGCGAAACCCTGATTCTTTTTCTAAATTAAAAGTAGCTTAAGTTACTCCTTATAACATCAGCTATCTACCAGTGAAAGTTTAATCAAAATCCGTCCAGCCGTTTCGGAGATAAGCCGAAACAAACAGACCGACAGAAAGACAGACAAACACTTAAAAAAATTTGTTTTAGTACCGTATAACTTTCATATGCATTTAGTAACAAGCTGTTATTTTGACATAACAAATAGACACTTCAATTTTATTTATCTGTATAGATAAAAAGAAGATTGGATCTAATTTTGTTAACAATTAAAAAATATTTAATTAATAACCATTTATTAATTTACAAAAATATTACAAATACAATTTTATAAGTTCATCGCTCACAGCAGATGGTGTGAGGATACCTAAGTCGGTAAACAGAAGAGTTATGTACGCAGGCGGCGTGTAGTCCACTAGGGGGTGTTGTTTTGATAGATTTCCATTGCTTATAGTGCTTGATAAATATTTGAATTCGTTTGGCAAATCCTTTTGGTTTAGAGGGTATATTCTTGAAAATTTGAAACTTTCAGTTAGCACGTACACAGGTTTCTTCAGTTCTAATGCTGACATAGCGATACAATATGTGCCAATCTGCAAAATATTATCGTGTTTATATATATGACTTATGAGATTATATTTTTATCGGTATTTTTATAAAAAAGTTCTAGTTCTATTTAAGGCTACAAATCTTACTAGTATTATAAATAAAAGTTTGTGAGGATGTATATTTGTTGCTCTTTCACGTCAGAACGGCTGAACGGATCTGGATGAAATTTGGCACAGAGATAGATTATAGTCTGGAATAGCACATAGCTTTATATAGTTTGTAAAATTATAGTTTCATTTTAGCATTTTCGCTACGGAACTTTAAAAAACGTAGTGTATTTTTAATCAGCCCTTATAAACATCTGCTGGGCAAGGGTCTCCTTACAAGGGGGTTTGAACCCGCTTCACTTAAGTTTCCCAAGCGAGCACATTACCACTGAGCTACCACTGCATTAATTTATATGCATATTTAATGTATATAATGAGTAAATAGTGATACAAACCTTATTAATAATCCCACCGCTCTCGGCGACGCCCTCAGCGCCCAGCATCACCACGTCCACCTGCTCCATGATGTAGCCCACGGCCGCGTCCAGGATCAGAGTCGCCTCGATGCCGGCCGCCGTCAGCTCCTTGTGCATGCGCTCTCTATAACAATTATATTATTATTATATTTATCATATCACAGATCACAGGTGATATTATAAATAAGTATTTGGACGACCGAGCTTCCCTAAGCGTTTGTTAGGGAATGATAAACAAATCGAGTTTTTTTTCGGAAAAAACACTTTTATAGATAAAATTATCTAAATAAAAAGTTGATCAAAATTGTTTGAACCGTTTCAGAGATAGAAGAAATAAATTTTTATATTATACAAGGATTACTCATTCAATATTATAAGATAATGTTCTCCTGTCGAATTTTAGCAGCTACTTTCGCTAAGACTAGCACACTATTCCTGTCACTTACATACTCGAATAGGACCACAACTCGACACGATCGATGAAAGATTCTGAGATACTCCAACACTGCCAACTTCCCAACTTTGGGTTATTAATAAAAAAATTCTTATCAGTAACTAGGCTCGACCCGGGAATCGAGTCCAGGATCTGCAACGGTTCATGCTAGCCACTGGATCATCAAGGCTACGGCATAAGCTACAGCATAAGGCTACACTATACTAGTAAAGTTTACAGATAATAATATGTCACCTCATACAAAGTAACCAAAAAATATTACTTCTCTTTGTCAAGATAAGAACCTTGACAGAGCATAACATGCAAGTGACAAGGTTAAAATAGCTAATATATTTTATAGATATGTATATGCTAACATGTATGTACAATGCAAAACAAAACATGAAAATCAAGAACATTTGGAATTAGTAATATTATAAACAAAAACAGTAAACATAATACAAAGATCAGAACATGCAAAGAGAGCTTTTTAGCTCACTATAGCCCACATAGATTTTTAAACTGGATGATTATAATTATTCAAACATTATTTCTCAAGTAATAAATTTCTAAATAAGATTCCTTAAAAAATATTCTTTCATTTTAGTGTAATTAAACCATTTATTATTTTAATTTCTCTTTGAGAAATATTTAATTAATATTTTATAATTTAAAAAAAAAAATACATATAAGCTTAACTTTTTCATATACATAAACATTTAAATTCTTTACTATAGACCATAGATTACATAAATAAATTGATAATAACAAAAATATAAGTTATAAATAGTAACTACTATACTAACCCACTGTTATCAGGACATGATTTTGTAACAAAGACTTGGAATCTCTTATTAGCTTTAGCGGCTTCCAGCATTGCTTGCAGGACTACTCTTGACCGAGAATGTGTTAGGATTTTCTGTAATTTAAACAAAAGAATTTACAGGGTTTGCCTTTTTGTCTTTAATTTTGAATATATATATATATATATATATATATCACTAGCATATATATAAACTATACATTTTTCCTGGATAAAAAGTAACCTTTGTGCTATTCCAGACTATAGTCTATTTTTGTGTCAAATTTCATCCAAATCCCTTTAGCCATTCTGGCATGAAAGAGTAACAAACATCCATCCATCCATTCTCATAAACTTTCACATTTATAATATTAGTAGGTTTAAATATGTATACTCACACACCCATCACTTATAAAATTCAGAGATTGTTTTGCAACTTTGCCTCTGGCTTCTAGTAGTGTATCAAGAAATATGCGCCCTCTCTGCAGCATTATTTGTTCACATTCTTCAAATGACTAGTACAAATAAAATATATAATTTTATTACATTATATTTTAAATAAAATACAAGACCTTCAAAGTAACAAAATGCATGAAAGCTTCTAATTTTGACTGACTTTGAATATCCAAAAATAAGAAATTACAAACCAATTATACTAATGTAAATGTTAGATTTGTTTACCTTGACATCAAGTTTGGCAAAAGTAATGAATCTCATGAAAAGTTCACATCCTGATGAAATTGCAGCTACTGGCTGGTCACACTGACGCATGGCTTCTACAGCCAATTGCAAATTTTGATCAAGCTCTTGCACTGTTCCAACTATAATAAAAAATTATTTGTAATTGTAACATAAATTATGACATTCTTTTAAAATGTGGTGTTATAACATTTTAGTCACTATGCTTATCCTGAGAAACATATTGATGCTAACTAGAAATTATATATACTTTTTGTTATAGTTTAGTATTTCTTTTATATTAAAATCACCATCACATTCCCTTTTCAAAAGTAACTCACTACTTCTGGGATAATTCCATATACTAAATTTGTTACATACATTACTTCATTTAGGATGTACCTTTTTATATTATTATACATATTAATATAATAATAAATTATCATCAGGTCAACATGGAAACGTAAATACCTTTATAATTTTCTATAACAGTTAGTAAAGTTTTTATTGCTGCCACACCAGCAGACACATCCTCTTCTTCTTTGAGGATTTTTAAGAAAATCTCTTTAACTTCTGAAATAAAACAACATAATAAATAAAATAAAAAGTTTTATTCCAAGTAAAATGGGCTTTTTTCGAGCATCAGAAGTTATATTACCTTCTTTCTTCATTTTAAAAGTTTTAGCTTACTTATTAACTATAGTATAAGTCTTATTTACATTAATTCTAGTTGTGTTTCATAATTAACCTTTGCCAAAATCTGAATATTTTGTATAATATTTTTCAACTTATAACCTCAATGTCTCAAAGCGGCAAGAACGTCATCTCTGTTTGACAGTGACAGATGACAATTACAAAAGAATTCTACATATTGCATCAGAATGGATGTAGTAAATAACAATATTATGTTTTGTTTAAATTCATAAATCATTACATAAAAAAATATATATAATATTAGTAAATATTTATGAATTATAATCATATCGTTGATACTGGTAACGCTATCTAGTGATGAGTAGATAAGTCATGCCTGAAAACTTTTTTCATGGACGGATAAATTCGTTGCCCAATGACCTACAACTGCAATTTTTTATAGCATATTTTTTAAATTGGAAAACAATACCACAAAAACCAAGATCATCTAAGCAAGTAAAAGGAAAGTCATGGTCAACGATTGTAAGCTTACCTGCAGTATTAAGAATATTCTATATAGTACCACGAGAGTTCGTATGGTAAGGACGCGTTAACTCACTTTTTTATTAGTATATTTTGTAAACCGGGTTAAAAAGTGTTCAAGTTGCCTGAAAGTGCTAAAATAGAGATGGGAAATTCTGCCTCTCTTAAACTCAATGATAAAAGAAAATGGCAGTAAGTTACTCGTTTTATTTTTTGGATTATAAATATTTACTTTAGCAAACATTTTTTATTACCAGATCCTTAACTGATTTCAGATAAACCAAAAAAATAATCTTTAGCTATGTAATAATATGATTGTTCATGTGAAAACTAAATTTAAGTAAAAGTTTGAATTATTATTTATTGATAACATACAATATATTTAAAAATGAAAATGTTCCTAGCAATTTGGGCGCCAATTATAATATAATGTTATTGTTGTCATTTAGTTATAGTTCTTCTGTATATTACGTCGCACGTAAAAACTGTAAACGGATGCGCAGGAGTCAATATTACTCGTAATACTATAAAACAACGCTTTAATATGTTTCAATAATATTATTTATTTGAATTTTTAACAAGTCTTTTTTTAAACTATTTTTATCTTCACACAGTTTCATTACCCACTATAGTTTTAATTAGACAACATATTATATTATAATCATGCATCATTGTATGATCTATACAAATAATAATTTCACAACATATCGTACTTCGAAATGGTATTACCTTTGCTTAGCTACTTTATGTAAGAAATATAAAATAAGTATATTCTTTTTTGTATAATGTAAAGGAAGATACCTATAAGTATTTTTGCTATACACCATTATCCGCATTTAAAACGAAACATATTAATATAATCTTATTGCTAGATTAGGTAACGTCGATCTCTTCTAGATAACCCCAGAGTAGAGGAAAACCTTTTATATCATACTTAATAATATATATCAATAAATACATAATATGCATGAATAGATAAACAAACAGACACCAGCGTCCACAAACGCATATCTCTTTAATTATTCTCTTACAAAATTAATAAAAAGTTAAGCAGGTTGCTAAATAAAAAAAAAAAAGAAAATACTGCTAGAGGTGGACAAATTTATTTTAATAGTTAAAGTAAACCTAGTGTCGCCATATCGAGAGTAAAATTAAAATCACAATACGCAACTAACTGTGTAAGTTAACGAAAGGAACAGTGACGTTTTGTTTCGTTTGTTTGAGTTACTGTACAGTGTACAGCGGTAAAAAGGAAATATATGTATGTTTAAGTGGAATGCATATATGTCGTTGTTTGGAATTTGCTTGCATTACTGTATATGGTTGTGTACTCATTAGACTGACAAAAATACATTTTCACAAGCAGAAAAAGAAAAAATGTTCCATGGATGAAGATTTATTATAATTTTCTGCAATAAGTAGGTGTAATTTTTGGCTGTTTGTCTGTATATCTGTGTGCATTTTACGCTAAAAGTACTGAACGAATTTTAACAAAAAAATTGTAGTGATAACTTATTGCTCCAGTTAATATTTAGGATACCTTCTATACATATAATAGCAACCTGTGACAACCAATCTCCTTCGAGTCTTCTCCATTCTACGTGACATTGGCGAAGTATGTGTATCTGTGCTCTACTGTCACGCTTTGAAACCATAAAAAAAATTGTAACGTCACTTATTTGCATACTCTATTTACTATTAATTATTGGCGGCAAAGCAACCAAAAACTTAATTTGATAAATAAAATATAAATTACTCCAGGAAAATCTCTTACTTCCACGGGAAAACACAATAACTAGTTCGGCCGAGTAGTCATTCATATAAAAATTCAATGATTTATTAACACAATAAAATCTACTAGTAGGAGGATTAAAAATTAACGTATTTTTAATTTTGCCAGGTAAAACCTCTCATTTTCAAAAAATAGGAAAATAAAAAATTTAATTCCAGCGCTACATAAATATGCTATTGTTTATCGCGAAAAGGATCCAAAGTGCGATGATTAGCACATCTAATTTAGATTTAAGTATATAAAATTATCTAATGCCAGTAAATTTTTTTCACTTTCATTGGCACAGTCAATTGCTTAAGGTTAGGTGTGGCATAATACTGGAGAGTTTTTAAATTAACGTCTTGTTATATGCATACTCCATATTGTTTTCTTTTAAAATATTTTCTGATATATTTTGAAATATAAATTTTGAACACGCAATAAATTTTGTTTCTTTTTTTTCCTATATCTAATTAATAGGTACATAGTTTGAAACAAAATCGCTGTCTGTCTCTGTTGTGTCTATGCTTACTTCTTTTAAATCACGCGACGGTTTTTGATACTTTTTTCACTTATAGATAGAGCGATAAACGAGGAAGGTCTATGTATATAATTTGTAAATATTTTGTACGAAATGGCTGAACTAAGACGATGTTTTTTCAAAGTCATACATTACATATGTATGTAAGTAAATTGTAAAAATAAAATGAAAAACGGCGAAAGACAGTATTTTACTCTAATCTATAGTCTTGCACTCTAAACTTATAATATTTATCTCCACAATGATAATAAAATATTACTCTATACAAAATGATCTCTAAATGATTTAATAAGAACTATTAAGTATAAAACGTTTGAGTTCAATTAAAGTTGAATTATGCCTTTACGATGCTTAGAGTCTTAACCCTGATGTTCATAAATAATTGCTTGCTAAATTTCAATGTCACTTTAGTAAACTAATTTTAACAGATCTAACATTGTTCTATGTTGTATTCAGAGTTACATTAAGTACATAACATTTTTAATTATACGACTTCTTTGCTTTAATAGTTGTACTTATTTATTATATATACATAATTTTGTCTACTGGAAAGTTTTATACCAAGTTTTAAAAAAAAAACTACTATCGAGTTTTACAAATAGTAATAGTAGTATAGTAGTAGTACATACGTCAATAAATTAACCTTATATCTATACAGATAAATAAAATTGGAGTGTTTGTAATATTAAAATAACCGCTTTTTACTAAATGCATATGAATGTATACAAGGTACATATACGAAAACAACATTTTTTAGAATTTTTGTCTGTTTGTCTGTCTGTTTGTTCCAGCTTATCTCTGAAACGGCTGAACCGATTTTGACGGGACTTTCACTGGCAGATAGCTGCTGTTATAAGGAGTAACTTAGGCTACTTTTATTTTAGAAAAAGAATCAGGGTTCCGCGAAAAAAAATTAAAACCCATGAAATTGTAAACAAAATCCGCGTACGGCGTACGCAATAACGTACGTACGTAATGTAAATCGCTATATAATTTAAATGAATATCTTAAAAGTAGCAAGCTACTATTTATGTTTAAACATAGCTAAGCGTGAAAACGTACCTAGGGGCGAACGCGAGCGAAGCGAGCGTGAGTAGCTAGTATTATAATAATGTAGAACACAATTTTTCGAAATATTTAGAAGCCCTTATGTAGGTAGGTTTGTTAGTTACAAATAGAATTTTATTTTACTAAAGAATTAATGTAAAAGCTCGGTCTCTATAAAAATATTTGGTTTTTGAAATAATACTAAAAATATTTTATTATTATTATTTTTTTTATGAGATTCAGTGACAAACGAGCAAACGGACCACCTGATGGAAAGCAGTACCTGTCGCCCATAACACCTACGGTTCATGCACTTATGTAGGTTTTAAGTAACAAAAATGCAGAACCACAGGTGCGTTGTCACTGTGAGGACTAAGATGATATACCTCTTGCCTGTAATTGCGCTGGCTACCTTATCCTTCAAACCGGAACACAACAATGCAATCATTGTTGCTTGGCGGCAGAAATAGATAAGGGGGTGGTACCCATCCAGTTGGACTCCTCAGGCTTGACAGAGTCCTACCACCGGTAAAATATAATTAATAATTAAAAATATATTTTGAATTGGGTATCAGGTATTTGTAGAACAAGTTACCTTGATGTCAGAGTTATTAATAGGCCCGCGAAAATATAGCCAGGCTTGACGAGGATTAGCATTAATAGCGCTGCCATTCTTTTGTACTGTGTGGAGTTGTTGTATATATTTACTCGTATATCTTGACCTTAAACTCAAAATCTATTAACCAAATTTTAAATATGATTAAGTAACATTTGTATTATGATATAATTAGCAAAATAAAAAACATTTTAAGAATCCATGATCATTCTATCTAATTAGCTTTTCATATAAATAGCGGGATGTGAAACTAGTGCTAGTGTTAGCAACAGTGACTTTCTACGACACTCGGTACAAATTCACTTAAAATTACACCTTTCCAAAGATTTTCAAATGCACTTTCTAAGTATGTTTAAATGATACTTTCCACTGATTTAACTAGATATATAAAGCTTTATCATGGAATTTCTCCTATCATTTCCCATTCTCATAACACATGAACACACAAAATGTTCCATGGATGAATCTTGTGAACAATACAATTAAATGTTAGGTATTTTTTTATCTTTACTAGCAGACCCGGCCACGCATTGCTGTGGCACACATATGAAAATCGTAAATTTTGCAATAAAAAAAGAAATAATCGGGATAAAAACTATCCTATCTTTTTAATTGGCACAAATCACACATTTTGAAACAAAATACGTCTAGATCGAATAAATAGTTTTGGAGTTCATCCCGGACAAACATTGTGACACGAGATTTATATATATTAAGATAAGCATAATCTCTTTAATCGTAAATGAATCCTCATGCTTTAGAGCTGTTAGCTTTCGGATGACGAGTTTTTAACGTAACGTCCTAAAAGTCAAAGTCCCAAGTCTAGACAAAAAATTGCTTGATAAATTCAATCTTTGTATGAGCAAATTCAAGAGTGATCTTTGAAATGTTGCTAATTATTATGTTATTTGATTGTAAGTAAACTACTAAATTATATCAAAGAGCAAAAAAAGAGCAATAAAATTAAAATATATTTTTTATATTTGGTGGAAAGTCAGCATACAGAGCTTAGAATGCGATTGGGCTCAGCGTAAGCCTCGCATTTCGTCACGCTGAAGTAATATTGTGGTGTGTTATTTTGAGGACAATTTTCGTAGCAATTGCAAAATTTCTTTATACAAAATGTTTGCTAGCAATAACTTGAAAATAAGAAAAGATAGTTTACACTTACATATTTAGTTTGAAAACTTAAAAGGAGGACATTTTTAGAAAAGATTTGTAAGAATCTATTATGGCTATTATTATTTATTATACACTTATGTATTCTAAAATATTTTATTCAAATATCTGAAGGAAAGGAGACCATAAAAAGTGTAACGAAAATAATCATCCCTAGCCATTGTGCGAAAGATTAAGTGACTGTCATAAATGCAATGTGCTTGCTATAGTATATACATTAAGTTTGAATTTTTTATACCTCGATCATTATTTTTACAAGGTCTAGCTATTGACATTGGAAGTCCGTTTCCTTTGCTAATTGTACCTTCTAACAATATTAGGTTTGCCATTCGTACATTACTGGTTTGTACTTGTAACCGGAAGCAGGAAATTTAAAAAATAAATCGAGTCATGTATTATGATAGAAATAATTTAAGTTATATGTTTTATTTGTCTACATAATATACCTACATAATGTACTATCAATAAAAAGCTATATGTGACTTGGGTACAAGTAAGCCTACGCTGTCCGTTCGTCTATCCTGCGCGGGGCGCGTTTGAATTGTAGTTTTTAAGCTGTAATAGGATCGGATGGTTGAAATTTACCCTAGTTGAATTTCTAACAAATAATAACAAGCAAACATCTTAAAATTTTACTTAGCCATGAGAAACAGGCTATCTTTTTAACGAACATAGCTTCGAAAGTTTGAACGGAATTTATTTTATATGCCTGCAATGAATAGTCAGAAGAATTTATTGCAAGTAATGCAAGGGTGATGTATGTCAGTTATACAATGTAGTGACTAATAAATTGTTCCAGCTATTTATTTCAATGGAAGCGTGTTTCTTGGCTGATAAGCTTGTGCAATATGATGAGAAATCGAGATAAAGTTTTGATTTTAACATATTATGTTACGGTTGCTAAAAAGTAGTACGTATAATTTAAATAACTTTTAAAAAAATATGACAGGTATTAGGTATCTAATGAAATTACATTCTAATGAGTTTTATTTTGCTCATAAATTATTTTTTAAACGTTTAACTATGTATATAGTATATATTTTTACTTTTATAACAATAAAATAACACTAAAATTTGCGATTTTGGCAAATCACGGCTACCTATATAAATATATCGATAACGGAGACTCAAAGAAATCACGCCGCGCCCTTGGCCTGCTCGTGTCGCTCACGCGCATGTATAGCTAGAATCATTGTGATTGACAAGCTCACCTTTGCCTTTACTTATGAGTAGTAAGACAATATGGATTTTATTTATGTTACTGTGATGTTATTACAGGTTCTTAGAAATTATCAAGTTCTTTTATTGTCAACCAGCGACATACTCTCGCTTCGCTCCATGAGATATTTTCTCACAATAAAAAGTATCTTATATGCTGACCAGCATAACCAGCTATTATCATTTCATCAAAATCTGTCCAGCATTTTTCTCGTAATGCGTTCCTAGACAGATAGACAGACTGACAGACACCAAAATTCTAAAAACTATAGATTCGGCCTGTTTATCGACAATAATAGCTATTTCAATAAAATTTTACAATAAATATTTAATGTACAAATTCGACTCAGAATTTTATTATACGTATAAATAAAGTAAACCTGTAAAATATATTCACAGAACAAATGTATGATTGCACGCAATCCGTTCGATAAGCATGTCAACAAATCACTTATCATTCTTTGTAAGCATGTCCATAAAAAGATATAACATAAAAAAAATCATAATTAAATCGTTATTTCTTACAATCAACTTACATAAATTATTAGTTAAACAATAAACATCTGTTATATAAATAATAAGTTATTATTTTAACTTGAATTAAACTTAATATTATGTAACACAAGGTTTCGAAGATGTTTTAGTTTAAAAGTCCCTATAAATTATATATATACTATACATACAATTTGCGTGCCTGCATTTGTTGTTTTATATGGATAGATACATAAAATTTAAGCACATTTTTTTTTACAACAATAAATTTTATAAGAATAACAAACACCTTATATTTAAGATATTATTTAGTTGATCTCAGTAAATTGTAGCGAAAAGAATGTTGAAGTAATGAAAAGCGAATCTGTTACATTTCAATTGGCCTAGTTATAAGTAACTTTTGCTATGAAATCAACGCAAAATATGATTTTAATTTTTTTTTTCTATGAAATTGAATGACATTCAAAATTACTTTTATGAAATGAAAATGAAACGCAGTAAAGTTTCTAAAGGGTAGGAAATTAACAGCGCGATATAAAAGGTCATGCGTTCAGATTTTCATCGTATAAACTGTTTTAAGACCGCGGTCGTAATGCGCAGCTATACATACATTGTAGCAAAATTGTTGTTATTCTTAATATAAAAATTGTTATTTTTCTTAATATAAAAAAATATAAAAAAATACTGTAATTCTTAATATAAAAAATTGCTGCACAAAAATTAACTTATATTTTTAAATTGAATAATTTTTTATTATACTATTGGTTTACTTTTTTATATAGAGGAAAAACATACAAAGAAAATATATTAGTTTTAATTATTTAGGTATGTTTAAAATCTAAATTAAAACTCTGATAAGTTTACTCAAAGATTTTTTATCGATCGGAATAAAATAAATGAAAATATAATATTTTGTTTTCATATTTTAACTAAGATGTTCTTTTTATAGCATGGCTTCATAATATGAAATAGCAACCTTATTTTATTTAATACATGTTTGTCAGATTCACCAGTGTCTAGAGAGTTGTTATCGTAAGTATTTAACGTGATCATCTTCAAAAGGACCTTCAGTCGTCATTAAGAGAGCGCGAGCTCTGTTTGACACTCTGGGCTCTACCATTAATTAGGCTTTAAAATAAATTTTCATTTTTGAAAATAAAAAAATAATAAAGAGTGTTTACTCTTCTCTGTGATATTTGATCTCCTTTTAAAAATGGAATTTCGCTCGCGTAAAGTGAAGTCTCATGAGCAATTTGACACACGTCAGTTGAATGGCGCGCGTCACGATTACGGGTCTAAACAGTAAGTGTAGTTTTTATTTATTATTAGGTATATAATATAATCATTTCCGAAAAAGTCAGTAATAGTAGAGATGAAATGATATATTAAAAAGCTATTATTTATAATGCTAGGTCCTCAGTAAATGGTCTACGACTACTTAACCCAAATATAGTTCAAAGGACACAGACATTACCTATCTTACAGAATCTATACCTACAGATAAATAAAATTGGAGTGTCTGTTTGTAATATTAAAATAACCGCTTTTTACTAAATGCATATGGATATATACACGGTACATATACTAAAACAACATTTTTTACAATTTTTTGTCCGTCTGTCTGTCTGTCTGTTTGTTCCGGCTAATCTCCAAAACGGCTGGACCGATTTTGACGGGACTTTCATTGGCAAATAGCTGCTATTATAAGGAGTAACTTAGGCTACTTTTATTTTAGAAAAAGAATCAGGGTTCCGCGAAAAAAAATTAAAACCCATGAAATTGTGAACAAAATCCGCGTACGGCGTACACAACGTACAATCGCTATATAATTTAAATTAATATGTTAGAAGTAGCAAGTTACTATTTATGTATAAACATAGCTAACCGTAAAAACGTACCTAGGGAGGAACGCAAGCGAAGCGAGCGTGAGTCGCTAGTAAATAATATATTCTCCAAAATTTATTTATGGTCAAACAAATCTATATAAATTTTAAATAAGAAATTGATAAAGAAATGATCATCAACATGCAATAACAATGATTATTATTATGCTACATAATACGCAAGCTTTTCTATTAAAAAATATGAAAGGAATTTAATATTAACTTTATTTATTTTCATTTATATTTTCAGTAATCTTTCATTTTTTGAAGACTTCTATGAAAAGGTTATTTGGTAATTGCTTTTCTAATTAACGAATTCACACTAATTCCTTTACTTATTTAGTACGTAGAGTAGAACTATAAGGTTAATTATTATATTATTTGCTTTAAAATTGATTAATGTCTCATTTCGTTTCGACAAGTAGGTACTTCATGGCTTTAATTTTCAGACTGTAATGGAATGCTCTTGTGAAACGAAAGCAGAATGTCTGGCGCGACTTATACGTAGGTAGGCCGATCGACATTTTTATACGTACATGCACACGTTATATATATATATATATATATATATATATATATTTATATATATATATAGATAGATTGTGTTTTCATATTTAAATAGCTTACATTTTTGAAATTGCTGCCCAGATATCTATAAAGCCCAACCCCCTCGATACCTTTGTTGTTGCAGATTGCAGTTAATACTACGGTAATATTTACTAAAATTGAAAATTGAAAGAAATTGAAAAAAAAAACACGAATGTGTACTTCGTGTTGTATGTGTGTATATACATAGACATAGTTTCCTATTTTTAAATAGGGATAGGAATACATCAGAGATTCAGTGGAATAATAGTCAGCTGCCAAAAATTACTTATGGGAAATGCCTGAATGAATTTTCTTGGGTTTTTTAAGTAACATCCTCTATATACGGGTTTTCATCTAACATTTATTAAACTATTAAAAATACAAGTATCGGTAGTAGTATACTTAAAAATAAAGTTAAATAAACTTTATTTAATTAGACTTATTACAAATACTTTTGAATCGTTAATTTAATTTAAGCGTCAGTGTAGTCGGTCTATTAGTCTGTTAGGAAGCTACCACCGACTCGGAAAGCAGTTCTTCTAAGAACAGCCGGCGAGAAACTCAACAGTTGCTCTTTTAAATATCGAAGTTACATTTATTTATTTTATTAACATAATAGGTATAGATAGCCCGCATGCGAATCAATATTTCTCAAAAATAAACTCTTGGACAAAGTAATACCTACGCTTAAATCAATAAAACATTTTTTAATTTTATCTTAAAATTTATGAAAACGTAAATCTAGGACATTTTGTGGAATATTATATATGCGTATACTCAGGCCCATGAAGGATTTACTCACCTTTTGGAGTCGAAATCTGGGCATATAATCATTTAGGAACAATAAAAGACAAAACTTGATAGAACATCAGAATATATTTTGTATATAGTAATTACAAATGCTTAATAATTATAGACTTCCTTATTTTTTTAATCACGGTAACATTGAACCATTTTTTATACATAATATGTAGTTAAATGTTTTAATATCAAAAAAAGTCGATCTATTTTGTATCATCTTTATATTGTGTTAATAAATTATGTCATATCAGTTTGGCTATATCAACTGTAATTTTGTCGTATTTGTACCGATACTATAAAATAATTTAGTATATTATAATGTTAAAAATTATTTAGTATATCTATAAGGAAATTGGTTTAGTGACACATCATAAGGTTTAACGCAGCCTGAAAGATAGTATCTATAAAAAAACTGTTTGTATTAAAAACTTTGTCTGTCTGTTTTTGAATACATTTTGAAATGATTAATGAATATTAACCACTTTCACGTCTCGGGTGAATATTTAAGGCCTCAGTACAATACGATTACAAGAGCCTAAGTCTTAGGTTATTTTATTTATTATCGTCTCAAAACGTGAGCAGTAGGTACAGCATACGCTAGTTATGTAATATATTTTATATATAAAAATATATGGTCATGAGAGAGCTTTATTATTGTTTTGTATGCAAATTATAAAAAAAAAATATGTATAAATTAGTACTACTTTATAAATCTACATACCTATATCCACTTAAAAACAATAACAAGCCAAACAATATCTTTTTGGATGTTAAATACTTATTAAAGCTTCTAACAAGATAATTTTAAATATTAGTGTGTAAAAGTTTTCGACTTTGTATTAATTTGTTATTTACCTTATCTAATCGTTGCTAAATTTAACTTATAGTCTGATTATTATTATATATTTTTACCTTGTTCTCCCATACTTATAGATTAAGATATAAATTTTATACTACTACGAAACAGTAAAAGTTAACTATTAATCAGTGCGTACGTTCTCCTTTACGCTTCCCACACAGTAAACGCCTGGTAGCCGTACCATACTCTCTAGTACAAAAACAGAATACCGTCTTTAGGATCAGCTTCTGGTCTTTCACGCTCTTCTTTTTCTTATTTTTAGTGGCAAGTTCAGATTTTTTTAATTAATCAAGTAAGTATGTTGGGACATTAACACACAACACCATCTAGTTCCATGGTAAGCTACGAGGCTTGTGTTATGGATATCAGATAGTTGATACACTATACATATATAACATTAAATACATACATATTATAAATATAAACACCCATGACTGGAGTACAAACGTTCGTGCTCATCGCACAAATTAATGTCCCCATCGGGACTCGAACCCGCGACCGCTGTCACAGCAAGTACTACAAACTAAGCCAAACGTGTCGTCAAAAAATGTGGAGTATCGTTGCTATTAGGTACCTAATATCGTACCTAATACAATTTGTGTGTTGTGATCTAATACAATGTGTGTAAGAACGTGTTTTGTTATTTCTTACAAATATAAGTTAACATTTATTTTATAGTATCATCTTTGATATCAACAGTTTATTGACCTTATGCAATCATTTTGAGTAGGTGGGAACCACAGGTCAAATTGTGGTTGGTGGTTTAAATTTCAATTCGCATAGTAGGTATACTTGTATAAAATAACATAAAAGGCATAAAAGTTAACATTTTATTTATTTGTGGAACTCAATAATTAATCAAGAAATATTTGTTTAAAAATAAAATGTTCTTACGTCTTACATCGACATAAAAGTATAAATATATATATATATATATATATATATATATATATATATATATATATATATATATATATGTATATAAGTATATAATACATTAAAAGTACAGTTACATAAATGTTATTCTATCATATCATTATACTATCATTAAATAAATCTGTAGACCACAATTCACAAATGCAATCGCTGAAAAGATACGAGAGTTCAATACCCGCCATCTGTTATCGAGTAGCCGCAACGGGAAATGGTTCATATCTAGACTATCGCTGAAAAATTTTCCTATTTTCCCAGGAGCGAAACCGCGATGAGCCCAGCCCCCGCGGCCCCCTCGGCCCGCGACAAAAACATCGCTCACTTCGCCTGCAGCAAACAGTCACTCGCTGACAGTGGAAGGACGTGTACGTACGAAATGGAACGTGATCACATCGGTGTTTGGGGCTCTGGAGATGGCCAGCCCAACAGCAAACTCTCCGGTCTTGACCGTCTGAAACACCCCGGACTCAACAAGGTTAGAATGATCAACGTATTGACAATCAGCTGATCTTTTCAGGTTATGTCTTGCGGAAGTTAGTGTAAATTGTATCACTTGGTCACTGCCCCATTCACTTTTATAAACAGTAATGCAATGTTACGACGTTCATTGCATAAGTAAGCGTACGGTTTATTTTGAACCGCGGTCTAAAGTTCGTACGGAATGTCAACAAACTGTAACATTAGTGCATTATTCGATGATGTTAATTTTTATGTAAATAATTACTTACCTGTTCGAATTGCACTTCAACCTTAGGCTTTTGAGCGATGCCTACATAACTAGAAACCGATAAAAAGTCTTTAATTATCTGCAGAATATATTATAAAATATTAACATATTTAACTTATATAATGATGTAGTTATTTTTTTTGCTTATTCAACAGACTGTTTTAGAGATCTTAAAATAGAATAGAGGCTTTAAAAAAACGATAATTATTAAATCACTTAAAACTTCCCACACACGTAGCACGTTATTATGAGGACAACATATTTCAATGTCACTACAAAATATACCGACAGAAATTACCCGGTATCCAAATCGATAACTCGTATTCATGTTTCCACCCCTGCCACTCGCTCAAGTGAATGTGACTCGCTTTTAACTGAATTAAGTCTTAGTGAGGGGTCTCATTTGCATAATAAAATTACTAGGTATTCAAAATCAAAAGTTACCACTCTTTACTCAGAACTTACCGTCCGGAAATTAGCTATTCAATGTTTTTTTTAATAAATTAACAAACTGTAGTACTGCAAAGAAGCTTGCATCTTTATTAAATATTTTGTTATTCAAAAGCGACAAAAGCCACATAGAAACCAATTTCTATACAATATTTTACATTTATTGGTTTCTATGTGGCTTTTGTCGCTTTTGATGGGATCCTATTGGAGTTTTTCAACAGATACCCACCCGATTAGCTCTACTCTTTCGTTCTACTATCTTTCGTTTTGTTATGGGTCAGAGTATTATCTGGTCGGTGGCATTAACTACTGTGTCAGAGATCGCGGGTTGCGTTAATGCAAAAAAATAATTGAAAATGTACTAAGAAAAAAAATGAAATTTTCAAAATATATTATCATTGAATTTACTGAAATAAACATAGTTTTTAAATACTTACCATTAGCAATATGAGCTATAAATAAATACTTTCTTTTATTTTTTGATTTAGTTTCTTTTTAAGGCGCGAATAAACAATATTTTCCATTCCATAACATTAATCGAAATGAGTTTAAGGGGAATAGTATAATTATTAATTAATGTTTAAATTGTTTATAAAGCGTAAGCTAAAGTTTAATTTTTTTTTCGTATTGATTATATATATGTATATGTACAACTACTTCTAATACTTTTTCGCAATCTAAGTTGCAGTTCTTTCTATTCGATCGCTATATATCGCTTATATTCGACATATTAAAAGTTTCCATAAAAATTAAACTTAGTTTTAGGCAGTTTTAATGCTAGTGATAGCTTAAAAGATTTTAGAATTCATTTCATTATGATTTTTTTGATTAGTCTTCATAATCCGAATTTATTAAATTTAGATAGATATCAAACTCATATAAGTAGTGATCATAAAATTCCATTTGAAGGATTAAATAATTATTGAATAATACCCAAAAATTTCATCTTAAACGACAAATAAGCGTAGATACGTACGAATTCCAATTACCCATCAATATGTGGGTCTCCTTACTTAAGATAGGCCTTACTTAAGATAAGAATATGACATAATTTATATAGAGCTTATGCCAAATGACTAATAACAACTTAATCGTTTCAGTTTTTAAATATACATACTTATAAAAATTAGAAACTCCTCTTTTGATTTAGTGTTAGTGAATTCAATTAATATACGACCATTAAGACGATCGTTGCACAAAAATAATTGTCAGTAAATGAGAACAAAACTGAAACTAAATACCTAACTATATATGCGTTAGTTATCTTATCAGCGATCACATCCTATCGGACGCTGTAATCGGCCTCGGAGTTTGAAATTAGTTTTATTGAATGATAGAGATTTAAACAGAAAAAATTAAACAATTATAGTCCCATGAGAATAGTATGAATTGATGTAGTTGACAAAAAATCTGTATATAAAGGCAACGCATAATAAAACAAATCTTTTTGACAGTCTTCATTTACGAATTTACATTTGACCTAATCAGCTATTTCAAAGTGAAAATGGCTTAATAATATCGTCATTTTATTACATTAACTATTATATAAGCGATGAAAAATATTTTAGTTAAATTTTCAAATGTTATTTAAGTGTTTTTGTCGATGACAGTAATTTTGTTTACCTGTTTACTTATTAGTTACATAATACGTGTATGAGTTAAATGTGGTAGCAATATAGAAATAAATAATAGGGAAAACCACGAGGTTCTCAGTTACACACATCACATTACGTTAAGACATAGATGAAGTATTTGTAATTTTTAAATAAAAACGAAACAGCTCTATTCTCGCAGTTCTGCCCGCGTCATTTAATTTTATAGAATTACTAGCGGCTCACCCTCGCTCGGGTTTGCTTCTAGGAAAACAAACACAAACCTATCCCACGGGAACCGTACATTTTTCCGGATAAAAAATAGCCTATGTGTTATTCCAGACTATAACCTATCTCTGTATCAAATTTCATATAAATCCGTTCAGCCGTTCTGGTGTGGAAAAGTAACAAACATCCATACATACCCACAAACTTTCATATTTATAATATTAATACGGCTCCGACCTAGGTCAAAGTCTATAAGCCTTTCTCAATAAATAGGCTATAAAACAGATAAAGAATTTTTTAAAACGGACCAGTTGATCCAGAAACTGGCACGTTGAAACGAACTATTCGGCTTTGTATTAGTATACATAATTTAAGTTTTGACTGCGCAACTCATAGAATTAATAAAAAATTAAAAACATTTTAAAATAAATTTATGGCACAAATAGAATATTATTTTCCACATAAAATAAATTTAAAAATATTGTTGTAACGAAGCGAAAAATTGTTTAATTTAAAACCTGGAAACTAAAATAAATATAATATAATAATCAAATGACAGAATTCAGAAATTTTCCACGATTTAAGTTATCATATAATTATTCACACAACATATTTTTGTGAAAAAAAAAACATGTTTATTCTATACAACTGTGAAGTAATAGTCGTGTCATAATAAAATAAGTACTCGTATAATATTAAAATATATGTTGTTGCCATGTCTCAAGTGTTAAATCGTTAAAATGAGTTTTTTTATTGAAGTGAAAACTTCTATAGGCAGGTTTGGATGGGGAGTAAATTCATGTAAGTCGTCATCGACATGGTCACGTGACGTGTTAACGCTAACTCAGAGTGCCGATAGATGTCAAAACCAGATAAATGTAAACAGTTTAATTGACTTTTATTTAATTTGATCTTCAATTAAAATTTGTCAATTAAAACCATTAATTTGAATCTCCAAAAATAACAACAGTTTAATACTTTCTTAGATTTACGCGAATATTTGACATTTCAAAATAAAACTATCTTTTCGGATTATTTCGCGAATTTATTATGATTTTTGGTTCCCGACGTCTCTCCCGTGACCATGATTGCTGTAAAGCAATCGAAACGTCGGGAACCAAAAATCATAATAAATTCGCGAAATAATCCGAAAAGATAGTTTTATTTTGAAATAACAACTGTTTGTTTATAGTTTTAAGTTTTCACTTCTGTCGGCAGTCCTCATGACTGCTTTTTTTCATTTTATTCAATTACTAGCAGAGCCCGTGGCTATGCCTGCATTCGATCTACAAAAAAAAAACTCTTTGGCTTTATATTATACAGCGACTTACCCTCGCTTCGCTCGGGTTCGTCGCTATGTATGTGTATAATATTGTTCATACAAAGATACTAAAATTGCGATTAAAAAATGGGGGCTGAGGGTAGGAGGGTGAAAAATACTTTACGACCTATTCTCATACCTAGCAAATATACAAAAAAAATCATTAAAATCGGTCAGTAAAAGTGCGACCTCAAACACCGTAAAACGAGATATTTATATTAGATATTTAACATACCGGCAGCAATATTAATAGGGATATGTATGTACGTATATCTTTGTATATTACATAAATAGATAAATACATCAAATACATTTTCTGTACGCACCGATATAAATACATATTAATGTTAGCTATGTTTTATTGTTGAACACAAAAAAATCTAAATAAAGCTTCATATTAATTTTTAACATTTACTAACGCGAAATGGCTCGTTAAAGTTACGACAGGTGGATGAATTGCTAAATATACATACATATAATTAATTGCAAAAAAACCCAGATAAAGCTTACATTACAATTTGTATGGTCATTGGTCAAGGCAAATATATAATTGTCTCACGTAGGAATCGATCTTGTAACTTACATTACTGTACTGTTATTCTTACTATATAGATAAGACGTTGTCATAGTTAAAACTACTACTAATCCCGTGTTATCTCGCCATAAAGCTTATTTGGTGTGATAGCCTCAATATTGCAATATTGCTACTTTGGATTACTGTTGCCATGACGATTTAATATTAGATAAATCGCTTCCTTTGTTGTTTTTAGTAGTGCTTGTTTGACTATCTAGTGTGGAAGTCAGTGTTTGTGATAGTTACCTAAAATTTAATATTAAAGTCCACATTACCATTAACAAAATTAAATAAACATTTGAATTAGTCACATGTGAAGTTATAACATTTTTATCTTCTTTATCTGTTTGCATTTGTTTAATATTATTTTTTATCTGTTGAATTTACTAATTAAAAGTTGGTAATATAGAAACAAATGTAAATCTATGAAAAAATATGTACAATGTGTATTGTACATACATATGTATTTCATAAAATATTAAATAATTATATTTTGTCTAAATAAATACTAATTTAGTCCTGAATATAAATATATAATTTGCAAATATATGATTAATTTAGCAAAATTTAACAAATACATAATTAAATTATAGAAATTATAAAATTTTTAGGCTATTGAAATTATAGGCAAGTCACAATAATCGATATAGCGATCCACCTTGTGCCTCGAATGTAGGCCTTACTTATACATATGTCCTACTTTTAAACACTAACATCTATCTACAATCGTATCCTTGCTTGATTTAAAACCTGAATCTGTATTGTCATGTAGTCATTTTCCACTTGTCCTCATATGTAGGGCAACTCTATTATGAAGTAAAATTAGATACCAGGAGTATTGAATTTTACGAGTTTTTTTTTTAAATATTTAAATGTAAACTCAGTGAAAGTTTGTACAGTATAGTCATCTGTGGTAAACTTAAATTTACCAAACATATAATAATAAATATATTAAAGAATCGTTCAAATTACTTTTAGAACAGTAGGTAAAACATTAAGGATGACAAACGATTGATGTTTGCTATTAATTTTGTAATTTGTTCATTAGGCATATTGGCGATATTAATTAATAATATAGACCCCAGTCAAACTAAGTAATCTTCAATCACATCGTTGAACTGTTTTGCAGTGATTTATTGTTCTGTTGGTATTTTGTTTTAAGTAATTCATACGATGTAGTGTGAATGAATTATTAGTTATATAATTGTATTGTTTAATCTGAGTATTATTTATACGAATAATAAGTATAACGTGAAGTTCAATAAGTTACATATTGTAAATGCTAATGGTGGGATTTACATTTTAAAATGTTGATTTAATATTTTGATCGTGTATTCTGATATTTTATTATTTTTATTATATGGTGACTCTATATTCAGGACAGAGAAAACATTATTACTTTTTAAATCGATATGTGTTTATCGGTTACATTACTATCATGAGGACTTACGCGATGATATTGTATTACATATTTATAGATTTTATTAATTTATATAGATTATCTTTTATTTAATATCACGTTTTGCAAAAGTTTCTCATTTTTTATATTTGGTTTTGCTCAATTACAGTTTTACCTTGTTGCCTTTAGAGATTAAATATGACTTTACTTGTTATTAGGCATCGCCTTATTAGGGCTATATGTTTAAACTTTTGTAAAGTTTTTTTAACTTCGGCGGAGATAAATCCGGTAACTTCCACCGTGATAAAACTTAAGTCTAAAAGTTCAAAAGAGCGACAAGATCAGAACAAATTTTTATATTCTATACTCTAACACTTGTGTAATAGTTTTAAAAATATCTCGCAAACACTACGCCCATATTTCGTTAAATATGTGCGGCTATTGTTGCAAAATTTTAAGGAAATTGGAGTAGAACGAAAGGCCTTACATGAATAATTATTATCAATTGCTTTTATTGCATTTCTTGACATTTTGCGTCATACGTCTATCCAGTTACGTCGATATTTTAGTCAAGTTGCTTTAAACTGTGTCTCGCAAATAAAACTGATTTTTACATTAAGTAGAGTAAAAATTAGTATTTCTTTGTACTAAAAAATTAACTACATTTTTAAAAGTTTTAAACAGTTTTATCAGTGATCTGAAACATTTTATATTGAATAAAGTTTAAATTCTCTGATAGTAACTGTCTAAGATCCCGATCTATGTGGTGGACCTCTCACTCTTTCCAGGCAAGATATATTTTTTAAACCATAAAACATATTAACAAACACGACTTAAGGAGGTCACCAAAAATTTGTTCCAGGCTATTTTTAATTAAAAAACCCCTCTTTTCTGGAGATGTTTTGGTATAACAACCCTATATCAATAAATTTGTAATAAAATTATCTACATTTTGATACTTGGTTGGTTCCGGAAAATACAATCCAATTTGAGAACTTAACTACTTCAATTTACCTGTTTATACCTGAATGTCAGGTAATGTGGATTAGAAAAAGGCCGCCAACCATATGATGGTTTTTTCTACAAGTCTTTTACTTTCGATTGATACTAAGTCGTTACAGGAAAAGAGTTCTTGTAGTTTAAAAAAATAATCAATTATAACATTTTTAATTAAAAATAGCCTCAAGCAAATTTTTGGTGATAATCCCCTTGGGTCGTGTGTTTTATGGTGTAAGAAATATATTAAACCTGAAAAAAGAGCGAAGGGTCAACCACATAGATCGGGATTTCCTATAATAAATATAACATACTACATATCTAAGCCTTTTCTATTACTTGTTTGCGTCATCGAACCTCAAACACCTGTTGCTTGCAAAGATCATGATCTTGACATATCAATGATTACGTTCAGTGTCAGATGAATTAAATATGAATATGTAATATTTGCACTTTAAAGGCACCCGAAACCATTAACTCTTATTGCTTTCTTGAATCGATACTTGTAGTCATTTAAGGACTTATCCTCGCTTATCTCGGGCGCGTTCCTAGGGGATAAATAGCCTAGATGTTGTACATCAAGTTGTATTATTGTCATATCTGTGCATTCATCTAAAGCCGTCTAGTTGTTTTAACGCTAAGAAGCATCGATCAAAAAAGTACCATATACATTATACACAATCACATGCAAAAGTTCTCTTAAAACTGACACCAGTTGTGTTTAGGTAATTATTATAGTTGGACTAGATATACAACACTGTAAATTGAACCTTAAATGCAGTGCTTAGAATTGTTCTCATAAAAAAATATATTAAAAGCGCGCTTAAATGTTCAAATGAGCGCACATTCGGTGAGGACATTTTTTGTCGCTGAAAAAAAAGGATGCACTCGAGCAAAGCGAAGAGAAGTTGCTATTATTAAATAAGCAAGTTAACTTGAAAATACATATATGTATTAAATTCACTCAATATAATTGTCATACACTAAAAAATAGTAACGAATATAAATGTTTTAATCTCGAAAGTACATATTTAACGATGCAATTTTAGGGAATGCAATTATATTCTTGGACATTGTGCGAATATTTTGTAGGATAGACCTTTAATAAATAGAATAATCCTCGCTCCAGTTTCAGTACAACCTCCAAGAGCTTTGACCTTAATCTCGACAATAAGACATGTGAGGCGGACTCATATAGTCGATACGCCCCAAGCGTTACACCAAGTTTATGTTAGCATCGATGAAGGTCAATGAACGTGCTCACTTAACTATATTTTATAAAAATGTTACGATATAAATATTTTGGAAATGGCGTTAATGTCTAGTATTTTTATCGTCAAATTTCTCGAATGCTTTTAATTATATACATATATATTCATGTATTCAGCCATTTTTAACGCTAGGCACGGGTCAAAATACGAGGAGGACCAGGCCATAATCTACCACGCTGGTCAAGTGCAAGTTGGCGGACTTGACATGTCTTTCGAAAACTTACCAGGTTACCTCAGACTTGCAAGGTTCCTCACGATGTTTTTCTACTTCTTTCTGTTCTTTCTTTCTTCTTCTTTTCTACTACACTACACTAGGTTTCTTGAGTGACTACCACTGCCTTATATATAGTAAGATATACGTATATCCCTAAGTTAAAATATTCTTCAATCATTTTGTTGGTTAATGCCGCTACCGGTGGTAGGACTCTGTCAAGCCTGAGGAGTCCGACTGAATGGGTACCACCCCCTTATCTATTTCTGCCGCCAAGCGACAATGATTGCATTGTTGTGTTCCGGTTTGAAGGTAGCCAGCGCAATTACAGGCGAGAGGCATATCATCTTAGTCCTCACAGTGACAACGCACCTGTGGTTCTGCATTTTTGTTACTTAAAACCTAAGTGCATGAACCGTAGGTGTTATGGGCGACAGGTACTGCTTTCCATCAGGTGGTCTGTCTGCTCGTTTGTCATTGAATCTCATAAAAAAAATGTAGGTAAACCCACTGTTTAGTTGTTCTATAACAGAACACTACATAGAGTCTTACGCGTTGAAATTTACCCAGATTATAACATAGATTTTAAATCGATGGTATATTTTCAAAATACTTTTTTCTGCGAATATAGTTTATAGAATATAATAATATATAGAATAAAATAATATATAGAATATAATAAATAATTGAACCTCTTAGAAACAACTCATGTAACTTGCTCTACATTAAATGAAAGGCTTACAGTACAGCCATATTGATCGCCACTTCAGGCATAGCAACTGCATTTTCTAATAAATTAAACATATTACAAAGTAGAAATGACTAACAATTCCTTAGTACGTTTGCTGACGTGGTACTTTTACCACGCATTTATTCTGAAGATTTTTATTTTTAGCGTTAAATTTTGTCGATGCAGCAAGTAATTTAAATTATGGATCAATATATTTAGTACTTTGTAATATTTTCATAAAAGTTAAGTTGTTTTTATAATAATAAAGTGCAGAAATATAACCTTATAAGATTATTGAGATTGAAATAAACGTGTTAAAGGACAAAACAAGACCTTTACAAAGTACAAAAGGAAAAATGTTATTGGATGCTCTCGACTGGTAAATTGCTCAAAGCTGCGATTTACGACTAAAGCAAATATTGAACCAAAGTGGATGAAAACTTAACATCAAACAAGCTTAACTCTTGAATAACGTTTTAAGATAAAATTCTGTCGGACGGCTTTTACGTATATAACACAATGGATAGAGATTGGTGGCAGCTGACGCCTCGCCGGGAACTCCACAGTATTCCAGACAGCTTAGCGGCTCACGATTCACGGGTTTGATATTTTGTTTAACAACTATATTTTATCAATTTGAATATACGAGTACGTTTAATCTATGAAATTAAATATGGTTTACGACATGCTTATTTAACTAAATAAGCATGAAACTCCATGGCATATGAAATACGTACGGAATTAAAATAATCGACTTTTTTAAGTAAAACGACAACAAAATAGGTATATATTTACGTATATATTATTTATTACTAATAGTACCTGGGCGAGCTTTACTCTTGAGTTCTTTTTTGTTATATCGTATTTTTTATATAAGAAAAATCTATGTATCCGACCGGGATTCGAACCCGGACACCTGTGATTGTTAATCTTGTAACTTCGCCGATTGTCCACAATGCTTATGCCCAAGCTTAAAAAAATATCGACCATATTTTGCGTGGAATAATGAGAAAGAAAATCGTGAAAAAACTCGAAAACACACGTTTTTTTAGACAAGACTAATCAAGATCGATTTTTCGCCCCTGAAAACAACCCCCACATACCAAATATCAGCGAAATCCGTTTCCGAGACCACCGGTATAAATAAATAAATGTACAAGAATTGCTCGTTTAAATATATTAGATACATTATGCTGAAATAGGTATAAATAGTACATTTTACCAATCGTAAGAAATAAAAACGTACACATTAGGTACTTTTAACACGTAAGTGCTAATAGCAAGCAACGTGAACCGTTCGACGTACGTCACAGCCGCGCCTCCATACTGTATAATGATGCTAATTTATATACGACAAACGGACGAAATGATTTTTCTATAAATAAATCAAAAGGTAAATATAGGTGTAGATAGTAGTTGATAATAAAATACCTTATGTTTATTTATGTTCACATTTGGAGCTATACCAAGAAAAGTTGGAATTAAATTTATTACTTATATAGGTATATTTATTTATTACTTATATATATATACCTAGTATAAGTTAAATTTAGTAAAGTTAATTTAAAAAATACTTACCTTCGTTTATTGTATTATTAGTATTTATTTATTAAATATTTTTATAGGTATTCCCGCATGGCTTGGATAATACATACTATAAATCTTAGAAAAATATTGTACTTGCGCTGCTCTCCTTCATCACTTCTCCGGCAATGCCACTACACTATCGCGTTTTTTATCCTAGAAAGTTTTAATCATTCGGGTAGATAAAATATTATTACATATACTTTGTTTTAGATCTATACTAATATTATGTGAAAGTTTGTGAGTATGGATGTTTGTTACTCTTTCAGGCCAGAACGGCTAAACAGATCTGGAAGAAATTTGGCACAGAGACAGATTATAGTCTGGAATAACACATAGGCTACTTTTTGCTCCGGAAAAATGTACAGTTCCCGTGGGATAGGCTTGGCGAGAGTGAGTCGCTAGTAGTACCATAAATTTACGTAATCTATTATTTATAATTATAAATACTTGTCCAAGTTCGTGCAATTATACGGAAAATTAAAATAGAACCGCAAAACGTTGTAGTGAGTTTCAAAATTACATTCCGTTGCCGGTTGGATATTTATGAAAGCTCTATGAGGCGAAATGAATCCATGAAATTTTTATATTTCTTATTAAATATGTAATTTTCGTTTACCCGGCTACGTGTTTAATGTGTTAATATGTACTAGTTTTATTTCGTTTTTAACGTTTATTACTTTTAGATACATTGCAGTTTATTACCTAACTATAATAGCCTGATAAATACAAGTATCTAATTAAAAGTCGTCATGATATCGTCGATCATCGTCCATTGTTTTATACAGATAAATAAAATTGAAGTGCCCATTTGTAATATCAAAATAACAGCTTTTTACTAAATCCAATATTCGGTATAATATAATATACGGTACCTATTTCTAAGAAAAACACAATTTTTAACACTTTTGTCTGTTTGATTTATTGTACCCGCTTATCTCTTTTTGATGGGACTTTCACTAGTAGATAGCTTATGTTATAAGGAGTAACTTCGGCTACCTTTATTTTAGAAAAAGATTTAGGGACAAATCTGTACGAAGCGAGGGTGAGTCGCTAGTAGAAATAAAACAAAACGAATGCAAAATAACTTTGTTTACTAGCGAGGTTCCATCATTTATCATAAGGAGATAATTCCGATAGAGAGGCGGGTCATAGAAATTTATCGCCGGTTCAAATGATTTCTAATTACGAGTCGATGAAGGTCGAGGAAGCGGTCACCTTCATTACGTCACACAGTATAGGTATTAGGTGCTAATGTGATAACGTACTGTTTTAAAAACGTCTAGAAAGCTCCTGAAAATAACTATGTTTTAGTGAAATGGTAGATAAAAGAAAGTTGATTTAGGATAGTTAAATGTTATAGACGATTAAGCTTTCAGCTGTCTTTAAGTTTAAACTAGTGCCTCACCCATACTTTACTCGGGTTCGCCTCTAGAAAAACAAAACAAATCTATTCCAATCGTACATTTTTCCTGAATAAACAGTAGCCAATATGCTATTCCAGACTTTAATCTATCTCTGTGAAAAAATTTCATCCAGATCGGTTCAACCGCTCTGGTGTGAATGAGTAACAAACATCCATCCAAACATCTAAACTTTCACATTTATAATATTAGTAAGAATTTATATAGATAATTTTTTTTATATTAATATATTTAATTAGAGCAACCAAAGAAAATAACGCGCGTTAAATTTTTGTTTAAGAAAAGTAAGTTTTTTAAGCCGCGTTGACACGCTTTGACACGTCAACGCGGCTTTAAGACTTGGTGTGTTTAAATTATTCACGAGTTGTAAATTTCTCTACTCTACAATATTGTGTTTGGTATTTACCATAATATATAATCGATATGAAAATCAGAAATAGAGCTATTTTCAGTAAATCAGCGGTAGTTAGTTACATTATGATACGGATATTACAAAAATGTTATACTTTGTCAGATTTTATTATAAATAAACTTTCTTTGTATGGCCCTACAATATTTTTGTAGCAGATGATCTTAGATAAATTGACCCAATGACTCTTACAATTTTAAACAGGATGTGTGAATTATTCTTATTATTTTTTTTTTTATGTTTTTAGGGTATGGCCTTCTCAATTGAAGAGCGTCAAGCCTTAGGTATCCACGGCCTGCTGCCTCCCAGGGTGAAAAGGCAGGACGAGCAGGTGCAGCTTTGCAAGCTCTCTATCGACAGATACGAAGACCCCCTCAATAAATACATCTACCTTATGGGACTTCTTGTAAGTTTTTTAGTTATAATACATCAAAACAATCGTGCAGTGGTTACTTTGATTTTTACACGCTGTTAATTGTTAGATTTGACTTAAGTTTCATCTTTCATTAAATATGAAGTGAGATATTTCGTTATTGTATGTATGTATATAATATGATTGGAAGTGACTGCCTCGGTGGCGTAGTGGCTAGCAAGTACGGCTACACATCGAGAGGTCCTGGGTTCGAGTCCCGGGTCGGGCCAAGTTTAGTTATACAGTCTTTCTGTTTAGTAAGTCTCAGTAACAGCCCGGAGTTGGGAAGTTGGCGGTGTTTCACCCCCGTGCCTCGGAAAGCACGTAAAGCCGTCGGTCCTGCGCCTTAACTCACCGATCGTGTCGAGTAGTCGTCCCACCGGAGTACGACAGTGACTTGTGAACTATAATATCTCCTGCGAAGATGGCTAGCTTCAATGAGACTGGTCGCCGTGGCCGAAGTCGGTCGGGAGGTCGTTATTATTATGATTAGAAGGGATACCGGATAGGTCGAAAGGAGAACCTTTTTTTTAATGATAATAATTTTATTGCACTTTTCTTTTACTAGGGTATTTCATTAAATAGACAAAATTATAAAGCGTTTATTTTTTATATTAAAACAAGTTGTATATCAATTACCTCTTAATAATAGCTTTATTTAATGTTTGCAAAGTCCTCGATAAATCGTAGATAATGCTGTTTCTATTACATAAAAGATAATTTAATCTTTACTTTACATTCTCTGGTGCGTAGATTTCTAACTTTTCTGGTAAATTCTTGTGTGTTTAAATCATGGTTAACAAGGTATAACTAGATAATATTAATATTAATCGCTTTTATATTTGTATATGTTTAATATAACAATATATTCGAAACATTTTAGTTAGTTTTATACAATTTAAAAAAAATATTATTTCTATGCCGGAGCGATTAAAGTACAGCCGGCTAAATTATTATAACGATAAATCAAAAGTAAATTTTGATGGCATTGTTAATATTCCTTCTTTAGCCCACAATTTATTAAGCTGGAGTGATTAAAAGTTAACCGCTCTAGGACCCGAGATTTTGAATGGGTACAGAAAATTAAAAAGTTTGTATTTTTTTATGTGTTTATTTTTAACTAGCGGCTTACCCTCGCTTCGATCGGGTTCGCTTCTAGACAAACAAAAACAAATCTATCCCACGGGAACCATACATTACTCCAGGATAAAAAGTAGCCTATTTGTTATTCTGATTTACGAATTATATTATTTTAAAGTTTTATTAAAATCTAATCAGTAGTTTTTGCGTATTAAGCTGTATAAATTACTATAGACTTTTAACTATCCCACGGGAACTCTTTAATTTTCCGGGATGAAAAGTATCTAAAATGTTGACCGGGGATATAAGGTGCCACCATGCAATTTTTCACTTAAAGAGGTCGAACCGTTTCGGAGATTAGCCCGTACAAACAGATAGAGAAACAAAAAATTTTAAAAAATCTGGATTTGTTGTATTTCTCTTCTTACCCCCCTGACTCGGTTTTTAGCATTTTTTTTCTATGTACAGACATTTTACCTCTTTTGTTTTATTATATCTATAGATTAAAGTAAAAGATGTATAAATGGTTTTTTACATTCACTATTTAAGTTCCTGTTAAAAAACCTTATTTGATATTAATCTATTTAAAATAGACAATAATAGCATTATTATGTAGGAAAAATCTGTATTGGAAGTAGAACAGTGACCTTGAACAAATGGCTAATAAACACCTAAGCATATTATTACAATAACAAAATTTACATAGTAACCGGATAAATCAAGATACCTTAAAGGATATTGTAAAAAATTTTAAGGCAGTAGAGTAGGCCTGTTCATTACGATTTACCAATTTGAATAATTTCCCAAAAGATGGAATATTTTGTAATCTATAAATACGATTGTGTTTGTACATTTGACCTTCCCTTAGCAACTAAGTAATGGGTCGATGTGATTTTTTACTCAACATTATTTGTGGCCTTGACATTAATTTATAAGCTTTTTATTCCGCTCTTCCGGAAGGTACAAAATAATTAACATGTATTAATATGGTTTATATTAATATTCATATTTCTTTACGATATGTACGATTTTTTCATGGTTTTATTTAGATTTTTATTTCTGACGTCTGATGAAGAAATGTGTGACGAATCGAGAAACTAAGGTTTTTGACGTGTTAAAAGTTATTAGTTAAACATACCGCGTTAAATCCGAATAAAAGAGAAAAACCTAAAGCAAAGGGCTTAATATAAAATATAAAGTGATTTTTTGCACAATCGCAGGACCGCAATGAGCATCTCTTCTACCGCTTAATTGGCGAAAATGTAGCGGAGATGATGCCCATAGTGTACACGCCGACCGTGGGCCTCGCCTGCCAGAAGTACGGCCTCGTGTACCGCCGCCCTCGCGGACTGTTCATCACCATCCACGATAAGGGACACGTTTACGATATTTTAAAGAACTGGTAAGTATTCTTATTTCGTGTCTCGTATGCAGTATTTTATTACTTTTCAATAAGAATATTTATATCTGGCTTTGTATGTTTTGTTTACACTTACAACGGTGTTTTAAACGTATGTACTGAAAAAAAACTTTTTTTTAGTTTTCTTTTTGGTTCCTTTTCTTTAATATAAATAATTAAAGAATCATACATATAAAATTAATCGCAGATATGGAAAACCCATTTCGTAAATTGATGTGTATGACGTAAATATTTGGGTAGTTTGCTGTACCATTAATAATGCCATGAATATTTCCTCAACTAGCCTACGACATGGAATTTTCGCTCTAAAGTTACGTCATTATCGGCAAAACCATCGCATTGAAAATTACGCCATACCTATATGTATGTTTATGACTGAAATATATGTATCTATGTACATTATTTAGATATTAAGGTATGATAGTGAATATCGATTTTTCCCTTCTTCTTCTCTATTGTGGGCAATTTTACTCAGCTAGCACTTCTAGGAGTTATTGAAAATAAAACTATTTGAATTAAATATCGATTAAAAGTGTCGAGGAATTCTTACGTCATAAGGGAATAGATTCGAGAATACTTTACATATTATGTATAATGTACATACATACCTACATACTGGTTATTACTTCGACGACTATGTTTTGATTTGAATAGAAATCTGATATAAGTATCGAAACAGATGTATAATATCTCTTGATTAAATTGTCATATTTTATTTGTTAGTCGATGCTGTTTTACAGTAATATTACACACGTTTCAAGCTAAGTACAATGTGAAACATTAAACATTTACATTTATCGATTTTGTACGACATTAAACCAAGTTATAAAATAAATTATATGTTGTTATACAGTGAGGGTACATAGAGTCAGAGTGCGTGTTTATATTTTATTTATCATTTATAATTTATATGAAAACTTTGTCTTCTGTATTAAAAAAGATAGTAGTTAAAGAAATGTCATGGGTGATAAGTATTTTTATCAGATCGAAACATTAGAATGTCCCCGGATTGTCATGATTAGAATTAGAATGTCTGAGGAATAATAAATAAAATCATTTATAAAATATGAAATTTTGTTTATGTTAGTATTGATTTGATATTTTATTAGTTTTATCTTATTAGATAGATTATATTACATAATAAAACTGTACAATAAATAAAATTAATGTACGTAAAACTTTATATTCTAATATTAATATTTCTTGAGATATCGTGCGGTAAAGTTGCATGTAAGTGAACGGTTAGGGGTGACAATCGCGAAAAAGTCGAAGAAGGCAGCGAAATTTGTACGTTTTGAGCGCAATGTCTGGTGAAATATTATTTAAAAAAAGGTTTTAACTAAAGATATAGGATGAGCCGTTCTGGAGATAGCGAATAAAATGTGTTTTTCGCGATAAGACACCAGTGCCCCTCGAGTGACCGCCCAAACTTGACTTCAGACTTAAAAAATGCCTCTTTATCGCGGAAATTGCTTTATTTTATCCATATTAATTCACCTATTGACTGGACTAACATTGAAAAAAAAATATAAAATTATACATACATTGTAATATTTATTTATCTATACATTTTAAAATCTAAAATGCAATGTGCAATTGGCTTAATCATACTTGTGAAACATGTAATCATAGAAATGTTGAAACGAATACTTACAGAGTATAGACATGCTTTATTATATGTAGTTTTATATATACTCTGTAGGTAGTTAACAGTTTAATATGCAATGTTCAGTTTAATATTTTCGATATCTGTTAATGTAAGAAATAAAAATGTATGTACTTTTTTTTTTTTAAATATGTCCTTAGTTTCATCTACATTTGTGCTATTTCTAATCTATATTATAACATTCTTTTTCATGTTGTACTAGCGACTTCTCTCATTTTGCTTGGGTGCGTTCCTAGGTGTCTAACAGTAGCCTATGTGTCACTTCTGATATAAAATATATGTATACTTAATTACACTCAAATCCGTGTAACTGTGAGAGTAACAACATACACACACATACAAACTTTCACAATTCTAATAATAGTTCAAATTGATTAGTATGAACGATGTCATAAATACTATTAATCTATTTATCAATCATGTAATAAAACTGGCAGAACCCGCGGCTTCGCCTGCGTTCAATCTACAAAAAAAAAACTCTTTGGCTTTATGTTATACAATATACAATAATGTGTTACAAGTCTGCCCGATTTGTTGACATTTATGCTTATTACTTATATTTTACCTACTGCTCCGCTGTCTTGGGTAGTAGCATAATGATTGATTGATGAAGAAGCCTTTAGCCTTCCTTAATAAACGGGCTTTCTAATGCAAAAAGATTTTTTCAAATCGGATTAGTAGTTCCTGAGATTAGCGCGTTCAAACAAACAAACTTTGCCTCTTTATAATATTAGTATAGATTAACAATAATATAATTAATTGATTTAAACATTTTACCTTAGGCCCGAGGTAGACGTGCGCGCTATCGTAGTGACAGACGGAGAGCGTATACTGGGTCTGGGTGACTTGGGCGCGTGCGGTATGGGCATCCCCGTGGGCAAGTTGGCCCTCTACACTGCACTCGCTGGCATCAAACCCCATCAGACTTTACCCATTACGCTTGGTAAGTTTGTTTAGAAGTAATTCTAATTTTTAAATAATTATTGGGCTTATACATGAATGTGGTTGGTTTTTCAAGCTCTGTCTTTAAGATCTATCATATACACATTAGGTTTATAATATGTAGGTGATGTATTTTAATGTTAAAATTTAGGTATAGGTAAGTTTCCTTATAGAAAATGATGATTTATATTATTAAAATATGACATTTATATTTAATTAGTTGTACATAAAACATTTAGAACATACCTCCTTAGTTCTACAGATCCCAAACTGCCCTAGCCGTTATTGATTTGAATCTTAGTTTCAAATCATAGCTTCCAAACGAATGTTTTATTAGAAGCTTTATCCGAGTGATCCTTAGTTATACGCCACGAAATTAAAACTGTTTAAAGATATCTCTCGTTAACACATTACAGATGTCGGTACAAACAACCAGACAATGTTAGACGACCCACTATACATCGGTCTGCGCCAGAAGCGCGTGCGCGGCGCCGCCTACGACGAGTTCATAGATGAGTTCATGCAGGCCGTAGTGAAGCGCTTCGGGCAGAACTGCCTCATACAGTTCGAGGACTTCGCCAATGCTAACGCTTTCCGTTTGCTCAAGAAGTACCGTGGCAGGTGAGATGATGTGATTTGTTTTAGGAAAAGTTTCTTTTATCAACTATTTTTGTCTTTTTTTTTCTTTTAAAATTCTTAGCGCCGTTTATTGATAACCATCAGAACTCAAATGTTGTTAAAATTTGTTCTTGTAAAAGTGTGTTTAGAACATAATCTATGTAAGTGCTGATCTTGTTCCATATCCTTCTAACGGTTTACGCGTGATTGAATGCATACGAGTATAAACGCCGACCTTTTATATTTATAACTAGCGACTCGCACTCGTTTCGCTTCGGGTTCGTTCCTATACAAAAACATATCTATCCCACGGGAACTGTACATTTTTCCAGGTTGATATATAACTCGCAGTTACCGGGCTATCTAATGCAAAAAGAATTTTTCAAATCGGATGAGTACTTCCTAAGATTGGCGCTTTCAACCAAACAAACAAACAAACAAACTGTTCAGCATTATAATATTAGTATAAATAAGAAATTTTCATAATCAGAAACTTTCAACTTTATATTAATTATAGTAAAAATCGTAACATAAGACGTTTTCTTTTCACATAACCCAATGTACTCTATGGTAACTACTGAATTATAAATTAAGGATTAATCATTAAACTCATTTTGGGTTTAGAAATTATGCAGTATTTAATATCGGTGGAAAGTGGATAACGGAGTTAGGTAAATAAATAAAAATGAAAGTACAAACGATATTGTACATATCTTGTATATAAATGCTATATATTAATAAATATATAGTAGTAACATTTAGAATTGCTTATTTTAAATTTATATTTATGACTTACAAGTAATAATTACCAAATTTGTTTCACGACTACAGCCTTGACGGCTCGGTGATTTTTTCGTATCATTATTTTAATAACATTGCAAAATTTCTATCCACGACGGTTGTTCATTTTTAAATGAAATGTTTTTTTAAAATAATGACTTCTTAAAATAATTAATTTTAATTGAACTGACATTAAAATGTAATTTGAAAGTAATTTTTCCATCCTCAAGATTTTTTATCAAAATTCAACGAGTGATCTCATTTCTCTCGAGTTTTGTGTAAATTTTATATAATTTATCTCTTGAATTGGGTAGAGAGTAGAGAATAAAGTATGGGATGAAAGTTTGTGATTTGTTTATGGTCGGTTGTTATGATAATGATGATTTCAGTTGCCTAGTACGTGGCAGGGCTTTTAATTGACGACACGTTTGGTTCAGCTTGTAGTGACCCTACTTGCTGTGCCAGCGGTCGCGGGTTGGAGTCCCGCTGGAGGCATTCATTTGTGTGATGAACACGAATGTTTGTACTCCAGTCATGGGTGTTTATATTTATAATATGTGTATTGTATGTATTTAATGTTATACATATGTATGTTAGTGTTGCCGATCGATAGTCGACTATTGATAGCATATCGATAGTTAATCGATAGTGACCGATAGTTAGAATATCGATAGTGCTATCGATATTACCGATACTATCGATTGTATCGATAATATCGATATAGTGAAACTATCGATATTTCGGCAACACTAATGTATGTAGTGTATCAACTGTCTTGTAGCTTACCATGGAACTAGATGGTGCTGTGTGTTAATGTCCCAACATATTCACTAGGTACTGCACGTTCAACGACGACATCCAGGGCACGGCGTCGGTGGCGGTGGCGGGGCTGCTCGCCAGCCTGCGCCTCACCGGCAAGCGCCTGTCCGACAACGTCATCGTGTTCCAGGGCGCCGGCGAGGTGAGACACATTACTTGTGTTGTGTTATTTTTTGTCTACATTATCTTCCTTGTTATTGTGTTGGGAACTAGGATATGCCCGCAGCTTTGCCCGCGTGATAAGTCTGACTCGACTAAAAATCGTCAACTACGAATGATCATAAATTAAGTGCAATAATGCTTATGTTTCTTTCTCTATACGTTTAGAACAATTAAGTGTTATTAAAATACTGGCTTATTAAGTTAATTAAGTTTCTTTAAATACCGATGTTTGAAGAAGAATATCCTATTAGCGACTTACACTCGCTTCGCTCGGATGCATCGCTCGTTGTTGGTTCGTCGTGTCACTCCAGGCCATTTTTTATCTGTGCACTGAATTTCATACAAATCCATTTCAGTGTGAATCACTACATAGTATATATCAAAGTCGCTTATCGTCGCGTATCGCGTCCTTATGTATGCTTAGATCTTCAAAACTACACAACGGATTTTGATGCGGTTTTTTTAAATAGATAGAGTGATTCAAAAGGAAGGTTTATATGTATATTATAGTACAGAAAAGCGGAAAAATTCAAAGATTTGTATTCCATACTTACCATTAAAACGTACCTAGGGACGAACCCGAGCGAAGCGAGGGGGAGTTGCCTGTAATATTATAAGAAATACACTCACGCATACAAACTGTTGCATTATTAACTGTCATTCAGTATGTAGTCTGTTAATAAAATATCCTTATTATTTTAAATAGAAATATTTTTTCGTATTCGTTTCATGGATTTATTATGATTTTTGGTTCCTCTCAATATTTCGAATACATTACATTAATCATTGTCACGGGAGATTTAAAGTTTCTAATATTCGAAATTTTAGAAAGTATTATACTGTCATTATGTATCATCTTGACGACACGTTTGGTTCAGTTTGCAGTGCCAGCGGTCGCGGGTTCGAGTCCCGCTGGTGGCATTCATTTGTGTGATATTTCATTTGTGTGCACGAACGTTTGTACTCAAGTCATGGGTGTTTATATTTATAATATGTATGTATTTAAAGTTATATATGTGTAGTGTATCAACTATGTGGTATCCATAACACAAGCCTCGTAGCTTACCATAGGACTAGATGGTGCTGTGTTAATGTCCCAACATATTCATTTATTTATATAAAGTCTCAAATCTCTTCCACAGGCTTCACTAGGCATAGCGGAACTGTGTGTGATGGCCATGAGGAAGGAGGGCACGTCGGACGCGGACGCGCGCGCGCGCATATACCTCGTGGACTCCAAGGGGCTGGTGGTGAAGGACCGGCCCGAGGGCGGCCTCAATGAACACAAGCTACACTTCGCGAAGGACTGTCCGCCCATCAGGACCCTGGCTGAAGTGGTCAACGTGACGAAGCCTTCTGTGCTTATTGGTATGTATACGTGGTAATAAATATAATGGCCGTTTTGATAGTAATAAACTATTACTTGAACATACAATATGGAATTTCTGTTGAAATGTCTGTAGCTGTTTTTAATTGTTTTTTTTTTGCGGTTATACTTATTTTGGTTTTTTGTGAATCGTATCCAACTTTTCGAATGATTGACATGTTTCCTGTAAAAAGTCACTTCACCCTCGCTTTGCTCGGGTTCGTCCCCTTAAGGGATGATTTCCAGGATAAAAGTATCCTATGTCATTCCAGGGTAGCAAACTAACTTTTTTCCAAATTTCATCGAAATCAGTTCAGTAAATCCAGAGATTACCTCCTACAACCTCAGAAACTCACAAACTTTACCTCTTTATAATATTAGTATAGATAAATATAATTATCTTACATTTTGACAAAACCGTTAATTTCTTTTTGAAATATTGTTGTCATGATGAAGAAACTGAACGACTGAACGTCAATCTGTTAACTCACTGTTTTATTTTTTAACCCAAATTTTTCACTTTTTCGTACAATTTTTCAAATATTCTTTTCACCCAAACCTTGACCTGACAATTACAAACACAAAAAAAAAAGAATTAGATAAATAGGTGCAGCCATTCTGAAATAGTTCGCTTACATACATTTGGCAATTGATTTTTATTTATATAGATGTTAAATATTATAAATATAATATAATGCAGCATATTGTCATTGTAACAAAAGTAAATTTCGTATTTCTTCAGGGGCGGATCTATAAATAGGCTTTTGGGCTGCAGTCCAGGGACCCTAAAATATAAGGGGCCCTCTGTTGTAAACAATGGATAATATTGTGAAATTATAAAATAAAAAATATCTAAAATAATAAAAATTAAGGCTATAAAAGCTTGGCCTAATAACCCTGAGATGAAAGTTAATTAAGGGCTCCACAAAGCATTAGCCCAGGGCCCCCAAATTCACGGTCCACCCCTGAATGTAAAGGAATGAATACCTATTGCACATTGTGGCATTGACGACACGTTTGGCTCAGTTTGTAGTGACCCTACTTGCTTTGTCAGTCCCGCTGGGGGCATTCATTTGTGTGATGAGCACGAATGCTTGTACTCCAGTCATGGGTGTTTGTTTATATTTATAATATGTATGTTTAAAGTTATATATGTGTAGTATATCCACAATATCCATAACATATCTGATATCCATAACACATGCCTCATAGCTTACCATGGAACATATTATGTATTATTGTAATTATTGCGTGCAGGCGCGGCGGCGATTGGCGGCGCGTTCACGGCGGACATCTTGCGCGCGATGGGCGCCAACAACGAGCGCCCCGTCATCTTCGCGCTCTCCAACCCCACCAGCAAGGCCGAGTGCACCGCCGAGCAGGCCTACTCCTACACAGACGTCAGTCTTGTATTATATACCAATTCTACCGTCATGAAAAAGAAGGACGCAACTTCGTCTAAGTTGATTTCGAGATATTTGAAGTATTGTCTTAGTACTACTTAACTTTTAGTTAGTAGTAGTTTTGACGTAGTTACGATGAAAATGGTTATGGTATCTCTGGATTCAAAAGACTTGGAGCTTTATGAGTCAGACATCTTTAGTCATCATCAAGTAGCATCGTTTTTACTGATTCCGAATTTGCATTAAGTAATTTTTGACCAAATTGTTAGTTAGGGTTTTCTTTATTATGACGGCAGAATTAGATATGTACTTATTATTTACTTATCTATAATTTATTTATTATAATTGTTGAGAATGTGTCTATCCCTAGCGATTAATTGATATTATATGAAAATACTTACTCAAATCTGATAGATGACGTGACTTGTATACTGTATTTTTTAAATGGTTGTATTGATATTGTACATTATAATTGATTGTCTTTAGTTATTACTGGAACGTAACCCAACAAAAAAACTATATTATTATGTGATAAATTTTTCAATAATATGTGATATGATTCTCTTATTATGTAAGTAATCATTTCGGATTATCTGATATGAAGTAGTTGGTTCTTTTAAATATTTTATTTTTTGCCTTCCTATAAAAAGTAACTATGTGTTTATTCTATTCTGAATTGCATTGAAAACCCAATGAGCCATTACAACGAGATGTAGTAACAAAATCACTTACGTAATAATGTAAGTGATATGTATATAATTTAAAAAAAACCATTCGCCTAGTCACCTAGTATAAGAAGGTGGTGTATGTGCGCAGGACCGCGCCATCTTCGCGTCGGGGTCGCCGTTCCCCGACTACCGCGCGAAGGACGGGCGCGTGCTGCGGCCGGGGCAGGGCAACAACGCCTACATCTTCCCCGGCCTCGCGCTCGGCGTCCTCGCCGCCGGCATCGTCGACATCTCCGACGACTTCATACTGCTCGCCGCCGAGGTGAGCGTGCACACACACACACGCGCACAGACACGCGTGAACACATATGTACAGGGGCGGATATATACAGGCTTTGTGGGCTGCAGCCCAGGGCCCCTAAGATATAAGGGACTATAGATAATCTTGTGAATTTTATAAAATAAAAAAATATCTAAAATAAAAAAAAAAAGGGCATAAAAGGTTGGCCTAATAATCCTGAGATCTATTAAGTTCCAAATAATAGCGTTATCTTAATTTCTTCTAGAACTATCTATAAATATAAATTTATATTTTATACAAAATAAAAATTAATTTAGGGCCCCACAAAGCATTAGCCCAGGGCCCAAATTCACGGTCCACCCCTGCATATGTGTACACAATATACACGTTATATACATTAAACGCACACGTGCATACACATGAACAACATACATATATAAATAGTCTTTCGTGTCGATTTCGTCACGCTGTTCTTAATCTTACATTTAGATTACCCGTTTGGTTTAAAACCAAGAGATGTAATAGTGGAGTGTAAAGTGCACTCTTTATATCTTTGACCCTCAAAAATCTGAAGGAATGACAATTCGCTAGCAATACTGTTATCTACCTTCGAAGTGTTGCTTTCCGGATTACACTTGGCCCGAATTGGGACTCTAACATGGATCTCAGAATCTACAATCGAATATACTAACTAGCTGCTAGACCAAGGAGGCATCTTGCCTCCATCTCTTCTACATTATACACTATACTATACACATGAACAGTTTCAATTTTAATAACTGCATTATTTATTAACTGCAATTAGATAATTGTATCGCATTTATTAACGCAATAACATAATTAAATATGTATGTACGTACATACTTGAAAGTAAGAAATACAAGGCTGGTTTATTTTATTTCATTTATTTATTATGTACACAACACAGACGCTGTCCGAGATCGTGTCGCAGGAGGACCTGGACTCGGGCAGCCTGTACCCGCCGCTCGCCGCCATACAGGAGTGCTCCATCAAGATCGCCAAGAACATCGTCAAGCACGCCTACACTACTGGTATTATCTTTGTTCCATTTATAATACTTTATATGGATTTTGTATTAATACTAGCGATCCTTGCTCCACTTTGCTCCATCATCATGCCCCTGCCCATTTCCCAAATTACTTGGGGTCATCGCAGTACGTCTTCCGTACTGCTGATCGGTTTTGGCAAAAGTTTTACGACCGGCCGCCTGCCTGGACCTCTTTGGGACATGACTTGGATCTCTAGAGTTGATTAGTTTGGGAACGCCTAAAGAACAAACATACAAAGTTTTTTTGGGCCAGGAATTTTTATAGGCATTCAAAGAAAAAAATCACCTAAGTTTCATCACAATCGGATAAAGGTTAGGAATGTATAAAAAATAAACATGTAAACATTCAGCAAATTATTTATAGAAAAAGTAAATTAAAGTAGGTATTATTTTTCAAACCACTTTTTTATAGATTATGACTATAGAAGTCATGTTTTTGTCGGTAATCTGTTAATAGATTGCATTTTTCTATCTATAGGAGATTTTGTCTCTTTGTTTCAAAATAAATATGATTGACATTATAATTTGCGACTGAAACAAACTTGTATTGGTTTTGATCAAGTATCTACTAATCTGATAAAAGTATGCTACGTTGCATTGTGCCTAAATAATTTGTTTTTTTACTAATATAAATGAACTTCATAATTCTGTTTTTACAAAATAGTTGAATAAATGAATATACATATATAATAATAATTACACAATAAATTAATTATTGAAGTAAAACTTCTTTACGCACGCTTGACTTAGTGAATGCGTTAGGAAAAAATGTACGGTTGTTGCCATGTTAACCGTAGTTATTGTCTGACAAATGATATATAATAATATTATACTCTTCCCTTAAATGGTATTCTATAAGTATATAATTGTAATATGCCTAATATGCGTTATTTTTGGTATCTCACCTATCCTAATTATTAAAAACATAATTTGAATTTCATAAAGAGTACCGATAACCTACAGAAGTTTTACTTCTTGCGCGTGTACACATCCATACACGCACTATTTAATTTATATTGTAATTACTATATACTATAATATGTGACAAATGTGTATATGTCCGTGTGCAGGCAAGGCGTCGGTGCAGCCGCAGCCGGCGGACGCGGAGGCGTTCGTGCGCGCGCAGGTGTACGACGTGCGGTACGCGCCCGCGCTGCCCGCCGTGTACGAGTGGCCCGCCGCCGCGCCGCGCGTGCACATGATGTAGACACTAGACACTAGACACACCGCACGTACACACTATAATCCATACAGTTTCCATTCAATTCAATTATCTTGTTAACTCCTTCAAAGCGTGCCAGTTGAGTACAAATTACTTCGTCAAATCCATACAGTTTACGATTATACATTTTTTTTAACGGATTTAACGGTAAGGTTTGTTAAATACTAATTTACCTATTATCTATATTTTTTATTGAACGATAATCTGCGTTGGTTTTAAGAACGGAATTGTTTAATGTAAGGGTTGTTAAATACCAACTTTTACAGTTATATCGTGACGAGTTAAATCCGCCAAAGCTAATAAAGCCATTACCTGACTCATATTAAAGTAAGTACTACATACAGTCGGTATCAGATCTCACCTCTCAACTGGGGAATCCCAAGCCCCGCTCGATTACAACGTTTAGAAGTCTTCGTCAGACTGTATGGATTAGTAGACTATTATGTACATCTATCTACCCTACTATTTTGTAATTGAGTTTTTTTTTAATTATAAAGCAGTAGGTATCGTATTGCTTCATTTTATTATTTAAACATATTTAACGTTTTATGACAGCCTTTAATTAATTTACATGCCATTTCATGATTATAAAAGAGTAGGTGTCATTAACTGCTCGCTATTGCTTCAACTTATTTAAAAATATATTTGATGTTTCAATATTTCGTGTTTAATGTATATATAATACATTGTATTCTCAGTAAAGTCTGTCAGTATAAATATATCGTGCGGTACTGCAGTGCCAAGTGCGGTGACGCTCAGTTTATTTTCGTAGTTATATGACGTGATAATTTTTTCGAATTTTGCTCTGCCAAATGTTTGTACCGTTTTTGAAACCATAAATTACAGGAATAAGTATATTATTATATCATCTGCGTCGACTATCTCTATAATTAGATGAACGCGTACTCTTAACATTCCAATTATCTAAAATTTCCGCATACTTTAATTACATAGATTATTTCGCAACTGAATCGAATTTATGTTTTAATGTTTTATTAGGCTTTGTGATACTTAGTGAGATGTAGAACTTTTTATTATGGAATGTGAACAATCGTTACCACTAAATTTTTTTTATTGTTTTTTGTAAAATTGAATATTAATATTATTTATTTATTTATTTTCATTTTGGATATAATCTTGTGTGTAGAGGATTTAGGTTAGGAACAAGCTAAGTTTAAAGGACCGGACATGATGCAATACTATTTGTAAAGCATTCAAAATAAATTATTATCATAAAATAAATGTTTTTTTATTTCTATTTCTTCAAATGTCTAAAATTAAAGTTGCCATTAAGAGAGAACGTTTTTGCGATAAATCATAACAAACGCTAGACGGTCATTTCTTGCACGTCATAGTTGAATGACCTATTTGTTCTCCTAAAGATTACTAAAAATAAACGCTAATTGAGGTCGAATAAACAACTAAAGAACGTTCTAATTATAGGTGTGAAAATATCGATTTATTGAAACGTGATAATTTTTACCTCGATATAAAATTGAGAAACCTGTTATGTTTTTGTTCATAGAGGTGAAAGAAAAGATTGATAGCAACTATAGGGAACTAATTAATATGTATCTCTATAGAGATAAATTCTTTACTTTTTAGCGATGTTTTTCCTAAAGAAACTAATCGCTCCATGGTCTCCACAAAAATCTAGCCTTTTTAAATAATTTGTGGTTGCTTGATTTCGGTTAGTTATAATATTTTTTTTGAAGTTTAAAACTTTAAGCTTCGGGGGGTAAGCTGGTGAATGCGTTACGAAAAAATGTGTTTGTACGAGGCAAACGTTTGTTGCCATGGTAACCGTTGTTATTGTCTGACAAATGATATATAATATTATAATCTCTCCTTAAATGATATTCTATAAATATATGATTGTAATATGCCTAATATGTGTTATTTTTAGTATCTCACCTATCCCATTTATTTAAAATATAATTTGAATTTCATTAAGAGTACCGATAACCTACAGAAGTTTTACTTCTAGCGCGTGTACACATTCATACACGCACTCTTTAAATTTTTTTCTACTTATTCGGTTACTTACACTAATCTGCTCATTACGGTTACGCTGACCCAGGTAGACCGAGAGTCATAGTTAGAGTCGTAGTCATAAAAACTTTAGTTACTGTCAATTTTCTCGCTATGTATGTTTTAAAGTGATCATATAGCCTGTAGAATGATGATAATATAATATACAAACGAATAAAAGTTTGATTAAAAATAGAAATTATGAAATTTTAAATAATTCATATAAAATTTACGCAAGAAACATAAAAAGAAAACAAAATTAATCTCAGACCAACAGTCTTTAATTCAAGTAGTAATTATTTATAAATACAAATTGAGAAGTACCGATTCACAACAAAATATAGCCTAGATTATAATGTTCGACAAAATAATTACATCACTTATCACTTCATAACAATGTACATGATCACACGCGTGCGGCGACCGGCGTCGGCCAGCGTCGGCCAGCGTCGGCCGGTGGCGGCCAGCGTCGGCCGGTGGCGGCCAGCGTCGGCCGGTGGCGGCCAGCGTCGGCCGGTGGCGGCGGGCGTGTCGGCGAGTCGGCGGGCGCTAGCGGCGGGCCGTGTCGGCCAGCGGCCGCGCGCCTCACCTGCTCAGCGAGTGCGAACGCTCACGGGACCCCGAACTCTCACCGTTGCACCGCGCGCGGTCATTGCCTATAACATATAACCAAAAATATATTTTTTATACTATACTAGATATATAACATAGCCTTTTATTTATTTATGCAAATCCATTCATAGTTTTTAGTGGAATTCAATTAGATATGATAAACATCAATTAATACACATAATTAACTACAAATATCTACTTTAACAATTTAAATACATATGACTATTTGAATTTGGTGTAGGAAAATGATATCTAATAGTGGTTGAGAGAATAATAATGAGGTGACTATGAGCATGCAACATTTTTTTAGAGATTCCATTACGAGATGAGATGCATTCATTCCAACATAAAAAATTATAACGAAATTAAACAATATAAAATAAAATAAATCACTTAGAATTTTCAAAATTAAACACGTTTGTTATATGTATACTAATATCGAAGAAAGCAAGACTATTATTCATTGCACACTGACAGTAAAGAAACGTAAATTTGAAACATGTCGCACCATGTGTTCGCACGAAAGAAAACAAAGCTGTAAGCGTGTACCGAGTTAAGACAGGCCTGACCTAAGAAACGACGGCCTTGTAAACTGGTATCCTATAACAAACAACATGTATGTATCACACATTGGCAACTTGTCACTCGCTTATCTATACATTGGTTCTCTGCATCCGTTTGACTTTGACACAGATTCCTCAATAGAAATTTTGCAATGAGCAAGATAAATGTTAAAAATCTAATAATATTGCTAAATGAAATTCATTTTTCGTTATTCATGTATCACACACATATAAAGTATTAAGGGAATAACCATTCAAAACTACATTACGCGTTTGTTTTCATCGAAATTGTCAAATCTATACAGATAAATAAAATAGAAGTGTCCGTTTGTAATGTTAAAATAACAGCTTTTTTTGCCTTTATCAAAATGCATATAAAATTATATACGGTACTATATAAGAAAAACATATTTTTAAAATTTTTGTCTGTTTATTTGTCCCGGCTAATCTCCGAAACAGATGGACTGATTTTGACGGGACTTTGACTGGCAGGTAGCTGATGTTGTACGGAGTAACTGAGGCTACTTTTATTTTAGAAAAAGAATTAGGGGACCGCTAAAAAAACTTAAAACGCGCACCCGAGCGTAGTGAGGGTAAGTCGCTAAATGAAATGAAAACGGCATGGGAAATGTTTGTATGGTATTGATTATAGCAAAAAATATTATCAGTTCTGATTGGATTAACTGTAGTAAATTTATGAGTATTCTAATGGAATATTGTGTCATATAAGCTGACAATAAATACAAATGTATGCGAGGATATTGTAAATTCCAAAATTTCCACAATTTTTTATTTAAGATTTTTTTTTAATGATGTTGAGGTTATTGTTACTTATTTTATATTTAATAATGGCTAGTTTTACACTAAGTAGCTCCAGATTTCTTAAGCACTTTGATTTATTATACATATTTATTTGAGACTACCAATAAAATTATCCAAAAATACAAGATAAAAAATAATTTTTTTATCTTATTATTCTAGGATAATTTTATTATATAAACAAAATGTTTAACAAAACAAAAATGAATTCTGAACGTGTCTAAATAAAATTTTCAATGTGTGCTTATTAAAAACATTTTGGTCTTATAATAATTATTCAGTCAAGGCTGCGGCAATATGATATAAGGTCATCTCAGTTAATTATGTCAATTAGTGAAGTAGATTTGTAAATATGTACAGATTTAATTATGCTAATCGCAAATTTATTTTGTAGTGAACCGACATTTAATTTAAAGTATCATAATATAATGATAATGACCTCGGTACTCTAGTGCCTCTTTGCAGATTCAGAGGTCCTGAGTTTGAATCCCGGGTTAGGCCAAGTTTAGTTATTGAGTTTTTCTGTAAGAATTTTTCAGTAACAGCTCCAAGTTGGAAGGTAGGCGGTGTTTCAGTCGCGTGCCTCAGAGAGCATTTAAAGCTATCGACACAGCGGCTGATCTCAGGCCGGGGGCGTTGAATTGTCGCCGCACCGGAAAATGAGAGTGAAAGGAACAGAGAGTGCACACACTAATTGTGCACTATTATATCTTGGGCGAACATAACTAATCTCACAATTATTGAATCGGCCGGGAGGTGTTAAATACATATGGGGTTTTATATAAGGAAAAATTTACTATTTTGACATTTGATGTTGATGGTTGATGTTCTTCGTTCCGTGGCCTTGCATGCCATTTGGGCACATTGACATTTGATATGGTCATTACATCGAGCTGTCAAATATCTTTTCAAATTGTCAAATAGACTTGCTTTTAGAAAAAGTGGCGCGAAAAACGGTTCACTCTGAGATAGCTTATTGTAGGATATTATTTATAAACCAAAAATGAACGAGTGTTTAATTGGTTCTATGTATTATGATTACTCAATGCGGTGTGTACCTAGCCTCTGGTGCGGCGGCAGCTTGCTGAAGAAGGGATGCTTGAGCGCGTCGCGCAGCGTGATGCGCTGCGACGGCTCGTACTCCAGCATGCGCGTGATCAGCTCGAACAGCTGTCTGTGCTCTTCACTGTTGCTCTGTAGATACCTCTGCGAGGGGACAATTTAACACTATATATTTATGTACGTTTTAATTTGTGATATAAGTTTGAATTTTATTTAAGAATGGTGAATTTATTATGTATTAGCTGACCCGACGGACGTTGCCTTGTCCTAATTTCAATTTTATTTATGTGCTTTGAGGTCATTTCAAAATTGTATAGAAAAGACCAGGTTCAGCTTTTTCTCTGTAAATTTTCCGTCAATAAAATTATTCAGACTGTAGGTCATTTTAAACTAGATAGCTCTATAAGATAGAACTAGATACATCTATAAGATAGAACTATATAGATCATATTATAAGCTAAGATTTTTTTAAATCGGCCCAGTTGTTCTCAAGCCCTAAAAAAACCTGTAACCAATGAGGAATCGATTTTGTTTATATAAATACTAAATATAAATTATAATGTGAATAGAGAAACTTACCAAAAGTGGTTTGCAATTTTCTCTAACATATCGGCCGGCTGATGATTTTTCATCCCAGTCCAATTTGCCATGGTAGAAATATTTTGTCCTTGTTTTTCGTGCCATTCTAAAAAAAAATATTTTGTTATTTTACTAGCTTCATTAAAAAAAAAAAACAATTTTTACGTGAAAAATTATTTGCTGATTTATATTAAATTTTATTACTACTACTGCATTTTAAAACTTATAATCATAATATTTTAAATGAATTGATCATGCTTAAAGCTACTTTCCCACCAATAATACATGTATATATAACACTTAATAAATAGCAAGGATTTGTGAAAGACTTTATTATTTTTTAACTCTCAAACAGTATAGTTTTCAAGAGTGAAACTCCGATCGGAGATATTACTATTATACTAAGACTATTGTATGCATAATGTAAAATAAATCTATCACGGAACATCCATTAATTTCGTATTAATTATGAGCTCAAAATGGGAGAGGGAGTTTGGTAATATATAATTAAGTGTCGTTTAAACTGAAGGGGGCATAATTGAAAATTTCACATCAACTTTAAAAGAATATAGTATATTATATAGGTAATAGAAAATATTAAATTTTTCTTTCGTTTCTTTTGTAATTGTCTCATTTTGCCCGTTGAAAAATCTCACGGCTTAAAAACATTTATTTCGAGTCAGTTTCACTTTTAACAACCGTAGCGTAAACCTCACCAAGGGGGAGGGAGGGGTCCAAATTATGAGGAAAACTGCACGTAAATGACCTAATTAATGGATGTCCCCTTACGTGTATAATGAACAATTTCCACAGGGGCCAGTATATGGTATGGTACGCACCTGTAGGGTATGGGTCCGAGGATGCGCTCCATCATGGCGAGGTGCTCGCGGTTGTCGTGCGTCTGGAACAGCGTGATGCCGAGGTGCAGCTCGAACATTATGCAGCCGATGGACCACACGTCGCAGGGCTGCGACCATCCTAATTCTGTACAAGTGCAAGTTATATATATGTATATACAATTTAATTCGGGTATATCATTTATATATTTAAATACGTTGGTTATGTGATACATAAAGAATCTTTAAGTAAAGTCATATAAAATTTATAATAAGTACATAAATTTTCAATATATGTTCCATTTAAAAGCTAACTCAACATATTTAAATAATGCTACTACTAACTTGCAATTCAATCTAAAGATCAATTAATTATAATCCATTTAAAAACAAAATAATAAAACTAAGACATTAGTAAAGACGTTGTCGGAGTCTAGAACTAAAATACGAATCCCCATAACAAATATAACGCCATAAAAACTTGGGCTATTTAAATTTACTGTACATATTATAGAATCATTTGGAACGGCATTGAAAATTACATAATAAATTATTAGTACAAAATAAAATATAAGTGTATTTCATTTAAAAAAAGTTAGTCTTTTAATTCGTATATAAACTAAAATAAACGGTTAAAATTTATGCAAAAAAATACACGTCAATTACATTTAAGAACACATTTGACAACACAGGAAGACATTGACCAAAGCTATAAATCTGAACAAGGCCAGAGAGAAATAAAATAAAAACGTTTAATGTTGAGAAAGAAGGCTACAACATTTTTATGGATCACGTAAACATTACTTTCCTTAACCATCAAAAGCGAATTTTTAACAATAAATATAAAACGAATTCAAACAAAATTGTTCTGTTTCTCAGAACTCATTTAATAGTATAAACAATTAAATGAAATAAAGATTATTATTTCATAATTAAGTTTATACCATCCAACAATTACCTAATTTACATATAACACAAAAATATAACATTTTAATTATATTTCAACATACAAGGACATTCAATCTGATAAAAACATTATTAAAAATATTAAATGTCTCGTTTCGAGTTTGCTTGCAATTCTACACGTTATGCAATACTCTCACTTTCGTATTTTTATCATTTTTTATCAATTAATATCATCAAAAAATTCTGAGACAAAACTACATTAATTCAGAGCCCTAATATAGCAATATATAAATAAATAAATTTCAATAAGATTACCATATTATATCGCTTTCTTTTTTGAAGGAATTCATCGATAATCTGTTACAATTAGTAATAGACATATTTAGTATAACTTCTGGCGCGCGGTATTGGTAGCCCAATGGTAAGGCGTTTGTTTGAGAAACCGAGTGAAGCGTGGTCCCAGGTCTCGAACTTCTTGATATCTAACATGATTACCACTTGTCTTACGGTGAAGGAAAACATCGTGAGTAACCTAGCAAGTTTCCGAAAGACATGGTCAGTCCAGCCGCACTTGCCACGTACCCAGTATGACCTCCGGCGCGCGGTAGTGGCGCGTGGACACGATGGTGCTGTGGTGCTCGTGGTCGAACGTGGCGCTGCCGAAGTCTATGAGCCGCACGTCGCTACGCTTCACACGTCTTAGGTCGTGTTTCTGTCAATTATAAGCTTCACATACATTTCTATATACATATAAGTTTAACATAATTCTCTATCTGAATTCAAATTGTAAATTTTGGAAATGGATAAGAATATACTTTACATTTTATTAACGTACGAAGTAGCAGAAAAATCGTTTAAAATTTATTACAAATTATTTTCCCTTGGGTATATTAGGCAGTAAGGCTTGATAAATAAAAGCAGTCTCATAACATTATTATGTAGGATATAATATCATTAAGTATAAAATGACTATACCATTCTTTAAAATTCCTTCCGGATTTCCTACTAAAGTTATTATAAATACGAGTTTGTAAGGATGCATGGATGTCTGGATGCATGTATGTCTGGATGTACAGATGTTTGTTACTCTTTAATGCAAAAACTGGATGGATTTTAATTTTTAATGAAACTTTATAATAAAATAGCTCATACATCAAAATAACACAACAGTTAATTTTTAACCCAAAATAAATTTACTGTTCTCGTTGGATAGATAAACAAATCTACTATAAAATACTAATTATAAGCTATTTTAACACAAAAAGAATGAAAATAAATTGGCTATTTCATGACGTTTACCTTTTTGGAGCTATTATAAACGCTGAGCACCTCGTAGTCACTATCTACAAACAGTATATTCTCGGGCTTAAGGTCGGTGTGGGTCAGCTTGTTGTCGTGGAGGAAGAGCACGCTGTATATGAGTTGGTAGGAGATGTGCCGCACCTGCTCGAGCGGATACGGCTGGTAGTTGTTGTCTTTCTGTAACGCAAATGCTTTACTTTAACATTTCTTTAAATAAAACTATCTTTTCGGATTTATTTGGATTTTTAGTTCCCGACGTTTCCAATGCTTTACAACAATGGCATGGTATGGTCACGGGAAACACTAAGGTTTCTGATGTCTCAAAGTTTATTTGTACTTGTTACAGACAGTGCCTATCGACAAATTTAATAAATGATTTCAAAAATACAAAAATACGCGTAAATCTTAGGAAAGTATTAACATTTCTTATTTAATTTATCATTTATTAATTATGTGTAACTAGTTCGATAAACTATTCACATCCGTTCTGAATGAGGCCAAGTGTTTGTACTTGAACAGTAATTATATTTGTTTTGAGTATATATTATGCGATTAGTGATATGAAATATTTTTTTTTTTATCTTAATACTGTCGAAGTTTATAAAATATTCTTATATAATTACTGTAATTAACCACTGCAAACGAAACTCAGCATTTGTAATATTATTAAAAATAATTAGATAAAACTTGAATATTAAATATTGATTTAAATAATTTAAATATATTTCATAGTTTGATATGTTAATATTTCCTGTAATAGTTATGAATAAATAGTAACTAGAGAGAAAGTCTACAAAGAAACTTTCACAAAAAAAAGTTGTTTTATATAATGTTTAAGTTTAAGGCGATATAAAATACACAACTAATTCACATATTACATAACAGTATGCCCAGTTGTTATAGCAATTTAAAAATAAAGTTTAAATTAAATAATAAATCACTATATAAAACTTAAAATAACAGACCGGAATAAAACTAGACACGATTAATTATTTATTATTGACAATTTCACAGGGAATTGTAATATGACAATTATGTTATTTTCCTGATACATATTTTATTAGGGGAATATTACAAGTGCGTAGTGCAGGCTGAGTCATAATATCTTGTAATTGCAAGTGTTACTCACCAGGAAGTCGAATACACTCTGTCCAAGCATTTCAAATGCGATACACATGTGTCCGTGGTACTCGAACCAGTCTAACATCTTAACACATAAACTGAAAAGAGAAAATAAACTCTTTAAACTAATTATCTTTGGTAGCTTGCACCTAACGGAGTCTATATAAGGGATTGCTACGATTTCTTTATTTATATATTGTACAGGCATTACGTGTATATTTATATATTTATAAAGACAATAATAACCAGTGAAAGTAATACACGTGTCACGCAATAAGAACAACAGATGTTTATTTGGGGTAGTAAAATATAACATAATATAACATATATATACGTAAATGATCAGTGTGAGATGCTACAAAATATGCATAAATGTAATATTTTTTATTAATAAAAAGTTTCTAAGGTGGGACTTAGTGTGGTATTTTAGTGTTTTGGTTGACATCGTCGTCTGGCGCGCCGCCAACGGACAAGGTCAGATACTAGCGTCTAATAACAGCGACGGAATTATCAACTGCAGATTTTGATTCGATACATTTCTTTTTATTGTGGCGTGGAGGAATCATTATATTAGTCTCGGTTGTTGTAAGTGAAATTAAACTAGGGAATAATTTCAATGTCTCAAAAATAAGACTAATTAAAGATACTAATCAAAACTCATGTACTATTTATATCAAATATTAATGAGAATTTTTGAATCCTTTTAATACATGCCAAATGTTAAAATGTAAGGTTTTACAGACGTGAAATACTTACTTTTTACAGTCAGGGTCAATGTCAGCTAACTTTTCTAAAACATTAATTTCTAGTTTTGCAGCCTCTCTGTACTTCTCAACATTTTTAATAATCTTCAGAGCCATTCTGTGCTCCCTGAAATTTATAAAAGAAACGTTTAGGGCGTTTTACAACTGGCGATAATTATTTATTTGACACGACGCTGGCAACAGAATGGCCGGTAAATGTTAATATAAACAAATGAAAATAGAATCAGATTAATCAATATGGAATGCATTGCCAGACAATGTAACTAAGCAATTTTTAACATAATAATCATAAAAAAAGGAGACAAAGAATGATAACACAATATTATAACTACTATAAAACATATCTTTTAATTTTTATATATATAAAAAAGTCAAGTGGTACTAGGAACAGTGTCATAGCTTAATGCTAAAAGAAGCCAAAATATTGTAATATTTCTTTATTTATAAAAATATTTATACGTTCCCGTAAACCTGGTAAAACCTCATAGGATAAGAATAGACAGGGAGGCAGACGGATAGGTACTAGAGGGTATTCGTCAGTCTGCCCGTCAATTATGATTATTTATTTATACCTACTGCTTAATAGCGATACATTAAAACTCTTATGACGATGCTGCACTAATACAGATTAAAGTAATGAGCTATCTAGAAATATCTTGAACAGAAAACTACGCACGTAGAAATTGTCGTACGTCAAAATGCATGCGAAGAATATAAATAAAAAATAATATTTACGTACGTATGTGTCGTGGAATCTCTCAACTTACATTTCCAAGTCTTTCACCTCGACCACCTTGCCGAAGGTACCTTCACCGAGCGTCTCGATGATTTTGTCTGTAAGAAACCAAGGCGCTCCGATTAATCAATTGTTCGCAAAACAAAGTCATGATGGAATCCTCCATTGATTTCCAACTAGGCAATGCAATATCATTACGATGAGTTGAACAGAGTTTAACAATATAACTTATTATGCTTGATTTGTAGAAAACCAATGTTTCGTATATCCAACATGACTTATCTATATTTATCCAAAATAGAAGTTACGGCTGCCACTGTTATTTAGAATAGAAATCAAAATACAAGCAAAAATTTATGCAAATCTTCAAAAAATCACTGCTAGGGCTTGACTGTTGTTGACAGTGACCAAAAATTGTCACTTTAAAGAGTTTCTATCGTCGTTATTAAAAACGAACTTTCTTAAGTGTATTTATGTGTGAGTCATATATTGTGTGTATGTCAGTGTTGTGTATATAGATGTCTAAGTAGGTGAGTCGTGTAAAGTGACATAATGAAGGAAATTCAAGTGTTAAAGGTATGGTGTGGACACGAACATCTCGCTCCCATGACATATCCGGGCCAGTACACCAGGTGTCCGTCCTTGTCGTCCTTGACGGAGGAGCGTGCCCGGGAGCTCTGCAGGGCCGCCCGCCGACACGCCGCCGCGCCGCCCGCCGCACACCAATGCGCCGACACGCCACCACGCCAACACGCCATCACGCCACACCAGCCATAGCGGAGAGCGCCACGCGTTCGCCACGACCCGAGTAGTGTTGTACCCAACAATCAGACAATGGAACGGTTGCCCGTCAGACAAGCGACAATTGGTATGGTGTGTCGTACATGCTGTTAAAGGGCGGACGGGTGGGCTCTGTGCGGCGGCTCACTTAATTAGCGCGCCGCTCGCAGGGAAATAGGGGTAGGACAGCCGGCACGGGAGGATTTCATCGGGACGGGATGTGGAATCTAAAGCATCACTCAACGTTCACTTTACATTCACTAAACACCTTGCACACATTGGTTCATAAGGGTAACAGTGTCCACCCGATCCTGTCTAAAACTATAAGCTATTTTATTTTATCTTACTAACATATTCACTGACAGGTTCAGAACTATCTTTTAGTTTATTATTCGAAAATATCTTAACACAGAAAAAAGACATGTTACTTTGGAAGGCACGCATTAAAAAATTCATCACATGCACTATCATTGCACAAGAGTTATATTTCGTTATAAATTGTTTTCAATATCGCATATACAATCAACGCGGTTGATTAGTGTCGAGTAACCCTACTAAGATAAATATTCCTACCGGCAACATTTTATTATTTTACTACCTTCAAATCTGGATATAAATGTTTTCTCTAGATTTCAATACGTTTGTGCAAAATACATGCAATGCTTATGACGTTGTAATTAATATTGTAAATACCTTACTAATTTATAAAATTTGAAATAAAATTATAATATATTTATTATAAAGTTATGATAGTTAAATATATTTGTCATTTTTTTTTCTCTGAATATTAAATTTTACGGACCAGGTAATTGTTAGCGGCACACAGAGATGCAAGCGGTCGGTTAGCTTGGTGCTTACAGGCGGCGTGGCCGCACGTCGCATTAGGTGCCGCGGCCTCTGTATGCGGTGTCGACTGCGTAGCTCAGGGGGCAGGGCTACTATGTCGCCTACAGCAATGGGCTCCATTTTCCTAGTCACAAGAGCGTTTGAGACTCCGTTAGGCTCCTTCTCAGTTATTCGACCATAAACTTCATCTAAATGAGCATATTTCATAATTAGGCTCTGAATCTCTTTTCGCCGGGTCTCGCGTTCGGTAAGCACTCGGTCACCGACCGGAGTCTTATCGTCGTCTTCGTCACTAGATGGAAAATAAATCTGCCTTTGTCTACCGCTTTCATTAACAGGTGAAGATACCGGTGTTCTTGCTAAGGTAAGTTTAGCGTCTGAATTTTTTTGAATCACAGGTGAGATCAGGTCTCTGGCACCTGATTGTAAGCTTATATCGACAGGTCTTAATGATAGTTTTCCACTACGTTTATCGCTTCCACTTTTGTCAACTCTTAGTGATCTTCTGTGATGTTTTCTGTATATGCTATCTCTATCTTTTCCATATTGAACCTGTTCTTTAGAAAAGACATCAAACCCGTTTTTTAATTCATTTTTATCATGTTTATGACTAGATGATAAACGGCGATCTGCTGTGTTTCTAAAAGGGGTCTTATCCCTTGTTTTCTCACGTGAATAATTATTTCTTTTAAAAGAATTTTCACCAAACACAGCGGTCGTAAAACTCCTCATTAAACCTCTAGAAAAAGATGGTTCAGGTTCTAATGTTTTGTCACGATCTTCTTTCTCTTTTCTAGCTTTTTCTTTTTTTTGTACTGCAATTCGATCTAGAACTGATGAATATTTATCTTCTAGACGGCTACGTGTACTACCCAATATCATTGTGCTATCTAAATTGTTATTATTAGTTTCTTTTAGAGGATATCTCTTACTGAACGGCGAAGATTTATTATCTTTCGTGTTAGCTCTGCGGAATGAGTCATTTCGTGTGAGAGCACTATTACTTGGGTTTGAATGTACAGGTGATTGTTCTATTCGACTTTTTGGCGCGTTCAGGTAACTTGAGTAGGCCCGTTCATCGCCGAACTTTTTCGCGGACGGTGTTATGCTAGACACAAAAGGCTTGAACGGTGATATGTTTCTATTGTTACCGTAACGTCGAACATTTGTTATTGCCGAGTTTTTGCTAGAAAGAATTTTATCGTCGTAACGCGTGCGTGCAGCAGTCAACTTAGGGTCAATTATGTGATCACTTTTTTCAGAAGGTCCTCTGCGTGTCAGCCGGTTTATAATACTGGAATATCCGTCTGACAAAAGCTGTGTAACGCTAGTAGTGGAAGACCGAGTGTACCTTTGTCGAGGGTGTGTTGTTCCGCTTCCGCTGGTACTTATATTTGCCATGTTAGTCAATATTAAGAATTAAAAATTATAATAAACTTCAAATTGTATATATCACATAGTAATTCTTGAAAACCATAATTTCACATGTCTATGTTTACTGTAGAAATTATTCATTGTAAATTTTATGTTTCAACTAAACCAACACAAGAAAATCCTGTTGCAAATCGAGAGCAGATCTTAGCACTGAGGGATTTCAGAAAGATTACTAGCGCAGCCGAGTGCGGCCGTCAGTGCCAAGTAATGGCCGCGGACTAAAAATATCAGCAACCCGTGGGAGCGCCCTCCCGCGCACTCTGAGGTGCCATCGCACGCGCATATTCGTCGCATTACACTTTTTCTAAACTCTTCCCTGAGGTCCTTTACAATTGATATGTCAAAGTAGATTATTAAGAATATGCATCGTTTCTTTTACATTCATAGTCTGAATGAAATTATAATAAAATCAGATTTCATAAGTTTTTAAAATATTTCAATGTTCACAAAAAACAAAAATAGCTTCGTATGGTAACGGAATAAAATGTAGGTAATTATATTTTTCTTGAGGTGTCTACAATTAATAAAGATTTTTCTTTGGCGATGGTTAGTTAGCTCGAGAGCCAAGACAGTTCTGTCAATAAGCGGTCACTAATTGGGTCAGTAGAGCACGTATGGAGCTGAACAATACCGTTTGTTCACGTGCGCAATCCATGAACAATAGTTAGGTGAACACGAGCATGTAACACAAGTTCTACTCATCACGAGTCAGAGGGTCAATCTCTATCGCCTTTTTACATGTAATCAATACGAGTATGTCATTATCTTACAATTTTAATCGAGTGCGAGCTTGTGTGAAATCGGATGCAACTTTAAAGACATGCGATGCGTGTCGGATACGTGACACGAATACTTCTCGTGCCGCCTCAGGGTAAAATAATAGTAAACAAATATGTTAAATATTTTTACACCATTAACATTAGAATAGCGATTTGTTTTTTTTTTCTTCAATAATTTAATAAATAAGTAAATGTAGTTATGATATCATTAAACATGCCGGAATATGAGCGTCCGTTAAATAGTTTGATTCAACGGAAGCGTATCATACATTCTGGACATGATTTTATCGAGCGCCGATTGTGAAGCGGTTGCATGTTACTTTCTCTAGTAAGCATTTTTGCTATGGGTTCCAATATTTTTTATAAATACCAAGCTAATAATGTATCGAATATAAAACGAAATATCTAAGCAATATCCAAGGGCAAACGGCTTAACGTAGGCATTCGTTGGATTTTTGTATTAAAAACAATGCATATATTTTGCACAAATCTTTTTAAAACCTAACTTTTCATACCTCGGTAGATGATTTAATATCTTCAAAAAGGAAAAGGATCACACACTGATATATGATTGCGACTAAAATATCGCGAATTATTTTTAAGTAGAATTTGCACGTTTTATGTAAAAAGCACGTAAAAGTTATAACAATTAAAAGCACCGATGCCATAGACTTATCGGCACTTGTAATAAAATATCACCAACTATAAACACTATATATATGTATGTATATTGATTTTATTAAAAAACACTATATTTTTAAAAATTATTATTTGATCAGACATTCGTATCGTCGTGCCAGCTGTTTACCACGAACGATCGACAATATATAATGGGGTGCAGGTAAAAACATCTCGTTTGGTTGGTCCCCCACCGTAAATATAATGAGACTTGAAGTTATATTATTATATCTTTAAGACAGATATCAATGACTTGTTTTAACTTTTAAGTTAAATTTTAACATCATAACATTTTTTGGTTTATATCGTTATCTTGTTTCTATTAATTAATTATTATCAAACGTTAATCCAGCAATAAAACAATATGACACTAACCTTGCCGGCAATTTTGCTACACGCATCGTCAACATCAAAAAGGATCTCCGCAACTACAGAGAGCAGTTTTACAATATCGTGCCACTTGCACCCGTGATCCTTGAGGAACCGCTTGTAAAGCTCATAGAAGGAAGCAAGTCGGAGCGGTGAACGAATACGATCATGTTTCACTGCAATTTCTGTCATTTTATATACTATTTGGTCACTATTGCACTGAACACGTGGTAACCGATCGCAAGGGGCGAGCGGGTAGTAGCCCGGCTGAATCACAACTGTGCCGCGAAACCGATCTAATAACGAGTGAATGCGCCTCGTTTACTTTACTTGAATGGATGTTGTTGTGTGAAAAATATATTGCAATTTAATTTTATGTTAATTTACATAGCACATATTTTATGAATGAAGTGACTGTTCGCATCTATCGACGTCTAAACGCAAACTGAGTGGTCGTCGCATACCAATTAAAAGATACTAAGAGTTAATGGAGCGGACAATTTGTGGAAGCTTTCGGTTGAAACAGGATAAAACCGCGTGAAAAAGACCCTTAAATAGTAAATTAATCAACATTTTTCTCAAAACATCTCAGCGTCACCTGATTTTAATAAAATATATATTACTTTATACCAATGACTGATTCGTAAAGGGATAAACCACTAACAAATTTAACGTTAATGATTCATATCATACAAAAATAAGCAAAAAAATGTATAAGTATAAAGCCATTATTGGAATATGAAATATTTTTGAAAGATATTGTTATCAGCAATGAGACAGAGGAGAGACACAATTGTGTAATATAGTTCAATCATATGACCCTATACAAGACAACGTAGTGAGCAGTAAGGCCCGACATCCGCCTCATAGAGAGCGACCTACGTGATCACTGTCAAACACTATCGGTGTAAGTGAACTAAATGTAAGTGACCTCTAACGATAAGCCATAAGTACACTTTTGTCATTTTTTTTTTTACCTAACGCTATTTAGTATGTGATACATGATAAACAGGTCGTTTATTTTCCCAATTAAACAATTTTTTTTATCAAATAAAGATTATAAAGTTCTCGAATACTGATAGCACTTTTCACCGTATTTATCAACCAAGCAATACGTGGGAGGTGGGAACGCCTTAGATTAAACATTTACAACTAAGAATATGCAAAAATTTTCTACCTCAAACTAGCAAAGCTATACTAAAATAAAAATATCTTTTTGGATTTCATTCTGATTTTGTTCCCGACGTTTTGAATGTGTTTTGAAAAACTGGGTGATCAAATCATCGGGAACAATAACTCAAAATAAAACTTTAATAAAAAAAAAAGGTTTATATAAAATCTTAGAAAATTATACTCAATTTGAAAATTCTAGTGGTAGGGGTTGTGTGTTCAACCAAGCCAAAAAAAGGCTGATGTAACACCGCGGTTATTAAATCAACAAGATCTACCGGAAGGAAAAGCTCGTTATTAAATAGATGGATATAGACACGATCTAATTATCTAAACTTGGCAGCGACCCGTACTGATGCGATAACTCTTTATGAACTTGACCAATGCTTATTTTTACGAAAATATTATTATAATCGGTAACATTAATGATGACTGTATTAAAATAGCAATATGATATTAATAAGAAATTCTGGATATGATAGGTAACATTAAGAGGCAAACTAAAATATATCAGCCAATGATAAAACCTAGCATCTGTAAAAAGTATATTTTACACGATGCAATGCTCAGTATACGCGCCAAAATACCAGAAAATTGTAAAGGTGAATAGTGTTTCAAAATTATTAGGTTTCAACATTCCAATACTTCTTGTTCGTAAATATGTATTTACTGACATCGGTTTTGTTTTTTATATAGCGAATCAAGCAAACTATTATTAAATTTGACTTTATATTTTTATAAATTATACTATCGACTCACCCTCGCTCCGCTCGGATTCGTCCCTACTTACGTTTTAACGTTTAGTATAGATTTCTTAGAGATGAGATATTTTTCTGCAGTAAAAACTATCCTATATGTTGGGCCCAAATAACCAGTTATCATCATACCAAATTTAATCAAAATCTGTCCAGCGGTTTTCTCGTGATGCGGTCACAAAGAGACAGACAGACAGAAAAAAATTCTAAAAACTATAGATTCGGCCTCTGTATCGATAATAATGCCTATTTGAGTTTTCAGTCAAGAGTTACAATTTTATTATATGTATAGATTGAGATTTATAATTTGAGAGATAAATATGATATAGGTAGGTTAAGATACGATGGGACTGACATGTCCTAAAAGGATAAAAGTCCCTAAATAAAAATTAAGATTAAAAAAAATAATATATGATATAGGTACACGAATTGCAGGCCGAGTTCGGCGTAAAAGAATCATGTTTCTGAATCATCGAAGTCTGGCTTAAACTAGCTGTAACAAGTTTTAATTTAAGGATTTTGTGAAACAATACGAAACAATTGAAGAGTGTACGCGGACAGTTTCATTAGACTCGTTATGGCAGTACAAAGTAGTAATAAAAAAATATGGAAAAATTTAAACTGGAATTAAAATTGGCTGTTTTGGTTTGAGACACTACTTTGGGGGTCATTCAAGAATTACGTAAGCACGAAAGGAGGGTCTTTGCTTTGTTTATTTTTGATGACATTTGGGTGATCTGGATGGTTATTACGTCAGCAATATCTATTTATTTAAAATAATTGACAACCCTACTTGTTTACGCTCAAAACCGAAAAGCATGTTCAGAGATTCCCCAAAATAATTGAGATGTAATGTTTACGTAAGCATACGAGGGGGGAGTAAAAGCTTTGCTTAATGCTTACTTTTGCTGACAAAGGCGAGGGCCCTCCCTCGAGGGCGAGGGAGGGGTTAATAATTACTAAAATTCTTCTTTAACGTAATACTTGAATGGTCCCTTTACTAATAATCGCTCTTTAGTAAACAGATTTGTAAACCTATGTTTGATGAAGGTATAATTGATTTTCAGATATAATACTATTGTTATCCACTTGGCGTATTTAAGTAGGATAAATGTAAGAAGTCCCATGGACGCTGTTGCGGAGATCCTTGATCGAGTGGGCGGCACGTGCGGCGGACAATTATTATCAAAACAGTAATTCGCGCCTAGGTGAAGGTGATCGGTGCTATTTCTGTGCGCATGCGCGGTTTGTGTTCGCTTAGATTACTGACGCCATCTAGTGATCGCTATTGGATTTGTATGGTTAATGCCAGCTGCTGTGCTATTTTTATCGGTTATTCGTATGATTTGTTTATTGTAGATAGATTAATAAAATTGCGTTTTATCTAAGCAAAGTTAAAGGCACACACACATACAGACTTAAATATTTTGCAAAATAAAAAAATCTATTTCATAAACAGCAAGTCATAGGTAAAGGAAATATGTAGGCAATAGTAGTCTATTTTAATAATAACAAGTTTTAACCATATTAAAGTTTACATACAAATTATTTAGTTTTGTTTGTACGCTGAATCCGTGACCTAATAATACATCTACGCAATGCTCTCAATATAACATAGTATATAAACTAAAAATTGCAATCTGCATTATATTTAAAATTTTTATTCCTAATTTTTGTTAACTAAACATAATGAGTGATTTCAATATTAGAATGGTATGATACATATTGTACACGTATAGAATTAATTGGCTGACCTCTACTTCTTTTGGTAGCTTATGAGGCTTTAGCTGCGACGGCTGTGGAGGTACGGGTGGTACATAAGAACACGAAGGCTGAGGTTCAATTGCCGGCTTATTTGCAACGACAGAATTATTCGTTGAGGTATTTTTGATATTTTTATCTTGTTTCTTCGTGTCTTCTTCCACGTTATGGACAAGGATTTGAGGCACATCCTGCGCTGCATTAGCTTTACGATTTTCAGTGGAGGTTTTAGCTAACCAAGCTGGCGGAACAGCTGGTGGTTGTGGATGCTGTTTAACGGGTTTAGGTAAATTCGTCGTATCTAAATTATTCACAGGGGTTGGCTGGGTAGTTTTTGAAGCTTTTACTGCACTTTGTTTTAAGTTTTCACTTTTACTAGCAACAACACTCGCGACAAATGTTTTAATGTTTTGGGTGGTATTATCATTAACATTTATACTATCTGGTAAATTATGTGGCACTGGAGGAAGTTGAACAGGTATTTGATCATGAATTGGAATGGAAGGTAATTGACTAAGAGGTACATTCGTCGATGGGTTAAGCGACTCTAAACATGGTCCATTACATTCACCTTTATTTACACATTTCACTGGTTGAACTTCATCTAACTTATCCCCACTAATCGGTGACGGATCATCTCTACTTTGTGAGAAATCGGTGCTGTCACAACAAGACAGTTCATCTAAACTTTGGGCCAAATCAAGAGCAGATGCTTCGTGATAGTCAGTTGAACATGGAGAAGTGTCATCACTAGTGTCATCAATACCACAAGGCTGTTGTGAACTTTTACTGCTTGGCATGAAAGCTAAACTAGATGTCACATCATTAGAAATATCCGCAATTAAGGATTCTTCACTACGTGACGATTCTCTATTAATGATGGATTCTGAAGTATTAATTTTTTCATGAATTAAAGGATTACTTGTATTCTCTAGTGCAAAAGACGATTTATTTTCTTGTATATCATTTTCGATACATTCTAACTTAGATGTATCCTCTACATTTTGCTCCTGTTTAGCTTCCATTTCTATTTTGTTATCTTCAACAATACAAGGCTCACGTATTGTCACTTGATCAATCATAGGAAGACTCATATATTGGGGCATTGCATACTCTAAATCACTCAAGCGCATATATTGAACGCCCTCTTCTGTCGGAATTTCGAACTGCGGTGAATAGTACTCAAATGCTGTATTAATATTTCCGTACGTTGACCACGGGTCATTAGGTGGTATGAGAGGAAGACCATCGTAATGCAAACCAGGATTATTATTTTGGTGTGTAACGTATTCTGATTTGTAGTCCCATGTTGGGACAAAAGAATCTTCAAAAGCCATATAATTTTCAGGTAACATGACCACATTATCATTATAATCATTAGATGTTAAAGCATAAGAACCATCATAAAAAGGATTATTTAAAACAAGAGGTGGAGGTTGTAAAGGCTGCACAGATATTTCAGCTTCAACAAATAGTCCATACTTTGATAAATCCGGTTCAGATATCCGATGTCTAAATATGTGATCATTTAATTCATAATCATTGTTTGTCTCATAAATATCTGAAATATCAAAACTTCGCGCCCGCCTTAAAAAAATATCTGTATCACATAGCTGTTCTTGAACAGGATTTTTCTCGATAACGTGTTTCTCTGCTTCATCACAACACAGGTCATCATATGTAGGCACACCCACGTTGTTTATTTCACCTAAGTCATCTGCATGGTTGCTTTGGTCAAGGACAACATCATATGAAGTGTCTGGGGTAGTATAATTTAATGCAGCGATACTCGGCACAAGTACAACACGCGGTAAAGTAGGTGGGGGGCCGCTAAAGAGTAAATTGTTGGGAGGTGGACGCGGCGGTTGGGCAGCCATGGCGCGCACTGGCCGCCCGCGGCGCGGACGGTTAGATATTCGGTGCAAATACGCGTTGGGCGGCCGGCTGAGCTTTGCGACTGACTGAAGGCGTACCGAGTGACGAAGGCGAACACAAATAGAACGGGCGCTAGCGCGAAGAGGTCGCCGTCTCTCGCGCGCGTCTTCACGGACGAAGGCGCATGCGCAAGCGCAATCGCATGCCAAACCAGTCCCGCATGTTAGCTACAGGAACTGTGACTTTTAAGTTATGTTTTCGTTCCAGACTTCACTTAAAATTAATTTGTATTGTTAGAATAGAATTTTCGGGTGAACACTTTTAACATCGGGCAAATGATGGAGCGTTGGGTTTAAAATCACATACTTCTTTCATACGTCAACATAAATAAATCAACTAGAAACGGTGAGACTCACCTGTTCAGGAGGTGAACGCGGTGATGACTCGTCGCGATGATGTCTCCTCCGGCGATGTGAGGTAGGCGAACGCCGATGATGAGATCGTTTAGAACGGTCATTCCGCCGCCTCCACGAGTGCTCCGAGCTGTGAAATCAGCGATCACTAGGCTGTAGGGTTAGTGAACGGGAACAGCGGCAAAAGATGTTCGGTATGCAAAGAAATGTTAAGGTGAGGTTTGAGTGTCAAGGAGCTGTTATTACTAACGTAGGAGATCGTTCCTCGTAAGCTGAATGTGGATCAATTAGTTGGTTGAGGCTGTCAGGTGGAGGCAAACAACAAGCACGCAGCAGCGCCCTGACCACGGCCCAACGTTGTCGCCCCGTCCCTATACCTTCAATTTATCCATTTGAGAGAAACACTAACAAAGATAGTTAAAATTAATATTATATTCGACATAGTATTTTAAAATATATGATACGAAATCTTTTCATACAAAGTTTTCAAAATCGAACGTTTGCAAAGTTATAGTGTTGTGTAACGAAAAATACGTAGAAGACTTAACAAAGGTGCTGGCTGGCAAGGACATTAACAGCTGTTTTTGTTATGTCATCGCGGGGACGACCCGACGCGCACTGCGTTCGCGGACGGACTGCCGGTAGACGCCGCTCGCGCACCATAAACGAGCTAAAGTAATGTTATACAATCAACACACTTTTAGTAGTTTAATTGTTTGAAGAATCAAAAGATATACGTCACACGGACGTTTTGATAAAGTTAATAGACGACTCCAAATAATAATGAATAAAATATTTCAAATTACAAGATTAATATTTACCAAATAATTATATCGAAATCACATACGAGAATTCACTCTTTTTAAACCCGCTTGCCGAAAATCACGCGATCTTATAAGAAGGTTGTCTAACTCACAATCGATTTCAATCATAATTTTTCGTTCTGGAAAAGTATTTTCTACGTCATCGTGTTCTCGTGTCAGTTTGTACACAAGACGCTTGAAGACCACTGATTCTGAGGCATAGCAAATAACTAAAGGAACACGTAACCAACAGTATGCACATAAGTCTTAATAGAATTACTTACTATGTAATTGGTTTACGTAGCCCGACAACGAAATAAATACAACATGTTTAAAAAGGCGATAATGTATGCAAATATGTAACGAATTCTATTTAGCAATAAATAAACAAGTAAATAGTTTTTGACAATAATTAAACACAAATAATTTTTTTTTTCGATTTCAATTAATAAGGTCCGCTTGTCAAAAGTACCGTTTCGTCAAGTAAATGCCTTCGGAGAAATACTAGCAAATATTTAAGAGAAAAAAAATAGCAATAGCACCTGCAAGCATATAATATTAGCGTTGGCAGATGGCCTCAGCTGCCGTATGTGCGCGCGAGGGCACGCGAACGCGACTGGGTCTATTAGTAACTGCTAAATTCACAACTTCGACTAGCGACAAGTTGAACTTGAACATAATAATTTAACATTGGCAGGCAAGTGGCGACGTGTTCGCTTGGAAAATTAAGTAAAGCAGGTTCAAATCTCAGGTCTGGCATCTCTGAAGAATATCATGAGAATTCGACTGTGACATATACTAATCATTTTCCACATTATCGACATAATTACCACTCGCTGCGGTGAGGGAAAATATAATTAGGAAACCCGTCATATCTCAGAGAACTTACAAAGTTTTTAAAAGACATGTGAAGTTAGCCAATCCCCGTTAGGCCAGCGTGGTAGACTATGGCCTGATCCCCCTCGCATTTAAGGGAAACACGTTCCCAGCAGTGGGACGTTTATAAGGGATGAATATAAATTTATGTAATGTAAATAAGTATACGTAATAAACTTAATGTACTAAGAGTATTTATGAAATTGTCTTCCGTTATATTGCAAAACCACAATTCACAATTTAATTAGTTAGAGAACTATTTATAGACTGTATTAGTATTTTATCACAAAACTAACAAACAGGCAAAGAATTACAATACAGTTATAATTTCGCAATAGGGAAATCGTTGGGTATTTACTATGTAACTATACGGAGTTATGTATTTTTTGGTTAATAAATGAAGTGTTGAAATACAATATAATACTTGACTATTTATTTCTTTTTACCTACTTACGGAACCATTTCGTATACCAATGAACGGAACACATCGTTTATGTTTACATAAAAATATAATAATTACGTATTATTACGACACGGTTTGTTGGTAAAAAATCTGTTTTTCATCAATCATTGTATTTTTATCTATTATAATCTTCGGTCTAAACTAGCTAAATTATTAAAAGGCGCATCATAGAAGTCACATTAAGTCTTACCTATAACGCAAAGAAGACTTGAAGGTGTAAATGTTTAAACAAAGACAAGCACGTCACACAATTCAACGAGAATAACAAACACCGGAACATTCACTTTCGATGGACATCAACGATATTATAATTCAAATGTTGGTTAGTTGAATTATTTGTTCAAACATATTTCTAGAATATCTTAAACTTGACGTAAAATTTCTAAAAAGTGAATAAACATACGTGGAAACTGGTATAGACTTTTTACATCAAGTATGAGTCTTTTAACCGGTCTAGTAAAGTTTTATTTATTATTTACACTTTTTAAAATTTAATAAGTGAAAAGTGAAAACATGGATTTATGGAGATAAGTTAAAGTGGTATTTTAATTTTATATTAAATTTATGCGTACACATGATCTAAACATTTTTTAACCAATTAAGGTCAAAATTACTTTAGTTAGGCAGTAGAAAGTTTACTTTAAAAATTTTGTGATAAGTATTTTCTAGTCATTGCACAATCACAAATTATATAGGGCTATAAATGTAAACACTAAAATTAAGCTATACGTTTTTCAACGAGACAAGAATAACGCTAATTATCGCCATTTAAGAAACGCGCGATCAGATCATTGCTAGCGTTTGACTAACTAGACAGAAATATATTTGTCAAAACCAAAATTACAATGTGGTCAACGTTCAAGCAAATAAGGTATTCGTACAACGGTTCTTTATTTAGATACTCCGAACACGTGTATCGGATTGAATCATCTTGCTTCTATTTACAGTGGCGCTGATATTTCCTGATGTTGTAACATTTTGCACGTTGTTTTAGTGGCCGTGTCACAGGAAATAGTAATTTTACAAAAAAAAAAAAAAAAAAAATTAAGCATGCGATATTGAGAGAAATAATGAAAATTTATGTTAAATTTCATAACTTCCAGAGGTCAGCTAGGTCCAGTATATTGCGATGAGAATGAACCGTTTTTGGCACAATGACCATAATCGATCGAAGTCGGTGCAGTGCGGGTTCTTACGAAATCGAAAGCCACGGTCTTCAATGCGAAACGAACTGGTCAAGGATTCTTAGCGTAAAGAATAATTCCAATGTAGTTTAATTATTTTTAATAAGTAAAAAGGGCACTTAAATGTTTCTTCAACTCCTATTAACATCGATTTTTCTGATATTTTGTATTCTGGATGTTTTTAGACAAAAATAATAAATGACTAAGCGTGCAGTCCAAGATTACTGTTTGATCTATTAGTATTAATTTAATATGCTCTCTACCATAATTTATTGTAAATATGCGCTATAATTTGTATAGAGCCGTTTAGGAACGCTTATGTGTAGGCAACTTATCGAGTGGCAGGTAACTGGGCAAGGCCATGCCGGATGAGCGATTACTATGAACCGTGTCAACACTGCAGCCGCAACTAATCGCTGCCCGCGCTCTCAGGTCAATGACAAGCAAAGCTTTCTCGCTACTTCGAAAGAATCACTAACAATATTAATTATTTTAAAAATTTCAAATTTGATTGTTATATATAAATATTTTATTAAAATTATTATTTAAAAAAAAATAGAAACAAACACTTCGAATGCCTTATAATAAACACATTTAAAATATTACCTCAAACAAGAGAAGAAAATTGAGCGTCGCACGATCGCAAGATTTTCGCGACGTCCAGTTAAAACTGAGAGACGTTAATGCGGTTAGATGGATAGAGTTTGCTACTGTTACATCAGCAAAACAGATCTGGCATGGCGGGCAATATGGCGCACGCGTAGCAGCAGCGTGCAGGGGGGTTGCGGGACGCGGGACCAGTCTGCAGTGAAAGTTGATCAGACTGCGTAACTACGGACAACTTCTGACATTTGTCGGATGTACGTGAAGTGACCGTTAATGCTACCGTTGTTATGGACGAAAGAGTTTGCAAAAATCGCGAAAGAAACGTATAAATGTATAATGTGTGACTGAACACAACATAACAGGTTTATCATTTTTGTTTGGAGAAAGTTATTAGTTCGCTGAATATGATAAAAATACTGATAAGATGTTTAATATAAAAATAATATATAATATAATCAGTATTATTTTAATACTGATACTTATATTATTACACAAAAAATTACTTAATATATAGAAAGAATTAAAAAAAATATCCCAATTCGCGTGATTGAGTTACTCGAGAATAAGAGTGATTTAACAACGTCCGGACCAATCCGTCCATCGTTTTGGTCCGGACGTTGTGGAAACTTTAAGAGACGAAATATTGAGAACCTATTCCTATAATGACGTAGGAAGAGTTTTTTTAGAAATTCAACCGCGAAGGAGTGTACAGTAGATGAAAAATGGTGGACATATGATATAACATTTATTTATTCAATACGTATCTAAAGCCAGTAGATAATAATGCAAAGTTGTAAAATCACTTTCTCCGCTATCGTTGACATGTTTTTCGTATATGTTGTGTCACCTTAACATTGGTGTAATGAATAAATTATTATTAATATACGTGTAAAAATTACAAAAAAAACATAGGAATAGTTAAAAATCCTTTTACTTGACAACAACTTTTGTTGCCGAAAAATAATACACAAAAATAAATTACGTCATAATGCTAACCAGGTTGACAAATCCTTTGTGAGCGTACAAACCAGGACGAGACCTTGAAACATTCACTAAAATGCTATCGAGACGAATCTTGTAAGTTTATAGCTAAGAGAGCGCCCACGGATATATGAATGCTTATTAGGATTCCAAACTTTTCATAATTTATAAGACAACCAATAATGCTATAAAAAAAGGCAAAATTATACTTGATTTAGTAAGTTTAATAATAAGCTATCAAGAAAAACGACCAAGGCTCATTTTTTTACTTTGAACGGTTATTTTCGAAGTTTATTGTGAATAAGTAGTTATTTTTATAGCTCCATCAGCAGTAAATAGTCTGCTGTTAGTAGAACGGTAGATAAAACTGTAAATTAAAGGGTTTTAAAAGGAATGAATTACCCGAATCAAACACTGAATATGGCAACTTGTTTTACACGAACTTATCCTCAACTGTTGCTGTTATACTACATAATGTCTCACGATTATAGAGATTAAGACAAAAAAGTTATTTGGTTTAAAACCACAAGTCAAGGGCACAATAATTAATTTAGTATTATTAAATACTATAATCGTATAGTAATATGTATATGTAAGTGATAAGTAAAGAGTGTCAGAAAATAGATAATTTACGAACAGAATTAGGTCGTGCAATGTTATATAGACTTTCGTCAATATTTTCAAATAATTATTTTTTCAAAGTGTTGTAAATTAAATTATACATAATAAGAATTAAAATTTCTATTACAAAATAAATCTTATTAAGAAGTTTAGCATAGGTAGGGTGAATAGGTTGGTTTGCGAAACATGATTGTAAATGCACTTATATTGCAGTCTAAACCAGTAGCGAAGTCGATGCACTCGAACTCCCGGCAATGAGCTCGGCAGGTTTCGCTTATTTTTTTCTATTTACGTATCGGTGAAGCTTAACTTTAATGGTATTTAAACTTGTTCTCATATAAACATTAAGCTCCTTAACACACTCGAAAGAAATAAATGTATCAAAAGGGAAAAGATGTGGGATATGTTATTGTTAGTATTATATAAAAAATACATTATTTTATTATGTTATTTTAGTACATACGATACGCTCCACTCGTGTTCGCGCATACTCTTCTGGAAAGCGGCAGACTTAGGCGTCCAGGAGTCGACCCCAAGGTACAATGCCGGTAATTCCGCAACCTTCACTTCGAGTCTTTCTGCCAGCCTTTGATCTACGATAGATTTTGGACCGCTGGTTAACGGTCGCTGTGGCTCTTTACCACTTCGTCGCTCGGCGTCACTGTAACCGTTCAGTTTCTCTCCGCTGCAAGACGTCACGCTTTTTGGACTATCTGTGCTGAGCAATTTACTTTTAACGGTGTCAGCTTTACCGTAACTTTTAAATTGCACTGATTCAGTTCCATTCGCGATTCGCGAATACTTCAAAGAATCATATGTGTCACCGTTTAGGCTACTGTATTCGATATTATTTAAGTTAATATCCCTATCGACACGTTTTGATACATCATGGCCGTTTCGTTTGTTAAAACGTTCATCCAGATTTTGTCTTAGAAAACTATTTTCGAAACTAGCTTTAGATTTAGGAACATTATTAAGGTAGTCGTTATAGCTTATATCGTTGTGTAAACCTTTATCACAGTTCTTTTTGAGAGATTCTTGTATATTAATGCTGTTTACACTGCTATAGTTTCCGTTCAGTCTCCCGTAGGTAAAACTGGCGGGTTGACTGTTATCCATCTTTTCGAATTTTTGTGCACGCTCTGCATCTTTGCTTTCAAATTCATGTCTAACAAGTGCAACACGAGAAATTTCATCGCCTTTAATATTAGATTTGAATTGTGTTTTGGATTCAAAGTCGGCAGCTGTTATTCCCGCCCTGCTTTGTTCGTTTGGAACTGACCATGTATCGTGCTTTTTTCTTTCACTGCTTTTGGATGACCACGCTTTCGCCAGCGCGGCTTTAAGCGCCTCTCGCCTCTCATGCACGCTAACTCTGGGGTATTCGTGTATAGGAACGATGGCTGGTGCGTACAATGTCGAACGTGGTGTGGCTCGAGTTATGCGAAAACTTCTGAACTCCCTGTTGAACTCCGAATTTAGAGAATAAGCCGGTATTCTCGAAGTCACCATTTTGAGATCAAAAATTCCACTTCTTATAGTAAATTATTTCGTTAACAGTATAAGTTATTTAAGCAACGAGATCACTGAACACATATCGGCTCAACCTGTAATGAAGTTAAAATGAAATTGTGTTGAACAACGAAATGATGTATAAGCGTAACGGTATCGCAAGGGAAGCGTGACTCTTTCTGGGTGGTTTGTTTTGCTTGTTGTTCTAGTATCGTGTTAGGCTGTGTCGGGTGTGGGCCGCGACCTTCACAGTGGGCGTCAGCGTGGCGGGACAACGCACTGGTCATCGAACCGCCCAGTGTGCCATCCGCTCCCACTTGCAAAAGCTTGCATAATGCACTCATAAACTGTAATCCCTGCGATGTCTGCGACAAGTCTTATGCAGTTATGCTGCCGATAAAGTTAATAATGCATAATTTAATGCGGCTGACAGAAGTGCAAGTATAACTTATAAAAATTTATCAATGTTCCCCGCTAATCTAATAATCAGTAAAAATAATAAATGTAGATAGATATTGATAAGACTTCATTCGTGTGTTAATTTGTAATGTGGAGCATTTATACCGTATAAGTGCAACAAGTGTCGCCTTGATGGCGTCCCTAATATGGTAAGTGGCGGGGCTGCCATATGGCCCACAGCCGATACATCCTCGCATGTCCCTGCTTCAGTTATCAAGATCTGAGTGCATCTAATAAACAGTCTTATTTAATTTAATTAATTTTCTTTTCATTGATTGTTATTAAAATTTAATCTTAAAAAAAAAAACAAATACATTTGTTTAAACCGAAATAAAATAAGCACGTCAGTCACGTAGTAACATCAAAACGTAGTAAGTCTGTATGTATACGTAAGTAAACAAATAATACTGCTTGGTTGTATCACGTCTATTGGCTTTTGATAACAGCACAATTATCTTATTTGTAAATAATAATTGTTGCAATATTGTAAGGACTTGAGATTTCAGTGTTCAACACATTTCATTTTGGATCGAGTGCACTTCACTAAAATGATCACTGAGCAAAACACACATTCGATGGCTGCAACCGGAGCACATATCCCGGGCGCGTAATTAAACATTTAATTACAGATTTAAATCGAGAGTATAACGCGACGTGTTTAAGTTGAAGGAGAGCAGCCACCGGAAGCGAGTGCATATGTCGAGTGACAGTCGTGTCTCGATCCGTGCATACCTTCTCGTTGCGCGCGCGAGAACTGCGTGCGGTGTGCGTGCACCGCTGCGACTGAACTGACTCAAGGGAGGTAACGCACGCTCGCTAGCGAGGACCCCACCACCTCTCTTTTGCGGTTCGCCACTTGTGACTCTAACACGGAGCACTACGGCCGGAATCGCAGGAGCACTGACCTTCACTAGCACGCCGCGGTAAGCCAGTTCAAGTGCCGCCTGCAACCTATGCTCTACTCGCACAACCAACGCACCCTACTAACACTATATCAGCTATTCAACTGCTTATTATACGATAATTATTTTATTATTTATAAATCTTTTGTATTAGTTAAAATTATACTAAGTATTCTTATAAACGAGAATATTGAAAAGGTTTTATATTGTTATTGTAAATTTTAAAATATTTGACAACAGATATAATCATCATTATTGAAATGAACAGTCTCTATATAATAACTGATATTTTATATTGTATAAAGTAGAAGGAATGGGACAGAGACGCACAACTTTATCTAGCGAAACCTAGTATTTATTATCTAGTTATCATTGCTAAGATTAACTTAAACCTCACCGAAAACATTTCTCTGTTAATGATGTGTGTATAGTGTACTAAATTTTACCTGAAACAAAGAAAAACAATATTATTAGTCTATGTTTATTGTAAAAAATGCTAAGGACTGAAAAAGAAATCATATAATTACTATGCGAGTCGGGCATAGAAGGTCGATTCTGTTTCGAAACGTAACTGCATATATTAATACATACATATAATATTATGCATTTGTGCCACTGGAAAAAATAACTAAGTTCAGAAACCTTTACAGTAAGTGTACAAGCAAATTCACAACTACAATATTTTTTTTGTCATAACTTTTAGCCATACCTTTGAATGTATATTTTAGTGATTTGAATAAAAATATCATTGATATGATACAGTGAGAATGAAAATCAAATAAACAAACATTGAAATATTAAAAATTAGAGCTACTTTTTAACATAGTTGGATATATCAAGGTGTATATCTTCATAAATAAAATAATAAATAGTCATTTTTTTACTAATATTATAAATGTGAAAGTTTAGATGTTTGGGCGGATGTTTGTTACTCAATTACGCTAGAACTGGATGACCAGATCCGTTTAGCCGTTCTGGCACAAAGATAGACTGTAGTCTGGAACAGCACATAGCTTACTTTTTATCCCGGAAACATGTACGGTTCCAGTGGGATAGATTTGTTTATGTTTTTTCATAGGCGAACCAGAGCGACGCATGAGTGAATTGCTCTAGTGTATTATATGTACTTCTTTAATAGTTAATTTGATGTTTGGATTCAACGACACATAAAGGTAACACAGAATTACGCGTCCTGTGAAGTTGAATAAGCGTTCTTCTCTTTTCAATCTAATTTTATTACTTGAATATTTACAAATTGATATTATATAGTATTAAATTGTTTAAAAAATAACCATTTTATTTCAAATTTGATCAACTGAAAAAGATGATTATCCAAAAGTTATAAATATTGCGCTCATTATCCTATCAAAATACCTTTATTACACTTTTCTCCTTAATATTATGACTAAGCCCATCAATAATGGCATGTGCAAAGTTCCTAAAAATGAGTGAAAGTTGAAAGCTAATACATAAAAACAAATTAAATTGATAGCCTGAGAGACTGCGACATAAATAATGACAGCCTACGTTTTGTTACTGAGAAACAGAACTTTTAATCCGGTCAACGATTAACATGTTCTCGATCGTAAATGAATGAGACATTCATATTGCAAGCATTTTTCGGTGTAAGACGATGGCACACGGGCGGGTAAATATATAATAATCATTCCATGATTATTTTCATGTCGGATGTGATTATTTTAAACATTGTCAAAAGTTAAAATTATATGACTCTTTATATAAAAATGTTTTTCGTAGATCTATTTATGTATAATTTACAATGAGAAATATAAGAATTCAATTTACGCATTTCATTTAAGATATAATTCATTATCGAAGAGCCAGTAACATAATATATATTGTTATATTGGACTGAGGAATTGTTTACTTTTCATGTTGATTTGACCGCGGTACCTGATTTGGAAGTTCTCTTCTCATTTTATAGCCGTATTATTTGGAGAAGGTTATATAGATATAATATATATGATTATCTCACGCTACGAACCTAAAAGAGAAGGAGGAGTATTTTATTAAGGTATTTAGAATATTTCCATAAAAGTAAAATAGGCTGCGAATATTACTTTAAAATAGATTTAAAGTTTGAATTAATAACACTATACCATATTGAATAATTAAATGGCGTGTTTAATCAATTTACAGTAAACTTTCGCACACTCACTAAATACTTGGAATGATAATGAATAATATTAAATCTATTTCGAATTATCAAATACATACGAAATATGCAGGTAAATACGTCATATAGTAACAACTGATTTAGTGTTATCAAGCGTAAGCTGAATCCTCCATTCGTGTCAGAGATTGTTAAATATTTATAGACCAAAGACATGCCTATGCCTATATAAGAACGATATTATTGCTTATCCAACAGCGATGTATGTCAGTGTCAATAATTATTCGCTTGTGTGATTTTCTGCCCCTAAGCTTAGAATAGAATAACTTATTCCTACTATGAGTACCCTTTATAAGTAGGTGGTATATTATATTTACACATAATATAGTAAAACAGTATCTACATAATATATTGTAACAAAGCAAGGGGTAAATTTAATGTACCATAGTTCAAACATTTTTTTATATTGAATATGAAATGAAATGAAAACTGTAAACTTAGCCAAGTTTGTTTTAATTGCAATCGCTTAGATATGGAATAAATAATAACAATGGACTAGTAAGTACCTAATAATAGTTTTTTTATAATATGTGTCTAAGTGCGAGTCGAACTCCTTACATGGATTAAGTAAAGTACAAGATTTCCCCGTTTTTTTCTTCGTTCTACACAAAGTGATTTTGGACACCATAAATATTTGGTTAAATTATTTAATTTTTTTTGGTTTAATATTAAATTAGAAAATAATCAGAATTTATTTGTTTAGCCTTTAATCGATACATATAATAAAACTCTAACTGAGTCGAATCTGTACATTCAATATTTTTTGGAAAATCTTATTTAAATAATCATTATTATCGATACAGAGGCCGAATCTATAGTTTTTAGAATTTTTGTCTGTCTGTCTGTGACCGCATCACGAGAAAACCACTGGAAAGATTTTGATGAATTTTGGTATGATGATAGTTAGTTATTCGGGTCAACATATACGATACTTTTTACTGCGGGAAAATATCTCATATTTGAGAAATCTATAGTAAACTTTAAAACGTAACTAAGGATGAAAACGAGCGGAGCGAGGGTGAGCCGCGAGTATAGCATAAATCCTATAAATTTCCTTTTTATGTCGAGTGTACACATAAAAATGACACGTACTTGACTAATAATAATATTAGCTTTAAAAAGTATTGCGCAATACATTGGGATATGAGAAATGGCCTGCTTAATGTCTGATTCAGTGTACCTTTCCTTTAGAGACCGTTAGCTGCTTTTCCGTTAGCTTTTCTTGCGCCAAAACAGCAACTGGTATTATTTATGCACACCTTAATGTTTTTACAATGAGGTGAAACATTGTATCAATAGCGTAACATAAATCGGTGTTCTCGTCCGAGTCAGACTATTCAATTGGTGGCACGTAAATGGTTGCAAAAAAATAATGACACCGGAGGCGAGTGAGGCGGCAAGTAACCGACAAACGGCGAGGTCCAATGACCCAAATGGTTCATTACTGGGCCGCCTAGTCTAACGAAAGAAAAATCGGTCGCGACTAACGAGCCATTGCTTCACATCTCTTTGTCTCTCAATGTTAAGAAACAGTTTAAATGTTCAAAAAACAACCACAATATAATAAGATATAAAAACTTTTAACTTTGGAATACCTATTTGTTGTATGTGTGTATAATATGTTTGTTTTGTTGAATATAGAATATATAGGTTTATAGATTTCTTCTATATCTATATTTATACATTCACAGGTAACTCTGTGTTACTTTTTCATGCTTAAATTGCTAAACAAATTTCTTTGAAAGTTTACCATGGGGATGTACGAGTACATAAATTCTGTTATCCTGCTAACCACGCGAGCGGAGCCGCAGACAATGTCTAGTTTTTAAATAATTTTATTATAATAAGAAATAACAAGATGTATTCAATTCAGTTGAATGTAGAAGTCATACTACACATGGCCCAATTAGATAAATCTTAATTCTCAAGCTTAACGTGGAAACCTTAAAACTTAGCATAGAAAAAAACCACTATATTTAAAACAAAAATAGGCATCACTATAAGTAATCGTTAAATGTTTTTAAGTGTATTCGTAATTCAAGCAACGACCACGGTGAATTAATCCTATGCCGTAAATGGTGATCTTACAGAAACCTGATCTGACAGCCACGAGTCCAACACAATCTAAACAATTTATCAAAATAGCACCTATAAATGGACTTCCTGGGATACATCTTAACGTTTGGTTATTGAAATTGTAATCAGGAAGACAGTTCTAGTGTAACACAAATATGTAGGTGATGCATTAGGTTTTTTGTAAGACATTTTTTGCTAGTAAGTAATTACGGCAAATTAGCGGTCTTAGAAGGAGTAGGAATTCATGTGTTTCAAAAGTTAACACAATAATAACTGTCTTAAGAATAACGGTCTTCATTAATTATCTAGGTCAAAATTGGTCATACTTTTAACGCGTATTTTCATATAGTACCTACTTTATTCTTCATCATCTTCATTAGATTATTTTCAATTTCTAAAAAGCTATTCTTGTGTCATTTTTTTATTAGATTACTATTGATTAACATGAAATTACTAAAATAAAACAAAAGTATGTTTCGGAATAGTCTAAGTTGACTTGCCTTTTAATTTTATATTTCTAAAAAAAAACCTAAGCTTATCAAAAACAGTCTCTTAATTAATTATATTTTAGGTCTGTCCTGCTTATAGCAGGACAGGAGAAATCGGACCGTCGGCCTGCATTAAAATATCTTTCCCACAGCAACTTGGCCCTTGTTGTTCTCAGAAGTACAACAAAGATCTTGTACATATGAGTCACGACGGCTAAAGCCTTTTTAATCCAGACAAAAAGGTAGAATTTTAAATATGAGCACAAAATTCCACTCATCGTCACACTGACACGATTGTTTCAATTATGATCTCGCGCTTTTGTACTTTCAATTGTTCAAACTAAAAAGCTAACAAAGCTCTAACAATTTTACTAAAAGGTATGGTTTTAAAGTGCGAGACCTCTATACGGCCAAAAATGTTGTATTACATAAACTATGAAAACTCAAAATTGTTAAATGGTTGTTAAGAATTCTACCTAATAATACATTTAAAAAAAAGTCTAATATGATACTTTTGGATACGTACCTATTGGTCATGTGCCGTTATCAAAGTTCGAATAATTAGGACAAAATGCTGTCAGTAAACTGGCATAGGTACTGTTCGATTCGTCGAAGTGCCGCGTAGGTGTTACTACATTATTGCCGGTCGTCATCCTTCATACACAAAATTATTTGTTCCCATAATTTGTATTCGGGGTCGCCGTCACACTTATGATGAGCCATTAGAAAGGAGATTGTAATTGTATGAATATAAAAATATACAAAAAATATGAGTGGGAGACTACATCTATTTATGTAATTGTAAAGAAAACTTAAATTGCAAAAGTTTTGCCGTTATAATACATATTATAAAGCTAAAGGGAAAACTTTCAGTCAGAAAAATCTTTGCATCTTTTATTCTACCTGCGACACACCCTCGCTCCGATCAGGTTCGTTGCTTGGTACGTTATAACGGTTAGTATAGATTTCTCAATGATAAGATATTTTGCCGCGGTAAAAAGTATCCTAAATGTCGATCCGGATAACTAGCTTAACCATACTAAATTTCATCAAAATCCGTCCAGTGGTTTTCTCGTGATGTATTTCCAGCCCAGACTAGTAAAAATTCTAAAAATTATAGGTTCATCCTCTGTATCGATAATAATGACTACTTCAATAAGATCTTTTAAAAAAATATTTAATGTACAGATTAGATTCAGTTAGAATTTTATAATATGAATAGATGGAAGGTATTAGGTTATCTGACATGTCGCTTTAGAGCGGAGTAATTATAAGAAGCTGCGGGCAAAAGCTAGAATATGTGTATTGCTTCATGAAACTAAGGAACTTATAAAAAAGTAAGAAACATTTATATTGTTCTTAAATCATTAGGAACTCATTAAACCCTATCTAGCAGTACTCATTAACACCTGCGAAGATAGAAATGACGCATAAAAATGTTAATTGATCTTTTAAATAGTCACTAGCCACAGTTTTATACATACATATACATACATATGTACAAAGAATTAATGGAAGTCTCATTTTGTAAGTAATTACAAAAAAAGAATATATTTAACCATTGTTAGTATTTTGTAGTCATTTTTTTGTTCAATGCTAATAATAATTTGATTCAATTCCAAAGTCACTTCAACCGGTTTTCATTTCATACAATAAACACTTTAAGCAATTTATCAAAGATTATATTCAAATAGGAATCGTGACGGTGGTGTTAACTATGAAGAAAACTTTCGCTTATAAACATCTCAATAAAAAGGGAAATCATGTCAAGTTTGATGACAAACGACTGCAGACAATGTGCAACTAACTGCGCGGGTGGATAATAATCAAGGTCACAAGCCAAGCTAAGAGACGTTTGAAAACAAAAGTGATCGCAGTTTACGCACTCGAATTTATCTTATTATGTAAACAAGACTTTGAAAAGATTTTTAACCATTGAAATGGCAAAGAACAACTCCTACGTGTTTTTGAAGAAAGTTTGTTTGAGAAAGAGTACGTTCAACATGCTAATTAAAAATTGATGCGATACTGTTGATCTTTAGTGTCTTGTATGTTATTGTCTGCAAAAGAATTATTATAACAAAAATTAAACCAAATATTAAAACCTACATAGTTGACACAAAAAAACTTTTATATTGGATGTATACGCTTTAGGTCGATTTAAGTATGTATTACACATGGTAAAACCACAAATTATGATAAATGCTTCCGTAAACTGGCAAATTGTTAAATATATATCGTTGTTTTAGTGTGACGCCTCCATCAATTTCAAAGTTGTATACGCGGGCGGTAGATGCATTGGTCATCCATAAACGGACACTTGTACCTACTAGTCTTATCTTTAGGACAGTCAATATCGATCTATAGTAATGTCTATCATTAAATTCTTTCTTATTTAAAAATTGATAGGTTATTTGCTTATAGAGCACTGCATCGACCAGCTATCATATTGTTTGGTGAAATTTATTCTGACACCTACAAGATAATGTTGTTCTTCCGTAAACATGATGCAGGCGCAAAAGCTTCGAATCATCCGTTGACTTTTAGCATCGACATACTGATGCAACCTTTGGTATATGTTTAATCAAAAAAGGCATCAAATGACCCGATTAGCATATTTTACTAAGAGCTGTCACAGATTAGCTATATTTAGTAGACTTAGCAAATAAACCGACCATGCCTAAGTACTAGTAACTGATCAGTAGTGTATGTATATAGTATATATGAATAAATTAACAATAAAATGTCAAGTTAATGTAAATAGCTGCACTGTGATACTGCAATTGTATAAAGTTAATATTTTTAATCGTATGCAAAATACAGCTTGTGATGGTCAATGTCAGTGCTACTATACGCATTAACGCGGCAGCGACGAACAAAGGGCTATCTATGAGTCAAAAACGTGCCTAAGTTTTAATATATTGTTTCCTGATATCATCAATGTTTCTTTGCACGTGTTAAATATATTCATAATTACGCACATTCATTTTTTTGCAAGGATCGATATTTTAACTTTATTTTATAAGATTACTACAATAAATGCGAAAGTTGGTATGTACATACATATATATATGTAATATATATGTGTGTATGTGTGTTTGTTACATCTTCACGTTAAAGGGCTCCAGCGTTTAGATAAAATTTAATACATAGAGTATGACCTGGACGTACACATAGGTTACTGTTAGGCACCTAAGCACCCGAGCCACGCGACGCAAGAGTATGCCGCTAGTACTAACATATATGAAAACAGATCGATACATTATAAATATATAGTTAAATATAACAATTGATTGTAAAATTACATAAGTGTTTCACATACTCTTTAAATATTTGGGTTAGTACAATATAATTTGGCATTGGTGAGTCAGTACCGAAACTAACAGCATCGGTCTGGGTATGAATGTTCTAATTACCCACTTTTTAAAGATCACATTATCTACATATATAATACTAGGGACTAACGCTCGCTTCGCTCGCGTTCGTCCCTAGGTACGTTTTCACGGTTAGCTATGTTTAGGTGTACATAAATAGTAGCTTGCTACTCCTAAAATATTCATTTAATTTAAATTATATAGCGATTTACCTTCTTTTTGCTCGGGTGCGTACGCCGTACGCGGATTTTGTTCACAATTTCATGGGTTTTAATTTTTTTCGCGGAACCCTGATTCTTTTTCTATAATATAAATAGCCTAAGTTACTCCCTATAACATCAGCTATCTGCCAGTGAAAGTCCCGTCGAAATCGGTCCAGCCGTTTCGGAGATTAGCCGGAACAAACAGACAGACAGACAAAAATTGTAAAAAATGTTATTTTGGTATATGGACTGTATATACATCCCTATGCATTTAGTAAAAAGCAGTTATTTTAATATTACAAACAGATACTCCAATTTTATTTATCTGTATAGATTAAACTTTTTGTCTGTAAATGTTAAAAGATGTATTTTTTTAATATAATCAGCGTGAATTTAAAGGACTTAAATAAGCAGAAGGACATTTATTATTCCTCATTATAGATATTTTTAAAGAGTCAAGTAAATACATAATACATATGTAGTTAAGTATACAAAAACTATACAACTATTAAAGTACCTATATACCCCAAACGTGCTCTAAAGTCTAAACCAATGTTATACTACTATACTTTCGAATCATGAAATCTGAGGAATTAATAAAACTTTTATCGCACTACAAACTCCTAGTATATGGTTGTCTACAAAGATTATTTATTGACTTGAACAATGTACTTTCACGCAGTTGATGACGAACAAAAGCATCGTTGTTTAACTGGCCAAAAGAATACCACTTATTAATTATCACACTAAAATATGTGCGACCTACTTACGTGTAGTGTGATGTGTGTTGTAAGATAACTTTTAAAACTGAAATTTTATGTTAAAAAATAAAATGAAAATTAAATTTCATATATTATGGCTACTACAAGTATTTTGTATTGCGAGGATACGGAAAGTATAAGAAAAGATGTTTTAAAAATTTGAAACATCAAAAATTAGCATGCAGCTTTGCTTGAGTTGGCAAGTAGGTATTATAAGTTATTCTCCAGTATAGAGCTCCAGAGTCCACGACTGATGAGCGATGAGATTTTAAATATTCTCTGTTTAACTTATACCCCGTGGTTTTTGACCATAATCCATCACATAATGCAAAGAATATTTTTTTTTTCACTCGGATCCGTAATTCCAAACATTAGCACGAGCAAACAAATAAAAAATCTCAAATATAATAAGTGTATTATTATAAAATTGATGAAGGTTGATGGGATATCTGACATAGCACTAGGAGTACACACGGAGTAAACACTCCGCTTCTCAATATACATAAAAGAACTAAGCTAGCGCATCCGTGAGTAAATGAATAAATATACCTATAAAAGAAAGTCAATTAATAATTTTAGCTTTCTGCAGTCCTTCATTTAATTTCTAACTATGCCGAAGCTCAAGCTTACAAGTACGTAAAATATAATTAAAAAAAAAGTATTATCTATAATACATAGATAGAAATAAATACTTTTGTATTTTGTACTTAATACTTTAATATTTATTTACAATATTCGCTCATTCGTTGCTTCTTTTGTATACATATATACCATGGTAAGATTACAGATACGCGACCCACGCATCCCGCTAGACACAATGCGATATTGTCCGCCAGTTCCATGAAACTTCGATAAATAAACATCGGAATACGAATACCCCCTATTAATACGAACCAAGCTTTAATGTGTTCTGACAATTGAATGTGACATTTATCTTAAACTAGCAAAACCCGCGGCTTCGCTCGCGCTAACACTACAACAAAAAAAAAAAAAAAAGGTAGGTTTCATACAAATTTTCATCCCTTATTTTATCTCCTTATGGGATGAATTCCAAAAACGCTATAACATGTATTTATTTAATTGTATGAAGAGCATTAATACCAAGTTTCAACTTTCAAGAAATTCTGATCATAATTTTTTTTGGGTTGTATTATAACGTGTATTCCCATGGGAATGAGATAATCTCCCGCAGTAAAAAGTATCCTATATGTTGATCCGGATATCCAGCTATCATCATACCAAATTTTATCAAAATCCCTCCAGTGGTTTTTCTGTGATGCGGTAACAGACAGACAGTCAGACAGACAGACAAAACTTCTAAAAACTATAGATTTGACTTCGGTCTGATCGATAATAAAGTCTATTTCAATAAGATTTTCCAAAAAATATTTAAGGTACAGATTCGACTCAGAATTTTATTAGGCATATGTATAGAAGAAACTACTTAAGCTATTGCCAATAAATAAACATAATTTAATAGTGGGCACGTTATTAAATCCCAAAAAGGCTTTTTATAACCCGTGATAGCCATATTAATTACTAAGGATGATTCGACAGAAACAGTTGATGTTTTTCCGTGGGAAAGAAAGATTTTCCTATAGTAAAACGTTATCCTAAATTTTGACCTGACTAGTAAGTTATCACTACACAAAATTTCGTTAAACTCGGTTCATTACTTTCTGCGTGAAACGTTTTTAAAAATATTTAATGTACAGATTTAGCTTTATTACTATTTTATAATTTGTATAGATAGATAGTTTACTAACTAACTACTAACTACTACTTTTTTTAAATTTATGCATTTTTGCAACCTTTGTAATACAAGAACCACTTGATGTACTTAGTTAAAAAAATAGGTATACCTGCTATGTCACTCTCCAGTGGTTTTTTCGTGATGTGGTCACAAATAGACAGACAAAAATTCTAAAAACTATAGATTCGGCCTCTTTATCGATAATTAGAATGTCTATTTCAATAAGATTTTCTGAATATATATATATATATATATATATATATATATATATATATATATATATATATATATATATATATATAATATTTAATGTACAGATTCGGCTTAGTTAGAATTTTATTAAGTATATTGTGTAAAGATTAATAAATCTAACATATTATGGTTGTCAACACATGTGAAATCTAATAAAATACTAAATAATTTATGTATTTTATTAGTGAAATAATTGGCAAAATCTGTTTTTTAACTTAATTTTAGGTCACTCGTATTGTATGAAAATATTACTAAAATGTTATAAAATACGGAGTTATAAGTCACGAAGCGCCAATAAATTGGGTATTTCAACGCCTGTATCGAATGGAAACGATTAAGCCATCTTCGACGGTGTGTGAGAGACCAATAAATGGAAAATAATTAAGTAAGCCAACGGACTCTTTAATTTATCAAAAAGGAAAAGACGCGCATATATCATGCTATGATTCTAATATAGAAACGGTTTTTATGAAATAAATCATAAAGCGAATGCAGTTTTCGTAAAAAGTAATTAATTAGTGTATAAATTAAATCTGTAGCTAAATCATCGCGTTTGTGCTTTCTCTTATACCTAATGTTAACAAACAGGACGGGTTTCTCCATACGTTACAAAGGTGTTAATAATTATAAGTCTAATATTATAAATTACGTATCTAATTTAATTAGACTCTAGTAATTTAAACATTTCGTTTCCTAATTTGATTGACATAGCTGTAGCGAAAGTTAAGATTATTACACGCTTTATAATTATTCACATAGAGAAAGGCTGATTTTACAGTCTTAGGATGTTTTAGCATTTTTATTTAACAGGAGGGAGGTAAACATGTCTAATTAGATCCATTAATTTCTTAGATAAGTTACATAATTTTTTAATTATATTACAACTTAACCCAAATTGTATACACAATTTTTTTATTATTTAAAATTTCTTTAAAAAGATAATAGTGTAATATATATATTACATATATATTACACTATTGTAGGTATAACATCTTAAGACTAAGATAATATCAAAGTAAACAATTTTTATTTTTATATGATTGTAAATATTATACATGATAATATATAATACAAATATTAGTGCGTGTTGCTTTTTCATATTGTAACGGCTCAACGGATTTGAGTGAAATTTAGAACGGAGATAACTAATAATATCCTGGATTTATTTATTTTTTTGTATTTTATTATATCGAAATACGTACATATTATGCAGGCAACTAGTATTTCAACTATCAAGTTGTACAAATTTAGTTTTACATAGAGGTCAGGTAGTTTCGGTTTTTTAAGTGGAGCACTTAGGTGCATCATCGTTAAATTATTAAGTTTGGTAGTTTTAATATAGGTAATAAACGTATACAGATAAAAGTCTAAAATTGTATGCTAAAAATATTAAGTATTTTTTATTATTTTAACTTTTTAGCGTAGGAAAAACAAAAATAAAAAGTTTTCACTCACATTTCACAGGTTTGAATTTTTTTTTGTTGGAGATACTAAATATCATTCCTTATACCTATTACCAATATACTTAAGTCATTCCAACAAAAATTAACGTGAATAAGGAAAACAACAACCCAAAGTATGTAGTTATCGCCTGGTCTAAATGACCATACCATGACACAAATTTTAGTAGTTTATATTCATCATCATTTATTTTTATTTAGTAAAATCAATATGTTAAATGTTGATTAATATTAAGGGTTTTCCTTTAACTTATTTATAGATAGATATAATTTCATCTCTTCATGAAATATATTTTACATCTGGTTTTATTAAATACTAGCGACTCACCCTCGCTTCGCTCGTGTTCCTCCCTAGGTTGCTTCCCAAAACAAAATTAGTCAATTAATTAATTTGGTTTTAATTTTTTTTCGTGGGACTCTATTTTTTTTTCTAAAATAAAAGTAGCCGAAGTTACTCCTCATTACATCAGCTATCTGCCAGTGAAGTCCCGTCAAAATCGGCCCAGCCATTTCAGCGATTAGCCGGAACAAATAGACAGACAAAAATTGTAAAAAATGTTGTTTCGGTATATGTACCTTGTGATATTCATATGCATTTAGTAAAAAGCGGTTATTTTAATATTCCAAACAGACAATCCAATTTTATTTATCTGTATAGACTAGCGACTTAATCTTGCTTGGTTTGGGTCTTAGGTACGTTTTAATTTTTTTTAAACGGAACCCTAATTTTTTTTCTAAAATAAAAGTAGCCTAAGTTACTCCTTATAACATCAACTATCTGCCAGTGAAAATCCCGTCAAAATCAGTTTAGCCGTTTCGGAGATTAGACAAAAATTTTAAAAATTGAGTTTTTCTTATATGTACCATATATCATTTCATATGCATTTAGTAAAAAGCTGTTATTTTGGCATTACAAACAAACAGTTTAATTTTATTTATCTGTATAGATTAAAAAATACTAAGAATAAAAAATTGCTTATTTTTTTATACAAATTATCTAAATCTAAACTATTTTAAATCGCTCTCAACTATAGTTATATATAATGATCATTTATATCAGAACAAAACGGTTTGAGTTATTTACTGTTTTCGCGTCAGACTTTCTAGGAGAATCCTCTACGTTCCACAATGCACAATCATTACACTCGTGTGTATTGGTAAAAAGTAAACATGCTGTCTCCAAAGCTATTACAAAACAACTGCTCTCACTGGGTTACTGAGGAAAGTATTATAATGTTCACTGTCAACTTACAAAAACATGTATTCATTTATTATAACTAGGTATATACACGAGTAAAAGTCAAAAGTAAGTTTAAGCAAATTTTTGCTATTATTTTCTTAATATAATAATAGGGGTTAAAGAATGAAATTGCCTATTTGTACAGAAAAATTGAAATTCGTTTTTTTTTAATTTAACATATTTATGTAATCAAAATGATTACCATTATTATCTATACATTGCTGCCATCTAATAGGAAGGTCATTTATGCCTTTGCAATAGAACTCTGGTGATCTAGATTCGACAAACTGTGTGAAAGCATTTTGTACTGCCTCCTGAGAAAAATGCTTTTTATCACGTAAAAAATGTCCAAAACACGAAAAAAATGGTAGTCCGTTGGAGCAAGGTCTGGCGAATACGAAGGGTGGCGAATGGTTTCTAATTGCAGTTCCTGTAGAGTTAAAACGGTTTCTCGTGCTGTATGAGGTCTCGCGTTATCATGGAGCAATAATGGTGAAGATTCATGAGTCGGAGCTGTTTCACTGCTAGTTTTGCTAGCATTGTTCAGAGTTCGGCACAGGAGACATCGGCCGTTATTGCTTGACCAGATCGGAGAAAGCTATAGTGAATAACACCATGCTGAGACCACCAAACAGTTACCATTACCCTTTTTATTGGTAAGCTTTGCTTTAGGACACTGTAGCGGCGTTTGACCTGGGGTCAGCCATTGCATTTTTCGCTTACGGTTATTGTAAAGTATCCACTTTTCATCACACGTCACAATTCGATCTAATATTCCTTCATTTCTGTATCGATTCAACAAGGCAACACAAGTCTCTTTCTGCAGATCAGTCAAATCATGAGGCACCCATTTTTCATATTTTTTTATTTTATTGATTTGACGTAAATGAGTCAATATTGTTGGTAAGGTAACGTTAAACCATGAAGCTAATTCCTGGGTAGTTTGGCTCGGATCGGCTTCCACCATCTCTTTCAATTCATTGTTATTCACCTGTGTGGGCGGTCTTCCACGTGGTCCGTTCTTCAAATCAAAATTTCCATCACAAAAGCGTTTAAACCAAAATCGCACGGTGCGTTCATTAGCAATCCCCTCTCTAAACGCAACATTGATATTGCGAGCTGTTTCTGCCGCGTTAGTTCCGCGTCGTAACTCGTATTCAAAAATTACTCGAATTTTCGAAGTATCCATCTTTCTTGTCTAAGCTGAATAAAAAAACAACTGAAAGTCGATAACCTAATGTTACACATTTTTTAAAAGAAGAACTACATGGGTACCATGTGAAAAAAGTTTCACGCAAAAATCTCAAACCATGAAGGTTCTATGACAATTCGAAGTACCTATTACAATAAAACGGCAATTTCATACTTTAACCCCTATTATTATACAGAGCCAAATATTTAGATGACGTTTTTACTTTTTATATTGACAAATCGAATCAGAAGTTATTACTCTCATGTCTGCCCCGAATAGACCAAAAAGTCTATCTTTTTATCGTACTATTATTTATTTTACTTTTATGAATAACCTTCATCCTGCCAATAAAAATGTATCGCGGTTTGTCTTGCACAATGTTTTAAAAAAAATAAGTACTGATATTTTAAATATAAATATCAGCTTTGTAACCAGAACGCTCAAATAAGTGCCCACTGAGCGTGAAACGATTCACAGCGACGACAAAGGTCACTCATGTGTACAAGCTGACCACATATTGGAAAGAATATAAAAGTTACTGATACGTAGTTGGTATAAAATAAAATTGAGAAATACATATAGTTAGAATATTTCTGCAGTATAATCTCAAATTAAATCAGTAATAGTTAGGAAAAGTTTTATCATAAGACGACAGCAGTAAAATTTAAGTGTAAATGGTGAGTGAGATAGGAAGAGGGGGCACATCTATGTTCTGATTTCACATCATTCCAAAATCATTTTATTGTTATTTTATGTGATTGGTGATTTTTTAATGACATAACTTTTTTATTTGTAAACCGGTTGAAATAAAATAAATACTAAACGTTAAGTGAAGTTTACCACAATACATTAGTGAAACCTCACCCAAATCGCTTAAGCCGATTTCGAGATTAGGGCACAAAAACGCACAGACAAACAGACAAAAAATCTAAAAATCATTGTTTTGAGTTCCGTTGCGTTAAGGAAGACCCCTTATAATAAGTTTTCTCAAATATCTTCCTTGCACAGACAGCGATCTGTTACAATTTTAATATATGTATAGATAGATTGTTTACTATATTTAGTAAAAATCAGATTTCCGCGTTATACAATACCTACTCATAAAAACCGCTTAAAATTATTTTAAGAACATGTATTATCACAATTTTTATACGTCGTTCATTATCGTCGTCGAGAAGAAATCGAGAAAGAAAGAAGTGAAAGGAATAAAAATAATTATGACTGGCCAAAATATTATACGGCTTCTTTATAACTTAACTAAATTCATATCCTTTCGCCTCTTTATCTTCAAAACAAATAATTAAACTAATTTATCTGAGGTTAAACAAGCCTACACTCGCTTTCGTCTCCCAAAATGGCGATAGCAATAACGATGAGTAATGAATAGAGAGCTGCTTTAATTCGCGCCGCTGCCTGCGCCCACGCACCCGCTGTACGCCGTGCATCCACTCGGAACAATGCTTACTGGTTTACTTTCTCGATTGACTCATACTGATTCATTGTCTACGTCTTACTATTTGAATTAGATTAATGTTTCCAATTACTCTTACGATCTATATCTCAGGTCAATAGACAGAAGAAACTTTCGTTGACACCAATAAATTCGCCTGTCATATCTCTTCAGACCAGTAGACTACCAAAAGTGGGCGCGTTTAGTCAATATACATAGATTAATAAAAACATAAGTTACTGAATTAGTTAATGCTGTGAAATGAAATTATGATTGTTATTGCAACATTTTTAAAATATTTGTATATATAAAATTATATATATGTAAATCATTTACGCAGCCACGCGTAATACCTAATAATTTATTTTTTCATTTTTGGAATAGTAGTAGTGCTAATTAATTATGCTATAAAATTTTACTTATGTTGTTATGTCTGAGCTCTTTAAAATAATTTATAACGCGCTTTATTAGTAAATAAGTTTGCAATGCTTATTGTGTAAGTATGGAATATACATATTATATGCATGATAAGAAAATGTTGTTTGTGGTTTACGAACAATACGAATATAAAGTTATAAGCAAAACCTGCGAGACGACCCTGGATAGTTCGTTGTCCTCACAAATCGTTAATATCTACAATAAGCATCTTTTCCAGGAAAATAAGTAAAATTAATGTGCTTTAAAATATAGGTACTTAAACAAGATCCATGGTTGAAAAACTCGCTAAAGGTCATATTGTGCAAATGCAGGCTTGAAACGTTTAAAAGCAGCTGGGGTTTGAAACCAGCGGAAACAAAAATTTACAGCTTCCGTTGAGGTCTTTTATATGGAAATGATAACCTTTACTACCAATATTAGCCTGAATCTGTTAATTATCTAGTGGATATAATATAAATAATGAATTCAAGCGTTCATAAGGAATAGTCGTGTAAAAATGACGCAAGCGCATGTCAACGGTAATGAACGCGTGTCGTGCGGCTGACCCCCGACCCACGATAAGTTCGTCGACCGCACTCCCTCCGCACTCTTCTACTTCCCGGCCCTCAGCCCTTTATCCTGAACGATGTCAGACGTTTTTATCGCTTTTAATCAGCTAAGACGACGACCTGACTATTTACATTTCTCATAACCATCCTGTCTCATTTAAATTATCAGTGACACAACACGTGATTGCAGTCATATTGTGTGCGTTTGTGTAACTTATACAATTAAATGTATACATAATCAACATTATAAAGTTTTATAGATTATATATAGGTAAATCATGTAACTAATATTTACATTATCAGTTATCTAATATTAGATATCCATTGTTACTAAACTAAGAATATTTTTGAAATATGTAAGTGTTATTTATCTCTTAACTTACATGCCAATCAATATTGATATTGTAATATCTATTGCAGTAACAATTTATATCGATTAAATGAGCAAATATTATAAAGCAGGAACAATATTTGTTTTCATATATTTTGTACCTTTACAATAAAAGATTGAAGTTTTATTCACCATATTAACTCTCGAACAACTGACTCAGTAAGTTAAACTTATGTATGCAAATGTACGAAAGATGTCAGAAGTTTTATTTATAACCTTAATACTCAACACTAGCGAATAATGTAGATGCAAACAAACATATTGTGCAGTTAAGATAATGGCTGTACTTCCGAATAGGTCATAACTCCGATTAATCAGAATTTTGGTATACATATGATTTCGACGCGCTGATAACGAATAAGTTATTCGAAATAGGTCGTTTTTTTATTTCAAATCCAGAGCTCCCAACAATGTAAGTGCTATGTTATTTTGAATTTGGTGGCAGTTTTTACTCGAAAATTATAGGTAGTAGTATGAAGTATTGGACAGTGTCAAATGACGTGCATTTTTCTCCCGGATTACTACATTACTACACAAAAAACGTATAGAACAAAAAATGTCAACCTTTTTAGGGTCTACAACTTTTGTAGAAAACATTTTCCTCTAAAATCAATATTAATCGCAATAAATGCGAAAAACATTGCAAAAAATAGATTTTTCTTAGATTTGACCTTGAAAATAAAATTTGCGGGTATTTTGAATACCGTGCTCGTTACCAACGCTTCGAAATCCACATGTATACCAAAATTGAGATTAATCCGAGATAAGGGCTATTTGGAAGTTTATCAAAGATAATTAGGGTATGAGTTACCCGTCTTGTGGAATTTACTCAATAATTAATCAATATATAAACAAAATGCACAAGGAATCATTCTTTAAAAGTAGCAAATTTTAAGAGCAATTACTTTGAACATACAATAGAGTCGACCTATTTTAACTTGCTGTAAGACAACTTCATAAAGCCGGCTTGAGCGGTACAAGGGCGCTTATTGAAATACTTGTTGAGCTGACCGCATCCAAGAGGACGCAGGGGGTAGACACGCGCGAGGGGCGCGGGGGCAGGGGGAGTGCAATAGAGAGGTGCATAATTCGCGTTCGTAGGCGCAGGCGGTTCTCGGGAGTCAACGAACGGGGACCGGTTCACTAATCGCTCCCACAACAGCCCGCGCTCCTGTCCTCGGCTACGCGACTATAACGGCGTCCGCGCAACTAGCAGACTTGGTTACATGGCAAGGTGTTTCACGCAACACTTAAAATGAATCTAATATTCTATATGCATCATCATAATATGAAGTACTTACTTAAAATATGGCATTTTCAGTATCTAACAATAATATGGCAATGGAAATTAAATGAGATCAAAATTTGGTTTAATTATAAGTTTATATTTTTATTTGTACATTTGTATTAAAGTGAATGTCTTTGTTCAACTTCCGTTGTTTCGCTGTTGCGTATTTCGTTCAATCAAGGTTGAAGAGCTCCAAGACCCATTTGACAGTTGAAATATCAGATTTCAGGAGTATATTATTTTGAAATTTTTCTATTACATAAAATATAATACGTAACAATAGTCATTGAACAATACCACGTATTTATTACAAATAGTAAGTAGGTAGGTACGTGTATATTGCGCAACAATTACTTTTTATGTTCCTGTGACAGTTCTACTATATTTAACGAAAGCGGACAATTGCTTAGAATAGCAGAGTCAAAAAGATTAAGTTAATACTAAAGTGGAACGGCTCTTAAAAGTTCCACCACCGTGACAGCTATCCCATTGTTCGTGGTCCAGAAACCTAGCTATTGCGATATATTCATGCTAGGATATTCAAAGTATTTCTTCGCTGATACTTTCAATGTCTTTTACATTTACTGTCCAGTTTAGATATAACATAGCAAGAAGTTTGAAAATTCTTGCGCTCGATATTTTTAATGAATGAGAACTTAAAAAATATAATTCAAGGATTACAAGTCTCAGATGTTTTTTTTACATTGTACGACACGATTTAGAGAAAAGTGAAGTTTTTGTGAAAACTTATTGCGACTGCAACCATTATAAAAAAGATGGTCGTTACTTGCGTATGTGGTGTGGTCTTGGTTACGATTAACTAATTCGTTTTAGACTATAATTGTTAATATCTAATAAATACTTATCAATGTGATTTTTAATAAAAAAAAAACTTTATAGTGTAAAAATGCATAACGTGATAATTAATTTAGTAATATAATATGTAATCACGCTTCTTCATTCTTTCAATTTGATCACACACAAATAATTCATGTTAATATTTGCATGTCAAAGTTGTAATGCAATTCGGAGTATAAAAGAAATAAATTGTCGATTGCGGTCACTCCATTTGTCGATTGCATATACAACAAAGCCGTCTGACCGAATAAATTTCAAGTGACTTAATAAAGGCACCGACAACATTCAAGATTTATAAGCGGGAATGACGGAATCACATTCATTTCTAACATTAAAATAAATATTAGTCTTGAAGTATAGCAATAATTTGATTTTAAAACTAAAAAAAGAAACAAAGACATTATAAGCGTGTATGATAAGACCCTGATAATACCTTCGTTGCAGATGAAGACAAGGTCATGCCGATGAGCCTTTGTCGATTTAGCAGGATATGAAAAACGACCTCGCAGTCGTAATCCGATACATTTGTAGGGGAACAGGAAGCGATTTTCTTTAATGATCCTCACCTTGGGTCGGTGTCAAAAATTAAACGTTTAACATTATCAAAACATACGCGAGACTTACAATTAGAATTTAAAATATGGAGCTTTAGAAATAAAAAAGATCGGTATAAGCAATAAGTATTAGTTTTAAGTTACTTTAATTGTTTGATAGTCTTCATCTTGCTACCTATAGGACGTCTAAATAGCATGAAGAAAAACCTAACATATATGAAATAGGTACTAAATGAAAAATAATGACCGTATTTATTGTGACTTCGGAATTGACATAAAATAAGAAGAGCAAGTATATTTCGTAAACGTATGTGTTACACGAGGCATGCAAATCTTTATTTTTAAAACAATTATTATTGTATACGCTTATGAAACTTTTACAGGTCGCGTAATAGACTAACAATTTGAAGTAATCGAGAGTGCCGCAGCTTAAGTTTCAGATTATGTAAGAGTCAAGATTGTCGCCTAGATAGCGATCGTGTCTAGTTAAACCAATAGATTACCTAACATGGTCTTGGATAACTTTATTGCAGAATTAACATTAGCGCAGGGCACAGAACATTTGGAGAGTATGGATCGCTGTATGTGCATTTCTGTTGTACGGATAGTTTTAGCATGACAACAGCGATGTTGCAACAGCAAAGCCTAGAACCCAGATGTCAGTCAGTTCGTGGATAGTTGTATTTGTAGTTTGCAAAAAGCTCGACGTGGGCCGGCTGCACCTACTGCACTTCTAGTTTTACTGTGTCAAGAACAACGCCTCGTCCCCCGCCCCGCGTGTTCACCGCGCCATTATTTTGTCACCTGTGCTTAAAAACTTCGATAAAAATGGCACAGCGACTAGTATTTAAGGAGATAAAACTGTACGATCATTACACATTGACCATCATCGATTATTTTATTAAAATCGACACAAAAGGAAATGTAAGTTAAAATCTCTTTGGTTAAAATGCAAAATTTGAAGATGACACACAAGTAATGTTGTGTTATTTTTAATAGAAATGTTGTATTGAATCGCCTGTAGTATTGAAGGAATGTAATAAGAGTGATGACGTGAGTCCAGTTAGTGAAATATCAAATATTACACGTCTTGAGATAACATAAAGATTACCGTTTTAGTGTCCGACCTTCCACAGGTCCTTGGCATACAATTATTGCGAAAGACATGAAAATTAAACCATATCGGCACGTATGCAGTGTAAATACATACAGTAAGATATTATCCGTACAGAATGAAGAACGCGATTACTTTGTTTGAATTATACCTTTAGGTGCAGCCTGTGATTCTTGTAATTTACAGTTAAGCTTTACCTGTGTCCATACTCCGCATCCTTGAATCACACTCAACATGCGATAAAAGAAAACATGTCGAGACACGTACGCGCAAATTTGTGGGCCAGTCGCAATTATCGTTGTCGGTCCTTTGTGCGAATATCGATCTTATAATGCGTTGCCTTGTATTATAGTCTCAATTAGGTATGTGGTAAAATTTTAAATATCGGTCAGCTCAAGAACTAGGTACAATTTTTATGGATATTTTTATCGAGATACTGCAATTTGATCACACGATACAAAACTTATAATATCAAACTCATAAATTACATATTATATCAATTATAGGAGAAAAAAAAAACTAAAGAAAAACACGATTTTAACTAATTGACTTTTTGACTCGATCAAATGAGATAAAAGTCAAAAGTACCTGCCTACTTACTTACCTAGGAACCATTAAAAAGCTCCTTCCTGGTCCTAAAATAAGAGTAACTCGATGGTATTAAATCATTAATTTCACATCAAGAATTCCTATATTTACTTTTTAAATCGATGACTGTAAGTAGATCAACTTCCAATATTTTATTACTTGGTTAGTTATAAGTTACATGTAAATCTAATAAAAACGTGCTAAAAAAGCTATTAAATTATAAAGCGTAAGTAACATAGGTAAATAGCAAGGTTTCGTGGCAAAAAATTGGGAAAGTAAAGAATATTTTTTTGTTATATTCACCTTCTCTTATCTAGGTATGTATATGAATTTGTTGCTCTTCCTTCTGTATAACAGAGTAACGACTCAACCCTCACTTCGCTTCGGGTTCAACCCTAGTGAAAAATAAAACAAATCTATCCCACGGGAACCGTACATTATTCTAGGATAAAAAGTAGGCATTTGCTATTCAAGACTTTAATCCATCTCTGTGCCTTTCAACCAGATCCGTTCAGCCATTCTGGCGTGACACAAACAAACATCCATCCATCCATCCTCACAAACTTTTACATTTTAAATTAGTATGGATTTGTACAGATAGAATATTACTAAGAGGCCTTGGTATAGGCCACTGTAAGGTCATATCACACAGGATGTACAATGTACATCTAGAGACGCATCCAAGCAGTGAGGGTAAGTCGTTAGTTGCTAATATACAGTAGGTATATACTCTCTCTTTCACTACCAAACTCTGAAAAATTTCTTAATCAAATTAGTGAGACACAAGCCTACATGTAATACAGGAAGAAAAAATGCTCATGATTCATTAACAATTAAGTTTAACATTTTGATAAACCACAACTTGAGTTAAATGAGCACTATAAAAATAAATGTAAATCTTAAGTCCTTAAGGGAATTTGTCAAGTTTTATAGTATTTTTAGTGTAATAAAATAAAAAGTTCATATGTTAATTGCCTATAACAACTCGGACTCGGTAATTTTTGTATGCCAGCGTCTGAAGGATAGATACTCGTATCTTTGTATCCGTTTATTACATTATAATAGTGCAAGCTTTTTAAAGTGAAGGTAAGACTACTTTTTAAGGAGCTTCTACTAAATCGAAAAATCTATGTTCTTTATAAGCAACTATATTACATATTAAGATGTATAATTTTAAAAGATTGGAAGGTTCTGTTACATATGAATACTTTGCGCAGACAAATTTAAAAAAAATAACAATATTTTTTCCTGTGCAAGGCGTATTTATTTTTAAATTCATTAAATAAACAACCAAATTGTTGCCTCTCGTTCGAAATTAACGCAACTTTTTAAATTGGCCACTTCGTTATTTCGACAGCAGATAGTGAGCACGAGACTATAAAGTATACATTGTCGATTGAATTGATGGCACATAAAAAAAATCTCCAAATATTTTGAAAAGTGAAACTTTTAAAACTCCCATAATTGTTGTGCTGTCTGCAATTGCTAAACGACTGAACATTTTTACGTTTGTTTTTTTACACCCGTCGTATTTTAAGTCCGAAGTTAATGTGATGCTTATGAAAGTTTTTATATGGCTTACGTTAGGAGGACAATATATTAACGATTTCGAATGTTTAAAATTTTAAATAAGTACGTATATGTTGAAATAAAATTTTAAACAAAAGCATACAAAGATTGCTTTAGTTTGGCCAAACTTACGAGAATTCAGCTCGCATAACCCACTTAAATATAAAATACTCTTAGTCTCTGCATCATATTTACATATATTTACGAATAAAATGAGAGAATTTATAAGTTCAGTGAATTGTTAGGCAAGTAACTGTTAAATTATATGATTCAACTTGCACGACTCTAATCTCGGCAAAATGACTTTTGCCCCCGCCGTTACTCTAACAGTATCTGCATAACATATTTGTTAATATCGTACATTATTGAAAAATCAATTACATATAACATTTTATTAAATAGAGAAGAAAACGGAGCAAATAACTAGACACCAATTAATTGCCACACTTGTACATAATACGGCATCGCCATTTTGTTACTGTTAAACGATGTTCTTTTATTAATAGTCACTGAAGAATGAAGTCGCAAAATAACTGAAACCGATAACCTAGGTCAACAAAAATAATTGTTAAAACGTTTACTTCAAACTGTCCATGTTACTGTTAAACTCTTTCAAGAAAATGTTGTATACTTTTATCATAGTTTCAGAGAATTGAAACCATGTATTTTCTGTTCTGTTCTTTCAAAGTACATATGTACATATATGTAAGTAATACATACATATTATACAGTGTATGCCTATATACAATGTTTTGATAACACGTTTGGCTCAGATTGTAGTGACCCTACTTGCTGTGCCAGTGGTCGCGGGTTTGAGTCCCGCTGGGGGCATTCATTTGTGTGATGAAAGCAAATGTTTGTACTTCAGTTATGGGTGTTTATATTTATAATATATATATGTATTGAAAGTTATATATTTGTAATGTATCAACTATCTGGTATCCATAACATAAGCCTCGTAACTTACCATGGAACTAGATGGTGTTGTGTGTTAATGTCTCAACATGTTTATTTTTTTAATGTTTATCAACAGGTAAATTAAGAGGTAATTATTAAATAATCATATATTTTATATAACACAATTGTCTAAATAAGTAAAGATTTTTTTTATTTACTGATTGTTTAAAAATCTGTTTGTAGTGCATATTCACAGATAGCGCTTTTACTTTTTATGAATTCTTTGTCATTGTTAAAAACTATTAAAACCACTGAAATGGGTGTATTTTACAATAGTTAACATGTTTCAGTTAACACGTATTTATGAAATAAAATATGTTTGAAAATATGCAGACATCTATTGTCTATTCAGATAAACAAATTTCATGGTCCACGTTGGTATTGACATTTTGAGATTTCGTAATTAATCACTAAGTGGCGAGTGGATTACATGGTAAAGTTGCATTTATTTGGAGTGTTATCATTATTAGTGTCAGTACTTAGTATTACACCACCTCATGTATATATTTTCTTGAAAAAGCTCCATGTTTTTACTAACAAGTAGTGCCATCTATGAGAGAGGCGAAACATTAAAATGTCAATGTTGTGAATGTGGCAGTATATTGTAATGTTAACATTATTTTTCACTAGATGGCACTGTATTACTAAACACTACTATTATTTGAAATGAAGGAAAATGTTATCAGTAATTTAATCTTTGTATACGAAAACATTATTAATTATCAATTATCATTGATTTGTTACTGGCTTATATTAAATTATTGTTGAACTTAATCATATTAGAAAAGGAATTACGCAACTCATATATATGTATATATTTAAAATGTTTCTTACATTGTTGGTGTTCAAAGTTCAAATAAATACATACAATTTGTTTAAATAAACGAGTTGAGTATAAATAAATATACGATCTTTATGATAAACAAATGTGGAAATTTCTTACATTTATTAAAATAAATGTAATCTTTATTGGACTACTCCATATGGTGGTCACATCATAAGATATGAAATGTCTTTGAATCTTCTGGATAGAAACGATTAAAATTGTTAGAGTTGTATATAGTTACTATATAATTATAGCACAAAATTTTTTATGCAAGGTGGTTTTATAGGATGGTACTTAATAGTTAACATAGTTTATTTACACTAAAAGAGGAAAAAAATATAATTATAAACACATAAGAATATTTCTTTAAAATCCATCTCAAATATTTGAACAAAGCATAAAACTTTCTTTTTATTCTTTCCAAACATATAACAAATTATTAAAAGAAACCTACCTGTCGTGATCTCTACTACGGCTACGTTTTCTGTATGACTCTTCCCTGACACCGTCGTCTAATCGCCGGCGCTTCGCTTCATACGACCGTGACCGCGAATGTGATGCGTAGTGCTTCCTACGAGTGCGCGGCATCTGGAAACATAGATTTATATTATATTATGTATATCAATAACAACTCAATTCACCATGAAAATGGCACTTCTATTAGCCTGTATGTATACAATTGTTAAATTTATTAACAATTGTTTTATACAATGGCAGTAAATGCGAAAATGCACGCTTGTTAATTCACTCGGAAATTCCATTAGTTGAAAGAAAAGGTATATGTAATAGTAATGAGGAATGCATAGTAACCGCTATAACGTAATATACCGTTGATGATGAAGTTATTAATACTTTCAACCCAATGAATATTATTATTTATTACTTATACAAATCAAGATATAAAGATGTATTGGCTTGATGGGAGTTATATAATTTAAAACAATAAGAATGAAAGAAAATGCTTAGAAATAAATGTAGAAATTAACATTTTTCAATTATAAGTTTACTGCATATTTTTTAAATGCCAAAGCATTAATATACTAAATAATGACTTAAAATACATAACATACTATTTTTATTATTCTACCTATACACTATTTAAAATCATAAATACATTATTAAATAGTAAATCCTTGTCTTCCCAGTTGCCTTTAAGAGTGAAGAAATATTTGAATAATTTCACTTTCATACAAATTCAGCAGTTAATAAGAAGCCATTGAAATAATAAGTATACTTGAGCAAAAAAGCTAAACCACTTTTGTTTTCAATTATATCTACATTACAAAACAGTACTTTCACACAATGCTAATTCAATGTTTTGAAACTGAAAATTGCCCGTTTCTTACTTTCTTATTCAAAAATTATGAAAGCCTATATAACGAATATATCAGCTTTAATTGTACTATACATTAACTGAATAAAAATGTTAGTGTATCGTGCAAATTCTTTTTTTACTGTAAATATTTTCCTTTAAATAGTTTTCAATAGTGCTGTGCTAGAGGTCAAAACAACAGCATGACTTTTTAATATATTAAAAAGTAGAAACAAAAAATTAACTACATTAGTCTATTGTTATTACTACATTTAGTATTTTTTTTTAATTTATACTTATTTAATTAAATCTTATAATGGTTAGCGTGGAAGTTTTGTATAATTTACTTTGTCAATGTGCTATTGAAAACAAAGGAGCTTGATCAGTAACAAATATTGTTATAATCACCTATTTAAATGAATAAATGTTATTATTTAATTTTTATTAATAAGAATAACTATATGTAGAATCTACAAATTAAGAACATGACTAGAATCATGTATTAGATTAAGCACTACTCTCCCATATCATTCTTAAGGTGTTGGAATGTTTATTGATAATAAACTATAAATAATTAAAGTGTAAAAGTTTTTTTATCAGTTATGTATAAACCATTGAATTAATTTAAACGAAACTACAGGCACGTAAACAGGCTATGTACCTTGCTACTTTCTCATGAGGCAGCAGTTCAGTATGTTATTTTAACATTACACTATAATCTGAGCTCATCTATAGACTATTAATGTATAGATAATAAAGAAAACACTTTTCATGCAAATGAAGTTACAGGTAGACACTAGTAGTATACATATATTATTTACATGAATTAAGCTGTAAGAGGAGGGGAATTAATATCAATATAGCAACACAGGTTTAACTGATATTTTCACTTTGATTTTGATAAAGATTTCTATTAGTCTTTCATCATTTTGAAAAAAATAAATTATCATTTTTTAAGTCACTTTTCAACACCAAAACCTAATAACCAGATTATAATTTCATTTTGTTTTTTAAGTCATTGACATATTAATAAAAAAATATATTACATTTTGAGGTAATACTCTTGTAAATTTCAACATAGGATATGAATGTTGGGTTATTTATGAATTTACATTATGTGAAATATTGTTGAGAAGCCATGCAGATAGAAGTTCTACTGTTCATGCATATTTACAACTTTTAATTATTCTATTACAATGTTGAGGTTTTGATTAAAATTAGGAAAGTACTGCTGGTACCCCCACTTACCATAAAAAGGATATCAAAACTCGTATCCAAGCAGTATAAGCTGAAAAACATTAAACTTTTTAGACCACCAGTAACTGGTCAAAATTTTGGTGTTACAAACTAGTAACCCACATGCATCTTATTAGATATTATATTTTTTAATATAAAATATTATGGATTTTCATTAAAATTAAAACTTTACCAACATGAAGTATGTGACCATACAAACATACTTACAAGAATATACATATTCATTGGTCATTGAATATTAAGATAATGTATAAATATTGTTTTAAAATCAAAATAATAAAGTGATTTGGCAGAGATATTGATAGAAGTCAAATATATAATAGGAAAGAACTGTCACGTAAGAAGCTTGTATCTCACCAGCTGTCTGCTGTAGTTTTTAATGCGTAGAGTGCATTAATGTCAAAAAAATTTAACGCAAAGTAGTAAACTATTATTTACGGATATTGCTTATAAACATTTCTAGAAGTAATAACTAGAAATTATTAACACCAAAACATCCCATGCTGCTAAACTAGATGTCACTAGAAGTTATTTACATGCTGACGCCATGTTCTTTCTACAGGTCGAGGAAGCCCTACGTACACCAAGAGAAAAAGATCTAAAATTTTAGTTCCACTTACCCTAAGTTCACGTAAATATTTCAATTTACACCAAAGTAGTTGAGTAAAATTAGTAAGGCAATTCCAAGTTCGCGATGCAGAACCCTGAAGAATGCTTCTTCGCAATAAAGGCCCGAACATCGATCCCAAGGCGAAGACAGCCGATATTTATTATTTAATAGTTGGCAACACTGTCTTGGCGTAAAGTTTCGCCAAAAACTGTTTCCTGTTGATAAAAGGTATATTTTCAAAAAAATAAATAAATAGGTATTATAAATACTATAATGAATATATATGCAATAATTGCATATATAATATATTAGCTTTATTCTAGCACTGGGCGTTTTTTTCTAAAACAGTTTTACGCAACAGTTTTTCTCGATGAAACGAAAAAACGCTTTCTTGTTTGTTAGAAAACCAGTTATTAGAAATAACACTTATATTGAGAAACGAAACTGTGGAACGTACGTCACCGAATAAAACGAATAAGTTTAAACTGTAAATGTCAAATGACATTTGACAACCACTGACTGGACTTTTCAAAAATGCAAACCGTTCTATTGAATCTTAACAGTAATGCAGGCGAAACAGGTTTTTATGGTTTGCGAAATAAAATCCATAATCATATGGCGTTTAGAAAAAAGCGTTTTCTAAGAAAGTGAGAAACGAATGGTAGTAATAATAATAATACGAAATTGTTTATACAATAATGAACTCTATTTTTTAAAGGCTAAGAAATATAATAGCAGTAAAAAGTAAAACTAATGAATAAAAAAGCGTTTTAAAAAAAACTGTTATAGAAATTGCTGCAATATAGTCGCGAAATCTGTCCCATGCGAAATACTATTCAGCAAAACAGGACTATCTGATAGACGAGCTTAAAACCGATTCCGTTAGTAAATAATTGTAAAAATAATGTAAATTTATGTAAATATGGTCATAAGTGAAATGTGCATAAAATGAACTTTTAAATACGCTTGAAATAAAAATGTTTTTTTAGACAGTCCTAAGCCTGGTTTAAATATGAAGGGAAGTTTGTTTTATTATTATTAAAACTGATAAACTAAAAAGCGTATTAAAAAATAAATGAATGACAATCACTAGATTCCTTAAAAATGAAAAACAGTTTTATTGAATCTTAATAGTAATGCAGTCGAAACAAGTTTTTATGTCCTGCGGAATAAAATCGATAATCATATGGCGTTTAGAAAAAAGCGTTTTCTAAGAAATTGAGAAACGAATGGTGGTAATAATAAGTCAATATTGTTTATACAATAATAAACTCTATACTTTAAAGGTTAAGAAAAATAATTGCAGTAAAAAGTAAAACTAATGAACAAAAAAGCGTTTTAAAAAAAACTGTTTCATGAAACTGTTTTAAGCAGTAAAAAAACCGTTTCGTTTCGTTTTACTGAAATCTGATAACGACCCAGCTCTACTTTATTCCATAATTGAACTTAGAACAAAAAACAAAACTAAAATCAAAACTGTAAGAGTACTGCCAATCTACAGAACGAAATTGATGGTGCCAACATATAGGAACGTATTCGCTTAGAAACATTACATATAGTATATTCTGAGATCTTGGTTAATTTATTAAACGTAATAATGTAATTATGCTAATTAAATAAAAACATGTAAAAATATATGACATAAAAATCGCTCTGTAATAATTATAAATTAACGTAATAATTATTATTTATCTATGGCATGGATGACAAATAAAAATCTATGGCTATAGATAATTGAAATATAGATTAAAAAATATAATTATTAAAAATAAAAAAGACTGTAGAAGCATAGATTAAGGAGACTACAGGTAGAAGTAAGGAGAACCAACTTAAATGGGAAACAAGTTGAAAAAGTGTGTAGTGGTGAGCAGTAAGTTTTAATTCAGAAACTCACCGATATAATGCTAGTGTAGCAAGTAAAAGTGATATGAAGTTAGTAGTTTTAAACAGAGTGAATTGTGCTGAATTATTATTACTTGAAATTAATATGTAGGTAATTATATTCTATATCGGTGTTTACCTATATTAGAAATAATTTGAAAAGTACGTCGCCACAAAGCGGAAATCTTTCTTTCCTTGTTTAATTCCCCTATTGAAAAACTCCAATACGATTTCATCAAAAGCGACAATAGCCACATAGAAACCAATAAATATTTATTGGTTTCTATGTGGCTTATGTCGCTTTTAATGAAATCCTATTGAAGTTTTTAAAATAGGGTCACCATCTTACTCTTATGGCTTTTGGCGCTATGTTTTAAATTCATCTACTTGTTTTCTGTGGCGCCACTAATTTGATGCTTGTCAGGTCACTTTTTATACAAGAGATAATTCTCCTTAGTTCTACTTTCCATAGTTTTATTATTTTTATTAGTCATCTATGATTAGTATGGAGGGTAGAGGTAAGGAAAATGATCTTATATGGGAGACAAGATAAAAAGTGACCAACTGTAAGCGGTAAATAACAGTTTATAAATCTTGCAGAATGGCGCTAGCGTAGATGGAGGGTATGGTATGAATGTAGCAGCTGTTGTAGATGGAGTGAAGTGTACTGAGTTGAATGTAATATTTTTTGGTGATTACACTACGTACAGAAATTCCAGTATGCAAAACCTGATCTATTTATTAAGTACAAAATTCGTTACTAAATACGAGTATAAGTCAAACTTCTGTGAGATAATGTAATCCTGCTCTGATAATTTTGGCGCTTTTTTAAAAGTTACCCACTTGCTACAGTAGCGCCATCCTAATTTAACGCTTTTCGACGGACACTTTTTCATAACAGAAATAGTTCTCCTTACCTCTATCCTAATTGAGTAAAATTATCAAAAGAACAAGAATGTTGCCAAAAAAAAACATATATTACGTTTCTAAAAATGATTCTTAAGTAAAGAAAAACTAAATAATGCGGTCGTATATAAAGTTTTCGTAATAGGTTATTGAAAAATCAGCAAACAGGTGACCAGCAAACAGTTTGTAGTTTATATTTATAAACGACGCTTTTATTTTTTATGAGTAGTTTATCACAGAAACGTTTTAAATTTATTTTATTAAAGGCAAAATGAATCTGAATCTTTATATACATTAGTATGTCCGTGTTTATAAAACAACTAGCGACTCATCGTCAATACTGTTGCGGACTTTTCTATAGACCTTTTTAAGGTATACAATTTTCTAGTAAATTATTTTCATATAAGTATCTGTTAATGTTTAGCCAGCGTTAGCCATATATATTTCGACAACTAGATAGAACCACTTATTGTGTTTTCCCGTGGGAATGAAAATTTTTCCTTTATATAATGGGAATAAATTTTTTTCGCTGAAAAATCCAAAAACCCATTCGTGCGAACTTTGACCTTGCATAAAATTTTTTGCACACATGGGATCGATGGGGACTTCTCGTTTATCGGAACGTTCATGTAAATTTTCAGCTTCTTGGGAATTTATGCAAGGGTACCTCTATTTATCGGGCTAACTTGACCGGACTACTAGGCACACCACGTTTTATAAACGCGCTCGCGGCGCGTGTATTACGAATATGAGCATGCATCGTCTGCGCATATTCCGTACACTGATAAACTTAACGCCCACATCGTTTCATAAACGCGCGGACGACGCGACGCTCGCATCGTGAATGTACATCATCTGCACATATTCTGTACAAATATATAAATAAAAAAATTGATTGTTAGCGTTTGTATCAATACTAACGAGCGTCAACAGCGCGCCCACTGCGCGTTAAACGTCAAATTTTATCTTTCGTCCCTAGACAAAAACAAAGCTATCCCACGAGACCCGTACACTTTTCCGGGATGATATATAACCTATAGCCTTCCTCAGTTAACAGGCTATTAAATGCAAAAAGAATTTTTCAAATCGGATCAGTAGTTCCTGAGATTAGCGCGTTCAAACATACAAACAAACAAACAATCAAACAATTAAACAAACAAACAAACAAACAAACAAACGAACAAACAAACAAACAAACAAACAAACTCTTCAGCTTTATAATATTAGTATAGACTAGCGACTTACCCTCGCTTCGCGCAGGTGCATCCCTAATACGTTTTAAATAGAGCGAAATACTTATTGTGAGCGAATCTTAGGAGATAGGCATATGCTATTATGGATTTTTTTATAGACCTTTTTAAGACCTCCAATTTTATAGTGCATTGTTTTGATATATATCCTAAGATTTAGCCAACGTTAGCCATATAAATTTCTAAGGACAACTCGACAAAATCAATTATTGTGATTGAAAAGGTATCCTAAACGTTGAACTGCGTTATCACTACACAAATAGGTTCAGTACTTATAGCGCGGAACGCACAAAGATATACAAACAGACGTACAGACAAATAGACAAAAAATTCACTAATTATTGTTTTGGGGTCTATAATCTATATTCTGTACACAATACGTTACAGTTATTGTTTTTAAAACATATTTCATGTACACATTTCGCTAAGTTACTATTTTATTTATGTGAAAAGTGGGAACTCCTTTCCAGTAATTTATAACATTATGAAAACCCTTTCCGAGTCATGCGAAAATTATAATGGGACCGTGAGCGCTATACCACGTATATGTAGGTACGGTACGTACCTTTTCTCCCGCACTTCTGCGGCTACCAAGGGCGCGGTACAGAAAAAAAATCTATCTGTTCCTAATAGTTATACTTATATAGTGTTTGCGGAGACATATTCTCGTCTGATTTTTCTAAGCTTAATCTTTTAATTATAATTTTTATGTTGTGAGTATTAGATATTCGAATGATTTTGTGATCTATACAAGTTTTGCCTTCTAATAAAGGTTAACTTTTGGAGATTAAAATTTAAATATCCTTTAGTGGGTACCTAATACCTATGTCAATATAGGAATAGCGTGTCAAAATAGCCCTTTAAGTACTGTAGTTCGATCTGGACTTTTATAGATCAATCAAAGCAAGCAGCTCAGTACTTAATATGGTACTTATAGAAAAATCATATAGGACTTTACTCACTCAAGGCAAAATTACTATATTTTGAAGAGGAGAAACTTTTTGAAGAAATTCACTGTTTCCACTGAACAAAACCACAATTTCTAAAACAAACTGTGTTTGTTAGCCGTTAGTGCGCAAGATAAGATATTTGTGAAATTTATACTAAGATAAATTTATTCGTACGTTTAATCTTTACCTTCATAGATAGCATAAACAATTTATGTATGACGTATTTAAAATCAAGTATATATTTTCCACTTGAGAATAATTATTACATTTTGATTATTAAATTTTCATGGTATCTATAATTTATCATTTTATGATAAACTAGCGGCTCACCATCGCGTCGCTACGTTCGGTTTCGTCCCTAGCTTGCTTCCCAATACAAACTTTCATACCCATTTTCACCCCCTTAAGGGATGATTTCCGCGATTAAAATTATCCTATGTCTTTCCCAGGGTTTGAAATTACCTTCTTACCAGATTTCATCTAAATCGGTTCAGTAGATCCAGAGATTACCCCCTACAACCTCACAAAATCACAAACTCACAAACTTAACCTCTTCATAATATTAATATAGATATATGGCACAGATCATACCTATATAGCATCATTGGAAGCCACTTTATATAATTTTTAAAACTCACATCCTTTACAGACTTAATAGAGATATTTCCAATTTCATTTGAATGGCAAAAAATGTATTTTAGCCAATCGTAAACATTATAACGTAACGTATCGTAAACATAAACGTAATAATAGCTCATCGCGAATATGATATGGTAGGGTCAAAATGAAATATATAAATTATTAGATTAAAAAATATTATTTTAGCTCAAGTCTATGATATTGCTATCTGTATCTTAAACAAGTGAGCTATATTTGTTTAACCGAGATAAAATCTTAAGCCAATGACCGCCATAACTAGAGTTACCATTACGATATTTGAAATTTTGACTAGCGAAGATTTCAAAAACACACTGACCATGTTTTTTTCGATCGCCTTATATATACATATTTCATTTCATCATGGTCATGATGGTCATGGATCATGGCGAAACTCGGCCTAAAATCCTCACAAAATAAGAAAGTAAGAGGAGAAGGCCAAATATCTTTACAATATCTAGACAGCTGACAGAAGCCCGAATATCCAAGACAGTCCGGATAAATTCGCAAAGATGGTAGCCCTCGCCTTGTCAAACGTTTGAACAAAATGCACCAAATTATAATGTAAACAGTGTAATAACATGTTGATGACTATAGGTATTTCATTTTTAACCGACTTCCAAAAAGGAGGAAGTTCTATGTTCGTCTGTATGTATGTTTTTTTTATGTATGTTCATCGATTTCTCGGAGACGGCTTGACTGATTTTGCTACTTTAAACGGGATTGTATTAAGGTAAGTTCCGAGATGGTTTCTTTGACATAGAGTATACCGTTTACGACAAAATCAGAAAAAACCATGAAATATATATGTAACAAAAATTAGACTTTTTTACGAACTTCTAATTGTCATATGTTTGTAATTACGATGATAATATAGTTATTTGGTATAATCGAGGTGATCTGATGGTGAAGCCAGAACATAAAGCTTATTTAATTTCATTTTATTAAGCTTATTTAATTTCATTTGAGAAGCCCATTAAGTTAGAATTGGACTTTAGAGCTTGATTGTTAGTGTTACAAATAAAAGTGAGTTTTTTAGTATGTTAATCTTTATATAAAATTTGGCAGCATAGTAACATAAATGGCTTAATCGAATATGTTATAAAAAAAATAAAAACCGGCTTCCAGGCACTAAAAAGTAAAAAATAACTGAACGGGGGCATCATTTACTATTTAAAATATTAAATACCTAATGAGTGCCAGCCAATTCAAAAGAAAACAAATCTATTTCGATGCGTAATAAATACATCGCTAATTGATGTATAATATTTTAATTATAATTAGAGTTTATCTATACTATAATAAAGCAGTAACTTAGCAAAATCTGTACATGAAATATTTTTTAAAAACAATGACTGTAGCGTATTATGTATACAATATAGACGCCAAAACAATAGTTATTAAGATTTTTGTCTGTTTGTCTTTTTGTCTGTTTATCTTTTTGCTGTTTGTCTGTGCGCGTTTCACGCAAAAAGTAATGAACCGATTTCAACGAAATCTAGTGAAGTGATAACTTATTATAGTAAAGGTATCCTAAATGTTGACCCACAACATTTAGGATACCTTTTACTTCATGAAAATCTTTCTTTCCCACGAGAAATGACAATAACTGGTTTTATCGAGTCCTCTTTAGAAACCTTCCGCTGGCTAAACCTTAAGACATACATCAAAACAATGTTCTAAAAAATTGTAGGTCTCGAAAAGGACAACAGAAAAATGTGCAATAGTATATGTCTATTTCTTAAGGTACACTCGCAATAACTATTTTTATCTATACCTATAATAAAACTAACTTAAGTCAAATCGATGTGCGCGTTTCACGCAAAAACTACTGCACCGATTTTAACTAAATTTTGTATGGTAATGGTTTATCACACGGGTCAACATTTAAGATACCTTTTACTACAGGCACATTTTTCATTCCCACTGGAAAACGCAATGACTGGTTCTCTCGAGTCATCTTTAGAAATTTAAATGGCTAACGCTGGCTAAACCTACCTGGTAAGAGATACGTCAAAACAATGTACTAGAAAATTGTAGGTCTTAAATAGTTTATGTTTATCTCCTAAGGCACATTCGTAATTAGTATTTTTATTCATTATTCGCGTCTCACTGACTGACTTATCAACGTTCAGCCCAAGCCGATTATGATAGACCAGCACCACAAAAAAAGCCAGCTATATATGTCCATACTAAAATTAAATGCGAAAGTAACTCTGTCTGTCTGTCTGTCCGTTATCTTTTCACGCTTAACCGTTGTACCGATTTAGATTAAATTTGGTATGGAAATAGTTTGAGACCCTGGAAATGACATGAGATAGTTTTCATCTGGGAAAACATATCATATATACATATATATATATATATATATATATATATATATATATATATATATATATATATATATATATTTGTGTGTATATATATATATATATATATATATATATATATATATATATATATATATATATATAGAATCATTTTCTGACTTGATTACCACTTGCCTTACGGTGAAGGAAAACATCGTGAGGAAACCTGCATGTCTGAGAAAACCTAGCAAGTTTTCGAAAGACATGTGAAGTCCGCCAATCCGCACATGGCCAGCGTGGTGGACTATGGCCTGATTCCCCTCGTATTGAAGGGAGGCCCGTGCTCAGCAGTGGGACATGAAAAGGGCTTAATACATATATATATATATATATATATATATATATATATATATATATATATATATATATATATATATATTATGGTGATCATTTCTCAAGTAAAGGATATGTATATATATAACTCTTTATAATACTTATCTATTTTTCTATACCTGTTTTCCTGTTATAACGCACCTAGAGACGAACTCGAACGAAGCGGGGGTGAGTCGCTAGTATAAAATATGACAAATATTTACTTATTAGATATTCATATCTTATAGCATTGTTGGCTGGCACTTTATACTTTTTAGTGCCTGGAAGTCGTTTTTTTTAAGTTGATATTTAACCTACAATTTATTAGTCGTTTAAGTTATTTAAAAATAAAATTTATAACATTTATTATTTAAAATAATACTATTATTTTGTTATCCCATTTAATAATATTATGTTCAATACAATAAATCAAGTAGTAAATCCTTCTAGTTCTATAAAGGCAACGTTAATTCTTTAGAACAAATACAAATTAACAAATATCGTGTCACCATTAAGTAAATACATTTGTACCTCAAAGACTAAATATGCTTCTTCGTGACCTTTGCAGTTATATTATTATATTTAGAATTATATTATTAGAATTTAGAATAATTGTGATAATGTACAAGCATAAGTTGGTAGCATGAGGATATTTCTGAATGAAATTATGTAGTAGTAATATTATTGAACTAATGAAAAAGAAAGAAATATTGAATTGCGTTATAAATAATTGGTAAATATTTATTACATTACATTTATATTAAATAAAAACTTATAACAGAATCACGCTCTGTTTTCCAAACGTTGCATAACCTGAATAGTTTAATTATAATAATGACTAAAAGTATGCTGAGTAAAGTGTTTTTAATTAGGAATGATGCAATCAACTAATTGTAGGAACATTAAATGAAAATTCGGTAATAAATACATAAAATCAGAAGATAAATCTCTGAAAGAATTATAATGGAAAGAAGGCAAGCTTGCCTGGCGGGAATCAGCTGATCGGGATTGCGCAGTGCGCAAATATAGGGTGCGGGGTGCAAGGGGTAGAACTGACACGGGGCGAGCGGCGCCCGGCCAGTCGCGCGCGCCCCGAGACCGCCGCATCGCCGCGTCACGCGACTCTACACCACGCGGTAGCCAAAAATATCCACTGATAACGCTGACCTGAAAGAAAAGTTACACCCTATTAACTCAGAACAATACTAGCACACCTATTCAATGCTCTAGCTGTGATATTCATTTAAAAATCGCACGCCATGCGTGCACGAATTAGATCGCAAGCCGCCTCGCAGTCTCCCGCTCTTCCGTGCCGGGCACATTCTGTGTCGTTATGAGAGACATTCAGAGCTTGCCCGATTCGTGTACAAATATGTACGATATGTCAATTCAGGAGGTGAACGGCAAGGGACCTAAAAAGAGGAAAAAGTCTTTAGAAATCTGTGATAATGATCAACGTGCTGAGTTGAATGAAGGTGTGCGAGAGGAGAGCGAGGGTGGGGAATTTAAGAATGGCGGTGGTCCGAAGGTTGCTCGAGCGGAGGTCAGCGAGGGTGTGGAGTTGCTGCACTGGCGCGACATGCCGCAGCACTTGCAGTTCAACCCATACGTACTGACCGGCTATCGGCCCTTGCAGAGTTGGGGCGGATGCGTACGCAGTCTCTTTTACTTCCACAATGAGACGATTAATATTTTAACGCATGGTACGTATAATACTAATTTCAATTGTATTATGAACATGTTATTAAAAATTTCGGCGCCAAAATAATTTAGTTAAGTAGGCTAACACGTTTTTTTACATTAACACCTTTAATCGTCTCATAATTGCATTCTTAAATTACTTTTGTTCTAAAAATGGTTTGGCATTACAAAGCAGTAGCAAGTAAGAGCATGGAAATAATGGACGTTATGTAAGGTCTTTTTAAAATTACAGCTCTTGTATTATATTTCGTAGTTTTTTAGTACATATTAAATAACCTAATAGGTTGTGGCTTCATTGTGACACCTTTCGTTCTTCTATATCTAGCAGTGACTAAAATCCTTCAAATTTACTTAATTAGGATTCTGATTTACATGTGATTTTATTTGAATATAAATCGATAGTAACCCGTAAGTAAGTTGAAACTGCGCTACCCTTAAAGGGTTGAATTCATTTTCTCATGCAAGAATATTTGTGGTAACGTCAAACAACCCTTGTCAAGAGACCTTTATTTAAATATTTGTGTTTCCAAGAAGAAAGCGTATGTTAATTACAATACTAAAGATACCTACTGATTTTATAAGAGAAATTAAATATTTTTATTCACTATAATAATATTGAAATTATATAATGTGTATCAATTCGATAATGTATCATCTGTACCAACAACCGAATATAACTAATAGCTCATGAAAAATAAATGTTAAATTTTACAACAAAATAGCCGGTTACATGCAATCAGGCATTCTGCGAGCAGTGCATTAAATTCCTTGCATTGCTACGAAATCGTAGCCGCACGCTACGTTTCGTTCAGTCGCTTCTATAGGTAAGTTCGTAACAAATAAGCCCTTTAGAAATGTTGATTTCTATAATCTATACCGTTATCAATAAAATATAATTACATTCGATTCTTTTGTTTATTGGCTTTTAGTTATTACACAATTTACTTGATGACATAATATTTTGACCATGTAACATAATTAGATATGTCATTTCCATATATATTTTTTTAGTTTTTGCTAGCGAGAGCAGGTGTAGAATATTGTATTATTATAGTATTATCTTGTCTGTACATGGAAGATATTTGAGAAAAACTATTTAAAGAACGCAATAGAACCCAAAACAATGATTTTTAGAGTTTTTATCTGTTTGTCTGTGCGTTTGTGCGCGCTAATCTCAGAAACGGCTCAACTTTTACTAATGTATTGTGGTAAGCTTCACTTAATATTTAGTGTTTGTTTTATTTCAACCGGTTCATAAATAAAAAAGGTACGTCAATTTAAAGAATCACCTATAGCTAGTTTCAAATAAAATAATTCTACGAGTATAAACATACTACTAAAGTAGATTAGTAAATCATTAAAAGTCATTATTATTATGTTTAAACTTTAAAATATTGTATGGATAGTAAAAGTTGTTAAATAAAACAAACATTTTACAAAGATTTTTAATCAAAAGCAAAAAACATAAGTACGTCTCGAATACATATTACATACATATATGAACTTTCAGCAAAACATGTTAAATTAGAAGACATTGGTTTTTATTTGTGGCAAAAATAAAAACTAATAATATAAAAAGATCTTTCAAGATATTCTGTTTTCATAAAAATAGTTCTATTACCCCAGATATCATTAACTGTCAGCCTCGATTCAGCTCCAACGATTCATCTTTAGCAAAGCTGCCATGAGCTATCAGTCTTCTTTTCTTCGAACGTTGTCTCATTTTGGGCGGCTCAAGTAATCTTTCATATGATCTCGACGATTTGTTAAACGTTATTCTTCTAAAGAGATAGAAATTCAATTTTAATATTATAAAATTAAAGGTTTTATCTTAACATATTTTAAATAGTAATAAAGCAAAATCTGTAAATGAAATATTTAAAAAAAATAATGACTGTTACGTACTGTGTACACTGTACAGAATATATACCCCAAAATAATTAATTGATGTTGATTTTTTTCTGCCTGTCTGTATATCCGTGTGCATTTCATTCAAAAAGCACTGAACGGATTTTAACTAAAATTTGCGAGGTAATAACTTATTACTCGTGTCAACATTTAGGATAACTTTCAGTACAAAAAAAAATCTCTTATTCATCTGGGAAAGCACATTAATTGGTCGTCCGAATTGTCCTTCATACAAAAAGTTCAATGATCTATTACACAAAAACTTTTAGTAGCGGAGCTACTATTAAGATTTTTAAGAATTTATTGCGGTAAAATCTTTCATTTTCGTGGGAAAATACAAAATTTAATTCCAGCGCCAGTCACTCATCTATAGCTATACACTCATAGTATAACACAATGTCACTGTCTATATCTGTCTGTCTTACTTATTCTAAACCACGCAACACGCAACTTTTTAAAATATACTAAAAAATAGTAGATTACAAAAAGGCCCATAGAAAAGTCCGCGATAACATGTGTATATCTCCTAAGCTATATCACAATATCTATTTCTATTTATTTAAAACGTTCACACACCCGAGCGAAGCGACGGTAAGTCGCTAGTATTATAAAATTTTGAACCAGTCATAAAAATGTAAAAATAAACTAAACCTTTTGTTGTGGGATTTACGGTGTGTAAATCCCACTACACACTCCAGTATATATACATACATACATACATATATATACATATATGTATATATACTGGAGTTGCTATTATTTTAATATGTAAATTGTTAAACCCTTTAGAAGTAAATAAAAAGTCTGGAATTAGTATGTTTAGGATAAAACCATTTGAAGTTTTCTTATCTTATTTAAACGTTTCTCTTAACAAAATTACAGCCGCATTGCTATTGTTTAGATTTCACGAAGCGAAACGGCTGTAGAGGGTTGTAATATTTTAGTATCGCCTTTTTAAAAAAACATAAGGAAAAAGTTGAAGCTCAGTAATTTTGTTATATTTACCTACTTAAATTCGTATATATATTCAAGAAATATGAATTCATACGTTTACATAAGTAAAAAAATTAAAATCCTTCGACCATGACGAAAAGTGCGATTAGTCACTTACAATATGTACTGACCGTACCTACACATTTATATTTATGTTTGCTTTTCTTTCGTGCAGCAAAGAGCAATCGATTTATGTGATTTTTAGTCTGTAGGTAAAAATGTTGTTGATGTCATTTTCATAGGCGTATCGAGTAGTTTTCCTGTGGAATATAAAATATTAGTCTATTGAAATAGGGTGCGTGGTTAATACTTATATTTACATGAATATTTGACATCCATATCCATCCATATCATAAATGTGAAAGTGTGTTTGTTTGTTTGTCCTTCTTTCACGTCGAAATAGATTTGACGGATTGGCATGATTTTTTGTGTGGAGATAGTTGGAGGGCTAGAGAGTGACATGGGCTACTTTTTACCGCGGGAAATTATCTCATTCCCACGGGAAAACATGGTATACTACAACCAAAAAAATCATTTATTATCAGAATTACTTGAAACTTGGTATTAATACTCTGCAATACAATCAAATAAACATGTGTTTTAGCATTTTTTTAAATTCATCCCATAAGGGGTTATAAATAGCGGATGAAAGATTGTATGAAACCTACCTTTTCAGAAGTGCTTTTTTGTAGTTTTAGAGCGTGCGAAGCCGCGGATTCTGCTAGTCAACAAAGTAGTAAAACTATCTTTTCGGATTTTTTCGCGGATTTATTTTGTCTCTCTCGTGACCATGATCGCTGTAAATCATTCGAAACATTGGGAACCAAATATTAAAATTTTACAAGTAAAAGTTTACAAGCACAGGCCGCAATATCGTCACATATTTATTGTATTGTAAATTACGTTGAAGCTTGAGAATTTGTGCCGTCATAAAGCTACTACACGCGTGGGCGCGGCTGAGCGGATTGTAGCGTATAACCGTAAAGCGGAACAGTCTAATTACTTTATACATTTGTCAAAAGAATTTTTTTATTCGATACTGTATGACATTGGGCTGTGCATTATTTTAAAACAAAATGTTTGAGTGAATATTAAATTACCTAACATCTAAGTTAATAACATTAGTTCTTAGTATATTTAAAAATCAAAAATACAATTATTATTTCACTTATTTTTATTCAATTAATCTCTTATCTCTACTCTTTTAAGTTTTTTTACTTACTTACTCTTTTAAGTCTTTTAAGTATCTTTGAGTTTAAATTTTCACAGAGTATGTATTTCTATTGCCGCTATAATAACAAATAATAAAAATATGTAAAAATAAATAAATAAGAATACAAGAATCATTTTTTAACGTTCGTAAACGATCATCGAAGTAAAAATATTATGTATGTAACATAGAGTAAAAGTCATATTAATAAAAAGAAAATATATGTACGATGGTACGGAACCCTTTGTGTGCGAATTCGATTTGCACTTCACTGATTTTTTAAATCACTTCTTTAACATCACCCCACCACGTCATCTTGATTCAACAGTCATTACGCGATTTTGTATTGTCCGAGGTACAAGCTTTAACAACAATTTAACACATTTTGTAAAATCAAAATGGGCAAAATAAATCTTTCTTATAAGAACGACAATGATATCGTGAAAAAAGTATTAAAGAAAGTAAAATTATGATATCAAGAAAGCTCTACGGTGCAATAATGTTAATAAAATTTCAGCTGAATCTGGTTCAAGTTAAATTTAAAAATTTAAATTTAAAAATTAAATAGGTAAATGCTTTTATTTAAGCTTTTTCGCCCTCCTCTGGTTTTAAAGCACATTTTCATATCTTACTTATCTTAATTCTTATTATGAGTAATGCTATGATATAATATGAAGGCAATTGTATTATTCCATCCATTTAAATGACCTAGCAACATTCTACTGAGATTACCACGCGTTAAGCCTTTCCTACTCCATTATTTATAGCTTTCCAGCTAGATATATCTATTCATAGGCCTTGAATACTAGGCATTGAAACAAAAGGGTAACCTTTTTTAAATATTCTTTATTATTTACAATGTAGCGCTTGTGATTGTTTGCTTTTTGTTCGGTTAAGGATATTGATTAATGCTTATGTAGTACAAGGACTGTTCTTATCTTAATTAAACAACTTATTCCAAATATTGTTTCTTATAATCGTTTTTACTATTGATTAACGTGTAAAGAGGGTTTTTTGTAAATCCTTTTTAAATATTAAAATTTAATTCAATAAAATACAATTATCTAATACGTAGAGATTTTTTTTAATTTTAAAAATTTAAAGGTATTTGAATCTCTTGAGATTATACCAGATCTATACGTAGAGAATTGAATGATACTATTAAAAACGCAACACTTTTGTGTTGTGTAGCAATACGTATACATATTTTGTATGGTAGCTAGATATTGTTTTTGGTGATCGACAGTAAATTGAGTTTTATAACGATTTATGTAAGTTTTAATACAGAAATGCACTTAGTAATTTTTATAAAGAAACATAGCTAACCCATAAATGCTCTCTATAAACCTATAAAATATAATTTTATTGGCAAATGCCCTTAACGTACACGATATATTTATTCGTAATATCTACTAAGTGAAAATGCGAAGCGCAAAAATATTATATGTAAAGTGATGAAAACTCATTAAATATATTGGACTGGTTTTTGAATTGCTAAAACAACTACCTCAAGAATGTTTTGTTTATATGAATAGTTTAAAATGATTGTTAACTTTGGATAAAAAAAAATATAAAGATTTTTTAAAATCATTCCCATACCCCGTACACTATAATTTTATGATTATATACTATAAAATATAGTAAGAATTTAAAATCTGATGATGATTAGGTAATAGCGTAAACAAAATTAAATATTTAGTCACTGACTATTCATATAATGAATTTAATTTCATCAATTATTCTATATAATTTAGTGCCAACATTGGAACAACGACTGTTATTAAGGGGACGGAGTTACGACGATTACTGTGGTCTATTATTATCATAATTTGGAATACTGATTGAAAATAATTCTTTACTTTCAGAATAAATAATATTTTCTACAAAATTTTATTTTGTCTTATAAGTAAAGTTTATTCTGAAAAGTAGTATTATAAATATAATTTACATTTGAGTTTCGTTCGGCCGAATCTTTAGAATATATATTTTATTTTTTAGAATAGAATTATATTATTATATTTTATTACAAATAAATATGAATAAAGTGTATTTTTAGAATCGATATATAAATAGGCAAATACAAAACAGTTCAGTACTTATATCTCCGCTGTCTGTCAACTGTTGCTGCTGACAAACAAGTTGTTGAAAACTTCAATATTATCAATAAAAAAAAATGTGATTAAATTTTGAGTACTGGGCGAACATAAGTTACATTAAATAGACGAAGATAGACAAAAAACATTTCAATTTGGAAAATTGTACAAAAATTTATTATTTTAAGGCTTTATATTCATTTAAAGAAAATAGTGAATTACAACTTGAAGTACACATTTTAAAATGATAGCAAATACATTTGTATTCTTCATTTTGAGCCTTTTCATTTATTATACCATATAATACATTTAAACACCTCTGAAATTAACCATCAAAACTAGAATTTATTATATTGTCAACGGTGGAGAATGACAAGGTGTGACAGGCAAATAGACAGACAGACAGACATACGAGTTACCCAATAAATCTTTTTTTGCATTTTTAAGTAGCAAGCACGTTCTTACTTAGGACAGAACCATAATAGATTCTTAAAAGAGAACTTTTTATGTATATTCATAATCATAAAAGCTACGTGTATGGATTCAGCCCTATCGTATATTTTTAGTGCAAATTGAATCTATATTAGACGTAGAATATTAAAGCCGACAATTTTTTCAATCAGAATAAATTTATTTTTGGAGGGTTGTGGTCGTACTCTTCCACGGGGACCAGCCGGCTTGGAAGATGTGTGTTATGTGTTGGTGTAGCTTTTTCAATTTGTTTGTTGTTTTCTGGAAGAGGCTGGCCGGTTCGTTGCTATGTATTTATGGTGATGGCTTATGTGTTTGTTTTATTATTATTATTTTTGTTTGTTAGATAGTTTAGTATGCTTGGTTTTACTACGCCTTCGGAAAAGCTTGAAGATCTTTGTGCTGTGTGGGTGGCCAAGGTTTTGTTCTTTTTGTTTGCTTGCGATATCTGCTCGGCATGGTTGTTTGTGTTATTCTCTGGAGATTTTGATAGGTTTCTTTTATTGTTTTTCGGTTCTTTGGATGAATTATTTAATAGAATGAGCTTGTCGTATTTAATAATGGCTTTATTACCCTTCTCTCTTTCAGCTTTTACTTGTTCCTGTAGCTCTCTTCTTTTTTGTAGGACTGATTGGGGGTAGTCTTCTTTTACATAATACGGTGTTTCTTTTAGAGCTCTTTTGCCTTTTAAGATGTCGATCTTCTTACCAAGTGTTGTAAACGTTATAACTATCGGTCGTGGCTTTTCAGTCTTCTTCCCTATTCTTCTGATCGCTTGTAAGTCTCTATGGTCTATTTGTATTGGGAAGTATTTATGTACAAAGTCTACTATAATATTTTCTAAGTTTGAGTAGGATTTTTCTTGTTCCTCCAGCCCAAAGAAAACTTGATTGCGTTGTCTTGATTATCTCTCCATATAGTATAATCTTTGCTCTTGATTTTCCACCCTCGACTTAAGGTTTTCATGTTTTTCTTCTAAAATTTTAAATTTTTCTTCTAATATTTTATTTATATTTAATGTTACCTTCTTTGTCACTTCTTCACCTTTTTTTGTGTATGAGTTTTATTTATTTTATTTATGTAGTGTGGTGGTAATTACAGGCATCATCTCAGTTAGATCGACATACAATTAACTGTGTTGCTATAAAAAAATACCACATACAGGAATTCAAGAGAGCTTATAAGTAAGAAAAAGTATTTTTAATGTAGTAAACTGTAAATCTGTGAAAGTAAAAATAAGTAATATAGATATTTCTCACAATTCTTTTCACTTAAAAGTCTGCAGAAACCAACAGAGATTAAAATGCCTTTTGTATTATGTGTATCTCATGTAAACCTCGCGGACAAAAAGGATATTATAATAGGTATACCGAATTCAACCTTTTGTTAGTTAAGCTGAATTGTTTGAAGTTTTTGGTATGACTTAATTTCGATGTCTTGCACAAGGACTTCATTGCATTTCTCTAACATTGTGCTGTATGCTTTAAAATAATAAGAAAATACAAGTATGTGCGTAGCATAAAAATATTTATCGTAAACTCGAAAACAACTCAAAATTGCGTGGTCGTTTCTATTTGAACAATATCTGCGATGATTGATAGAAAGATGGTGAAGATCAAAATAGAAAAACGAGAGTGTTTTTCAATTATTTCTGAAATAGCGAGTCAGCGTTTCAGTAAGGGATGACAAAGTGGTGTAGGTTCGGCAAACAATACCTACTATACGTTGTACGATTCGCTCGATATATGGACGTATTGCAAAAATAACATACACTTATTTTCTTTTCAGTTGAAAAACATATTTCTTTTGAGGTTCAGAAAAATCTATAGTTATCTTGTGTGTAGTTATGTATTTTCCTTTACAATTTTCATACTTATAATACTTACCTGAATAATAATATTTATTCATTGTTGAGCAATAAGTGTACAGAACGATTATTTATCTACAAGTAAAGTAGAACATAAGAGTTTTGGATTTGTGCCATAGTCTATACACAATTACGAGTATATATATGATACTAGCGGCTGACCCTCGCTTCGCTCGGATTCGTCCATAGATAATACTTTAATTTGAGATAACATTTTTATTTAAAACCGATTGAAATTAAACAAAAATACTAAATGTTAAGTGAAGCTTACCACTATACATTACTGAAAACCGCACCCAAATCGGGTAAGCTGTATCTAAGATAAGTGCGCACAAACGCACAGACAAACAGACAAAAAAACTAAAAATCATTGTTTTGGGTTCTATTGCGTTAATAAAGATCCCCAATAATAGTTTTTCCCAAACATCTTCCATGTACAGACAGCCATCAGTTACAATTTTATTATAAGTAGGTATATATAGATTAGATATGTGTGTACGAGTATAGTGCAGAGTTCAAACAATCAGATGCAATTGCAAGACCATCATATTTTAGAAACAGTAAGGAAGAAGTTTCGAGATTCAGCATATTTCGTAAATGTTAGTCTGTCTGTTTGTTCTCGTTCTGTTTGTTCGGCTAATCTCCGACACGGCAGGACCGATTTTGACTTTGATTTTTTGGGACTTTCACTGAAAGATAGCTGATTTTATAAGAAGTATCCTAGGCTACTTTTATTTTATAAAAAGAATCAGGGTTCTGCGCAAAAAAAACCTAATGAAATTATGAACAATATCCGCGTACCTAGAGACGCATCCGAGCGAAGCGAGGGTAAGTCGCTAGTAATCAAATAAAATTGGTTTATTTTTATGCTGATACTCAAATACATATCAATTTTAGCCTCTACATGAGATAAATGATTTCATTCACCACTTCATTATAGTACTTACGCTTTTGATTTGTAATTTATTTTACGCTTTGTGTTTTAAAAGGTCCACGATTGAGTTGATCGAATGAATGCTTATACGGTTTTTCTCATTACTTTGATTAAATTAAACATAAAAATCAGAATGTAAATTATTTAAATTTTATTAATATGAAAAAAATAAATGGCCCTTACTTATGCTCCTAAATATATGGTTTTCTTTTCTGAATTGAATTTTCGAAATGCCAATGATAGACCATCATCATCCACCACGCGGAAACCTATTTTCTTTTTTGTGTTAAGTAGTAGTGTATGTCACTTTTCTTCACATATTCTATCTGCCAAAACCGTAGTAAATCGTCTCACTTGTTTCGAAGAATATCGAGAACTACTGTGCAGGGATTTTTAACTGTTCATTCGCATTTTATATCTTTTAAATATGGTTATATGAAATTACAGAAGACATAATACTATACTGGTACTGAGTGGTACAGATGACTCATCCTATACTAATAAATTGGATAGTGCTAATTCGGGCTATTCTTCGAGCTTTTTTTGCTTATTTGAATAACTATCGATCTATTTTTTGATATGTGTATAATAAAATATGTTAGGTATTGCAATGTTCTTAACAGTTTTTAAACTTAATAAACAAGTAATAACAAATTTAAAAAAAAACGCTATCTGTGAATATGCACTACAAACTTATTATTTGATTACTGATTTTTCAATAATCACTAAAATTACAAATTAGACTCAAAATAATTATGACTTAAAATTATTTATGAGTACATTTCGTTTTATTATCTAAATATCAATAATAAATCGATACATACATTATTTTTCTTTGTTCTTGATGTGACACAATGACTTAATAAAGGATGGCTATTTCAACACTACAAATAGAAATTTTAGTTTTATTAAAGGTATTAAAGATAGTAATGGGCTAGCAAATATTTAAGCTCTAACTAAAATGGAAATTTTGTGGAAACAGTTAATGCAATCAAACTGAACCATTTACAGTTATTCTAACAGCTTATCGTTTTTCATTATTTTTTATGCAAACTATGATAATATAAAGAGCAATTTCAAGTTAAACGATACAACAGGTGACCTGATATCCTCGCACCTGGCGGCTTGCCAGCCATTGTGCAACGTTCCACTTCCAGGTTAAGGCTGTATTCATGCCACGTTGTACTGCAATATATTTCAGTTCTTTAAATAACATTCTAGTACAAAATAGAATCTCAACGTTTCTCACATAAAGCGATTAAATGTCAAAGCGAAATGGAGAAATGTAATAACCTGTTTTCATGCATAACAAATATATTTAGAACTTGCGACTCACCCTCGCTTCGCTAGGATTCGTCCCTAGGTGATTTTTTAAATTGACATAACTTTATTATCTATGAATCGATTGAAATAAAGCAAATACTAGGTAAATGTTAAGTGAAGCTTACCACAATACATTAATGAAAACCACACCCAAATCGGTTAAGCCTTTTCTGAGATTGTATTCAGCCCTTTTTAACGTCCCACTGCTGGGCACGGGCCTCCCTTCAATCCGAGGGGAATCAGGCCATAGTCCACCACGCTGGTCAAGTGCTGATTGGCGGACTTCACATGTCTTTCGAAAACTTGCTAGGTTCTCTCGGACATGCAGGTTTCCTCACGATGTTTTCCTTCACCGTAAGGCAAGTGGTAATCAAGTTAGAAAATGATTCGCACATGAAAATATCAGAGGTGCGAGACCCGGGATTTGAACCCGCTTCACTCGGTTTCCCAAGCGAACGCGTTACTACTGGGCTACCACTGCCTAACTTTTCTGAGATTAGCGCGCACAAACTCATAGACAAACAGACAAACTGCCAAAAATTCTAAAAATTGTTTTGGGTCTTATTGCCTTAATAAAGACCTCAATAATCGTTTTTCTCAAATATCATCCATGTACAGACAGTGAGTTAGAGAGAAACTTTTATTATATGTATAGTTTCTCTTTTTAATATTTAGAATTCTTTTTTTTAAATCTATACTAATATTATAAATGTGAAAGTTTGCAAGTATGGATGTTTGTTAATCTTTCGCGCCAGAATAGCTGAACGAATCTGCATGAAATTTGGCACAGAGATAGATTATAGTCTAGAATAACACTTAGGCTACTTTTTATTCCGGAAAAATGTACGGTTCGCGTGGGATAGGTTTGTTTTTGTTTTCCTAGAAGCGAACCCGAGCGACGCGAGGGTGAACCGCTAGTGTAAAATATTTTTAGATATAATTGAATTCTGTAGTGGTAGATTGTCGTAGAGTGTTTATTGAAATTTGGTTGAGAGAAAGTTTTTATGTAATGTTGTATAATTCTAGTATTGACTTGATATCTTCTAGACTTTACAGTTTACGGAGTGACTAGTATGAGAGGCATTATGGGCCTCTATTTATATCTTACTAATCTAGTAAATGTGAAAGTTTAGATGTTTGGATGTTAGTAACTCTTTCACGCCAGAACGTTAAAAAGGATCTGGTTAAAATTTGGCACAGAGATTGATTATAGTCTGGAATAGTACATAGGCTACTTTTTATTCCGGAAAATGTGCGGTTCCCGTGGGATGGATTTGTTTTTGTTTTTCTAGAGGCGAACCCAAGAGCAGCGAGTGTCGACCGCTAGTACTCAATGTAGGTATTATGTAATAAGCACTTGTAATTACAACTCCTAAGTGGTTCATAGTAAATAGGTGAAAGTACTTTTGGCTTAATGATCTTTTTCGCTTGTTAGTTAAATATTGTACATATACACATAAGTGTGAGAATTGTAAAACTGCCAAAAAAGTTCATTGGTGATCAAGCCAGTTTTAAATTTTACGTGTAATCCATATGGCCTGGCAATGTTGCGAACCGCTATCGTATGTGTATTTTAGTTTTTCGTTAAAAAATAACGTTTTTCTTTAAAAAAAATAGTAAATAAAAAAAAGTAAATTAATTTATCATATGTTTAAGAAAAAGATACAATAAATAGTTTTTATGTTGCTTTAAAGAAAAACATTGATTCTTTGAGCTGAGCGCTGGTTTCCTCTGTGGACATAATAAGTAATAAGCTACTGCTGTCGTGTGTCGCTGACATTGAGTCGCGTAAACATGCATTTTATACATCGTACATTGATTTCTCTTTAAATTATTATACCTACGTAAGATCTTGTGTACATTGATCCGGTTGATGTCCTTTATAGCTAAAATTAAAAAGTTAGTAGTAACAACAAAAAAGTAAATAAGACCTCCACAGACGCGCTATATATAGTATATATGTACAATGTACATACCATGACAATATACTATCGTATCGTCATCGTTGTTTTGATAAGAGTTTTTCATTTAAATGTATATTTTGTAAATATTTAATAACTAGCAAAAGTTCTAAAATAACTTGAACTCCAAATATATTCATTAGTAGTATACATATTTGTTTCATTATTTTTTTAATAGCGTGCGTCATTTTGTCACCTCCATCGTCACCCTCGCGTTGTGAGTAATTGGTTGGTCCGCACACTGCCACTTCCCACATCACATTCATCATTATCATTCCCCTAAAATCATTACTGAATGGCTTTAGCATATTACCGCTCAGTATGTTTATATCCCCATTAGCAGTAGTCAAAGGCCGTGCCTTATCTATACATATAATAAAATTCTAACTGAGTCGAATCTGTACATTAAATATTTTTGTAAAATCTTATTGAAATAGGCATTATTAAGCTGAATCTATAGTTTTTATATTTTTTGTTTGATTGTCTGTCTACGAACACATCACGAGAAACCCACTGGACAAATTTTGGTGGGTATGATGACAGCTGGGTATCTGGCTCATATAGAATACTTTTTCTTGCGGGAAGATGTCTCATCTCTGAGAAATTTATACTAAACGTTAAAACGTAAGGGGTGAACCCGAGCGGAGCGAGGGTGAGTCGCTAGTTGCCGATATTTGTTCAACTAGCTGACATATTATATTTGGTGTAGATTTTGTACAAGTCCCATGTTGAGCAAAACGTAGTTTAATAACAACAGCGCCTCCAATCGTGTAATTATTTAAAGAAAGCTTTTAACAATTGTACACTTTATCCTGTTTTTATATTATATATTGATACATGGGTATATCCATACTAATATTATAAATGTGAAAGTTTGTGAGTATGTATGCATGGATGTTTGTTACTCTTTCACGCCAGAACGGCTAGACAGATCTGGATGAAATTTGGCACAGAGATAGATTATAGTCTGGAATAGCACATAGGTTACTTTCAATCCCGGAAAAAATACGGTTCCCATGGGATAGATTTGTTTTTGCTTTTCTAGAGGTGAAGAAGATACAAAAGAAGTGAAGTCTTTTACAACAATATTTATTGTAACATTTGATGATGCTAGCTTCGTAAGCCTACTTATTTCCGGTGGCTAATAAAAAATGTTAATAAAGTGCAAATTCCAAATAATTTTCTTCATAATAATTATTAAAAAATTAAAATATGTTATTTACAAAATCTAGACAATAGAGTTTAGTGTAATGTGTGAAAGTGGTGTCTTGCAAAGTTTTATATTATCTCGTAACAAAAGTGTAATAAACCTTAAAAAATATTTTACTTATCAAAATTATTCTACTACAAACACTAAATAATTAAAAGAATACCATAAGGTATATTATTTAATATATTAAAATCTCGTGTCACGATGTTTATGGTCGCACTCCTCCAAAACGGCTCGATCGATTTAATGTTTTTTTTTTGTATATTTGGTAGGTATGAGAATACGTATATAAGTATTTTTTGTGTAAACAATATTATATATAAAAAATACATAGCGATTAACCCGAGCGAAGCAAGGGTGAGTCGCTGTATAACAAGCCAAAGAGTTTTTTGTAGATAGAACGCGGGCGTAGCCTCGGATTCTGCTAGTAGCATAATAATATTATTGTCATTTTCTGCTTTTTAAATAAACCTCCTATTTTGACATTTAAAAATAATATATTCATAAAGCACCATAAAAGGCTGCAGCTGCATTTAACTTTGTAACTTGCCGACGTAAATCGAATCATGTGCCGGATGCCCATTTAATATTGCCCATCAGATAGATAGCTGTGTACCTATATACTGGGGTAGGGATGGAAATGAGTCAACCCCCCAGCCGGGTGTGTTTCTGGCTTTTCTATCCAGTGAGTCCCACATAACCTCCTGTATGTATATAGGGGGGATATGCGTAAATACATTTCCCAACATAAAAAAAAGAAATAGTTGTAGAAATATCCTACATGTTTTATTTATATGAATTTATGTATATTTAAATTATTTTATTATTTCTAGCGGTAGTTATATATTTTTCAATAACTTTTTTTTATTCTTTAAGTTGAATCTGTGAACCATGACATTACTTCGAATCTCAAATGATGTAAGTATATAAAATTCAATTTTAATGAATTAATCATTTATTCTAAATATATAATAATTATATAACTACATTATATTTCTAATTGTAGTACCTACAACAAACATGACTTCGCCCATGGCTTAGTATATTTGCTATCAAAATAAATTCAATAGCGCGGGGTGTATTCAGGGATTAAACAAAGCGAGGGCGGGTCGCTATTATGAAATATACACGTATATAATATGAATTTTCGGTGTCAACAGTTGCTATTCCCTAGTGCGGGATTTCTGGTAACTGTGTAACTTGCAGCAGATGCTATTGGTACTTACTATGTGTAGGAAATGTGTTTAATATTACCGACGGACATTCATATTTCTAAAACAAGAAAATTAAATTCTAGTTATCATACTATTAAATCGTTTGTTCTGTGTGTATATGTGTGTCTGTATGTATATTTAATAAAATATGAATATAATGTAATGTAATAATTATTACTGAATTGAAATTTCCTTAGAATCGTTGTGATTTGAAACTGGATGAAACTAAAAGGATTAAGCCGGCGAGAGAATGAGATAGAATATATTACACAGGAAGTGAAAAATGATACTGAATTATATGTAATGTAATATATATTAAATAAAATGTAAAATAGCTTTTAAATTTAGTAAAAATAATTTAAAAAATACCTTACAATTACCTACTACTTCTGATACTCTATATTCATCTCATTCTCTCGTGGTTTACTTTTCTTAAGTTTCACTCCACCGTGTGTGAATTGCACACACACACTTTTTTTTGTATAAAATTATTAATTACTTCACGTTTGTTCATGTATATTAATTTTATTAGGTATTATTCAAAAATTACATCTAGATTTAAATTTATGTGCCCTATAAATTTCAAGGATTTGCGATAAAAGGTAAAGGTCCACTACCTTAAAATTTAATTAAAACCATTGCTTTTTACGCTGCGTAGAAAAGCTTAATAGTAACAAAAAAAATCATTAAAGTTCTTTAGGTAAAGCTCTTAACAATGAAGTGAAAAAAGTTTAGGTACAACTGTCTCAGTTATTAAATTTGTACTTCTATACTAATATTATAAATGTGAAAGTTTAGCTGTTTGGATGTTTGTTACGCAATCACGCCAGAACGGCTGAACGGATCTGAATGGTATTTAGCACAGACATAGATTATAGTCTGGAATAGTACATAGGCTATATATTTCTATCCCGGATAAAAGGAACGGTTCCTGTGGCATAGATTAGTTTTTGTTTTTCTAGAGGCGAACACAAGAGAAGCGAGGGTGAGCCGCTAGTCCAGAAATAAAGTGTGTAAAAGGAATGTTTCTCAGACCACCTTACTTTAACTATTTCTACAATTCTAAAAAGGTTTTATGCATAGGTATAATTTAAATTAATGAATCATTAAAATATCTGTCATTACAAAATAAAATTATTCAACATGAATCACTATATAATATATTCAATATTTTATTATTTATTATTAGCTCATATGCAATTCAAATGCATTAGTAATGCGTTTCAAAATATTTCAACGTATTTTAGTAGTTTTATTTTAATAATATTGGACAACTTACTGGAGTTATGTTTAATATCTCCGATATCAGATACTCGTTACGATACGGAAATCGAATTCTTCTCTATTTCCATATTCCCTTGGGACAGTCGTGCTTAGTAATAAAAATTGTTAAAGACGCTATTTCGTTATTTATGTTTACGGATACGGTTACGTGTCGACTCTTACTGATTGATTTATTGATTCAAAATATAGCTAATAACTAAGAGTATATATATATATTGCAAGTATCTGGGCGACATGAGACTAATCTAGATCGAGTTTTCGAGATCGCTGGTATAAATAAATCTATACATATAATAAAATTCTAACTGAGTCGAATCTGTACCTTAAATATTTTTTGGAAAATCTTATTGAAATAGGCTTTATTATCGATACAGAGACCGAATCTATAATTTTTAGAATTTTTGTCTGCCTGTCTGTCTGTTACCGCATCACAGAAAAACCACTGGAGGGATTTTGATGAAATTTGGTATGATGATAACTGGATATCCGGGTCAACATATAGGATACTTTTTACCGCGGGAGATCATCTCATTCCCACGAGAATACACGTTATAACACAACCCAAAAAATATTTATGATCAGAATTTCTTGAAACTTGGTATTAATGCTCTTCTATACAATTAAATAAATACGTGTTTTAGCGATTTTTGAAATTCATTCCATAAGGAGATAAAATAAGGGATGAAAATTTGTATGAAACCTACCTTTTTAAAGTTTTTTGTTGTAGTTTTAGCGCGAGCGAAGCCGCGGGTTTTGCTAGTAAAGATATAAAGATATAAATATACAAAAATTGCTCGTTTAAATATAGTCCTGTGCGACCGAGCTTCGCTCGGAGTTCTTTTTTGTTATTTCGTATTTTTAGATAAAAAGAACTAAAAACTTGAATAAATATTAAAAAAAAAACAAAAGTAAAAACTTTGTATTCCGACCGGGACTCGATCCCGGGCATATGTATTGTCTAACTTGCGCCTTGACCGCTTGACCACGATGCTTACATCTAAGTGTAAGAAATTATCGACTATATTCTGCGTAGAATAATGCCAAAGAAAAACTTAAAAAAAAAAACCGACTTCCAGGCACTGAAAAGTAAAAAATAACTAAACGGGGGTTTTCATTTAGAATAGATACTTAATCAGATTTTTTCGAAGTCGGTGTGCTTTGATTTTGGAGATTGGTGCCAGCCAATACAATGTATATTATAGCCTGCTATAATGTACGTTACGCGACCCCAAAATGTTAGCTTTATTACGTACTTGCGAAGTAAAATTTTTATTATAATATGACAAGAAAACTAGGTTGGTCGATTGAATTTTATACTATTTCTACTTTTTTTTATAGAAATTACGATACATTTCTTATTGGAACATTTAACCAACCCTTTAATTCAACGTAGAATCAAATCACGTCTTCATTGTTCCAGTAGTAATGGCGAGGACTGAACACGGTCGTAGCTAAAGGATTGAAAGTATTGTAGGTACTTATTTATAATATTATATAATTTGTAATATATAATAAGTATTATATAATAAATACATATACATACATATAAGGTGAAAAACACTGATTGTTTTACAAACCTAATATCATTGATGACATCAAACTACAATAATACCTATATTTAATGTAGGTAAATAGTTATCTAAAATCTAAATCAAAACGACCTTACATAATAAAATCACTATTTTATGTTGTACCATAGATTATTTAATAATAATTGCTATTGTACTTAGAAATCGGTTCATGTTGAAACTTTTAGTACATATCATACATATGTATGATACATACATACATAGTAAGTACTCCCAACATTGAAACTGTCATCATTGTAGCGCTATTCAGTGTCAGGCATATCATATGCTGCAACTTATACGCTTGCGATTTTTTAACGTTAAGAAATACTAAACGCATACTATCTGCATACACACAGATATTTATGTGAGACTCACCGGCCAGAACAGCCATTACTATACACTAACGGATCCTCCCCGTCTTAATGACGCGTGGGTCGGATCGCTTATACACTTAACTACGACATCCTGACGGGTGGCCTGCCGAAGCAGACCACAACAACCACGGGGTTGCTCCCATGGTCTACTCTTCTATTAAAAAAGTAACAAGTGCAAGCCGCATATTTTGATTTAAATCTTTCGTCAACGTAATTAAATGACTATTATACTAAATTACACTGACCAAAAGGAATGAGCCATGAAAAAAATTTAAGACTCGTGCATCGAAGGCTCTTAATGTGTGTTTGTCACGTCTTACATATTTACCAATAAAAAAAGCAGTAAAGTAGTTGAAACAACAACGGCAATCACAGTTAAACAGTTTACTTTATAGTTAGCTCTATCAATATACGTACCTGAGATCTATATTTTACTGTTATTACGATATCGAGAAAACAAAAACAATCTACAAAATATGTTTCAATTATCTTGTAGATATATCAACATATTATAGTGCTTAAAAGTTTGAGTTTTTGAGATAGAGCGTTTTCGAGTTTCTGTAGTTTAAAAGAGCTCTTTAAAGGTGTCCGACGGACAGGCGGCGTAAACTTATTAATAACTTTGTCTTTTTGCCTTGCAGTATCTTGTACGTTTTTGTATGAGACCTAAAAATATACTATAGGTACATACCATACATGAAATGCTATTTAGTGATTATGACTAATTCATCTACCTGATGAGACTATGATAGCACGAAAAAGTTTCAGTTTCTAACTAGAGCAGAGAACAAAAGATACAGTATTCAAAAAGGAATCCCGCCATTTTCTGCTTTGGTAGGTAGTGAATGCGGAACTATTAGTTGAAGATAATTTAATTTTTGGACACTAAATCTGAGAAACCTATTGCGAGATATTGTTATTTTTGAATGCCCTAAAAAAAAGATGCTCAATTCGACTGTACTTTTTTCGTGTATCGTCGCTAAAAGTGAATTGCCTTTAATAATTACTTTTCCGTAAATACGTTGCAAGGGCGAGGATATTATACTTTATTCTTGTTACCAATATTACACACTAATAGTTTTCTTTATATTCGATTTGTATTTTTTAAAATTTTACAGATTTTCTATGCGATAACTTGTTTAAACTCTGTATATAAATACATTTACAGTTCATAGTTTATTCAGGTTACAATGTAAAATGTAGTGTTGTTGGCATGCTCCTATTACTTTGATATAGAGGAGTGAATGACGAAAAATTTAGTAGAGAAAAAAAGGCCAGCATTCATATTATACGGACGTGTCCAGCAGATTGGTCCACAGATAACGTTTAGGTCGAGAGTGAGCGGCCACAAACTAATCTCGAAATGCCACAGAAGACAAAAAATCGAATGCACGAACTTTGAGATATATAGAAAGAGAAAAAAACGCATATACAGTTCACCGAAATAGTACCTCAACGTAGCGCAGTCGTTCGTGGGCCAATTTGCTGGGCCAGTCTGTATGTGAACGAAAGCTTTTTGGTCCCTACAGTAGACAGACAGTCCTTTATTTGCCTCGCAACGTAAAAAAAATGTGAATCTAAAAAATAAATTTCACTAACTTTATTTATGTTCATATAAAATCCATGAAAACTACGTAACGCTAGGTTTTGTTTCTCTCGTCCCATCCCCTTTGTTCAAGGCTTACGCTTAGTGGAGCAACTTTATCACTTTGTCGACATCGCTTTCTCTTTGCCGCGAATGTTTCTAAATGCGAGAAGCTTGTTCTAGAGATAACACGTCTTACAAATTAGCTTTTGTCTTGGATTCTTCGGATATTGTACGGGTGTAAAGTAATTGAATAAAAGTATGTGGTAAGTACACCAATAGTAGTTTAAAATAATGCGTTTAAATTATGTTTTTGTCTTAGAAATGAGAGTTTTTTAGAATGAGTTATAAATATTATTAGAAATAATTATTTTTTTTAAACGTATACTATAATAACATAATGGTTGTTTAAATATTTTCAATTATGTTATTTGTTTAAGCTCTTATTTATATAACAAAGTTATATTCCATATTTATCTATACAAATAAATAAAATTGAAGTGTCTGTTTGTAATATTAAAATGACCACTTTTTACTAAATGCATATGAATGTATACACGGTACATATACCAAAACAACATTTTTTACAATTTTTGTCTGTCTGTTTGTTCCGGCTAATCTCCGAAACGGCTGGACCGATTTGACGGGACTTTCACAGATACTTTTCGGGCAGATAGCTGGTGTTATAAGAAGTAACTTAGGCTACTTTTATTTTAGAAAAAGAATCCCGGTTCCGTGAAAAAATATTAAAGCCCATGAAATTGTAAACAAAATCCGCGTACGGCGTACGCACCTGAGCAAAACGAGGGTAAATCGCTATATAGTTTAAATGAATATCTTAGGAGTAGCAAGCTACTCTTTATGTATACATAAACATAGGTAACCGTGAAAACGTACCTACGCTAGTAAATTATAAATTATGCAATTTACTTAAAATGTAAATGCTACACATTTATTTTTATGTAATGCATTCCACATAATGCAGCACTTACGTAGCATAGAATAAAACAGAATGTTGCGCTCTTTGATACTGTTACTAGGTATTGTGAGAAATAAACATTTTACCAGTTAAGATTTTTCTATAAATAACATTTTTATATGTATATATTAAAAATTAAACAAGTTTTAGGTTTACTCTAATGGTGGTGGTCAGTGGTCGCGGTTCGAGTCCCGCTGGGGGCATTCATTTGTGTGATGAGCACAAATGTTTGTACTCTAGTCATGGTTGTTTATATTTATAATATGTATATATTTAAAGTTATATATGTGTAGTGTATCAACTAAGTATCTGGTATCCATAACACAGGCTTCGTAGCTTACCATGGAACTAGATGGTGCTGTGTGTTAATGTCCCAACATATTTATTTATTTATTTATTTATTTATTATTTAATGTTAGCCCAGTCGGGTTAGCATTGAAGCTTTGAGTTAGGCCTTTTTTTCGACATCCCGACTGGGCTATGTAGTATGTAATCTTAAGACAGCTATAACTTCATTATTTTAAGCAAATAAGAGTAATTGCTCCAAAATGACCTGATTTTTTTTTATATACCTTTGACTATACGTCTATATTTAATTTGAGCTACCAATTATATTATCTTATAGGATGTTTTGCTTTGAAACAAAACACACATAACTGAAAATGCTAAACCACAATTAGAATAATTACACATAAAATATGTTAAATAAATATTTATATTTACTCTATCCTCCTTTATATACATAACTAAAACGTGTACCTGAGCATAATTTCAAATAAGTATTATATTTATATAAATAATAATTATTATTATTACGATGATGGCGTTGATTAGGGTGGAGCGAAAAAAACAATTAAATTTCTGTAAAGAAAAAAAAAATTACTCAATATTTTTAGTTGGCCTACTGATTTTTAAAATAATTAATTTAATCTTTTGGTTTCAATGAAAATTTTTTTTTCAACTGATGATCTTTGACAACATTCATGAATTAACAATATAGTCATTTTCTACCCAACTTTAACTGTAATATTGCATTATTGCAATTTTTAAAAAAAGTTGAAAAAATAACATGTAACTTTTTTTGTATTACAATGAAAGTTGATTTTACGTGGTTTTTTTTTAAAACTATAATAATATGTCTATTATTTTAAACAACATCAATAAGAAATCGAATTTCGATAAAGGATCAAAGAAACATTTAATTGAACAAATTATTTGTTTTCTTTATCATTAAATTTTGTAGGTATATTTATAACAGATTTTTTAAATTTAAAAGTAAAAAATAATATGTAAAGTAAGTACTGATTATACTTTGTAAACATTTCTACTTGCAATGAATACCATAAAACAAAAAAATATATATTCCGGATATATTGAATAGACTGTAATGAGAGACAGCTTATAAATCTCTTTAAATTTTTTCACTCTTGTTTCTTTTAGTCCATACAAGTTAAATTTGTATAAGTTTAGAATTATGAGTAAAACTAAAAACGCTCGTTATAATTTACGTGGCCCAGAATTAAAGCTCGCATAAGCACTTAACACATTTACACTGCTTGCAATTTACGTTTCTAGCAATTAAGAATCGTGTTTCTATTCGCGATTCATATTTAGTATTTCGCTTGAAAATTTTCTCTCAAAAAATGAAGTGTAAATTTTCATTTTTGTATGACCTATTTATTTTATGTAAGTGGGTCAAGTGGATCAGTGGGTGGTATGCGTTACAAGATTTTTTAATTAACTTTTTTTTTTTTTATTATAGTTGGTAAATAAAAAAAAATTAAAGAGTGTATAAATGTGTACACGTGCAAAAAGTAAAACTTTTTTAGGTTATTGGTACTCCATATGAAATTCTATTTATGTTTTAAACAATTCGGATAGGTGAGACACTAAAAAAATAATTAAATAAGGCATATAGGCATATTATTCTCATATATTTATAGAATATCATTTAAGGAAAGAATATAATAATATATGTATATCATTTGTCAGACAATAAAAACGGTTACCATGGCAACAAACGTACGTAAATTATTTTCGTAATGCCTTTATCCTTATCCAGATTACCTATACAGCACACGGGAAAAAATCTAAATCGGACGAATACACACACACCGAAATATAATACAATATAATATATACAGTTAAGCTTTGAATATCCTTAAAACGATTGTGTTGTTTTATTTTGGTATAAAATTTTCGACGTCTTCAATTCAATTGTTTTTACTTTATAGTCCAGATCGAGACAAGTTAAATGGCCATTAAAATGTTTTGGTTACACCTACGATTATAATAGTATCTACGTTTTTTTTTTCAATATTCTGTTCGATTATACATAGAAAAAGGAGAATGGGCAACTTTGTATGGGATTCGTCCCCAGAGTGTATCAAGTTGAGACATATGTCATTTTAAAGATCAGAAGTATAGCTTCAATTTATTGTATGACACCAACACTGAGACCCGTGCAGGGAAAGAATTATGAATCATTTAATTTTATTAAATTCGTGAAAGTAAAACAGTATAATTTAGATTGTACAATATTTTTATAAATATTATTTTATATCGTACGGTGCCGTCTGTTTTTACACACCTTCGCACATATTGCAACTTTTGCAGCCCTGTACAGGAAAGCTGAATGAATAAATGAGGAAGAATTGAGCAGGTTACGATGGGACATTATAGGGTTATTGGAAGTTCAAAAAGAGGGGGGACAACTCGATGATGCTCAAATCTGGTCACCTGTTCTGTTTTCGGGTGACCAACAGTCCCAAGGTGGTGTCGGGTTTATCGTATCTTGTGATGTCTTGTACAGCATGGTAACTATGTACAGCTTGAACGCATCCAACTGATTCCGACTGAAGAAGTCCACGTTCCTACCAGTGCCACACCAAATACAAAACCCCTTAAGCTTTCAGCTGGAACTCTGAAACCGCTTTGATTGCGATAGCGATGTGGCTACTTTTAACGATGGGTTTCTCAAAGGTGTCGAATCAGTTGGATTCTAAACACACTCTAAAAATAGACCCAAAAAGATTTCTCACCCTACTCTTAAGCTCGTGGCAGAAAGGAGAAAGATGATCTTACAGTCATCCAAATACTCTAAAGGTTTTCGAGGTTTTTTGATTTATCTATTGGGCAAAACCGGCTAGTACAGTTCAAAACCGACGACAATAGGATTATATTATCTATTCCCGAGTTTAGTAATGGGAGAGATCGCGAAATTTTATGGATAGCTATTGACAACGCGACAACCCATCAGTCTGGACAATGATTAAGGGCCAGGCTAACCCGACACTATACCGAAGAAATCCCGGACGTCACTAGAACAGATTAAGAACAACGGAGCACCGGGTGCAGGTGGAACTACGGCTGTATTATGAGAATGTTATTTAATTCCATCATACTCAAAGGAAAACCCCACAATTATGGAGCAGAAGCGTAGTTGTACTGTTCTGTAAAAAGGGCGATAATGCCTTGCTAAATAATTTGACTCATCTCGCTTCTGATCCATGTCTACAAGTTGTTTCAATAAAATAATTCATAGTTCTTCCATGTAACTGTCTCACTTTTGGCGCTGTACGATAAAATAAAGCTATTATTATGACCTTTAAAGTAATGTACATACGTCATACTGTTTTAGACTTTCACGGGCTTAATAAAGTTAAATGATTCATAGTTCTTTCCCTGCACGAGTCTCAGCGTTGGTGTCATACAATAAATTGAAGCTATTCTTCTGCTCTTTAAAATGACATATGTCTCAACTTGATACACTCTGGGGACGGAATGCCCATTATCCTTTACAACGCGTATTACCGTGGCTATTCTATTTATCTTTTCGGATTTTTTCGCGGATTTGTTGTCATTTTTGGTTCCCTACGTTTCGAATGTTTTACAGCAATCATGGTCATTTTAGAGATTTGTGACCATGATTGCTATAACATTCCGAAATCCGATAAGATAATTTTATTCAAAATGTCAAATATTCACGTAAAACTTACAAAAAAATTCAGTCCGCGTTCAAACGACTATAAACCAATCTCTTTTACATATTAGTATACATATATACCAATTTTATCGTGCACCACACAGTAAGAAAAAAAACAGTGGGGGTTGGCAATGCCACAAAGGTTCCGACTATGAAATTTCAGAAAATAAAAAGCTTTTTTTTACAAAAGTAACCAATTTTAATTTCGAATTATGTATGTTGTTAGAATGAAATATAATATAAACGGTACTTCAAAGTTCTGTACTTTATACATATCAGCGTACCTACATATTATACACAACTATAATATAGACATACTGCGCAAAGCGAAACCTTAACTAATAGAACTTCGGTCACTTGGCTACAACTTGTTCCGTTCCGATGCTGTTTATGGTTAAAGTTACCAAAATACATTAGTATATTTTGGCTTTTGGAATACTGATTTGATAATAAAACATTTAATTTATTGGAATTTTTTATATAAAGAATTTACTATTGAAAACTACTTATTAGTTTATTGAAGTATAACTTCTTTAGGCGCGCCGTGAAGAAAAAAGGATTGGCGTTACGATTTTTGTAACGCAAACGGTTGTTAAGGAAGTAAATAAATAATCAATAAACTATTATTTAAACTATTAAATACATATTTGAAAGAATAAATTGGATAAAAATAGATATTTATAAAAAAATACTTCTTTCATTTATTATTACATGAGTGATGGAATCATATAAAATAAATATTTTAATTGTGGAAACTTTATTGGTCAATGATTTATATTTTATGTTTTTTTTTAATTATGTTAATTTGTACTGTTTGTTTCCCGAATAAAATAAAATAAAATAAAATAAAATAAAATAAAATAAAATAAAATAAAATAAAATAAAATAAAATAAAATAAAATAAAATAAAATAAAATAAAATAAAATAAAATAAAATAAAATAAAATAAAATAAAATAAAATAAAAATAAAATATTGTTAAAAAATATTATACCCGAATATTTCATATTTTAAATAAATCCATCTTTTCGAATTTTTTCGCGGATTTATGAGACTGATGTCTCTCCGGTGACCATGATTCCTGTAAAGCATTCGAAACGTCGGGAACTAAAAATCAAAATAAATCCGCGAAAAAATCCGAAAACATAGTTTTATTTAAAATTATTTACTTGAAATATTTTTTTATACTATTTTATATTATATGTGATGCATTCGTAGCCCAGTGGTAACGCGCTCGCTTGGGAAACTGCGTGAAGCGGGCGGGATATTTTCATGTGCAAATCATCATCATCTAACATGATTATCACATGTCTGAGAGAACCTAGCAAGTTTTCAAAAGACATGTGAAGCCCGCCAACCCGCACTTGGCCAGCGTGGTAGACTATGGCCTGATCCCCCTCGTATTAAAAGGGAAGCCCTTGCCCAGTGGTGGGACAAATACATGCATACATACACATTATATGTAAATATAATCTTTTTTCACTAAAAAAATTGCATTCCTGTATTATTATTTATTTTATTGCAGTACATAATTGATTGAATCAGATTCAGTTGTAAAACTGATTAAAAATTAAATTTTATCTTAACACCATCTGTAATGTGAATAATAAACTATTGTTTTCCTTTTTAAATCGATGAAAAATATTTATAGTATCTCTCCTATCCTAATTATTTAAAGCATAAATTGAATTTCATTAAAAGTACCGATAACCTATAGAAGTTTCTCTGCTTACGCGTGTACACATTGATACACGCACTCTTTATTTTATTTTTTTTGTTTATAATACAATGAATGTGTTTGTAATAATGAAATGGTTTGTAATAGTGCGCGTAGCTATTCCTTTTACTCTCAAAGTCCGATGGGACGACACTTCGATAGGACCGGTGAGAGTTATGGGGCAGGACTGACGGCTTTACGTGCTTTCCTAGACACGGGGGTGCAACACCGCACACTTCCCAATTCCGAGCTACTACTAAGAATATCTTAACAGAAAATCTCAATAATCAAACTTAGCTAGGGGCTCGAACCCAGGACCTCAGCATCTGCAGCCGTACATTCTAGCCACTAAAACACAAAGACAGTTACAACATATGTATATGTAACTACATATACAGATATAAAAAAAACTACATTTATTTCATGTGTCGTGTTATATAGGCACGCGAGTACGTGAACCTTTTCACGTGCAATATATATTTGCGTGGTATACCTATACCTACGTAAGGAAATGTAAAAAACTGGTTAAGTGCGAGTCTGACTTATGCATCCATGATTTATACCAACACAGTATGGGTCTTACTCAGATGTGGCCCGGTTAAACAATTTGTTTTTATTTAAAACTCGCATTAAATAATAGCTTGCTTGTATTTAGTAGACAAAAAAGCTCTGGTTTGTTTTTTAACCTCTTTTTTATTATTATATTATAAAGTTTTTACTGCAGTGGTTAAATGAAATCTTCAAATATTTTATATAGTAATACAAACAGACGAACAACCAACATTTATTATAAACATTTTAATTGTTTCCTAACAATTAAAATGTTTATAATAAATGTTCTAATCTGTTCATTTGTTATTAAACGTGTAGAGCAAGTTAATCGATTCGATAGGTTGCATGAGAAGATTTGTATTATTGCTACCCATACAAATATTTCCAGCATAGGAAGGTACTTAAATAAAATTGGACATGTGGAGGGACGGATACCATTATTTGAAAATTATAAAGATAACAAATCAAATAATACTTTTGTCATAAGGCAGACACGACAGCAAACTATTTAAACATGGATTCGGATATATACTTAGTAAGTAATTTAAAATCAATAGCACAAATATTATATCATATTATTTATAAGTTTTTTACTTTTTTTTGTTTCTTCCGCGTATTTTTAACCCCCGACGGAAAAAATGGGGTTATAAGTTTAACGTGTCTTGTGTCTTGTTTTACGATCTATGTATCTATATGTCTGTCTGTGGCATCATAGCGTCCAAACGGATGAACCTATTTGTTTTTAGTTTTTTTGTTTGAAAAGTGACTTGATTGAGAATCTTTTAGCTATCAGTCAAGAAAATCCTTTCAGACGTTTGCCGTTTTGATAGCCACTATCGGCTCTTTTCTAAAAGGATACGAGATTTCGGTAAAAGGATACGAGTAATTCCCACAGATTTAATCGATTTGAAACTTGTTATCCCGTTACCTTGGTCTGATGCAGCACCGTCATCAGGAATCTGCAAGATACTAAACTCAACAACAAAATACTCAACTCTTTATTAAAATAGTGTTTAGGCTCATTGAAGTGGCCTCAATGAATAGGTTATTGTGTTGGTGGTCTTAAAATGTTTAATTTAATTTCTTGTTTCTATTTATTTTGCAACCTCTAGACATATAGCTATATGTCAATGAGCCTAAACACTATTTTAGTCTACTTCTAGAAAGGGAAAACATTAAGTGTATTGCAATTTGTATATTGAAGTCTCATTGAAATTCGTCTAACCGTTTAAGAGTGAAATCCACATATAAACTGAAATAGATAAACTGCAAAGCATTTCGCTCAAAACTGTAGATTTAGCTTTTATTACAATATATTAGTAAAACTATCATCTTAAATATATCATCATATCATCATCTATATCATTTTAAATATTAAAATAATATATTGATTTTATAAATAACTAAATATTAGTTCTTTTGCAAAATGTAACTTAGTATTAGGGTGGGTTGGACTCGTCGCGTTCACGCAAAGGAAACACGCGACGTGACCAGTGACGGTGATGTTTCTTGGGGATAATTACCTATGACTAAGCAATTCTGAAAGTGTAATAAATTATTTACCTTTATTATTCAACTTAAATGCTAAACTCATTACTTCCTTAAGATGAAGGCATTAAAAGTTGTTAAAAAGGAAATTTAAATAATTGCACAGTTAAAAACTTTAAGAAAATTGTTGGCTAAAATTGGAAAGTTTAGTATTAAAGTTCTCAAATATTTCATGAGCAATGCTCAACAACGAAGAGTTACATCAAAAGGACCGAATATGTGCGGGTAACTCTCTTATAGCTAAGTAGATTTAATAAACAATTAGGCGTAATCTTACGTAGCGGCCTACGCTAAAAGTCTACAAAACTTACCTGCGAAACATAGTGTTAATACTCGTATGTATTTTCATATAATATTCCCCAACTTCTAAAGTTGCTTGCTATGTTTCAAATATAATTTTTGATACAGTAAAACAGTACATGAATAATAACAACAGTGGCTTTAAGGATGTGCGAACGAACAGACAGGAGCCAGACAAAAAACTGTAGCTGTTTGCATGTAAGCAATTTTTTTGAAAACTACGAAATTTTAAGCCCGTTATAATTTAGTTATTAATCGATGGCTTCTACGAATATAGGTCAAACTAGCAATTGGACCAATTGCTAGTTTCGTTCAATTTTTTCTAAAGAATGTTTCCCTATAGACTAACTAAATAAAAAACATATTTTTACCCTGATATATCGGGGTAAAAATATATATGTATATCCTAATAAATTGTTTTGCGTCATTACGTCAAAAGGAAAAAGCGGTGCATTATGAGGTCACTTGTATGTTTTTACTTATTTGTACGTCATACACTCGTTTCTCGGAATCTTGTGTTCCAAACTAATCTCAAATCAAACTAACTTTACCTTTTTTATGTTTGAAATTCATTTACACATATCATTTACAACAATTAAATATTTGATCTACATGGGACCACAGCTGAGCACTCTAGTCACGCCGCTAGTGGAAAACAATATTTGTCTAAAATCTGCGTAGTGTTTTATGATCCTCGTTACAATTTATATTTGTGAATGTCGCTGACAGCGCAAAAAGAAATCGAGGCTACTGAACTTGAACATAGCATTCGGGAAAAGCTGAAAAAAGTGATAGATGGTGGAAAAGAATGGTTCACTTAATAAAATCGCTAAATTTATTTTTACTATGTATTTTTTAGTTTTATATATGGTTATAAAATGTTATCGAGTAGCGAGTTATTTCAGCTTTACTTGGGCGCTTTGTAATAATTTTATAGTTTTTTTTTGATCGATTAAGTTTATGACTTATTTATGATATTTTAGAAAAGAATTCATGAAAATGCTATAATTCATGTTTCTATGTTATATCTTTTACGTTTTTCTTGACCATCTTCAAAAAGGAGGAGGTACCCAATTTGGCTGTATTTTTAATTTCTGTTTTTGGGATATTTTTGTTAATTGAGAACCGGATTTCATGATCAGGGTAGTCAGCATATAAATTTCAAAAGAAGTCCTCCGCTAAGGATAGAATAATTCCACTTTTTTATAATTTCGAAATCGTTCTTCCTTTTTTAATAAATAGCTATAATGTTATTCATAATAACTTTATTTCAATGTATCGCTATTCGCTATACCAAAAAACAGCCAAAAAGAGTTTCTTTAGGTACAACTTAATCAACTTAATGATATGTACATTTTACCTCAAGACTGGTTGTTAAAATCTCTTTTTAAACTAACAAACACAAACAAAAATAGCACTCGTGAATAAAAAAAAAACTATGTCACAAAATAAGTCTCAATGTCATTGTAGGTTTTGGAGATAAACGATGACTGCAACGTCCGAACGTCATTTATTGTAGCATACTGTGACGGCCGTCAGTTACTTTCATGGTCGGTGGGCAAGTGGCCTTTACACAAACATTATTAATACGAAGTAATCTTTACCTAAAACTTATAATAATTACTACGCAACAAAACGCAAGACTTAATGTAAGAAGTTGGAACGCAAATATTCCGCCTATTTGTAGCTTGATTAATGGTACATGCCTCCATTATTACGAAGCGTTTCTTGTACGAGCTTTCCATTTTCCCTCTTCGGTATTTTTAAAAGAAAACAATTTATTCTATGCTCTAATTTTATGGATCTACTTATGATTCTTTTCTATTCATTTTTAATGTTTGGGACTACTAGAAAAGGCTCTTAAGTCGTCAGTACAGTAGTTTTGATAAGAGAAAAGATACAATTTTATTTCACCTTCTTCTATATGAAATGTATGAAAGTCCTATTGAATTGTGTTATTTTCAACCGACTTCCAAAAAAAGGAGGAGGTTCTCAATTCGACCGTATATATTTTTTTTTGTTTGTTCGCGGATTTTTCCGTCGTTTATGAACCGATTTTGATAATTCTTTTTTTGTTGAAAAGGAGATACCCCAAGAGTGGTACCATGATAAGGAAACCAGGATCTGATGATGGGATCCCAGAGAAATCGAGGGGAACTTTCGAAAATTGTAGCAGCGACTAGTGCGTTTGTTAACATTTTCATTAGGTATTTTAAAGCACTACTATTTAATGAAGGTCTGGAGTCGATCTGATGATGGACCCGAAAGACAGTCGAGGGAACTCCTCAACGATTTACAGCAATTACTTGTTGTTTGGGCTTGATTAATTTGTATTGATGACGTCTACACTAAAAATATACTACAACATAAAGTATTTGTTAACGTATATTAGTAATGGTAGTGTGCGCTCGGCAAAATAATTATTATATTTACTTGTCCTAGTAAATACAATGTCTATCATTATTTTCTAATGGATACTATCATTAGAAATCGATTTTCATGAATATTTATTATTTCGAGTGATTATTTAACAGGAATTTGAGATTTATAAAATACCAGCGACTTACCCTCACTTTGCACGGGTGCGTCCGTATCCTTGAATGGCTTAGGAACGTATAAATAACAAACATTGAAGGGGTTTTTTGTACCAGAAACCTTCGCACGCGTATACAGAATAATCCAACAGAGTCCCATCACAATCAGATCAGTAATTTAGGAACGCATAGAGGACAAACATACGAACATTCATTTTTATTTATATTGATATTTTGAAGTTTAGGGCGGAATAATAAAGCGTATGAGTAGCATTTTAATTTAATGGAATACGAAGTATTTGTGTTTTTATATTGAAAGTCGTTATTTATATATAATTTTTTTTTATGCGATTCAGTCACAAACGAGCAGACAGACCACCTGATGGAGAGCAGTACCTGTCGCCCATAACACCTACGGTTCATGCACTTAGGTTTTAAGTAACAAAAATGCAGAACCACAGGTGCGTTGTCACTGTGAGGAATAAGATGATATGCCTCTTGCCTGTAATATATTTATAAATGGAACATTATCCTTATGGCCAAAATAAATATCTTGCTCGAGTAATATTATATTAGAAGCAAATGCATTTAACAGTATTACCCCTACTGCATTTGACAAACATGATAAATACAACGAACAAATCAATATTTGCATCTACATAAGTAATGTAATATTGATGTAACGTATCAGTTGCTTGTCTCAAGCTCTACGTGCCGTTTCGCATACACTTAATATGACACCCACGAGTATTAGCATGTTTTACATATTATTAGGGAAATATTAAGTATTGACGCGGGTATTTTGTTATTTTCAGGGAAATATTAATTATTATTACTAAAGTCTGTCATTTTGATGAATAGAACGTAGGTATTTCAAAAAGTTTTTTTTTTATTTTACAACATTTATTTATAATAAAGGAAATACATTGAAATGTCAAATATAATTAATTATTTAACTACACAAAACAAATGTACACTAAATTATTACTATACAAATCATGTCCGCGTGGCACGAATTTCTCCGCTAAATGGCAATACTAATTTTTTTGGTGAAAAACAAGCCAGCTCTCTTGTCACCAATAAAAGAGATAAGACGAAGTGCTTACCACTTCGACTCCATGGGTCAAGGGTTTCTACAGAAATGGTATAAAGGCATAATTTTGACAAAGAGAGGCGTATTTACGCAACTTAAGTAGTTCAGTCTTTTCCGCCGCGACCCCCGCATTAGACGCCGTAAAAGTAAATATTATTATAATATTAACCTTAAGGTTTAATGATCTATCAGTAAAAGTTTTACGATAACTAGTTCCTAGCAATTCGCGAAGACCTCGCGTAACATCCGAATTAAGTGTCGCCTCCTTTTGAAGTCGGTCAAAAAAAAAACAACAATATATGTATGTATATTGTATATAATATACTTCGATTAATATTTGCAATAAAAAGTTGTATTGAATTCCGACCCTTGGTCTGAATAACGCGTGTTCAAGTAGAGACATTTTTTTTATTAATGGCCAGTCAGTATTTATAAAAAAAATAACAATGTAATAATATCTGTCATAGATAGATAAAACAATAAACTATTATATTAAAAACATGATCATTCTTTATACAGATATACATGTTTAAAGTGTAAAGTCGCTCGCTATCTTTATAATAATACCTTCTTTTTATTATTCCCTTTAGCTTCGAAAGCTTAGGATGAAGTTAATTTATCCCAATGGGTTAATGTTTTAAACTCTACAGCATTGAGTGCACACTTTATTGTAGTTTGTAAAAGTTTTGATGTTAAAAAGTAAGTTGATTAACAGCTTAGAATAGTTACCTAACTAGAGTTAAATAAATATGTTGGGACATTAACACACAGCATCTAGTTCCATTGTAAACTAACCAGATATTTGATATACTACACATATATAACTTTAAATACATACAAATTATAAACATAAACACCCATGGCTGGAGTACAAACATTCGTGCTCATCACACAAATGAATGCCCCCAGCGGGACTCGAACCCGCGACCGATGGCACAGCAAGTAGGGTCACTACAAACTGAGCCAAACGTGTCATCAAAGTCGACTTACATGATGCATTGGCCATGTTAAACGTAAAATAATTTAAACGCAAAACTAATAATGTTACGATACTATAATAGCAAGGTACCTTAAAAAACTTTCCTTGACGGGTTAAAAAGAAGACTAGATTCCTTTTTTTGTTAAAAATAACCAAGCTGTATTTTTCTATTCTTTAACCCGCGACTGATGATATAGTATGTTCTTACTTGAAACCTTATATCTCAACAAAATCTCGATAAAATCAGTTCAACCCTTCCAAAGACAAGCAAAAATATTTTTTAATTGTTATGTGAGGTTTTGGCTGTGCAAATTACAAATGGGTCCATAATGTTACTTTGAAATTACAAACATAAAATTTTATTTGAAACAGATAAGGACTTATTGTCAATTTATTTATATCTATATAAACAAAAAATAAATTCTACTCTATAAAGAAAAATGCTCTTTATTGGTAAGCACATCACTTGTGAACCGATTCGGCTAGGGACGTATTAAAGTGAAGCGAGGGTCAGCCGCTTGTAAATTATATATTGCAGATTTCATTAATTATAATCGCAGAGGGCAATCGTTCCCAGGATCTCATTGAAATATACCAAAGCTATTTAACAGTTGCAATAATTGAACTCTATTTCGAAACTTGTTTTCATGTTGATTATAAAATAAATAAATGGCTTTGCACTATTACTGATGGTTTATTCCAACAAAATTTACAAAGTGACTTCTATCCGAAATCAGCCCGCGAACTTTACAATAATATAATTACTAATTATTAAATTGAAATTTTATTAAAAGTGCTTTATTACTGTACTTATTTTTATATTATAAAAAAAGGACTATTTTACACAAATTTTATTTTTCAGAGACTAGAGATTCTTATTTGAAAAGAAAAAAAACAAGAATTAAATCTAAATTTCTTTAAATTGAGAAAGTACTTTGCTTAGTTAGACTTAGGCACCTTAGTTTTAAATTTTAATAAAATTAAAAATATTGTTGTAGGTGTATCCCTGGTGTACATGATAGCCGTCCTCCCAGGACTGCTTCCTTGGGGCGGTGGCGGAGGTGGTGCCGGTGCTTGGTTCCTATCGTTATGTCATCTTCTTGGCGCCTTGGCCCCGTGGTGTGGCTCCTTCTTGTACCATCTGTTCATGAATCACACACAAGGGGCCGCTTTGTACCACAAGTTGCTGCAGCTCGATATGCTGGGCATTTGGGTCAGTCAAAGCATAGGTAAGTGAATATCGTTATAACTGTCGTAGGTAAATTATAAAAACCGTGAAATTACCCGGACTTTTGCCAATTTACCTTGGGTAATTACAATATCGCTGAATGTGGTTAGTAAAATTATAATATACCTAAAATTATCCAGTGATATTGCAAGAAAAGGAAACAATAGACAAAACTCCGGGAAATTATAATTACACTAGTGAAATTATATATAATATTTAACGGTTTTTACAATTTCCCTGCGACATAGTCCCGTCCCAATCATTTGATTTCTATTATAATAATTTATTTTTTAACTACGTATGTCCTACTAAGTTATACAAAATTATTTACATAAAAAAGAAATGAAGCATAAAAAATTCAATCATTAAAACAGTATTATGTGCCCATTACGTGTAAGTTCAAATTGTGATTGTATGTTGTAGATGTCAATAACATATTTCATAAATCGAAGAATTATTATAAGAAACTTATTTAAAATGTACACGTATATTTATTATTTACATAACTTACCATTTGTAACGAGGGCAACATACAATATTCCAAATTGCATGAATTTTGGAAATGGATGTTTCACAATTCGTAGACCGATATCGTCACAATCACGAATTCCAAAACCTAATATTATGGGCGAAACGATACCAGGGTTGTTACATTATCGACTTTTACGAAATAAATAGTTCTAAGTATAAAATAATTCATTCTCCTTATAATTATTATTATTAAGTAGTATTTCATTTTAAATATACACTTTCATGATTAATTTCTCTTAAAAGGGTATTTGGGCATGTGAATTATGTTACGTAATATTATGTCAACGCCCGACGCTCGTTTATTAAACGACTAGTGGCTCACCATAGCTCGCTCGGATTCGACTCTAGGAAAACAAAAACTAATTTACCCCACGGGAACCGTAGGTACATTTTTCCGGTATAAGGTATCAGCATGCCAAATTTTACTTAATTAGGTGCATAAGTTGTTGTGTACTAGGCTGTATAAGTTACTATAGTTTTTTAACTACCCATGGGAACTCTTTTATTTTCCGAAATGGATAGTACCTATCTGAAATGTTGACATGTTGTTGGATATAAGGTACCACCATAAAAAAATTCATTTAAATCATCATAAAACAGACAAACAGACAGAGAAACAAAAACATTGAAAAAAATCTGGATTTGTTCTATTTCTCTTCTTACATCCTCCTGACTCGGTTTTTAGCATATTTTTTTTCTATGTACAGATTTTCGACTTCTACAGTTTTATTATATGTGTATAGATACCAGATTATTCTTAATTATAAATTTGACTTCTACATAAAGTCATAACAATATTTTTGGAAATATATTTTAATTCTTATCAACACGGCCTTATTCAAAGGCATTAGAGGGGATCGTTACATAAAACTTTCTCTATCTTCAAACTTACTACGGCATCATACTGGCCACAATGGTATTACAAATAATAAGCTAGTGAATGTGTGTACATCTGTTACTTCTTCGCGTTGTAACGGCAAGACGAACTTTAGTGTAATTCGGAATATAGATAGTTTATACCTGCTTTAGCACATTGGTTACTCATTATATTACCGATAACCTACGTAAGCGAATCCGCGGGCAGAAACTATTTCATGTAAAATCATATTTATATTATACCTTACCTCTATATTAAGATGGGTACCGGGTCATGCAGGGATAGTTGGCAACGAATGTGCCGATAAGCTTGCTAGAGAGGGAGCTCTTGGCTCGCAGCAGGGACCTGAGCCTTTCTGCGGTATACCCAAGAGCTTAGCTCAAAGAACCCTAATGTCAGCATGTCTCAAGACTGCAAAAAAGGACTGGAATGAGTCAATTGGAATGATTCACTCCAAGACACTGATTAAAGCCTATGACAAAAGGTTTAACAACCTTATGATAGCGCTAAACAGAAAAACCTTACGATTACTGGTAAGGACTTTGACTGGACACTGCTGCTTAAACAAGCACATGTTCAACATGGGACTGAGCGAAACGCGAACCTGTAGAATATGCATGGAGGCAGATGAAACGCCACTTCATCTTCTATGGGAATGCGGACCGCTCATGTACAAGCGTAGCATTCATCTAGGAAAACAGTATATAGGCCTAGATGAAATAAAAGAGTGCAAACCAAAGAAAATCCTGCAGTTTTTAAATTCTGCAGGGTTCAATGGTTCACTCTAATAAGAATGTGGCGATCACAATAGACCAGAAATGGTCGCAGTGACACCATAGCCGCAAACGAGAAATAAAAAAAAAAAAAAAAAAAAATAAATACCTCTATATATGTTATATCATTCTATTTGAAGCAAGAAATATGATCTGCACATGCCAGGGTTACAATATTCTGATAAGATGCTCTACTTTTCTTGAACAACAAAGTGAACTCAACGCTTGCTGTCGGAAATTCTTAAATCAAAATATATTATTATAATAAATCGAATCGTCGTTCATATCATGCATTTATTGAACTATTCAGGATGTGAGATGAAACTAAGTTAAGTATGTATTTTTATCTAAAAATGTTATGACGGGTAAGTATATTTTAACTGCCTCCGTGGTGTAGTGGCTAGCATGTACGGCTGCACATCCGAAAGTCTTGAGTTCGAGTCCCGGGTTGGGCCGAGCTTAGTTATTGAGTCTTTCTGTTTAGTAAGCCTCAGTAACAGCCCGAAATTGGGAAGTTTGCGGTGTTTCACTCCCGTGCCACGGAGAACACGTAAAGCTATTGGTCCTGTGCCTTATCTCTCACTGGCCGTGTCGAGTAATCGTCCCACCGAAGTATGGGAGTCACAGGAATAGAGAATGCACTTGTGTCTGCGCATACACTTGTGCACTATAATATCTCCTGCGCAGATGGCTAGTCTCAATGAGAATAGCCGCCGTGGCCGAAATCGGTCAGGAGGACTTATATTTTTTACTATATCTTTTTCATATTATTTAGAAATAAAAAAAACTGTTGTTTCCAATGATATAATATGTATTTGCTTGCCAACTTGGCACGAGGTAATTTAATATTCTACAACACATAATCTATGGATGTTTTTTTTCAAGCCCAAATAAAACTACTGTAAAGAAACTACGGTAAGTCATAAGACCAGGTTTACATGCAGGCATTTTATGCAGCGGGCATAAAATAATTTTTTTTAGTAGTTTCTGTACTCCTCTGTACAGTTGACCTCAAAGGGTCTGATGATCACATTAAAAAATAAGATCGTTTGGCAACAAAAAATACTTCGAGTTAATTAAACGTTTTTTCCGTACAAAATGTATGAGAAAAGATTTTGGAGATTTTTGTCATTTCTAGTACTTATAACTTAAATGATCCCATAGAGTCTTTTGATCCCTACATGAGATATGATCGATTGACATAATTATTTTTTTTGTATTTTAGCATTTTTCTCGCTGACTGTACATTTTTTCCAAAATCTGTGAATGCAGTTCAGAATATTTCAAAAAGTTATGGGTGGTCTCCAAGGAACGTTTTTCTATAACTATAACAGTTAAGGTACCTGCCCCTACTATCCCGTCTCAAAAATCCATCCTGTATACAAGAATATATGTACAGTCATGCCTTCAATTATAAGTTATACCAAAACAAAAGCTTGTATGAGAATATAAAGCAATTAAAAATTTCTAACTAATTATGTACGTATCTATTTCAAACGAATTAAATCTGCCAGCTGCGTACTTATTGCGGGATGGAAGTTTTGAACAAACATCTGTTCAGAGATTTGAGATATAAATGGAAGTTTACCCCTGGGATAAACCTACTGAATATGTCCGCCGCAATACGCTTCATAACAAGTTTTCATGTTGGTGCGTAATAAGATACTGTTACGAGCTTGGCTTTTGGAATCGAAAATTAAGGCTTGTCACCTATAATATTATTGCTTTTTCATACAGCCGCAGTACACGCACATTAACTGTATAATTAATTATCCGAGCACTATGTTCCTCCATTAGTGTTACTACTACTATCCTGTAACTTCACTTTATGCTAGCATCCACTTCCTTTTATCTCTTCTCAATCGTCACATGACTTTGAACTTAAAATAAGCTCTCGTAATGGAAATTCCAAAATTTTTCTAGTCATGACGATTCTTTAAAGAAGGTATTCTGTCTTTTTCCCACTCACGGCAATTTCCCATTAACTTGCTTTGTAATAAATTGACAATTATTCTTAAGCATGGCTCAGGCGTGTCATTTGATTACAAAGACGTAACGTCTGAACACAAACTTTTGATAGTTTGATATTTGTACGGAACTATTAATTTTCAACTTTTTTATTTTTTGGAATTTTTTCTTTATTTGTGCTGTAAGACCCTGATTTTGCCAAATTTCGTTATTCTAGATCAACGGGAACTACCATAAAGGTTTTCGACCCAAAATCTGTAGGGTACTTCCGGTTGACCTAGAATTGCCAATTTTGGTTAAAAGTAAGGTCTTACAGCACAAGTAAAGGAAAAGTTCCGAAAAATAAAACAGTTGAAAATTAAGGTCAATTTTGGTACTTACAAGTTGTTGCGAAATAACTGCTAAACCCCATATCTTTTTATCGTGTTGACCTTGATTTTTATATGATTGATTATTATAGACCTCAGTATCTGGTATAAATTTCAACTTGCTACGTCCACCCGTTCCTGAGAAAATCGGTGGTGGCACACGGACAGACAGACTCTGTCTCAGACCTGCTGAATATACACACAAAATTTCATAAGAATCGGTTAAGCCGTTTCGGAGGAGTTCTGTTACAAACACTGTGACACGGAAATTTTATAACAAGATTATAAAAAGATAAAAGTATACTCTAAATCTATTCAACTCATAGCCAATGGGTTATTACATCAAGTTTCCATGATTTGACAATTTTACTGACAATTTATACAATTTTGCCAACCATTGATGATTTTACAGTTTTGCTCAATAATCAGACATCAGAAAAAGTATATTAATAGATGGCGCTGTTTGCATTTTATGTGTCCCATTTACAAACGGGTATAATCACCAAAGAGATTGTTTTAAATGATATAAAACTTTATTCAAATAGACTTATTTTGGATCATCAATTTAAAGAACGTCAGCGTAGTCAATCCGTGATGAAGCTACCACCGGCTCGGAAAGCAGTTCTGCTGAGAAGAGCCAGCGAGAAACTTAGTTTTCTTCTTGTACAATATATTTTTATTATATATTTATCGTTTAATCAAGCAAAACAAAATAGGTCGATTTAAAATCTTTATAATAATACCTAGTATTATGACATCAGTCATTTAAAAAAGCTTCAAACTTATTTAAACATACAATAGACCATATTGCATGGTAAACCACAAGTGTGATAAATCGATTGCATAAATACATGATGCACTTTTGTGTTGACGGCGTGACGTGTTAATTATTTACTGAATACTATATCCACCCCGTGACTTGGTTTCTATGGATATAAATTGTCACCGCAGTATAAGGAATTAATTAACTTCATATAATAAGCTTTATCCACCTTATTCCACACGATTCTTCCTCACTCGTAGAAGTTGATTTTATGTACTACTTTGACAACCCATTTTAATTTATTAGTGATTATTATAATCATGTCTTCGTACATTGTTTCTCAAATCTCAAGAAATATTCTTTCTTGTTAAATGAAATTTCAACAAATTAAATAATAATTTTATATCTATAAAAGTTTCAAAATGTAGCCTATCCTGATTATAAAATTTTATTCAATAGAGTATTTAAAAATAGAACTATCCAAATATCATTAAAGTATCATAACATAAAAGTGTAAAATTACGTTGCATTATATTTGTTTATTAAAATTTCTTTGTCCGATTATCATCTTGGTTTAACAAAACTCACACAGTATTGCAATTTTATTATATACTAGCCACTCACCCTCACTCCGCTCGTTCCTAGTTACGATTTAAAATTTAGTGTAGATTTCTCAGAGATAACATATTTTCCCGCAGTAAAAAATATCATCCCGCCAACCAGCTATCATCATACCAAATTTCATCGAAATCCCTCCAGTGGTTTTTTTGTGATGCGGTAACAGACAGACAGACAAAAATTCTAAAAACTTTGAATAAGGTTTTCCAAAAAATATTTAATGTACAGATTCGGCTTAGTTACAATTTTATTACATGTATAGATGTATAAACTTGACGACTCAGTTTGTAGTAACCTACTTGCTGTGCCAGCGGTCGCGGGTTCGAGTCCCGCTGGGGGCATTCATTTGTGTGATGAGCACGAATGTTTGTACTCCAGTCATGGGTGTTTATATTTATATTTATAATATGTATGTATATAAAGTTATATATGTGTAGTGTATCAACCATCTGGTATCCATAACACAGGCCTCGTATCTTACCATGGAACTAGATTGTGCCCAACATATTTATTTATTTATTATTTATAGACTAAGGCTGTTATAGGTACATATATTAAATTAACTTCTTAAACAATAGGAAAGAAGGCTTCTATGCGCTAGTAATTACGGGCTATAATCGCTTTATATAAAGCCTAGAACCTATTCTTTTTCATTACATATAGGACAAAAGGATTTGCAAATATTTATTACTTTTATTTATTTTTTTAATTTTATAATAGAAAACTAACATGAAATGACTTTTAACATACATACATGAAGTTTTTATCCCTAAAAAATCTCTCGAAAGTTTTAATTATAGACGTAAGTATCATTACTTAGATAACTTAAGCGATAGCCGGAACGTGGAATATCAAACATTTCTCCGAGTGGTCGCGGGGGTCACTCGTAAATCGTTCTGCCAGTTCTTGAAGCGGAACCCTTTAAATCGGCTTTTCATCTATGAATTATGTATTTATGTTGTCATGAATTAATTTACATTTTAGAAGCGATGTCATGTACATGATACAGCACGATTTATATTTATTATATTTAATATTATATATTGCCCTCTTAATGTTTAGGTATTTAATAAACTTGTATTTAATGCTGTGCTATAAACAAGTGGCTACTATGTATGGTGCGCTCCCGTGTATGTTTTTATTTAATCTCCAATCATTGGAAGATTTTTTTCAAATCTTAAAATCTGTTATTTATTTATTTTAGTACTGAAAAAAATATATAATATAAAATAGAAAACAGATATGTACCATGTGTTCTCTGATGAGATCTCTGCTAGAAACCCTCTAACGAGAATAAATAATAATAATAGTGAGGTGTGGTGTAGGTACAAACTACAAATATCAATTATAATATAAATAGACACATATATAAACATATATGTATGTTATGTATAGTTCTAGACAAAATCGAAATTATAATTAGCTCTTCTGATAAAACAGTACCTACAACAACAAGGTAAAACTCCGCCCAGCCGCTTAAGTTATGCGTAATTGAATAGAATATAGGTAAATGTATTGCAAATTTGGCTTTTCATGTTGTGTAGCAAACATAAGTTCTTTAATAGATTTCGCTGAAATTTGATATGTGGTGGTTTTCGGGGGCAAAAAATGGAATTAGATTAGTCTTATGTTTGGGAAAACGCGTGTTTCGAGTTTTCATGCGGTTTTCTTTCGCCACGCAATATATGGTCGCTAATTTCGCATGCTTCCGCATAAGCATTGGTGTAAAGCAGCCAATGCGTAAGATTGACAATCACAGGTGTCCGGATTCGAATCCGGGTCGGATACGAAGTTTTTACTTTTGTTTTTTTTTTTGTATTTATTCAAGTTTTTAGTTTTTTTTATCTAAAAAATACAATATAACAAAATAAAATAAGGAAATAAGAAATGATACACCAACGCACGAGACCAGCAAATATAAAGATTCGATAAAATATCATCGATTAAATATATATTGTTCCTTTTTTACATTTTATTCACATTTAAATACAAACAAGTCTTTAAATTAGTAGTGAATTTGGAATAGAGCATGTCAATGGCAGCTTTAATAACGCAAGCGATATTTACACCCGCGCCATCAGCAATTACAGTAACATTGGCATATCATCTTGCAAATACTAATAAATTGTTCTCTTTGCATTTTATTTAAATGTTTTGACTAGACTAAGAAATACTTTCTTAGATTTACGCGAATATTAGACATTTAAATAAAACTATCTTTTCCGATTTTTTTCGCGGATTTATTTTTATTTCATATTTCAAGTATAAAATAATTAAAATTATAAAATGTTTAAATTAAAATAAACAAATATTGTAAGGTACTTTGGTGCTAATTTTCAAAATTTGAATTCATTTTGTTATTTGTGGGTAGGCTGTCTGTAACAACTGTATAATGCCTTTGAGACATCTAACACCTTAGTCTCTCCCGTGACCATGATTGCTGTAAAGCAATCGAAACGTCGGGAACCAAAAATTAAAATGATACGCGAAAAAATCCGAAAAGATAGTTTTATTTAGACTAAGAAAGAGATAAAATACTTCAGAGAGAAATCGCCACTGGAAACTAATTTTGAAATTTCTATTTACCTACTATAATTGTCATTGTGTAATATAAATAAAGTAACGCCCAGTTTGTGGAGAAATGTATACAAGTCTATAGTTAAAGTTACCTAAGTGAAAATTAAAAAGAGATACGAAGAAGTAAAAATGTATTAAACTATTGTCACAGTTGTGGAACTAGTGATGAAAGGTATTCAGTGACTGAAATAAGGCGTTCTTGAGCGTACGTTTTGAGAGTATGTAAACTATTGAAATTGATACAAGTAGGTAGGTATATGTATTGCGAGTAACCATATTGAACAAACAACCCTAGAACTATATGATAAATGTGTAAAAGTATGAAAACGCTTATTTTAGTACGTAACATAAAAGTTATAATAGGTTAAATAATAATAAAATCGAATGGCATTTGTAGCATGTGATGTGATAAATTATAATAGGGAGGTTCGACCTCTCGTGACTGCACGTGGGCGTCAAATATGCAATGGGCTAATATGGATATTGGATAGATTTATCGATAACAGAAACGTATACAAGATACGTATCTATTACACTAAAATTGTCATACATATATGAATGTACATTTTATCAGCTCCAACAATTATATATTTTTTTATTTTTACAAAATTTTAGGCTTTTTTTATATCATGTCGATTTATTATATTTATTCTAAGAGTGTTAATTTTAGGTTAGTGCTTATCATATATATCATAAATATAAAACAGCAGTATATCATAATTTATCATTTTTCACAGATCCGTAGATACATAGATCGGGCTATTATAATTATAAATGTGAAAGTGTGTATGTGTGTATACTGTATATTATTTATTACGCATTCACGCGGAAATAGCTGGACTGATTTGGATTAAATTTAGTATTCAAATAGGCTATGACTTGGAGTAACACGTATTGTAGGGCACCTAGAGACGCATCTAAACGAAGCTAAAGTAAGTCACTCGTATTTCCTAATTTAAATATTATTCTCATGACCCGTAAAACATTGTATATAATATTACAATAACATTTTATACAAAATTACATAAAAGGCTTTTGTAAGATTTTGTTTTGTGTTTATGAAAATAATAAAATTTGGAAGTCCTACCGGTGGTAGGACTCTGTCAAGCCTGAGGAGTCCGACTGGATGGGTACCACCCTCTTATCTATTTCTGCCGCCAAGCAACAATGATTGCATTGTTGTGTTCCGGTTTGAAGGATAAGGTAGCCAGCGCAATTACAGGCAAGAGGCATATCATCTTAGTCCTCACAGTGACAACGCACCTGTGGTTCTGCATTTTTGTTACTTAAAACTCAAGTGCATGAACCGTAGATGTTATGGGCGACAGGTACTGCTTTCCATCAGGTGGTCTGTCTGCTCGTTTGTCACTGAATCGCATAAAAAAAAAAAAAAAAAGTGTAGAAAACAGGTTTAACTACCTAGGAGTATGGTCCGCATAGACTGCAGTAAAAAAAAACAGCATATTTTTGTAGATAACTACGTAATACACAACATTTAGGCGCCTACAACGTGTAGACATTTATGTCAAACAAAATATGTAAATGCTTAAACAGGAATAGAACTCATCTAGTAAAGCAAATAAAAAGTGTTGATGAATGCATTATGTTACAATATGTTAAATCTCTTCACTTACTTCTATGGTTAAGAATAGTAATTCTACGTAAGTATATGACATACTGCTAGCTAATGATGGACGCTGCATACTTTATTATTTTACAATCCTTACAAACTATCCCAAGTCCATTGTTGGGTACACTAAAAGCACAATTACAGTCAGAAAGTTAAAAAGCTTAACTAAAAAGCTTTTAAAAGGTTTCTTGAAAGTTATATTTATAGAAGTTGATTTTCATAGGTACAAGACCTTCAGCAACATAGTTAGAAAGTTTGAAAGGTTTTGCCTATCGAGGTGAAGCAAGCGGGTCAAGTGCACTGCCGCCGCACTGTAACTGTAGCGTGCGATACCCGTGGATACTAGATAGTAGATAATGTATTTCATTTAGTTTAAAATACATTGTAAGGGTCATAAAAGATGATTTATATAGTCCAACAACATGGTGTAGTGCATATCTTACCACTTTATTTACCTTTTACCATTAAGTAGGCCTGAAATGCTCTCCTCTTACGGTCTTCAGTAACTTTTTGCGTTATACTAAGACCTTACATAAACTGTATGTACCAAGGAAAAATATATACAGAAAATATATTTCGGGCTGTAAATACACTTCCTTCACTTTCGGCATTATGCGCATTTGAATTATATATAAATAGACATTTACAAGTGTGCATAGAGAAAAACAATTAAACTTTAGCGCACTCATGGCCATGGTGCTTGCAACGGTGCCTAAACATAGGAAACTCGAAGAAGAAGTGATTAAATTGAAGTAAGTGAAGTGAAAATGAAAACTTGATTTTTTATATCTTATGTGACCGACTTAAACCCGCAATCTCCGGCGTAAATTACGTTATCACTACGCAAAACGATCGTAATATAACCGATTGTCGTTCCTCCAAGAAAACTCATAAACTTCACCTCTTTATACCGGTAATGTATGTGTAGATACAGGTAGTTTCTGTGGCCAGCATATATGGTATTAACGGCGCCATATCTAGTCTCGAGGTGAAGGCAGTCATGTCTACTACGCGAGATAAATCTTTGAGGATGGATAGATGGATACTTACTCTTTCACGCCAGAACGGTTGAACGGATCTAGATGAAATTTGGCACAGAGATAAATTATAGTCTGGAATAGCATATAGATTAATTTTTATCCCGGAAATATGTACGGTTCCTGTGCAATAGATTTGGTTTTGTCTAGGGACGAAACGAAGCGAGGGCGACACCCTAGTATACAACATATTAAAAAAATCATCACATATTATTTTAGTATCTTACTACATTAATGAAGGCTTGAGTAATATTTGTTAAATCGTATTTATGAATTTTTACCTTTCAATTAATATTCAGTTCCGGAACTCTACCCCTAATGGATTAGACTTGAAGAGGCCTTTGTCAACATTAACTGCTACGTTTTTCTTCTCTAAAACAATACGACGACGAGGGTCGCTCGTTTACAATTCTATTTTTGCATCTAAAAATAAAGGGTTAAAAGCAATAAAAACCGGTCAAGAGTGAGTTTGGTAAGTTTACAGACAGTTTAACCTTTTATTCGTTATTTCGAGACTTTGATGATGGGCTATCTTTATCTATGTATATGTATGTATGTATGTATAAATTATGAGAGAATCATTTAAGTTTTAATTTTTTAATTAAAAAGATTACTGTCTATTACGTAAGTACGTAGTTTTTATTGTTGTTTACATCTTTTAAAGATATAAGTAATTGCTACGGCCATCGTTGCTGTTTTCTCTACTATTTAATACATCTTTCTTTTTAAGTACTTTGAATAAATGTTCTTATGATATTTAAAATAATAATAAAAATCTTGGGATTATCATTTGTGAACTGTTGCACTGATTTAATTGATTTCATTTTCAAATTGTTAGTGATAGTTTGAAAAGGGTTTTTAGGGGTAAATATTAGGAAAATTTGCCAGAAAATTCTGAAATTCGGTAGGAAAATTTAAGTGCGCTTATACAGTCAAATTTATTGAAATTAAAATAGGACAACACCTGCCGAGTTAACTAGTTAGCAAATAAATATAAGTCATAGTAAAAACAATCACAATATTAGCGTTTAGTAATCGAAATAATGTAACGGCACGAGCTATACAATTCCATTTCCTCATTAGAAGACAGGTTTAAGAGCAAAAATGAGGTCCCCAGGTAACAGAAAATGTCAGTAGGTCCGTGTAACCAGGTCGCCTTATTAAGCTGCATTTGCCACTTGACTTTCGCGTTCAAAGTAAACTATTGCTCGGTACCTTAATTAAAAACTTTCTCGCCATCATATTTACAAAACTTTATTTTCTATTTATTGGAATTGGAAAAAAGGCTTGAAAAATTTTTATTTTAAAAAAACCTTATTGGGTTTAGTTAGAATTATATAACGTAAAGAAGTAAAATCTAAAGTAGCACTACTTATATTTAACTCATATCTTTATGTCACGGCATAATTAGTATCCAAACTAGCTACTACCAGGAAATTCACTATTAAATCAGAAAAGAAAAGAGCAATTAAACTTTTATGAACAAACAAAACTGTAACTCAATACTTTTTTATTAAAACACTGTTTTTCCATTATGTGTACTCATGGCGGAAAATCATTAAGTCTGTACTGCTTTGCTCCCTTTGCATTTTTAACAACAGAAGGGTTGTGAGCCCTCCTGACTGGCATTAAGTACGATTATATCTACAAATACTCATTATCTACCCATGAAATCATTTATATTTACGTAAATCATAACCAATTAATAAAAATAATTAAGGTACAGCTATTAAAATTTATCACTATTAATCTAAATATCGCAAGGTCATTTATGGTCGTTTAATTATGGTACACAATTATTGTATTACCCGCACATATTTTAGTTTCATTGTAATCTATACATATAATAAAACTGTTGTGGTCGAATGTCTGTGCATAGAAAAAAAATGCTAAAAACCGAGTCAGGGGATGTAAGAACAGAAATAGAACCAATCGAGATTTGTTTCAATTTTTTTGTTTCTCTGTCTGTTTGTCTGTTTGTACGGGCTAATCTCCGAAACTGTTTTAAATTTAAATGAAATTTTGCGTGGTGGTACTTTATATCCCCAATCAACATTTAAAATACTTTTCATCCCGGAAAATTAAAGAGTTCCCATGCGATAGTTAAAAAACTATAGTTACTTATACACATGAACTACTGATTGGATTTAATGAAATTTTCCAATAATATAGTTCATACATCAAAATAACAAATAGGCTACTTTTTATTCCGGAAAAATGTACGGTTCCCGTGGGATAGATTTGTTTTCGTTTATCTAGAGGCGAATCCGAGCGAAGCAAGGGTGAGTCGCTAGTGTATTATAAAAATAAAAACCTAACGTTTCATCCTTGCCTATTTACTTTATTCGATAACTTGTTTTAATCTTTTTAGTAGGTTTTATGCAGGCGAGTTTTTTATTTTTATAATATTTTTTTTATTTACAGCTTTTTAGTTTTTTTCTAATAATTAGATATTTGAAGTTACATTGAGCAAATTTTTATCCTAAATTACTTTTAGACATATAAGTTGTACCTATATATTTTTGTGACTCGACTCGATTGGTTTGGAAGTTTTTTTTTTTAAAGAAACACAAATTGGCACCTAAATTTTTTTATATAGCCTTACTACTTACTACCTTACTCGCGTTATTAATCTAACAAGATATGAATAATCAAAATCGGCTTAGCGTTTGTTTTCTAAAACGCAACATAGGAACATACATACATAGACTGATAAACACATTACCCTCCTTTGCGTCGCACAGTCGGTTAAAAATAATAACATTTCGAAATAATGTGAATTACAATATTTATTTATTTATTATAATAATTAAACAATCACAATCAAGTCGATCAATCAGTTTTTGTTTTTGTTCGACTAGTGCCTAACTAGACTAAGAAATAAACAAACACGCACTTTCTTAATAAATTGATCAATTAAATGCACAGCTTTAATTACCTGCCACCGACGTCCGATATATCGTAGCCTCGCTCATTCATTCGTGACAGGTCGTTCAATTTCACCGAAGGTGGTTTTTGTGGCCCAAAGTGGCCGAAGGCAAAGCCGAGGCTTCGGTCGGACACTAAGAAATAGAAAACCGCTATTGAATAATAATTTTCAAATGTCTGAAAAAAGAAACCTGCCTGTCTGAGAGAACTTAGCAAGTTTTCGAAAGACATGTGAAGTCCGCCAACCCGCACTTGGCAAGTGTGGTTAACTATGGCCTGATCTTCTCGTATTGATTGGCTCGTGCTCAGCAGTGGGACGTTAAATGGGCTGAATACATACATACATACAAATTTCCAAATATAAATATAAAGCTATAAATATATAAGCTATAAATATAGCTCTATATATTCTCTCGATTAATTAAATAATTATCAAGAAAAGTGAACTTATACACAAAATACTATCCTCCCTAATCTTCTTCATTTTATTACGTCGCGTCGGACAAAAATCATTAATAACATAAACAAATGTGTTTTAACAATACTTAGTTTTCTTTAAGTTTTCAGTCTTTATCAGATTTCGATCGTTATTATGCAGAAAGGTATAAATAAGCCTTCGATTCAAGAGAGAAAAACTTTGTCTAAGTAAAAATGAAAAGCCTTAATACTTGAATAAGCTCTTACCTATGCCCTGTCCTAAGAATACAAAATAAGACCTAATGCCACCTCTATATTTTTTTATTCTAAATATTAAAATATCCAATTGATAATAATTCGTTCAAAAGATCAAAAGTAAAATTTATTATACATCACAGTCTTGTGAGTTGTGGTAAATTGTGGTAAAAAACTTTGTACAACTGGGGACTTGCTGACATACACATAAACATAGTAGTGTTTAAAAGTTTTACAAATGATTTTTTACTATTTTATGTAGTTTCAATTATAGCAGATACGAGTAATGTACCTGAAACTCACCAAAGCTACATTTACACATTCTCTTAGCCAAATTAAGACAGGGTAAAACACTTCTCTTCTCAGTTACCCTTGAAAATTTCTTATTGACGCAATTACTCAGTACTTACATCTTCAGTAGTAACGACCTCAATATATTTTATTATTACAGAATAATATATTCATTACTCATTGACCAAATTAAAACATATATTTTATTAACAAAGTGTTGAAGGTAAAGCCATTGAAAAGTAGCGTAGTATGTGTCAACAAACACACTAAATTCCGAACAAACTTATTCCGAATTTCTCTCATGAAATTCATTTAAGGCGTTACAGCGTGAAGACGTAACAAGCATGCTTACTCATTCATTCACCCTCTCATTCGCTCCTCACAAACTGTAGAAATTATAATATCCTTCCTAACTCCTAAATCTCTTGCATAAACAAGTGGTTAATCTCAAGTCACTGCCAGGCCCAGCGCCTAAATAATAGACACAGTTTAGAAGCTGCTTATAATTAAAAATGCTTCCTGTTATTGCTTATAATTTCATATTTATCGCATAGGTATATTTATTCATTGGGATTAAAATAATAACTATCTATATATATAATAAAATCCTAACTAAGCCGAATCTGTACATTAAATATTTTTATCATCGATAGAGAGGCCGAATCTATAGTTTTTAGAATTTTTGTCTGTCTGTTTGTCTGTTACCGCATCATGGAAAAATCACTGAAGGGATTTTGATGAAATTTGTGATGATAGCTGGTTATCCGGGTCACCATATAGAATACTTTTTACTGCGGGAAAATATCTCATCTCTGAAAAACCTATATTAAACGGTAACGACAAACGCGAGCGGAGCGAGAGTGAGTTGCTAGTTTTATATAAAATTGACAATTCACAAATTCTTCTCTCCTCATGTTAAAGTTCAATTGTTTGTTCTCCCACACTCAATGTGAAGAGGTACTCGTACTTGCATGTCCACTCGTATGTACACCGCGCTGGCCAAATGTGTGTTAATGGACTTTATACGTCTTTTAAAAACTAGCTCTTAATTCGGTTCTCTTTTTTCTTTCAGCAAATTTCCATTCTATATTTTCCTACACCATACTAATCATTATGCTGAAAATGATACGTACCGACATAAACATCAATGTAATACGAGATCTAAGTCTGAACTCGCTTTACTTACTTAGCTTTTCTAAAGTGTGCGCTAGTGTTAAACACCAAACCCTTATACAAAAATATATCAAACAATTATCACTCACTGTATTTTTTACCCTAAACAGTTTCCGTTTTAATAAGGCAGGAACCCGACCGCGAAATCGTTTTTTACCAGATGGTGGATTTTACACAGGGATTTTCCAGAGAATGCCTTTAACGACACTTTCAGCTTACTGCGATTCTGGGTCATTATGAATATTAATCTTATATAAAGGGTCCATTTACTCTATATAGACCAACAGAATTTAAGAATTATGTTACAATTTTACAACGATAACATTTACAAATTGTGACTTACTTTATACATATATTATAAATACTATATGTATGTATATTGTATACACACCAATAATATGTAAGATGTGTAAGAATATAAAGAAATTTATTTTCATGTATTCAAATCCTATCCGTTAACGAAAAGTATTTAAGGTTTGATTTTTTACTCATCTGAAATAAGTTATCAGTTAACTGATTTGACATAATACATGTGAAACAACTGAACTAAATTTGTTTGCACATATTTTGATCCTGTACCGATTAAAGATAACTCCAATACATACAAAATAACTTGCGATAAATATTTTTTTACTAACAATATTTTTTACATTACATTACTAAGAATCCTTCATCCATATTTGCCTGACTGCTGTAAATACGTTTTCTTACCTTTGTAGTTTCTAAGAACGTTCATGTAAAGGAGACTGGAGCAGAGTCGATGTAAGCAGGCCTTTGTAACGAGGTCACCTCGCTTTGTTGCTGCAATATTTACGTTTCTTCTTTCCTGTTTAAATCTTAGACGTTATTTTTTAATTAACAAAGTTAAATAAGATGTGTTTAGAGTATACAGAATAACAAAAAGAATAGCCGCCCTGATAACGTTAGACTCATTCGTACATGAGTTTTCTTGAATATTTTATTTAACAAGTAGTAGGATACTTTCGCTTTTTATTAACAGTAATGTAATAAATCAGACAGTAAAATGTTCATAGCCAAATATTACTTGAAACGAAAAAGTTTAATATGTAGTTAGGCTTTGAAAGATATAAAAGAATCTTCCATGTTACAAGGTAACGACAACAAAAATATTAATACTAGGTGCTGAATCAAAAATAAGTCATAACTTCTTTTTTCACTAGCAATTCAATTTGGAAGAAATTTCTAGCTCGATATTTCATAATTTATTATTTATACTAAATATTTTACATTATAGTTTTTAACATATCAAGAAACCGATCACCGTTAGTTGTCACGTGACATTAATAATATTTACTTAATTCCTAATTTCTTACTCACACTCCTCCATCCAAAATTAGCTCTAAAAATTAAAACCTCTCTGCTTTCAGTTTTGCTGCGTATGATAATTAAAAGAAAATAACCTATCAAAGACAGCCAGTCATAGGACTCTCTAATACTACTACTATACACGGAACCCTAAGAAGTACAATAACAATGAAGCATATGTTAAACGACCCCTTTTGAATAAACAATTGCTGAAATTCCTCGCTTTAGCTCATCTTTGCAAAATTAAAGAATAACAAATATCAATTTTATACATGAATTTTAATAGTAAGAATAAAAATATGTGTCGGTGTATTTCTTCCAATGCCCTTCGGGAATGCGGCTTCCTCACAATGAAACTTTTGCTCTACTTTTATTTAACGTGCTGTCTGCACTTTCAGTAAATTCCGGCTAAAAAGATATTTTATTGTAGTAACTTTAGCTCACTGTAAGTGTTATGATAGAACATAGAAATAAAACATCTTCATTCCATACAGTGTAGTAAAATACATATGAAGTGTACCTATATGTAATGCTGCAATTTCAATTTAACGTTTAACTTCTTTGTGTTTAATATTTTAGTTAAAAACTAAAAAATATAGTGTTATTTGGTATTGATATTCTCTATTATACTCTAATTAAAAGATTAGTTTTGTATAAAAACTAGCGGACCCGACAAACATTGTCGTGTTACATATATGTATATTTATCTTCAGTACATGTGTACGTATGTATGTCAAAATAAAAAATCCTAGAACCCGACCGCAGCGCCACCTCCTGGTACCAGTTGTGAATCTAAGCCATCCACCACCCACTCGAACACAACAAAATCTTTTATTAAAATCGATTTAACTGTTGAGGAGGAATTCAGTGACATACACACGTACAGAAGAATTATATACATGTATAAAAATAGTAGGCTACTTTTGTTAGCTATTCTTGAAGGCGATCAAAAATAGAACAATAAAATATATGTAAATCATAAATATATGTTACGCATTAATAATAACGTCATACTCGTATGGATAATTCATATGTTATTAATATTAAATTTGTTTTAATTAATTTATTATATGTATGTATAACAAGACATTTATAGAATATATGTATATATTACTACGGTGTATAACAAATATTTATTAACCGCCATTGTTTGTTGAGAATTAATAATAAAATGCCTTTGGGGCTCCAAAAATATAACCAGTACCAACTTGGTATAAAACCGTGTGTACGAGAGTCATCACTATGTAATTAATAAAGCTAAATTAAACGCATATTGCGAGCATCGGGTTATAGGCAGAGAGGCAGCTTTACTGTTTGTTAACTTTAAAATTACTAAATGCCACGTAGTATCATTTAATGTTAAGGCTGTTTAAAGGTAGCCCAATGGTAGCATGCTCACTTGGGAATCCTCGGTCTCGTACTTTTGATATTTTCATGTGCGAACCATGTCCAACATCATAACCACTTGTCGTATAGTGAAGGAAAACATCGTGAGGAAACCTGCCTGTCTGAGAAAATCCAGCGTGTTTTCGAAAGCCATGTGAAGGTCGCCAACCCGCACTGTTGTGTGTGGACTATGGCCTAATCTCTCTCGTACTGAACGGAAGCCCGTGCCCAACAGTGGGACGTTAAAAAGGGCGAAAGACATACATTTTCTAATATATCCCACTATGGAGACTTTGTTCCTACTATGGACTTTGTTTTCTTCATATGCATTAATTCCTTTAAAGAAACAAGTTTTACTTGTATGGTTACGTATGTAAAACTTATTCACCAAAACATAAATTAATTAACTACTACATAAATTACATACACAGAGGATATCGGAAAACTGCTGTTCATTATTTACAGTTATCTCTTGGACTATTCGTGATAGTAATATTGGTACGTGATTTATTAATGCGGATTATCTGAAATGGCGTTTACCGATCGCCGTTATATTACGTTGTAACAATAAGGCCATTAATTAAATGATACCTTGTTTATTAAACGCTTATACTTTGTACCTGATTTTACTCTTTGTTAATGTTACTTTGAAATATAAGTATCCTTTGTGTGGATAAAGCCTCGGATTTGTCCTGAATATAAAATACAGATTAAAATATTTTCAGGTAAAATATATAAATTCTCTTTTACATTATTTTCTCGTTTACACCAGTAAATTTCAATATAAAAATTCAATAGCTTAAAGCTTAATAAAAATATATTTTTACGTACACCTTTCAACTTATACTTCATATAATAATAACAGGTTTAAAATATTGATATATAAATATTATTCTTCTTTACACTTACATATACATACATACTTCTTTACACTTACATATACATACATATATATTACATTCATTCGGCGGCGGCTTTTTCGGAAAAGATGTGAAAATTGCGTTTATTGCGTTTTTTTTTTCAGAAAAGACACCCATTTAGAGAAATTTAAAAAGCCAAACCTAATCTAAATACAAAGTTTGATCCAAATCGTTAGTTATAATCAAAACAAATGTATATATAAATAAGAATGGCTCATTTAATATTATAAGACAAATGGCTGCCCTGACATCTGAAGTATTATGTAATGTGCATGAAGCCTTATGAGATTAAGTACTATCTGTTATCATGCAGTAGTCTAATGGTCTACTTATGTCGTATTAAACATGACCGAGTAAACTAAAACTAAGTATATATGTATGTATAAGAATATGCCTCAAATATCTTACACTTATCTTTTCAACATTTTAAAACTAATATTAAAAATGTTTAAGTAAGTAAAGCAACAACAGTGAGATACGTTTTTGTAGATGAAATGTGTGGAATTCATATAAATTGATTTATAAATTAGTGTTATATTGTATAATAATACGATGACTTAACACTTTTGAAGGAGGACTGTTGAGATTTGTTTTGGACTCTTTTCAACAATGCTATTCTGTAAAAACTTTTATGTAACTCTACGGCTGAAAATGCTCGATCGTACTTCCTTTTCCCACAACTAATATGATGTATGTTTACGGATTCAGCTGTCGAGTAACATAAAAGTTTTAAAATAAAAGAATTAGCGGTACTGTTTAGAAGAGTCAAAAACAAACCTCAAAAATTCGAAATAAAATGCTTATTTTTTTATATAATATTATTTATTTATAATTATATAATTGTAATTAATAAATATGTAAATATAAAATGAGGGATTCATATATAATTTTTCTTTAAATATTATCGTAACGCATGAATTGCTTTTAAGAACACGTTAAAAGAAAAGATAGACTACTCGACAAAGAAACAATATCATGTGACGTATTATTCCATACAATGATAATGGAATGCTTTATTGTCTATACATATAATAAAATTCTAACTGAGTCGAATCTGTACCTTAAATATTTTTTAGAAAATCTTATTGAAATAGACTTTATTATCGATACAGAGACCGAATCTATAGTTTTTAGAATTTTTGTCTGTCTGTCTGTCTGTCTGTTACCGCATCACAGAAAAACCACTAGAGGTATTTTAATGAAATTTGGTATGATAATAGCTGGATATCCGGGTCAACATATAGGATACTTTTTACCGCGGGAGATTATTTCATTCCCACGGGAATGCACGTTATAACACAACCCAAAAAATATTTATGATCAGAATTTCTTGGAACTTGGTATTAATGCTTTTCAATACAATTAAATAAATACGTGTTTTAGCGTTTTTTGAAATTCATCTCATAAGGAGATAAAATAAGGGATGAAAATTTGTATGAAACCTACCTTTTTAAAGTTTTTTTGTTGTAGCTTAGGGCGAGCGAAGCCGCGGGTTTTGCTAGTTATGAATAAAATAACTATTCAAATAACTAGTCATATTTATAGTTCCATTATTTATCTATTGTAAAAATAACTTTACCATAATATATAAATCATAATGGAAGTATGTACCATGTACATCATGAAAATATTTCACCCAGATTTAGTTTTCATTTTGTTTTCGGAATATGAAGGAAAAAAGTAATTTTCAATATCTCTGTTAATAGCTAGTTAAGTATAGATTAAAGTTTGGTTGTTATGGCTTCATTCAATCTAATTAGTTGTCAATTATTTATATACATATGTATGTTTAAATAAAAAAAAAATATTATGCATTTTTCTACTTTTAGGGAATCTTTTTCTTACTTATTTTGTAATTTTATTTGTAACTTCTTTAAACCCAGGTTTTCCGCCAGGCTAATAATAACTAACCAAATGTTTGTCGCAGTAGAGTTTGAGTTTTAAACACTACTACAGTCCTCCTGTTGGTAACTAACGTACGCACAGCGTATTATGTGTTGTAGTCAGCAATTGCAATTTATAGGAATACCGATTTATACTTGTCATAATTATTATCGTTGTTCATAAATTAATAAAATTTCAGATGGTTCTTATCCTACAAATATTATAAATGTGAAAGTTTGTGAGGATGGATGGATGGATGTTCGTTACTCAATCACGTCAAATCGGCTGAACGGATCTGGATGAATTTTGACACAGTGATAGATTACAGTCTGTAATAGCACATAGGTTACTTACTTTTTATCCCGGAAAATATTGAAGTTGTTGAACCCCTAGAGATAGATATTTTTTTTTGTCTCGGGACGAACGCGAAATGAAGCGAAGGTGAGTCACTAGTCTTATAAAACTTTTTAATAAAAAAATTGACAAAATAACATATAAAGGCATTTTGCACATAAAATAGAAAACAAAGATTTGTCTTATTAATCTGTGGATGTATTTCTTCAATACAGTAGCTCTGGCGATAACCTTTGAGGTTCCAACTCAAGGTCGTACTCGCTGCGCCCATCACTATTCACCTATTTCTTTAGAAAGTCATCAATAACATTTTATTAGTCAGGAGTAACAAATTAATTTTAAGAATGGGTTATTTTATTGCAAACAAAATGGTTTTACCGTGTAATAAATATTTATAAAAGAAGGAACTACTTTTTATATTTTTTATCATAATGTTGTTGGTTTTTTACATTACTATATACCTACTATACTAATTATATGAGGAATGCAGATACATATTTGTCTTTAAATATTATTACAAAAATAATAAAAGGATAAACCTAAGTTTCCTTATATTTATTTCTTTATACTGGCGATCTCGGAAACGGCTCTAAACGATTTAGCTGTTTGGTATGTGGGGGTTTTCGGTGGGAAAAATCGATCAAAATTAGTCTTATGTCTGGGAAAACGTGTGTTTTCATACGGTTTTCTTTCGCATTATTCCACGCAAAACATGTACATATATTTTAACTTTCAATTTTTTTTGTATATATTCAAGTTTTTAGTTTTTTTTTACAAAAAAATATGGTATATGACAAAAAAGAACTCTGAGCGCAGCTCGGTCACCCAGGAACTTGATATAATATATCAACCTTTTATTTGATCACTGCGACATGTTAACGCTTAGAGCTAGTAATCGTTATTTCTGCGTATATTGCACGTATTTTTATATAACTTAGATATTTTGGATATTCATTTTCACGCATACTTTACCGGCAACTCACGTCCACATTTTATAACTTTTTCAACTTTCATATAAAAAAACTAAATGTTCGACACCGAAGTATTCTTATCGTATATAATATCAAATAGAGTTTTGTTCCTTCAATATTAAATGGATTAAACATAGGAACCTACAAATCAGGTATTTATAGGCATGATGGATAGTTATGTTGTCTATAATACATATTAAACAGTCATAGGTTATCACGACTTATCCTATCTTTATAGTATTTTTCCTCATCATAAATATTATCTTATATTGAATATGTTATATAAATTATTTTTAAACGTAGATACCAGTGTTGTAACTAGCCTTTTTGGGCCCCAATGCAAAAAAAAAATGAAATGCTCCCCTTTGCCTATTTTGAATGTGGTGCACAGGCAGACAGTTTTCGACCTTCTCACTTTTTTAAAAACCGCGTTCACGGAAGAACGGGTAAAAAATAATATGCGGACAGGACTTTTCTTTCCTGCGGTTACTGCGGCGTTTTTTGAGTACTGCGGCGTACTCAAAAAAATGATTTTAAATAAAAGAATCGTTTATGGTTCGCTGGGGCCCCCTTGAATCAGGGGCCCGGCGCAACCGCATTAGTTGCATTGGCATAACTACGCTACTGGTAGATACTTACATATATCTATATTTATAACATTATTTTTGTCTCTACATAAAGTTTAATTTTATCACAATTTATATGTCTTCCACACCATTTTTACTTTATAGATGAGAATTTTGGGGCTTCTTGGCTAAGTGACAAAAGTTAATATAAGGCCTATACCGTTTTATCAAGCATTAGTTTCCACTCGCTCCCTAAGAAACCTAATAAGTTATTGAAATAGATACCCAAACACGGTACACGTAACATATTGCATATTCTCCCGAATATTATGATTGAGAAAAATATATTTGTGGGTTTATCCTACCATCACGAGGCTATGAAGCAAAGGAGCTAGGGAGTGCCAAAGTATGATTCTTCCTTTATTCCTTGGAATAGTAAAATATTAATAGTAAAAAGGCACTAGGCATGTGTTAGTAATTTATTGCAATATTACTTTGTTACAAATATACATTTAGATACGCGTACGTGTGTGATCTCTATGCGCACGACGTTATATAAGTAATGGAAATCTCTGATTTTTAGGACTTGTTAACCTTATACTAAACGATTTGTTATCTGTACAGATAAATAAAATTAGAGTGTCTTTTTGTAAAATTAAAATAATTGCTTTTTACTAAATGCATATGGATGTATACACGGTACATACACCAAAACAACATTTTTTTAAAATTTTGTCTGTCTGTCTGTTCCGGCTAATCTTCGAAACGGCTGGACCGATTTTGATGGGACTTTCATTGGCAGATAGCTGATGTTATACGGAATAATTTAGGCTTCCTTTATTTCAGAAAAAGAATTAGGGTTCTTCGAAAAAAAAATAATACCCATGAAATTGTGAATAAAATCCGCGTACGGCGTACGCACCCGAGCGAAGCGAGGGTAAATCGCTATATAATTTAAATGAATATATTAAGAGTAGCAAGCTACTATTTATGTATAAACAGCTAACCGTGAAAACGTACTGTACGTAGTTTATCATAAAAAACTATAATACAAAATAATTTAATATTTATGGAAGTTCATATTTTATTATTTTTTTACAATTATAATTGTACTTTTATTGTACTTACTTAGTCATGTCCATATTATATATTATTTTCCTAATTTAATTTTTTAGAGAGTGCACTTGTGTCTGCGCGAACACTTGTGCACTATAATATCTCCTGCGCAGATGGCTAGTCTCAATGAGATTGGCCGCCGTGACCGAAATCGGTCAGGAGAACTTATATATCATAGCATAAATCAGTAGGTATTTTATTTTTCGTTTTATAGTGTAAACTCTAAGTATTAAGAGAACTTTACTACTGGCCGTAAGCTCGTGAAGCTCGTAAAGCTACACTATTCTAAAAGCTTTAAGCCTGTAAATAAACAGGTTCTGTTGGAAAGTAAAGTCGTAATAAAAATATTCAGACCTAATTGGAATTCCGTATGTATGGAATATAGAGTACACCACTTTATTTGATCAGAGTTAGCTTGCAGGCTAGAGTTTTTATTTATTTTTACTAGTATTTCACTACATGTAATAGGGTTGTTTGAATGTGTTTTATGCATGTTTATTTTTTTAATTTATTTATTAATTATTAAGAAACTAAGATAAAAGGAAATCTTAATTATTTTTGCTTAATCTAAATTAATTTTAAGCGAATAATACGAAATTATATACAGTACAGTATGCTAGTACTACCACCTAAAAGTGACCTATATTTACGATGTGTCAGTGTTAAAGCACATACACTCGATTCTCTCGGGACTCAAGTGTGATATTTATTAATTTTCTTTATATTTTATGACAACGTGTGTCGAGAAGTCATTTCTACCCCAGTTATCAATGTCTTAAGTGAAACGAGCCTCTCCATAAAAGAAGCTCTGCAGAAATAAACTGTGTATCAAATGCTACTTTTGAGCATAGAATTGAAGCCGAGACATCTATCCGATTTAAAAAATTCGTTTTGCATTAGATAATTCATATTAGATAGCCCATTAGATATTGAGGAAGGCTATCTATTTCATACTAACCGTTAAAACGTTCGTCGCTAACCATCTATAAATCAAAAATTAAACGAATAGCTTTCAACATGCATTCACATTCTAAAAAGGCAACATTAAAACCATACGTTTCATAAATATGTACCATTACCGTATAACATTAGTGAACAATTAATTAAGAAAACGACCCAGTTGCAGACTGAGGCACGCTCACGAACTTTACGACAAAGTATTAACATTTTTCATAATTTAACGATATCTATTAAAATCTAAGTGTGGTAAAATTGATTCTGACTCGATTAACGCAATAGTGGAGAAATATTCAAAAATGTTTACTTAACCTCTCACCTTCTCACCCAACATTTTATAAAAATCCGACGCGCACTTCAAATTCAAAAGGCATCCAATTAAACTGAAGAGAGATGAAAATTTGTTGTAGTACTCTGTAACAAATCTTCTAAAGGTATTAGGGAAAAACATCATCTGAAAAACAAGTCGAAGTAAACAGATACATTTATTCACAGCCTACGTTTTTTATTACCGTATGATTACTTAGCTTTGTTTTGACTTAAGCAAAATATTTGAAATCTTGTTAAATAGTAAAACCTTTGCCTTTAGGATACAAATGTAGAAACTACCCACCTGCTTACGTGGGTGGTACCTATTATATATAACATTTTTATTATAATACCTTCGTTTATGAATACAATTGCTAAGTAAATGAATATTTTATCTAATTATTTTATAATATTAGAAATAAGTAAGAAAATATGTTATATTCCAATTTCACAATTTTATCAGGGGCCAGACATTACGTCTACGGTCGCTCCGATATAGCGGCGGCGTAGGACGAGGCCATCTATTCGTAGTTCAATCTTTGGAAACTAAAATATCACCACGCCTAAGCGATTACTGATTTGCCATATAAGTTATAGGGCAAATTTACAGGGCATTCACGATGTTATTATGTAACATTTTTTTGTAATATATTAATATTATTAATAATATTTAGAGTACATTATACTGCCATCTGTACCTTTCAATTATATTTTAAAATCTTACTATGTATTTTGATTGTCGACTGATTGTTTCATTATTGTACATATACCTATATATTATTTTCATTCATTTTAAATTACTTATTTGCTCAAAATGTTTCAAAATTTTTATTTTGGTTCCAAAGATTAATTTTGTTTTTAAAAGAACTTAACTTTTTTCGACTTTGTTAAGTTAGAATATGATGCCTTAAAAATTACCTCGGGAAAAAGTGAACAAAGAACGATTACTTGAATCCTTTTTTATTTTAAGTTTATATTACGACGTTTCGAACAATAGACATCACCGGCGGTCTGAGTTATATTTGTAAGTGTTGGCGCACCGAACAAGTCAATGTTTTCACTCTTATGTAAGCTTTTATTTCATAACCCGAATATGTACTGTAAGTAGTTAAAAAATATTATTGTTGGTCTTCTTTCTGTATTTATGGTGATTTACAAGCTTTATTTAGTTTCACCTGTCCCGGTGTGTTTAATGGTATCTTGCAAGTTTAATGTGAGTTACCTGTGTACATAAACAAGAAATAAAATATTAAATATAATGATAGGTAAATCTTGCGACAAGCTTTTATATCATATAAATTGTGTAATGTAATGAATTGATGGGTTTGATTTAATTTGAAGTTTATTTTCTTATTTTTAGAACATTCAATTAAATGATAGTTTTTTATTTTGTTTTAGTATTAACAGTTTTATTCCCTACCTACATATGTAATAAGGCAGTGGTAGCCCGGTGGTAACGCGCTCGCTTGGGAAACCGAGTGAAGCGGGTTCAAATCCCGGGTCTCGCACCTCTGATATTTTCATGTGCGAATCATTTTCTAACTTGATTACCACTTGCCTTACGGTGAAGGAAAACATCGTGAGGAAACCTGCATGTCTGAGAGAACCTAGCAAGTTTTCGAAAGACATGTGAAGTCCGCCAATCCGCACTTGGCCAGCGTGGTGGACTACGGCCTAATTCCCCTCGTCCTAAAGGGAGGCCCGTGCCCAGCAGTGGGACGTTCACAAGGGCTGAATACAATACATACAATACACATATGTAATAATAGTTTCATTTTGTATTTTTCATATAGAATAAGCTGAAAAATATAAGCGCAAATTACCCAATCTGTAACAATACTTTTGTACTCTTGCAAAAAAAGAAAAGCACATTTTTCTAGTTTCTCTAAATCGATTCACAAAATTATTATTGAGTTTTATAAACGATAAATATAAAGCCTCATTATTGTTACTCTTATACATTTGTAATTATAAAGTATTTTTTTGGTAAATACAACAAGTCCTAGCTGAATGAGGGAAAGCTTTCTGTACCTAATGTTATGTGAACTGTAAACAACGTTACTACCGAACGCTTAAGACGAGCTTAGAAGTTACTACAGTACGTAGTTGAGTTTCTCGTGCTTAATGTTAATTATTCCTGAGGTACCCACTGTTTAGATGTGAGCTATATATACGTATAAAATAACTAGCAGCATTTCCTCTTACAATCAATATAATTATGTTTTAGACTGATACTTCGTACGCAAAAAATGTGTACTAAAAATGTACTCCTTCACCGTCATTTACTTCAAAATCACTTAAAAGTAAATCTTCAGAGGTGAATTTTTTAAAATGTACAACAACCCTTAAGGTATGATCTGTTCATTAAATAAAAGAATTATGAAAATCTGTTAACAATTGGCAGAGATTTCACGTGATATAAACACAAAAAATGCAGCTCCTCCTTTTCTAACTCATCAAAAATTAATTTCGTATTGGTAGCGAAATTACATTTTAAAGTGTTAGCGAACATATCAAAATATGTTCATGACATACAGAACTTAGTTTGTCATCACTGAATTACTAAGAAAACATCCTAAAAAATATATTTTCGACAAAAGTAACCAATTTTTTATAATTTTAACCGGTGATGTATTCACTCATGATATCTAGTGTATGCTCATACATATTTTAATCATAAATACGAGTATATTCTATTTTTTATGCTTAATTTCTGTAAAATGTTTCAACGTATGCGTTTAGAAATAATATTATTAATAATCAATACTTCTTTAAAATTAAAATCCATTTGTTTACGTCTTTTATTGCATTACTTTAACTTTGTATACGTATTTATTGATATGCTGTAACAAACGGGTAGGTGGGCACATAAGTGATGTGACACCTAAAAATAAGACCTAGGTTATATAAGATTAAGTTTTCATGGGAAGTAAGAAGTAGAAAATCATTAAAAATACTGAAGTCAAGAGAATAATATATATCAGCATAGAGAATCCAAATTAATCATCCGTCGAAGCTCTTATTAGAGCAAAGTTTCAGTCAGCCAAATTGAATCTACACTTCCCATCAACAAGTCTAGTGAGGTATTTGCATAGGTACGCTTAATTCAATTAACTCACTTCAAGAAAATCGATAATGCTTTTGGGCACAACTTACTTAATAATGAGGCACTATTCATTTTAAGTTCCCGGGACATTCATAATAAAGCCAATATTTGCTTCACTTAATATAATTTTCGCTTAGATTCTTAATGAAACTAAACTATTATTATTATGAAATTGAAAATTAAATTATTATTTTAAAAGCGAAGGTTTTTTTTTTAAATATTAGTTCTTTAAAATTTTTTTAACCAGTTTAGGGTTACAACATACTCGAAAGTTCGGGACTCGGCCATAATACTACTAGTAATATCATCTTTTCGTTTACTTCGCCTTCAATGTGTGACAGACGACAGTCCATCTGCCGTATCTTCCTCTTCCAATCTCTCGAAGCGGTAACTGCTTGACTTTTTTAAAAACTTTTATCATCGACCATATCGAATTAATGAAATGTTTCGTAATTAATGGATACGAGTATATTAAGTAGGTAACTATCTAATAAAAAAAAAATCTTTAAATAATACATACTCGTACATATAAAAAATATGACTTTTATACATTAAACTAGCGACTCACCCTCGCTTGGGTTCGCCCCTAGGTGATTCTTTAAAATGACATAACTTTTTTATTTCTGAACCGATTCAAATAAAACAAAAACTTAATGTTAAGTGAAGTTTAGGTAGTGAAAATCGCGCCCAAATCGGTTAAGCCGTTTCTGAGCTTAGCGCGCACAAGCACACAGACAAACAGACAGAAAATCTGAAAATCATTGTTTTGGGTTCTATTGCGTTAATAAAGACCCTCAATATTAGTTTTTTTCGAATATCTTCCATGTATAGACAGCGATCAGTTACAATTTTATTAGGTATATGTATAGATAAAAATCTATAACAGTCACCTCACGTGCTTGACTGTGACATATCGACCAATTTCAAACATAAATCTTCAACAAACGAGCTCCATTGAATTCTTTCTACTAGAATTGTTGATACCAAGATCTGTACATATAATAAAACTGTAGAGGTTGTTTCTCTGTCTGTCTGTTTGTAAGGGCTAATCTCCGAAACTGTTGGACCTATTTGAATGAAATTTTGTATGGTGTTACCTTATATCCCTGGTCAACATTTTAGACACTTTTTATCCCGGAAAATTAAGGAGTTCTCGTGGGATAGTTAAAAAACTATAATAACTTATACAGCTTACTACACAAAAAGTACTGATTGGATTTTAATAAAACTTTACAATAATATAGTTCATTCATCAGAATAACAAGTAGGCTACTTTTTATGGAAAAATCTACGGTTTCCGTGGGATAGATTTCTTTTTGTTTGTCTTGTAATAATTTTAATGTACATACCTATTAATTAATTCAGTCATATATTATTTCCTTAACCCGACTACAAAAAAGCAGGAAATATGTTTTTTGTATGTACGATAAGCGACATCTTTGCTAATAAATAACATCTACTTTTAAGGGTAAAATTACGTTTTAATTTTTTTATACAGAACTGCGTACGCCATTTAATCGCGTTAATTTACTAGTTGTTACTTAGTTAATTATAAATGTATATTACATAACCTACCTATCTGTCTGTATTTTAGAACGGGTAACACTGGAGGCAGTTGTAAGTGACATCACTCAACACATTTTTTTAGGATGGACGAAAGCCTCTCTCATAGAACGCCAACCATCCCGATCGCATCTATTCCGTACAAGCCACCTTTTTGAAACCGTTGGTCCACCTTACCTGAAGACATAACCAACTCACTCCCACTCCAGCGTGCTAATTCTACGCGCAATGACGGTGACTTTACTTGTTAGGCGAAAGTCCTTATTTAGGAATCTATCTGCGAAAAAGAAACCATAAGCATTGCGCGTTCCATCGCTCGCTGAGCAACCTTAAACTTGTGGACCAGTTTTAAGATGAATGTCCACGTTCCGAAATCCTCCAGAGGTTCCGTCAAGATGACAATGTCGTGTTGGTCATAGATATTGAAAATGCAATTATTTCTCTGAAAATTAGACGTTATTTATTTTATTCGAATTGTGAGCAATTAAATTAGTATTGACTGTCGGAGTTATTTCAAATTCCTACGAGCATTATAAGCTCTCAATGGACAGACAATGAAAACGTATCGGGTCATTTAAATATTCTATTGGGCGATTCGTTATACGTTATGTGTTTATATACTCAGTTTATTTCTATTGATTGACATCTAATAAAAATACTTACAAAAATAGTATTATTTTGCTTTGTGAAACCACAAAAAATTTAGTAATAGTATACGAGTAAATATTAGATTATTGTAAGATATTATACATATATTATATACATAATATTTATGTCTCTTGAAATCCCCAGCCCCCAATCCTTTGCCTAAACAAGTTTACAAATGGATCAAAATCTCTATGTTAGCTAATAATAATGTATAACAAATATTGTGGCCACCCCTGTCTGTCCCATCGGGCTGTTACGTTTATGTGTATAGTATATATATATATTAAATTTTTTATAGAATTGCTCGAGTTCTATAACATGTTAATATATAAATTAGTGATCACCTCTTAAAAACCTTTATTTTATACCTCATTCTATAGGCTGGGCAGAAAAAAAATCAAGACACATAAATTGATGCTTGAAATCCGCCATTTTGATTTTAAATAATACTTATTCATATAGCCTGTAACACTCGCATTATCAAGACGAATCCAACGATAAACAACGAATCATCCAAATCGGTTAAGCAGTTTAGTAATTACGGGGGAACATAGGATCGGATATACATACATAATATGTATATACATACAGGTTAAACACATAACCCTCCTTTGGGCTTCATCGCAGTCGGATAAAAAATAGCTTCCTTTTATTATACTCGTATACTTTCCTACTTTCGTTATAAATTTTATTCATATTATACCTCTTAATGAATATAATACGATATCTGTCAAAGTCAGCTTCAAAACCATAGGGTCATCAGGGCGAAAGGAAAATTATTCCAAATAAATATTTTGATTTGTCAACCCAACAGCTTTGAGATAAAAGCCATCTTTTGTCTTCTTAGATAAAGAAATATCCCCATTTAGGACCGTCGAAAATTGAATTCCATTGTTTAGGATGGGATCTGTACTAGTACAGCACCATGTCATCAGAGCGAAAACCAAAAACTTATATAGAATGTACTACCTCTTTCTATCGTCTAAAACCTGCGTCTGACAAAAACGAAATTACACGTTTTGGTTCAGTTATTAATAATGTTCAACGTTCTAGAATAACTAATTCATATTACGGTTACAATCAAATATAACTTACTAAATAAACTAATTTATGTTTGTGAAATACCTAAGTATAATATTACTTTGAGTGCGTATAACGTAATTTTACTTGTATTGAAAAGAAAATTTATTTTATAGGTACCTACGAGTATGTTTAAATATTTTATAAAAGTCAGGGATACGCAATGTATGCAAAAATATTCCTACTAGCGTCTAGATAACTTTGCGCGCAAGTCGCGATTTATATTTATTTTAGTCTCAGAAAAGCCCCTTTATTCTAAAAGAATAATGTATGCCTATCCATTCCAAATAACGATGGGAGAAATTTTGGAATCATATTATTAATTTTGGGGATTCCTCTAACATTCAAACTCATAAACTTTACCTCTTTTTAGTGAAAATATATAAATTGTCTTATAAATACTTAGAAATACTTTTGACACTAACTTATTTCACATTTAATATATTCAGATGCGATTACTGAGAACAAGCTGCTAACTGTCGCCATTGCACTCACTTATTAAAATATTTAAATGAAAAATTTTGGTGCTGTATCTAAAATGCTAGTTTTAAATTGACTTTGTTCACAGTTCTCGCTTTAATTGTTCGTCAGCTGAATGGAAAGCTTTTATATTTCACTTTGGCAATTGAAAGCTCGTTTATATAAAGCATTGAAGTTTAATATTTCAAATGTCGCTTTACATATTTTAAATACATAGAGAAGAATATATATATATATATATATATATATATATATATATATATATATATATATATATATATATATATATATATATATATATACGTGTATCTTGGAGACGGCTCTAACTAAACGATAATAACTACATTATTGTAAAACTGTGTCGCAGTTATTACTGCCCGCCTCACAAGCGTCGTAAATAACAAACAAAAAAAACCATAAGGAGAACAAAATTAAAAAAAAAGAAAAGAAAAGGAGTTATAATGACTATGATTATGTATGTTTGCGAGCGCATGCGTGTTTGTGTCTTATGTATGTATAATTTGTATATCTTTTACGAAAAACGCTGAACGAAGCTCGGTCACCGAAGGTACTAATAAATACTACCGAAGGTACTATAACTACTACTGAATTATATGACAATCAAACCTCCTACATAACTTAAGTTTTGTTATCAATAATTTTAATTCACTAATGTAGTGAATAAATTGATTTTCAGTTAAAAGTTCCGAGCAATCATAGCAATTGAGGCAATCAAGTGCCGAACTGCAGAGAGCGCGTCACTTCCGGTTTTCAACTTTACATTCAACTCCACTATGAGTTTAACGATTCGAAATTAAACGGAATTTGAAATTCTACTACATAACAACTTAATTTTCTCATATTTTCCAAACTTTAGACTACGCGAAAGTTACTATTATATTTTTTTTGTGTTAAGAACATTTGTGAAGCACCTACTAGTTGGGTGAAAATGAAGTAGCATTAGCTCTTCTAATTATAGTAATATTTTATAAATGCAATGAAAAATTAAGGTTTTCGCTACTAAAATATATTTTACTAACCTAACCAAATGTGTACAATGTCTCGTAAACTGTCTATACAAAAATCCGACTGATGTTCCTCCTTTACTACGCAAAAGACGAACAAACATATAAATTATAAACACGTTTGCTACTATAATATTAGTTAGAACGAAATCTCATTTAACAAATCTTAAACCCACTTTTCAAGCCCAATTATATTAATCTGTTTCCAACGACAGACAGCAGCTTATTTAGGACGCTTAAGCGTTACTTCTGGTTGTAATCTATCAGTTGTTTTAGTGTAAAGAATTACGTACACACTCAACATACACACTTTCGCGAATATAATAATTATAATTGATTACAGGAGCGATTCCAATGGTAACAGCGACCGTATACTGCGCACCCGCTCTTCTGCGCTATGCCGCTCTCGCCGTCTACAGCCTTGGCAGCCTCTTAGGACTTTATAAGGTAATTTTATTTAATTATAAGGTAACTTTTTCATGAACCAGTATATATACTTCTTTCTTAGAAAGAAAACGTATTTATTTTAAAGTTTCCTGGGCAAATATAGTAGAACATAATACAAGCGAATTGGGAAGGTACTTTTCTTATTTTGTTTGGAACTTTGGGGCTCTTAGAATTAGGAAAAACATTAACAACGACTTCCAAAATTAAATTACTTACTTAGTAAAGTGGTAAAGTTAACAAAAGCATGTTGATATTGCTTCCATTGATGTCAACCTTTTAACAATAGACCTTAGATCATAAAATATTTCATTGTTTTCTTTTTTTACATACACCTAGTCGTAATTTGAATGCTATTTGGTTAAGATTTTACTAAGAACATTTAGAATAACTTTAAATTAGCATATAATGAACTGATTAAATTTCTGCGGGGAAAAGTATAGAAATTTTGTTAATAAAAAATCATAAGCTTTTTTACCCTCATTAATATTTAATTTTCCATTAGAAGTCCTCGCAAGCAAAGTCACAGGTGCAGCTTACACAATAAGTATAAGCCTAAAGAGGAATGTAGAATGTTTTACTCAGGTAAAGATGGCTTCTTATCAAAAAAACACGCCGACTTCAAGTCATTTAACATCGATAATTTCACACTTAGCGTTGGCATTATTTTGGGGTGGCATTTCAGTTCTTTTCATATGATAAATAATAATTACATCAATAAAATTAATTCGATAAATATATAATACAATGAAATCATCTTTTGCTATAAAACATAGATACCTAGCATTACATTGTTTAACTCTGTAAATCGTCTAAAACGGAAAGTTAATCCATTTTTCAAGACTTTTCATAGATACTAATAATGTAAAACTAAAGAGAATGCTTACTTTATTTTTTTTACATATATACATACATAACATAAATAAATTACATAAATAAATTACGATGGAGTCGCGTCCTATAACTAGTCTAATATAATGGCAGAAGTACTTTGTCAAATGAAAGGCATTTGACATTTCTTCGCTTAGAATATAAATAAGGCAGAGGTCGCACTACGGTTTTTTCCAACAAGCGGTTAGCCGCTATAACCGCGAAACCGCTCAAGAAGCACACACTACGATTAAAAACCTGCCTGCTTGCGATTTTCACAATTGAAGATAGATTTCAAAAAAGCAGTATATATTGGTCTGCCGAGTACTGACCAAAAAACCGTGCGCGGTTAACGCGGTGCGTGCGTGCCAACTGAGTGCTGACTGCGGAGTTACAAAAGCGCGGTTTTTACCCGCCAGCCATTTTGCAACAATTCGCGGTTTTAAAATCAATCGCGGGAAAAAACCGCAAGTGAGACCGCTTGTATTAGTTTAGTTAACTCACAAAATCATACAATTAAAAACCGCGGCGGTTTAGCCGTAGTGCGGCCTAGCACTTAAGAGTATTTTAGGAGATTTATTTCAGGAACCTGGTATTTATAGACGTATTTTGTTCCTAAACAACAAGTAACTGAGATGTTCATTTGTTTAGATCTATTAATATAGAAATTTCAAACTAAAACTTTAAATAAAGTCGACTGAAACAAAACTTAGATAATTATGATACTGACTCAGGTCAGTGATCTTGAAGTTAAATTATAGTCATTGTATCACACGGCCCAAGAGACGAACAGATAGGGCATTTCTACGTTCGAGATGATAAAGAAATATTTTAGCAATCTATCTATGTATAACAAACCTGAAGCGTATATCAAATACGAACACTCATAAATACAAAACAGGACCAGGTAAATCGCTGCCACTAAAAAAGATGACACTGCAAATTAAATTGTAAAAATTAATTTACCTTAAAATTCACCTGCAAACAGTAGGAAGGAAATATTTCAATAATTCAAAACACAAATTGTAACTGACTGAGGGATTTCAAATAAACATAGTATTCTAAGAACATTCGATATTTATTGTGTGATCATTCGAAATAATTATGCCAGTATGATTCAGCAACGTGCATGAAAATTAAAAATGGATTAGTGTATAGGTCCATAGTTCTACTATGTACAATGACTACTGACCGTCCGTAGATGAATATTTTACGGTAAAATATGTGTTAATAAATTAAATGTTTAATTAATTAATTATAATTTTATATAGACATTTCAACATAAAGTACCTAACAGTAAAAAATGTAATATTTTAGAAAGAATTAGGTTAGGATAGACATTTCTCAACAAAATCTCCATTTTCCTAAAAAAAATAGTCCATATAAAGATTTTTTTGGGACGAAGTAAGTTGCATATGGAACATAATGTACCTATTATCACGTTTTTAGGGGAAGATCAGACAAGATGGGATAGTTAACGATCAAATCTAATTAATAATAATAATAATAATTCATAGGATTTCATGGTTTACTTACCGTACTAGCAAATTACCTTTGTTTCCCTCGTTGCGCGCTAGGTACCTTACAGTTAGTTAATACTCTATGGCCTAAGCTTATGACCTGGCTCCATAGTAAGATTGACTCCATGGTCTGTTTGTTCTTGCTTCTATAGTAACTCCTTTTCTACTACCGCTCTTTGTCTTAGGAACTCCTTTTCTCAAAGTGTCAGGAATGCAAAGTCACATATGATTTTTAAAAAACGTCTAAACGACTATTTTTACACTCTTAAAATATTCTCTTCGCTAGTTTTTTCTTAGTTATCTCCTTCTATTTGTACATATTGTCTTTAGTATGCTTATATGCATTACTATGATTATTAGTAAATCTTGCCTTTTATGTATATATTCAAAACTTATACGTACTTATATTTATTATATTACATTTTTATGCGTAATATATTAGTGTATAAGTATGTAAGTTTGTGTTACATACATATACATACATGTATATTTACCTATATGATATATATATATATATATATATATATATATATATATATATATATATATATATATATATGTGTGTATGTATATATCCTTATTTTAAATCACGCCCCTTCTATCTTAGTGTTGCCTGACAGAGATCACTCTTTAGCATAAGGCCGCCTCTTGTACATTTTCCAATCATTTTGTTTTTTTTTCTTTTCCCTACTGGGTATACAATAAAGAATATTATTATTATCATGTGTGTATTTTTCACAGGGTTTATATCTAAAATATATTCTTTTTCTTTTTTTTAATTAACATCTTTTTAAAAGTTTGAAATATAATAGACAAGCGACTTACTTACTTACTTAGTCCCTAGTACGTTAAAATTTTTTGAACGGAACCCTTATTGTATTCCTAAAATAAAAACCTAAGTTACTCCTTTTGACATCAACTATCTGAAAATGAAAGTCCCGTCGAAATTAGTCTAGCCGTTTTGGAGATTAGCCGAAACAAACAGACAGACACACAAAAATATTTGTATTGAAGAACTGTATATGGTCTCATATGTATTTAGTAAAAAAACTATTATTTTCACATTACAAACAGACACTTTCCTCAATTTTATTTATCTGTTTAGATAGGTAAAGCATCATATAATGATGTAGGTATTCATTTAATTCTGATGTATTATGATACTTCAGGCAATGCGGGCGTGGTCCCCGTGGGAGCGACGGCTGTGTTTCGCCGCGCCGTTTTGCATGCGACTGCTGTTGGCAGGCGCGAGAGCCGCGCGTCTGGGCGGTGGCGACCCACATGCTATCCTCCACGTGTTTTTACAGGTAAAAATAGTTATTCAATAAAAATATACCTGATTCAAATACTAAGGGGATTTTTTACAAGTAAAATAACCAATAAATTAAAATATATGTATGTACCTACATTATTTTAAAATTTTAACAACTTGCATGTTGAGAGAACCCAGTAAGGTTTTGAAAGACATTTGAAGTCCGCCAACCCGCACTTGACTAGCGTAGAGAACTATGGCTTGAGGTCCCTGGTATTGAAGGGAGGTCCAGCAGTAGGACGTTGAAAAGGGCTGAATACAATACAATACATAGATGTAAATTAAATGTCAGTGTGATCCTTATCAGTCTGCGAGAAAGCCACCATCGGCTGGGAATACAAGGAAGGGCACATGTGGAACTCAACAATTGATCTTTCATCTTTGATTATAATTATATGTACTACAATTTTATACTTATCTTACTTGAACTTATCTTACAAGAATCAATTTTTTTTTATACATACTCACATTTAAATCTATAGTAGTACGTACTCGTAACTTCAATCGGGGTAACTTTGGCCCGGTCAGGAAAGATTTCGTAAAAAAAACTAGTTTTTTTTTTGCAGACAACTCCCCAAGTGAGATATACGTATGGGATTAAACCATAAAGTATTAAATTCTCAACCGATTTCGGTTATAATGAAATGCAGTAAAAGAAAATTGCGAATTTCGGCTGGGCCATAGTTTTGCGGATTATGACTGGTCCTGGATTTCACTACGTATCTTTTAATTTCTCGATTATGGGTAACTTTATTTTCCTAATTCAGAGCTTTGAAGAAGTGAACTTACGCCATAGATAATAAAAATATAACAAAAAGTCTAGGATTGCCTTAAAATTAACTAGAAAATTTGTATAGTGTATCTTTTTACTGATTCTTTTAGAACAAATTTTTTTTGTATTTAACAATGAATATTATGCTTAGATCCACCTAAATCTAAAATAAGAAATAGATCAAATATGTAAACCAACAGAAAAAAAAATAAAAAAAATCAATTGTGAAAATGAAGAAATTAGTCTTAATCTCCCCACTCCATATATAAAGTCATTCCGTATTTCGTAGTATCAACTTTTTAGGACTATTTGCTTAAGTTATAAATACTTCACAATATCTTTAGCGCTACAATTCACGAAATCATAAATGGCCTTTTCCACCCAACAGAGGCTTTTTGCATAACGAAAATCTACAACCCTTGAAGTTTCTTATCTTATTCTTAGAGATCATATATACAAAGATATCTAAATAATATATTTTTAAAATTTGAAATACATTATCTGTAGTAGTAAATTAATTAAAATCGGCAGTATGTAAGTGTGGGCCAATGTTATATATACCAAAGAACAAAATTATCCAGGTTGACTGTACGTAAAGTTACATATAAAAATCATAACGGTTGGCTGTTAGTAACAGATCGGCCTGTTAGTGTGTCAGATCAAGGTGTTATGTTTATAATTGACTGAGTAGGCCTATAACACAAAAATGCTACATACAGAGGTGGCATACTAACTACTACGTCCTGTCTAACATATAAGCTTGAGAATAGGGTCATTATTCACACGTTACCGTATGAGTGGGTGGAGATAAAGGAGAGGACAGGGAGGGGTAGCATGGGGCCTGGGGAAATGGAATTCAGTGGGAATGGTTAGACCTCCGGTGCTCTTACTCCGCCGAACGAAACGCAACAGTCCAACTACCTACTAATTTATGCCGATATTCTGAGAGAGGTAGTATTACACCAGTAAAGTCTGCCTAAGTATTCATGCCAACACCAGATAGTCTTTCTTTACCGATAATTATCTGATATACATACGTATGTATCGACGATGCCTGCAACAAGATCTTGTTATATTAATAAAATAAATACATATTATACATAAATTTACTATTGTTATACATTCATTTATTATTTTTATATTAAACAATACATGTAACGATAATAATTGTGGTTTAATTTAATTCAAGGATAATATGAAGTTAGCTCTATCTATATTCTATATGATGGAGACGTACTAAATAATCCTTAAGTGTGGCATAATAAAACTTTCCTTGTGTTTTTTGCGAGAAATACATCTTTTTATACAAAACACATTAAATACTCTGTTCACGTACTAACAAAACCATTTTAATTTATAGCAAAATAAAAATTATTTTGTCGTAACCGAACTGCACATTATACACAATGTACTTAATTAGACGACAACATTAGACGTATATCTGTAACTAACAGCTTATAAAGAATATAATATGTTGATGCCCTTACGATGGCGACTCACATCCTACGATTTAAAAGAAACAGGATATTATTAAATATGTCACATGTATAGCTAATTTACGATTTTTAGTAACCACTCCACCTTAATTTTGTGATTTATATTAATGTTAAACGGTAAACAGCTTTATCTCATTATGCTACTGCTCCACTGAATATATAAATATGTATTGGTATCTTTTCCTTCTGTTTTAGGTTTAAGGAATATACAGTTTCGTCGTTGAAAAATACATACATTTTAAATAAATATCTACCAAAACTTTCGCATATTATGCTATACAAGTAATAAGATTAAGGTATTATTATTTTGATAATATTTTTATTTCTAAATTTTGATTTGAAATAGTTGCAAATAAAATTATAAACTCTTAACTGTTATTAAAATACTAATATCCAATCACATCTATGACTCAGTGTGACTTGCTGTGGCTCACGAAGCTCAAGAGGATAGTAATTGAGAAAAGTATAATAATAACTATAATTAGAGTTGAATCATCTTGAAACTAAAAACCTTATTCACTCGTATTTCATTTGGTACACAATAACAAAATAACGGTGTCGAGCGCATCTTACCAAATATAGGCGCAGAATATGATGACGTCACGGTGACGGTTTTAGCTTAGTCGACGTTTTAATTATAAATATTATTACTTCTTTAATATAATAAAAGTAGTGTATCATAATATCATTTATGCATTTTTTTTTAATTATCTGCGCGATGTATTATTTATTATTATACATATACATTGACGAACTAGTCTTTTAATTTGGTTGGGTTATGTTAAAATGTGCTCAAAAAGAGCCATTGAGATATCATTTATTTACTAATAATCTTTTTTATCCTAATATAGGTAACGTTGTTACATTGCCTACCTGTGATGCCTGAATCTTTAAAAAAGCTTCCTACAAAATAATTGTAATATCCGTATAATAGGTTAAAAAAATTGTTTATGGACCTAACATTGCGGCATGATGTCTTAACGACAAAAATATTAATTAAAGAAAAAATTCGTTTGTATGTCAATAATATTGCTAAAAACAAATTTTCTACCAATTTAGATTTGTACTAGCGACTCACCCTCGCTTGGCTCGGGTTCGTCCCTAACTATATTTGAACGGTAGGTATAGAATAGACTATGTATATACATAGGTATAGAAAACTAGGTAAGTATTATAAAAATTAAAAAAATGTATATTCCATACTTGAGAAATGATTGACTCCCCATTCAATCTTCCACCCTTTTTTAACCCCTTATATATGATATGTTTTCCGGGATGAAAACTATCCTATGTCGTTCCCAGAGTCTCAAACTATTTCCATACCAAATTTTATCTAAATCGGTTCTGCGGATTAAACGTGAAAAGGTGACAAATAGACAGACAAACAAACTTACTTTCACATTTAATATTAATATGGATATATAAAGCTGGCTTTTTTGTGGTGCTGGTCTATCCCCATCGGCTTGGGCTGTACGTTGATAAGACAGTGAATAGCGACATTGCCTTTGATATATAATAAAAATAGCAATTGCGAATGTAGCTTAGGAGATAGACATATACTATTGGGGACTTGTCTGTAGACCTTTTTAAGCCCTACAATTTTCTAGTACATTGTTTTGATGTGTCTCTTAAGGTTTTGCCAGCGTTAGCCATATAAATTTCTAAGGACGAGTCAATAGAACCAGTCATTGCGCTTTCCCGTGGGTATTTAAAACTTGCCTGTAGTAAAAGGTATCCTAAATATTGACCCGAGTAATAAGTTGTCACTACACAAAATTTAGTTAAAATCGGTTCAGTACTTTTTGCGCGCACACCGATTTGTTTAAGTTAGTTTTATTATAGGTAGTACCTGGGCGACCGAGCTTCGCTCGGAGTTCTTGAAAGATTGTATATTTTACATTAAGTGACTAAGTGTTACCGAGAAAGTTGTATAGATGTCGCCATAAGAATAATTTTCTTTTTAATTTGGCTTAAAAATAATTTTACATTAAGTGACTAAGTGATACTGAGACAATTGTATAGATGTCGCTATTCAATTTTGCGTAGAATAATGCATAAGAAAAACGCATGAAAACTCGAAAACACGCGTTTTCCCAGACATGTGACTAATCTAGATCAATTTTTCGCCCCCGAAAGCCCCCATATACAAAATTTCAGCAAAATCGTTAGAGCCGTTCCCGAGATCGCTGGTATAAATAAATAAATAAATAAACAAGAATTGCTCGTTTAAATATATAAGATAGATAAGAACAGGTATTGCAGATTTTTCTGTTGGCCTTTTCAAGACCTACAATTTTTCCAGTTATTGTGATTTCCAGATTTTCCTGAAGAAAAAGGTATCCAAAATATTGACATGAGTAATAAGTTATCACTTCACCAAACTTCGTTGAAATCGGTTCATTACTTTTTGCGTGAAACGCGCACACACAAACAGACAAACAAACAATCAGACAAAAATTTTAATAACTATTGTTTTGGGGTCTATATTATATACACAATACGTTACTGTAATTGTTTAAAAAAAAAACATGTACAGATTTCGCTAAGTTTACTGCCTTGTTATAGTAGGTATAAGTAAGTTCTATTAGCGATGTAGAATTTTCCTTTTGGTTATTTTCGGAGTTAACGAAAGCACCGTTTTTACCGGTGGTAGGACTCTGTCAAGCCTGAGGAGTCCGACTGGATGGGTACCACCCCCTTATCTATTTCTGCCGCCAAGCAACAATGATTGCATTGTTGTGTTCCGGTTTGAAGGATAAGGTAGCCAGCGCAATTACAGGCAAGAGGCATATTATCTTAGTCCTCACAGTGACAACGCACCTGTGGTTCTGCATTTTTGTTACTTAAAACCTAAGTGCATGCACCGTAGGTGTTATGGGCGACAGGTGCTGCTTTCCATCAGGTGGTCTGTCTGCTCGTTTGTCACTGAATGTCATAAAAAAAAAAAAAAAAAAAAAAGCAGTTTCCTTATTTAACTTAATAGGAATATGTATCAGTTTTAATTTTTTTCTGTATGTGACTTTATTTTAACTATATTTTTATACAAATACAGGCCATATGATGATTTTATAAATGGAAGTCAGTTCTGCACAAACATGACGCAGTGCACAGTTTATCGATTGTCGTCAAATTATAAGCCTCAACGTTTATTTAGGATATGACTCGATTGCTGTTCACATAGCACACGGACGTTTAATATTTTATAAACGGCCATTTTGGGTTCCGACTTGTTCCGGATGGAGCAGTGGGGACCGATTATGTTTTGAAGCATATTAAAGATAGACAAAGGTTATATACGAGTTATTTCGTATTACTCTGTTTGCAAAGCTGTTTCGTATTCACAATGCGTTTTGGTGACGGTATTTACTTTATTTTTAATATTGTAAGAGATTCTATTAGTTAAAAAGCTATTTGTAAAAAAGCTTGACTACGTCATCTTGCTTCCATCTTTTTAGTTCGCTTTTTCGGAGTTGGATTTTATGTTTATGTAAATACTATTCTACCAAGACATAACTGACTACGCTTTATCCAAAAGTTCAGGAAAATGTAATAATCACCGCTCTCTCTTTTTATAAATACACTACACATTGCCCTACACTACATTTAGGTATACCTACTATAAATATTGTTGTTAAAACAAAGAAGGCAATATTACTAAATCAATTAGAGATTAATTTATTTATTTATTTTAAAGGCTTACTAACTAAATTTACATAAAACATGAAATTAACACAATAACACTTCTCTATTTTCTATATACGTAAAAACTTAAAAGTATGCACAGCTATTTATAGAAATATTTTATATAAATTTTATGGAGAAACCTTTGTGACATTGTCAATCATGGGGTGCGCAAAGAAATTGGTGTAAGATTATATAAAAAATAAGAATTTGGTTTTTGGTCATCTGAACTCGGGCAATTTAGTAAAAATAATGCTAATAAAAATCATAGAAAGGTCATTCATATCTGTACATTAATTTTTTTGGAATTAAAACTACGTATTTTAAAAACACATGACGACGTCTATTGACGAATATCTAATTAACATTAAAAAAAATTAATAAATAAAATATCGCTATTATATAGTTATTTTTAAAAGTTTTTTTCCATATTTAGTAAGTAACCTTGCTAAAATATTTATATTATCAGCGTGGTTTTATTCTAACCAGTTTTTGTATTTTTTCTCAAGAATGAGACATTCTCACGCGGTAAAAAATATGTTGATGTTTGGTATTGAATTGAAATTTCATCAAAATCCGTCCAGTAGATTTCTCGTGAGGCGTTTCCGGACAGACGGACACACAGACAAAAATTCTAAAAAGTATAGTTTCGACCTCTGTGTCGATATTGAAATAATCATTATTATCGATAATGACTATTTCAGTAAGAGTTTCCAAAAAATATTTAATGTACAGGTTCGGCTTAATACTTTCTTAGATTTACGCGAATATTTTAAATAAATAATCCGAAAAAAAAATGTATTTAAGATTCGGCTTAGTTACAATTTTATTATACATGTATGTATTGACTATAGAGTATAAATTTTTATTGGTCAAGATTTCATAAACAATTTTTTTATACAATTATATACGAGTAATAATTATTATTAAGTAGGTATATTTTAATTACAAGTAATTTTGAAATTTACCTATTAATCCAAACTAATATAATAAATGTGAAAGTGTGTTTGTTTGTGTCCTTCCTTCACGTTAAAATACAGGGACGGATTGGCGAAATTGTGTTGAGATAGTTCGAAGGATGGAGAGTGACATAGGCTACTTTTTACCGCGGGAAGTAGTTCATCCCCACAGGAAAACACGTTATAATAGAACGCAAAAAATTATTTATGATCAAAATTACTTGAAACTATACGTAAATACGTGTTTTAGCATTTTTCGAAATTCATCCCATAAAATAGGGGGGAACGTTTGTATGAAACCTACCTTTTTAGTTTTTTTATTTGTAGTTTTAGCGCGAGCTTAGCCATGGATTCTGCTAGTTACATATAATTGTTATAATACTAGGTATTTATTATTTATTATAAGCCTGTAGTGTCCCACTGCAGGGCAAAGGCCTCTCTACTCTTCCTCCACTGCTCCCTATCTTTCGCTATAGTATGCCACCCTCTTTGGAAGGAGTCTAATTCATCCCGCCATCTCCGTCTGGGTCTACCACGCTGTCGTCTGCTGTGTTGGGGGATCCAAAAAGTTGTTTGTTTGGCCCAAAGGTCATCTGACATCCGGATGACGTGACCAGCCCAGTCTCATTTCAGCATGGCAGCTTTCCGAGTGACATCCATAATAATAATAATATCATAATAATAATATAACATCTATAATAATATAAGATCCATAATACTAGGTATATTATAGGTAAATTCCAAAGATACAATATGATTTACACATATTATCCTTATCGATAAAAATAAATCATATGGAAATTTTAATTGCATATAATAAACGTTTTTTAAGATTAATTTGAAAGACCACAGTTGTAGGTTATCAAATATAATTTAAATCTTGTAGCATAAAAGATATTATTATTACTTATGACCCATAAACTATTACAAATAAAAGAAAGTTTGTATGTATGTTGTATTTGTGAAGACTAAAAATAACCTGATTATGATTGTTGTTGTTGTAGCGATACACCCAAATATTTTTCTTACCAAATTAGCATGTTAATCAGTAACTGGATTAAAATATAATATTTTAGGTATTTTTGAGAAAAAAAAAAGTAATATAGTTATCTCTATATTATCATAAAAATTTGATGGGTTCTATGACATATATGTAAATGTATGCATGTATGTATATAAGTGTATATAGAACAGAACAAATATTAGACGTGCGTGTTCGGTGTGTATTTAGTGCCTAGTGCCTGAGAGAAACAAGGTCGTGACAATGTCTGTTAGTATGCACTTCATGCAACAAGAGAACTCTGAATTGATATTTTTTTTCATATAGTTTATTGACAACTTTTTATCCCGATCTTAGTGGTTTCCCGTGAAATATTCGTATGTACAAAAATATATTATAAAAATAAAAAACCCGACTGCATAAAAGCTACCTAGAATGATTGACTGACCATTGATTTATAGCCTATGACACTCGCGTTATCAAGAGGAATCTAACAACGTATGAATCATCAAAATAGGTCTACGCGTTTGGTTTTTAGAACGCCACATAGGAACAAACATACATACATAGACTGATAAACACATTACTCTCCTTTGCGCCGTGCAGTCGGGTAAAAAGAGACAAATGGATGCGTATAGGTATGAACAGTAGCGGATCCTTGTTATTAATTATTAAAAAAAATATCTTAATTTAACTCGGCCCGGTTAAATATCTATCATGAAATTTTAAATCATACAAACGCACTTCAAAAGAGACCTTTTTCAATTTTCAGGCTTATCGTGACATTTTCGTGCCTGTGGCAAGAACAGTCCATAAATAAATCTTCATGTACCCTAGTTCATCTATTATGAAATGTAATACTTTACTAAAACACACAAAGTCAAAATATTAACATAAACATTATACAATAATGTTGGCATGATTCTTTTTATTTTGGAAAGGAGGAAACCAATTCGTATACAAACTTGGGTCCGGTGTATACGGGGTTGAAAATTAGCTATAAATTAATACATTTACAATTTTTTCTAGAGACCAATTTTCCAAAGAAAAATCGAGTTTTTATCGACGAGCCTTTTTTATTTTATTGCACTACGTTGAGAGCTCACGTCTTGTATATATCTATGTCTGACGACTATAAAATTAAATAATTAAATTAAATATAATTGATGGTAGAAAAATACAATCTCTTATCACGGTTATGTGAATCTGGACCTTAGAGTTTTTTTGCTTCGTGGTTAAGGAGCAAAAATATTTACAATTAGAACCTGATTAATAGAATTATTTCATAAAATAAAATATACTGCTGTCCTCGTTTATCGAAAAATATAAAAGTAATAATATTAGGAGATCTCAATAAATACACCAGTTCAATTGTTAATTGTAAATTTTGTACAAACGATCCTGCCACCAAAACCCAAATTCCATTCGTGAAATCCAAGCTATCTCTGTGCCAAATGTTAAAGTAATTTCAGCATTATGACAATAGGGAAATAAACATGTTAGGTATAAAAAAACGTGTGTGTGTATACTTATGTACGCACGTTAAAGAAGTTATACTTCTTTGGCGTAACAAAACAAAAATAGCTTAAGATTTCATCCCGTATGTCACAACTCTCTGTTTGTAAAAGGAATGCAGCTGACTTCATCATGTCGCTTTTCGGCTATCGGTGCGCGCGCGCATCGCAATAATTTTACTCTCATAATTTTTTTCAAACATGCCAATAGAACTTTAAAAAGTCCCGGAGGAAACAAAAGAAGATGCTAATACCAATTTCTTGTGCCGCGAAACCCTTACAATATTGTGATACTAAGCAAATTACTGCGATGTTTAATTACCTTATCTTTCTTTTTTCAAACAATTACCTTGTACATTCAAATGTAAATATCCTATAAATATTTATATAATAGTCATCAATCGTGGGATGGAAAAAACCAACAAACACTATCAACGGTCTTAAATACTCGTAAAGGCCAATACCTATTTCTCTAGAGCTGAAAACACTGATATATTAGTCTATGTCAGAATAAAAATGTAGATAAAGAATAAGTTTTTTGATTTCACCTTAGCCAATATCTAACCTTGCAAATATCTATCTTAGGGATCCACCTGTGCAAAGCGAGGGTAGTTACTAGTAGCAATTAAAGGTGTTGCAATCTAGTAGGTAAATACATTAATTATGAATTTGCAATGTAAACACTAAACCTTCTTCGTAATAGGTCAAACGTTAAGTAAGATTAGGCAGTCACTCAGTAAAAGAATTATAAGTAAGGCTTCGCGGCGCGCGCAATTAAATACGGCTTCCAACATTTCCACTGGCAAATGAAAATTATGTATCCCAAACCATTTTATGGTATAAAGTGAAAGCTTATTAAGTTCTTGCAACTAGACTAAATTACTTACAACTTTTTTTTTTTTTTTTTATGGTATTCAGTGATAAACGAGCAGACAGTCCACCTGATGGAAAGCGATACCTGTCGCCCATAACACCTACGGTTCATGCATTTAAGTTTTATGTAACAAAACTGCAGAACCGCCGGTACGTTATCACTGTGAGGACTAAGATGATATGCCTCTCGCCTGTAATTGCGCTGGCTACCTTATCCTTCAAACCGGAACACAACAATGCAATCATTGTTGCTTGGCGGCAGAAATAGATAAGGGGGTGGTACCCATCCAGTCGGACTCCTCAGGCTTGACAGAGTCCTACCACCGGTAAACTTAGTTAACGAAACGAATATTTTTTATTTATATTATACAATTGTTTTCCCGCGACTCCGTCCGCTTAGTACGTACTACTATATCTTTATTTATACATATTTTTTATCTGTAAAGATAGCAATAGTGTTGCTTTATATTTTAACTCTAAATAATAGCAATCTAAATTAATAATTTAAATTTTTAAATCACATATAAAACAATAATATTGCTTAAATAAATATATATATATATATTTTTTTAATTTTCTTTGTGGTTATACATATTATAGTAATAGCAACAATAAATAATATTATTGATTAATAGTTTTAAAAAAATATGCAATACAATAATAACAGCTAAAATGAAATAAATAATATTACTGTATTTAATTATAATACGTACTTATTTTTTTTTAAATCAACAAATATTGTATGGTACTCTGGTGCGATTTTTGAATTTTTTAAATCATTTTTGTTAAATTGTGGGTAGGCACTGTCTGTAACAAGTATATAACGCTATTGAGATGTCTAAACATTAGTATCTTCCGTGACCATGATTGCTGTAAAGCATTCGAAACGCCAGGTACCAAAAATCAAAATAAATTCGTGAAAAAAATCCGAAAAGATAGTATTATTTAAAATAAAATTAATTCTATTATTTTGTATTTTTAAGCATTAGTTATATTCGCCTTGTAAGAGAAATAGCATAACATAAGCTTATTTAAATTATTTTCTTTATTATAATAAAATTCCATACCTATTTTTATTATTATGATTTATTAACGTATCACAGTAGTGAGTATTCAATTAATATTTGTGTACTATTTTAAACATTACTGTTTGTCTTCATGTTTAGTTCTAGTCTATATTATTCCTTATTCTGAGAAGCTATATTACTGAAAAGTTTTATCAAACTTTCGTGTTTATATTATTAGTATGATTAATTTTCACCCGGAGCGCCTCTTACATTACAAAATATCAAATCGAGTTTGTCGGAGGGTTGAAGAGTGACATAGATATCCTCCAAATTCCATATGGACCAGACTTTACTCTTAAAGCGTTTCATTGTTCATCACTACTTTATAAAGGTAGTGTGGACATAACAATAATGAAATACCATCGCTTCGCTCAGACATGTGCATATGTAACATTTTGCAACGGACGAGTATCCAAACTTTATGTACCAGGTTTAAAGTAACCCAAATCTCCCTGTAGCCCAATAACTACCTAAGTATATTGACTCCTTGCATTATTGCTATTAGAAAGCAGAGCAAGACAACACATACTATCGCGTTTATATTATTATTAGCAACTTATCCTTCCTCCAGGTGCCTCTACGTATTTTATTACAATACATTTTCTTGCTTTATTTCAAACCGTTTAGGCAGCGAACGCCAATAAAGCTATTAAACTAGCAGTTTATTTTACGACATCAATTAAAATTATTATAATTTCTGACATGATTTCAGTAAACACATTTTTATCGGAATAAAAAATAGTCTATAACACAAGGCGATAATGTAACGTCCTATTAGTGGAAGAATTTTCAATATCGGATCAGTAGTTTCATACTTAAACGCTACATCCCTTATAAACTCTACGTCTTCATAGTATTAGTGTATGTTAAAATTATAACTTTAAAACTGTAATGTACTAATCAAAGATATGTAGAATCCTATATTGTGCGGTTACAGGACGCGGTGTCGCTAGGCGGTGGCGTCATCGGCGCTCTGCACATCCCGGAGAAGTGGTTCCCGGGCGCGGTGGACCGCTGCCTCAACTCCCACAACATCATGCACGTCTTAGTAGTGCTTGCTGTATACTCTATGCATCAGGTAATTCAATTAGTCAATAAAATATCTATATTTTTTGTATTAAATACTGTCTACATATTAAGAACTAAAGCCTTTTAAAATATGAAATTTTTAAAATGGGGTATCATATTTACGACGATATTCGTAAACTGGCTGGCAGCGGTTGGATGCGTAGAGCTGAAGATCGAGCTCAGTGGCGTGCCATAGGAGAGGCCTATGTCCAGCAGTGGATGAAAGCAGGCTGAATATGATGATCATATTTACTATTGTTTTGCTTTATTTTATTTTTTATTACATCACAAAATCTATATAAAAACTTAAAAGCACACATAATAGTATCAAAGAGTAAAGGTGATAAGTTATCACTAATTGTCACTAGAACACAACCTCTATGATCTACAGCATAATGTGCCATTTTTTTTTAATTTTTATATATTCTGTATGTTAATAATAACTACATAAAGCGTTTAAAGCATATTAAATCCGATTTTCAATTATAATATAAAAATTTAATTCTCACATCCCATCCGATGGAGAGAACAGAGTGGAATGTTTTTTACTATTTACTCCAAATAAGAATATTATTTAACTAATAAATGTAGTTTATAATGTCTCGTTATTTATTTTTGTCCTGTTTTTTAGGTGACGACACGAGACCTTGCATGGATGTCACGGGTAGACTGCCGCGCGCCCCTGCGTCAGCTCTGACGCAGCCTGCACGCCTGACTCCACGAGCATTTATATTGTCTGCGTTATACTTTAATTTTGTAAACAACCTAACGAAATACTTAAATACATTATTAGTACATTGCAATAATTGTCCTCACATCGCATAAGGTAATTGTCAAATTAAAAATTCAATAAATTGAACCATTATCATAGAATATAATAATATAGAATAGATGTGTATTTACACTTCTAACATTTTTCAGTTAGTCAATTCAACTTGAAAAGCAGTAAATATATATATATATATATATATATATATATATATATATATATATATATATATATATCGAAATATTGCAAGATATTACAACACAAATTACTTACAGCGTTGAAAATCCTAAAACAATAAAATATTCTTTTGAAAATACTCTCGCACTTTTACAGACGCTTCCCCAAAATGTAGTGTTTACAAAATGCATAGACAGTTTTTAGACATTAGTTTATTATAACACAACAGGTAGAGGACAATATAATGGCCTATATTGCCTTATAGAAACACAAACTCGTGATAATTATTTAATGTTTCGGACTATTAAAGACGCCACAAGTGAATAGAAATTTGTTATTAATAGCTGTAATAAAAGTAGAGTTAAGATAACAAGTACAATTGATATTTTACACAACACTGTCTGAAACCTTCCGTAGGCTTTGTAATTAGTTATGGTAAAAGTTTTTCAAAATTGGCTCTCGTTGAAGTAGGTTAAGGCTAGATATTTTGTAGATACTTGGCATGTAGAATCGTTTGAATGAGAATTCCCTGTAGCTATTATAAAATACTCTTAAAACATTGGACAATATAAAATGGTGTTTAGACGCACCATTAGGTCATTTACGTACACGGCGTATTTCGTAGATGAATTATAATTTTATGGGATTGTTTTTAATTAAACTTTAAAAATTAAACATTGAAAGACGTACAGTAGTTGGTGTAAACGGCGAATAACCTAGTGTAAGACCATAAAGCAACTACGCGCTAGAGTAGATACTTATAGGTGTAGTGCACCTATTTAGAAATAACTACTTTTACCATCGATTGTATTATAATAAATATATATTGTAATTAGTTACCTTTCAAGTATTCAGAAAAATTGAGGAAATTACAATAAGACGCGTAATTTACTCATTCTGATTTAGATACTATTTCTCGTGAAATTTTAAACTTTTACCATTGAATAAGAACTTTGTCGCATAAATATATTACATTTTCCTTAGTCTGGAGACTGAATTATATGCGTATGAAGTTTGCATATTTTTTTTTTATGAGATTCAGTGACAAACGAGCAGACAGACCACCTGATGGAAAGTAGTACCTGTCACCCATAACACCTACGGCTCATGCACTTAAGTTTTAAGTAACAAAAATGCAGAACCACAGGTGCGTTGTCACTGTGAGGACTAAGATGATATGCCTCTTGCCTGTAATTGCGCTGGCTACCTCATCCTTCAAACCGGAACACAACAATGCAATCATTGTTGCTTGGCGGCAGAAATAGATAAGGGGGTGGTACCCATCCAGTCGGACTCCTCAGGCTTGACAGAGTCCTACCACCGGTAAGTTTGCATATTAAGTCTATTTTTATCGGAAATTGTATATTAAAACTAAAATCTACGTATGCATATTTTTGCTATATTTTCAATATTTTACCTATTAATAAATGAAATGTCACGACGAAGCTCACCTATTGCTAAAATCGTAGATTAACTTATTAAAATAGGTCATATTTTGGTCTTTGTAAACTTTTATTTATAGTTTAATTATTTTAACCCAATTTTTAATAATTAACAGTTAATTTTAAAATGAAATGCTAAAACTTATTATATCTTAATAATCATTTAATGTAGATCATTTTATGCATATAATCCGGACTCTCCTCACTGAGCAAATTGTAGCGTTAAAAATTTCATCCATTGTTGGCTTTGTAGGATCGCAAGTTTTTCCAAAAAAATATGCTTTGTCTTCGTCATAATTAATCTTTATAAAAGCCGCTACACATTAATATTTTACAAACAGTATTTACATGAATACACAGTTATATCAAGAATAAAAATATGGCGGAGTGACCAGCCACTACTTGCGTCTACGCCGTAGATCGTGAGTTCGATTTCTTTTTAGGATAAATATTTCTATAAATCGGATAAGTATCTTTAGTGGTCACGAACCGAATGATCCAATAACTTAAGGGTGTCCGTTAAATATAAAATGTCCTGTCTATGATGTTGTAATCTCAATGAACATTGAGTAGTTTCATAGTTAAGTGAATGACCACTTTGAATACTTATTTTTTAATGTGTGGTGGCTTAGAGCTGGCATATTTTGATAGGCCTAATTTTTAAATATATAGTAAATTGAACATTAATAATAAAAGTTTGAGATTGATTTTACACTTTATATCGCTTAATAAGGATCGAATATTTCCGAAATTATATACCTATGTATATTACTGTAAATACAACAAAGAGAAAATTTGGGAATGCTTCTGCGGTTTAACGTTTATTATCAGTAACGATCTGATAATAAAACATTTTTCTTAAATTTCTTAACTACATCTCAAATATTCGATTCGCTTGGTTAAAAATTTTCAAAATCTTAAATACGCATCTATGAAATTTCCCCTTAGCACGATATTTAGTCATTAAGAAAAATTATCAACGTAGCAAAATATTTAGTGTAGTTATTACGAGCAATAATTACTAGACAATTGTTAAAAAAATTGACAAAAGTAGAGGCAATACGATAATTGTACGATACATGTATGCCAGTACTTGGGTCAAAATTCTCTTATGTGAATTATTATTTAGTAGTATTAGATGCCAAGGTATTTTAATATGAGTTATTACAAAGGATACACTTCTCAAAGGGCAAAGCCCGTACCTGCCAAAACACGTAGTTCGCCATTCATATTTTTGGATAAATTTCCCATCAAGTATTTACAATTACAACAAAATTTATTTTTCTTCGTTATACATAAACAATGTCAATATTTACAAATATAAAATATATAATTTTAAATTAGTCGATAGGTTAGTTTTGCCAAGTGAATGTGACGGTATGATAGTTTGTAATGATAATTTGTTCCTTTAATACTTATCGAAAACACAAAAATAATATTATTGGATAATCTAGTAAAAATGTATCAAATGGAATTTAGAACGCCATCCGTGTAGTGGATCACAAAAATAGCTGTAGCTGTTTTCAGGCTCTGATTCCGCGAGACAATGCTGCTTACAGATTTAAAATAGCAACGGGGCGTGCTACATTATTATTACAATTATCTTAATACTTTCTTAGATTTACGCGAATATTAGACATTTAAATAAAACTATCTTTCGGATTTTTTCCCGTGACCATGATTTACAGCAATCATGGTCACGGGAGAGACTGTCCCGTGACCATGATTGCTGTAAAGCAATCGAAACGTCGGGAAACAAAAATCAAAATAAATCCGCGAAAAAATCCGAAAAGATAGTTTTATTTAAATACAATTATCTTGTATTTAACAGTCAACACCACCGTCAACATGTAGAGGAATATTAGGAAAAGCAACATATATTTAAAAAAAATGTAAGAGTGTGTATATCACACACTATAAAAAATTATAATGATAATACTATTTAATTTAATAGGTTAATATCAATTTGAAAAATAAAATATCCATACCATTAGAAACAGATATATATTAATTTAATTCAACATACACAAAATTAATCAAATCATTAATTCATTAATTCTGATTCAAAAAAGATACCTTACACGGTAGAACCGAGGTACCTAAATTCGGAACAGATTGGTAAGCGTTCTTGCAAGGGTTATAGGCACTAGACTGGAGAGACTGCCGAATTTTACTTTAGGAATATGATTAGGGAAAAAAATTGGATTTATGTTCTTTTTGCTCCCCTTGTTGATGAAACATCATTTTTCTGTTTTGTTGTTACCGCAAAAACGTCTAAAATAGACAATATATGTGAAAATGAGTAGATAATTAAACAATTGTGACACCATCTTAAAAATAAATAGTATTAATTCGAAAAATGGCTTACACCAGATATATGTTAACAGACTGAATTGAAGATTATTATCGATCTGCTAAATAAAGTAAGCAAAAGCAGAATGCAGCTAATTTTATAAATTGCCTGTTTCTATATTCGTACCTAAGGTGAGAATGGACAGGTGACTAACTGTTGTTTGTCAGTGCTACGAAAGATCTTTAATAAAAGTGTAAGTAATCGCTGTCTGTACGTGGAAGATATTTAGAAAAAATCTATTATTAGGGGTCTTTATTAACGGAATAGAACTCAAAGCAAGAATATTTATAATTCTTGTCTGGCAGTAGTAGCCCAGTGGTAACGCGCTCGCTTGGGAAACCGAGTGAAGCGGGTTTAAATCCCGGGTCTCGCACCTCTGATATTTTTATGTGCGAATCATTTCTAACCTGATTACCACTTGCCTTACGGTGAAGGAAAACATCGTGAGGAAACCTGCATGTCTGAGAGAACTTAGTAAGTTTTCGAAAGACATGTGAAGTCCGCCAATCCGCACTTGGCCAGCGTGGTGGACTATGGCCTGATTCCCCTCGTGAAGGGAGGCCCGTGCCCAACAGTGGGACGTTAAAAAGGGCTGAATACACATACACTTGTCTAGTTGTCTGTTTGTCAGTTTGTCTGTTTGTCGGATTGTCTGTTTGTCTGTGCGTTTATGCGCGCTAATCTCAGATTTCTTTGATTTCAATCTATTCATATAATAAAAAAGTTATGTTAATTTAAAGAATCACCTAGGGACGAACCCGAGCGAAGCGAGGGCAAACCACTAGTATAATAATATACAAGGAATACACATAAAGATTGATAATTACATAGATGTTTCTATATTTGAGTCATATTATATTTGTATCCTGTTTGTAATGTATGTATTGTATCATGGTAAAATTAATTTTAAACTAATGTTAATTTTTATTTATTCCCTTAAAGGGAAATAAGGAAAGAAATTGATTTCAACCTTTTTATTCATCAAAAACAACCGGGCAATTTTGTTTATAATCCCTCCGTACAAGTAATCACGACTATGTTTATTTAATGGGGTCCTGTAACAAACACTTAATAAAAAAATGTAGAGTGATATTAAAAAGCAATATACCAGTATTTGTACATTTTAATATAGAACATAATATGGAAATGCTGTCGATTAGGTATATCTGTATGAGAGGAAGTATCAGAACGTTTTGTTGGGATTATATAAATAAAAATTGAACTTCATTGTAGACGTTGATGAGAGTATTAAAGTTTATTTGAATTTATTAGAAATTGTTTTATTTACCCATTAATAAGTTACCTTAGAGAGACAGTTTCCTTTTAGTATACCTATAAGTTTATTGAACTTATGTTAAATCAAGAAAACTTTCATATATATCTATGTATATATGTATGTAATCTATACCTAAACACTGGAAAAAGTATTTAAAAGTTTCTATGTTATTAAATAAAATGTGTTTTCCCAGTAAGTACCTAATACAAAAATAATTACAGCACTTAAATATACGGTACATAAGTATATAAGTAGGTATATGAAAATCGATGTATTTGTCGCAATTATTTAGGTGTTATCTTTAGACACTCTTTTCTGTGTTAAATGGCACACATGAGGAATAGTCTATGGAAAATATCATATCAATATAAATGACTATATACATATTATAATAGCAAATAACACATAAATAGCAAATATCAGTGACTTTAGAGTCTTTGAGTATGTTTGACTACAAGTATATTTAGAAAACGCTACCAGTGCACTGTGCTACACGGGAATTTGCTTACCGCCCGCCCTAGCTTTTCCGTTATTCGAATTTAATAAGTCGTCTCAACGGCATTCTAAAATAAGAAATAGTTAACTACTATGTCTTTATGTAAAATCGTAAAATAATTTTACGTAAAATAAGAGGATGCCCTAGTAATCTATCTCACCTCACTTGATCCATATATTTTAATCTATCTTTACGTATAATAAAATTCTAACCGAGTCGAATCTGTAAATTATTTATTTTTTGAAAATCTTGTTGAAATAGACATTATTATTAATACAGAGGCCGAATTCTTAGTTTTCAAATTTTTTGTCCGTCTGTCTGTCTGTGACCGCATCACGGAACAACCACTGGAGGGTTTTTGATGAAATTTGGTATGATGATAGGTTATCTGGGTACTTAGGATACCACATAGAATACTTTTTATTGTGGGAAAATATTTCATCTCTGAGAAATCTATACTAAACGTTAAAACGTAAGTAGGGACGAACCCGAGCAGAGCCAGGGTGAGTCGCTAGTCTTAATAGAAATATAACTTTACAACATTAAAATTAAAATACCTACCTATTTTTACAGTTGTACATACGTTGTTAGTCTACACATACTACTCAATATCTTTTAAATCAGTTAGTATATTATATTTCGAGGCAGTGGTAGCCCAGTGGTAACGCGCTCGCTTGGGAAACCGAGTGAAGCGGGTTCAAATCCCGGGTCTCGCACCTCTGATATTTTCATGTGCGAATCATTTTCTAACTTGATTACCACTTGCCTTACGGTGAAGGAAAACATCGTGAGGAAACCTGCATGTCTGAAAGAACCTAGCAAGTTTTCGAAAGACATGTGAAGTCCGCCAATCCGCACTTGGCCAGCGTGGTGGACTATGGCCTGATTCTCCTCGTCATGAAGGGAGGCCCGTGCCCAGCAGTGGGACGTTAAAAAGGGCTAAATACATACATACATACAGTATATTAGATTTAAGGCAGGCACGTTTCACATAAATATTAGTTTTTTTTTGTTAAATTACTATTCAACACTGCACATATAAAATAAAATTGTAAAAAAGTAAAAAATCCCACAAAAAGTAAAATCCATTTGACGACGTCTTATTTACTGCGTCAAAGTCGGATAAAATATAACTACTTTTGCATTAATTCCCAAACAAAACTGAACATTCATTCACAATACCGCTAACCACTAACTAACACGTAATAGAAATCCCTCTTTCGATTAGTAACAGGCAATTTGTAAAAAACTAACGAATGCTCGATATTATATTTATAAAAATTTATACATCCATATCCATACTAATATTATAAATGTGAAAGTGTGTTTGTTTGTTTATCTGGAGGGCTGGAGATAGAGGGCTACTTTGTACCACGGGAGATTATCTCATTCAAACGGGAAAACACGTTATAATAAAACCTATAAAATTATTTATCGTCAGAATTGCTTAAAACTTAGTATTAATGCTCTACAATACAATTAAATAAATACAAGCTTTATAGCATTTTGCGAAATTCATCTCAAAAGGGGGTTTTAGCGCGAGCGTAGCCGCGGGTTCTGCTAGTATTATTATATTTTACAAAATTGAAGTAAGGTTATCTTATATGCTCACTGGCATAATATAGTAATGAATGTGTGTAAGTCAATATTACTTCATTCTTCTAATTATTTTTATACGAGAACTTTTAAAATATCTTTTTTTAAAGAATGTCTTTTTTCTAAAGCTAAGTACAGCATATACCATAAAATAAAGACAAAATTAATTTAAAAAAAAATTTTTTTTTATTCATAAAAAGTCTACTTTGTCATATGAAAAATATAATTTAATAAAAGACACGTGTGCTCAAGCGATTCTGTAACGCCCCATTAGCTGTGTCGAGCCATATGAGTTTTAAAAATTAAATAAATCTTCGATTTCGATTCGATAGATAAATCGCGACATATTATTCTTTTTTTTTTTAAATTAACCACCTTAAACAAACGAATGAGGCAGTGGTAGTCCAGTGGTAATGTGCTACCTTGAAAAACCAATTCAAGCGAGTTCAAATCCCGGGTCTCGCACCTCCGATATCATTATTAACAACATGCTTATAATTTACCCTACGATGAAGGAAAACATCGTGAGGAAAATGATAAGAGGTGAATACAGTATTACTCGAAAATTATTTAACGTATTTACATACAATATAAATTCATCATTTAAATATAATAATAGATAATTTACAAATTCGTAACGGTATAAATTGTATTTAAAATCTACATGCATGCCTTTATGTATATATTTATCTACCAAAGACCAAATTCGGCCACAGCGGCCCTCTCTCTCTCATGCGCATAAGATATTATAATGCACAAGTGTACAACACAATTGCACTCTCTATTCCTTTTCCTTTCAAACTTCGAAAGGACGATGCGTTAAGGCGCAGAACCAACGGCTTTACGTGCTCTCCGAAGCACTATTAATACTCAAAATATTTTAGCAGTAATTAAACTAGGCCCGACCATAGACTCGAACCCAGGACCTCTGGATCTTCTACCGTACATAAGCCACTAGTCCACCGAGGCAGTTAGAGCTCTCACTTACTTGATACTTTCTTTTTACTTTTGCTATTACTATGTCTACACTAAAAATGGAATAATAAAATCTTAAAAAAAAAACTGACTTCAAAAAAACACTAAAAAGTAAAAAATAACTGATTGATATTTTTCATTTACTATAGATACCTAATCAGATATTTTCGAAGTCAGTGTTTTGATTCGTTTCTTCGAAAATGCCAGTTGTTTTTTTACTTTTCAACCGACTTCTAAAAGTAGAAGGTTTTCAATTCGGCTGTATTTTTAGAGTTTTTTTTTAATTGGTTTTTATTTTATTTTTTTAAGGTTTTTTTGACTACTGACAGCTACATGCTGGCTTTTACATACATACATAAATATATATGTATGTATGTGGGTAGTAGTTACTTAATTACTTATATCTTCTTGAATAACTTCAAAATTATTTGTAGATAAGTAAATCTAATTATCTTTTAAATGTTTATTCTTATCAATAACTAAGTTATAAAAAATAAAAAAAATACATATTATTTTATAAAACAAATGAAGTATAAGTATGATAAGGAAACAACATGTCGTATGTATATAAAGACCAAGTTGACTCGAGTAAGGAAAAGTCATCATGAGTCAATCGATGAGAACAGACGCGTTAGTGGTATTCACGTTTGTGATATTTACATTTGCTCGAGCGGGCGTACACCACAACGTCGAGACGCTCCAAAGTAAGTTTATAAAACAATATATCTAAAATATATATAATATACTGACCTGTATGACCGACGAAGTTTGATATTTTGAAATAATATTTTAATTATTATAATTATAATCAATATTGCAGGTACATAGTAATTAAATGTTGCTTTTTCAATATTATATTAATTTACTATCTTTATAATATATAAGATAGATTTTTTAGATACTTATAAAAATATTAGTAAAATTGTTAAAATGAAAATTGTTATTATTTATTTTATTAGGCTAAAATATTACTAGTATATAAGTATGTAAGTATATAGTAACAATATAATTTGTAATTGTTATTATCCTTCCCTAAGCGAAGTTTCTTGTTTGAAACAGTTTAACCAAAGTACAATAATAATTGTTAACAAGCGTTTAATGAGGAAATAAATAGCTAGTTCTTTGTGCCGGTTAATTAGTCATATGTATTTCTTAACATGTAAATACTTTATCGTAAGAATACCTACCATTTAGTCCACGTGATATGAATATGTATCAGTTTTGATACCGAGCTTGACCGCGACCTGCCTGTTTATTGACCAGAGATAATAAATATACGTAGGTACATAATATTATATTATTGACTGTATGAAGTGTTATATTTCCAATACATACAAAGAGAATTTAATTTTTTAATGTATTGGAACAAAGGAAATGTGAGAATAATAAGTATTCAAGGAAAACATTTCGTTACAGACTTACCTATGTCGTATACAATATGATTTAATTAAAAATATATTTGAATACAATTTTTTACAAAAACATACCTAGAAATGAAAAACTGTTGGGTAGAACAAAATAATCCATGAGTATCGGGCAAACTATATTTAAATTAAGGGCACAAATTTTAATATTCCCTTTTCTGAATAAGTATGTTTAATGTTTATACACCTTTAACCTTTGATAACCTGTTTCTGTACATAATGAAATATAGCTCTATAATATCCACATGTTGTCAAACCGGAATGAAAAAATCTTCGCCTTGCTTTAGCAAAGATGATAAGTGACAGATGTGCCAAACTTAACGATTCTTGTTTATGTCAATTATAATAACGTTTTAAACTTTTTTTTTAGTAAGTGGAAGAAATCCATATAAATGGAATGGAAATGATATACCTATCACAAAGAATAAAGACGAAAACACAATACAAAAGCCAGTGAATGAGATATATCCTTCCGCCGTTCTGTTCGGCAGGACTTGCGGAGGCACCATCATCAGTCCTAAATGGATTCTCACTGCGGGTCATTGGTAAGTAACATTGATAGAATCACCCAAATAAATATAGAATTATGCTTAAATCACAACAACAACAAGTGCATGTGAAAAATTTGAAAAATCGCGCATTCGCAAACGTGTCTTCCGATTGACCTACTGATCGCTAAGGTGTAAAACGTGATTTGTTTGGTTGGAGGTGTTTAACCTCTCAATAAACAATAGCGTAATTACTAACAATATAAAAATAATCTTAAGCCTGTTACGTATCAAAGCATAAAAGTATGCACAGGGATATAATCTTTTTCCCCTAGTATAAAATAATAGGGAAAATCGGAATATTTATATTAACTAGTTTTGGCCTAAGGTTGAAATTCAACAGTAAAATAAAAAAACGAATTTAAAAAAAAAAATATTGATAAAAAAAGTGCTGAACTGTTTCATCTCTGCCTATTTATTTTATATTATTATATTATAGAGTGCCTAAATTTCAATTTTAAATCATAATGTGATTTTACGATAAATTATTTTCACCGCTAACAGTATTTGGAACGGTGACGTAAAATATACTGTGATAAGAATAATAACGCTATAGTATACTTGATATACTTAATCTTTGACTATTTTTCTTATATTATAAATACTGTGGCTTGCGACTTACATTAGTGCTAAACATGTTTTGTACGTCATAGGTTCTGATAAATGGCAGGGTTTTCCCTGTTTACTTGAGCCAATTAATTCGATAACGACTAATGACTAGTATATAATAATTACTTTAATCATAAACCTTGGTGCACGTTCCCAGCGTGTTGCGAGCTTATAACGAATATGATTTTAAGATTATTCTATTATTTATCAATATAAATAAATAAATATAAATATGTTGGGACATTAACACACAGCATCATGTCACTCCATGACAAGCAACGAGGTTTGTGTTATGGATGCCAGATAGTTGATACACTACACATACATCACTTTAAATGCATAGGTACATATTATAATTCGTGTATATTATATTTCGTGTTCATCACACGAAAGGGCGTGATCAAAGGGACTCGAACCCGCGACCGCTGGCACAGTACAAACTGAGGGTAGGGTCACTACAAACTGAGCCAAACATGTCCTCAATTATCAATTTACTATTCAAAATATTCCGCTGTAGGCATATCTTATAAAAACGTATATTTTTGTGAACTATCTAAACATACCTAAATATTTTTGTATTAGCGGATAAGATCAAATGAAACATAAAACAGGTAAATTAGGAAGAAACGATAAGCTAATATTTCAAGTCACAGTCCACTAGTTATTACAGTCTCATTTACCAAGTCGATTGAAGCGTGCAATGATTGAAATATGCTGCCAAGCGTAACCCAAATATTACCTGAAGTTCGATGACCAATGGCCAGACAAAAGTCTCTATAAAGCAAAGATACCTTTATTATGAAGTTATGAATGTTGAGCTATTTCAATAAAATACAAAGTTGAATTTAGTTATGTTTTATAAATTTTTGAAAACATTACAACAGAAGACTTAATTATAGAATTTAATAATTATAGAATAAAGGATCTTTTGTATAAAATAGTTAAAAAAATTAACAAAAATAAGGTGACACACAAATACTGACGAAATAACCGACAGTAAACAAAAAGAAAATGTACTATTAATGTAATTTACTTTATCGTAAAGATAATACTAATCACTTACATAGTATCAAAACCATATATAAAATGACTAATTAATGACTCTACGATTATTGTGGTTATTATCTCAAATATGTATAGAACAAGTTATTAAAAATATATATTAATAAGGGAACAAATAAAGGAAGAAAATAATAGAAAATGTTAGTAGCTATCACGCTTTACTCATACATATATCACGATAAAATGACTACCTACGTATGTTGTATAATTAATACGTACGGTATGATACAGTAATATATACGGGGACAAAGGTTTCTTAGGAAATGATCACGAAATTCTGAGTCAAGTACAACCTTCACAAAACTTTGACAATCATCTTTTTCTTATGAATCATCTGGGTTTACCTGCACAGGTGTAAGGCATTTAAATATCAATTTACAGCATTTCAATCACATAGTGCTAACATGCTCAAGGTCTACTAGTTCTATTTATACCTACCTACATAAAAATATTCTTAGACACAATATCGATGCAAATTTATAAATTTATATTTTATAATAAAAGCGTGATGCAATTAAAATTACATGCATTTTAATACAAATCCGTGGAAATTGTAGAATATGGAAATTTCTTATTTACAACTTTTCGCACTTTATTTCTATAAATATAATTGATTTTGAACCTGGTTACACGAGTATGTTTGACGTTGACTAACATAAAGATTTACTTTATTTTATAGCACACTATTCACCGGCGGTCGAGATATCCTCGCCGGGACGAATAACACTGAGAATGATACCGGTGTGAGGCGAAAAGTGAAGCGTCTTGTCATACACCCTCGTTTCTCAGTAGGGCCGTACTGGCTTGATGCACAGCAATTTAATTTGAAGCAGGTATATATAGTTTTTTTTCTTATTACACGGTTCGTCCAACAAAAATCATTCTCGTTTATCGATAACCTTTACAACACGCACGGTGGAGAAACCCAGTTTTTATGTACATGTATGTCCGGTTCTCTATAGTTTATTAATCATATACCTATATATATAAGATAACTTCACGCTGTTATCCTTGGGGGTTTCAAAAAAATGTAAATATAAAAAATATTTGTTTGGATTTAATATTATATCTGTATTGATGACCTCAACATAACTTTTAGGTAGATAAACAGAATATACAACTGCGTAGCGTATTTTTAAATCAATAAAAATTGTTGAAACATGTGATAAAAGGTCAATCCGAGGTCTTCGTGTATCACTTTGTTATTATAACCTTTTTGTTGATTAGGTTGGAGCAAGATATGATTTTCTTCTTGCGGAGTTAGAAGAACCTCTACCTCTGGACGGCAAGACTATGGTAGCAGCGCAATTGGATTCGCGCGCAAGAATTCCAATAGGAGAAGCAGCCGGCTATGCTGGCTTTGGCGCAGAAAGACACGGGGTTCGTACTTTTATATATATTTTCTGATTCATTTACATAACACTTTTAAGATAAAAGAAAGAAAAATACTAGATTTCTATACCTTGAGGTTTAATGGACTAATACCAGTTCATTTGCTTAATTTTAAGAATTGTTAAAAGATTAAAAAATCCTTCTCTAGACTGACTTCAGCCTCGGCGACTAGTCTCACTGAATGCCCATTTGGCTCTATATTTGAAAAAACTTCAGGACCTCCAGATTCTTACATACTAACCCCTAAATCTTAAACTCGTAAATTATAATTAATCAATTATAAATTAATTTTTGCAGGAAACTATGCGCGAGGATATGCATGGCATGGATCTCGAGGTTCTTGATGATAACGAGTGCTCTTCCCTGGAACAGTTCAATCCTGAAGACATGATATGTACAAAAGGACGTCCACCTCGCTACGACTCTGCCTGCAACGTAAGTTCTGGCTTCTTTCACAAAATTATTTCATAATAGATAAACATATATTATATAGTTTATTAACATTTCTCATAATTATTTAGGGCGACAGTGGCAGTGGGCTCATAAGTAACGGCAGAATTCTCGGAGTCGCATCTTGGGTAGAAGACGACGCCACCGTTTGTAGAAACGGTGCAAGAGTTGTATTTTCTAGAGTGGCAAGCGCGAGAAAATGGATACAAGACGTGACAGGCATATGAGCTTATGATAAAAAATGCATCATATTAATGAATTACAATTATTTATATTAGGTAGATGTTACAAGTGTTGGAAATAATATATATTGTATATTTTGAACCTGACAAATTATGAGAAGCAAAAATATGAAATTTAATGAAGCAAAGCAAAATATTAAACATGTCAGAACTACGACTATGAAGGTCAAAAAATAATGAAATCAACAATACCAAGTATATTATGCTGGATGTTAAACTGTGACTTAAATTGTACAAATATATTACTCTCGCTGAGGGTATAACCTGTGGATGATGAATTTTCATTTGGTTAAAAATTATCATTTTATGTAAAAAATTATGCATTACTTCTCCATTATTCATACTAGTCATATTTGCATGTTTTCATAAGTAAATGCTAATTATGTACGTACAGTAGTCCAATTATTTATATGTATCTATACATACTCGTACATATATTACTTGTATAAAGAAAAGAAACAATCAAAACTTTTTCATACATTCCTTTTCAGTGTTACATAAGTCTAATACTGTGGTAATAAATAAGATCATAGCATGTACAACATTAACCCTTGCTATTAGTTATTTAATTTCTAATTTTACTGAAATTTTTTAATATCTTTTTTGCTATTAAATTCCTAAAATAAGGCTTTTTTTTGAGAATATAATGTGTAACATAGTGTAAATAACATTAAAACTAGGTAACCTTTTTTTCATTTGTTATTTTCACTATCTTAAATTTTATCTTCTTATATAATTTCTCAGGATCACTTTTCGCTACTATATTTTGAAAGGATTTTACTGGCTTAAAAATAAACAAAACACTGCTTTTGTTTATTTTTGTGCCAGTAAAACAAATACATATACATATTAATATCGTAGCAAAAGGAGGATTGTATATAACGGCTTTCAGGGTAGATTCTTTGTCTTATTGGCAATATTTGTTGTTATAGAAAACTATATCTTTTTAAGTTAAAAAAAATATTTGTAATATACTATGTACATAAACAGCCCTGTGTTTTTTTATACCTGTAGGCTTATATAAATATTTTAGTGTGATGCTAAACAAAAAGTGTACCACCACCATCTATAACTAAATTATAGCCAATTACTTACAAGTAAGCATTAAATTGCTTACAAGGCAGTGGTAGCCTGATAACGCGCTCGCTTGGGAAGCCGAGTCAAGCGAGTTCAAATCCCGGGTCTCGCACCTCTGATATTTTCATGTGCGAATCATTTCTAACGAAATTACCACTTGCCTTACGGTGAACGAAAAATATCGTGAGAAAACCTGCATGCCTGTGAGAATGCCTGGCCGCACTTGGCCAGCGTAGTGAACTATAACCTGATCCCCCTCATATTGAAGAGAGGCCCGTGCCAAGCAGTGGGACGTTAAAAAGGGTTGAATACAAGCATTAACTGGCTCTCATTCTGCATTCATATAATTTACTTAACTTGCAAAGTATTATACTTTGTATAAATTACTTTATAAATTGTTTTCTAGTATTTCTTGCAAAAAAAAAACAATTTCGTGTTAGTTTTTTTACTCCATTACCTTGATTCAAGCCACGTCTTCTGGGAACCGTATAATACCTATTATATATAACTATATACAATATATTTTACACAATGTAAGTACACGTACGAGAAATACGTAATGTGCATTGTGCATATTGATGCATTTATTTTAGCCTTCTGACTCACATTTGACGAAGAATGCAGATGCAAATTACTTTAACATAGTCATATCCATAATTTAACATTGTCATGTCTCTAATGAACAAATTAAAAAAAAAAACAAAACAAACATGTTAAGTTCAGAAATATTCATTTCAAGAAACAATGATTACCTACTGCTATAAATTTTTGCTATGCAGTAGATAGGTAAGTATATTATGTGAATATATATTCACACCAAAGCAAAAGTACCTTACTTGGTGGATACTATTTTGACCCGTCTTCGATTTTCTTTGAAAAGTGTAGGTACCCCCTTATATCTTTTTATATATTCCGGACCAGCTATCACCCACCATACCAAATTTCATCAAAAACTGTTCAGTGGTTTTCTCGTGATACGTTCCCAGACAGGCAGACAGACGGACGGACAGACAGACAGATAAAAATTCTAAAAAATATATAGATTCCTCCTCTGTATCTATATTTACTATTTCAAAAAGATTTTCTAAAAAATATTTGATGTAAAGATTCGGCTCAGAATTTTATTACCTATATGTACTTATAGCTATAGATAGATAAAAAAATTACTTCAAGAAAAATTTTTTTTAAAATACCTACTCGTTTGTATGAATCCATAGCTTATTTAAAAATAAATGAAAGTAGTATTTTTTTATAAATATCTACATATTTTAATTTAATTTATTCTTTGAAATATTCATATACGTAACAGTTTAAATTATACTTTTTAATTAATTATTTATTCACTTCCGGCCGGCCCAGCGTAACCGTTTCTGTTACAAAAATAGTAACGCCAATCCTTTTTTCCTCTCATGGCGCGCCTAAAAAAATGTCACTTTAAAAACATAAAAAAAAATTACTCTCAATCATTATCGTATGATTGAAGAATCAATCTATACATATAATAAAATTGTAACTAAGCCGAATCTGTACATTAATTATTTTTTGGAAAAATTTATTGAAATAGACATTATTATTGACACAAGAGGCCGAATCTATAGTTTTCAGAATTTTTGTCTGTTTGTCTATCTGTTATCGCATCACAGAAAAACCACTGGAGGGATTTTGATGAAATTTAGTATGGGTATAGCTGGTTATCTAGGTCAACATATAGGATACTTTTTACTGCGGGAAAATATCTCATCTCTGAGAAATCTATGCTAAACGATAAAACGTAACTAGGAACGAATCCGAGCGGAGCGAGAGTGTCGATAGTTTATTTATAAATATTAAGCTAGTGTAGTTTTAAAACTGCAATTACACAATATTCGCTTATTTTAAAAGTTTTTTTTCTTATTTTGATAAAAAATATTATAATGGTAAGAATCCACTATCGTATAGTTGATGCTTCAGGCACACAAGCACACTTGTGCTTGTTTCTTTTTTTTTAAACCAAATATATAATTTTGCATCTACTTACAATCGCTGAACACACATGAATAAGTGTTAAATCGATGCCAGTCTTGATCCACAGTCATGTTACATGATGTATACACATTTTAATTAGCGGAAATTATTCTGGAATAATGGCAATTAAAAAGTATTGTTGCAATTGTAATATCAGCTGTCGAATGGCAGGATTCTAATATTATAAGTTGTTTAGTATCTCGATTGGGCACTGCATCCGCCAAGATATTTTTCCTACATCTCAGTTCCTGGATATAGTATTAATTGTATATGATACAACCAATAACAAATAAGAAAACAAATACATTTTTGACGTCCTTTAAAAAATACTTCACCTATTTTTCTATTAAAATGATTATAAAAATAATATTTTTTAAACGAATTCCTTGTCCACTTTATTTTTTATAATGCATTTTACCATTTCCATGCATTTTTTATGTGTGCACGTACCGAAGTCTATTTATTCTATGTTTATAAAAATATTCCGCAATTTTAGACCAAGATGAACAAGTGATATGTATATGATAATAATATCTTTATTATGTGAGGAAGAGAGAAAATTTGTTTTTCAAATGTTGTCTTTTCTAGTACTATTCATGCGATGTTTATTTCGGAGGTCATACAACTCTGGATATTGATTTAGTAATAACCCACCAGTCTGGACAACGATCCAAGCGCCAGACTAACCCGACACCGAAGAAATCCCAGACGTCAGCTTGAACGAGATTAGGGTAGCACTCGAAACAGCTTAAGAACAACAAGGCACCGGGTGCAGACGGTATTATAGCTGAACTTCTGAAGGCGGGTGGAGAACCGATCCTTAAAGTCCTTCAGAAGTTATTTGATTCCGTCATACTCGAAGGCAAAATCTTACGAGCATGGAGCAGAAACTTTAAAAAGTGCGAAAATATAACCTTACTAGCGACTCACCCTCGCTTCGCTCGGGTTCGTCCCTAGCTCGCTTCCCCATACAAACTTTCATCCTCATTTTCTAAGTTCCTGTGCAATTTTCTTATTTTTTTTTAATGTAAGAACCTTCTCCTGACAATAACAAAAAAAAACAAAAAAAGAATTAGTGAAATCGGTCCAGCCGTTCACGCGTGATGGTGTGACCAAAGGAAATAGGGATTCATTTATAATATATATAGACTAAATAACAGACCCATATCGCTTCTGAGTTATGTCCACAAGCTGTTTCCGAACCGTCTTTAACGCAAGTTTAACTATTTAAAGCCTCTCGAACAAGGTGGTTTCCGTAAGAGGTTTTAGTACCCTAAACGACATTCATACGCTGCGGCAGGTTATACGGAAGACCAAAGAAACAACTTGGCTCTTTGCTTGGCGTTTGTGGACTACGAAAAAGCCTTGGATTCAATCGAGACCAGAGATGAAGTGTTTGTATGAAAAGACTACTATGTAAGTCCAACTTTAGGACCGGGAATCGAGAACCATCCAATTGCAGCAATAAATACGACAGGGCAAAAGATTGGCCTCATAAGAAAGCTCAAGGTCACACAGAGAGCAATCGAGAGAGCTTTGCTCGAGATATCCCTGCGAGATCGAATAAGGAATGAGGAGATACGCAGAAGGACCAATGTCACCGACATAGCCTGCAGAATATCCAAGCTCAAGAGTAACTGGGCGGGGTACATCGCTCGCAGAACGTAAAATAAAATTTTCATTTTCAATTTGGCATAAAAACAAAAAAAAAACGATTCGAACCTGGACATCTGTGGTAGTCAGTATGTACGTACGAAATCATCGACCATATTTTGCATGGAACAATGCGAATGTTATACTAATAATAATATAAGTTATTAATTATATAAAAATAGGATTTATATATTATTGTAAATTAATTATTTGATTCTTTATGTTGGCATTATGATATAAAATACTTATTTGACTTTTCTGACGTTGTCACATTGAGTGAAAAAGGGCGGGAACAGCGTTGTGTTTTGTAAAATAACTTTAGCAATGGCGTCATTCTTGATTGTAATGTCGTTTGATTCATTACTCTGACTCTGTATAAAATAATAAAAACTTTGTGCTGTTACACCGAAATTTTACTTGGCCTACCTGACCTACTTCTGAAATAGTCTCGTAATACGAAAGAAAACCGTTTGAAAACTCGAAAACACGTTTTCCTAGACATAAGACTAATCTAGATCGATTTTTCGCCCCAGAAAATCCCCACATATCAAATTTCAGCGGAATCATTAAAGCCTTTTCTGAGATAGCCGGTATAAATAAATAAATATACAAGAATTGCTCGTTTTAAGATATTAGATATCACACGGTTTTATGTAAAAAGTATTTGGTCACTGCATTGTAGTGAAGTTCTGCCGCTCTGTGCGTTCTTCAATTTAAAGTGTACTCAATCGAACAGGTAAAAAAACCTCCCATTAAAAAATTAGGTAGATTAGGTACACAGAGCAACCATATAAAAAACCTGTTGCGATACATTCATTTAAAGAAGTACATATTTGCTTCAGATTACGATTAGTGGTAGAACAACATAGGTTTAATTTAGCAAGTGTCGAGTGTATTTTAAAATCTACGAATGCATCTATATTATACAAAAATATTATAACTTTAATTAGCAAGCGACATCTTTAATAAAATCAGAAAAGGAGAAAGATACTTATTTTAATAAGATCCTTTTGGATAAAATGTACTTTGTAAATACTACTTTTTGAAATACTCGACAATAAGTACTCAAAAGCGATTCACATTTGGTCATTTCATAAAATAAGTAACGGTAATAAAAACTTCAAAAGATAATTAAATAATCTCAATTGAATTAAAGTATCATGGAGCATATTTAACATAATTATAAAGATAAATTCCATAAATATTATTAAAACTAAACGGTAGTCGCCAAGTGTATTAAGAGGGATAGTGTGTAGTGCACGCAATGTATGCACATTTGTTTTTGTGTAAGGATGTAAAAGAAACAATAAGAAAACAATGGTATGTTCCTGGAAATTTAATGACTTTAATAGAAGAATAACTAAATTAAAACAGCAAGATAGAAAGAAAAATCATTCATTATTAACATCTTTATCTGATTATGTTTAAGCAAAGACCAAAATTAATTAATGACCTAACAAAATATACAACAAAAGTCATCAAATTAATTAAGTCCGACCAATCAGTTAGTCTAGCGTGGACCGCGGCTCGACTTCAGCACTAAATCGGTTATATAATACAACTTACAATTTTGAATAATATTGTGATTAAAGAAAAAAAGCTAAATAATTCTTTCCTACTTATATAATGTGTAATAATATAAAGTGTCCACTACTTATAAATGTATAACTATCGCTTACTTAAAATTTTCACACGAGGGCGGGTTGCGACTGTCGCGACGCGCCGCGACACGACGCGACGCGACTGTCGCAGCCGCCGCCTTATGCCGATACACACATTCTCGCTAACTCTAGGTCACTTACGCCGAATGTTAGACAGAAAAGCGATTTCCCAAACCGAAATTAAAGTACTAACAATTTGAATAATTGAAGAAACGTTCAGCCGATGCCGGCGGGACGAGTCAAGTGAGAAACATCTGTACAATTTACAACTAGGCAAAAACCTCGAGCCTCTCGCGCTCGTTGAGCTCAGCTTACGATTGTTAACTCGACATTGTGAAGCTATGCTATGCTCCTGGAATCGTAACAATGTAGCTTTTTTTGGAGTTTTACTTTTTTACAATATATAGGATTTGTTTTCTATAATTAATTATATCTAATATTTACAATGGAGTGAGAGAATGGACATATTCAGAGCTCTACTTATTATATCGAAAATTAATATGAAATTCCTACCCAAAACGAACATTATCTACAAATTTAATAAAATAGAGATTGGACAAGTTGTTCCGAGTTCTGTTCAGTCGGCTCATTAAAGACTCGTAATAGGCTAAATTTCATTTTAATAATAAAAATCGTGAAAATTTTTAAACAGTAATAGCATTAGATTTGTTAGGATCCAGCCGATTAGTATAAGTATTAAGAAATCAAAATTTAATTCAAAGTACATAGAAGAAGCTCTATAATATTAACAGTAAAAAACACCAAAAACAGTCTAGTCTACGGACTAACAAAACTAGCCTCTACTTTCCGCCAATTGCCTCACAACAAAGAACATAACCAGACCCGGAGACACAATTGCCCAATCTTCTTTAAAAGCAAAATTGTCACCACAAATTAATCTAACATAAAACAGATCGAGTCTCTGGCTCCACGAACAATGTAAAATATACGTGACTCAAAGAGGAACCCGATAGATGAAACGACGGCATATACCGATGTGTGAAAGTGTACGAAACCGAATGAGAGACATAGACTCGATCTAATGTTCATAAACGTATAATGCAAGAGGCCGTCAGCGTCCAACTGTCAAAAAAAACTTTATAACAAGTCAAATGATTCAGAGTTTAAACATGCAGTAGCTTCAACAAAACTGCGGTCAGCTAAGTTAACCTTTTTGATTGTATTTTGGCAGTCGTCGTCGTAGAATACAGAGTAAACGTGTTAGTTACACGCAAATCGGACATAGAAAAATATAATTCACTGAAACCCGACAGTTTTGTCACTGCATTGTCTCTAATCTGTGAATCATCCAGTGTTCAGTACAAATAATAATAAGCCGTTCTGTTCAAAGTATCATTTTCAATATACATTTGTGTTAAAACAAGCGATATCATAACCGACTGAGTTCACATTCTATATAACATTTGTGGAAGATCTTCCTCCTAACCGCGATGTACATTCAAAATACAATTTTTTAACCATCACTAGTTTAATTACACTCGCGACAACGTTCCATATAAGCATGTATCGCGATGCGAATAAACCGTGCTATATTTACCGGACTTTCAACGAGGGGGTCTATTTACAATGGAGGACTTATATAGTAAATGTAGTATACTATATAAGTCTGTTAAACTTTCTGTAGGCCGGTTACGCTGACGGGCTTTTGCCGGGAGGGGTGGGGGGTGGTGCGGGGGTGTCGGCTCATATCTTGTGTATCTTCTGCGACACGACCACGGGGTTGTTGCGGCGGATCTCCTGCGCGCCCAGCTCCCGGTAGTCGAACGAGCACTCGTGCTTGTCGCTGTATCGATGCACCGCGCAGAATAAACCCCCGCAACGGCACTCAAACCCTAGAAATAAGTAAGTCGCCATTATTATTTTATATATTATTGGACTTTTACATAAGTTTAAAAAGGATGTCTTAATTCACTCATGGAATTAAAACATATTAAATAACTGTCTGAAATCATAGTCACGATATGTTTATTTTAATGATAAACTCCTAAAATTACCAGAATTCGAATTCAAAAACAATGTAACCCAAATAGAATCCAATTTGATTATTTAAAGTGCCCAATTAAATAAATAAAAAATAACATTAGGGTATTTTAAATATAGAAGATATTAAAAGCATGCCCTTCAAAGGTATTGTGTGCATGATATATTGAAAACATGCACTGTTCATGGCACACGCGAATATTAATTATTTATAACTTTATAACGGATTGATAAACTTAATGACATTCGTATGACACAGTGGCATCACATTTACCTATTTATATTGCACGTGAACATCAAATGCAGAATAAATGACTATGCTCAAGTTAAATCCAGGTAATTTTAGTTTTCTGCTGTTTGTTTTTGATATCGTTTCATGGAAGCATGATGTTGCAATATAAATTTAATTGTATATAAACCCTTAATTGTATGGCCAAAAAAAAATATGAAAATATACAAAAAATAGGAAAATGTTCAAGAGGTGACTTGGCTTTATCACTAAAAGAGAAATTTCTTCCAAGCAACCTTTAGGTGTAGAAATTGTATTACAATTTACGATTTAACTTTAGGAGCGAATATTAAATTGACAGCAGGAAATGTATATATTTATAAATATGGTCCAACGTATCATACAAATATATATAATATAATAAAAAGTTTGTTAGACTGTTGAGATCAAAGGATAAAATTATCAAGCGGGCAACAGTATAATTTAGATTATTATACCGTCTCAAACAACGCATAATATTATTTGATTAGGTATTCATATAAGAATAACGTAAGTTATAAAAAATGAACCAAACAAAATATAACATATTTTCCTTATATTTTGTAATTTGTTTTAGACCGTCAAACTAATTTGTAAAGTAATTGAGTTATCACAAAAACACATCAAATGTTTAGCTGACGTAGTTCAAACTATTATCATAATTTAATCACCTAGCGTCATATTGTTTTTAAGCAAATTTTTCATTACATTTTGTTGCGTAGTAAAAAAGGGAACTATACTTTTTCTATGTCTAAATGTATTCAGCAAGAAACTGTATTCAATTACTTGGTTTTGCGAACTTATTTCAATATATTCACTTCATCTAATTCATCAATATTAAAACAGTTAATTTACATTAATTCATCCAATTATGTATTTAAATTTTTAATTTCTTATTATCCTTTCTTTTATTAAACAATCAACGCATGTTGTGATTATCTACCTCTAAAAAGAGTTACAATTATACTGTGTTTAATTTATTATGTAAATTATCTTTGTATTAGGTATTATTGTCATTTCTGTTGGTAATCTTAATAAATAAATAGAACTATTATTTTCACAAACGTCAATTAACGCAAACATTCTATCGATGCGCAGTAGGGAAGTAAATTATGTTGGATATATGTACTAAATTAAATTCAGTTCCTACGTAAGACTAAATTAACTTAATCGCCAAAATTAAAATCGCTCCGTGTATGAGTAAATAAACAACTATGTAGTCAAGTCCTCAACTTTTCACAAATAAATAACAATTTTTTATGTATTAGGAACGCAAATGAATGTTATTCTTATGTTGGTAAATATATGAATTCAAATATCGTAGTTTATACTGGACACACTTTTTCGCGTCTTTTATTATTCCTTTGCCTGTCACAATTGTCTAAAATATATGTGGAACAATAAATACGAATTGTGGGAAATAATAAGTTTTATGTCCACTTGATATTTAGTCAACACAATTCATCTCCAAAAGTCCGAATAAGATTAGCATCCAGTGTTTACCTGTGAGTCCAACCTTCTTGCGGCAAACGGCGCATCTGTTCTTTTTCTTTTTGTCTTTGCTATCTTTGTCGTCGGCGTCAGTGTCGGACGCGCCGGCGCTGGCCCCACTCGTGCCGGCCCCACTCTCCTCTTCCAATTTCTGAAAACAATATATTTCTAGTGTTAAATAAACTCTTGTATCATAAAATGATGATGAAATATGACTCTTAGTATCTATCTGTAATAAATCTAAACTTCGAAACCTGCTAACACTAACATTGTAACTTAGTATTGTACCGATTTAGAATTTGAATTTAAAATATATGTATGAGGAATTTAAATTTACATTTTTAAATTATCTCAGTACCGAGTTATAATGTTCTCCATTGCAGATAAAACGGTAATTTCTTTGCAAAATAGGCCACGTTTAAGAATAATATTATTAGGTATTGTTGAGACACTCTGAGAAAAAAGATAAAAAATATCGACTTTGTTAACCGACCCGTTTGAGATTCTTTTTACTAGTGCCTATTTCAGCAGACCCCTCAAGTTTGGGCAAATCTTTCGGATCTTTCGAACTTATAGTGGCTGCCTCCTCGTGGATTGTATTAAACTCCTCGTTAATACCAACGGTCTTTTTTAATTTTAATTCATCTTTGGAGTTATCTTGAACTCGCTGCATCTTATCTTCTATTTTAAGCCCAGCATTATGAGTGTGCTCTGCTTTGTCGGTAGTTCCGTCCGGTGTTGGCAACGGAGTGCTGTCATTTATTTCGACAGACAAGCGTTTATTTTCGAAACTTTTCGATCGGGACACTGTTATACTTTGACTGAGAACGGAATTTTGGCTATTGTTACTAGATTTACTATTTCGTCGTATGGCTTTCTTCAGTATTCTCTTCCCCTTCGATTCTTTTTTGTTAGGGTCACTTTCCATTATTGTTATTTTGTATAATAAGGAGTTCAAACATTTTGACTGCAAAAAAACGAATATTATAAAGAATAATTTGATTTAAAATCCAAAATAATACAGCAACAATGTTAATACACTTTACCACGTGATTATAACAATATAGTTCGGCATTTTTTTTAAATATTTTAAATGGATAAAAATTAAAAATTACATATTTGTTAAATATGCATATTTTAAAACAATAAACACTGTAAAAATGGTTATTTTTGATTTCTTGACAATTATGTCTGTTTGGATATACTTCTTGTTTTAATTTAAAAGCGTTGTGTGCCAGTTCTGTTAGACGTCAAAACCAAACAAATCTATTTGGTCCTTGAAAATAATTATATTCTACAGTAGGTATGTGTAGCTAAAACATTTACAACATTTGCGTAGTGCTCATATACATAACAATCTTGTTTTAAATACGTATCCTTCTTGTATATCATATCCGCATTTGCGCACTTCCACTTTAAAGGCGTGATATGTTGAGGGAATTCCGTTTGTTACCGGAAAAGGGTATAGTTGACATGTTTGTATTTATATAAAAGGACAGTTAATTCTGATACTCGACTAGACAGGCCTCAGGGTCGTTGCTATGCGTAATATATTATGCGGGAGTGGTCCACCGTCGACTAATTGATGGACGTTTAATAGCTGCATTGAATATTCAGCTAGTGTCGGTTAACAAGGCCTTTTGTTATGTAATTCGTTGCATTTGACTAGATTAATAAACTAGGTTATTTATTTTATATATTTTCAACTAATTTAGTTTCTTGAGAAAGCGAGAGCCTTATGATTTCTAAAATGAGTATTTTTTTTTATCAGTCTTCTCATAGAAAATCTAATCTGACAGAAAAAATCCATAACAATTATGCCAAATAATCGAAGAACTAAAGACAAAATTAAAAACTTATTGCTTGCCAATTTCATAGGGCATGATATGCATTTTGTAATATGCAATCAAAGGCATTTGAAGAAGACAAATAGATAAACATTAGCATTCAATTCCCCGTGTAGCGGGTAACATGTAATTATTATGTGCGAGGCGTTTTTATCACGCCTTTGTAAGCAATCACAATAAGTAATTGTGTATTTAAAAAGTAAAAACTTGCAATTTTTGCTCGGAAAGATATGAATTTATAAGTACTTATTCCCTTATAACTATATATATTATATATTTAAGATTATTGCTATTTTCTCCACAGCAGAAATCTTGCAAAATCTTACCTGAAGCCCCATTTTAAGAAACTCAAATATATCACCACCATACATAAAATATAATATGTGAGTATGTGTAATGAAAAATATAATATATTACAACTTTATCGCGGCTTTTCATTTGTTGTTGATAAATAAAAAACCGCGATAACACTAACGATTCTGAAGCTGATTGGACTGACCGACCTAAATTAATATTTTATACGTATAATAATATACGAGTACAAATTGTTCATTATTATAATGACAAAGAGTTTAAATATATACTTGTTGAGTCAATATTTCTTTCCACCCATACACAGAGATATTGTACCGAATGTTTCTTTGCAAGCCGTCAGCTAAAAATGGCGAAAAGGCGCGCGAGAGACAAAACGAATGTGCGGCAAGAAGTGTTCTGTAATACGATTAATGAAAATAGATATTTATAACCATTTTACATTCCATTATAATATTTAATTAATTATAATATTATCATTTTTTTACATTCCATATATAAATTCAAATTGGAATAAAAGACAGGTAATGGCCGCACGTTCGCTTTCTCTCTTTTTAAAGAGTGATCCATTTTATGACAGTATTGCTCAGTTTATTTTCACGTCTGTTGCCACCAAAGATCTATTGAATTATTTTAACTAAAATTCTAATCCTATCTTCCTATCTTATTAATAAAAAAGCAACGCCGGCACTTTAGTTTAAATGTAACTTACATGATAAGTGCTATGATTAATATTATTGATTAATTTTATATCTCGGCCAAGAAATAAAGGGATTCAATGATCGCGCGGCTCGCGCATGAGGGCATCTTTGTTTTTGGCGTGAATCACCTTTAGCCAACATTTAAAACCAGGTCAATGTAATTTGCACTTTTGCACTGATGTGGGCTCTTTATTTACTAGTCTTATGCTATATTTACTTTTGTACGTATTATTTGCAGATGCAAGTTGTCTTAACGATTCAGCATTACTGACCCATTTGTGAATATTCCAAGATACAATAAATATTAAAAGAACATCTTTTCTGTACCAAGACTTTAATACCATACGCTTTACAAGCCAATTTCATTAATTTGTTCTTGTTCTAGTAATACAAGATAAAAGTCAAAGGCGAGTCTAAAAATAAACTGTTAATATGAAAATTGACGATGAAGGATGGAATTGTTATTAATTTATGAGCACAATCATCATATATGAAGCACCCGTATAGTTATTACCAGCATACTTTACTATTCCCCTGTATTTGACAATAAATCGTGTTCAATAATTTGAAATAGTGCGAGCGAGACAGCAGTATTTTAATGTTTCTTATACACATGTTCTGTAACAACAAAGTACATACAATATGTAAGTAAAAATGCTACTAGCGCGCCAGCTACTGTTATATTTATGGTATCGACGGCGTGAACTAGAACGGTTAATGGACCGTAGCTCTGATGTAATGTAGATCGATTTGTAGAAATGCACCTAATGTGTACACAGGAGCAATAAATATGAAAGGTGCATTTACTGTTTCGAAAGAGTTCTCAGTCTTCTTGCGATAGAACCATTACTTTATATGTATGTATTAAGATTAGTTGGTATTCCATATCATACAATACGTAAAAAATATTATATGGTGAGTTTGACTGTATGTTTAGTTTTTACGAATTGAGTGAAACAATAGAATATTAAGTATTACTTAAAAATGGGGGGTGGGGGTAGAAGGGTGAAAAATACTTTACGACCTACCAGATATAAAAAAAACATCAAAATCGGTCGAGCCGTTTAAGAAGAGTGCAACCACAAACACCGTGAGACGAGATATTTAGACTCCGAAACAAAGTAATTGACAATACTACTTTGACGATTGTACTTTGAGTACAATATAACTATATGTATTTACATTATACACATGTGTCACAATGAAAGAAAATAGAAATGGGTGTATCGCAGAAACTGTGTGAAAGGTATATATGTATTAAAAATATATATATAAAATTATACATATTATGTATCAGGGACCTAGTGCTGTCCATTCTGGTTAACATCTGATGTGGTATGCGATACGCGCGTATAAGTTGTGTGGTGTATAAGAAGTGTGGTTTCTGTTGTGTATTATCCGTATAAAACATAAATGCATCCTCGTGCATGTGTTGCCGCAACGCAGGCACGTTACGAGGCACAAGTGGTGGAAGAAACACAATATTGTTCAAGTTTATATTTATTGTGTTTAGTTCGGTCAGTTTATAGAAGCATTGCAAATGCTAAATTGAAAATGTATAGAGTAAAATATACGAAAACTTAATTATATACTGTTTAATACGCAATAGCTAGGCGGGTTGCCAGCGGATTCTCTTTTGTCATTAAGAATGGTATCACGATTCACGTATGACTGATACAAATAACACATTTTTAATGGATTCCTAGAATAAAAATTAAATGTATAGTGTATTAATATGTTTTTATTGATCTTTTATCAAATTTTAAGCTTTATTATTTACTGACGTACCAAATAATTACAACGGATAGCATTTTAAGTTTTGTAATCTAAGGTATCTATTGAGATACTAATATTATAAAAGAGGCAGCGTTTGTTTGTTTGTTCATTTGTTTGAACGCGCTAATCTCAGGAACTACTAATCCGGCTAGAAAAAATATTTTTGCATTAGATAGACTTTCATTTAGACTTAGATTTACATCATATATAATATATAGTCTAATTATTCCATACTAACCGTCTAAACGTACCTACCTAGAGATCGAACCCGAGTGAAGCGAGGGGGAGTCGCTAGTAAAAGATAAGGCATGAAATGCGGCTAATAGCACAATAGATGTTAATATTGATTAAAAAATACTATCTAATATATTAACGCTGTGTCCAACAAACAACTCAATGTGTTCCTCATTAAAACAACACATCGAGATGAAAAACAAAACAACAAACGTAGAGTAGGCGATCTCCCATTGATATTAACAGAAATGCTATCAAATTCAACAATTGACTAAAAATACCATTTTATTTTTTGAGAATGGTTTCAATTTAAAGCACTGTAGTGCCTTCTCATGGTGAGTTACAATTATATATATATATATTGGTCAACCCTAAAGCCGTACCCCAAATGTCATTATATGAAAGTAGTATGACAGTCGGTATCGCATCACTCGCGTCTCACCTCATACGCGCACATGATCGCCCTGTCTAAAGATCTTTATTAGACTGTATGGATTAGTAGAGTGGGGATAGTAAATCTATACTAATATTATAAAGCTGAAGAGTTTGTTTGTTTGTTTGTTTGTTTGTTTGTTTGTTTGGTTGAACGCGATAATCTCAGAAACTACTAATCCGATTTGAAAAATTCTTTTTGCATTAGATAGCCCGTTAACTGAGGAAGGCTATAGGCTATATATCATCCCGGAAAAATGTACAGTTCCCGTGGGATAGATGTTTTTTGTCTAGGGACGAACCCGAAGCGAAGCGAGGGTGAGTCGCTAGTATAACATATTCGTAACAAGCGATTGATCCTCAATTCGCTCGTGTGCCAAACAATAGCCAATAGCGTAACGGCCATTTTTTTTTCGACTTTGAATAAAGTTATTATGATTTCTAACAGCAAACATACTTTTATAGGAAAAAAATTACCTATAGCACTCGGCGATAATATATCTTTACGGTCTTGTAGGATCGGTAGATCCAAAGATTACCTCTACATACAAACTTACAAACTTTACCTCTTTAATATTAGTATAACTATAGTGAGTATAAAGTATTATTATATGTTACGAGTGGTATTATAAATGCGGTCTTACGTCTGTGTGTAGCTGCGGCTGCACCGGCAGCGCGGGCACTGTGGGCGCGGCGGCGGACAGCGGCGTGGGCGCGGCTACGAACGACGTGGACACTGCCGACGGCGTCGTCGCTGGTGGCTGCTGTTTCTTTTTTAAGGCTTCCTGGAATTAAATAAACATAATACATATTTTATTAATTATTAGTAGCTTAACCTCGCTTCGCTTGGGAGCTTCCTTCGAAAATTGGAATGAATGATTTAGGAACGCATTTAGAACAAACATACAAAGAAACATACATTTTCATTTATATAGATAGATACGTGCATAACTAACTTACATTTCTAGCTAACCATTATTGCGTATACAATTATTTATAATCATTATTGGTAACTTTCATTATCAGCTAAAACTACGTAATAAAAAAACAATGTAATGGTAATAGTAATTTAGACATAATTAGAAATTCATTAAATTCCAAATTTTCATAATATTTAAAGAAACTACAGAACGTAATATCTTTTATCCCGATATATCCTAACATGAACAATACGCCTGATTTAATTATCTTTTCAAAAATGTCGCAATGTCAAGTACAATCATTTGCAATGCTATTCAATAGTAATTATTATTTTAATAATGTAGTAAATTCTAAGAATTAAGATGAAATCATTCTTTAAACGAAAGTTGGATGATACAATAAATTACAATTATGTACAATAATTTACTTTGTTGCAACCACGTCGAGCACGAAACATATTACAGGAAACGATAACTAACACATTAGTTACTCAAGAGTAATCTTAATTGGTTCATTTCATGATTACATTTTTCAAAGTTAATATATTTCTCTAAGATCTAGAACATATTTTAAGTTTTGAAACTTTTTAAGAAACGAATATTATACAAGTTTGTACATCGCAATATTTCATCATCATAACAAAATGTTTTTAAGTTTTTAGATAATGAAAAAAAAGTCATATTTTTTTATAAATGATGATTGTGTTGTTTGTAGTGATGATGGTATCGACTTATCAAATGCCATAGCCGTTATTTATCTAATATAGAGAATAAAAATTTTGCTTTAGTTTTACAAAATATATTGACATTCTCAGAATGTCACGAGATAATATTAATTGGACATTACATACTATATAAATAAACTACCTATTTGGCTATTTCCTGTCACAAAAAAACATTTTATGAGTGGAAGACAAAACTATCATCCTATAAATATGGCTCTCAAATATCAATATTTTTTACAGCTAGTTCGCTAAACAGAAATATCTGATTATGGCACTAAAACTGATTTCATTTTCGTATTATTAAAAGAACTTGCTATTACGTGTTTACATTTGTAAAAGAAAACCCATACTAATATTATAAAGAAGCAGAGTTTGTTTGTTTGTTTGAACGCGTTAATCTCAGGAACTCGTAACTACTTATCCTATTTGAAAAATTATTTTTACAATAGATAGCCCATTTATTGAGGAAAGCTATAGGCTATAATCACATAATATGTTATAGTGCTCTATCTATTTCATACTAACTATTAAAACGTAACTTGTTAAAGGATATTTTTGTAATAACTAATTGATTTGATTTCGTGAGTGGAGCCGAGAAATCGTTTCAGATATGTGACTTCATTAATAGAGAGGGGAATAGTGCTTATTGCTGAGCGCTGCGGGCTCTGCTCTCTATTTCAAAAACGGTTTGGCGTATGAAAAAATTTTTTAACAAGATTTGACGCAAATTTTATGTTTTACAATTTTAATAATAAATGTTAATATCATTGGAGCTATAGAAGCCAAGATAATCGCGAAAAACTAATTTTTGTGACCTTTGACCTCGAATAACTTACGGCGTAGACACGGGACTTTATGAGACTTTTGAGACAACAGTTAGAGCACCAAATTGTAGCTGTATACGAGTTTACAGCTTATTATCTCTCATTCCGAGATTGACCCCTTATTTTTGCTTAATTCACTGGACTAGAACGTATATTATGGTTATTCAAACTTCTATTAGAATATATCATAAGAATACAGCCAAGATGAAATATTTCGAAAATGTTAAAGTATTAATATATAATAATAACTGGACTAAATCTTGTGTTTAATCTTTGATTTTCTTTAAATTACTAAAAAATTATATATATTAAGTATATAAAAATTTAAATTAAATAATATTTCAAATATATACATATATATATATATATATATATATATATATATATATATATATATATATATATATGTTATACAAAAACCAGAAAAAAGTCTTCTATATGGTTCTTATATATAACAAACACTTCATTGATGTAGCTGAGGGTAGAGAGTGGAACGTATGGATATAAAGTTAATAAAATATCGTAAATGCGAAAGTGGAATACACGAATAACCGCAAATGTATCGCGCAAATTCACATTGTGTGCTTGATTCCGTCAATGACCAATGCTACTCTTCACACTCTCACTGATGAGAAATTTTAGTAGCAGTGAACATTAATTAGCTAGTATTTGTGAACAAAGACTATACAGTCTTTTTATATTTATCGTTTTAAAAGGTTTTATTAATCGACTCATGAGTTTGTTACGCGATTTCTTAGTAAATGTAAATAAACTTTCTTCTTTTTTAAAAGAATATATATGTAGATAATATAATCTATATTAAGTAATCTCAAGGGTGGTTCCATATAATTTTCAACAAAAATATCTACATTATCTTACCTTTATAATTATGTTTATAGTAATTTTGATATAAGTTCAAAAGTAATTATTTAAAATCTATACTAATATTATAAAGAGGTAAAGTTTGTGAGGTAGTAGGGGGTAATCTCTGGATCTACTGAACCGATTTAGATCAAATTGGATAAGAAGATAGTTTGAGACCCTGGGAAGGACATAGGATACTTTTTATCCCGAAAATAATCCCTTAAGGGGGTGAAAATGGGGATGAAAGTTTGTATGGGGAGTCAAGCTAGGGACGAATGAGTCACTAGTAATCTTTAAATACGTAATAGAATATTGTATAATAAACACCTAAACTTTAACAGACTTCTATCCCAGAAAGAGTATTAATCAATGGAACTATCTTTTCGGTTCAATTTGTAATTCATTTTACGAACACTTGGCAAGTGGCAACCTACGGAATTCATTAGAAATTTGGCAAAGTATATAGCCCTATAGTGTTTGGGCTCATTCTGTAAAAGATTTTTAAAACAAAAAAAGATCTTTTAACATAAGTATTGTTTTGCATTTCTTATAGAAATAAAAAAAATATATACAACAAATTAGTAGGTAATATACCTACCAAAAAATATTAACAGTCAAATTTAACAAGATTATTCGATATCATTTTTATTAAGCTAATTAATTTTAAAATCGCAGATCCGTCTCGTACTGTAGTTATCGTGACCGCATTTTTGCAGTCGACCGCAAAAGAAATTAGTTTACCCGTGAATATGCGAGCTGTATTTTGACTTAATTTATATATGTAAGATTGCCATAAGAAGTGATTTTATTTTACGAATTTATTATATAGCTATTCAAATAATGTCTAACAGAATATATGAAAAGAATACCGCCAAGAAAAAAAATCGAAAATGTTAGAGTATTAGTATATAACTAGCGATTTACCCTCACTCCGCTCGGGTTCGTCTAGTTACGTTTTATCATTTAGCATAGATTTCTCAGAGATGAGATATTTTCCCGCAGTAAAAAGTATCCTATATGTTGACCCGGATAACCAGCTATCATTATACCAAATTTCATCAAAAGCCCTCCAGCGGTTTTCCCGTAATGCGCTCACAGACAGACAAAAATTCTAAAAACTATAGATTCGGCCTCTGTATCGATAATAGTGTCTATTTCAATAAGATTTTTCGCAAAATATTTGATGTTCAATTTCGACTCGGAAGTTTATTATATATTTATAGATATAGATAATACCTGGACTAAATTTTGTGTTACTTTAATCTCTTGCTTTCTTTACTTAAATTCTAAAAAATAATTTTAATATACTTAAAATATATTGCATATTTTTAATTAAGCTACACAAAAGGTATCAGGAGTCTTCAGTATCGCGGTAATAAGTATATATACTATATAGTCAGGTACGAAAAACTTTAACTAAAGACAGAATAAAGGTTATTTTTATTTTATCTTTGTGTTGCATCTTAGGAGAACTCTTATAATTTTATCATGTCCGTCTGGTCTGTGAAAACCTCATTACTTAGAGGCTATTGGAGCTTGATGACTATTTGGTAATTTTCCCATCTCATGTAAACCGCTAGATGTTTCTATGTAAAAACTTTTTTTTTTTTTAAAGTCCAATTAAGCCCGTGTAATATTAAGTTAACATCGTCTTCGAACTTCCAACTATTAGAAAAAAGTCACGTTGAGTAATTTTTGAGATATTGGATATTTCCGGTAGCCATGTGTTTGGTCGCGAAAATAACTTTAATTTCTCATAGAAATACTATGTAATACAACTTCATTTCCCGACTGCGGCGAAGCCCAAAGGAAAGTTATGAGTTTGACCTTTATGTATGTATGTATTTCAGACCCTACGTTCCATCGTAATTACTACTAATCAGCTTAACCAATTTTGATGATTCATAAATCGTTAGATTCGTCTTCATAACGCGAATGTCGTAAGGTATATAGATATAATTAAAAATCAAAATAGCGGATCCCAGACACCAACTTGTGTATCTTGAAAAAGTTTTTTCGTCTGAATCAATCGAGTGGGATATCAAAATACAGGTTTTTAGGAGGCGATTACAAAAATAAACACAACTTTTAAGTTTAAAAATAATTTAGGATAACAAACTGTTTAATAAAACTAAAAATGTGTAATTAACCGAAACTAAAATATTAATTTACAAAAATAAAAAACCCGACTGTGTAAAAAGCGAACTAAAAAGGTAATATTCTCATTTTGAAAAAGCATAGTATTATGTAGTCGGAGACATATGAAATATGAGCATATATATAATATACATGTTTTATACTAGCTGCGCGTCTTACTGCTTGTATTTGTCTTTTTTTTTATTATATGAAAAAAAAAATTGTACAATTGTTAACGTCATGTTACTCTTTCTACAAATCTTTTTCCTACATAAACAGTCGAATGTTGAAATTTTCACAAATATAATCGTGTAATATTAGTAGTAGTAATAATTCTTTAGAAACTCTTCTCAAATTAAACAATCAATCCTATTTAAATCGACGCAATATTCATTGCCAAGATGAAATTTTCAAATAAAATTACGGGCTGTTGACCCCAAAAAACAAAACACTAAAGATACACGGCAATAATAATAAATAAACGTGGGTGAATACGGGGGATATAAGTTATTTATTTACTTGCAGTTGAGATAAGCCATACGATGTTTATGTAAAAATCTAAATTATCAAAATTGATCTGTTAATTTCATTCAATCTAAACACTAATAAACAGTATATTAATTCTTTTTGGATATAGCTTCTATTTGTTACTTTCATATAATAAAACTGTGGATGTCGAATGTACATGGAACAAAAATCTGTACATAGAGAAAAAATGCTAAAAGAAAACATGCCGGGTCAGGGGGATGTAAGAAGAGAAATAGAACAAATCCAGTTTTTTTTTCAAATTTTTTGTTTCTCTGTCTGTTTGTACGGGCTAATCTCCGAATCTGTTAGACCAATTTAAATGAAATTCTGGATGGTGGTACCTTATATCCCCGGTCAACATCTTAGATACTTTTCATCCCGGAAAATTAAAGAGTTCCCGGGGGATAGTTAAAAAACTATAGTAACTTATACAGCTTAGTACACAAAAACTACTGATTGGATTTTAATGAAACTACAATAATATAGTTCATACGTCAGAATAACAAATAGGCTACTTTTTATACCGGAAAAATGTACGGTTCCCTTGGGATATATTTGTTTTTGTTTGCCTAGAGGCGAACACGAGCGAAGCGAGGGTGAGCCGCTAGTCACACATAATATTCTTGACATTATTATAAAACGTGTTGTTTTTGTTCCAGCAGTATAATTATACTATATTGTATGCTTTCAATAATTTATTACTAATAATATGACACGTTAAAATAATATATAAGTTAATTACCTTAAAGCAAACTGAACATAGTCCATCTGTAGAAGGGTTTCCATAAAATCCGCATCCTGAACGGCACAAGGCCTCCATGGGATTCGATTCTCTCTCCATAGTTCCACAATAATTTCACTTTAACAACAACAACAAAAGTCAAGAGTACGATTGCACTATCAGTATATTGCACTTGTTTTTAACACAAAGTCCACAATGATCACAGTACAATGCACTTGTAGACGTTATTTTAGATGTAAAGTTTCCTGAATCGCACGATACGCGAGCGGCCTTCTGATAGGCGAGGAGCTGCTACTTCTTTCTATGTCAGGATCGCAAGGGGCCCTGTAACAAAAATAATGAGTAAGAACAATGAAAGAGTTTAGTTCTTAGTTCTAGTGATTTTTGAGATACAGCATAACAAGGTGTTTTACCCATTACTCTATAATCCACTGTAGATTTTATTATTTTTAACACCGCACTTTGTTTTTACTAAACTTCTGCATATCACTAATATTATTAAATATATATAAAATTATATTTTTGGCACGTGTATTAGTGTGACTTAATAATAATGATAAACTTTTAGCAGCTGGTACGTTAACATATATATATATATATATATATATATATATATATATATATATATATATATATATATATATATATATATATATATATATATCATAATTGCCTCTTGAGAAATAAAACGCACATACCACCTACTACGCGGACGCTAAACATTGCTCATGTCGAATTAATCGTAAATTAAGAAAACCAGTATGACGCATACACATCACGTATTATAGAAAGTGGTATCTAAGCGCAAAACGATTTCGTAGGCAAAACATAATATGCATAACGACAGGTTTGCATAACAAGAGAGAGCTACGGCAAAAGTAGAACGCGCCCGCGAACAGCGGTGCCCGCGCCCCGCGTCAAGGTCCCGCGACTCCCACTCGACGTTCGACACTCAGCAGGCAACTGTGATAAAACTTAACATAACTTTTCACCATCATTACTTATATGATAAATAATTTGGTATCTATTATAACATCAACACCACTTTTGTACAAACTCAATAACATATATTTGAGAATAAATCCAAACGGTATAACAAAATTTAAAAGCATAACTATTGTTGTTTCACACAGCTAAAGAAACGATAACAAAAAAAAACCATCTTCAGTAAAGAATTATGAAAACATTTGAAAGAAGTGGAGTGGTTATTTCGTTTAGCATTTTGAAAAGCACAAAGCGTGCACTAATTATGTTGATATTAACGAAAGTGGCGGCGAGTGTACTATACGAGGTCGTTACACCAGGCCAGCCATCGGAGTTGGGAGAGTCATCGACCGGGTAGAACATCGCAGGGGTGCGTGGTGGCCTACGTCGAGCGACGCCCGCGCACCACACGTCAAAGCTACACGTGTATAAAGTCGCGGATCGAAGTCCACATTATATGATGCGACGCGCCTTGTACATTCTGCTCGTTATTGACTCGTCGTCGCTATTCAAAAATACCTTGAAAGCTTTATATACACGTTTATCATCAGTATTCACCAACGCAGTTCGACTTGTTTTAGATATATATTTTTCAAATGAATAAATAAGAGGTTACGAAAACCAGAAATAAATGAAATGTTATCATGATGTTATTTCAGACATCATTATCACAGTAATGTTATATATATACATTACCGTGTGTCATTATCGACGTCGATCGATATTTATCAAAATCGACACATCCATGGTGCCCACCCACGTGAGATATCTAACCAACAATAACCATTTAACATTTTGCTTGTAATTCAGGTCATGGTCGGCAGAACTAACAACGAGGTGTCACTTGTAATACGACAAATGTGAGTTACAATTAGTTTCGACAGTAATTTATCCATTTCTTTTGTTCATGGATAAATTTATAAGTCGCTCTTAATTATTTGTGGGGTTAGCTTGCCAGAATTTAGCAAATTTTGGCGATATTGGAAAAAAGTATGTCAAGGTTTTTTGATCGGCGATTACATACCATAGTCACACCATATTGACACACTTTATAAAGCTTGTACAAGTCAAAATATTACATTTATATTTATTATATTAAAGTTCACACTTTGTCTGAATTCATATGACCCGAAGGATACTCAGCCAGTATGTATTTAAAGTAACGACACTAATCAGCTAGACAATACAGTAATATTATTAATATTATAAGTGGTATTTCTACAATTATATTTTAAAGAATGACCCTCAGTATAGCATTTTAAATAATATTTTGCAACGGACCTATCTTACAGGAAATACTAAATGTACAATCAAATAACATTACCCTTATGCCAATAAACCATCTCCATGCAAAATATATGTACTTTACTAAATGATACCGGATAAGTCAACAAAACTATCTTTACTTTTATACTAATACTAGCGGCTCACCCTCGCTTCGCTCAGGTTCGTCCCTAGGTACGTTTTTAAAACTTAGTATGGAATAGTGTTTTTTTTATTTTATTTTTTTCGTGAATTTTTCCGATGTTTGAATAATTATTCTGTTATTTGGGGTAAAGACAAATTCAACAAAACAAAGATCATAAAAATCGGTCCAGCCGTTGTTCTCGAGTTATGAGTGTTGTAACAAACCCGAATTTATTTTATATATTGACTAGCGACTCACCCTCGCTTCGCTCGGGTTCGTTCCTAGGTTGCTTCCCAAAACAAACGTTTTTTTTAAACGTTATTTTTTCGTGGAAACCTATTTTTTTTCTAAAATAAAACTAAGTTACTCCTTATTACGCCAGCCGTTTCAGAGATTAGTCGGAACAAATAGACAGACAAAAATAGTAAAAAATGTTGTTTTGGTAATATGTACCGTGTATACATCCATATGCATTTAGTAAAAAGCGGTTATTTTAATATCACAAACAGACAATCCAATTTTATTTGTATAGGTAACACTATCCAAACCATTAAATAACTCACTCAAATCGTATAAGCAGAAATAATTGTGAAATGGATGGAGCTGTTGAAGTGAATCTTTTAATATAAATTATGTACGAGTATATTAATGCCAATTACAAAGATTCAGTTGTCAATAGCACTTCGATAAAGGTTATTTCTAGCAACAGAGGACACGATATCTACTATAGTATTGTAGGTGTCCTATCTATAACTCGGGCGTGTACTATGCATGTGTGGTGAAGTCGTGGCGGTGTGCACGGCCCGCTGACCTACTTGCCGAGTGTTCTACGCAATTCGAGCGCGACCCGCTTTGAGCTGCACCAACGGACTCAGTTCACAATTTTGAAGATGCGTGTTTTTTAAGATCATTGTCACAATTTAAATACAAAGGACATACGCCGTTCTGGTTATATTCAAGAGAAAGCTATTAACAATACTTTGATAAGGCTAGTACATTATTATTACTGTTGTCTGCTAAACAAATTATTTTTGTTTTGTAGCAAATACTAAAAGATGTGCCAGTAACAATAGAACAATGTTTTACTAAAACAAATTCTTTCTAAAAATAAAACTCGGACAACAAATAAAAGGTCACGGGAGAGACTCATGATTGCTGTAAAGCATTCAAAACCTCGGAAACCAAAAATCAAAATAAATCCGCGAAAAAATCCGAAAAGATAGTTTTATTTAAAATGTCAAATATTCTCGTAAATGTAAGAAATTATTCTGTCTAGAAATTTTTCCAACGTAGGCTTAAAAAACAATTTGTAATACGCTTTCTTGACAAAATAATGAAATACATTGATTAGAAATTTATATATTATTTAACATATCAAAAAACGATCCCGCTAAAAATATTTCATCCCATTTCGTTAAAAACATACACTTTCAACAGTAAAAAAAACACATGCAGACATTCTCCCCTGTGAAGAACATGTGTGGTGTAATCCTTAATATTGTTAACAGACATTTCTAGGTAGCGCGATCTCACAGACGCCCACTTTCAAAAATGAAACATGTAGTTTTAATATATCTCCACGTAAACAACATTTTAAAAACAAGCCACCCAGTAAAATTGTCTAACTCAACGAATCCTAATAACTTATTTTTATTTAGATATAAATTATACATTCAATTGAAGAAAATAGATGGTAAAATACAAGTTTTACATATGGACGAAAAATAGCGGTGGTGTGCAGAGGTCCCAAGTTGGATCAAAAACAAAATAGAAAATTTATTCAATACTATCAAACTTTGCCGTCGCTAACTGTTAACTGCTGCCTTACCCAAAATTAGGTCGCACAATTACACTATCGTTCCATTTTTGAATCTTATATGATAAGATTTCTCAATTGATCAAATTTAAAGCGTTCGAGACAAAATACAGGTCTGACCACTAAAGCAACGGTAACAATAACGGTATCTGGTAAAAATCGAGCAGAGAAAATAAATCCCTGTGCAACTTGAACTCATTTAAAGGACGTAGTAATTATTATTACATTAATTATTATATAATAATAAAATGTAACTATTTGCAAAAAAAAATTCAAAACTTTTAAAAACTAAACTAAAAATTTCGTCTTGTTGAAAAGCAATGTAATAATGTTTATGAGATAGAAAATATAAAGAAAATGAATACAACAAATAAAAACAAACCAAACAAATACACGGAAATACAACAGCTGAAAACGAGGTCAATAAAATTATTTCTTGGCATGAATTCTATAAAAAACTGACGTAGCACGAAATAAATTAGCACTCGCGCATTCAACAACATGTCTATCAAAGCGGAAACGTTACACACCTAAAATAGAAGAGCCAGGGCCTCGCTCGAACCTTCCGTGTGGTATTGCAACGTGGAAGTGAAGCCGAGGTTTCGGCAAGTAGCGTACAACAGGTTTGCACAATTATAACAAAGCATTAACAGGATGAGAAGGACAATGACATAGCATTTGTAGCGCTGCGTCACAGACGTGCACAATGACGCTTCACAATGAGCACGCTCGGCATTGGCAAGATGGCCGCCGCGGCGTCAGCTGATTGTGCGCGCACGCAGCTGTACTAAACGTGCCGTTTCGTATATCGCTCTCTCTTTCGGCGGCGCTGATTAAGACGCGACATTCATTGTCTTAATACAATGATCGCTAAGAATATACGCCTCGTAATTAACAAGAATTTCAAAACGTTAATATGAATTTTAAAACTTTTAAAAATGTATCACGTTTGTAAAAGAATAAGTATTAACAACGTTAAATCAATACATAGATTTACGTTTGATCGTATGTTATAAAGACATCATAAAAAAAACTGTAATCGATATTAGCAATAACTTTAAAGTAGTACAAAAGCAAGATAACATTAAACTGAAACAAAATATTTAATCCTGAAATAGCTTGTCAGTCATGTCTACGATACTACTCATTATCTTATATATGACTATACCTAAAGACTATTCCTATAACAGGAAACGATATGTAACTGTGAACATACAAGCACCGCTACGTCATCGAATTAGATAAAGCCATTTAAAAAATTTAAAATATCCCTTTCCACAAATATCTACGTACATATGTATATAGCAGTGTCTAGTGATGGAAACCGATTGATAAAAAACGGCAAAATGCATGAATGTTCTAAACAAGCAAGGACATTGACCTTCTGGCATCAAGGTCGGGGCGGCGGCCTTCAAACAGCCTCGTCTAGCTGGCGTACAGGTTCCATTTCATTTATTTCGCAACACAGATGCACATACAACTCTACAAAACATATCTACATATTCAACCACGAGACATTACCTTCATGCAAGAGCACAATTCCATGGCCACATTGAAACAACGCTCGCAGGCGTATCACAGACCACAATCACAAGAAAATAGCACAACACAAAATTTAGAATTTGTAGAAGAACACAAACGGCGCAATTATATGCACTATTATCGGTTTAGATAAGATGCATTATTCGCACCATTTGAAACGTATTCACTCCACTATCGGCCTCGCGGCGACGAGCTCCGAAGCGCGCGGCGTAATTACACGAACTGAGCTAGAAACAAGCAAGAGAGCGAGCAGCGGTCACGCTGGCCACCGCCGCCGCCGTACCGCTCGCCAGCCGTTTATTCGCGTCACACTGTTCACACGCGCACGCACTCACCAATACAAACAAGCCACTGCCTAACCACTGATAAACACACGACTTGCTCGACATCGGCTCACATATCATTACACACAGCAAATACATCACGCTCACAGGGATACATACTATCATTAAAAACGAGATTAAATTGAACTTTACAAGTTATAGGAAAGGATGATGACTCACGATTCACGAACTACGACAGAACTCATGACTCATGGCTTTCCCGAAATGCGTTTCGTGTTCAATATGTTTCCTCGTTCATAACACAAAACAGAACAATAAAGATTGAGGGAAAACATAAGAAAAAAAGACGAAAGACTTGTACACTACAAGTGCGAAAGCACCGGGTGTTTCGAGTCTATTATCAGGAGCACACAAAGGTACATGTATCGTGCAATGATGAGATTGGTTCGGGTGCGTTGGACGCAGACAAAGCCGCGACGGCGCGAGTCGTCGATCTCCCCGAAATTAGTCCTGGGCCAGGGCGCTGACCTCATAAGCTACGCGCCCGCCACTGCAAACGAGTCGTCGTTTCTCACTGAACAGGCTCCAATTCAATAAATCCTCGTAATAAACAACCCCTCAACGTGTTCTTTGTTTACTTCTAATTATATATAAACAATGGATGATCAAGATTTTGAATGATATCGAGGAAACAACGATTTCTCACTAAATTGACAGGCGTGAATTTTAAAGTACAATCAAGGAGCGAGTGATGTCTATGTACCGAGAAAAATAAAAATTGTTCAACATGTAAAATAAATAAGAATATTGTAATTGTTACAAGTTGCCAAAACGTCTCGTTTCACCAATGTTATTTTTGAATTTACGAAATTACTAAGTATTATTAGTATTGCAAAATGAATAGAAAAGACGGGACGATTACATTACATAATTTCAAGTAATTAGAGGAATAATTTTCACCTTAATATAAGCTATTGAAAATGTATATAATATACTATCACTTACAATATTGTGCATACCTGATGTTGAAAAAGGGAATTGCGGACGAGACAAATGTCTTTCCAAGTACGAAGGCCCTTCAGCTCACAACCAGGCGACACCACGTCTGTGCGGTTGAGGTCAGCATCCACCGGCATCACAATGAATAGTTACTCCACCTATTAAGCAAGTATATTCTTCAAGAAATATTAACTTATTACACAAATTACAATTTCTAAAATGGGAACATTATACCAAGGTGTTATACATGCATATTAGTATTATTTTAAATACTGGTAAGATTACTGATAATAATTTGGCACTGATGGTGCTACTGCATAATATATTATAAATACAAAAGACACCTAGGACACACCCCAGAAAATCTAGAGTAAGTTGTATAATTATTATATATATATATATATATACATATTTTATTTTGTGAAAAAAATGAATCTAATACTTTGTACACAGTTTGAGGTTAAGGTAAGATTTAAAAATAATTGAAACTAAAAATAATTTAGTATGAAGTTATCTCCACAATAGTATCAAACAAAGAACTTGTGACTTCTCAGTTATCAAGAATTTATAAAGTACAGTAGTAAAAATACTGATATAACAACTTTATATTTGTCAGAATTGTTTACAAATTTAAAATAACTATTTGTAAAATATATTTAATCAACGAAAAAAGGAAGAGGTTTTTAAACTTAGTAAACGTAAAAAAGGAAGAGGTTTTTAAACATAGTAAAAAAAATTTAATTTCAAAATTAGCTACATTAGTTTCGGAGTTTAGGTATCGAGTTTCACTTGAAATAGAACATCCTTTTTAAAAACTTTATATTTATATTATAACAACATAATTTGAAAAAATGACATCCATATTAATATTATAAATGTGAGGATGTTGGTTACTCTTTCACACCAGCACAGCTGAAATGTCTGGACGAAATTTGATACAGAGATGGATTTTAGTCTAGAATAGCACATAGGTTACTTTTTGGCATGGAAAAATGTATGAGTCCCGTGGGATAGATTTGTTTTTTCATTAACCATTGAGTATTTATAACTAGACTAGAATATACATGCAACAAAATGGTTGAAATATGTATATTTTATGCCACTGCAGCCTGATTGATTTCTGTGGTGCTAAGGGTTAATGTTAACATATGCTGGGTTCCATTTTGCAAAGCTCAAACACAACGGACAACTGAATTCTTATGTGCAGTAAGGGTAAATTGTAGAATACAATTAATAACTATCTGAGAATAAATGTTTTTATTACATTATTATAAACTGATTTTAACTATTGATTATTTCATTACTTTTGTAAATATGCTTTAACGTTTCAAATGCTAGTTCTCTAGTCAATTAGCTAGCCAATATAGAAAATATAATATTAACTATTAAAGATGAAAGCTAAATTTTGGCATAATTATGTATTAGATTACAGCCATTTTCACATAATTTACTTTTTTCAAAATTTAAATCATGCAATATTAAACAACAAAATGTACAACAAATTTTCAACTAAAAAAGTTTTAATACACAATATAAAAATAATATAATCAAGACATGCCACACTCACCTCTATGCCTCATAATCATAACATTTTAGGGTGCACTTTTAAAAGCTCATTTGCATTTACACAGCATTTTATTTCTATCTAGGCTACTATTTGTACCTATATAGTTAATTTGTTTTATGAAGTGTAAGAATCAAACCTCCATCACAAATGTACTAGATAAAAATCAATTACTGTGAGGATACAAGTGTGAGTTAAGTGTACAAATTATCATAATACTGTGTTAAGAATAAAAGATTGAATTTCTCACAATATAATTAAATAAAAAATATTATAAAATATTGGAATACATACAAAGTTGGGTCAAAATCTTCATCTAATATTCTGAATGTAATTACCTAATGAAAACAATAATATTTATTATAGCATTTGTCATGAAATAAGAACAAACAATAATTATAGGATATTGTATTTAAAATGTACATGTTATTTTTGTTACTATCCAATTATTCAACAGTAATATTTAATATGATTATAGCATTTAATCTAAATATGTTGGTTGTTTCATAGAGTATTTATATTTCATTAATTTATGAAGATAAAATGTAGGTACTAACAAAGTTGAATTTGTAACATGAAACAATGAACAAAGTGACATTATAATAACTATGTTAGATTTGCTATATGAGCTACTTAGATAAAATGTTGTAAACTCAGAATATAACAAAGACTAAAGAGGAATAGGGTCAGTTTACTCATTTACTAGATCAAGATTAATATCCTTAAGCACTTAACTCTTCACGTTTCTCACACACACATACACAAGCATGCACAACTTGCATCATTTTTACGAGAATAATGTGCGATAAGTAACACTTACATATTATATTATGAACGTAACTAAAAATATCTTAATATATACTGGAAACACAGATTAATTTACGTATTGAAAAGTAAATATAATAAACAATATACGCCTGTAAGGTGGTGTCATGATTAAAATGCGTGCAAAGGACGTACCATACATAATGAAAGTATGCACTGACGACAAAAACTTATCGCTTGTAAAGTGTACAAAATCTAAAAAATGAAGTGGTTTATAGGAATGAATTAGTCAACAAACTCTCATACATTTCTAAAACAGAAACAAAGAAAATATTGTAAAGTTTAATAATTGGCATTCACGAAGAAAATGGCGTCATATCAAACTAATCACGGAACAAGGTACTATTTCGTCATACGTAAGCACAACACAATATCATAACCAAATATCAGTAAAATAATTATACAAATAGAGAAATAAATTTCTTTAACAAATTACTCACTTTGAATATGAATTCCAAAGAAAATCATCCAAAAACTTAAAGGACTGATGACAAGGCACTCCACTCACCGTTTGCAAAACCCACACTACACAGATCACGTGATCACAATAGAGTTGCCATTATGTGACAAAAAAAAATTAAAATTTCCATTCACTAAATTCAACAATTTACGAAAATAATATATTAAAAACTAAATAAAATCATAAAAAAAGCTTGTAAATACTTGCAAATAAATATTTCGCAATGGTAATGGTAAAAATAGGCTTATTAGTTTTTACATATTTTAAATATCTTCATTTTGTAGCACATTTTTACAGATTTGTGATTTAATCAAATTCCGAAAGCATAATTTTTTAAAAATATGAAGTTTTCACTTGTTTTCCAGTTTGATTCATACTTACATTATAATTTTAAATAGTATTCGGTTGCTTAAAATTTCTTTTATTGCCAAAAAAATAATTTCAAATTAGAAAACTAAAGATGGGTTTCTCTTACTAAAGTACCTCTGAAAAACAATATCATTTAGAGATCTTAGAGTTTAAATGCCATAAAACGAACTTTTTGTAAAGATCGATTCTTGCGCTTGCGTTATAGCGCTGTGATCTGCGTTTGGCTTCTTCACCTAAAGATATGTCGGACTTATTTTTGGTGGGTTACCTTTATTCTTTTGTTTATCTCAGACCACAGAAGAAAAGAAAAAATAAATAGCTCGTGAACGATGAACAATATGCATATTTCCTATGAGAGTCATTGTGAGCGGCCTCTTCTCAGTTCTATAAGTGATAGCTGGCAACATACAATAGAGAGACCTTTGTCTCGAGACTGCGGAGAAGATATTGTGTGTATTCAGCCTTTTTAGCGTCCCATTGCTGGGCACGGGCCTCCCTCCAATACAAGGGGGATCAGGCCATAGTCTACCAGGCTGGCCAAGTGCGGGTTGACGGACTTCACATGTCTTTCGAAAACTTTTTAAGACTTATGTTCTCTCAGACATGCAAGTTTCCTCACAATGCGTTAGTGGTAGAAGATAGTGCGTTGTTGGAAATATAATAATAATAAGAACTCTTTATTGCACACACAAAAAGAGAAGAAAAAAGAAATAATACTGTGGTAGGAAAATGCACAAGAGGCGCCTTATCGCTAAAACAGCGATTTCTCACCCAACACATCTCAACCAAACTCAATTTCGGGAATTGCATTGAGTTAAAGGCCAAAACAGCAGCCAAAAAACTTGGTATCCTGAATAAGGTGAAGCGGTACTTCACGCCTGAGCAGCGCTTGACTCTCTATCAGGCTCAGGTGCGCTCAGCCATGGAGTACTGCTGCCACCTCTGGGATGGCTCTGCCAAGTATCAACTCGATGTATTAGACTCGACAGATCGCCGCGCCCGCCGTATCATAGGTGATCAAAAACTAACACAGGTAAAAATGCTCAGTTTGAAGCATCGACGCAATGTCGCCTGTCTATCGATCTTCTATCGAATATACTTTGGGGAGTGCTCGCAGGAACTTCACAACCTTGTGCCTCCTTCACCGTTTTACTGCAGAACTGCAAGAAGTTGTGAGCGCTGGCATCCTTACGTGGTAGAAATCGAACCAACTCGCACGAAACGCTTTAGTTCTACGTTTCTGAAACGAACAGCTAAGTTGTGGAACACCCTTCCAGCTTCCCGTGTTTCCTGCCACATATAACATAAGTACCTTCAAGGCAAGAGTGAATAGGCATCTTTTAGGCAAGCGCGCTCCAACCTAGACCTCATCAGTGTTTTAGCGTTGATTGTCGTCAAGCGCAAGCCTATCTAACAATAAAAAAAATACATATAGTGCGTTAGCACTTGTTTTCCTTGAGGGCCGAAAGTCCATCGACCTTAAGATATTCGAGTTTTTCTGGGCGCATCTTAAATGATGTAATTAGTAGAGTCTGCTCTAACACTATGTCCATCAATCCTTGCGTACCCCAAGGCTCAATACCATTGCAATAACGTTTATTTATTCTATGTACCAACGTCATTTTGCATGCTGTTGTCATTCACTGCTACGTAGACGATAGTACTGCCGACGCTAATTGCATGAGAATAGTAGTTTGAGAAACATGTGCTCGAAATAGAACTGTCTTCCATGGAGCAGGTCTTAGAATAGGGGCTGCGAAATCTCGTTCAGTTAAACCCCAAGAAGTTTCAAGTTTCTGCATTCTCCAACAAAAAACCCATTTACTTTTACACGTTGCACCAAAGTTCTCAAATACTCTCCTTAAGATATTCAAATATATCTAAAAGTATTGGGATCACCTTAAAATATTTATTTATTTACCATAAAATATATGTGATACAAAATAAAGTAACAGAATGTCGACAAAGGATAATTTATCTCTTTAAGAGATTTCTTCCAGAAATCCTTCAATCTTGAGAAAATAAGTTAATTTAGAGCGGTGTAGGTACAGTACAGCATCAAATGGTATAAACTTAATATTAAAATATAACAACTAAATACTATAATTATACAAAAATAAATATATTTTTAAACACATACATATATACAAGCATATATACTTACATATACCTATACATATATTTATATACTACAATTTATGTCTGAGTTGATAAATAGTGCTGTTTAATTCTAAATTTAAATGTGAAGGATCATCTTTGAAAATATAATCAGATAGTGGGTTCCACAATTTTGCTGCCATAACAGAAAAAGATTTTTCATAGAATATTGTATTGTAGTGAGGAACTACTAGCTTAGGTAAATTGACACAAGACCGCACTGGCCTGCTTCTAGGGGGAACTAATATAAAGCGCTCACTTAAATAAGATGGTGTAGAGGTTTTCAAAATATAATAAAGAACACACAATATTCGAACGTTCTGGCGAAATCGAATAGGGAGCCACTTCAGTTGACGTCGGAAAATACTTACATGATCCAATTTGCGCAATCCATATATAAACCGGATGTAAAAATTCTGTAGGCGATCTAACTTGTCGAGGAGCTCCTCAGTTGCATCTAGATAGCAAACGTCGGCATTAAGGCTTTCAGTCTCGTTATATTTGCGAGTCCCGGGAAAAAAATCGAGACTCGATATGGTCTCGAAATTTCCGGGAAGAACGAGACTTTCGAGACTACTTCAAAAATAGGTTTCATACTTATAGGCTAGGCAGTTAGGAAGTCGATATAAGGTATTTCAATAAAGTACTTTATCAATCATCCTGTTACAAACTCAAATAGAAGTAAAATTAATAATTATTAGGTCCCTTCATATAAAATTAGCGGTTTATATGGAAAAAGCAAAACGAAAAAAAAAATTTCTTCTGAAAATGTTCTTCTCAAAATCAAATAATATAATTCTCTAATATAATCTAATAATTTCAATCTCAAATAATATTATGAGCTGGTTTTTTTTATTTTAAGGCTTAAATCTCTCAAATTACTAGCTCCTTTTCAAACATTATTTTCGTATTTTATATATTTTTGAAGCAATCAGTATTTGCATTTTAGCGGTAACTTTCTACTAAATCCAAAATTGTGTACAGTTTCATATATACGAATAAATAATTTCCGAACACAAATTATATAGAAAAAGACTTAAATTTATATAGTTTTAACCAACATGTGGTAGTAATTAGCGGCTATATATTCCAATCACTGATTACTATTAAAAACATTATGTCAACAAAATCAGCATTCTAACTTGCTACACCATTAATGAGTAGGAACGAAATTATAAGAAACTAGCGACTCACCCTCGCTTCGCTTCGGGTTCGTCCCTAGACAAAAACAAATCTATCCCACGGGAACCGTACATTTTTCCGTGATGATATATAGCCTATAGCCTTCCTCAGTTAATGGGCTATCGAATGCAAAAAGAATTTTTCAAATCGGATTAGTACTTCCTGAAATTAGCGCGTTCAACCAATCAAACAAACAAACAAACTCTTCAGCTTTATAATATTAGTATAGAAGTATAGATTAATAGTTTGTAAATACATTGAGTCCAAAATATACCTTATGCTATTGTAATAAAGTTGATTTTAAATTGACATTGTAACAAATCTATACATATAATAAAATTCTAACCGAGCCGAATCTGTACCTTAAATATTTTTTGGAAAATCTTATTGAAATAGACATTAATATCGAAGCAGGGGCCGAATCTATAGTTTTTAGAATTTTTGTCTGTCTGTCTGTCTGTTACCGCATTACAGAAAAACCCCTGAAGGGATTTTGATCAATTTTGGTATGATGATAGCTGGATATCCGGGTCAACATATAGGGTACTTCTTAATGATATTATAAATATTAAGTTTAGGTATATAATAATATATTTAAACGAGCAATTCTTGTATATTTATATCTTAATAACTTTATTTCTTTATTTATTTATACCAGCAATATCGGAAACGGCTCTAACGATTTCGCTGAAATTTGGTATGTGGGGGCTTTCACGGGCGAAAAATCGATCTAGATTAGTCTCATGTCTGGGTAAACGCGTGTTTTCGTGTTTTCATGCAGTTTTATTTTTGCATTATTCCACGCAGAATATGGTCGATAATTTCTTATACTCGGTTGTAAGCATCGTGATCAAGCGGTCAACGCGTTAGTTAAACATCACATGTATATCCAGAATCGAATCTCAGTGGGAATACAAAGTTTTTTTACTTTTGTTTTTGTATTTATTCAAGTTTTTAGTTTTTTGTTAAAAAAATACGATATAACAAAAAAGAACTCCGAGCGAAGCTCGGTCGTCCAGGTACTATTATATATTGGTAATATACTGTTCCTGCACTGCAGTAAATTAACTAATTTTCTCATTTCTAAAGGGTTTCTGGACGAAATCTCTTAAAGAGATAAGCTGTTATCTTATTGAAATAGACATTATTATCGAAGCAGAGGCCGAATCTATAGTTTTTAGAATTTTTGTCTGTCTGTCTGTTACCGCATCACAGATAAACCACTGGAGGAATTTTGATCAATTTTGGTATGATGATAGCTGGATATCCGGGTCAACATATAGGGTACTTTTTACTGCGGAAGATTATCTCATTTCCACGGGAGTACAAGTTATAACACAACCCAAAAAATATTTATGAACAGAATTTCTTGAAACTTGGTATTGATGGTCTTCAATACAATTAAATTAATTACGTGTTTTAGCGTTTTTTTGAAATTCATCCCTTAAGGAGATATAATAAGCGATAAAAATTTGTATGAAACCTCAGCCGCTCATCGTCGAGGCAGGCTTCCGATGTTGCGGCCGCCGGTGGTGAGACCGCTTCGGCGATCCCGCGATCGGACGTGGTGGGGCTGCAGGGGAGAGGGTTTGGTGTTTCGATGCCGTTTCCCTGTCCTCTGCAGCCGTAGTGGGGCTTCTTCGGGGGTTCCACCAGACGGTGGTCTTCGGACCTGCCGCCGGGGCGCCGTGGTAGATATGCGTAAGCGATCCTGCGGCGTCCCACTATGGCGGATGGGAGGGGAAAGTTGGGGTTTAGTGGGTAGTACCGGCTCTTGCAGCCGGTGAGCCCCACATAACCACCTGGGGGATCAGGTGGTATGCATAAATGCATTCCCCTACTATAAAAAAAAAATGGTAGGAAATACTTCCATTGCTAAGATTCTTCCTGCTACTGTCATATTTGCACATCTCCATGGCATAGCTACGGAAAACTAAAGAATACTCATTGACGTGCAATCCAACGCGACGTTAGAATGTGGTTAGAACACGACTCACGACCGGCATGAGCCATGAGGCATCAAGTAAACGTTGTTCTGCCTCATTTTGCCATAGATGTCATGCCTGCTTAGCACTTCCCTTTTTTATCTTACGTGATTCTATAGCCTACAAAGAAAGAAGTTCATTAAATAATATTATGATATGGCAGCTTTTTACAATTTTTTGACAGCAATTTTTGATGTTAATGATGACATACATAACATTTGACATTGACAGATGACATTACACCAAATTCTCCGTGCGTTTTGCAGTATGCACGTCCACAATCCTATTTAACCAAAAAATATTTACAATAATTTAATATAACAAAAGCATTTATTTTAATCATTGAACGGTTGATGTTTTGATAAGTTATTTTATTAAATTTAAACAGGATGCCGACAATATCAGTTAAACGCGATTCACTTTTCGCTGCATTGGGAAAAATTTACAGTAAGTACTTACTAAACTTTATAAAATACTAGCGGCTCACCCTCGCTTCGCTCGGGTTCACGTCTAGAAAAACAAATCTATGCCACGGGAACCATAATTTTTCCGGGATAAAAAGTAACCTATAGCACATTCCAGACTATAATCTATCTCTTTGCCAAATTTCATCCAGATCCGTCCAGCCGTTTTGGCGTGAAAGAGTAACAAACGTATCCCTCGGGAACCGTTCATTTTTTCGGGATAAAAAGTAACCTGTGTTATTCTAGACTATAATCTATCTCTGTGCCAAATTTCATTCAGATCCATTCTGCCGTTCTGGCGTGAAAGAGTAACAAACATGCATACATACTCACAAACTTTTAGTAGTATTCAGCCCTTTTTAACGTCCCACTGCTGGGCACGGGCCTCCCTTCAAGACGAGGGGAATCAGGCCATAGTCCACCGCGCTGGCCAAGTGCGGGTTGGCGGACTTCACATGTCTTTCGAAAACTTGCCAGGTTCTCTCAGACATGCAGGTTTCCTCACGATGTTTTCCTTCACTGTAAGGCAAGTGGTAATCAAGTTAGAAAATGATTCGCACATGAAAATATCAGAGGTGCGAGACCCGGGATTTGAACCCGCTTCACTCGGTTTCCCAAGCGAGCGCGTTACCACTGGGCTACCACTGCCACTACTCACAAACTTTTACATTTATAATATTAGTATGGATAAGTCAAAAGAAAATCACATAAAGTATTTACAATATTTTGTACTTGGGTGGACTAAATTTAAATTAAATGTTTTTTTTTTAGGTGATGAAGAATTCCAAGATCTGTGTTTTGAATTTGGTCTAGAATTAGATGAAGTGGTATGTACACAATTTCTATGATATTGTATTGTTCACATAGTTTTTTATTTCTTGGGAAATTGGATCTTTATATTTTATCTTACACACAATTTTAACTATTTTAGACCACTGAAAAGCAGATGTTAATTAAAGAGCAAGGAGACCAAGCTGGTACTGGAGTATCAGAGGATATATTATATCGTATTGACATTCCTGCAAACAGATATGATCTACTTTGCCTTGAGGGACTAGTAAATGGGATATTAGTTTTTCAGGGAAAGTAAGTTATAATTTATTAATTAATAGGCTGAGGCTATTCGTACACAAGCAGGTCTCGCGGGTTTCTAGTGTGAGTCGTAAATTTTAATAATTTGGAGCATAAAATCTAGTGTGAATTTAATATTATCTCATTTTGAGTTTTTTTTCTATTGGATTGTATGTGGAATTCGAATTTTCTACTTTTCTAGTCATTTATGGTCACTGTTCTACCCTAACCTAGAAAGAAAGATAAATTATCTTGAAAAGTATTCACTCTGTATGAATAGCCTTAACCTAATTAATAATAAATTAGCCTTTTAAATGTTCCACCCTGTTTAAAAACTCCAATAGGATCCCATCAAAAGCATGAAAAGCCTTTTGATGTGGCTTTTGTCACTTTTGATGGGATCCTATTGGAGTTTTTCAACAGGACCCTGCTGGGCATAAGTTTTAATGTGAATATTAGAATATCATCCACCATGCAGCCAGTAAAAAGCTAGTTTCATTTCAATATTTAACTTTACCATTTATAAAAGTGGTATTCACATTGAAAATGAGATAAACAAAATTGATAGATGTATGAGACGATTTTTAAAGGAAATCAATTTCAAACAATGAATGTAAGATGTATAAGATAGTCAGATTTGCTTTCTTTTAATTTACATTGTTCCACATATTGAATATTTTTTAAATACCTTTTCAGAAAATCTCCTCCAATCTACAACCTTAAAAAGTATGAAGATTGTTATTCACTTCATCTGACACCTACAACTGCCCAAATAAGACCTTATGCTGTAGCAGCTGTACTCAAAGGTATTTCTTTTACTAAGGAGAACTATGAGAGCTTCATTGACTTACAGGTATATTTTAAGTGGTTATTAATCTAGTAATTGTAAGTATTATTATATAATAATATGTATTGCTTATAATATAGTAAGGTTATCATTTTATCAGTAATTGCATAAAATGTGCATTTACTATACTATAAGTTAGATTTATATATTTTTTGAGTTATCTTTTTAAACTAGGTGTAGAATTTTAAAAACATCTACCTTCTTAATTATATTATAAATATTAAGTATAGGTATATAATAATATATTTAAACGAGCAATTCTTGTATATTTATATCTTTATTTATTTATACCAGCGATATCGGAAATGGTTCTAACGATTTCGCTGAAATTTGGTATGTGGGGGCTTTTGGGGGCGAAAAATCGATCTATTAGTTTCATGTCTGGGAAAACGCGTGTTTTCGAGTTTTCATGCAGTTTTCATTTTGCATTATTCCACGCAGCGAAGCTGCGGGTTTTGCTAGTTTTATATAAAATATTTGTAAATACATATGTACATATGTATAAGAAAGTATTAGGTGTAAAATTATTTTTTTAGATTAACTCTAACTATTGTCCTTTTTTAAAAAATTATTTATATCTATATATATAACAAAATTGTAACTAAGCTGAATCTATACATAAAATTTTTTTTGGGGAAATCTTATTGAAATAGACATTATTATAGATACAGAGGCCGAATGTCTGTGTGTCTGACAGAAAAACCACTGGAGGGATTTTGATGAAATTTGGTATAATGATAGCTGGTTATCCGGGTCAACATATAGCATATTTTTTACTGCGGGAAAATATCTCATTTCTAAGAAATCAATACTAAACGTCAAAACGTAAGTAGGGTAAAAGTAACGAGCGGAGCGAGTGTGAGTCGCTACTCATAAGTATGTAATAAAATAGTTATGAATAATTACAAAATATTGTCCAAATATAATGATATTGCAGGACAAACTACATCAGAATATCTGCAGGAAGAGAACTCTAGTAGCTATTGGAACTCATGACCTGGATACAATTCAAGGCCCGTTTGTGTATGATGCCTTACCTCCAAATCAAATAAAGTTCAAAGCCCTGAATCAAAGTAAAGAGATGACAGCTTCTGAATTAATGGAATTATATTCTGTGAGTTCACATTGTATAATTAATGCTTATTTGTTTCGTTTTAAATATTTTATTTTAATATTAGGAATAATTAATTATATGTATATTTCGATTTTTTTAATAAAAATTACATTTGTCAATAAATATTGATCTCAATAATTTATAACACAATAATTAGAATGTTTTAAAAAATGTAAGATTGTATATTTGTTATTTTTTATTGTTATTTAAGTTTAGAACAATACGGAATGCATGTGATTTAAATAAAGGCGAAATATTTTTTTTATATTCTTTTTTGCATTTGAATTTAGCCTTTATTAATATTTTTAATGTAATTTCTTTTTGATTAAGAAAATAATTATTAAAAAGTGCAAATATAGGTGGGAAATTCAAAGTAGTTGAAACGAACGTGATTGGTTAGACCGAATATGACGTCAGAATATATCATAACAGAGCGATTAGCGATTTTGTCGCTACAAATTGCGTCGTTATTTTTCTGTGTATATCATACCTACTGTGACGTCACGCCAAGCGTGAAATAGCGGATGTTTATAGTATCTTATATTTATACTAAATTTTACTTTTTTGAGTTGGATTTTTTTTACAATTATAAAACGATGTAAGCAATTGTATAAAAAAAATTACGCATATTACCTATTAACAATTTTGTTTTGTGAATTTCAGACTCATGCACAACTGAAGCAGTATCTTAGTATTATCAAAGATAGCCCAGTATATCCAGTTATAAAGGATAAAAATGGTGTGGTTTTATCTATGCCACCCATTATTAATGGGGACCATTCAAAAATTACACTAGACACAAAAAACGTTTTCATTGAATGTACAGCTACTGACCTCACTAAGGTAAAAACAATTTATGCTTCTTCTTTACTACATTTTTATTTTTTTATACATCAGAGATTGTGTAATGTAAGAAACCCATGTTTCATTATATGAGAAAACTTCCTTGTCTAAGAGAAACTACTTTTCAAGAAAAATATGATATCCCTCTACTCAGGGCAATGGTCTATAGCCTGATCCGCCTCACATTGAGGCAAAGTCAAGAGCTCAGCTGTGTGCTGTTAAAATTTCAATCTGGCCCACTTCTGACACTCATGCTGAAATATTTTATACTAACGCCTTTCTGTAGGCTTTTTTAATAAACCCTACAATTTTTTTACATTGTTTTGATAAATCTCGTAATGTTTAGTCAATATTATTTAAATAAACATATGAAAGCAGATTTTTTGAAGAAGACTAACTTACACTTGTTTATTATTATTACTATCTATATTTTCATTAATTCTTTATTAAATTTCTAGGCTATAGTAGTTCTGGATACCATAGTGTGTATGTTTTCTGAATACTGCACAAACAAGTATGAGGTGCAACAGTGCAAAGTGTTTGCTCCAGACGGCACATATGAGCTATACCCACAACTGGAGTATAGAGAAGAGTTGATCAGCGTTGATAATGCTAACGAATATATTGGAATTAAGTAAGTTATTTATTTATATGATTATGTAAAAATGAAATATTGTTCATTGATAACGACGTCACTTAAGGCTGGACTGATTTGGCTTATTATTCAAATTTGCATAGAAGTTTTCTATGAGATATGTGTGATATATATGAAACTAAAGATCACATGCAAAATTGAAATTTAGACAAACAATGTCTATCAACTAAATTGATAAATAAGATGTTTCGGATTCACAATTTCAAATTGTGCGCTCTTTTTAATGACATTGCAGAATGTGTCCTCAAGAAAGAGCGCACTTCGTGAGTTTTTGTATATCAATGGCTATGTGATTATACATTTAAAGTTTTTTAAACTACTACTTTTTAGCTTAAATCTCCCACAGACTTTTTTAGAATCTTAGACTAAATAAGATAAAGAACCATATTAAATTTATAAGTATAAAGGATACGATTCTACTGCAATGCCCGCAGCATTCCGGCCGTGATAACGGCAAAACGAAACTCGCAGGCGCAGTCATTTGCGCCTTATAATTCGCATACTACAACTTGAACTTTAACTATTTCTTTGGACTAGTGACTAACATGTATAGCTTTAGATTCGGCCATGGGTTCGAGTCCTGAGTATGGTCAGTATAGTTATTGGGTTTTGCTTACTTAGCAGTGTCCGTGCAATGCAAGTAGGTACCACGTCGATTTTACGTCTGATCTCTTCAGTCATTTAATGGCAACCTAAATTGGAAGATTCGAATATTTTGTATTATAATTATTGTACTATATAAAGTGACAATATAAAGGGTTAAATTAATATAAGCAAGTTGTAAAAAATGTTAAAAATAAGTTGAACTACTGTCTCCTAAACTAAGCTAGAGCCTGTATTTTAGGTGACAGACGTTCCGCTTTCACAATTGAATTTACAACTATTTATACGTCATGCGAGTGTTCCAACAATATCAACACTGTATTTTCACAAACCAATCCATTCTCAGCGAAGATGGCGACCATATAGCGCAACTGTTGTCCCGCATGTGCCTGTCGAGCTCGCACTCGCAGGGCGCGGTGCGCGTGCGCGTGCCGCCCTCGCGCCACGACGTCATACACGCCTGCGACCTGTACGAGGACATCGCCATTGCTTACGGGTGAGATGTGATTTAATAAACTACTTAGAAAAGTTAGGTCAGCTATCCTGGACATTTATTATGTTTATTTCGAAGTTCAATAATTTCTCATTTGAAATTGTCCATTTTTGACTAAAATGAAAACAGATATATTTTATAAGTGTCAAGCAAACATATATTTAGTAAGCTTAATATTTTAAGTTAATACCTATCCCATAAATATTATAAATGCCTAAGTTTGGATGGATGTTTGTTACTCAATCAGAACGATTTAACGGATCAGGATGTTTGGCACAGAAATAGATTTTAGTCTATAATAGCACATAGGAAAAATATATGGGATATTCGTAGACCGTACTAGTCTGTCTATACATATAATAAAATTCTATGTAGAATATGTGCATTAAATATTTTTTGGAAAATTTTATTGAATTGAATTTTTAATTTTTCTGATGTTTTAATACTTATTATCCTATTCTGGACTAAGAGAAATCCAAAAAATCAAATATCATAAAAATTGGTCCAGCTATATATATGTTTATACTTGCTAACTCACACATACACACACACACACACACACACACACACACTTTCGTATTTACAACAGTAGTCCGATGTCCTCAGCTACAACCGCATCGCGCGGCGGCCGTGCCACGTGGCCGCGGCCGGCGGGCAGGAGCCGCTCAACAAGCTAACGGAGCAGTTCCGGCAGGAGTGCGCGCACGCCGGCTACACTGAGACACTTACGTTTACACTTGTAAGTACAGACGTCCATGTATGTTACATGTGCCATTCTCTTAACAACCTACATTAAGATCAAGTCTAGAAGCATGAAACTATGCACAAGAGTTTATACTATAAGGAAAGAAGGGTATTTGAACTTCATCGCCTAAATCCGTTAAATAAGCGTTTTTTTTTTATGGCATTCAGTGACAAACGAGCAGACAGACCACCTGATGGAAAGCAGCACCTGTCGCCCATAACACCTACGGTTCATGCATTTAGGTTTTAAGTAACAAAAATGCAGAATCACAGGTGCGTTGTCACTGTGAGGACTAAGATGATATGCCTCTTGCCTGTAATTGCGCTGGCTACCTTATCCTTCAAACCGGAACACAACAATGCAATCATTGTTGCTTGGCGGCAGAAATAGATAAGGGGGTGGTACCCATCCAGTCGGACTCCTCAGGCTTGACAGAGTCCTACCACCGGTAAAGTTTATATGAACTGAACTTTTTGTTAAGTTAGAAATATTAAATATTCGTCTTTAAGTTTTGGTATAGTTTAGTACCCTTAAGGCAAAAACAGAGACCTCATAAATCTTGATTTTTCATAAAAATATTATAAAGCAGTTGATAAAATTTTATTTCAGATAGGTAACTATTTTATATTTCCTTCATCGTTATAATTAATTTGTGTTAAAACTTATCGTAAATTTAATGTTTCATTTTTTTTTTTTTTTTTTTTTTTTATGGTATTCAGTGATAAACGAGCAGACAGTCCACCTGATGGAAAGCGATACCTGTCGCCCATAACACCTACGGTTCATGCACTTAAGTTTTATGTAACAAAACTGCAGAACCGCCGGTACGTTATCACTGTGAGGACTAAGATGTTATGCCTCTTGCCTGTAATTGCGCTGGCTACCTTATCCTTCATACCGGAACACAACATTGCAATCATTGTTGCTTGGCGGCAGAAATAGATAAGGGGGTGGTACCCATCCAGTCGGACTCCTCAGGCTTGACAGAGTCCTACCACCGGTAACAGAGTCCTACCACCGGTTCATGCTACGGAATCTTTAGTATGTGAGTCATACTCGCATTTGCAAGATTTTTTGTTATTTACAATATAATATATCGGGCTCACAACGTCTTTTTAAAGTTAAATTTAATTTTAAATTACCAATTTCTATATGCAGTGTTCAAAGGAAGACATATCAACCAAGCTGGGCCGCAGTATCGAGGAGGTGGCCGCGGTGCACATCAGCAACCCCAAGACCCTGGAGTTCCAGGTGGTGCGCACCTCGCTGCTGCCCGGACTGCTCAAAACCATCGCCGCCAACAAGAAGATGCCCCTACCACTGAAGTTGTTCGAAATCAGTGATGTTGTATTGAAAGATGAGACGGCAGGTATATATATTAAATTAATAATTTATGTATTATTATACACTAGCGACTCACTCTCGCTTCGCTCCGGTTCATCCCTACTTATGTTTTAATGTTTAGTATAGATTTCTTAGAGACGAGATATATTCCCGCAGTAAAAATTAGTAAGTATCTTACAATATTTGTTAATTTTAATTTTATACATATTTTATAATTTTAATAAATTTTATAATAGTCATAGGTGTCGAATATTTGCGTAAATGTAAGATAGTGTATGTATTCTGCAATGTGTCGCGACAGAGACGGGCGCCCGCAACGTGCGGCGGCTGTGCGCCGCGTACTGCGGGCGCGCGGCCGGCTTCCAGCACGTGCACGGCCTGCTCGACCGCGTCATGGCCATGCTGCGGCAGCCCTGGCACGTCGACACCGGATATTTCTTAAAGCAGTGCGAAGGTATTATTATTATATTCATACTTTCTTAAAACGCAAATATTTTACATTTTAAATAAAACTATGTTTTCAGTTTTTTTCACGGAAGAGAATGTCTCTCCATCATTTCTCACTATGATTGCTGTAAAGCATTCGAAAATTCGGAAACCAAAAATCAAAATAAATCCGCGAAAAAATAGTTTTATTTAAAATATTATTATATTCTTTAGATAGAGCACTTAATAACAAAATACAAAAATTAATTACCATAAAATTTTGTTAGCAAAAGTGAACTTTTCTCTGAAAGAGTAGGGCACAATATAAAAATCCAATGCAGTAGATCATGCTTGAATTTAATGGAAATCCAAGCCAAATGTAAAGCTGTCAAAAATACTAATTTGAGGTTTTTATAGCTACAGTCTTTTTTTAATCTCAGACTAAATTGATACATGTAAATGTCAAATTTACAAATATTATTGCGAGCTCTTTTATGCAGTATTGTACCTACGATGTTTGTTGAACTAACTGTAACTTTTTATCTTTATTAGACGATTCGCTACAAAGCTTTATATTCCAAAGCGTATAATAAAAAATCACATTAATAATTTTAAATCATTAAATATCATATTTATTATTATTTTTTATTTTTTTAATAAAATGCGCGACGACGCTTTTTCAAGCTCATAGATTGAAATACTATACTAAGCAACTACTACTATACTTTTCAAAATCTTAAAAACTACTAAAAACGTTCAGAATTAGCTGTAAATATATCCTCATTAATATTATTAAGTATAATTTATACCCGAATATACGTCAGTTCAAAAGAAACGTAATTACATTCATTTTTTTTAAAGTAATTTATTATAAAACTTTACATAGAAGTAATTACAACTGCAGAAAATGCTAGGAACAGCGATGCGTCGGCCGCTCGAACTCAATACCATACAACTCAATACATTTTGTGATAGACCTCTTTAAGTGTCATTAAAATACACATTATTAAATTTGCATTATTAATTATGTATTTTTACGTTTAAATAAGTACCTACACATAATATTCCAAACCGTACGGGCGCTATCACGTTCATACGGTTTGGAATGCGGGGTGAGACAGGGGGGATTGACGTCACCGACGCTTTTCAACCTATATAGAAACCAATTTATTGTTGAGCTCAGCAGGGATAGGGTAGGATGTCATATAGATAACATGTGCATAAATAACATCAGCTATGCAGACGACATGGCGCTGTTAGGCGCGTCACCTTGTGGCCTGCGGAGGCTTGTAGCCATGTGTGAGAAGTATGCATTAAAGTCATGGGCTTGTTTACAATGTCAAGAAAAGTGAAATCATGGTGTTTTGAGTCCAGGAGGATGTTTGTACTCCAGTCATGGGTGTTTATATTTATAATATGTATGTATTTAAAGTTATATATGTGTAGTGTATCAACTATCTGCTATCCATAACACAAGCCTCATAGCTTACCATGGCACTAGATGGCGTTGTGTGTTAATGTCTCAACATATTGGTATAAAATACACATTTTACTTTAAAAAACTGAAAAGATTTATTTTGTAATATAATGTTTATAAATCTTAGAAATAAAGCTTTGTTTCTAAAATAGAGAAAAAAAATCTACTGTAAAATACAACAAGTATTGGTGGTTTGAACAAATAAGTACTAAGGCGCCTACATGATTGTCCTGTCTGGAATCTAGATGCTTTAGTAAGTCGAGTGTATATATTAGTAGACTGTGATAACTGATAGTAGTATTCTGATGAAGCATAATAATGATAAATTAATTAAATTTTGATCGGTAAAATGAAATGTTAAACTGTTTTTTAAAGAAATTGTGTACTAACTACTAACTACTAAGTAATAAAATCCAGGATTATATTATATACATACTACATTTTGCCCACTGCTTCGTTCGCGTAGATTTTATTTACCACTGTACAATTTCCCTGCTCCTAAGGGTCGTAGTCTTACATAGCTTCTAACCTTATTCTATAAATAGGATATGAAATGCAAAAAAATGTATTCAAATCGGATGGTAGTTTCAGAGTTTAGTGCATTCGAAAAACAAAAAAAAACAAATCAATTTTATAATATTAGCAGGTATCAGACTACTATTATAAATACAAAAGTTTTTATATATGTTTGCCACTCTTGTCATGTTACACCAAAACGACTGGACGGATTTAAATGAAATTTAAAAGACACCTAGACACCTAGGTTAGTGTAGTAGTTAGGCACCTAGGGAGGGCCCGAGCGAAAGTAACTTAATAATCGATTATGAAAAGATGACACGTTTGGCTCAGTTTTTAGCGACCCTACTTGCTGTGACAGCGTTCGCGGGTTCGAGGCCCGCTGCTTGCTGGTCATAAGTCCTACTGTTTATATTTATAATATGTATGTATTTCAATTATATATGCGTAGTGTGTCAAATATCTGGTATCCACAACACAAGCCTGAGGTGTTGTAGTGTTAATGTCCAAAAGTATTTATATTAAGTATATTAAATTCGAAAGTGTGCGAATCAATGTCTTTATCACTCTCCACCCTGTAACGACTCAGCAGATTTAAGTGCCATTCGTAATCGATATAGCTTAAGTCTTGATTTAACACAGTCTATTTTTAATCGACGTAGGTACCTAAGATGCAAACGATGCGCGGGCAGAATTTAATACAACATGAATTCAACTCTACCTTGTGGCCTAGAATGCTCTAAACATAATCGATGTTTTACGGAATCGAAATTCGGACTTTATAAACAAGACTTATGTAAACAAGATTTATGTGAGATGTAGACGGCATATTTTTTACTAGTACCTATAATGTAAAAAAAAAAACATTAAAATGTTCTACCTAGAAACGAAATATTCGCGCACAAATAGAAAATTATACAATTTCAGTATTTATCGTTTTGTTTTCTGCCGTTTGTGGCTGTTTTGATCAATATTAAATTGTACAAATTTAACCTAGTTATAGTATACTACATACATATTTAGTTTCAAGATATATAATCAGACCGAATAATTATTATATAGGGTTGCCTAAGGCTTTTCCAGTATTTACTTTTTTTACATCTATTAAAAAAAAAAGGGTAGTTGTTTTATAACCAATAAATAAATAACATTATAATATTGAATTAATCAAAAGTAGTTGCTATATATTATCTAATTATATTTACACTGATTAGGTAGCGTCCACTTCCCCTCGTATTGAAGGGAGGCCCGTGCCCAGCAGTGGGACGTTAAAAAGGGCTGAATACAGATAGCGTCCACAAAGAGTAGCTGCAAGCAAATATTAATAGAAGTAAAACGAAAAATATGAACTTTATTTCAGACCCAGCATATTTCCCAGGCCGATGCGCAGACATTATTCTTCGGGGCACAGTCATCGGAAAAATCGGAGTTCTCCATCCTAATGTCTTAACTGCTTTCGAATTAACTAACCCCTGCTCTGCTGTAGAATTCGATTTTGAACTATTTTTATAAGACAATTAAATGTATAACTTAATTTAAACAAAGTTTAAGTTAATAAACCAGGTCATTATGTTAATGGATAAGTGTTACTTTGTTTTGATAGCGTTAACCCAATATGTTCATATATTTATATAAAAATAAACATACGATAAATATTGGAAACATGTTGTTTTAATTAATTTTTCAAATTAGTTTTGGTTACCATATAGGATAGGGAAGCATAGTAAAAAATGTAACATTGAAATTTCAATTTATTGTGTCATATTGTAATCAACAGCACAACAAAATAATTTTAAATACATTTTATACACACAATATAAGCTAAATTTCAGTTAAAACACGAAGATTTAATTAAACCACATTTTATATACAAATTAAAATTTATAAAACACTTAGTAATATAATGATGCGTGAATTGAAATTCTGAGGTCAACTCGTAAAAGCGCGGCATACTAAATATTTTCCGGTCATATATTGAGTCGTGGTATAAAAAAAGAATAAGTTATAGAAACTAGATAGAAAGGTTATCATTTATTACTGAGCAAACGAAAAATTCGAGGAAGTTTAAAAGATAGTACCTGGGCGACCGAGCTTCGCTCGGAGTTCTTGAAAGATTGTATATTTGACATTAAGTGACTAAGTGTTACTGAGAAAGTTGTATAGATGTCGCGATAAGAACAATTTTCTTTTTAATTTGGCTTAAAAATAATTTTACATTAAGTGACTAAGTGTTACTGAGGCAGTTGTATAGATGTCGCGATTAAATTTTGCGTAGAATAATGCATAAGAAAAACGCTGAAAACTCGAAAACACGCGTTTTCCCAGACATGTGACTAATCTAGATCAATTTTTCGCCCCCGAAAACCCCCATATACCAAATTTCAGCAAAATCGTTAGAGCCGTCTCCGAGATCGCCGGTATAAATAAATAAATAAATATATAAATATACAAGAATTGCTCGTTTAAATATATAAGATAAAAATCGCACATGGTAATTTAACTATAATATTTCAATCATTGCCTGTCGAAACTGTCACTCAATGAAAACTTTGATTAACAATATGTATAAGGAAAATCTTATACATGTTTTGCTATAAAAATACAATATTTCTTTTAGCCTAATATTTATAACTAATCATTTGCAGAACATTTGTAGAGATTACAATATGCATATATAACATATATTATTAACCTTTATAAGGCACATGGATTTCAATTGACTATTTTATCATAGAATCATAGAGAAGCCAAATATTGTATTGTAAAAACCAAGGACCTATTTGGTTCAAAAATTATTTCTCTCATGGGAGTATTAAAAGTTTATTAAAAATAGATGGCAATTAAATTATGATAACTTAAAATAATTATAATATTGCAATATACATATGTGTATAACAATTATTTAATAATTTTTGTATAAATTGAAATACTTTTTTTCACTTAGTTTACATTAGAATCATCTGGCTTCTAAATGTTTTATAAGGTGATTGCATTTTTACAACACTTTAATGTTCCCAATTTATTAAATATGTAATGACCAATCAATTTTATTGATAATAATAACTAATAAAGATACCAATACATTAACTAATACTTCACAATTTTTCAATACTGAACTATGTTATGTCCTGATGATTTCTTTCATTTACAGAATTTGGATACCACATACATGCACTTAGTGAATACTTGTTTATTTATCTTAATGTATTACTATTTTATAACATATGCATAAATATTGCACAATTCAACATTCACATAATCATAATAAATTTCAATAAAAAAATATCTAAAGTAATAAAATATAGTACATAATATGTAGTATGTATAATTTAAAATTTTATATTATCAATTAATTATACAAAAAATATGATACCACACTAAAAGTATATTGAAAAAACGTAGATATTCTTAGTGTTGGATATATCCTACATTTAATAATGGTCAAATATTCATGTAGTACTTTTTTCATTTTATAAGAAAATTTAATAATTTTCTTATAAAATTAAGGACCTAATAATGTTTTTAAAATCTCTACAGGATATTTGTTGTCTAAATACTGTTGAGTATGACAATGTTTTATTCAATACTGTTTTACTTTTTTTATTTAATCTATAAAATAATTAAATACTTATAGGTATTTCTGTTACATCGTAATATGCAGTAATCAAAAAAGGGTTCTATAAATTCAAATGCATAATACCCAATTCCTATTAATAGACATGTATATTGGTACAAGAGGGACGGATATCAAAGCTGCTTTATTAAAAATACAACCATTAGATTTAGTCAAGTAATAATTCTATTTTGAACATTTTCTGTAACTCTGCTCTTTTGAAATCTGGAGCTATTATGAAAGGACACAAGTAGAAAGAGAGTTCTTTCAGGTTTGGGGCACTGGTTTTAATAACTTTTGCCACCTGCATAGTGACATGAAGGCATCTCGAGAGACTTAAGTAAGTCAAATGTTGGAATATATTATTTGAAAAATATGCTAGTAATGCATTTGTTGAAAAATACCCATGGCGCAATTTTAAAGACCTTAAATTTTTTAATCTGTAAAAGTGATGTAAACTAGAATCAAATAGTGTTTTGCAGGTCATGATATGCAGTACTTGTAGACCCTTACATTTAGATATAGAGGATATGATATCATCGTTTAATGTATCACCATAAATATGCAAAGCCCTTAATGTATTCTGTTTTGTTCTAAGGAGTGATTCAAGAAAGTCTGCTGGGATATTCTTCATCTTTTCCATATTAATACTAACTAAATTAACACACTGCAACATGCTATACAAACTGCCATGAGTCAATGCAAAATTAGACAGTATAAGAGTTTCTAAATACTTTAACTTTTCAAATGGCAAGTGATAAACAAAATTTCCATTTGCATTTTCTGCATTTTGGACTATTAGAGAATTGCGGAAGCTTAGGAATTTCAAATTAGGCCAATGACCTAAATCATCAAAAATACAACTATCCACTTGTGATATACTTATTTCTAGATGAGTCAAATTTGGGCAGTAGCTAATGAGGGAAGCTCTGACTTGTGAATATAACTTAAAATATTGTAATTTAACATTTTTTAAATATTTTGCCACAAATGGCACAATACTATCTCTTATTCTCACATAATTTTTCATACATACTATAAGGCGAGTTTTATCCCAGATACATGGTGTCATGCAGAGTTGTTGCCATCTTATGGATACTTTAGCTACTGCTAGCAGTGATTCAAAGTCAACCATAGAAAATATATATATTAGTAATTCATTTGGCAGATCATTTATAGTAAGCGCGTGAGAATATTGTTGCACACCTGTCATCTCGAGGTGCACCATTCTTGATCAGCGTAGTCCACCCTCTGGTAGTCCTAAAAATATATTAAAGCATTTATTTAGATATTAAGTATACGCATTAAGAAATTTTTAATTGAATAAAATAATATGTTTTAGAATTTAAGACGCACAGGTGCGCTAATGATTCGTAAATATTAAGAATTAAAACCTTGAACACAAAGTAATAACACGGACTTTTAAGTCCAATGTGATCATATTTAACTATGCATGAATAATAAATATCAAGTGTATATCATACCTCGAAATTACTTTGCTTCCTATTCGAGAATATTTTACTGTTTGCTTTAATAAAATCATAATTTATGTAGCCTTTGCTTTTAAAAGGGGTTTTACAATTTATAAGAATCCTGCAAGATGTATAGTTTTTCACGGTTTGTCAAATTCTTCATTTTAAACAATAAAAGGTTGCAATAAACATTTTTTAAAAAGAAATATTAAAAATAACTTTCATCTTTGACTTGATTCTATTTTGGTATGACGTCTTACGACTAACTTTGACAGATAAATTTAACTTCAATTTGACAGATGCGTTTAGTTTTATATATTATAGGTACCAAAAAAGTCTATTAATCAAATATTAATTATCAGTAAACAATATTAGGATTATAAAGAGGTCATATTTTATAATGATGCGATGCATATATCAATATAAAAGATTTCCCTACTAAAAAACCTAAAATTATAATCTACTAGCGGCTGACCCTAAAATACACCTATCCCACGGGAATCGTACATTTTCCGGGATAAAAAGTAGCTTATGTGTTATTCCTGACTATTACAGTCAGGAATAACACATAAGCTACTACTACTATCTCTGTGCCAAATTTCATCCAGATCCGTTCAGCCGTTCTGACGTGAAAAAGTAACAAACATCCATACTCACAAACTTTCACATTTATAATATTAATACGGACACTGCATTGTGGTTCTAACATATTTTGAAATTATTTATTTTGAAAGTGTTTGAAATATAAATAAATATTTTGTTATTCTCTATAAATACGTTAAATAATTTAATAATAATATATCATGATGATTTAGTAAAATTTAAATAATCATTCAAATTCAAATATAAAGTATCATTAAAATTGATGAAACAAAATTATAGAGCTTGTTTTGTTTAATAATCGTTTTAAAGCTAATTGTAAATAATTTTAAAAACTGAAACTGGATGTATGTTTCGTATAAAAATATAACGCTGCGATAACAGTAAATGTGAAAAATCCATCGTCAAAGTAAACGTGACCGAGATTTTAACACATGATGTAAAAAATAAATTAATGAAATAAAAAGAGAAATATACTATAATAATTTCCTGTTAGAATTATTAAGAAATTATTAGATAATAAAAAAATAAATACACGTAAAAAACGTTTTTATTTTGTTACATTCTTTTAAAAATTTTGCAAAACATAATTTGTTGCAATACACAAATTACAGTAAATACAAGTAGTTATTTTTTCTAAAGAATCTATAATCTTAATATTTATTTTTTGATACAGCAATACTATTATTATAGGCTATTTATTTAAAAACCGGCGGTAAATATGATGATGCTGGTCTCGATACCGTTCCTTGACTGACTGTGTTGGAAGTTATACTGGGAGGCAGGTAATCTTGCACTGGTTTATTTATTGTTACCGATACCTGCGCTTGATTGTTCTGACCATTATTTACTTGATTAGGCGCCAAGTAAGTAGAACTTGATCTTGATGAGGTGATTGTTCTTTGCGCTTGAGTGTTTTGAACGTTTGTAATCTGAGATGTAGGTGCTAAATAACTCGTTGTTGGTCTAGATGGAGTCACCGTTCTTTGTTGTTGGTTATTCTGGACGTTAGTTGTTTGAATATTAGGAACTAAATATCCAGAAGTTGGTCTGGACGACGTAACAGTTCGAGTGTTCTGGACAGTTGTTTGGGATACTGAATTAGGTGCTAAATAACCAAGAGTAGGTGCAGGTGCAGGTGCGCCTGAGGTTTGTGTCTCAATAATAGATGGACGTTGTCCTACAGTGGTGGTAGTTACAGAGACTGATGGCAAATAAGTATCCTCTGGTACTGCTACTGCCAATCCAGATTCACTCTGAGTATTAGTGGACACACTAATACCTACATTACCACCACTATTAGTAGGTGGTAAGTACTCTGGAGCATTGGTGGAGACATCGCGCACAGTGTTTGAAGTTGATGGTGGAATATAACCGCTAGATACTGATGTAGTAACAGTTTGCGTGCCTGTAGTTCCTGTATTTTGTACGTTATAATTGTAACCACCAGAATCTGCAGAATTTGTGGATTTACCACCTCCAGATGATCCAGCGTTATTTGACACCCCACTGTAGTTATATCCGGTTGCTGTTGATGTTCCTGATGCTGTACCCGTCGATCCCGTAAGAGTATTTTTCCCACCGCTATAATTGTACCCGATAGATTGTAACGTCCCTGACGATGAACCAGTCGACTCCACGACAGTTTTTTGTTCACCACTGTAATTATAGCCTGCTGCACCAGTCTCTGACGACGTACCACTTGATCCTGTAACAGTACTCTGTACACCACTATAACTATAACCAGACCTCTCAGATGATCCTGTATTTTGTCCGCTATAATTGTAGCCTGTATCTCTTGAAGTTCCAGAGGAAGAGCCAGTTGTACCCGTAGTCGCTCCTTGAACACCGCTGTAGTTATATCCTGAACCTGATGAAGCAGAAGATCCTAATGGACGAGTTGATCCTGAACTGGAATATCCTACATTACCAGTACTGCCAGCACTGCCGTAACCGGCACTCACTGCAGCTGTTCCAGATCCTGTATTGAGTGTAACGCCGCCGTAGCTATATCCGACTGAAGAAGTTGCAGTGGAGGTTGCCGTAGACCCCGTACTGGATGAGCCGACGTTAACATTGCCGCCGCCCGCAGGTGCAGGATACGCATAATACATTTGTTGTGCTGATATCCTGTCAACATTTGTGGCTTGAGTCGTCGAAACAGTTCGAGAAGGCAAATTGAAAGATATAGATGGACGATCGTAAACATACCCAGCCTGTCGACGAGTACGAACGTTGTCTCCAAACGCCCCATCCGGATGTTGTAAAGATGCTGATACAAATAATAAGTTAAAGAAACATAACGTACACTGATCCCAAAAGTTCATTTTGAAACAACTGCTTTAAAACAGTGCTCAGTAAGTTTGAGAGAATTTATAATATTCATGACAAATCCGCTGCGTGATGTTATGAAATAAGTACTTCCACAATCAACCCTAAACGTGGAGGTTGTAATTACATAAATACTGTTTGAACTTTAAACATGAAAAATATTAAATACCTTTTCAATATAAGAACACAATCTTATGATGTTTTAGTATTTAGATTGTATATTTTTTTGTTTTTCTGTTTAGTTCTCTTTATCATTTATCTAATCTAATATTATAAAGAGGATAAATTTGTTTGTTTTTTGTTAGTAGGAAGGATATGTGCTTCCTACTTTTTATCTCGGAAATAATCTCTTAAGGGGGTGAAAGTTTGTATAGGGAAGCAACCTAGGAACGAATCTAAACGAAGCGAGGCTGAGTCGCTAGTGTTAAGAAAAAATTAAATTTACAGTGAATGACTCAAGTGTTTCAAATTGATAATAACTTTGCATAATATACCTATCGGAGGACTTAAGTGTTTTTACATTATTATTTTTTATTTATATTAAAAAATTATAGTAACTTTTACAGCTTAGTACACAAAAACTACTGATTGGATTTTAATGAAAGTTTACAATAATATAGTTCATACATCAGAATAACAAATAGGCTACTTTTTATCCGGAAAAATGTATAATACCCGTGGAATAGATTGGTATTTTTTTGTCTACTCTAGTTATAAATAAAATATTATAACTAGCAACATGTGAAAAAAAAACAAAGCTATCCCACGGTAGCCGTATATTTTTCCTGGATAAAAAGTAACCTATGTGCTATTATAGATTATAATCTATCTCTGTGCCTAGATTCATTGAGCCATTCTGGCGTGATTTAGTAAAAAAATCCATTCAAACTTTCGCATTAATAATATTAATAGGATTTTTGTAAGGGAATTTCAGAAATTGTACCTACACTTACATAAAAATTATAAAAAAAGAAAAATCAGCATGAAAGGGTTTATTTATAAGAACAACGATTCTGTGGTTTTAATAAATTGCAACAAAATTAAATCTATTTAGTTTGCAACTAACTATAGTCACGGGGTATATTTACTTTCAATTATGTCAAGGTGTTTTATTTAGCTTATGTTTGTATATTAACACGGATATAGAATCGATTAATTACAAATAACTACATAATTTATAATAGTAAATATGACGTCACGCAGTCGTTATCGTCATTCATCAAATTATTATTTTGTAAAAAAAACGATGTCGTTTAAATATATGTATGTATCTTTACATATACTTACTTTGGAACTATTATGATTTATTAATTACTAGCGACTCACGCTCGCTTCGCTCGCGTTTGTCCCTAGGTACGTTTTCACGGTTAGTATAGAATAAACTATATGTATGTACATATGTACATAGGTATAGAAAAGTAAGTACCTTCTTTAAAAATAAAAAATATATATGTATATCCCTTACTTGAGACATGATTCCCCATACAAACTTTCATCGCCCTTTTCATCCCCTTAAGAGATGATTTTCGGAATAAAAACTATCCTATGTCCTTCCCAGGGTCTCAAACTAGTTCCATACCAAATATTATCTAAATTGGTTTAGCGGATTAAGCGTGAAAAGGAGACAGACAGACAGACAGTTACTTTCGCACAATTTTTTATTAACTTTCATCGTTGGTACGTACTATAATCGAAACATCAACCAAAAATTAATACATATTGGTTTGACCCACTTGAAAAAACATTTGTTTTATAGTTGTCTATAAAATCAGACCTTAGACCGCCTCTATTGCTATAATTCTGTTTATGGAATAACTTAAATTTGATATTAACTCATGTGATAAGAGCGTGTGACACCATAAAAGAATAAAATAAAAAGTATTTTTATGCCCTCCTTTATTTTTTTATTGTAACAAAACACATTATTTTAACGATTTTTATTTATTTTTATTTTATGTTATACAAAATAAACTCTTTTCATACCCTCCTGGTTGCCAACCCCTAACATAAACATTGCAGAATAATATACTATTTAAGTTACCAAGCGCCTGCCAAAATATAAGAGCTATTACTATTATTAGTAAAATTGGATGTAAAGTTAACAGGCGCACATAATTTCAAAAATACCTTTAGGAACCGTCTGATACCGCCTGAAGGAACTGATCAAGCAGTACATATTCTTGTTCGTTCACATAATTCCCTATATTCTTTGCAGGGAAGTATAATTAGGCTATTTATTTATTCATTGCTGCACCCATCGCGAGCGGAGCGACAGACAAAAACTAATAATGATTAAATCTAAATATATTATTAAATTTATTGTAATCTTTGTTAGCCGACAGATGAAAAGCTACTTACTATACTAGTAAGTAGTACTAAAAACTACTATACTAGTGTAGATTAAGGCGATTAGTGCCGTCAAAGAGGTACTTTCTAAAGCCTACTTCTCGTTTATGGTTTGACCGAAATGCTTGAAAAAAATATATATTATGAATAATCAACTCTTAAACAATATTTGACAAGTATTTTTTTTCGTGGTACCAAAATATTTATTAGTTTTTTTTAAAGAAATTGTATATTTTAGACTTGAATTGCCTACTGTACCTACTACGAATTTTTGCAAAATTTAAAGACTAAAAAATAAATGATCTGTTGTACTTTAAACTCCATGACGCTTATGTAAGCTAATTACTATTTTTCTATATTAAAAATTGAAAATGCTAATTTCGAATCTCGAAGCTATAAAGGTGCTATGCGCGGGTGCGGGGCGCGGGCGGCCCGCGGCAGTCGCGCGCTAGCGCTCAGGCCTCAGACGGAGACGGGAGAGGCTGCACTTTTTTCTCTATTGCGTTAGCAATCGACTATTTATTTTACGTTGTATTTATGCATGTGTGAAAAATATTTTTATTTGTGTGCGTGCAAAGAATAATTGCTCTCATACAGATAAATGTATGGTGAATGAAGTACGCGCTTGGACACTGTAGAATATTATAACTAGTTTAATGTAAAAATTAAGAACGCAACTGTAACAAAGATTATGTAAAGAAATTAAAGTAAGTAAAGGAATATATACGTATATTGTTTAAACATATATATTATACTATATATTTATGTATGTAACTCTTTATTCTTATTTATGTACACTTGTGTGTAATTTATAGTATGTACCGTTTAAGTAAGTATGTTATATTATATATTTTTGTTTTTCTTTTATTTGCACCAACCCCTATCTATGCTACCCTACTTGTCTCCTTATTATATAGGTTGCCTGGAAGAGATCACTTTAAGTGATAAGGCCGCCTTTACACTGAAATTTCTATATGTAAATTGATTTATTATTTTCAAATTGTCTCTTTTTCTTTGGTGTAATAAAGGATTAAATAAATAAATAAAATAAATAAAGTTTACAGATTTAAAAAAAAATCATGTTATATTATTGTGAATTTCATTTTATAAAAAAAAGTTAAACCGATTAAAAAAGAAGGATATACATAGTTCGTGCCACGAAAGATGAGACTTGACTTACCACGTGGTTTAACTTGCGCATAGGGCGATTTATAGGTCTCTAGCGGTACGAGGGCTGAGGCGAGCAGGGATCGGGCGTCATCGGGGCGTCGAAAAGTGCGCGGGAGGCGCGGTACAGCGCTGCGCATGCGTGTTAGTTGCCTACCGTTCTCCTCACCCCGTGCAACCCCCGCTTGACTCCGTAATACAGACGAGTGCAACTTGTGTTTATTTTCTATTTTGTTTATAGTTGTGTTATATACCTCAAGAACCCGAATATCTAAACGTATATCAGTCCCATACATTGATTACTCTATTCTACTAGCGTTCTCTAGGCCTTCTGTTCTATGTGTAAATATACATAAAATATTAATTCTCATTATCAGCTATAATTACAAAATATTTTTACAAATAAAAATAAAATTACAAATAACATGTTAATATACTTTAAAAAACGATTAGACGGAAATTGTCATGCATATATTATAATTTAAGTATAATATCAATTCTCGACAAGTACTTACAATATGTGACTCATTGCATTTGTTTATCTTTAAGGGCAATCCCCTACCAAAACGCGTTTTACGACGATATTTAGGAGCGAATGTGCAAGTACCTATTTAATAAATGTAAAATAATAAAAAAATATATATATTTATCTTCAACATTTTGAGATCACATTATACGAATAATATAGTTTTGTAGGTCATCACTACTAAAGAAATAAAATTCTAAAGTATTGCTGTAATCATGAATTTTTTTCGTATTCTATGCATCAACACATGAATTTACAGCTGATATAAAGGTATGGGTAACACCATTTGATAGATCATTTCAAAATAGATATTTTACACGTTTAATTTTTTTTAAAAGGTCAATTTCAATTCTGTATTGGACCAATATTAAGAAATTATAAGAAAAGTTTCGAGTGAGATACTGTGCGGGGGCTGCCGCGTCGATCGTGTTCACCTCTGGCTGTTATGACATTTCGCTTATGAAAAAAGAATGATTGTAACTTTAGTACATGTAATAGAAGTGACATACACAATAAATAATATTATATAATAAATAAATTAAATATTATACATATACAATAAATAATGTTATAAAATAAAAAAAACAACATATAATAGGTATAAGCAGCCACTTTCAATAACTTGTGACTCAGTTATTCATTGGCGTTAAATAACAGTAATGTTCAAAGAACGTCTGGTCAGTACCGGCATTACTGTAATTTGGCTATTTTTCTTTGCATAAAAATATTATAACTACTTATAGTTTTATTTAATTTTTCCATCTCAAAATTCAATAATAGAGTGCATTCTCTAATGACAAATATTGTTAGAAAATAAATATTATGCCATTTCATGTGTGATTGACATGATCTAGCCGAGGTGATTTATTTAGTATAAATAAATAAAATAATAATAAAATATTTCTCTTTCGGTTCAACGCTGAATATTACACTACCGCCTCTATAAATTCTATGGTCTGTATTTTATGACATGTTCAATATTGTTTTAACTATTATTCCGTAGATGTCGCTAGTATTTATTATGATTTTTTCTAGAGGTGAGGTGGGGAAGGATGGAGCCGAATGTTGAAGGTCGTTTCCTTAAGTCAATAAGTTTTAAAATAAAAATACAAAAACAAAATCATAATTCAAAATAACAATTTATAGGAAAATAACAGGACGTAAACAGGACAGCTGTAGTCATCGTTACATTAAAAAGATAACATTAACATTAATCGCAATTGTTGCTTGAATCACCGCATTTGCTTCAATTTATTTCCATTTCATACTGTAGGTATCCATATTTCCTCTTATAGCGTAGTCAGATAATAATACTAGTGCAAATGTAATTCTTACTGTTATGACTTCAGTGCTTCAGCTTTTAATATTATCTTTAAGTACCTTTAATTTTAGGTAGGTCCATGTAATCTTATATTTGTAGTGTGGACATTGCAACATAGATAACTGCTTAGAATTCTTTACATTGCGTATTGGTGAAAATAAAATAGTTTTAAAAGCATAAAACATCTTCAAAGGCCTTCTGTTGAATTGTAAGTATTTAGAATAGATTTAAACTATGTAGCACCAAACCACTTAGCTTTATTCCATTCTACTTACTTATTATTGTATTTGATCGATCAAAAAAGTACTTTTTTGATCGATGATCTACATTACTTTTTCGTATCATAACTTCGTCTACACTAGTAAATAACTACTAGTTAAATACTTAGTGTTTAATTTTACACAAAATACACGAAATTTGTAACTTATGTTATTGTTATGATATGTTTTATCTAACAAAAGATTCTAGTATTATCTGTAGAAAGATCTGAGAACGCGACCAAGAAGAATAAATTACTTATATTATGATGACACGCATCTTTTCAAGTATCCTAAGCAGGCATTGGAGCAGCAGTCCTTATGATTCATACACTGGAAATAAAAATAAATTATATGTAAATATAAATAATATAGTTTATTTTAAAACTAACTAGCGACTCACCCTCGCTTGGCTCGGGTTCGTCCGTAGGTAGGTTTTAATGGTTAGTATGGAATGGATAGACTATATATTATATGTGTCATATATGTTATAAGCTGCTGTTAAGCACTCAGGAATCTTAACCGTCATAGTAGTGTATGTCGATAGTATTTAATCCAATATGCCAAAATCTACTTTTATCTCTAAAGATACTAATTAGCTGTAGACAGATATTAAACAAAATTAGTTTGATACGTATCTATACTCTCTATTTTAATTAGCATAGATACTGATAGCTTTGTTTCTTGGCAATCAGAATTTCACTAAACTAAACACGGACATTATTTAGTATTTCATATGGACCAGATTTAATAGAGACAAAGAAAACCCCTATTGTTCTGTAAAAGATTCGCAAGGACTATAAATAATATTATTAATGGACAAAAAAAAAATTATGCTAATCGTTTCGAAACGACCTTCAATACTAAAACATACCTACTCAAGTTTTACCTACGTATTTCAACTAGAAATGCAAAGTTTGATTTAAATAAGTATATTAACAATCACAAGTAAGAGTTATTGAGTGGTTTCAATTCACTATCGGTTGATTCATCATTAAATATCACAAAAACAACATTGATATCAAGCTTTTCTATGTTAGAGTAGAGTAAACTAACTTTTAACTAATATTATGAGCATCTTCGGATAATATGATGCAATAATTTTGCGATTTTTTTAAATAAGGTGCAAACAATATGTGCAAGGAAACTTACAAGTTCGCCCACTTTTGCGCAACCAGCGCTCGCTAATACTTCTGGAACGACGTCGGGTTCACCCAATTTATTCTCTATCACATCTTGGGATGGTGATGCTGGAATATCCTTTGTAGACACACTGTCAAAGGTTCTTGCTTTTATTAAATAACTATTAGAAAACTCAACAAGAACTACAGAACAAAGGAACAATAAAATAATTGAACGATGCATTTTAGTTTAGCTTTACAAGTGTTACCGACAAGTCCCGTTGCAAACTGATGTAGGGGAACTGTCCGCCTCGTTATATGTATATGTTTGACTTACGCTACACCCGCATAAAAACAGTATAGGCTATTAGCAATATTACCGATACTAAAACAACACACGTTACCGTTCGTTAATGACACAGGACGATGTTTTTTTATTAATCCCCTTATTTCGCTTATTTATTCCTCTTACAATTTTCTAAAACAATTTTTTTTAAATAAAGTATTCAATGCGCCCAATGTTATTTTAATTTAATATGTTCAAAATATGTATAGACTAGCATTTCCCCGCCACATCGAGACCTCTCCATACTTAGGAGTAGTTATATAGTATTTAACGTCCCACTGCTGGGCACTGGTCTGCCTTCAATACGAGGGGGGGACAGGCCATAGTCCACTTCGCTGCCCAAATTCCGGTTAGCAGACTTCACATAAGTATGTCTTTCGAAAACCCGCTAGATTCTCTCAGACATGTAGGTTTCCTCACGATGTTTTCTTTCACCGTAAGACAATTGGTAATCATGTTAGAAATGATTCGCACATGAAAATACCAGAAGTACAAGGCCCGGGATTTGAACTCGCTTCACTTGGTTTCCCAAGCGAGCGCATTTCCACAGGGCTACCACTGCTAGAAGTTTGAATATTTTAATGCATTCTTATTTTAATTATTATAATACCCTCGTTCCGCTCGGGTTCGTCTCTAGTTACGTTTTAACGTATTGTATAGATTTCTCAAAGATGACATATTTTCCCGCAGTAAAAAGTATTCTATATGTTGACTCGGATAACCAGCTATCATCATACCAAATTTTATCAAAATCTGTCCAGTGGTTTCATCATAATTTCCCAGACAAACAAACAGACAAAAATTCTAAAAATTATAGATTCGGCCTTTGTATCGATAATAATGACTACTTCAATAAGATTTTCCATAAAACATTTAATTTACAGATTCGACTCAGTTAGAATTTATTTATATGTATAGATAAGGCAACGATAGAGTAAATAAATTAGAAATTATTTTCTAAAATTGTGTTGCAATAAACATGACTCACAATTTAAATAACAAAGAACTTTCAAAATTCAAATCACTTATCCATCAGCTGGTACTTATAATTCAAAGCAGAATCATGTTCATTGAGCATTATATTATTTCCTTTTTTGTGTAAAGTTGTAGCACGATAATTTTTTTACGTTAACTTACAATTTACTCTGAACACTCATTTTTACATAGATGGAACTTTGCAAGCTTATTATTTACTGTTCATAGGCGATTCCGCTGGCAGTTATACCAAATATGGCAGTTATATGTCAAAGAAGATGTGGATTGTGGAAGTTTCATCTCTTACAGTACGTACAGTGTATGGAAATATATAACCGAATTCAAAATAAAATAGCACTGTAATAACAATTACCACTGTAGTTTAAACTTTAGACATTCCTTGCCAAATGCCAATTAACAAACAGTAGGTAAATTGCAGTGTGTGCATGAGAGCGTGCCTGCGTGTGTGTATGCGCGTCTTTGTGTGTGTGTGTATGTACACAGAAATTGTAAAAATTGGCTGATTTTAGCGCCATATAGTCATATAGGGTCATAAGACGTATAGTCTTCAAAGAATTTTTTCCTATCGTATGGGGTATCAAAGTAAAGGGTTTTATTAATGGGTTACACTAATATATACTGCTTATATGTTTAAATGTAATTTGAAACGAGAAATGCTAATGAATAAGAAATAAAATGTACTCTCTTACTCTAAATTTGGAAAGATGAAGTAAAAAAATGTGCAAAAAAATAGAGGCGTGGAGCTTGCTAAATACCTAAAATAAAAATTTATTTACAGAATATATTGCACATCTTTTTTTTAACGTTGGGAAACGCATTAAGACACGCGGTGTAGGACTCACCGGCAAAACCAGTACTACCCATTAAAACCCAACGGAACCTCCCCTGTCTTAATGGGGCGTCGCAGGATTGCTTACGCACTCAACCACGACGCCCCGACGGCAGGTCTGCCGAAACAGACCACAACAGCTATGGAGTTGCTCTAACGGTTCACTCTGCTATCAGAGAAGTACCAGGAGCAACCCGCATAGCACGCCGCCCACTGAGATGGGCCAACTCCCTGTGTGTTTCTTGGGTTCGCGCCCAGTTAAAATACTGGATATTTTGAATTACGATCGCTAAAATTAAATTTGTTTTCCATCTATCTTTAAGGAATAACATGAAACACGAATTTATTTTTGCAAATAATAAAGTATGTATTACGAAAAAAATTGATTTTTTTTTCGTAGTTTGATCGCGGACGAAGCCGCGGGTTCTACTAGTCAATGACATTATGATGACACGCATCTCCTCTTATATCCTAAGCAGCCATTGGAGCAGCAGTCCTTATGATTGATACACTGGAAATAAAAATAAATTATATGTAAATATAAATAATATACATTACTTTAAAACTAATACTTGCAATTAGCTAACTAATATTAGCATGCGATGACAAATTCCTTCTACTCAGACTAGTACCCATCAGATTCGGTGGTGAGTCGCTAGCGCTGCTGGTTTGTCAATGGGGTCCCTCGCTTTCTTGACTTTTTAGTCAACGTTAAAATTCTAATACGCGCTCACAGGAAAAGGCTAGTTTACAAGTAAATAAACAATTATTTTCTTGGTTTTTTTTTTGATCTGAATTCATAAATAAGGATTTGCTATTGTACTAAAGAAAAACCATATGATTTTATTTCAATTTTTGTTAAAATATCGGTAGTGTTCCCAGGAAAGCCAATAGTTACTCGTAAGGCCGAAAAAAGATCATTAAAAAATTGACAGTTGGCCTTGCTAGGGCACAAGGACCTTCTTAGAAACATTTAGGAATCATGAAAATATTAATACTTAGTTTTTAGTTGTAAATCGTATCGGGAAAGGAAAAACAAAGTATAATTTCATAATATTATTATAGCTTATAACCATGCTTTAAATAATTTTATTTTAAAACTCCATTTGGCTTTGCAAGGAACAGACCCATAAGAAGGCCATTGTAGTCGGTTTCAATTTTTTTTATTTCATTATAAAGATTATTGGCAAGTTATTTGATATTAATATAATACTTATTAAAATTATTTTTAATATATTTTTACGAATACATTCTTAGTTTTACGATAGTGTTCAAGTAATTTTTGTTGACAGTTTTTTTAAGTGATTATATTATGATTATGTATTTAATGTTTCATTTTAATGAAAAACCTATTTATGAAGATTTAGGATAACCAGATATTTTGTTAGTCTCACCGTTAGTTTTAAGTTAAACGACTGATTTATTATATCGGCCCTGTATGGAGCCCTGTTTCTTGCAAGGCCATTTTGAAAGAGTTTATTAAAACTTAAATTTAATAATTAAGCATTAACTCTGCAAAAAAAGAAAATGTTTTATTAGTTACATTATAGAACAAAGTGTTACTTAATAATTTGATTGTTTCATTTATCCAATAAATAAAAGAATTATAACTGTTTATTTCTTAAGATGGCCTTCCATGGTCCACCCTCCTTACTGATGTTAATTGTTTCGAAACGACCTTCAATACTAAAATGTACCTACTCTTAAGTCTTACCTACGTACTTTAACTAAAAATGTCAAGCTTGATTTAAATAAATATATTAACAATCACAAGTAAGAGTTATTGAATGGTTTAATTCACTATCGACTGATTCATCATTAAATATCACAAAAACAACATTGATGTCAAGCTTTTCTATGCACTAGTACTTACTAGAGTAAACTAACTTTTTAGTACTAACTTTTAACTAATATTATGTGCATCTGTGAATAATATAATTTATTTAAATAAGGTGCAAACAATATGTGTAAGGAAACTTACAAATTCGCCCACTTTTGCGCAACGCTTTTCCGGAACAACTTCGGGTTCACCCAATCCATTCTCTATCATATCTTTGGACATCAAATAACTGTTAGAAAACTCAACAAGAACTACAGAATACAGGAACAATAAAAAAATTGAACGATGCATTTTAGTTAGTACTTGAGAGCTTTACAAGTATTATTGACAAGTCCTGTTGCAGACTGATCTAGTGGAACTGTCCACCTCTTTATATGTATACACCCGTATAAAATCAGTACAAGCTATCAGCAATATTACCAATAATAAAATCAACACACGTTACCATTCATTAATGACACAGGACAATGTTTATTATTAATACCGTTATTTCGCTTATTAATTCCTCTTATTATTTTCTAAAACAATTTTTTTTAAATAAAGTATTTAATGCCTCTAACCTTATTTTAATTTAATATATGTTCAAAATATGTATAGACTAGCATTTCCCCGCCACATCGAGACCTCTCTATACTCAGGAGTAGTTATATAGTATTTAACTGGGCACTGGCCTGCCTTCAATAGGAGGGGGGCAGGCATAGTCCCCCACGCTTTGGCCACAGGCCAAATGCGGGTTGGCGGACTTCACATATATGTCTTTAGAGAATCCGCTAGGTTCTCTCAGACATGCAGGTTTCCTCACGATGTTTTCCTTCACCGTAAGGCCAGTGATAATCATGTTAGAAATTATTCGCACATGAAAATACCAGAAGTGCAAGGCTCGGGATTTAAGCACGCTTCACTCGGATTCCCAAGCGAGCACGTTGCCACTATGCTACTGCTAGGAGAAGTTGGAATATATTAATGCATTTTTATTGTAATTACTATAATACTAGCGACTCACCCTCACTCCGCTCAGGTTAACGTTTAGTATCGATTTCCCAGAGATGAGATATTTTCCCGCAGTAAAAAGTATCCTATATGTTTACCAGCTATCATCATATCAAATTTCGTTAAAATTCTGTCCAGTGGTTTTTTCGTGATTTCCCAGACAGACAGACAAAAATGACAAAAAAATATAGATTCGGCCTCTGTATCGATAATAATAACTATTTCAATATGATTTTCCATAAAATATTTAATATGCAGATTCGACTCAGTTAGAATTAAATTATATACATATATAGATAAGGAACGAAAAGGTAAATAAATTGGAAATTGTTTCCTAAAATTGTTTTACAATAAACATGACTTACAATTCGAGTGCATGTTTGTGTGTGCCTGTATGCGTGCAAGCGTGCGTACATCAAAATTATAAAAATTAAAAACTAATATGGCTGATTTTTGGCGCCATAATATTATACGTCTTCAAAAATTTTTTTCCTTTAAATCTATCGAATATATATCGGGGTATCAAAATAAAAGGTTTTATAAATAGATAAGTATACAACAATATATACTTATATGTTTAAATGTGATTTGAAATGAGAAAAGCTAAATTATTTACAAAAATAAAAAACCAGACTGCGTAAAAAGCAAACTAAAAAGATGAAAACAAATTGACAAAAGAACTTATTGTTAGTATTATACAGTCGGAGAGAAGATATAGTATGTATGTACATCTCACGATTTTATTCGGACATTTAAATGGACTGGAAACACTACCAGAATTTTATTAAAGCAAAGATTGGAAAAATAGGCAACATTGTAAGGTCTGATTTGTTTTATTATACTGGATGTCCTGTAATAGAGCTAAGGTTTATTTCAATTGGTTAGAAGATTCAAAATACAACTTGACCTCCCATTTCTGCGCGCTTCTAGACTAAACAGGTATCATTTTTAGTGGTTGTTGGTTCAATGTACATATATTTGAAATAAAATAATAATTGATATACGCAGTAAAATATAAAACTCTCTTCAATTTCATTACTTTTGTATTTTCTGCTCAACTAACATTTTCAAAAATTAGGTAGTTAAATGAAGAAAAAATAACAACCTTTACATAAAATATATTACTCGTACCGAAACCTTGTTCTAAAAGAAAATAATATGCTTTTATCTATAAAATGATAGGCACACTACAAACTAAGCATTTGTTTGTGTGATTAAGTGAAAATTGTTAATAGCTATTAATAAACGTAGTTTTACAATTCAAAAAGTCTGTCATTATCGTGTAGGATGATATTTTATTTTTATTATTGAACACTTACCTTTCATGTGCTGCGTCTGTCCTACAGTTAGTACCTAATGAATAAAGTATTACCGTTCGAGAGACAGTTTCCGAGCGTAGGACAGAGAAATCCTACCATTTTATTTGTAGGACGAAGTGGTCATTCGATTATGCGTATTTTTAATAATAAATACTATGAATTAATAAAATAATAGTAATAAATAAATGTAAATAACAAATTTTATGACGTTGTTATTTTAACAAATTCGGAGAGGGGGACAATTTGATCCATACCATTTGTTTTGTAGGACAACATTTTTTTCTTGTTTGATTATCTCAATATTAAATTGCAAAGCAACCTGTTAGTAATAAAATTTAGAGTTTAGACCCACAAATTAGATTTCCAAACGTTCCTTATCAAACCACAATAGAAAAGTTTCATGATGTTGTTAATATATTTAACTCATAAATTATAATATAGATCAAAATTAATAAACTAGTGTTTTTCTTTTAAATCTATCGATAAATGACTGAGAAATTAATTATTTAAGTTTGCAGTCTCTCACTCGAGTGTGACGTCATTTTGCCTAACCGAGATCGTTTCACCACAAAATATCACCCAACCCAATAGCTCAATTGCTTTTATGTCGCGCGTGAGCTCTCACGCTGCGCGCGCTGTTCCTAGTTATTTTACGTGTAACTGCTTCTTTTTTATTTATTGGTAGTGTTATTTTTAATTTAAATTTCGGTCATTTAAATAAAACTATCTTTTCGGATTTTTTCGCGGATTTATTTATTTATTTAGATTTTTGGTTCCCGACGTTTCGATTGCTTTACAGCAATCATGGTCACGGGAGAGACTAGGGTGTTAGATGTCTCAAAGGCATTATACAGTATAAAAATCCGAAAAGATAGTTTTATTTAAATGTCTAATATTCGCGTAAATCTAAGAAAGTATTAAATTTCGGTCGTTCAGATCTTGTGACGTCACGAAATTATTCTTACTAGCGCAACTTTAAAGTTTCATAACTTTTTCTTTTTTTGACATATTTTAATAATTCTTTCATATTTTTGTTATATTTTAACTAACTCTTTTTTTAAATAAAAGTAAGTCTAAGTTACTCCTTATAATATCAGCTATCTGCCAGTGAAAGTCCCATTAAAATTGGTCCAGCCGTTCCGGAGATTAGCCGGAACAAACAGACAGACAGACAAAACTTTAAAAATTGTGTTTTTCTTATAAGTACCGTATATAATTCCATATGCATTTAGTATAAAGCTGTTATTTTAACATTATAAACACGCTTCAATTTTATTTATCTGTACAAATAATTAATGAGATTTAATTTTATATGTATTATATACCCGAGTCCCAAGTTATAAGTTATCACTACACAAAATTTAGTTTAAATCGGTTGAGAACTTTTTGCGTAAAACGCGCACACACAAACACTGGAAATAGACACTGGAAAACTGACATACAGACAAACAGACAAAAATTTTAATAACTATTGTTTTGTGGTCTATTCTCTATATTCTGTACACAATACGTCATAGTCATTGTTTTTAAAAAAATATTCATGTATAGATTTCGCTAAGTTACTGTTTTATTATATGTATAGATATAAGTTATTTATTAGTTTAAATACATATTTATTTATTCACAAAGAAACACTTCGTTCAAAAACATAATCATGCTCTAAAATATTCATTCACCGTCACTACCGCGCGTAAACTCCGCATCACAAAGGTACAACTTCTGAATAATCCAACAGTGATACGCACCTCCAATATTTTTAAAAGGTAGTCCAAATTCATATCTCTAGGAGTATTTTTTTATTTTTTCGACTTTGTAGCCATTTTGTAGCCCTTATCCAGGCGCATCTTTTGAAATTGGAATCAGCCACGTAGTCACAAAACCCACAACAATAGGACAATGGCGCACTTTCGCTGAAAATCGGGCCTATACCGAAACGACAAAAAAAAAAAAACATTTTTAATGTTAAAATATGACGGTCACATGATTATTACGGCCAACCAATCCTATTCTATTATTATAATTAGTGGTAATATATTTATTATTAATATCCTTAACGTAGTAAGACAAAAGAAAATAAAAAACCCTACAGCGAAAAAGAGAACTTAACATAGTAGATCCTTCTTGTGGTAGCTTATTAGAGTCCGGCAGTCCGGCGCGGCCGAGCGGGAAGCCAAGAAACGCACTGGAAGGTGGATCATCTCGGTGGGCGGTGTACCATGTGGATTACTGGTACTTCTCTGATAGTAGAATGGTCTGTTGGAACAACCTTATGGTTGTTGTGGTTTGCTTCGGCAGACCTGCCGTCGGGGCGACGTGTTTGAGTGCGTAAGCGATCCTGCGATGCCCCATTAAGACGGGGGAGGTTCCGTTGGGTTTTAGTGGGCAGTACTGTACAATACTTTCCGGTGAGTCCCACATAACCACGCAGGTGGTATGCTTAAATGCATTTCCCAACATTAAAAAAAACGGAACATAGTAGGTTGGTTGGTTGGTTGGTAGGTGCAGTCAGAAATATACATAAGTAACAAGACTCGCAGATAGCATAAAACATGCACATAAGTTTCAGTCATTATGTAATTGGGTCAGTTAGGCAACCTCTTGAAGCTAGGTAATATAGATTCTTTCGAAATAAATAAATACGTACACATATACTTAAGGCAAATATTGATTTATTTCATCATTTCATTCTAAAGATTAAATTTACATCATAAAATTATCTTTTAATATTTATACAGCATATCGCGTGGGTTTTGTAATTTACGAGTACTTTATGTTTTAAATTTAAATTAAATCTAAAACGAGGTTAAAAAAATCTTTGTAGGAAATTCTAAGTTCCTGTATCAGGCTGCGACAAAAAAAAAGGCTGACATTCTTTGGCTATCGGTGCCTTAGACTTTAGGCTCATTTGATTCATTTTGACGAATCCTAGACCTTTCCGTTGGTTAAAAATGTAATTTTTGAGTTTTTACAGAACGTTAACAGCAATGGGGGAAAATTTTCTAAAGGAGGGCGCCACTCGTATAGCATATTTACATTCAATCTGAAGCTAAGCAATTTATTGTCATATCTCTTTTATATCTGATTTTTTGCTTCTATTGTGTTCGCATCTCACCTATGCAATGTATTGTACCTGGAAATTAGATCAGCTGTAGGAAGAATTGAGAGGGAGAGGTGCATCCTGCGGTGATCCTGATTGACTGATGGATCAATACACAGCCTGAACTGCTGGTCGTATAAACGTGAAATTTGGAGGACGTATTCCTTATATGACATAGGCATCCGATAAAAAAGAATTTTTCGAAATTGATCCCCTAAGTGGGTAAAATAGGGGATTAAAGATTATATGAAACTTTAAAATAAGAAATATATTTATTTGAGTTTTTTTTAAACTCGCCTCTTAAAGGGGTAAAACGGAGTACTAAAGTTTTTAAGTGCGTAGAATTATTTATGATCAAAATTACTTGAAACTTGATATTAATGCTCTTCAATACAATTATATAAGTACGAGTTTTAGCATTATTCGAATTTCAGTCCCATAAGCAAGTAAAATGGGGGTTGAAAGTTTGTATAAAACGCTGTAATTACTATATTAAAAAGTACAAAAAATATTGATCATAAGGCGATTTAAGAGTTTTAAAATCACTTTCTTTAAAATGATGTCCACATAGCCTTAAATATAAAGATTGTGATCACGCCAGTTTTGGTTGTCTTATTGCTTTAGCCAACAATTTCTTCAGTTTTTGTCTTTTGGGAACAAATGATATCCATTTTCTTTGCATCCTGGTACTACAAAATTTATCATTATAATTAAATTTTAAATAAAATGAAAAATATTCCATCCACGCTATAGAGTTTTACAATATACTAAAGGCCATAGTGATCGCGACATGTGGTGGGAGATCAAAGCAAAATTCTTCCCCATTTAAAAGGAGGCAAAGGTAAACTCATATAGAAAATTAAGGAATAATTATAAACAATTGAATTTTAAGATAAAAGGAGATTAACGGAGGAGAAGAAGAAAACGAATTAATAAAGAATAAAATATATATTTATAAAAAAATTAAACTTATAATCCAAAATTATTGAAAGTGTTGCTCCACATTGGCACTACGGATGGACTTGTGTTTTTATTCTTTACTGGAGGCGAAATTGGTAGCAATCCACCGCCCAAATTCTGACCCGCTGATCCCAATCCATTGACAACTGGAACATTGCTCAGTGGTTTGTCTAGAAGCTTAGGCAGATTTAAAACCTGACCTAAGATATTTTTGCAAAAAGCTCCCGTTATCCTATCAGCTATATTACCCCATAAGCCCATTTGGCAAAATCTGAAAACAGGTGATGATTAATATTAAACATATTATTATAATAAATAAATATTAATATATATGATAAAGATTCGCCATTGCGTTTCATGTGAAACATAACTGATAGAGGGACATGATTTAAACTGTAAAATTAGTCCACTTACTTTCTTTGACATGTAAACAATAGATGTATGCATGACATGTATGTCTAATACATTAAAAAATATATAATTAAATCATCAGAAAAATGATCTAAAAAATCTTAAAATTAGTTATTATACCTGAAATTTTTATCCGTAGTTACTTTGTCAGTTATCTTAAGATATTTTTCACCATCAGATGAATAAGGTTCAAATCCGAAGATATTTGTTACGTTTTTCGTTGTATTTTTATCATTTGGCATTTGATGGGCAAATTTTGTTATTAAATCCAAAAAGGCATTTCGAGCCCTCGCGTCTATTTGTGATATTCCATCGACTATAGAATTGCCGTTATCGTCCAATGGTTCAAAGAGATAAGCCAGTTCATCGCCGTGAGCCGGTCCTTTAGGTGTTTTTTCATTATTTGCAGTAGACGCGTTCTCTGTTAAAAAAAAGAATTTACAAGAAAAGATTTAAAACCTACACCACAAATATTACTAGTGGCATAGATCAACAATTATATAGTCATTACTTATTGTTAGCACTTTTGGTCAATATCATTTATATCTATTAAAAAACAATTACTCACGTGTAAGAGCAAGTCCGGGTAAGAAATAAGAACCCTTAGTAAGATTGCCAACATGTTCAAAGCTATAAAGGAAGGCAGGTGCGCACTCGCTCCACGACCGCACAGTTTGATACGCGGGGAAGTTGAACAGCGCGTCTCCTGGAATACGTTATTACTTATTATATTTGTCATTTTATATACACTGTCCTTGAGACGATGAAAAGAGTACCTGGTGACATATCAACCTTTTATATTATTTCTTACTAGCGACTCACCCTCACTTCGGGTTCATCTCTAGACAAAAACAAATGTATCCCATGGGAACCGTACATTTTTCCGGGATGATATATAGCTTATAGTCTTCCTCAGCTAACGGGATATTTAATGCAAAAATAATTTTTCAAATCGGATTAGTTATTCCTGAGATTAGTGCGTTCAACCAAATAAACAAAAGAACGAACGAACGATATTAGTGTAGATTTGTTATGGTAATGATTTACAAAAATGTAACGTTATTACTTATTATAAATTAAACGTTCACGACGTAGGTACAGGATTGAACTGCTAATAATAATTAGCCCAATATATATTAGTAATTATTACATAGTACTTACTACTCAAATAGTCCACGTACGGTTCACTTCGCTAGTATTAATATGGCTTGCATTTAATTTTTTTAAAGGTATAAGACCATATTTTTGAAATTTTTCATTATTTATCGATTAGCCATCTTAAATATTTAAGAATATTTTTTTTTATTAAGTTCTATGCAAACCTATAACTATATGGTATAACTACGTCTTTCCTACGTCCATTTATTGTTTTGTTTTTTATGTTTTTATCTTCGTTATGTACATCTTTATAGTAAGGCCATTTATAATATGAATGTATTGTAAATAAAAATATAGTTAACCAGTTTGGCGATTAACAAATTCTATGAAAAGCCGAGAGGGGTGGGTTTTGTATAACAAAATTACTTAGGGTGAGTTTTGTTGGAATTGAAAATAATGCTTCGAGACCCTTTGCAGCTGTTCAATATAACTATTATTATTTGGAATTTTTCGTTGCCTTCTATAATAGAGTTTCTAAGTAAATAGTAGATATATACTATACTATACCTATACTCAAAGGCGACATAGAACATTAACGTGTAACATAACAAGCACGTTAAATAGGTACAATATAATAACAAGTTAGGTACCTACTTATATTTAGGTATTTTGTGTTTCCTACATATAATTACTTAGTAGACGTTTTTATTTTTACTAAATTATATTCGTAATAAGATTAGCATACCTGTAGCTTCAGCAATCTGACTAAGTCCATCAACCGCGTTCAAGGAACTATCAAACAGAGCTTGATAGTAATCCGGCAGAGGAATTACGCTGTTGAGTCCTGCTGCTTGCAATATATTGAGGCCTTGGACCTTATCTACCACATTCTTAAGTCCACCAATTAGATCTTTCTTGATAAAGTCCTTGACCGCTTTTAATTGAGTTGTTAAAAATTGTTTGTACTTTCCTGGAATTATTAAGATATGCATAGGTTTTTGTGTATGTGTATATAGTTTTAAAGCAAAATATAACCACTTTTTAATTTTGTTCAAAACCTTCAAATATTTTAAGCACTTATTATATAAGTACACTAGCGACCCGACAAAAACAAATCTATCTCACGGGAACCGTACATTTTTCCGGGATGATATAAAGCCTATAGCATTCCTCAATAAACGGGCTATCTTATGAAAAAGAATTTTTCAAATCGGATTAACAGTTGAGATTAGCGCGTTCAAACAAACAAAAAAAAAACAAACAAACAAACTTTGCCTCTTTATAATATTATAATTATTATAGATAAAATAAGGAAAGCGACATATTTACGAAACATATTTCTCCTTTAAAATAATATAATCTATAGTTACCAAATACAGCATTAGATGTCTCTGCAGATACGACTCCAGTGAGGATGGGACACTTTTGTTGTTTCAATTTCAAAGACTCCGACGGTTGCTCTTGTACTATAGGTGGGAGACCGCGGGAATCATCCTTATCTTCTATACGTACACCAGAACCTGAACACGAATTTTTCTGTTTACAGATATATTTCTCTATTTAAATAAAAGAATTTAAAGTTTTTAAAAATAAATTGATTTATAAATAAAAATTAATTCAAGGCTTAAAATATAACAAACTAATGCATACCTGAACGTCCAGATATTTCCTCCAAAAATGCCTTCGTATCGACCATGCTTGTACCGAATTCGTTATCTGCCTGTCAACATAAATATGCATCATAGCATTAATTTCTGAACATAGGAGCACAAAGTAAAGTTAGCTTTATCTAAGTGATGAACGTAAAATATATTTATGTATATCGTTTATTTATTTATTCATTCATTACATAGGTCGCTAACAGAGCATAACAAAAAAAGAAAAATCTAAATTCTAGACTAAAAGATGCCCAAATTATAAGCAACATTGAATTCTAATAAGACAACAACATAATAATATAAAAATAATAGTTAAAATAATAGAGCAAAAATAAAATTAAAATAAAAGTTAACATTAAGTTTGTACTCAAAATGTATGAAACTCTGCCTATTATTAAGTAGTATAGAAAATAAGGAAAACGGAATATATATGTATGATGATGTTTAGGCGCTAAAAAGATTCAATATTTAAAGTTTTCATTATTTTAAAAGAATATTCCAAAAAGGAATTAATGTATTCGTAGTCATCGCGTTTCTGAAACAAAAAACCTATAACGTATTAAGCATTCATCTACTACAACATACCAGTATAATTTTTTCTACTGGAATTTTCCTTAGACACATAATCAATCTTTCTGCAGGTGCCTTAGGACAACCGGTCCTTTCTGCCATAATTTCGGCGCGTTTATTTGGTTCTTCTTTTATAGCTCCAGGTGATAGTGGAGCACCAGATAAAGCAACTACACCGGTAGCTGATCTGCCTTCGGGAGATAATGAAAGAAGAGATGCTGCACTGCCACCAGACCCTTGGCCCATAACAATTAGACGAGATTTGTCCCCACCGAAGAATTCAATGTAATCGTGGATCTAAAACATTTGAAGTTTGAAATAAATGGAATAAAATTTGATAAATTACTTAGGAATTATTTAGGAATGGTATACCTAGTTGATTGATATACGAGAATGATTACTTAAAATAAATAAGACTGTTTAATTTTTAATAATTAAATAACAAGAATTATTAGTATTTTATATATGCTTAATATATTATGAACTACTTATATTAATATTTTTATTTTAAAATAATGAATTTGGAATAGTTATTTAGAGATTATTTTATTTAAAACCCAACCCAAGTAGGTAGGTTTAAATATTTTAGGTAAAGACATGCTTTTTGATTTCATTGTACTACCACAGATCGCATAATACTTACTATATACTACTAACGAATTTTATTCTAATCTAATAGGTAGGCCTATTATATGAATTTTTAAATATATTTTTTTAAATAATGCTAATTGCAATTATAAATAGAGGCCTTAGGCTTAGTTTGATCTTACCCAAGCCATAGCAGCACGAAGGTCGAAGAGGCCGGTGTTTCCTGACGCATCCCTTTGTCCTGTACTTAAAAACCCAAGGGACCCCAGACGGTACTGGGCTGTTACTATGATTGTGTCTTTTTGCGCGAAACTTTGACCCTGTGAGTGGATATTAAAATGAACCATTAAAAATAGCGAAAGCTATAAAATTCGAGCTTAATTTGATTTAAAAACCATTCTAAAATTCAACATGGACTTATAATTATTGGTATTGATAGAAAGCTGTAAATGTTTGTATCATTTAAATATAACAATTTATTTTTTTCCTCAAGTGAAGCTATGGAAATAAACGGCAACGCTATATTAATTGGTATAGTTAACGACATTTATATTATTATAATACAGGCACCAACGACTAATGTGTACTTAATATTGGTAATGTTCTGAATCGATATGACATATTAAATTAAAAATTCAATGTGTCAAATCGATTGAGAGATAAAACTCTACTTGTTCTAAACAAACTTATACAAAGTACTTCTGCATTCATGATTATGTTTGTAAACTCAACTTTTTTGAGGAACAAAAATAGGTGAATGGTACAGAAACTTGTAAAGGAAGTTTAGTTAATCACTACAAAATGTCAAATGTTAACATCGCCCTTTCAATTATTAAATGAATAATTATCAAGTACTCTACTCACCCCGTACGGTGCGATTGACCCTGATCTGTAATTGCCTCCATGAATAAAGAAAACGACTGGACTACCTGTAAGTAAAAGAAAGCAAATACTTTTATACTCTTATGTTAAAAGCCAATAAAAAAACTAGGATAATAAATATCTTATATTTATACCTTGCTCTTCGCCAGGCATTTTTGGTGCGAAAACATTTAAACATAAGCAATCTTCTCTTCCAATGACTCTCCCAGAGCCGTAGGGATCCAGCTGAGGGCATGGTGGGCAGTTTCTAGTAGCGTTGATTTCACCTGCGAGATATCGGCGTATTGGCCGTTGGAACCTCATCGAACCAACTGGTGGCTCTGCATATCTAAATAGACAGGTTATTAAGAAATATGAAACCAGGAAATTGATACGAATATCCTAAGTTTCATTATATGTAGGTATTGTATAAGTTGTGTATATTTCCACTCGATTGATTCGGACGAAAAAAATTTTTTAAGACACAAATTGGTGCCTTAAAATATAAATAACTGCTTCATCCAAGTTGTCCTTCATATATAATATCAAAACATTACACAAACACTATTTTATAGCCGAGGTAAAAATTAACATAATAATTTACTTGTAAGTGAGGCAAAATTTAGTTCGTATCTCGATTTAAATAGAAAAAAGTTGCTGAAGCTCTAAGCGAAGCGAGGGTAAATCGCTAGTCAATGTATAAAGAGTTACTCTATAATCATGTTATTTAACTTTTATTTTTAGATCTTTTTAATTTAACTAAATTTAAAATATTAATAAAATCTCTGACCACCAGACTTTATTATCTCTGCGGAAGTGCTTATCTCGACATCCGCTTTGCTTAATTTGCGATTTTTCTAACCCTAAAATAGGTGCAGGAAATAATATCTAAATAGCGATATCAATATAAAATTATTTTTTCATTTTTTTCATATAATTTAAACCGGTATAATCGTTTTGTTAAAGTAAAGTATGTATAAGTATAAAGACGAAGTTTGAAAAAATCACCTGCGTCTAAAAAACTGAGTAATTATAGGAATGTGATGAGTAAAGTCATATAAAGCTTATGATGGATGTATTCAGCCTTTTTTTTAACGTCCTACTGCTGGGCACGGGCCTCCCTTCAATACGAGGGGGATCAGGCTATAGTCCACCACGCTGGCCAAGTGCGGGTTGAGGGACTTCACATATCTTTCGAAAACTCACTAAGTTCTCTCAGTCATACAAATATAAATGGACTGTATGAAGAGTGGAGATTGTGTGGACTGCGTGATGTGTGTGCAGAAATACCGGCTGATAGAGGAAATGGAAGAAGGAAATGTTGTACTGACACCACGCAGCGACGTAGGGATAAGGACAAGAAAAAGAAGAAGTTATGTTATAAATGTAATAAGTTGAATTCATATATAATTTAAATGGATGTGTTATAAAGTTAATTATTACTATGAAAAGAATGATTGATTACTTAGAAAAGAATGATTACTATGAAAATGAAATACGAGTACACCGGTAGTGTAGCTAGGGGCGGTTATAGATGTGTGATGTCAGCGTAAATTTTTTTTCACAATCGAGTTTTTTCCCAGATAGACCGAGGACAGCTATAAATGTTTTTGAAACATTAAGAAGCTAAATGGATTTTTTATATTTTCATATTTTTTTTAGTTTTTTCTTTTCTAAAACTTTTATATGTCATTTTAATAATTACGACTAGCGGCTTTTCGCGCCTTTTAAATTAAGCTCGCAATGTCACCATGGTACCAATTTTAATATGAGGTACTGATATACGATATAAAACGTTATCAGCCTTTAAAATACACAAAAAAATAAACAAATATTTTAAAATAAAAACTAATATAAGTACATTGATGAAATAACAATCAAAGTGACCGTAGTACGATTATCATTATTACGACATTTACAACTTCAAATACTTCAAAAACAGTATCGATTAGAATGTTTCTATATGAAATCCTGATGACAATAAAATAATTTGATGGAGAATAATGAATACTTCAAAGGTAAAATTTTTGAGCTTTTTAATTGCTCCAATCTGCAAAAGTAATTTAGTTTTTGATAAAAATTATATTCAGAGTAAAGTTCAACAGACTTCACGTTTTAAGAGCATGCAAAAAAAAACATCAAAACCTCACAAACAGCTCTCTAATAATTTTGCTACCCCATACGCACACTTTTCTCTCTCTAAGTAAGCAATAGTTCTTTTCAGAACGCAATTCACTGATATTTAATTATAATTAACAAATAGACAAACGCCTGTATTAGAATAGTTGGCCAGTATTAATTAAATAGGGTTGGCAATCATAAAAAATCAAAGCCCGAAGAATATAATAACCATTTTTTTTTGTTTTCCTATCTACTGGTGAAGCGCTGACACTTTTCGAATAAAGCATTCGGAGAACAAAAGTTTTATCCAAAAAAAAACCTGCCATTCACGCATCGCTCTGAAAGAAACCTATCTATTTTTATTTTTTTTCTCTATGGCTTTAGAGTTGCGTTAACAGACGCCATCTGCCAGAAACCTATCTATACAGATAAATAAAATTGAAGTGTCTGTTTGTAATGTCAAAATAATAATAGCTTTTTACTAAATGCATGTGAATGTATATACGGTACTTATAAGAAAAAAACAATTTTAAAATTCTTGTCTGTCTGTCCTTTTGTCTATTTGTTCCGGCTAATCTTCGGAACGGCTAAACCGATTTTGACGGGACTGTGACTGGCAGACAGCTGATGTTATAAGAAATAACTTAGGATACTTTTATTTCAGTAAAACTTAATAAAAACAAAGGTGTCAAGGGACACCCGGATGGAACGAAGTTCCATTCGATTAAGAAACACTTTCAGGATTCATTATTATTATTATTTTTTATTATTTATTATGTACAAAAAACCTGTATACACTCAAGAAAAATAATCGTCGCGACACCACACTGTTCAATGCGAAATAGAAATGAAAATATCTGGCTTGCTTTCTATAAGAGGGAGAGAGAGAGACAGACAGAGAAACATGCGCACGCCGCACACTGCTTACAAAAAAGTGTCGTTAAACTTTTCGTGAGAATTTTTTCCGTCGAGCCCCCTTTCACAACGTGCGATTAGGAACTTCGTTCCAAAAGAATTAGGGTTCTGCGTAAAAAGATTAAAACTCATGAAATCCGCGGACCCAAGGATCTGAGAGAAACGACGGCAAGTCGCTAGTTTATAAATATGTATACTGTATATTTAAGAATAACAAAAAACACCTTATTCCAGCAAACAGGTAATATCCTCGCTTATCGTCCTTAAGGCCTTCCAAGCGGCCGCTGAAGCCATACTTTTGTGTGAAGACCACTGCAGCATCAGGCTCGGGAGGAGCAGCCGGACCACCGCCCACCACCGCCGCCGCCGGCACAGCCAAACCCAACGCAAACAACGGCCAAAACATCACTGATACACGACCGGACGGAAAAAGCTCATTTCATTGCGAATCCTGATATTATTATCTAATGTTGCATTCGTTTAAAGTTTTTTTTTTTAATTTTTACTCTATGCTCATTTGTCTTTCGGCTATTTGTATACAGAGATGGAACATTTTAGTTTTTTATCGTTTCAACTTTTAGTAAAAGTATATTTAAATCTAAAAAATAAAGAAAAATTGAATCTAAAAAAAATTAAAGAAATATTGATCATCAGCAGTCAGCAACTCGATTCTAGACAGACCCTAGAATAGAACCAATGCCATTTTTTTTATTTTCCATAAATCATTAAAACTTTATTTTTATTAGTATTTTCTGTTTAGTAAGGATTTTTTCAAATTCACTACCAAAGGCTTAATTGAGCTTACGAATAACATTTGTTATCCGCATATTAAACATAACTTAACGGCATGTTTTAAAGTTTAATTTTCGAGACTAAAATTGTTATTTATTTTCATTTTGGTTAGTTTTAAATAGTCCTTGATCACGCAGAAGTTTTAAAAAAAATACATTTATTTGAATTATCACCCATTTTACGCCCCAAGTGTTTCTGATTTGACAATAAGTTGTATTTCAAATGTTGGCAGCTAAAAATAATTTAGCAAGAAATGCCGAAATTTTGCAGAGTACCTACCAGAATTTTAAAGTACCTTATAAGTAATAATATTTATATTTAACGGTATGAAATTTACTTAGAACTTAATGACTGCACAATTACCATGCCACTTTATATCAACATTAAAGAAGTAGGTTTGGCATAAAAAAAGAACTTAATTAGACATTATTCTTAATAAAATTTTTAGTTTATATTGAATTCATTCATGAGACTAGGTAACCTATATATAGGTAATTATATGTATTGAATATAGTAGATATTAAAATCGTAGACAAATATCGCAACCACGTTCCATACGGTGTTAAAGCATTTTCCCTGATTAAGATTATAATAGGTAAATAAATAACGCTTTTTGAACGTCGCGTCGTCGCTAGGAAAACTCATTTCTGTAGACAGTCAACGGTCAGGGGACTGAGACTCTTACTCACTAAGCCCCACGGCGCGGCGGAACAATTACCACTGTGCAATGGTTGCAAGATTGCTTGCGCACACAGTAAAACACCTTTATGTATTTATTTAATTAAATTTTAAATTTCAAGACTACTTATACCTAATCCGAATCGGTTCTGATACCAACCAATGATAATCCAGCTGAACTATAATAGGGTGTTTTACATATATAATAAAGCTGTTAGTTACATATTTTGGTATGATGAATTAAGTTCAGAAAAATTAATAATTTGCCTTTAGCATTTCACAAATCAGCAAGTATTTACAAACAGTCGGACCGGCGACATTTGTAAAATGACGAATTAAACATTATAACTGCGACGTCTATGAATTTGAAAACATTTGAAGTGCTTGTGTTAACAAATAGTTATCTTTTTTCATTACGTACGTTTTTTACTGCATACGTACGTACGTTTTTTTTTAAACTGGACAACATTACATGATTTTTGAAGTTTTTCTTTAGGCGCTCTATGGAAGGAAAAAAAGAAGAATAGGCGGAAGTCAATTAAAAATAATTTAAATTATTAGGTATACGAATATTTCAAAGAATTAGATATTTATAAAAAATACTTCTTTTGTTTGTAAATGAAGGACGGAATCATATTAAATGAATATTGTCAAAAAAAGTTTCATTTCTCGTGCGTGTACATATTGATATTTGATTCTTTAATTATAATTAATTAATTTAAAAAAAATAATTAATTTTATTTAGTATTAATTTAATTTATTTATATATGTATACATGTTTATTGTTTAAGTAATTAAAAAAATAACCTAAGTAAAATAATTTTATCTTAATGTTTTATTTGAAAGGAAAGCACCATTAAGTTTCACTTTTACCTTAAAATAAATTTATAATATTTTGATGGTGAAATCCATTACAATAAGTTCAATATATTCAGGCCTTTTTTACGTCCCGCTGCTGGTCACGAGCCTCCTATCATCAGGCCATAGTCCACCACGCTGCCCAAGTGCGGGTTCACGGACTTCACAGATCTTTCGAAAACTTCCTAGGTTCTCTCAGACATGCAGGTTTCCAAACGATGTTTTCCTTTACCGCAAGACAAGTAAGTGGTAATCACGTTGGAAATGATTTTCACATGAAAATATCAGAGGTGCGAGACCCGGGATTTGAACCCGCTTCACCCGGTTTAATACACATTCCTAGTGATAACAGGCATATTATAAAATTAAACTTTTTCTTAGAAATTAAAATAAATTATAACACCAAATCTGTTCTATGTAGCTTTTAATCTGCCAGACTCCCGAAGGCGATTGCTTTTTTGAAGATTTTAAAAACTTGACATAACGCAGTACGCACATTGTTTCTATACACGTAAGTTCGAGTACAATTTTTGGATTTTATTATTTAGTTTTACTTAAATCTTAACATCACTTATGAGTTATGACGTCATTTTTTAAATTGATATTTGTTAGAAATTGTGCATCGATACATATAATAAAACTGCAGAAGTCGAATGTCTGTACATAGAAAAAAAATGCTAAAAACCGACTCAGGGGGATGTAAGAAAAGAAATAGAACAAACCCATATTTATTTAATTATATATTATATTCAATTTTTTTGTTTTTCTGTTCGTTTGTCTGTTTGTACGGGCTAATCTCCGAAACTGATGGACTGATTTAAATGAAATTTTGCATGCTGGTACCTTATATCACCGGTCAACATCTTAGATACCTACTTTTTATCCCGGAAAATTAAAGAACTTAAAGTTATACAGCTTAGTACACAAAAATTACTGATTGGATTTTAATGAAACTGTACAATAATATAGTTCATACATCAGAATAACAAATAGGCTACTTTTATCCTGGAAAAATGTACGGTTCCCGTGGGATAGATTTGTATTTGTTTGTCTAGGTCAGAAATATTTGCAGTTAAAAATTGTCATAAAGAAAAATTGAATTAATTAAGTGTTAATATGACATGTCAGCTGTTTTCAGAAAATAATTTCTACAATTCTTCAAAATATTTAGGAAACATGACACCTCAGGGCATTATATTTTTGATACTATTTGTTTGTTTAAGTGTCCTCCTCTAGCCTTTTCTACCAGTTTCATCAAATGCCACTACAGTGGACCTCCGGTAATCCGGCCCCTGTCTAATCCGGCGCCCCCTTTAATCCGACATGTCTATCACTGTTGAATGTAGAAACACAAACATTATTTTGACAAATCTTCACGAATGCAAGATAGTGCATGATTAAACAGGTTGCAACTTATACGCGCCGCCATTAGACTGTATTTATTTATATATTTTTATTCATAGTAAAACATAAGCTCCCTATTATGTTGTTTAATTTACTAAATCCGACATAGGTACATATTATGTAGTATGATTTATAATTCAGATAGAATCATATTATTGTATTGTATTGTATTATATTGTATGAATTTGTCGGATTACAAGGTACTCTTTTTCGAAAAATTCCGGACTATAGGGGGTCTTAGGCAATACTCTATAATCCGACAAATTCGATAGTCTGACACAGCCCTGCAAATCGTTTGTCGGATTACCGGGGTTCCACTGTACTTTGAAACAAAATTAAAATGCCGGCGAGTTGCTAATACTAGCTTCCATGGGAGAAAAGTTTGTACTTTAATTCTTTTTTCAGTGCCACCTAGTCCTTAGGACGCATAAAACACAGAAGACGCTTAAATTAAAATATATAGGATAAGCCAAGAGAAAAAAACCTAGATAATATGATATGTAAAAAAAGACTATTAATTGTGAAAAGAATAAATAAATTCTAGTCCCGACCTACTAATAATAATCGCATATTATAATCTATACATACAATGAAATTCTGAGTCAAATCTGTAGGTACATAATATGTTTTTTGGAAAATCTTATTGAAATAGTCATTATTATCGATACAGAAACCGAATGTATGAGATTTTGGATATGAGATGGCCGTTTTTATATCTTTTGTCTGTCTGTCTGTCTGAGAACGCATCACGAAGAAACCTGGACAGATTTGGATGAAATTTAGTTTGATGATAGCTGGTTATCTGGGTACATAAAAGAAACATACACAAGAAACATACACGTACATAAAAGATACTTTTTACTGCGGGAAAATATCTCATCTCTGAGAAATCTATACTAACCGTTAAAACGTAGGGAGTAAGGACGAACCCGAGCGGAGCGAGGGTGAGTCGCTAGTATAATATATATACCTATAGTTATTATTAAGTTTTATTATTTTTAAATCAGTTGGTTCTTAATTTGAGCAATTTTCTTGTTGACGTAGGTAATAATAAATGCAAAAAATATATAAATAATTATATATTTTGGCACACACCTTTTACTGATTGTAACCAATTTGAAAGATTTTATAACAAATAAAAAAATAATATGTAATAGTTTCTTATAAGTAAACCTCTTTTGCGAGTTTTCTGTCATTTAATTTAAAATTTTCTTTGTATAATATTTCCACTAAAATTGTGTAAGATATGTGCACTTGCAACACTCATGAGGAAAATCTAAGTACACAAATTAAGACTTTATTTTATACATATTAAAGTCGAAAATACTACACGATTGCCTTTTAAAACTGACGAATCTGCCTTCTCTGTCTAAACGTGGAGTAATTGTGTCACAACATTCTTATTATTAATATATTATTTTCTTATATTTTGATGTGCATAACCATAACAAACAACTATGCATGATAAATTCATATAGGTATATACGTATTTTATGTTGCATAGCTAATGTTCTTAAATCTCTGTAAAATTATTTAAACATTAAAATATATGGAGTCTTATTATTATATTATTATATTATTATTTTTTTATATATTTAAAGTTAACGGACTTAATCTTTTATTAATTTATTTAAGTTTTCTGAAACGTTAACCAATTTAAAATTAGTAAGTTCCTTTTGTTAGCGACTTTAGATATTGTTAGTATTTAGGTAATAAAGCGGAAATGTGCAATATTGTATATAATAAATCACGAAACTATTATATATTTTGGTATTTCAATTGACACTTTCCGCTTAGAATTAAATAATTATTTTATTAAGAATATAGATTTTATTTTAAGTCGAAATTGTAGATAATAGAAGCCGGAAAACAAGCCATCTGTTGCCTAGATACCGAAAAACAATGTGTGTTAACAAATAAGTAATAATTATAATAAAAATGTCATGAATTACAATTCTAATCTAGAACATTAATAAAGTGTAGCGCTGGATAACAAGTGTTGTGCAATTTGAAACTATAAGTATTTACGAAGAAGGTAAAGTAAGGTAAAGCCTTTTTCGTAACTACTTATAGTCTTAAACTGCACAACACTTATTAACTTTTGGCCCATTCGATTTCAAAGTAGAATCATCAAAATAAATTATTATAGATAATATAAAACATTTCAAAGTACAAAATCTGTATTTTGCTAAACTTCAATAAATAAAATATAGCTTTAAAACAGCTCAGAAGGATTTTCCATGAAAACAAATATTTCATATTAAACAATTATATTTACTGCTTTTTCCGAATACTTGTTTTACACTTTTATAAGAATGCCAATCTCCAACTGTCCATTTGACACATCAAAAATCCAACATCAAAATCACAAAGTCACATTGAAAAATCGAACGTTACAGCTTTTTGATTATTTTTAGATTGTTTTACAGATGTATGTATGTCTGTACGGCGATATATGTTAGGTCTATACTATGTATTTTTAAAACATAAATCTTATTTTAAATAAAGTTTCAATGGTACAACAAAATATGTTTATTTATTCATCCAAATTTTTTTATTATATACTTATTACAAAAATTGTTAACGCACAAAAAAATGTAACTGCTTGACGTTGTGGCGTAGGCTACCACTCAAAGTGTTAAGTCAAATCGATCAATACTTAATGCACTTTAATTAAGCCTTTAAAAAAAATTCTTATACATAATCGAGTGTGCAATAGTACTAGAATGTTATATTTATCGATTATCTTTTTTAAAACTCCTTATTTTTCAAAATATGAATTAAAATCGTTTTAGGGGAATTTTGTTCGTACATAACCACACTGTGACGACACACAATACGTCGCTTCTGCGTCATCATACCTTGAACAGCGCTCAAACGGGGAGGACGTGGGATGAAAGAGTGTCTAGTGCTACATTAGAAACATTATATTTTTTTTTCAAATGTTTCTAATATCGAAATTATAAGTACAAAGTAATAGGATAGGTAAGTTCTTGAATTTTAAAGTGTATTTTATAAATCTTGAATTCATTATTGATTATTAATGTATAGGATAATTAATGAAATATATTTTCTTTTTTACAGGGTTTTATTACGGTCGCCGCCATCATGGCGTCGGACGAACAATTTTCGCTATGTTGGAACAATTTCCACGCGAATATGTCAGCAGGCTTTCATGGCCTGCTGTCGCGTGGAGATTTAGTTGACGTAACGTTGGCTGCCGAAGGCAGATTACTACAGGCACACAAATTAGTTTTATCAGTATGTTCTCCTTATTTTCAAGAAATGTTCAAAATGAACCCCACTCAACATCCCATAGGTAAGGATCTTCTCTTGAATTTCGTTAATTATCGTTTATTATATTTTATGAAAATATTCCTAACAATCTTTTTTCTATTGTTTCAGTATTTTTAAAAGATGTTAGTCATTCAGCGCTTAGGGACTTATTACAGTTTATGTACCAAGGTGAAGTTAATGTTAAGCAAGAAGAATTAGCGTCATTTATTAGTACCGCGGAACAACTTCAAGTTAAAGGTTTAACCGGTAATCAAAATGAAGAAAGTTCCACGCCATCCAAACCAAAGCCGACGTCGAGGCCAGGCCCGAGGTCGTCACAACAAAGGCAATCTGTTATGACTAAGTTAGAGACTGATTTAGATTCTAAGCCCTCCTCAACTCCAGTAGCAATTAAGAGACCAAATAGGCCATCAATAGCATCAAATAATTCGTCATCATCTCAAAGTGGACCTGCGAAACGAAAATGTGTAGACCCCTTAGAAGCCGGACCCTCTGGATCAACAAAAGAGGAATTTGTTACGATACCGGATGAAGATGAAAATAACGCAGTGGCACCGAAAATGGAACCCGAATTTGTAAATGAAAGCATGTGGGATGAAGATGACGATGGCACGAATAACGATGAAACCAATTTCGGCGAAGATGACTCAAATATGGAAATGACTGGTAATTATTGAATTGTTTTGAATTCTGTATATTATGTCTTTTAAAATTTTCATAATTTAATAAAATATTTTATTTCAGGCTTTGATGGTTCAACGACGGGTGATGGTAATATAACTGGAGGTGGGGAAGGCGGCGCTGTTGGTGACGCACAAGGTAGGTTTTCATTTTAATTATCAGGATAGTTTTCATCAATTATTGATGAAAGCTACCTCCCCTAAATCATGACTTATATGATCTTCAATTTAATGATCTTTGCTTAATTTCATGGTAGTTATTTATCACAAGATCATATACGTCTCTAGTTTTAGAATGAAATTTGTAAGTTAGCTATAAGAATATTAGATAAGTTATTTTCTATGATTATGTAATAAATTTGTCATGTTACAGGTTTTCGAGTAGAAGGTAATGCTTTATAGAATTACTTTTCTTAAAGCATTTCCTTCAAGTTTTAAAAGGTTTAATTTGGTAATAGGTATCGGTATTTGTATTTTTGGTAAGGTAATTTTGTTATGTAAATTTGATGCTACGAAGTGGGTACCGAAGCATACAGGTAAGGTAAATAATTTTGAAAGATGGTAATGACTAAGAACATGAAATAAGGTTTACGAGGTGTGAATTCTAAGCAATTTGTCTAAACATGTTAAGTGAGAATGTACATGATTAGGCATATTGTGAAAAGTAAAATTTTCAGGTTCTTATTTTAATTGGATGACTGGTAAAGTTTATGCACGAATTAATGGCAGGTTACTAAAAAATATTTTAGGTACCTACCACTGGTTCGTGTGGGCAAGTTATTACATGTAGGTACCTGTGGTATGATTTGTTTAGGTTTAGCCGTGGACGCTGTTGTATGACCGGTAAGTATGGTTATCATATAGGTGGGTAACATGATCAGTATGTACGCGCAAGTTCATGGTTTCGCATTTAGAATTTGGTAAAATGCGATGCGCATTTTGTGAGAAGCGTGCATATAAGCTAGGTATGGCTGGGTTCACACGGCATTGTCCTGTTTATGTGAGTTGGTATTGTATTTTAAACGTATAATCAGTCTTGTTCATATGGTAGATTTTCATTCGTGTAAACGAATATCTGCAGTTTTCACGTCGGGATGGTTTCACACTATGACATGCAGTGTGGGAGTATCTGCTAAAGTGGCGAATATTCGTTTAAATGTATGAACTACGATATTTTGTAGTACAAAAGACTTGAATGGTACTATGTTCAATGAATGTGCCACTATGTAGGTATAGGAAAATCCTGTGTGAACCCAACCTTATTGAAAAATCTGTGGTAGGTATTGTTATACTAATAATAATTATATAGAAATAGGATTTATATATTATTGTAAATTAATTATTATTAGTATAACAGTATCGTTAATTCCGAATCCCACAGGCTTGCAAAGCCTCTACAAGCTATCGCACATTGCGTTTGGCTAGACTTGTGTAAGTTTACACGCATATGTGACCGTTCCAAATGTGTAGTTTTGCACACAAATCGGGAGATTTGCGGCAAAGCCTTTGATGCAACCACTCGTTTGTAAAGGGTTTGTGGCAAATGGCAGGCTTGTGTATTTGGCATAACAGTGTTGCATCTACATTGCTGGGAGTATCGTTAACAATTATGTTAAGTTGCTTCCACACAAGCTAAAAAATGTTAGTAAACATTTGTTAGTGAACAATCTCATAAAAAATTTTCTTTTTATTGTTTGCTAACAAAACAATTTGAAGCAAATATTAGAATTTATAACTTTTCTAAACATTAAACCTGGGCGTCACTAGGTGGTTATAAAATGTTAATGTTTCATCAGTGTGGAAACTTTGAAAACCTCTAACAATAATTAACATGTTCGGATTATTCCATTTAGCCACACTGATCTGAATCGTGTGCCCATTTATCTACCCTTTGCGGGATCGCCACTAGGCTGCAACTGTCCTTTGTCCGAAAAGTAAAAACTGCAGTTACTCTAAAATCTAGTAAAAGAAGGCAGTTGTAATCCAGTGTTAAAGCGCTCGCTCAGGAATGCTAATGAAACTGGTTCAAATCCTGGGGCTCGCATCATTGATATTCTTATGTGCGCATCATTTTCAAAATCATTATTACCTCTGTCTTGCGGTGAAGAGAAACTTAAGAGGCCTATCACAAAATGTACTGACTACTGAGTTGTATGGTATTGAGTTCGAGCGGCCGACGCATCGCTGTTTCTAGCATTTTCTGCAGTTGTAATTACTTCTATGTAAAGTTATATTTTTTTATTTAGAGAATTTAATTAATTACGTTTCTTTTGAACCGACATATATTCTAGTATAAATTTTACTTTGTAAGGATATATTTAGTACAACTAATTCTGAACGTTTTTAGTAGTTTTTAAGATTTTGTAAAAAAATTTTTTTGCAGAAATCCAATACATATTTTCAAATTCCGAGGCCGCTATAAACTCAACTACTATATACGGCATATTATTATATATTTTTCATTTCGTTTGTTTAGTACAGTATTTCAATCCATGAGCTTGAAAAAGTGTAGTCGCGCATTTTATTAAAAACTTGCTTTGGAATTTTGACTTTATTTCAATTAATAATGAAAATTTTCGAAAAGCGAGGCCGCTATGAACTATATTAAAAACTACTCTCTACCATACAATAAGTCAAAATTGTCGAATAGTTTGTTTCTCTGAATAAGAACGTCAAAAATGGGCATTAAATTGAAAAATCACAGTAAAAATGTAGTAATGGCCTTTTAATAAAACTTGCATGTCGCAAAACCTAGCAAGATTTATGAAAGACCTGTTAAATCCGTCTACCCGCACTTGACCAGCGTGGTGGGCTATGACCACACTGATCTCCTTTGCATTGATGGAGACGCCTTTCGCCAGGTGTTCTACGTTAAAAATATAATACATACCTACATACAACATAATGCATACATGTATATTGTCTAATAAAATATAAAATGCATAAGTAGGCATCCATGAAAAATATTGCAAATAATATGAATGAACCTTGATTTTTTTTTTTCTAAAGCCTTTCTAGACATGCTTCCATAGGGAAAAAATCTCGTCTCGATTCAATTATTAACTTTTGAGATATTACCATTTGTTACAAATGAATATCTCATTGTCAGTTTTAATGGTTTTTTACTTAATAAAAAGATATGTATATCAAACTTATGATTCTCAGTACATTATGTTAGCACATAGATGTATCAACATAAGCTCGGAAACCTGTACATTTAATATTTTTTTAAATAAAGTTGACATCATTTGATATGATATTTTTATTAAGTAATTTACACAGTACATATTCTCAAAAAATAAATTTAAAAAACCCTAACACTAACCTATTCATTGAGGCTATTTCAATGAGCCTAAACACAATATCTGCAGTATTTAAGTGACGAGTTGAGTATCGTGCAAATTCCAGGTGACGCAGCATCAAGCCTAGGTTACCATACCGTTGAAATGTCAATGAAGTAACGGGATACAAAGTTTTGAATAGATAAGATCTGTGTTAGTTGTTTATGCTTTCACGTGATAGAAAAAAGCTGATAGCTTGCAAACGGTTGAACGGATTTTCTTGATTTATAGCTAAGACCACTCAATTAAATTACCTTTCAAACGAAAAAAAAAACAAAATCGGTTCAGCCGTTTGGGCACTGCGATGCTACAGACAGACACACAGATACACGTTGAACTTACCCCTCTTTTTGTGTCGAGAGTTAAAAAAAGTATGCGAATGGATCTGCTAAGATATATATAGGTATTGCGTGCCGCCGTATTGCTGTGTCAAATATTCCTAAGTAGGTAATAAACAGTCGTGCTACTTTTTAAGTAATCTATACTAATATTATAAATGTGAAAGTTTGTGAGTATGGATGTATTGGATGTTTGTTACTCTTTCACGCCAGAACGATTGAAAGGATCTGGACAAAATTTGGCACAGAGATAGTTTATAGTCTGGAATAACACATAGGCTACTTTTTATCCCGGAAAAATGTATGGTTCACGTGGGATAGGTTTGTTTTTGTTTTCCTAGAGGCGAAACTGAACGAAGCGAGGGTGAGCCGCTAATAAATTATATTTTATGCGATCGCGAAGTAGTCTACAATCTTTGATGTCGTTTCAAAAAATTTATAAAAGGTGGGTAAAGATGATCGTATTTCATTTTTACATGCATACATATGTATGTATGTATCCTAGTTCAAGCAATGTACAGTACGAGGGGAATCAGGCCATAGTCGACCACGCTAGCCAAATGCGGATTGGCGGACTTCACATGTCTTTCGAAAACTTGCTAGGTTTTCAGACATGCAGGTTTCCTCACGATGTTTTCCTTCACCGTAAGGCATGTGGTAATCATGTTAGAAATGATTTGCATATGAAAATATCAGAGGTGCGAGATATTGGATTTGAACTCGCTGCACTCGGTTTCCCAAGCGAGCGCGTTACCACTGGGCTACCACTGCCTATAATTATTATTAAATATTGAAGTTTATAAAAATGTAATAAAAAGTACTTGTACTTAATGTATTTATAACAAAAATAATTTTATATATGTACATACAATAATATATGTTATACTTGTACAAATATTTTATAAATGAAAAAGTGGACTTAGTGGTTTCTTGAATTGAGCTGTTTGTATAGGGATAGAAGATGAATTAATAAACCTAACTTAAAACTTTTTTATGTATCATATTTTAATATTTTATTATTACCTTCCTAAAGAATAACATTATTCGGATACTCACTATTTTATATTATAAACTTACTATTAGGTATCAATAAGCATACGAATAAATTTGTTTTCTTAAAAGCCTGTGATAACATGAATAAAGTATAATGCTCTCACATTGTGTTTTTTTATTCTACCCTGGATAGAATGAGAGTAAATTATATGCAGTTTAGACATCAGTAAAATATTTTAGTTAAAAAGTTGAGAACGAATATTCATAGTTTCATACAATTTTAATTTATTACTATAATTTATTAAGAGATGGCGCTACTTAACCTATTTTATTGTAATAGTAAATACAATGTTATTTTATTGACATAACAGATGGCGCCATAAGTTACGATAAATTTTATATAATTCATCATTTTATTGCTTTTAATTTTTTTCATATGTTTAAAATTTATTACTTCATAAAGGTTGCTAAAGGTAAATCAATGGTGAACTTTAGGTAACATGGGATTTTAAGATAGAAAAGGTGTTTCAACAAAAATCTTTTAATACTACGATTAAAACTTATCCATTTTTAAAACCATATATATCTACATATTCATATAATATTAATGATGACGACCAATATTTTTGAAAAGTCAATGTTTTAATAGGTAATAAATTTTATGCTTAGATATAATATAACTGACTATAATTTAACAAAATTTAGATGTTTAAGTTCTTTTTTCTAATTTATTGTATATGTAATTCTTAATCTTACTTTAAAGAAAAGAAAACATGAACATTCAATAAAGTTTTGAATTTTCTTGATAATACATCATGAAAAAATTACCATCATAATTTAATATAGTTATTACATAGTATGCGTAATACGGAATACAATTCCGTTATTTGTGGTTGCCGTCTAAACGCCGTGAGATCTATGGTCGCAAATGTGTCATTTAGGGATTGTTTACTATTTTGAGAAATAGTAAAAAATATAGAGCTTACTGAATATGTTTATTTGAATAAAATAGTAATGGTGTACAACAAAACATTACTACAGCATTTTCAGATGGACTTTAAAGTGGTTTTAGTGTAAGTGGCGTTTTAACTTTGAACGTGTTTACGTCAAATGTTTTATGTTATTTAGTGTTTTATAAGTGTTAATAATTAGTGCATGTGAAATAAAGAGTGCAATTGGCATTGGATTTTTCTTGGTATGTACAATTTAAGTTTCTATTTAAGTGACTTAAGGGTAAACTTCATAAGTTACACGACATCAAACTACTAGAGGTTGTCAAACCGAGTACCAAGTATTAGTCTTGTTCTTGATTTCCGGCTTTTTTAAGTGAATTATTTTAATTTCGCAAAATATATGTGATTTTATCTACCAATTTTTATATTTAAAAGATTCATCAAACATCGTTATAAATATTTTGCGCGCGTTATTTGTAAACATAACCTATAAATTCAAGTTCAGTAAATACATAAATTTAGATGACAAACGTGTACTTCTTAAGCATATTTAATTAAATATACTTTAATTTATTCAATCTATATTTCATACTTTGTGTAATTTTATATTAAGATTTTATTAAGAGAAAACCTATTAACTACATAGTTTTCTTGGTTTTACTTCCTTAGTAAATGTTATTTTTAGATTATAATACTTAATTTCTTTACTCTAAAAGTTGTCTTATGAATTTTGAAATAATTATGTCTTGAGGTTCAAATGGCAAGGGACTATAAAATTTTCAATAAAAGGAAGATAATTAAAAAAACAGCTTTTTCTTTCTATTGAAGTTTTACATTGTTTAAGTTATAACACATATCATGCTTTAAAGTTTGTATGCATTAATTATGTGGTAATCCTGTTGAAAATGATTGTCAGAAACAAAATCACTGATGCAAGACCTGGATAAACTCGCTTTATTTAATTTTTCATGTTACTACTGGGCTACTTACTACATTAATATTGCCTTGAAAACATTTAAATCTATTCAACATGAAAGTCAGTACTAAAGCCAGCCATACTTATTCTTTGTTTAGTATCTAAAAATCTAATAATTTACTATAAAATTCAAACATACAGCAATTTGTTCATGTTTATTTGTATACAAATGAAAGTTTTAAAAAATCATTGGAGCTTATATTTATTTTCTTTAGTTTTATATATTTTAGAACACCTTTTGGTCTTACTGAGCTATTGTAACTATTGCTTTAGGTTGCAATTTTTTTTATCTAGATTTAAATAATTTTGTTTGCATCTGAGATCAAACCTTTTATGAGTGATATTAAAACTACTATGCAATTGTATTCTTTTAACATTCGTTTTTTAATTACTTCATTAGATGACAAAAATTGTCAATTCAAAGTTACCTGTATTACATATAATTTATTCATTAATACAGAGAAGAGAATGTTATAAAATGTAATTTGTCTCAGATCTGCATATAATTAATAGTTACTTGAATATTATACTTATTAGCCATTAAAAATAGCTATTTATTACTATTTGTAATAACTATTTAACTAAACTAAACTTAAAGAATCAGGTACAATCATTTTTGGTGATAAGATTGTGTTTCTGATCACTTTCATTTTTTTTTAGTGAAATGAACATAATATGAACATAATAACAAACATATCATTTATATTTTATACTTAAAATTACTCGTTATTACATTAGTTAAAGTTTTTTAGATTTGGTTTATACATTCCTGAGATTAACAGGTATGATTGTTGTTTGGGCTTTGAGAAGGCTTTGAAAAATAACAATATGCAGTAGCTATCTTGAAGTTAAAGACAGGTATTTTAATACTATTAATAAGTGAAATACTTACAAATATCTGATTATCCATATTTTTAATATTATAAATGTGGAAGTTTGTGTGTATGGATGTTTATTACTCTTTCACGCCAGAACGGCTGAACAAATCTGAATGAAATTTGGCACAGAGATAGGTTATAGTTTGGAATAACACATAGGCTACTTTTTACTATGGAAAGATAAATGGTACCCGTGGGATAGGTTTGTTTTTGTTTTCTTAGAGGAGAATCCGAGCGAAGCAAGGGTGTGCCGCTAGTATATAATATGTGATCTAGTAATAAATGCTATTCCTTGCTTATTTACTGCTTTTTAAGCACTTGTATGAGAAACTGTCATATATTTAAATCAACAATGTATACATAGTCTATAAGAAGTGTTCTAAATTATACATTTTTTTGAAGCTGTATTTATAAATTCTTGGGAAAGTAATTTACTTGAGTTTCTCTATATTTAGAAAATGCTTTATTGATTTACTAATTTAAAGCAATAATTTCTGCCGCATAGACACATGCAATCTTAAAACTTGACTAGATAATTAAAAACTTCTTAATAAACTTTTCTATAGATAGGCTAAGTAAGATAAAATCATAAAAATCAATTCACAGTTGATGAAGATATTGCTTGCTTGTATTACATTATAATATCTTCATTTGTATACTGAAAAAGTGAACTTGCACTCAAGTTATCTTTTCCTTTTTAAGTTAGTCAAAAATATTGAGACCCTCATAATAGACACTGACAAATATACCTAGTGTGACAATGAATATACTATTTACAGACAGAAACTCATTTTTCTTTTCTATATGTCATCGTCTCTTATTATTATTAAAACTAGCGATTCAATACCACTTCCTTCCTGTTCGTTGCTAGGTAAGTTTTAATGGTTAGTGTGGAATAGATAGACAATATATTAGTATATGTACATATTAGTATACATACATAGGTGTGGAGTTTTATATCCCTTACTTACTCCCTACTTTTTCCGGGATAAAAACTATCCTATGTCCTTCGCAGGGTCTTAAACTATCTTCATACTAAATTTCATCTAAATCGGTTTAGCGAATTTTTAGTTTATCCATTACCAACTAATAATACAATTTTTTTCTCTCTGTAATATAAGTATTATTTTTAAAATAGTATGACTATGGTAAATATACATTTTTAGTTGTAAAGTCAATTGCTTTACTATGCTTTTTAAATGTGTAAACAAGCTGTGATAAACTAAACATAGTTGTTGTTTTTTTACATTAAATATTTTAGATCAAAATTACAGAATGTATTATTTTAATTATACATACTACATATTTATTTCATATGAAATTCTTGTAACAATTTATGTTGAAAGTTTGCTATATGAAGATTTCTTAATATTTAATTTAATTGTTAGATGCTGAAACACTTTTGAGTCCGGCATATAAATTTCTCTATTATTAATAATAATTTTATTGGGCAATAAAATACAAATACAATCTTAATTTCTAATGTCAGGTTAACTTATGCTGTCTGGACACAAAAGATATGGTACCCTCTGTTATGTTATAAAGGTCTCTTTTTATTAATTGTTTACAATAAATTGGACAATTAAACGTTTTTCTCTTCCTGATGTGTTTTATTTTAGATCTTTATAATTGGACAGCTGTGGTTGTTTGGGCATTGGACACCTTCTGATCTGAAACTGAAATGTACTATGTGTTTAGTTTTAGGAAACATCAACAGTGGTGTAAAAGGGGATCTGCATTTCATCCAGACAAAAAGTGGTCACCTACAGTTAATATATGAACCATATATCTTTGTAACCGACAGTGTGAGGAGTGGACGCACGTTTTGGCGCTGTATGGAATATGGCAAGCGTTGTCGAGCGAGAATTACGTCTAAAAATAATATTTTGAGAATAACTAACCCTGTACACAATCATGTTGACAATCATATGAAAAAAATTACACGTAAATATGAACTAGGCGAAGTGGTCACTTGTCCGACTGTCTGAAATTTGCTATTACAATATGATATATCTTTGAATTATGCATGTGTGATTATTTTATTATTATGTATTGATAATTACGTTGCCTACGTGTGTTTTATTTTATTGTAAATATTTTGTATTCAGAAGGGCAATTTGTCGTTCTGTCTTGATTTTACTTTTTTTGACGAAATGTTATTTCTTGTGGATTTATTACCATAATTTTTAGGATAAGTTGCGTAGTTTAGATTTTAATATTAAACTAAATTAGATTTAAGATGTGGTTTTTGTTCATGAAATGAATTGAACGATGTTTCTGGATGAATTGTAACAAGCATTGTGATCTAGTTGCAGTAATAAATAGTGATTATAATATGGACTTATTATTGTAAACACTCAATAATTTAATATCATGCATTGCTATGGCAATTGACGTGACAGGAGCGGATGCTGGAAGTCTGGAAAGTGCGGTGCGATACACGGTGACTCAGAGAGGGGCTCCCTGCCTGATGGTCGACGGTTACGGGTTTGTGGCCCGTAAGAAGCGAGGGACCCGTGTATACTGGACGTGCAAGAATCGTAAACCACTAGGATGTCCAGCTCGAGCTCTCACCATCGAAGGTCGCTTAGTCATGCGTCACTTCGACCATAACCACGTCCCACTAAAGCGTTCCGATCAGATTACTCACATTGAAAGTCTAATTGAAATAATATCTGCTGAAAAATAAATATTTAATGTTAACTGTAGTTTTATTTCCTCATCTTACTATTAATAATACTAGTGCTGATAAGAGCTTACATTAAAACGTAGTTTTTGCGGTAATAGATTTCAATGTAATGTATCTAAATAACTATGTTGTAAGAGCAGTTAGTGATGTGTGTTTATCTTACAGTGGAGTTCGTGATATCGAACCGCGGTCGGCGTCATATGCGGCTCGGCGGGTTTTCGTTTTACGCGGAGAAAGTGTTTCCCGAGAAGAGCAAGGTGCGATGGCGGTGTACGAGGCGGACCTGCCGTGCGTACGCGCATACGTTGCACGATCGGATATTTGCTCTAAGCAATGTGCACTCGCACGAGCCCCCGGCTTTGCCTCCCACGTCGATAGCTCCATCGTATAGGGCTTTCACTCATGCCGCCTTGGCTACTCAAGCTAAAGCCGTACTGGACGATTAATTTATTATAACACGGTGTCGTGGCCATAAGTTTTATTTTTATCTGACGTCACTTTAGCCCCTTGTATTGCTCTGAAATCCATATTACCTTGCGTAAACTCAAAAGAAAAAAATAATTTTAATGATGGGTGAGCATTTACATAGTTGCATTATACAGAGGTAATAATAAGAATTGCAAGCATTAAATATAACACTGTTTTCATTCATATATAAGTTTTACAGCGGGAATTTAATAAGCAAGACTATATTTGTATCACTGGTTCCAGGTGATTAGATTTGGACATAATATTATCATGGCTTTATCTAAGATAGGATTATTTATTTATTTATTTAGATTTAATTGTGCACAAACAGGATATATTATATCAAGTGCAGAATGTTATTTCTAGTCAAATGTCTAGTCTGAAAATTCGTAGCTACGGTCTGCAATGATCTCAAAACCTGACATTCTGTTAAGATAGGTAATTGTATATTAAAATAACAGGTGTTTGTCGGTCGATAGTAAGTAAGTTAAGGACTTTTAATGATAAAATATTACATTCCCATTTTAATATGTGGCTATTCCAGCCATCGACCGATAAAACCCTACGTACGGTAAACCTAAGTTTAAGATATATTGTAAACCTAGCAATAATTGTCTAATAAATGTGTGATTCTTTTGGTTATTCATGCAAGAGCTTGTTTATTACCAGTAGAGTGTTGTTAGTATAATTATTTATTGCTGTTAAGACTAGTTACACAAAACTATATGATTATTAATATCAACAAATCACTGTACCACATATTTAGCTATGTTAAATTACAGATATCAATAAATTGCTGTGACAGAATAACTTACAAAAGAATAATTCTATATTTATTTTCGTCAACATATTTACTCGTCACACTCCATTTAAAATTGATATAATTTATTTGTCACCGTCTAAAAACTTGGTAATTATTGTTGTTTCGAAAATGTGTATATTTGTTTTTCTACAATGATTTGATCTTTCAGAGAAATTCGTACGACTGTGTGTCGGACCGGGTGGCAGGCCTCGCTTGTGGGTTAAAGGTCGCAGTTTCTACGCTGCTCATACTATGAGGTCTGGGATAGTCAGATGGCGATGCACTATGGGAGGCTGTGGTTGTAAAGCGTACACGGAGAAAGGAAAGCTACATAAGCTCGTCGGTCAACACAACCACGCCGGTCGTTGTGGGCGACGGAATAACAAGCAACATGTACCGCCTACGTCATCCCCACCCACGCCGCTTCTACTGCCGAGAATGCCCCATCTCGATTTCGATAATTTTGATCCAAACGCTTGGATAACTAGATATTAAGTTTGTTATAATATACACGTTTCGGGAATAGTAGTATGTCTCGATTCTTAAACTTTATGTAAATATTATATGTCCTTTTTAAAATGTCTTTGACTAATTTTCGTCTGAATTATTTGTTATATTTTATGGATTTATCAAAAACATTCGATAATATACGTTATAAGTTCGGTAGAAGATATTAGTGTATTTGACAAACACGTATTTGTAAATTATTTAGTAGTTTACGATGTTTTAATTATAGCTGTAGGTACATTCGGTGCATTCAACAGAACAATCTGGCAATGTACAAATAACTGGTACTGACAAAAAAATTGGTGATATTTCATACAACTTATTCGAATCATTGTCTCATTATAATTTACTAGTCACTTTGTTATTTTAGTTAGGATAATATATTATATGTAAGCGTATAGAAGAATTATGATCTCAATCCATTTAGATATATTGGTACTGATGCCAAATTTTCTCTTTATTGTGCGTGACTAAGGTTTTTAAGATTTTTATACCTAAATGTTGAACACATTCAATGCTCAGATGAATTAAGTAAGGATAAAATTAAAATTTCGTCCACGTGCTTCCTTTTTTATGTTTTTACTGTGTTTGTGTTAAATGTTAAAGTACAAAGATAATTGTGCCATAATTATATACTTTTTTTTTTTTTTTTTTTTTTATATTCGCTCGACAAGATGACTCCATGTCGCCTGATGGTAAGCAACAGTGGAGTCCAGGAATGAGATCGATCGGTTCCGGGACATGATCTCGATACCGATCAATCTCACCTCGTCGGCCCGCATAAATGCTTTTTCACGCTCCGTTTAAAAGACCCAGGATTGTAAGAAGAGGGAAACACGTGAGACGGTAATGAATTCCATTTCCTAATGGTGCGGCACAGGTAGGAGTTACCAAACCTTTTGGTACGAGATGGTATGCGTAGTACCGTGTGAGGATGGAATTTCCGACCAGCACGTGTGGTCTTGGAGAGGAAAGGAGAGGAGGGTATAAGATGGAAGAGCTCTTCAGAACACTCGCCGTAATATAGGCGGTAAAAAGCGGCTAGTGAAGCAACATCTCTACGCAGTTGCAGAGATTCGAGATATTGAGTAGCCTCAGCTTTATTAATTATGCGGACAGCACGGCGTTGAAGTCTATCAAGAGCGTCTAACAAGTACTTAGCGGAGCCATCCCAGAGGTGGGAGCAGTACTCAACGCATGAGCGCACTTGAGTCTTGTACAGAAGACATAGCTGCTCAGGCGAGAAGAACCGCTTCACCCTGTTTAGGACCCCGAGTTTACGTGAGGCTAACGAAATGACACTCTCGATATGGCTTTTTTGGTTCAGATCGCTACGGATGTTAACTCCGAGGATGTTGATGCTGCCCTGCATCATAAGGCGTGTGTTCTGAAGAGAGGGAAGACAAAGGAATGGAGATTTTTTTGCTGAGAACGCGCATACCTGCGTCTTCTTGGCATTGAACTCGACCAGGTTCTTTGAACCCCATTCTGAAACGCGGTACAAGATATCGTCGAGCTCACGGACAAGTTCAGTTCTCTTATTCTCGATCTCGGTTCGATTTGCGGCAGGATGGCCAAAGTATCGACCGTGAACAGTGCTATCATCTGCATAGCAATGAATATTACCCAGGGATAACATGTCATTGATATGCAGAAGAAAGAGTGTTGGTGATAGGATAGACCCCTGAGGCACACCAGCATTCACCTGCAGGAAGCTAGAAGCTTGTCCATCGCAGAGAACGCGAATACTGCGCTCATGGAGGAAGTCAGCCACCCAGTCGCACAACCGAGGAGGTAAACCGTAGGCCGGAAGCTTGGAAAGAAGGGAACGGTGCCATACCCTATCGAAAGCTTTCGAGATATCAAGGCTAACAGCCATCGATTCGCCATGCTTGTCCATAGCCTCGCCCCATAGATGCGTCATAAAAGCTAGAAGATCACCCGTCGAACGTTTTGGTCGAAAACCATATTGACGATCGTTGATAAGGGAGTGACCCTCTAGGTAGCGGACGAGTTGCGAGTTTATGATCCGCTCGAACACCTTACAGAGTACTGAGGTTATGGCTATGGGTCGATAGTTGGCAGGGTCAGATCGGTCACCTTTTTTAGGGATCGGTTGAACGTTCGCCACCTTCCAAGCCTTCGGCACAATCCCCGTAGAATAGGAGGTTCGGTACAGGCGCGTTAGCGCTGGAGCCAACTCTGCTGCACAATGTTTAATTACAATTGCTGGGATACCATCAGGACCACTCGCTTTCCGGATGTCGATCGACTGTAGTATTGCCCGTACATCACGCTGCCTAATTTGGATATCAGGCATTGTTGTGCCGCAATGGGGTATAGTGGGAGGTTGGGCTCCACAGTCGTCGAGATGGGAATGGGCCGCAAAAAGAGAGGCCAATAGGTTCGCTTTTTCCTGTGCGTCATGGGCTAGAGATCCATCAGGATATCGAAGCGGGGGCAGCGAAGGCTGGCAGAAGTTGCGTTGCACGGCTTTGGTTAGTCGCCAGTAGCTACGGCTTCCCGTAGGGTGCGAAAGAAGTTCTTGACCAAATCGTGCTACGCGCTGAGTATCTGCTCTAATGTAAGCCCTCTTGCATGCTTTGGTAGCCGCATTATAAGCAGTTTTGAGAGACTTGACATTGGGATCACGAAGGGAGCGGGCCCTTGTCCAAGCATGATAAGCCGATTGTTTCTGCTCTACTGCATCGGTACATTCGCGGTTGAACCAAGGGCGGACTCTACTCCCGCCGACAACATCACTGAAGGGGATATAATATTCCATTCCCAACAGTATTTCGTTAGCGATGGCGAGTGCACTCTCGGACGGATCTCTCTCACCAAAACAGCGTGACGACCAAGGGACAGACGCAAAAAAATCACGTAAGCCATCCCAATCTGCTGATGAGTAGTGCCATAACCGACGCTTCACCTCCACAGGACGTGGGGGAGCGACATATGGCACGGTAGCACTAACTAGACAGTGGTCAGAGGAGCCCAAAGGCGCTCCGACCTTCACGTTGTATCTAGTTGGGTCATTTGTCAGCAGAAGGTCTAGTAAGGAAGGCGCTTGACCGACAATGTCAGGTATCCTGGTGGGCTGGAGTACCAGCTGTGTCAGGTCGTGCGTAAGAGCAAAGGCGTGAGCAGTTCGTCCCGCGTGGTCAGTTTTTGAGGAACCCAACCAAGTCTCATGATGAGCATTAAAATCCCCCAGAAACACCAATTCCGCATTCGGGAACTGCTCCTGCGCATCATCTGCCGCCTGACTAAGATAATCGAAGAGTCGAGTTGTCTCATTATCACCAGTGTGGGAACGGTAAAGGCACGCGTATACACAATTAATGGGACCTTGATCAACGTGTACCCATAGGACAGAAAAGGAGGGGTCTTCTAAACAGCGCAATCGGCGACAACAGAGATCCCCCCCAACATACAGGCATACTCCAGCTTTTCCGACAAAATTTTCCTCTAGGATGTAGCCGGGATACTGTAGGTATGACATGTCTGCGGGGGGAAGTATCTGAGTCTCCGTTAGGAAAAGCATTGCAGGTCTTACGGTCTCAAGGTGCTGATGTACGGCATTGAGGTTGGAATGGAGCCCGCGGATGTTGGCGAACTCAACCCCAAATGACGTTTTTATGTGGGAGGGTTTAGAAGTTGCCGCTGTAAAACCTGAATGTGGAATTTGCGCTGTCATAATAGGACGGAGAGGGTAGGAAAAAAAAAACGGAGCATAAAAAAAGCGGTAAGATGTTGTAGCAGAAAAGGACAAAATGGTGGCTAGTCACTATACAGTGCATGCAATGACACAAGCCGGTCCGACGGACGGAAGGACTCCCGTACCCCCCCGGAAGTAGTCGCCGGGTCCCACATCCGGTCACCATCCGGCACGACGAGCTACTCCAAGATTATGCGCGGCCTGGTGGGGCAGCCTCCTGGAATGGTTAGTCCCAATCGGGCCCCTGTACTATGCCGCGGGCGGCCAGCGGCACCACCGTTTCTACAGGTCTCCCTGGCCGGCGGGCCGACTGATGCCATTTAGAACATGCTTTCTAGCCTTAATGGTCCCTCACTCGCTACAAAATCCCACCCACTTGCCGGCTATACAGTGCTGACTCCGGAACGCGATCCGACATACGCCGGATCACTGTGGCGGATGTTTTGCAACTGCACGGTGGTACCAACCCGGTCGATTTACATCTACCACCAGTGAAGCAGGTGCTCTGCTAAATGAATCCCTTAGCCGGCTCTTACGGCACCCATGGGAATGACAGGGGTGGTGGATTGTATTCTAAAGCCGCCACCACACGGCGTAATTAATACTATCTTCAACACTGGGTCTCTATGATACTTTATTGTTATATCTTCTTAAATAAGTTTTGTTGTAATTAGTGCCAAAAACATCTTGCTCATGAAAAAGGTTTTTATCTCTTAGAGAAAATTATTTCTATTGTATTTATAGATGTTTAGGTGAAATTCGAAATGTAACTTGTGTAAGTGATATTAAATTAGCTAAACGTAAACTTTTTTTTTTAATTATGGCAACCTCAAATAAAATATTACTCAAAAATAGTTGTTATTTACCTTCCCATTTCATAGTTTCATAGTATTAAATAACTTATAAGTAATATTAAATTATCTAGTATAATAATCTTAATAAAATTGTTCTTAATTGATTTTATACTATGTAACTTATAACATTAAGATCAGTTTTATTTTTAAAGTAAATTAACCCCAGACATGTACTAACTTTATTTTTAATTTTCAGCGCGTTTTATTCGAGCGGGAAAAGGACGATTACTACTTCACCGAGGTTATACATTTCGCTTGAAAAACAATTTGGCACATGGACGTAAACAATGGTATTGTTCCTCAAGACTAACTTCGCGATGTTTGGCAGACGTTAACACTGAGGGTCCTGAAGGTTACGAGCGTATAGTACGCTCTCGTTATGCACATAACCACGCTCCCCCGAATGTTCGTCGTTTTGCAGATGGACGATACGTGGTTCGCACCCCACATCAAAGCGGTCACCGCGCCCCAGCTCCCTTAGATCCCCATCACCAGTTACTTCAATTGCAACACGCTCTAGCTCTATATGCGGCCACCGCTCACGCAACCGCTACAGCAAATGCCTCGGCTGCCGTAACAACGTCTACAGGAACTGGTCCTCAACAATCTCCAAATGCGATCCAACCTCCCGCCCAGCACACCCCTGCTGCTAAACCGCTGTTGGTTGATACTCCTTGCAATGAGGAAGATTAAATAGAAAAGAGAAATTTAAATAATTGCGACTACGGCTCTCTTTTCACGTTTGAGCGTATAACGGTTATATTCACGAATTCACGTTGAACGACGATGAAATATCGACCAACCGATATTTTCGAAGCCTTTTTGCACTCGTATTATAGAATAATTTATGTTTTAGAATAACTATTACTATTATTATCATAATTATTACTTAGGTTAGATGGGGATAGGATGGAGTATATTTAATGCGATGGCATCGTTGGATTATCTAATGTCGGTATGTGTATGTAAAACCTCAAAAACTAGATGTTGTGTTTTGAAAGTTACGATATGGCGGAATATTAACAGCAAGTCTTTGATGTGATTGTTGTCGTAACAAATTAGGTTAAGCGGTCTTTTCGAGGTCTATAAAGTTATTCGTATAGGTGTGGGTTATTTATGGAAATGTATAGGGAGCTAAAGAAAAAGTTTAATAAGTATTTAAGAACTTCTTGAATGGAATAAGAGTCTTCACATTAGTGATCGAGCGCACAAGTTTGGATTATATCACACAATGAGATGTAAATTCGTAGTTTTAATGCTGCGATTCGGCCTCATCGCTATGTGTAGGACACTTATGGTATATGTATTGATATGAATTTTTCATAGATGGTAATTATCTGGAAATAAGCCCAATTTAACGTTTCATTTACAATGTCCGCTCAATCGCTCTGAGCAGCATCATTGAGACGGGTATGCTTGTCGACCTGTAACGGCACTAAGCAAGTTGATCAACAGGTGGGTAGGTTGAAGCCAGAACTCGAGAAGGACCGTAGGAAAGTTGCGATCGAAACGGGTGTAATGGAGAGGTCGGCGGTTAACGCCGTCGACGACGCGTTGGCGACTGAAACGCGAACTCGGTTCGGAAATATGCAATAAAGGATCCCTCGACTGTACTTAGAAATATTAATTTTATTTTGAGAGATTTAACTTTTACAAGTTTCAAATAATGCTACTTAGACAATTTAACGTCCGCCTTCTTATCTCTAAGAAATCAAGTCGAATAATTATTATCAAAGGTGTTTATCGAAGTACCTACCTTCGTAGTAGACGCTTGCTCTACGGCTCTCGTCGTGGCGCGCAGACTTCAGTCGATGTTGCTCTGCTCTTAGGATTGATTTTAAGTACTTAAGCTCAATCAACTACCTCTTCACTTTTTATACGGGTTTTACAGATTAGTTTAATTATACAATTTTATATACACGAATGAATACTCAGAAGCTTTACTCGAGTAAGGTGTTTTAGGCTAAGCTAGGCTAGGTTAGGGTACCGTGGCGCGCCGGGGCGGTTCGCTGCGCAGGGTCCGGCGCGCTTTCTTATTACCTCTATGAAACTCAACTACCTCTTTATATAGTTTTAACTTGTACTCGGGTGTTTGCTGTTGATGACTATAGTATAAAACCTCTTTTGAGACTGTTGTCTAAATATATTTTATTGATTGTTTTTTTTAATAATGATTTGTTGCTTGTCAAATTATTTTTTCAATAAAAATTAGGCCCATATCTCTAAGACTCTGAATAAGTACAAATTTTGACTAATTTTAATTGTTATTAGATAACTTAGATAGTTCGGGGGTCTTAAGTGTGTGCGTGAGATATAAAATGAGTTAACATTTTACCTAGGTTTAGTGTAGATCATGTCAAATGGTATATTTATGATTGTACGATTGCAGTTTAAATATATTGTAAGGTGTTATGCTACGTAAAGGTTTCAAGATAAAAGTGAAATATGTGAATACTGTTTCAGTGCAATTGAGTTTTGGCAATTAATCTTTATATCACAGACCAAGCTCTTTTAAGTGAATTTTTTTATTGATTTCATTATTTTTAAAACATTTGCATTTTTAACACTCTGAAATTTGTCTTATCACTCTTCACAATTTTTAACTAATCCCTTTTTAGATTTACACAAATATTTGACTCTTGAAATAAAATTTGTAGCTGTTTATTTTCAACTGGTCAGGTTTAGTTCGTATCTGATGTCTTTCATAGATCTTAAAAATACCTGAATTATTTTTCTATTTACTGCGCTTTCTACTTCAATTAGAAGCTGAAGTGATTACTTTCGAATTGTTTTTTTTTCTCCGATATAAATTTTATGTAGCTTATGATATGTCGAATTTATTTTATTTATTGCATAATAAAAAAAAGCAGGCCTTAATCGTAAACATCTGTTACCTTTTGACATGTTCTATTGTACCTGAGATGCCTCTTACGCCAAATAAACGTGGTTTCTTAGAACCGTGGCGACGACTCGGACCTGTAGTTATAGTACACTTAGCATAATATGATTTTAATTATATTTAGAGCAATGACAATATTCGTCAATTAATTTGTATTTACATATTTCGATGTGAAATATAACCCCTATTTCGTATTCATAATTTAGATTATTTCAATATTTGAGGTTCTCACTAAAACTATTTAATAAATTGTGTCCTACGTATTCATTAGTCGATTCTAATATCGCAATTCTTATAGTTCTTAATTGTGAATCTCTTACGTAGTGGAAAATAAGGTAATTTGACTGTTGTCAGTCGCCTCGGTTCAGTAAGAGCCAGATTGACCTAGTATCAGCATTATCTATCTACCTCATTCACTGTTACTATTGTATACTTTCAAATCTTATAGTGTAATTTTGTATTTACCATTATATAATAAGAATTTTTGGGTTCTTGTACGGGGTATGTTTTGTGAAATATTAAATTGTACTTATCAATAATCGCTGGTTTTATTTCTTTACAATTAAACGATGTATCCTCCATGTGTTTTAATACCTTTGTCCAATACGTGGTGGTGGTTTTAGGTAAAATGACAAAATAATGTTTTTTCTGTTTCTGACAATAATATTTGTCGCAGGCATCCAATATATGAAATCTCGACGCGGCAAGATTATCATGATGGTGAACACGTTTCCGTTTTGCGAAGAATCTAAATTAAGGGATAAAGTGATTTGGCGGTGCACCTCCAAGAAGACCAACTGTAAGGCGCGTATACACATGTTGGGAAAGAACGTTGTAGCTGTAAAAGGCATGCACAACCACCCGCCCAGGGTCGTGTCGTCTTGATGTATATTTAATATTTTTTTCAGCTTACAATTCTGTACTAGAAAAGAATTGTCGTTTACTATTTATGTGCTTGCTCCATTTGTCTTATTTCGAAATTTGATTTTTATATAGAAAAAACGTCTATGAAAAAAGTTAAGTTTCTAATACGTGAATATTTTTATAGAACTTTTATGTAACTTAATCAATATAACTTGACTGAATTTTCTATCACTCCATTTCACTTCGATATTTTATATTTTTAATTTTATTTTAGTATATGCTTTTTTAATAAGCTAAATACATTCCATATTCGCACATTGACAAAATGAATCGTACCGAAAATATTTATATATTAGGTAACTGCTAAAGAACTGCTGAAAGTACTATTTTTCGTTTTATATAACATCTACCCATTGCTGTACTTTAAAATTTTTACATCCTACATGACGTGTATCATGTGTATACAACATTAATGTAAGTGCTTTTCAAGATTTAAGTTATTGCGTTCAAGGAGGTTTTACGTTCGTCCTACGTTATAGAATTAAAAACATTTTATGTACGTTTATCGTTTAAATAGACGCGCACTTCTTGAGTAAGTATTTAAGGAAAAAAGGTGTGTTCAAACATGTTTTAAAATTTTGATCATTTTTTACGTCTAAAATGAACATGTCCCCTTCCAAATTAAAATTCCATATGAAGTTTTTCATAATTTATTGTAATCGTATATCGTGTCGGTCTTCGTTTTTCTGGTAGATATGTATTAGTTGTTATAGTTAAGTTTTAAAAGACATGAATTTCTATATTGCGTATTACGTATACAATTTATTCCATTGGTAGTTTTAGGTAAAAAATATAACCTAATTTAGGATAAAAATCGATTGTGATTCAAGTGACAATGTTAATGTTTATATTTTAACAATAATATAATAACGTCTAGGGAGTGAGAAAATTTCGTTGGTATATGGACAAACATATATTTTTCCCGATTTTTTTTTTGATTTGTGTAACAAAATTTCATTATTGTCGAACTAGCTGATCGGTTAAAGCTTGTAACATTATCACTGACTAATTAATAATTAATTAATGCAAATTATTAATTATAATTATTACTATATTTTTTTGAGAAAGTCTTAATTTAATTGATTATCTATTCTCATCAAGTTTGTTTTATCCTTGATTTAAAAGGTTTTAACGGATTCCTAGGTTCTTAAGATACCAGCTCCCAAGACGAAAAACACATTTTTAATTGACAATAAAAACTAAATATTTTTATATAAATCATTCCAATGTAAGTGTTTTCTATATACTATATAGTATAGCTTCCGGTGCTTGGAATATTCGTATTATTATATCAACTTTATAGCTATGAACTTAGTTCGTAGCTTTATTGTAGTTTTAACATTCATGTTAATACATTTAAGGGTAGCTCAATGTATCATATCATATTTTCACCCTCGATTTTTGTAATTTTACATCGATGTCTGACGAAATATTGGTTGATATGTATAGATTTACTGCCTTTACTTATATCATCTCTTCAAATATTTCAAAATAGTATAATAGTATTATTACTTTGCATTTTGTACGTAGTAGTAAACTTGTTCTCAGAGTATGAATGTTTATTTCAATAATTTGGTATACGTATAGCTATATGTAAAGTTAGATATTGATGCTTAATTAATACTGTTTAAGTTAATTGATCGCACAATCGGGTGATAAGTTCAACTTCCAAGTACCCAAGTTGTACAAGGACTCTAATGACCGACTTATGACATTCGATGATCGTTTAAGCTGATTGTTCTCATATAATAGCATTATGTACTTTATAGCTACTCATTTGAGGGTAAATTAAACAACTTAAGGTTTACATTGTTGAAAATTGTATAGTATTAGCGTTATAGCGTTAAATCAGTTAAAAAGCTTTATTTATACTGATTTACATGTGTTTTTAAATCTTTACAGTTACTTAAATAAATTTTTGTATCATAAGGTCAAGCTTTTTTGTATCAAGTGCTCAAATTTTTATATCAAGCGAGCAATTTTATTCTTCATAGCATTTTCTGACACGTAATGTAAGCTATGAAGATAAAATTTAAATAGTTAAACTTGCAAGAAAAAAAAATTGATGGGCTACTTTTGTATAATCAGCTGAAAAGTAGCTTTATACGAGTATGAGTTCACATAAATATTTGCAGACTTTATTTTTGACTTTACTGCTATGCATTTTGGAAACCGGAAACAACACTTAATTATTATTGTTTTATGGTTTTCTGCAAACTTATTTTTGTTATATCTTATAATTAGAGTGCGGCTTCATAAAAAAAAATTAAAAGCTTATCTGGTTGTAGTTTTTCCACTAGGTATCTCGGTACTGCGCGAGAGTTAAGTATGAAAGGTGTCTTTGGTCAGTGGATGAATGCGCTATATATTTTTAAATCTTTTTTTCAACATACTTTCACGGCTGCGAGGTCGGTGAAGGTGCCGTTCCGGCTAATAATAAACAGTTTCAATTATGCATTTTCAGAATACTCACAGAATAATGGCTTACTAATAACCGTAAAGTAAACTTGTACAGCGCTAGCCATTATAATAATCCAAACTTAATAAAAACTTTTATTAGCTTCGTTTGTAACTAAATGAAATTCTTTCTCCTATACATGTGGTGTTAAGCGTGTTCTTTTATCAAAATACATGCATGCATTTAACTTTTTTTTTACACCACAAATTTAGCACTTAAAAATGTTTTGGTAGAACCTACCTAAAGCTTGTACGCTGTATTAAAGCCGTATTTCACGTAGAACGTTGCTCCTTGTGCTACTTGGGTATCTGAGTGTTTGTCTTTGCACTTAAGTATTTTAGAGTATTTAAATTCGTTTTATTTCTGGTTTGAGAGTGGATCATTTTATAAAAGATTGTATAGTTAATTATTGACATTTCAATGGTCAATGAAGTGATTTTGATGGAGTTTTCAAGTTATATTGTGTAAACATAACGATGTTATTGCCTTTACCATCACTGGACTGGTACATGGACAGTTCGTAAATATAAAATATTATGTTTCGTTATAGTGAAAAGTAATTATGATGCAAAAGCAGATGGACCTTGCAATAATTTAGCTTGTGATAATATATTTAACCGTAAATATTTGGTATAAATAGCTCATTGTTTATGTTAAGAACGAGCAAAGGATGTACGTTTGCTTATTCTTAATGGGACTTCGGTTAAGTAGGTTTAGTTTTGTATTTTATTCTTTGCTTACTCTATTACTATAAAGGCTAAAGATATTATATGAAGCTTTTTATTATTATATATTTTATAAAGTACTTATAACAATTTATGTAGTGGATGGGTTGGTGTTTCAACATATGGATTAAGTGCCTTATTCATGTCTATTAATGGATAGGACAACGTAATTGTACTGAACATTCCTTATAATTATAAATCGGCTTTACAATATACAATACTTATGTAATTTAAAGATATTTTAAAATAGATATAAGATGTTGATTTTATTAAGAGTATTACTCATTAAGGTTTAAATATTAAATATTATGTTTATATAAATTGTGTGTTTACTTTTGTCTTTTGATAAAGGCTGGTTTTTGTCACTGTTTGTATACAACCTGAATTACTTTAGTTACTTTATGTTGTTTTAACTATATTGTTTTGTTATTAGCGAATAACGACGATATCGGCCAGTTTAGGTTCAGCGGTGGCAAGCAAGAACCGATGATTGTTGCTGGAAATTTTTCATTCGTGAAGGATAAGGAGTTCCCAAACGGCCGTACACGATGGCGTTGTGCTCACGAGTCAGGGAAGTGCCGGGCTAACATCTACACTATCGACTCAGATGTCGTGTTGTTCTATGATAAACATGATCATGAACCACCAGCTTAACTATAAGATTATTTTTAGTTCACCATATAAAGGTATTTAAACCTAATACATAAGAGCTAATGATAAATATTTTGCAGGTTTTAACAAGATGACATCGTTAAAACTAATAATTTATAAAAATGACATATCTAAAAATATGTCATATGTGACAAGATGCCATCTACAATCGTAGAATAGAAGTAAAAAAATTGTATTGAAATGTCTTTAATCGTTATGTCATCTATATGTCATTCCATATATGTTTTAGATTTCTATTCTTCAACGATTGTCGAATGACATTGCCATATGTTTTCGATTAGCGATATCTATCTTGCAAAATTAGTTCGTCTAAGAGATCTAAGTTGAATTCGTCTAAGTTTAGGTTTTTTTTTTATATTTAACAGTATTGCTATATATACAAAGAACCATTATTAGGATTTATGACTTCAATACGTTTGAAAAATACCTTATAAGAGGAATCCTTATCTCATTTGTGTTTTTAGCATTAAAATTATGTATATGGTGAATAAATATTTACCATTTATACAACTTTAGCACTATTGAAGTGATACTTCTTTGCGCACATGAGAGTAAAATTTCAAGGACGCTTCATGAGAAATTGTCACGAAAAACCGTCATGCTCGTGACGCTTGCATGAGGTTGCCATAGTAACCGTTGTTATTGTCTGACATATGATATATATGATATTCTTTCCGTAGCTATCTTCAAAGATTATTAATTTATATATATATTATATTATTATATTATTATATTAGTTTATAATCTATTTTTACTAATTTATTTTCAAATATGCAAAATATTACGGTTAGTATGGAACAGATAGAGATGCACATAATATAAATAACCAATGAAGTTTCAGTTCTAACACGTGTACTCCTACTTTACACTGTACACACAACTTTTTTTTTGTAAGTAATACCTATATAGGAATTATAGCGATTCCGAATTGTAGGTACCTCGAATTTAATGAAATATAAATATTCAGAATGTATTTTTGATACTAACAAACTTATTATTTGTTTAATTTTTGGGTAGTTAACTGTTGTTGAGAACATATTTACAAAATTGTTAATTTCAAATAAAAAAAACATTATGCACATGTCACATATTTACTCGAAATATTCTATGAAATGTGTTTAAAAATTAAGAACTAATTGTGAATAAATCAATGTTTAATCTCAGAATAAAGTTTTCTATATATTTTAGTCTATCATTAACATTTGATTGTGAAAGTATTCCTTTGAAAGATATTTTATTTATTTCATTAAAATTTTAGAAATTGTGAGAGCAGCATATGTACCGACTGGTAGGGGTAAAAAGAATTTGATTTTGGATGGTTATTCTTTTAATGAATCGCCGCCAACATATTGGATATGTTCGCGACGCAAGAACTCGGGCTGTAGAGCTAAAGCAAGGACAAATAAGCAAGGCGAAGTGATATCTTATGACAATATTCATAATCATGAAAAACCACAGTTATATCAAAAATCTACGAAAAAGAAAATAATTTTGTAAATTAACATATTATTAAAAGTTTTAAAATGTTTTTTTTTCTCAGAATTTTACAGTTAAACAGTTAAACTAACCATATTTGTGTCTTCCAAAAAGAGATACTACACATCGTGTGTTTGTGCTTAATTATTAGTTAATATTTGATTAAGTTATTTAAATATATTGTTGTAGTAATCAAGATTTATATAAATTAAATAATTTGTTATTTTTTATTCGTATTCCCTCATAAAAATGGCAAGTTCATTGAATTACACCGAAGCTATTTTGTATTTTATTGTTTCATATGCTTTGACCTCTTTTATTAAATTCGAATAATTTTCAGAAGCCTTCTTCCTACCATCCAGAGCTGGAAAATCGGTGCTGATATTTCAGTCGAATAAATTCTGGGTAAACAACCAGTATCGAGACAAACTGAACTGGGCCTGTCGTGATAAAGATACAAAAGGATGCTTATGTAGAGTGCAAACAACTATGAATGGACGGTTTATAAGAATCAAAGGTGGTCATAATCATGAACCAAATTTCACACCATTCAACTTCGATACACCGACTCCGCCTGAAAAACCTTTGATTGACTGGCATACGCCACTCAAAAGTACTTAGTCCTAGTAGATGTGGCGATGAAAACTGAAATATAAATCACATCAGTGGCTTTTGTGGCTGTGAATAACTGATACATTCATATATCCTGGAAATGCATTCCAAAATTAGTTTAATTAATTTTATGAATTGTTTGCTTTTTGATATTTTCAGAATTAGGTATTTTAAGTAATATAGTTTAAGAACAACAACATTTTTATTAATATGAACAGGTATTAGTTATATTTTAAATTATTATTTAGGAAGCTTTACTAATAACCAAATTGTTTTCTTGGACAATTTTTTTGTAATTGTTTTTTTGTGATTTGATGTAAATTAAAATTGCGACTATCTATCCGTTCCATTCAGTATGATCTCAAACATAATTTATTTGGGATGAGTTCTCATTACAAGACAAAGAATTTGATCGTGTGTTATTTTTAGGATATATATTTTTTCCTACTTATAGTGTAGTTAACATGCCTTATTTAATAATAAGTACCAAATATTAACCACTAAAAGTAGAATTCCCTTAGATTAAGGTTAGTCGATAAAGATTTCATATTTTGTGCCTCATTAAAGTATACCTGATTGTCACTTCAATGTAAATATGTAAGTGTGTTTGCAAAATTATTTATTACCAAACTATGTTCATTTTTTAATAAAAATAAAAATCAATCGGATCAAACAGTAATAATAATATAATATGGATATACATGTAAGTTAAATAAAAATATTGTGCGCGTGAATACTACGAGTAGGTGTTTGTGTTATGAAATAAAATATTTTTTTAAATATCATTATATTTTTCTTGAGGTATCTTTTTCTATTTATCAAGTAATTGTCTAATTTCCTTAAAGTTTTTTATAAATTTATAAAAAAAAATATATTTATACATATATTGATAATTAATACATAATTTGTTATAAAATGTTGTAAATAAGTAATAATATTTTATATATTCGAGTATTTTACTATGCGAATGAGTCATTTGATGTTATGCCGTGTGTGAGTGGAATGGTACTTTATATATTTATTACAGTGAGTTGGGGCATGTCTCGTTTCGGTAACCCTGTGCTGGTCATCGGGGGCGAAAGATACCGTCGGTCTGGAAAAATCGTTCATGGCAAAGGAACTTGGCGCTGCATTAAATCCGATCACGGTTGTAAAGCCTTCGCCCTTACGGAGTCCAACCATGTTACTGCTATAGAAAACCCTCACACCAATCATAAGCATAGGAGGGTCCCCAGTAAAACACGCAAAAGGCGAAAAAATCCATTTTCCGCTAAAATTAAGATTAATGGTATAAGTTTGTGATTGTTTGTGTTGTACGTGGCAAGGCATAATTGTTCATTTACATGTTCAGGTTTTTTATTTCCTTTAAACTTTAAGATTGATTGTGAGAAGATTTACGAAAGAGTTATTTTATTAAGATTTATATTTTTATAGTGAGAGTAACTGTGGCAATGTCAACATTGCCCACGTTTGTTAATTTTTTTTTAAACAAAAGTGTACATCATCAATATCGAATCTAGTCGTCGTCGATATTTTTTTATAATTTCTACATAATAAAATCGTATAACTTTTAAATAACTAATTTATTTGCCCTATAAATATATTTTATTAGTTTAAAGGATAGGTATGTTATTTAGTTGATAAGTTATAGTTTTTACTATGGTTACTAAAAGGTGTCTTTCAGTTACAGGCACAGGGGTCCCAGCCGATGCTCCTCCAACACTTGGCTTGCCGTTTCCGTTCCCCTGCTTTCCTGGACAATTCCGCTACTGCCTCAGTAAAAGAGGAAAGCCAGCAATTGAAGTTGGAGCTCATAGATTCTGCTTCAACGGTCGTGCGGCGAGCGGGAAGGTTTGGTGGCGGTGCTCGAGGAACCCACGTTGTCGGGCCGCTGTTCACACGTTCGGGTTGCGCGTGGTCCAAATGAATAGCGCGCATACTTGCGGCGTTCGTGCAACACCTCTCAGACCCATGTTTTAATCGCGCTCTCTACAAAAATCTCATATTTAATGCAAGTCATAAATAAGTCAATTCAATTTCTCCGACCGCCGGTAAAATCTGAGTGGTGGCACAAGATATGATCTCAATTTTGTTTTATTCGGTGATGAGAGTTGGCAGTGCGCATTTAAGCTGGCTCGAATAAATTCTTCGAATGGAATGATTATTACTGTTCATGTGCCTTTCCACCGGTGGTCACCATACGCTTTCGTTGATCGCGATAGTAACGCCTATATGGGGTATAGAGCAAACACGAGTTTGCAAATTTACCGATTTTTGATGATTCTCCAAAGAGATTATATTTAACACGTCTATATTATACAAGTATAGTTAACGTACATGGTCTGTGTAAAGTATACGAATCTATTGTTAGCACGTTAGTGAGACCGTTTGCGAACAATAACGTAAGGCTGATATTAGGCAAGCTCTCCCAAGTAGGAGCGTAGGAGCGTCCTCCCCTCAATCCTACGCGGGGGATTTTCTTCTAGAACACATAGTAAATAAAAGTATATCACTGACAGATATATAAGGCCAGTATTTTTTTAACAGTATTTTCAATATGCATTTATAGAAAGAGTATTTTTTGTATGTTACGAGCGGAATACTAAGGAATATATTCTTGCCGGTCTCAGTCTAGATCTTCCGCGCGACGGTCCTAGGTGTAGTTTGTTGTACAAAGTGATAGTTCTCTTATGATATTAAGTATTTTTATATATTACTTTTACATATTTTTTTACAATTTTATTCGCGTATTGTATATAAAATGTTTGTTAAAAAGGAGTTTCGACTCTGAATGGTCGGTTTCGGTTTGCGATCAGATTGATAAAATTTCGTTGTAGAGCAAAGAGATTGTTAAAATCAAGTCATGTCATGTATACGATGTTAGGAAGTTAATGTATGGAATCGTTAAGATAGGAAGCTGCATTTATTGAACAATTTACGTAATAATAATACTCAATGTATACGTTGTAGTTATAAGATTTTTGTTTTTAGTGAGATCTTTATTTTTTTGAAACATTTTTAAGATTATTTTTTTATTATTCGTTTAGTGAGTACTTAAATACCATATTTTATTAAAGATAATATGTTATAGCCCAGGCTGTACTTACACAAAGATTTATTTTTGGATGCAATAGCTATATACCGCACAATGTTTACCATATAGAGTTGTACCAGTTTTTACCATATAAGATGTATACGATATTTATAAGTTAACCCTTGGAGTATTATTTTGGAAGTATTATTTTGTATTGTGATAAGATATTTTATATGATTTTAGTGGAAAGTATTAATATTATGGTTAAAGGTAGCTACAGGCGAGAGTCGCCGAATGAAATGTATACGCTGCGTAGTGAGTACTGGTAGTGAGAAGAGTTCTCTCTGTATAGGTACAAAGAAATGATTATATTGCGCTGATGTCAGGCTTTTTGTTTTATTACATAGTCCTTTCCTTATAAGTTATTCTAAATAAATTCTATGGTGATATTTCAAAAAAACTTATATTATTTAAGAAAATGCAAGTAAAAAAATATTTTTAATTAAAATATTAAAACAATAAGCATTATTTTTCTAGTTCAGTAACCATCTAGAATTGATCTATTATGTCTTGCACATAAGCCATCTAGTTTTATTAGAGAAAAAAAACGATGTTATTTGCTAGAATTGTGCTATTGGTGTTTCACCTCGGTAAAGGTACGGTACCCTTAGTATTAATTCAATAAATTATATAATTGTAAGCACTTTAAAGAATGAAGAAGTTATTAGCAGTTTCGTACTTTATATACGTTTGCATTACATAGTATGGTTAATTATTGTTTCAGGATGGTTTTATATCCGGTCAGCCCGCGGCGGCTTGCATCTGGTCGCAGATGGGCACATTTTCTATGAAGACGGCGGCTCCCATCCACGTCGTGTGACATGGAGATGTGCGAGATCCTACCAAAAAGCAGAAAGATGTCAAGTGGCTTTGTGCCTTAGGGATGGACGCTTGGTATATTTCCGAGGCTCTCACAACCATCCTGCTACATACAACCCAGCGAAACATGAATCTAGGAAGTTTGAAGTTGATCCGATGGGGAAATATAAAATCGTGGAAAGTTGTGCCCCTCGTACAGTAGTCGCGGCCCCTGCCCCCGTACTGCCCCCCGCTCCCCATGCCGCGCTCTTCCTCTAGGCCTGGCGCGACCTCCTAGTACGCGGCTTCTTAGATAGACGTCATTGACTGTACTTGGAGTGTCGATAAAATATTTGTGCAATGAACTGCATGTGTTACGGTTATTATATTATCTTTACTATTATTTTTGTTACTATTTACTATATTTAAAAGACTGCCTAAGTTATTAAGTAAGCCAAAGTTACGTTACTTGCATTATTTAATACTTGTTATCAAAATAACAAGCTTTTAGACTTTCTGAGTAGAATGCTTCGTGGGGATATTTTTTTTATAAAATATAATAATTATTAGGATTTAGTCACCCCACGGTCGCCTTGTACCAATGCCTTAGTGGCTAATCTTATAGGGAGCGAGATATATAAATGTAATGTATTGACGATGTAACATGGTGTGCAATATTCTCTTACCAAAGTATTTAGAAGTTATGTATACAAAGTGTATAGCTTTAATGATAGCGTAGCCGTCTTGTTGAAGCTTTTTTACAAAATTCTATTTATTGACCGCGGCGTAGGATGCGGCACGACTGATAGACAATGTTAAATACTCCAATATTTATGATTTGTACCTAGATGTAGAGTATAACATAGCGTAGAATTAACGTATACCAGCTTATGAAAAATATATGCGATAGTTTTTATATTAGAGACTTATATAAATGTGACTTAGTAGAGACAGCGTGTATGCTATAGGGTGCAGTAGCTGCGCCAGTTTACAGGAAACTGATTTTCCATTTTACCAAAGATTTTCTAAGGCTACCTACACTTTTTGACTGTTATTTTATTACTGTTATAATTTGAAGTTTACAGCTATTAGAATACGAAACCAATCTATCACATTTTTTTGTACATTTTGTCACGTCACTATATGTAATAGTCACGTGGCGATATTCTGTTTATATTCATAAATCAAATGATATTCAAAACCTCACTTTTATTCATAGTATTATTTACCTACACTACCACACGTTTCTATTAAATTGAAACGAATTTACAAGTCTAGAGACGAAGTTTTACACTGTTTGGAACGTTTATTTAATGTCTTATTTTGATGTTTTTCCTAATTACCTTTGTACGCAGTATTATTTTCCTCGACTGACAATAACGTGATTGAAGAGGAGCAATTGTTGAAAATGGGTGGATTCTGGTACAAATTGGACGCATGTTACCGAAGTAAGAGACGGTGGATCTGTGCGAGAGGATGTGGCGCGAGGATACATACTACTGGCAAGAGACTGGTCTTCTCGGAGTTAAGGCATCTATGTAGAAACAATTGCAATTACACAGTTTAGTTTACAAAGTTGATAGTTATTAGTTTTAAATATTATTTTTAAGTAGTTTTATTATCACCACATTTTAGCATTGTACTTAGTTTTTTTATAAATATTACGTTTTATCTTACTTTAGTAAAGAAATAAAATGTGAATACTCAATTAAAATTATGACAAAATTTGGTACCTTTTTAGAACTTTTAAGCGTTCCTCATGTAAATGCCCACCGTCCAAATATTTAATTTTCTTATCAATTATTTAAATCGTTTTAGTATCTTCATAAAGTGCCTTTTTTAATTTAAAACCCTAGCGATACTCGGAAACGTAGGCTGATTAATTCAAGCTTAAATGTTATGCGCATAATTACCCATATCAAGAGAATGATCTACATTACGCAGTAAATAACTCAAGTACCTATAATAATAGAAAGAGGCACAATATAATATCATTTATTGTATCGTTTATTCTGTAACTTTTAACCTTAAGTATAAAAGAATATTTTTATATTCACTTTCCAATTAATTTATTTTTTACCCTAGCTTTAAGAAAACCTTTGAATCCCTATAATAAAGCGAACTTTTTTAACATATCTTTCTTTTAATATTAACTTAATTTTAGTATTCTTCTGATATCTAATGAGAGTCAACTTATGAGTCACATCTTACGACATTTTTATAATCTTTATTTGGTGTTTTGATAATGTCATTTTTAAACTCGTTTATAGGTCAAGCATGTTATAATATGACCGCTTGTAGCGGATGCTCTTTTTAATAGGCTTAAAGTATCCATAGAACTGGAAAATTTACTGTCATCATTCAAATAAAAGTCAGACTCAAACAATTTATAAACAAAACGATATTAAGGTATGTTTCTAACATGTTTTTTACTTAATATGAATTGTATAAATTAACAGTATCGCATGTTACAGTGGAAGTTATATATAACGAGAAAGGCTACCCGAAGCTAGTTTTAGACGGCTACTACTACCGTCCTCACAACGCCTATAGGAACCAACCTAAAGTGTTATGGTACTGTGCCTCTCGCAACAAATTTCATTGTACAGCTACACTACGAACTTTTCAAAGGGAAGTGATTGCAGTGGATGGAAAGCATAATCACGCCCGTTGACCACTAGAAACGCGTACGTCCCCACGTATGCCCCTAGCAATACTAGATTTGAATGAAATATTCGGATTGTACGATAAAAGACTTAATTTAAATAACAAAGCTTCACAGAAGTTTTCATATTAATTCCATTCTTTTCGAAATTTTTACTATTGTTACAATATTATTTTTTTCCTTTTCTATCTTTATTGAAAGTAAAAGCTATTATATAGCAATAATGTATTCTAACGTTTTTTCTACGAGAAGCAACACTAGTTGTATGTAGTTATATTTCTATGTTATTAATTTTTTACAATGTTTTTCTTAAATTTTTGTAAAGCCCTAAAATATTTTTTGGATATATTTCAATCATCATACTTATAATTGTTTTCTTGAAAGTTTGGTGTTTGTCATTCCTTTTTTTATGAGTTAATTTTTTTGGTAATTATCTTTTCTTAAAATATTTAATCAATCAATTTGGGAAAACACAAAATATTTTTTTACTTTAAATTATCGTAAAGCTGTTGTCACATGTACTACATTATATAGTTTTATAATGAATATAAACTATAATTTCATAATCGTTACATTATAAAAATTAAATTCTAAATATGTTTCTCTATTGAATTGCGTTTCATTTATTAATGTAAGTAATATTAAGTAGTAAAGTTAATATGTAGAATGCTGATATTGTGGGATGGTTCAGAATCGGTGCCGGCGGTGTACGTGCCTTCGAGGACGGGGAAGTCCCTGTTACTACACGACGGTTACACATATTATCTCAAGAACCTTCAGGCTCATGGTAGGAAGCAGTGGTACTGTTCCTCGAGGGATATGGCAGGTTGTCGTGCTGACGTCATAACCGCCCCCGCAAGATATGGTGATGGTGATATATTGTTCTTGATTAGAGGAAGACATATACACGCACCTCCCAGCTACTATTTCACACCAGATGGCAAGTATGTGAGACGTAAAGACGCTTATCATAGATATAGGTAGCAAATCTATTTGAAAATAATTCATGACTGTCTAAGGTATGTTTTTTTTATTATATTTTTTTTAGATTTTTTTAATCATTTTTTTTTATTTTGAATACTTTTGTTTGGCAATCAATTATGTATTTTTTTTTATTTATATTTTATTATATTTTTTTATTTTATTATTCGTATGGTAGGTTCCAAATTCTTAACATAACATAAATAGCATTGAGTACGAAGCTTAATACTTTTCTTAATAAATCTGAAATTCCATCTTGAGTTATAATAAAAAAGCGTTTCAATTTAAGAACAATTTTTGTAAGGTTCTAAATACATAATGTGTGGTTGAATGGAATCATTTTAAAACACATGGTAAATTATGTAAGTTTTGGCAGATTGACTTTGTTTACTTAAGAAAACTTTTATGTTAGATAAATGTTGAAGGATGAAAAAATGTACAAATGATTTTGCATAATTTAGGAGTTTTAGTATTATTTAGTCGCTTATCAAACGAAAAGTTGAATTTATTGTCATTGAAGGAGAGTTACCCATTAAGTTTCTTTATGAAATTGTTAAAAATTTAGTATCTAAAACATTTTGATTAAATAACATGGACAAATTTAGTTAGTTTTTTATTATCTTTTCATATGTAATAGGTTTTAATTACGAATCTTTTACTATTTTGTTTATCGCCTAAATCCATAATTAAGATCAATAGGGAATTTAATTTAGCATTGATTATTTCACATTCAGGCATTAATTTTTCAACATTTTTGCTACACTACGGTATAAATTTTTGAAAGTTACAAGAAAAAATGTTGAAAATAACATTAAATACTAGGAATTATTAAACATAAAAGCGAACTTCATAACGATCGACCTTTTATGAATCAGGTTATGAGGCCACCTTTTTAGTTAAATCAAAGTAGACGCAATTGAATGAAATGTTTATTATATGAAACATGTAGACGCGTTATTTTTGTTTTCCTTTTGCCTTAGTCTTAATTGAGATAAATAAGAAATAAAAAGAAAAATTACAAGTGAAAGTATATGAGTTAGTTAAAGAAGGTACTAGATAGATAGGTATTATAATTACACAACTTATAGTGTCAGCCAAAGTCGTACTCTACTGTCATGATGGTTAAATAAAAGTTAGTTTTGTTTTGGCTAATGGGCTGTAGGTAATTCACAGGAAAGACTAATTGATATATTTATTAAAGTTATACTTCTTTTGGTACGTTTGAAAAAAATTATGAGCGTAAAATTTTTACGATGCCCGCGCACACCGACAGCCAAAAAGCGACATGATGAAGTTAGCTGCATACCTTTTACAAACAGAGAGTTGTGACATAGGTATTTTTAGCTATTTTTGTTCTGTTACGCCAAAGAAGTATAATTTCTTACGTGCGTACATAAGTATAAGTATACACACACGCTTTTTTCATAATTGAATATACTATATCTAATAATAAAATACATAAACAAATGCTAAATATAACACAACCAATTCATATAAAAACCCATCTACAAAACAAACACGAGGGACTGTAAACTAGGAAAAATTTCCAAATACGCAACATTCAATAATCGTCATCCGATACAGATTTGGGGGTCGCGGTTTACTTTGAAGTAGTTTCGTTGCAATGTCTGTATGGGGGATATGAATTGCGCAGTTTGATGGATCAATACGAGCTACAAAGTTATGAAAGAAAGTTCGGCAGGGCAAGTTCCCGTTTCCCGCGCTACAGCCTAGTTACGCCCTATATGCCCTAATTTTGATGTCCCTTTCTTATCTTGGATGTGTGCGTGGAAGGAAAACGTTCCGGAGTACGCGACCTATTTTGCTCCAAGTCTAATGGTATTTATTATGGTACCAACGTAATTATGTTAGTTATTATATTGTTCTGTATTTTTTCTTGAATACGATTGATATACTTTAGGTATATATGCATAGTTATAACGTATATTTGCATTTTATTATATTTTTTAATTATATTGATTATTAATTAATATTGAATTAAAAATAAATAAATAACGCTTACGGAAGGCTCTACTTGTTTATATAGTACATATATTTATAAAATATTAAATTCCTTATAACAATAAGATGGACTCAGTATATATAATTAGTAATTATTAACAAATGTAATACTCAATACAAGCATAAAAACATCAATATATTTCATATAGAGATAGTGACTATCAATTGACGGAATGCCAAAATTGAACGGAAAGCGATGGAGCGGCGCCATCAAAATTGATGATTCCAAACATCGTAATACAATTTTCATAAACATAGGCATTGAATCCGCGAATCTAGGTATGTCCGGGCGAGGCATGCGCGAGCTTGTGGGATCGATCCAGTCTCCCCATCCCTCAAAACATACGCAATAACTTCGCTACAACTTCCGTGTAATGGCTGCCATAAAAATTAGTCAAGGGAGCCTGTTCCGTACCATTTTTTATCTATTCCATGGGTTATAGGTATGGCGGATTTCCGTTGCGAGCATTCGTCGTGGCTGTAATCTTTCATAATCTATGCTAATTTTTGACATTTGTAGATGTAATAATGTGTTATTATATAGGAATCTCATGTCGTTGCGATGTTTGCTTTTAAAGTTTATATATAGCTCTCAGCGTTTGTTTTATTTTTTATTTTTTAAACCTTTAGAGCACATCTGAAGTATAATCCTAAAATATAGGTACATCGTGTTACATTTGCTATATTTATAAATAAATTAAAAAGTACATTAAAAGTAAAAGTATATTTGTATAAAAGCTTTGTATGGCTTATGTTGCAGTTAACTTAGCAGTTTAATTACCAGTTAGGTAAAACTAGGATATCATTGTAGAGATCGCGATTAACGGTGGACTGGTGCAAGAACCCGTGATAGTGTGGCGTTGGCGCAGTGGCAGCAAGATACACGCACCCACTTGCAGTATTGCAGTTCAACCTAAACAGCGCTGTGACTGTTTACTACGGATACGCTTGAAATTTTAACTAATTATGTATGTAAGAAATGTCTAGTCAGAAAATAGTCTTCTAAAGCACTTATCCTGGTTAAACTACCGTTTACAATTCACTTAAAAATGCCTTTAATGTCTGTACTAAGTACAATTTTATCTTATACTTAAAATAATCAGGTTGGGGTTTTAGAAGAATAGTGATAGCCTCGCATTTATTGCTTGTACACTTGTTGAACGCTTTTTGCTTCTCAACCAATTTGGTTAAAATATATATTTTACTGAATAAAACTATACTCTGCCACGTTATGTATCGTTTAAACTTATGTTAGTTATACACAATATATATATATATGTCACTATTTTATATTTAACTATAATGATGTTAAATGATTCATAGTTTAATAAACCCACCTAATTATTTTATATATTTCATTCCGATCTTCCTTGTTACGAGAACGTCGTCGGTTGTTATGGTATACACTTGTTTTTAATATCTTAAATATATATTTATACATAGGTATATTTTAATGACTGACGGCGTAAGCATCTATCTATGTATCTCGACCTTGCAGGTATGTGATTAGATATACATATGTATTTTGAATATTTTATTTCATAAGATTATTTTGATTGTTTAATAAACCCACTATAATTGCAAGGTGGCGCCCGATACCTGTACACGCCGAGAGGAGGGAAATTATTATTTTTCGAAGGCAATACATACTTCGTAAACTCATCGAAAAGACGTGAAAAAGCTCGCGTGCTTTGGTACTGTTCTTCGAGAAAGTCTCGGAACTGTCCGGCGTCTATCCTCACTTTGTATGACAGAGTACTTGGCCAGCCGCCGGTTCATACTCACCCGCCTAAGGTGTCTAGTGCATTTACGAATGCCGCTAAAACAGAGATATATGACGACTCGAATTGATTTAAGATATAATAAACCCAAAAGCCAAAAAACACCAATGTCAGCCAACGTTATGTAGTAAAATAATGACACGCGAATTTGTTTGTCAAACTTGTTAGTATTGTTAAGCTTTACGATGAACGCGAATCAATAATTTTTTATCTCATAGATTTTATTATATATTATATTTGGTATTACTTCCGGTAAGTTTTCAGAAAAGTTTCCACTGTATTTCATGTTAAAAGTTCGATAGTGACAATTTTTTCTAGTCGTAGGATGATTAAAAACGTGATATACATAATACGTTTAATGTTGTACGAATGAAATTAGAATATAGTGAAAATTTATTTTTAATAATTTATTCCAATGTACCGAAAAAATAGTATGATAAAATGTGATCAGATTTAGTATATAAAATAAGTACAAATAAACTTTAATTCCTAAAAGTTGCCATGTAGTAGTTAAGAGTCTTAATAAGTTGCTAATGTGAGATCAATGTCGATATGTGCCAAAATGTACTATTTAAATAGATGTTTTTAAAACTCAAATGTATTTTTAAATGAAGATCCCTAATTTTAGCGCGGGGTCGAACTACCTGCTCGTTCTGAGAATTAAAAAAAGGATGTCTAGACGTCCTGCCTTTTGATGTATTTCTATTTAAGAGGTTTTTGTATAATATTCTGATTTCAATGTTCTAAAGCCAGGTGCAGGTAAACGTCTCCCAATTCAAATACTTGATTTTAGGGACGAAATAACGCTCATTGATATTAGGGATAGATAGAACATTGTACGTTTTTTGTTAGCCTAGCCCTTAGCTATTGAGTATTCATATAAAAAATCAATACCTGAGGTAAAAGTACGTATTAGTTAACGGGAATGTGGTTTTACAAGGTTTTGGAGGTATGTAACTGGTTCTAGAGACGGTTAACGTAAGTTTCAATTGACTAATTTATTATATTTTGAATTAGTCATGAGTTTATATCGAATGTGAGAATATGTTTAAACATATTCTCACATTCGATATAAACTCATGACTAGTACCTTGGTATACTATAATTGGGAATTTATAGATACGTAGTAAACCTAGTAGGTGTAATTTTTTTTAAAGTTCCGCATTGAATTTTATATAGGATATTTACTTCAAAGCTGTTTTTAAAGCAAGACTTTTCACCAATCGTACTTATAGAATAGGTACATAATTTAAAGCCGTCAGAAGGGCCTAATTGCTATATATTTAGGGCTATAAATAGCAATAAGGATTTTGCTTTTATATTACAGAGACTAAATATAAAAAGATGGTGGTGTGTGATCGTTTCCGCCTTTTTTACTTCATATTTTTTTTCAATATACATTCAGGCAATTTCTTTTGATTTTGTACAACGTTATTTATTATAAGCATTCCATTACAATTGCAGCTTTTATTTCATTTGAAATATATGAGAAACTTTTTCTCGATTTTTTCATTAAGATCAAATAAAAATGAATGATCTTATAGTTCCTTTCCGATACAATAATATAATCGACGTAACAGTATAGAGGCCACAATAACCTGTTACTAGGTTATAGCGTAGTGTTTGTAGGTAACGTAATAAGATAAATTCGTGTTAGTTACCTTTCACGGTGTGCATCAAGAGCTCAAATTGGATTTCGATGTATTCAACTATTTAATGTATTTTCAACCGACTTCCAAAAGGGAGGAGGCTGTCAATTCGACCGTATATATTTTTTTTGTGTGTACGCGGATAACTTCGCCGTTTATGAACCGATTTTGATGATTCTTTTTTTGGTTGGAAAGGAGATATCCCAAGGGTGGTACAATGTGAAGGAAACCATGATCTGATGATGGCATCCTAGAGAAGTCGAGGAGAACCTACGAAAATCGTAGTAGCGACTAGTGGGTTTGTTAATTTTTTTCATTAAGTATTTTAAGGCACTGCTATTTAATGAAGGTCAGGAGTCGATCTGATGATGGAGCCGAAAGACAGTAGATGGAATATATATATTATATGATATATAGACTATAGACTCTCTTTATAAATGGACTATTTAATATAATAAGAATTTTTTTAAATCGGATTAGTAAGTAGTTCCTGAGATTTAGTGCGTTCAAACAAACAAATGAACACACAAACAAACAAACTGCCTCTTTATAATATTAGTATAGATGTAGTACTTATGGTTATAAATTCAGATTTTGAATAAACTCATAGACTGTAAAATTTCATTAATTCTATATATTATCCAATTAATAAGTGAATAATTTACAGAAGTGTGGAATTAGTAGATAGAAAAGACCTGGTGTAAAAAAATTACCTTAACTACATCTAATTAGGTATATTTTATTTAGACTTAATTAGCATAATTTGACATGTAAATCAGATTTTTCATTTAAATATTCCAACCTTGTTGCCCTTCATAACTGTTATTATTACTAACAGCTCTATGGCATGGTTTCATCAACGAATGTATGCTAGAAAAATATACTTTACTTTGATACGTCGAAATAATTTTGTTGATATTATAAATGTAATTGGATTTTTAAGATAATTTTAGGTTCACTGGTCTATTTGACTTTATGAAAATAATTTTGTTCCTACAATATTTTATAAGATATTAATATCTTTTAAATTGAAAGTACAGTTAAAAATTACTTTTGCAATAAACTATGACTTATATCGATTTCATTACCTACGTATTGTGTATAGTTCGGTTTAGCTCTTGACAATGTAACGAAAACTAATAATAATGTATTGTAGTTATTTATGTATTCTTGCATAACTTAAAAGGGTTATTCGTTCAAATAATATCGAACAATATATTTATTATAATTAGTTTGTAGTGGAGTGTTATGATAAGATGGTCTTTACAATATTTAATATTATCAAGTATTTTATAATATTCTAAATATTGTTTCCGTATTTCAAGATGTTAATTTTATAAATATGATCATCATAATAAACGTTAATGTGATCCGTAGGACTAACATCTAAATATTTAAATGTTTATAAATTCATCATATTTTGTTTGATCCTATATAATTATAAAAAATATATTTCTATCTACATTATTTACTATTACGCTTTTATATTTTATATTTATACTAACGACTTACCCTCGCTTTGCTCAGGTGCGTCCCTAGGTGCGTTTTATTTTTTTTGAGCGAATCTCTAATTCTTTTTATGAAATAAAAGTAGCCTAAGTTACTCTTTATAACATCAGCTCTTTGCCAGTAAGAGTTCCGACAAAATCAGTCCAGCTGTTTTGGAGATGAGCCGGAGCAAACAGATAGACGGACAGACAAAAAAACGGACGGACAGAAAAAAATGTGTTTTTTTTTTATAAGAACCTATCGTATATAATTTCATATGCACTTAGTAAAAAGCTGTTATAGCTGTATAAATTATACCCAATTCACCCTTTTTGTGTATATGGATGAAATTTATCTACATTGTTGTGCTTTACATATTTACGTACGTACATTATATATTATACAATTAATACATAATCCTAAAACAATATGGCTGGTTTTACTAGTATAGAAAATTAAATGCGTAGTTATTTTTTTTTCAATCTCGTAGCATGATCCACGTTTTACAAACTGTTTATGATCTTTTATTCATTTTGAATACATGTATGATTTCACAATACACTGGTTCACATTTTCTATCTTCACATTAGATAGAGATACCGAGACTATTGAGGAAGAAGGTACTTTATTATGCTTCTTCTATAGTTATGTTTCAAAGATAAATGCTACGTTGGGTGAGAACAAACGTATGGATTCAAATATCCAAATAGGGAAAATTCATGGTTTTATTATACAAAAGCTGTTATTGCAGTTTAAAATTTCTTAGCTAATTTTAAACTCTAAAAAGTATTCTAGATTTTACATCGCATAATGACTCTAATATAATATGGAATATTTGATAATCATAAAATTATAACATGTTTCTTTGAAGACATGAATGTCTTCTAACGAGTCATTACTTCCGTAAGCATATATTACGTATCATCAATAAGTATACAGCAGATGGTGCTACGAAATAAGTATCCGTAATGTTAATCATTATAATTAATTAATTTCCTTCACTTTATCGTCTAGATTAGCATTTATAAGTTTATCTTAATTTTATAAAAAAAATATAGGCAAGACGTGTGTATCGTTCCGTGAGAATGCCGCCGAGTTATTAGCGTTGGAAGCGCATTCACATCAAGAGATCCGTTAGTTATTGTTCTACATACTCTCATGATTTTAATCAAGACTTAGATTATTTGAGACTAGTGACTCACCCTCGCTCCGCTCGGGTTCGTCCCTACTTACGTTTTAACGTTTAGTATAGATGAGATATTTTCCCGCAATAAAAAGAATCCTAAATGTTGACCCGGATAACCAGCTATCACCATACCAAATTTCATCAAAATCCCTCCAGTGGTTTTTTTGTAATGCGGTAACAGACAGACATATAGATAGACAGACAGACAGACAAAAATTCTAAAAACATAGATTCGGCTTAGTTACAAGTTTATTATATGTAATAGGTAAAGAAGTTTTGCAATGAAAATTGGTAGTATTTCATAGGTATATTAAGTTTTTTATAGGTATATAGCAATTAATAGGTAGTTTTTCTAAATTCGGACGCAGCGAAGTATGTATGAATTGCATACTTCAGTTTACATAAATAATAATAGCAGATTTGCAGCCATTTCAAATGAAGTTTCTATCTACGGTCAAGAATGGCTATCCGATATCTATATGTAGTAAGAGACCCCAAACATGGGAGAAATAGAATGTAGGTATATTCTACCCTATAACTATGTATATTATATATATATATATATTCTAGTTCTGTCATTTTTCTAATCTAATCATTAAAAGTTTTGATTTACAACCGCACAAGTACAACCAAGTAAGAAAAGCTACACAATATACATATAAATGGGAGGCCTTGATAGGAGAAGTATTTCTTCTTACTGTAATATTTTGTACGCAGCGCCCTCGAAACCGATTGTAAAACATTGGTACTTCAACAGAGATGAGCTATTATGAATTACGCGTCGCATCCGCTTTACGTTAGATGGCGTTATGAGTAAATTACAGTGACAGAATTCATTCAGGACACGATTTTGTACTATACACATACATACATATCTGAAGGTTTAAGTATCACACCATTTTAGTACATTTAATATAAAGGAATATAACAAATATAAAGCAAAATTTTTAAAAAGGCATCGTGGTGACACTTTTTTCCTTTTTCATACTGCAAAAAATAAAAAAAATGTTTCTTAGGTGTTGGAAAAATTAAATACAACATTTTCTTTGCTCTCCCATATACCTAATCGCGTTTATCCGACTAATTGGAAATTTCTGTTTTTTGCTCTCGATGTCGTAACAGGAAAAAACAGTGTTACCTACATTTAGTTAATATGTTTTGCAAGTGGTTCTAACGAAGCTATAATTAGTGTTTCATATTAATCTATACTAATATTATAAAGAGGTAAAGTTTACGAGTTTGTGAGGTTGTAGGGGGTAATCTCTGGATTTAGATGAAATTTAGTAAGAAGATAGTTTGAGATCCGTGGAAGGACGTAGGATACTTTTTATCCTGGTAATCATCCCTTAAGGGGGTGAAAATGAGGATGAAAGTTTGTATGGGGAATCAACCTAGAGACGAACCCGAGCGAAGCGAAGGTGAGTCGCTAGTTGTTTATATATTTCATAATCATATTTTTTATATATATTATCATAGTTATTTCCGATTAGGTACCTAAGTTGGTTAACTATGTTGGTTTTCTAAATAACACAAAATTTTTAATAGTCCACAAGGAAAAAGAAGTTTCATTTAAAACAGAGAGTTAATTAAAGTATGTATGTTGCATTTTTTTTTATTATTTGTCAACTAATATAAAAGACGAAAGGAGAATATAGTACGTATAAAAAATATTACAAATCTTGTGTGACAATTCATAGTATTTATTTCTGAGAATTTTATGAATATAATATTTAAAAACTAAGTTTAACCATTTTAACAGCGGTTTCAGATTTATATTTTGTGACGTCACGGCGAGGAAACCCGATGATTTTATACAACGGGGTTAATTTTATTAGAGAAAGAACAAGAGGGAAGCGGACTAGGTGGGTTTGTGGGAAAAAACGGTCCAACCATTGTATAGCCAGTTTGACTACGCTCGAGGGAATGCTAATAAAATATTATGGGTACCACAACCATAGCTAGCAAAGTTGTATATTTGGTTACTATATATTAAAAATAATTCAATTTTATTTGAATTTTTATTTAATAAATAGATTAAATTATTCATTTAATATTAACTCAATTAACTAATTCAAATTCATACTTATATAAATGGAAAACTTTTTTATATTTTGACAACTAAATTAATGAACTGATTTCGACAAAATTTGGCATAGGGAACGTTTTTGTTTTGGATACCATGTCCGATTTTTCTGCCAAAATTGGATTGTCATATAATAGAGAATGTAGAAACACATTGTACAAAAGTTCTGTTCAGGCCGGGTCATTAGGGCATTTAGGGCATCATTAGGGCAGTTATGGTTAGAGTTATCTTGGACTTCACTGATGAATTCTGAAAAAAGTCTATATTAGAATATACGGTAAAATGTGTAGTTTTTGAACTATGTACCTTGAAATGATAATTATTTAAAACTTGAAATAACATTTAAGATATCATTTTTATAGTCACGTTTTCACTAGTCAGTTTTTTGAAATATATCTGCAGTGTCTCTACTGATGCAATGTCTTAAATGCAATTTTTATATGTAAATATAATAACCAAGAATATAATAGATGAAAAATATAATAGGTAATAGTTTTAAGTTGTTCTTTTCTTCAAACTTAATATTATGCTTGGTATGTAATTGTGAATTTAATACACTTTATGTAGTGATTTGCATTTGGCTATTGGTATTTTTATTACTGTATCTGATAATGTAGAGAGAGACTTAACAAGAAAATATATTTAACATAGTAAGTTATGTCACAATAAATTATATTTACTAACTAGGTAAGTGATCCACATATAGGAAAGATTATTAATATTTATATGCTATTAAGATATTATTTTCAAAATATTGACTTTCGTTACAGGCGAAATAGCTGGTGTTTGTATGAATATATTGATTATTTTTACTTAGTATTAAGTCTTGACACCGATTTCTTTGTACATTGCATTTTATTTTCTGTGTTTTCTACTATGTGTTTAACATAATATATCAATAATCATAATGTAAACTTTTTGTCAGTAGTTGCAGGTGTTCGTTACGTGATATCACGTAGAGGGAACCCAATGATAATATACAATGGAGTGAATTTTATCAGAGAGAGGACCAGAGGGGACAGGACTCGTTGGGTCTGTGGGAGGAAGCGACGAAAACACTGCATCGCCAGTCTGACTACTGTTGGCGGGACAGTGATAAAGTGTTATGGCTTCCACAACCATAGCTAGCATTAGTGGAACTTTTGGTGGATATTATTTAATAAACAATAACTTCTTGATGTTATTTTTGTTTCAAAAATTATTTAGTTTAAGATATCGTCGCCTTAGTGTTTATTTGTTCTAACTAATAATACTTGTTATGCTGCCTCGCTGCTGAAGTGGCTAGAAAGTGGCTAGAAAGTGGTTATTGAGTCTTTCTGTTTAGTAAGTCTCAGTAACAGTTCGGAGATGGGAAGTTGGCAGTGTTTTGCTCCCGTGCCTCGGAGAGCACGTAAGGCCGTCAGCTCTGCGCCTTAACTCTCACCGGTCGGGTCGAGTAGTCGTCCCACCGGAGTATGAGAGTGACAGGATAGAGAGTGCACTTGTGTTTGCGCGTACACTTGTGCACTATAATATCTCCTGAGCAGATGGCTAGTCTCAATGAGACTGGCAACCACGGCCAAAGTAGGTCGGGAGATCATTATTACTTGTTTTACTTTATACTAGACAGATTTTTTCTCTATTTTTATACTAAACCTTTATTTCTAAGAGTTATTCACATGATAGATAAAATACTTTTTACGGCAGGTTTAAACTACAACGTGTATTTTATATCAATATAATTGATATTTAAAAGTCAATAATTCGACATTAAACTTCTAAGGTAAATTGGTCATTTGGACAAATAAGCACTGAGGCGACGATATGTTGTATGTGCATAATTGTATGAATATGTTTTATATGGGATACGTATATATATCTTGGTATTGTTAAAATTTGAAGACACGTTTGGCTCAGTTTGTAGTGACTCTACTTTCTGTGCCAGCGGTCGCGGGTTCGAGTCCCGCTGGGGGCGTTCATTTGTGTGATAAGCACGAATGTTTGTACACCAGTCATGGCTGTTTATATTTATAATATGTATGTATTTAAAGTTGTATACGTGTAGTGTATCAACTATCTGGTATCCATTACACGAGCCTCGTAGCTTACCATGGAACTAGATGGTGCTGTGTTAATGTCCCAACATATTTATTTATTTATATTTAATTTTAAACGGTCTTTGTGATCGTTTAATCATCGGGTATCATTATTCTTATGACTATTAATTCTGAAAGTTGTCTCCATAACGGAGTACCGACTACAAATGAACACGTACATATTATTTTGAGAGATAAGGTGAACTTGTGGGTAGGAAATTATTAAATTTTAATGTAAAGCTAAGTAAATACTGAAATTATATGATAAATATAAGCATTTTGTTGATAATGTGTTCGTAGAAACTAATTTAAGGTTTAAATATACTCTGCAATATAATTTAAAGTGTATAATGTGTCCATTAGTTTATGTAAGAGCGAAAAAGTATATGAGAGCTTTACAAGGGACCAATATTATTTAAAATTAATGGATTTAATTAGATATTTAAATATAATCGATTTTTAAAATGTAACTTAGGTATGTGATATTCAAGTGCTAATATAATTATTAATGGTGCTTTATATTGTATGTACAAAATGTTTATAAAAGCTAAAACTTTTGAAATGGAGAATAGATAATGGTAGTCTTTATTTATGTATTTGAAAGCTTAGTTCGAGGTAAACTTTTTTGTATATTTTGTATTTATACACCATTTTCGTATAAAAAACGTGTGTGTGTACTTTTGTACGCACGTAAGAAGTTATACTTCTTTGGATTAATAGAACAAAAATAGCTAAAGATTTCATGCCGTATTTGTTACATCTCTCTCTCTCTGTTTGTAAAAGGAATGATAAATTAATTAAATAAGGCATATTAGGCATATTATAATCATATATTTATAGAATATCATTTAAGGAAAGAATATAATATTATATATCATTTGTTAGACAATAACAACGGTTACCATGGCAACACACAGTTAACAGCTAACTTCATCATGCGCGTGCATCGTAAAAATTTTACCGTCATAACTTTTTCCAAACGTCTCAAAAGAATTATAACTTCAAAAACTACCGCTTTCAAAATATAGGATGAAAATGATTATTTTATAAAACATTGTTATAAAATATTTTTGATTATGTATATTTGTTATTAAAGCACTAAATGTGATTTTTTTTTTATATTTTGAACCTTAAAATTTGTTATGTGTTCGTTATAATAATCATGAATTACATATTCATGCCTTATTTTATATATGTATATAATTACTGAGTGGCAGTGGTAGCCCAGTGGTAACGCGTTTGCATGGGAAACCGAGTGAAGCGGGTTCAATTCCCGGGTCTCGCACCGCTGATATTTTCATGAGCGAATCATTTCCAACATGATTACCATTTGCCTTACGGTGAAGAAAAACATCGTGAGGAAACCTGCATGCCTGAGGAAACTTGCATGCCTAAGAAAACCTAGCAAGTTTTCGAAAGACATGTGAAGTCCGCCAATCCGAACTTGGCCAGCGTGGTGGACTATGGTCTGATTCCCCTCGTATTGGAGGGAGGCCCGTGCCCAGCAGTGGGACGTTAAAAAGGGTTGTATACATAATTACTGATAAAAGAAATTATTTAAAAATATATGGATTTATTTCTATTTTCATTTAATATCAGAGCTGGCTTTGCTCGTCGACTAAAGCTAAGAACTGCACAGTGCGCATCAAGCGAGACTTAGATGGATCCATAGACATGTACAAACGTAACACACACACGAACCAATTATTATTTTTTTTATTAAAGAACTAAATGTGAAGAATCTTTATTATTTTGCACCTAATTTTTTAATTTTTAATTATAATAACTATGAGTTACATATTCATGCCTAATTGAAGGTAACTTCTATAGGCAGGTTTGGATGGGGAGTAAATTCATGTAAGTCGTCATCGACATGTGACCATGTCGATGACGAGGGACGTGTCAGGGACGTGTTAACACTAACTCAAGAGTGCTGATAGATGTCAAAACCAGATAAATGTAAACAGTTTTAAATTTACAAATTTTAATTTAAGATCAAACAATTAATTTGAATGTCCAAAAATAACAACAACAACAAAATAACAAATAGTTAGTTTTGAGTTTTCACTTCCGTCGGCAGTCCTCATGACTGCTTTTTTATATTCAAATGATTTATATCATATTTAATATTATTTACAGATGAAGTAAAATGGCAGCTTATTGAGGGTATAAGTTTGGGAGTTCGTCAATTTTCCTTTCATGACTTGGAGTTAGCTTTACATCAGTGTTCAAACGATTAGTCAGAAACATATGAGATTATCAAACTACAAAAAAAGACTTATTTTTAGTTTACTCTTTACCTCGTTATACTAAGATACATATACAACATAATACACAATATAATGTACTTTATTAGATATGTAAGAACAAAAAAAGCACTTACTGAAAAGTGCTTTTTAGCGCTTAGACACTGGTCACAGTTTTGGCAATACTATGAAGTAATGAAGGAAAAAGCCATGCTAACAACAAGAGTTACAAGAAGTAGCAAAAATATTTTTGCACAGTTTAAAAATGTCAATAAGCTCTCCAATTTAATCTATAGCATTTATGTCAGTATTCGTTACCATAATATTTTTTTTACTTTTTGGTGGTCGTTCCTTAATTTTTATTTAAGTATTTTATATGTATACTAGCGACTCATGCTCGCTTCGCTCGCGTTCGTCCCTAGGTACGTTTTCACGGTTAGCTACGTTCATACATAAATAGTAGCTTGCTACTCCTAAGATATTCATTTAAATTATATAGCGATTTATCCTCGGTTCGTTTGGGTACGTACACCGTACGCGGATCTTGTTTACAATTTCATGGGTTTTAAATTTTTTTCACGGAACCCTGATTCATTTTTTTAAATAAAAGTAGCCTAAGTTACTCCTTATAACATCAGCTATCTGCCAGTGAAAGTCCCGTCAAAATCCGTCCAGCCGTTTCGGGGATTAGCCGGAACAAACAGGTAGACAGACAGACCGACAAAAATTGTAAAAAATGTTATTTTGGTATATGGTACCATGTATAAATCCATATGCATTTAGTAAAAAACGGTTATTTTATTATTACAAACAGACACTCCAATTTTATTTATTTGTATAGATACATCGAATAAACTTTAACGCTTTAATGGAAATCCAGTACCTAAGCATTTATGTAACCTTATTACTTTTACATATAACTATTATATTATAATTTAAGTAAGAATGATAATAATTCAATAATAATTCACTTGCCAGTATTTTGACGCCATTCAAAATGCCATTACAAGTATTAGTGTTGTTTAGATAAGCTATATAAATAAATTGAAAGTGATCTAGTGTACAACGATGCTTGGTACACTTTATATAATATATACGAAATAATGTTGGTACATTCATACCGATATTATCATAACCAATGTTTGCCACAATGAAAGACAAAAATTTACATCTATTACTAATTCGTGTTGTATTCATAAAGCGTGTTTTTTTTGATTTTTAATAATTATAAGATACGTATTGTTTTTGATAATTTTCTAATTAACCTACATATTATTTATTATTCAGCTAATTACCACAGTGAAATTATGACGTTAGTTTCTAAGATTTTATATATTTTTTTATAAATTAGAATAAAGTTTCGAGAATAGGCATGTTATGAGTTGTGCCTTTATACGAGTATTTGTGCTTCCATTATATGAATTAGACGGGTAAATATATTGACAATAAAAAAAATAACTAAATGTTGACTTAGCTTATAATCATTAATTTTAGCTTAGAATAATGTATTTTCCTTTTTGTATATTTATAACTAGTTGAACCCGCTGCTGCGCTCGCGCTATAACTACAAAAAAAAAAACTCTATGGCTTTATGCTATGAGTAAAAATGTATGGAAGTCTGCCCGATTTGTGGACTTTCATGATAACTGCTCCACCCTTTTGGGTAGTAGCATGATGATATATATAGCCTATAGCCTTCCTCAATAATCTAATGCAAAAATAATTTTTCAAATAGGATTTGTAGTTTCTGAGATTAGCGCGTTCAAATAAACAAACAAACTCTGCCTCTTTATAATATTAGTATGATACAGTTTTTGTAAAAAGTTATATTTAGGTATAAACAACAGGTGAAAAGGTAAAGGGTCTTATAATTGTGTTCAAAATATACTAGTCTATGAATGGTTAAATTATGTTCCTGATGCTATAAGCATATTAGTAAATACTTAATTTTAATAAGTATTGTTTGATGTAATCGCAATCCTGCAATATTATAGATATAAGATACATATAATAATATTACTAATTATCGCCATAATGTGTGCTTTTGTATGTTTTTTAGTAAAATTATTATTTTATCATGTCTGATTTTTTTTTTCAACGAAATTTTACCAGTCTTATATTATCTTATATCGATGTAGATATCGATTAGGTACTGTTTGAGTTTATTCATCTCTTCAATCACTCAGTTCAAAAATTACTGATGAAAGAAATTATTTAAAAATATTTGCATTTCATTTTTATTTTCATTTAAAAAGAACTTTCAGTCACATTATTATTAAACTCGCAAATTTTGTTGCATTTTCATAAACATAACGTGAATTGAATTGATAATTTTTTGAGCTATAATAATTATAAAATGGGGACGAAAATATCTTAACGCAATTTATCAAAAATTAAAAAAAATAATGTCTAAAAAAGAATTTTAATAATATGATATTTCTATTAGGTTTTTCTTTATAAGTTTATTTTATAATAGCGTCTCACCCTCGCTTCGCTCGGGTTCGTCCCTAGGTACGTTTTAACGGGTTGTATAGCATAGACTATATTATGTATGTACAATGTACATACATATGTTTTTTTATTTTTAGAAATGGGCTTACTCTTGACTCGAATCGAATTAATCTTAGCTCGAAAGCACAAATAAGGTCTACGATCTAGCGAGTTTGCCCATAAAATCAGGTATAGAAAAGTTGGTAAGTATTATATCCTTTACTTGAGAAATAATTGATTCCCCATTCATTCTTCCACCACCCTTTTCACCCCTTTATATATGATATGTTTTCCGGGATGAAAACTGTCTATATCCATACCAAATTTCATCTAAATCGGTTCAACGGTTAAGCGTGAAAAGATGACGGACAGGAAGACAGGCAGGCAGACGTTATAACGATGAACGTTAATAAGTCAGTCGCGAGTAGTTAATAAAAATAGTAATTGCGAAATAACTTAGGAGATAGACATATACTATTGCGAAATTGTCTGTACAACTTTTTAAGGCCTACAATTTTCTAGTACATGGTTTTGATGTATCTCTTAAGGTTTAGCCAGCGTTAGCCGTATAAATTTCTAAGGAACTAATTTCAACGCAGACGAAAACGCATGCACACACATACACATCCACATCCAATCCACGCACACATAAATATATATAAATAAAAAATAAATTGATAAATTATCTTTTCAGAACCCGCACGAAAAATTGAGAAACACAATTTAATAAAAGGTGTTAAAAAGAGGAATTGTGTCGGATGCTACGAAAAACTCCGAACCTTTCTAACAAGCCGCCAAGCTGACAAAAAAGTTAAAAAATTTTTAACGGTATGTGTTCAATGTAAAAAAAACTTTTGTTATCCATGCTTTATTGAAAAACATTAATTCATGTTTGTTTTTTTCTTTTTTTCATTATATTAAAACTTAATTAAGACTCGATATTTTTATTTCAAATCTCTAAAAGACTTTCCATATTCAGTGCGGCACAGGGTGGATAAACCCTGTATTTTAAATATAGCCATAATTTCTAAACTAAACAAGTTGTTAACGAACGGCTTCAGGTGTATTTCAATTCGTATTCATTTTAATGTTAACCTAACAAAATACGTAAGTAAGAAAAAGAACACAGTATTTTGCTATACGGAACCTATAATGCGCGAGTTGGACTTCCATTAGCCCAATTTTTACATTAAAGGATTTACAAACATTAACATCATTTACTAACCAATAAAAATTCACAAATATTTTCATTCGAAAATTTATTCGGCCAAAAAATATTATTAATATATTAATAATTTATAAAGCTAAAAAGTTTGTTTTATTAATAATTTGAACACGGGCGGTACACGGGGATAATTTATTAAAATCTTAGAAAGTTCATATCTGTATATTCAATTTGTTGGAATAAAAACTACATATTTTTAAAACACATGGCGACATCTATTGCCAAATATCTGAATAACTCATTAATAATTACTTTTGGAGTTATTGTTTATTTATTAAGAATAATATAATGCTATAGATAATTTTGTTTCAAGATAAGCAATTTTTAATACTTTTCGCCATATTTAGTAAGTTACCTTGCTAAAATGTTTATAGTATCATCGTGGTTTTATTCTAATCAGTTTTTGTATTTTTTCTCAGAAAAAAGATATTTTTCCGCCGTAAAAGTATCCTTTATGTTGAGCCGGATAACCAGTTATCACCATACCATCAAAATCCCTCCAGTGGTTTTTCTGTGATACGGTCACAGACAGACAGACAGACAGACAGACAGACAGACAGACAGACAGACAGACGGACAAAAATTCTAAAAACTATAGATTCGGCCTGTGTATCGATAATAATGACTATTTCAATAAGATTTTCCAAAAAATATTTAATGTACAGATTTGACTCAGTTAGAATTTTATTATATGTACCTATAGATAAAATAACAGTTAATGATTACAGGTAATGTTGTAATGATACCAACAAGAAGTGGCAAGAAGAGTCTATTAATGTTAGACGGGTATACTTATTCTCAAGTAAACTATGGTAAGAACTGGCTTTGCTCGTCGACTAAAGCTAAGAACTGCACAGCGCGCATCAAGCGAGACCTAGATGGATCCATAGAACGTGTGCAAACGGAACACACGCACGAACCTCCTAATTATTATTGTCTCGAGGGCACATATGTGAGGTTATAGTATATTTTTTTAATATTAATACAGACAGACAGACAGACAGATAAAAATTCTAAAAACTATAGATTTGGCCTCTGCATCGATAATAATGACTATTTCAATAAGAAAAAAAAAATTAATGTACAGATTGAACTCAGAATATTATTATATGTATAGATAGAAGAGACAGTTTTTTAAATACCAATCAAAGAACTTAAGTGTTAATGGTATACCCACAGTGTGCGAATATATTTTCTTTTTTTTTATAGGATAAAAATAATAAAGTGTCAGTACTACGATCTTATTGTTTCTCTTGCCTATAATACGATTTTTGCCAACTTTGAAAAGGAGAAGTTACTCAATTCGAATGTATTTTTTGTTTGTGCATATGATGTAACATCTTCGCCATTTGTAATAAGTACATAGTTTGCACTTCAAGGGTTCTATTACTCCTAGGGTGTTAAAATTACTAAAGCCGATACCTTCTTTCAGTAAAAGATAATTCATTTCATCTAACTAGTGATCGTCGCGTGGTTGAAAATCAACCATAATTCATTAAGTTATATATTTGTTGTCTTGCGTATATAACAATATTAATCTATTCTCAATTTGACCACAGACTTTAACAATAAACAAAAGAGTATATATGCGTGTGTGTGTCAAATACATGGTAGTGTGTGTAATGTTTTTTTTATTGAATTAATGTATTTTTTACGCGTAATTAAAAAAAAACTGCATTCTGCACTTCTTCTCTATATAAACTATAAGTGTGGGAAATTTCATATTCCTCCGTCCGCGCAATTTTCGTAAAAAGGGGTACAAAGTTTTTGCTTCACTTATCGGCTTAGCAAATATTAGTAGAATTATTTTTTCGGGTTTATTCGCGGTTTTTTTATATTTTTAACAAACAAACATGGTTACGTTCGCTGTAAAGCAGTCGAAAAGATGGTAACAAAAATATGAAATAAAATCGTGAAATTCAGAAAACATGTTTTATTTAAAATGTCAAATATTCGCATAAATCTAAGAAAGTGTTAAATTTTATAGTATAAAAAGAACAATAGAAAATGATTATTGATGTTATTGTGGATGTAAGCATCATGAAATTTTTGATGATGTTTTTAGACATTTGTATGATTGAAGTTATATTAAATAGTGAACCAATGATTTTTTTTAGATAACGAAGCCGTGTTAATACCAACAAGGAGTGGAAAGAAATATCTGCTAATGCTAAATGGATATACGTATTCACAAATAAATTATAGTGTTCACTGGTTTTGTTCATCTAAAGCGCAAGGGTGCTCCGCGCGAGTCCGCCGCATGCCTGACGGGAAAGTTATCAAGGTCAATACTCAACACAACCACAAACCTCCAAAATATTTTTTGAAGAATGGCACCTACATTAAAGTTTAATTTAATATTTTTTTATAAGTATATAGAGCTGCTAATGTATTAGCATTTTGTATGTTGGTATGTACACACATATTCACACGTGCAGCATTCTCAAATAGCACTTAATATTTTATCTCAAGAGTATTTTTTAAATGTACCTTACTGATAATTAGTTATTAGAATATTTAGCTTTTTGCGTTACATTTAATAATTTTTAATGCGAGCTATTCTTAGGCGTTATAACTTTTGCTTTATCATTTTGTATAAAAAATATACGACTTATAATTTAAATGTATTTTGCTATAATTTCCAGTTATTTTTGTGATTGAGTAATTAATATCAATATTTTTATTATTTGTAATTAAAACTGTGAGTTTTACTTTTGAATATAATACTAAAGCTGTTGGGTATTTCAGACGTGCAGTTCATTCCAACGGAAAAAGGCAAATACATTTTGGTTCTAAAAGGTTTTACATATTCTCAAGTTGGGGGAAGATTCTTCTATTGTTCTTCAAAGCACATGGGATGCAGGGCGAGGGTCAGGCTCATGGCGGGGAAGCTGGTGGCCTCAGGGGACGCACACAATCACGCACCGCCTTCTCACGCTCGGTGTGGCAATGGTGCCTTCGTTCAGCTTCGGCCACGATCTCAGACAGTTCCTCCTGTTTCTTCAGCTATACTTCCTTCTCCTATCACATCACCGCGTGCAGCATCTTTAGCTCTCCATGCTCTGAACTTTCCTAGAATCTTGCCTAAAGCCGACTTATGGCCCCGACTTGCAGAAGAAAAAAAGGATCATTAGTATTACGAGAATATAGGTAGCTTAAAGAAATGATTTTAAAAGAATTTATGATAAGTTTTGAGCTGTGAAAAATGCTACCTTTTATATAAATTGAAGCAAATGTTCATATCACAGCATGACTGTTAATTGTTTACAAACAACGAGAACTACGAATGTATTGTTAACTTATTTGATGATCTCTAAAAGTTTATGTATATTTCCAAACGCTGTGCTATTTAGACTCCTAGGCTTAGCTTCGACGATATCTCAACACGATACGTAATTTGGTGATATTTTTAGTACGTAAATTAAGAGCCTTATATTATACATATTAATTCGTTAGAATGATCTTCTACTTACAAATGTTATTTTTGACTATCGTTTGTATATATAATTATTTTATTATTTTATTATAGATTGCTTATATTAAATAAATTTTGCTTAAAGTAAAAAGATTGTTTAATTTATTATAGGTACAAATTTACATTTTTTCATTTTTATATGCCTTTTACATTAGGTTTATATGTAAATTAATTTTGTCATAGATATTCGATTTGGGTTAAACGCGCGAGGGAACCGATGCTTATTTGTAGGATTACAAAAGTACAGGCAAGAATATCAATCTGGACTTCGGGTTTCCTGGCGCTGCTGTAAGAGAGGCTGCCCCGCGACCGCCACTACCTTAAGTAATGAACTGTTAGGGACGAGAAATAAACACAAACATTAGTTGTAAGCATTGTCCTTAATTATGATTTAATTTTGGTAACAAGAGCAAATTCCATATTCTTATGTATTGTAGAATATATTACGGATTGTTCCATAACAGAAATACTGTATGAAATTCGGTATCAATTCGAAATTTTATTAACACGTATGAGACAGTCTTGTAAAGAACTTAAGCATATTTTATACTGTTAAGGTTTTATAAATTATCTATTCAAAATTGCAGTGCCTTATATTTTTTAAGATTTTCTTATGTCTTTCTCAATTGAGTTATGATTTCGATAATAAATAAAAATGTTTTTCAGAAATACAAAATAATGTTTGACATTAGATTATACATGTTAAAGACATAACCAATTTCAATAAACTTTTTTAGTACTCCTATTTTATTTTGCAATATCAAATACCAAACTTGTAAATATTAATCCGGTTATATAAACAGGTGCCGATATTTATCTTTCGTCTAAAGGAACTATGCGGATGTTGTACGATGGGCATCACTTTTCAAAGAATTACCAAAACGGAAACAAGATATCCTGGAAATGTAACAAGCCTGGTTGTATAGCGCGTGTGAGCACCATTGATGGTCAAATTGTTTCGTTTAAGAATAATCATAATCATGACCGTAAACATGTTCCGGTTTTATTTACGAAGCATTACAAAGTATCTATTGACGATTGAATCGTATCAAATTTTTGTTTTGATTCAATATCAATATTTTATATTATGTATAAAATTAAGATTGAATGTATTTATAAGTGTGTATGTGTGTAACAATGTATGTAGAAGTATTTTTTTTTTATGGTACTCAGTGATAAACGAGCAGACAGTCCACCTGATGGAAAGCGATACCTGTCGCCCATAACACCTACGGTTCATGCACTTAAGTTTTATGTAACAAAACTGCAGAACCGCCGGTACGTTATCACTGTAAGGACTAAGATGATATGCATCTTGCCTGTAATTGCGCTGGCTACCTTATCCTTCAAACCGGAACACAACAATGCAATCATTGTTGCTTGGCGGCAGAAATAGATAAGGGGGTGGTACCCATCCAGTCGGACACCTCAGGCTTGACAGAGCCCTACTACCGGTAAACAAAGGAGTAGGTAGTGTATGTAGTACACATAAAAAAATTCGAATATATGAATAGCGAAAAAGAGATACAATCGTAGTATGTATTAGTTTTGAGATTTATAAATATATTTTGTGTATTTAAGTAGAAATGTGTTTATAATTTATATTTTCTCATTATAAAGATGAAATGTAATAAGAGGAAGGGATACCAGACAAGTATTACATGAACTAAAAACTTAATTTATTTTTGCGTTTAATAATTTCTTTAATTTTAACCATGAGCTTTTCAGTATGAAATAAAGTATAATATTAGAAAGAATGTAAAGAAAATTTAATATATTTGTTTTACTCAGTTATAAGGTGTAAGTATATCGCATTTATTATCGATTATCGATTGTGTTGAAATCGAAACTACTATTGTATGGTGTATAATATATATTCTTGAAAAATACTTAGTGTGTAATACTTACTTTTTATACAAAATCATTCGACTTATTTCTAAATTATGGTAGTAACGAAATTTTATTTTGGTGTCATTACTTCAATAATTATGAAGCGTTGTTAACGCAACGCAATATTATGTGTATTATTAGATCATATTCATTCAGTTAGCACTTATATTAAATTTTAGCATACATTTACCAATAGAAATAGTGAAAAAACTAAATTTTAAAGGAGTCGCAAAAGCAAATATTTCGATGCAATCATATCATTTATGAGGTTTTGAAAAATGGTTCATATTAAGTGGTCTCGAGACGATCAGTCGCAATTGTCAATTTTACGTTATTGTCAATTGCCATTGATCGTTTACAAGTACAATTGAAGCGATTGTCAATCGCAGTTACGTGATTAAAAGCAATTGATGAAAATTTTAATTGATGCTCCTTGACAGGAACCATTGAAGTTGCCAATTGGTCGTTCACTGAGTTATTGACAATCGTTTCCGTCATTCGCGCGTCTGACAGCAGCGAAAACAATAAACGAACTCCTAGAAGCCACGAAATAAAAGAATTGAATTGAAGCATACTGAGTGCACACACATTGAAAATCGCACTTCAATTACAATTGACAATATCGTAGCACATTGACAATTGCGATTGATCGTCTCGGGTCTACTTTAGATTTTATTATTTTTGATATAAACGGTGTCTTAAATATCACTTATTTTTTAGATGGACACTGGTTCGAAAATTCGAAGTTTGGTAAGCCGTTGCTTCGCATCGGTTCGCACAGATTTTGTTTAAATCCTACACAGTCAATGCAAGAATCATTTAAGTTAACGTGGAGGTGCACTCATCAGCCACGAGGCTGTCGGGCGAAGGCGATGACTATTGAAAAACAACTCGTAAAGATACAAAATAACCATAACCATGTGACAAAATAGCTTTTTTACTAATTTCTTCTAAAAATATTTGTAAATGTAAAATACAGACTGATTGTAAATTATTATTTTTTTTTCGTTATAATTACGTTATGTTGAGGTATTAATACAGCACCATCTAGTTTCATAGCAAGCTACGAGGCTTGTGTTATAGATACCGGATAGTTGATACACTACACATACATATATGTATAACTTTAAATACATACATATTATAAATTCCCATGACTACAGTACAAACATTCGTGCTCATCACACAAATGAACTAGGGGCACCCAGCGGGATTCAAACCCGCGACAGCTGGCACAGCCAGTAGGGTCACACAAACTGAACCAAACGTGTCGTCATATGTATTTTAAGATGTTGATTGATGTTGTAAATTTTATTTTAATAAAATGTATTAAGGTATGTTTATCGAGTATTAATTTCTATTACCAATTCCAATTTTACTATGTACTAGTACTTTTATTGTATAATATCTTATAGTATCTAGTATATAGGTATTTAATAATAAGTTTTTGTTCTAACCAATTGTTTTTCTTTTGTCTACAAAATACAGATAACACAGGACTAAAATTCGAAATGACTAAATTTGGAAACCCCACAATAGCTTGGGGTAATTATCGATTCATAAAGAAACTGTCTAGACGTATGAAAACATGGTGGGAGTGTACAGCGAGAAAGACTACAGGATGTCGCTGTGTTGCAGTCACCGTTGAAAATCGTCTCATGAAACTCAATGGTTGGCACAACCATTGAACATTTTGTATTGTAGGTTTTAATAATTACCTTGCAAATTATATTAAGTCTTAAATATTTTAAAAAGTCATGTCTCGATAATTGATAGCGAAGATTGGATGTTAATTATGTATGATGGAATGATGTATTAGATTTTAGGGTTAGATTTTTTTTTAAATATTTGTTAATCGCAAAAAGTCTACTTAAAAATTATAAATTATATTTAAGTAGAAACTTTTTATATCAATAAAGAATATGTAAGAGTACTGCTTATAATCATAGTAATATCACAGTCTACTTATCCATACAGTCCTGTAATGAAGACGTCTAAACAGGGCAATCGAACGAAGTGCGGGGTGAATGCGGGGTGAGACGTGGATGAGGCTCTTCCGACTGTCATACGTACTTTTATAATATGTTAATCGGGAAATGGTTCTAGGGTTGACGGGTAACACTGTAACTTGCAACGAGATGACATTATAGAGATTGAAATTTGAAATTGTTCGCCATGAAAATTAGTATTTTTTGATAAGATAAGATAATAATGATATTTGACACTACTTCCGTTAAAATCAATAGGCGAACGCATGGGGTGCTGTATGGATTTTTATATTGTGGTAATATGTTGTAATTTCTTCCATTGGAGAAAGCATTTGACAAATGATATTTTAATTTAACACTTTTTATTTTATACGTGTGTGTGTCTGTGTGTTTTTTTCTGAGTGTGTGATAGTAATAAGTATGTTTGTTTTTATATGTAAAAGTTGTAGTCTCTAACTGAGATGGTCTTGAAATTTCATAGATATAGACTTTTTGGTTATTCTTTTTTCGTAGTGGTTCATAAACGAATCAAAGGAACTACAAAATGATTTACTGATAGGTATTTTCTGTAGTTTTATATTTTTCTGACGGTATTCAAATTTTTAGAATTTAATACAAATTTTGGTAACATTTAATTATTTTTTAAGATATATATGTATTGTACTTGTCTTTAAAATTATGTTTTAGTATAATAATCAAATTTCAATCTAGATATTAGCTAGTAGATTGTACTGACGGTACAAATTTTAATTTTCAATTATTACATGCAACATAATTTAGATAAATAATGATTAAAATAGAATAATGTTGAGTAAATATTAAATTATAACAGGATGGGAGTATAAAGAGAGGATAAAAACGCGGGCAATATTTATAGGAGCATTTAATAATTAACTAATGTTAAGGCCAAATGTGTAAAATATTGTAGTAAAAATGAAATGCACATCGGTCATAATATTAATGTATAATCGGTCGATTTCGATTATATTTTTACTCTGAATTATACTTAATTGACTTACACTCTGAATTAACTTGAATTTACTTAATACTTTCTTAGATTTACGCGAATATTTGACATTTTAAATAAATCTATCTTTTCGGATTATTTCCCGGATTTATTTTGATTTTTGGTTCCCGACGTTCCGAATGCTTTACAGCAATCATGGTCACGAATATACTTCTTAAAAGTTAAAATTGAATTTACTTCTTTGTAGCATAAAAAATGTTTGAACTCTCTATTTTTCGTTTTTTTTATCACGTTATATCAATTGTTTTGATTAAATTAGATATTATCTACATCCTATCCTGTTAAAATCAATAAAAACAATAGATAGCTAATGATTTTTTCAAAGAAAAACATGAGTAATTTTATATTTCATTAAATTCACGGGTTAAATATCAACTAAAATAAATTAAAAAAAGTAACGGTAGTTTGAAAGATTTTATTGAATAGTAAAATAAATTGTATACATAGGTATTAATATAGTCGTATTCTTGTTCCCGATGTGATGTTTTTTATTCAATATAGTAGGTTCAATGTAGTAGGTAGGGGATCAGGGAGAGTGTTCATTCAACTTTCATCCGCAGATTTACAGTAAAATGATATATAATAATTATGTTGCTAATGATTATTTACTTATCTGTTATTACAATATCGAGTTATATTATAGTTATATACTAAATAATTAGGCATATCCCAAATAGCAGTTTTTTTTCCAGCAAATTTCTAAGGGAAGTAATGCATACGCCCATTTTGTCACTTGCCTTACGTGTAATTTTCCTAATATTTATCTTAAAATATTGCTTCACTTACTTATGGTAGCCACATACATAACGACATACTTGCTATTGTTTAGACTTACATATGTGTACGTCACTCTGGTACTGACACTAGTACCTAAGCTTGAATTAATTCTTTCATAGATTAGTGACCTTATATTTTACGTTATTTTTTCTGCCGGTAATTCAATATTCATACTTATGCTATTTAATGACACATGTTGTTCGAAATTATTTGATTGATTGCAAGTAGATGATTTTTCCCTACTTCTCTTTCTATCTATCTTAAAAAAATTTGTATTGAATAATTTGCCAAATCAGTCTGGACAATTCCTTAAAAATTCAAGACGCTTTAATAAAATTGGGCGAACAAGAGTTTGCACGAGTCTCAAAAATTGCAAACTTCTTCCAACTTCTTCACTGTATACTTGAACACTTGTGTGGTTACCATTATACTAAAATGTTCTTTTTTTTCTTAAAAAATGTGTAATTGGAGTTAAAATTTCACATTTGTCGACACAAATATGAGTTTTATCAGAATCCAGTAATAAGTAATTAATATTTTTGTAGGAATCATCTATAAAATATATTTTATGTTTTAATTTATACTATCATCTTGCTTTTAATGTTTAAATAATGATATACTTATAATAAAATTAGTTTTTGGTCTATTACGTGTTTTTTTTATTTCCTTAAGCTGTTATATTGATAGCGTGTTTGTATTTCTATTTATACTTACTTTGTTTAGGAGCACGTGGAGTAAGAACAAACTATCTTAGGATCTATCTCGCCTATTGAAATGAAACTTAACTATGTTTTTCATTCCGATTATATCAAAGCAACAATGCAGCTGTTCCCGCATACGTTAGTCGTCATAAAAAAATCTAAATTTTAGATATGATCGATTTAACTTTGAATTCTTTTGAATTTTATTTTATTTATAGATTACAGACAAGTTATAATACCAAATACAAAAATTCTGCTCTAAACATTTGATTAGTAATTAAATATTAAATTAACAGGTAATACATTGATATTGCAATAATTAATATGTCATAGCTTAGTATAGATATTAAACCATGATTTTTTTTCAGAGCCCAAATTTGGATTGTCTCAACGGGGTAATTTGGTAGTGCAAATTGGAGAATGGAGATTCAATAAACACGCTTGCTGGGGGTCTAAAGTGCGTTGGACATGTATTAAAAAGAAATCCGGATGTACCGCTGCTATAACCACCGTTGAAAACGTTATCGTCAAGACCCTCGGTTCACATAACCATTAAGTTTGAAAAATGAAGATGTATTGAAATAATATTGAACTATTATTATGTTAAGCAAAAAAGACTTATCTCGCTTTTAGTATCTATATGCGTTTTCATTTAATTAATTTACTCTTGTTTAAGCGTTGATGAGTGATTGTTGTTTAGTGTAACGTCTTTATGGCCTTCTTCGTAATTAGTGCATTTTGAAATAGTATAGTCTAAGATCTGTAGTAGGGGCGTCCTTCACACATCTGCTCGCTGAATGAAAAGTATTATGTAATAAATGTAATATATAAACATATAAATAGCAAGGTAGATTGCGTAATAAAATGTGGTTACTTACTAAAAATAATGTTACAGCTTTGTTTCATTACCGTTAGATATTTTGCACATTATCTGACTTCAGACGTATTAAAAAAAAGAAATCCTCATAACTGAATGTGTGTATGTATATGTGTTTTGAAAATATAAAGTATCGGAGATATAATTTATTTTCCTGACATTTTGTATTTTCAATTAAAATCTGGTTTGTTTGTTGGAGGAAGTAATAAACAAAAAACTTGACACATTACTTTATTTTAAATTAACGTAGCCATGGCAATTTTCCTTGGAATTTCCATCTTGATATTTATTTGTTTATGTACTATTTAATACTAAATTTTATGTATCCGGTAAACAGATGAGTGAAAGACGACCTTATTCGTATCTTCTACAACTTTATTCTTCTACATGTATGTAATTAAGTGTAGCATTGGAGGCATAATGTACTCAACTCGCATTCTTTAACACATAAACAAAAAGTGTTATCGGATTGAACCGTTTTGCTTCATTTTATTGCACTTTTAAATATAATCGTGTTTTATCACTTTTTAGTATGTAAGTATCATAGTATCATTGCGTTATTTCGAATAGACAATAGTTTCATCATGTCGTTAAGTATTAGTGTTAGTGTTATCAGATTTAATCTCCTGATTCAATAAAACGTTGCTTATCTGTAATTCGTCTTTTCATAACAGTCATTGATATTTTAAAAAATATTTTCGTAATGTATGATATACATAGTATGTGTTAAAATGTAAAGTATTTTTAGGATTACATAAGAGCTGTTACTTTATCTTGTGTAAATATCAGAACTGGTATTCAATGCAGATTTGTTTTCAGATTTGAATCCAGTATTCGCGCAATCTCAACGCGGCAATCCAGTGATAATGATCGGGCAATATCGTTTTAATAGAGTCAATAAGTATGGAAGTAGGACTAGATGGGTCTGTGTTAAAGCGAAAGCGGGATGTAGAGCTAGTTTGCACACTATGGACAATGCTATTGTTAGAGTATGGGGTTTCCACGATCCTATGGCTCATACTAGCGCTAATAGATTTTAATATTTGGTTTAAAATATTAAATTTACAGACGTGCATTAGTTTTTACAGTTTATATTGATTAATATTGAGAATATGGGTGTGAAGATGAATTTGAATAATTGAATTTAATAATTATTTTTCATTTTATTTAGTATACATAGTTGATATTTTTATAAGATTACTCAATAGTTATAATAAGCTACCCACTGTATGAGAGCAATATAATCGTCGTCCTTTAGACTTAATATGAAGTAAGCTGTATAAACTAGTGCGTGTGTGAACTACTAATATAAAAAAAAATTTTGTCTAGATATACGTAAATGATGAAGTAAGGGCAACTACGTACATATTCAAATATTACCGTTTTAGTAATTTTAAACAGTATTACTTTATATAATAATACATCATATCAAATATTTAAGGTAATATAATATTCAACTTTTCAGGTGAGATGATTTTGTATAATTGTATACTTTTTAACAATGAATTTATGTCTAGAACGTAAATATACAATAATCTATGCGATTTTACAAAATCGATTAATTGGATATGTGTGAAGGTGCCCTAATATATGTTTTAATACAATCTGGTTGGAAAATGTTAACGAATCATTCATCATACAACAAAACGGTGCTTTTCCTAACTGCTCTTAAAATGTTTAAAACACGAGGCTCGAGAGCGATTCTAATGACATATGTAAATTTAAAGTATAAAATTTAGGATAGTTTTACATTTTGTTAATAAAGGTGGGTAGAGGTAAGTGTTAACGAATAGTTATAAAATGTAGTTCAAAATTATTTCAAAGCTAATGAATTCTTCGCGGAGCTACTAACTTAAATATTACTTAAGGTTTTGGTGGTGGATAAATAGTAAAAGCTTTTATTCATTTAATCGTGAGTAATGTTTATTTTATTTAATATTTTGCGTATATAGATCATATTATATACTGTATTATTGGTTTTGATCTTTGTTTTACTTGAACCTTAAAAACAGAACGTCTTACTCGCACTTTGGTTATTAGGGATTATGATAGTAGCGAATTATGTAGAGGCGTGTAAACAATATTTCTATGTTAATTCCTGAATGCTGATTAGAACATGTTGAATGTTATTTGTCACATCTATGTTGTGATTACAATAGAATTTCTACAAAATATTATATTTCATTAAAATAATATAAAGGGAACATAAAAAAGGTAATTAAAAGTAAAGGTATACTAAAATCATATCTTTAAAATGCTATGGGTATTTTTATGATTTATTAATTTCTTTCAGTAAAAATAGTTGAAACAATTCGTGGGACCCTCATGTTGTTAGTGGACGGTCAAAAATTTTATGTAGAAAAAAAGAGAAACGTAAGGACGCGATGGCACTGCAGTATGAAAACTAAGGTTAAATGCAAAGCATTCGTAACAACTATTGAAGGAACAGTTGTTTTTGGAAATTTAGAGCATAACCATGATACTGCGTAAGCGGATGGAGGACCAGTGAAGTTGATCAATGTATTTTTTTCTTTAAACGTTTAATCGTATTTATGTTTAATTTTTTAAATTAAATTTATTCCATAATGTGTGCATTCGATGCTTTTTTTTATTTTAAGAATTCCATGTCTTGTTATATCTTCTCTTCTAGGAAAAAGCATTTACGCATACCACCTGTAAGACATACAGGTGGTTATGTGGGACTCACCGGTTCGAAAAGCCAGTAATACCCACTAAAACCCAACGAAACCTCCCCCGTCTTAATGGGGCATCACAGGATCGCTTACACACTCAACCATGATGCCATTTCACTCGTTTTTTTATATATTTATAAGTTTAGAAGTTTAAATATTCTACTTAATATTAAATGTAAACCTCTTTAGTATTTTAATACTAATTTTTATGGATTACATGTATGTAGGATACTATTAGCATTTATTATACTTGAGAGCTTAATTTTGAAAAGGGCAATGAAAGGGACTAGAATAAAATTAAGTAAAGCTACCAAATTATTGAAGTGCCAAAACTCAAGTGAAAAAATCATTATTATTTATCAAATGTACGGTAGATAAGGCTTAAATAGTTAGTAGGTAAGACCTAAAAGAAATAATATGTAAAAGTAACTATTTCTTGTATTTGCTCGTCTAAAAATGACGATAATCTGAAATGGTGTTAAAAATGTAGCTCTGATACATTATAATTTAAAAAGTTATTCCTAGATATGGTTATTATTAAAAATTGGGACCAAAATTTGGATTATCTAATATTTCTAAAAAAACCGTGCGTATACGCTGAAAGCTCTTTGAAAGTTTGTTGATAGTGGGATCTGGTTGCAAATAAATCTTATAATAATAATAATACCTTTATTGACTTGAATACAAAAGTGTTACTAGATATTTTTTTTAAACTATGTAATTAGTACAATCTTAGTTTAAGTTCACTAACGTCTGAACTTGGCCGAGCTTGTATCTCAGACGCTAGCTAATAATAATTACTAATAACATATCATACAATTTCGAAATATATTATGTTTTATTTATATAGGTAGAACATAGAATCATCAGTTTTAATCTACCATAATAAAGTTATTTTATCCAACTAGAACCTTTGATAAGACCGTGGATTGACTTTGTCCGTCTCCTTATCTAATACATCTGTTTTAGATAGGGACCTCTTTATATATATTTATTCTTATACAATAAAGCTTTAGCAATTTAAAATTTAGTTCTTCTATACCTGTAATCTTAATTTACACGCAAATCTCAGAAAGTGTTAATAGCCCTAAAGATAAAACTAAGTAAGAAATGTTTGATAAAGGATATTTTGGTACGAGAATTATTTTCTTTTCACAATTATAATATCATGTATTCAAAGTTGCAAGTCTTCTGTATTTTCATTTATTTCAATTATTAATTAAAAAAAAAAAAACAATTATTTAATTATTATTTAAAAAAAGTCATGATTAAATATCTAATTATGGCTTTAAGATAATATTTTTAAGGTCCCACTGCTAGCCCTCTCCTCAATGCGAGGGGTATAAAGTCATAGGTAAGTAGACGACCCGACGTTGGCGAAATGCGGATTTGCGAACTTTATACGTCTTTTGAAAACTACCTAACGAGGTACGAAACTTACTATTTTTAAATTTAAACTACTAATGTTACTAACTTATGCTCTTATAATTTTTTTCAGGCTTTGAAGTGATTCCCATATATGAAACTACTCGTGCTGGTAACCCCGTTTTGAAGCTAGGTAAGCACAGGTTTAACAAAGCAAAATTTAATGGAGCAAGAGCGCGGTGGACTTGTGTGAAATACTCTTCTTATTGCCGAGTGTTTGTTGTAACTATTGACGGGAAAATTGTGAAGATTTGCAACGAACCTCATAAGCATTTTTAACCCCTTGAGGAACGCGTACACACCGGCGTATCAGTTAGCAATTGATTTCTTAGAAATTATCCAGAAGGGGTTAATACTATTAAAACTAAGTGTTTTATAATAATTCATAATTACAGGTAGAGGGTAAAACATGCTTATAGCGTAAATGTGCTTAAATGTCTTGTTTAATTCAATTCTTATAAACTTTGACTGTCATATTATACGAGTACTCTATTCATTTAGGCTCAATAGGAGTCTGTTCTTCATTTAGTAATTTTTTATAAATGAGAAATTTGCAAAGGCGTAAAATAGTTTGTGGGATAACAAACTTGGTAAAAAGTTCACGGTGAAACAGAAAGATGTTTGTAAATATTTTTAAAGTTATACTTCTTTTGGCACGTTTGGAAAAAAATACGAGAGTAAAATTTTTACGATGCGCGCGATGCGGACCGACAGCCAAAAAGCGACATGATGAAGTTGGCTGAAAGCGACATGATGAAGTTAGCATTCTTTTTACAAATAAAGAGTTGTGACATAAGGGATTAAATCTTTAGCTATTTTTGTTCTGTTACGCCACAAGTATAAATTCTTACGTGCGTACAGAAGAACGCACACACGTTTGTTTAATTGTAATTAAAATTAATTATTGATTATACATGCAATATATTTATTAAATATGTTTCGATATTATATTTTTTGTTTCATTGTACAAGAAAATATGCACAGGCATATAATATACACCAGCTTCTAGATCGTAAGGTTGTGTATAAAACTAAGTATAATATTATTAAATAATACAAGGTTTTGGTTTTTTGTTTCAGAACCAGAGTATGAAATGTCGCGTAAAGGAAATCTCGTAATGAAGCTCGGTGGCCACAGATTCAATAAAATTATAAGTAGAGGACCTAAAGTACGCTGGACTTGCGTGAAGTATCGCAACACTAATACTTATTGTCGTGTCTTCGTCGTCACAATTGATGGAAAAATAGTAAGAATAGTTAACGAGCCTCATAATCATTTGTAAACTGTATTTAAAATTTTGTCCGATGTATTTCAGCACATATGTTGCACCATTATGCTTTTAATGTCAATTTATTATATAAAATAGTACATTATTGCAGATTTAAAAGTAGTAGTAATTTTTAAAAATATCTCACCGGTGGTAGGACTCTGTCAAGCCTGAGGAGTCCGACTGGATGGGTACCACCCCCTTATCTATTTCTGCCGCCAAGCAACAATGATTGCATTGTTGTGTTCCGGTACGAAGGATAAGGTAGCCAGCGCAATTACAGGCAAGAGGCATATCATCTTAGTCCTCACAGTGACAACGCACCTGTGGTTCTGCATTTTTGTTACTTAAAACCTAAGTGCATGAACCGTAGGTGTTATGGGCGACAGGTACTGCTTTCCATCAGGTGGTCTGTCTGCTCGTTTGTCACTGAAACGCATAAAAAAAAATTTTTTTTCGTTAATAGAATAAAATAACGCTCGCTTCGTCTCGTCGGCACATATATAGTATGTAATTGTTCTTTCTATGATTTTCTATATTACGTAGGTAAAGTAAGTAAGCAAGTTTATGGCATTCTTAAGCTTAAGCTATAGTAATAATCAGTCCTTTTTAACGCCCCATTACTGGGCACAGGCCTCCCTTCAATACGAGGGGGATCAGGCTATAGTCCACCACAATAATCAAGTATGGGCGGAAGATTCTCTCAGATGTGCAGGTTTCCCCATGATATTTTCCTTCCGTATGAGACCCGGGGATTTGAATTTTGGAGAAAAGGATTGCCACTAGGCGGCCACTGCTTTGGTAAGCGATAAGTATAGCATAGGCACGTTTGCAGTAGGGGCACCAATACTGTAATCATTGCAAAAGAAGCGAATAGGGTTTGGAAGGAGGAGGAAAGAGGAAGTTATAAGGAGTGGATAATTGGGCCTCCTGCGTTCTATGTTTTTAGTAATAAGTCAAGTTTTGAAAAATATCACGCCAATTTCTTTTAGAATTTAGAATAATTACAATATAGGCAAGTAGATAGGTACTTGAGGAAGAAGTAATGCTTGTGTTTTGTGTGTGTTGTGCTTATGAATTTTCATTCAAGGGAATAATTTATTTGTAGGGCTTTATATGTTTACTATACTTTAATAATGAATCTTAAGGTAAATTTGGATTAAATAATGGAATTCCTGCTCTTAACTTAATATTTATGCACATTATTAATAAGTACCTAAATAGATTCTCATAATATGTGATAATTTAAATTAAGGCTTAAATAAATAATTTATTTCCTCTCACATTTAATGTGTTTTTTTTTACATTTAATACCTATGTATCTATAGATCAGTAACTTAAAAGCCTAAAATTTATTCGATAAAAATTTTAAATGTTCATGTACCCATAGTGAATATATTTTAGGGTTTACAAATGATATTTGATTACCTATGCGCTGTTATTTAAATTTGTAACAGACTAATTCCCAGGTAAACCACTGGAAAAATCAATATGAATAAAGTTTAACTGTTCTTGTACTATGGCACTGAATTTCAAGACATTAAAATAAATATTTTTTAGACAAAAATGCCTTCCAATAGGGAGAATTCCCAGAATCCATGATACAAATCATGATAAAAACTTATACAGGCTATATTAATCAAAAATAACATTCAATTACAAATAAAGACTAGCGTTACTCGAGTTTAACATAAATAATGTTAAAATTTTACATTTTCATTAATTTATTGATTGCTGAATAAAGCCGACAAGAATTCCGTCTCACTTCCCTGTCCCTTAAAAATACGTTAAAAGCTACGATAGTAAGCAGTAAGCGATGTTGTCGCCCTCACAAATCAAAGTACGGTGTTAAGTAAGCCTAATAAAGCTTTTGTTTCGATCATCTTGTCAATCGATTAATCACGGCGGCATTGTCATCGCTGGTTGTCGTGTCTGGGTCGGAAAACTTCTCATTTGCCTGGTATGTACTTACATCAAAAATATTAAATATATTTTAAGTAACATTACATAATATTGTAAAGTTTGCTTGCCTGTACCTATTAACATTATTAATTTTTATATAAAGTTTATTCCTTTTCGTGATTTTAGATATATATATCGAAAATCTCACTTCCCTGTGTGTGCATAGACAGGGAAAAGGGATAGCTCACCAGGAAAGTGATATTAATTTGTTGTCAATTTATTTTTATAATAACGATTAAATTATCTATAGTTACAATGTCATTTAATGGTTTATAACATATTATACACTTTTATTACAAATTTGATTTAAAGGTTAAAGTTACAAGCACATTAATTTTTAAATTTTGGAAATTATTGATTGCGAATTTTTTTAGCTGTTAATGTAAAATTGAAAAAAACATTAATCATATTATAATTTTTAACTAAATTTTAACTAATTGAAAAAAATTAAGTATAGTTTACTCACTTAATATTAAAAAAATCCTTTCTTACAGATGTCGTCATGCCTTAAACAAAGAAAAAGTCTCAAATTAGAGAAGAAAGATTAAAAAAGGGCAAAATTGAAAAAGAACGTTATGCTAAAATAAAGAAAGATCCGATAAGACTAGCCGCTTTTAAAGAAAAAGATAAACAAAATTATTTAAGAAGAAGAGCCATGGGAGCTATGAAAACAATTAATGAAATGACAGAGCGTGAAAAACGTCAATGCAGGAAGTCGTGGAAAGCTAGATCTTCTAAATACTATAAGAAAAAAGATGTTATGAGAGCTAATACACCATCAAGTCTGCATAAAAAAGAATTAATTTGTGTTTTAACATCGCCATCCATTCAGTCGTCTTGAGTACGTTACAAGATTAATTAAAAAGAAGAAACAAAGAAATTAAAAAAAGACGATCGAATTCAGGAACTTAAATTTAAACTAATCAAATATAAAAAAAAAGTAAGTAAACTAAAGAAGCAACAAGAACAGCTCAAAAATCCGCTAAGGCCCAATTAAAAAAATGTTACAAATGGATGATTTTTGAAATCGTTACTGAACTATAAAAAAGACTATTTGTTATCTAATTATAATTTTAAGTATCTGTTAATATAATGAGTAAGAAAAGTTATTCTAACGTCAAGATCAAACAGTACTGGATTTTTTTTTAAATTACATTAGATAGGTACTTATACTTATGCATACGTTCTTTTGATTTAGTTTTTATAATAAATAACACATACCTTAAGCATAATTTTTGAGTTGATTGTTACTTTTCTGTACATATTCTCACTTCCCTGTCATCGAAAATTAAAAAACCCTTATAAAATTGATAATTATCATAATTTTGTCTGGCTCATCGGTGATTAGATTTGTGAAAGTTCTCGTGTATTGTTGACTTCTACTTACTGCTTATATAAATTATATATCAACAAAAAAGTGAGTTTCAAAATTGGCCCATTTTATTCGAACTCGAGTAGAACTAGTCATATATATTATATAACTTTAATCTATTTGTCTCTAATTCAAGCCTTTGGAGTAAAGCAAGGTTCACTTTTCAGAGTTTTCACCAATTTTTGTTAAATCTCGCAGTGGGAATGAAGCTATACAAATGGGTTCTTATCGATTCGTCCGAATACCCAGTAAGGGACCTAAGTACAGATGGAGATGTAATAAAAATCCCAAGGGATGTCGCGCCACTCTCTATACAAAGCATGACAAGATAATTAAGTTTTTAAGAAAACATAATCACTAGCATGTAGAGATCCTTGTATCCTTCCGGTTAGTGTTTCATACAGATAAATATAGAGTATCAGAAAAAATACATACAGACGAACGTAAAACCTCGTTCTTTTTGAAAGTCGGTTAATTAAATGTTCTATCTCTTAATATTAATTACATATCAATATAATTTTGTAAATACAATACTCATTTTTTTATACTTAATACCTAGGTTTCTAATTATATTCGATACTTTCGCCAATTTCGAGTCGAATTTTATTATTTTTTGTAATAAATAGGTCATATCATAAAAATTGAAAATATTGTTTTCTATGGGTGAAATAATTAACTTTTAGGTGATATTGAAGTCTATATCATTTTTAGTTAAGTTATTATGGTTGATAATTTATTGTTTTCAGATTTCATAGTAAATTATATAAAAACGCGGCGTGGCAATGCGGTGATGGAAGTAGGAGGTTACAGATTCAATAGGGTGCATGGTAAAGGACCTATGTTTAGATGGAGATGCTGCAAGAACCCTAGCGGGTGTCGAGCCACTGTGTACACATTAGAAAGCGAGATAATAAAGTTCAAAAGAGAGCATAATCATTAAAACAATTATATCTAACGTAAGAGCGGATCTCGTGATGTATACGTATGCGAAGAGGACATAAGAAATATTGATTGTTAACTAGTGATTATCGAATATCGATCATTATTGGTCAAGTTTGAATGTTATTGAGGTTCTTTTATCAAAGTGATATATGTAGCTAGCCTGTAAACTTTTTCAATAAATAGACTAAACATACAAAAAAGTTTTTCAAATGGGAACCAGTTTCAGAGATTTGCACGTGCAGAAAAGGAAATGAAGGTTACAGGCTATTTAACGTACTACTCTTTAGAAGCTGAGTAATTATAAATAAATAAAAATATAATAAATAAATATAAGTATGTTGGGGAAATAACATGCAGCACCATCTAGTTCCATGGTAAGTTACTTGTAAGGTATAGGTAAGCTTGTGTTATGGATACCAAATAGTTTATACACTACAAATATATAACTTTCAGTACATACATATTTTAAATATAAACACCCATGACTGGAGTAGAAACATTCGTGCTAATCACACAAATGAATGCCCCCCGCGGCACTCAAACCCGCGACCGCTGGTAAATCATGTAGGGTCACTACAAACTGAGTCAAATGGGTCGTAGTCAGATAAAAAGCAAATCAATAAATATTTACTTCTGCCGCCATTTACCTCCGTACGCACAATATGTTTAATAAAATAAAGAGTGCGTGTATGAATGTATACACGCGCAAGAAGTAAAACTTCTGTAGGTTATCGGTACTCTTTATGAAATGAAATGTTTTAAATAATTAGGATAGGTGAGATACTAAAAATAACGCATATTAGGCATATTACAATCATATATTTATAGACAATCATTTAAGAAAAGAATATAATATTATATATCATTTGTCAATAACAACGGTTACCATGGCAACAAACGTACGTATATTTTTTCGTAACGCATTCACCAGTTTATCCCCCAAGTCAAGCGTGCGTAAAGAAGTTTTACTTCAAAAATCAGTGCATAGTTTCTCTTCACAAATTAACATATAGATTGCTGTCCAATGAAAGTTAACGGACTGATACTATAATATATCTATCATGTCTCATACGACTCGTGAACAAGTTTGATATGCCCATGCTTTTTATTTTCCCATTCGAAAACAAAAATAAATCTATCCCACGGGAACCGTACATTTTTCCGGTATAAAAAATAGCCTGTGTACTATTCCGGACTTTAATCTATCACTGTGCCAAATTTCATCCAGATCTGTACAGCCGTTCTAGCGTGATTAAGTAATAAACATCCATCCATCCCAACTTTCGCATTTATATAGTAGTGAGATTGATTGCTGTTAATGCTTTCAATTAATCATTTTTATTATAACTAACTAGCTACGCTATCGGACATGGACAGTAATGACGGAGATTTTGTGTTTCTTATTAGGTTATTACAGTGTATTACAACGAATACTTTTTTACAGTTATATCATACAGATGCACTCATATTACTACACCGATGCAATGGTGGAACTAAAAATGCGTCGCCGTAAGTCGAGAAAAAATTGTCTTCTTCATGTTCGACGCTTTCGTATAGTAATACCAAAATAAAATAATTAAACTACCTAGTAAACGTCGGAAACCAAAAATCAAAATAAATCCGCGAAAAATCCGAAATGATAGTTTTATTTAAATGACTAAATCTATACTTAGTCAAGTATGAGTAGGAACATTATATGAGTGTGGTAATGATGAATAAATCAAATAAATATTGACAATATATGTTGAATCGGTTTTATTTCAAAGGCTTTAGTTTTTTATTGTATTGATTTTTTTTTCTACGAGATCATTATAGAAGAACAAATGGTTCCGTCCGTAAAATTATTTTTTTACGACTTTTTCCTAGTAACGTAACAAACCTTGAAGATAACATAAATTATAAACAATTCAATAAGCAAAGATGTCGCGTAACATATAAAAAACGCCCCCTGTATGAATTTAGTACTTTTTTTGATTTGAAGTCGATCATATTACCTTTAAATTATGTTTTATACAACAATTATTACATCCTTGCCTGTATAAGAACCTCCTCATTTTTTTAGATGTCGGTTAAAAAAATATACTTTAAGCCTCAAGAAAGTGTAAATTTATCAAAAATTCTTAATTCCTTTTTTTACTTTAATGAAATATCATATTTTAAATCTTTGAAAATGTAAAGCTTAACTAATTTATTTCAGGAGTGGTGTTTAAAGTGTCAAGGTTTGGAAAGCCGGTGATAGAGTTAGATGGTTACCGGTTTAACAGACGACGTTGTGGAAACGGACCTCGTGGAAGCTGGTGTTGCACTCGAGTGTCGCAAGGTTGCAAAGCTACGATTATTACGATGGATGACGCATTAGTTGCGGTTAAAAATAAGCATAATCACTAACAAAAATACAATAAATTCTTAAGATAAATAACTTATGTAAAGAAATACATTATTATGGAACTTATAAGTGAAATTTAGAATATTAATAAACATTGAAAGCACTAAAGATAAATATATTTAGGATAAGAAAGTAATTATAGATAGATGGTATATGGAGAATGTATTTTTGTTTAAAGTTATCATTACAATAAACCCACTGGATGCAGATGGCAAAAACTGGCAGTCGTGAACATTTTTGGGAGAGGCCTATGTCCAGCAGTGGACGTCTTTCGGCAGATATGATGATGATGATGATAACTATTAATAAATATATCTTACAGTCTTACGTAAGTTTCCCAAGATAAACAAAGTATAAAATAGACGCAGGACCGACGGCTTTACGTGCTCTCCAAGGCACGGGGGTGAAACATCGCCAACTTCCTAACTCCGGACTACTGCTGTGAATATTTAACAGAAAAACTCAAAATTTATTGTATGTACAATGTAAGCTGGGTAAACGAAACGTATCTATATATAAACGTAAATATATATATTTGATACCAAAATGTCCAATGTCCATGTTACCATGGTAACGCATAGATAAACAAATAACAAAAACGTTATCATGTTTAAATGCAGAAGGGTACAGAAAGAGATACATGTAAACCTTTAGATCTTACAAGAAGCTGAAGAAACCTGATTATAAGTTGGGCCCATATTTTTACACTACGAGTTTTCGCTCACCTATCAACCATAAATAAAATAATTTGTAAAAGACTTTCTTGTAGTTTTGTATAAAAATATATGTTTGTTTTAATTTTTTTTGTCTAAATTATAATTAAACTTTACAATTTATTTTTCTAGGTAACCATTCTAGATAGCTAGTTTTACATGTTTGTTTAGTTCGTATGTTTTAATTTTTTTTTTCAGTTCCTATTTTTGGCAAAAATAAGCGTGGTGGGCCAGCGATTTTTGTAGGAAAGTACAAGTTCTGCAAGTCAAGCGGCGCATTGGGCAAGGGACGATGGTGCTGCACTAAAAAAGGTTGCAAAGCGACATTGTTTACTAATGACGATGTGATCATTAAGACTAAAAGAGAACATAACCATTAAATATTTTGTTTTATACGTTACTATCATTCGTTAGCATTTTTGATAAGAATCGGTTGTTATAAATATTTTTAGAATATACAGGATATAAATAAATGAATACCTCTTTATGATATAACGAAATAATATAGCAAAAGACGAATGTATATTTTGTCCATAAACAAAATTTACATTTTTATATTCAAATAACTCGTTTTTTCTTAGTTTAAGCCATAATTTTCGAAGTTTACCATACTTTAGACTTATACTTTTATCGGTAATTATTTGTATAATTAAAAATTCTTATAACTCGGTGTAGGTATCTACTAAAACAACACTATTTGACTTATCAACCATATTTATACAAAAATTTCGTTTGTCTGTCTTTCTAGAAGAGAAATGGATCTTTCGGTTAAAGTATCGTGGAATTAGGAATAAAGTTTATTAAATAATAAGAATACTTTAGTACTTAGATTTTATTTACCTTTTCTTGACTTTACTATAAGAAGAAATATTTTTTTAATCGTCTAACATTCAGACATTTGTATGGTTAGTTTATTTTCTTTTAATTTTTTATCTAGTATAATATTGTTAAAAATCCACTTAGTTATTATTGTTTCTATAAGAACTCACATGCACTACGATACCACGACTCAGGTCGCGGACATGTTAGCATGTCTTCAAGTAAAAGACAGCATCCCGACTAAGTTCTAATTCAGTATCAAACATGGACGAATTATTAATCTAAGTAAAAACAAAAACAAAAAAAAAAAGACAAAAATGATATCGGATGCAGTCGAAATGATAATTTTCTGTTTTTTTTTTTTTTACAAAACATAGCATAAGTATACGTAAAGATATAATAAGTTATAAAGGTACGTATTATATTATACTGAAAAGTTTTTAGTTACCCATGATCGTAAATTCATAATCAAATGTATTATTTCAAACGTGGCCGCATAGTGTCACTGCAACCATAGTCATGATGGCGTAGTACACGAGCAGGTTTATACTTTAGTTATTTTGGATAGTATACCAATTGCTATATTTTTTGTTTCATAAAATACGAAGATGTTTTAAAAGCAAAAATTCTAACTTTATTTTTAAGTTTTTTTTTATTACCTACTGTCGAGGTGCTCTGATCTTTATACTATGTTGAAGATTACGAGTTCGATTCCTTTTACTAAAAATATAATATTTGCGATGTAGTTAAGAAAAGTCCGATTTGTCAACGTTGCTGTAGAGCATTGTTCAAATGTAAGGATCTATTCCCTTTTTTTTTAGTTGCTAAGGTTCCATTGTTACGTTTTAATATGTTTTAGTTTATAAATCAAAGTATGTACTTGTAAGTTCAAATTTTGTAAAATACTGAAAATACAGTATGAATTAAAACAACGTTAATTTTTATTTTCTTATTCATTTCCTGGTTTTATTGATAAAAATTGATGGTCTTCAAGTCGAATAGAATTATTCCTTTATATAGGGTCTACCGAAAAGTTCTGTCCATTTCTATGTCAATAATTTTCGATATGTAAGCACATGTTTATTTGGCGAATGTTCGGCTCTCTATTTTCATCGATTAAAGTACACATACTAACGTAGCAAATTAAGTGAATTAAAGTTGATTCACGTTAGTCTTAAGTGTGCAGCGACAGTGTATTCATGGCGACTGATAAAGTTCATTTACGCCACTGTATTTTCGTACGAATTTCAACAAGGAAGAAATGTTATAGAAGCATGTTCAAATTTATTGAAAGTGTTTGGTGAAGGTATAGTTTCTGATAGGATACGTAGAACATGATTCGAAAAATTTTAAACAGGTGATTTCGATCTCTCTGATAAGCCATATTCTGGGCGATCATCTTTGATCGACGACGATGTAATTAAGACCATGTTAGAGCAAGATCCTTTTCTAACAACATCAGAGGTCGCAGAAAGGTTTAATTCAGCTCAGAAAACCATTTCGGGCCATATTTGGAAGATAGGATTCAAGATGGGTACCACATGAATTAAGTCAGAAGAATTTGGATGATCGAGTCTTCGATATGCACATCTCTGATTGGTCGGAACAAAATCGTTCCCTTATTAAACCGGATAATAACTGGAGCTGAAAAGTGGATTATCTACAAAAACATTGTAAAGAAAAGGGCATATTATGAACCCAGAAAACCCAAGCCTTCCATCTCTAAACCAAATTTGATTTTGAATAAGAAAATGTTGTGTATATAGTGGGATATTCCAGGACCAATACATTATGAGCTATTAAAACCGAACGAAAAGCTCAATTTGGAGAAATATTGACAGCAACTGGATAATTTACAAACAGCAGTCCGAGAAAAAGGGCAGCGATGTTCAACAGGAAGGAAATCATACTGCACCATGATAATGCTAGACCACATGCTTCTTTGGGGACCCGCAAAAAAATTGCAGGACTAGGCTGGGAAATTCTGTCGCATCCACTATATTCCCCAGACTTAGTACCCTCCGATTATCACTTGTTTTTGATCTTAAATTTTTTTTTGAAGGACATAAAATTTAAAAATGGAGAAGATATCATACAAGCACCGGTTCAATTTTTCGCATCAAAAGGTGAATTTTTTTTCAAAAATGGGATATATAAATTGCCCTCACGCTGGCAAAAAGTCATTAATCATAATGGCAATTATATGTATTATTAAAGTTTATTAACAGTGAGAAAAAATGTATTTTATTTTATTCCACAAAACGGACAGAACTTTCCGGTAGACCATATATATAAAGTAGCGACTACCCTTGCTTCGCTCGGGTTCGTCCTAGGTTGATTCTCCATAAAATTTTCATCCCCATTTTCATTCTCGTAAGGGATGATTTTCGGGATAAAAATTATCCTATTTCCTTCCTAGAGTCTCAAACTATCTTCTTACCAAATTTCATTTAAATCAGTCCAGTAGTTTCGAATCTTATTTGGTCCAAACAAACAAACAAAAAATCTTACCTCTTTATAATATATTAGTATAAATAAGTATACCTATATAAATCATTTTTAACCTAAGTTAAAAAAAATAAAGGTTTATAAACTTAAATGAGCTACTAAATGAGCAAACTCTAATAGCAAATATTTTTTTATTATTACTAAGAAATGCTTAAAGTAGTAAATAACTTTTTTAATATTTAATAAAAAAAATACATATTCATTAATCACAATAAAGTTATTGTTTCACCAAACACCAATCTAAATCTTGTGTAGATTTCAAAAATGAAACCTCTTTCGATTGGTCAATTATTCTTGATATAATATGATCTATTTTTTTTAAATAAAGAGAATCATTAAAATAAGCTCATAAATTAATGGCGGACATATCGCGTAACAACATCCAAAAAATAACATACTCTTACTTCCACTTTTTTCTGGTCTGGAAAAAGATAAAATAAAAACTTAAAAAATAATAATAAAAACCAACTTCTAGGCACTAAAAAGTCAAAAATAACTGAACGGGGGTTTTCATTTACTATAGATACCTAATTAGATATTTTTGAAGTCGGCGCCAGTCGCTTTCCGCCCCGTTCAGGTAATTTTTACTTTTAAGAGCCTGGAAGTCGGGTTTTTTAAAGTTTTTATTAGATTAATCGACTTAGAAATCTTCTCATAATTTTTTTAAGTAGCTAGTAGTATGTTAAAGTGGGCCGCAAGTTTAAAAATAAAGTAGAAAGTATGATGTTATAGTACATAATCTATTTTTACTTATTAATCTGATTATATATTTCAGGAGCAACATTCCTCATGTCTAAGTTTGGCAACCCTGTAATAGTGTTCAACGGCCACAGGTTCAATAGGCGGAGTGACTCTAAAGGGCCACGCGGTAAATGGGTATGCACGCGATCAAAGTCGGGTTGCAGAGCTCACATTGTTACCGTGGAAAATGAAATACTTTTCCTTAATGATAATCATAATCACTAATTTATTTGTTTATACTTTGTTATTGATTGTAAAATCATAATACAAAACACGAATTTGAGGACACGTTTGACTCAGTTTCTGGTGACCCTACTTGCTGTGCCAGGGGTCGCGGGTTCGAGTCCCGCTAGAAGGATTCATTTGTGTGATGAGCACGAATGTTTGTACTCGTCATGGGTGTTTATATTCATAATATGTATGTATTTAAAGTTATATATGTGTAGTGTATCAACTATCTGGTATCTATACTCAGCCTCATAGCTTACCATGGAACTAGATGGTGTTGTGTGTTAATGTCCTAACATATTTGTATATTTTATTTATAAAAATAAAGTGGAGTGAACACTGAAAAGATGTAAACTCTCTAAGTGAAATAAATTACTGTAGAAACTGCTTAAAGATAGAATATGAAATTGTTTGCCTTTAATGATAAACAAACTATGAAATAAATGACTTAATGTTAAAGTGCACATCTTTTTATTTTTCTCTTTTAATTCTTCAATATATATATATATATAAGTCGTCTCCAATGGAGGCGTAGGTATATAATATATATATATATATATATATATATATATATATATATATATATATATATATATATATATATATATATATATGTATATAGATGTATTGTACCAGTTTTCAGTTTTTATAAATTATCTCCTTTCTATAAAAACTTACAAAAGTACAAAATTACATGTAGGTAAGGAGGTATGTCCTGAATCATAACCAATGGCATTTTATTCCCAGTATTGATTAATTTGCCTAAAATATGCGATTTTCTACAAGCAGTCAAATGGTACAATTCGGAGAACTAGTTGGATATATTGTACCATAGGTATGATGAATTGGACCACTTATATATAAATTTGTTTATGCTGTCTAAAATAGGTGGATTTCAATTAATTATAATCAAAATATATTATTTTAACAATTCATTCATTTATTTATTAAAGTTTTACAAAATTAAACAATTTTTATTGTATGTAGTAATAAGTAATATCACTTTATCTTAAATCTAGTTTGCCAATGGCACATAATACTCATATTTGAGAAACAACAAAAATATATTCTAAAAAATTAAATAATGATTATATATCATATGTAGTAATAAGTAATGTCACATCTTTATCCTAAGTCTTGTTTTTATTATGACACATAGTTACTTATCAACAAAAATATATTTTCTAAAATTAAGCAACTTTCTGAAAGTAAAACAATCGACAAAATATAAACTTAACAAAAAAAAAAATCAAAATGACATTTTTACATTTTTTTTTCCTTTTTTACCATCATTTAACAAAAAATATAGCATTTGGCAAAATATAGCAATTCTAAAATTAAATTAGTATCACAATAAAATTATCTTCTTTTAATGTAATTTAACAAAAAAAAACTCTTTATATCTTCTAAAATAAAATTAACGTAGCTTCAATTGAAAGTTTCGACTTAGTTTCGACTAAGTAGTTACTCCTTTTTGAATTTTTAATTCATTTGCAAACTTATTTTTTTTTTCAAAAGCGGCGGATAAGTGTAGGTTTTGGTATCCCATAGGTTTTACATATGTTATTCAAGCTCATATCCTTCCTCTCTAAAGCTAATAATGCTCTTTCGAGATCTTCTGGAGTCCATTTATAATATTTTCATTTATCAGCCATCTATAAACAATAATATTTTTGTAAGCAAAATAACAGTAGAAATTTAAAAATTAGTCGTTTAAATCGTACCGGTACGTTACAAAGAACTTTTAGTGGTACGATTCAACAAACAACTAGCTGTCAAATTAGAAAAAGTGTTTTTAATAACCTCAAAAAGTAGCAACAACACAAACACAGATATTTGTAGTAAATTAAATCACTGATTCATATTAAAAAAATGATAATTTTTACTCACTATTTATGAAGGATAGATCCTTACGTATGCACTGTAAAATTTCGATCAAAAACAACCGAAATAGAAATTTTTCACTGGATTAAAAATTAACAGCCGCACGCCATTACAAAATGACTTATGACTTTTGGCGCTAGTATCGCATATTTTAACATTGCCACTGTAAAAAAATACTGCCGTTTAGAAGAAATCTGGAGGTGGTACGATTCATCCTGCGGTACAATACCTCCGACTCTCCCCTATATATATATATATCACATGTAATATAATAATAACCATATAAATGTATAAATATCATATATAAAAAAAAATTATAAATATCAGCTCGCATGTTTGCCTGCTATTAATTATACCAAGATATTATTTTATTTAGATTATTTTTTTCATTATTACAAGTACAAAGACGGGAATTAAGGAATATATATTCTTAATTATTATTATCTAATACTTATATAAATGTAAAAAGCTTTTAGTGAAATCCCCGTATGCAAAGCTGTTAGTATCAAGTATTGTATTCTGAACACAAAAGTGAAGTCTATGAATATTTGCATGTAAATACTTGGCAGATTTCCATATGTAAAGATACGACGTTAGATGTTAGATATATCTAGTGACGTGAGTGATGCGCAGATAGTTTTATCCATTCTACGTTAATTTTCAAATTTATTTTTTATTTTCAATACGATTACCACTTATCTTACGGTGAAGGAAAATATCGTAACAATACCTGCATATCTGAGAGAACCTAGCAAGTTTTCGAAAGACATGTGTTGCCTGCCAACCCGCATTAGGCTAGCTTGATGGACCATGGCCTGATTACAACACCACATTATAACAAACAAATCTTTGCGTTGTATCAACTCTACCTTGAAATAAATATACGATAGTACTTGATTCATTTTTACAAGCTTTTTATTAAGATTCTGCGTGCAATATTTGACACTTGTGATAAAACTAAAAAAAAAAAGAATATAGTAAGTGGTAATCGCCGCTATGGACATCTGTAACATAGGATCAGTAACTCCTTTAAGTTGTCTGTACAGAGGTCTTAGTTATGTTACAAACGTGTCTTATCTAATCTCTTTCTATCATTGGTAGGGTGTTGTCGATCAGCCATCTAGACAAAACTAGTGTCTACGGTGTCAATCGTTCATTCTATAATGTGGATCAAAAATAGCCTATTGTGAGCGTTCCTCCTATAGGCAATGGTAGCACAGTGGCAACGCGCTCGCTTAGGAAACCGAGTGATGCGGGTTCAAATCCCGGGTCTCGCACCCCTGATATTTTCATGTGCGAATCATTTTTAACATGATTACCACTTGTCTTTCGGTGAAGGAAAACATCCTGAGGAAACCTGTATATCTGAGAGACCCTAGCAAGTTTTCGAAAGACATGTGAAGTCCGCCAACCCGCACTTGGCCAGCGTGGTGGACTATGGCCTGTCCCTCTCGTATTGGGAGGCCCGTGTCCAGCAGTGGGACCTTAAAAAGGGTTGAATACGTAATACGAGCGTTATATACGTCAAAGTCACGGTTTTGTATGAAAAATTAAAATATGTTTTGTTTTGTGGTAAAAAAGTAAATGAATTATAATGGAAATACTTCAGTTTTAAATATTGTTATTTAAGCGTAGGTTATTTACGTCAATAAGGCAGCTTAAGTGAGGTCGATGCAGGGTTGGTGTTTTTGTTCAGTACCTATGAAGTGGTTGTTAATTGATTTAAAATCGTCGCTTAAGCAAAGTAATTAATCTTATATAATTAAACGAGCAATTCTTGTATATTTATATCTTTATTTATTTATACCAGCGATCTCGGAAACGGCTCTAACGACTTCGCTGAAATTTGGTATGTGGGGGCTTTCGGAGATGAAAAATTGATCTAGATTAGTCTCAGGTCTGGGTAAACGCGTGTTTTCGAGATTTCATGAGGTTTTCTTTTGCATTATTCTACGCAGAATATGGTCGATAATTTCTTGCACTCGTATGTGGGCATCGTGGTCAAGCGGTCAAAGCGCAAGTTTGACAACACATATGCCCGGGATGGAGTTCCGGCAAATTATTATTAGTTATTATTATAACACAAAAATTTTCCTTTCTTGTTTGAGTCTTAATCATACTCAGGAACTAGAAAAATAGGAGGCTTTAAATTGTATAACTGTATATTTCAGCAATGTAATAGGTATAGATATTTTCTCTGACAGTCTAAGTTTATTTAGAGAGAAATTGTATCTAATTGATTAATTTGTTGTACAACTTGAATGGCCACTACCAATTTTTTATTTATTAGAAGACAACGCCGGGTCATATTGTCAATATGTAATATCCACTTTTTATTTGATTAAATTTATATATAAAATAGAGTAGTATTATTGTGGTAAACTCAATGTAATTTTAGTTAGTAAGCCTTTGATGATAAATAAATAAACTATAGTCGGTTTACTACTTGCATTGGAAACAAACAAAATGATTGTATTCACCTCTTTGCTTAATCAATTAACCCTTTGTTTCTCTAATATAATTTTAACGTATAGCCATGGTGATATAGCAAGGCCCTAACAAGGGACTCAAGACAGGAAAGGACAGACCGTCTATGGCAGGAGTTGGGAGAATTATTCAACTCCATTGGTAGAGGAGTCAATAAATGGAATGAAAAAACGGAAAAACGTGAGATCCATTGTTTTAATTCTCAAGAAAAGCTCTCAATAAAATTATACTTTTTATTATAGGTATTAGGGTTCTTTATTGACATCTATAATGCTTCAAGCTAAGACTAATGTTAGCATATTTATCTATTTTAATTTAATTAGAACAACTGCAAAGTAAAAATAGTAAAAAGAAATAAAAATAATTATATGAAAATATGTTATTCATTTTCTCACACAACTTTAAACATACTGATAAAATCTTGGTTCATATATCTACAATTATTATATAGATATTTTCGAAGTCGGTGCCAGCCAATACAAATCAAAGCACACCGACTTCGAAAATATCTGATTAAGTATCTATTCTAAATGAAAACCCCCGTTTAGTTATTTTTTACTTTTTTTTTAAGTTTTTATTAATTAAAGTTTACAATTTCATTTACAGAAAACAAAAAAGATATTTGAATCAAAATCAAACTTTTTTTCTAGGAATTAAAGATAATATAAGTTAAAAAAAACAAAGTAGTGAATACATACTTAACCAAACCATACCATTTGTAAAAAAAGTTTATACGTACATGAAATGATATTAAATTATATCTTCTATTTCAGTAAAATTTGAAACAACACGCTTTGGCAACCCAGTAATGGTTTTAGGGAGATACCGATACAACAGATGGAGCTATAGTAAAGCTCCCCAAGTACGTTGGACATGTGTCAAAAATCAAATGGGCTGTCGCGCAACCATCACAACTATAGATAATGTCATAGTAAGAGCGAGGAACTTTCATACTCACACTTGATTTTATCTTAGGATATATTTATAGTATTATATTTGCATTTGCCATGGTTTTTGTTTCTTTATCTTATATATTTAAACGAGCAATTCTTGTATATTTATATCTTTATATCTTTATTTTTTTATTTATTTATATCAGCGATCTCGTAAACGGCTCTAACGATTTCGCAGAAATTTGGTATGTGAGGGCTTTCGGGGGCGAAAAATCGATCTAGATTAGTGTCATGTCTGGGAAAACGCGGGTTTTCAAGTTTTCATGCAGTTTTCTTTTTGCATTATTCCACGCAGAATATGGTCGATAATTTTTTACACTTGGTTGTAAGCATCGTGGTTAAGCGGTCAACGCGTAAGTTACACAACACATATGTCCGGGATCGAATCCCAGTTGGAATATAAAGTTTTTTACTTTTGTTTTTGTATTTATTCAAGTTTTTAGTTTTTTTATCTAAAAAATACGATATAACAAAAAAGAATTCTGAGCGAAGCTCGGTCGCCCAGGTACTTGTTTATACGAGTATGTAAAAGGTAATCTCATAAAGCTACATATTTTTTTACATAAATAAATTAACTACATTTTTACATAAATAAATTGTGTTAGCTATTAAGAAGCCAGATTTTTCAATCACCTATAATATATATAACTTTTAAGTGATTTTTTAATAAAGGATAAGAACAACTCCTAAATCCCTTAAGGCCATTATTAAAATAACAACTACAAGTATAATTTTTAATATAGATATTGTTTTATATTTATAGATTTGGGTTTTGGTTTTTATTGTGGAGTATATATGTATTATAACATAGCCTCATAACGCGACAGTTTGCGTTTAAGTTTGATATGTAACGATATCAAAACTGTTTAAGTTAGGCATTAACTTGACATTGTGATAAATAATATTTATAACTTAATTTATAACGTTTTTTATAACAAGTAATTTTTTCAAGACTGTTTCAATATAATTTTTGTAAATGTAGTATTGTAGTTATGTAAAAGTTAATATTTTGCCTTATAATTAAAATGGTCGTTGAACCGCTTATTTCCTATAGACATTTTCTTAAATTATAAGTAGAGACATGTAATGTGTGCTTGTGATATTGTATCAAATTGATTCGGTTTAAAAATACTCCATACATCACACTGGTGATCAGGATATTTTCCAAAAAAAAAAATGTGTGTGTACTTATGTACGCACGTAAGAAGTTATACTTCTTTGGCGTAACAGAACAAATATAGCTAAAGATTTCATCCCGTATGTCATAACTCTCTGTTTGTAAAAGGAATGCAGCTAACTCCATCATGTCGTTTTCAGCTAACTTCATCATGTCGCATCGTAAAAATTTTACTCTGATAATTTTTTCCAAACATTCCAAAAGAAGTATAACTTCAACAAGACACATTTTTTATTATATATTATTTTTAATTTATAAAAAAATAGCTTGATCTCATAAGAATTTTAGTATAAATAAAAAATAAAGTAAATGAGTAATAATATAACAATATTGATACGCTGTTCATAGAATTGTATGTATTATTTATCCTATATGCAAGCAATAGTAGCTTTTACGACACATAAAGAATATATTTTTGTGTAAGTTTTACAGTGTGACTATTGTTTTTCATTGATATTACGTATTATTGCCGTATTAGTGATACAGCTAAAGTAAAATAAAGACAGCTTAGAAAATACGTATCTATTTTGTATAGAAACGTTTGTGATAAATGTAAGATAAACTTTAGCGTTACTTATTTATGTTAGTAAGAAAACGCCGAAACTTAAGTTGGTGATTAAGTATGAAATCATGTAAATTTATTTATTTTAAATGTAAGAAGAAATATAGTATTAGGCATATAAAAATTATTTTTATTTTATTATACTGTTTTAAAATAATGTGGAAAAAACATGATATTTCTACAAAAACACACACTATTTATTGCTTTCAGTTTTATCGGCGCATGAAGCAGTTTTCACTACATCGAGATTTGGAAAGCCCGTGATTCAGATAGGGGTGTATAGATATAATAAATGGAGTCGTTCTAAAGGTGCTAGGGGTAGGTGGGTCTGCGTCAAGGCCGCGTATGGGTGTCGAGCTACTATCATAACGCTTAATGACGAAATCACACAGTTTTGCTATGCACATAATCATTAATAAATGTACAAATTATGTTAAACAAAACATGACTTGCAAACAATAATAATGAACTCTCAACTTAATACTTTCTTAAATAGTTTAGATTATAAATAAAACTATCTTTTCGGATTTTTTTGTGGATTTATTTTAATTTTTGACGTTTCGAATGCTTTACAGTTTACAGCAATCATGGTTATGGGAGAGATTGCGACAGGTCTCGGGACGAAAAGATAGTTATATTTAGAACTCCCAACTTGTATGAGAGTCCGATAAACGAAGTGATTGATCCGTGTGATTGGATGACGGAAAAAAATAAGTGAAATTTAATTGAGTTAGTTCTATTTTTGTTTTTGAGCAATATCCTTTTAATAAATATATCTCATTAAAAGCCGTCCAGAAACTCTCAATATACATATGTTTAAATGAAGAAGATATATATAAATGTACTCATTTATAATACCAAATACATTTTCGTAAAGTATTCAATTTAAGATCTTTAATTGTTATATTTATTGATGATAATTAGTTTGTTCCTTATCTTAATTTATGTTTACATAACTATTAAAGTTTTATATAGTATTACATTAAGTCTCATATGTTAATTTTTTTAGGCTACAGTTATTGCGACTTCTTTGTATAAATTAATTAGTTTTTAGAATATTTCAGATACGTTTTATATTAATTATCTATGTATGTAAAACATTCAAAAACTTTTAATTTTCTATATTATTTTATTTTACTAAATACAGGAAGTATTTTTTTTTTCACGTTCAGTTAAGTCTGTCTATACAATAATTTTATATAGCTCCAGCGACTCACCCTCGCTCTGCTCGGGTTCATCCCTGGGTACGTTTTAACGGTTAGTATAGATTTTTAGAGATGAAATATTTTCCAGCAGTAGAAAGTATCCTATATGTTGAGCCGGATAACCAGCTATCATCATACCAAATTTCATTAAAATCTGTCCTGTGGTTTTCTCGTGATGCGTTCCCAGACAGACAGACATACAGACAATAATCCTAAAAACTATACATTCGTCCTCTGTATCGATAATATCGACTATTTCAATAAGATGTTCCAAATAATATTTAATGTAGAGATTCGACACAGAATTTTATTATATAGATAGACTAAACCTACGCTATTTGTGATACTATCAGTACTTTTCGACAACATCGCTAAGCTAACGAGGTTTACTTAATTCCATCGTAATGTGTTAATATAAATAGTTTCAATGAATTTCGTAAATGAATTATAGGCTAATAATAATCTATTGTAAAGAAATGTGAGTTTCGTATTTAGGGCATAATTATGTTATAGTAGATTGTAGCGAATAAGTTAAATTTTAATTGTTCAGCATAAATTAAATGGCAGTTAATATATATATTTTTTTTTGAAAATATTCGTTAAAAACATACATAGGTAAGTATATATGTATGTGTGTTATGTAAATATTGATTTATTTACAAGTTTTACTACAAGAAACCTTTTTCTCTTTTTGCAATAAACTTAGATTAACATGTGATAAAAGTGTATTTTCTTTGTAGGTTTAAAAGCGGAAAAGGCAATTTTTACCACATCAAGGTTTGGGAATCCGGTGATTCAGATAGGAGAGTATAGATATAATAAATGGTGCGGTTCCAGAGGGCCCAGGGCTAGATGGGCCTGTGTCAGGGCCGGCGTAGGCTGTCGAGCGACGATTTTAACAATTGATAACCAAATCATAGATTTCCGCCGTGAACATAACCACTAATAAATAATAATTTATATTATATAAATACTATACATATTTTATTTGCTACTTTTACATACTCTTTGTTTCGTAAGATAGAATTCATTTTTTTTCTCATTTTGTTATGATTTGTTGAAAAAATAACATTTTAATAATAATAATTATAATCATATTACTAACTTTAAAAAATGTTTAAGGATTTTTAAGTACGTTTTTTTAATATAGCCTAATATAAGTGTAAAAGAATAATATTTTGTATGTAATTAGGATCTATTTATTAGATTTGTGATTTTGTTTGACTAAGTTCATGTTGATATCAAATTAGATAAAATATACATAATTTCTCCAATAATCCGTGATAACTATTCTAGGGGCGGTTTACGTTTTGTCTCGAAACGGTAACCCTGTTATTCAAATAGGTGAATACAGATATCGCAAATGGTCCGGCAGCAAAGGGTCCAAAGTGCGCTGGATCTGCAATAAGAACAACGACGGCTGCTTGGCTAAGCTTTTTACCATTGATGGAGAAATTGTTAAGTGTCAAAACGATCATAACCATTAAGAATTATAATATTTATTATTCTATTTAAATATTATGTATTAGTATATTTTATAAATATATATTATATGTTTAGAATTTCTAAGTATTAGGCTGTATTGTGATATATATTGTATAGTATGTTTACACCAGCCACCTGTATAGTCGTCCATATTTTCATTTTTCCTGAATCAGAGCTTGTCGGGAAGAAATCGCAAATTAGCGCTAGCTAGCAAGATAGCGATAAGGCCGCCTTTTGTGCACGTTCTTTATACTTTGTTTTTCTGTCTTTAAGTTATTTGGTGTACAATAAAGTGTATATAAAATATTTTTATTATATAAATAAATATCATAATTTATGTATTATATATAAATAATTATTTAATTATCTTTATTTTATTAAATAAGTTGTAAATTTTAGTATTTATTTTGCGAAAGTGTTTTGAGTTCCTTATTTTTAGTCAGTACGAAAGGTATTTAGCCGCGAGAGTCTGTTTCTATTCTAATTTCTTTTCCAGATAATATAATTTGCTTCTGGTTTTCTTGAGACGAGGATTTTTCCTATTTTATAATTTTATTATTGAATTTTCCTGATGCCATTATTGTGATAACGACTTATGTGTAATAAAATTAAGTTTAAGTGTAATAAAATGTTTCATTGATATTATAATTATAGTATTCAATTTAAACTAAAACTCACTACCTTGATACTTGATAGCAACAGGTAGGTAATTTATAATTTAAAAATGTTTGTTTATATTTTTATTAATAACAATAAAAATTATAAGATTAATACGAAAAAATATTTTTAGAGCCTATATTTGTGTCTTCGCGCTTTGGAAAACCAGCAATACAGTACGGTCCGTACAGGTTTAACCGATGGAGCGGTAGCAAAGGACCGAAAGTGCGATGGATCTGCACAAGGGACCATGGAGGCTGCAGAGCCAAAATCTTCACCATCGATGACGAGATTGTGAAAATAATTAATGAGCATAACCACTAGTTATAAGTGTTATGTTCACTTGGTTTGCTTGTAGGTAATTAAAATTTATTACAAGTGTAAAAGAATATTCTGGGAATCCAAGTGTATACAACGTGATTAAATTTATTTTTGCATATAAATAGTATTTTTAATTTAGAAATTAACACAATATATTAATTACCATGCATCTCAGTAATAAAAAATATTAAAATGAAAGCTTTAAATTTCTGAACTAATTGTTAATGATATATGTATAATTTATGTCTTTCGTAGCATTTTAGTTATGATTTATTAAGGTGATATAACTAAATACTTTTCATTCAGGTATATCATTCCAACATTCGCGTTTCGGCAATGTAGTGGTTCAAATAGGTAAATACAAATTTAGAAAACACAGCTTTAATGGAGTTAAGACGAGATGGATATGTAATCAAGATTCCAAAGGATGTAGAGCAAAGCTATGGATGGTTGATAATGAAATTGTATGCTATAAGTCTGAGCACAATCATTAAATTATATTAAAGTGATTTATTATACCTTATGTATGTTTTGTTATTAAATCAAATAACTACATACATTTTATATTTCCCTTCTATTACTTACTAGCGCCTCACCCTCGCTTCGATCGGGTTCGCAAAACAAATACAAATCTATCCTACAGGAACTGTACATTTTTCCGAGATAAAAATATCTATATGCTATTCCAGACTATAATCTATCTCTATGCCAAATTTCATCCAGATCCGTTTAGCCGTTCTGGCGTGATTGAGTAACAAACATTCATCCAAACATCTAAACTTTCATATCCGTAATATTAGTAAGATTGTGTTTTTTTTTATAGATTAATCCTATTTTATCTATTGGTTCATTTCATTTAGTTTTACCTAAGTACTTTGCGTTACCTAGCCAAGTTTACATACAATATGTAAGTACTATTAACTAAACTAAGTTAAAATAAATTATCACTTACATTTACAATTGTGTAAAATGTCGCATAAAATACTTATGAAAAAACGTCGAGTTGAATTGAGTGAACTCCCTTCTCTTTTTTGAAATCCATGAAACTAAACATACGGTGTGCGTGGTAAATAAAGTATTTTCTTATCGTACCTAATAATATTAGTATCAAAAATGTGTCTCATTGTCAGTGTGTCAGTCTCTCCCGTGACCATGATTGCTGTAAAGCATTCGAAACGTCGGGAACCAAAAATCAGAATAAATGTGCGAAATAATCCGAAAAGATAGTTTTATTTAAAATGTTAAATATTCGCGTAAATCTAAGAAAGTGATATTACCATTTTATTCAAAACTATAAAAAATGCTTAATTTTAAGTCGCATGAAAGGTTGCGGTTGGGTTACATTACCTAAAGGATTTTCCATAAATTTACTTGTTAGGAAAGTCATTACAATTTTTTTTTAAATATGACAAACTTTTTATACGTTATTTAGATATTTAGTTCTAGCTCAGTAGTTTCGGAGATAAAATAATGACAAAATCGAATTCTCATACATTTCCTTTATATCTTTTTAATGTTGTATTTAAAATATATAATATTTTTATGATTCATTAATTTACATGTATATATGAAATGCTTCAATTTTTTTTGTCCATTAGGAGAAAATAGGATGTGAAAGACAGATTCACAGTCAGACAGACACACAATTATATGTACATACATACGAAACCCTAATACCCTTGCAGAGTCATATTTTGAATTTTATTTCAATTACTTTTTGCTTATCTTTAAAACCCTAATTTCAAACAACAATAATATTTTTTCATATTCATGACATAGTAACAAAATAACTGTAAACTTATAAATAAAATTCTTATTATAGGAGCAATATTCATAAAATCTCGATCTGGAAACCCCATGATTCAGATAGGAGTTTATAAGTTTAGAAAATGGAGTGGCAGTAGAGGTGCCAGGTCCCGGTGGATATGCAACCTAGATAACAAGGGATGTAGATCGAAAGTTTGGACCATTGATAACGAAATTGTGTATTATAATGATAAGCACAACCATACTTAAGTACAGCCATGTATAATGCATTTAAATTTTAAGAAAATTGTAATCAGTTTGTTTAATATGTAAATATGTAAGTGAATAAGTTACAAAACTAATAAACGTTGTTGAATTATTATAAAAAAAATTTTTTGTTTACTCATCTGACATTTCATTTGTGCAGTATTTTGAAAAAGCGTTAGTTTGAAATAATAGAATTTAATATATACATATGTATGTTTACGTACATACCCCATTACACATCCTAAAAGGGTGCAAAGATAGCAAAGTTAGTATGGAAAAATAGTTTTCGGGTGTCAAATCAAAACAAAGGTTTTATTTTTTGCTTTTTGGTATGGAGCCCGAAGAAGACAGTACAAGCTGTATAGTAACAGCTTGTACTGTCTTCTTCGGGCTAATTTTTAGAGGTCCATACCAAAAAGCCTTATATATTTACCTACTTACCATTTATATTTTTATATAACATAATATCAGCTTTTGTACTTTGTGTGTGAACTTATAGATCTACAGGATTTGAACAAATATGACCAAAGGATGAATGTATACTCATATTTATATGTTTCCATTTTTTTATTCAACATATCCTGAACGTTTTTCGTTCTCTATCCTTTTTTATAGCTATTCAAGCACATTTTACTTCCGACATAACTATTATTTATACACCTTTAAGTGAAAGCAAACCAATTTTCAATTGAATACTTAGTAACTTTTTTATTATCATGTAATTAATTCTACTATTGCACTTCATTGAACTTGTAGATATTTCGGAGCCTGTTTTCGTCCCGTCCCGACAAGGCAACCCTTTGATAATGATAGATAACTACAAATACAGGATATCCGGTAAAAGAACTGGTCCTAGAATCCGGTGGATTTGCAACTACGACCACATAGGCTGTAAGGCGAAATTGCTGACAATAAACAACAAGATTGTAATGGCTCAGATTGATCACAACCATTGATTTATAATTATTCCTAATTTAAAATAATCATTTATTATTATGTAAAGTATTAATAAATAGTGTAATAATTATATATGTATATAAGATATTAGAATATTATAATATTTGTGTGTATATGTTTTGGAATTTTTAGGCGATGGGTTATGGTAGTTATTTAAGTTATTCCGGTATTACGGGAATTTACGTTTAGAATGTATTTTAAGTTTTTAGGTTTACGGAAAACCTTTGTCTTTACTTAAATACTTAAAATATTATTAAAAATAATAAATTTATTTCGTGTGAAAGTCAAAACCAATGTTAAGGTTAGTCTAATAAGGCAAAAAAGGATAAACCTCAGAATTGGTTATGTTATATAAACCTGTGCATTCGTCACAAAATATAATATACCTACCTGTAAAGGTCACTTAAATTGTTTTTCTTATTTGCTCAAAATTACCTTTGCAGTTTTTACAAAAATTGTAAAACATAAAAATCTCTATAAATTTAATTTGTAGGCAATATTTCATATCATCCAGCGTTCTTGACATGTGCTTATTAATTTCATAGTACGTGTATTTGTTATCATATATATATTTTATGAAGTTACTGGTTTACTAACAATATGTATGATTATAAAAAAAAAAACAAAATGTTAATATTTCATAAATAAGTTATATTTGTAGAAATTATTCTTAAATTAAATATCTGTTTGTTTGTACTAAATTTAATAAAAATAAGATATCAAAATAGAGTAGTTTAAATTTTTTTACTTACTAGCGGCTCACCTTCGCTTCGCTCGGGTTCGCCTCTAGACAAACAGATACAAATTTATCCCATGGGAATAGTACATTTCTCCGGGGTAAAAAGTAGCCTATTTGTTATTCTGATGTGTGAACTATATAATTGTAAGTTTCATTAAAATCTAATCAGTAGTTTTTGTGTACTAAGCTATATAAGTTACTATAGTTTTTTAACTATCCCACGGGAACTCTTTAGTTTATCGGGATAAAAATTGTTGACCGAGAATATAAGGACCGAGAATATAAGGAGAATATAAGGTACCATGCAAAATTTCATTTAAATCGGCCCAACAGAAAAACAGAGAAACAAAAAAATTGAAAAAATCTGGATTTGTTCTTTTTCTCTTCTTACATTCCCCTGACTCGGTTTGTAGCATTTTCTTCGACCTCTACAGTTTTATTATAGTATAGATAGAAGAAGATAGATAAATAGATATTTTAATGACTTATCATTTCCTAAATCTATTATATTCACAGTAACTGCATATGTAAAAGTTTATAGATAGTTTATTGACTTTTATTCTAATGTTACATCATTATTTGACTAAAGTAAGTAGATATTTTTATTGCAATTTCTAGACATGCCAAGAAATTGGAAAACTACAAATAATAAATAAATATGTTAGGACATTAACACACAACGCCATCTAGTGCCATGGTAAGCTACGAGGCATGTGTTATGGATACCAGATTGTTGCTACACTACACATATATAATTTTAAATGCATACATATTCTAAATATAAAAATCCATGACTGCAGTACAAACATTCGTGCTCATTAAGTAAATTGATGCACCCAGCGGGACTCGAATCCGCCACCGCTGGCACAGCAAGTAAGGTCATTACAAACTGAGCCAAACGTGTCGTCAAAACTATGAAATCAATAACATAATACGAAAGTTTTTACCCCTTTAAGCTGTAAATATTTGGACAAAAAACAGACTTGAGTTAAGTCTAGAATACATTATTACCTAGATTAACACTTGGGCTAATATTTCTTGACGTACAATGTGAGTGGAACCGGGGGCCAAAACTTTAGTCTTTATTTGGTACTTACTACTTTTTATTCGACTATCTATCCATATATGTATGTATGTATGTCGGATTTCTATTTTTTTAATGTTTCTGTAAAGTCTAAACTCAAATAATAATATCACTGTTTTAATGTTATTATAATATGTGTAATGTGTATAATAACAAAATGGTTGTGAACTTATTCATAAAATTCTTATTATAGGAGCAATGTTTATAAGCTCTCGGTCCGGAAATCCCATGATTCAGATAGGCGTGTTTAAGTTTAGGAAGAGGAGTACTAAAGGTGGCAGGTCCCGGTGGATATGCAATTTTGATAACAAAGGATGTAGATCGAAGATATGGACCGTTGATAACAAAATTACGTATTACAATGATAATCACAATCATACCTAAGAACAATTAATACACACATCTATTTCAAGGTGTTTGGGTACTTTATGTATTATAGAAAAATTAATTATAAAATTAGTATCTAATAAAATTCGTTAAATTATACTTCATCATGTTATTCTTATTTAACTTGAATTTTATCCCGGTGAAGTTCAAAAAGAAGGTTATGTGTTTGACCTATTCCTAGGTATGTATGTACTATGTCCGACCGTTTACTCTTAATTATAAAACTATAACTTGAGTGTTATAGCCTATATTTAAATTATAAAAAAATCTAAATGGTGGAGAAAAATCTTGCAAATCTTGCGTGTTGGGTATCAAATTAAAGGTTTATTAAAAGGCGATTACAAAAATATGTTCAGAATGACATATTTAAAAATAATTTTGAAAAACTAATTGTTTAAATAAACCTTTAATTGTATATGTTAAAAAATTAAAAGCTGCAAATAATTTAATTTTAAATTAGAAAAAGAAAAAAATGACTTTTAATAGTATATAGATTTTAGTAGAATATAGACTCGAACTTGTGTATTTTCATATATATGTATTAAGTGCAAACTTGTATGTAATATGCAAAAGTGTATGTAATATAGGTTTTGCATATATATTATGTAGTCTATATAAATAAAAATGAATCACCGAAATGTATGTACGCGCATAATTTCGGATCGACTGCACCAAATTGGATAATTCTTTTTTTTTGTTTGTTATTGTCAGGACAAGTTTTGTATAGAAGAAAATTTAAAAAAAAAAAATTTTTTTTTTTACTAAAATAAGTTTTTTTTTAAATCTCATGATCCGATTTAGATGAAATTTGGTAAGAAGATAGTTTGAGACCCTGGGAAGAACATGGGACAGGTACTTGTTATCCCGGAAATCATTCTTAAGAGGGTGAAAATGGAGATAAAAGTTTGTATTAGGAAGCAAGCTAGGGACGAACCCGAGCAAAGCGAGGGTGAGTCGCTAATTTATCTCTCCAGGATAATTTCTAAGCAATCCGTGCAAATTTCCGAGAATTCAATTGTTATCGTACACGCAGGCGTATATGCGGTCTTCGAGGGATTAAATATATTTGTAATTTTCTTTATTGTAAATTAATTTGAATATACTTTCCGCACTTAATCGAATTTTACCTGTCGTTAAACCTGTCGTTGTCAAATTGGGAAATGTGCGTTAATACAATAGTTTTAGCATATTAGTGTACAGTACTGATGCTAATAGATTTTATTTCACAATTTTCAGCTCCACAGTTCCTTTTATCTCGCTCTGGCAACCCCGTTATACAAATAGGCCAGTATAGATTTCGCAAAGGCACAGGCAGTAAAAGACCTAAGGCGAGATGGATTTGTAACCACGACCAGAAAGGTTGTAGGGCGACACTTTTAACTATAGACGAGGAAATAGTTAAGATGAATAATGAACATAATCACTAAGTTATGTATAAGAATATATATTACTTTAAAGTAAATAAGATAATTTACGTATATAATAAATTAATTATTTTTATAACTAAATATTTTTTTATTCCAGACATTTTTAACGTGGATAGCTGTAACAATATCTTAACATTCTTTTGGTTTATGTATCAATTTTTGTTGGCAAAAAGGATAGTATAGGAGAGAATAGCTTAGAGAATGTTTTTTTACTTTTTTTTTTTAAACTTGTGCATTTAAATTTTTATAAACTATAAACTTAGGTGTAATACGTTTGTATTCGTAACACGCACAAAATGTCACCTCTTACCTCATTTTGTGGTTAATGTTAGGTATTATTATTATCTAATTTACGTTGTGCAAGTTCATATATTCGGCTATATCCAATTTTTTTTGGGACTTTATCTTTGTCTTGTTGAGCTATTACAGCTAATCCAGCACTGCACCTAATTATTTATCAGAAGTGATTATGAGTTTATTAATACTGTATAAATTATTGCATCTAAATTAAATATTGCTAAATATATCGAAACATATATTCGCAATTCTTGAATACTATTATTGCCTGCTATTTTAATACCATAATATAATTAAAGCCGAGTTTAAAGCAACTCTGTCTTATTGTGTAGGTAATATTATATGAATACACGATTTTAGCTAAATTTAATTCAAAATTACTATTTTAAATATTATATTTTTAATATCCAAGCTTTATTTTTATTTTACAGGAGCCGTATTCGCTACATCAAGGTATGGGCAGCCAGTAATTCAGATAGGAATTCATCGTTTTAACAAAAAGTACTCGGACTCTAAAGGCGAGAGGATCAGATGGGTTTGTGTTCGCGCTCACAAAGGTTGCCAGGCGAAAATTGTAACATTTGCTAACATGATTATTTCTCACAATAACATTCATACCTGTATTAGTAACTTGAGGTGAGATGTAATAAATTATTAAAAAAGGTCATTTATTATATAAGTTTAAGTAGATATATGTATTTAAAGTATGTTTTTTTTTAAATTGATAAATAATACTAGAGTTATTTAATAATATTAAATGGATTCTAAACGAAACAAATAAATCTATTTTATATTGTTTTATTTTCAGATTCAAATTTATTTTTTAAAGTTTAAAATATCAAAACGCAATGCTTGAAGTGCACTTAATATCTATAGAACATTGCTTTGTAAATCCTTCTTGTTATAGTTGGGGAGATTCTAACAACGCGAAATGGTAGACCTGTGATCCAAATGGGCTCCTACCGATACAATTTATGGAGTGGCAGCAAAAATAAAGATCGTAGAAGATGGATATGCGTGAAGGTACATTCAGGATGTCCTGCTACCCTTATTACAGTGGAAAACGAAATTGTCAAACAAAAACCCCATAATCACTGATAGAAAGAAAATATATTGTAAAATATTTTAATAGAGATTTGAAAACATAAATTCATATCCGCTTATCCTCCCATGTTTTTTAAAGAGTAAAAAAATAAATTTAATAAATTATTTTTTTTTAATGCTGTGAAAATTTTTATTAAAATAAAATCCTGCATAAATCTTGATCTTTATCTTATTTTAGAAGAGATGTAAAATAAATAGTTTTTATTTTTTTCCTTTGACTTACATATTTTATAAATGTAATATATCTACATATGTGAATTGATGAAATTATACAAAAATTAACATGTTATAGGAACTAAAAAGCGACCCAAGAAAAAACTGAGTAGAGAAGAATTTTTAGAAAAGAAAAAAATAGCTGAAAGACTTCGATACGAGAAAATTAAGCATGACCCCGAAAGATTAGCAGTTCTGAGAGAAAAAGAGAGACTGAAATATTTGAAAAAGAGGGAAAGCGGACAAAGAAAATTAGTATCAGAGATGTCACCGTACGAAAGAAAAATGGCTCGTAGAAATTGGAGACTTTATAACAGTTGTAGAAAAAAAGCTCAAAATCAAAACTAAAAAGTTATATTGTAGTTGCTTCGTTTCACATTGTCGATATGAGTTTAAGTTACTACGTCTTTTAGGATGTACCTGGATGTACCTTTGCGTCTTTTGATATAAAATGCCATAAATGCGATCCGCAAAAAATATTGAATTAAATTGATAGGGAATTTTTAAATATCGATAATGTAGGTTGATTTTGCAATTTGAATTTTTCAAGATTGATATCGAAAAAAGGATGTTTTTGACAAGAAAACAATGCATGAAACAAATGAATGCCTAGAAATTCGATTTGCGGCTAGGGAACACTTTTTCTTTGATTGGATAGCCTTGAGAATTTTATTCCAATACCTATAGTTCATTATTATTATACTTCTAAAAATTTATCCTGTTGCTAGGTAGTAGGTACATACATATTTTTGTAGTATTTATAGAATTGCTTCAATATGAAAATATATCATTATTGTCATTTCATTAGAGCTCATTTTATTTATACGCCAATTCGTTATCCATTCACATATAAAAAAAATGAAATATAATTACAAAGAGACATAAGAGACGTTCTGCTTTTAGGTATAAAGGAAAAGGACAATATAAGGAAAAGATAAAAAAATATTTTTGAAAAGATTAAGTCTTCTAATTACAATGCCCAAAAGTTATTGATTTATCCTTTAATTTTATTTAGCCGGTAAAAATATTTTATATTTTAATAAAACATGAGATTTGCTTATTCTGTTGGATTTAAGTTAAGAAATTGTTTTTGTTTAATAAATATCCCTTCATTTCAGGCGCAGTATTTGGATTATCTCGTTTTGGACAACCAGTAGTCATTTTAGGACCATATAGATTTAATAGAGCTAGCTCTAAAGGAGTAATTGTTCGATGGCGATGTTCTATGAAAAGTAGAGGCTGCTTAGCAACTGTTCACACAGTGGAAGAAAAAATTATTAAAATAAATGATTGCCATTCTCACTGAGCACGATTTTTCATCAGGACTAAATTAAATCCCATACAAAAACGCATATGGATGTTGTTGCTGGATAAAAGAAGGAAGAAGTTTTTTTTAAAACAATGATACATTTTTCTCCCTCTGATTTCGAAAAATTACACTTTAAAATGTTTTGAGAAATTAACAAATAATTACTTTGTTTTATAGCTGTATATTCAAGTTCACGAAACGGAAGACCAATGATTTTAATAGGACCATACCGGTTTCACAAGTACTGGAAGAGTAAAGGACCGAGAGCAAAATGGGTGTGCTCTAAAATGTCAACTACTAATTGCAAAACAACACTCATAACTATAGACAATGAGATTATTAGACAAAACTGTGAGCATAATCATTAATAAAATGATCTTTTTGAAACTATTTATTACCTGTTGTTATTTAGCGGCATCCTTTTTTTTTTTAATATATCCTAAATAAAATGGTAAGAATTTTCATTGAGAATTAATTAATACTATTTTAGATTTACGCGAATATTTGTAAAAAAAAACGTATCTTTTCGGATTTTTTCGGAGATTTATTTTGATGAAGTTTTTAATACTTTACAGCAATCATCCCCGAGGCCTTGATTTTTTAAACAAACCCCCAACCTCAAATTACAAATTATATCATAATTAAGAAACGTTTTTAAATAATTGTTAGCTTAGCAAAATATCGCTTGAATATATATTTTATGAATATAGCAAAACAATCGCGCGCTGTTATGTTTTATGTAAAACTTTTTACAAGATTTTAATTATCTCTTTCAGTATTGAAATACGGCACCACTCGTTTCGGAAATCCTGTTTTATTACTAGGAAGATATCGTTTTAATAAATATTGTAGAAGTAAAGGACCCAAAGTTACTTGGGTTTGTACTAAAGTGTCTAGCACTAGTTGTCGAGCCACCATAACTACGATTGATGGTGAATTTGTAACATATAATAATAATCATAATCATTAATATAATAAATTTTTCTAATATGGTTCCTTTGATGATGTATCCTTTTTTATTATATAATTTTATTAATATATTGGCGTTGTTCATTTCAAAGTCTATTGCCTTAATATAGCAATGAAATACTAAAAAGTGACATAGAATATATAAAATTTCAACAGACAAGTGAGAATAGGTAAATTAAGGTATCTTTTTTTTATATAGAGAAATATATTTACGCATACTACCTGTATACATACAGGTAGCTATGTGGGACTCACCGGTTAGAAAAACCAATACTACCAACTAAAACCCACCAAAACCTCCCCCGTCTTAATCGGACGTCGCATGATCACTAGGTAAATTAATGTATACATCAACTCCTTATTTTTTTTTATACATATAAATATCTATTTAACTTATTTTTGAAAGACATTATTTAAAATCAATTATACTTTGAATGTATAATACGTATAATGAAGAAGCTGATCTTATAGAGGAAATTATAAATTATACGCTTATAGAAAAAACTAAAAAATTCGAGTCATCTGTGACTCGAAAATATTATAGAAAAAAAACGAAGATCTGTTCCGGATAATTAGAAACAGAATAAGCTCAAATATTTGACAAACACGCGTTGTTTTGTATTGTTTAAAACTTTATACAATGTTTCAATTATCTCTTTCAGAATTAAAATACAGCACCACTCGTTTCGGAAATCCTGTTATATTACTAGGGAAATATCGTTTTAATAAATACTGGAAAAGTAAAGGGCCCAAAGTTACTTGGGTCTGCACTAAAGTGTCTAGCACTAATTGTCGAGCCACCATAACTACGTTTGATGGTGAATTTGTAGCATATAATAATAATCATAATCATTAATATAATAAAATTTTCTAATATGGTTCTTTTGATGATGTATCTTTTTTATTACATAATTTTATTAATATATTGGCGCTGTTCATTTCAAAGTCTATTAGCTTAATGTAGCAATGAAATACTAAAAAGTGACATAGAATATATAAAATTTCAACAGACAAGTGAGAATAGGTAAATTAAGGTATCTTTTTTTTATATAGAGAAATGTATTTACGCATACCACCTGTTAGAAAAACCAATACTACCAACTAAAACCCACCAAAACCTCCCCCGTCTTAATCGGACGTCGCATGATCACTAGGTAAATTAATGTATACATCAACTCCTTATTTTTTTTATACATATAAATATCTATTTAACTTATTTTTGAAAGACATTATTTAAAATCAATTATACTTTGAATGTATAATACGTATAATGAAGAAGCTGATCTTATAGAGGAAATTATAAATTATACGCTTATAGAAAAAACTAAAAAATTCGAGTCATCTGTGACTCGAAAATATTATAGAAAAAAAACGAAGATCTGTTCCGGATAATTAGAAACAGAATAAGTTCAAATATTTGAAAAACACGCGTTGTTTTGTATTATTTAAAACTTTATACAATGTTTCAATTATCTCTTTCAGAATTAAAATACGGCACGACTCGTTTCGGAAATCCTGTTATATTACTAGGAAAATATAGTTTTAAAAAATACTGGAAAAATAAAGGGCCCAAAGTTACTTGGGTCTGCACTAAAGCGTCTAGCACTAGTTGTCGAGCCACCATAACTACGTTTGATGGTGAATTTGTAACATATAATAATAATCATAATCATTAATATAATAAAATTTTCTAATATGGTTCTTTTGATGATGTATCTTTTTTTATTACATAATTTTATTAATATATTGGCGTTGTTCATTTCAAAGTCTATTAGCTTAATATAGCAATGAAATACTAAAAAGTGACATAGAATATATAAAATTCCAACAGACAATAAGTGAGAATTGGTAGGTAAATTAAGGTATCTTTTTTTAATGTTGGGAAATGCATTAACGCATACCACTTGTATACATACAAGTGATTATGTGGGACTCGGTTAGAAAAACCAGTACTACCCACTAAAACCCAACAAAACCTCCCCCGTCTTAAGAGGATTGTGAAGTGTCGATATGCGGCGTGTGTAGGTTTTTAAAAAATGCTATCTGTTTCATACCGCTTGATTTGCCAACCCGTATGTTGCGACAGAGAGAGTTGAAAATTTTAGAGGCAATTACCTACATTTCCTATTTGAAATATTGTTTCGGGCGATAACATTTTCACCCCCCTAAACATTTACGTAATGAGACAATTTTGGTCTCATTAGATTCCTTACACCCTAATCTAGGTCTGTACGTTTTTCTTTTTTAGTAATTCAGTTGAGTTTAATTTAAAAAAAAAAAACGCCCGAGGAAGTTTTTAGGTCAGAAATACGGATATTTGGATGCTAATAACTACTATTATACTCAATATTTCTTTAAAATAAAAATGTACGAACCAATTTTTTTATTATATCTATAACATTTCCAAAAAATAAGAAAAATAGACTATATTAACGGGGGGAAAAACGTTATCACTTTTTGTATGAAAATTTACAGCTTTACAATCCTCTTAATCGGGCGTCGCAGGATCATTAGGTAAATTAAGTTAAAATTAAGGTCAACTCCTTACTGTTATTATCATACATATAAAGATCTATTTAATTTATTTCTGAAAATATTATTTAAAATCACTAATACTTTGAATATATAATACGCATAACGAAGAAGCCGATCTAATAGAGGAAATTATAAATTCTACGCTTATAGAAGGAACGAAAAAATTCGAGTCACTGTGACTCGAAAATATAATACAAAGAAACAGAGATCTGATCCGGATAATTGGAAACAGAATAAGCTCAAACATTCGAGAAACACGCGTTGTTTTGTATTATTCAAAACTTTATACAATATTTCAATTATCTCTTTCAGAATTGAAATACAGCACCACTCGTTTCGGAAATCCTGTTATATTACTAGGAAAATATCGTTTTAATAAATACTGGAGAAGTAAAGGGCCCAAAGTTACTTGGGTCTGCACTAAAGGATCTAGCACTAATTGCCGATCCACTATAATTACGATTGATGGTGAATTGGTAACATATAATAATAAACATAATCATTAATACATTATAATTGCCTAGTATGTGTACTTTGTTGTTGTATACTTTTTAATTATATAATTTTATTGATATATCGGCGTTGTTCATTTCAAACTCTATTGCCTTTCTATAGCAAAGAAATACTAAAAGGTGACATAGAATATATAAAATTTTAACAGATGACAAGTGTGGATAGGTAAATTAACGTATTTATCAACTACTCCTAACTGTTATCTTCATACGTATTTATTTATTTATTTAGGATTGTCAACAGAAAAAAACATTATTACATGATAATATCAAGTTTGCTATTTGTACAATGATCGAATGCTTTTCTACTTATATGTGTATATTAGATAAAAAAAAATATGAACCGATTTTAATGATTCTTTTTTGTTTGAAATGAGATATCCCAAGGGTGGTACCGTAATAAGGAAAGCAGGATTTGATGATGGCGTCCCAGAGAAATCGAGGGGAACCTTCGAAAATCGCAGTGGCGACTAGTGCGTTTGTTAATTTTTTTCGTTAAGTATTCTAAATCACTACTATTTAATGAAGGTCTGGAGTCGTTCTGATGATGGAGCCGAAAGACAGTCGAGGGAACTCCTTAACGACTTACAGCAATTACCTGGTGTTTGGGTTCGATTAATTTGTATTGATGAGAACTTTACACCTAGATGGGTTGTGACTGTCATTAGGGTTCTGAATAAATGGCTTAATCGAATATGTTTTTAAAAATCTTTCTATTTACAACTTACCTGCTTATTATGCCTATACTAAAAATGGACAAAAAAAACTTAAAAAAACCGACTTCCAGGCGCTGAAAACTAAAAAATAATTAAACGGGGGTTTTCATTTAAAATAGATACCTAATCAGATTTTTCGAAGTCGGTGTGCTTTGATTTGTATTGGCTGGTATCGACTTCGAAAAATCTGATTAGGAATGTATTCTAAATGAAAGCCCCCGTTTTTTTTATTACTTTTCAGTGCCTGGAAGTCGGTTTTTATTTATTTTTTTAGTTTTTTTAGATATCTAGACGGGTAAATGTTTGTAGGAAATCGTCTTGTATAACAGGCATATTTTTTGTATTTATTACTATCGGTTAGAACAAAATTCGATAGGTTAACAGCACGGTAAAAAAAAAAAAAACATTTATTAATTTAAAAATAGCCTGGTTTTTGGTGCCTGGTAAATTTTAGTTATTATTAACTACTCTCAAATGTTCTAAATATTTTACTTTTTGTTATTGTTATAAAAGATTCAACATTTTAGGAGCAGTTCTGACAACTTCTCGTTTTGGCAAGCCAGTGATAATGATGGGAAATTATAGGTATAATAAGTACTGTAGAAGTAAGGGACCAAGAGCACTATGGCGGTGTTCTTCAAAGACTAGTAATATTTGTCCAGCTACGCTTACTACCGTAGATGATGTTATTGTTGAAGTAAATAACAAACATTCACACTGATATTTTTGTGTTATTTTATTATTAAAATATAATTTTATTACATAAAGTTGAATATTGTATTATAATACAGAAAATATATATAACATTCGTTTTATTATTAATTTCCAAATTCTCACAGCATACTCGATTTTTGAAACCGATAATGGTCTTAAGTAATGTATTTTTAGCAAAAGACCGCTTTTTGACTGACTTAAAAAAGGAGACGGTACTCAATTTAAAAAATTAAAAATAATCACCACTTGGGTTTTAAGTAATTATGAAATCGATGTATATTTTATATGCGGGAATGATTAACTAGAACTTAGTATTTAGTTTTACAACAACAACAACAAGTTACAAATTTATAATAATGTAATATTGCTTCATTTTTACTTTAAGTATGTACATAAAAACAAAAATATAACAACACTTTCTGTAGCAAACTAATATATTATTTATATACTCTTGATTTTACAGATATAGTATTTAAAACCTCTCGGTTCGGAAAGCCTGTAATGGAAGTTGCAGGGTATCGGTACAACATGCACTGTAGGAGTACAGGCCCGAGGGTTTTATGGATATGCTCGTCAAAAACTAAGTGTGACTGCCGCGCTACTATCACAACTTACAATAATATGATAATTAGAATTAAAAATGTACATACACATTAAATGTGAAATGGCTTTTATTTTCTTTCATCATTTACTTATTTAAGTACCATGAGTTGGTTGAAGATAAAGGTTGAAGATACATACAATTATGTTAAGGCAATAGTCGGTAGGCAACTCTTAAATGTTACGTAACAAATTGCTTTGGATGAGCAAGATAACACTTTTGTTACTTAGAAATAATTGCTTGTAGTAATTATTTTTGACTATCCTGTGCTATGTACACATATGAAAATATTTACAATCTTAAAATTATATTATTGTGCGGCATTAACAGTATATAATTAGGGCTATTTTTGATTCAATTACTTCTTTCCAGTTGTTAACAGTGCACCCTTAAAAAAGATCTATATTTAACAACACACAATATTATCTAAATGGTTCTCGATGACACTAAAAATATGTGATATATATTTGTAAGTATATATTAATTCTATGTTTTACATATACATATATGTGATAAAAATATTGTTAACGTTTAATGACTAATCTTCAGAATTATATACAAAAGAATAATAATTAAATTTTTTGAATGCTTTACGTTTACAGTAGCTGTATTCAGAACGTCTCGATTTGGAAAACCAGTAATAGAAATAGGAAAATATCGATATAATAAGTACTGCAGGAGTAAAGGGTCGAAAGCAATGTGGCTGTGTTCATCTAAATCAGCCGGATGTCGTGCCACTCTTTCCACTATAGATAATGTCATTGTAAAAATTAGTAATGAACATAATCATTAGAACTGTATTTGGTTAATCGAATTATTTCCAGTCGTATTATGTCAGATATTGAAATTTTGCGTCGAAATTCTGTTCAGAGGTTCATAAAATTCTATAGTACGAACAATCGTGAAGTTCGCGCGAGACTAAATGCGCTTGAGTGAAGTTAGATTGTTTGAAATTGCGCATGGACATGAAGTACAAATTTTTACATTATTAATTAGTTCCTAATACTTTTATATATTATATAATATTTATGACCTATATTATCATTGTATGTATATCCTTTAATAGCATCACTGTCGTGCGCATATTTAAAAAAGAGTATTCTGTCCTTATTGACAATACGTAATACTAACAGCCATTCTCCCGTAAAACAACAACGACAAACTGACATATCTTCTAATGTCTATAACTGTTAAAAATACAATGTATATAATAAATTAAAGGTTACTTAAAATCTAATTCGATGTAATTTTATTTAGAAATATTTTATTAACTGTACTTATTTCTGAAACCAATAAAAAAAGGTGAGAGAGGTGTAGATAGATACTAGGACTGAAATATTTTTGTATAGGAACCTATGGAAAATAACTTCAAGGACTTTATTGATAAAAGGTGTATTTAAATATACATATTTATATTCTATTTTTAAAACCCAATTAGACTTTTCAACAAATGTTAGATAATAACAAACTAACAAACATTATTTTATATTAAATTTCATTAGGACCTGTGTACGCAACGTCGCGATGTGGAAAGCCTGTGATAGAAATTGGAAAGCATCGATACAATAAGCATAGCAGGTGCAAAGGACCCAAGGCCTTCTGGATGTGTGTGAAATGGTGTTACGGGTGCCGAGCCTCGCTAACTACAATCGAAAATGAAATCGTTCGTTTAAATGACACCCACACTCATTGATTTTTTAAAGAATAGATTGAAGATAAGAAATATAAATCGCTTTTAATTTTTCCGATTGACTTCATGAGCTAATTTGTGTTTTTTGTATCAATCAATCTACTCTTAAAATATTGGGTAAGGTTAACTACTGCCACCCCCACTTTTGGCCAGTGAGTCTCACATAATCACCTGTATGTATACAGGTGGTACGCGTGAATACAAATAAATGTTAACTATTACTAGAACAGTACCTACTACTGATAACTGAATATGTACTAATATAATAAATATATTTTTAAGATTATGCAGTTTATATAAAAAAAATAAGTTTCTTCGCACAGAAATCAACTATGGGTTAAGTTTTCGTGTAATGCACATAAATAATTTAAATATTTGATTTTAGAAGCTGTTTTCACAATATCGCGATGTGGAAAATCTGTTATTGTAATGGGAAAATATAAGTTCTGGAGAAAAAGAGTTAATAAAGGACCAACATGTATTTGGGAGTGCACCAGGAGGAAAAAAACCGGGTGCCGAGTTACAGTTATAACTATTGATGATGTAATTGTGAAAATAAATAATTGGCATAATCATTAAACGCTGAATTAATTTTTTTTGTCGAATATGTAATTTTATTTATGTATATTATCTGATCTTGTAGATGTTGTTTTATAGTTTTCTCACCGTTAGCGTACTTTTTACTCGAATGAGGCAAAGCCCAAAGAACTGCTGTGTGTTTGACTTGTGTGGTATGTTGTATTATGTATGTATGTACATATGTGTGTATAAATGTATGAATATATATCTATATTCCTTCATCAACTTGTTTCTTTTAAGCAATTGGGTTTTTGTTCTGGTAAATGAAGTTTTTTACTCGTTAGCTCCTCTCTTGAGGGGTTTGGCGTGTGTTTAGATAGCCTTTAACCATTTTTAATAGACTATAAAATAAAAAAGATTTTTTCAATTCTTACTATGAACCGATTAAACTCAAAATAGCATCAAGATTTATATAACTCACGCAAAATCTATTGTACATTAATGATACTGTCTCACAAACTTTCACCAGAACTATAAAATATTTACGCAAATAGTAAATATTTTAAATAAAACTATGTTTTCGGATTTTTTCGTGGATTTTAATTTTTGGGTTGCAGACGTTTTGAATGATTTACGTGTCATATCACGTCAGTTATGGTCACGGGAGATAAGAAATCCGATAAGGTAATAATATACAATTTTCTTACAAAATCAAACGTATTTACATACTTTGTTTCTCTTATTTCAGATAAAAATGTTGCTCAATTTGTGATATCTTCACGTGGCAATAAAATGATTCTATTAGATGGATACAAATTTAGCCTTTCAAAAACAGGTCAAAGTCATACAGCAAGATGGGTGTGTACTCACTGTGGAAGAGGATGCAGAGCTTCAGTTACTACACTAGATAATGTTATAGTTAAAATTAGAAATGAGCATAACCACTAATATTTTGTTATTAGTTTCGTTGAAAATACGCCTTGGTTATATTGTTTTTCTCAACAACTATTCTAATTTTACTTACAAGCAGCCGTTTAAATTAGTTATAATTTTATAATCATATTTTCTACCCCGAAAAGTACTGTATAGTACAAAATTCAGTTAGAAATACATGTTATTTTTTATGCATAATAAACTAAGTTAGGCAGTAGGAAGGCAGTGGTAGCCGAGTGGTAACGCGCTCGCTTGGGAAACCGAGTGAACCGGGTTCAAATCCCGGGTCTCGCGGGTTTCGCACCTCCGATATTTTCATGTGCGAATTATTTCTAACATGATTACCTGCATGTGAGGAAACCTGCATGTCTGAGAGAACCTAGCAAATTTTCGAAAGACTTGTGAAGTCTGCCAACCCACACTCGGTCAGCGTGGTGGACTATGGCCTGATCCTCCTCGTAATGAAGGGAGGACCGTGCCCAGCAGTGGAACATTAAAAAGCGCTGAATACCTCCAACAACCTAACCCAATGATAAGGTATTTAAAATCTCCTTTACCATAATATTTTAGTTCGAAGAGACCAAGTACATACATATGTATGTACAACAAATAATTATATGACGAATCATGTTTTTAATTATATGAGTTTTGAACAACACTTACTTTTTATTTTTTCTTTACAAGCTTTGCGTTTTGGGACGGACGGACCTAACTTACCTCTGTTTTTATTCGCTATGGACTTAACACTGCTCTTCGTCTGAACCAGAGCGACATATCCCTCCTTGTTTTAATGATAAGTTTAATGTTTCAGTGATTATTGATGTTAATGTATTTATTTATAAAATAATAGAGATACTATTTCCAGATATACCAAAATTCATTGTATCTATTCGTGGAAATCAAATGATCCAAGTAGGGCCCTATAACTTTAGTTTAGCAAAAAACAAGAGTGTGGGGCCTAAGAAGCGTTGGGTGTGCAGCAAATGTGCTAAAGGATGCAAATCTGTTATTATTACGTTTGATGATACTATTATTAAATATAAAAGTGAACACAATCATTAATAAAAATAAAAAGTATTTCAAACATACGAGTATAAGGTTTTTTTTTATGTCCTGCGATAGTAATTTAATATTTATTGTATACTTTATTTTTATATGGGGTGTTAGTATGGAAGAGTGTTCATATATAGAGGAACCTGTTGTAACTCGCTCTAAGTGTACCTAGGTACACCCAGCCATTTGGCTCGTTTTAAATATTGCCGCGCTATTAAATTGTATTGTCTATACTCTATCGTATTTGGTACATCACTGCTGACTATCCAATGTGAAGTTAGTCGCTTACCTCCATTAAGGCGGTGTTTGGTGTTATCGAAGTGAACAATTTTTATGCTGAAAAAGTAAGTATTTTTAATACTTTGAAGACTGATCTTTTTATACGTTTTATAATATTCACTTAACATTTATATGCGATCGGTTCTTTGATTTAACAAGTGCTAAAATAATAATGAACTTGTATATAACCTAAAATATTTAATAAACCGTTTTCTATAACAATAAAGCAGTGTTGTACTTCGGTCACTGTCAATAAGTTGTATATTGGTCAGTGGTCTAGGTACAACCTAGATGTTGTACTTTCGCCAGGAGGATATGTTTTATTTATTTCACACTAGCGGCTCACCCTCGCTTCACTCGGGTTCGCCTCTAGGAAAATAAAAACAAACCTATCCCACGGGAACCGTACATTTTTCCGGGATGAAAAATAGCCTATGTGGTATTCCAGACTATAATGTATCTCTGTGTCAAATTTCATCCAGATCAGAACAAGCATCCATACATACTCACAAACTTTCACATTTATAATATTAGTACGGATTAATGATAGATTCTTAATCAAATACATTTAATATTTTAGAAATCATGCCTAAAAGTAAAGAGAAAAAGTATAGAACGCCTATTATTGTACATATTCTGTCAAATGCTATAAAAATGAATAAGGAGAAAAAAATCACAACTTTTTGTACTTCTAAACATTTTGGATTATCAAAAACAGCTTTGCGTCGTCATTGAAAGCGCTGTATAGGAACAGTTAACGATGTAAACAAATTACACAATAATCTTGGAGTTGCTAAAGTTTTTGATCGTAAAGAAGAACGTAGTCTGGTAGACTATATTAAAGACGCAGCACACTTACAATTTGGACTGACTTTAAAAGACGTGAAAACACTTGCATATCAATTTGCAAAGGTGAATAGAAAAAAGTACCCTAAGAGCTGGGATGCTAATAAAATTATTGGTTGCAGTTATTTAGGAAGCGATACCAGAACGAATCTTTGATCGGCGTTCAATAAACAAACCGTGAGTTTAATATTTGATAATTTCAAGAAAGCCCTTTCTAAATATGCCCCTACATAAAAGCGACTGATATTTGGAATTTCGACGAAACTGAATTGTCCACTGTCCTTGTTCTTCCGAAGATATTAGCACCACTTGGAAGCAGTTGGGTTAATGACTAGCGCTGAAAGAGGAAGGACAGTAACAATGATAGCGGTTTATTAATGCAGGAGGTGGTTTCGTTCTGCTCATGCTGAATTTTCTCTCCTATCAATTTTAAAGAATTTATGTTAACTGGAGTTCCAGTGGAGTTGGAGTTGGAGTTGGCAGTATTGGAGGTGTTATCCCATTCGGTTAGTCAAACGAATCTATGTCTATGATATTTCTACAACATTTTATCAAATATACAAAGCCTACCAAAGAACAATCTGTCATTCTAATATTAGTCAATCATGAAAGTCATATTTCAGTACCGGTAACACAAATGGCAATACATAATATGTAATACTTATTACTCAACATCCATATATTAGTACAATGCAACCACTAGACAAGTTAATTTTTGGGCTTTTCAGGACTTATTTCAATACAGCGGCTAACGAGTTACTAATGAGTCCAGGGCCAGTGGGAAAGCCATTAACCATTTATGATAATGCAGGAAAAGCTTTTCCTCTTGTCTTCATACTAGACTCAATTGCTGTTCAACTGGTTTCATCCTTTAAATGAAAAAGTATACAGGTAAACCTATCAGGACCTTTTAGCCAGCCGGCCACTTCAGATTTCAAAGTTATGAACTAAAATCGCAAACTTTGATATTGCCGGTTATAATTCATCCTTACCCGAAAAGCCGACCATCGTAAAGGAATACAAAAGGGGAGACAAAAAGGAAGATCCAGAATATTGACTGATACACTAGAAAATCAAGAAATTGAAATACTGATACAGAGTGAACATGTTAATAAAAAACATAACAATATTGGAGTATACTATGTTTATACTACTGTACTGGAAATGACCTGAAAGGGGATTTAAAACTGTACCCAATAAATGACATTAAAGAAAAAATTAAAACGCCTCAAAAAGTTAGCAAAAACAGAGGATTTCTACTAAATGCTTAACACTGAATATTATATCTATATATATAAAAATGAATCTCTATTTCCCTTGGTCACGCCATCACGCGTGAACGGTTGGACCGATTTCACTAAATCTTTTTTTGTTGTGTTTGTTAATGTCAGGAGAAGGTTCTTACATTAAAAAAATTAAGGGAATTGCTCAGGAACTTAGGAAGTGGGGATGAAAGTTTGTAATGGAAAGCAAGCTAAGGACGAACCCGGGCGAAGCGAGGTTGAGTCGCTAGTGTTCTTATAAAAGCTAGCCCTAATGATTGATTAAAAAGTTAAGAAATAAATACTTAATTATAATATGTGAACTTAATTGATTTAATATTTTATTTTTTATAATTTGTAAAATTATTTATAGATTTGCTTTATATGTTATGTATCTACTAGTCTTAAAGACTGCAATGTGTTAAAATAGTGATTAAAAGTTAGCTCAGCTTTGCATTTGTGTGAGTGATAGCCAAAAGTAAGGTTAATCAAAAAAACACATAAAAATAAAATCTATATTTTATCAAAAGGAAGTGCTGACATTTTAATATCTTTGACATATCTTTTTCGTTTACGTATTTAATATATTCGTTCAATTTGCACAAAATTTCTTTCTTGCTGCTTAATGGTTTTCGTTTAGTCAATTTAGTTACAGTAGAAGCCATTTCACTAATGATAATAATAATATAATAATAATTATAATATAATAATTCAAACACAACAACAAAATAATATTATACGTTAAGCTGCAAGCGGTACAAGAGGTGAAATGCGAAAAGTGCAGGGCAGGAGATGACACGTACGGGACGCGCCGCGTCTCAGGCCGCGCTTTAAAAACCAGTATAAACCGGTTTAAACCATGCGCGGGACGCGCTACGCCACAAGCCGCACCTCTCCGTACTGCGAGGACTGTAAAACTATACAAGTAGAGTAAAGTTAATAGTTTCCTGAAATATCCATAGTTTACCCCCAAATTCTCAATGTGTCCTAGGTACATCTTGGTACTGGCTGAGGTACATAGGATGTGTTCTCATTATATGTAGCTTACTATTTTATTTTAAGTAGTTTGCATTTATTTTCCGTCAATTTCTAATAACTACTTGAAAAGATAAATAGGACACGTTGATATCGAACGAAGAGCTAATTTATTCTATTGTTTGATAAAGATTTTTCACGAATAACCCGTCAAATAATGTGAAAATTTACATCGACTTTTTTTAGGGACACTCATCATTACCACTTTATTATAATTTTTTGTTTTATATAAATATATTTTTCAGATGAAGTCACACTTTTGAAGTCTCGTAGAGGTAATCCTGTAATTCAATATAGAGGGTACAGATACAGCTTAAATCGTACTACAGGGCCGAAGAAACGGTGGAATTGTGTAAAATGGTCTACCCCTTGTCAATGTCGAGCGTATTTATTGATTGTAGATGAAGAAATTGTAAAAATCAAAGATATCCATACACATTAAAGAAATTTATACATATAATAAAATTCTAACTGATTCGTATCTGTACATTGAATATTTTTTTGGAAAATCGTAATGAAATAGACATTATTATCGATACAGAGGCCGAATATATAGTTTTTAGGATTTTTGTTTGTCTGTCTCTCTGGGAACGAATAACGAGAAATCCACTGGATAGATTTTGATGAAAGGTATAAAGGTAACTGGGTATCCGGGTCAACGTATAGGGTATTTTTTATTGCGGGAACATATCTCATCTCTGAGAAATCGATACTAACCGTTAAAACGTCCCTAGGGACGAACCCGAGCGGAGCGGGGTTAATCGCTAGTATAAACTATATATTTTAAACTTTTAATATTTTTAGTATTTTATTTATGTCAGTAATTCTTGATTGTAAAAATATTATTTACGTTTATTACATTTTTTTTTACTGACTCGCCTTCGCTTACTAGTACTAGTTGGTAAGTACATATAATTTGAATCATATGTTCGTATGACTATTGGTTGCAGCTTTTGTGTTCAGACTAATGAGTCTCTTATCTAATCCGACTCGCACTATCTATTGAGCGCTTATTGTTATGTTAAAAACATTGCGAGCTTGCACTCCTACTTATCAGTTTCATCGCGATATTATTTCTAAAATATTCATTTTTATATACAAATTGCTAACTTATTTATATTTTTTGATTATGACAAGCATCTTTAATATGTTTATTATAATTACAGTTACTTTCACAACTACAAGGTCTGGAAAAACTGCTGTAATGTATCGAGGTTTTCGATTTAACCAGCATAGCAACACTAGAGGTGATTTTGGGTTCTTCGTTTGCGTCAAATGGAGTTTTGGATGTAGAGCTTCCTTAAAAACTCATAAAAACAAATTACTATTTATGCGTAATCATCATAATCATGCTTAATTTAAGTATTAACATAAAAAATATACTTTATAATACGCTATTACTTGTACATATACTATATTATATAGTTGCATCAAGCATTAGGGTTAATATATTTCTAATAAATATATTGAGATGTAAACGTAAATAAATTTTGAGAAATATTCCTTTGTAACATAAATATAAGTTTTATTCACGAAAAACTATTAGCAGATATAATACGTTATTATTACAATATATAAATAAATTTGATTAATATGTTTTATTATAAAGGCATCATCTTTTCTCCTATACTTTGTTGGTTGATTTATCACCCATAAATCGGTATTCCCATTCAGCGGAGGAATACTTGCCATAATAACACGCTGTATCATGACTATAGTGATAATTGTTTATTTTTTTTATATATATAACTAGCGACTCACCCTCGCTCCGCTCGGGTTCGTCCCTACTAATGTTGTAACGTTTAGTGAAGATTAACCAGAGATGAGATATTTTCTCGCAGTAAAAAGTATCCTATATATTGGCCCGGATAACTAGCTAGCTATCATCATACCTTTCATCAAAATGCCTGCAGTTGTTTTTCCATAATGTGGTCACAGACAGACAGACAGATAGATAGATTAACAGACAGACAGATAAAAATTCTAAAACTACAGATTCGGCTTCTGTATCGATAATAATGTCTATTTCAATAACATTTTTCAAAAAATATTTAATGTACAAAATCGGATTATTTACAATTTTATCACATGTATAGATTAAGTATACTCGTAATTTTAAAGTATTTTTTTCTATGTAATTTCATCACGATAAATTTAAATAGTTCCAGTGTTCAAAACTTCTGCTTACGGCACGCCCATCGCCTTGTTAGGTGAACACAGATACAACTTATACAATTCTAAGGGGCTAAAATCAACTTGGAGATGTGTCAAATGGAGAGCAGGATGCAGGAGTTCCTTCGTTACTGTAGAAGACACTGTATATAATTTAAAAGATCAGCATCTACATTTTTAAATAACTACTAGTAGTTCTAAGCCGTCTATTATTATATTGTTAAAAAACGACTCACCCGCGCTTCGCTCGGGTTTGTCCCTAGCTTGCTTCTCAATACAAACTTTCATTCCCATTTTCACCCCCCTTAAGGGATGATTTCCGGGATAAAAAGTATCCTATGTCCTTCCCAGGGTCTCAAACTATCTTCTTTCCAAATTTCATCTAAATTGGTTCTGTAGATCAAGAGATTACCCCCTACAGCTTCACAGACTCACAAATTTTACCTTTATAATAATAGTATAGATAGAACACGAAAGATATATGTATATTGTCATATTAAATATTTACCACTTACCAATTTTTTTTGTTGTTGTTGTTGTCTTTATACTAGCTAATACAAATAGAAAATTAGTATATAATTACATTGAAAGTATAGTTAATTTTATAGATTTATACGATATAATTTAATGTGGTTTTTCTAATTTTAGTATCATTCTCGAAGTCTAGAGCAGGGAAGCCACTGCTTGTGATTGGCGATTACAAATACAATATTCATCAGGCAAAAGATTTCAAGTCTATATGGAGGTGTCAGAAATGGAGGAAAGGCCTTTGTAGAGCAGCCGTTGCAACAATAAATACAGTTAGTGGTGACTTAGTTGCCATTTCGTATACGAAACCACATAATCATTAGAAAAAATGTTACCCTTGAGCCTAAAGATGTGCCGTGGTATTTTGTTATCAGAAAATGTAAAAAGCCGCCTGCCTAGGCACGTTTTAAATAGATATAAATAGTTATTATTCAGCGTTAACCATGTATTTTTTTTTCTTGAATTTTTCCGAATGTATTTATAGTTATTCTGCTATTCTTAAATCAAAGATCATCCAAATCGGTCCAGCCATTCTCGAGTTATAAGTGATTATTATTATTTACATTATTCGATGAAAACGCTTATCTAAGGTTATTAAGAAAGTTAGCTGTTTTTTTTTTCAGAATATATGTACGTAAATAAATTAAACTTCACTCAATACTCAGTAAGAGTTAGCGTTGTATTATAAATATGTTTATTTTTTTAAAATTTCATTAAATTATTGCTTAAGATTGCATAATATTTTTTTTGAGCGAGGTATTTAAAAAAGAAGTACGGGGTGATTTGAAATATAGACCAAGTTCAACCTAATTCAGGTGACACAATACAATTTTATATGTGTTTTTGTAAGCTTTAAAACTGTTTGAATTTTATATTGGGGACATAAATTTATTTATTTGTTATATAACATACTACAAGAAAGAGTACAGATACGATCGAATGAATGAAACGCTAAATATTTATGTTTTAAATATTACAGTTATGCACACAATTTCTTAACTATTCCATTTCAATTAGCTCTATTGAGGAAGAAATGGTATGCTCTACGCTTATGAAAGACTCTATCACTTATTGCAGTACGTGTGTTTATTGCACTGTGTTGAAATCATGTAAAGTTTTACATTTTTACCAAAAAATATGTAAAAATTGCAATAACTAGATAGGCACTATGGCACTGTGTTATGTGATTTTTTTAAAAGCTATGATACTAATTAAATTTGGTCAACAAAAAATCATTTATAAAAATTTTATATAAATAATTTCTTAGATTTACGCGAATATTTGATATTTTAAATAAAACTAAAATTTCGGCTTTCTGGTTTCTGACGTTTCGAATGCTTTACAGCAATCATCATTGGTCAAGGATCATGGGAGAGTCTCTCCCGTTTTATTTGAAATTTTAAGTTATTTATTTTATTTGTGCGAAATACAAATTAAGATATTATATGACAAAATAATGTGTAGAAACAAATTTTCTGTCGATATATTCTCACATCATAGAGTCGAAGATGCTCTTGTGTAACCAATAACGATAATTATCCTTTTGATCCTCTCTTGTTTGTTAACATGTTAATTTATTTCTCTTTAATTTTAATGAAATATGTTATATCTTGTTAACTTTTAATAATATTCATTAATTATATCTTATAGAATTAGAATATCCAGTTATAGAGATGTGTACGGGAGTTTTTTTATTTTTATTCACTGTAATTTAATAAGTTTTCATACTATTAAATAAGATTTATTATTAAGATTTCATAGTTTTATGTTATTGAGTTTTATTTTTTTTCAGAAATATTACTAATAGAGTCTAGATTAGGCAGGCCAATGTTACAAATGGGGAATTACCGTTTCTACAGGCACAGTAGCTACAAGGAAGGGAGTGCGAGATGTCTATGGGTCTGCGTCAAATGGTGTTCCGGCTGTCGCGCCTCCGTCACCTCTATAGATAGTGAAATTGTTAAAATGAATAAAATTCATACTCATTAATGAAAATATAAGCTAAAAAAATCCTTAGGCTCTTATATTAAACTTATTTTGTGTCGACCGATTTATTCATTGTTTTACTTTTAATACTTTCTTAGATTTACGCGAATATTTGACATTTAAATAAAACTATCTTTTCGGATTTTTTCGCGGATTTATTTTGTTTTTTGTTTCCCGACGTTTCGATTGCTTTACAGCAATCATGGTCACGGGAGAGACTAAGGTGTTAGATGTCTCAATGGCATTATACAGTTGTTACAGACAGCCTACCTACTATTTTACAAAAATGATTTTAAAAATTCAAAAATGGCATCAAAGTACCTTACAATATTGGTTGATTTTAATTCTAAACATTTTAAAGTTTAAGTTTTTAATAAGTATTATAATTAAATATAGCAATATTATTTACTTAATTTTTGCTAGTATAATAAATATTACAATTTTCTTTATTAATTACTAATCTTATTTAGTGTTGCTATTATTATATTATCTGTAACCATAAAGATTATTAAACATTTTTTTAAAATATCAATTATTTATTTAAGCAATATAATTGTTTTATATGTAGTTTAAAAAAGAAGTTTAATATTAATTTAGATTGTTATTATTTAAAGTTAAAATATTAAGCAACACTATTGTTAACTTTATAGATAAAAAATGTTAATTAGAATTACTACTATTATTGCGATCCACACAGTATGAACTAACTACATCTACTGGTCTGTTATATTTGTTTTTGTTGTTTGTTTTTATTATGTTTATTACAGGATCCCATGATGATGGTAGTACCCAGCCATCTTCCCTATTGAAGTTTGGATATTTTTTAATTTCAATAGCTTCGCGAATCATCCTGGGGCGATAACGGTTTTCTTTCGCTAGTATTTGTGGATTATCAAATCAAGCCACTACATTCGCTTTGATAATCCACAAATACTAGCGAAAGAAAACCGTTATCGCCCCAGGATGATTCGCGAAGCTATTGAAATTAAAAAATATCCAAACTTCAATAGGGAAGATGGCTGGGTACTACCATCATCATGGGATCCTGTAATAAACATAATAAAAACAAACAACAAAAACAAATATAACAGACCAGTAGATGTAGTTAGTTCATACTGTGTGGATCGCAATAATAGTAGTAATTCTAATTAACATTTTTTATCTATAAAGTTAACAATAGTGTTGCTTAATATTTTAACTTTAAATAATAACAATCTAAATTAATATTAAACTTCTTTTTTAAACTACATATAAAACAATTATATTGCTTAAATAAATAATTGATATTTTAAAAAAATGTTTAATAATCTTTATGGTTACAGATAATATAATAATAGCAACACTAAATAAGATTAGTAATTAATAAAGAAAATTGTAATATTTATTATACTAGCAAAAATTAAGTAAATAATATTGCTATATTTAATTATAATACTTATTAAAAACTTAAACTTTAAAATGTTTAGAATTAAAATCAACCAATATTGTAAGGTACTTTGATGCCATTTTTGAATTTTTAAAATCATTTTTGTAAAATAGTAGGTAGGCTGTCTGTAACAACTGTATAATGCCATTGAGACATCTAACACCTTAGTCTCTCCCGTGACCATGATTGCTGTAAAGCAATCGAAACGTCGGGAAACAAAAAACAAAATAAATCCGCGAAAAAATCCGAAAAGATAGTTTTATTTAAATGTTTTACTTTTTTTATAATTTTAAAACCTTAAGGTGCTTCCACACAGGAGTTAAAAAATGTGTGAACATTTGTTAGTGAATATTTTATCGCAAAAAAAAAAACATTTTATAACAAAAGTTATTAAATATTTTCTTTTTATTAAATATTTTATAACATTTGCTAACAAAACAATTTGAAGCAAAATATACAATATGTAACTTAGAAAACATTAAACTCGAGCGGGTTACAGTGGGGTTTGCAGAATAGTTATAAAATGTTAGGAAATTTTCTACATATTTTCACATCATGGAAGCTTTGACAACATCTAACAAGATTTAACATATTATTGAATGTGAGAAAAAGTTTTCGTGTAAAGTAATGTTATGTAATGCTATCTAAAATTTTTAACTCCTGTGTAGAAGCACCATAATAACATGGTGAATCTCAAACTATTGAAAGTCAAGCTAATTTATTGTTTAGGTTAACATATGATTTATATTAGTAAACTTTTAATAATTTATTTTCAGATATTTTGCTATCTGTTAGTAGTCTGAAATATAGAAACATTGTAGAGGGACCGCCTCGAAACGAAAACAAACGTTATATAAGAAGAAATAATGAAAAAAGAGTAGGCAGATCTTTAGGCAAACCTTGTAAAAGCACATGTCAATATAACTGTAATAAAATATTTAAAGAAGATTTGAGGATGAATATATGCGATCAGTTTTGGTCTCTTAGAGACCGGTCGAAACAATGGTCATTTATCATAGATCATGTAAGCCAAATTGCAAAAAAATCCACATTTACTAAAGGTGTCAATAGGAAGTCTTATACTTTTTTGTATAGTTTGCCATATTCACAAGATAAAGATATGAAGAAATTAGTTATTTGCAAAAAGATGTTTTTAAACACTTTAAATTGTGGGGAAAAGATGGTGCGAACCGCATTTTTTAATTACAACAAAAATAAAACTTTGGTAGATAGAAGAACTCGGAATAAATAAAGTGTTTTACTACTATTTCTTATTGCTAGGAATTGTTTTAGATTTAATTTTAATCAAACAAAACGAACATTTTTAATACTTATTTTAGTATTTTATTTAGGTCATAATTTCATTCCAACCAATACATAAAAACATTTAGTTTTTACTAAATTAACTAAAAATATTTCGTGGCATATTTTCTAAGACATAAACCAAAGTAATAAAGTTACTGCCATGAACGATATTATATTAATAAATCGAGAATTAGTTATATCAATTAAATGGTTGACTAGATATTGTATTTTGTTTATAAAACCGCTTGACTGATTTATTGTCGTGCAGACCGTAACCCTAGACTTTAAGGGCTTAAATTTTGACAGTCTTTTCCGAGAATGACAACGACTACCCACCGGCTATTTTTTTAAGTTTTATGGTGAAAGAGTGTTTCAGTCTGTATGGATCTTTTTGTGCTACTTATTAATAAAGTTTTAAATAAAAGATAAGATGTTTTTCATTCTCACCAATTTACTTGATATCCATTAGGTACTGTTGTATTTTTTAATTAATTATTTACCTTGATATTGGAATATATTTTTAGAAATCGTTATGACAACATCACAGCAAGGAAAGCCCATTATTCAAATTGGGAGTTACCGTTTTTACCGACACAGCAGTTATAAGCGTAACAATGGTAGATGCCTGTGGGTGTGCTGCAGATCTAACATGGGATGTAGAGCGTCTCTAAAATCTGTTGATAATGAAATCATTAGATGTAATAATGTACATAATCATTAATTTTTATTTAATTTATCTCTATGTACAGTTTGCATATAATTTAACCTATTATAATTATTTTTATCCTTTCACAGAGAAGTTCGATCTGATATTGATTCTCATTTGTCATTCGCTTTTAAATATCTAAAGTGAAGTAACAAAAAAATTAACTATTGTAAGTTCTAACAATAAAAATTGTCTTAATATTGGAATTGGTTTTATTATTGCTAAAGGTTTCAATAATGTATGTACTTCTACATAACAATAAAGAGCTCATGTATGTATGTGGTCAAGGATACTTTGTAAGTTCGACATTGAGATTATTTTGAATGAAATATAATAAATTAGTTTGATACAAGTACAAAAGGTTGAAATACTTAATGCTGATTAGAATTCTAAAAAAAAATACTGGTTGTTATAATATAATAAAATGATTGATTTTTTATGAAATTATTATAAGTATATGTATACTACCGAAGAAAAATATTAACATACGTTTACAAATGATATCAATATTAATTGAATTTTATACAAAATTACATCTATTTACAATATTTATAATTTCTTTTACGAAACATTTTTCTAGCTATCGTTCTGACGGAATCCAGGCAAGGGAAACCGATTATCGAAATTGGAAAGTATCGCTTCTACCGTCATAGTAGTTATAAGAGAAATAATGGCAGGTGCTTGTGGGTGTGCAGCAAAACCTACATGGGATGCAGAGCGTCCCTCAACTGCGTAGACAATAGAATCGCAAGGATTAATAATATTCATAATCATTAAATATATTTAATAAACAGTTATTTTTTTAAAATATTCTATGTAGTATGTAAAAGAAATCGATTGTATATGCTATTTAAATTTAGAATACTGTTAAGTTTTTAAAAGTTTATCTAAAAAATTATACAGATAACATTCCTTATTTTATTGTATTTTTTTTTTATTTAACCTAATCATTGTCAGTTGTCACTCAATTATGTAAAAAAATGAATGACGAAAGTTTATATTATAGATGTCAAAATAAATGTTTTAAACATGACATGTTTGTTAGAGTAATTCTCGAACAATACCATATTGTTTACAAATTTTAGTGTATTAAGTAATTTAACTATTATAATATTTTAAATTACACAATAGTTTGTATTATGTTATTATTCTCCTATTATGTTTGTCTGAATTTAGTCTTGTTCTTTTAATAGTTATTTAAGGATTGATATATAAAACAGTGCTAGTAAGTTATTATTTTAATTGTTTTAATGGAGGTAATAGGTTTTCAAAGTTCAAGGTTGCAATACCGTTTATAAGCTCTAATGCTTATTTATTTATTTATGTACCATAAAATGTATGTTATACAAAATAAAGTAACAGAATGTCGAGAAAGGATAACTTACCTCTTTAAGAGATTAATTTATATAATAGTGGGTATTTAAAGCGTAAGTTTAAAAAATGTATGTAGAGATATAGAGATAGAGAGTAAAATGTAGAGTTTGAAGTACCTACTTATTGACACAAGTTGGTATGTACCTAGATATATTTGTGACATTTGTATAGTTATGAAGGTTTGGTCTGTATTGGTAGTTTGCTTTCCAGCTTCTTATTTTTAATACGCTGAATCACAAATAAAAACTATATACCTTATAGTAGTCTCGCACATTGGCTTAGAAGGGCAATATCAATGAAGATGAAGAATAAGAAGAAAGCCAATAAAAATCTCCAAAACAGTAATGTAAGCATTAAATATTAAATTACATCAAAACCAAAACTATATTTCTTTTAAAAACTTTGAAGTTCCTTAACTTTAAAACAGTTTAAATACAGATAACCGTCTTTTAGTCATAATAAAAATATTTGGTTTTTCTAGGTCCGATATTTTCAATTTCATATAAAGGAAACCCAGTTATTCAGATGGGTAAATACCGCTACAATCGACACTCTTCGTACAAAGGAAAAAAAGTCATGTGGCCATGTGTGAAGTGGGCCTCCTGCAACTGTCGAGCATCTCTGCTCACGTTTGATAATGAAATTGTCAATATAAAAAATGAGCATAATCACTGAATATAATATGTGAAATTCAAATTTAGATTGTTTAACCAATAAAGAATTTAGTTGAAAAAGGTAAAACCGTTTTATTTGTATTTTATGCATCAAAAATTTTTTTTCCTTTTACCAGCTTTGTTTTTAGTAAATTTGTACAATTTTGATAATTTGAGCGAGTCACATGTTTTTTTAACTTGTAGGTTCTATATTTATGTTGAAATTCTCGAAAAAGAAAACGCGTGAAGAAAAATTGACTCAAGCACGGCTGCATAGGCGACAGAAGTATGCTGAATTAAAAAAAGACCCAGAAAAGTATGCAGCTGAAAAAGAAAGAGAAAGGCTAAGATATATAAAGCGAAAAAATCAAAATAAAATTAAAAATATTAAACATCTATCTCCGAAGGAACAGCGCATACAAAGAAAGAAATGGAGAGAGAGTCAAAAACGCTATATAAATAAAAAGAAAAAAGAAATGTCTACATCCGAAATGTTTCTTAATAATTCTTTTTCAAGCAGCGATGAGGATTAAATTTTTGACGTAGTAATAAATCCTTCAGAAAGTTCATTGACATCATCCTTTGAAGGAAATGAGCAACCTCAAAGTAACAATATCAATGCAACAACATATGTAGTGCTTATTTATTAAAACTATTATGAATATACTGGTACTGATATAACAAAATACAACATAAAATCTGTGATACATTCCAGCATAAATGATAATGCCCAAACCGCCAAACATAGAGATACGAGTACATGGCGTCCCATCACGAGAGAAACAGTGGCGCAAGATTCGACCGAGAAATGACCACGACCACTTTGTCAAAGTGAACGACTAATAAGAAGATATATACAAAATAGGAAAAGCAAGAAAAGATGTTAAAAATTTACAGAAAAAAAAGGAAGTATAGGCAGTTGCAAAAAGCTCTAAATATATTAGAAAAGAATTAATATGTCAAGTAGAAAATCTTATGTCAGAATAAACAAACTTTGATTTTATTATTAGGAAATACGATAGCAAGATAAAAGAGGCAAAAAATTGTTGATGTTTGAAGAAGTAATAACAAAATCAATTAAAGCAGGTTCGAAAGCATTATCAAAGAGCGATAAAGTGATGATTTATGATATTTTAAAAAAGAAAACTCCAAAGAACATACAGTTTTAAATATAATAAAATTATATAATTTACATAATTCACTAAGGAAGTAAAACACAAGTGCTTAAAATGTATATAAAAAAGCAGTCATGAGGACTGCCGACAGAAGTGAAAACTTAAAACTATAAACAAACATTTGTTGTTTTTGGATATTCAAATTAATTTAATTTTTTGATCATAAATTAGTAAATTAAAACTGTTTACATTTATCTGGTTTTGACATCTATCGGCACTCTGAGTTAGCGTTAACACGTCACGTGACCATGTCGATGACGACTCACATGAATTTACTCCCCATCCAAACCTGCTTAAAGAAGTTTTCACTTCAATAGTAAAAGTGAATTAGTAGTATATATGTAGAAAATGACAAAAGAAAGTGACAATTATGTTAGTTTAAGAATATTTTAATGAGTTAATAAAAATATAAAGTATAAATTGATTATTAAGAAAATATATTATATATCCTAGTTCTTATATTAGTTTTTTCTTTATAAAGTACCTAAAATGAAAAAAATATGTCAAATTATTAGGATATATATAAATATTAGTCTTAACTGAGTTTTATTTCTTTAAAATGGATGGAGTTAATGCACACATAACAATTAAAAAACCAATTACAGTCTAAAACATTTGCAATTAGCTTTTCTGGTTGAGTACGATTCTAATTAAAATATTGATTCAATAATCTGAAATTCCTCTTAATTTTTTACTAATTTAATATCAAGAATAAACTAATATATTACATTAAAAAAAAGGTGTGTGTGTGTACTTATGTAAGTACGTAAGAAGTTATGCTTCTTTGGCGTAACAGAACAAAAATGGCTAAAGAGTTCATCTCGTATGTCATAACTCTCTGTTTGTAAAAGGAACGATAAATTAATAAAATAATTAAATAAGGCATATTAGGCATATTACAGTCATATATTTATAGAATATCATTTAAGAAAAGAATATAATATTATATATCAATTGTAAGACAATAACAATGGTTACTATGGCAACAAACAGTTATCAGTTATAACTTCATCATGTCGCTTTTTAGCTGTCACTGTGCGCGCGCATCGTAAATTTTTTTCTCTTATAATTTTTTCCAAAAGTCCCAAAAGAAGTATAACTTCAAAAATAAGAAATATTTTTACAATTAATTTTAGCTTTAAGCCATTGATATACAGAATGTCCACTAAGTAATGGATAAACCTGCAGGTAGAGTGGGAGGCACCTCGACCACTCAGAAAAAAATAAAATAAAAAATATATCTGCAGAAGTCTGGAAAAAAAACACTTGTTTTTTCAAGTATGAAATTTGAAACTTTCGTTCACACTATTGAGTACTATGGCTACAAATTTATTGATAACCAATAGATTTTCTATGGAAATAAATGTGAATGCTTGGTTTTGCCATCGTGCACTACAAAATGTGTCTAGCTGTAACTTTTTTATATTTTTAAATACATAAAAACAAAAAAAAATATTTTTCGATTTTACAATGACGAAGTTTGAGCACCTGTGGCATAAAAAAACTTATAGCGGCCAGGGTGGCCAATAGCTTAAAAACATATCTACTTTATGCAGTTTCTAAAACGGCAGTAAACTCGATTTTTTTGTTGTCAAATTACTGAGTTATTGCTGTTTACATTCCGGAAGGATGATTTTGACAAAGTTTAATAATCATTAAAGATACAAAAATCTCTTGTAATAAATTATATTTCGAGTTACTAATTGTGTTCAAACGTTGACGGGACTTTCGGAAAGGGACGGACGGGCCTCAAGCTCAAGTAGCTGACCTTGAATAGTTCACTATCTGGTGTGTGTGCCCACCATCAGCGAGTTTCTTATTGTAAGAGAAATAAGCAATAGAGTAAGAGAATAGGGATAGATGTAAAGAAAGCTTCCATAAGTTTCTTGGTTTTTGTTTAGTCCGTACTTCGATGCTCTCGATATCAGATGTGCTTATTTCGGCATTCCTACTACTACTATTTGACTACTATTGGACTATTTGTATTCTTGATTGCGATTGAACTGTTATTTGGTGATATATATTTCATAGCACAGTTTTAAACTTATAATTTCTGGCTAAAGCAAGAGCGTGTCACTAATAAATTAATGATTGAAGGCTTTTTTTTTTTTTTTTTTTTTTTTTTTTTTTTTTTTTTTTTTTTTTTTTTTTTTATGAGATTCAGTGACAAACGAGCTGACAGACTACCTGATGGAAAGTAGTAACTGTCGCCCATAACACCTACGGTTCATGCACTTAGGTTTTAAGTAACAAAAATGCAGAACCACAGGTGCGTTGTCACTGTGAGGACTAAGATGATATGCCTCTCGCCTGTAATTGCGCTGGCTACCTTATCCTTCAAACCGGAACACAACAATGCAATCATTGTTGCTTGGCGGCAGAAATAGATAAGGGGGTGGTACCCATCCAGTCGGACTCCTCAGGCTTGACAGAGTCCTACCACCGGTAAAATTATAATAGTATAAAATTACTTCTATTGGACTATACTATGAAGCTTATAAGTTTCACACTAGTTTAAAGTCCTTTGTGCCTTATTTTAGTTATATAAAATAAGAGAAAGGAAGAAAAAATAGTTTTTATATAATTTAATTTTTTAATGTTTATGTACTCTTTCAGAACCTGTCTTCGCCTTATCGAAGTTTGGAAACCCTGTCATTGTAATAGGACAGTATCGTTATAATAAGTACAGTCGTGCAAAAGGACCTAAAGTGCAATGGGTCTGTAGTAAATGGAGCAGAGGGTGCAGAGCGTCTGTGACGACTTATGAAGACGAAATCTTTAAAACTAATCCTAATCATAATCATTGATGATTAAAATAATTTCTTAGATTCGTTTTCATTTTTCTTTCCACTTTGAATCATGCACTTGGCATTTAATTAACATTATCTATTGAAGATAATAATATTTTTTCTTATATTCATTACGCAGTAACATATCATAGTGAAAAATAAATTAAAAAAAAAAAAAAAACCGACTTCCACGCACTGAAAAGTAAAAAATGGGGGTGTGCTTTGATTTGTATTTTCTGGTACCGACTTCGAAAAAATCTGATTAAGTATCTATTCTAAATAAAACCCTCGTTTAGTTATTTTTTACTTTTCAGTGGAAGTCTGTTTTTATATTTTTTTAAAGTTTTTATTTTTCCATTTTTGGTGTAGATGTATCATCAATACAAATTAATCAAGCCCAAACACCAGGTAATTGCTGTAAATCGTTGAGGAGTTCCCTCGACTGTCTTTCGGGTCCATCATCAGATCGATTCCAGACCTTCATTAAATAGTAGTGCTTTAAAATACCTAACGAAAATGTTAACAAACGCACTAGTCGCCGCTACAATTTTCGAAAGTTCCCCTCGATTTCTCTGGGATCCCATCATCAGATCCTGGTTTCCTTATCATGGTACCACTCTTGGGATATCACCTTTCCAACAAAGTAAGAATTATCAAAATCGATTCATAAACGACGAAAAAATTCGCGAACATACATAAAAAAAATACACATATATATACGGTCGGATTGAGAACCTCCTCCTTTTTTTGGAAGTCGGTTGAAAAATAGATATCAGGCTCTTTTAAACTTAGCTACAAAAGTTTAATAAAAAAAAAAAAAACTAACTTTTAATAATATCAAAACCCAACCTTTTTAGAGCCAATATTCACAGTATCCAGATTTGGTAGACCAGTGATTGAAATTGGGAAGTACAGATACAACCAGCGGACCGGTTGCAAGTGGCCACGCATGCTGTGGTCATGTTGCAAGAAGACCACGACTACATGTAAAGCTACTGTTACTACGATAGAAAATACAATTATCAAAATAACAAATGAACATAATCATTTATGAATTTTGACCTCTAGAATAATAAGTGAATCAGTTGGAGAAACGAGCATTTTCTATACTCCCGTGTTTTTGAAGTTATACTTCTTTTGGCACGCTTGGAAAAAATTATGAGAGTAAAATTTTTACGATGCGCGCGCACACCGACAGCCAGAAGCGACATGATGAAGTTAGCTCCATTCCTTTTACAGAGAATTGTGACATATGGGATGAAATATTTAGCTATTTTTGTTCTGTTACGCCAAAGAAGTATAACTTCTTACGTGCGTACATAAGTACACACACACGTTTTTTTAGATATAGCTGTATTTTTGGTTAGGCAATAAAATGAGCAAGCCTAAAGGCTATATAAAAATTACATAATTTTGTAAAAAAATTGTAGAATAGCTATTTTAAATATATTTATAGTATACGCCTTTTGTCATTTTTTGTATCTTAGTTCAAAATTGCATCACAATTAACACATCAATACTACGCTTATTTGTATCTGTTACTTATTTATTACCTTGACCAATCTTGAATTTTGTTACACTAATAATAGTATAAATAATTTATTGTATAAAGATACTCTGATTCTGTGTAAAATAATAAAAACTGTGTGCTGTTTCACCGAATTTTGCTTGGCCTACCTGACCTACTTGTGAAATGGTTTTGTTAAATTTTTGTTTAATTTTATTGAATTTAATTTTATATCATAATATATGTATGTATTCTTTAGGAAATATAGACCTCTTAAAACCAAATTGTGATTTTTTAATTGAAAGTTTTCATTATTTTTTTTTATTTTTCTCTAAAATTATAATTGACTTTTTTTAAATAAAAATCAATGGATGACAAATCATTGACTGAAGAATAACTTAGGTTTTATTCTCATTATGGTGGCGATGTGGGAACTTGTTTATGGTTCTCTTGAAATACTATCTAGACACTATGTATTCTAAATTTACCAAAATAATCGGTAGTGAAGGCCAGATCAAAGCGGGTACCAGTAGTAAATATGTTGAATTGATGATTGTAATCTATTTTAATGTATGTGCAATGTACTCGTAAATAATATGTATATCATTTTCTTACAGAACCTTCATTTGAACTATCAAAATATGGATTTCCCTTGATCAGGATTGGCGAATATAGATTTAATCGAAAGAGTTCTTGTAAGGGACCAAGAGTGCAGTGGCGATGTTCGAAGTGGTCTAGGGGTTGCCGTTCATCCATCATAACTTATAACGACGAGATCATTAGTATGAAGGCAAATGTACATACGCATTGAAATAATTTGTAAAAAATGTAGAAAATAATAAAATAAATAATATATACTACGTAAAAGTGTGTTACATGTTTTTTTTATTTTTGTAATATTAGAGTTGATATATTTTGTTTAAATTGTTAATACAAAATCATTTTCTTAAGAACAACTTGTAATATTTATCTTATTACTAACTAGCTAGTCATCCTCCCTTCGGTGGAGTTCGTCCCTAGGTACATTTTAACTGTTAGTATGGAATAGGAAGACTATATATTATACTAGCAAAACCCGCGGCTTCGCTCGCGCTAAAACTACAACAAAAAAACTTTAAAAAGGTAGGTTTCATACAAATTTTAATCCCTTATTTCCTTATGGGATGAATTTCAAAAAACGCTAAAACACGTATTTTTTTAATTGTATTGAAAAGTATTAATACCAAGTTTCAAGAAATTCTGATCATAAATATTTTTTGGGTTGTGTTATAACGTGTGTCCCGTAGGAATGAGATAATCTCCCGTGGTAAAAAGTATCCTATATGTTGACCCGGATATACAGCTATCATCATACCAAATTTCATCAAAATCCCTCCAGTGGTTTTTCTGTGATGCGGTAACAGACAGATAGACAGACAAAAATTCTAAAAACTATAGATTCGGCCTCTGCATCGATAATAATGTCTATCTCAATAAGATTTTCCAAAAAATATTTAATGTACAGATGCGGCTTAGTTAGAATTTTATTATATGTATAGATTACTGCTCCGCTTTCTTGGGTTGTAGCATAATGAAGCCAGAGCCTTTCTCAATAAACGGACTTTTCAAATTGTATTAGTAGTTCCTAAGATAAGCGCGTTCAAACAGATAAACTATGCCTCTAGATGATAGTCGTTTTTAAAGGAACTATTTTTTATATTTGGTTAACTTTTTATCATATTCAATCTTACAGAACATATTATAAACTAATACTTTATGTGGTTTTGAATTGAAGCACACCATTTAATATGTAATATTTTATATCTTATGCGTATATTACAGGAAGTAATCCAGTATACACAATATCTAAATTTGGAAAACCTGTAATTCAAATAGGAGAGTATAGATACAATCGTCGCAGTTCAAGTAAAGGTGTGCGTGCGCAGTGGCTCTGCACAAAATGGTCGCAGGGCTGTCGCGCCTCCGTCTTCACAGTGGCCGATGAAATTGTGATTACTAGAAATGAACATACCCACTAATATATTTATTACATATAACTGTATGTCTATGTGCAAGTAATGTGATATTTCTATTTTTTTATTTATTATTTTGAGGTTTATTGTTTGGTTGGAGATTTTGAAATAAATTATATGACAAATTTTTATTTCGTTTGTAAGTTGACATCGAATGTGTACGACATATGTAGTAGATTCAATTGGCTGCACGGATCCTCTATGCTATAAATACAACTTAATAAATAATATAAATATTAAGTAAGAGAAAGACATTTGAAAACTTGTAAAAAACAGGATAGTATACTTTTTTGTTATAAAAAATATGTTTTTGTTTTTTTTTAAATTTAGTATATTAAAAAAAAGGGTAATTGTTTTGGATATTATAATATAGAAGTTTAATGCTTTATGTACAAAAGTTTAATAAATAAATTTTGAAGCTGTGATAAGAATTAAATTATTATTTTTCGTGACAATACATACGATGTCAGTTCTTTAACGGACTATAAAATAATTTCGGGCCAAGCTTATTATTGGGTGTTTCTGTCAAGTAATGCTCAATAACAATCCGGAATTTGGTGGTTGGCGATGATCCATCCCCATGCTTTGGAGAGTAGGTACATAAAGCCGTCCGCTACGCGCCTGATGTCTTACTGGTCGTGGTGAATTGTCGTCCCATTGCAATATGAGTCACAGGAATAATAATAAATAATAAATATGTTAGGATTTAGGACATTAACACACAGCACCATCTAGTTCCATGGTAAGCCACGAGGCTTGTGTTATGGATACCGGATAGTTGATACAGTACACATACATATATAACTTTAAATATATACATGTTATAAAATATAGACACCCATGATTATTTTCGTGTTCATTACACAAATGAATACCCCCAGGACCCAGCAGGACTCGAACCTGCTACCGCTGACACAGCAAGTATGGTCACTCACTACAAATTGAGCCAAACGTGTCGTCAATAAAGCATGTACTTGTTTCTGCGCTCGTGTGTGCGGTATAATATCTCCTCCGTAGTTGGCTAGTCTCAGTGAGAAATCGATCAGGAGGACATTATTATGTGGGATAGTCTATATTCAATTATTTTAAAATTGTATTTTGCCTGAGCTTAAATTTCAAGACAAGTATGATATTCCTGCTTTGTGTTTTGCAGATGCAATATTTACAATAACAGAACGCGGCGCTCATACATTGTATTTGGGAAACCATCGATATTATAAGAATATGAAAAGTCGTGGTATTAAAGCTACATGGTATTGCTACAAGTATTTCAGCAAATTGCGATGTCAGGCTTCCGTTATCGTAGTCGATGATACAATCATTGATATGAAGAATGAACACAATCATTAAAATATTAAATGTCATTATAATGGTAGTACAGTGTTGTAAGAAAAACATGGTCAATTCCTTGACGTGTGCAAATATGTTGTAAATATGTTTACTTTAACATAGGTAATTTTTTTATTTAAACGCGCTTATTTTAGGAACTAGTAATCCTAAAATAAAATTGAAGGTAAATTGAAACTAAATTGAATTGAAACTAAATTGAATTGAAAATAAAATTAAAATTGAATTGAATTGAATTGAAAACGAAATTGAAAAAAGATTTGAAAAATTTTGCATTAGATGGCCCGTTTATTGAGGAAAGCTATAGGCTAATACATATAATAAAATTGTAACTAAGACGAATCTTTACATTAAATATTTTTTGAAAAATCTTATTGAAATAGTCGTAATTATCGATACAGAGGCCGAATAGTTTTTAGAATTTTTGTCTGTCTGTCTACCTGTCTGTCTGTCTGTCTGTTACCGCATCACGGGAAAACTAATGGAGGGATTTTTTTGAAATTTGGTATGATGATAGCTGGTTATCCGGGTCAACATATAGGATACTTTTTACTTTGAGAAAATATCTCATCTCTGACAAATCTATACTAAACGTTAAAACGTAAATAGGGACGAACCCGAGTTGAGCGAGGGTGAATCGCTAGTATATTATAAATAAATAGTTTTACTTTTCCCTACTAACCGTTAAAACGTATCTAGAGACGAACCCGATCGAAGCCGAGCGAAGGGTGAGTCGCTATTCTAAGTATTTTATAAAATAACACTGTAATACGCGTTTATGTCTTTATTACTTCTAATATTATAAATATATGTATATTTTTGCTATATAATATTGTTAATATCGTAAACAATAGCTGATTGTGTTCGACATATATATATTACGTTCTAGACGTTCAGGAAGATAGATTATTTTCGTAGAACATGTTCCGATGTTATAAATTAGTGTAGAATTCCGTAATGTCATGTTATTTTATTATCACAAGGTTCACCCTCGTTTCCCCTAGTTTTTATAATTTTCACAGTTCATTAGACTATATAGATAAACAATATTATTATTTATCGCTTTGAGCATTAGAAAAAGAGTTTTGATTTACAAGATTCTGTTATTTCCTAAATATATTTTTTCAATGTTTCAAAAATGCTTAGCGCAATGTATACCGCAAAAGAATCATTTTTTTTCGGAAAATCAGTACTGATACTTATAAAATAAATGTATAAATTAAACTATAAAACAAATGGCCACTCTATTTGGCATGCTAATAACATTATTAATAAGCTCTACTATATAATTTGATGAAAGGATTCCGCTGTTTTTTTCATATATATTTTTTATAAAACCTGGAAATTTTTATAACAAAAAAGATTCAACCTAAAAAACTTAAAAAAAAACTATATAAAATATATTTTGCTATCATTTACTTTTCACTTTTTATTGGCACCCTAATGTCCCAAGAGGGTAATAAATTCAAAACGCTTTTTCTTTTTATTTTAATATAGATATTTCAATATTTACTTATTATATATAAATTTATCAACTTATATATTTTTAGATGCGACGTTTACATCAACGGTAAATGGAAGACCGGTACTCCAAATAGGATGTTACCGGTACTACAGAAACAATCGAAGTAGAGGAAGGAAGGCCACGTGGTTTTGCGCCAAGAATAGCAGTAAGCCTGGGTGCAAGGCATCAGTTATAGTGGTCGATGGAACAATAGTGGATGTTAAAAATGAACATAATCACTAGTCAAGATAAATATTGACTGTTTTTTCTATAAATACTTATTTGTATTTATGATATATGTATATATAATAAAAGTTTGCAATAATTTTATTTAATAATTATTCATTGTGATTAGAATTAGTATAGATTATAATATAATATGTTGAAAATTATTTTAATTACTTCATGAAAAGTAAACTACTTTGGTCATGTGCTATTAAAAAACAAAAAAAAATCAGTCATACACTTAAGCTATTTACTAGTTACTTTGGAAGATGAAACTCAATCTTGCTAATAAAAAAAAAACTTTTAGTTCACAGGTTTACGACGACACGATTTGGCAAGCCAGCCATACAAGTTGGAAAGTATCGATTCAATAAGAACAATCGCAGTAGCGGTCTGAGAGCTCTATGGGTTTGTGGGAGAGTAAGTTCTGGTTGCCGAGCCACCATCACTACCATCAATGATATTATAGTGCGAGAGAAAACTGTTCATAACCATTAGCTAACGTTAATTTAAAGGCTTAGAATAACAAGTGAAATGAAACTATTTAGTTTATTTAAATTTTAAAGACAACGTAAGGAAATATTTATAAATGTGTATTTACTTCTAAGTTAAACATTGTATGTCTTGAATCCGACAGGAAAAAAATAATAATTCGGTACGAACATTTAACTTATTAGGCCAAGTACTTCACAAAATAATCTATTATATATATATATTATACTTTTAATTGTACTATATATATATATATATATATATATATATATATATATATATATATATATATATATATATATATATATATAGTAGTAATCGTTTAATAGTAAAACTGGTGTTTCTATTTTTTAATGGCGCATTTCCGTTCCTGATATTATTTGTTATCAATTTTATTACTGTTAAATAATGTCAGAGGAAATAAGGGCACTGACAAACTATAAATATGTGACAGGAAATATCTAACAGTACCACATAGTAACTAACTGGTTTACTAAAGAATATCTTTTGGAGATAGAATTATGTAATGTAAATTAAGTATTTAAGGTAATCAAAATTCAGTCTTGTTTTTTTTACTATGGCAAATAGGGTAAGCTAGGGTAACATTGAAACTTTGAAGTTCTTTTCACTTAACGTTATTTAGTTTACAAAATTTGTCTATTGATAATATTCTTAAAGGTCAATTATTATTAGTAGAATTTTTTAGCGTTTTCCATTCTGTTTCATAGGTCGGTATATATAAAGTTGATTCAACTAATAATATTATTGCAATAAAATTACATTTTACGCTATTTTTTTATACACAACTCTACTAATGCACTACATAAGTACCACTGTATATTTTTAAAATTAATTTTGTTTTATATATCTGCATAATCCTAATAAAGCGTTTTTGTTCACGAATCTACTTTTTTGTATTCGCTTTAAATGATACGTTATGTAATACTAATTATTTTTAAATTTTACTTGATTTAAATATATTTTTATTTATATATTCTATTTTTTCTACAGAAGCAACTATCATACAGTGGGTTGCCAAATTATTAGGGACAGTCAATATATTTTTCAATTTTTTTCTTTGGGCGCACTTGACTGCAATTTAAGTGGTGTAAGTGTTGCAGTAACGTATTTTTTACGTTCAACATGTTTCTGTATCTCAAATTTAAAGTGGATATTGAGGGTTAAATAATTTATTTGTGTTCTACAAATATTTTAATAACGGGAGAGACGCAGTGTACTTAAGGCACGAAACAGTGAAAGACGAATTTGAATATTTTAAACAAAGTTATTTTTATTTTTGTGCTATATATAGTGAAAATGTAAGTATATATTTATGTTATTGTTAAAATTAATTATTAATCAATTTTTTGTTAAAATATTTATCATTTTTTAATATTTTTGCCTTGCAGCATGGGTCGAGGGTGCGATTTGTCTCCAAAAAAGAAAACTGAGATTAAAACTCTTCTCCAGCATACAAGCCATTCCCAAAGAAAAATAGCCGAACTTGCTGGAGTTTCTAAGTCAGCGGTTAATAAAATAAAAATTAATTTGGACCAAAATCAGCCACTTTTACCTAAAAGAAAAGGCAATAGTGGCAGAAAACGCATTACAACACCACGATCAGACAGGAAGATTCGAGATATATGCTTACAAAACCGAAAGAAAAGTGCTGGACTCTTAACTCAATTGGTTCAAGAGTCTGGTATACCAGTTTCCAAGAGAACTGTGCAGCGGAGATTGGCAGAGGAAGGTTTGACAGGTCATCGTCCTGTTAAAAAACCTCGGTTGACTGATGCGATGAAGAAAAAACATCTTGCCTGGGCTCGTGAACACCGCCAGAAGACTGTTGAGGACTGGAGTAAAGTCAGTTTTCATTATTATTTATATTTTATATCATATTAAGAAGAATTAAGAATAATTTTCCTTTTTTCCAGGTGTGTTTCTCGTATGAGTCAACGTTTGAAATTCTAGCCGACGAGAGCAGCTTTGTCAGACGACGCCCAGGTGAAAAATACTACCCCGACTGCATCGTGGAGAAGGTGAAACACCCCGTTAAAATAATGGTATGGTCTGTCATAAGTACTAAAGGGGTTGGGCGTCTCTACGTTGTCCAAGGAACCATGAAACAAGACCAGTACAGACAAGTTTTAGAAACTCGCCTATTACCGCAACTTGAGGAATGGTTCCCGGATGGTGAAGAGTTCACTTTTATGCACGATTCAGCACCATGCCACAAGGCTAGAAGCGTTACGAAGTTTTTGGCAGACCAAAATATTTCAGTTTTACTTTGGCCTGGCAATTCACCTGACATGAACCCGATTGAAAACTTATGGGAGATTACCAAGGCAGAAATTGCCAAAGACATGATAACCACAAAGGTAAAACTGATAGAAAAATTGATTAATTTTTGGCATCACAACCCCAAATTAAAAGAAAGTGCCAAACAATGTATAGAAAGCATGCCTAGGCGTATTGAAGCACTCATTGAGGCAAAAGGAAATGTTACGAAATATTGACGAGTACAAAGTAACATTTCATTTTACTTATTTATTTAAAATTTATTCTATGTTTTTAGTCTTTTTTTGTTCCTATATTACTTTACAAATATTAGTTTAATGTTATTAAATTTTATAATAACTAAAACAGTGTTTTTCTAATGAATTTCAAACTAATACTTCACGAATAACAATTTTTAGTGACTGTCCCTAATAATTTGGCAACCCACTGTACAAACGAAAAGAGGGAATCCCTTACTTTTGCTCAATGAGTACAGGTTTAACTGTAAACGTGTGATGGGTAAACGTACTTACTGGGTCTGCAATAAAGCATCTCAAGGCTGTAGAGTCGCCGTCGTTACGTATGATGCAGATATAATCATAATAAAAAATGAACACAATCATTCCTAACAGTAAATAATAATGTCCTCTGCAATCTCACTAAGACAGGATCTGCACAGGATTATAGTAATTAAGTATGGGCGTAGACACAAGAGCACTCTCTATAGCTTTAGTCCTCATATTCTGGTTGGAGAGAAAAGAAGACTTCGACACCTATTTTGGCTTACCCAGAACTTTGATCCTTACGATTTGTAGCCGTACTTGTTAGCCGCAAGACTAACGGTTTCAAATTCAATAATGAATAGTGGATATATGAATTATATATGTGTACATAAGTTAATTAATAGATTGCTTTAATTAAAAGAAAAAAGTTTTTTCGTAATGGCTAAAGGTTCCTACACACAGTGCCACCGGCGGCACTGTGTGTAGGTAGGAACCTAAATTTCATAACAATAATTAATTTTTTTATTGTGCTATAATATGCTCAAATGGCATGTTATGATGCCATTAACTAATAATAATTTGAATTATTCCCTTGTTTCATGAATACTTCATATTTTTACTTTTATTAATCAATACTGAAGAATACATTTAAGCGACTTTTTACATGTAAAGAAGTTTCGAAAAATAATAGGAATGCTATTTCTATAATTCGAGTAGAGTAAAAATTATAGTATGTGCTATGTGGTAATTATTATATATATATATATATATATATATATATATATATATATATATATATATATATATATATATAATTATATATTATAGTATATAAGAATATAACTTTATGTAAAGTCACATTGAATAAATGGTAAAACATAAACCAAAAAACACTTTGCATGACACTAGTATCGCTGTAACTTTGATGTTGTCACATGGTAAGAAGGTTAAGGTATGTTTTGTTTATGTTTTAAAATCGCCATGTATGAGTGAACTTTAAAAAAATCAATGTCAAACTTTGCCTGAGGCCCTTGCGAGGTACGTCGACAAAAAATAGTCTATCAGTATTATTATAATATTATAAATGTGAAAGTTTGTGAGTATGGATGTTTGTTACTCTGTCACACCAGAACGGTTGAATGGATCTGGATAAAATTTGGCACAGAAATAGATTATAGTGTGGAATAACACATAGGCTTTTTATCCTGAAAAAATGTACGGTTCCCGTGGGATAGGTTTGTTTTTGTTTTCCTAGAAGCGAACCCGAGCGAAGCGAGGGTGAGCCGCTACTAGCTTATAAGATAAGATATAAGCTATTTCTATAATTGAATAATAGCGTAACGAGGGAATAAACACACACAAATTTTCGCTTTATTTTTCGCATATGAGATTGATTATTATATTAATTATCTAATTATAAAAAATATTTATTTAACATGCAGTTACAAATCGATCGAAGTAGTAAATTTAATATGCTAAATTTAGACATAAATTTCCTTATTTCTTACTTCAAAAACAACGAACTTACATACATAACTATAACATATAACAACGGCTAAACCGATATGGTTTTTAAGGAAAAATATCCCGGATATTTGGATAAAACTGTGTTTTTTATAGGGTATTTATATAATCTCAAAAAACTGAAATCAATTTATCGGAATTAGAATAGGAGACACATAAAAAATGCTTAATTAATTTAAAGAATATACCTACTTAATATATTATATTTTTTTTTCAGATTACCTACCGTTTTTCTCACTGACTCGATTTGGAAACCCTTTAATGATTATTGATAACTATAGGTTCAATAAACGTAGCGATAGCAAGGGACCTACGATCAGCTGGGTATGTGTGAAAAAAGACCATCAATGTCGTGCTACTGTACATACGTTTGAAAATACGATTATAAGATATAATAATGTACATAACCATTAACATATGTAAATTAATGTTATAGTTGCAAAATGTCTATCTGTTTGTAAAAACTATTTTTGTTTTACTTCAAGAAAGCTTTTTTAAGCTAAGACTATATATAATAAAGCGCACTAAGACGCTGCCTAAAGTATCTGTCTTATATTATATTTATAAATAGCCAATAAGTATTTATATCTGCACCGAGTTAAATGTTAGATAGAAACCTAGTCAAATATTGATAAAAAAATGTTCATGTTATTTAAAAAACATTTAATTTTATTTTCCTGACAACGGCGGCGATTCTCACTGAGATTAGCCATGTGCAGTCCAAATAATAAAGTAGTGCACAAGATATATGCAAGAAATACAACCTGTATGTGCATATGTATGATAGTATATTTCTACACAACTAAGGCAAGTGGTAGCCCAGTGGTAACGCGCTCGCTTGGGAAACCGAGTGAAGCGGGTTTAAATCCCGAGATTCGCACTTCTGATATTTTCATGTGCGAATCATTTCTAACATGATTACCACTTGCCTTACGGTGAAGGAAAACATCGTGAGGAAACCTGCATGTCTGAGAGAACCTAGCAAGTTTTCGAAAGACATGTGAAGTCCGCCAATCCGCACTTGGCCAGCGTGGTGGACTATGGCCTGATTCCCCTCGTATTGAAGGGAGGCCCGTGCCCAGCAGTGGGACGCTAAAAAGGGCTGAATATATAGAACAGGCTGAAACAAGAAAAAAGCTGAACAAAAATTAAGACATAGATAATAAATAATATCTTTAAAATTTCTATTATTATTTATTATATGATAGTAAAACTTGTGCTAAATACAACTATTGCATATATTAAAAATAAATATTTCTATATTACCATTTTAGAAGTCGTTATAATGAGAATGGCAGGGACACACGTTGGTTTTTAAAATTATTCATGTGTTTTTAAGAAATTAAGTGTTGTAAAGAGGACGCCGTGTGTTTTGGATCTGCAAGCACGGATGGGTGCGGGCATGGAAAGCTTCTATAGTTAGTAAAGTCCTACGACATACATACTAATTATCCAACTTATAATTAAAAAATATATATGTGAATACGTATATGTGGATGAATGAACTATTGTTGATTGTTGTATTTAAATATTTTTTTCACTAAATAGTGATTTTTTAAAATTAAAAACAAAAGCAATATATACATGGATAGCTATTATTACAATATAGTATTTCGAATTGAACTGGTCGATATTTTGGTTTCCCAAAGCAATTGATAAATAATAATCGATTGATCTAAAAATAACCGAAACATGTTTTAATCAATTAATCAATTGTTATGAATAGTGATAATTTAATATTGTATAGTTTATAGCCAAGTTTCCGGTCTAGATATTTACATGGATGTTTGTTACAGGATTCTAAATTATTCCTTACATTTTACTGTCTTTTATACTTTCTTCTTCTTCTTTTTAGACCTTCTTTTTTTTCTATTAACATCTATTATTTTTTATATTCTAGCTTTTCACATTTATCTACCTCTCAGTAATAAAATATTTTGATTTAATACAACTTGTGTGTATTTTACATTTACAATATTCTAATACAATAAAATTTTAATACACATTATACAATCGTAATGAGAAATATTTTTAATTTGAATTATGTTTCCAGCCTTTTTTGGATACACCGTCAGTGGAAAACGTTGTCTAGATATAGGATCGCACAGATTCACTGTCCATCAAAATGAAGGTCCAAGAATAAGATGGAGGTGTGTAAAGAAGACGTATGGTTGTTCGGCTTTCGTCACAACTATCGATAATGTCATAATTCGAGTACGAGAAGCCCATAACCATGAGTAACGTGTCGTAGGCTAGAGGACGTCAGTTCAAATATGGCCTAACCTGCACTTTAGGTACCTATACAAATTAGGTATATTACAAAAACATAACGTTTTATGTTAATATTCTATAGATAGAAATGCCAAAGTATTTTTTTATTTTTAAATTTTAAAATTTATGACGACACGATTGGCTCAGTTCGTAGTGACCCTGCTTGCTGTGCCAGTGGTCGTGGGATCGAGTCCCGCTGGGGGCATTCATTTTTGTTATAAGCACGAATGCTTGTACTACTCCAGCCATGGGTGTTTATATTTATAATATGTATGTATTTAAAGTTATATATGTTTAGTGTATCAACTATCTGGCATCCATAACTTAAGCGTCGTAGCTTACCATGGAACTAGATGGTGTTGTGTGTTAATGTCGTAACATATTTATTTATTTATTTACTTACTTATTATTCATTATTACATTATTTTTTTAATGGAAAAGCTTTTGAGTGAGTGAGTAATTATTAGCTTCAAAAACCAAGTGAAGCGAGATCTGTTCAAGTGATGTAATCATTTCCAACATGATTACCATTTGTTAATACGGTGAAGGAGAGCATCGTGGGGAAACCTGCATGTCTGAGAGAACCAAGTTTTCGAAAGACAAGTCCATACTATAACGGAGATATCCTGTATCCACAATAACGGTGTTGCGTGCAAAGACTAATTTGTTAATATTATTAATCATCTTATAAATGTACATATAAATACATTAACTATATAAATATTGTGCCTCGGTGGTGTAGTGGCTAGCATGTACACTAGTAATGTGGCTGCACACCCGAGATCTCCTGGGTTCGAGTCCCAGGTCGGGCTAAGTTTAGTTATTGAGTCTTTCTGTATTGTAAGCCTCAGTAACAGCCCGGAGTTGGGAAGTTAGCGATGTTGCACCCCCGTGCCTCAGAGAGCAAGTAAAGCCGTCGGTCCTGCGGTTTAACTCTCACCGGTCGAGTCGATTAGTCATCCCACCGGAGCATGAGAGTGACAGGAATAGAGAGTGCACTTGTGTCTGCGCGCACACTTGTGCACTATAATATCTCCTGCGCAGTTGGCTAATCTCAATGAGATTGGCCGCCGTGGCCGGAATCGGTTTAGAGGACATTATTTTTATTTATTTTTATAATGTTTAAATTTCTGTAAAATATATGATTAGGCCATTTTTGTCCTGACAGTAATAAAATAGATATATATTTCAGAATTATGTTCATCAAATTCTTCTTTTTCGAAGACTTAGTAACATTTTAATATATCAAAATAAAGAATGATTGCTATTGTTATATATATTTAAAAGATATATTAATATGAGTAACATACTGTAAATACAATTGTATTATATGATAATTGGGAGCATTTATAATTGTAATGTAAGTTAAATAAAACATGGTATGTACAAAAATAAATAAACGGGTCTATATTATTTTTAGATATATTTAAGCATATATTTAATATGTATCTTTAACTCCCTGTATATTAAAATTGAAAATTATCTTCTAATTCAAATATACGATAAGTATAAATTCAATTTCTTGTAAAATTGTAAAGAGAATTAAACTTGTGCTACGTTTTTCTTCATACATATGCCTATTACTTTTAAAGCTTTTTTATGTAGTTCTATATGTTTTTTTTTTAAAAAAAACTGACTTACATATTTCTACAATTTTCACAGATTTTGATATTCAATTCATGACATCGCTTCGAGGTGGTCGAATTTTACAAGTTAACAATCACAGATATCATTCTGCCAAGAGGGAGCCCAGTGCTAATTGCAGACAATTGTGGAGATGTTGCAAGCGGAACTATGGCTGTAAAGCAACCGTCACTACGATTGACGATGAAATAGTATTTTTCAATTATATTCATAACCATGACGAAAATGAACCGGTCACATAGTGATGTAATATGCTGAGTCTAATCAAAATAAGTATAGTAGCCTGCATTAGTTGTGGACATGTTTAAATTTTATTGGTTTGTTAGGCAAAATTAGGAACGCGCAGGCGCTCGCGTCTTTTATTGGTCTTTCGACTTCTGTTACTTTTGTCATTGTACGTTGGTCCATGTGCTTTCGATATGCGCTGTTTATTCGTGTTACTAACTACATATATTGTACTCATATTGAATTTGAATTCGCTAATGTCGCCTTTTTAGTCAAATTTTGTATAATGTTGACATTCGCTTTGCAATAAAAATATTATTTGTATTTTAATATATCTGAAATAGGTACATTCCTAATATAATGAATATAATAAATAAATAATATACTCGTACGTAATGAAATAGGTTTTGGAATTACTTTCTGGTTTTATATAAAATTAGTTAGACATATGTGTATGTACGTATTATAATGTGTACTAACAGAAGTGTTCATATATATACTATATAATATTTAAACATACTATATAATATATTTTAACATACTCTATAATATTTTATTAAGGTTTCCGTTGCTAATTTTATTTATGTTTCATTGAAGTTTATATCGTAAACCAGCGGCTCATCCTCGCTTCGCTCGCGTTCGTCGCTAGAAGCGTTTTACATAGATATTTAAAATAGTTATATGCCAGCGTTAGCCACATATATTTTTTTATTTTTCTTATGCTTTAATACTTATTATCCTATTACGGACTAAGAGAAATCCAAAAAATCAAATATCATAAAAATTGGTTCAGCCGTTCTTGAGTTATAAATGGTTAACTAACACGATTTTGTTTTATATATTATAGATAAAAACAAACTGAAGAACAAATTGTTTAATGTCAGTAGATACTGGATACTAATTAGAAAAGCTATTGCTATGTATTATAAAATGTTCCTACAAATAATACTTTAGTTAAATATAAATGTAAGTTAACGCCCTTATTATGACTGCTTTATCTTAAGCAAACCGGGACATGTCTATTTCCAGGCTGTTTTTCATATGCCTTCTCGGCACGAGCATCTATTCGGCAGCTTAAAATGTATGAAAATTCATGGCTTGTTTTTGTACTAATAGGTAAAATATTTTGGTTGTTGGTGCTAGTGTTGTGCCAGGAATGCCTATATGGTAACTAGAAATTTTTGTTTTGCATGGAATTCGAACCCGCGATCTCCGTTGCCTACAGTACTGCTAATAAATGTTACAATAGTACCTATTAGTGTTGTAATTCAGACTAATGATTGATATAGACAGAGTGTCATAGAATCAAACATGAAGCCAAACAATTGTTAATAAGTGTTTTAAAATAATATACAAATCAAAATTTGTATACTGAGTGATAAGTAAATAAATGTTACTATTAACTATTATTTTTTTATAATAAATAAACAAATGAAACAAGGTAATATTATGCTATCTCTCTTTCAAGGGGAAGGCTAATGCTTAAAGATACAAAAAAATATAGTATTATTTTTATTATTCATATTTTATTCCCAAAAATATCCTATTAACTTATCTAATACATATATAACATTTCCATAAAGTAAGTATACAGCAAAATGGAGAATTACAGTAGCACTAGCAACTCACCCTCGCTTCGCTCAGGTTCGTCCCTTGTAACGTTTTAACGTTTAGCTCAGAGATGAGATATTTTCCCGCAGTAAAAAGTATCCTATATGTTGACCCGGATAACCAGCTATCATTATACCAAATTTCATCTAAAATGTCCAGTGGTTTTCCCGTGATGCGGTAAGAGACAGACAAAAATTCTAAAAACTATAGATTTGGCTTCTGTATAGATAATAAATTCTATTTCAATATATGATTTTCCAAAAAATATTTTATGTACAGATTCGGCTTAGTTACAATTTTATTATATGGATAGACTAGAAAAACCCGCAGCTCCGCACGCGCTAAAACTACAACAAAAAAACTAGAAAAAGATAGGTTTCATACAAATTTTCATCCCTCATTTTATCTCCTTATGGGATGAATTTAAAAAAACGCTAAAACACGTATTCATTTAATTGTATTGAAGAACATTAATACCAAGTTTCAAGAAATTTTGACCATAAATATTTTTTGGGTTGTGTTATAACGTGTATTCCCGTGGGAATGAGATAATCTCCCGCGGTAAAAGTATCCTATATGTTGACCCGGATATCCAGCTATCATCATACAAAAATTCATCAAAATCCCTCCAGTGGTTTTTCTGTGATGCGGTAACAGACAGACAGACAGACAAAAATTCTAAAAACTATAGATTCGGTTTCTGTATCGATAATAAAGTCTATTTCAATAAGATTTTCCAAAAAATATTTAAGGTTCGACTCAGTTAGAATTTTATTATATTTATAGATAAACAGCAATTATTAACTATTTTTGACTTCGACATTTATTTTGGTGGATTCCGTCTATATTTTTGTTTAGTCTGAGTGTTTTAATTAATTATTATTTTAAATAAACTTTTACGTCCTATTTTTACATTAGTAAGTTTTATATTAATTGACAACAAAATAATAATATGTGTAGGTAATGTGTTTGTAAAAGAAATAATGATATGAAAATGAATTTTCTATACTCATATGTTAAATTAGTGTCATTTGTCGTTTAATAAAAGTTTATGTTATAAATTAACTTATTGTATTTCGGATGTTTTTTCGGGCCCCTAATTTTTAATTTTCAGGGTACTTACACAGTGCACAAAACTTAAGTGTGTAAAGTCTGATTACAAGAGCCCATTTTTACATTTTTTTAATGCGCCATAGACGATTAACTAAAACTTTAAAGGAAATAAAAAAAAAACGACTTAAAAAATACGGGGAAAATCAATCATCCCCTATTTTCTACATTTGGGGGTGGACTGGAAACTGGACTGGACTTTTTACGAAGTCGGTGCCAGCTAATACAAATCCAAAGCACACCGACTTCGAAAATATCTGATTAAGTATCTATTCTAAATGAAAACCCCCGTTTAGTTATTTTTTACTTTTCAGTACCTGGAAGTCGGGTTTTTTTTTAAGTTTTTATTAATTTTCTAAAGCAATTCATATATAGCTTTATATCTTGCTTATATTTTTTTGTAAATGAATGAATTTAAATAACAACATTCGCTTTTAATAATTTTCAGTCTCATTTGAAACTTCGAAATTCGGTACAGTTGTACTTGTAGTCAATGGACAAAGGTACAACCGTCAGAACACTGTTGGAAGTCGGATGCTTTGGCGATGCACTAAAAAGAATATGGGCTGCAGAAGTAGAATTTGGACAGAAGGAACCTCCATCATACACTTTAACCAGCTTCATAATCATTAATTAATAAATAATAATAAATATGTTGGGACATCAATACACAACACCATCTACAAGTTCCATGGTAAGCTACAAGGCTTGTGTTATCAATACCAGATAGTTGATACACTACACATACATAACTTTAAATACATACATATTATAAATATAAACACTCATGACTGGAGTACAAACATTTATACTTATCACACAAGTGAATGCCCTCGGCGGGACTTGAACCCGTGACCACTGGCACAACAAGTAGGGTCACTACAAACTGAGCCAAACGTGTCGTCAAAAATAATGTATGTAATGTGTATGTATGATAAATCATCATACGATGATTTGTTTGTTTTATGTTTAATACGACTATTTCAAATATTAAATGGTTTATAAGTCAAAAATTAATAAGATATACGTAACTTCAATTTAAATCAATCTATTATAATTGGTTTTTACTTTTTAGTTATGTATTGAGTTTAACTGCGTCACGTAAAATAAGGAAAACCTGGAGCAGAATGATCGGTTAAATAACTTTAAATAGATTATATATAAATAAAAATATACTGCAGATTTTGTATTTTAATGATTTTTATTGAATTACCTATTAAAATAAATATTAATAAAGTATTCTGTATAGTATTTTTTATATCGAACGAACAAAACGTTAACTAATGTATAAATCTGTAATATAAAGTGGTTTTTTTATTCACAAATTTAAATAATAATATCATATAAAATTAATTTACTTTTCAGTTTATTTCGATTTTACAAAAGGTGGAAGCCGAGTGTTGGTCGTGAACGGTGAACGGTTTAACAAGCAAAGTTGCAATGGTGGCAAAGTGTCTTGGAGATGCATCAAACGCAATTTGGGCTGTAAAAGTACAGTTTGGACATTCGATGATGAAATAATTAAGATAAGAGATGATCACATGCATTGATGAATACACAGTATACAATATATTTTAACCGTTGACTGATTTAACTAATGATTGATTATTTTATTGAACTGATTTAAATAATTAAATATAATAATTGGAGAGTCAGTTGACTTGTTTATTTAAGTTAAAATTTTATTTTTAACTTTTAAAATTTCAAAATATTTCATTAAGACAAAATGCAATTTTAAGAATTTCCTGATGATTATAAATAATGTATTATATTTATTATTATAAAAGGTCTTATATTTACTTTTTTTATTGATGTTTAATTTACCATTTTGGAACTGAAGCCTTCCGTTAGCCGATAGATATATAATAACCGGTATTCTATGGAGTAAACATCGATCGCTCATACTAAATTCTTAAAATTTTACAACGCATGTTATTTTTATAAGCTAAACTTAAAGACAATTATTGTGCAATGAAATTTTGGTTGATTTGAGATAGTAGGTACCTCGTTAAAGCACTATCATTATATATATAAAGTCATAATATTATTGTAGAAATGAATATAAATTTTATAAGTGTTCAATAGTTATGCCTTTTTATTTCTTAGTGGTCGAAATTCGACCAGAATCGATAATCTACACCATCCATATAGGTAATAAAATTGTAACTAAGCCGAATCTGTATATTAAATATTTTTTTGGAAAATATTATTAAAATAGACATTATAATCGATACAGAGGCTGATAAAGATTTTAGAATTTTTGTTTGTCTGTCTTTCTGTCTGTTACCGCATCAGTGAAAAACCACTGGAGGGATTTTGATGAAATTTGATATGATGATAGCTGGTCATCCGGGTCAACGTATAGGATACTTTTTACTGCGGGAAAATATGTCATCTCTAAGAGATCTATACTAAACGTTAAAACGTAAGTAGGGACGAACCCGAGCGGAGCGAGGGAGAGTCGCTAGTCATTATATTAAAAAAAATAACTGCTTCTAAAAAAGAAAATCGATTGACAAATAGAGGAGGGAAAGGTACTGCACTGTTTTGTCTTTGCCTATTTATATAAATAAATAAATGAAATTGAAATACATGTATTAAAAGGTTGTCTAATAAGTTACAAAGTATTTATTAAATAACTAATCAATTTAAAGTGTTATCACAAATGACATTGAAATATTGATTTATCAATTTTAGTTTCATAAAGTTTTATAAAGAACTAGCGACTTGCCCTCACTCCGGTCGGGTTCGTCCTTAGTTATGTTTTAACGTTTAGTATAGATTTCTCAGAGATGAGATATTTTAAGCAGTAACAAGTATCCTATATGTTGACCCGGATAACCAGCTATAACCATACCAAATTTCATCAAAGTTTGTCCAGTGATTTTCTCGTGATGCGTTGCCAGACAGACTGACAAACAAAAATTATAAAGACTACTCATTCTGCCTCTGTATCGATAATAATGACTATTTCAATAAGATTTTCCAAAAAATATTTAATGTACAGATTTATCTCAGAATTTTATTATATGTATAGATGAGTTAATCTTAATTTGCCATATGAACTACAGCTATTTCCAATTTACCTCACCAAAGAAGAGGCAGGCATCAAATTTCAGGTATTTTTTATTTTATTTATCATTAATGATGCTTATTCTAAACATAAAACTTTTGTTTATTTTTCATTATAATGAAAATGAAATTATTTTCAGTACATTTCGAGGTAACAAAGGTCGGCGGACGCGTACTTATTATCAATGGAGAGCGCTACAATAAACAGAACTGTAGCGGACAAAGGATATCATGGAGATGTACTAAGCGGAATATTGGATGCAAAAGTAGAGTTTGGACTCTAAATGATCATATTGTCAAAGTCTTCAATCAGCACGATCATTCACTATTATAATATTTATAAAAAAATGCTCAATTTCTTTGTATTAGAATGAAAGGCACATGCGTATCAATAACAATTAAAAAAATTAAAGTATACAATAAGGCAAAAGTGAAATCTATATAAATAAAAATCAGTGTGTGTTTGTATGTTCGGTCCAGCGGGTCATCCTGTGAAGTTTGTTAGCGATCGGAAATTTGAATGTGGGCGCAGCCGCGGGTACTGCTAGTATAAAAGAAAAAGCTAGTTATAAACATTAAGCGGAGCTTACAAAAACGTAAATAAGCAAAAGCCTTCGAGTGAAATTACTATAAATAAAAATTTGTTGCCCTCTAATAGTCTTATTTATGCTAGTCTTATATTACTTATGACTTTAGATCTATAGATTTAATTTATCAAGTAGTTGTAGATTTTGAATAAGTAAAAATGTGCAATTAATATTTTATAGTAGAAATTATATAATTCAATATACATATATTAAAACTAGCGATTCACCCTCGTTTCGCTTCAGGTTCGTCTCTAGACAAAAACAACTCTATCCCACGGGAACCGTACATTTTTCCGGGATCATATATAGCCTAAAATCTTCCTCGGTAAATGGACTATCCAGCACAAAAAGAATTTTTCAATTCCATCCAGTAGTTTCCGAGATTAGCACGTTCAACAAAACAAACAAACAAAGTCTTCGGCTTTATAATATTACTATTAGTATAGATTTGTTAGTTTGCTAGCTTATATATACTTTACTTTTTTTGACTTCGGTACTTTTTTTATTATAAGTCGCCTTTTTCTGCGTAACTTGTGACTAGGAGACGTATGCAAAGTTTTTAAGTTAAAAAGTGACAAAATGTTCATCTATACTTATATTATAAAGTAGAAAGATTTTTTTGTTTGTTTGTTTATACCGAATTTAGATGAAATTTGGTAAGAAGTTAGTTTGAGACCCTGGGAAAAAGACATAGGATAGTTTATAAAATTAACCTTTAAGGGGGTGAAAATGGGGATGAAAGTTTGTATGGGGCAGCAACCCAGTCGCTAGTATTTTATAAATTAAGAATGCGATAGAAAGTTATTACGCTTTGTTCAGGTGCAATTTAAATGTTTATAAATGTAACTTGGAGATATATTAGCAAACGAGAGCTGACGGCTTTTCTGAGTTTTGGTTGCTTAACACTAATGCTAAATTATGTAATATATAAAAAAATATTTTTAACAATATTTATATTAATATATATGTTTATATTTTAAATCACACTGATCATTATTATTATTTCATAACCAAAACTAACACAGTTTTACTAATTGTCGTACGTGTTTCTATTGTACTATTAAAATTATTAGTTATTTATTTCAAGCACATGACATTTAAGCCATTGACTTTGTTAACTCCGTAGTTTATCTATCTATATAAATAAAAATGAATGTTGGTATGCGCATAACTCAAGAATCGCTGGACCAATTCGGTTAATTTTTTTTTATGTTCTTTAAAGTCCACGGAAGGTTCTAATACTTAAACTCGAGATCGTTAAAACGTACCTATCTACGTAGGGGCGATCCCGAGCGAAGCGAGAGTGAGCCGCTAGTCCGAAATAAACATAACAGTTAAAAACATTGCCACGTTGATATTATGGCCACTTGGAGATGATACTTATTCATAACGAATATAAGCAATTTTTGGTCCACTGTTAGATTTAGCTTTCACTCAACGTAAGTACCTCTAAGTGCCGATCCACACGATAGTGCCAATCACAGGTCGTTCTCGGTCCGGTAAAGTATTTTTAACCGACTTCTAAAAAGGAGGAGGTTCTCATTTCGTCGGATTCTTTTTTATGTATGTTCACCGATTACTCGAAGACGCCTGAACCGTTTTGGATTTTATTTTGTTGCGAAGCGTAAACTTCCCAGGTGGTCAAATAATTTTATCGAAATTGGTCAAGCGGTTTTAAAAAAAAATCAACATTAAGTTATTTTTGTACAAGAAACATTGCTTAAGTGTGAATCGACCGGAAATTAACTCTTACTGATAATGTGAATACGCTCATTGTTTTTTTTGTGTATAAAATACTTTACAAAACCGATATCGGTTTCAGAACGTACCGTCATCAGGCAATATAGTGTGGGTCGGGCCTAAAGCATTAACATTTTGTTAAACACATCAGCACAAATTTAGCTGTTATAGTAAACCACTTAATAGTAAAAAAATATTCAAATACATAGCGCGTATTGCACTTTATTGTGATAAAATACTAAATACAAAATTTTTATCAACGGGAAAATCTCAAAGCAGTTATAGAAGAAGGAACTTTTTCCAGTTGTCATCTAGACAAAAATTCCATGACACAGGTATAACTTTCGAAAATAGAAAATATAGTATGCCTTACGTACTATTTTACGAGCTGATATTTAAATTGCTTTTTGTAACTGTCGGACAGTTTCCAGTCAAAATTAGTATTTATATGTAATACTAGCGGCTCACTTTCGCTTCGCTCGAGTTCACCCCTAGCAAAACAAAAACGAACCTATCCCACGGGAACCATACATTTTTTCTTGATACAAAGCAGCCTTTATGTTATTCCAGACTATAATCTATATCTGTGCCAAATTTCATCCAGATCCGTTCAGCCGTTCTGGCGTGAAACATACATCCATACATACACTCTTACTAACTTTCGTGTTTATAATATTAGTAGGATTGTTGTAAATAAGAAGAACATAAAGATTTCATAGAGAGTTATTGATTTATGATTTATTTATTAATATCATTATAACTAAGAAATATTATGCTTTTTAGTGATCATGGTCCCGGGTCGGTCTAAAAAAGGTTTGCTCATGATCAACGGATTCACTTTCTCCGAATACAGCCCTATGTTCTGGTACTGTACAAGGAAGAAAAGCAGAAGCTGTCAAGCTAAGGCTCGCACTAATAGTCAAGGAAAACTAAGATTTTTACAAGAAAATCACACCCACGAGCCACCACGGTACCATATTACGCCTACTGGAAAATTCGTTTTAATAGGCTAAATCTATTCATTATAATGTTATTTATAACAAGCGACTTACCCTCGCTTCGCTCGGGTGCGTCTAGGTGGGTTTTACTTTTTTTGAGCGTAGCCTTAATTCTTTTTCTAAAATAAACTACTTCTTGTAACATCAGCTACCTGCCATTGAAAGTCCCGTCAAAATATGTCCAACCGTTTCGAAGATTAGCCGGAACAAACAGACAGACAGACAGACAGATTTATCTATACATACAGATAAATAAAATTGGAGTGTCTGTTTTTAATATTAAAATAACCGCTTTTTACTAAATGCATATGGATGTAACACGGTACATATACCAAAACAAAATTTTTTAGAGTTTTTGTCTGTCTGTCTGTTTGTTCCGGCTAATCTCCGCAACGGCTGGACCGATTTTGACGGGACTTTCACTGGCAGATAGCTGATGTTATGAGAAGTAACTTAGGCTACTTTTATTTTAGAAAAAGAATTAGGTTTCCGCGAAAAAAAAAAGCCATGAAATTGTGAAGAAAATCCGCGTACGGCGTACGCACCCGAGCAAAACGAGAGTAAATTGCTATATAATTTAAATGAATATCTTAGGAGTAGCAAGCTACTATTTATGTTTAAACATAGCTATGTTTGTACATAAATAGTAGCTAACCGTGAAACTGTGAACTAACGGTTAGCTAACCGTGAAAACGTACCTAGGGACGAACGCGAGCGAAGCGAGCGTGAGTCGCTAGTTTATTTATATAGATAGTCCATTTGTTATATAGTAAACATAAAGTTGTTTCTCGGTCTTCGTTTTGTTATGAGTTTAGTTAAATGCGTGAATATTAATTTTGAATTTTTTCTAAACAGGAAAAATTTAAAATTAATATTCACGAGTCACATATTTCACAAAAAATCACAAATTTATTATCGTTTTTTCAAATATATTTGCATATTTATTACTTTTATTTTTATACTTACTGTTGTGTTTTGGTTAAAATTAGAAGAAGTTCTTGTAAAATTACTTCGATAGATTGTTTTACAAAATAAAATAAATGAATATAATGATCAAAATGTGGTTGATTTTATTATTATTGTTTTAATTTTTTGATTTTGTTGATAATAACAAAAGGTTTTGAAAAATCTATAATTAAATAAAATAAAGAAACAAATGACGTCAACGATGTCAGCAAATGAACGCATAAGACTCTACTTCCTTTAACAAGCAAAGTTTTACTTACTCAATCCCTTGCCCTCAGACTATAACAATGTGTTCTATTTTTGTTTGGATATGACGATGAAGAAACTCAATAAACTAAATCATTTCCAAAAGTTTTATTTGTTGTTTTGGTTAAATATTACTAAATGTCAATTTTTTTATAATGTTTCTATCTTCTTTTATCTAGAATAAAAATTTACTCGTCCTGTACCATTATTCTGAAAAATATATAATAAAAAAAACATGGTGTTTTCTTGTATAATTAACATAAAGTTTAGTTACCAATACTTATAAAACACATCTTATTTAAAGTTATATATTTTATATTAGGTATACTTTACATTGAAACTTTTCTAAGATTTTGTTTTTTTTTTCAGATATAGTACAAGCAATACTCAGTGCTCGATTTTGTAGAGAATCAACAAACATTTACATCGGAGGCCACAAGTTTTTCAGGCATTCTAGATCTCTCCTCGGGAATAGGATTAGATGGACTTGCGCTAAAAAACACAAGTTGAAATGCAAAGCGTCAGCAGTGACCATAGATGGTGTAGTCGTGTCCACTACTGGCCTACATTCGCATACTTAATGTTTTATAGGTTAAATATTGGTACTGTTGATAGAATAATTTCTATTTTATTAGAAACTTAAAAAGTTTTTACCAATTGGTATGAGAGTTTATTAGGAAAATTATAAATTGACTCTATGTCAGGCAAAAGTATTCTATTGAATAAAGGAGCCAGTACGAATATGGAAAGAGCTTAAATCTGGACCAATCATTTATGCATTGCTCTATCGTTAATACAAATCCATAGTAAAATTATTAATTGTTTTGCTCGTATACTCTATGGATTTCGTGTTCGAATTACTAATTTTTATTTATTAACATTTTTCATAATAATTTATGTATGAGCTTTTGAACAAAACTGTATACCTAAAACTTGTAAATATAGCTTTCGTTGAGTCCAATTTTAGCAACAAAGTTAAGCAAAAGCACAACTAAATTAAATATCTAACTGATTTGTCGTAAGTAATGGCACAATCTATATTGTATTTTATTTATATAATTTAAATATTGTATTATTTATATCATTTTTATATAATGGTGGAGGTATGAAACGCACATAAAATAAGAAATAATTTAGAAACAGAGTTACTTGATTTCCGCATTGTTCCCAATTTTGTAGTCTGAGGTCTCTTAGATGATTTAGTCTTTATCTATATTAACGTCATACGCGGAATATGAGAAGTGAATATTGGACTGATATCTCAAAATTACGATCTTTAGTACTGTAGCTACTTAGAACTTTATGAAACTAATATATTTTTATACTGTATAACATAATTTTTATTAATGTAAGCCTTAAACATTCCAGAAGATTTTTGTTCATATTTTTATAATCTTTAAGCATAACATATTTAATAATGTTACCAAAGGAGCTCTTATTAATTGTTCGAATCGGTGTTACGGTTTTCGGAAGATGACCAAAAATTCAAAAATGTTGGTAATTTAAAATTTTATATGTATGAAAAAGTATTACTTTGTTTTAAATCATGTTCATAGTACTGTGTTATATACTTAGGATGACTCTAAACATAGTTAATGAAAACGCTTTCTTTGTTCATATTTTTTTTAATAATTTAAAGTTTTCAAGTAAAACAACAATTGTGAAATATAAAGCCTTGCCTTATAAGGAAGTCGAAAAATTAATTTTATTGATAAAAAAGGGGCTTCGATAATTTGTTATTCTACAATTGTTAGAAAATAGACATTTTGAAAATTTCATTGTAATAAGATATTAAATCATTATGTTATAGAATCATAATATGTCATTCTTCATTGATAGTATATTAAAAATGACATCATGCCCAAACCCCATGAAATTGATTTTGGAACCACTTGATATATCACACGATATATTATTCATTTACTATCTCATCAATTATAATCACAAAACGTGATTCTACGTCGCACTATTGTCATCATTATTCTGAATGTTTAAATTTTTTTAAGTAGATAAAAATTTACTAATATTTATAAATACAGCAATGTAACGTGCGTTGTTTTATTAAAATTCTGTTTAATATTGACCACTTGTTTTTCTTGAATATTTGAGAATTGTTTATTACTATTTCAAACGTACTAAAATTTCTTTCCTTCATCATTATATATTGATGCATTTTAGAAAGTCAAGAAATAAATCTACATTGTAAATAATAGTTCGTTAAAAGTAACAAAAAAGGCTAAGGCTTCTTTACTCATACATTGTTTCTCACTGCAAGATCATTCTACAAACTTATCCTATATAACACATACATACATATATGTATCTAATACATGCTATGTTTCAGCAGTTCAGATCATCACTCTAGGCAATAAAAAGGCTGTATATTTTAACGAGTACATATTCAGATATCAACGCAATTCTAAATCTGGTACCATTTGGCACTGCACTAAGTACCACAGAGGATGTAAAACCAAAGTTCACATTAGCCACTTTTCAGAACTTTTAGCTATGACGGGGAAACACGATCATCCTCCTCCAAAACTTGTACAAACTTCTAGTGGAAGTTATATTAGGTTAAGTTACGAATAAATGTTTAATTTTAATTATATGATCGTCTTTTTTGTATCCCCAAAAGAAAAGAATATATATGTACGAAAAATAGTTCATTAGTATAGGCGGCGTATGAAGCAGACACTTTATCGCTAAACCAGCGCTTGTAAAGTGTAAGACCGTAAACACTTTTACTCTTACTAATATGATTTGTTTAATTTAATTTTCAAAGCGAAAATAATTTTGGAAGAATATTCTTTGAAAACGTAACAGTTATTTTTATATACAAATACGATAATAGGTAGCAAATATTTAAAGTAAAACTTTTAACATTTTTTTTTAATAGCATTCCTAAAGTAATATAATTGATAATATATATGTATATTTTGTAAAATATACATGTACATAAACTTAGGTATAAATTTACAAAACTACTTAAAATTCACAGGTGAAATAATTAAATCTGTGAGGGGCACGAAGTTATTAAAAATTGGCGATCACTTGTATAACCGAGCAAAGCAATCCAAAAATAACTGCTTGAGGTGGTACTGTTCCCAGTATCATCATGGATGTAAGGTCTGCGTTGTCACTACCCATGATTTGTGCGTCGTAGATATAACAGGTGAACATTTCCATAGTTTACCGAAATTGTATAAAACACAAGGTAATTATATCTATCTTAACTAACTGTTATTAAAAAATGTCAAGACTAATAAATAAAGATTTATTCCTATAAAAGATATTTTTTACTGCCTTAAAGTTTGTATGATTAGCCTATTATAAAATAATATTACCTAAGCCGAAAGATGCCTTCTGCTGGACAAAGGCATCCGGGATATTTCTGCTAGGTGACCAGATTATCAGCTCATCTTCAGGGAGGATTGTCGAGTTGAAAGCACCAAGTGGATCCGTATATTTTATCTTAGTAATATATTAAACTTTTATTTCATACATCAGATTATTTCCTTGAAACCTAAATTTCATTGTAAACATTCTATGATATTTTTTAAGTAACAGCATCATTTCGTTATAGGTGAAATAATAAACACAACAAAGGGCAAGAAGTTTTTAAAAGTTAACAATTTCACGTACAATCGTCAAGTGACGGCCAAGAATAATAACTGGAGATGGTATTGTAGTCTGTATCACAGAGGATGTAAAGCATGTATCATTACAACGTCTAAATACAAGGTAGTTGATTTCATAGCGCAGCACAGTCATCCTCCGCCAAAGCTTTTTAAGGTAGCAGAAGGAACATTTCATTGTTGTGTATAGTGTTTATTCAGACCACCGCCATTTCATCCTTCAATATTTTTTTTTTACGCTAATTGCCACGTTCCATTGGTAGTTTCTTTCTTTTTAAAGGAAAAAATGCAGCCTATGTCACTGGACTGACTATTCCATTAAGCTGCAAAACTTTAAATCGATGTTTTTTTTTTATTTATTTATTTTCATTCAGACACAGGTCCATATTTACATAATGTATCTCATTAAATTAAATTAAATTGGAACTTAATACTATTAGGAACATTTATTTTATATAGTATTTATATAGTATTTACCGGTAGTAGGACTCTGTCAAGCCTGAGGAGTCCGACTGGATGGGTACCACCCCCTTATCTATTTCTGCCGCCAAGCAACAATGATTGCATTGTTGTGTTCCGGTTTGAAGGATAAGGTAAGGCCAGCGCAATTACAGGCAAGAGGCATATCATCTTAGTCCTTACAGTGACAACGCACCTGCGGCTCTGTATTTTTGTTACCTAAAACCTAAGTGCATGAACTGTAGGTGTTATGGGCGACAGGTACTGCTTTCCATTAGGTGGTCTGTCTGCTCGTTTGCCACTGAATCTTATAAAAAAAAAAAAAAAATGACGATGACTATGTGTCGATTAAGACGTTCCCATAAAACTTATGCCGGATCAAAATCTTCCTACATTATATTCAGTTTGTTGAGACATTTCCTATCTTTCATTACTGGCAGAAAGGCTTGTAAAATAATATTTCAGTGAATAATCTCGTAAAGTTGTGTTTCTGTCGTTCTAAATTAAAATGATAAATTTTACGATTTTGTATAAAACGTATAACTTTTATAAACTTTTTTTATAATATTTTCGTGACAGAATGTATGTATGTATATGCTTTTTCGTTGTTTGTTTTTAACCTGTCAATAAAATAAACTATGTTTTTCTTATTTAAACATTAAACAAAATAAGTCTTCGTTTCTTATAAGATCAAATTTACTTATGTAATAATAAATATACATTTAATATACTAGTAAATTGGTACCCTTAGACAACCTGACTATACTAAAAATAACTTCTAGATTGATATAGCCTTAAGTGTATTTCATTTAGTTTGTATAATTTAAAATATTTAAGTCCTCGCATAGATTTAAATATGTACATGCTAGTAAAAAAAATAAAACGTGTGTGTGTGTGTGTACTTGTGTAAGCACGTAAGAAGTTATACTTCTTTGGTGTAACAGAACAAAAATAGCTAAAGATTTCATCCCGTATGTCACAACTCTCTGTTTGTAAAAGGAATGCAGCTAACTCCATCATGTCGCTTTCAGCTAACTTCATCATGTCGCTTTTTGGCTGTCGGTGTGCGCACGCGTCGTAAAAATTTTACTCTCATCATTTTTTTCAAACGTGCCAAAAGAAGTATAACTTCAAAAAGTACTCATGATATGTTATAATATAAAATGTATATAATTAAAAGCGTGGGGTGCTTTGTACAATAGTTATACACTAACTCTACTTTTAGAAATGGTACAAATGTAATATTTAGAACAACTGACATCGAGCATCCCACGCTTTTTTTCACAGTAACAATATTTTTTTTTTTGATAATCACCTTACCCTTATACTAAGACTATTTTTTACTTTTTAGTTTGGTTCATCATTAAAGCGTGTTTTTTGGGTTTTTTAAATTATAATTTATTTTCTTTTTTTAGTTTTGTCTGATATATGATAAATAGGTATAGGTGAAGCTAAGAAAAGCGTGTTAAAAAGTTAATACTCATGATAGTTGTATTTTAAAATGTAAATATTTAAAAGTAAACTTTTATGGTGAATTACAAAGAACCTTTGCCCGAGAATAGGACAATATATAATAAGTTACTTTCACGCTAAAGGTAAGAAGTAATTATAAATCATTATTTTAAAAAAGTCTTCCTTATTAGTTTCCAGTCCCTTACGCGATTTTCGAAATATTGTCGAAGCCATATAAAATTGACCTCAGCATGCGTGTATAGGTTATACATTAAGAATCGACATGCAATGAAGTCTTCGATACATAAGTGATGAAATAATGTGGTTAGGGCTGTCGATTTTTATGTTAAAAACCAGATTGGACATTTTGATTTATGTTCTTACGAGTAAATGAGCTGTGGTTTTGAGTCTGAAATGTTCTTGTTTTAAGGTAGTCATTTTTATAATTGGTAGCCCTGAAGCACGTGAACGATTTTCTACGCCTCGCGGCTATTGGCCTCATATTTGGCTGACTCGCGAATCGATTTCTTGGTAACCAAATCGATCATTTTAAATAAGAAGGTATTCACTGTACACTTATTATGTTCAAATCTTTTGTCTTTTACATAAAAGTTTCTGCATAGTAATCAATAAAAAGTGAACTTAAATTACAAGAGTGTTTTTATATTCGACTGAAACTAACTTAGCAAGTAATAATAATTCAATGTATGGCATTTATCAACATTGACACTTGCACGATATGAAGTTATCCTCACAGGCTATTGTGCCGTAATTTAAACTAAGCTATGGTAGACAACGATTCCCATTCAGAGATCAAACCCTAAGACCTCCTTTTTATTCATTTAAATGGAATAAATTCTTAAATATAAATTCCTTATCATATGTAGTCTTTTTAATTCTTACTCATTCTTAGTACTATATATATAAAAATATTCTATTTCTTACAGGAGCAAATGGCCTTAGAAGACGGGGGAGACAAACATACACTAGATATCACACGCTATTGTTAGAGAAAGAGTTCCACACAAATCACCAACTCAGACGGAGGAGACGTATCGAGATGGCGCAAGCGTTCTGTCTCACGGAACGACAAATCAAAATTTGGTTCCAAAATCGAAGGATGAAATTAAAGAAAGAAATACAAGCGATAAAGGAGTTAAATGAACAAGAGAAACAGGCGCAAGTGCAGAAAGCAGCGGTGGCTGTGGCAGCCCATTACCACCACGAGCACTAGGCTAGTGGGTACAGTGCATATCGGTGATAAGACTGCAGTTTACTGAACAATCTCTAGAGCCTTGTATTTGTAAATTATTTGTAATTAATATCGTTATTTAGGTGTAGTTTGGTTGTTGTGATTATTTTTTTAATTAATTCATTTGAACTAGACTCATGTTTTTCTAAGAACGACGGAACAATAAACGGTTTAATGTTAGAATAGAAACCGGTCTTATTATTTTGTTGCGTTTTGTTTTTATTGGTTTATTGAATATATACATATTTTAATTGGGGCTTTAGTAGTAAATGTTCACGTTTGGAAACCAATGCAGTTTTTAGAATTCTTTTTCGTGTAACATAGTGTAGTTCAGGACATGCTACCGTAGCGCGTCAAGGCAGCGTCGGCGATGGACTCTTACATTCTACAAATTTAGTATGCCTACCAAAGAGACCAAGTCTCGTAATCTTAACGCTAAGCAAAAAAATTGATTTTGATTTGATTTAGCGTAGCTGTGTAAATAATTAAGTTGAAAAGTTGGAAAAGTGTTGGCTTATATCCTTTTTATCGTCTAGTAAGGAGCTGACAGCTATCAAACGGCTGAACGTATTTTCTTGATTTATAGCTAATAACACTCTCGATTAAGTCATCTTTTAAACAAAAAAAAAATAAATTAAAATCGGTTTATCCGATAGGGCGCTACGGTGCCACAGACAGACACACATGGTAAACTTATATCACCTCTGTTTTGCGTCAGGGTTTAAAAATAACAAATAATGTTTTTACATTACATACTAATTATAATTGATTTTTTTTACTGATAACATTTTATACATAGAATAAAATGTTTACAGGTGAAATTATTCTAATGTCAGGAAGTAAAAGATTTTTAAAAGTAAAGGGCTTTACATACAATCGGCAAATGAGTTCCAGAAATTATAACTGGAGATGGTATTGTACAATGTATCACCGGGGTTGTAAAGCATCGGTCGTCACGTCTGACAACCTAGCAGTAGTCAGTTTCAACGCAGAGCACAGCCATCCCCCACCGAAACTATACAAAAAATCTGACGGGAAATATGTTTGCATAAGATAACTACTAACTTAATTTTTCACTCGTGTGTCAAGGTCTCAAGATAAAAATAATTTATTAAAAGTTGTGCCAATTTCAATCAAGTAACAAACTATTTACATCGATGAGTATTATGCCGTTTAATTTTAAGACCTCTAGGATCGGCTGTTGTGTCAGTCAGGATTTGCATTATATATTTTAAGAAAAAAAAATATTAAATGGTATTATTATTCCTAATTGTATGTGTTTTCTTGTATTTATCTGAAAAAAATTATAGGAGTTTCGATCAAAATGTATTTCCAGTAATTTTTAATTAATTTCTGTTTATTATTTTTATATATGTATATGTTGTGGGACATTAACACACAGCACCATCTAGTTCCATGGTAAGCTATGAAGGCTTGTGTTATGGATACTACATAGTTGATATACTACATATATATAACTTTAAATACATACATATTATAAATATAAACACCCATGACTGGAGTACAAACATTCGCGCTCACACAAATGAATGCCCTCAGCGGGACTCGAACCCGCGACTGCTGGCACAGCAAGTAGGGTCACTACACACTGAGCCAAACGTGTCGTCAAATTTTTATATATTGGTGTTATTTTTAATTAATTTCTGCTTATTACTTTTGGATTGTAGTTTAAAAAGGTTGCTTACTTTTTTGAATAAGGGGCCGTCCATAAAATACATTCGCATACAAGGTTGAGGGGGGGGGGGGTTTGCTGAGTGTGACAAGGGGGGAGGGGGGAGGGGTCTACGGCAACGTGACGTTCGCCGTCCATTATGTTACGACATGAGCGCTAGCTCTGTGGCGTGGCTCGTAGCAGCGTTGCGATCCGTCACAATTGGTTTCTAGTATTCAAAAAGATCTTACAAGTATGAGAAATGTTATTTGTGGCTCATTTTAATGAAATTTTAAAATATATTTCATATACTTGGGAAACTTGATTCTTACGAATCAAGAAGAGTGTATCCGTGATCAAGTGTTCTTTAATATGATTTTTTATTTATGTTTTTGTTTTACAGAAAAGCCAAGGCGTTATAAAAAAAAAACTACACGTAAAAAAAAGAGAATCCCTGTTAATAGCGAAAGATTAAAAAAAGCTGTTGCATGCGTTATCAATGAAAGCGCTTCTTTAAGAGGGACTGCAAAACAGTATGGAATTAATGTTATGACTCTAAAACGATATGTCAGAACTAAGAAAGCGAATCGAACCGGTTCAGATATTTCATATACTTCCGATTATTCACAAAGCAAAGTATTTAATGACACAGAGGAAGATTCACTAATAAAATACCTGATCAAAGCTAGCAAACTACGTCATAAACTGACAGGGAAACAAATTAGGCAATTAGCCTTTAAATTTTCCACTACTATTAATAAAAAAGTACCTGAATCTTGGACCAAAAATGAAGCAGCTGGAATTGGATGGTTACATGGATTCATAAGGAGGAATACAGGATTAAAACTTTGTTCCACCCAGGATCAAGTCTCCTACAGGAGGACAAACAGAAAACGGTACTAACTGTCCTGTAACTGTCCTCTGTCTCCCTCCCTGATTTATTGTTTCAATTATTTTGTTACTTTTTTTCATATATCTTTATGATGTTCATGTGCCTAATTGATAATTACTTGCAAATAAAATTATTAAATTAAATTTAATGTTTTATTGGTATTATGGTAATGTGTTAAAAGCTTTCAAAAGTTAGTCAAATCTGTAGTTTTAATTCTAAACTTTTTCTTAGAAGCCACTTTCGGAACTTCACGTCGGGGTCATCCCACCATAGAGTTTAATGGTCACAGGTTCATCCGGGATTATGAAATAAACAATAAAATAAGATGGCGCTGCGTCAAAAGATCTTACGGTTGTCGAGCCTCGATCTCTACTGTAGACAATGTTATTATTAGATATCTATCTATGCATAACCACCAATAATTTTGTTATTATTGTTAAATTTGTTTGTTATTAAATGTTTAAAATAATATTGTTTTCCCTATTTAATATAGGTACATTGTTTGATATATATTATTAATTATATTACTTCAATTTTAAGTTAAATATTAACTTGGTTTTTTTTAAATTTATTGGAATTCTTGTGTACTTTAAACATAATATTATGTGTGGAAATCCATTTGGCTTTCTTGGAAGTCCTTAGGAAAGGACTATGCAGTAGTGGACGTCTTACATCTAGGGAGAAGTATTATTTAAAATTAATTGATATGATATGCTTTATGAATTTTATGTGTTGAAAAACAAATGGTTTAAAAATAAACATTTGATAAAAAAGCGTTTTACGGAGTTCAGGTCAGCCGTTTCAAAATTGGAAAGTTTTTACTAGTTTGTACGAAAGATACTGCACCGGCAGGCAACAAAAATGAAAATCGTTAACGGGTTTTTGCACTCACAATCGTTAGTACGGTATGGCTATAACTTTCTGCCGGTATCATTTCCGGTCCATAAATGGTGAGCTTCTCATTCTTGCTGGCAGCAAAATACATGCCTTTTTTTAAATTCTATAACCTAATGTCATGTAATATTGAGTAGTGTGCATGAATGCGGGAAGGGGTAGGGACTGACACCTTCGCCGGTTCGATACCGGTGTGAATCAGCTGTGGAAATACATCTAATATTATCGTTTTCCAAAAGAAAATAGTATAGATACTTACTCGTATTTTCAGGTTGTGCCTTGGCTTTGTAAGTTTATAAATTATATATTAAAATATATAAGTGATTTATGTACATACATATTGGCGAAGTCTTGAATCAATCACTTGTAAAATTAATTTAAAATATATATATTTAGAATTTATTATACTGACTGAAATGAATGAAACATCCTACAGAATAAAGTGTATTTTTATTTTTATAAATACAAAGTCCGTCCTCCATTATATTTCTATCAAAAGTACCCTTTCTATTTAACGTGCCTTCGGTAAAAATAATAAGGGGTTGATATAATGGCTATTGATGTTCAAGGGCTGTAACCCTCGGGATATTACTATGCGATGTTCCTAAAAATATTTATTTCAATAAAAATTATATACTTTTATATTAAATTATGAAGTTTGTCATTGTTTTTATTTCATTACTTGTTTACTAACTTAACTAAGCTCGTAGGGAACTGAGATAAATAAAGTATGCCGCCATATCTCATTTCTCTATTGTATAAAATATTGTTAAATATTGCAAGCGATATCGCTGTAAAATGACATAAAATAATGTAAATAGTCGTCTAGATAAATACAGACGACTTAGTTAAGAAACCTTAGTTAAGATTCGTCATATAGTGTCTAGTCATCTAGTACTTATTTTCGCTTTATATACATCATTTTTGTTTTTTTTTTGCAGTGGCTGAAGCTATATTTGGGATGACCAGTCGAGGTCACCCGGTTATACAGGTTGGCGTCCACAGATTTCTGAAGGATTACACAAATACAAATAATAAAACTAGATGGCGCTGCACAAAGAAAAATTTGGGATGCCGGGCATCTCTTATGACACTTAATAATTCCATAGTCAAAGTTTCTGGACTCCATAATCATTAAACTAAGTTATAATGGAATCTTTTAATCTAAATTAACTGTAAAGATAATATACTAAATTAATTATGGAAAAAACATATTGTGTAATCTTCAAACTGAGTATTTATATCGATCTGAGACAAGGTGACATTCTATACCGCTAGTAGAATGCTAAAAATACACGGAAATAACATAATATCTTAGCATTATGTCACGTGGTCGGAGTATATTATTACTATATATTTTTAGCTTTCGCTTAGAAATATCGTTTATAGAAAACTTTGACTTAAACGAACTTCAGAAATTGAAACATTTCATACTTAAGAATATATCTGTATTGTTATATAATACTATTGTATGTGTAGCTTAGAGGTTAAAATTTTAGTTTTAAATTGTGACTATTTTGAAATAATCCATAACAATCGATGTAAACCTTACTAATTTTACAAAGAGGTTAGGCTTAGGGATATGTTATATTAAAATAAATAGGATAAAGATAGATAGATGTGTTTCTTAATATAATTATAACTTAATTAATAGTAATAAGCGAACTTTACTCAAGGGCTTGTATTAGACAATTGATTGTCATTTTCTTTTTTAGAAATAAATAGAATATAGCTACAGTAGTTTTTCATTAAATAATGTTGTTAGACGGAATTTGTAGCATTTAATTCACTCAAGCATTTTTGGAATGTAAGTAAATATCTCTTTATTAATATTGTCATGAATTTTAATAAAGTAATCATTAGATTAAATATTTTCCAGTGTACTTTTCAACGACATCTCGCGGGCGGCCTGCGATAGTATGGAAGCATAATAAGTTTTCCCTAGCGTCTACCGTCAACAACAAGGCGAGATGGCGCTGTTCTCAGCGAACCCATGGTTGTAGAGCCACTCTTACTACCGTGGACGGAGTTTTGGTTAAATACATAGATAACCATAACCATTTTTGAAAGAAATTAGATGAATTCTTGTGGACTCTGAATTATATTAAAGATTTTGTTTTCGCTGACATTTTTAATAAGTTTAGTCAAGAAACGAAGGGTAAATTAATTACCTAAACGATGTTTGTTGTGTGTTTATGAGTCAGCGTTTCCAAGTATCTATTTGTGGTCGTCTGTATGTCTCTTTGTGGCATCATAGCTCCAAAAAAGATGGACTGATTTCAATGGCGTTTTGTGGAAATGATTGTTTGCTACTATTGAATAAAATCTATCTTGCCATTTAAATTATAAGCTTTTTTCAGAATTAGTGTGACAATTTCATTGACATAATTGTTACACCAATTCGGAAAAAGCTACTGAACTATATAAAAAATAACGGTTTTTAAATTGGTTTGCAAGATATATCCAGATAACGTGATCTTAGATAAGTTAATTTATAGTCTAGATATATTTTAGCAAAAGTATTCAACACATTTTAAATACTGTCAATATTAAAACTCGAAAAATATATTAATCTTTAAATTTATATATTTTTTATAATTACGAGTACCTTAAACTTAAATTGTATGCATTCCTAATCTAATAAAGAAATTGTAGAGTTATTAAGGCAAAGCAGTAAACTAATAAAATTTCAGGTGATTAAATCAAACTAAATTAATGATTTGTTACAGTTATATTCGTGGAAAACAAAGATGGGAAACGTCTGGCTGTATTTGAAGGTTACACGTACTACTCGTGTGATAAATTCCGAGCACAGTTTAGCTGCAGCATGTGGAGATGTACTAAAGGATATCCTTGCAAAGCGAGGTTCAAAGCAACTCACAATGGCGAATTACTAAGAATTACCTCCCTCGAACACAATCACGACCCCCCACGTATAGAAATTCATAATGGTATCCTCAAAAAAGTATCTAAAAAGGAAATGCAAAGAAAGGCTATTTCTAATTTGTTTTTTTAAATTCAGTTGATGGCTTACGCTTAGTATGCCGGTAACTTTACTGTGTTATAGATCTTGTGAATTTTTAAAGAAATGTACGATCGTTTTTTAGTTCGTGAGGCGATTATAAAAATTTTTGGTGAATTTTATCTATTCCATTTGTTTTTATTTATCTATAAGTATACGAAAAATCTCTATTAGAGTCTAATAAAAAAAAAGAAGGCAGCCTTGGAACGAAATAAAGTATAAATTTGTCTATGCGTTTGTTTCGGCATTTTATATGTTTAATTTGTGTCTCAAAAGTCGCAATAGAAACTTCTATATTATGACTTTTTGACTTACGACAATTATAGAGCTCAGATAAAAGCTAAAACAGTTTTAAACCGCCACAAAGTACATGAGATTTTACTTACCTTATTAGAGGTTATATGTTTTTTTTTATTTGAATATGTTTTTTTTTATAAAAATATTAGCCGACGAAGCGTCTTAGTAAATTATAATTAGGTTAAATCATTATCGATAAAGGAATATTAAGCAGTGAAAACTGTGAAAGGCTTTAATTTCACATAAATTATATTTAAATTTTTGGAGAACCATATTTATTTTTTATGTTTTATATAATATATTGTTAGCTGAAATATATATAAATGTTTTTGATTTTCCAAAATAATATACTTGTAATAAAAGGTATAGTTTCTCATTTATTATACTGTTAATGAGGGTTATAACTATTCAAATAATAAAATACAGTAAATCGAAAAATCCACATCACAATTAACTTAGGTCACAAAAATCCTGAATATCATTTTACCTTTGATTATATCGAGATTTGAAATCTTAACAACTCAATGACTTAAAGGTGATACCAAAATCTACACTCTCGCCTTCGTGCACAGTACCTAAACTTAAACCTTATTTTTTTTGACATTAACACGCAGCATCATCTAGTTCCATGGTAAGCTACGACGCCTGTGTTATGGATACCAAATAGTTGATACACTATACATATATAACTTTAAATACTTACATATTATAAATATACGCACCCATGACTGGACTACAAACATTCGTGGTCAACACACAAATGATTGCCCCCAGCAGGACTTAAACCTGCGACCGCTGGCGCAGCAAGTAGAGACACTACAAATTGAGCCAAACGTGTCATCATAAAACCTATGTAGGACTCATCGGCTATAAGAGCGATATATCTTACTTTAACCGTATTCAGGCAGTGTGGGATTGTTTGCGCTTTCTACCTCGAATCTCCAAAGCTTTTTACATTATTGCATTTCATTTTAATTTGGATACGAAGATAAATATATTGTTTTCTTTTTTTCATGTGTGTGAGTGTTCGTGTGCGTACGTGTGCGCGTGCGTGTGTGTATGTACGGACTTTCATTGGCTATTATACAATTAGATATATTAATATTAATTATATATATAAAAATTAATATTATAAAGATTATTGGTCATATAACAATATCCATTTTAAATTATGTACATTTAATATATTTGTAAACTCTTAATAATTTTTGAAGCATTTTATATAAAATTTTATGTGTTTGCAGTATTATATCTTCTCAATAAATATGGGAGAAAAACTGCACTTTTGGACGGGTATAGCTTCTATTATGGCGGTAGAAGGAAGAAGACAGATGTATGGCAATGCACTAGAACTCGATGCAAATCAAGGTTCATCACAACGAAAAATAAAAAAATATTAGGCTGTAATGTAACTCATGACCACCCCCGGCCTAATTACAGGATTATTAATGGAATGTATTTTAAACTTTAAATGTGTGTATATTAAATTATTTATTTATAAATAAAATGAAAAAAGTGTTTAAAAAAAATGTCCTTGTGGTATCATACTCATATCACAGTATACGAAACAATAACAGTGAGCTATCGCCTTTGATGTTTGACTAAAAGCCGACACCGCGTGGCGTACTCCGCAGTACGCAGGGTTGTCACAGTTTTTTTATAATTTAAATAAAATATAATATTATTATTTAGTCATTTATCGAAGTTCTGAATAGCAATGAATACAAAAAGACAATCTATTTTTAAATTATTTATTTAGCAAATATTTATTTAGTAATTATTTATTTAGCAAATTATTTATTTAGCAATGAATACAAAAGATTAAATCTAGCAAATTATATTATATAAGTTAAATTGAATTCAGTTTTATATATTTATCATTATTTTCAATTTGTTAGCAAAGTTAGTTGTATATAATATAATGTAATTAATAAATTTCCAAATCACCTATTATAAATAGGCAACGGACAAATATTTTCGGTTTCTAGAATTACTGGATTTGAAATTTCTATGTGCTTGATATATAGACTTATACTCGTAAATGCGAAAATATAACTATAAGCTTAGATTCCAACACCCATATCATTTTATTAACAAAATTAATGTCCGCTATCTTAGAATTGAAGATGGATGCCGTTTTCGTAATCAGCGCCCTCTAGAAACCTTGAAAATGACACCTATAGATTTTTAAAAAAAACGAATGTCCGCCATCTTATATTTGAAAATGGATATCATTTTCGTAACCAGCACCCTAAAAACCTTGATAATGACACCCATGTCATTATTGAGAAAAAAACGAATGCGTGCCATCTTAGATTTGAAAATGGATGTCATTTTCGTAATCAGTACCCCAAGAAACCGCGAAAATGACGCCCATGTTATTGTTGAAAAAAGAAAGATGTCGGCCATCTTGGTTTTGAAAATGGATGTCATTTTCGTAATCAGCACCCTAAGAAACCTCGAAAATGACACCCATATCATTATTGAGAAAAAAACGGACGTCCGCCATTTTGAATTTGAAAATGGATGTTATTTTCGTAATCGGCACCGCGAGAATCCGCGCCATTATTAAACACATCCGCGGATTTCTGTGTAAACACTCATTCAACAAACACGCGACAACCCTTAAAGTCGTGTCCCGAGCTACTAACTAATTCGGGCGGCCGGAAATGTATGCAGCTCGGGCACGCCTACCCGCATCTCACCCCTCACACCCCGCACGATTGCCCTGTCTAGACGGCTTCGTTAGATGACTGTAATGTTTTATAGACTGTGCTCATATTCAGCAAAACTGCCTCAGTGGTCTTGTGGCTAGAATGTACGGCTGTAGATGCTGAGGTCCCGGGTCAAGTTTGTTACTAGTACTATATTAGTATATTATAGTAATAGCCCGAAGTTTGGAAGTTGACGGTGTTGCACCCCCGTGCCTCGGATAAAATATTTCTAATAAATTTGTTTAAGTACATCGAGTATTCTCTTTCGTTTTTTATATTTTTTTAAGAATTTGAATAATAAATAAATTTTAAAATTTGAATATATTTTGTACTAATAATAATTAATTGTGGGATATTTATCTTGTATATAAGATTATTAAAAATATATATGATCTCATCAGAAATGTCTTACTGAGGTAGGCTTTGTTTAGAGAAACATAATTAATCAGTTTCTATACTTCACCTAACTACCTCAATTTCTTATTTCTTTGCGTATATAAATTAGGTATCGGAATTAAAAAAGTTCAGAAGGACCGAATCGGAAGTTGTGCATTGTTTGGCTCAAAGATCGACCGATTAACCAACTCGTTTACACAATTGCCCTTCCGAACCTCTAGATCCCTTCCGACCTCGTTGATCCGTAAAAGATACCATATAAATAAATAAATATGTTATGACATTAGCACACAACACCATCTAGTTCCATGGTAAGCTACGAGGCTTATGTTATGGATACCAGATAGTTGATACACTACAAATATGTAACTTTAAATACATACATATTATAAATATAAACACCCATGACTGGAGCACCGACATTCGTACTAATCACACAAATGGATGCCCCCAAAGGGACTCGAACCTAAGACCGCTGGCACAACAAGTAGGGTCACTATACACTGAAGCAAACGTGTCGTCTAACCATAAAAATAACCATATGGCAGTCAAGGTCGTGTAATTGTTTGCCGATCAGTTCGCAGTGAATAGATTACCTATCGGCAAATAACAGAACTAACTTCGGCCAATGATGATGTCCTGACTTATTTTGGTTACTGCGATAAAAGTAAAAAAGAAAAGCAACTGTTTCTATTATGTTTCTTATGAAAATTCTGCAGGAATTTATCTCTTACTTTTCTCCACAGTTAACTTCGTCCGAAATAGAAGTGGTTCAAAACTTGCTATATTTGGTGGATATACATTTTACTGCGGAGCTCGAAGCTACAAAAATACCATCTGGCGCTGCACTCGCTGGGGTCTGTGTAGAGCGAGATTCATCATGAGTTATGAAGGAGAACTCCTTACTGCACATTTAGAACATATTCACAAACCACCCACATTTATTGTACGTGATGGTATATACCATAAAGTTTAAAAAAACAATTTTTACGATTGTTTCTTATAATAATTAGTTTCTATGCAATTTATTTGCAGTTTTTATAACATGCTACATAAGAAAGATTTCAAGTTTTGTAATGATCAGCATGGGTTCATTTTTTTATGGAATTGTATCGACCATTGCTTTATTATAGTATTTGTTAATTTAATAACGTTCGATATTATATGTGATACTTGAGTCTGCAACGCGGATGTCAAATGTACGTAAGATTTTGTGACTTTCATATCAATATAATTGTACGAAATATGTTATTTGCGGCAGTAAAAAGCTTTAAACACATACTTATTTTTTCTAACAAATACTGATTTTTGGAAAATCTGAACCTCCTTATTTTGTATCTTAGCATATTTAAGCTTGCAATAGTTTCGATAGTGAAAATGGAGAAATAAGGGAAATTGGTGCATCATTCGATTGAAAGGCCGTATAAACGATTTATGTATCAAGCGCACATATGCGACCTCTATTGTCTTTTGTCCTCTTTCGATTGCAAATCCATTTAAAATCAGTCATCATCCAAGACCACTATCAATCTTGCACAGTCAAGTTCATTCTTAAGACTATTCATATTAATGACAATTTTACAAACATTAAATTGTTGTTCACTTTCCAGTGTGCTTTGTTCGAAACAAAAGTGGTAAAGAGTTAGCAATATATGGTGGTCACAGCTTTTACTGTGGCGCCCGATGTTCCAAGACAACAATATGGCGCTGCACTCGTTGGGGTTTGTGTAAAGCGAGATTCATCATGAATTACGAAGGAGAACTCATCACTGCACATTTGGAGCATATCCACAAACCACCAACGTTTGTTATACGTAATGGCATGTATTATAAAATTTAATATAGAAACAGAAATTTTACGCTTATTTGTTTGATGTATGTATGTTCACTAATTTTTTAATAAGTAACATGGTGTTTAGCTCATGTTGTAGAATTTAGAGAAATAATCTTAAGTAATAATTGTACATTTAATTCTTCTCACACAATTTTCGTAATTTTATGTTTTGCTTATTGAGTGATTCACGAATGAACAAATAATAATATATTTGAATTAATAGACGTGATATATTCAGTTTTATAAATGTGTGATAAATCACATGAAATTCCAAATCAAATGTAGTATAATAATATTAGATAAAATGAATTACATAACTCAATTGTAAAGATAATATGTAATTTTTTCAGTAAAGACTTTTTAACCAAATTTAAATTTTTGTCAATTAATACTTATATACATATTTCAGTCGGCAATCTATCTGTGATATTTTTTATGGTGTTCAGTGATTAACCAGCAGACAACTCAGCCCATCTTATGGAAAGCGGTACCTGTCGCCCATAACACGTACGGCTCATACACTTCGGTTTAATGTAACAAAAATGCAGAACTGCAGGTGCGTTGTTACAGTGAGGACTAAGATGATATGCCTCTTGCCTGTAATTGTGCTGGTTACCTTCTCTACTATCCTTCTTCTATCCTTCTCACCAGAAGACAATAATGCAATTATTCTTGCTTGTATGGGATATGTTTGTGTATATTATTTTTCATACAAAACATTCTTCGGAAAGCAGACGGGTCATTTGTACTATAATGTGCGATCAGCGATGTTAGCTTTTATTTTAGGGCTATACAATATACACTAATATTTTTTTTTAATTTAAAAGATTTTATTATTGAAGGTTTCCAGTAATACAGTCTATGTAATAATATTTTATATTACAGTTTAACCTTCAATATACGCTTTACACTGATTACTTATTCATACGATAATAATTATTTCTCAAACATGTTTTTGTTTAATTAAAAATATGAGTAGCATTCAATATTTAGCACATAGAAAAGCCGTGGTTAGTTTTTCTGTTTTAAGTACCTACAGCTAATGATAATTTTTTACGAAAAATAACACCAATAAAGATTATCCAAATGAAGAAAATAATTAAACTGAAAAAGAAATATCACGAAAAGCAAATGAAAAATGCCGTAGAAGCCGTAAACCAAGGTATGAGTGTGAAGTTAGCGGCCAGAATATTCCGCGTCCCCCAAACAACATTACGCTTCAGATTTAGAAATCAAGATAAAAATGAAATACCAGGTCCACCTACATTGCTGAGCAAGAAAGTAGAGGAAAGCTTAGTAAATTTCATTCTTCAACATTGGAAGAGTCGTTCATGTAAAAGAAGAGAAGGTATTCAACGCATTGTGACTAAATTCCTAAAAGATACTAAAATAAAAATCCCATTTAAGAATAATGAACCAGGAAGAAAGTGGTTGCACCTATTTTTGCAAAGGCATCCTAAACTTAAGTATCGAAAATGTGGCTGCGATGATAATTAGTCATGACGTTACCAAAAATAATTTCGACTGTTACTAAAAATGAATCCTGAAGCTTAGATGTTATGTAGAAAAATAAAAACAAAAATATTAATAGGACGACAGGTTTGGCTCTGTTTGTAGTGACCCTACTTTCTGTGCCATTCGGTCGCTGGTTCGAATCCGCTGGGGACATTCATTTGTGTGATGAGCACGAATGTTTGAACTCCAGTCATGGGTTTCTATATTTATAATATGTATATATTTAACACGTTCACTGCGTTACGAGATCTAACAGTTCTCGTACGAGTTTTCGGTTCAGTGCGGAAGTGAAATTGTATGTATATCCCGTTCGGGCGCATTGAATTTCCTTAGGTTCTTTTTGAGTTAGAGTGAGATGCCTTAGCCTATCATTAATAAATACCATAAATATCGTATTTTTATCAATGAAAACGTACGAGATCTTATAGGTCTCGTAGCGACCAGATAGTAAAAATTTGTATTTAGTGCGACCCGAGACTCATTAGGTCTCGTAAAAAATTCGTACGAAGCCAGTTCATAAATCAGTTAGTGTTGTGCCACCTTTTGAAGATTGCTTTGACTTGCTATTATGAATAAAAATAATTTACATAAATTTTATATAAATTTATTATATAAATTTTAGAATTATATTATAATTTATATAAATTTTAGAACTATTAATAAAAAAAGAATTCATTCTAGCTATAATTGAGAAATTTACCGAAGTTCCTTTTGAAAACAAAAATAATATTGCTGAGGACATATCTGAACATAAATATATAATAAATGATAAGAAAAGACGCTGTACTGGATGCTATGAAAAAGCAAGACGAACTATGACAAGTAGAGAGGCGGATAAAAAAGTAAAACAAATCAAAGGATTTTGTATTGGATGCAAAAAAACTTTGTGTTTAACGTGTTTTAACGAAAAACATTGATTTGATTAACATTTTGTATGCGTATCAGTAATAAATGATCAATTTATTCATTCTCGACAATCTATTTTTGGTCCAATCCCATCACTATTGTTTTATCGATATTTAGACAGAAATATGCGTTAAGCGATCTAAAACGTCTCGTAATGTTCTAACTTTTAGTGCCTTACAAGATCCTTAAGGTCTCGTGATTTTGTTTTTGTAATTTTGTTTGATTTTTTTCTTTGATCTTCGGGCGAGCACACATACATAAGAACATATGTATCACCTACCGATACATACAAAAAAAAAATAATTTTGAGCTATTTTCATAAAAATTTTAAGATTTTAAGATAACAGTCCGTACGACATCTAAAGAATCTCGTCCTGTCATTCGGAGAAGACAATAACGAGGTCTTTTAGAACTCGTAGCGCAGCAGTAGCAGGTAGCATAATTCTGGATACGCAGTGAACGTGTTAAAGTTATATATGTGTAGTGTATCAACAATCTGGTATCTAAAACACAAGCCTCGTAACTTATAATGGAACTGTGTGTGATGGTGCTGTGTGTTAATGCCCCAACATATATATAATAGGAATTAGATTATATATATATATATATATATATATATATATATATATATATATATATATATATATATATATATATATATATATATATATATTTACCCTGTCATTTAAAAAACTATATTTAATTGGCACTATATTCATTTCATTTTTATGGTCTTTTTATTTAAACCCATGGATTTAGACACTTTCACTTGTACTTGTAAAATCTATGTGTAATAGATGTGATAGATAAATCGAATTTACTTCAGATGTCTACTTATATATATGTATATATATAAAATCTATAAATGTTATAGATGTGATAAACAAATATAATTTAGTTTAGTCTACTTATATATAAAATTGATAAATGTATTACATATGATAGATAAATAGAATTAAGCTCAGATAGATATAATAGATACTACTTTGACCGTCACATAATTTCATTACGAACAAGTAGCACATAACCATTTTGCATGATAATCTGGTTTGAAATTAAGTAAAATAACAAATGCTAGCGACCATGGATGTCATTTGATTAATTTAGTCATGACATGACGTTTGCTTACATTTTTTATTTACGATTAACCCAAAAAAAAAATGTGTACGAATATAAATATGTGTTGTTACAGTGACATTTGTGAATAACACATTAGGGAAACCAATGGCAGTGATACAAGGCTTCACTTACTACTGTTCCTCTAAAAGCAGTCTATCAATATCTTGGCGTTGTACCAGAGGAAAACCTTGTAAGGCCCGATTTGCTACAAGCCCCTATCTGCAATATATTCGGGGGGTCACTGAGCATAACCACGGACCACCAAGATTTATAATACGAAATGGAATCTTACTTAAACTTTAAGAGTTTTGTCTTATTTAAAAATAATATTCAGCAATTTATTATTATACTTTTTTACCAAATGTCTTGACTTCGGCAAGGAAAAGTTCAGCCCAGATAAGACGGGCAAAGGAAACTCAGTTGGATTTTTTTATTCATTAAATTATAAATTATAATTTATTTTTATACGGAACAGTCTGGTGATAATCACATCTTTCTTAATAAAATTAAGAAAGATCTGATTATCTTGATGTGATTAATTCACTTCTTTCTTGATAAAAGTTTTCTATTGAACTTTTATCGCATATATGCCTTGTATTTTAAATTAAGTAATGGAAGCGTTTAGAACGTTTCCTGGCATCCTTTTGTAATTACGTAAACATTGCCCGTAACATAAGTTAAAAAAATGCGATGAAATAAAAATACAGAGAAATAATTGGTAACAATATATAATTTCTGACTTTACAATTCTATGAAAATGAAAAAAAAAATGAAATAAACTTTATTCAATTAGACTTATTACAAGCACTTTTAAATTGTCATTTGTCAGTTTAATTTAAGCGTCAGTGTAGTCTGTCCGTGAGGAAGCTACCACTGGCTCGGAAAGCAGTTCTGCTGAGAAGAGCCAGCGAGAAACTCAACAGTTTCTCTTTTAAATATCGAAATTACATTTATTTTATTATTAACATAACAATATAGATAGTCCGCATATGAATCAATATTTTTCAGTATAAATGTTGACAAGTGATTTTGTATGTAGGTTTTATGCAAGAGATTACTGGATATCTGGCGCATTGGAATGTTTTACTAAATTGCCTAGTGGTCATTTAAATATACTCGTATATGACTAGATCTAGTAAAATTTGACGTCTGCTACTTTGGAAACGACCAAATTCTAGGTTAATCTATAGTATTACCGTTTGATTTTTTGGTTTTGTATGTTTTACATTTTTGATATTTTGTGAGTTTTCATGAACAATTTGCAACTAGGATAATAATAAATACTTATGTATCAATATAGCTTATAGTACATTATGTAATAATTTTTTATTATTGTGTAATTTCCGAACATAGATTTTATAGGTAAAGTATTGAATAAAGATATGAATACTCTAAATAGAAAAAAAAAATTAAGATTGATACTTTAATTTTTTCCATTTAAATAATTTAATATAGTATGGCATAGATATTAAATATCTAGGTTGTACAAATTACTTAAAAAGCTATAAGTTCTTTGATTAATATGAAAAATTTCTTTTAGTTCGTTGGGTACGTAATAAAAGAGGTAAGATGCTGGGGCTTATCAACGGATTCACGTTTTACAGTAACACCAAGAACATCTCTTCGATATTATGGAGATGCTGTAGAAGTGGTCAGTGCAAAGCTCGTTTGGTGACCACGTATGATCTTACAATTGTCAGATGCAATCTAGAGCATAATCATGAACCGCCCAAATATATCATAAGAAAAGGAATTTATTGCAAAATTTAAGTTAAGAATTATATTTTTCCTATTAGTTATTATGCATTCGTAAAGTTATCAAGCAATTGATAGATAATTTGCAAGTTGATGATTTTGTAATAATCAGAAAAGTTATGTAAGCATGGCAGATTTATCAATCTGTAAGGCAAATGGAAGAAAAAGGGCTACGTTAAGCCTTCATTGTCCATATGGAATTTTAATTTCTACAAGCGATACGATTACGATTTAAAAACGCTCACTTGTTTGAGGCATCTATGTATATAGTAGCTACAATCGTATAATTTAAAAGAATATACGATGTCTGCCATTTATTTTTGTAAACTACAAGTGTGTGTATGAACTTAAAAGTTAATAATTAATAGGTTAAATATAAAATTATTTACTAAAAGTAAAAATATTATTTTCTTACATTTTGTGATTATTGTACGTGAGGTAAGCTTACCACAGATTAAATGAATACATAAAACTATATCTATACATATAATAAAATTGTAACTAAGCCGAATCTGTACATTAAATGTTTTTTGGAAAATCTTATTGAAATAAACTTTATTATCGAAACAAAAGCCAAATCTATATATAATTTTTAGAATTTTTGTCTGTCTGTTTGTCTCTCTGTCTGTTACCGCATCACGGGAAAAAACTAGACAGATTTTGATTAAAATTTGGTATGATGATAGCTAGTTATCCGGGTCAACATATAGGACACTTTTTACTGCGGAAAAATATCTCATCTATGAGCTAAATGTTAAAACGTAACTAGGGACGAACCCGAGCGGAGCGAGGGTGAGTTGCTAGTGTAATATATAAAACCTATTAGCAAAAGTTAAAACCTTGCACAAGGTATAGAAGAAGTCGATTTTTTAATTAAGTGTAAATATTAAATTATACATGTCAAAAAAAGTCCTCAATTATTTCAATACCAAAAATTTTAAGACTTTCGATTTAAATAATGTAGTTTCTATGAATTAAGTATGTACGTTATACGTATGTAATTTTAAAATTTATTCTATACAATATAGTAACTTCTTATATGTATAATAATAAAGTTATTTTTCTGCATTTAAGTCAATGGTGTTTCTTTAAATTCAATTAATTAGTCATTTCTATACTTAGATTAAGAAATAATATAGACAGAATGTCTTAGAACTAAAAATGAAGCAAAACAATAATGTTTTAAAATAATACAAGTTTTAAAACTGAATACATACATACATGAATTAATAGAAACTCATTACAAAAACTAGCTTAAATATGCTTAATGTAGCTTATAAATTATATTATTAATGATTAAAATTACAAAAGAATATACTATTATTCTGATACATTATTTTTCATAATTTCTTCCCAAAAATTGCAAATTAAGTACTATATACATATATTTTATATCCTATACAAAAGTATACAATCTTAATTAATTCATTACCAACAAAATATTGTAATATTGATCAATTAAAAAAATGCTTTTTAAGAAATCAATATATGGAAATGAACTATATTTATTATAATTAAATACACCATATACCCTTGCAATACTAGGGGGCATGGCTCGTGCGTGATCACTTGAGGGGGTTTAAAGGGAGGGGAAAATGAGGAGGAAGGGGACAGACGGGGGAGGAGTGGGAGGGGTTACCCATCCGGTGCTCACTCACCGATCGAAACGCAACAGTACCGGTACTGCTACTTAACGTCGATATTCTGTGGGGATCGTACTTTCCCAATCTCATGTTTTAGTGTTTTAACCATTAACGAAGAGTTTATTTATATCCTTTAGAATATTCAGAAGGTTAAGGTGAACTATTATGAGCTGTATATATAATATTATATGTTTTTCACAGTCATAGTGGCAACTAACCTAGCGGGTAAGCAAGTAGCTGTGCTAAACGGCTTTACGTACTACTGTGCAGCGGTGGGGACTTCCACTGTCGCTTGGAGATGTACAAGAGGAAAGATGTGCAAAGCAAGATTCGTTACTACGAGAGATATGTATTATGTCATCAGAAAACAAGGGTGTCACGATCATAATCCACCAAAGTTTTTTATTGCTGATGGCATTTTGTATAAAGGAAAGAAAAATTTAAATGAAATTACATATTATGAGTAAACTCTTGGTTTAGGGTATAAGGATTTATGTTATTAACGATTTCATAATATATTGAATTTAATTAAATTATCATAAAACTTAATTTGTTTTGTTATTTTAATTAAAAAGTAATAATGTTGTTGACTTCAACGAATGAAGTGAATTTTAAATGAAATTTCTTACTTTGAATCTCCATTAAGACAGATTTCATGAAATTATGTTTTTCTTTTAGTAACTGTAGCAACGAACATGGGCGGAAAACAAGTAGCGATTGTAAACGGGTACACGTACTACTGTGCGAAGGTTTGCTCACAAACCCTCGCTTGGAGATGCTCTAGGGGCAATGCATGTAAAGCTCGGTTCATCACGGACAAGGGCTTGGAAATCATGAAATGTCAGTTATGGCACGGACATCCGCCACCAAGCTTTTTTGTAAGGGATGGGCGTTTGTTCAGATTGTAAATGTTTGTAGGGAATTTGAGGTTTTACCACTTTTAACTGCTTTATAATTTTACCAATCAATTTAAATTATTATTTAATTTACTATGTATTGTTTAAAAATAAATTATTACTCTGTAATTTGTTACAATAAATGTATCAAAGATATTTTTAATGTTCGATATTTTTGTTAACCTATCATTTGTGCATTGAATACAATCTTTCATAGTTTTACGTTTTTTATTGCGTATTAGAAGACCTAAATAATTATAACATGCTCTGTCTTCTTCTTACAAATGCAAAAACTAAAGTGGTAGATAAGAACAAACGCTTACTTAAACCAATTTGAACTAATTTCGTTGATCTCATAGATTAAGATATTAAAACAAGCTTTAGATAACTTAAGTTTTAGTAATATTTAATTTTAATTCATAGTATCATAGTTACACTTTAGTATCTATATATTTATATAAATATTACTATATATATATATATATATATATATATATATATATATATATATATATATATATATATAATATATAAATTTTAGTTTCGTGAATCAGAATTATTTGGTAAAGGGCAAAAAATATTTTGTCATTTCTCTTTTTACATTTCAAAACGACAGAACTGTAAATTATTATTAGAAAGTATAATAAAGAAGCACATTTATAAACAGGGGGTTAGAGTAATTAATACAGCTTTAATGGACAATCAAATCAAAATATTCTACGAGCTATTTGTTTCTGTACAGTTATTATTAATATAATATTAAGAAATATTTATTAGTTTGAATTAATATATGTTTAAAAATGAGTGTAATGTTTTATTACCTTGCATCTTGACGTAGAAAGCTCAATTTTCAAGTTCACTGAAACATATAGAGTTTAAAAAATATTTATATTGATTTAAAAATATTTATCATAGTTTAGTTACTTACTGCTATGAGTTTTGTGCAATTTGCGGAAAGCCACAAAAACTGTGTGGATATTTAGTAGACATCTGTTAGTGTGATAGTATAAATAAAGTTATCTAAGAGGAAAAGCAGCAGTACATAAAATATTTTAACTAAATAAGTATTCTGTTTTCAGTGCAATGGGTGAAAAATCGGGCTGGAAATGAGTTAGCTCTAATTAACGGATATACATATAATTTCAGTGTTAAGAATAAAAGTACAATCAATTGGAGATGCACAAGGTATCCTTATTGTAAAGCAAAGTTTACAAGCACTTTAGATTTAGAAATTGTAAGGACAAACTTCTGCCACAACCATATATCCTCACAACATATAATTCGTAACGGAATTTGTATTAAAATTTAAGTCTTGGCCAGGTTTTGTGGTGTAGTACCAATAATAGTATCCACGATAAGTTAAGATTTAGTCATAGTCATATTTTTAAATAAATTCTTCAACAATTTTGTTTTAATTCATTTGGTTATTCGTTAGTGCTTAGTAATTTATACGTTATCGCAGCACTTACATATCTCAGTATTTTAGAATTAAGTTAAATACTAGTCAGTTTCGTATTTAAGAATGTAACAAATATCTATATGTATAATATAAATAAGCAAAGACCAAACAATTCAGTTCTTTTTAGGGTTCCGTACTCAAAGGGTAAAACGGGACCTTATTACTAATACTTCTCTGTCTGTCCGACTGTCTGTCTGTCTGTCCGTCTATCACCAGGCTGTATCTCATGAACCATGATAGTTAGACAGTTAAAATTTACACAGATGATGTATTTCTGTTGCTGTTATAACAACAAATACTAAAAAACAGAATAAAATAAATATTTAAATTATTATTAGAAAGTATAATAAAGAAGCACATTGATAAACAGGGGGTTAGAGTAATTAATACAGCTTTAATGGACAATCAAATCAAAATATTCTACGAGCTATTTGTTTCTGTACAGTTATTATTAATATAAAATTAAGAAATATTTATTAGTTTTAATTAATTATATATTTAGAAATGAGTGTAATGTTTTATTACCTTGCATCTTGACGTAGAAAGCTCAATCAATCTTCAAGTTCACTGAAACATATAGAGTTTAAAAAATATTTATATTAATTTATAAATATTTATTTATCAATTGGAAGGTAAGGCCAAATTGGCCTCAAAGAAGCTTGGTGTGCTCAGTAAGGCGAGACAGTACTTCACGTCGCGTCAGCGCCTTAATCTTTATAAGGCACAAATTCGGCCCCACATGGAGTACTGTTCTCATCTCTGGGCGGGAGCTCCCCAGTACCAGCTGCTTCCATTTGACCGCATTCAACGTAGGGCAGCTCGAGTTATCGACGATCAAGCTCTTTCCGATCGGCTTGATCCTTTAGCTCTGCGTAGAGATGTTGGATCACTCTGCATCTTCTACCGCATTTATCACGGGGAATGTTCTGAGGAATTGTTCGGACTGATCCCGGCCGCAGAATTTCACCATCGGACATCGCGCCAAAACAGTAAATTCCATCCACACCACCTCGATGTCCAGCGTTCCACAACAGTGCGTTTTCTTATGCACTTTCTGCCCCGCACAACCACTCTGTGGAACCAGCCGTCGCCGGCGGTCTTTCCGAACCATTACGACCTGGTAACCTTCAAGAAGAGAGCGTAATCTTTTTTGAAAGGCCGGCAACGCATTTGCAAGCCTTGCGGTGTTGCAGATGTCCATGGGCGGCGGTAATCACTTTCCATCAGGTGAGCCTCCTGTTCGTTTGCCCCCTTAATGACATAAAAAAAAAAATTATCACAGTTTAGTTACTGCTATGAGTTTCGTGCAATTTGTGGAAAGCCACAAAAACTGAGTGGATATTTAGTAGACATCTGTTAGCATTATCGATTGTATAATAAAGTTGTCTAAGGGGTAAAGCAGCATTACATAAAATATTTTAACTAAATAAATATTCTGTTTTCAGTGCAATGGGTGAAAAATCGGGCTGGAAATGAGTTAGCTCTAATTAACGGATATACATAATTTCAGTGTTAAGAATAAAAGTACAATCAATTGGAGATGCACAAGGTATCCTTCTTGTAAAGCAAAGTTTACAAGCACTTTAGAGTTACAAATCGTAAGGACAAACTTCTACCACAACCATATATCCTCACAACATATAATTCGTAACGGAATTTGTATTAAAATTTAAGTCTTGGCCAGGTTTTGTGGTGTAGTACCAATAATAGTATCCACGATAAGTTATGATTTTTATTCCCTTGTTTTTAGGTCAAAACCTAAGACAGTACTGACAAACAAAGCATGCGCGAAAGACGACGCGAAATGTATGTAAGCAAACATGTCAAAACGTGTTAAAACCTGATTAATTTGTCTCACTTATACAGGTAATTGAGCTACAGAGTCTCAATTATAGAGGTAAACACCGAAAAAGTCTTAGAATTCAAATCTCATTTAACCAGGTTCAAAAAGTCCCATTAACAGAGGTAATTTAATGAAAAAGAACCGGGACCTCATTGAAACTCTCAATAGTAGAGGTTTCTCATTCCAGGTCCCACTTAACCAGGTTTCGCTGTATATATTAATAGAATTTATATATTTACATACATCCTCAAATTTTCAATAATTATGGTCTAATTTCGATTACTGGGCGAACACTGATATTTTTAAATACGAAACTGACTAGGAGTAAGGATCCAATTTGCACGATTTTTTTCAATATATTACAATATTTTTGAAAGACTTTTTTTAATGATGTTTATATATTTTTAACAAACATAATGTTTCTTTGTGAGATAATGTGTAAACGGCATTATAGTTGCTTTTTAATTAATTTATTGAATTGCGATAGGAAGTAACAATATGGGACATTATTTTTGTTTACTTTAATTTACGGAACCCGTCGTGCGCGAGTCCGACTCGCACTGGGCCGGTTTTTTCTCCTCTGTTTGTCGATCGATTTTTCTTTTGTTTAGTAGCTTGATGAGCTTTAGTGTTATTAACATATTAACATTTATGTGTAACGAATGTAACCATAATTACTTGTAGGTGAATTATGTTCTTTGATAAGAAATAAAAAGCGCTTGAAAATAACATTTTTTACGTTCTTATATGGTACCCACGTATATATTTCACATCATATCACGTAGATATCATAGAAAGAGCAGTATTCATAAAGCTTCCGGATATCTGTCCTACCAGAGGATAGATTTAATATAATGAATCTTTTATTTACATTTTTATCTTTACAGGCCATATACTCGAAATACAGGTTAATAATTTTAGCTGATTAGAAGTTATTTGATATATAATAATGAAAGATTGCCAAATCTTTTTCTCCTCATCCCTATCTTCCGTCCTTCCATCAGCCGTCATCTCGGCACACACACCTTTTACACAGGATGTAAAATTGCCAAATATTTTATAGAGTAAATATATACAGAATTAGAAAATATCTTAAAATCATTCAACATTATAACTATTTTCTAACAAAACTGGTTATTTTCAGTGCAATGGGTGAAAAAGGATTCTGGTACAGTGCTAGCGTTGATCAACGGGTTCACATATTACATTGGCACTAAGAACATCACGACGAGTAGTTGGAGATGCACTAAAGGGGGCAGCTGTAGAGCCAAATTCACCCTCGCTAACGATTCTCAAACAATAATACGTTCCAACTACGAACATAATCATGTACCGCCACGGTTCATTGTGATTAATGGCATTTATACGAAAGTTTAGCTTTAAAATTGTAGTGTAGATAGATATCTAGATGTTTGATTTCCTTAACAAAAATCTATTAAATTATTGGTTTTTGATTGTTATAACGTGAATAATGTTGAAAAAATGATATATTTACCTTACTTTTTATTTTTATTTTGCGTTTTAACGTTTAATATAGATTTCTCAGGGGTGAGATATTTTGCTGCAGTAAAAAGTATCCTATATGTTGCCCCGGATAACCAGCTATCAGCATACCAAATTCTGTTAAGTGGTTTTCTCGTGATGCGTTCACAGACAGACAGACAGACAAAAATTCTAAAAACTATAGATTTGGTCTCTATATCCATAAGAATGACTCTTTCAATAAGATTTTTCAAAAAATATTTAATCCCAGATAGAATTTTATTATATGTATAATGTATATATTAATTTAGACTGAATTTTTCGTTGCATAACCGTTAGCGTTACAGATATTTTAAGTCGACTGCAGAGTATTTACACGAAATGATTTTTACTTTTTACCTTAATATATGTGTATAATAATATATGTGTTTAATATATATATATATATATATATATATATATATATATATATATATATATATATATATAGATAGATGTATATATATATATATATATATATATATATATATATATACATTTTGTAAAATTTAAGTTTATCGTATGAAGTGAGGTGTAAGTCTGTCTATCTACGACATTTTTTTATTATTAACCCCAACTTTATTAGATGATGTATAAAGTAATCTTATTGTAATAAAAAAATTGTATGTAATCAAATCTTTTTCGTATTTTTTTTTGTCACGTGATATATAATATATATTATGTATATATTATAATGGATAGATAATATTACTAAATGAATGTAATAATATTATTTAACACATTAGTGACATTTTCTTATTATTAACCCGAGTACCCTGAAAATAGTGCTGTTGTAACATTAATATTTGGTTATAAGTTTGAACTTATTTTTTTATATCTGTATAACATCAAAAAAAAAACAGTGCAATGGGTTAAGAATTATTCTGGAAATCAGCTTGCTTTAATCGATGGCTACACTTTTTACCATGCAGCTAGAACAAAACCCACAATAAATTGGAGATGCACGAGGGGTCCTCAGTGTAGAGCAAGGTTTACAAGTACATTAGAATTGCGAATTATTAGAAAGAACTTGTGCCATTCTCACAATCCCTTCAAACATATTATTTGCGATGGAATTTTTCTAAAAATTTAATTTTCTTATATTTTGTTACCTCATACAAGATGATTTCGCTACGTAATTCATAGATGAGATATAATATCATCATTCTTTTTATTTTTTTTATTTTTTTATTGACTATACTAATTGTTTGTAGAACGTTACTCGTATCTTGTTTTAATATTGTTTTCAAAAGTTTTGGTTTTGTTACTATGTTTTTTTTTAGTTTTCGACCATATTGGCTTGGCATGACTTGAGTACAAACATTCGTGCTCATCACACCAATGAATGCCCCCAGTGGGACTCGAACCCGCGACCGCTGGCACAGCAATTAGCGTCACTACAAACTGAACCAAACGTGTCGTCTTTAATTCAAAGAAATACAGCGCATGTGGATGTTGAATATGATCGAGGCTATCTTTAGTTAAAAGTATCTGTTTATTTTTTTTGTTTAATATTTCATTATTTATTTGTTGTAGGTTTTTAACTAAGGATAATATTTTCAAATTTTTTTTTCTTTCAACATTGATTATTATTTAGCAATTCTATTCTTATGTTTCAAGAATTATATTTTTTCTTAAACTTTTTGATTTTTTTGTTAAGTAGTACAAGCTTTGAAAAAAGTTTTAATGCATTTATCTTCTTGATCCTATAGTGATTGATATAAGAATATAAATTAATTATTGAACTTCATTACTTTCCACCAACTTTAATGTTTGAGAATCGTCAAAACTAATCAATGATGACTAAATTCGTAGCTCTTACTAAAACCATTATTCTTGGCTCTACTAATATTATTATCAGGTCAGGTTTATGACAAAAAATTATTGTATTGTCATTCGGGCCTAATAGAAAAAAAAAATTTAGATGATTACAAATAAAACTATTTTTTCGGATTCTTTTGCGGTTTTACTTAAATTTTTTGTTCCTTTGAACTCTTTCCATCTAGTAAGACGTCTCAACGTCAAAGATATTACGGAAGTTTTTATCTACATAATATATTAATAATTATTCGGACGAAATTAGAAATGACACAGTAGTTTGTTACAATTTAAAAATAATAAATAATATTATGGCTAAATGATTAATCCTTATAATAATTAATTACAATTAATGTGATTTCAAAGCCAATAGTAAATATAATGCAAGCGGTTTAATATGCGATGAAATTAACGAATATGGAAATGCGTGGAGGATTTCCCCCCACGCAGTTAGGCAATATTTTTTTTCGTTATTTGTCTTTGCTAAAGTCTCAACGTAATACAACGTTAACATTCAAATACCGGTAGATCATTACAAATCGGACTTTATTTTAAAGGCGGTCCCTCACCGGAAGCATTCGCCTGTAACGTAACAATTTAAGATTCGATGTTGCGCATTACGTTACAGAATTGCCTCACTGACTGACGAGCATTGACCTGTAATGTAACAATCTAGATTCGATGTTAATTACACAATCATTACATTACAGTATTGCCTCACTAAAAGATGAGCATTCGCCTGTAACGTAACAATTTCGATTCGATTTCGTTACAATGTCGGACGAAGCAGTCATATTGAGCGCGGTAATATTGATTCGCTCATGTTACATATTAATGTAAAAAAAAGCAAAAGAAACGAACAAACAATCAAACAAGTACAGATGCGTTACACATTGTATCACGATGTTACAAATTATTTCATTAGGTACATTTCACGCATTGTAATGCTCAGTTCTTCTCTCTCACTTACGTAATGCTCGAAGCTGAACTGTTACATTACAGGCGAATGCTCCCAGTGAGCGACCGTCCTAAGATTTGTATTTGTATGCAATTGTAATAGTTTATTTAATTTTATTTAATATTTCAGTGCATTTTGTGAGGAGGAGTTCTGGCAGATTATTGGCTTTGATGGATGGATACTCTTATTATCCTGGCACTAAAAATGTACAAAAAAATACAAGTACATTTAGATGCACGATGGCTGGTCATTGTAAAGCGAAGTTTACCCTCAGAAACAGTACTAATGAAATTATTCGGGTTAACACTCAACATAACCATGCACCACCACGCTATGTTGTGAAAAACGGTATATATACGAAAATTTGAAATCCAGGTATAGAATGTTACTGTAATAATTTGTATTCAGCCCTTTTAAAGGGGCTGTAATAGCTTAAATTGCGGTAAATCCTAATTCAATTCAATTTTATATTTGATGGCTTCATTGTGTGCCACGTTCTAAGGTTATTTTTACTTATTTAATGTTTAGATAACATCGATATTAGATTTAATATTTTTATAGAAAGTTTTACTATTTACCTTAGTTCGAGCTTTTGCAGTAACATATCTGACACATTAATTTTATTTATATGTAAAGATTACGTACGTAGTAGTTTAATATTTTTTTCAAATTTAAAGGGATACTTTTGAAATATATGGAAGAATAAGCATAAAAATATAGATAAAAATGTATTTCTAAAATAAAGATTTTTTAATATTTTAAAGGTTTTGTTTCATTAAAATGACTCTTCTACATTTTATTAATTAATATTATCTGTTTCTTTAACTACATGTACTTCTTCAAATTCAAAAATTGGAATAAAATCATACTAGCCATATATTTCAGAACATTTTTTTTTTATGAGATTCAGTGACAAACGAGCAGACAGACCACCTGATGGAAAGTAGTACCTGTCGCCCATAACACCTACGGTTCATGCACTTAGGTTTTAAGTAACAAAAATGCAGAACCATAGGTGCGTTGTCACTGTGAGGACTAAGATATGCCTCTTGCCTGTAATTGCGCTGGCTACCTTATCCTTCAAACCGGAACACAACAATGCAGTCATTGTTGCTTGGCGGCAGAAATAGATAAGGGGGTGGTACCCATCCAGTCGGACTCCTCAGGCTTGACAGAGTCCTACCACCGGTAAACAAGAACATAACATAACATATCTAGAAGACTAGATTTATGTATGATTCCGTTTTTCCCTTAAAGTTCAATTAATGAGACTAATAATAAGCAGGTAAGTGAACATTTCAAATAAATATATAAGATCGATCCCGTTAAAAAAATTATGTTTTACTTAATTTACGCCTATTCTAATGAATTTTAACTGTTTTAGTCTTAACTCTGGCAAAATCACGGTACTCGGGCAAGCAGATTGTAATCCTCGACGATTACACGTACTATTGTAAGAAATTGTGCAAGAAGAAAAACTGTTCCCATTGGTACTGTTCTACGAATAACTACAAGGGTTGTAACGCAAAGTTGACCCTGAACGATGATTTCGGCATCATCGAAATTGCTAATCATCACAATCATCCACCTGCCAAATATCGTATACAGGATGGACTGTATATTAAATTTTAATACATTTTAAAATTATTTATTGCTCGCCTTCAAGAAAAATATTTTAATCGGGTGTGTTTTTTGTGGATGTTACGCGGTATATTCGCCAATTGTGAAACGACTTTAATGAATATGTTTCCATATAATTTTCAAGATAATTTTACCTTTAAAGTTGAAGTAATTACGTAAAAAGTGATTATGAAGTCGGTACATTTTTAGTTAAAAAATTATAATTATTAAAAAAATTGAAAGAGAATATTTGGTCTCCTTATGAACTTATCTCAGCAATATTTGAAAATATCGAGCTATTTACGAGTATATCACTAATATATACATATATAAATTATCACGTGTTATTTAAGATATTTTACTGAACATAATTTCGTATTGTTGAAAGTCGTTTAAAATGTTTTATATAAAAAGATGTTAGGGTTTATTTTACTTTACGATAAAAATAAATTTTCACATTAAAAAAAAACAACATTTTCTTCATTTTTCCCCATCCTATACAAAAGATGTATAGGAAGTACTTTCGAAACGAGATGGGTATTTTTTTTTAAATATTGACAAAAGAAAGCCTTTAACTAAAAAATATAACCTTACAATTTGAGACGGATGACGCATTCACCTGATTGTATTATTAGAATCTTGGGAAGTACAAAGATTTGGCAATCCTTTCTTACTGACTGCACACTGACGGGTTCTACAAATTCCTTTTTACATCGACCTCACGAGGTTAACCATTTGCCATACCCCTTTGCTTTCCATATTACCACATATTATAAAAAAAATTGTCAAGATTTGTTTGTATTTATATACTTATTCTTCATTATTTCCCACAAAATAATAAATTTATGTTTTATTTATACGAAGATTTTAATACAAGTTCTTCTTTTTATTAATTTTGATATTGTGTTCGTTGCAACTCCTGTGCTCTTTTTATAATTTAATAAATATTAACTTACATATTATATTAATTTATTTATATAGTTTATCGGAGTTTTTATTGTTAGTGGTCGCTTGGTTATATATAATTTATATACAATAGATAGCTTTTAAAAATCATATTTAATTAATTCATAGTTCAAAGCCTACAAATGAGTGCTTCCGTCAAAGCGTAAAGTTTTTCAGACATCTCAAATCTGTATGTGTCTATAGAAGCTTAGGCTTAAGCTTAAAAAAATCCTAGAGGTTAAATGTTATAAATTATTAAATAGCTTATATTCTACAATATATAATAATATGCCTAATATATTGTAGAATAAAAGGACAAACACGAGCGAAGCGAAGATGAGTCGCTAGTTAATTATATTTTGGTTCGATAGTAAGTAATTAATTATACCTTATCGACATAAAACACTTGTAACTTATAATCGATTTAAAAGTTCAAAAATCTACATGAAAGCTTTAATATAATTTTATATGAATAAAAACCACAGCAAGAGTTTATAAGAAAGTCCTATACACGTATAAAACTCCATCAAAACTCCCGATAAGGGTGTTCAACCGTAAAATGGGCTCTTTCGTATATCGATTTAGGGTCGCGCTGAATTAATATACGGCCATTGAAATTCTGTACATGTTCTGATTATCTTTGAAGAGATACAAAACAAAGTTCAAATTTTATAGTTTCTTTATTTATGTGAGCATTTCATGATTATATCGATATAATTATCAACGCGGCATCGTTTAATTATATATTAAACTAGCGACTTTAAGACGTCCCTAGCTGCTTTTTGTATTTATAGAATACCTAGCGATTTACCCTCACAGAATAATATCTACTATGAAGGTGGTATGAAACCAATCTTAAATTTATTTTATATTAATCTTTTACAGGTTTCTTTCAAGGCAAGTCAGTTTTAAAGTATGGCGATTTTGTATACTACTGTCGACGAAGAGAACGTAACAGGAATCGATGGTACTGTAAATATAGAACGCACACTAATTGCAAAGCTTATATTCTCACTTTAAGTGATGATATTGTGTCCGCTTTCTGTGAACACAATCATTGACTGAACTTACCTGGATAAAAAAAAATCATGTCAGAAAAGCTAAGTCAAATTATTGAAAGTTTCGCTTTCGTACAGAAAATTCGTCCATATCTATGTTTTTCAGCCTTTAAAGCTATTCTGATCGACCATTTAACCTATTTTAAAATAAGGAGGTTATGCGTTCGGACGATGTTATGTTTGTAAAAATTTTTATTACTTAGTTACTAAAATTGAATTACTTATTAGTAAAATTTAAGTATGATGAAGTTTTAAATATTTCTAAATACAGCTATATATATTTAAAATATTTGAATTTGGTCTGTTATTGAATAAACTTTAATGTTACTTTCTACTTCTATTATAAGTTATTGCAAATTTTAATTCAAATAAATGTTGATTTATACTAACACATTTTATGAATAAAAACTTATTTTGTAAGTTAAACAAAAGTTGCTTTAAGTTTTTTGTTTGTTTTAAATTTATTGTTTTATAACATAACTGTTGCTTTATATTTTTGTACTCTTCAGGTTAATGTGATAAATATAACTTTTAAAAGCATTTATTTAACTTATTCATAAAAAATCAAACTACATACTTCTAAACATATTCCTTGTTATATTAACTATGCTTATAAATAACAAAGCTAATGATGCTATCCCGTTCAGTATGTACAGCCAAATTACAAATAACCTTATAAACTTAGGTAATCTTTATCTAGTTTCATATTTTTTATAGATTTCGTTCTGAAGCCTCTTCCCAGCGGACGCTATCTTCTTCAAATGGGTATGGACACGTTTTCCACTAACAGTCGAGATCTATCCGGTCATACGACGTGGTACTGCTCTAAACGAATTAGTAAGAAATGTCCTGCGAGGGTACGAATGTTTGACAAAAAAATGGTCGTTCAAATTGGCAATCATACTCATGTATCGATTTTATAACAATAAATGGTTTTTTGTTACTTAATATATATCTTAAATATAGTATTGCGATGTGTTTTTAAATGCCCTTCTATGTGATTTCAACGAGTAAGAATTGAGCATTAAAATATCTGTACTTGTTGAAATATAATGCTGACAAAGTTAATAGAAAAAAACTATCTTTTCGAATTATTTCGCGGATTTATTTTGATTTTTGGTTCTTGACGTTTCGACAGTTAATTAACTTTTTAAAAATTGATATGCTATGTAAACTGTTAAAAAAATCTGTGGTAATTTTATAAAACATCGAAGTTGTTAAAACAATATAAAGTCTTGTAAACTTCAAATAAATTCATTGTAATATGAATTACAATATTAGTTTGTGATTTTAGTTTAAAATTCTATTAAATAGAATCGCAAACAATGCTTGTAAATTAAGTACTTTCTTGACGGGAAACCGAAAAACTGTTTTGTAAAATTGGCTATTTGACAATTCTAACGATAAAATATTTAATCTGTTGGAGACAGTAGCTTATGGGTCCACAATAATTATACAATATGTTTTTTGCATTAAAATAAATTGTAAATATTTCATTTTTGAAAAATAAATTTGAGTTTTTTTATCTGTGGATTACAAATACTGAAACGCTGGCGGCCATGTTTGTGCAGCGTGTGACGTCACCTTTCACATAACAAAACATCGTGTGTTTTATCGTTTGCACTTTGCTGAGAAGATCACTCTAAAATATTTTAATTAGTGCTTGTGAGAAGTTTAACGAAATGGAGCCGGGTTACACAAAAGCTGATAGTGCAAATTTACCAAAAATAGATTCATTTATGGTTGCAAATTTTTTTGCATGTAATCCTGACTTTTGCTCAGCCGAGTTTCGGAATGTAAAAACTTCCGTGTAAGTACCGAAATGAACAAAGTAATTATGTATAATTTATTGGTAAAAGTTAATGTGTATAGTTGTCAAGTCAAGTAGTAAAAATTTTATAAAATAATTTTAAATTACTTAAAGGTTATGTTGATAATTTTAGATCTTCGCGACAGTCGTATGGTGAATAATAAAAATAATACTTTTAAAATTAATAAAAATAATGTCATAAAAAGAATTGTTTTTATGACATGTTTTATGTACAAAATACTGGATTAAGTTTAATTTATTTTCAGTAAATCAGAGGCTAAATTGATTGCTTTTAAATACTTACATCGAAGTGATCTTCACAAAAAAAAAATTGCAGATTTATCAGATGTAAAATTCAACTCTCAGCGTGCTAATTGTAACCACTGCTTTCGAAGTTTAGGACATTTAGGGACGTGTATAAACAATTTGTCAGGATATTTAATTGTAGAACTTTTACACATAGGTACGGCACACGTCTTGTAGCTTGTCATTTTCATAAAAAATATTTATATTCTAAATATATATATATATATATATATATATATATATATATATATATATATATATATATATATATATATATATATATATATATATATATATATTAACTTATATGAGCTTGCCAATGAAAAAGCTGCAAACTTTTAGCTTAAAATATGTTTAAGAGTTGGAGCATCGTAGCATGGAAAATATATAACATGTTATATTCTCCATGCATCGTAGTTAGCTTTACTTAGTTTGTTGAGATATGACGTCACAGCCAGGAATGTCACGTGATGTGCTGTTTTCGCGCGACTTTCAAATTACTGAAAGATTAATATATTTTTTTCCGAATAAATAATGCTTTTTTCAGAAAAAAATAATTGTAAGAGGTATAAAATGAACTTACGTATGTTTTAAAATATCTTTCCGAAAACTGTCAAATAGCCAATTACAATAAATTTTTGTGATTTTCATTACATGTTTTGGAAATTACTTGGTCTGAGTAATAATTGTTATTGAATGTACTCATACGATAATAATCGATAATAATAACTTACGACTTTTATAAATCTATACTAATATTATTAAGAGGAAGGATTTGTTTGTTTGTTTGTTTGCACCGAATAGGTTCCGAAACTGCTGAACCGATTAAGATGAAATTTGGTAAGAAGATAGTTTGAGACCCTGGAAAGGATATAAGATATTTTTTATCCCGGAAATCATCTCTTAAGGGAGTGGAAATGGGGATGAAAGTTTGTATGGGGAATCAACCTAGGGACGAACCCAAGCGAAGCGAGGGTCAGTCGCCAGTAACTGATAAACTTAAAAAAAACGAACTTAATCTTATATATTTAACTGGTACTGTCGTCCGTATACGATAGCGAGGACAGTACAAGAGATGAAGTGGGAGAGGGAAAAAAATAATTGCATTAGTATACGTTAGTTTCTAATTTTGCTTAACCATTGGTTCGTAAAAATATTGTAATTTCACAAATAATTTTAACAGTGTACATAGGTATATTATGTAGATATAGTAATACTAACTTTACAATATTTACATAGATTTATGTGTATATCATTTTAAAGCTATGAAAATTCCTCTGACCCAAAATCGATACTTAATCGTACCTGGACTACACAGCTTTTACTTTTGTTATGGTGGCTTATCCTGATATAATCCTATAAAAGAAAGTGAAAAACTGTAAATAAAATATCATAATATATAAAAAAACCATTATAAATAATATATAACTATTGCTATTTTTTATATTTCTAATTAAAAATAAACAGGAATGTGTTAGATAAGTATAAGTTTTTAATGTAAGTTATTACATAATTGTTATATTACACAACTTATAAATTACAAGATTTTTTATAGATTTTTATATATTTGCATTTTAAGGTTATGAACTGGTCCCACTGAGTCAAACTCGGTACTTACTTCGACACGGCCAACACAGCTTCTCTAGCAGTTATGGAGGACTAACCGGTAGGAGTGTATGGTATTGTTCTAAAAGGAAAAGACAAAACTGTAAAGTGTGTATCAAAATGTACAATGGTACCATCATCAATATATCTGGGTATCATAATCATAGTTAAAATGTATTTAAATTTATCCTGTATTAACGAAAATTAAATATAATTAATAAAACTTTTTGCGATATTATTAATATTTAAATTAAATAAGGTCTTTATATATACATTTCATATGTGCGAAGACATTACATAATTCAATAACTAATATAATAATTCAATAACGTTAAAAGTCTGTCAAACGTAGATTATTGCTAGAATCGCTCTGACCAAGATTCGAAATTACACCATAAGCTTAGCCGCAGCTTTTTAGTGCTTTTTACACTTCAAATAAGAACTGGAAAATAAATTTATGTCAAGAAAATTGTGTTTCAGAAGCCATATTCGAAAAGACGAGAAGAGGTTACCATATCCTTCGATACGGCTGCCACACGTTTTGGAGTAACTGGAACAAAGGTTCTTTAGGAGATAAACCAGTCAGGATTTGGTATTGTTCAAAAAGAAAAAGGTATGGATGTAAAGTGAGCATCAAAACTTTTTGTGATAAAGTAGTGTCCGTTCTACAAAATCATAACCATTATTGAAAAAGCTTTTGTAGGATAATATTTTAGTTATACTCGTAGCTATCATTCCTAAGCTCAATTAGGTGGTAAGATATTTTCAATCCCATTGAAGTTTAAATCGTCTATTCCCTCAATATCTGTCAAAATAAATATTTTTTTACAAATAATATGTGTAATCTATACTAATACTAGCAGACCCGGCCACGCATTGCTGTGGCACACATATGAAAAACGTCAATTTTACAATAAAAAAAAGCAATAATCGGGATAAAAACTATCCTATCTTTTTAATTGGCACAAATCACACATTTTGAAACAAAATACGTCTAGATCGAATGAATAGTTTCGGAGTTCATCCCGGACAAACATTGTGACACGAGATTTATATATATTAGATTATAAAGATGAAGAGTTTGTTTGTTTCGTTGAACGCGCTAATCTCAGGAACTACTAATCCGATTTGGAAAATTTATTTTGCATTGGATAGCCCGTTAACTGAGGGAGGCTATAGGCTATATATCATTCCGGAAAAATGTATGGTTCCCGTGGGATAGATTTGTTTTTGTCTAGGGCCGAACCCGAAGCGATGCGAAAGTGAGTCGCTAGTTTAACATATTATCCTACACTCTGGCATTACTATTTTTTTTTACTCTATTTTCTTCTGATTAAAAAACTTACGACAAATTATGCTATGATAAACCAATAGGATTATTCCCATTAAAAACCTCTACATTTTGCCCGGTTTGTATGAGGAAAAATGCAATTTTAATTTATTGTATTGTAAGTACATGTTCTTAATTTTATAATAGTATGACATTACCTTTTCTATATATTGATAATAATGTTCGTGTCTGTTTATTTATAATTAATAAAATAAAATAATTGTTTAGTTCTGAAAAAGTTTTATAATGTTTTTGTTGTTTTACAGAGTTTATATGTACCATTGTACTAAGTATAGAAATTCTTGAATAAATTTTTTTTACTTGCACGTTTTTTTATTATGTACATGGATCGTATAGTAGGAGATCCCGATCTACGAGGTGGATCAATCTATTTCCACACGAAATATATTTTTTTATACAATAAATATATTAACAAATACGACTCCCCCTTTTATGGTTTAAAAATTTATGGTTTGAAAAATATATTTCATCTTAAAAAAGGATGAGGGGTCCATCACATAGAATCGGATCTTAGAGTATTCTACCTACATTATACACAATACTTGACACATTGTACATTTTAAACAATAATTAAGTGGAAACTTTTGGTACTTTTGGTTGATGGATTGATTTATTAATAAATTTCTAAATCGTTAAATATCGTTTTTCAGTTCAATTTCTTCCAACAAGTAGCGGAAATTTCAAGCTTCTTTACCAAGGACATACCTTTTGGTGCGACAAATATCTGTTACAACAGGGCAAGAAATGTCGATGGTACTGTTCTAAGAAGAAGAGTAAAAAGTGTACAGCGTCGGTTCAAACTTTTAATAATGTCGTCTTAACTTTCCTTTCATTTCATAATCATGATTAGTTTTTACTTTATATGTTCAATTATATATATATATATATATATATATATATATATATATATATATATATATATATATATATATATATATATATATATATATATATATATATATATATATATTATTTGTAAAAAAAAAATATTTCATTTTTTCTACGACGAAGTATACTGAATAAGCATACCATAAGACTGTGGTTCTGTATGGTTAGGTACCAATCCCTACATTCATCTAACGGAGACGTCTAGACAGGGTAATTTTGCGAAGCGTGCGAGGTGAGGTGTTCCCGAATATTATACAAAATTTTATATGATAGTCGGGTTTTAGTTTGACGAGTATAACTGTAACTTGCTACGAGATGAAACTACAATTTTGAAATCGTTTATCATGTTTGTTATTTTTTACAACCCTTCCATTTGGCGGGATTTTATTTAGATCAAAGGCGATCTGTTTTAAAGATTTAATATTGATTTAATATTATACTGGTCTAAGAGATTTTTAATAGTTTTTGAAAGAGAAGTACACCGTCATGCATTTGGGAGAGAAGGTCCTTGTCAAGCCCTTTCATTAGAAATTTTCCTTGCGTGTTAATTAAAGCAAATTATTTATTTATTTATATTATGTCATCAGGAAAAATTGTGACCGGGAGTAAAGGCAAGGAGCAACTAATATACAACGGGAATAAGTTCTACAAACGTGGAGAAATAGGAGGGAAGACAAGGTGGTGTTGCACTAAAAGATGGTGCAAAGCTATATGTTACACTGTTGGAGCTGAAATAGTTAGAATTCGAGATACCCACACTCATTTTCCACATTCATACTATAACTCATATTATCCTAATTAAAATTGTAAATAAAATGGGTTTAATTCGTAAAAATTGATACGTCTGTACCTCATCATTTACCCTTACCTAAGGTACTTAATGTTACCTAATAAATACATACATATATCTTTATGTACAGAATTACCTAACTTTTGATGCCCTTTATCAGTCCCGTAGGTAAATAATACTATTTTCCTCCTAGATATACATCTACATTTATCTCTTATTGGTCATGTCAAGTTTTGTTTTTTATGTAATAAAACGATTTATTTTATTAAAATTAGAACAAATAATAGAACAATAGTAAAGAGGAGGGAGGGACGTTATCTAAGTGTTGAATAATTAACTATAATCAAACCTGGTCAAAATAATCTTCATCATAATATATAATAAGAGGTTCATATTGAATTTCACTTTATGTTTTAGAATAAACCAGTGACTCACCCTCGCTCCGCTCGGTTTCATCTCTACTTACGTTTTAACGTTTAGTATAGATTTCTCAGAGATGAGATATTTTCCCGCAGTAAAATGTACCCTATATGTTGACCCGGATAACCAGCTATCATCATACCAAATTTCATGAAAATCCCTCCAGTGGGTTTTTCCGTGATGCGGTAAAAGACAAAAAGACAGACAGACGAAAATTCTAAAAACTATAGATTTGGCCTCTTTATCGATAATAATGTCTATTTCAATAAGATTTTCCAAAAAATATTTAATGTACAGATTCGGCTTAGTTACAATTTTATTATATGTATGTATAGATTTATTGAAGTACCTGTTAATGGTAAATAAATGTTGATAACAATTAATTTTTTTATTTACAGTAACTTTCCATTTTGCTTTTAATAACCTATTGTCTAATATTAAGTTAAATTATAAATAATTATAATAAAATTTGTTTTGACTGTAACAAAATCTAAATTAAAAATAATTGTTTCAGCGTATTTCTTTAAAGCAACGAATGGACGAACGCAAATGATGTATAAAAATATGAAATTCTACCAACAACCGGAAGGCAAAGACCGGATCCGGTGGAGATGCACTAAGCGAGGTTGTAGAGCTTTCTACTTCACTATATGCGGTGTCATCGTGAGATCTCAAGAATTTCACAACCACGATGTAAACAGATACCTGGAGTTTGACAAAGTAGCAGCAAAGTTTCAAGTTTAAACAATATATTAATATAAGAAAATAAATATATTAAATAAGATTTATTTATGATATTTATTTACATCTCAACGAATGTTTAATAAGAATCATTAAAGTAACTAAATGGAATTAGCCAGAATCTTAGGTAATAAATTGTAATCTCTAAGTGTATGAAAATAAATGTTTATCATTATATATTGTTTTAATTTTTTTATTTGTATTGTGAATTAAAACTTAAGTCACTTTATGTTTTTGGTTTTTGAGATTATATACAGCTACATTTTTGTAGTTTTTTTTTTTTTTTTTTTTTTATGAGATTCAGTGACAAACGAGCAGACAGACCACCTGATGGAAAGTAGTACCTGTCGCCCATAACACCTGCGGTTCATGCACTTAGGTTTTAAGTAACAAAAATGCAGAACCACAGGTGCGTTGTCACTGTGAGGACTAAGATGATATGCCTCTTGCCTGTAATTGCGCTGGCTACCTTATCCTTCAAACCGGAACACAACAATGCAATCATTGTTGCTTGGCGGCAGAAATAGATAAGGGGGTGGTACCCATCCAGTCGGACTCCTCAGGCTTGACATAGTCCTACCACCGGTCAAAGTAAATTAAAACAGCTGTCGATAGATTGTCCGTAGGTGATATCTATCTATATAGCCGTGATACTCTACATTCTCATACGTAGTATGTTCAATTTCTATACATTTCAATTAAATATGTCTTTAGAAAACTGTAACCTAACATAAAAGTTGAATGCAAAAGGTAACAATCAGTAGCTTAAAGCCTGAAAACGTACTTACATATCTACATACATACGTGTATCTAGTAATTACACGTCATACTTCCAGCAGTTATATAAAAAATGTATAAATTGTTAATTATATTTTTTTCAGTCAAAATTGTGAGGACCAACCGTGCTATTCTACTTCTTTACAACAATTACACGTTTACCAGAAATTTTGTGAATAAAGACAAAATAAGATGGCGTTGTAGTGTCAGGCAATGTTCTTCGAGGATCCACACAGTTGATGGCGAGATAACGATGGCGCGTGAGACTCACAACCATCCGCCAAGGGATATAGACAAACCATATCTATGACATACTAGCTGGTTATCCCGGCTCCGTACATGTGTAAATTTAAAAATCGATTAATTCAATTCAATATATTGAAAATTCTTCTGCAAAGAACAACATTGTAACTTAATTACCATTCTAAAAAGTCTTTAATTTTATTTATAACTAACGACTTACCCTCGCTTCGCTGCGGGTTCGTCCCTAGACAAAAACAAATCTATCCCATGGGAACCGTACATTTTTCCGAGATGATATATAGCCTATAGCCTTTCTCAGTTAACGGGCTATCGAATGCAAAAAGAATTTTTCATATCGTAATAGTACTTCCTGAGATTAGCGCGTTCAACCAAACAAACAAACAAACAAATAAACAAACAAAAAACAAACTCTTCAGCTTTTTAATATTAGTATAGATTAGCGAATTTTTATTGCTTTCTTCCTTAACTTACTAAAACAATCTTTCCTCTTTATAATATTAGTATAGAAGTATAGATGAAGAAAAATGTGCTTCCAATTGCTATCATATCTTTATTTTATAATATAAGATACATTGTTATTTTAGTTAATAAACAATTTTTAGTACATAAAGTAATCTTTTATTAATAATCCATTGTAATGTTTTATAATATTGTACCTCTTCATAATTTGACCGTTTTTCAGAAGAAAGTATATATTATGAATTGTATTTTGAAGTAAAACTCATATTATGAATATTTACTGAATGTAAAATCTTTCAAATTTACTCACTATAATTGAAATACCTACTAATATATAATAACTAGCGACTCGCTTCGCTTCGGGTTCGTCCCTAGACAAAACAAATCTATCCCACGGGAACCGTACATTTTTCCGGGATGATATATAGCCTATAGCCTTCCTCAGTTAACGAGTTATCTAATGCAAAAAGATTTTTTCAAATCGGATTAGTAGTTCCTGAGATTAGCGCGTTCAACCAAAAAAAACAAACTCCAGCTTTATAATATTAGTATTAAACCCACTAATATATAATAACAATTTATTTTCATGTATTTTTATCATTCTGCATTTCTTCCAGATATAAACGAAGTATATTTTGCGACGGTACGTGGGAAAAGAGCGTTATTTATAAACGGATGTAAATTTCGTGTGAACGGGACTCGATCAGGCAAAGTCAGGTGGCGATGTGCTACTCATGAAAGATTTCGATGTAGAGCCTTAGTTCATACTATTGAAGATGAAATAGTGTATATAGTTAATCAGCATACTTATGCATATAATAATAATGACTTCCTGACCGATTTCGGCACCGGCGGCCAATCTCACTTCGACTAGCCATCGGGCTAGTTGTGGCTTATTTGCGCAGGAGATATTATAGTGCAGTGTGTGTACGCGCAAATACAAGTACACTCTCTATTCCTTTTAACACCGTGTGTAACCGTAACCGTCTCATTACCTTTTAAACTCCGATGGGACGATACTTCGACACAAGCGGTGAGAGTTAAGGCGCAGTACTGACGGTTTCCCAACTCCGGGCTACTACTGAGAATATTTTAACAAAGAAATTCAGTGATTAAACTAAGCCCGATTCGGGAATCGAACCCAGAACTTCCGGATTTGTAGCCGTATATTCTAGCCACTAGGTCTCTGATGCAGTTTAACTTAACATAATATGTTAAGATAAGATTATATTATAATCTCGTTAACACATAATTTACCTTTTATCGATGTATGCATGTTCGAGTATCTATATATATATATAAAATGCAAGTGGAGTCGCAGGAAAAATTGTTAATGTTTTATACAACTAAGTATTAGTTATTACATAAGATATTAAGTTTTATCAATAAATATCTTTTTCATTACCTGAGATTTTTTATAACTTATATCCAATTATATTCTAATATAGACAAATAGATAGGAAGTAAGACAAGAATGTAGAACGTGTAAATTGAATTATTTTAATGAGCTTTATCTAATCTAATATATTTAAACGAGCAGTTCTTGTATATTTATTTATTTATATCGGCGATCTCGGAAACGGCTCTAATGAATTCGCTGATATTTGGTACGGGGGTTTCGGGGGCGAAAAATCGATCTAGATTGTCTGGGGAAAACGTGTATTTCGAGTTTTCATGCGGTTTTCTTTCTTATCGACAATCACAGGTTTGAATTCCGGTCAGATACAAAGTTTTTACTTTTGCTTTTTTTTGTTTTTGTGTATTTATTCAAATTTTTGGTTTCTTTTTTAATCTAAAAAATACGATATATGTAAAAAACTCCGAGCGAAGCTCGGTCGCCCAGCTACTTATATAATAATGGAACGCGAAAATTTAAAAAGCTATATTCTAAACTATAGTTGGAAATTTTCAGATGTCTATACGGTAAAATCACAAAGAGGAAAGAAAATGCTTAAATGTGGGAACTACACGTTTTGCTTTAAAAAAAACACCGGATGTAGGACGCGGTGGGTTTGTTCTACTCACAATAATAAGGGCTGCAACGCGGTGATCCATACTGTTCAAGGGGTCATTATAAAAATTCGAAATGAGCACAACCATGCAGCTAGGAGCTTTTACGTCTAAAGTTCAAACGATATGTCTACGGCAGACTAAACATCGGTGTTGAACTCATGGTACAGAGCGATTGATTGGACAGACTATTTAAAAAAAAAACATACCGGTACGTGGCCTGGAAATAGTGTTAAGTTTTAAACATATAAAATGATATAGGTAATAAATCTGATTATGATCAGCTGCTGGGCAGTATAGATTTCTCAGAGATGAGATATTTTGCCGCAGTAAAAAGTATCCTTTATGTTTACCCGAACAATCAGCTAATACCATATCAAATTTCGTCAAAATGCCTTTTTTCTTGATGTGGTCACAGACAGACAGACAGACAAACAAAAATTCTAAAAACTATAGTTTCGGCCTCTGTATCGATAATAATGACTAATTCAATAAGATTTTACAAAAAATATTTAATATACAGATTCGACTCAGAATTTTATTTTTTGTAGGTACAGATTTATTTTTTTGGGCCGAAAAATACGTTTTAGAAGTTAAAATAACTTACAAAGTGAATTATAAAGGCAAAAATTTAAGGATTATTGTTATTACTAAAGATATTTTTTTTGTTTCTCACACCTAATTGTTACGTCTCGCAACTGAATATATGTCATATTTGTTCATTTTTTGAAATAACTATGAGTTACTTAAACTTCTAAAAAAAGCATGCATTAATTTTGTACTATTAGTTAAAATTTATAGAAAATTTTACAATTGTATTAGTTTTCTTATCATTTTTCTAGTGTTTCATTATATTAATTATAACATTTGATAGGTGTTGAAATGTTACTGTTACAATATATCTAAGATATATCTAAAGCGAATAAAGAAAATAATTCTGTACTAAAATGTCTTTTTAATTATATTAATTAATATCATTTAATTATTAACATGTTTTTCAGTTACATACGTAAAATCTCGTCGAGGGAAGACGCTATTAAGTATCAGTGGATTCACATTTTGCGCCCAAAGTGTTTCTGGGCTTAAAACCAGATGGATATGTTCGACACACAACCACAAGCAATGTCGTGCCGTCGTTCATACTTATGACAACCAAATTATTAAGCTAAATAATAATCATTGGCATACTCAATAACTATGTTAGTAATTCTAGGTCTTATAATAAGATGAAGAGTTAAGTGACACTATATATCATATGTATTGTATCTACTATATACGTTACTAACGACTCACCCTCGCTCTGCTCGAGTTCGTTATGTTTTAACGTTTAGTATAGAATTCTCAGAGATGAGATATTTTCACTCAGTAAAAAATATCCTATATGTTGACCCGGATAACCAGCTATCATCATACCAAGTTTCATCAAAATCGGACCAGTGGTTTTCTCGTGATGCGTTCCCAGACAGTTTTAGAGTAATATATAATCTTTTAATACAGTATACAAATGACATGCCTTGAGAACAATGTTTTTAATCTCATTATTTATATTTCTATTTGTAAGATTAAAGGTAATGAATTTATAGATACTGTTTGTTCGTGTACTATTGTTAAATATACAACATTTTATACCAATACTTGAAAATGTCAAGCATATATATTGTAGATAGAAATTAAGTTTTAGTTTTATAAATAAAAAAATATGAGCCAGAGACCATACTTTTAAAGTCATTCTTATTTATAAAATTTATGTTTATAACATTAATATTTGGAAAAAAATATATATACACATAGTAGATTTTTTGAAGCAGTTTGTTTTACATTTTGCCAGTATCTTTTGTATTAAAAATATTGATTTATAACTAATAACACATATAACGTAGAAACGTGCTATTGTGTAAGGACTTTTATATATATAAAGTACGATTCACGGATGTTACGTAAATGTTCTAGCAAAAAGCCATACTCTGCAACATCTAGGCTTGTTAAACATTCGAGAATCGAGTGAAGTTAATCTCGCATGCCATTCGCAGCGTACTTCACAGCGCAAATTATTCAGACTGTACTCGTTACTTAGAATTTAAATTAACGTGTAGTTCCATATTACATTTTCTTGCAGCTTACTAACATGATTTTTATCTGTTTTTAGTTGTAGAGTTTGTCGAGTCCAAGAAGACTGGTCGGATGATGCTTAAAGTAGACGGTTATCTGTTTAGCCGAAGAACTTCCATGAGCAAATATACACAACGATGGGTTTGCGCCACTAACGTCTATAAAGGATGTAACGCCAGTGTTTACACTGTCAATAATCAAATTGTCAATGTGAAAAATACGCATAACCATTAAGACAAAAATATCAAAATATATGCAGTATATGACGAAAATATCTAAATATAGTATAGTCATTTGACAAACAGTAATTATGTAGTTACTGGCTCAAATGGATATATATATTTTGGTGAGAATTATCCAGATATTGACTTCAAAAAACAAAAACAAAATGGAATCTGCTATGTCAAATCGAGCACCGCTCGTGGCATTTTATCTTTATGTACCTAAGAAATTATTGTCGTTGTTCAATTATTCCATAATATATTTACCCAAAAATATTCAATGTTATGTAATAGTATAGAAATGTGTCACAAATATTCAATGTCAGTAATTCAATGTTAGACCGAAAAATAAATGTTTATGGAATATTGGTGTTGATTTGATGTTTCTATTAATATATACGGATATTAAATGTACTTACTACTTATATTGTTGTCTACATGTGTTATGTTTAAAAACTTTAATAAAAATCACTATTATAGCCAAAATTAATAAACTGTCTTTTGATTGTTTGGCGTATCTAAGATATGAATTAGATATTAGCTTTATAGTATTTATGTTAAATATCTAGCGAGCGAGTATAAATAAAATAATACTCAAAAACCATTAACGCTAAGAGAAAAGATAAAATATATGTATGTATGTACATTGTACATGATTTTTGAAGCGCTCTGCCACGTGATCAGACTTAGCCGTTTCCATGTATTTTAAACTAGCGATTTACCCTCACTTCGCTCGGGTGCGTCACTAGGTACGTTTAATTTTTTTGAGCGAAACCCTAATTCTTTTTCTAAAATAAAAGTAACCTAATTTACTTCTTATAATAGCAGCTATCTGCCAGTGAAAGATCCGTTAAAATTGATTCAGCTGTTTCGGAGATTAGCCGTAACAAACAGACAAACAGACAGACAAAAAATTTTAAAATTGTGAAAAATACGCATAACCACTAAGATAAAAATATATAAAAAAAAAACAAAATATATGCAGCATATGACGACAGTAATTATGTAGTTACTGGCTCAAATGGCTATATATATTTTGGTGAGAATTATCCAGATATTGATTTGAAAAAACAAAAACAAAATGGAATCTGCTATGTCAAATCGAGCACCACTCGTGGCATTTTATTTTTATGTACCTAAGAAATTATTGTCGTTGTTCAATTATTCCATAATATATTTACCCAAAAATATTCAATGTTATGTAATAGTATAGAAATGTGTCACAAATATTCAATGTCAGTAATTCAATGTTAGACCGATAAATAAATGTTTATTGAATATTGGTGTTGATTTGATGTTTCTATTATATACAGATACTAAATGTACTTACTACTTATATTGTTGTCTACATGTGTTATGTTTAAAAACTTTAATAAAAATCACTATTATAGCCAAAATTAATAAACTATCTTTCGATTGTTTGGCGTATCTAAGATATGAATTAGATATTAGCTTCATAGTATTTATGTCAAATATCTAGCTAGCGAGTATAAATAAAATAATACTCAACAACCACTAACGCTAAGAGAAAAGATAAAATATATGTACATATGTACATGACTTTTTGAAGCGCTCTGCCACGTAATCAGACTTTTCGCTGTTTCCATATATTTTAAATTATCTACAAACGATATCGATTGTAGAAAGTCAACATGTGTTTAGGGGCTAATCACTCTAAGATTGTTTATTAATTTTGCCATTAGATGACGTAGAATATTCGATATCTGTATTCTTCTAATCGTGGTATACTCCTGGTGTTAGCAAGTATTTTTGAGCTCTAAATGTTGTACCTATTATAGTACCTGAATAAAAACTATTTTAAATGTAATTTATTGATTTTATTCTTCCCATATATATTTATTATGTACTCTATATACTTAGTTTTTATTAATTTGTACTTAATGAATTTTGAGGTAAAAACAAAAATTTTCAGTTGAATTATTTATTCTATATTTTATTAGTTCCTTATAATTTTAAACATTCATTTATTTCAGTGTCGCTGATAAAAACAAAGAAAGGCAAAACGAATATAAAAGTTGGTGAACATACGTTTTATTTAAAACCAGGAAACTATAAATCAAATAAGAAAAGATGGTGTTGTACACAAAATAAGTACTGTAGAGCGTGTCTTCATATAGTGGATAATAAAATAGTAGCTATATATAATCATCATAATCATGAAAAGAAATAAAATTTGTTAAATAAAAAGATATTGTATACTAATGCCAGCATTGTCCCTTAATTTTTTTTTTGTCAGCCAGTGTGTGTTATATAAACTGATAGACAATAGAAAAACAAAACAGTAGATAGAAAAGTTATATAACTTTATTCTAGCCCTAAATAAAAAATCTTACGCATATTGGTAAGGGCCCTAATAGGACACTGCTGCTTTAAACAAGCACAAGTTCAACCTAAGGTTGAGTGACATCGTATATTTATTTCAATTCAGTTCTTTATTTAATGGCTTTAATGCTATATTTATTTCTTACAAACAAACTAAACTATATAACTTTAAACACATATATATTATAAATATAAATATCCATGACTGGGGTACAAACATTCGTGCTCATCACACAAATGAATGCCTCCTGCGGGACTCGAATCCGCGGCCGCTAGCACAGCAAGTAAGGTCACTACAAACTGAGCCAAACATGGCGTCAAGAAATAAATTATTTATGGTTATTTTGAAATCACAGTAATCGCTACACACTGTCTGTCCGTTTTTTGCGAAGAAATAAAATAATATATATAATTTTATTTTCAGTGATATTAGGCACAACAAAATGCGGTCACAGAAACATCTACTTCCAAGGGTACAAGTTTACGAGAAGATCAAAAGTTGCGAAATTGACTAATAGAACCAGATGGGAATGCACACACTACAGTCGAGACCGGTGCCAAGCGAAAATTCATACGATAGACAACGAAATAGTTTTGTTAGAAAATACACACTCGCATAAACCACATATTTTTAAAAATGTCAAAGGAGAAATTTTGAAATTCATATATTAATTATATCATTATATTAAATTATAAATGGTAAATGTTAGTAGTAAATAAATGGCAAAACGGCGTTTTTATTAAGTTTTGTAAAATTAAGAATTGATTATTATTATTATTATATTTGTTTGTTTTTTTTTTTACTGTATAGTAGAAGAACCCACGGATTCGCTCAAAAAAACTTTTAAAAGGTAGGTTTCATACAAAATTTCATCCCCTAATTACCCCCTTATGGGATTATTTAATTGTACTGATGAGCATTAACACCAAGTTTCAAGTAATTCTGATCATAAACATTTTTTGGGTTGTATTACAACGTGCTTTCCCGTGGTAATGATATAATCTCTCGCAGTAAAAAGTAGCCTATATCTCTTTTCAGCCCTCCAACTATCTCCACACAAAAAATACGCCAATCCGTCACTCTGTTTTGACGTGAAAGAAGGACAAACAAACAGACAACAAGTAGGTCAGCAAAACATAACTATGTTACTCCACACGTACTTATAATTATATGTTTCAGCTATACTAGAAATATCAATGCAGGGACATAAACACATTTACTACCAAGGATATAAGTTTAAAAGAAGATCTTACTGTGAACTACTGACCAAAAAAATCAGATGGGAGTGTAGCCTATACCAACGCAAACGGTGTCAAGCCAAGATCCATACAATCGGTCACGAGATAGTGCTCGTGGACAACACACACTTGCACGACCCGGAAATATACGAAAGTGTTAAGGGATATATTTTGGATCTGTTTGAAATAGCACATCGGTAAGAAACGACATTTTAACTAAGTATTGAGGTAATTTAAAAAAATTACAAATTTTCTTATAAGTTATAATGTCGATTTTATATTATTCTAGTATTAAGCTACATTGTTATTTTTTTCAAGCTTAATTGAAGTTTCATTTTTTAACAAATTATTATTTTAGGCAAGTAATTGTTATCTTTTTTTTATGTAAACAGTTAAAAAAAAACTGCTTATTTCTAAAATATATTTTTGTATAATATTTTTACTATAAAACTATATTTCTGTGCATGCTGTGTTTATTTGTAAGTAATCACTACATTTAGTTCGTAGTTCTTAGTTCTAGTTTTATATTTGTGTGTATTATTGTTTTACTTAAAAAGAAAGAAAAAGTATTTTTTAAATAAACTTTAGCCTCCAAAGCAGACATTTTATTTTTATAAAATAAAAATAATATAGATAACTAAATGAAAGCTCCGTTAAGCTTTGTTAAACTGAAAGGATGCGTTGACCGTAGGAACTATTTATTATAATACTTCATTAGTTACCGCGAGTGTGACATTTTAAATAAAACTATACTTTGGTTTTATTTTTAGTACCTGCTGTTTCGAATGCTTTATAGCAAATATAGTTAGTCTCCTGTCCTAAATAGTGTTATTTAAATAGATTTTTTAATTGTAAGTTTAATTTTAAAAAAGCTTACAATATTAAGACTTTCAATATTAAAGAAGTAATTAATTTATCTGTATATTGTGAATAATTTCTGAAAATGCTGAATTGAATACTTAAAATACGTTACAAGAGTAAGCTAATAGATGCCTAGATAACTAGACTATTTTTTTCAACGTATGTAGGTATGTCTGTAAAATATATACTAATGAATCGATTAAAACAATCGTTTTGTCTCAATATCTTGTATTTCTATTTTCTATAACTAAATATACAAAAGAATTTTAACTATATCTGGTATCAGATTAAAAAATGCTTTTAATATCATTATTTTATTTTTGGTATTTTAGTTTAATATGTTAAACAAAATTTGCTAAATTTTAAAAAAGTGAGTGATATATTTTTATAAAGAAAGAAAATAGTAATACAGAAATAATTTAATGAAAAATAGTTAAATCTAAACTGACATTATAAAGCTGAAGAGTTTGTTTGTTTGGTAGAACGCGCTTATCTCAGGAACTACTAATCCCATTTGAAAAATTCTTTTTGCATTAGATAGCCCGTTAACTGAGGAAGGCTATAGGCTATAAATCATCCTAAAAAATGTACGGTTTCCGTGAGATATATTTGTTTCTGTATAGGGACGAACCTGAAGTGAAGCGAGAGTGAGTCGCTAGTGAGCTATAAATACTTAACCTGGCTTTTCTCGGGTGCGTCTCTAGGTACGTTTTAAATATGTAGATCAAAATTATTACCTATTGCGAGTGTACCTTAAGAGGTAGACATATGCTATTGCGGACTGTAAACTCTTTTCAAGCACATTGTTTTCTTAAGGTTTAACCAGCGCTAGCCGTGTAAATTTCTAAAGATGCCACAACAGAACCAATTGTTGTATTCATGTACAGATTTCGCTCTTTTATAATTTTATTATATGTATAGGTGACTCTAGTATACATTATTTAACATATTCTATTTACATTACAGCGACATTCGTGATTTCCCAACGCGGTAAAACCCTTATAAGCTTAGAGGGCTATACTTTTTACAACAAGAAAAGGGTTACTGGCCTAGACATTAAGAAGAGGTGGGTGTGTTCGACGCACTTCTGTAGAGGGTGTAAAGCTGTTATATACACCATCGATGATACAATAGTGAGCGTCAAAAATGATCATAATCATCAGCCTAGTTCAAATCATCTGAAATTTATAGGTTTCTTGGAAGGAAGTAAAAATAATTGATAGTTTATCATTGTCTTATACTTCAAATGTTGTTTAATTTAATTATTAATAAATATAATATGTTAGCAATTCAAATTTTGTTTGTTTTAAACTAGGATAATAAATGAAGCAAATGGTTTTGAAGAGAGCATTTATCTTAATGATAGACACTTGTTAAAGTTGTTGCTCACATTGGCTGGACTGGACATGGATGACTGGATTGGTTGTTATTGTGTAAATTATTATAAAAAAATAAAACATTGAAAATGACGTCATCTGCGTATATTGTACACTCATTGAGGATAAGTTATTTTAATTAGTATTAGTCATACAAATATCTTATAATATGATAAATAATATTCCACATAATTTTATATGGTCGATTAATATACAATAATTAACAACATTTATTGGTAAGAAAAGGGAACTGGATCAAGTCGATGGATACGTTAAAAGGTAGCAAGTGCATAAATTAGGAATCATCGATATCTTATTTAACATAAAAATAATATTATAATATAATACTCAATGAAAGAGTACTCTACTCTATAACCAGTTCGATGAGAAAGCTTGAAGGTAGACAGGTATTTTCTATTTGGCCATTACAATCTCTTGTTCACAGTCAAAATGTAACCTATTATCCGTAAAGACTATAAAACATAACTTAAAATTTGTTTGCAGTAAAGTATGTAACTTCAAATCGAGGAAGCCTTATGATATCAGTCGACGGATACAGGTTTAAAAAAATGAACGATAGAAGACGATCACCATGGGCTAAAGTTAGATGGGTCTGTTCCACTCGCAATATCTCTAGATGTACTGCAAAGCTACACATGATTGATGAGAAGATAGTGTTATGCGATAATACGCATAATCATTTACCTAACTATAGAGATATGATGTAGTAATAATGTGATACATTAAATGTTTATATTTTTATGTCATTCTTTTTATTTTGTATTGCCATTTTATTTTTCTACATTAGTATCGCTAATAGAAAGCTACTAAAAATATTTGGAAATAGCCTTGCTTTCTATATTTAGAGTTGATTCAGTAAATTATTATTTCCTTAAATTATTCACTACATAAACACAATTATTCGCATAATTTTAATAGCGTAAGATTCAAACATAGACACAGAAAGTGGACTGAGTGTTTCTTTGCCAGCCATCAGCTAAAAAGGGCGGAAAAGCGACAGAGACAAAACGAATGTGCGGCCAGAAGTCTTCTGTATTTATTGAAATACGATTAATGAAGATAGATATTTATAACCATTTTATATATATTATATATTAATATTATTAATTATTAATATGTAATAATATTATTAATTTAATATTCCATTTATAAATTCAAATTAATAATAATAGACAAGTATTGGCCGCACGTTCACTTTGTCTTTTTCTAAGAGTGGTGAATTTCATGACAGTATTGCTCAGTCCATAGTCTATATCTATGGATTCAAAACAAGAATTTTTAATGAGTTTGTTATTTTTCAGTGTGTTTCGTGACATCTAGAAGAGGAAATAGATTGCTTTTTATTGAGGGTTTTACTTTTTACCACAAGAGAGATAAAAATATTAAAAGTATAAAGAAACGGTGGGTTTGCTCCACGGATTTTAGATGGGGATGCAAAGCTGTTGTCTACACCGTAGAAGGTGTTATAGTTAGTGTTAAAAATGAACATTCTCATGTCCCGAGAACAAACAAATAGTATAAAGATAATGTTATGTTTGAGCGAATTCATAATAATTAATTCAATAAATTATATATTTTAACATTATTTTTTTTTTTTGCTTTGTCATAATTTGAATATAGACTTGTTGACATTTATTCAACCCCTTGTTTTCATTTTTTTTTAAAGAAAGGCTACGGCAAAGCTGGTATAAGTCAAAGTACATTAAGTAGTTATTTTTTTTTATTTGTAGTATATAATTAAAAACAAATTGAAGGAATTACTCTAATGTAAATGCATTGCTAGGTTCAAAAAGTCCATCATAATATACTTGATAAAATAAACATTGCAATATTAACTCGCATTGGCTGCTTATTTTTGCAATAAACAAAAATACATAATTATATCAAAATTTTTATATGTAACTCTATATATACTTAAAAAATCAAAAATGGCATCAAGGCCCTTACTATATGTGTTGATTTTAAGTCAAAGCATTTTAATTTTTTTTAATAAGTATTATAGTTATTTAACTTTTTGTAATATTTATAATAATAACAGCTAAAATTAAATAAACAATACTGTCATATATTTTATGGCAGTATTATTTATTTAATTTTAGCTGTTATAATTATAAATATTACAATTTTTTTAAAACTTATTAATAATATCATTTAGTATTGCTATTGTTATAATATGTATAACCATAAAGAAAATTAAAAATATTAAATTAAAATTATTAAAGCAATATTATTGTTTTATATGTAATTAAAAATCATTAATTGTAATATTGTGGGTAGGTACTGTCTACATATACTTACTATTTACCTTTTATATTGAATCCACCAAATACAGTGGAGTCGATACATTTTAAACTTTTATTGAACTTAAAATTCTTGAAATACATATGTATTATGTATATGCAATAAAAAAATTAAAATAAATTTTAATTTTAGACCTACCTACGTATAACCAATTTCATTCTTTTTACAGCTGTTTTCGTAAAATCTTCTAGAGGTAACAATATGATAAGCCTCGAAGGGTACACCTACTCTCAGAAGAAAAATTATACAAAAAGCGCGGTAAAACAGAGATGGGTGTGTTCCACTGACTTTTGTCATGGATGCAAAGCTGTCATTCACACTATAGATAATGAGATTGTGAAAGTCAATGCCGAACATAACCATGATAAAAAAGAAAAGAAGCAGAAAACTAGAAAATAAGAGTCTACACTATAGTTAATTAAACATTTAACATTATTAGTACCAAGGCGACCGAGCTTCGCTCGGAGTTCTTTTTTGTTATATCGTATTTTTTAAATAAAAAAAACTAAAAACTTAAATAAATGCAAAAAAAAAATAAAAAATTTGTATCCGACCGGGATTCGAACTCGGACCTGAGATTGTCAATGTTGCACCTTGGCCGCTTGACTACGATGTTTATGGCCGATCGTAAAAAATTAGCGACCATATTTTGTGTGGAATAATGCGAAAGAAAACCGCATGAAAACTCGAACTGGTTTTCCCAGACATAAGACTAATCTAGATCGATTTTTTGCCCCCGAAAACCCCCACATACCAAATTTGTGCTATAATTAAAAAAACTAATTTTATTATTAGAAGTAAAAGTAAAGAACAATGGCATGAATTTTTTTTTCATTTACCCCCCTTTTTTATATTTTATAAGTAATTCTTAACGAATGAGCTATTAAGGTTATACATATTTTGTTTTATTTTTAGACATACCACCGTATATATTCGAGAAATCTTTACGTGGAAATCCAATTATATCAGTGGGAGGCTATCGTTTTTCAAGGCGTTACACAAACGCGAACCGTTTGAAGATTCGCTGGCGTTGCTCCACTCATCACAGTCTACGATGTAGAGCCACTCTGTTTACTGTTAACGATGTTGTTATATTACTAAATAACAATCATAATCATAAACCCCCGCATCATTAAATTTTAGATACCTTATTTCCATGTGGTTTTTTGTGATTAAAACTGTTAAATCATCAAATTCATTAAAAACATGAATGTTAATATTAAAGTCAAATAACAGGCTCTAGTGGATTTATTATAATAATGTTTTCTAGTCTTGATTAACACAAACCAAAACCTACGGCTGTCGTTATATTGTAAGGAAAATATTAATTAAACAAATAAATTACATTTACTATTGTGTTTTATTTAGTATACAAACACGAAGTAAAGACGAAGGTAAGAATTATAATAGAAATATTTGAAAGAAATGATAATTTAGTATTAAAATTTGGAAAAATCTACTATAGGAAAATTTGACCGGAATTGCCCAAAAGGCTGACTACTTTTGACGAAAATATACATTGATCATTATTTGAACCTTAGTTCATTTTTGTTGACCATGTGCCTATACTAAAATATTGTTTTTAAAAATATTTATTATATTACTTGAACAAATCTTAATTCATGTGATTTCTTTTGGATGTTTATTGCACATTTATTATAATTAATCAAAACATTTCATTTCAGATGTAGAATTCTGTACATCGAGAACTGGAAGTCAAAGGTTAAAGATAGGGAACTATTTATACAGGTTACAGCCCCCAAGAAGGGAGAACCAGGTGAAACAACGATGGCTCTGTGCTACACATAGTTGGAATGGATGCAAAGCACTTGCTATAGTTATTGATAATGAAATTGTTCTTATGAAAAACGAACACACCCATTGATCATTAATTTTAAACATAAACTTCTTCTAATGTTTTTTTGTAAAGTTTTAGAAAAGTAATTTTGCAAAAATGTGTACTAATTACTTTTGGATGATTTGCTTCGTTCGTTTCGTTATATATATATATATATATATATATATATATATATATATATATATATATATATATATATATATATATATATATATATATATCAAAATCTGTTGTGTAATTTAGAAGAATTAGATGTGCTCAAACAAACAAACGCGGATATCGACTTTGTTGGACACTTACATCGTATCGCCTCAAATCTTCATTCAAATCGTTGTTTCATCAATTGGTTATATACACCATTTAAGCAATAATTAAAAAACAAAAATTTTCATAAATTTTTTTTCATAAAATGAAAGCTACTACTGGGCCAAACTATGTTAAATTTTTATAGGACCAAATAACAACTATTCCGCATCAAACTAAAGAAGAATCACGTAAATCGGATCATAAGTAGCGTAATCGCTGTACATACATAAAAAATACCAATCGAATTGAGAACCTCCTCCTTTTGAAAGTCGGTTAAAAATGTACAATACTGCGGTGCGATATGCTGCAGCGTTTTTTTTGCCGCGATAAATTCATGGTGCACGTTGAGCCTATGAGAAAAAATTCAGTTAGAAAATGCTGGTCGCGATGAAACTGATTGCGGATATAAGTAGTGGTTGCACCATCGCAGTCTAATCCGTGTGATACATTCTATCAGATACACATTATATAAGTTTGTGGACCCTATCTATCTTTTGAACAAACATTATTCTAAATAATAAGATGGATATTTTTGTAATGGTTTCACACATTACAATATTGGATAATGTACTGAAAATTCATAGTAAAGATTATTATCAGTGAAAAGTTATCTATAGCTAAATATTATCGTTATATCTAAACACGTGATAAAAGTGTAACTAAACGCCGTCGGTACATGGAAGATATTTGTGAAAAACTATTATATTGGGGGTCTGTTTGTTTGTGCGTTTGTGCGCGCTAATCTCAGAAACGGTTTAACCGATTTAGTTGCAGCTGTTACTATTGTATTGTGGTAAGCTTCATATAACATCAAATATTTCTTTTATTTCAATTGGTTTATGAATAAAAAGGAAACTTCAGTATAAAAGCAAAAGTAAGTTATATTAATTTAAAGAATCACCTAGAAGAACCCGAGCGAAGCGAGAGTGAGTCGCTAGTATGTAAATAAAACTTATATTTTATTGTTACTTATTTATTTTTTCTCTAACAGAATTTGTTTAGCATTAGGTTATGGCACCATGTTTGAATACTTAACGTTATTTCTATAACTGTTTAAAATGTTCTAATATATTTTATTGTTACACAGGTACTTATTCTGTGAGGTAAGTCTTTTATTAATAATTGGTTTAATTATTAACTAATTTTAATTGGTTTGGATTTTAAAAACTTCCTGTATTGTATTTACTTTATTTTTGTTATGTTGTAGTATTTTTCATTACCAATAGAAACAATTAATAAACCCGAACCTCTTAGGAACCGAGGATACTTTTAGTAACTTTGTTGTAAGCTTAAGTCTGTCATAATAATAAATAATAATAATAATATTCTTTATTGCACACCAAAAAAAAGTACAAAGAAAAGATGCACATCAGGCGACCTTATCGCTGGAAGCGATCTCTTCCAGGCAACCTTGAGCAGTAGGAGTAAATTTTCATAAAACGGTAGGCGGTGTACTTGCTTTACACGTCTGTCTGTCATACCCTAAAGCTTATAAACTTTTTGCAAACTATACAACATTTTACAATCTATTTTCAATCATAGTAAAAAATAGCACTTTTAATAAGAACTAACATTTTGTTTCAATATAAAAACTTTTTGTTCAATATATTAAGCTTGTTATCGATTTATTATACAGCAAAGGTCACCTTTTGAATACGAAATAATTCAACAGTCCTTAAAAAGTTAACAATATGCAAAAAATACATACAAAGATAATGAAGAACAAAACATGCCATCATAAATATTTTGAAGACAAGATTGTATAGGATTAGCGATTGAAACATGTTTTTAATCAAAATAATCAACTTAACTTAGTGTTTATTGTGATTAACATCTAAAAAATAATAATTTGGTAAAACATTAATCTAGAGTAGGTATATGGTAAAGGACATCATTACTGAATGAACTGATTGAATATAATTTTGCTAATTAAAAAAGTCTTATATTTTATCAGGAACATACAGACAAAATAGTAGCGACGAACGTCTGCGTGCTCATTAAGGATATTCCCGGAGACAAATTGGCAGTTTGATATCAATATTGACTACTACGCAGTTATTTTCATTACTCTTGCTTGTCCTTTGACGACACGTTTGGCTCAGTTTGTAGTGACCCTACTTGCTGTGTCAGCGATCGCGGGTTCGAGTCCCGCTGGTAGCAATCATTTGTGTGATGATCGCAAATGTTTGTACTCCAGTAATGGGTGTGCATATTTATAATATGTATATATTTAAAGTTATATATGTATAGTGTATCAACTATCTGGTATGCATAACACAAGCCTTGTAGCTTACCATGGAACTAGATGGTGCTGTGTTAATGTCCCAACATATTTATTTATTTATTTCACGAATAAATTCATTTTATTTTTAAAATCTCATTCACCATTAAATAAAATTTTATTTTAAATATATTGAGAATTGTCTACTTTGCAGATCTGAGACTTGTATTCACAATATCACAGAAAGGATATCCACAAATAAAATTAAATGGTTATAAATACAGCAAAACGGCGGAGTCTTATTTAGACACCTTTATGAAGAGAAGGTGGAACTGCTTAACTCATAAGGATAAGGGATGTCGAGCCATGATCATAACAATTAATCGTGATGTAATTAAAATTAACCCCAATCATAACCATAGGCCTGTATATTGAACTAAAAATTCATTAAAGCTCATAAAAACAAGTGTCCTTATTTAGTTTTTAACTCAGGGTTTGAAAATTAGCGTACATTCTAGGCAGAGTAACGTCAGCATATTGTACATAAGTCTTTTAAAAGGCTTCTGGAAATGCCAGTTTCTGACAAAAAAAACAGTATATTTTTTTATAAACAAAATATATGTATTTCTGTATAAGTTTTTTTTTTATATAAAGGTTATTATTTCTTGGGAACATTTAATTGCGTCATTGTATACAATAAAAATAAATAATTATATTATGTTTTATTTCAAATCGTTTTTCTTACTTTCTATTAATGGTGGAAATGAATTAGATAATATATGTATGTGACATTACATAACATTCCTTTCGGAACATATTTTTTGTATAAGAATCGACGCTAAGAAATTTTAAATAATATACACCTCCAAGTTATTAATTATGATTTGTGGGATAGAAATTTACATGAAGTATTTTTTTTTTAAATATGATAAATACATGTTTTTTTATGTAATTTGAAATTGAAATTAGATAGAATAATAGATTAGTTAGAATAAGATTGAACTTGAAATTAGATTATATTAGTATTTTTGATTACAGATCAACCCCAATTCATAAGATCTCAACGCGGCAATCCATTAATATTACTAAGTGGGTTCAAATATTCAGTTAAAGTAGTGTTCAAAGTTGGTACTTCAGTAAAGAAAAGATGGCACTGTTCCACACATAATGCTCGTTCGTGTAGAGCATCGCTTATCACCTTGGATGATAAGATTATCAAAATGAATACTAACCATAATCACGAAGCCGTATGTAAAAATGAAAACTTATTTACTTATTGATTTATTAACACTTATTAGTTTCATATGTTTTTGTAATTATGAAAAAAAACTAGGAAATTCACATACTTATAGTTTTCGTATCGATTAAAATGTTCACAAGTATTGAGTTTCTTTATATTTGATAACTTGGTGCCATCGAACTGTTTCTATGATGGAGATGGACAGAAGAAACTATGGAGCATCTCAATTTTGGGTTATTTTAATTGTTTTTGCTTGTAGTTATATTCTGTTTATAAACTATAATATAATATTTATTGCCTTTTACAAGTAATTAATTTCCCATTGTAAAATTTGGTTGATTTCTTAAATAACTACTCTAATGTCCACCAATGTTGAAGGTGTTGAATATGTATTTTTATATATTTACCTTAAGATAATGTATATACTTTCGAATTCTTTGAAATAAATTAAAAAAATCCTTGAAGTTATTTCATTTTCTTGTTATTTAATGATATCGAACCATAAATGCATGTTACATCTTTATAAACAAATAGAAAAATAAGAATAACATATATTTTTCAATATATTAACCAAATTTTCTATGTTACAGATACGCCAATATTCATACTGTCACAAAAGGGAAATCCATTGATTCTTCTAGCAGGATACAGGTATTCGATGAAAGTTTGCAAAAGAATTGGCGTCGAGTCGGTACAAAAGAGATGGCAATGTTCTACTCATACTAATCGTGGATGTAGAGCCACTGTCACTACTCTAGACAACGTAGTCGTTATAGTTAGGGACGTTCATAATCATGAACCAGTATCTTAAAAGTATCTTACATTTATTTATCTATATAGATTATAAGCTTAAAATAGCGTAAACAAGCTTTTATTTATTAACTAATTATGTAGTTAAGGAGTTCCTATCATCATCTTTGATCTTCATCATCATACCAGTTTCATGGTACCATAATATTGTATTGCGCTGAAGTTGCACAGAATCAAGTTAAATAAAAGCTTGTTAAAGTTTAAGTTATCGCTGTTTTATCTTGTATTAGATTTAAGCTTCTTTACATTTACTTCACACAGCTGACTCGTGTAGTTTTCGTCATCAGTAGTAATATATGGATATTAGTATGTTTATGTCGATAAAGTTGTGCCAAAATTACTATTTTATGCTTACTTAATAATTAAAAAATCAAACAAACCAAAAAAATATTTTATAGATTTTAACTAAATCGTCGATGGCATGAAAATATATGCGTCGAATTGACCTCCTCCTTTTTTGGAGGTCAGTGATAAAATATTGCTTATTTTTCTGCGTATTTTTCTGAAAGCTTTTAAAAATATAAAATTAGTACTAGATGTAAGTTTTATCTTAAACTATTTAGGTTTTGTCTTTTAGATGCCACAATTAGATCAATTAAACGAAAATTAATTATAATTAATATTAAGATAATACTTTCTGAACAATTTGTCCTTTACCCTTAATTTATTGGTTACGAGTAATTTATACTCTAAAGACCCATCTTTTAGATGATCTTCTTTGGGATTCTACCAAGGAATAATACACAACTATATTGTAGAAGGAGAATTTAATGTATTATAACAGTTAAGCTTCTTTAGTAAAAAGAGAAAAGTGGTGAAAAGGAAAATCTCACGAATTTTTCGTACTAGTTTGTACGTATTCAGTATTCAGCCCTTATTAATGTCCCACTACTGGACACGAACCTCCTTTAAATACCAGGTCATAGTCCAGTCTTTTGAAAACTTGCTAGCTCTCTCAGACATACAGGTTTTCCTACAATGTTTTCCTTCATCGTAGGGCATCGTGGTAATCATGTTGGAAATGATTCGCATATGAAAATATCACAGGTGGCGAGATCCGGGATTTGAACCCGTTTCACTTGGTTTTCCAAGCGAACGCGTTACCACTGGGCTATCACTGTGTACTGTTGTGTATAGTTTGTGCAATCCACGAAGACGCGCCCCTCTCTTTATTGACAGTCGAAATCGCGCGCCTTCGTGGATGGCACTATCTATAGCCAAGACAATTTTTTAAGTTGCATGTCGGTTATTATAAACGTTTACAAAATGTGCGGATAACTCTCTATTGGAGTTTTTACAAAACGTCTGTACACAAAAAAATCACAATTTTGGTGAAATCGCGCCTTTTCCTAGCGCAAACGTCATTAGTCATTATTTTTTAATGTGTTCGTGTAGTGTGTAGTGTCTAATTTACATAAATATGAGAATCTAAATGAAATAATTGTATGCATGCTGTGTTTAATTGTAATATCTTATATTTAGAAATAAAATATCATAAAACTCTACTATAAGTTGTATTAAAATCTACCTGCCCTTCTAAGACGTATCTTTACGATCATTAAATTAGGTAGCCAAATATAACTGTGGGTTTTTCTCGTCTTCTGTGATTATAATATTATGGTTACATTAAATGTCTTCCTGACCGATTCCGGCTACGGCGGCCAATCTCATTGAGACTAGCCATATGCGCAGGAGATATTATAGTGCACAAGTGTACGCGCAGACACAAGTGCACTCTCTTGTCACTCTCATACTCCGGTGGGACGACTACTCGACACGACCAGTGAGAGTTAAGGCGCAGGACCGATGGCTTTACGTGGTTACATTACTCTTCATATGAAGGAACTAGAGATTTACCCATGCTTTGCTCGAGTACGTCCATATGTGCCTAACTAACTACAATTTATTTCACCCAAATCCGTCCACCGTTTCAGCGTAAAGGAGATGAGCAACTAAGGTAAAAGAATATGAGCAACTTCCACAGATCTTATCTATTCGAAACTTGGTATAACTTACTTCAATGAGATTGCAACGATATGGTAACCTTGGCCTGATGCTGCAGCGTCACCTAGAATCTGCAAGATAGCCTCATTAAAATGGCTTCTATAAATTGGTTATTATGTTGGTTTTTTGAAGTGAAACTTCTTTAGAATCGTTATGATTTGAAACTCGATGAAATGAAAATGCGACACTAAGAAGAGACTAACATAAATATATAGAATAAATATATATATTAAGCCGGTGAGAGAATGAGATAGAATATATTGCCATGTTGCCATGGTAACCGTTATTATTGTTTGACAAATATATAATATTACATTCTTTCCATATATTATATTCCATAAATATATGCCTAATATGCCTTATTTAATTTCATTGCGTTATTGGCCAAAAAAGATTTACTTTAACCGCGCGTAAAGATTACACGCACCCATATTTTTTAACTTTTATTCATCTAAAGATTAAAGTTTGTTAATAAAGTTTGATGCCAATTACGTAAATAAAAGAACGTTCATATTTTGTACTGTTTTATTTATGTATAATATTACATTTTTAATTAGGTACACTTGTTTACTTTTGTTTGTTTTTTCAGACGAATTGCCGGTGTTTGTAGAATCTAACAAAGGAAATAGATTGATCTTACTTAACGGATATAAATACTACATGAAAAAGAAGATGTTTACTAAGGATTTCTTAAAAATACGATGGCAATGTTCTACGAACAGTTGTAGGGGTTGCAAAGCGTCAATAATGACAATAGATGATGTCATAGTGTCAATAAATGCTTGTCATAACCACGAGCCAAAGCCAAAGGATTTAAAAATAAATAAAAGTAATTAAAAAAAAACATTTGTACTGTCTAAACATACCTACGATGATATTGCTATCATTGTAGCAGGCCAAAAAATTGAGAGAGTGCGCAAGTACAAATATCTGGGGACATGGCTTAATGACACCTGGAGCTGTGAACAGGAGGTAAAGACTCGCATCGAAATAGCTCGAAGTGCCTTCTGCACGTTAAAAAGAGTACTCTGCAATCGCAGACTTAAGATCCCTGTGCGCATACGATTCCTACATTGTTACATCTGGCCTATACTTCTTTACGGATGCGAGGCGTGGACAATTAAAGAAGACCTCAAAAAACGTATAGAAGCTTTCGAGATGTGGGCATATAGACGTATGTTGGCCATAAGTTGGACTCAAAAGGTCTCGAACGTGGAAGTTCTGCGACGCGTCAACCAAAAAAGGCAACTTTTGGAGATTGTCAAGAAGAGAAAAGTTGCATATCTCGGACACGTGCTTAGGCATAAAAGATATGAACTTTTGCAACTCATTATGATGGGAAAAGTTGCCGGAAGGAGAGCTGTTGGGCGCAGAAAAAAGTCTTGGCTGTGCAACATCCGAGAATGGACGGGAATTGCGAGTGCTGTCGATCTCTTTCGCCTCGCGAAGAACAAGAAGGAGTATTCAAAGCTGACTGCCAACCTTCGCTAGTCGGAGTGGCACTCGAAGAAGAAGAAAAAAAAACAAAGTTTTAGTATATTAATTAATTGATGTTCTTCATTTCATTGCTGGGCATGGGCCTACCCACAAAACGAGGGGATTAGGCCATCGTGAATCCCACAACCGAATGTGTGTAAGGACTTCTCATTCGTTTTTAAAATTAGTTAGTAAGTGATAATCATATTTTATAAGATTTTATTAAAAATATTCGCACTAATAATACATATAACTAAATTAGTTTTTTTTTTACTTACTCGTCATTCTTTCACGCAGCACATAATGGATCTACGTGATTATTCACATACGTTAATCCCCAATAGCCTTTCTATCTATAGTTGCCTTGCATAGTATGTAGTAATTGAATATTGACGTAACTTCCAAACAATTTATGTAAAATTTCTATCGCTAGTATCTTAATGGGGGATAGATAAGTTATATATTATAAATTATAAAAATAGTGAGCCAGAAAGTGACGAAGGTTACTTTTTATCCCTATAGGTATATCAAAATTTCGTAGGAAATAATGTTTTAGCAGAAAACTGTAAATGGCATTGTGGTAATGAGTTCATATCACGTTGCAAATGTTTGTATAGTAGCTATGTATTTCTATAAAATGATTGTTCATAAACTAACAGTAAATAATTATGGGTAAAATTATGTTTTAATATGTAGATATGTTAGTTAATATATTAATGTTAATAGTTTACTGTACAAAATTTAAGAGCTTTTAGGTGTTTAAACAGCTTTATGGTTTAACTCGCTCTTTGTCATTTCTAATACGAGAAAGAGAGATGGCAGAGTGACATTAGTGTTATTCATAACATATTGTTATTCTGTAAGCACTTTAATGTAACACGATAGCTGAACCCGCAATTACACTTCATACAGCTGTTTTAAGAATATTCTCGGATTCAGTTGACGAGTTACAAAATAGTTTTTACGGAATATAACTCCAGTTATGTTAATATACTATGGGAATCAATTAAATGGTATTTTAGATCATTTTCTTCGCGCTATGACTAATGTCTAGTACCTACGTAGTATTGTTAGTATTATCACTACATAGTATAAAACAAAGTCGCTTCCCGCTGTCTGTCTGTCCTTATGTATGCTTAGATCTTTAAAACTACGCAACGGATTTTGATGCGGTTTTTTTAATAGGTAAAGTGATTCAAGAGGAAGATTTATATGTATAATACATGCGTAATGCGTATAGTATAGAAAAGCCTAGAAATTCAAAGATATGTATTTCATACTAACCGTCAAAACGTACCTAGGGTCGGACCCGAGCGCAGCAAGGCTGAATTGCTAGTTTTAACATATTTATCTGAGTCTCAAAATTTTAAAACTTATTGAATTGGATGAATTTGACCTTTATTATTATATATGTTATTAATATATGTTTTGAAAATAAATGCGTATTTTGAATTAGCGACATTTAATCTATACTTATCTATACTAATATTATAAAATTTTAAAAAATTGTTTATTTTTTGTTTGTTTGGTTGAACGCGCTAATCTCAGGAACTACTAATCCGATTTGAAAAATTCTTTTTGCATTAGATAGCCCGTTAACTGATGAAGGCTATAGGCTATATATCATCCCGGAAAAGTGTACGGGTCCCATGGGATAGATTTGTTTTTGTCTAGGGACGAACCCGAAGCGAAGCGAGGGTGAGTCGCTATCTATACTAATATTATAAAGCTGAAGAGTTTGTTTGTTTGTTTGTTTGAACGCGCTAATCTCAGAAACTACTAATCCGATTTGAAAAATTATTTTTGCATTAGATAGCCCGTTAACTGAGGAAGGCTATAGGCTATATATCATCCCGGAAAAATGTACGGTGCCCGTGGGATAGATTTGTTTTTGTCTAGGGACGAACCCGAAGCGAAGCGAGGGCGAGTCGCTAGTAATATTATAAAGCTGAAGAGTTTGTTTGTTTGTTTGTTTGTTTGGTTGAACGCGGTAATCTCAGGAACTACTAATCCGATTTGAAAAATTCTTTTTGCATTAGATAGCCCGTTAACTGAGGAAGGCTATAGGCTATATATCATCCCGGAAAATGTACGGTTCCCGTGGGATAGATTTGTTTTGGTCTAAAGGCGAACCCGAAGCGAAGCGAGGGTAAGTCGCTAGTTTAATATAAAGTGATTTTAACAATTGTTTGAAGATTTTGCTCAATATTATACATATATAATATGAAATATAATATATAATACCTATAACAGTGCTTATTATAAGGTATATAGTATAATATTATTAAAATTAATAAATTTTAATATTATTTAATTAATCATTTTTTATATATATTTAAAATTATTTTTTTTATTTACAGACTGGGTGGTTCAAAGGAGTTTTACTTTTATCAAATCAAAACGCGGCAACCCATTGCTACTATTTGAAGGATACACATTCTCGCTAAAAAATACTAAATCAAAAAATACATCTAAGAAGTTTTGGAGATGTTCGACACACACTAACCGAGGGTGTGCTGCTGGGGTAGTGACTATTGATAACGTCATTGTTAGTACGAAGGCATATCATAACCATCCTCCAATATTTACTACTCCTGCGAGTACTGGTTACAGTGAAAAGTAACCTAGATTATTAATAAACGAACTCTATGACTTAACTAGATATATTGAGTCCTACATGGTTATTACGCTGTAACCATGTTACAATTTAAAATCAGACCAATTCAAAACATTAGTAGTAAATACGTATCACACAAACAGACGTTTATACATAAATATGAGTATGTACTATGTATTGAAGTATAACAATATAAATAATTAAGTATATCCTCCCGGCCGATTAAGTCAAGAAGAAACTCACTACAACTATCCAAATGGCTAAATATATTATAATGAATAAATATATATCCAAAGACATATGCACTTTATTTATTTCTTTTACTCTAGTTATATAGTAACACCATAAAACGAGGAACAGATCAAACATAAGACCGATGGCTTTACATGAAACACTAATTTACCGACACAGTTCTGTTATCCTTTAGTATCGTTATAAACTCGATCATCCATCATCTTCAGCCGTATTCATTAGAAATTAAAAGAAGAATTCAGAGGTATAGGCTTAGCTTACCTGATACTTTCGACTTAACAGTTAACGCAAAGCACAATCTTATTTGGTATAGAGGTATTACTATTTACTACTATCGAAGGAAATCAACATTCTGCCAGTTTTGTGTTGTATACTTGACTATACGGAGTCCGGAAAAAAATAAATCGGTGAGACACAACTTATTTTTTTATTTACTTTTCCTTCAGACACAGGTCCATATTTACATATTTCTCTTTTTTATAAACATTTAGCTATAAATTAGAACTTAATACTATTAGGAACATTATTCAATGTATTTGAATGGGATTGATGTCAAGATAATGATGATAATATTATTAATAGACCTAATGATCGTATATTAAACACTTATCGTGGCGAGATAATCATCAATACTAATAATTTTATTTTAAAATTTTGTATTAGTATCATGTTTTTATTTTCATAATTTTGTGTATCGTCATAATCAATTTATATAATTTACAATACCTACAATACCTACAATACCTATAAATTATATTACCTATTGTGCCGCTCTGAAATAAGAACGCGTTACTTGCAGCGTTCACAGCGGCATATATAATATAACTAATATCACGAATATTGTCATTACTTTTGTTTTCATTTTAATTTGCATGTGTATCTGTAAATAGAAATGTATAGTGCTATTAAAACGGTATAGTATTTCATTTTATCTATCATGGAGATAATAACCATAATTTATTGATAATTTTTTTATATATATGATTTAATTAATTATTTATTTATTTTAGGTTTTCTACCCCCAAGAACTTTTTCATATATTAAATCAAAACGAGGCAATCCGTTGATTTTATTTGAAGAATATACATTTTCACTGGTAAATACAAAGTCGAAAAATTTATGTAAAAAAGTATGGAGATGTTCGACACACACGAATCGAGGTTGTTCTGCTGGCGTAATAACTATTGACAACGTCATTGTTAGTACGAAAGCATTTCATAACCACCTTCCAGTAATGCGTGTACTCGCAAACTGTACTGAAGCGAAACTTTGTAGTAATAGTTAAGTGTATGCTTATAATACTTATAATTTATATCGATCTCTAGCTTTCTTTATAAGTTCTCTTTCACTCTAAGAAATTTCATTCGTTTTGCCATTTGATAAATGTAAACGAAAAATATTTTCGTATTTATAACATTAATAATTAATTTTTAATTTTTATTTAACTAAGTACAAATAATATTACTAGGTAAAGTGAAAAAATATAGGGTTTATTACTTGTGACAATATAGTGATACTTCAGCTTATTTCACAGACATGAAACTAAGTAATAAAATTGAGATTATGTATAGATATTATAGAAAATATAAAAGCAAAGGTTTATTTATTAATTTTTAGCATATACTTTTTATAATTTACATAACACCACCACTCGATAGATTTTAAACACCACTAGTGTTTTAAATCGATTGATTTCATGTGTTTTAACCTAGTATATAACGTATTCCAGTTACGAGAAACTCCTACTTCCGATCATAGCAAGAAAGAGGTAATTTTTGTAAATATACATGTATTACAATTACAAATAAAAAATGAAAAACTTAACCTTATAATTGTAATCTCAATGACTAGGATCTGTTATGGATAGTTTTAGGTGTCATTGTTTACAAAGATCATTAATTTATTTCTTAGAAAAAAGTTTAATATTTTTTTATATAAAACAACGTAAAAATATCGGTTATTCTCGTGATGTTATGTACACTGAATATTGTGGCATTATTCAAATAATATGTGAAGTATGATCACTTGTGTGTATATCACATAATGAAACTAGACTGTTTATAATATGGAAAAATACACAATCATTAGTAAAAATGGGCTTTTATTATTTGAAGTTATGGAAAATACCATCGCAAAAATATAATATTATAATAGTAATTATTTTTTACTATTTTTTGGAAATTATAATTAAATGAAATTAATAATGTTGATTTATTATTTATTTTTTTAGGAAATAAAATTAATGAAGGTCTGATGCGTACGTAGTTACAGGTTGGGTTAGGTCCAAAGAGAATTTACATTGATTAAGCAAGGTTTTTCAAAAACACCAATTTTCATCGCGAATGCTTGCGAAAGGTTTCGAAAGCACTTTAGTGTACCGTACCTGTACAGTACCTGGGCTACTTACTACTTTTACATTAAGTGACTAAGTGTTACTGAGAAAGTTGTATAGATGTCGCGATAAGAACAATTTTCTTTTTAATTTGGCTTAAAAATAATTTTACATTAAGTGACTAAGTGTTACTAAGACAGTTGTATAGATGTCGCGATAAGAATAATTTTCTTTTTAATTTGGCTTAAAAATAAATTTTACATTAAGTGACTAAGTGTTACTGAGAGAGTTGTATAGATGTCGCGGTTAAATTTTTCGAAGAATAATGCATAAGAAAAACGCATGAAAACTCGAAAACACGCGTTTTCCCAGACATGTGACTAATCTAGATCAATTTTTCGCCCATCAATTTTTTTTTTAAAGATTTCTCCCGACCGTTATATAAAAGTCGGGCAATTGCTTTGTCGTTAGACAACTTCGGTATAGATCTACGAATAAATAATTAGTAAGTATAGATTAATTTTATTATACTTTGGTTTTATATATTTATTTATTTCTTCCATGTGTACAATATAAAAATATATATATCTACATTTAATAATATGCAGATGTGAAAAAATATTAAATTATATTATTAATATATCTATTATGTATATAATATATTATTATTACTACAATCAGATAATAAATGTCTCAGTTTATTGTTTGTTTTCGTCCATAGTTAGCGTGGTCAATTAAAATACCAATTACTCCCTAATAAATTGCAACATATCCGACTAAAGGTATGGTAGAATTATGAATCCTGTACGGTAGAATAGGAGACGCTTATCATTATATCAAAATTTGATTTTTCATTGGTTTGAAACCATATGATAAATAATCAATAAAATAATATAAAGTCATTAATTTTCCAGATTTTATTTTAACATACACAAATAATTGCAGTCCACGCATTATTTTGGGAGGCTTCTCGTTTTCTGTGCACAAACAGCTGCAGAACTATGATGGTTGTGTGAAAAAACGATGGCGGTGCTCTAGATTTAAGAATTGTAATGCTACTATTCATACCATTGATTATGTAATTTGTAAGACATATTTACATCATAATCATAATTAGATTTAGTATAACTATGTGAAATCAAAACTGTACCAGGGTGAAATTTAGCTACAACATGTAATTTTACAATGCCTTAGTGATATCATATCATATAATTTTGTCAATCTGTTAAATCATTCGTTTATCAATCATCATTCATTTATTTTTTCATCATTCGTTATAAGTATTACACAGTATTTAAAAGAAAGCTCATCACATCATAATTTATTAAGTTTAATTTCTCTTTATTTATATATAATATGTATTACATAAAAAGTTAAACATATGTATATGTATATAGTGTATTTAGATTACGACCATTGTACGGTTTTTTAATGTGATATATTAAAAAAATAAGTCATTTTTCTTTCGTCTGAGGGTAATGCTTGAGCTTCGTATTTATATTTTAGGTTCTTCTTTCGTTTTAGGTTTAAAAAATTAAGACTACGTTTTATATAAGTAATATTTTATTTATTATATAAGATTTTTGTAAGAGGTTTCGTTTCATTGAAAATTTTTACACCATTTTATATGTAAATTATAAATAAGGATTGTTATGTTTGAAGACAATTAAATAGTAAGTATATTTAAAAAGAGTATTTATTTTAAATATTAGTCAATCAGGCTGCGGTATATCTATACATATAATATAATTCTAACTGAGTCAAATCTATACATTAAATATTTTTTGAAAAATCTTATTGAAATAGTCATTATTATCTATACGAAGACAAAATCTATAGTTTTTACAATTTTGTCTGTCTGTGACCGCATCACGAGAAAACCACTGGACAGATTTTAATGAAATTTGGATCCCATCAAAAGCAACAAAAGCCACATAGAAACCAATAAATATTTATCGGTTTCTATGTGGCTTTTGTCGCTTTTCATGGGATCCTATTGAAGTTTTTCAACAGGGATAATCCGTCGAACACCGAATTATTAACATCTTCACTGCACCCACCACGCCAAAAGATCAATGTTTGAGCAAGTATAAGTAATTGTAAAAATAAGCCTTACTACAAGTAGATTGATTTCAAGAACATTTACAATTGAAAATGAGACATAGTTCAGTCTTTAGAGTAGCAAAAATTGAAAAAAGTGATACAGTATCAATTTTACTATATTTTTATATTAAAAATATTTAATTGATTCTAAGCTCTGTCAGTTCTTATAATAAGAAACTACATATTTTATTTGATTTGCAGATTGCGAATACATTCCGAGCAGGAAAGGTACTTATTTACTACGACTGGGAAAATTTTGTTTCCAACAACATTTCTCTCGTCCTTTTGGGGATTCCATGAAAATTAGATGGCGTTGTTCCTACCACAACACGTTGAATTGTAAAGCTAATTTATACACTCATGAAGGTACTATAATATCGACGAAATTAAATCATAATCATAGCTAATTATGTAAAATAAGTAAATATTATATGAATAAAGTAAATATTATATAAATGATGATTGTATTTGTATTTCAAACTTTATAACAGCCTATAAGGTGTATAGCCACGAACGAATTCACGCGTTTAAGTCCCGTAGTGTAATTACTATATAATTATGGAACGTGAAAATTTAAAAAGTTATATTTTTTATAAGCCTGTTAAAAAAAGTAAGTACTCATTATTTTGCTTTAAGTTATATACATACATACATAATATGCTTGTACATTCACGAAAAATAAACAGAAGTATTAATTCTCACTCTCGACCACACCTTATTTTACTATTTATTAAATAACAAATAAAAATATTGTACAGAGACGAATAGTATTTTTAGAAATAAGTACATTTTGATAAAATTATATAGTAGTTATCAATAAAAATATGTGTTGGATTTTTGAAGTAAAACTTCTTTACGCACGCTTGACTTTGGGGGTACGCTGGTGAATGCGTTACGAAAAACTGTACGTACGTTTGTTGCCATGGTAACTGTTGTTATTGTCTGACAAATGATATATAATATTATATACTTTCCTTAAATGATATTCTATAAATATATGTTTGTAATATGCCTAATATACGTTATTTTTAGTATCTCACCTATCCTAATTATTTAAAACATTTCATTTCATAAAGAGTACCGATAACCTACAGAAGTTTTACTTCTTGCGCGTGTACACATTCATACACGTACTCTTTAATATATTTTTTTATTATAATTTATCGTATCTGCTATATGTTTTTTTTATGATTATGGATCTAGTACAGATTATTTTATAATATAAAAATAAAATAAATATATTACGAAATTATTATATTCCTAAAGTAATAAAACCTTTTATTTGATTATATTTCACAGAAATTTTAGCAGACGCTTCATACTCGTATATTTTAAGTAGCATTGGTACTCGAAAATTAATAATGGGCAATTATTCATACAACAAACACACAATAAAACGACTGGGCCCATACTCTGAGAAGATTAGATGGAGATGTGTCAAACACAAAAAAAAGTGTAGAGCAGTAGTCTACACGGTTGATGACAAAGTTGTCACGTACCTAGACAACCACAGTCATAAATAAAGGAATTAAAACATACGCAATCGCATTACTTTAAAAAAATATTGTTATATGCTGTAAAAGTTTAAAACGTTTCCAATAAAGATTTTTATTTATTTATTTATTTTATTCGTTTTTCATTCATTATTCATTAATTTATCATTATTATGTTAAATATTCCTTTTTACAGAAATTGTATCCAAAACAAAGCCTGCATACAATTAAAGATCACACAAAAATCACAGCTTAATAACTACCACGGTTATTTATATATCGGGGAGTATTAAAAATCGATATTTGGCACACATCGACTTCTCTTGTATGAGCATTTCGCTCTCGTCTCGTCACTGTACCTTATATTGACAAAATAACATCTAAATATAGTTTTTTTAACGATATTTTTATCTAGATAATTGGGCTTGGACTTTTTAGAGACCTAAACAAATAATACAAATATATCTAGGTTGACAAAATTCCATCTCAGATTTAAGATCTAAATGACTTGACATTTTTCACATTTACTATTTGCGCCATTTAAAACACCGGACAGCAAAATAGGTAGCTATTTTAAGATTTTCTTATTTTGCAGCCTCATTCGAGTTTATTCGCGGCAAAAAGGGTAATCGTATTATAAAAATGGCTGGGTACTTCTACTGCTTACATATATCTCGACCAGTCAGTGATGGCTTCAAAACCAGGTGGCGGTGTTCAACCAGAAACTCTAAAGGTTGTAAAGCAGCTATATACACTGTACATGATGTCGTTGTTTGTGGAAATACTTTGCATAATCATGATCCCGATTATATTTAAGTTTTTTTCACGAAACATCATTATTATATTAGAATTAGCCTAGTTTTGTGTGCCAACATTGATACCTTTTTAGGAATCAAAAGTATCATTGTATCTAGTCTGCTGATTTAAATAAAACTAAGTTATTTTTAAATAAATTTGAATGTTTTTATTTCTCGGCTGCTAAGCTATTTTTTTAATTCTAATAAAAAAGTTTCATTTGAATACGATCAGCCTTCTCGACAGTGATAAAACAGATAATAACAATCTAAAATCTGGTGATGTAACTCTAACGTCACAAAGAACAAGTACAATTTTAATAAAAACATTGAATATGATTGCTTAATTTTATTATGCTTATAGTTTTTTTTTTTATATTTAATATATAATTTAATTTTATATTATTTATATAATTTTAGCGACCATTATTTGCGTTATGACCATTAGTTTTATTTCATTCACATTATATATGTATTTGTTATTTCAAGGATTGCCATACTTGTATAAAGTGACTCTGTTAATTAGTAATTATATTATCGTACCGTAATTATAAAACATTTGTGTGATTACCTAAAATAGAAAAAAATAATGATAAAAAATCCTTTTAACATTTGTATTATTTATGTATTGTAGTTAATTTGACCTGATAATAAACTGAAATATAACAAGTAAAAGTTTATTTTTTTTATTTTAACATAATTAGTGTTTCTTAAGCAAAGAATGTAGCGTTGTGTCCCTTGCATGATGCTACATATAATGTTATGTACTATGTGTTCGCCCAGTGGTCGGAATCTATCCATCATCATTATTAAAAAAATTGTTTCCATTTTTTTTATTTACAACACTAAAGCTCATTAATAGCCATTAAACTAAAAAAAATCGATTGACAAATTAACAAACAGAGAAAAAGGTACTGTACTGTTTTTCTTTGCCTATTTATATGTACATTATATATATATACCTATTGTAGGATACCAAAAGGGTTTCTGTAAGAGGAGTAGAGGTTATTCCTATATAAACCGACGCGTCTATTATTTATGTCAGTCTTTTTCTATCTTATATATTTAAATTTAAACGAGCAATTCTTGTATATTTATATCTTTATTTATTTAAACCAGCGATCTCGGAAACGGCTCTAACGATTTTGCTGAAATTTGGTATATGGGGGCTTTCGGGGGCGAGAAATTGATCTAGATTAGTCTCATGTCTGGGAAAACGCGTGTTTTCGAGTTTTCATGCGGTTTTCTTTTGCACTATTCTACGCAGAATATGGTCGATAATTTCTTACACTCGAGCATAAGCATCGTGGTCAAGCGGTTGAGGCGCAAGTTAGACAACACATATGCCCTGGATCGAGCTCCCGTCAGATTACAAAGATTTTACTTTTGTTTTTTTTGTATATTTATTCAATTTTTTAGCTTTTTTTATGTAAAAAATGCGATATAACAAAAAAGAACTCCGAGTGAAGCTCGGTCGCCCAGGTAATGTGTATTAATCTTCGCGCGGTCGCTATGTTGGTCAGTGTATCGACGTGATTTGTGAGTGCTAATTAGTTTTTTTATTTTTTATTTTTTTTGTTGATATTTTACTTCTGATCCAATAATGTAAATATCACCATGAGCACCAATCAAGGTGTAGTGATACATCTTGATTGATGCTCGTGGTGTTCTAAATGCATAAAAACTATGGTACATCTGATGGGTTATGTGTTTCGTTTGCCATACTTTAGTTTAAAGTTGAGTATAAAAGTAAAATCAAGGTTGATTTTACTTAACTACAAAATTAACTCTTTATTTTGTACTTCAGGTGAAGATAAAATTTTATTCTATGTTAGTCCACGAGGAAGCAAATATATGAAGGTTAACGATTACGTCTACACAATACAGTTTACTAAGAACATGGGCAGTAACAGCGTTAAGACACGGTGGTACTGTCGCGGTAGGACAAAAGGGTGTAAAGCGGCTGCTTACACCATTAACGATGTTATATACCATTGTAATAATGAACATAATCATTAAAAAAATTAGTTTATTATTAAGTGATATTCTAATAATATTAACTTTTAGACTTAGGAAATAGATAGGAGATGCGCGTAAAAGGGAATGACTGTGACCTGAAATAGGGAATATGCGTTATTTTTTTTACAGAATATCTTACATCGTTATATAATTGTAAAAAAATACCCAACTCAAAAATACGAAAATTATGTATATTTTTTTAAAATGCCTATCATCTTTAAACATCCTCCTCAACTTGTAGCGACAAAATCGCTAATCACTCTGTTATAATATACTCTGACGTCATATTCAGTCTGACCAATGGCGTTCGTTACAACTATGTACTTTGAATTTCCCCACCTATATTTGCACTGCTTAATAACTATTTTCTCAATCAAAAAAAAAATATATATATTAAAAAATATTAATATAGGCTTAATTCAAAAGCAATAACGATTATAATTACATATTTATGAATAAATCACACGCATATTCCCTAATAGTATTATAATAAATTGTTTATAACAGTACTGTGGCCTCTGTCTAAGCAGTAGGTGCTATTGTATAAGAACTAAAGTAAACAAAATAATATGTGTCGACTTTCATTGAAAAACTATCATAAAAGTAATAATGATTATTAGATGCTTTACTTCTGTCATTGGCAGTTTCATTAGGTTTCATTTGCTGTTCTATATATATCTTATTCTCTTACGGTAGGCCGCAGTAGCGACCTTTACTATTTCTTACTAATGGTAAGAATTTGACATAATTTAATGTCAAATTTATGTCTCAAGTAAGGAAAACAGAAAGAAAGATTATTGGGGTCTAAAGTTAAACAAAAATAGTGTTAGTGTACGGACAAGCTCTATGTCACTAATTTGCAATAATACTACAAATAGTATCTACGGTGCTAGGGATGTTGCTAAAAAAATCCTATATACTTTGTTACTGTAATTTAAGGCCACTTTTGCGTATATGTATATAATAACCTACATACATACATATACATATGTTAGTAAGATTGGGTTTTAGACAATTGTAACAAATGTACCTAATTAGTAATTAAAGATATATTTATAATTTCTGTGTTTGATTCAAACCTTAAAAGAATTTAAGTGCATAAATTGAATTCCTATAATTATGTAGTATATAATAGTTTTTTTAAGATATTTAACAAAAAAAAACACCTGCGGGAGACAATATCCGAGGGTAATACTGAGAAATCGAACCATTTTATTTGTAGGACGACTTGATCATTCAATTATGCATATTTTTAATCCGTTGAGAATCGCGGGCACGCCTGCGTGTCAGTAAACAATTATTTTTTTAGAAATAATCCTTGAGGTGTTAATAATAAATACTATGAAAATCAGCTGATTATTAATAAATTTTATGACGTAGATATTTTAACAAGTTTGGAGAGGGGATGATTTGATCCAAACCATCTTTTTGTAAGACAATATTTATTTTCTTGTTTTAGGTTGGATTATCTCAAGATTAAATTATAAAACAACCTGTTAGTAATAAATTTTAGACAATCATCATTTCGACTTGTTCCGAATCAATCCGCAATTATATATACCCACTACCATATTTTCGAAGAAACAAATTGAGTGTCTCGTCAAAACTAAGCTACTTATGAAATTTTAGCTTGTTATTAATCTTTAAAAACCTCCTTGGTATAGAACCGGTGGTTATTTGGTAACTGACGGGTTAGAATTCCTGTCTAAATGGATCATTGACGCACTCAACCACGATACCCTGACACTATCGCAGATCTGCTCAGTTTTCTGTAGGGACGCGCGACGCGACTAAAATGATCGTTGAAGACTAAACCGATCTGAAAGCGACTTAGAATAAAAAATGTCCAATTTTTTTGTGGTTAAGTTAGACGTTAATATTTTCAAATTTTGAGACACTACTTTAAATTTATATTTTTATTGCAGGCACGATTTTTTACCAAGGACCTCGAGGGAGTCGATATTTAAAATATAATAATTATATCTATACTGTTCAATTTACAAAGAAAATTAATGACAGTATTGTGAAGACCCGTTGGCATTGCAGATCCCGCACTAGAGGCTGTAAAGCGGCAGTGTACACTATTGATGATGTCGTTTATTCTTGTGCCAGCGAACATAACCATTAAACACTGTAAATTTTAATGTAAAAATGAATAACAAAACTTGCGACAGCGACGACTAAAAATTCATCATACCCATCCATATATTCGAAATGTGTGTGATAAATTTTAAGGAAAATAATACTGTAATTATTAATAAGATAGATCTTGTGTTTGTATTTTGGAAACCCCAAGACCCCAGAATTACTAATATGATCTTGAAATTTATTTCTTTTATCCTGATATATAAAGTGATTTCTGATAATATAAGATAAATATAAGTAAAATAAAATTACATACGTACGTACGCTACGTATATCTTAAATATTAAATGATATTTATCGTATACTGTCGGTTCTGTGAACTGATCTCCTTTTTATTGTGTCAGCAAGGTAACCGTCCCATTATACTATCATAGTCAGAAAACAGATTTTTTCGAACTATAGCTCCACATAGCAAAGAATCGACTTGATTTTTTGCATTAAGATAAGATAAGATTCAGAAAAATAACAAAACCTTATTTATCTTGATGCAAAAATGATTCCCGTGGAAAACACTTTCCCGTTTACAAGAGATTATTGTTATCAGCACTTTGGAACACACCTCATTGAGAACTAGTTTTTATTAAATGCTAATAATTCAACAAATTTGTCGTTTTTTTTTCATGATTATGATTATGATATGATGACCAACTTGATAAAATTGAGGCTATTATATTACTTTACAATTTTAATCTTCATTTTGTATCGATCATACAAACAGTTGTTGTGATGGGGCTGAAATTATGCATGGCGTTTAATTTAACGTAACTACTATATCGTATACTTATATCTAGACGTCTAAAAACTAAGAAAGGGAACTCTGTAAGATACATTCATTCTTCAATTTTTAAGTTTTCTATCTACACTTTTGTTTAGCTCTTATACACCTTAACATAATATAATTTTCTTTTTTCTTCTTAAACAGATGCAGTATTTATAATGTCAAAGCGAGGCAATCCACAGATAAGTCTCAATGGCTACACATATTCTACGAGAACTGCCATCCATGAGAACTCGTCGGCAAAGAAACGTTGGTTTTGTTCGACACATCACTCCAGGAAATGTTTAGCAACAATTGTTACTATCGACAACAAAATTGTCATGACACGGAACGTTCACAACCATGGTGTACCACAAGGCCAAAACCGAAGGGTTTAAGCTTTTCTCGTTACATTAAACATTAAACTAAACGGTAAACGATCTAGTCTTACAAATTTTGTGGGGTTTTTTAATTTAAATGTACAAATACATGTATTCTCCATAACAAACACTTATCAATATTTAATTGATGTATTTAATGATCCTATTAAAGTTACCAAAAAGTCATAAGAGTCAAATTATAAGAAATAAAGCATATAATTGTGAATTGATTTCTTTCCGCCGCATCTGTCTGTCTATCTGAACGCGATAAACACAAAAACTACCGAACGGATTTTCATACAGTTTTCAGCAATAGATGGAGTGATTCATGAGGAACGTTTTAGTGTACAATTCATTTTTGTGTAAATTGGTTGAAATGTGACGATAACAGTAGAAGATGTCAGAAAAATCATGCCGACTGGGGGCTTTATTCATGTGCGCCGCGTAAACTAATAAAATTATATGCAAATAATGTACTACAGAATAATTCCTCTTAAAGAGATCTTCCTATTAAACTGTATTTATTTATTATTATTATTATTTATTTGATTATTATAGTATTATACTAATACAGCATTTTACATGAGTGGACCCACAAAACTGTTTGCACAGTTTGTCTGTGGGATCAGAGTCTTACAATAGACTTAGGTTATAATATATAGCAAGCATATTTGTAGCAACGCTATGTTCACTTATCCAGGGATGCACCCAAGCGGAGCGAGGTCATTTGTAATAAATAATAAATCTAAGGCACAAAAATGTTATAACGTAGATTTTATTATCAAATTACAATAAAACATAAAAATATATTACTAATGAATAATACAATTAGTTTAATGTTAATTAAAATCATATTTATATTTAAGGGAATCAAGTAGTCAAAAAATGTCCTCAAAAAGTACAGGATTGTTGGTATGTATTCTAATAACGATAAAAATATTTGTGTCTATGTTAACCGTTATATTCTGTATCCTGTATTCAGCCGTTATATTCGCCTATTGTAAAAAATTATATATACCTTGAGTATGGTTATGTTTAAAGTGAAAATAAAGTGGTTAGGATACGATTAAGTTGAACAATTTCTGAGTAATTTTGTATAAATAAGTATGCTATTAAAAACTCAAATAAAACATTAAAAATATACAAAAGTGATTATTTTATCACCAACAGCTCAATTCACGCTATCAAATCGTGGAAATCGTCAAATTAAATTCGAAGGCTTCAGGTATTCTACACGTACAACATTTAATCGAAAACATGGACCGCTTGGGAGGAAGAAATGGTATTGTTCCACACACCACGCAAAAGGCTGCAAAGCGGCTCTCTTCACTGAGGACGAGGTCGTCGTGCTTGCGAACACAGAACATACTCATACTGCTCCAAGATATTGAGAAGGACCGAGGTATCCCTTCGATGACAGGATAATTTTATATACAAGTCTTACTCCTATTTTATTCAATTAACAGTTCTTCTAAAGGTTACATTTCGTTTACGATAAGAGCCTCTTGAGTTGTTGGTCAAGGCTCTTCCTTATTAAACCATTGGCCAATGACTATGACAGTTAAATGACAGAATGTTTTTCATATCATGAGCTAGGTCCAAATATTTTTCTATCTTTGCAATCATGTCAAATAACGATGTCAGAAGCCACTGCTCGACCAACATACTTACATGCATTCCCCAATCTGTTATAAAATTATTATAGGTATTCATCGTCTCATGACAGAAGGCTGCGACATCGAACACGACCGATTCAAGATATTGAGTTTACATATTACCTCATAGCATCCGTCTTATGTACGTACATATATGTATGTACTATTATTTGACTGCTATTTTAATTTTTTGTGTTTGTTTATAATTTTTACATCATGTTTGTTTAATATTATGAGTAAAGGACAATTTCCACGGGTTATGATTAATTTTTGTAATACGTTAAAATTAAGATATTTATTATTATATATAATTATTCCCATTTTTACTTTGGGCAAAGGATTTCATTTAAGATAAAATTACATATTATCTATATTACATTATATATTTAATCATATACCGTTCAAACACCGATGTTGAACGATTGATTTACATGGTCAAATACAGTTTGTGTTGTAATCTAAAACATAGAATATTCAAACAATTCGTATTCGAAATTCGATATTATGCAAATCAAAAAAAATATGGAAGCTTATAAACTGGCAATACTCAATTTGACTAAAACAATTTATACACTTCATTTTAGACAGTAACTATTATTTAAATTTTTAGAGTCAACCTATTCGAATATTTAATTTTAAATGTTTTATTAATTTAAGATATCGATTTTTAGAAATTCTTAATACCTCAATCTTTTTTTTTTTAAATTAAAAATCAAGTTCCTAAGCATCATATTGTTACTGTGAAATGTAACGTATTTAATTAATAAGTACCTAAAGATTAGAAGCCATAGTACTTAATTGATTTATTGTCTCATTGACAGATCAGTGTATATACATAGTGATAGTATTGTGATTTTTGAGTAGATCTTGTTATATCGTCATTACTGCCCTGGCACCTTATATGGCGGATGAATAAACTATATGTATAGGTTACATAGTTACTTATTGTTAGGTATATGTTATTCTTTTTAGTCTATTTATGATGACGGTTCCGATGGTAAAAGATCTAAAAAAAAAAAAAATAAGTTAAAAACTAGATACAGGCTATTTAGATTTTGAGGTCGTATTACTTTTTCTATAATATTTTTTTCTGACTAAAACTTTTGAAGCCTCATTTCCAAAATATTATAATATTATAATATAAGTCAATATAAGTCTAAAATAAGTTTAGTTTTAAAGTAGGTATCATTTTCCAGCATTGAACAGCTATTCGTATGGACGTTGTCCTTTAATCGTTACTTTTACATTTGACATGTTTGTTCGTTTGACATTGGCTAGGTTTTTTGCACATATTATTATAGTTTGAAACAATACTTATTCATAGCAGCGGCTTATAAGAACAGTCACTATAATAAATTATAGATTTATTTCACCGATAAAGCAAGCATAAGTTGAGAAGCATACAAAAAATTCAGGTAAAAGAGTATAAGGCTAGTGCGATGATTAAATATTTCATATTATATTTTTATTATTAAATATAGCTATTACATAAAAATAGAAATAAAAATGTCTGTAACATAAAATATTTAAAGCTATAATTTATTTATATAAGAATATATTATATGTATTTTTTTTATTTCATTTAGTAAATACTTTTCAGAACTTTAATTTTAATTAATTTATTTATTGATTCCATATTATAATCTGTCGTAACAATGTAAATTAATGGATAAATTATATTAAATAAAAAGAATTTTATTTATCTGTTTATTTTTTTTAATTATATCAATTATTATTATTGATTATGATTTCATAATTTTTATTGTAATAATCATACAGTAAAAATTCTTGGGTTCTTAGGGTTTTTTTTATTTACAGGTCCACAATTTATAACTTCCTGTCGTGGAAAGCCGCAGATAAAACTTAAAGAGTACACTTACTCGTCTCGGTTTTATGGTCAAAGGAGTTTTAAACCAGTGCGATGGTACTGTTCTTCTCACCATGCTAAAGGGTGCAAAGCATCTTTAACAACTATTGAAAACACTATATTGAAGGTGTCGGGGTCGCACATTCATGAACCTGTGGTTCGCAAAACGTAATATTAATGACGTGACATAAATGTAATATATAAAAAAAAATATAAAAAGCAATCATGAGGAACACAGACAGAAGTGAAAACTTAAAACCATAAACAAACAGCAGTGGCGAAGGGTCCATACAAGACGATTTCCACCGTCTTAACTTTTAGGAAGCCAATAATCCATCATTCATTATAAATATTTATTTTTTGAATTAATTAGTAAATAAAAAATCTTTTTATTATTACTACTAAATTGCTTACGCGTTTCTTCATAGAAATGCGACGATAAGACGTTGTATTTTAGCTTATGTGTTCAAATTAAATTGTCTTTCATTCATACTTTTGGACTGAACATTGTCACGTGACTTCATTCTGTTTAGCTTTTTACGCATGCGCCCTAATCAAATTTTTCTGTCTCGAAAAGCTGCTTCTCAACGTCTTATCCTGCTTGTGATTGGTCAGAAATTACAAAACGTCACATGAATTGACCAATGACAAACTAGGTGAGAAATGTTATTATTTGAATGAAATAATATAAATGAATATGGCGGATTGTTATTGTTTACGGGTGCATTGCTTACAAGATTTTGTGTTTTATAGAGTTTTAATTTTAATTTAAGTTACTAAGCAACATATTGTTACTGTGAAATGTAACGTATTTCATTAATAAGTACCTAAAGATTAGAAGCCATAGTACTTAATTGATTTATTGTCTCATTGACAGATTAACCGAGATCAATGTATATACACAGTGATAGTATTGTGATTTTTGAGTAATCTTGTTATATCGTCATTACTGCCCTGTCACCTTATATGGCGGATGAATAAACTATATGTATAGGTAACATAGTTACTTATTGTTAGGTATATGTTATTCTTTTTAGTCTATTTATGATGACGGTTCCGATGGTAAAACATCTAAAAAAAAATAAGTTAAAAACTAGATACAGGCTATTTAGATTTTGAGGTCGTATTACTTTTTCTAAAACTTTTGAAGCCTCATTTCCAAAATATTGATTGTAAATGTTTAGAGTATTGTTTATAAATAATTCGTCTAAAATAAGTTTGGTTTTAAAGTAGGTATCATTTTCCAGCAATGAACAGCTGTTCGTATGGACGTTGTCCTTTAATCGTTAGTACCTGGGCGACTGAGCTTTGCTCGGAGTTCTTGAAAGATTGTATATTTTACATAAAGTGACTAAGTGTTACCGAGAAAGTTGTATAGATGTCGCGATAAGAACAATTTTCTTTTTAATTTGACTTAAAAATAATTTTACATTAAGTGACTAAGTGTTACTGAGACAGTTGTATAGATGTCGCGATTAAATTTTGCGTAGAATAATGCATAAGAAAAACGCATGAAAACTCGAAAACACGCGTTTTCCCAGACATGTGACTAATCTAGATCAATTTTTCGCCCCCGAAAGCCCCCATATACCAAATTTCAGCAAAATCGTTAGAGCCGTTTCCGAGATCGCCGGTATAAATAAATAAATAAATAAATAAATAAATAAAGATATAAATATACAAGAATTGCTCGTTTAAATATATAAGACTTTTAGATTTGACATGTTTGTTCATTTGACATTGGCTAGGTTTTTTGTACATATTATTATAGTTTGAAACAATACTTATTCATAGCAGCGGCTTATAAAAACAGTCACTATAATAAATAATAGATTTATTTCACCGACAAAGCAAGCATAAGTTGAGAAGCATACAAAAAATTCAGGTTAAAGAGTATAATGCTTAAATATTTCATATTGTATTTTATTATTAAATATAGCTATTACGTAAAAATAGAAATAAAAATGTCTGTAACATAAAATATTTAAAGCTAGAATTTATTTATATAAGAATATATTATATGTATTTTTTTTATTTCATTTAGTAAATACTTTTCAGAACTTTAATTTTAATTAATTTATTTATTGATTCCATGTTATATTCTGTCGTAACAATGTAAATTAATGTATAAATTATATTAAATAAAAAGAATTTTATTTATCTGTTTTTTTTGCCGAACCGACTTCCAAAAAAAGGAGGAGGTTCTCAATTCGACCGTATATATTTTTTTTTATGTTTGTTCGGGCATTTTTTCGTCGTTTATGAACCGATTTTGATAATTCTTTTTTTGTTGGAAAGGAGATATCCCAAGAGTGGTACCATGATAAGGAAACCAAGATCTGATGATGGGATCCCAGAGAAATCGAGGGGAACTTTCGAAAATTGTAGCGGCGACTAGTGCGCTTGATAACATTTTCATTAGGTATTTTAAAGCACTACTATTTAATGAAGGTCTGGAGTCGATCTGATGATGCATCCGAAAGATAGTCGAGGGAACTCCTCAACGATTTACAGCAATTACCTGGTGTTTGGGCTTGATTAATTTGTATTGATGATACGTCTACACTAAAAATGGAAAAATAATAACTTTAAAAAAAAAACAACCGACTTCCAGGCACTGAAAAGTAAAAAATAACTAAACGGGGGTTTTCATTTAGAATAGATACTTAATCAGATTTTTTCGAAGTCGGTGCCAGCCAATACAAATCAAAGCACACCGACTTCGAAAATATCTGATTAAGTATCTATTCTAAATGAAAACCCCCGTTTAGTTATTTTTTACTTTTCAGTGCCTGGAAGTCGGTTTTTTTTTAAAGTTATTTAATTATATCAATTATTATTATTGATTATGATTTCATAATTTTATTGTAATAATCATACAATAAAAATTCTTGGGTTCTTAGGTTTTTTTTTATTTACAGGTCCACAATTTATAACTTCCTGTCGTGGAAAGCCGCAGATAAAACTTGAAGGGTACACTTACTCGTCTCGGTTTTATGGTCAAAGGAGTTTTAAACCAGTGCGATGGTACTGTTCTTCTCACCATGCTAAAGGGTGCAAAGCATCTTTAACAACTATTGAAAACAGTATATTGAAGGTGTCGGGGTCGCACAGTCATGAACCTGTGGTTCGCAAAACGTAATATTAATGACGTGACATAAACGTAATATATAAATAAAATATTAAAACCATAAACAAACAGCAGTGGCGAAGGGTCCATACAAGACGATTTCCACCGTCTTACCTTTTAGAAATCCAATAATCCACCATTCATTATAAATATTTATTTTTTGAATTAATTAGTAAATAAAAAATCTTTTTGTTATTACAAAAAATCACAAGCAACGCAAAATATATTTTTGCGCTCCAAATTTCTTACGCGTTTCTTCATGGCCATTTTAGCTTATGTGTTCAAACTAAATTGTCTTTCATTCATACTTTTGGAATGAACTTTGTCACGTGACTTCATTCATGTTTAGCATTTTACGCATGCGTACTAATTAATTTTTTCTGTCTCGAAAAGCTGCTTCTCAACGTCTTATCCTGCTTGTGATTGGTCAGAAATTACAAAACGTCACACGAATTAACCAATGACAAACTAGGCGAGAAATTTTATTATTTGAATGAAATAATATAAATGAATATGGCGGATTGTTATTGTTTACGGGTGCATTGCTTAAAAGATTTTGTGTTTTATAGAGTTTTAATTTGATTTTAGTGTAATATAGACATTTTGTGCTGTGTTTGTTTGTGGAATGCGAGTGTTTCACGTATTTGATAATTTCGGTGAGTTCTATAAGGCACTATGGCATTAATTTGCATACTATTGACTTTAGTTTTATAAACTTAGGTTGTTTAATAAATAAAAAGCGTGTCATCAAGATACTCATTTGTTTGAAATATGGTTTAATTATTACATGAAATAAGTTACCTAAATATTTTCATAAAACTTTTTAATAAAAATATGTGTAAATGTGCTAAATTAGAAAAATATTTAGTTTTCCATGCTCCATGTCCATTATACTCTGATTCTATTTAAGTTTAGATTGAATTTTAATATGTTAAAGTTGTTTTAAACATGTTACATTAATTAACAATATAATTTGATGAATTAGGCTAAATACTAAATAGGTTATTCAGACATTTTTAAAAATGGACATATTGCTACAGGATATTATAATTAATTAAGCCTGCGCTTCTTATTGTTCGTTTTTTGTGTATTATTACATATTTTCGTTCAATTTGGCTTGATAAATAAAATACAATAAAATAATAAATCAATCTCATCAGTAAGAATGTCGAAGTAGTTCAAAGAGATGTAAGTAGATGGCGGTATTCATATTAAACATATTGATTAAATATAAATAAAGTCCGTACATCCGTACGTCCGTACAAGAGAAAAATCATGTACACCACTTCCGCGTAATGAGAATATTATATTATGATGTTACGTTCGTTACGTTCTAATGAGCTTAGTGTCTGTCGTGTCTATTTCCTAGGTTCATACGTTTATACGGTGTTGATATGAAACGTTGTAATGGGCTAAGGCCTTTACAAAGCCCTGAGGAGATATTACACACACCTTCTTACGGTGTTAGTGCTTTTAAGTATTTCTTAAATCCTGGAGCTTGTAAAAAATACTTAAAAACGGTCTGAAAAAAAGGGAAAACGAAGCAGGGTGGGTCGATAGTAATATTTAAAAAAATATATATAAATAAATGAATAAAGTTTCTAATTCTAATCTATATATATTTTTAACAGCAGTATTTGTGAGGTCCAACAAAGGAAAACCCTTAATAAAATTACAAGGCTATACCTACTACGAAGCCAAATCTGGGATAAAGGCCTATTGGAGATGCTCTACGCACAATAGACGTGGATGTAGAGCTTCTATAATGACAGTTGAAAACGAAATAGTGTCTATTAAGTCAAATCATAACCATGAAGCACCTCAAACCGATGTATTCATCGATTTATTAAATATTACATAAACTTATTAGTTTATGTAATATTTATCTTTATAAATTTATATATAGTATAATAAAATTAAAAATATAATATAAAATTATGGTGCGTTCGTAATTCTTCTCCTAAACTGCTTTACCGATTTTGATGTTTTTGTATAGGTATGTCATGGTTTGATACCATGAGACATACAAAAAAAAACAAAATCGCGGTTACCTGGAGACAACATTATTCTTGTATTTTCCAACCACCAACTGTATCAAAACATTGTCTGCCTTCCGAGTCCTCTAGTATGTTAGTACTTAAACGCCAAATTATGTTTTTAGTACTTAACATTTTCTTATAAAAAATCGAACATTGTTAAATATACAGATTAAAGTATTTTAATTGATGGACAAATGAAACTGTTTTGTTAAAAAAAATAATAATTATAAGAGCAATATATTTTAGTTATGTATATTGAAATTCGAAAAACTATTTGTTATTTTTTAACGTAAAATGTAAAAAATGAAGAAATGTGTGTGTTTTAACTCTTAACAATGTCAAGCTGTCGGTTATATTTCAAATTTTAGTATTCCAATAAAAAATATAACATTATCAAACGCAATATTGTTTTTTAAAATATTTTTAAAATAAAAAAATACCAATTCCTCATTAAATTTTCTCTTCTTCTAAATCTCCGTATTTAATGTATTCTTATATATCATAATTATTATTTATTTTTAGAATTTAATTTCCTGTATTATATCCTGTATACAGTTATTGTATTTTTGTAGGTTACAAAAAACGGGGACGTAAAAGAGACAGGACATGTGCGGAAAGACAACGCAGGTATAGAATGAGAACAAAAGCTGATCAAGAAAAATATGCTGAATATTTACTTAAAGCAAAGCAAAGATATTATCAAAGGAAAAAGTTGGTTCCAGAATCTTTCATAATACCTTAATTTAGAACTAAAGTTTTTGTTTTGTTGTATGTGACGAGAGTATAATAAATAAAATAAAATAAAAAGCCTTTTATTTCTTGCAAAAGTAGCAAAAATTACAGTAATAATTAAGTGGGCATTTGTTTTGTATTTTTTTTTAATTAAGTATATTTGTAATTTTCTTATATGAGCATAAAAGTAAATAATGCTTAATCCTAATGTCATATTTAATTATTTGCAAGAACCCTTCCGCAGGTGAAAGCCTCCTCCAAAGAGTACCAATTTTCTCTATCTTGGGCTCTGACGAGAGTGTACATTATAATAAACAGTACATATTATTTTTATATAGATTTTACATTTTATTAGTCTTTAGCCATATAGGGATATCTCTGAAAATTACAAAGAGGTAAACTGAGAACGCATTATTTATGAATGATATGTTTTAATGTACGTTATCAATTATAATTTGAATAACTTTAAGAGAAAGCTAGCCAATATCAAAAATAATATGAGTCATTATATATCTAATATTACTATTTAAATTTATTATATAATTAAATAATTGAAAAATTACTAACATTGGGAAAAATCCACTGAACTCTCGGTTAAATACAATGATAATGATCAATTATTAACAATATCACTTGCCATGCGTGTATTAAATTTTTAACCAGCGCATTATAATAATAATAATAACACCTCTTACAAAAATAAAAAAAATACGAATAGGTAATGAATACTTATTTATAAGCCGCGCCAATAAGGAAACGATTATAATATGGCGTCTGGGTACTTGCATTGACAGATGATAAAGTCAACAAAAAAACAAAATAAAACATGTTACATATAATATTATGTTTAAATAAATAATAATAGCTGTATATTGAAGTCTTGAAAGTCAGCATCTTAATATAAAAAAATATCTGTTTCAAAAGGTTTGAAATTATTTGTTACTGTATGCAAACATTCTTAATTCTTTTTTTTTAAATACTTTTTGAAGTTGTTCAAAAAAGATGCTTTGCTTTAAAATTAAGCAAATGTACTTGCATCGAAATTTTTGAATTGAAATTACTATTTATGATCTTATGAAACTATAAAAAATATTTTGAACTACTTAAAAAAAAAATTCTAAGCTTAAACAAATCAAGACTGATAATTTTTTTGCATGCAGTACGGCCGTGTGTGAGTAAAGATAGCAATAGTTTGCCAGTGAGAGAGCATGATCGGCGCCGCCATTTTAGATTCGTTTTTTTATTGGCGCGGGTTATATAACATAACATAGTTTAAGTAATTCGAGAAGTTTCTAAAATAATCTATAGAATAGTGTATTTTTCAGTTGAATTCGTCTTATCTAAGAAAGGCAAACGTATGATAAAACTTAACGGATACACGTATTCCTCAACTCCTGGATTGACCCTCAGAAAACGTTGGAAATGTTCAACTCACCAAAGTCGAGGTTGCCATGCCAGTATACATACTGTGGAAGACAATATTGTTCTAATTAATGAAACACATAACCATCTGTCACATAAAAGTCAGAAATCGAATTTTTTTATTCATCCGTGAGGCAAACATTTAAAACATGTTGCCTTTACAGTATATAGGACAGCTATAAATAAGAAGCAGACATAGAGACGAGACACAACTAGTTATATGATATTATATCTTTGTGTGTTCTCCCTTGTGGCTAACCAAAAATAAATTGTAAACCTTAGTAAATTTTCAGTTGTTCTTTTATTTTCATGTATTATTTGATATTAAACATTAATTATGACATTTGTGTATTCAGCCCTTTTTAACGTCCCACTGCTGGGCACGGGCCTCCCTTCTATACGAGGGGAATCAGGCCATAGTCCACCACGCTTATGACATTTAAGCTATCAAAATAATACTATTAATTAACTATATGGGTCGTTTTCAAAATTAATGTACATTTTGTTGCGATTATTTGTCAGTACGAAATTTAAACATAAAAGCCACTTTTCAGTGTGGCATATGTTTCTCTGTGGCAATTCGTTTTATTCTTATAAAAAAACTAAATTTAATTCCAGTCGTTATTTGTTTTCTCATACAAATGTGCAATGTCCACACTCGTGCGTATTTAAAAAAAAAGCAGCAATTAATAAATAATACAATCAAAAATAACCATATTACACAATATTTAGTCAGGTAAACGTGTAAATTATATGAAATATACTATAAAACAATATAATTATAACAAACCATTTATTTATTTGCCCCTAAACACGTGTCTCATATTCGATTATTTTGTGTTACTCTTTCTTGTAACGTTAATATTTAATAATAAGAGAAGTAAATTTCTAATTAGGTATGGCAACGATATGTATCAAATTAGTTACAACTAGAGGACGCTAACTTCTTTCAGTCCTCATTTTGTGTTTTATAACTCAAGTTTAAAGTTCAATTAAAAACTAGTTAAAAAGTGCCAAAATACGTGAATTCGGTAATTACTACACTTTGTTGTGTACAGTGTCAGTATAGGTAACTCAAGTAACTCGAGGATGAAATTATAATAATATTATTATTTGTACATTGGGGACACGTTGATTTTTTTCAATTGTGTGACCATTGTGTTATTATTTTTGTGTAACGTTACACAGTGGAATGGGTTAGGGCTTGTTTACAGTATGCTATGTGAATAGTAATTCCATTTTCGGTTTTAGGAAAAAAGCCGTTGACGCCTGCTGAAAGGCAAAGGCGTTATCGAGAGCGCTTAAAAACAAATAATCCACAAAAATGGAAGGAAGTACAACAAAAAAATTTGGTAAGAACCAAAAATAAATACATACCTATCGATCAACTTTCTGAATCAGAAAAAAAAATTAAGCGAAAGGAATGGCGAAGGTCTAGGCAACAAAAAACTGAAGAAAAAAGGGATAAAACAAAACTTTGTCGAAAAGTGCATAAAAGAGACATAGCGAAATAACAAAAGAAAATAAATAATTAAAAGAAAAAGTAAATAATTTAATCAGAAAAAATAAGGCACTGAAGAAAACAATATATAGGTACAAAATTCTACAAGCAGCGCATTCACAGTTAATGACGAGGATAAAGAGAATAATATTTTAAATTTAAGGGACCTAACGCCAAACTCCATAACAGAATCGTTCGTGAATTCGTTGAATATTCCGCTTTCTGAAAGAGAAAAAGTTAAAAAGGAACTTTTCCATAAAAATATATTATGCGAATCTGTCAAGCGCCAGTATGAATCGTCAAGTAATAAGCAAAAAAGCACATTAAAAAAAATTGTTGATAACAATTTGGTTAAAAAGTATAAAATAAAAACCAAGCTGGAAGGAATAATCGGACTTAAGGGTAGAATTTGAATGAAATCGAAGAAAATCCCAATGAAACACGAGGCACTCGCACAAAAGATTCATAACTTTTTTTTACGAGATGACGTTAGCCTCGCTACAGCTGGTAAGAAGGGAACGAAGACGGTGAAAAAAATAAAGATGCAACGACGATATCTCCTAGAATCAATGAAAAAAATACGCTATAAATTTATTCAAGAGACAAAGATTCCAGTGTCTTATACCACTTTTACTAAATACAAGCCCTTTTGTATTAAGTCCCAATCTCTCTAACCGTGAAACATGCGCCTGTAAAAAACATAGTAATATAGAATTTAAGTATGCAGCACTTAAAAATCTTTCAATAGTGAAGTCTAAAGATTTAGAGGAATTCATAAAAAATATTGTCTGTGATACTCAAAAGAGGGACTGGGAATGCAAATGTCATTTAAAGGAAGAGACAATTGTTTATGATTTCTTGAACTGCAATTTAGATGATAAAGTGTCTTGGCTGGAATGGACAGTTCAAACTATTGAATATCAAATAGAGAATAAAAACAAAACAGCGAAAAGAATGGTGAAAATAATAAAATCAGGTACTATAAGACATTTAATAAGGGAGTTTAAAAAAGAACTAGTAGAATTCAAAGTTCATTGTTACAATATACATCACCAATATAAGTTACAAATACTTAAAAGAAAATTTAAGCGTAAATGAAATTTTAATCCATTGCGATTTCTCGGAAAACTATGTATGTAAGCTGCATAAAGAAATCAAAGCTCTCCATTTTGGTGCGTCAACCATGTCCGACAAGAAGAAGAAAAATTATTTATTCGTCTGATTCCGAGAACAGCGATTCTGATAATGATGAAGTAATCGACAAAACTGATTATAAATCAAAATATCATAATTTGGCTTATTTTAATACAGATGCCAATAAACCAAACACGTCCAAAGTCACTATTCTTTCAAATGTACAAGTAAACTATAAATTATCCGATTTGCAAAAAATGACAAAATCAGCCCAATCTTACAATGTATCCTCATTTGATTTAAAAAAAGACTAGTGAGATGTTTGATGATAGTGACGATGAAGCTATTTTTTAAATACATTTTGACTGGCATCGCTTGTTAGTTATTTATAGGTTACGTGTCAGAAGATCTAAGCTTCAATACCCAAATTTTAAGTTTTAAACTTTAAGTCCGTCCGTCAAACGTATGAACCATTTGGCTAATAGTCGCCAGTCGTACGCCTTTTAAAATTAGGCCAATAAAATTTAGGTATAAAAATCTTTATATTAAGTAACCATTAGCTTTTTGAAAATAGGTGTTTCCTCCTAAATTCTAGTAAAATTAGGCCATTGAAGCTTAGATCTTCTGATAAATAATATACATGCAGTTAACAGTCACAGACATACGCCCAATATTAGGGGCATATAAGTACTTAATATAGTAATTGTTCATTGTTAAATTAGTAAGTATTTAGTAGTAGTAGTTGAAAAAATATGCATATATTTAAAATAATATGTATATTTATAATATGTATAATGTTCAATGTACGTATTATTTTTAACAATCCAAAAATACTATTGCAATAATGTTCAATTATTTTTAAATAATATGTTAGTTTTATATTATGTGATTTTTACACAACATTAAAAACATAGGGGAATTAACATAAAAAAATGTTATGTATGACATTATTGTCAAATTATAAACTAAAATACCTACAATACCTACCTACAATAACCTACATTGTTAAACGTATGAGTATATTAAAAAATGCGAGACTGCTAATATAATTATTTGAAATGTGATTTTTATGATCATGATAAGATTAAGACATCATTTTTTATTTAACTTCTACGTTTAAAGATTAAAAAACTGATTTACTACTAGAACATTGTTTTTTTAATCACTTCCATGTGACTTTACCCTTATTCTTCATTTGTGTTACTTTTGTGTCACGATAACATAAAAAAAAAAACAAAAATGTACATAAATTTTGAAAACGACCAATTTCATACGTTTGTTTATTTCAGCTGAATACGTATTATCTAATAAAGGCAAACGACTGGTGTTACTAAATGACTACACATACAGTGCGAGGAAGGAGGGCAACAACCACAAGATAAGATGGATGTGCTCGACTCACCACGCTCGCGGGTGTAACGCAGTCGTCCACACCATTTTTGACACCATCGTGTATACTAAAGAAATCCACAATCATCCGCCATCCTTTAAATATACAGTGCATATAAAGGAATTCGAAATTCTGAAAAGCAACTATTAAATATCTTTCCTAAAAAACATATGTACATCTGATAATTAGGTTAACATAATATGAAATCCAAATATTTTTTGTGTTTATTAAAACCTTTGTTAAAATTGATTTCGCTTATGGTGGTGGTAAACACTTAAATTGTATTATTTATTTTTTGTATACTGTTATATTTTGTTGGTACCTACACCGTAGCTCTTTCACGAAACTGTTAACAGTCACTACTCCCTATAGTACTAAAATCTATCATGGAAACAGGTTTTTCTTCATGTGAAATGTTTTACATATTTCAGGGATGACAGAAGTGATGAGTATCAGGTATTGTTTTAAGGCATTCCATTCCCATTTATTTTATCCCTCTATAGTATATTTCATTTTACCTAACGGGCAAGTGAAATATACAAGAGTCGGTTAATTTCTTTAGTTAAGAAGTTTTAGTTTTGCTTTAGTTAACTTTTATAAAACAGTCATTGTTTTATATGTATGTTTTAATGTATGTTTTAATGTATGTATGTACCAAATTTTGTTACATAAAATGTACGGATCGTACAATCGCTTTAGCCTTTAAGTTATGTCTTAGGTGATTATTTTAGTACTTACGTATTAACGCCATCGCTGTTATATTTTTTTACCGTCAGGAAAACCCCTGTTACGGGTACCCGCTCGCCAGTGGGGAAGCGAGTCGGGTTATGTGGGACTCCTGTCGCGATGTGCGGCAGCCTACCCACTAAAAACCTGACCAAACTCCTCCTCGTCGCCATAAGGCCGGGGCCACGGGTACCAAAAAGACTCTTCCGCGACCCCGACGGCGAGCGCCTGCTAAGGCCCGTCTCCGTGTCAGGGGCTGAGATGTTCGACCATCCCTGACGGCCTCCTCTAGCCAGAATAGCGGACGGCCGGCCTCCCCTAGCCGACCGCCCTCTGGCACCTTCACCGCCCACCGAAGTGGGCAACACTACCTCGGCTGCAGAGGACAGGGAAACGGCATCGAAACACCAGCCCTCTCCCCTGCAGCCCCACCGCGTCCGCCATCATACGGTGGCGACCCCGTCCAGACCGCGGAAGGCGGGGAGGCCAGCACCGAGGCACCAGCGCTACCCTCCCACCGCGGCCCACCCCTCTACCGGTTGCGGGCCTATTAACACAGTCCCGCATCCGGCCCCACCCCCCGTCCGATCACGGGATCACCAAAGCGTTCCCGCCACCGGTGGCCGCATCGTCGTGGCTTCGCAAACGGAAGCCTCGTCGAGCGGCCCCAATCCGCCCACCGAAGTGGGCTCCCTTCACACGGCTGCAGAGGACAGGGCGAGCCGCAACGAAAAACCGACACTCCTCTTCCCCTGCAGCCCCACCGCGTCTGCCATCGAAGACGGTGGCAGCCCCGTCAAGGCCGCGGAGGGCAGGGAGAACGGCGCACTGAAATACCGGCACTCCTCTCCCACCGCGGCCTTCCCCTCTACCGGTTACGAGCCTGCCCTCCCACACAGTCCCGCAACCGGTTCCCGCCCTCCGGTCGCAAGACCGCCGAAGCGGCCCCGCTCCCGGTGGCTGCAACTCCGCTCAACGGAGAGCGGCCCCGTCTGGGTAGCGCTCTTCACCGCGGTTGACAGCCCGCGGTTAGGGCACCACCCTGTTGTTGGTCCGCGCCGGATTTCTCCGATACCACCCGCTGCAGACTAAGCGGGTGGCGTTCCCCCATCCGCCACCTGGGGATCGCGGATTTTTTCGTCGTTCATGAACCGATTTTGATAATTCTTTTTTTGTTGGAAAGGAGATATCCCAAGAGTGGTCCCATGATAAGGAAACCAGGATCTGATGATGGGATCTCAGAGAAATCGAGGGGAACTTTCGAAAATTGTAGCGGCGACTAGTGCGTTTGATAACATTTTTATTAGGTATTTTAAAGCACTACTATTTAATAAAGTTCTGGAGTCGATCTGATGATGGACCCGAAAGATAGTCGAGGGAACTCCTCAACGATTTACAGCAATTACCTGGTGTTTGGGCTTGATTAATTTGTATTGATGATACGTCTACACTAAAAATGGAAAAATAAAAACTTAAAAAAAAACCTCTTCCAGGCACTGAAAAGCAAAAAATAACTAAGCGGGGGTTTTCATTTAGAATAGATACTAATCAGATTTTTTCGAAGTCGGTGCCAGCCAATACAAATCAAAGCACACCGTAATAAAAATACGCGCATAATAAAAAGTTTTTGTTACGCGCACGCAGTTAGTTGTCTTTTGGATAAATGCTTTATCAAAACAGGTTTAAGTCATTTTTTTATTTCCACACAAAAAAGATTTATCAATAAGTTTGTTATTTTTTGGCAGAAACCTTTTTTTCTTTCTAGGTTAGTTAGGTTAGACTAGAACAGTGACCACAACGACAAGAACTTTTAGAACTTTTTTCTTAATTCCTAGCCACTTTTTCCGGTACATATTACAATCGCGTTTTGTTTTATGATTTGTTGCAAAAATTTTAGATGTACATTGGCGGCAATTAAAACCAGTAAAATCTGTAGCTAGGGTGGCGTTAATAAGTACCATTATTTTTAGTAAAAAATTTGTTCGTCTTCAGCTCTGTAGTAAAACCCACAACAAAATTTACTTATGAACGTAATTACTCAGTATTTATTTCATTTTATAAAAGATCTGGGCATTATAAAAAAAAGGATGAATTTATGTTATTACCGACACTGTTTCACAGTAATAAATATTTTTATCCATTCTAAATTGTTTCAGTCTTTGATCTGCTGCTTCCACCTCTCTTAATTTAATTAGTAACTTTCCCATTTCATACTAACATCAGACTATTATAAATGCGAATGTATGTATTCATGTATGTTTGTTTGTACCCTTTCACAAAAATAACTGGTCGGATTTTAATAAAATTTAGTACACAGATAGATCATGACTTAAAGTAACACAATTGGAAGGACGTGCCCGAATCGAGCGAGAGTAAGACGTCTACACAGAAAAATAAAATTGAAGTGGCTTTTTGTAATGTCAAAATAACAGTTTTTTTACTAAATCTATAAGAAATTATATATAAGTAACGTATTTATAAAGAAAAACTTTTTTTTAAATTTTTTGTCTGTCTGTCTGTTTGTTCGAAATGGCTGGACTGATTTTGACGGGACTTAATTGGCTAACTAGATAATTGATGTTTTAAGAGTAACTTAGGCTACTTTTATTTTAGAAAAATAATTAGGGTTCTGCTTAAAAAAAATAAAACATACCTAGGGACGCACCCGAGCGAAGTGAGGTAAGACACTAGTAAGGAATATAATATATAATACTAACACATAAAACTAACTATACTTATACAACTATATAAACTTATCTTATAATATAAGTTTAAATAGTATGACAGATAAGTTTATATAACTGTATAAACTTATCTGTCATAGCGTTAGGCGTTATCCTGTAGAGTAGATAAATAATAATTAAAAAAAAAACATAAATGGAGCTTTCCACGTTTAATTAGAATTTCGAGCGTTTTAATTCTTTACAATTTAGAACTCGTATGAAACGCATTTTTTTTTTAATTTCCATAGAAACATACTTGTTCATAAATTAACTGCTGAAATAAAAAATGTACATAAGTACTAAAAGCCGTGATGGACACATTTTGACCGAACTGACTAAAAAATGTTTCTTAAATATGTTAATAAAATATCGAAAGTATTAGCAAAGTAAGAAATATTTATTACTAGCGACTCACCCTCGCTTCGCTTCGGGTTCGTCCCTAGACAAAAATAAATTTATCTCAAGGGAACCATACATTTTTCCGGGATAATATATAGCCTATAGCCTTCCTCAGTTAACGGGCTATGTAATGCAAAAAGAATTTTTCAAAAAGTAGTTTCTGAGATTAGCGCATTCAACTAACCAAACAAACAAACAAACAAACTTCAGCTTTATAATATTATTAGTATAGATGTATTTTTGAAATGTGGTCAATTCGTTTATATAATCTAAAATATAGGTACGCAAAACTAATCATCTGTCATCTTGTACTTATATTATCATATTATTTTTTTTGTTTTGCAGTGGAATATGTTTTGTCGAGAAAAGGGAAACGTATGCTTAAAGTAAATGGATACACGTATTCATATGGTTCAGGACTTGGAAGTAAAATCAGGTGGAAATGCTCAACCCATCAACCTGTTGGCTGCAAAGCAAAAGTAATCACCGCAGATGATGAAATTGTATATGTAAATGATTCACATACCCATGACTTTGAGAAATAATTACTATAACTTATTGAAATGTTATATAATAAAACCTAAACTGCTAGAAATGTGTGTTTGATTTTAATGAACCTTAAGTTTATATTAGTAGTGTAACTATAGTATGAGTAGCAATTTAGAAGTTAATCTTCTATATTAAAAATTTTAAATGGTAAATATTATTTCGTCAATATAAAGATACTTTCCTTGATTTTAGAACCCACTCTATCATCAAACTGTAATTCTGCAAAAGATGTGAATGAATGGGAACGTACGGATAGAATTATTGTAGAGGAACTTCCGGCGCTACAAGCAGTATCTGAATGTGGTTCTACATCCAATGACGAAGGTAACCAAAAAGTAAAATCTTACAAAACCAAACGAGGTACGATAAAAAATAAACGTACAGAACATTGGAAGGATATAAAAAGAAAAAAGTTAGTAAACTCTGGGCAACCATATATAAGTAGGAATGGTAAATTTAAAAGTGGCAAGCAAATAGGTCCTGCTTGCCCAACTACTTGTAAACTTAAGTGCTATGCGAAGTTCAACAACACTGTTCGAGAAAACATACATAAGGAATTTTGGAATTTATCAGATCACTGCAAACATTGGAAATATATAAATGAGTATGTAGAAAAAACAAATAAGAAACGGATGACAACAGAGTCTTCTCGACGCCTATATACGATGAAATATTATTTACCTTTGCCTGTGGGTGAAAATACAACGTCTTACGAACGTGTAAGAGTCTGCCAAAGAATTTTCAGTAACACCTTAAGCGTTTCTGAGAATTTTGTACGTACTGCACTTAAAAAACTAAGTTCTGGTACTTTAACTGATAATCGAGGAAAACATAACAATCATCGAATCGCAATTGATGAAAGCATGATTGAAAGTGTTTGCGATCATGTCTCATCTTTCCAACTAACAAAATCTCGTTGCAAATATTGTAAGCAAGTATACTTGGGCAGCAAATTGAGTATGAGCAAAATGTTTGCGTTATTCAAGGAATGGGATAAACTGAAAAATTATACGAACCCTGCGAAAACAATACGACATTACCGAGATATCATAAATAAATATGTGAAAATAGCTTTCTTAAATGCAAATAAAAATATCTGTAATAAATGTTACAAACTTAATGACTAACAGCTACATCTTTTATAACAGCTCTAGTTTATTTTCCGTAATTGTGACCTGTTGTAAAATACAGAAGTCCAACTAGCTAGCAACAAATTAAACACAAGTAAATTAAAACAATATTATATATAAGAAATTCATTTATTTCAATGTACAGTAAAAAACTTATATCTATCAGTAAAATAAATTTATCGGTTCAGTTTTTGGCGGGTGATTGTGTTTGTTTTTTATAAATATTATTGCGTCGTTAATTGTGTGTATTATGGCTTTACAACCTTGCGGTTGATGAGTCGAGCATTTCCATCTCGACTTACTTCCAAATCCAGGCCTTCGGGAGAACGTGTATCCATCACACTTTATCATACTCTTGCCCCTTTTAGATGTAGTCCATTCAGCTAAAATAAAAATATATATATTGAAATTTACGCAAATAGCTCTATAGACTTTGTTTTCGATTCGAAAAATAATATTACTGGTTCATATATTATATTTATCATGTTTTATTATAATTTTAAGTAGCAATAGCAACTTACAAGTATGGTTGGAACATAAAAATTTTTTGTAAATCACTTTTCTGGTAATAATCGTTAGATTCGATAGATTATTTTAATAACATACATATCTGCGAGATGGATACAAATAGTAATCCTTCTTGATGTTATGTTGACTTTTGACATATTTTTGTATATTGAGTTACGATGTCAAAAGGCCCCTGCTCTTGCTCAATTGGTCTAAAGGCCACGTATAACTCGAGACTTTGAAAGTGTAAAGCATTGGTGATGGATATTATAAACAAGATTTTTCTTCTTCTCGTTCTCGACATATGTTGGTGATCGACAAAGAGACGTCACAAGCAATTCAATTTATGGAACGCTGATAGACTCCAGTTACCGTAAACCAGCGGTATATAACTATTATCAGCTTTAGTAACTATAGTTACCAGATAAATAATCGCGTAGAACAAAAAGCCCAATGTGTATTGGTTCCGTGGAGAAGAAACCCGCGAAATATCAAAGAAGTAAGGAAATTGTTTTTTTTTATATGCAGCTAATTATTATACATGTTAATTTATTTTACATGTTAATAGTATTCGTTTATGTCTCATGGCTCTTCTCGTATGAAATAGTAATTCTCGTTAGAAATAGCCTATACACATGTAAAGCGACGGTTTATTACGAGTATACCTGTATGCTTTTAAATCTAAAATTTATAAATCTAAAGTTAATTTTAAATTTTTTGAGCCGCTATATTCACTATCATATTCACTTACAAATTTTCGCATTTATAATTTTAGTGTGATTAATAATATAAAGGTAAAATTTTGTAGGGATGTTTGGGACACAATGATGACTTTGCAAATATAATAATAATATTCTTTATTGTACACAAAAAAAGAAACATAGAAAATATAAAAAAAGATCACAAAGAAAAGATGCACAGCAGGAAGCGATCTTTTTCAGGCGTAAGTTTTCATAATAACGATAATTTACGGTAATTGACTCCAATGGCGGTTCTAAAGAACTAGTAGAAAAAAATATCAAATCTAGTATTCCTGTACTTATTTGAAATTATTATTCTTTTTTATATTATTCTTGTTTATGTTATTCTCTCAAGTCTTCAGCCACTTACCATATAACTTCAATTACCGTGCTATTTTACATTAAATAAATTAATTTTGAGTCTGATGTATTAATAAATGTTGGTTAAAATATAAAATAGCATTTTCCACGTTAATATTTTTTATTCGTAAATGTCTCAGCATTGTTACATTTTTTTTTTCATTCCATCTATCAAACAACTTGTTCATACTACATAAATGTAATTCCTTAACAATTTTACAGTAAAATTTAATCGGTAAAAAAATGTGAAGAAAAACTAGTTTAAAATACTTTTAACTATGGTTTCACTGGTTTGTAGCAAGGTCTCACATGCTTACCCCGATTATCTCTCAAAATTACACCTTCAGAATCTAGTAACTTGCTAAGTGCAGTACGTATAACTTTATAAGAAGTGCTCAAAGTGTTAATGAAAAATTTAAGACATACTTGTACTCGTTTGTAAGACAAAGGATCATCTTCTGCAGGCAAAGGTAAAAAATACTTAGTTGTATATTTGCGACGAGAAGGACCTCCTGTAGTATAGTTTTTTATGTTTCCTCTTTCTACATATTTATTTATATATTCCCATTGTTTACAATGACTTGATAATTTCCAAAACTCCCTATGTATATTTTTTCGGACATGATCATTGAATTTCGTATTGCACATATGTTTACACGTAGTAGCACAAGCAGGACCCATTTGTCTGTGACTTCTATATGTTTTCCTGCTAACATATGATTGCCCAGAGTTTACTAGCATCTTTCTTCTTGTATCAATCCATTGATTTCCGGATCTGTTTCTCTTCTTACCTGATGGACGTTTTTGGGGTTTTATTGTACGGCTATACTCATCAATATTTGATGAGCTTTCCGAATCGGTTGTTAAATAAGGCAGTTCCTCTTTAATAATTTCTGGAACAGAATCCCATTCATTTTCCTCAGAATCTTCACTAGATACCATAGATAAATCTAAAAAATAAAATAATCCATTTATAGATATATTCTAATATAATCAGTAGTACCTGGGCGACCGAGCTTCGCTCGGAGTTCTTTTTTGTTATATCGTATTTTTTAAATAAAAAAAAAACTAAAAACTTGAATAAATACAAAAAACAAACAAAATTAAAAACTTTGTATTCCGACCGGGACTAGATCCCGAGCATATGTGTTGTCTAGCTTGCGCCTTGACCGCTTGACCACGATGCTTACATCCGAGTGTAAGAAATTATCGATCATATTCTGCGTAGAATAGTGCAAAAGAAAACCGCATGAAAACTCGAAAACACGCGTTTTCCCAGACATGAGACTAATCTAGATCAATTTCTCGCCCCCGAAAGCCCCCATATACCAAATTTCAGCGAAATCATTAGAGCCGTTTCCGAGATCGCTGGTATAAATAAATAAAGAAATAAAAATATAAATATACAAGAATTGCTCGTTTAAATATATCAGTAGAAAGATATTATAAAAATCAGTATACACACTATTACTGACCTAATATAAATTATAACATACTTCTTATATCCAAATGCAAACTACTAACATTAACTTATCTTTTCTTACTTACTTACCCTTGCTTCGCTCAGGTGCGTCCCTAGGTGCGTTTTAATTTTTTTGAGCGAAACTCAATTTTTTTTTCTAAAATAAAATTATCCTCAGTTACACCTTATAGCATCAGCTATCTGCCAGTGAAAGTTCCATCAAAATAAGTCCAGCCGTTTCGGAGATTAGCCGGAACAAAGGGACAGACAGACAAACAAAATATTAAAAATTGTGTTTTTTTTATAATTACCATATATAATTTCATATGAATTTAGTAAAAATCTATTATTTTGACATTACAAACAACCACCTCGATAATATTTACCTATATAGATTATAGACTATTTAAGATTAGCTTTTGATTAAAATATAGTGACAGGATACAATATAAAGTGTTGATTCAAATTTTTTTATTCATTTAATATTAAATAATATAATTAAATTTCTATTAATATGACCGTTATCATAACAATAGTTCCTTAGAACAAAAGTCACATACATAATAAATTAAACAATCAATAAACAGTAATGTGTGTCTGGGCGACTGAGCTTTGCTCGGAGTTCTTGAAAGATTGTATATTTTACATAAAGTGACTAAGTGTTACCGAGAAAGTTGTATAGATGTCGCGATAAGAACAATTTTCTTTTTAATTTGACTTAAAAATAATTTTACATTAAGTGACTAAGTGTTACTGAGACAGTTGTATAGATGTCGCGATTAAATTTTGCGTAGAATAATGCATAAGAAAAACGCATGAAAACTCGAAAACACGCGTTTTCCCAGACATGTGACTAATCTAGATCAATTTTTCGCCCCCGAAAGCCCCCATATACCAAATTTCAGCAAAATCGTTAGAGCCGTTTCCGAGATCGCCGGTATAAATAAATAAATAAATAAATAAATAAATAAAGATATAAATATACAAGAATTGCTCGTTTAAATATATAAGACTTTTAGATTTGACATGTTTGTTCATTTGACATTGGCTAGGTTTTTTGTACATATTATTATAGTTTGAAACAATACTTATTCATAGCAGCGGCTTATAAAAACAGTCACTATAATAAATAATAGATTTATTTCACCGACAAAGCAAGCATAAGTTGAGAAGCATACAAAAAATTCAGGTTAAAGAGTATAATGCTTAAATATTTCATATTGTATTTTATTATTAAATATAGCTATTACGTAAAAATAGAAATAAAAATGTCTGTAACATAAAATATTTAAAGCTAGAATTTATTTATATAAGAATATATTATATGTATTTTTTTTATTTCATTTAGTAAATACTTTTCAGAACTTTAATTTTAATTAATTTATTTATTGATTCCATGTTATATTCTGTCGTAACAATGTAAATTAATGTATAAATTATATTAAATAAAAAGAATTTTATTTATCTGTTTTTTTTGCCGAACCGACTTCCAAAAAAAGGAGGAGGTTCTCAATTCGACCGTATATATTTTTTTTTATGTTTGTTCGGGCATTTTTTCGTCGTTTATGAACCGATTTTGATAATTCTTTTTTTGTTGGAAAGGAGATATCCCAAGAGTGGTACCATGATAAGGAAACCAAGATCTGATGATGGGATCCCAGAGAAATCGAGGGGAACTTTCGAAAATTGTAGCGGCGACTAGTGCGCTTGATAACATTTTCATTAGGTATTTTAAAGCACTACTATTTAATGAAGGTCTGGAGTCGATCTGATGATGCATCCGAAAGATAGTCGAGGGAACTCCTCAACGATTTACAGCAATTACCTGGTGTTTGGGCTTGATTAATTTGTATTGATGATACGTCTACACTAAAAATGGAAAAATAATAACTTTAAAAAAAAAACAACCGACTTCCAGGCACTGAAAAGTAAAAAATAACTAAACGGGGATTTTCATTTAGAATAGATACTTAATCAGATTTTTTCGAAGTCGGTGCCAGCCAATACAAATCAAAGCACACCGACTTCGAAAATATCTGATTAAGTATCTATTCTAAATGAAAACCCCCGTTTAGTTATTTTTTACTTTTCAGTGCCTGGAAGTCGGTTTTTTTTTTAAAGTTATTTAATTATATCAATTATTATTATTGATTATGATTTCATAATTTTATTGTAATAATCATACAATAAAAATTCTTGGGTTCTTAGGTTTTTTTTTATTTACAGGTCCACAATTTATAACTTCCTGTCGTGGAAAGCCGCAGATAAAACTTGAAGGGTACACTTACTCGTCTCGGTTTTATGGTCAAAGGAGTTTTAAACCAGTGCGATGGTACTGTTCTTCTCACCATGCTAAAGGGTGCAAAGCATCTTTAACAACTATTGAAAACAGTATATTGAAGGTGTCGGGGTCGCACAGTCATGAACCTGTGGTTCGCAAAACGTAATATTAATGACGTGACATAAACGTAATATATAAATAAAATATTAAAACCATAAACAAACAGCAGTGGCGAAGGGTCCATACAAGACGATTTCCACCGTCTTACCTTTTAGAAATCCAATAATCCACCATTCATTATAAATATTTATTTTTTGAATTAATTAGTAAATAAAAAATCTTTTTGTTATTACAAAAAATCACAAGCAACGCAAAATATATTTTTGCGCTCCAAATTTCTTACGCGTTTCTTCATGGCCATTTTAGCTTATGTGTTCAAACTAAATTGTCTTTCATTCATACTTTTGGAATGAACTTTGTCACGTGACTTCATTCATGTTTAGCATTTTACGCATGCGTACTAATTAATTTTTTCTGTCTCGAAAAGCTGCTTCTCAACGTCTTATCCTGCTTGTGATTGGTCAGAAATTACAAAACGTCACACGAATTAACCAATGACAAACTAGGCGAGAAATTTTATTATTTGAATGAAATAATATAAATGAATATGGCGGATTGTTATTGTTTACGGGTGCATTGCTTAAAAGATTTTGTGTTTTATAGAGTTTTAATTTGATTTTAGTGTAATATAGACATTTTGTGCTGTGTTTGTTTGTGGAATGCGAGTGTTTCACGTATTTGATAATTTCGGTGAGTTCTATAAGGCACTATGGCATTAATTTGCATACTATTGACTTTAGTTTTATAAACTTAGGTTGTTTAATAAATAAAAAGCGTGTCATCAAGATACTCATTTGTTTGAAATATGGTTTAATTATTACATGAAATAAGTTACCTAAATATTTTCATAAAACTTTTTAATAAAAATATGTGTAAATGTGCTAAATTAGAAAAATATTTAGTTTTCCATGCTCCATGTCCATTATACTCTGATTCTATTTAAGTTTAGATTGAATTTTAATATGTTAAAGTTGTTTTAAACATGTTACATTAATTAACAATATAATTTGATGAATTAGGCTAAATACTAAATAGGTTATTCAGACATTTTTAAAAATGGACATATTGCTACAGGATATTATAATTAATTAAGCCTGCGCTTCTTATTGTTCGTTTTTTGTGTATTATTACATATTTTCGTTCAATTTGGCTTGATAAATAAAATACAATAAAATAATAAATCAATCTCATCAGTAAGAATGTCGAAGTAGTTCAAAGAGATGTAAGTAGATGGCGGTATTCATATTAAACATATTGATTAAATATAAATAAAGTCCGTACATCCGTACGTCCGTACAAGAGAAAAATCATGTACACCACTTCCGCGTAATGAGAATATTATATTATGATGTTACGTTCGTTACGTTCTAATGAGCTTAGTGTCTGTCGTGTCTATTTCCTAGGTTCATACGTTTATACGGTGTTGATATGAAACGTTGTAATGGGCTAAGGCCTTTACAAAGCCCTGAGGAGATATTACACACACCTTCTTACGGTGTTAGTGCTTTTAAGTATTTCTTAAATCCTGGAGCTTGTAAAAAATACTTAAAAACGGTCTGAAAAAAAGGGAAAACGAAGCAGGGTGGGTCGATAGTAATATTTAAAAAAATATATATAAATAAATGAATAAAGTTTCTAATTCTAATCTATATATATTTTTAACAGCAGTATTTGTGAGGTCCAACAAAGGAAAACCCTTAATAAAATTACAAGGCTATACCTACTACGAAGCCAAATCTGGGATAAAGGCCTATTGGAGATGCTCTACGCACAATAGACGTGGATGTAGAGCTTCTATAATGACAGTTGAAAACGAAATAGTGTCTATTAAGTCAAATCATAACCATGAAGCACCTCAAACCGATGTATTCATCGATTTATTAAATATTACATAAACTTATTAGTTTATGTAATATTTATCTTTATAAATTTATATATAGTATAATAAAATTAAAAATATAATATAAAATTATGGTGCGTTCGTAATTCTTCTCCTAAACTGCTTTACCGATTTTGATGTTTTTGTATAGGTATGTCATGGTTTGATACCATGAGACATACAAAAAAAAACAAAATCGCGGTTACCTGGAGACAACATTATTCTTGTATTTTCCAACCACCAACTGTATCAAAACATTGTCTGCCTTCCGAGTCCTCTAGTATGTTAGTACTTAAACGCCAAATTATGTTTTTAGTACTTAACATTTTCTTATAAAAAATCGAACATTGTTAAATATACAGATTAAAGTATTTTAATTGATGGACAAATGAAACTGTTTTGTTAAAAAAAATAATAATTATAAGAGCAATATATTTTAGTTACAATATTGAAATTCGAAAAACTATTTGTTATTTTTTAACGTAAAATGTAAAAAATGAAGAAATGTGTGTGTTTTAACTCTTAACAATGTCAAGCTGTCGGTTATATTTCAAATTTTAGTATTCCAATAAAAAATATAACATTATCAAACGCAATATTGTTTTTTAAAATATTTTTAAAATAAAAAAATACCAATTCCTCATTAAATTTTCTCTTCTTCTAAATCTCCGTATTTAATGTATTCTTATATATCATAATTATTATTTATTTTTAGAATTTAATTTCCTGTATTATATCCTGTATACAGTTATTGTATTTTTGTAGGTTACAAAAAACGGGGACGTAAAAGAGACAGGACATGTGCGGAAAGACAACGCAGGTATAGAATGAGAACAAAAGCTGATCAAGAAAAATATGCTGAATATTTACTTAAAGCAAAGCAAAGATATTATCAAAGGAAAAAGTTGGTTCCAGAATCTTTCATAATACCTTAATTTAGAACTAAAGTTTTTGTTTTGTTGTATGTGACGAGAGTATAATAAATAAAATAAAATAAAAAGCCTTTTATTTCTTGCAAAAGTAGCAAAAATTACAGTAATAATTAAGTGGGCATTTGTTTTGTATTTTTTTTTAATTAAGTATATTTGTAATTTTCTTATATGAGCATAAAAGTAAATAATGCTTAATCCTAATGTCATATTTAATTATTTGCAAGAACCCTTCCGCAGGTGAAAGCCTCCTCCAAAGAGTACCAATTTTCTCTATCTTGGGCTCTGACGAGAGTGTACATTATAATAAACAGTACATATTATTTTTATATAGATTTTACATTTTATTAGTCTTTAGCCATATAGGGATATCTCTGAAAATTACAAAGAGGTAAACTGAGAACGCATTATTTATGAATGATATGTTTTAATGTACGTTATCAATTATAATTTGAATAACTTTAAGAGAAAGCTAGCCAATATCAAAAATAATATGAGTCATTATATATCTAATATTACTATTTAAATTTATTATATAATTAAATAATTGAAAAATTACTAACATTGGGAAAAATCCACTGAACTCTCGGTTAAATACAATGATAATGATCAATTATTAACAATATCACTTGCCATGCGTGTATTAAATTTTTAACCAGCGCATTATAATAATAATAATAACACCTCTTACAAAAATAAAAAAAATACGAATAGGTAATGAATACTTATTTATAAGCCGCGCCAATAAGGAAACGATTATAATATGGCGTCTGGGTACTTGCATTGACAGATGATAAAGTCAACAAAAAAACAAAATAAAACATGTTACATATAATATTATGTTTAAATAAATAATAATAGCTGTATATTGAAGTCTTGAAAGTCAGCATCTTAATATAAAAAAATATCTGTTTCAAAAGGTTTGAAATTATTTGTTACTGTATGCAAACATTCTTAATTCTTTTTTTTTAAATACTTTTTGAAGTTGTTCAAAAAAGATGATGTACAGTCACGAGGAATGAAATGGATACGTTGACAAGCTTTCAAATTCATATCAACATCATACTTTGCAAAAGAAGATGTACGCGCTCTTTTTTTTACGAGATGACGTTAGCCTCGCTACAGCTGGTAAGAAGGGAACGAAGACGGTGAAAAAAATAAAGATGCAACGACGATATCTCCTAGAATCAATGAAAAAAATACGCTATAAATTTATTCAAGAGACAAAGATTCCAGTGTCTTATACCACTTTTACTAAATACAAGCCCTTTTGTATTAAGTCCCAATCTCTCTAACCGTGAAACATGCGCCTGTAAAAAACATAGTAATATAGAATTTAAGTATGCAGCACTTAAAAATCTTTCAATAGTGAAGTCTAAAGATTTAGAGGAATTCATAAAAAATATTGTCTGTGATACTCAAAAGAGGGACTGGGAATGCAAATGTCATTTAAAGGAAGAGACAATTGTTTATGATTTCTTGAACTGCAATTTAGATGATAAAGTGTCTTGGCTGGAATGGACAGTTCAAACTATTGAATATCAAATAGAGAATAAAAACAAAACAGCGAAAAGAATGGTGAAAATAATAAAATCAGGTACTATAAGACATTTAATAAGGGAGTTTAAAAAAGAACTAGTAGAATTCAAAGTTCATTGTTACAATATACATCACCAATATAAGTTACAAATACTTAAAAGAAAATTTAAGCGTAAATGAAATTTTAATCCATTGCGATTTCTCGGAAAACTATGTATGTAAGCTGCATAAAGAAATCAAAGCTCTCCATTTTGGTGCGTCAACCATGTCCGACAAGAAGAAGAAAAATTATTTATTCGTCTGATTCCGAGAACAGCGATTCTGATAATGATGAAGTAATCGACAAAACTGATTATAAATCAAAATATCATAATTTGGCTTATTTTAATACAGATGCCAATAAACCAAACACGTCCAAAGTCACTATTCTTTCAAATGTACAAGTAAACTATAAATTATCCGATTTGCAAAAAATGACAAAATCAGCCCAATCTTACAATGTATCCTCATTTGATTTAAAAAAAGACTAGTGAGATGTTTGATGATAGTGACGATGAAGCTATTTTTTAAATACATTTTGACTGGCATCGCTTGTTAGTTATTTATAGGTTACGTGTCAGAAGATCTAAGCTTCAATACCCAAATTTTAAGTTTTAAACTTTAAGTCCGTCCGTCAAACGTATGAACCATTTGGCTAATAGTCGCCAGTCGTACGCCTTTTAAAATTAGGCCAATAAAATTTAGGTATAAAAATCTTTATATTAAGTAACCATTAGCTTTTTGAAAATAGGTGTTTCCTCCTAAATTCTAGTAAAATTAGGCCATTGAAGCTTAGATCTTCTGATAAATAATATACATGCAGTTAACAGTCACAGACATACGCCCAATATTAGGGGCATATAAGTACTTAATATAGTAATTGTTCATTGTTAAATTAGTAAGTATTTAGTAGTAGTAGTTGAAAAAATATGCATATATTTAAAATAATATGTATATTTATAATATGTATAATGTTCAATGTACGTATTATTTTTAACAATCCAAAAATACTATTGCAATAATGTTCAATTATTTTTAAATAATATGTTAGTTTTATATTATGTGATTTTTACACAACATTAAAAACATAGGGGAATTAACATAAAAAAATGTTATGTATGACATTATTGTCAAATTATAAACTAAAATACCTACAATACCTACCTACAATAACCTACATTGTTAAACGTATGAGTATATTAAAAAATGCGAGACTGCTAATATAATTATTTGAAATGTGATTTTTATGATCATGATAAGATTAAGACATCATTTTTTATTTAACTTCTACGTTTAAAGATTAAAAAACTGATTTACTACTAGAACATTGTTTTTTTAATCACTTCCATGTGACTTTACCCTTATTCTTCATTTGTGTTACTTTTGTGTCACGATAACATAAAAAAAAAAACAAAAATGTACATAAATTTTGAAAACGACCAATTTCATACGTTTGTTTATTTCAGCTGAATACGTATTATCTAATAAAGGCAAACGACTGGTGTTACTAAATGACTACACATACAGTGCGAGGAAGGAGGGCAACAACCACAAGATAAGATGGATGTGCTCGACTCACCACGCTCGCGGGTGTAACGCAGTCGTCCACACCATTTTTGACACCATCGTGTATACTAAAGAAATCCACAATCATCCGCCATCCTTTAAATATACAGTGCATATAAAGGAATTCGAAATTCTGAAAAGCAACTATTAAATATCTTTCCTAAAAAACATATGTACATCTGATAATTAGGTTAACATAATATGAAATCCAAATATTTTTTGTGTTTATTAAAACCTTTGTTAAAATTGATTTCGCTTATGGTGGTGGTAAACACTTAAATTGTATTATTTATTTTTTGTATACTGTTATATTTTGTTGGTACCTACACCGTAGCTCTTTCACGAAACTGTTAACAGTCACTACTCCCTATAGTACTAAAATCTATCATGGAAACAGGTTTTTCTTCATGTGAAATGTTTTACATATTTCAGGGATGACAGAAGTGATGAGTATCAGGTATTGTTTTAAGGCATTCCATTCCCATTTATTTTATCCCTCTATAGTATATTTCATTTTACCTAACGGGCAAGTGAAATATACAAGAGTCGGTTAATTTCTTTAGTTAAGAAGTTTTAGTTTTGCTTTAGTTAACTTTTATAAAACAGTCATTGTTTTATATGTATGTTTTAATGTATGTTTTAATGTATGTATGTACCAAATTTTGTTACATAAAATGTACGGATCGTACAATCGCTTTAGCCTTTAAGTTATGTCTTAGGTGATTATTTTAGTACTTACGTATTAACGCCATCGCTGTTATATTTTTTTACCGTCAGGAAAACCCCTGTTACGGGTACCCGCTCGCCAGTGGGGAAGCGAGTCGGGTTATGTGGGACTCCTGTCGCGATGTGCGGCAGCCTACCCACTAAAAACCTGACCAAACTCCTCCTCGTCGCCATAAGGCCGGGGCCACGGGTACCAAAAAGACTCTTCCGCGACCCCGACGGCGAGCGCCTGCTAAGGCCCGTCTCCGTGTCAGGGGCTGAGATGTTCGACCATCCCTGACGGCCTCCTCTAGCCAGAATAGCGGACGGCCGGCCTCCCCTAGCCGACCGCCCTCTGGCACCTTCACCGCCCACCGAAGTGGGCAACACTACCTCGGCTGCAGAGGACAGGGAAACGGCATCGAAACACCAGCCCTCTCCCCTGCAGCCCCACCGCGTCCGCCATCATACGGTGGCGACCCCGTCCAGACCGCGGAAGGCGGGGAGGCCAGCACCGAGGCACCAGCGCTACCCTCCCACCGCGGCCCACCCCTCTACCGGTTGCGGGCCTATTAACACAGTCCCGCATCCGGCCCCACCCCCCGTCCGATCACGGGATCACCAAAGCGTTCCCGCCACCGGTGGCCGCATCGTCGTGGCTTCGCAAACGGAAGCCTCGTCGAGCGGCCCCAATCCGCCCACCGAAGTGGGCTCCCTTCACACGGCTGCAGAGGACAGGGCGAGCCGCAACGAAAAACCGACACTCCTCTTCCCCTGCAGCCCCACCGCGTCTGCCATCGAAGACGGTGGCAGCCCCGTCAAGGCCGCGGAGGGCAGGGAGAACGGCGCACTGAAATACCGGCACTCCTCTCCCACCGCGGCCTTCCCCTCTACCGGTTACGAGCCTGCCCTCCCACACAGTCCCGCAACCGGTTCCCGCCCTCCGGTCGCAAGACCGCCGAAGCGGCCCCGCTCCCGGTGGCTGCAACTCCGCTCAACGGAGAGCGGCCCCGTCTGGGTAGCGCTCTTCACCGCGGTTGACAGCCCGCGGTTAGGGCACCACCCTGTTGTTGGTCCGCGCCGGATTTCTCCGATACCACCCGCTGCAGACTAAGCGGGTGGCGTTCCCCCATCCGCCACCTGGGGATCGCGGATTTTTTCGTCGTTCATGAACCGATTTTGATAATTCTTTTTTTGTTGGAAAGGAGATATCCCAAGAGTGGTCCCATGATAAGGAAACCAGGATCTGATGATGGGATCTCAGAGAAATCGAGGGGAACTTTCGAAAATTGTAGCGGCGACTAGTGCGTTTGATAACATTTTTATTAGGTATTTTAAAGCACTACTATTTAATAAAGTTCTGGAGTCGATCTGATGATGGACCCGAAAGATAGTCGAGGGAACTCCTCAACGATTTACAGCAATTACCTGGTGTTTGGGCTTGATTAATTTGTATTGATGATACGTCTACACTAAAAATGGAAAAATAAAAACTTAAAAAAAAACCTCTTCCAGGCACTGAAAAGCAAAAAATAACTAAGCGGGGGTTTTCATTTAGAATAGATACTAATCAGATTTTTTCGAAGTCGGTGCCAGCCAATACAAATCAAAGCACACCGTAATAAAAATACGCGCATAATAAAAAGTTTTTGTTACGCGCACGCAGTTAGTTGTCTTTTGGATAAATGCTTTATCAAAACAGGTTTAAGTCATTTTTTTATTTCCACACAAAAAAGATTTATCAATAAGTTTGTTATTTTTTGGCAGAAACCTTTTTTTCTTTCTAGGTTAGTTAGGTTAGACTAGAACAGTGACCACAACGACAAGAACTTTTAGAACTTTTTTCTTAATTCCTAGCCACTTTTTCCGGTACATATTACAATCGCGTTTTGTTTTATGATTTGTTGCAAAAATTTTAGATGTACATTGGCGGCAATTAAAACCAGTAAAATCTGTAGCTAGGGTGGCGTTAATAAGTACCATTATTTTTAGTAAAAAATTTGTTCGTCTTCAGCTCTGTAGTAAAACCCACAACAAAATTTACTTATGAACGTAATTACTCAGTATTTATTTCATTTTATAAAAGATCTGGGCATTATAAAAAAAAGGATGAATTTATGTTATTACCGACACTGTTTCACAGTAATAAATATTTTTATCCATTCTAAATTGTTTCAGTCTTTGATCTGCTGCTTCCACCTCTCTTAATTTAATTAGTAACTTTCCCATTTCATACTAACATCAGACTATTATAAATGCGAATGTATGTATTCATGTATGTTTGTTTGTACCCTTTCACAAAAATAACTGGTCGGATTTTAATAAAATTTAGTACACAGATAGATCATGACTTAAAGTAACACAATTGGAAGGACGTGCCCGAATCGAGCGAGAGTAAGACGTCTACACAGAAAAATAAAATTGAAGTGGCTTTTTGTAATGTCAAAATAACAGTTTTTTTACTAAATCTATAAGAAATTATATATAAGTAACGTATTTATAAAGAAAAACTTTTTTTTAAATTTTTTGTCTGTCTGTCTGTTTGTTCGAAATGGCTGGACTGATTTTGACGGGACTTAATTGGCTAACTAGATAATTGATGTTTTAAGAGTAACTTAGGCTACTTTTATTTTAGAAAAATAATTAGGGTTCTGCTTAAAAAAAATAAAACATACCTAGGGACGCACCCGAGCGAAGTGAGGTAAGACACTAGTAAGGAATATAATATATAATACTAACACATAAAACTAACTATACTTATACAACTATATAAACTTATCTTATAATATAAGTTTAAATAGTATGACAGATAAGTTTATATAACTGTATAAACTTATCTGTCATAGCGTTAGGCGTTATCCTGTAGAGTAGATAAATAATAATTAAAAAAAAAACATAAATGGAGCTTTCCACGTTTAATTAGAATTTCGAGCGTTTTAATTCTTTACAATTTAGAACTCGTATGAAACGCATTTTTTTTTTAATTTCCATAGAAACATACTTGTTCATAAATTAACTGCTGAAATAAAAAATGTACATAAGTACTAAAAGCCGTGATGGACACATTTTGACCGAACTGACTAAAAAATGTTTCTTAAATATGTTAATAAAATATCGAAAGTATTAGCAAAGTAAGAAATATTTATTACTAGCGACTCACCCTCGCTTCGCTTCGGGTTCGTCCCTAGACAAAAATAAATTTATCTCAAGGGAACCATACATTTTTCCGGGATAATATATAGCCTATAGCCTTCCTCAGTTAACGGGCTATGTAATGCAAAAAGAATTTTTCAAAAAGTAGTTTCTGAGATTAGCGCATTCAACTAACCAAACAAACAAACAAACAAACTTCAGCTTTATAATATTATTAGTATAGATGTATTTTTGAAATGTGGTCAATTCGTTTATATAATCTAAAATATAGGTACGCAAAACTAATCATCTGTCATCTTGTACTTATATTATCATATTATTTTTTTTGTTTTGCAGTGGAATATGTTTTGTCGAGAAAAGGGAAACGTATGCTTAAAGTAAATGGATACACGTATTCATATGGTTCAGGACTTGGAAGTAAAATCAGGTGGAAATGCTCAACCCATCAACCTGTTGGCTGCAAAGCAAAAGTAATCACCGCAGATGATGAAATTGTATATGTAAATGATTCACATACCCATGACTTTGAGAAATAATTACTATAACTTATTGAAATGTTATATAATAAAACCTAAACTGCTAGAAATGTGTGTTTGATTTTAATGAACCTTAAGTTTATATTAGTAGTGTAACTATAGTATGAGTAGCAATTTAGAAGTTAATCTTCTATATTAAAAATTTTAAATGGTAAATATTATTTCGTCAATATAAAGATACTTTCCTTGATTTTAGAACCCACTCTATCATCAAACTGTAATTCTGCAAAAGATGTGAATGAATGGGAACGTACGGATAGAATTATTGTAGAGGAACTTCCGGCGCTACAAGCAGTATCTGAATGTGGTTCTACATCCAATGACGAAGGTAACCAAAAAGTAAAATCTTACAAAACCAAACGAGGTACGATAAAAAATAAACGTACAGAACATTGGAAGGATATAAAAAGAAAAAAGTTAGTAAACTCTGGGCAACCATATATAAGTAGGAATGGTAAATTTAAAAGTGGCAAGCAAATAGGTCCTGCTTGCCCAACTACTTGTAAACTTAAGTGCTATGCGAAGTTCAACAACACTGTTCGAGAAAACATACATAAGGAATTTTGGAATTTATCAGATCACTGCAAACATTGGAAATATATAAATGAGTATGTAGAAAAAACAAATAAGAAACGGATGACAACAGAGTCTTCTCGACGCCTATATACGATGAAATATTATTTACCTTTGCCTGTGGGTGAAAATACAACGTCTTACGAACGTGTAAGAGTCTGCCAAAGAATTTTCAGTAACACCTTAAGCGTTTCTGAGAATTTTGTACGTACTGCACTTAAAAAACTAAGTTCTGGTACTTTAACTGATAATCGAGGAAAACATAACAATCATCGAATCGCAATTGATGAAAGCATGATTGAAAGTGTTTGCGATCATGTCTCATCTTTCCAACTAACAAAATCTCGTTGCAAATATTGTAAGCAAGTATACTTGGGCAGCAAATTGAGTATGAGCAAAATGTTTGCGTTATTCAAGGAATGGGATAAACTGAAAAATTATACGAACCCTGCGAAAACAATACGACATTACCGAGATATCATAAATAAATATGTGAAAATAGCTTTCTTAAATGCAAATAAAAATATCTGTAATAAATGTTACAAACTTAATGACTAACAGCTACATCTTTTATAACAGCTCTAGTTTATTTTCCGTAATTGTGACCTGTTGTAAAATACAGAAGTCCAACTAGCTAGCAACAAATTAAACACACATTACTGTTTATTGATTGTTTAATTTATTATGTATGTGACTTTTGTTCTAAGGAACTATTGTTATGATAACGGTCATATTAATAGAAATTTAATTATATTATTTAATATTAAATGAATAAAAAAATTTGAATCAACACTTTATATTGTATCCTGTCACTATATTTTAATCAAAAGCTAATCTTAAATAGTCTATAATCTATATAGGTAAATATTATCGAGGTGGTTGTTTGTAATGTCAAAATAATAGATTTTTACTAAATTCATATGAAATTATATATGGTAATTATAAAAAAAACACAATTTTTAATATTTTGTTTGTCTGTCTGTCCCTTTGTTCCGGCTAATCTCCGAAACGGCTGGACTTATTTTGATGGAACTTTCACTGGCAGATAGCTGATGCTATAAGGTGTAACTGAGGATAATTTTATTTTAGAAAAAAAAATTGAGTTTCGCTCAAAAAAATTAAAACGCACCTAGGGACGCACCTGAGCGAAGCAAGGGTAAGTAAGTAAGAAAAGATAAGTTAATGTTAGTAGTTTGCATTTGGATATAAGAAGTATGTTATAATTTATATTAGGTCAGTAATAGTGTGTATACTGATTTTTATAATATCTTTCTACTGATATATTTAAACGAGCAATTCTTGTATATTTATATTTTTATTTCTTTATTTATTTATACCAGCGATCTCGGAAACGGCTCTAATGATTTCGCTGAAATTTGGTATATGGGGGCTTTCGGGGGCGAGAAATTGATCTAGATTAGTCTCATGTCTGGGAAAACGCGTGTTTTCGAGTTTTCATGCGGTTTTCTTTTGCACTATTCTACGCAGAATATGATCGATAATTTCTTACACTCGGATGTAAGCATCGTGGTCAAGCGGTCAAGGCGCAAGCTAGACAACACATATGCTCGGGATCTAGTCCCGGTCGGAATACAAAGTTTTTAATTTTGTTTGTTTTTTGTATTTATTCAAGTTTTTAGTTTTTTTTTTATTTAAAAAATACGATATAACAAAAAAGAACTCCGAGCGAAGCTCGGTCGCCCAGGTACTACTGATTATATTAGAATATATCTATAAATGGATTATTTTATTTTTTAGATTTATCTATGGTATCTAGTGAAGATTCTGAGGAAAATGAATGGGATTCTGTTCCAGAAATTATTAAAGAGGAACTGCCTTATTTAACAACCGATTCGGAAAGCTCATCAAATATTGATGAGTATAGCCGTACAATAAAACCCCAAAAACGTCCATCAGGTAAGAAGAGAAACAGATCCGGAAATCAATGGATTGATACAAGAAGAAAGATGCTAGTAAACTCTGGGCAATCATATGTTAGCAGGAAAACATATAGAAGTCACAGACAAATGGGTCCTGCTTGTGCTACTACGTGTAAACATATGTGCAATACGAAATTCAATGATCATGTCCGAAAAAATATACATAGGGAGTTTTGGAAATTATCAAGTCATTGTAAACAATGGGAATATATAAATAAATATGTAGAAAGAGGAAACATAAAAAACTATACTACAGGAGGTCCTTCTCGTCGCAAATATACAACTAAGTATTTTTTACCTTTGCCTGCAGAAGATGATCCTTTGTCTTACAAACGAGTACAAGTATGTCTTAAATTTTTCATTAACACTTTGAGCACTTCTTATAAAGTTATACGTACTGCACTTAGCAAGTTACTAGATTCTGAAGGTGTAATTTTGAGAGATAATCGAGGTAAGCATGTGAGACCTTGCTACAAACCAGTGAAACCATAGTTAAAAGTATTTTAAACTAGTTTTTCTTCACATTTTTTTACCAATTAAATTTTACTGTAAAATTTTTAAGCAATTACATTTATGTAGTATGAACAAGTTGTTTGATAGATGGAATGAAAAAAAAGTAACAATGCTGAGATATTTACGAATGAAAAATATTAACGTGGAAAATGCTATTTTAACCAACATTTATTAATACATCAAATTCAAAATTAATTTATTTAATGTAAAATAGCATGGTAATTGAAGTTATATGGTAAGTGGTTGAAGACTTGAGAGAATAATATAAACAAGAATATTATAAAAAAGAATAATAATTTCAAATAAGTACAGGAATACTAGATTTGATATTTTTTTCTACTAGTTCTTTAGAACCGCCATCGGAGTCAATTACCGTAAATTATCGTTATTATGAAAACTTACGCCTGAAAAAGATCGCTTCCTGCTGTGCATCTTTTCTTTGTGATCTTTTTTTATATTTTCTATGTTTCTTTTTTTGTGTACAATAAAGAATATTATTATTATATTTGCAAAGTCATCATTGTGTCCTAAACATCCCTACAAAATTTTACCTTTATCACACTAAAATTATAAATGCGAAAATTTGTAAGTGAATATGATAGTGAATATAGCGACTCAAAAAAATTAAAATTAACTTTAGATTTATAAGTTTTAGATTTAAAAGCATATAGGTATACTCGTAATAAACCGTCGCTTTACATGTGTATAGGCTATTTCTAACGAGAACTACTATTTCATACGAGATTAGCCATGAGACATAAACGAATACTATTAACATGTAAAATAAATTAACATGTATAATAATTAGCTGCATATAAAAAAAACAATTTCCTTACTTCTTTGATATTTCGCGGGTTTCTTCTCCACGGAACCAATACACATTGGGCTTTTTGTTCTACGCGATTATTTATCTGGTAACTATAGTTACTAAAGCTGATAATAGTTATATACCGCTGGTTTACGGTAACTGGAGTCTATCAGCGTTCCATAAATTGAATTGCTTGTGACGTCTCTTTGTCGATCACCAACATATGTCGAGAACGAGAAGAAGAAAAATCTTGTTTATAATATCCATCACCAATGCTTTACACTTTCGAAGTCTCGAGTTATACGTGGCCTTTAGACCAATTGAGCAAGAGCAGGGGCCTTTTGACATCGTAACTCAATATACAAAAATATGTCAAAAATCAACATAACATCAGGAAGGATTACTATTTGTATCCATCTCGTAGATATGTATGTTATTAAAATAATCTATCGAATCTAACGATTATTACCAGAAAAGTGATTTACAAAAAATTTTTATGTTCCAACCATACTTGTAAGTTGCTATTGCTACTTAAAATTATAATAAAACATGATAAATATAATATATGAACCAGTAATATTATTTTTCGAATCGAAAACAAAGTCTATAGAGCTATTTGCGTAAATTTCAATATATATATTTTTATTTTAGCTGAATGGACTACATCTAAAAGGGGCAAGAGTATGATAAAGTGTGATGGATACACGTTCTCCCGAAGGCCTGGATTTGGAAGTAAGTCGAGATGGAAATGCTCGACTCATCAACCGCAAGGTTGTAAAGCCATAATACACACAATTAACGACGCAATAATATTTATAAAAAACAAACACAATCACCCGCCAAAAACTGAACCGATAAATTTATTTTACTGATAGATATAAGTTTTTTACTGTACATTGAAATAAATGAATTTCTTATATATAATATTGTTTTAATTTACTTTTTAATTTATAATATAACGGATCATAAAATTGTAGCCCGATTTATAAATGAAAAATAGTGGTGTCATTTGGTAGAAATAACGACTGTGCTCTAAATATATGTACATACTATACTATACATATATGTATATGTCATTTAATATTGCTCTATAAAAATTAACTTTTTTTATAGAGCAATATAAAATGATTCCCACGAGAAGAAAATTAGTATTTATATTTAGGTTGAGCTCAATTCAATACACGTATGCATTATTTTAAATAGTAATTATTAAATATTTATATACTTACTACTATATAATACGTCATAATTTTATTTACCTTGTTTTTTAACTGAACATAAATGAAATCGTAGATACTTCGTTGTAAATAATAAGTAAAATAAATAATGATTTGACAATGTATTATATTTACATTATATATTTCAGTGACGTATGTGTTGTCTCAAAAGGGGAAACGTTTGATTCAATTAAATGGATACACCTATTCAGCTACACGCGCTATCGGAGCAAAAGTGAGATGGAAATGTTCTACACACCAACATCGCGGTTGCTACGCCTCGATACACACTGTAGACGATGAAGTTGTCAAGATTAACGAAAACCATGACCATCAACCCAAACAACTTAAGTATATGGTCCCTTATTCTTTGAAATATAAATATATTGTGAAAGAATAATATTTTAAAGTCTAATTCAGTCAATCTGATTGATATTATGAATGGTAAGCTTAATACCTAAGTTCATATAATGCATAAGAAATATTAAAGAATTAATTGAAGATGTGAAGTTTTTTTAAAGTTATCCATCATTACGACAATATACTAGTCCATAGCGGTAGTCTCTTGATATATTTCGTTTAAAGAGACAAGCAGACATTTTTAAAGCCGATAATTTGGCTTCCGCTTCATCTTAAATACTAAGCCAAAAATATTTTATTCAAAATTTTGGGTTAATTACAACTCTACTGTTATATATCTATATGTTTGTTGATTAAGTGTCTGAAGAATTAATTTCATTTGTAACGCAGTAATCAATGCAATAATTTTTATTATTAATATTAAATTGTATATTAAATATAGTTATATTTTGTGTTTTAGTGAAGTGAAATCGCGGATACTTCGTTATAAATAACGAGTAAAATCTTATATATTTAAACGAGCAATTCTTGTATATTTATAGCTTTATTTCTTTATTTATTTATACCAGCGATCTCGAAAACGGCTCTAACGATTTCGCTGAAATTTGGTATATGGGGGCTTTCGGGGGCGAAAAATCGATCTAGATTAGTCTCATGTCTGGGAGAACGCGTGTTTTCGAGTATTCATGCGGTTTTCTTTTGCATTATTCTACGCAGAATATGGTCGATAATTTCTTACACTCGGAAGTAAGCATCGTGGTCAAGCGGTTAAGGCACAAGATTGCCAGGTGTCCGGGTTCGAATCCCGGTCGGATACAAAGTTTTTACTTCAGTTTTTTTTTGTATTTATTCAAGTTTTTATTTTTTTATTTTTAAGTAAAATTAAAAAGAAACTTGTACTCGTGATCAAATCTCCGAGCGAAGCTCGTCCGCCCAGGTATTTAGAAATTAGTCAAGTATGAAAATCGCGACATCTATACAACTCTCTCAGTAACACTTAGTCACTTAATGTAAAATATACCATCTTTCAAAGTGCCATGACAGGTAACATTTTACTCCGGTTTCGTAGATTATAATTACGAATTGCAAAGTTTTTTCCCGCTACCAGTATTTTTTTTTAAGAATCAAAACTAAATACATCAAAAAGAATTGTAATAGCTGCCTATCGACATTTGCTCATTCCTTCTGTCCTACTTACAGCAAGTCCTACTTATGTTCATTATGTGAACTGTAAAATAATTATGTTTAAAATAAAGTATTTTACTAAATGATTTGTTTATTTAAATGACTGAATGATGATGAATATGATAGGAAAGGCCTATGTTTAGCAGTGAACGTTTTAAAGCTGAAATGATAAATTCTATACCAATCGGAAACGTCCCCTAAGGATTAGGATGAAAATATTATTATATCAGTTTACATTTTGCTCTTTAAGTTATATAGATTATCATCTAAAAATACGATATAACAAAAAAGAACACCGAGCGAAGCTCGGTTGCCCAGGTACTAAAAACCTAATGATTTGACAATGTATTGTAGTATTCAGCCCTTTTTTAACGTCCCACTGCTGGGCACGGGCCTCCCTTCAGTACGAGGGGGATCAGGCCATAGTCTACCACGCTGGCCAGTGCGGGTTGGCGGACTTCACATGTCTTTCGAAAACTTGCTAAGTTCTCTCAGACATGTAAGTTTCCTCACGATGTTTTCCTTCACCGTAAGGCAAATGGTAATCATGTTAGAAACGATTCGCACATGAAAATATCAGAGTTGCGAGACCCGGGATTTGAACCCACTTCACTCGGTTTCCCAAGCGAGCGCGTTACCACTGGGCTACCACTGCCTAACAATGCTAAAAATGTATTATGTTCACATTATATATTTCAGTGACGTATGTGTTGTCTCGAAAGGGGAAACGTTTGATTCAATTAAATGGATACACCTATTCAGCTACACGCGCTATCGGAGCGAAAGTGAGGTGGAAATGTTCTACACACCAACATCGCGGTTGCTACGCCTCGATACACACTGTAGACGATGAAGTTGTCAAGATTAACGAAAACCATGACCATCAACCCAAACAACTTAAGTATATGGTCCCTTATCCTTTGAAATATAAAAATATTGTGAAAGAATAATATTTTAAAGTCTAATTCAGTCAATCTGATTGATATTATGAATGGTAAGCTTAATACCTAAGTTCATATAATGCATAAGAAATATTAAACAATTAATTGAAGATGTGAAGTTTTTTTAAAGTTATCCATCATTACGACAATATACTAGTCCATAGCGGTAGTCTCTTGATATATTTCGTTTAAAGAGACAGGCAGACATTTTTAAAGCCGATAATTTGGCTTCCGCTTCATCTTAAATACTAAGCCAAAAATATTTTATTCAAAATTTTGTGTTAATTACAACTCTACTTTTATATATCTATATGTTTTTTGCTTTTTTTTTTTTTGATTAAGTGTCTGAGGAATTAAATTCATTTGTAACGCAGTAATAAATGCAATAAGTATAAGTACATATAAGTTAATTATTATTGTTAATATTAAATTGTATATTAATTGTATATTATATAGTTATATTTTCTGTTTTAGTGAAGTTTGTATTATCTAAACATGGGAAACGTTTAATTGAATTAAACGGATACACCTATTCAGCTATACGTCCGTTTGGAGCAAAAATAAGGTGGAAATGTTCTACACACCAATACCGTGGATGCCTCGCTTCGTTACATACAGTAGACGACGTAATCGTCAAGATGAATGAATGTCATGATCACCCACCCCCACAATTTAAATTTAGAACCCCTATTATGTGAAAGAACAATAATAATATAATTGTTTGAAGTTAAATAAAGTAACATCTATGTACAACGTTTTTAGACAACTTGTTTGATTTGATTGAAGCTACATATGTAAAAGGTGTATGATATATTTAATTATTATTATTAGTTAATGATGTTATGTTTTTTCCATAAAAACGTAGGGATAGTCTCTTGATGTATGATCGAAGAAGCAGACATAGAAATTTTAAAACAGTTAATTTGCCTTTCATTGCACCTTAAACAGTAATCCAAAAAAAAACAGTTTTGATATTTATCGTCATTACTTTCCTTTTTTTTCGCTGTTTTGTCTTGTTTATTTCTAGAAGTCATTGAACTTAAGAATAGAATTGAATTTTTTGTTGTTATAGATATACTTTATATATTATATTCCAGTAGTAAAAAGTTTATGTTATGTAGTTTTATTTTAAATAATCCCTTTTTATGTACTTAGATGTTTATGTTGTGAGTATGCAGATGAATTCCCAGATGTACGTGTATATGCGAAAAGTCATGCAAATGCAATTTTAAAATTGAATTTTTCCTTTCATTAAATCTGAAGCTCCAATCCAAAAATATTTAATAAAATGTCTATGTGTTTGTTGGTGTTTCACAATTAATCGTCTAGATTGTACTGTATTTTATACCGAAAGAGAAAACGATTTGCATATGGTAGAGAAATAACATTATATGAAAACAATTAAATAAACTTTTATGGAAGTTGTTATGTTTGTTTATTATATGTTAAAAAACAAAAAGTAACTTTGATATACGATACAGTTTTATTCATAATAATGGATTTTTCAAATTACTTCTTGTTTTTCAATGTGTGTGTGTGTGTGTGTGTTCAGCCCTTTTTAACGTCCCAGTGCTGAGCAAGGGCGTCCCTTCAATACGAGGGGGATCAGGCCATAATCCACCACGTTGGCAAAGTACGGGTTGGTGGACTTAACACGTCTTTCGAAAACTTACTAAGTTCTCTCAGACATGCAGGTTTCCTCACGATGTTTTCTTTCACCGTCACTTATTGAGCGAGGATTAATGAATTTCGCTAGTAAATAAGTAAATGATAATTATTTGGTCATATATTATAGTTATATTTTGTATTTCAGTGAAGTTTGTATTATCTAAAAACGGGAAACGTTTAATTGAATTAAACGGATACACTTATTCAGCTACACGTCCGTTTGGAGCAAAAATAAGATGGAAATGTTCTACGCACCAATACCGTGGATGCCTCGCTTCGTTACATACAGTAGACGACGTAATCGTCAAGATGAATGAATGTCATGATCACCCACCCCCTAAACCTAGATTGAGAGCCCAAATAGAATATATTTAATGCTAACGGAAAAACATGTTTTCAGAAAATCTATTTAAATAATAGAAAGGAAAGTAGATACGTAAATTCTTCTGATATATTATTGAAATATGTTAGTGATGTGTAGTTTTCTTTAATATAATCCATCATTACAACAATGTTTACACTTTTAGAATAGATATGTAGCAGTAGTCTCTCGATGTATGTTGAAAGAGGTAGAAATTTTAGATAGAACGTAAAATTTTTTCTACTGCATCGCAAACACTAATCTAAAAAATAAATTTAATGTACAATTTTGGTTTCGTTGTAATTTTACCTTTCTGTCTGTGCTTAGTGATCAAATTTTCAAATCAAATCAAGTATACAAATTTATACATTATAGCTTCTTAGATTTACGCGAATATTTGACATTTTAAATAAAACTATCTTTTCCGATTTTTCGCGGTTTTATTTTGATTTTTAGTTCCCGACGTTTCGTTACAAATATTGCAAGGTATTTTGGTGTCATTTTTGAATTTTTGAAATTATTTTGTAAAATTGTGTGTAGGCACTGTAACAAGTATATATTGACCTTTGAAACGTCTTAAACCTCAGACTCTCCCGTGACCATAATTGCTGTACAACATTTGAAACGTCAGGACCCAAAAATAAAATAAATCCGCGAAAAAATCTAAAAAGAAAGTTTTGTTTAAAAATCTATACATTGTATTTAAATAATATAATAACTTTAGGTATATTATTGAATTATGTTATGATTTGTATTCTTTTTTAATATTATCCATCATTATGTAAACGTTTACTCATCTAGAATATGAAGTAGTAGTCTCTTGATGTAAGTTCCATTGCATTTTAAACACTAATCCAAAAATATTTAATGTAGAATTTTGGTATCGTTATTATTTTATCTTTTCGTCTGTCTGTTTGTGGTTTTATTTGTAATATTAGATATACATGTTTGTAATATTATATATTTTAGTAATAAAGTAAAAAAAGTAATATAACGGAGTTTTATTTTAAATTACCGCTGATAACGTTAATATTGCTACTTCTAGAGTACGCAGTTGAGTTCCTGGATGTACGTGCATACGTTCTAAGAGACATACAATTTTTTTTTTTTTTTGGCACCATCTAGTTCCATGGTAAGCTACGAGGCCTGTGTTATGGATACCAGATAGTTGATACACTACACATATATAACTTTAAATAAATACATATTATAAATATAAACACCCATGACTGGAGTACAAACATTCGTGCTCATCACACAAATGCATGCCCCCAGCGGGACTCGAACCCGCGACTGCTGGCACAGCAAGTAGGGTTACTACACACTGAGCCAAACGTGTCGTCATTTTATACACAAACACAACATACAAATACTACTTTCGCATATTTTCGATAAAAGTTCCCTTTTTTCACAAAAAAAAAATGCCAAAACTTCTATAAAACTGAAATAATTTTAATTTCGTATCTCTGTGTACATTATTTTCGTTTTCATCCTTCACAAGTGACATGACTTTTGTAAGTTTCTGACTTCCTAACATTTCATTATAAACTTTTTTCTGCCGAATACAAATATCGTCGATGATCGTCATGCTTTTGTAGAACGCAATTAAAATGACTTGCTTTTTATGAATGATTTTTTTACATTCCACTGACTTTGTTTTACTATGTATTTCGACTGGAAATTTTTTTAGCAAGTAATTAGTTAAAAAAATAACTATTCTTACTTTTGTGTACCAAAGTTTGTATCGTAATTGAATGTGGAACTCGGTCGTGTGATTTGGTTGTAGCATGTGAAATGAATTAATTTTTTTATATTGTTTTGATATTTTGGTTCAAATATATAAAAATGTTTTTATTTTTATTTTTAGAGGCTCTTCACGAGGATGATGTTCTAAACGATTTATTACAAAATGGTAACTTTTCGGAAATTGAAGTTTCTGATCAAGATGATTTAGATTTTAAACCAAATAATTTATTTAAGCAAATTGAAGATGAATATCTAAATGATGAAGAACATGACTTTCAAACAATGGTAGAAAGACCTCCGTTTAGCTCCGCGTTTGTGATACAGTTTAGCCCTGATACTAGAACGCTTGATAACTCACATCAAAAGAAAACAGTTTCTGCGTTCACCACAAAAAACTTCTTATCTACACCAAATTCTAACAGAAAACGCACATGGAAACAGGTTTCATTTGAAAATAAACAGCACTACTACACTTCTTTGCCTACAAAACCCGTAAGGCGACCAATCGATTACTTCCGTGATTACTTTGATGATGCATTTTTAGAAAAAGTTTCTTACTGCACTAACTTACATTACTTTCGAACGAATGGTCTTGAGCTTAAGTGTACAGGTTCTGAAATCGCAAAGCTCTTTGCAATACATATGATTATGGGCTGCATTCCATATCCCAGATTATCTATGTACTGGAAAGCTGGTACAAAGCTAGGATTAATCTCCGACATGATGTCAAGGGACAGATTTCTGACAATTCGCAATGCACTTCATGTTATTGAAAGTGATTCTCCGCCTGATCATGAAAAGAAGAATCCATTATGGAAAGTGCAGCCCATGATTAACAAAGTAAAAGATACCTGTAATAGACTGGAAAGAAGTCCCGGATTTTATTCCATAGACAAGAAGGTAATACCATTTTCAGGTATATGTAAGCTACAACAGATGGTAAAACATAAAGTTATAGGTCTTAAAAACTTTGTATTAACCACAAGTGAAGGATTAATACTTGATTTCGCTATCTATAAAGATGCAAAGTCCTTTGGAGAGACGAAGCTTGGACTTGGGCCTGCTATAATCTTATATTTAGCCAAAAGTATTCCCTCTGGCAGTTGCATTTATTTTGATCAGTATTTTACTACTGTACCTTTGATTAAAGAATTGGAAAAGTTAAATCTGCACGCTACGGGAACAATAATGCAAAATCGAGTTTCAAACCAAACGACGATCAAATTTAATGAAGATTTTAAAATGGATTGTGGAGAAAGCCAACAGTTCGTTTGTGAGCCTGTCACAGTAGTAAAATGGAAGGATAATAAATCTGTAATACTTGCATCAAACTGTACCGGCGTTGATGAAACAATAAATGTAAAAAGGTGGGATAAAATTAATAAAAGGTACACAAACGTTACAGTGCCAAAAATTGTGCATAATTATAATCAACATATAATAGGAACACACGTCCTTGATCAACAATTGGAATATTACAAAACTTTCATCAAAACTAAGAAATGGACTCTTAAAGTTATTATGTACTTTTTAGATCTAGCTCTGGTTAACTCTTGGAGGCTGTACAGCAATGACTGCACTAGTAATAATTTTCTCAAAAATCAAACGATGCCTTTATTAGATTTTCTCATGGATGTGGCAGATACGTTATCTTCTACTCCAGAACGTACTCGTATTGAGGAAGATGGTGATAATTATCTATCGATTGCGCATCGAGACCATAATAAATACCGACGGGCAATTGCACCATCGGCAGCAAAAAGGTATGATGGATATGAGCACTATCCTACCAGCGACGACATAAAAGCACCGAGAACTTGTCGAATGGAAAACTGTAGCAGTCGTTCTAAAATGAGATGTGAGAAATGTGACGTCTATCTGTGCCTGTCACGTGATAAAAACTGTTTTAAAAATTATCACAAAAGCTAGACTTAACGTTATTGTGATTAATATCCATGGATTTCCTTTAAATAGTGTTTTAAATTCTATTTATTGTTATTCTTTTTACTTATTGTGTTTTATATCTCATTTAATTTAATACTGTGTACTAATTATCTTAGCTATGTATTGTATTTTGGTTAACATTTAATTTACTCTCTTAAATAAATTATATTTTCCGTTGTTATAAACTTTACTATTCATTATTACACGTCACGTATATTGGTAAAATTTTACAAAAGCAATAAAAAGTATGTACATAAAATAATGATGCGACTTGCAAATTATTCCTGAACTTCATGATCGTGATGACGAAAATATGTAAGTATTTTTAATAGAGACTGTTTTACAATGGAGCTTGTATAGTATACGCGAGCGTACACACAAGGGAGTCGAGAGCGGTGGCGTAAAAAAGGCATGATAGTATGACAGCCTAGATACTGCGCCCGGTAGTAGTGCCCCGTAATACAACTTAGCGCGAAGCCAAGAAACCTACTGGGAGGCGATCCACCTTGGTGGGCGGTGTGCTATGCGGGTTGCTTCTGGTACTTCTTTGATAGCAGAGTGGACCGTGGAGCAACCCCATGGTTGTTGTGGTCTGCTTCGGCAGACCTGCCGTTGGAGCATCGTGGTTGAATGCATAAGCGATCCTACGACGTTCAATTAAGACGGGGGAGGTTCCATTGGGTTTTAGTGGGTAGTACTGGCTTTTCTAGCCGGTGAGTCCCACATAACCTGTATATTTACAGGTTGTATGCGTAAATGCATTTCTCAACATTAAAAAAAAATCAACAAATATTGTAAGGTAGTTCTTTGAATATTTTGAAATTTTATAAAATTGTGGGTAGACACTGTCTATAACAAGTATATAACGCCTTTTGAGACGTCTAAAACGAGTCTCTCCTGTGACCATGATTGCTATAAAGCTTTCGAAATATCAGGAACCAAAAATCAAAATAAATCCGCAAAATAATCCAAAAGATAGTTTTATTTAAAATATATAGCGAAATTTTAAATTTGACGTCCTAAGGGTTCTGAGAATATATGTATGTATATTGTGAGGACATAGACAAATGGACAGCCTGACATACTCAATATTACAGTAAAAGTTTCGATTTTTATCAACAGATGGACGGAACCCTAAAAATATAATATATTAACAAAAAATATTAATTTTTTTCAGTGGAATACGTAACGTCTATAAGAGGCAGGCAGCTGATAAAGCTTAACGGATACACGTACAATTCCACGCTAGCGTCTGGTGAAACGGCAATGAGAACCAGATGGCGTTGTTCGACCCATTACACCCGCGGCTGCAGAGCTTATATAATTACAGTAGATGACACAATTATTAGTCTTAATGAAGTTCATGAACATGTCAAAGCTAAAAGGCAACAGTAATATAGTAAAAAAAAAACAAAATAATTAAAAAAATACAGTTGTGGCACAAAGGATTATAAAGTTCTTTACTTCTTCAGGTTATTTGAGAAAATCACTAAACAATGTTATCATATCGATAACGTTGGTTCTAAAATAAATAATGATATGATTGAAGCCAGTTACATTTATTTTACGGTTGCGGATCCGGACTTAGGACTCGGTCCTGAGATAAATTCCTAGGACCTGCCAAGTATACTTAGTTATTCTCAGTTGGTGTTGTTACACACCCGAGCCTTGGAGAGCAAAGGTTTTGTTCTTCGCTCTCCTACTCGCTAATCTTCGGTCATGCCGAAGTAGCGTCCAGTTAGAATGAGAGTCAAAGGCATAAAGAGTGGATTTGTATTTATACACACTAATAGGCTATATTAATATCACACGTACAGTTGGCTAGTCTTAGTGAGATTGGCCGCCGTGGACGAAATTAGTTAGATGGAAAGTACAATTCATACAATGTAAACAATTGCCATCTGTGAATACCATCTACGCAGTACTCTTACTTTATGAGTAAAATAACGGGAATTTAATATATGGGTTGTTTAGAGTAATTTTTAAAACAAGAATATACTTTTGTGAGATCATTTTTTCTTTTATTAACTTGACATAAACAAAGCCTCAATAACAATCACATCTATTTTATATAGTACCATCTATTGCCATTTGTTTGCACTAATTTTTCTTTTTCATCTTTACTAGTAAGTTTTATTACTAAAGATGAAATTCTGTAATCTCTAAGGGGAAATAAAAATTATATCAGAATGGTAAATTTAAGCCTACGTTATGGTCAGAATTGATTATTGATATATTAATTAAATCATGACAAATTTCAGTACAATATATAACATCAAGAAAGGGCAAGCGTTTGATCCAGCTTCGAGGGTATACGTACTATGCAGTTCGTGTCAGTGGAATCAAAACGAGATGGTCATGTTCGACTCATTACTCACGAGGCTGTAGAGCCTCCGTCATAACTGTAGAAAATATCATAGTGAAGTCTCGAGAAAATCATACACATGAGAAAATATAAAAACAGTATTTATGTTTCATCCAAATAAAGCTGGTAGTGTGTAATAAGTTCACGTATAATAATTATACCTCTCCGAAATATGTTGCAAATGGTTACGGTGTTCTTCATGCAACAGTTAAAATACGTAAATAGAATTAACTAAATAAAACAATTTATATATTATCAATTCTTTGAATTACCTGAATGTAGTAGCGTTATGTGCTTGACCAGTATGATGTCTGTATGTATGAATGACCAACCCCATGTTCCCCGTAACTCTTAAGAGACTGAACCGATTATAATGAAAGTACTATATTCCTGCAACAACTGTTTTGTGTTTCTGTCTTTTTTGATTGGATTTTACGCAGACAGATTTTTTAGTTTTGTAATTTGAAGTATTCGATTACATAACTATCAAGAATGTATTTCAAACTAGCTGACCCTCGACGTCGTTCCGTCAAATCAAGTGTGTAGCAAGCCCGATTAGAAAATAGGTATGTTTGCGTTTTTATCGGGCATTTTTTTAATTTTTCTCTTCATAAGAACCTTGCTGAAATTGCTGAATTAGTCCAGTTGTTCTCGAGTTTGAGCTTAGCAATACATTTATATATATATGGATTTTTCCAATGAATTGCGACTACTTAATCTAAGCATTCTTACAGGATTAACACATCAAGAGTATTTATAGAATTACATTCTGATGTTTGCTGTAAATTTTCCTAAATAATCGGTATAGCTATCATCAAGCAGTGACTAACGATACACACAGACATATGATCATCCCGGTAACCATTAGGTCCGACCCACACTAGTGTGTACTGTGTTCGGCACTATAGTGTGTATCGGGCCTAATGAACATAGTCATTCCTGTGACCTTCATATTTAAACACACATACGTTATCCCTGTGACGATGTGCAAACAAAGCTACGAGTATATCGTCATCCTTTCGTGATCTCCTCAATGCCCGAATCAGGGCTCGGAAACTTGTTCAATTTTTAAACTGATTTTGGTCATTGACCCCAAACTGAAAAACTTTAGAAGGTCTTATACGTTTCTGGAATTAACCAGTTTATTTCGGAATCAAGAGCTACGCTGAATCTTTCTCTGAGTATAATATTTAATCATTATTATTTCGGTTTACTAAACCGTTCTTTTTTTATTTACCTGTTAATGAACGAGTAATGAATTAACCATTACATTACCAAAATTAACTTTTTTTTTAAATCGCTTCTGAGCCCTGGTTCAAATTTTTTCGAACCCCATTTCTGATATCAAATGATAATTATCCCCGTTTCACTTATTGTGAGCATACTAAGAAATTCGAGCAACAAAATAAATATCAATAAAAATTTATTACTTTAATTTTAAAGCCCTCGTAAGTAATAACAGTAATCACTTGGATGTAAGTGATTAAATTGTTATTACCCAAGATACACAACATAATTCCAAAGCTTCTTACTGATTTTTTCAGGAGGCACTGCAACTGAACTGCCCAAACGCAGGTTGAATATCCCTTTTTAATACTTACACACACCCACCTAAGCCTCTGTACACGTCATTGTGATGGTTAATAACAATAATAAATAATCTTAGTTATAGTCATATACATATTTGACAATTCAAAATTGTTGTGTAAATCTAATAATTGTTTAATGTAAATTTTCATTTGATTTCAATAAAGATTAAGATTTCAATTAAGATTTGATTACAAGAGGTAACGTATTGCTTAATCATCTCTTCCAGGCAACCTTAAAGTGTAAAAATTGGCGAACTGTAAAATGTAGGATTGTGTTTCGTTATAGATTCGAATTTATTACCCAAGCGTGATACATACATAATATATTGAGTATACACTATACACGGTATTTATTAACGTTTTCTTTTTGTTTTCAGTTGAATACATTTTGTCGCAAAGAGGGAAGACACTGATTAAGTTTCGAGGTTATACCTATTATTCTACAGGCTCGAAGGGAATAAAACGTAGGTGGCGGTGCTCAACCCACAATCCTCATGGATGCAGAGCTTTCCTGATCACCGTTGGAGACGATATTGTTAGCTTTAACGAAAATCATATACATTAAAGATGTTTAATAAAATATTAGAAGTTTTATATTTTGAAAGGCTATAAATACCATAAACAAGGGGCAAAAATTAAGTAAACTTGTTTTATTTTTTAATGTAAAAATACATTATTAAAAATACAAAATTAAATAAAGCACGCTATAAATACAAAATTATATTTCAACAAAAAAAATGTTTTTAAAAGGTGTCCGTTGAGTTTCTTACTGGCTCTCCTGAGCACTTAATATGTTTTTATATTCAATAAGTATATAGAAGTACTAAAGGATAAAAAAATATTAAACGGATAAAAGTAACGAGTAAAATTAATCTTTTGATCATTCTGAACAGCAAAAATATGTTTTACTGGCCATTTTTAGCTTTCGCTGAGAAAATTTATCGCAGAGCCCTGCTCACTCTTGAACACGGAAGACTGTAGTACTCTTACTCTTCAAACATTTTATAACGCAATGTTCAACCGACCACATCTTCATTAAAATTTAGCATTTGAGATAACGATAAGGATAATGATATACATAGATTTTTAATATCTATAGATATTTATCTAACATGTATTTTTTGTATTTTGGTCTATTCCAGTGGAATATGTAATGTCGCAAAAAGGCAAGCAGCTTATAAAACTTCAGGGGTATACATATTATTCATCTACCACAAGAGGAATCAAAAAAAGGTGGCAGTGTTCGACCCACTACCCGCAAGGTTGCAGAGCGTACATCATTACTGTGGGAGAAGAAATTGTTTGTTTTAATGATTATCATAAGCATTGAGATCTCTTACCTCTTATCCTTACACTAAAAGGATAATTGAACTAATTAATTGCTTAAATACGAATCCCTTGCAGGAGTAACTCTTAATTTTAATTTTTGGCATTACACTAGACTTACGTAATAACTTAAATAAAGAGTGAAATTTTTCCTCCAAATTTTTTGCTAATTTGCGCAAAGTCAAATCCATCGTTTGAGTGACGTACAACATTATTAAGACACTCGATTGTCTATTTCTAATTTGATTTTTGACGTTTTTTCTTAATTTTTTCAAAATAATGTGTCAAGACTATTTCGATTGCTACTAGATTGATAGTGACTAAACCAAACATGCTCATGAATGCAGAGCTTTCCTTGTTACCGTTTGAGATAATATTGTTAGCATTAACAAAAATCATATACATTAAAGATATTCAAAGAAATACTAGAAGTTTTATATTTCGAAGGCCTATAAAATATCATGGGGAAAGGGCAAAAATCAGGTAAAATTGTTGTATTTTTTTGAATGTGTTGTAATTAATAATAACAATAATAATGTCCTCCAATGTCATTGAGACTAGCCAACTGCGCACGAGATATTATAGTGCACAAGTGTTCGTGCAGACACAAGTACACTCTCTATTCCTGTCACTCTCATACTCCGGTAGGACGACTACTCGACACGACCTGTGAGAGTTAATTCGCAGGACCGACGGCTTTACTTACTCTCCGCGGCACGGGGGTGAAACATCGTCAACTTCCCAACTCCGGGTTGTTACTAAGCTTACTATACAGAAAGACTCAATAACTAAACTTGATCCAATCCGGGACTCGAACCCAGGACCTCCTCCGGGTATGCATGTACGGCTGCACAGCCGTACATGCTCGCAACTACACCACCGAGGCAGTTTATGTATTGTGTATATAATAGTAGTAATAGGCTTGTCATTTGAACAGTTTAAGTCTAAAATTATTACAAATAAACAATTAAGGAAAGCACACTATAAATATAAATTTATATTAGCAAAAAATTTTGGACAAAAAAATAAAAATAAAAGAGCGATTGTTGAATTTGTTATCGGCTCTACTGAGCACTTAATGTGTTTCTGTATTAAATACATATATATCAAATAAGTAATAAAGAAATATTAAAAGGATAAAAGAAACGATAAAATTAATCCTTTGATCAGTTCACTCTATACAGCAAAAATATGTTGCACCGACCATTTGTTAGCTTTTGCTAAGAAAATCTGTCGTAGAGCCATGCCTTGCCATGCCTGTGATACTCTTACTTCCCAAACATTTTTCAGCAGAACGTGAACGTTGACCACGATGGTTGATTTTCTGTGCCTTCATTTAAATTTTGCATTAGAGATTACAGATTTTATTCGACGAAGATATTGTTTAGAATCCATTAACATCTATCTAACATGTATTTTATACATTTTGGTCACTTACAGTGGTGACATCGAAAAAAGGCAAGCAACTTATTAAGCTTCAGGGGTATACATATCATTCAACATTCTCAAAAGGAATCAAAAAAAGGTGGCGGTGTTCAACCCACTACCCGCATGGTTGCAGAGCATACATCATTACTGTGGAAGATCACATTATTTGTGTTAATGATGATCATAAGCATTGAGATCTTTTACGTCTTATCCTCATAATAAAAGGATCATTGAAATAATAAATTGCTTAAACATATATTACGAGTCTTGTGCAGGAGTAACTCTTAGTGAAATTTTAATTTTTGGCATTGGATTTGGCTTATGTAATAACATAATTATTTATTGTGTGAGTGAACATTATAATTTGCTGATATATTTTGCAGGATAAACCACTGTTTATCACTACTTTGTAATGATTTTTTCTCGAATTTTTTTGCTAATTAACCCATAGTTAAACCCAGTATTTAAGTGATGGTATATTATTAGAAAATTCGATCATCTATTCCTCATTTTAATATTTGTCCTTTTTTACTATATTTTGAGAATTATTTTTTTTTTTCGATTTCGATTGCTACTAGGTTTGTGAATAGGGAATTTGTGTGTTTTTTTTGTTTTTTTTTTTATTATGTAATAGCTTACATGGTTATATAATAAGAAAAAAAATATACAGCTCCAAAAACTAAAATTTAGTATAAAAAATATCATACAGATACGAATACTTTAAACGTCCACCATTTTGGCGCGCTTGGCGTGATGTTATAGTCTCTGACAACATTGCTATCAGAAGCAATAAAATAATTAAAAAACATATTTCATCTTTATTTAAACACACGCATATTCCCTAGTGATTAATTAATTTATAAGAAAACTAAAAACAAGTACTAATGCGTGATAAAATAAAACGTTTTCAATAACTTGGATTTTTATTTTGTTTAATTTAGAACTGTCTTAAGAAAACACATTTATTAACTGACTGCAAAAGAAGTCAGTACTCAATTTGGGTGGATGTTTTTTTTACATTTTATATTAAGCTGCCTTCAGAAGCACATACATCTAGTATAAGTAATGAAAGGTTAAATTGAATCATTCAAACAGTTCATAGATGGTTAAAATATTAAGAAATAATAAAATATTATTAATAAAAAACATTTTCAGGTCCCATGTTCGGTGTGACTTCTCGTGGAGCTCGTGTGATATGCATCGCTGGATACAAATTTCTTCGGCAATGTGAATTGGGTCAAAAAACGAGATGGTGGTGTGGCTCCCACTATAATAAAGGATGTAGAGCCGTAGTCTACACTGTCGGTTGTCATATTATAAAAGTTAAAAATATTCACACCCATCCCCCACCTCAATCTTTATGAAAAGGCTTTATGACAGTCTTTTTAATATTTTTGTCGAAAAATTCAAGATAACTTACTGATTTATCAGTAGTTTGTTGGTACAAATGTGACCTAGACTAGACTCTTCAGTTTTATTCTCACAATATTATGTTTAAGAAGTATGAAGTAGAATATGTGTTCATATAACATATGATACGTTCATAGCACGGTCTTGGTATGAGACGGTGTAGTGGGCAGACTCTTTAAAGAGGTCAGATTCACTTCGATTGTGTCGAATTGCGTTCTTTCATTGTAATATTTTATACTCACTGTATATTGTAGCTTCGGTTGCCATGACCGAAAGTTGTCAAGTTGATAGACTTCGTCTTCAGCCCTTTTTAACGTCCCACTGCTGGGCACGGGCCTCCCTTTCCTACAAGGGGTTCAGGTCATAGTCCATCTCGCTGGCCAACTGCGAGTTGGTGGACTGAACATGTCTTACGAATATTTGCTAGATTCTCTCAAAAACTGGGTTTCCCAAGAGAGCGCGTTACCACTTGGCTAGTGAGTGGATAGTATGTTTTTAATCAATTTTTCTATAGTCTTTATACGCCTAGATGCCTCATATTAGTTTTAAATGTAATGATATCATGTGATTAGTTTAAGAATAATTTATAATAGGGAAAGTTGTAGCGATTATATACCATTTTCGACAACGTTATGTTCCTGTGTTATTTAATAAAATAATATTTTTTTTAATTTTTATATTGAAATAAGTGACTTACTCGTATATAAGTAGTGTAGATATAATATTTTTCTTACGTACTTCATTTGGCCTATATTTTTTTAATTAAATATTAAGTCATTACTTTACAGTATTTTTTGGTTTTTAATAACATTAATGACAGCAATTTTTAACTAAAATTATGTTTTATAATATTAAGCAGATATAAAAATAAAAACACTGATTGGTAATTAACTGGTGTATTTTTTAAATTCAAACATGATATCTAGTCTTGACGAACAAGTATTTCTTACACGAAATAATTATTGAATTGTTTCATATGTATAGAATAAGCTATGACATTTTTTTGAATGAAACTATCTTTTCGGATTTTTTCGCGGATTTATTTTGATTTTTGGTTCCCGACGTTTCGAATGCCTTACAGCAATCATGGTCACGGGAAAGACTAAGGTGTTAGATGTCTCAAAGGTATTATATAGTTGTTACAAACCAAAAATCAAAATAAATCCGCGAAAAAATCCAAAAAGATAGTTATATTTAAAATGTAAAATATTCGTGTAAATCTAATCTATTTTTATTTAAGTTACCATAAAACTTTATAAAACTAAATGTGAAAGTAAAATTAATTAAAATCTTCGCCGAGATAATCACTAAATATTTTATTTCATATGAGCAATAAGTGGTAAAATCATAACTATATAAATTTTAAACTGCCAATCTTTATAAAAAAAAAAACATCTTAATTATTTTTTTTTCATTACCATAAAAGTGTTTTAAAAACCCAGTTTATATCTTAAAAGCTTTTGCTAGTTATAAATAAAAAAAATTGATTATGCACTAAATGCATATAGTTACATTTTTTTTTCAAGGTGCAATATTCACACGCTCTAGCCGCGGCGCTCGTATTATCGTCATATCTGGGTTCAAATTTGTGAGGCAGCAGCGAAGTGGACAAAAGACGAGGTGGTTTTGTGGCTCTCACAACAGATTTGGATGTAGAGCCAATTTATATGTGAGCGATGACCAAGAAATAATATCCTGTTACAACTGTCACAACCATTCTCCACCTGCCGTATTATAATATATAGCTTACTAGCAACTCACCCTTGCTCCGCTCGGATTCGTCCCTACTTAAGTTTTAATATAGATGAAAGATGAGATATTTTCCCGCAGTAAAAAGTATCCTATATGTTTACCTGGATAACCAGCTATCATCATACCAAATTTCATCGAAATCCCTCCAGTGGTTTTTCCTTGATGCGGTCACAGACAGACAAAAATTCTAAAAATTATAGATTCGGCCTCTTTGTCAACAATTTTGTCCATTTCAATAAGATTTTCCAAAAAATATTTAATGTACAAATTCGGATTAGTTACAATTTTTATTATATGTATAGGTAATAATATACTAAAGATCTGCCGTAGGGGGTCTCTAGAATGTATAGTAACCTATGTCACTATGCAGTTAATAAACTTAATGGAAAATATGATTTACGTTAATAGGCCAGTCATTTGCTAGTTTTACCTGGAAATTTTTTCAGGAGTTTTGAAAATTGGTGATTTTATAGATTTCGATGTGCTCTTTCAAAATTTCAATTTTGCCACCTCGTACCTTTGCTGCTCGCGCAGTCATATTAGAAAAATGGCGCCTTATGGCTTATGGCTTTATGGCGATAAAAAAACGCGCCACTTACTCTACCTCAAAGTGATGTGGTAATAAGTTTTTTAGCCAAAACGTAGACTTTGCGGCGTTCGTACGCCAAAACTTGATTTTCCAAAAAAAATTATTACATAATTATAGGAAATTTTCTCTAATTTAATTTTGTATACAAATGTTTTTTATCGTAAAATGAGTGGGATGTAATAGCGATATTGTCAAGAAACTGTAATTAGGGGCCATTATTTCAATATGGCGGCGCGAGCGGCAAAGATACAAGGTGGCAAAATTGAAATTTGGAAAGAGCACATCAAAATCTATAAAATTTGGTGATTTTAATATACATATACATATAAACTCCCAAAACCTTCAAACAAAAACTCAGAAAACTTTCCAGGTAACCTCTTTTTTGAGCACCAAATGACTGCACTATAATCTGTTTCTCTACTTCTGCGCATTATATTTTTACGATAACCTGTTCGTAAAATTACTTGCTTAAAAGTGTGTGTAAAACTAAAATAAATATGAGGTTGATTTAAACTTTGAATACAAGTTTTATAAGTATTGTAGAAGCAACTACAGTTTTTTGTTACTTAACAAACCTACAATTCAACTGGTACGCTTTGAAGCCACTAACAAGAACATTGAATTGAATTAAACTACCTATAATTACTAGTATAGTATTATATGATCTGTGCTTTAATATAGAATTTAAAGTAATGAAGAACAAATTGTGTAAATATCCAATAAATTTGCCTTAATAACAAAACAAAAAGAATTTCGGTGATTTAATTTTAGTACCTATAAAATATAAAAATGGCGATATTGTATAATACTTTAATATTCTAATATACATTTATACCGGAATCATTGTGGGGCTAGATTATAATAAAAAAAAAACTATTGTTTATCTAAGATAAGGTAAGATAAGACACTGTTGTCCATTTTACGGATACTCTGTAATCCAGCTGTATGATTTTTAAATGAACCTTACATTTTTTTCTATATTTTCAGGTGCGTTTTTTACTACAACATCAATAGGTACTCCAATGTTAATAATAGGAGGATTCAAGTTTTACAGACACAGATCCTCTTATGGAATTTCCAAAGTAAAGTGGATATGTGGGTACTTACGTAGGAAAAAATGTAAGGCCTATGTGACTACGATTGAAAATGAAATTTGTTTGTTGAATAACAATCATAACCACGAGCCACCAATATCATGATGAAGATCATTATCCCACAATAATTTTTTACCTATCAGTCCCTTTGTCACGCTCTACAGCTTAACCGTCTTATTGAATTTATAATACGGCATAATTTAATATGTGTTGAAAGTGACAATTTTCTTCTATTTTTCTTTAATAATAATAATTCCTTATTTTTAGACACTAGACAGTCAGATTTTTTGTTCCCTTGTTTAAAACCACTGTATTTTGTGGTTAGTCTAATGCACTTTCATTGGGTATTAGATCATTATGTGTAACGATTAAATTTTCGTTTGTAGAATATCGTTTTTCTAAGTCACCTTTTGGAACTTTGTAATTGTTCCTAGCACTGTTAATATATAGTATAATACTTTTGTTATTATAATGAATAATAATAACCATGATAGACCGAAAACATTAGTAATACAAAAAAACTAAAATAATTGGTATATCTATGAACGTGCGTCTAACTTATAACCGGAAAACTTATGCGATTGAGATCATATTTAAACAATTTCCTTTGTCAAGAAGAAAGTTCATAGTGATAGTTGGACTTTTTTGCTTACTAGTTTTACCTGTATTTTTTTTCACGCCCCACTGCTGGGCACAGGCCTCTCATAAGGGGAATCAGGCCATAATCCGCCACGCTGGCCAAGTTGGTGGACTTCACATGTCTTTTGATAACTTGCTAGGTTCTCTCAGACATGCAGGTTTCCTCACGATGTTCTCCTTCACCGTTAAGACAAGTGGTAATCATGTTGGTTATGATTCGCACATGAAAATATCAAAGGTTCGAGACCCGGGATTTGAATTAGCCTTACTCGTTTTCCCAAGCGAGCGCGTTGCCACTGGGCTACCTGTATTCTAATTAAGAATATAAACATATTTAAATAAAAAAAGTATTTTTTTGCATAAACTCACATTGTCTGTTTATAGATATTATGTATAATAAATGTTTTTTTTACATCTATGGATAAATCAATATATGTAAGTATTTTAGTTCCAGTCTTCAAACAATCCAACCGTGGTGGGAAAATACTAGTGCTGAATGGATATACATTCGGCCGACATGCAGAAACTGGTCTTAAAATTCGCTGGCGTTGCTCAGCTCACAAAAAGAATTGCAAAGCTCACATTTACACTATTGAAGATAAAATCGTGAAATGTAACCATTACCATAATCATGGTGTATCAGATGTTACTCGTGTTAGTTTTCGTTAATATTAGTTTGTTAAGAAATACTAAGCATTATGTTTTGTTCAATGTACGAACTACGACCCCAGAAAAAATCGTTGTGATTTCTGTTCTTATTATATTTATAATACATTTTATATATATTATAATATATAAAATGCTTTCATAATAATTAAGCAAACGTTCTACTAGAATAGGAAATGTACCTAGATGTAATTCGATTCAATTAGTTTGTTAAGTGGCTTCTAGAAGTGTCGTGTTGGCACTGATATGTGGAAACGGAGCGATTTATTATGATTTACAGCAGACAACACGATATATATAAAAACTAACAAATTGTTAGTACTAATAATATGATTACAATTTAGTTTTGTTACTTTTATAATATATGTACACAGTACACATAGATCTACATAATAAACTAAACACGAACATTAACAAACAATTAACAAGAGGAGTTTGGGACAGCTGAAAAGTATACGGAAAGGGGAGCCTTCGTCAAGGCCACATTCACACAGGGAGTGGTCCCTGACTCTGATCCTGATCAAGTGGACAGAAATACTTGCATGTCCAAGACATAGACGACAAATGGTAGATCTAATCCAATGATCCGCCAGTTTGTAACGAAAGAATCAGGGGCGTCTTAGAATCTCTGGTTGTACCTAAATGTAAAACGCTATGAAACATACTACTATTATTTTGACGTTTTCTACGTGACATTAGCAAAATAATCTGTGCTCAACTGGCACGTTTTGAAGCCAATAACAAAATATTTGAATTGAATTACTTTAACTTGAATATTGTAACCTCAAAAATCATTGCACTTCTGGAGCGTCTGTTTAACTGCTAATGAATTAAGTAAAAACATGAAAAGTATTTCACCTTAAAGTTTCAAATATCGAAAAATTTTGGGGGTATATAACATCTAACCAAAAATGTCTGTCATAGGGATAGCATTTTCCTTATATACTAATAAAGATATGTAATTTATATATAAAATTCATAATAAAAAATTATGTATACATTTATTATTTATTAAATAAAAAGAGCTTTTTTCCCTTTCCATTAAATGTATTTTCAATTATACATTAAATGTGTTCAAATCTGTAGCATAATTATTTGTAGTTCCAGTGTTTAAAGCATCACGACGAGGTACAAGAGTACTTTTCCTCGATGGATATAAGTTCAACCGAAATTCAGAATCTCTTCATAGAACTCGCTGGCTCTGCTCAATGCAACAAAAGAAAAGATGCAAAGCTGTAATATACACTACTACATGTAACGATGTAATCGTGAAATGTAACAATTATCATAACCATGATAGAATGGAAAACTTAACTCGCATATGTTTTGGTTAACATTGTTTGTTAGGAGCTTGTAAGAATTCATATAAAATGTACTATTTCGTGTTTCTCGGAAACTGCTCTAAGGATCTGTTTCAAATTTGATATTTAGATAAGAATTTGCTTGTTAATTTTATCTATGTACCTAGGTGTTCTTTTTTTCTGAAAAAATGTGATTTTTAGATCTTTCCCGAAAAACACTATTATACAAAATAAACATGTGTTTGTACATAAGTACGCACGTAAGAAGTAACTTCTTTGGCGTAACAACAAAAATAGCTAGAGATTTTATAATTTATCTTTAATCTTTAATATATAAAATTCCCGTGTCACGATGTTTGTCCGGGATGAACTCCGAAACTATTTATTCGATCTAGACGTATTTTGTTTCAAAATGTGTGATTTGTGCCAATTAAAAAGATAGGATAGTTTTTATCCCGATTATTGCTTTTTTTATTGCAAAATTGTCGATTTTCGTATGTGTGCCACAGCAATGCGTGGCCGGGTCTGCTAGTATTATAATGTATAAAATGCTTTCATAATAATTAAGCAAACGTTCTACTAGAATGGGAAATGTACCTAGATGTAATTCGATTCAATTTGTTTGTTAAGTGGCTTCTAGAAGTGTCGTGTTGGCACTGATATGTGGAAACGGAGCGATTTATTATGATTTACAGCAGACAACATGATATATATAAAAACTAACAAATTGTTAGTACTAATAATATGATTACAATTTAGTTTTGTTACTTATATAATATATGTGCACAGTACACATAGATCTACATAATAAACTTAACACGAACATTAACAAAAAATTAACAAGTGGAGTTTGGGACAGCTGAAAACGAAAGAATCAGGGGCGTCTTAGAATCTCTGGTTGTACCTAAATGTAAAGCGCTATGAAACATACTACTATTATTTTGACGTTTTCTACGTGACATTAGCAAAATAATCTGTGCTCAACTGGCACGTTTTGAAGCCAATAACAAAATATTTGAATTGAATTACTTTAACTTGAATATTGTAACCTCAAAAATCATTGCACTTCTGGAGCGTCTGTTAAACTGCTAATGAATTAAGGGAAAACATGAAAAGTATTTCACCTTAAAGTTTCAAATATAGAAAATTTTTTGGGGTATATAACATGTAACTAAAAATGTCTGTCATAGGGATAGCATTTTCCTTATATAATAATAAAGATATGTAATTTATATATAAAATTCATAATAAAAAATTATGTATACATTTATTATTTATTAAATAAAAAGAGCTTTTTTCCCTTTCCATTAAATGTATTTTCAATTATACATTAAATGTGTTCATTATTTGTAGTTCCAGTGTTTAAAGCATCACAACGAGGTACAAGAGTACTTTTCCTCGATGGATATAAGTTCAACCGAAATTCAGAAGATCTTTATAAAACTCGCTGGGTCTGCTCAATGCGCCAAAAGAAAAGATGCAAAGCTGTAATATACACAATTGACGATAGAATCGTGAAATGTACCAATTATCATAACCATGATAGAATAGAAAACTTAACTCGCATATGTTTTGGTTAACACTGTTTGTTAGGAGCTTGTAAGAATTCATATAAAATGTACTATTTCGTGTTTCTCGGAAACTGCTCTAAGGATCTGTTTCAAATTTGATATTTAGATAAGAATTTGCTTGTTAATTTTGTCTATGTACCTAGGTGTTCTTTTTTTCTGAAAAAATGTGATTTTTAGATCTTTCCCGAAAAACACTATTATACAAAATAAACATGTGTTTGTACATAAGTACGCATGTAAGAAGTAACTTCTTTGGCGTAACAACAAAAATAGCTAGAGATTTTATAATATATATTATAATATATAAAATGCTTTCATAATAATTAAGCAAACGTTCTACTAGAATGGGAAATGTACCTAGATGTAATTCGATTCAATTTGTTTGTTAAGTGGCTTCTAGAAGTGTCGTGTTGGCACTGATATGTGGAAACGGAGCGATTTATTATGATTTACAGCAGACAACACGATATATATAAAAACTAACAAATTGTTAGTACTAATAATATGATTACAATTTAGTTTTTTTTATTTTTATAATATATGTACACAGTACACATAGATCTACATAGTAAACTAAACACGAACATTAACAAACAATTAACAAGAGGAGTTTGGGACAGCTGAAAGTATACGGGATGGGGAGCCTTCGTCAAGGCCACATTCACACAGGTAGTGGTCCCTGACTCTGATCCTGATCAAGTGGACAGAAATACTTGCATGTCCAAGACATAGACGACAAATGGTAGATCTAATCCAACATTCCGCCAGTTTGTAACGAAAGAATCAGGGGCGTCTTAGAATCTCTGGTTGTACCTAAATGTAAAACGCTATGAAACATACTACTATTATTTTGACGTTTTCTACGTGACATTAGCAAAATAATCTGTGCTCAACTGGCACGTTTTGAAGCCAATAACAAAATATTTGAATTGAATTACTTTAACTTGAATATTGTAACCTCAAAAAACATTGCACTTCTGGAGCGTCTGTTAAACTGCTAATGAATTAAGTGAAAACATGAAAAGTATTTCACCTTAAAGTTTCAAATATCGAAAAATTTTGGGGGTATATAACATCTAACCAAAAATGTCTGTCATAGGGATAGCATTTTCCTTATATACTAATAAAGATATGTAATTTATATATAAAATTCATAATAAAAAATTATGTATACAATTATTATTTATTAAATAAAAAGAGCTTTTTTCCCTTTCCATTAAATGTATTTTCAATTAAACATTCAATGTGTTCAAATCTGTAGCATAATTATTTGTAGTTCCAGTGTTTAAAGCATCACGACGAGGTACAAGAGTACTTTTCCTCGATGGATATAAGTTCAACCGAAATTCAGAATCTCTTCATAGAACTCGCTGGAACTGCTCAATGCGCCAAAAGAAAAGATGCAAAGCTGTAATATACACTACTACATGTAACGATGTAATCGTGAAATGTAACAATTATCATAACCATGATAGAATGGAAAACTTAACTCGCATATGTTTTGGTTAACACTGTTTGTTAGGAGCTTGTAAGAATTCATATAAAATGTACTATTTCGTGTTTCTCGGAAACTGCTCTAAGGATCTGTTTCAAATTTGATATTTAGATAAGAATTTGCTTGTTAATTTTGTCTATGTACCTAGGTGTTCTTTTTTTCTGAAAAAATGTGATTTTTAGATCTTTCCCGAAAAACACTATTATACAAAATAAACATGTGTTTGTACATAAGTACGCACGTAAGAAGTAACTTCTTTGGCGTAACAACAAAAATAGCTAAAGATTTCATCCCGTATGTCACAACTCTCTGTTAGTAAGAGGAATGCAGCTAACTTCATCATGTCGCTTTTTGGTTGTCGGTGTGCGCGCGCATCGTAAAAATTCTCTAATATTTTTTCCAAACGTGCTAAAAGAAGTATAACTTCAAAACAACGCTCAGGTACTTTTCAATTATACAATGAATGTATTAATACTCGTACATCTGTAGCATAGTTAATTATTCAGTGTTTAAACCGTCACGACGAGGTGGAAGACTACTTTTTCTAGAAGGATCCATTGGTTACTGCATTATAGAAATAGATGCAGAGCTATAATATACACAATGGATAAATCAATATTTTTTTCGTTTCGTTTGTCTCAGCCGAAATACGTCCACTATTGGACATAGGCCTCCCCGTAAGATTTCCACGACAACCGGTCTTGTACCATTCGCATCCAGTGGGCTCCAGCGACTTTGACCAAGTCGTCGGTCCACCTTGTGGGAGGCCTGCCCACGCTTCGCCTTCCAGTGCGTGGCCGCCACTAGAGGACTTTGCGTCCCCAACGACCGTCCGTTCTGCGAGCGATGTGCCCCGCCCACTGCCACTTGAGCTTGGATATTCTGTGGGCTATATCGGTGACCTTGGTCATTCTGCGTATCTCCTCATTCCTGATTCGATCTCGCAGGGAAACCCCGAGCATAGCCCTTTCCATTGCTCTCTGTGTGACCTTGAGCTTTCTTATCAGGCCCATCGTGAGCGGCCACGTCTCTGTGCCGTATGTCATCACTGGCAACACACACTGGTCAAAGACTTTTGTCTTGAGACACTGCGGTATTCGGGACGAGCAGATGTTGCGTAGCTTCCCAAAAGCTGCCCATCCGAGTTTGATTGACCTATTTCTCGAAGTTGGACCTACCTAGCTGGACAGTTTGTCCCAGGTATATATACTCGTCTACAACTTCGAATATAGAGTCGCCGATAGAAACTGGAGTAGTTGCAACATAGACATTTGACATAAGTTTCGCCTTATCCATGTTAATTTTTAGACCAACTCGTTCGGAGACTCCATTGAGGTCATTAAGCATTATACTGAGGTCCTCCATGGTCTTAGCCATGACCACTATATCATCGGCAAACCGAAGGTGAGTGATGTACTCGCAAATAATCAATATATGTAAGTATTTTAGTTCCAGTCTTCAAACAATCCAACCGTGGTGGGAAAATACTAGTGCTGAATGGATATACATTCAGCCGACATACAGAAACTGGTCTTAAAATTCGCTGGCGTTGCTCAGCTCACAAAAAGAATAATTGCAAAGCTCACATTTACACTATTGAAGATAAAATCGTGAAATGTAACCATTACCATAATCATAGTATATCAGATGTTACTCGTGTTAGTTTTCGTTAATATTAGTTTGTTAGGAAATACTAAGCATTATGTTTTGTTCAATGTACGAACTACGACCCCAGAAAAAATCGTTGTGATTTCTGTTCTTATTATATTTATAATACATTTTATAATATATATTATAATATAAGGCAGTGGTAGCCCAGTGGTAACGCGCTCGCTTGGACAACCGAGTGAAGCGGGTTCAAATCCCGGGTCTCGCACCTCTGATATTTTCATGTGCGAATCATTTCTAACATGATTACCACTTGCCTTACGGTGAAGGAAAACATCGTGAGGAAACCTGCATGTCTGAGAGAACCTAGCAAGTTTTCGAAAGACATGTGAAGTCCGCCAATCCGCACTTGGCCAGCGTGGTGGACTATGGCCTGATTCCCCTCGTATTGAGGGAGGCCCGTGCCCAGCAGTGGGACGTTAAAAAGGGCTGAATACATTATAATATATAAAATGCTTTCATAATAATTAAGCAAACGTTCTATTAGAATGGGAAATGTACCTAGATGTAATTCGATTCAATTTGTTTGTTAAGTGGCTTCTAGAAGTGTCGTGTTGGCACTGATATGTGGAAACGGAGCGATTTATTATGATTTACAGCAGACAACACGATATATATAAAAACTAACAAATTGTTAGTACTAATAATATGATTACAATTTAGTTGTGTTACTTTTATAATATATGTACACAGTACACATAGAACTACATAATAAACTAAACACGAACATTAACAAACAATTAAAAAGAGGAGTTTGGGACAGCTGAAAACGAAAGAATCAGGGGCGTCTTAGAATCTCTGGTTATACCTAAATGTATCAAAGCACACCGGTTTTTATTATTTTTTTAAAAAGTTATTATCCTTATATACTAATAAAGATATGTAATTTATATATAAAATTCAAAATAAAAAATTATGTATACATTCATTATTTATTAATTAAAAAGAGCTTTTTTCCCTTTCCATTAAATGTATTTTCAATTATACATTAAATGTGTTCATATCTGTAGCATAATTATTTGTAGTTCCAGTGTTTAAAGCATCACGACGAGGTAGAAGAGTACTTTTCCTAGATGGATATAAGTTCAACCAAAATTCAGAATATCTTCATAAAACTCGCTGGAACTGCTCAATGCGCCAAAGGAATAGATGCAAAGCTGTAATATACACTACTACATGTGACGATGTAATTGTGAAATGTAACAATTATCATAACCATGATAGAATGGAAAAATTTAACTCGCATATGTTTTGGTTAACACTGTTTGTTAGGAGCTTGTAATAATTCATATAAAATGTACTATTTCGTGTTTCTCGGAAACTGCTCTAAGGATCTGTTTCAAATTTGATATTTAGATAAGAATTTGCTTGTTAATTTTATCTCTGTACCTAGGTGTTCTTTTTTTCTGAAAAAATGTGATTTTTAGATCTTTCCCGAAAAACACTATTATACAAAATAAACATGTGTTTGTACATACGTACGCACGTAAGAAGTAACTTCTTTGGCGTAACAACACAAATAGCTAGAGATTTTATAATTTATATTATAATATATAAAATGCTTTCATAATAATTAAGCAAACGTTCTACTAGAATAGGAAATGTACCTAGATGTAATTCGATTCAATTTGTTTGTTAAGTGGCTTCTAGAAGTGTCGTGTTGGCACTGATATGTGGAAACGGAACGATTTATTATGATTTACAGCAGACAACACGATATATATAAAAACTAACAAATTGTTAGTACTAATAATATGATTACAATTTAGTTTTGTTACTTTTATAATATATGTACACAGTACACATAGATCTACATAGTAAACTAAACACGAACATTAACAAACAATTAACAAGAGGAGTTTGGGACAGCTGAAAGTATACGGGAAGGGGAGCCTTCGTCAAGGCCACATTCACACAGGTAGTGGTCCCTGACTCTGATCCTGATCAAGTGGACAGAAATACTTGCATGTCCAAGACATAGACGACAAATGGTAGATCTAATCCAACATTCCGCCAGTTTGTAACGAAAGAATCAGGGGCGTCTTAGAATCTCTGGTTGTACCTAAATGTAAAACGCTATGAAACATACTACTATTATTTTGACGTTTTCTACGTGACATTAGCAAAATAATCTGTGCTCAACTGGCACGTTTTGAAGCCAATAACAAAATATTTGAATTGAATTACTTTAACTTGAATATTGTAACCTCAAAAAACATTGCACTTCTGGAGCGTCTGTTAAACTGCTAATGAATTAAGTGAAAACATGAAAAGTATTTCACCTTAAAGTTTCAAATATCGAAAAATTTTGGGGGTATATAACATCTAACCAAAAATGTCTGTCATAGGGATAGCATTTTCCTTATATACTAATAAAGATATGTAATTTATATATAAAATTCATAATAAAAAATTATGTATATAATTATTATTTATTAAATAAAAAGAGCTTTTTTCCCTTTCCATTAAATGTATTTTCAATTATACATTAAATGTGTTCAAATCTGTAGCATAATTATTTGTAGTTCCAGTGTTTAAAGCATCACGACGAGGTACAAGAGTACTTTTCCTCGATGGATATAAGTTCAACCGAAATTCAGAATCTCTTCATAGAACTCGCTGGCTCTGCTCAATGCAACAAAAGAAAAGATGCAAAGCTGTAATATACACTACTACATGTAACGATGTAATCGTGAAATGTAACAATTATCATAACCATGATAGAATGGAAAACTTAACTCGCATATGTTTTGGTTAACACTGTTTGTTAAGAGCTTGTAAGAATTCATATAAAATGTACTATTTCGTGTTTCTCGGAAACTGCTCTAAGGATCTGTTTCAAATTTGATATTTAGATAAGAATTTGCTTGTTAATTTTGTCTATGTACCTAGGTGTTCTTTTTTTCTGAAAAAATGTGATTTTTAGATCTTTCCCGAAAAACACTATTATACAAAATAAACATGTGTTTGTACATAAGTACGCATGTAAGAAGTAACTTATTTGGCGTAACAACAAAAATAGCTAAAGATTTCATCCCGTATGTCACAACTCTCTGTTAGTAAGAGGAATGCAGCTAACTTCATCATGTCACTTTTTGGTTGTCGGTGTGCGCGCGCATCGAAAAAATTCTCTAATATTTTTTTCCAAACGTACTAAAAGAAGTATAACTTCAAAACAACGCTCAGGTACTTTTCAATTATACAATGAATGTATTAATACTCGTATATCTGTATTATAGTTAATTATTCAGTGTTTAAACCGTCACGACGAGGTGGAAGACTACTTTTTCTAGATGGATCCATTGCTTACTGCATTATAGAAATAGATGCAGAGCTATAATAAACACAATTGACGATAGAATCGTGAAATGTACCAATTATCATAACCATGATAAAACGGAAGTTACATATGTTTTGGTTAACACAGTTTGTTAGGAGCCTGTAAGAATACTTACTATATAAATGTATAACTTAATATATAAATGTATAATGTATATCGCAAAGTACTTATTAGACAAATAATATAATGCAGAGTGGAGATGTTAGTAAAATAATATAGTGGAGAACAAGAGGGGAAGAGTTTTTATGTGTAACGAATATAGGAAGGAAATAGGAAAATAGGTGGGATGCTTGTTAAAAATTGATTAAACTACGATGGCAACCTTGTCAATGCACATATTTTTAGAGCGGTCGTGCGCACAGCATTCCTTTAATATGTGTTCAAAAATGGTTTTACCATGGGAACCAAAGACAAAAAAATCCGCGAAATAATCCGAAAAGATATTTTAATTTTAAATTGCCTTTAAATTAAAATTTTAAAATGTTTCGAATTAAAATCAACTAATATCGTCAGGTATTTTGGTGCCATTTTTGAATTTTTGAAATCATTTTGTAAAATTGTGGGTAGGCACTGTCTGTAACAAGTATATAATGCCTTTGAGACGTCTGAAACTTTAGTCTCGCCCGTGACCATGACTGTTGTAAAACATCCGAAACGTCATGAACCAAAAATCAAAATAAATCCGCGATATAATCAAATAAGCTAGTTGTATTTAAAATGTCAAATATTCGCAAAAATCTAAGAAAGTATCATTTAGGATCTGTTTAAAATCATAGTTATTGTAAAAAATGATAATAAGCTATGTAAGTTTCATCATTATCGTCCTGCCCATGGCTATTTCCCAAATTATTTGAAGTCAGCGCAGTACAGTCACGAGCAATGAAATATATACGTTGACAAGTTTCTAATTCATACCAACATCATATTTTGCAAAAGAAAATGTACGAGATTTGCTTCAAAATGGAATAATTGGTAAATTATTAATTAAACAACTCGAATCGCATATTAATATATACATTTTACATGAATTAATAAAAATGGATATCAAATTATGAAACAACATAAAGATTATTTCATTTTGAACAAATCTCGTACACTTTCTTTTGCAAAGCATAATGTTGATATGAATTAGAAAACTTGTCAACATATACATTTCATAGCTCGTGACTGTACGTCTTCTATACTGCTGATCGGTTTCGGTCTGCCTGACATCACTCCTCTTTGGGAATGCTATGTAAGTTTATGTGTATAAAATATAATTTGTCAAAAAGTGGCGTTGATCATTTGCTAAAAGATGAAGACATAAAACATAATATTATTATTATATCTTAGATATTTAAACGAGCAATTCTTGTATATTTATATCTTTATTTCTTTATTTATTTATACCAGCGATCTCGGAAACGGCTCTAAAGATTTCGCTGAAATTCAGTATATGGGGGCTTTCGGGAGTGAAAAATTGATCTAGATTAGTCTCATGTCCGGGAAAACGCGTGTTTTCGAGATTTCATGCGATTTTCTTTTGCATTATTCTACGCAGTATATGGTCGATAATTTCTTACACTTGTATGTAAGCGTCATGGTCAAGCGGTCAAGGCGCAAGTTAGACAACACATATGCCCGAGATCGAGTCCCGGTCGGAATACAAAGTTTTTACTTTCTTTTTTGTAATTATTAAAGTTTTTACTTTTTTTTAACAAAAAAATACGATATAACAAAAAAGAACTCCGAACGAGGCTCGGTCGCCCAGGTACTTATATATATCGGCGACGCTACCCTCCAATGCTTCACTAACAATAAGTACCTAACAGTCCGATTATATATTTAAAGAAAGAAGTGAAATTTAATTGTGTGTAAATATATAAGCATATTGTAATAAAAATGTTTTTTTTTCATAAAACCATATGAAATATACATATTTTTAGTGAATAAAAGTTATTTAAAGGTTTTTGTACATCGGTAGCATAAATATTTTCAGCACCAGTCTTTAAATCAACAAAACGAGGTGGAAAAATTATAGTACTAGATGGATATAACTTTACCCGACATAGAATATCTGGTGTTAAAACTCGATGGCACTGCGCAAGTCAAAATAGCCATGGTTGCAAAGCCTCTTTATATACCATAGATGCGGAAATTGTCAGATACAATATGGATCATACTCATAAAAGACCCAACTAAACATTATTCATCTACAATATAAATGTAAAATGTTGTATGAATGTTTGCGTATATTAAAATAGATTTTAAAATCATGTTTTTTTTTTAATTTTGCAATTCTATTTATTCTTGCGCAAGACCGCAAATCTTGGGAACGTAGAAGGGAGGCCTTTGTCCAGCAGTGGGATAAAGTAGGCTAACTCGTGTAATTTATCTTGTATTGAAATAAGTAAAAATATGATAATTTTTGTGTATACTTTTATCATATAATTAAATAAGTTTTTGTTTTCAGAACCAATTATCCAGCTCAGCTACCAGAATTTCCAGCTATACCATTCGCCCTTTGGCAAGCTATTGATCGAATTGGCGAATTATTATCCAGAATATTGCTCTGTAAAAAAAACCTCAATATTATTATTAATACAATGTTTCGATATGGCACCATGATTGTTTAGTGTATTTACGATGTATGGATATTGATGGTTGGTTAATGTTGCAGTGATTATTGCCACAGGATTAGTGTCTTCGTCATTTACTTTAGAAAAATTAAGTTGATAAGTTTATATTATATAATATACATTACATATAGTGAAATCAATAACATATTTAAAATTTAAATTAAATACATACAAAAATCATAGTAAATCGTTCTTGCATATGACGAAAACCAAATCTGTTAATAAAAATCTGCTATATTTAGTATACACTCGTGGTGTAGAAGTATTAAGTATACATATATGTAATTTCTTTTCAGGATATCGTACAGGCAACTGCTTCAGTCTTCCCCCGGTCAGACATAAGACATCAGAAACAAATATCCTCTACTTAGTATAAACATGTACTACTAGACCATTTCCAATAAGTAAATTAATAAATAAAATTTACAAAATAAAATTTTATATTTGACTCAGACACATACGGAAACACGTTACTGCATGTTATTTTTATGATAAAGGAAAACAACGTGAGAAAACTAGCATGTCTGAGAGAACCTAGCAAGTTTTCGAAAGACATGTGAAGTCGATCTACCTACACTTTGACCTCGCGTGGTAAACTATGGGCCACCCCAAACACAGATCCCACTTGTACTAAAGGAAGGCACATGGCCAGCAATGGAACTTTAAAAAAAGGCTGGGTAAATACATTTTTTTTTTTATGATACCCAGTGACAAACGAGCAGACAGTCCACCTGATGGAAAGCGATACCTGTCGCCCATAACACCTACGGTTCATGCACTTAAGTTTTATGTAACAAAACTGCAGAACGGCCGGTACGTTATCACTGTGAGGACTAAGATAATATGCCTCTTGCCTGTAATTGCGCTGGCTATCTTATCCTTCAAACCGGAACACAACAATGCAATCATTGTTGCTTGGCGGCAGAAATGATATGGGGGTGGTATAAAAGTATATAATGATAAGGGGGTGGTACCCATCCAGTCGTACTCCTCAGGCTTGACAGAGTCCTACCACCGGTAAATTATATACATACATTATTTCTACTGTATATAATACATTTTCTAATTAATGTTTTCCAGGGCCAATCTTGACGACTTCTCGTAGGGGAGCTCAAATGATTCTCTACAATGGGTATAAATTTTTGAAACATCGATCCTGCGGTATGAAAACCCGATGGTGGTGTGGAACTCATACTAGCAAAGGGTGCAAGGCAGTTTTGTTTTCAATTCAAGATGAAATCTACGTTAGCAACCCTAAACATAACCATTCGCCACCGGATACGTTCTAACTGGAGATGTACCGACTAATGGCCGATTAGTCAAGAAAGCCAGCTATCCGGTTATATTTATATACGGCGACCAGTCGGCAAAAAGCACCGACTAGTCGGGCTATTACTTTATTCATATTACTATTCTTAAAATAGGGTTATTGAATTTATATTCCGTCATTATTATTAATTATTATTTATATTTTAGTATCAGTCTTGCAATTGCTAATATAATCTAGGAAAAGGAACGATGAAAAAATAGAAAACTTAGTACTTATATGACTAACAAAAAAATGAGTTTAAACTAAAGTTTCTACAACTCTGAACAAAGAACATAATTATGTAATCTCCTGTTTATTATTTATTTCTGAATCACAGTTTCGAACAATATGTATTCATTATTAAAAACGAACCGGGAAGGAATACGGAACCGACTAGTCGGCCTTTTCCAACCGACCAGTCGGCTAGTCGGCAAAACTCAGTCGGCTCATCCCTAGTTCTAACGTTAAATTTCGACAGCATCATAATTAGTGTAATATAAAAGTTTGTAATGATGTAAAGATACGAAGTCAGGTGGATATTTATTTCATCGAACTAGTAAACGGATGAAAATGTATTTCGTATTAAACATAATACTTAAACAAATATTAAATGTGATTGAAAGTAGCATTTCAATGGCTTGCTTTTATTTCAATGTCAATTTGAAGATTTCATTTAGATGAAAAAATGAAAGATGAAAAGCTTTAAAAGTAAAAGTCTTTGGCCTTATTGGAAGATCTTTATTGCTTTTTTATACTCAAGGTTTTAAAAAAACGAAGAGTATAGCGTGAATCACACACTGATTTCTATTAACGACTGTTGCAAGATGTTAGCTCAGTATTAGACATGTTTTTGCTTGAACGAAATTCAATTTTTAAAATAAATTCTTGCATGTAATGAAGCTTCCTATTTAAGTGTCCATCTTACATTTCTAGGGTTCCAAACCCGAGGGGTACCCAATGGAACCCTATTAGTAAGCCTCCGCTCTCCGTCCGTTCATCCGTCCGTCCCTTCGTCTGTCCGTTTGTCAAAGGGCTGCATCTCATGAACCGTAATAGGTAGAGAGTTGATATTTTCACAGAGTATGTAGTATGTAGTATCTATTGCCGCTATAAAAACCAATAAATAAAAAAATAAAAGTACAAGATTTTTTTTAACGTTGGCAGTATCGGATCAGTAGTTTCAGAGATTATTTACAAACTTTACCTCTTTATAATATAGCGTCCTTTTAAATCATAAAAAGTAATTTTAAATATACACGTTGTCTTACAGGTCCTATTATAGAGAAATCAGTTCGCGGTGCGATGTGGATGTTTTTAACAAAGTCCTCAAATTATTATTACGTCAAACACCGAAGCGATGGTGTAAAGACTCGTTGGAGATGTGGCTCACATTATAAACAGAAATGCGCTGCAGCAGTCTATACTTTAAACTTAAACGATAAGGAAATCGTCAAAGTTAATTCAAACCACAATCATCCCCCGCCATATTAGAGGACAGATATAATTGTATTCAGCGTAGTTCCTATGCGCCAGTTGTATGAAGCGACCAAATTAAATGACGATTATTTTTCATAGTTAACCGTGTGGTTAAGATTATTTAATAAAATGTTAAAAACTCATAGTAAAATATCGTTACAATGTTTAAATTTAATTTAATAAAGTTAGCATGGACCATAAAATACCGTATGTGAATCAAATATATTTTAATTATATTAAAACGTTTTGTTTGGCAAAACCGCTCGACTCGACTTTTAATTTATATATATTTTAAAGCTATTTATATGTTAAAATTTGAAATAAATATTTTTATAATTAGTATAGTAGTTTCTTTTACTACTTTTTTTAAAACACAATTTAACTTCAGAAGCAATGATGATTATATATAAGTAAATGAACTAAAACCCATACCAACATATAGAAGAAAGAAAACCTATTTTTTATATTTACGTAATTTTTACATTCCAAATTAAGAATAATTAAATATAATTGACATATTTTAATGACTATATCTAATATAATTTTCTTTTCAGATCGTCCGTCTTTCTTCACGTCGAAGATCGGTGCTAGAATAATGAAGCTTCGTGGTTACTGGTACACTCGACACTCAGTCTGTTCTTCTAGAGTCAAATGGTTGTGCGCGGAAAGTCGATATAGGCAGTGTCACGCCATCGTCGTCACAATAGGCTGTATGACCGTGGACAGGCAAAACAAGCATACTCACCCACCTCTCTTGAATGCTACTCGACAAACAGATGTTGACTTCCTACAACTCTTAGATAGTAAAGATCGCTTGATGTAACAATTAGTTATGATAATAAATTGTAATTCAAATTACTATGCCGTTTTATTTTTGATTTCCTTAAAAGGGTTATACGAGCTAATAACGCAATCGCTATAATCCCATGAATTCCATAATAAATATTATGGATGCGATAGTTTGGACGGGTGGATGTTTGTTACTCAATCGCGCCAGAACGGTTGAACTGATCTGGATGCTGGCACAGAGATAGATTATAATCTCAAATAGCACATAGGTTATTTATATCCTAGTAAAATATACGGTTCCCGTGGGATAGATTTGTTCATGTTTTAATACCTTATTAATAGCACACTGATGCAGTATTTTATCAGTTTTCATTAAATTTTGATATTGTTCTAGCAATGTTTGTGAAAACAAAACGTGGTCATACGTGGTTGATATATGAAGAACATAAATACACATTACATAATGATCGTAACGGCAGGCAGACTTGGCGCTGCTCTAAACGAAGCTATAGAGGGTGTAAGGCGAGAATCACAATTGTCGACAAACGTGTCGTATCATCAAACGTTCAACACAATCATCCTTCCCTTGTAAAATAGTGATAATTCAAGAAGCCTATTCTTAAAGTATTCTTTAAAATGCAGTGAAAAATATATAAATGAAATTAAGGTCTCATTTCACTTAGTCCCAGGTACCAAAGCTTAGTAATAGATTTTGAGATTGATTTTATTGTTTATTGGTGTATTTATTCGGACTTATCTTGGCAACACGTGACCTATTTTCGTATACTATTTCGTATGAAAAAAAAATCTTTTTACTTTTAAAATATTTTCAGTGCTCGAATTTCGTAAAAAGCAAAACTATATGAAATAGTGCTAAGATAAATATTAAATTATTTTATAGAAAGGCTAGATGTGATGGCAACTGCCATATAACCCGATATTCCCCTGTGCTGTACATAAAAAATATCATTTTCCTATAATTTAAATACTAAATGTTGTTATTAATTTACCTTTTACTTTGTACTTATTTTATTTATGCACTTTTTAATAATTATAATTTTCTTAATCAAAAAGAAATTACATTAAAAATATTGATATAGGCATAGTGCAGAAGCAATAAAGATTATAAAAAAATGTATCACCTTTATTTGGATCACACGCATAAAACCTATTAAATAATATAGCGTATGTGGTACAAAACAATATTAAGATTATATAAAAATTATAGTTATTTAATGAGTATTTCTCGAAATTACCATTGTTTTCTTGACATTAACCTCGAAATAAGACATCTAAGATGACTGGTATCAGAATAAAGCGAGCGAAACTTGAAAAACGTCATTTCGGGAACAGTAATTATAGGGAACGTTCCCGGGAATAATGACGGGTTCCCGAGATGACATTATTACGGCTGAAGCAATATTAAATAAATATTTTGCGGAATTTAGAGTTTTATATTTACTTGCAGTGAACCAAATGAAAATGGGAATAAGAAAAAATAAATCTAAAAAAATATTTAAAAAAGATAGTTTAGCTTATTTACGCCACAGAAAAAATGCCAATATAAGAAAGAGAATATTTATAGATAATATGACAGAAGAGCAAAAAGAAATTAAACGAGCTAAAGATAGGGAGTACTACTATAAAAAGAAAGTGGCAAACAAGATAAAGAAAATAAAGGATATGACAGAACGTGAAAAATATGCGGTAAGAAAAAAATGGAAAAAAACATCACAAAACTATAGAGATAAAAAAAAGATGTTAGCAAATGCAGTCAGCGATCCCCCTCTACCTTCAGTTTGACTTAGGACATATCATTACCATCCTCTCGCAATTTTACACAAGACAAAGCGGAAGAAAACAATAATAAAAAAAGACAGAACAAAAGCATATCAAAAATATTAAAGCAACAAGGTATGATTACAGAAATAAAATAAATAAAATTTACGCATATTAAAAAGGTACAATTAAATAAAATTTACGCATTAAGAAAAAAATTAAAAGAAAGGGACAGATAGAGAAGAAAAAATGTGCCGTTAAAAAGCTGTACAAAAGCGCGAGTACCATTTTAAGTCTATTGTGGATATATTTAAAAAATGTTAATTAAGTTATATTTCAAAAACTTGTATTTTTTTTAATGCAGAAACGTACAAATTTTGTGTTTTATTTTTTATTTATACACTACCTACTTTACCTACAGTACCTACTTTGTTTATTTTATTTGTTTACTTAAAAGTTTAATGTGTAATTGTTAATTTGATTTGGTTAATAAACATTAAGAAGATTTAAGTTCAATTTGATTAATAAAACTGCACTTGAAGAATGATATATGTACAAGGAAATACATTTTCATTAATGTTGATAGTTAAAACTAGGTATGATTATGATGATAACATTCTTTTTCCTATGGCAACACTAAAGTATCATAATAACTTTATACAAAAATATTGACTCGTGGCTCCAAGGTGCCAAGCGGAAGAACAATTCCAGCTACGGCTCCAGAAGTAAAGGCGTACAGTCACGAGCAATGAAATGTTTTTAAATCAAATTTTAGTACTTTAGGCCCTAATAGTTTTAGACCAATTTCGGTACTGTCAGTGTTTAGTTAAATATTTGAAAAAAATATCCTCTCGCAAATGTTAACACATTTAAATGCACACAATGAACTTCATTAGAAACAGGCTGGCGCTTACTTAAGCCGTAATTGTTTCTAGTAGCCTTTTCTGTGGCTAGGGAAAAATAATCTGGCTTGAGAAAGGTCACAGGATAAAATGTAATAATTTTTATAAGTTTTTAATCAGGCTTTACACCCGAAACTCCATTTGACGTAAACGAAGAAACCAAAATCGCCTCTAGTGTTGCTGTGATGGTTAAATCAAAAACCGTACATTACGGCAACATAACATAACATACATTACGACAGATTTCCAGATCTTGTAGTTGTGAAAATAATTGAAATTATAATAAATATTTAATATATTTATGTTTTTTATTATGCCGTTTTATTTTTGATTTCCTTAAAAAGTAATACCGAAAAGACTATATAATAAACATTAAAATACTATTATATCTCAAATAGCACCCTGATGCAGTATTTTGAACAGTTTTCAATAAACTTTCATATTGTTCTAGCAATGTTCATGAAAACGAAACGTGGTCACATGGTGTTGATATATGATGGACATAAATACACATTACATAACGATCTCAACGGCAGACAGACCTGGCGCTGCTCTAAACGAAGCTATAGAGGGTGTAAGGCGAGAATCACAATTATCGACAAACGTGTCGTATCATCAAACATTCAACACAATCACGACCCTTCCCTTGTAATATAGTTATACTAACTTTCTTAATGTATTATCAAAAATGCTGTAAAAAATATATAAATTAAACTAGAGTCTCATTTCATTTTTCAGATATCAAAGCTTTGTAACAGATTTTGTGATTGATTGTTTATTGGTGTTTATTCGGCCTTGTCTTGGCAATGGGTGACCTATTTTTGTATCTGAAATTTTGTATATGAAATAACTGCTTTTTAGTCTTAAAATATTTTCAGTGTTTGAATTTCGTATAAATCAAAGCTCTTATACTTTTCATAAAATAACCCTTGCACCAATATGAAACAGTTCTAAGAGAAATGTAAAATATAAAATTGTTTTATAAAGATGATATGGCATTATGGACGGCATGGCGGCAGAATTATTTCCAGGGAGGTGCATCTGCTGGTTCACATTAACTAACTAATCTTTAAATGATAAACTTTATTCATTAATATAATATTTTTTTAAATATTTGTGAGGAATATTTTTATAATTTTTTTTCGAAGATATCTAAGTTTAAACAGGGTTTTTACTTTTACAATTTTATTTCCTTAACTTTTTCTGTATATTTTCTTCCACGGCAAGTGCACCCCCTTGTACCCCTTCTCAGCGCCCATGGATGGCAACTGCTATATAACCCGATATGCACCCCTGCTGTATAGAAAGTATCATTTCCATCATGGTATCTACGTATGTTCGATAGATGTAGAGTTTAAAGCGTGTAACATAAATGTATTGTTATGAATTGACCTTTTAGTTTGTACTTTTATTGCATTTTTTTTTTTGTATTTTGTACTTTTAGTTTGTATAATTATTCTGTTTTTGCACTTTTGAATAATTATTTTCTTAATCAAAAAGAAATTATATTAAAAATATTGATATAGGTCTAATTCAGAAGCAATAAAGATTATAAAAAAAAATCACCTTTATTTAAGTCACATGCATATTCCTACACTTATCCCTATCTATACATATAATAAAATTGTAACTAAGCCGAATCTGTACATCAAATATTTTTTGGAAAATCTTATTGAAATAGACATTATTATCGATACAGAGGCCGAATCTATAGTTATTAGAATTTTTGTGTGTCTGTCTGTTCCCGCATCACGGAAAAACTACTGGAGGGATTTTGATAAAATTTGGTATGATGATAGCTGGTTATCCGGGTCAACATATAAGATACTTTTTACTGCGGTGATAAATCTTATCTCTGAGAAATCTATACGGAACGTTAAGTAGGGACAAACCCAAGCGGAGCGAGGGTGAGTCGCTAGTTATATAATATAGCGTATGTACAAGTAATTTCGTATGTTAAAACTATTATCAAAAAGACAAATTGTGTTCGTCAGTTGTCAGCGCACAGGTAACGAACTCAAGTTTCAAATTAAAACTCTTTATCATTGTGACTTTTGTCCTTGATTTTGTCATGATTTCTCAAGTAAATAAATCGTAAAGTTATGTTAAATTGTCCACACTACCTTTACATACGCTAGAGATAATTTTTATTATTACTTGCCTTAACTTTTTAATTTTATATAAAAATGAGGACTCGTGAATCCGAGGCGCGCCAGGCGGAGGAGCAACTCCAGCTGGCGCTGGAGCTTAAGACTTGCAAGGACTTGTAGTGTGAACACTTTTAAGGGAAAAAGATGATAATGAAAAAGAATTAGAGCAAATTTTCAAAAAAATACTGTATATATATACAGGGTAGTCCATTTATATGTTTGTTTTTATTTCAGTATTCATTACATTTGAACTACTACTTAGATAATTCTGTCGCCCCGCTGAGGTTGGCGTAACCCGTCAAACAGATTAAAAATAACAAAGCAGTGCTTGCGCTCTCTTTCACATCACAATAAAAGCACAAGACAGGTCTTCATACAACGGTGTTTTAAGCAAATACATTTTAAGTTCAATTTCTTTTTCTATGGTACTAAGGTACGGAGCCCTTAGTGCGCGAGTCCTACTCGAATCGACTGGTTTTAAGAGGAACTCAGGTTGTTATTAAGTTATCTTCTAAATAAAACATTTTAAATTTTTGTTTAAAAAAACAATCTAGTTTATTTTAATGCGAATTTCTGAAGATGTTAGTGGTTACATCACCACTATTTTTTGCCTAGACTATCACTACATCCTAAGGTAGTTTTAAAAGTCGTAAGCAAATTTCTAGTTGTTACAATTTTACAACAGTGATTTTTCAAAGGGATTTTGTTTTTGCCACAAAAATAAATAAATCAACAACAATTTTAAAACAATAGACAATGCTAAGAAAAAAACATACAAATCTTACATCATTGCTTTTTACATGACTTCTCTACACACATGCCAAATTTCATGCGATTTAGTAGAATAGTATTTAAATAAAATTGATTTGTATGATTGGAGCAGACAATTCTCCAAAAAAAAGAAAAGAAATCATAACTTCTAAACTATTGATTTTCGCGGAACTAATGTTTGTTTTAAATGGGTTGTTAGGGTGTCCTCTACCTCCAAAAAATCCTTGGACCATTATAAATGGATAACCCTGTATATGTAATGGATGAAAATGAAAGTCTGCATAAAATAATCAATGAGTTTGACCAGTGCAGAGATGAATATAAGAAACCCATAAAAATCACTAGTGAACTAAAACAACAGCTGCATGAGGCTAAAAACAAATTGATTATCTTGAAAATACCAATCGTCAAAAATATATAACTAACTATATTTTAAAAAGATTTTTTGGCCAAAAAACTTGGATTGTTTGGTATACATTTAGACTCACCTGGTTTATTAAAATATTGGCTCGATACTACATGTGACTGTTTAAATGCATTAAAAAGTTTAAATATCAATGTGAGTACATGGGATGTTACTATTATTATACTTGTTTTTGGGATGGGATGCTACTATTATTATAGTTGTTACTATATATTGCTATACTTAAATTAGATAACTAACCGCGAAAACAATGGGAGTTAAATGTTTGTAACAACGATGCCAATAATGATTTACCAACCTTTGAACAATGTAATTTTTTTATTGAAAATTGTTTTCGTGCTTTAAAATGTTTAGATCCAAAGGCTGCCACAGATTACCTTTCCAATAAAAATACTCATAGCTCTTTTATTACAAATGCAATGTTAGCCACGAGTTCGGCAGCTATGAGCTGTGAATACTGTAGAGATGTGCCAACTCGGAAAAAATATGACTCGATTTAACTCGAGTTGAAATTCACGTAACTCGAATTGAACTCGAGTTAACTGGATGAAAAATGAAGTGAATGATTTGTTTTTTTCGCGCTATATCGCTGTTATTCGGTTTATACGCGATGGCGGGATTACGGACGACAGCGATTTAAATTAAACACTGTGGCATCTTATTCGGTTGTGATAGGAGCGATTTTGCAACATAAATGTATAGTCTGAAGTTCTGACGACTGTACAAACAAAGCGTTCACACAACAAATAAATCGCCGCGCTTGCGTAAGAATAAGAGTGCGTCAATCGCGTACTCGCTTGATTCGTTTATTTACCACGCCAATCCAAATTCGAGTCAGAGAGAATTCAACTCGAGCTAATTCGAGCTAAGCCCAACTCGAGTTAACTCGAGTTAGTAAATCTCACAAGCTTCGCTTTTGCAAAAAAATCACCACATCCATCCATTCACGCCCATCGACGTAAGACGAGAGTATGTGATGAAAAATCGCATATGTTTTAACTGCTTAGGCAGTAATCATACAGTTTATGACTGTAAAAGGTCACTATTTGCAGAGTTCGAAGCGTTATCATCAGGATTGTCTCCCAAAATCGATATTTTATTAGGTGCTGCTATATATAAGTATTTACAATTAGGACATATGAGACCAGTACAAAGGAATGATACGAAATAAAAAATAGATGTTTAATTACCTTATCACGCTGTAGTAAGGGACGATAAAACTACTACAAAGTTCCGTGTTATTTTTAACGCATCTGAGAGAAACTGTATAGGAATCTCAATTAACGACAGTCTTATAGTAGGACCTACGTGTACATTACAAGCAGATTTAACACGTTCACAGCAGCACTGATTAACTGTACTTTCTATTCCTACGATATGTTTTAGACCTTGTACTAAAACTATCATTGTGGCGACAAGAAAGCCCATTGAGCCCCGTAACGTGTTAAAAACTAAAATCCTTTTTTTTAGCTTATATATAAAATAAGTTTATGAATTTTTCTTTTGATCATTTTAAATAATGAATTGATTGATCTAAAGAAGGCGTACGTCAAGCTTAGTTTAAGTGTCTGTAGGTAAAAGAAATACGAGGTCTCATGCACTTCCTGCCGCACTCAATAACGGAAGTTTGGCACATATTTTAGTGATGAGAAATAAAAGTATCGATAAGTTTAATTTAGTTTTATTTAAGTAAAAAAATAGTTTAATTACAATTTCGAAAGGACTGTGGTATGTTTTTCGTTGAAGCAATTGAGGCAGAAATATTTGTTGCACTGAACACATTCTGTGTAAACTTGTTTAACTTTTATGCCAGCCTCTCGACTACTTAGGAATGTTCGGAGTTTTTTATAACAACCAGCACATCTTCTCCTCTTCGATCTTTTTTCGTAGTAGTGTTTAGTTGTTTTTGATGCGTGTTCTGAAAAGATAAAATTCATAATGAATCTTGTGTTTTCGCGTATGCGTTCTCTCGACTCGATGAACACGACGGGCAGCAAGCGCACGGTGCAGAACGGGGTGCGACGGGCCCAGGCGTAGTATAAGGTACTTGTGACCTTGTTCCGCAATTTGTAAGTCAAAGTAACCCCGTATTAACCTAGGTACCACATAATATTATGGGTTATAGCACATCTTAGATATATATTCATCTTTTTTCTAGACTGAACGAAGTTGAAGTTACGCCCTTCGCACGACAGAGAAGTCTACGTTTCACTTAGGCGCACTGCAAGTGAGACACGTTCAAGGCTACTTAGACCCCCATTTCGCACTTAACGTGTTAAGGCAAACGGTTTTAAGATGGAGAGTCTAGTAGTCTCCATAGCTCCTGTAGCAGATATAGTTAAAATGTGTCGACAAGTTAAAATTGATGAAGACGATCCAATATTTAAACTCATTCTTTGGCAAGACTGCCCTAAAGGTGAAATCAGTGACTATAAACTCATGATTGTCATACAACTGCAACTGCATCTTATCAAACAGTTCGGACGCTTCATCAAATTGCCTATGATGAACTACCCACTAGCTAAACATAAAGTGCTCAATTGTTTCTATATAGACGACTTAATGACTACTTGCTACAGCATGGAATCAGGTATGGAAACACATAAACAGATGACGGAATTATTAGGAAAGGGAGAATTCAAGTTACAAAAATGGAATAGCAATAATCAAGAAATAATAAGAATAAATTCTAGAGAAATAAATAAAGATAAAGGACAATCAAGTAAGACAAGGACAAACAAAAGTGCAAATTAGGACAGCACAATAACAATAATATCAAATAGGTCTATATGACATGCTCGATATTATTTTCTACAGAAACTTTAGAGAAAGTCTTTAGAAATTACAGAACACAATGAATGAAACAATGTAGAAATTAACATAGACAGTATAATGAAGATCTTGGGACTTACTTGGTACTGTAAAGAAGACACCTTTCAGTATTTAAATAATCTCTTGTCATCGACGTCGACACCTATTACCAAGAGATCAATAATTTTGGACTTGGCTCGACTGTTTGATCCAAATGGCCAACCATCCTAACCAAGTGTGGTTCTAGCTAAGATATTTATTCAAAATGTGGAGGTGTTTAGATAATAATAAACTATTTGAATTATAATAGGTGTCAGTGTGTGATGTCTGTTAAGCAAAATACTAGTATAAAAAATCAAATGGTGTGTTCATTACCTTTTGTTCGGTGTACTCCAGCACGCCCGTTTCTGCACAGCGGAGTAGATTATGCGGGACCTATAAATATAAGAACAACGAAAGGACGTGGACACCGTTCGTAAAATGGTTATATTTCCCTTTTTGTATGTATGGTAACTCGTGCCATGCATTTGGAAGTCGTTAGTGATATGAGCACGCAGTTTACAGCTGCTTTTAGATGGTTTGAGTCTAAGCAAGGTCACTGCGTTGAATTATGGAGCGACAATGGTACCACATTCATAGTTACTTCCAGAGAGTTGGAAGATTTAGCAACGATTCAACCATATATCTATCTCCTCACAGTGTCAACTTCAGCAGACTTTAGGAAGCAGGTATGAAATCTACAAAATTTCACTCAATTCATCATCATTGGTGAAACTACTCTCACGTTTGAAGAAACAACCACGCTCCTAACGCAAGTAGAAGCTTGTTTAAACTCAGGACCTATGAGACCTATAGATCCTGGTGAAGCGTTGCCTTTGACACCTGTACATTTTCTGATCGGAGAATCGTTGGTCAGCTACCAGATAACCAATATGAAATACCAAACACAAGTTATTTGTCTGTTAGTAATTTATTCAAAGAATGGTACAATCTTTCTAAAAGCGTTCGTCAAATCGACTCTCTACAATTTAATGAATTGTTATAAATGGTCTTATCAAGTGCCTGAGTAAAAAATTTGAGATATTGTTTTAATTAAAGAAGATGATTTACCACCAAATCGATGGTTATTAGGTCATATATTGGAAAAACCTCCCGGTGATGATAATATCACTCGTATAGTCACAGTCCGTACTGAATTATCTATCATCACTATTAAAAGGCCAGCATCTAAAATCTTTATTTTACCGGTAGATAATTAATGTGTTATTTAAATTATACTTTAAACCAATTTTTAAATAGTTCCAATAGTTTCATATTTTTGCCTATTATTTCAAGTTTATTTTTATTCAGATCAACGATGTTGAGAATGTGCCTATTTTTTAGTACTATTAGAATTTAGATCTCTTTTTATCATCCTTAATAAAGTTTATATTTCATTAATTAAATTTATTTAAGATGGGATTAGAATGTAATTTGTTCTATTATACAAACTTTATTTTAAATGTTATGATTTTTACTTGAAGACTTGTTTTTTTTATTCAGCTCAATTGTTTATGCAGTGTTTTTGTTTTTAATATGTAGACTCTATTGAAATTAAGAAAGACGTTCCTTTAGTAACATCCTTGGTGGGTGGTATGTTAACGACAATCATTAAAAATATTTAATATTTTAGATTCTTAAGTCTTTGTTATATATAACTAGATAGTGCTAAGATCGAATTGAATTACAATATTATAGTTATTGGTTTTCGCCTGGCCTATATAGAATTGATAAACGTTGTATTTTTGCCTTACTTTTTATTCAAATATAGTTTCTAACAATCCAGTAGTGTAAAGCGTTAGTTTTATTTAAGTCACAAGTGCAGTAAATTCAGTGCAAGGCTATCAGATACAGCAATAAAACATCAGTTAGGTCCCAATGATGTCGTACACAATAATTACGTCATATATATTACGTAAAATATTTACGTCATGAAGTTTTAAATCCAGACATAACATGACGTCATTATAATGTCAATTTGACGTTAACGTGTTCACTATGTACGTGCTAATAACGAAACTATTATACGTAAAAACATATAGTATTTAAGGTGTATATTATATCTCATAAATAGCGCACTGATGTAACATTTTAAGCAGTTTTTAATCAATTTTAATATTGTTTGTTCTAGTAATGTTCGTGGAAACGAAACGTGGTCACAAAATGTTGATATACGATGGACATAAATACACATTACGTAAGAATCTCAACGGCAGACAGACCTGGTGCTGCACTAAACAAAGCTATAGAAAATGTAAGGCAAGAATTAGAATTATCGATGAATGTATTGTATCATCAAACACTATTCACAATCACGACTCCTGATTTCTTTTGATATAGCTCTACCCTACCCATTCTTAATTTATTACTAACTAGCGACTCACCCTCGCTTCGATCGGGTTCGTTTCTATGTATGTTTTAATTTTTTTGAGCGAAACTCTAACTCTTTTCTAAAATAAAAGTAGCCTAAGTTACTCCTTATAATATGAGCTATCTGCCAGTGAAAGTCCCGTTAAAATTGGTCCAGCCGTTTCGGAGATTAGCCGTAACAAACATACAGACAGACAAAAATTTAAAAAAATGTGTTTACTTATAAGTACCATACGGTACTATATTATATACATAATTCCATATGCATTAGGTATAAAGCTGTTATTTTTACATTACAAACTGACACTTCAATTTTATTTATCTGTATAGAAAATGTTGTAAAAAATGTAAAAAAAATAAGTCTTTTTTCACTTAGTTTCAGCTACTAAAGCTTTATAACTTTTATGATAATTATTATTGTTTATTGGGAAAATCTATTGGGCCTTGTCTTAGCAATGGTGACCTATTTTGGAAGATTATATTGTTACTGAATTAGAGTTATAGATATAAAAATAAAATGTCTTAAAATATTATCGGGTAATCGATTTCGTGTAGGCAAAGCTCTAAAAAAGTGAAGAGTATTGACTTTTCATAAAATTACTCTTGCACCAATATGAAATATTCTTAAGATAGTGTAAAATAAAATTGTTTCATATAAAAGCTAGATATTATGGCAACTACTAAATGCTGGATTTTCTTAAGTCTTCAGTATTTATTTAATAACTGTACCATGTATGCATGTAACATAGATCTTTTGTTATTAGCTGACCTTTTAGTTTGTACTTTTTGAATTAATAAAATCTATTATGATATGATTTTTATGTTATTTGCCTAACAGAAAAACAAACTTAAAAAAAATTGATTGTAGTTTTATTTAGAATATAATATAATTAGATGAAATAATAACTTACCTTAAAAACATATTTTAATTATTTATACAATAATTAGGAATGTTTTGGATAAATACCTTGTATTTACATTGTTATCAATATAAATATTATGGCTCATGGGGTCTCATCACTAACAAAGAAAAAATAGCTCAAATAATTGTCAATAGACACATGTATCGATCGTTACAAGTATCGATTTTCTTATTAAAGTTGTGATAAATTAACAAAATATAAAAAAATAGATCCCAAAAAGGTGTATTATTGTATTAAAAATATTCGAAGTGAAAGGAATAAGTATACGACCTGACACTACTAGGATGGATTAAAGCGCTTTAACTTTGCAAATACATGGTGTACACTATTTTTTTTATACTATTAAAATTACTCTAAACCTAATTTCTTTATATTCGTTTCACCCCGGGATCTGGCAAACAGGAAATGAAAAATCAACCAAGGAAAATAACAACCGTTACCGCACTAGGAAGTATTTTTTTATAGTGATTTGTCAGACAAAACTAAAGGGTTATTGAAAATAAAACAAAATTATTATAAAAGAAACGAAAAAGTGTGTATTTAGGAAATCATAAGCCAGACAGGAACGGTGAACTACTTTGGCACGTGTCTTTCTTTGTAACAATGTACACAAAGAGATTTATTACATTCGTAGCAAAATGTTTTAATTTTTTTTACTATTTTTTTTGCTTCTTTGCACTCTAGTCTCTGTCGTAGTTTTTCATAACACCCTGCACAATTTCTTCTTTTTGGACCTCTTTCGAGGGCATGTCTTCTATGTATGATTTGTCCTTGATTTTCTGAAATCAAAAAGCCACTTTAAATTGCGTGTGTTTTGCCGTTTGAGTTCATGGTTTTATACTCTCATACATACTCAGCAGTATTCAGCAGTATAATATGGATAGGATATACAGCACTATAATTATAGATAGGGATTATTTACTGTAAGGAACTAATAGATAATGATGAATATTGAATAGCGTAATTTAAACTATAGCGTAACTAGTACCAGGGCGACCGAGCTTCGCTCGGAGATCTCTTTTCTTATATCGTATTTTATAGATAAAAAAAACTAAAAACTTGAATAAATACAAATAAAAAAACTATATATCCGATCGAGATTCGAACTCGGACACAACTATGATTGTTAACCTTTCATTTTGATCGCTTGACCACGATGCTCATGCATGAGTGTAAGAAATTATCGAGCATATTTTGCGTAGAATAATGCATAAGAAAATCGCATGAAAACTCGAAAACATGACATGACAACAAGACATGAAACTAATCTAGATCGATTTTACGCCCCCGAAAGCCCCCACATACCAAATTTTAGCGAAATCGTTAGAGCCGTTTTCGAGATCTCTGGTATAAATAAATAAAGATATAAATATACAAGAATTGCTCGTTTAAATATATTAGATTAGACACACCAGGACAAGCGAAATTTTAATGACAGTTGCCTGAGCCGAAATAAGCAATCACATCATGGGTTATTTAGTAAGTAAACAGACAGTTTACATCTACATTGCGTCATACTTAATTAAATACTTGTCGATAAAATATCGACACGCCAAGTACCCTTATGTAGAGAGCACAACACTGACTGGTTGCTTGACGCTTGCGCGCGCGCTCGGTGCGGCAATAGGTCGGTATCGGTCATATACCACAATAGGCCCGCCGCCGCATAGAGCGGGTATTTTTCACTGTCAGTGCGATGGCGGTCGAAAAGGGCTCGCCGCGCCATTTTAATGCCAAATTTGTACAAATTCGTAACCACGAGCCAAATCTATATTATATTGTCTCAGTCGAACTCCTATAAATACCCAAGATAATCGTTCCGCATTAGCGAAAAAGACATAGCGCACCAGCAGTAAGCACCGTGGCGGGCCGATTTTGTGTGATCCGCAATGAACGTGTTAATAGCTGTAGAATGTAAGGCGTGTAATATAAAACTTTTGTTATTAGTTGAGCTTTTAGTTTGTTCTTTTTGAATTAATAAAATCTATTGCGATATGATTTTATATCATTTACCCGACAAGAAAAATAAAGTATAAAAACTGATTAACCTTTCATTTACTATTAGAATGTAATTACATTAAAACAAAGACTTTTCTTAAAAACGTATATTAATTACGTAACATTCTGACAACTTAAATATAAAATAATTAGGAATGTTTTGGATAAATACCTTGTATTTATATTCTTATCAAAAAAATGTTATGGCCTTTCATATTATCGATCCTCGTATTAATTTACATGCATATAATTTTAATAATCATAATAAACATATTATATAGTGAAAGATAGTTTGATTCCCTTGATATATACCTATCATTGCCAACCTCCCGCTATTTATTTATAAGATGAGATCGATTTAAAAATCTGTCCTTAAACTGTCTTTAGTGGCATTTGTCAAATTAATCAAGGTATACGTATTTACGTAGAACAGTACGTAAAACGTATTTAGTAGAAAGCTAATTATAACCGATCGATAATATGAATCAAGCCTACAAGAGTTTGATTAACTAAATAATTTATATGTATGTAATTTTAAGTGCTGTACTTTACAAAAATGAAACGACTAACTTATTATACAATGTTTTAACCAACAGTATATTAACATATGTACTTATTGTAGATTTACAATGATAAAATGAACATTTTAGAGATACTTTTTGAAAATAAGTAGCTATAAATTAAGACATAGGTAATATGTATTGAAAAAATTATATATTTTACAAATATTTTTGTTCAATAGTCCAGTTTGGTCGCAATAATACATTTTTACATTCATAATTTAATGTCACCAATAAAATGTTGTATAGTGTAAAAACAAAGACGTGATTATAAGTTCTAACAAAACTATGCAATTGCTTCGTATAAAGAGGTCATTTGGTTCCACAAAGTGGTAATTAAAATAATCACACTAATACTACATTAATTAATTTAAATAAACTAAATTAAAATAATATTAATGCAAGCACACATCAAAATATAACATACAAAACTTACAAATTAATCTTAATTAAAACCAAAATTTTGGTTTAACCAAATTAAAATTATAATAAGTAATTTGATATAATTCTTAAAATCATGGAGATGGAATATTTCAAACCTTAAAAAAGCGTTATCCTTGTTTTTTTTTTACTTAATGCCTTTTCAGTAAAATACAATAAATCATGTACATTATTATCGGTGACTGCCTAAATATATGTGTTTGAATATACTATCTTTAATATATGAATATATTCAAAGTAGGTACTATATACTTAAATATAAGAAATACATAAATATTAGTCGTGTAATTTATCATTATTTAAATCATATTATGTATTAAAAATTTCTTCGTAGTCCTTTCACGCTAACAGACTTTGAATATTATTTAAAAAAAATGGAGGTGCATATCTATACTAATATTATAAAGCTGAAGAGTTTGTTTATTTGTTTGTTTGTTTGGTTGAACGCGCTAATTTCAGGAACTACTGGTTGGAATTGAAAAATTCTTTTTGTGTTCATTTCATTCATTTGTGTAATGAGCACGAATGTTTCTACTCTACTCATGGATGTTTTTATTTATAATATGTACTTATGTATTTAAAGTTATACCTATACGTAAAGTGTATCAATTATCTGGTATTGATAACACAAGCCGTAGCTTACCATGGAACTAGATGGTGCTGTGTGTTAATGTCCCAACATATTATTTTATATTACGAGTAAGTTATTGTTCTCAATAATCTGATTTTACACTGAAGCTGTTATATTGTGTATTTACAAAATTCTTTTCTTTATTTGAAGGTAAAATACTATAGTCTGCTATGCAGCTAAAAAATGTAATAACAACATCTTTTACTAGAATGTCGCTGGAAAAGATCTCGTTTAGAGGATAGGTCCATCTTCGCAAACTTATTTTTGCTGTAAAACTTTAAGGCGTGACTGAGGGGTAAATCAATACATTGGAAAAATGAATGTAGCGAAAGTATGTCGCGGAAGTTAGTCAAATTTATTATTAATAATTTAAAAGAAAATATTATATTTAATATTTATTATCATTGTGGAATGAATGTGCATAAAATAAATAAAAGCTTATGACTAATTGTTGCCATAGTAACCGTTGTTATTGTATGACAAATGATTTATAATATTATGATTTATATATTTTATCCATATATGATATTCTATAAATATATGAATGTAATATGCCTAATATGCCTTATTTAATTATTGATTTGTTTTAATTTAATTGCGATATTCGCCAAAGAAATTTTACTTCAACGGCGCGTAAAGGTTACACGCGCCCATTTTCTTTACAACTTTTAAGGACAGTAAAGAATTTGGTTAAAAGATTGGAGCGCAAATCTTTTGCGAAGTATATTTTATAAATACAATATATTACACGGCTAATAAAATACCACTAAGAGAAATTATTGATCATATAAACTTGTCTAAGAAGTAATTAGTCTTTTAACCTTTTAAATTATAACTATTACATATGTCAAATTATTTTTTTTACTTTTACATATGTATATATGTACAACAAGTATTATTCAAGGCACAATTACTGTATTATATTTAAGAATCTTACTTTAACTCATAATATACAAAATCTTACTAAAATTGGAGGTAACATTGATTTTAATTAAATTTATAACGGATATTGTAAAGAACCGGCAAACAACTTAAGAAAATAAAAATGTACACTGGTTTCAAAATGACTTAAAAGAAATTATACACCATATTAAATGGGTGATTTTTTTAAAATAGCCAAGAAGAGGGATGGGTATTTATAAGGCAACACCCATATTAGGGATGCGATCCACAAAATGTGAGCAAACAAAGCTAATTTTCAAGTCGCTTGCCAATTCTTATGTCTCAAACAAATTTTTGTAATTTGTCATTCTTAGAATTAAGTTATTTTACAATGTACTTTAATCATTAAAACATAAATTGATACAAAATACTATTAATTTAGATGGCAATACTAATACTAATATTATAAGTAGTGAGACATAATATTATAAGTACTCGTGATTTATACGTATTAAATGAAATGTAACGCTAAAATTCATCATTGAATGTTTAAAAAATCTCATTGATTTAATTGGGATTTTAAAAATTAATACATATGTATATCATTGTCCTGCTCGGGAACAACTAGATGGATTTTAGTGCAACTTTTTATAATACATTTATTGTCTCACACACAAAACATTGCTAAGCTTAATTTCAAATACATAGCTGATATCAGCATCATAGTTTATGAGACTAGATTTCGGATGATGTAATAGCATAAAATAACATTGGACTCCTGTTACTCTTCGAGTTTAATTCCATTGTTTTATAACAATTTCGAAAGTGAAAAAAGTCATAATCAAAAATATAAAAGTGCAAAAATTGTCATACAAGATTTACGTTATTTTATGTAATACTAGCGGCTCATCCTCGCTTCGCTCGGGTTCGTCGCTAGGTACGTTTTACATAGATTTTTAAAATAGTTGTTTCCCAGCGTTAGCTATATAAATTTTAACAATTATTATTTTTAATTTTTCTAATGCTTTAATACTTATTATCCTATTCCGGACTAAGAGAAATCCAAAAAATCTAATATCATAAAAATTGGTCCAGCCGTTCTTGAGTTATAAATGGTGTAACTAACACGACTTTGTTTTATATATACATAGATTAAGTATACATAGAGTGTAGAAAGTAAACTAGTAAGTGTAGAAAGTGTAGTAGTAAGTTAAACTATTTTTAGGCATTTTAGTACATTGCAGCAACAAACAGCTTCCTCTCCTTTTATAAGATATGATAAAGAAAATCGCTTTTAGAGATACAGCATTAATGTAATGTGTGTTTCAATAAACACAACAACAGGTTACAACAGGTTTTTTTTTTCAATTCATTCTAACACTATAATAGTTTGTTTCAAATCACGATTAATTAATATATTATAAGTTTGAAATGAACTTTCAATAACATGTTCTTTTAATGTGGACATAGGTATAGTTCAAAGATATGAGACCGATTACGCAACATTTTTATATACAGTTTCATGTAGCAACGAGTTCATCAATAGTAAAGTAAAACTAATTAGATTTTATAAAGCACTTGGTAGATATTTTGATGGAAGAAAAGCTACGATCGAAAACTAGTAACAAAATTCACATAAAAATAGTCAAAACCTTAAACAAATCAATTCAATTTAAAGACTTTCTACAATACATATTTGCATGAATTAATAATAATTTACATGAACAGTAAACACTAAGAGCATTAATAATACAAAAATCCTAGCTTTGGTTAAAAATGAACTATAACGAAGTATCATTTTATTTTTCTAAGTCCATCATGCTTATGTACATTGTATATTTTAATGATCGCGTCATTCAGAGTGGTGAGCTTGGCCTTACAGCCTTTATCACATTTATTACAGACCCAGTGAATTTCTTGTTTTTGATTTATATGTTTTGATCTCTTTTTGAACCTGTAGTCCCCTAAGATGATGATTGCATTCCCTGCTCGACTCCAGCTGTACCGAGGGACCAGTCCATCTAGAACACATAACCAACAATAAACACTTTTGTTTTAAAGTCTACTTATTTGTATAGTTTCTAATTTAGTCATAATCGATTTTAAGGATTGTGAGTCGTTACGATGACATCATTAATATCGATTATTTTTACTCTTAAAGAAGTGTACGGATTAAAGATAAAAAAATGAGAAGAGGGATTGTGTATTTTTTAAGAAAAATAAAAAACAATGTTAAGTGATTAGAATATATTACTTAATTATAAACTTCAATAAAATAGTTAATTAAAATTAACACAAAGATTTTTTTTTTTCACTTTCAATTATATATTTATTATTTATTCATACAATTATAATCAAACATTTATCAAACAATAATATTTTTAATCTTTATAAAACAATTAAATTTTATATTGTTTTTATTATAAACATTATTAAACTATACAAAACTCTATTAAAAATGTATTTATTTATGTAAATAATATCTTTTACGCCTCTGCCTCAACATCAATGGCTGCATGCCAACGTTGAGACATTTATTATATCTACAAAACCGACAATATGACCTCGTCGTCATATCTATATGACACAACTGTTCATGTGTTTTGAAATAACCTGAGCATACATATTCTGACTGTTTATTTAATTGTAGAGTTCTTTTAAAAAACACTTTGCACGATTCACAAGTAGATATCCCGTAGTGCATACCCGATACGGTATCTCCACAGACGGGACATAGAGACTTTCCTTCAGAATCTGTAATAAATATATATAGATTACCTCCAAAAAATAAAATATATTAAAACCTTTTACCTTTGTTCAGGCAAAATGCCGTAGATACTGATTTCACTTGTAATTTTGTTATTTTAAATGAGTTTGGTTTTTAAGAAATACACAATTAAAACAGGTTAGATTTATTGGAAAAAAAAAACAACAATTGACCCTTACAAGATAACATAATATGTACATCAAGCAATATTATTACATTAATTTGGTACTAAAAATTTTGATTGTTTTATTTGGTACTTTCTTACATTTACCAGGGCCTCAAGTCTGCTATTTTACATGAATTGTCATTATGGAACAATGCAATTTTAATTCAATTACAATTGGTCCAAAATTTCGTAGTCTACTAAATTTACAATGGTCGATCAATGGCCTTATCATTGGATTGTAGTTGAATTGTAGTAGAAAGGGAATCGGTATTGTCATTAGTTCAAAAAGCGTTCGCCGACATGAGTTTTAGACTAGATTCGATTATATATGTTATCAATTTATGTTTTAAAGACTTTAATTATGTAAAATTATCATAAAAAGCCAAAAAGATACATTTAAAGTGTAATCTAAAAAATAAAAAGTCCAAAATAAATAAGCTTCATCTGTAACTGTCGAATTGACATTAAATAACAATGTCATTTGATATTTCAATTTGTTCGTGGTCACTGGTTGTAAATCAAAGCAAATTGTTGGAGCAAAACGCAACATTGCTGGACTTTTTGGAGAGCTAGTCCGAGCTAGCGCTCGGGCACTATAGTCGAACCATTGAAGGACGCAGTCTAGCGAAGCGGCGTTGGGTGGAGTGCGCCCAAATTTTAAACTCCGTTACGGCAGACTGCCCAAGTAAATCACCAACTGAATGGCGATCAGTAAGTAATGAAAACTTGCACTATCTAAACATGTTATATGATATAGATTCTCAGCATATTATTAACTAGCTTTTAACGGTTTTTTAATAACTTTTAAATTGTAACGGCTTCGCCCGCGCAAATTTTAGTTTTTTAACTTAATTTTATGTAACTAAGAATCAAACATACAAACTTTCACCTTTATCCTATTAGTAGAATTCTAATAAGCTTGAGTTTAATGCTGGTTTTTTCTTCTAGTTCTACAATGAGTTTAAATGCAAGTTAATGCGTAAAATTAGACTTCAAAAAGGTGAAATGAGCGCTACAGGTAGGTAATTTATTCTTTTTGGCAGTATATAATATTGGCAGTTATTATATTTTATTTTCTCATTTGAGGTGGTGGTTCTGCAAAACAAATTACTTTAACGCCTCTGGAAGAGCGCCTATATAGTATACTCGGCCGGAATATTGGGGAGCCTTTAGCTGGTGTACGCCATAATCCACTCTCTGTAAGCTTTATGGCATGAATAATATGTGACTGGTTATATTTTGCATCACTGCACTCCCTAACTTTTTGTTATGAGCTATCAACATGATCTTACTGTCGTGTTTTGTTGCACATTGTTTGTTTTTTGTTTTCTAACTATTTCTATGCTTATTTCTCTGACTGCATGTTTTTGTTAAATAGCTAAATATATTCTTGCCTGCTAATCCTGCCATGGAAGTGGATGTTAGTACTAATGCAAGCACCACCAATAATTCTTTTTCGTGAGTGGTAACAAAAGCGTTTCTAACTTTTCTTTTTAACAGTGCTTTAATTTGCTTTTTTTTCTTTCAATCATCGTATTGATTGCAAAATAAGATTTTATTTTTTTACAGAATATTAGACGCATCTTACTCACTTGATGTGACCAGGCACACCACCAGTGCTGAAGTAATTAATATAGAGCCACTAATATTAAGGTATATAATGCAACTGCAGATAATTTAAATTAATAATAATAAATAATTTAAGTAATTTATTAATAATAAATGGAATAATTAATAATTATTAATCCGTCAAGGGACCTGCAGCCTCCAAGTGACCTGTAGCCAAGCGACTTGCAGCCTTCCAGCGACCTACAGCCTCCAGCATCTTCTGACCTCCATACACCTCAACTCCAGCCCAGGTTGAATCAATTACCAAGACGTCGCAGAAGAGCCACACGACATACCGAAGGTATTTCATGTGATTACTTTTTAATTAGCTGGCAGACCATTTGAAAGAGATATCGATGCATTCATTACATGAACAATTTTAAATATATTTTTCTTCAGTGCATTAGAAATTAAAAAAAAAATGATCAAATTGAAACAACCAAATCATTGGTTATTTCCCTTTTGCAGAGAGAGACCATGCTGCTCTTGAAGCGTCCCAGGCCACGCTTGAGCAGATTGAGGCCAGAAATGCTGAGGCAACTTTGGCTCAGGCCCAGGCGACAGAACACTTGGCTGCAGCTATAGATAGATTGGGGACTGCAACCAACCAAGCTGCAGATAGGCAGCCATTGAAAAAGTTGGGGAAATGATTAGCCTCTTTGTTGTAGCCACCCTCGAAAAGGTTGCCTTTTTTATTCATTTATTAAATATTTAAAAACAATTTAATCTTATATTACATTGAATAAACAGTAGTTTTTTTTTCTGAAACGTCGCAGGCTTATGTCATCAGAATCAGAATCTGAAGAAAATTAATCTTAGACTCAAGGTACAATCTAGGGATGTTGTAGAACTTGTAGATTTTAATTTTAATATCTGTAACAAAGTAGTATATATTGTTGTTAATGAATAATAATAATTATTAATACTAATACATAATTAGGGAAAATGGCACTAGAAATGTGAGGTGGACCTTATGTTATTCATACTTACTAATAATTTACGCATTTCTCCACAGCCTGTTGACGAGAGCCTGCTGCAGTGCCCTACCTTCAAGCAGACCTTGGTTCACTCTACGGCTTTGTGAATGCTGTCCTTCGGTAGCACTTTCCATCTCAATGCTTGAATTATGTTCATCCTGAAATATACATTTCCTTTACACAAGTCTAAGAAATCAATTAAAACTACTCTCATGAAAAAAGCATATTATACAATTGAAGACTATATAAATGACAAAAAAGCGTGGATATAATTTGTTCCAGCGATTCAAGACACAGTAGGTAATAATTAACCTAATTAACCTATATAACAAAACATTGATAAATGAATAAACAATATATTTAAGGAAATTTTGTATTTTTTAAATGTTGCCTCTTACATTTTTAAAGATTTAATAAACACAAAAATTAAAACACATGCCTGTTGCAAAAGAAGATCTTCCTCAGGTGTCAGTGGAGGCACAGGTACTTTTGTCTTGTTTGCAATATTGTGCAAAACGCAACATGCATTTACAATCTTGCCAGCAGTGACAGGGTCGTAATGCAAAATGCGTGCTCCAAGCAAACATCTGAAAAAAATTATTTGTAAATAATACACCTATCAATTAAAGTACAATATTTGCTATGGTTTATTTGTTAGGACACCCTTTTTTTGTAAATGCTATCATCTCAAACAGGATTTTATTTACTTTACCTGAAACGTGCTTTCAAAACTCCTATACAGCGTTCAACTGTATTGCGTGCAGTCACATGCATTAAATAAAAATTGTGCTGCGGTGTCCCCTCTATGGTATTGAGAATTGGGGTCATCATGGTTTTAGTCAGAGGATAGGCACTGTCACCTGAAAATCCAACCAATATTAACTCCATTATTATGTTAAGTCATAAGGATTAAATACCTTTCATAAAATAATTTTAGTACCTAATAAAAACCCTTGTTCCCCATTTTCCGTGAGCTGAGTCAAGTGCTGACTGAGTGGGTGACTCTGCCATACACTCGAATCATGACAAGAGCCTGGGTTGCTGGCATCCATGGATAATATATTTAAATCAGAGTCGCAGATCTGTAAATTAAACAATTAGTAAATAATTAATTGATAGGTATATCATATTATTTTAAAATATAATTCCAGCTAATCTTACGATCATGACATTTAGGGAATGAAATTCCTTCCTGTTTAAATATCGCTTCTTATGAATATGTGGCCTTATTATTGCCACATGTGTTCCATCGATGCAACCCAGAACTCCTGGAATACCAAATTTCTGATAGAACCTGAAAAGTCATTCTTCTTTAGAAAGTACTCATGGTATAAGCAGCAAAATAGTTAGGAAATGTAACATTTCTCACTTAGCTTTGATGGCATTCCGTTCATCACGATTGGTGGGCCATTTAACATAATTGGTTAATTTGGCATTGAGTGCCTCCGTAACTTGCCTCACAGCTCTTGACACTGTCTTCTGTGAGACATTGTGTAGGGCACTCTGCCCAACTAAGGTCTGGTAAGATCCAGATGCATAAAATGCTAAGGCTATCAGAATCTGCAATAGAAATATGTAGGTATATATTACATTAATATCAACATCATGTATTCTTAGACTATAGCTATGCCTTTAGTGATAAGCAACGAAATTGCAGTTGTTTTCTAACCTTCGTCTCCACCGATATTCCATCATTCCGACGTGGTCTTGGAATAAGTGGAGTTAGCTCCTCCACTAGCCCCCTTACAGTTTCTTTCCCGAGGCCAAATGTTTTCACAAATTCTACCTCGGAAATATCCTGAAAGGGGTCGGGGCGGGCTCGACGGCGGTTTCTTCGCTTCGAACGCTGGCGTAAGCGTGACGTGTCTTGAGCGTCAACCGTGTTCGCTAATTTCAAAATAATCCATCTTAGTCTGAACATTATACTTAGGTTCACACATACACACTTCACAACTTAAAAATATTTATTTTGGTGATCCAAATACCAAACAAACACGGCTTTTATGCAATGACTGCACAATGGCACATAAATGATTGTTCAGTGGTCATTAGAACTGTCAAAATATTAACAGCCTACGCAATAGATTTGATAATTGACTTGTCATTATGTACGGGACTACCAATTATTTGCAAATTTATCATTGGAGTGTCAGTGACACACCATCGGAATACCATTGAATTAGTAGACTACCAAAATTGCAAAAAGCAGCAATTATGATGTCATTGATAGACAACTGTGATACCATTGCAATAGCAGACTTGAGGCCCAGAATATTTGACATTTTGAATAAAACTATCTTTGTGGATTTATATGGAGAACCAAAAATTAAAATGAATCCGCTTAATAATCCGAAAAAGATAGTTTTATTTAATTATTTTTTTGGAAAGAAAATAATCTAAATATTTTCTTGAATAATTTCTGACAACAACAAGCACATAATAATAATTCTTGATTTAATGCTTATACATCAACTAAAATCAATAAATTCAAAGTGAAAATAAAAAACAACAATCCTTTTAAATTTAATTTGACAAGAAGAATCAAATGAATAAAACAAAGACGTGTAAAAATAAATAAAAATTGCTTGTATATCTTACATTTCCCTATCCAAGTTAAATATCTTAAATTATATGTACTTAAAGTACTTCGGTAAATACTAAATGAAAAAAATATCATTAATTTAAATATAACATTTCTTATCGTTTTATCATCAATAAGTAAATTAAATAAGATATGAAGTTGATTGCTTTTTTATAAATTTTAGTTACAATTAATTATAATTATTATTACTTAATGCAGAAAATAAAAAAATTTGTAGAGATTAATACTTTCTTAGATTTACGCAAATAATTGACATTTTAAATAAAACTAACTCTTCATTACAAATATTTCAGATCTTTGAGACATCTAAAACCTTAGCCTCTCCCATGACTATGATTGTTGTAATCGGGTACCAAAAATCAAAATAAATCCGCAATAAAATCCTAAAAGATTTAGTTAAGTTTTATTTGTAGAGATTCTTTACAACGTTCACTATTCTTGTATAAAAAAAAAATGTGTTGATATAATAAAGAAATATAAAATGCTTTAATTAAAGTAAAAAATAAGTTATAAACCTAACTAATTTACTAGAGATATTATCGAAACAATTCCTGTTAAACTAACCAAATTTGTCATTATATACATACCTCGAACAAGTAGCAAAACAGGTACCTACATATTTTATATGGTTAAAACGATATTTCTAATTTAATTTATATATTTTCCCTTTATCATAATACAATACAGTTTGTTAAATAATCTAAATATTTACATGTAAACCTATTTATTTTTATGTATATTTAATATTTTCATTGTTCATCACTAGGGTTGATGATTATGATTTTTGTTCAAATAAACGGCGAGGCCGCCGTACGTATGTATGACAGCTTTACATCCAAAGTAGCTGCGTCTGCTGCACTGCCACCTGGCTCTTTCATTCCTTGCATAATGTAAAGAAAACTTGTACCCATCAACCACCATCATCGCTCTATTGTTTCTTGACAACATATATGACACTGAAATATTTATTTGTATTAAAAACCTATTTAAAGATGCTATTATTATACTATGTAATGAAAAACCTTAGCTTTACGGTATCAAGTAAAGCTGATAAGGTTTTTATTTCGAATAATTTATTATAAAAAATACACTTTTTAATTTCAAAAAAAAGCATGGCATGGTTAATAATAAACTTAATAGTTGCAGATTTATAAATGATACTGGCATATTACTTGAAAAATCTTTTAGCCTAGAGGCCAGATTCTCTTTGTCCACGTTTTGGTCAACATTGAACTGTACATACTATGGTTTATAAGATATTTATATTTTTCTCTAAAACCATTCAGACATTTTTTTTTTGTAATTAAGGCTAAATTATTAGGTCCATGTGTATTTTTTTTATTTAAAGTCAAATTGCAAGTTTGGAAGATGTTTATTGTTATACAAAACTATATAATGTTGGAAAACACACGTATACGCTAAAACTACATTCTAAACACCATCACTTCGTTTTAGTTATAATAACTAATTTATTCAAAAAAAACCACGACACTTGGCAAATCATTCAATCATGCGAGGCATATTTAATTTATAACTTTCCTTACATATCTTATATTAAAAAGTGCATTATGTTATCTTATTATTACGATTGTAAAGTTAATGTGTACCTAAATAATACATTTACTTATACGTCATATTTTGTGTATTAGGAACGGTGTGGTGATACCTAATTGATTTGATCCATCCAGGATGTAAACCCACGATTACTTTAGTATCACTGCCAGTCAGCATGGCATCTCATTTTTTTATGGTATTCAGTGATAAACGAGCAGACAGTCCACCTGATGGAAAGCGATACCTATCGCCCATAACACCTACGGTCCATGCACTTTAGTTTTATGTAACAAAACTGCAGAACCGCCGGTACGTTATCACTGTGAGGACTAAGATGTTATGCCTCTTGCCTGTAATTGCGCTGGCTACCTTATCCTTCAAACCAGAACACAACAATGCAATCATTGTTGCTTGGCGGCAGAAATAGATAAGGGGGTGGTACCCATCCAGTCGGACTCCTCAGGCATGACTGAGTCCTACCACCGGTAAAATCTCATATCAGACCTGCACTACCGGAACTACGACTTGACCACGACTCAGCTACAAATCACACTATTCTAACAATCTTACTTATTATTGATACTGAAATATCATTATAAGTAAAATCAATTACAAACTATTTAATGTTAAATTTCACTCATAAACGTTTATGTCACTACTACTGCTTTTTCCACTCGTCATCGTATTTAATTTCATGTTGTGTAAATCTTAAGAATTTCCCCTAATCAATAATCACACCACGATCTCTGGAGAAGAAACAGTAGTAGTAGAAAGCTTATAGGCTTAGCTCATTACGAAAACTAAAGAAATTCATTTGAGATTAATATATGTATAACTATAATACAAATATAACTTAAACTAAGAAAATTCTTATACACAATCAATTGCTAATCAACTTTAAAAAGAGATCTCATATAATCACTATTAAAAAAAAGCTGCCAATTTAAGCTACATACATTTACAAAAAGGAAACTTTTATATTTTTTCATCTAAATTAGTTAAATATTTAGAAGTAAATTACATATTGCACTGATTGCTTGAATACAGACATCTAGCATTAAAATCCAATTAAAAGAGTACGACAAATATAAAGAGTACGCTAATATGTTTTATCGAATAAACTATGCTTAAAAATTATGTTATTGGGATGATTGCTTAAATCTAGGCTTTGTAGTTCAGTGCTCAACTTATTTTTATTTATCAGCAGTTCTGAAGCGTCGTGGTTGTGCCATCCCTTTACTTCCACAATTATTGTACCACACGTTTTGACTACAGCCTTGCAACATTTGTATGAATGAGTTGAACAAGTCCATCTGATAACACCGTTTCTAGTAGAATGTTTACAATAAGTGTACTTATTGTATACAATCAAAGGTTTTCCTCTCATCGACTGAGTTATGAATGCTTTGTAATCTGCAAAATTACCATATAGTTAACGTCTGCTTTATATTATATTAATTGGTTGACTAAATATTATACTATATTAATTTCAACTAAAGTAAATATATTTTTATAATACCATTTAATTTCAAGAAATACTTACTAAAATGAAAATAGTAAATAAAACATTAGGCGATTTTATATAGTATATTTTATTATAATCTAGAGAGCAATGGAACACAAGTGCATTAATACTGAACAATTATGCCACTATATTTGTACTACATAAGGCAAGAGATTGCAAGAGATCACTATCTTTATCACATATTTAGCACCTTAAAGTTACACAGTAGCACCATTCAAAATACTATATCATAAGAATATTATCTCTAATTATTATAATATAGGTATCGGCAAACATCTTAAGCTAAAAGCTGACACAAATGTCGAAATATCAACCAATCAAGTACTTACGCGATCAAACATAGAAACTTTAACAAAAATTGCGAGCTTTTTCAAGCAAGATGTTTGCACACTGTCTTACAAAATCCAAAGCTTGCTTGTGAAGAGCAGTTGTATCAAGAAGATTACAATGACTTATTTTTACTATACCAGTTTGTTCTTAATCATAATTTAACTAATTAATACATAATCAAGATTTGAATGAGATTCATTTTTTACTAGAATAACTATAGTTAAATGGTTTTACGTTATCGATTTATGATTAAGCATTTATCTTTATTAATCTATTAGTGGTAAATAATAAATATTCATATAATAATGATTTTCGCACCCAGATAATGATAAAGAAATAGAAGAAAGATGAAATTAAACAATTTTTTTATGATTTTATAACGGCCTAGAGGCGCTGTAGAAGCAAATTTTAAGAGTTTTATTCTAATAAATATATCAGCTCACAAAAAATACTTTTTAACTATGAATGTTAATGTCAATATTATAATTAAAAACAGATATATTTTTTTTTATCTTTTTGTGTATTGAGTAAAAGTGAATAAGATAAAAAGCTGTCCATAAAGCAAAGATGTAGTCATCACAATAATTAAATAGACGATAAAAATTAAAATAGAAATCAAATAAAATTAAAAGAAAATAAAATCAAATGTGGATAATGAATATGTATTAAGGAAACTCGTCAAAAATTGATAAAATGTCATACAAAAAACTCAGTGGGTGGATGATTATGATAATTTTTAGCATAGATAAGTTTATTCAGCTCAGTGTAAACTTTGGCAGGACATCCGTGGTTATTGTGGGTGTAGCAACTCCAACACCATTTGTTCTCTACATAGAGCTGCCTTGTGAAAGTGAAGTCGCCAAGTTTCATCAATGACTCGCCGTCCCGCGAGATCATGAACTTGACTGAAATAAATAAACAATAAATTGTAAGACCAATAGCGATATGTAAAATGAAGAATAACGTAATTCATTTAAATTCTTTATATTTAATCAGCAATTTTCACGTAGTACGAATATAGGGTATATGTTTAAGATGTCAGTACTCATTAATCGAAAGGTGTGAGGCCTCCTCTCGACTTGTGTGTTTTTAAATAAAATTTAAATAGTATAGAAAAGTAGTTTCATAGTGATAAATAAAGTTTTATAATAATAAATAAAAATAAATATTTAATTTTAATATAAGTTTTCAGAAGCATAGAGAAAGCTTTAATTTTTTTTAATATCATAAACAAATCAAAGTCAAGGTAATAGATAAAACCAATTTTTCAAAGTCTATGAGTGGTTATACTCATATTTACCGATAAACGATTCTGCAACAAATAACTTACCTAACCTTCGTATACCATCAAAAGCGAACAAATCCTTAACTACCGTACATTTTATTAATTCAAAATAGCTGTGTCAATGTGTATAGTGAGTTCATAAAAAAATATGGCATTCTAGAAACAAACAAATAATAATGAACAAAATTTTATTTTTAATGTTTCACATATAATAAATAACGTGTGATAATATTTTATTTATATTAATATTTAACATTTTAATAAAACCCCATATATATTAATTAATGTACATTAAAAAAAACAATTGCATAGATCATGATGAAAACATAATTTGTAACCTAATAATAACATACACTTCTCTATCCACCTGCCTCCTGCCATTCAAATACCATAATTTATTAAATATATATTTAACCGTTTTAACCGTGACTAGCAGTTAGAAATTTTCGCATTATTTTTTGTTACAAATTTGACAACACGTCAAATATATTTTGATAACTTCTTGAGATATATTGCAATATTTCTTTCTAATGACATCATTTAGTTCATTAATAGAAGCGTGTTTAAACAACAAATGCATAGTATGAATTACACCGAATAGTTCATATGTTTTTATATAAAATTTCATATTATTGCATGTATCCTTTGGTTTAATCAATCTTTCCTTGCCATTAACTTCTTTAATATCATAATTTTCTAACATGGTGAAGTCGTTAAAGGTTTTCGGATATTTATCCTTTATGATTTTTATCTCATTTATAATATCTTGGTACTTGCTCTCAGTTAAGAAATGTATATTGTTACTTTTTTTACGTTTCATTAATTTGTCTAACTTCTCATTAAACTGTCTCTTCATTGATAAAACATTTGATTCTGGAACCGACATTGAGCCTGCAGATATAAAAAAAACTAAAACTTAACAATTTCCACTATATACATAAAAAATATAGTACAAATAAATTAAGACCTTAAATTATTATAGGGCATACTCTGTAGCTAAGTCCTAACACTGAAAATCTTACATAATTGTAACCTATTTCAATAAGGGCATTCTCAATTTAGATACGTTTTTGTTATTGAACAACAATGCAAAAATATTGCCAGACATTCACAGATGTTTGATATCCATCAAACATTTTTTTAAGAATATAAAAATTATATTTTACAACTAATCTACAAAATTATATTAGTGTTTTTAATAAAACTATCATTTCGGGGTTTTCCGCGAATTTGTTTTTCTCCCGTGACCATGATTGCTGTTAAGAATATTATATACTATTCTTTATTGCACTTATACAGTAAAAATTTGTTAACAAAGGTGTCAAAGCATTTAAAACGTCGGGAACCAAAAACCTAAATAAATCCGCGAAAAAATCCGAAAAGATAGTTTTATTTAAAATATCAAATATTCGCGTAAATCTAAGAAAGTATAATGATTTTTTTTTATAAGATTCAAACGAGCAGACAGACCACCTGATGGAAAGCAGCACCTGTCGCCCATAACACCTACGGTTCATGCACTTAGGTTTTAAGTAACAAAAATGCAGAACCACAGGTGCGTTCTCACTGTGAGGACTAAGATGATATGCCTCTTGCGTGTAATTGCGCTGGCTACCTTATCCTTCAAACCGAAACACAACAATGCAATCATTGTTGCTTGGCGGCAGAAATAGATAAGGGGGTGGTACCCATCCAGTCGGACTCCTCAGGCTTGACAGAGTCCTACCACCGGTATAAATTATATTATTATTATATATATTAGTGAGGAATTAATTTTTGATTCTATAAATGTTGCCATCGCTAGATCTATATAAATGTGGCGGTGGATGAGTGTGAACTGTGTAGCAGAATTTAATCCTTCCTTCACTGTCCATATGTAACTTTGCTTTGCAAGAATACGTGGAGCAATACCAATATTTCTGGTCTAATTTTGACACGAATGTAAACCCTTGAAACACGACTAATGGCTTGCCACGTCGCGATTGTGCTGTCTCATAATTATATGCTGTAAATAAATATAAGTTATACATATATTCAAAATATGGAAGGTGATGTAAACTGTAGTTTATCATGTTTTACCTACTATGTTTTTGAGTCCCGAAGTTTTGATTTCGAGAGAAACGGACCGAAAAACATTTTAGTGATTATTATTTTAGTGATTTCAACTTGATTATGATAATAATAGCAGTATAATACAAAATAAAAATTAGGAAAACGGAGTAATACTTTTACGAACTCATTTTTTTATTTAACCTTTACATACACAAATATCAGTAATAACACTATATATATCTTAATAGGCAATTTTTACGTATAATAGACGGTATATTAAACAAAGAATATCTCTTACTTTTCTGCCTTTTGATCACATGAACTTTTAATTACAGTTATAAAGTGTGAAGTACAAAATTTTGCCAAAGAAACTGTTTGCGAAGTACAAACGTAAACACTTTGTTAATACAATCAAATATAGTCTAGATTCATCAATCAGCCTAGTTAAATTCGTCCAAGTAAAAATTATAAAAAATAATAAACTAGTGGCACATACATATATGAATGGATGATAAGAAACAATTTAGGCCATACTTGATTTTCGTATTATATTGTATAGCTGTGCCACTCTGAAGTACACTGCACATGCCTGCGCAATAGTCTATAATACTACCGAATGACATGACATTGCTGCATGACTAGCTTCACTCAGTTCATGAAAATTCGACAAACCTTATTTTAGAGATGTATTCAATCGCCAATTAACAAAACTCTTGAAACTATGACACAGCTTTCAGTTTGTTTAATAAAAAACATATTATAGGATTTACGATACACATATTTTGTATCATCGTTGTTTGTCAATAATTACAATAATTTAATCTAGTTTCATGAAGTTTCATTCATCATTCATTCCAATATACATCAGATTCTCTTCTTCTATCTTCTCACTAAGCCATTAGGTGATATTTACTTTGATTAAAGCGCCATTCTTAGTCCTATAATAGGAAGGAGGCGGATGATTATGTGACAAATTATAATCAACGATATCATCAGTAGCATTCATCCGCACTCTAGCTTTACAATGAGTTGATTTCCCAGAACATGTCCATATATAGCAGGATTTGTTAATTCTTGCAAAAGTATAGCCTTGGATCATCATAAGATGGCCTCCTCGCGATGACGCTATAAACTCATATTTTAATCCTAAAAACATACAACTGATGAATATGAATTAGATTTAAAATAATATAAATTACAAAAATAAAAATTATTACACTTATATTACCTATATCACATTCACCAATATTACCTATATCACAAATATGATGTGCCTTTGTTAATTTTTCTCGATTTTTGGTATCCCAAGGAAGTAGTTAGTAGTATAATAAAATATTTAGCTTTTATAAGATTAGAGTGGCCTTAAATAATCTTTTAAATAACAATATAAAGATATATTCAGCTTTTTTTTAACGTCCCACTGCTAAGCACGCCAATGGCCAAGTACGGGTTGGTGGACTGCAAATGTATTTCGAAAACTTGCTAGGTTTTCTCAGACACGCAGGTTTCCTCACGATGTTTGCCTTCACCGTGAGACAAGTGTTAATCATGTTGGAATATAAAAACACAATAATATAATTGAAAATGTAAAATAAATTAAAATTTTGTTTTCGTAAAAATATACATTTAATTTACATTACGCACTTCATAGGGAAAAACTATTTCTATGACATAAATTTTACTTCATAACACACGCTTTGATTTCCTGAAACTAATAAATAATTTCGTGTAGGTACTACTCAATTTTGTGATAAAACAAAATAAACTAATTAATATCTTGCAACTAATTTCGTTTTGGATTAAGTGTAGCTGAGTGGATATGTCAATGCATGTCAAAAAACAATTCTTCTAATCTGGTTTGTTTGAGAATTGTACGATATGAAACAAGTTTCGAGGTGTTTTAATAAATTCAAATAGTTTCGTAGTGTAAATTTATATAGCATAACTATGCTTATTTATATTCTTTATATACAATTACAATTTATACCATTAAAACTATATGTATAAACTACAATTTACGTGTATACTTGTAATATATAATGTAAGTATAGTAAAAAAATATTAATCAACAATTTACTACGAGCTATTTCAAAAATGGATTAAAAAAATTATCAATAACTAAGGAACATTACTTTGTCTATAACAAAATGAGTATTTATATTTACGTAGGTAAATACATACATATACCGCAGATTAAAAATATTTAATCACCCAAAGTATAATTCTATTAATGCGTGTGATTCACATTACATTTTATAATATTATTATATTTATCTAAAACAACTCTTGCTGGACACCTTCTTGATTTTCTCTTTGAACAATACCAACATCTAGATTTCCAGCTGTCTGAGAATGTATAATTTTGAAAGAACATTACCCTCCCTCCGCTTGGTGTTGCCACTATATGGTATATATGAGCTGAAATAAAAAAAAGTTATAAATAACTCCATATATTATATTTTTTGCTTACAACACTTGTTGTGTCGTCTGTCATTCTCTCAATAATGTAAATGTACTCGTTACGTTCCTTTTTCTTCTAGTGCTGATACTGAAAGGGAACTAAAAGCTTTTTGAACGCAAAATAAAACATTTTTATAACTAAAGAACATATTTTAATGTCAAATCATCTTTACACACAGATACTTATATCTATTTATATTTGACAAGTATATAAATTTTCTATAAGCTATTTATTACAATCTAGTTAATATTGAGTATTTATTATACAGAACAAGCAGCATTTTCTAATGAAAACATTTAAATAATAATAAAAGTTAGTTCTCACATAATCGAAAAGATCAAATCTTAAAGCTAGAGATCAAACAAAATCGGATTTCAACTTTGTCGTTGGGATAAAATGTAATGCTTAATCCTTCGCTATTCACGCAACTTTTTTTAACAATTTTTTGTTTACATTCTATAATAATAAATAGTATGCCTATTATAATATTTAAAAGACATTTAGACAAAAAAAATGCTAAAATTTCACAATTAAGTTAACTTATCTATTATTATCACGTTCGCGCTCTATTTACGTGCAAAGCTGAACCCAAAAAATGTCTTAAAAAAGGTAAAACTTATCGCAGTTTCACATACTGTCCATCGGCTTGCCTATACATCGTCGGTGGACCATGATTGTGAAATATATGATAGAACACAATATTCCTATGATTGTCAAAACGTATTCGAGCTGGGCATTTCTTGGCACTGTTCTTTTTACTACAGTTCCAATAACGAGCGTCAGTTCCCGTCTGGGAAAATAAATAATTGTTAAGAAGCATCATGTATCTTTTCATTTTTACCACCTTGATGAATCTGTATGGTAAACCTGTAAGATTAAAAAAGAGTTATCCTAGTTAATATTGATTTTTCATAAAAAAAATCTTTAAATAGTCGTTCTCAATTTACTGCTTTCCTTTTTTATTTTAAGACATTGATCAAAAAAGTACTAGATACACAATCAGTGACAGAAAATGTCCTCACCGAATGAGCGCTCATTTGAATATTTGAGCGCGCTTTTAATTATTATTTTTGTGAAAACAACTTTATTGTGTATCTAATACTTTTTTGATCGATGTTTTAAGACATTTTTATTTAGTTCCGTACAAAATTAGTTACAATAAGTTATTAACAGTAAAAAATTTGGAAATAGTGTTAATTGTTTTATATGGACCACTTTCAGAATAAGGCCTCCTCCAAGTACTTCCATTTTCGTCTGCCCATAGCTATTAGTTTGCCAACTTTGACCCGCTACCGCCACTATTTCCTCTGTCCATCTGCACATTTATCTGACAATGCTCTAGAGAAACTACACTAGAAAAATCAATTACAGTGTTTATTCTTATCACTAGTAGGTAATCTTAACTGCTTCGGTGGTCCAATGGTTAGTATCAGCCGTAGATCCAGAGGTCATAGGTTCGAGTACCGAGTCGGGCCAAGTTAAATTGTTCAGTTTTTCTGTTAAGATATTCTCAGCAGTAACCCCGAGTGGGGAAGTTGGCAGGGTTACACCCCTGCTTTGGAGAGCAAGTAAAGCCGTCGGTCCTGCGCCTAACTCTCATCGGTCGGGTCGAAGTATTGTCCCATCGAACTTTAAGAGTAAAAGGAACAGCGAGTGCACTTGTGTCTGCGCGTACAGTTTTGTATTATAGTATTTATTGCTCATCTGGCTAGTCTCAGTGAGATTGACCGCCGTGGCCGAAATCGGACAGGAAGACATTATATTCTTGTAACCACACAAATATTATTCCTATAGTATAGTGCTAACAACAATGTATATTCTAGATATTTATTACTCAAATATCTCATTAAATTCTTAAGCTAGAACCTTAAAAAAACAGTAGCCAATTACTAATTTTTGGTGTATATTCTTATTTAATTTCGATAAAAACTTTTTCTTTTATTTTGTTAAAAAAGAAAGTTTAAAATATATAATTTATATGGTAAATATTATTTAATCTATTATATCTTGTTAAATGAACAATATTTAAACTATTTTATATTGAAGAAATAATACAATACACTACAGGAGTGCAGATAAAGTACAATATTCATTAAGACGATACAATTATAATTACATCTAAAAGTAGCATTTCTTGAAGATTACTTTAACTTCACATACTGCCCATCTCGCTGCTTAAAGAATGTAGGTGGTGAATGATTATGGTCTATATTATAATAAACTAGGATCCCATTGTTGTCGAATCTTAAACGAGCAGGACATCTTTCTTGACCAAACTTTTTACTGCAGTTCCAATATCTGGAGTCACTTGTCGTTTGGGCGAAGGTGTACTTTCGTAGGAGTAGCAACGGCTTCTTCATTTTAACGACATGTATATATTCATAGAACAGGTCTGGAATAGTTGTAGTAGGTCAATAAATCTTATATAACAATATAAGCCAAACTTAAATTCTTCTATAAAAAATACAAATAAACAAATATTTTATTTCTAAGAAAAAACGAGTCCAGACCTTCTTGAAAATAAAATCAAGATGAAAGTTTGGTAGTTTATTCATTATATCTGTAACAGCAAATTTAATATAAATATGTACACTTAATATGTAGAAAACATTAACTTCTGGACATTTTTTGACGATACTTTACAATTACATGCAAACGAATTAATACTGATTTACAATCTATCGCTCTTGAACTAAGAAATTGAAGACCAAATAATTAGAACTAAGGACATGGATTTTTTTTTATAAATAGATGATCATTGAATCAATAAATCCTAAACTATCGATAAGAGCGTCTACACTTAATAACAATTACTTTGATATTTTTGGTCTTTTAAAATCCATGCGTACATTTATTTTAAAGTTCCTTAACACTTAAATAGATATTCTAATTTTTATAAATTGGTTCAAATTTTCGGGACCATTCAGCTCGTGGCGAGTGGTTATGTTCGAAGGGGAAGCAGACGATCTCTGTACCTTCTTCATTCACACGGACTTTAGCACGGCATTTCCTAGATATTCTTCTAGAACAGTACCAATTGTGTGCAGATTTGTTCATTTTAACGAATGTGTGTCCTTGCATGAGAAGTACAAGACCACCTCGCGAGGATTCTAGAAACTCGAATGGTCTTTCTGGAAATGTACATATTATTGTTACCATTGGATCTTAAATAATAATAAATAACGCTACACTCTAAGGCTTTCTACTACTAGATTGCCAAAAAATCATCCAGACCAGGACAAATATAAGATACATAGAATGTCCCTGTCTCAAGCAGGACATGAGCCCATAACCAATAATGTAGAGTAAATCAAAGAAACATTCTGCCATCACATACCATGAAATATTTAGTAAAACAACTTTGATTCTTGCAAATAATTTAATGAGAAAATGAACTTGTGCTAACTTAACCGCAGTGCTGATTTAAGTACATAACATTATTAAAAAATATCGTTTACAATTAATTTTGTTCTAAAATATAACACTAACTAATGTGAGCCCTAAATAAATTAGCATGCAATTGAAGTATGTTTTCGGTTCAGATATTTAAAGTTTTAAAATTATAATCAGCATTGTAACTTGCAAAAATTCAGCTAGAATGAACGAAATTAAATAAAGGGAACATATGTATATAGTTGAAAAGCTTGTGATTTTGGAACTTTCAGATGATTTTTGGACTAATATATACATTTTACATAGTATATGTATAGTACGTGAAAATGAAAAAATGTAATAAATAGGCACAATATTGTATTGTAATGCTAATTTTCCCCAAGTAAAGTATATCAACAAACATCACCAGAAAATTGACCATCTCGCACAGCGCAGTGGTACTTCTAACTTCGCATCAGAGTTTAATTGCTGTTTCGATTATTTTTCACCGTTTTCGCTAATTCTTATTTTCAATTTCTTAACATTAAGCGGCTACCTGAATAATCCCCTGTGACTTTATGAAAACAAATATTGAAAGTACTTCAGTTGCTTTACCTTTTTGGTATAGAATATTAGAAAGTTTGAAATATCATAACCATTACCTATATATAATTAATTTAAACAATCTCAATTATAATCATTAATATAAATGTTGCGAGGCATTTTCACAAACAGCCCGCTGGCTGTCTTACGATACAACGTCGGCGGGTGGGTGTGGTATGTGTCTGCGTAAACTATTCTTTTATCTTTATCCATTTTCAGATACGCTCCACATTGCATGCTTACTTTTCTAGAACACTGCAGTTTTCTAGCACCTTTCATGTGAAATGAATAAGAGTAGTTTTGAAATAGGACGACCGACTTTTTCCCTCCTAAAGGTAACACAGCGTAATCCATACCTGAAAGTTACAATAGTTTTAGCCAAGTTTCATATAAAACTAAGAATTTGAATAGACTAGAATATGTTGCAGTAAATCTTAGAACATGAGTCATTTAAATAGATTTTAGTATTTTTAACCTTTATTTTTTAAAATACAGATTTAATATTCTCCATTAAACTTAAAAACATAAAACAAGTAGTAATAGCTTAAATCAATAGTACTTTAATATATTTATCTTAACAAAAAACCACAGACGAAAATACCAGTGTCTAGAGAACATGTCAATTTTATACATTACTTCCCATTCTCTCAATTGATATTTTGTCCAAATCCAATCATGCACAATGTAACGGATTGACTCTTATTATGGACCCATCTGGTCCCCTATCTACTAACGGTGGGGGATGGTTATGTTCTAGAAACCATACATTAATCATATTATCTTTGAATCCAAGTCTCGCTTTACATCCACCTTTGCTTTTTCTAGAGCAATAATAAGTGTTCGGATTGCCGCCTTGAACAGAAAATGAGTACCCATCAACAACGATAAGATTATATTTGCCTTTACTCGATGGAAGTATTTCATATTGAATGTGCTCTGAAAAATAACGGTATTTGCATTATCTTTCAAAATATATAATAATACAAAATAAAAATCTATGTTGCCATTTGACATAGAAAAAATATAAGTATTCAAATGCTTGACATAAATATTGAAGACAATTTTTGAAAAATATTATTTTATTCTCATCAGTTATCACACAATAAATCAATACTAACACGCCTTAATGTTAAGGCATTATTTATTTAGAAATAATAATTTAGAATATAACAATAATTTACAGTTATACATATCAATATCAAAACAAGAAGTAAAGTCTCTTGTAATAAAATTTAAATGAATGGATGGACTGTGATTCATTTTGGATTACAGATTAATAATGGTAACAAATATTTTAATTAATAACATATAAGTAAAAGTTGTTAAGTAAAAACTCAGATCTATAAACAGACAATAACTCTACAAACAAAAACAACCTTTAAACCATCGCCATATTGTCCATAAAAAGTTAACATCTGACAGCAGTGACATTCTACAATCGCTATTTCTTGTAGATATCTCACAAAAAGAAATAAAAACTATATCGAGTAGTCATTTCTATTAGTGATATCGATTGGAGAAACTCATTTTTTCTAATGGGGCTATTGAAACAACCTTTTCAGTGTTAGGAGAATTCTTTAACATTTTATGTAAATATCTACGCTTTAGTACTAATACACTAGATTAAAGAAACAACTAAATTCCCTCGGTTTTTAGCTTTTGTATTAAGGTACTTGTAAATAAAATAATTTACAATATCTACACAAGTTTGTTGTTTTTTCTAACAATATAACACTTTTCTAACTAAATTTATCTTAGTATAAATAAATACTATATACATAATACGTATGTATGTACATATGTACAAAGAATACTGTACAGCATTACATGTTTCTAATTTGAAAATGCCTTAAAAATATTGCAAACTCAATTTTTATGTATGTATTCTATATATACATACATGAAACGGTAAGTGAACAACGAAAATAGCACATACGTTGTTAAAACTCCTTTATCTACTTCACAAAAGATAACAGTTATGAAATAGTAAGTAAAATTCTATTTACACTGTAACAAAGTTCCCAAAGTTTAACAAAAATATTAATATTATTAAATATTATTTGTGCAATTCAAAAAAACACAGCATACATAAGGTTTTCTTGCAAGTCGTGCACGCCGTTTTGACTTTTTTAGTTTTATTTTGTGCTTGATGACTCGGCAGACTTTGCCGCCACTTAGCGTAACAGTTTGCGCATTTCCTCTTTTTGTTACCTAATTGAAGGATGTGACTTATTTTCAATTCAGCAACAAATTTTCCTGAAAAGTATGAAGTATATTATAATTAAAAAAATACAATCGTATTATATTATCGTATCGTATTGCAGCAAATTATATTCTCAATCAACAGCCAACCACATACATAACAAAAAATGTATAAACTAAACATAAACATCGAATATTATTCCAAAGATGACTTTTGATTCGCGTTCGCATAAAAATTAAAAAAAAAATGGCAATATAAAGCTGTCATTTATTTACCCTAAATCCATAATATTTAATAATTAAATTTTCATAAGCATCAAATGACATGACAATTAAATAAATAAAATTTCTGTTAATATGATATATTTTTATTACCCTTTATACCAATACTAGTAACTTACCCGTCACGTCGATTGGATACATCCCTAGGTGCCTAAAAGTACACTATGTGTACTCATCATAGCCTGTGTATTAAACTTCATCCAAATCCATTCAATCTTCATTCAAATTTACATACAAACAAATTTTTGCATTTATAATAGTAATGTGATTAGGTTTATATTTCCCATAAGCACCGAGTCCACCCGATAATGATGTCTCAAAATAAAAAAGCATTATAATTTATAAGATTTGAATGTAAATTCGAAACCAGCTGACATTTCTAAATATAATCTAGGTAGCCAACTAAATACTAACTAGGAGTAAGTCACAAAACTATATCAGTAAATTAATATTTCACAATTTATTGCTTTAAAAATTTAACGTTTCCATTCACATATCTTTATTTTGCAAAAAGGTCTACTAGAAACTACACTACTTTGAAATACAATCCGTTTTTGGTCTTGTGATAGACCGGCGGTGGGTGACAGTGTGTGTAGTAACCGCCGATAACGTAACCTTCGTCGTCGATTACCAGCTTAGCTTTACATTTTCCGCGAAATTTTCTAGAACATCGCAAATGTCGCTTATCATTTATGTATGAGAACGTATAATTTCGAAACATCAGCACATCGCCACGAAGAGTTGGCAGAACTTGTAATTTTTCTGAAAACATAAAATTTTAAAAGAAATATTAAAACAATAAATTGTATGTTAATTTAGCCAATTGGTTTTGCGTAGCATAACATTCACCTGAAACCTACAGTCCAAGTATGTACTTCACTTAAAAAAATGCAATATATATATATATATATATATATATATATATATATATATATATATATATATATATATATATATATATATTCTTTTATCTTTGGAAAAGGAAAGTGTTCCCATAAGGTAGTGCTTATTTTTAATATCGGATTGAATTAATTCAAACATTAAATTTTTATAAAATATACAATACATTAAATTAAAATATTCTATATAATTAAATTCATATTTGATTATTCTTATCATATTTTATGTAAAGCTGCCTTTAAAATACAATCCATCTTTGGCCTTGTGATACACCGGTGGTGGGTGGCAGTGATTGAAGTCGTCTCCAATAACATAACTCTCGTCATCGACTTTGAGTTTAGCTTTACATTTTCCCCGCAACTTTTTTGAGCATAGCAATCGTTTACGAGAATTTGTATATGAGAATGTGTAATTTCTAAACAGCATCACACCACCACGTGTAGTTGGAAGAACTTGTATTTTTTCTTGAAACACAAAAATAATAGTGAAATTAAAATAATAAACGTATTATTATTACGTATTAACTTTTAATAAGACATAAATTAAGCAATTAACATTTAATTTTAATTTAGATTTAGACATATTCAGGGGATAAATTAATCATTTAGCTTAAATGTATAATTTAATTTCCTAATAATCCTTTTTGACAAATGCTAATTAAGCAAACTCATCCAAATCCTTTTATATATAAACAATTTTTTTTAATTGTAATAATAATGTCCTCTTGACCGATTCCGGCCACGGCGGCCAATCTCATTGAGATTAGCCAACTGCGCAGGAGATGTTGTAGTGCACACGTGTACGCACAGACACAAGCGCAGTCTCTATTCCTGTCACTCTCATACTCCGGTGGGACGACTACTCGGCACGACCGGTGAGAGTTAAGGCGCAGGACCGACGGCTTTACGTGCTCTCCGAGGCACGGGGGTGAAACACCGCCAACTTCTCAACTCCGGGCTGTTACTGAGACTTACTCTGCACGTACAGAAAGGTTCACTTACTAAATTTGGCCCGACCCGGGACTCGAACCCAGGACTTCCGAGTGTGCAGCCTTACATGCTAGCCACTACACCACCGACGCAGTTAAATTTGTAATAGTAATGTGATGAATTCTACCTTTCCCATACGAACCGAGTCCGCTCGAAAAGCTCGAAGCCTCAAAATAAAAAAAAGCATTATAATTTATAAGATTTAAATGTAAATCAGAAAACAGTTGAAATTTCTAAATATAATCTAGGCAGTCAACTAAATACTAACTAGGAGAAAGTAACAAAACTATATCAATAAATTAATATTATACAATTTATTCTTTTAAAAAAATATAACACTTCCATTCACATTTCAATTTCTACTAGAAACTATAATACTTTGAAATACATTCCGTCTCTAGTCTTGTGATAGACCGGCGGTGGGTGACAGTGTGTGTAGTAGCCGCCGATAACGTAACCTTCGTCGTCGATTACCAACTTAGCTTTACATTTTCCGCGAAATTTTCTAGAACATCGCAAATGTCGCTTATCATGGTATGAGAACGTATAATTTCTAAACATCAGCAAATTACCACGAAGAGTTGGCAGAACTTGTATTTTTTCTGAAAATATAAAATTTGAAAGAAATATTAAAACAATAAATTGTGTAATACTTTCTTAGATTTACGCGAATGTTTGACATTTTAAATAAATGTATCTTTTCGGATTGTTTTTATCATAAATTATGTGTTAATTTAACTAATTACTTATGCGTAGCATGCACCTTTTTTTATGTTGGGAAATGCATTGACGCATACCACCTGTAGACATAGAAGTGGTTATGTGGGACTCACCAGCTAGAAAAGCCAGTTCAACCCACTAAAACCCAACGGAACCTCCGCCGTTTTAAGGGAGCGTCGCAGGATCGCTCATGCATTCAACCACGATACCCCGACGGTATCTGCCGAAGCAGACCACAACAACCGTGGCGTTGCTCCACAGTCCACTCTGCTATCAGAGAAGTACCAGGTAATCGAGGTGGGCCACCTCCCTGTGCATTTCGTGGCTTCGCGCCCGGCTGTATTGCCGGGCACAACTGACCCCCCCCCCCCGTCCTCCCCCTCCACGTATACTTCAAGTACCTACATATACCACTTTGTATTTGATGTCAATTAATATAAGACAGAAAAAGGAAGGAGAATAGACAGTGATAATGTTACATTAAACCTTTTTATTTTATACCAATTACTCAATTTATACCTTTTAGATTCCCGATACAATTCTCTAATTAAACAGTTTGAAAAATATCAGTTATGCGATGGACTTTATTTGATGAAAAAGAGATAAACTGAATACACAGAGGTTGTTGAGGCTTCTTTTATTTCTAGAAAAGAAGTGTTCCCATAAGATAGTGCTTATTTTTAAACATTTTAAACGTTAAATTATAATTATACAGTATACGAGTACAATACATTAAATTAAAGTATTCTATATAATCAAAATCATCTTTGATTATTCTAATCACATTTTATGTAAACTTGTCTTTAAAATACAATCCATCTTTGGCCTTGTGATACACCGGTGGTGGGTGGCAGTGATTGAAGTCACCTCCAATAACATAACCCTCGTCGTCGACTTTGAGTTTAGCTTTACATTTTCCCCGAAACTGTTTTGAGCATATCAATTGTTTACGAGAATTTGTATATCTGAATGTGTAATTTCTAAACAGCATCACACCACCACGTGTAGTTGGTAGAACTTGTATTTTTTCTAGAAATAAAAATAATAGTAAAATTAAAATAATAAACGTATTATTACTTACTACGTATTAACTTTTATTAGGGCAAAAATTAATAATTTAGCTTGAATGTATAATTTAATTTCCTAATAATCCTTTTTGAAAAACGCTAGTTAAGTAAAAGCAAATCCTTTTATATACAATCATTTTTTTGCATTTGTCAAAATAATGTCCTCCTGACCGATTCCGGCCACGGCAGCCAATCTCATTGAGACTAGCTAAGTGCGCAAGAGATATTATAGTGCACAATTGTGCGCGCAGACACAAGTGCACTCTCTACTGCAAGAGTATGAGAGTGACAGGAATAGATTCCTGTCACTCTCATACTCCAGTGGAACGACTACGCAACACGACCGGTGAGAGTTAAGGCGCAGGACCGACGGCTTTACGCACTCTCCGAGGCACGGGGGCTGAAACACCGCCAACTTCCCAACTACAGGCTGTTACTGAGGCTTACTATGCACGTACAGAAAGACTCATTACTAAACTTAGCCCGACCCGGGACTCGAACTTAGGACCTCCGGGTGTGCAGCCGTAAATGCTTGCCGCTACACCACCGACGCAGTTAAATTTGTAATAGTAATGTGATGAGTTCTATCTTTCCCATAAGAACCGAGTCCACTCGATAAGCGCGATAATGATGTCTCAAAATAAAAAAAGCATTATAATTTATAAGATTTATATGTAAATCAGAAAACAGTTGACATTTCTATAATATATTCTAGGCAGTCAACTAAATACTTAATAGGAAAATGTTACAAAACTGTATCAGTAAATTAATATTTTACATTCGCATTTCTTTAATTTGCAAAAAGGTCAATTTCTACTAAAAACTATACTACTTTGAAATACAATCCCTTTTTAGTCTTGTGATAGACCGGCGGTGGGTGACAGTGTGTGTAGTAGCCGCCGATAACGTAACCTTCTTCGTCGATTACCAGCTTAGCTTTACATTTTCCGCGATATTTTCTAGAACATCGCAAATTTCGCTTATTATGGTATGAGAACGTATAATTTCTAAACATTAGCACATCGCCATTAAGAGTTGGCAGAACTTGTATTTTTTCTGAAAATGTAAAATTTTGAAAGAAATATTAAAACAATAAATTGTGTAATACTTTCTTAGATTTACGCGAATATTTGACATTTTAATTAAAACTATCTTATCGGATTATTTTTATTATAAATTGTGTGTTAATTTAACCAATTGCCCCCCCAATACAATACAACCGAGCGCGAAGCCAAGAAACCCACTGGGAGGTGGCCCACTTCGGTGGGCGGTGTACCATGCGGGTTGCTTCTGGTACTTCTCTCTCTACGTGGAGCAACCTGCCGTCGAGGCGTCGTAGTTGAGTGCGTAAGCGACGCCCCATTAAGACGGGGAAGGTTTTGTTGGGTTGTAAATGCATTTCCCAACATTAAAAAAAGGCTTCTTTTATTTTTGGAAAAGAAGGGTTTCCCATAAGATAACGTTTATTTTTAATTTCGGATTGTACTAATTAAAACATTAAATAATTATACAATATACAATACATTAAATTAAAATATTCTATATAATTAAAATCATATTTGATTATTCTAATCACATTTTATGTAAACTTGTCTTTAAAATACAATCCATCTTTGGCCTTGTGATACACCGGTGGTGGGTTGCAGTGATTGAAGTCACCTCCAATAACATAACCCTCGTCGTCGACTTTGAGTTTAGCTTTACATTTTCCCCGAAACTGTTTTGAGCATAGCAATTGTTTATGAGAATTTGTATATTTGAATGTGTAATTTCTAAACAGCATCACACCACCACGTGTAGTTGGTAGAACTTGTATTTTTTCTAGAAATAAAAATAATAGTAAAATTAAAATAATAAACGTATTATTACTTCACTATATAATAAGTCTTTATATGTTTAAAGCTATCGAGGCTTCTTTGATTTTTGACAAATGAACATATCATGTGATAGTGATTTTTGTATCGAACTAATTGTACATTTAAAACATCTTTCATTATAATTTAAACATATAATATTTAATTATTTTAATCACATTTAATTATTTTAATAAATGTCACATTTAATTAATTTAATCAAAATAAACACCCACGTATTCTATGCAATTAGAAATAAAGGTAATATTAAAGATGAAAAATTTCATCACATACATATGTATATTTCCCTAAATAAAATTTAACTATGTTTTTAGATTATTACTACACACAAAATTTACGTGTAATTTCTTGCATTATGAAAAGCTTAAGATAGTAAAACTGACTGACAAAAGTTTTTTTTTTTAAAGTTCAATAATATTTAAAAAATGATCTACCTAGGCATCCCATACGCCTTTAATTAACCTGTTGTTTTATAACTACTTTTAAATTTTAAAACTTTCAACATCGATACTTACAATTAGTAGATTAGATTTACTCCAGGTATCGAATGTAATAATAGGGGTTAAAGTATGAAATTGCCGTTTTATTGTAATAGGTACTTCGAATTAACATAGAACCTTCATGGTTTGAGATTTTCGAGTGAAACTTTTTTTACATGGTACCTATATAGTTCTTCTTTTAAAAAAAGTGCAACATTCGATTATCGACTTTCAGTTGTTTTTTTATTCAGCTTCGACAAGAAAGATGGATACTTCGAAAATTCGAATAATTTTTGAATACGAGTTCCGACGCGGAACTAACGCGGCAGAAACAGCTCGCAATATCAATGTTGAGTTTGGAGAGGGGACTGCTGATGAACGCACCGTGCGATTTTGGTTAAAAACGCTTTTGTGATGGAAACTTTGATTTGAAGAACGAACTACGTGGAAGACCGCTCACATAGGTGAATAACAATGAAATGAAATAAAATAAACTTTATTCAATTAGACTTATTTCAAGTGCTTTTGAATCGTTAATTTAATGTAAGCGTCAGTGTAGTCTGTCCGTGAGGAAGCTACCACCTACAATGAATTGAAAGAGTTGGTGGAAGCCGATCCGAGCCAAATACCCAGGAATTAGCGGCATAGTTTAACGTTAACTTACCAACAATATTGACTCATTTGCGTCAAATCAATAAAATAAAAAAAATATGAAAAATGGGTGCCTCATGATTTGACTGATCTGCAGAAAAAAACGCGTGTTGAACTTGTGTTGCCTTGTTGAATCAATACAGAAATGAAGGAATATTGGATCGAATTGTGACATGTGATGAAAAGTGGATTCTTTACGATAACCGTAAGCGAAAAATGCAATGGCTGACACCAGGTCAAACGCAACAGTGTCCTAAAGCAAAGCTTACCAATAAAAAGGTAATGGTAACTGTTTGGTGGTCTCAGAATGGTGTTTTTCACTATAGCTTTCTCCGATCTGATCAAGGAATAACGGCAGATGTCCACCGTGCCGAACTCCGAACAATGATAGCAAAACTAGCAGTGAAACAGCCCCGATTCATGAATCGATCTTCACCATTACTGCTCCATGATAACGCGAGACCTCATCCAGCACGAGAAACCGTTTTAACTCTACAGGAACTGCAATTAGAAACCATTCGTCACCCTCCGTATTCGCCAGACCTTGCTCCAACGGACTACCATTTTTTTCGTGATTTGGACAATTTTCTATGTGATAAAAAGTTTTCTTCTCAGGAGGCAGTACAAAATGCTTTCACACAGTTTGTCGAATCTAGATCACCATAGTTCTATCGCAAAGGCATAAATGATCTTCCTATTTAATGGCAATGTATAGAAGATAATAATGGTAATGATTTTGATTAGATAAATATGTTAAAAAAAACGAATTTCAATTTTTCAGTACAAATCGGTAATTTCATACCTTAACCCCTATTATTTTACTGTGAAGAGTCACTTTTTTAACGATTTATGTTTTTAAAAACATGGGACATGCACAAGTAATTGTTTTCCCTAAAGCTAAACGTTGATCTAAAGTACTTTTTTCAATAACATTACACAATTTTGAAAAAAGAAAAGTGTCTACTTATACATACATTTGTTTTGGAGAAATTGTTCGATTTGTTACATATATGTACATTTTAAGATAATAAAATTATTGATTTAAGTAAAAAGAAAGCTAAAACTATAGTAATATTTTAAATTAACGAAATGAACAATCAGGTATACGACACAAGTTTTAATAATTAATCTATGATGACCCTTAATATTTGAAAACTACCAACATCAAAACAGCTGATGATTCCAGCTAATGTACTATGTATTCAGCCCTTTTTTTAACGTCCCACTACTGCTGGGCTAGGGCCTCCCTTCACCACACTGGCCAAGTTCGGGTTGGCGGACTTAACATGTCTTTTAAAAACCACTAGGTTCTCTCAGACATGCAGGTTTCCTTGCAATGTTTTCCTTAACCGTAAGACAAGTGGTAATCATGTTGGAAATGATTCGCACATGAAAATATCGGAGGTGCGAGACCCGGGATTTGAACCCGCTTCACTCGGTTTCCGAAGCGAGCGTGCTACCACTGGGCTACCACTGCCTCGAAACACTACCTGGGCTACCACTGCTAATGTACTAATATTAGCAGTAAAAAGTGAGTTATTCCATTTACTTAACGATATCAAATCTTCAGAACAAACACGCACAAGAAATTATACTAAATCATTATCTAAATAATATCACTCGTGCAAAAATTACACAGTAGTGAAATTTCTTTGTTCATAATAAACCCCATTTTTACACGTATAATATACGGGTGGGGGGTGATTATGGTTACCTTTAGCTCGCACGATATTACCGTCAGCATCCACCACCAGCCTTGCATTACATTTGAGACTTCGATATCTTGAACAACATAGGTAACGTTTATCACTTTCATATTTGTACGTATAATTTTTATACATTGGTAAGTTCCTACGTGGAGTCTTCAAATACTGTAGTTTTTCTGTAAATTTAAATGCATGATGAGAAATTATATGAGAATATTTTGTGTGCATTTACCGATATAAAGTAATTACTCCACTAAAACTATGTAGAAATAAGTAACATGTTAGTGTTTTTTATACCTAAATAAATACCTTTAAAGTTTAGACAAGTTATATGAAATCATTTTTTATTTTTATTTTTTTTTATTTAGGAAACAAACAGTTCAAAGTAATACAATTAAAAAGCAAAACATAAAATATATTAAGTTTTCTACACTATATTGACTTAAATGCAACTTAATTTAGATAATATTTTTTTTTAAACATAAATATCTTTATTATATATAAAAATCCGGTGTGCGTTTTTGTATTTCTTCTTCGTCTAAACAGCTTGACTGATTTTAAATTGTTTTATGGACACGATATGTAGCACTCTTGACAGACAAAAATAGTATTTTGTGTTTTCTGACCAAATTTCTTTCAATATTTCGTTTAAATGTTTCACATAAAAACATATAATCCCAAATTTTCTGCCTCCCTAAATTTAAATATTTTTCAATTTCACCGAGGTCAGTGACAGGACAGTGCCTGCCCATCAGGTCCACTTATATTATTATACTTAGGAGATTTTCACTAACATTCCGGATTTAGTTGTATGATAAACAGGAGGCGGATGATTATGTTCATATTGTCCCGCTAAAACATAGCCATTACTATCCACTACCAACTTAGCACAACATTTGCCTCTTAGCGATCTGGAACAGCGTAGGTGTCGCTTAAGTTTCAGATTATCATAAGAGAATGTGTAATTTCTAAACATTAGTACTTCGCCACGACTAGTTTGAAAGGATTTTATTTTTTCTGTAAAAATATAATAATAGATTACGTTAATTTTAATTGACACTTCAGAATTAATATAGGAACTTGTAAATGTGTTTCGCTGTCGCTCTAAAACTCTGTGCCTAGACTCGCCCAACATCTGTGAAACGTGTTTTTTTATTAATACAAATATTAATAAAAAAATACGTGCGTGTGTACTTATGTAAGTACGTATGAAGTTATACTTCTTTGGCGTAACAGAACAAAAATAGCTAAAGATTTCATCCCGTTTTCAGAACTCTTTATTTGTAAAAGGAATGCACATCGACAGCCAAAAAGACTTCATCATATCGCTTTTTGGCTGTCGATGTTCGCGCGCATCGTAAAAAATTTACCCTTATAATTTTTTCCAAACGTGCCAAAAGAAGTTTAACTTCAATGATATATAATACAAATATTGTAATCAAAGTCGTTTATTAATAAATAATCGTTCCTTTAAAAATATTTCCAAAGGAAGTCAGATCATGGAGTAGGCTGTAAATAACATAGATATTTGATATATTAAGGCATCTTTATATATTCTTCATAGGTAATATATCTACATATTATATTATATTTGGAAGTAAGAAGCTCTTGAACTAGGCACTTTTAGGACTAAATAAAAGCTGTTGAAATCAAAAAAGTTTTTACGTTTTGTTGAGAGTCCAAAAAAGACAAAAGCTCAATTCAGACTGAATTTCCAAAACGCATATTGGCAGACTCCCAAAACGGAAAGTGCAAATGATAGAGAGATTAATTTCATAGCCATTATACTAAACTTTCTTTTAATATACCTAAACAGCTAATAAAAAATATTTTAACAAATTATTTTAAAACGTAACAATCAACACGTAATAAAACTTCAAGCGTCATTGTTCAATTTTTTCTTCTTTCCTTGAATGCTTATTTGTTTTTCTGTGTCTTTCAATATCGTTCATGCCCCCATGAGCTATACTCAATGCTCTACTACACAATTTGCAAAACACTTTATCCTTTCGCTCTACACGCTCTATCCAAGGATACTCATCTGTCCACGAATCTCTGAAGGTACACATCCGTTTTTCTTTCTTCTCTAAAGCAGTAATCTTAAATATTTTGAAAAATTCTCTACCTATAGAATTAAAATGAACTATTAAAAGTATAATTTCGACATTTTGTTTACATATAGTTTACATGAAGTACCTTATCATTTTGTTTAATAACAAATATTTAAAAGACATCAAAACAAAAAGTAAAAAAATTAATCCACTAATATGATTAAGCCTAGCTAAAAAAAGGACTATACAATTTCATAAGCTCATATTCCTATGAAGCTTTTTGAACTGAAACTGAAACACAAACCGTAAACAAAAATTTAAAGATTAATTATTATTAGTATAACGAAGTGGTTAACCGCAATAATAAACTTAGTTTTAATATTAAATTTTTATGATTTTATATTTACAACATCGCACTTAGATTATATTTATATCACACATATTAAATAATTAATATATATTTCTTTAATTTTTATTAAAATTTAAATCATAAACATTTAGATAGATTAATGTACACAAAAAATACTTCAGACCTACAGCTGTATATTATTAATTTTAAATTATTATTTTTATATACCAGTAGGTATATATTCCAATAAAGATAATTTATTCTATTATAAATTATCCCACATATGAGACTAAAATTTAATATATAAATACATCGTGCTACGGTGTTTGTGGTTTCACTCCTCCGAAACGGCTCGAACCATTTTAATGATATTTTTTTTGTACAGGTATTTGGTACGTATGAGAGTAGGTCGTAAAGTATTTTTCGCCCTCCTACCCCCACCCCCCATTTTTATGATGTGATGTGATGATTTTAGTATTTTTGTATGAACAATATTATATAAATCGCTGTGTAACATAGACATTTTTGTAGATTGAACGCGAGCGCAGCCGCGGGTTTAGCTAGTAATTTTATGATATTTTAACATAAGTGCCATTAGAACATTTCTGGAAATGCGGCGGTTGGTGGTTGTGATCAGTGATCGCTGCAAAGATAACGCCGTTTTCGTCCAATCGCAATCGCGCTGTGCACTTCGTACTGTACTTCTTCGAGCAATATAGGTAACGCTTTTTGTTCCCTTGTATGCCTTGGTAGGAAAATGTGTAATTTTTGTACATGATTAATCTCCTATTACCTGGCAGACTCAATACTTCATAGTCTAAAATATTAAACAAAACAATTAGATAATAACACACTAAAACAAATATATACTAAAATATATAAAATTTAATAAAAAAACAACATATTTTCGTCGTTTCTTATTTCTAGAAATCCTTTCGTCATTTTAAATAGTAATAAAACTCAGTATTACGGCGAAATTTTATATTCAGGTATTATACTGTTTGTCTAATAACTAATAAGTACATAATAATTATAATTTATTTTGTAGTTTGTTTTAATCATTTTTATGAATTTAAGTGCCACTTACACCACAAGTTGAGGCACTCACCGAGATCTAGAGATTTGAAATAAATTCAGTAATCATTCTAAGGTAAGGTAAGGTAAAAGATAGGCCGAAACATGCATTTTTGCCACATTTTCCAAACATAAGTATTGAAAAAGTACAAATCAAATTTAAAAAAAATTACTCAACCGGATTATCTATCACATAGTAAGTATAATTATAGCAAAATCTATTATTTATAACTAAATTGACATTGACCTACATTGACTTTCTATTGGGTATAAATGAGCTAAGGATACCGGTGACTCGATCAAGTGGGTTCATCTCTTCTTCAGACCTTGTTTGGAATCTTTCTGGATTCTGTTGTCTGTACCGTTTGTAGTAGCGCAGAAAATCTGCTTCAGTGAAAAGGTCATCTGGGATAAAAATAGATAATTATTATTAATAACTTAATAATACAGTGTTAAATAAAACTGTCTTTTCGGAATTAATTTTAATTTTTGGTTCCCGGCGTTTCGATTGCTTTACAGCAATCATGGTCACGAGAGAGACTAGTCTGTCTTTTTTTTTAACCAGTCTAAAAAAAGACAGTTTTATATAAAATGTCAAATATTCGCGTACATCTAAGAGAGTATTAATATTACTGTTTGGTTTGTTTGTATAGCATGCATATTTACAGGTACTCGTATGTATGAATATTTTAGGATTTGATATATTTTTTATCTTTCTTTATTATCCCGTTTCCATCTTATTAAATCATCTCACTAAAGATTGTCTGGAAGAGATTGCTTTCACCAATTTTCTTTTCTTGCATGTTCAAAAAAATAATAAATGAAAGTAAACGAACATTAAAAATCTTGATTACAGCTGTTATATGTATCTATAATAATAAAATATTTATTTGATATTTATATAAAGTCACAAGAATATAGGTTCGGCCAAAATAAAATAAATTTTAGATTTATTATTCTTATACTTTAATACAAATTATAATACATACGAAATAAATAATATGTTCTAGTAAATTATCTGTTAATTAGCGACTCACCCTCCCTAGCTTCCTAATACAAGTCCTTAGTTTGCTTCCCAATGCAAACTTTCATCCCCATTTTCACTCCCTTAAGGGATTATTTCAGGGATAAAAAGTATCCTATGTGATTCCCAGGGTCTCAAACTATCTTCTTACCAAATTTGATCTAAATCGGTTTAGCAAATCCAGAGATTAGCCCCTACAACGTCACAAACTCACAAAATTTACCTCTTTATAATATTAGTATAGATGGACTAACACTATCCAACAGACGTGACATATAACAGAAAATGATAGCTGTAACTAGCAGGATTTTTTTTACTGCGGGAAAATATCTCATCTCTGAGAAATCTATACTAACTGTTAAAACGTACGTATATAGGGACGAACCCGAGCGGAGCGAGAGTGAGTCGCTAGGTACAGTATAAGCCCTAAAGCCGAAACACAAATGTTAGTCGAAATACCACCAAAAAAACAAACACCACATCGCGTAAGTATCTATATATGTATATTAACGTATTCAATTCAAACGTATCAAGATATTTGAATCGCATTTTCAATCTAATCTTAAATATTTGCCATTAGATAACTTCTTTAAAGTCGGCGGCCGGTGATTGTGTTCTGTATACGCTGCACTTATATACCCATATTTATCTAAGTTCACTCTCGCCGAACATTTTCCAGTCATTCTCTTCGAACAATACAAATAACGTTTCACGTCTTTCCGACCTTGGAAAGAGAATGTGTAATTCTTGTACAAAATCACAGACTTATTCTCGCTCCCAATTAACTGGATTTCTTCTAAGCCTAAAATATATATTTGATTTTCCAGCTATTATTTATTCATAATATATAATAAGGAAGATTTATTTATGTTGTAAATATGTAATTGTCTTGGCAACTATAGCTAAAATATACAATACACATCATTTTTGAACTACTTCTTTAGCAGAAGATCTTATAAGTAACTAGAAAACAAAAACAAACCTATCCCACGGGAACAATACAGTTATGTAAGTTGAGTTAGTAGGTACACAGGTATGTATTATATATAGATAGGTAAATGACAAGTATATTAAAGAAATTTATATTATAAGACCTTTACTTAAAGTAATATAGGAATATCAACAAATGAAATAATATAACATTTTATTTATTAAATATTAGTATTTATTATATGTGTAAGAATATTAAACAAAAATATAATACATACATGACGCAATATAAAAAATTAACTATTATTTTACTAAGTAGGAAACCATTTATTAAATTAATAGTTACTTTAACTTACTACTAAGTTACTAACAATAAGATAAGTACGATTGTTTAGTAGGTATTTATTATTTAGTAATTTATATAAACCAGTGTTTGCTTTTAAAATAACAGCTTTTTACTAAATACGTATGAAAGAATATACGGTACTTATAAGAAAAATTTAAAATTTCTACCTGTCTGTTTGTCTATTTGTTCCGATGAATCGCCGAAATGGCTGGACCGATTTTGACGGGACTTTCACTAGCAGATAGCTGATGTTATAAAGCGTAACATAGACCTCTTTTATTTAAAAAAAAGAATTAAGGTTCCGCTCAAAAAAATAAAAACGTACCTAGAGACGTACCCGAGCGAATCGTGGTTAAGTCGCTAGTTTAATATACAAAATGACTTTCTACAATACATGACATATATTTATTTATAAAATACTGCGTATTCACTTATTTTATTTAGGTACTACAGGTTATTTTTATACAGCGTTGAATGTTTTAGTCGACTTTATAATACCTCCCGTCACTTAACTTTTTCAATATCGGCGGTGGGTGATTGTGTTCTGTGAAAGTGTATCTGATGTTACCGTCTCTATCCAAATTAATTCTGGCTTTGCACTTATTTTTGCTCCTCTTTGAGCAGTATAAATATCTTTTGATATCCTTAGGACCTTGGTATGAAAATGTGTAGTTATCATACAATATCACGGAGGTATGGTCATTACCAACGAACTGTATCACTTTGAATGATGATTCTGAAATATTGAGTAAATATATTAGTTTTAAGCTTAGGTATATCTAGTGTATAAACTTTTTAGGTTTTATTTAATAAAAAAAAACTAAAATAATTTCCCTATAAGGAAACTACAATTTCATTGTAAAAGCACTTCTTTGCGAGTAAGATAGAGGAAATACATTCATAAATGACTCAATTTTATTTCTTCTATAGTCGATATATTATATTCTGTACTCAAAATCGTACACCACATTTTGTACTAGTCACAACAGCTAAAAAATATATCTCGTATGTTATAACAAACATTTACCTTACGCGGAAATCGAATCTGTGATAAAATTAATAAATATTCATTAGTACTGTACTGTGCAGATAGTTGATGATATAAATTATAGTTTAGTCTGAATAATTTAATATGTAGTCATTTATATTAAAAAAAATACCTGAAATTTCATTGCGATTACAAAAATAAGCAAATTTAATAATAACATTTTAATTGTGATTATTTTAATAATTTTGATGCTGTTATTTTTAATAATGTTAAAGCTTTTTATTCGTTATTTGTGCATAACTACTACAAATGTAACTTTATTTTAGACACTCGTATTACCTACATGAGTACACATTTATTCATTTTAATACCTTCAATGGGTAAGTACAAATAAAGCCTAATACATAGTAAAACATTTTCCAATTACCATAAAAAAATCTAAATATTAACGACTCTCATAGTGTAGCATGTATCTGACTGCTATCGTGAAATGAGTTATCACGTTGCTCAACTTACGAGTATCTACCCCGCTAAGGAAATCATATAAAAAAGGAACACTTATGTAAAAATATAAAGTTTATAAATTACAGTCCTTAAACTGCAAAAATCATTAAGTGAATTTTTAATGTATGTAATTCAAAAAATATTAAGAAAAGTTATCAATATTGTCAAACGAGGCAAGCGGAAATTAAATAGTGTATAGAGCGGCATGTTTCTATTTCTATTTACACATGTGGCATTATAAAGCATTTTTAGAAAACATAATGCATATAACAACAAATTTATAAATTACTAGCGGCTCACCCTTACTTCGCTCAGGTTCGCCTATAGAACAACAAAAACAAATATCCCACGGGAACCATACATTTTTCCAGGATAAAAAGTAGCCTCTGTGCTATTCCAGACTATAATCTATCTCTGTGCCAAATTTTATCCAGATCCGTTCTGCCGTTCTGGCGTGATTAAGTAACGAACATCCATCCAAACCACCAATACCGGCATATTCCGACCTTACCGACGTTATCTTTAAATACTAACCATAAAATCTTAAAATCAACAATAATAAATCACACTAAATTTTATATATATCTCCATCTGGAGACCTAAATATCATTGGAGCCTGATGATTATGTTCTCCGACAAATTCAGACAAATTGCCATCGGTTGTGGTGTTAAGCTTAGCTCTACATCCGCTCTTTCTTTTGGAACAATACCATATTACTTCTGCATTGTTTTCATACATTTTGGAAAAAGTGTATCCTTTGTACACAATTAAAACACCTTTTCCTCTTCCACGGTTAATGGGTATGTATTCTAAGGCACCTGTAATAATAATGGTATTATGCTAAAAAACTTCAAGAGTAAACAATTTTTTGAAAATAATAGAGCACGTTTAAATTTATGTAGTTATACATCTTTTGGCACATTTGGAAAAAATATGAGAGTAAAATTTTTACGATGCGCGCGCACATCGACAGCCAAAAAGCGACATGATGAAGATAGCTCCATTCCTTTTACAAACAGAGAGTTGTGACATACGGGATGAAATCTTTAGCTATTTTTGTTCTGTTACGCCAAAGAAGTATAACTTCTTACGTCCATAAGTCACACACAGGTTTTTTTTTCTTGGCATACTCGTATAAAAAACAATAAAAATTTGAACTGAAAATTTTTATTAATCACCAAATAAGGTTTTATAAAAGTTAACATGTTTATATTTCTATTCACATATATCTTATCAAAACAATTCTATGAGTCAGTGTCTTTCGAGACAACAATACTTTAATATTATAGTCTTACTAATGTCAGTCACGACAATCTCTCTATTTTCATAGTACGATTGGACTAAACAAATAACTAAATACGTACTAAAAGGAAATGTATAAGTTATGACTTTAAGTATAAAGTAATGACTTTTGAGACGTCAAAAATCTTAGCCTCTGCCGTACCCATATTTGCTGTAAAGCATTCGAAACTTCGGACACAAAATCTTAAAAACCGCGACAAAATCCGAAATGAAAGTTTCATTTGAAATATCAAATATTCGCGTAAATCTAAGAAAATAATATGAGGACCACAAACTTACTATATACTTAAATTAGCGATTAACATAACTTATTCAAATCTTTAACCTTTCTTTATATAACCACTAGCAACTCTAATTACGTTTCAACGGTTAGTATGAAATACAAATCTTTGAATTTCTCAGTTTTTTGTACTATAATATGCATGTATTATACATATAAACCTTCCTCTTGAATCACTCTATCAAAAAACCGCATCAAAATCCGTTGCGTAGTTTTAAAGATCTAAGCATATATAGGGATAGACTGCGGGAAGCGACTTTGTATTGGTTTAATAATCACTATCATTTTCCACTGACTTATAAAATAATATTTCTCCTAATTATCAATGGAGTTGCGTGGTCATGATCTCCCACGATAGTATGTAGTCTACCATCAGATGTGGTGGTAAGTTTAACTTTACATCCACCCTTTCTTTTGGAACAGTACCACTTGTTTTCATACATTTTGGAGAAAGTGTGTCCTTCATATACTATAAGACGCCCTTTCCCTCGGTACCTAGTAGGTATATATTCTAAGATACCTGCAATAAAGTTTTTATAATAAAAAAACTTTAAGAGTTAAAAATTAATCGATTCAGCATACCGTAGTAAAGTTATGGAGTATTTAGAAAGATGTATTTTGTTCGAATATATGTATATTCTTATTATTTCGCAAACATTTAAACAACATTAAAATTTTATACGAAAAGTATATAGTGACACAAATCTATTATAGTTTTTTCAAGAATTCCATCTAAGATAATAATAATTACATATATATATATATATATATATATATATATATATATATATATATATATATATATATATATATATATATATGTGTGTTGAAAAAAAGACGATAAAAGGAAGATACGTATCTCTTTATTTTTATCAAATCTAGAATTTCCTATGAGTTTTCCTATTCAAAGGATTCCTATATAAAATTAAAACGTTTTAATCTATACTTTATATATTTTCCCATCGGGACTTCTAAAAATATTTGGTGGTGGATGATTATGTTCTCCTGTGACATCCACTAGCTTGCCTTCTGAAGTCGTACTCATTTTCACCTTACAGCCGACGAGCCTCTTGGAGCAATGCCATCTAGTTCTATTGTAGACATTTACAAACGTATAACCTCTAAAAATAATTAAATGCCCATCCCCTCGATTGCTAGGCATAAATTGTAACTCTGAAAAAATATTAGTAAATTAGATATGAAATACAAGTTACGGTAAAAAGAAGAATTTATAATTATTACTTTTTAACTTACTTTTCTGTGTAGTCTCAAATAGGATTTGACGAACAATAAATGTTGGTTCTATAAATATTTTTTTGCTATAAATAAAAAACCCATTGCCCACCGCAAGGTAAAGAAACGAAAATGCAAAAATTAAAATAAAACATATGTAATCAATTAAAATCAGACAATAGACAGGCTTAAAACTTACTACTAACAGAAATATTTACTATAGTATAATAATTTATCTTAACATTAATTTTAATGTTATTTTTTTAAATATCTTCCCGCCCTATAGTTTATAAATCTTGCCGTAAGACGATCTATGAAACTTCGGGGGTGCATGATTATGTTCACCTTTACAAAAAATCAATTTTCCATCCACAGTAGTCTTTAGTTGGACCATACACCCGGAATGTTTCTTTGAACAGACCCATGTCATTTTCTTATACACATTCGCAAATGTGTTACCTTGGTACAACAGCAACTGACCTTTCCCATGGGTGGTTGTTACGAACTCTAATTCATCTGAAGACAAAAAGAAATTATACATATTTTATTTAAATTATTTGTACTAATGAATAAGCAAATGCTAAATTAATGGATGAGGTATTAAAAAAAAACTTTATGAAATACTTATAAATAAATTAATTATTTGACGTATTGTTTTAATTTTATAATAAACATATCATCTTAATACATAATATGTTATAAACAATGTGAGATTGCAAACTTTCAAGAGACACAACGAAACAAAACATCACACAATACAATTTGCAAAAGTTGATATTTTGTTTGACACAATAAACTATGTATTCATTACAATTTAACTCTTAACACTTGTCCATCGTGTGTCCTATACATTTGTGGAGGCAAATGATTATGCTGGCCTATGAGTGCGATGAGTGTTCCTGCAGCCGAAGTTTTAAGGCGGACCTTACACCCGGCTTGTCTTTTAGAACATTGCCACGATACATTTTTATAGACGTTGACGTAAGTGAAACCGTTATGTAAAACTAACATGCCGTCTCCTCGATTGCTGGGTATGAATTCTATATCATCTGAAAATATTATTAATATATTTTAGACAGAAAAAGTTTTACAATTTAAAAATTGGCAGAAAGCATGCAAAATGTATTCAAAGGAAGGGTATCGATAGGCATCATTGCCGCCCTCGAATAACGAAAAAAATTATGATACGATACCCTTCCTATAATATTTCATTTTTGAATTTAAAATATATAACCTTCTATGAATCGTTTAGTTTTACACTATACCTAGATAACTGGTAACTGATCTTCGGTTCTTTCCGACCCTTAAATAAGTTTTTTTAACGGGCTTATAAAATAAAACTCTTTTAATTACACATTATAAATATTTACTTAAATAACTTCCACATTGTATTGAGAATAAAAATTAATCATGTACATACATATTATATATACCTACTTTGACATATTAATTTCGTAGTTCAATAATTCTATTATTAATAGCTTCAAAGCGTGCCAGTTGAGCAGAAGACGACATAATTATTAATAACAAATGACACAAGGTGTGTACGAACGTACAACATGTTAAACGTTTAATCAATGCGAATCATCTTGCCTTCCCTAGTCCTATAAAACTTAGGTGGATTATGATTATGACCACCAATAGCATTTACGAATACTCCCTCCTCTGTCGTTACCACTTTAGCTTTACACCCAGTCATCCTCTTAGAACAGTACCATCGAGTTTTGTTCTTCGCGTGTACGTGTGAATACGAGAAACCGTTATACATCAAAAGCAGTCCGGAACCGCGACTGTTCGTCGTTATTTCAACAATACCTGTAATAGATATTCATATGGAATTTTTTTTGTCACCTTATTTTTCTTAATATCCTCGTTATTTAGCCCGCAATGCAAAAGCTGTAATAGCTACCTAAACCTATTTACCCTATTTACCTTATATGAGTAAGTTATTAAAATAAATAAAATGAAAATTATTTTACTATGGTGATATTCTATCACACTTACACCATAAAGGTAATGTCATTCAGGATTTGTCAGGATTGTCACCAACAATTATATATTTGTAAAATATTACTAGCACTTTAAGTATAATTTTTTATCTCGTTTGATACAGAAATAATTCGTATTTTCTGAAAACTACATGTCTATTTAAAGTGAAATATAGAATAAATTACACTTGAGATAGGTATCGATCATAAAAATTTTACAGTTATAACTTATGTTACTTGTTAATTTAATGTACTTCATTTAATATGGGTAGTTTAGAATGATATACTCCGATAGTTTAATCTTGAACACATACTTGAATGAGCTTACACGTTTTAAAGTAAAAATTAGTTAAGTTTCACAATTTTTATCCCACCTATATTAAAATACAATTTAACGTTACAAATAATCTGCAATTCACAAATTACATTATTTCCATTTATACTTAAATCAACATTTGAAAATTTTGCCATCTTTAGTTCGAAATAGATTTGGTGGTTGATGGTTGTGCATAGATTCTATAATAGCGAGCAAATGTCCATTGGCAGTGGTGAGGAGCCTCGCCTTACATCCTGCAGCCTTCTTCGAACAGTACCAGCGCGTCCTGCTACTCATGTGGGCGTAAGTATGTCCTTTATAAACCAACGTCATGCCACCACGGTTAGTTGGAATAAACTCCAGTATATCTAAAAATATTGTTCAATATTAAATCTATGGCTAGTTCATTTTTTATAGCATTGTTTAAAACAAATAAGAAATTAAAGTAAGTTTAAAAAAAATATACAAACACTCTAATTTGAATAGGATTGACTCAAAAATAGACTGGACTGTAATTTAAGATGTGTCTAATTTTATAGTATACAAGGCAGTTCAGAAATCTAGTACCTACATGGATACTTTTTTAGAAAAGATCACAGTTAAAATCGCATTGCACCAACTTAATAAAAAATACATTATAGTATTATAGTAACATAAATATATTATAGTAACTTGTAATGTTACATAAATTAATTACATAATTTTTTTAATTATAATTAATTAATGAGCTTGTATAAGCTTTTGTTTTGGAAAGAAAGAATATTTATTCTATTAATTTATACTAAATTTATTTTATAACTAAAAATTAATTTTAACCCTATAAAAAATTATAAATAATTGAAAGAAATTGGTAAATAACTTTTTCATGTAATAATAAAAGCTAATAACAATTATAATATCTACTGCAATTAATATGTCTAGAATTTTTATATCTATTTTCTTAATAGGTACCTAAGTACACAAATTTAAAAGTACTAGTATTATTTAATATACTATGATGTTTTATGAAAAGGGGTCCTTCGTATCATAGGAGCATTATATCCTACCGGCAGCGGCATTACCACGAGGGTGTCGCTACGATTCGTCTGTCTACCCCACAAGGGAAATTATTTTGTAACTCTATACCCATATCTTGACGTTAAAAGCTCTATACTTTTATATTTAAAAAATATGAATCGCACATACATATTTTAAGGTTGAACTGTAATTATAAAGAAAATAAATTAAAAATTGGTTATTATAATTACTACAATTAAAAAAAACTGACTTGTTAAGTAATCTTGACAGAACTTACAATGCCTATTATGATAATAAAACTTCTATTATTTTCAAAAAAAGCTCAACCAAAAGATACGTAAATATAAACATCTCAAACAAATTAAAAGTCACTGAAAAAATGCGTTATTCTATTTAGATATCATTCCATGTCAAATCGACCAATGGTTGGAATCGACCCCTTTCAATTTTGATGAAATTTAGTGGGAAGTTTTCTTTTATATAAACGAATATATATAATAGTAAAACGAAAGTCTACCAAAGAAAAAAAAAGAAAAAATCTAGAAAATGCTATTATTACTAAACAAATTTTCTTAAAACTAAGTAACGACCAGTTTTAGTAACATGAATATTTGGTGGATTGTGAAGGTGCTCAGTATCGGCTGATATCACGGTACCGTCTGTGTGTAGTTTAACTTTAGCTTTGCATCCTTTGCTTTTTTGCGAGCAGTACCAATATCTCTGCGAATGCATCTGTGCGAATGTGTATCCTCCCATCAACAAAAGCTTATGTTTATAACCAGACGATATAAAAGAATATTCTGCAATAGAAATTACCTAATTAACAAGTTTACTGAAATTTATTCATTTAGATATTTAAAAACAAATAAAAGGACCATGTTTTTCATTTTTTTGAACTTTTATTTGTCTAATTATAATATAACATAAACAATATTTTATCTCATATTACCGTTGTATATATGCAAGTTCTAAATCTGATTAGTCAAATTTTATAGGTTATGTTATGGAGAGCAAGATTCTTACCAACAATTATTAATAAGAGATTACTAGCAGCAATGTTGTAATGCGACTGCCTTCATTTTGACTTTTTATCTCTTCCAATAAAGAAATAATTAAATAATAGAAAATTTTGATAAAACTACATATACCATTTTAAACCGAAGTATAGATTACATAAAAGTGTAAGCTTATCTAGGGTAAATTCGGTTTTAAGTTGTTTTATTCCTATAAAAAATACAATAAGTTACACTTGAGGTTGAGTTATTTAATGTGGGTAGTTTTGAATAATATACTCCGCAAGTTTGGTCTTACATTTGAAAACTTTGCCATCTTTAGTTCGAAATAAATTTGGAGGTGGATGATTGTGCCTAGATTCTATAACATCGAGCAAATCTCCATTGGCAGTGGTGAGGAGCCTCGCCTTACATCTTGCAGCTATCTTAGAACAGTACCAGCGAGTTTTGTTACTCATGTGGACGTAAGTGTAACCTTTATAAACTAACGCCGTGCCACCACGGTCAGTTGGAATAAATTCCAGTGTATCTGAAATCATTGTTCAATATTTTTCAATATTATTATATTATACTGTAGCTAATTCATTGCCTTTGTTTGTAACTTTGTTTAAAACAAAACAAACTTAAGAATTAATATGTTTTAGAAGGGACAAGTTAAAGGATACTTAAAGTAGTAAAGTGCTTTTATCATAACCCAGATATGGCACCCAAATTAGGTAATTCTCTTTAGGATACGTTTAATTTTATATTATACTAGCACCTCACCCTCGCTTCGCTCGGGTTCGCCTCTAGAAATACAAAAACGAAACTATCCCACGGGAACCGTACATTTTTACGGGATAAAAAGTAGCCTATGTGCTATTTCAGGCTATAGTCTATCTCTTTGCCAAATTTCATCTAGATCTGTTTAGCCGTTCTGGCAGGATTAGGAGTAACAAATATCCAAACATCTAAACTTTCACATCTATACTACTAAACATTATAAATGTGAAAGTTTGTGAGTATGGATGTATGTTTGTTACTCTTTCATGCCAGAACGGATCTGGATGAAATTTGGCACAGAGATAGATTATTATCTGGAATAACACATAGGGTACTTTTTACCCTAGAAAAATGTACGGTTACCGTGGAATAGGTTTGTTTTTGTTTTCCTAGAGGTAAACCCGAGGTAAGCGAGGGTGAGTCTCTAGTTTATCAAATTAATAAGACAAGGTAGCTCAAAAATCTAATAGGTACCTACTGAGATATTTTTTTAGAAAAAAATACAGTCAATATCGCGTTGCACCAACTTAACAAATAAAAGTACTGTGTTGTTTTAAAAGTATTATAATAACCTATAACGTATAAATTAATATCTACTACAGTTTAATATGCCTAAAATTTGTTAACTCATTCGCTAATTTTTCTTAATAGGTAACATGTTACATTATATCATACAGACACCTTAATAACTTTAAAGATTAATAGCTTACAATTAGATATTATATTTCTCTAGTTTATACCAAAGTACACAAATTTAAAAGTATGAGTAATATACTATGTTGTTTTATAAAAAGGGGTACTTCGTATCATAGGAACATTATATCCAACCGGCACTGCCACGAGGGTGTCACTATGATTCGCCTGTCCATCCCACAAGGGAAATTACCCCTAACTATACCCATATCTTATCATTTATAGCTCTATACTTTTATATTTAAAAAAATATGAATCACGTATACACTTCTTAATGTCAAATTGTAGTTGTACACAAAATAAATTAAAAATGCTGACTATTGTATAAGTAATCTTGATAGAACTTAGAATACCTATTATAAAAAAAAAAAAATAATTTTCTGAAAAAACCCAACTAAAAGGTATGTAAATCATCTCTCTCAAAACAACTCTCTTAAATAAACGTTAAGTCCCCGAAAAAAATGAATTGTGTTTAAAAATAAGATATGCCAAGTGTAGGTACCTACCTACTAAATACGTAGATATGTAATATATGTACCTCGAAATATGAAAACAGGAAAATAACTAATGTTACAAGTTTTATCCGCACGGTATAGTAGAAAGAAAGCTCTCTACAATTTCCTTGTTCAAATGTTTATTAAGTTAAAAATAAGGAAGCTCGTGTCCCAAGCGGACACTAGAAAACTTTCAGTTTTCTACTTTATAGTATTTTTTACTACACTGCGATTCTGTATATTATAATATTATTTTATGCAGGTAGCGTTGCCTTATGACAATTTTTTGAATTTATACTTCTATTTAAACATTACTTCCTTTATCACCAAGATGCCTCAATATCGCAAGATATGAATAAAATAAGTAAAAAAATTCAACAAAATTACTGGTGCAGCAAAAGACGTCAGACAAAAATAATAGACTATACACAATAGCGATCAAATATAAGATTCTTTTTGACGTACATAACTACTAACTCTAGTCTGAAATAAACTTTTTCTTTTTCTAATTCTGATTTTTCTTCTCTCCATTTAACGACAACTCTCTATAACGCCATAAAATGCACAGTCCCTTCAGTGTCGTTATATAGAGTTTACACTGTACCTACAAATTATAATAAACATAACGGAAAAAATATATTATTAGTAACGTGCAGGTACGCCCAAGCTGTAGAATGTATTGAAAATATATTTACAACAATCATAGGTTAAAATATGATTGATCGAGCAATTTAACAGCTACTAGCAGTGATCCCGAAACAACACAAATATTATTTTCCATATTTCTAACTTCTATGTAATATATTATAAACTATTTTAAAATGGATTTAGCATGCCTATATATTTGACTAGGCACTGCCTACTGCTTCATCTACATGTACATTTTTCATCATTTTAATTTTTTATTTAGTACAGCACGAAGCATCAAAACTGTACATTATATAACAGTAAAATGTTAGTTTTTAAAAACTAAACTGTGTGACACATTTGACTAATTTTTTTTCGTATTAGTCGTCAAAATAAATATTTTATTTGCCATTGCCGAGTTTTATATCGACCTCTTAACTCCATCATCAGAAGTAAATTAAAATCGACTTCCAAGATTTCATTATATACCCACATAGTTTAAATACAAATGAAGTTCTAAGAGCGCGTTCAAAACTTTGTTGAAATTCATCCAAAAAATGTAATTATTACTATTAATAAAAGAATTTATCGTTATTTCTTAAAACTAAGTAGCGTCCACTTTTAGAGACATGAATATTTGGTGGTTTGTGAAGGTGTTCAGTATCGGCTGATATCACGGTACCGTCTGTGTGTAGTTTAACGTTAGCTTTGCATCCTTTACTTTTTTGCGAGCAGTACCAATATCTCTGCGAATGCATCTGTGCGAATGTGTATCCTCCCATCAACAAAAGCTTATTTTTATAACCAGTCGATATAAAAGAATATTCTGCAATAGAAATTACCATATTAACAAGTTTAGTAAAATATTTAGCCATTCAGATATTTGAAGACAAATAAAAGGACGATGTTTTTCTTTTTTTGACCTTTCATTTATCTAATTATAATAGTTATAACATGAATAATATTTTATCTCATAGTTGTGCATACGCAAATTATAAATCTAAATCGCCACATTTAATCCTGCTTTAAAAAACCATAATTTGTCCTTAAAATATTTATGAAGCTAAGTTTTGGGGGTTTTATTACGTACATGTTAATAATCACGAATATAAATGAAAATAAAATGTGACATTAAATTTTTTTTTTTATTAAAAACAAAAATAATAATAATTCATTCACTAGACAATCACATTTAAAAAAATCACATTAAGTATTAATTAACACGATTATTTACTAATTTTAAAATCAACTTCTTATCTTAACATAGTATCCATCTACTCGTTTCTTGTATAGAGGACGGGCATGATTATGATTCATATCAGCATATTTTATACCGGATTCTTCTGCATTTAGGTACACTTTTGATTTACAACCCTTCAATCGTTTAGAGCAGTACCAACGCGTCTTACTAGTTTTAGCGTAGGTGAATCCATTGTACATTAATAAAGTCTTATTACCCGGTAGCACTATGATTTCAAAATCTGCAAAAAAATTCTTCTCAGTTACATACATTTTTTTAACTTGCATATAGGTGTTTCTCAATCATTATTTCCTTATAGGGTTCAAATAAAATATTCGTCTGTATATAATGCTATATTTGTAAAAAATATACAAAATAACATTAGAACATTGGTTACTTTTACACATTACAAATACCAAAAACAGAAACATCTTAACGATGACTCTTTGACTTAAAAAAAATACAAGAACTTCATAATCACTGAAACGTAATTATTTCACCCATGACACAAGTTTTTATGACATTTATATGTAACATTTAGCAATTAAAGCAAGAGCTATGAAAATCGATTCTTAATTGGCGAAGATATCGTGTAGAATACACACAAAATCATATAAATACAGTGAAATACAGTAAAATAGTGTAAAACTATCTTTTCGAATACTGTCAATTTCTCCCGTGACCATGTTTGCTGTAAAGCATTCAAAACATCCTGAACCATAAAAACTAAAAAAAACGTGATTTCAAAAAAAGCACTCCTAATTAGATATTTTCAAAGTCGGTGCCAACCGATACAAATCAAAGCACACCGACTTCAAAAATATTTTATAAGGTATATTTAGTAAATGAAAACTACCAGTCAGTTTTTTTTTTGTAGTCAGTTTCAATTATTTTTTTTAAGTTTCTAGTTTTCCATTTTAGTATAGGTAGACTCGTAGTAGTAAAATAAGAATATGGTATTTTAAAACTTCAGTAGGTGAAAAATCAATCACATTTATATAAGAGCATTTATGTATTATTCTTAAACATTGTATTAGTTAAAAAAAATAAAATCTAGTACTATAATAAAAATAAATATGCAATTAAAATAAATATAACTATTAACCACTTATTAACTATTTCTAAATAACAATATATGTAATACTTAATTGTATGTTTGACATAAGCTCTAAAAGATTGTCAATTTACGATCATGTCGTGCGGAGGAAACAAGAGCTTAAACGTAGCAAAAAAAGTTAAATATGAGAGTGCAAGAATATTATATAAGGGAAATCCCTCACAGAGAGCATTTGCCTGTAATGTAACAGTTCAGATTCGAGCATTACGTAGGTGAAGGAGAAGAACTGAGCATTACAGTACGCAACCTGTAATGTTACACTTTGTAATATCACATCAGTGAGAGAGAAGAACCGAGCATTACAATGCGCAACATGTAATGATACAATTTGTAATATCATGATACAATGTGTAACGCATCTATACTAGTTTGATTGTTTGTTCGTTTTTTTTTTGCTTTTTTTACGTAAACAACATGAGCGGATCAATATTACCGAGCTCAATATGACCGCTTCGTCCGACATTGTAAAAACAACTGGTTTGACTTCAGGTGAATACTCAAATTCGAATCTAAATTATTACATTACAGGCGAATGCTCGTCAATCAGTGAGGCAGTACTGTAACGTAATGCTCAACATCGAATCTTACATTGTTACATTACAGGCGAATGCTCCCTGTGAGGGACCGCCCTAAGGAGAGGACGACAAAAGCAGGTATGGACAAAAGAGGGTGCGAACAAAAGGGGTGAAATCAAATATGACGAATGATATAAAATAGAAACGTGCATACTATGTTAACCCCACATAGGCCAAATAAGGACAAGACTTAAACTCTAATATCCAATTTAACCGCTTAATTTAATATATTGACCGGTAGAGCATTTTTTGTAGACTGGTGGATAATGGTTATGTGTGTTATCGCAAAAGTCCACAAGTGTTCCATCAGAGTTCAAAAAAACACGCGCTTTACAACCTTTCGCCTTTTTCGAACAATACCAGTGTCTCGCAGTTATTTTAGCAAATGTGAATCCTTGTACCATTAGTAACTGCTTGCTACCTTGTATGTTTATAAATTGTGGACAATGATCTGAAAAAAATAATGTAAATTATTTTATACTATTAGTGTTTGACGATATGAATACCGGTATCTTTAAATAAGTTACAAAGTACCATAATCTTACTCCTCAAACTTGTTGCTTATAAACAATTACTTTATAAACAAATATTAAATTATTATTATAGCATTGCTATATTTTAACATATTGTATTTCCTTTTAAGACCTTAGAGAATAAAACACATAACTTTAAAAATAAGAAAATATTTTTGTTATGTAACAAAACATTTATTGTATCATATTTATGTATGTATTTTTCGTAGCTATATTAATTTCGTTTATAAGTGAACTAAAGATCATACAAAAAACTCAGCATATTGAAATATATGTAATAACTAGCGACATACTCTCACTCCATTCAGGTTCGTCCCTAGATACATTTTATCGGTTAGTATAGATTTCTCAGAGATGAGATATTCTCCCGCAGTAAAAAGTATCCTATATTATGTTGACCCGGATACCCAGCTATTATAATACCTCATCAAAATCTGGCCAGTGGTTTTCTCGTGATGTGTTCCGAGACAGACAGACAGACAGAAATTCTAAAAACTATAGATTCGGCCTGTGTATTAATAAATTAAAAATAACTATTTCAATAAGACTTAGCAAAAAATATTTAATGTACAGACAGATTCGACTCAGAATTTTATTATACGTATAGATAACACTGATGTACTATTGTAACCGTATCAACGTGCCACTCTTAGTCTTAAAATATTTTTCAGGCGGATGGGAATGTGTACTTTCTAAAAAAATCACCGTTCCATCTTGAGTCAAAAACAGTCTTGCCCTGCAATTTGAATACTTTTTCGAACATACCCAACGATGTTGGCTGGCTTTTGAAAATGTGTACCCATCTATGAGTAGTAGGGACTTCCCGCGTTGTGAAGATATAATTTCATACTTAATGCCTGAATAGAAATATTTTTTCCTCATTAGTTAATTATGAAAAATCCATTGCACCATTTTAGTCCTATACCTACAGATGTCATAATTTTTATATATCAACATTATAATTTGAAAAATACAAACGAATCTTTTATCACTTAAATAAAAAGGAAAACGTATTAAAAAAATAAATACTTAAAATATTTATTTAATAAAGTGCATATTTAATTTATTACATAGAAGCGATAACGCCTTACATACTTTCTATTACTAAATTTGTTCTATAGTTTAAGAGTATGTATAATAAAAAAAAAACCTTACTATATAACATGCTATAACATATTGAGATTATCTATAATGCTGATTAGAATTATTTAAAAATACAACAATGCAAAATGAAAAATTAAGTCAAAATTACTAAAATACAATACGTCTACATTCTTATACACTGTCCGGTGTAAGTCCTATATATTCTTTTAGCTTCATGATTGTGATTGTTATAATATAGTATTATATCCCCTTCTTTATTTAATCTAAGTTTTGCTTTGCAAGATGGATGGTGGGTGGAGCATATCCAGCGATACCGTCCTCCCCTTGCATATGTAAACCCTTCAACTAGAAGCAGATCCCTTCCTCTTTGCGATTTGACCACGTCGTAAAGCAAAAGTCCTGAAAAAAAGATCGTGACTATGAAAAGTAAGTTAACTTGCAATCATTTTAATAATAAAAAATAATATAAAAATAATTATATTCCTTATTGTAGGTTACTGTATGCTAAAGGTGTGTTACACGATAAATTATGAAATGTTAGTGTAGAAATAACTCAAAAAAAATTATTTATAATTCGTATATAATATCGAATGATTATCATTTTATTATGGCTAGGTTTGTTGAATACTGAAAGCATTCAAAACAATAATTGAATTAAATATTCAAACAACTAATATTTTAGATTTTTCTCTTAATTCTTATTTAAACAAGTTTCTTAAAAATATTTAATTATACTTAATTAATATTGTATTTAATTTAAAATAACGTTATTCACGAATAACTTTATTTGGAAAACCTTTTAGTCTAATTAACGGACGTCTTGGATGACTATGCAGGAAATGCTCGTATATTATTTGCCCTTTACACACTTTAAGCTTGGCTTTACAGGATGGATAGTGGGTGGAACATCTCCAACCAAACTTACTGCATCGAGAGAAAGTAAAACCATTGCTGATCAATAAATCTCCACCTTTTTCTGATTTAACGAACTCGAAATTAATGAAATCTGTAAAAGTATAAATTATATATAAAACATTTTACATTACATGCTTAGTATAGTTTTTGTAAAGCCTAACACAGTTTTTACCTTATTAAAGTAAAAACATTTGCTAAAAAATTCAAATGTTTAAAACTTCATTTTTAGTAGTATTCTTTCCATATGGGAAATAAGGGTGTCGAAAACGACACAGTAGTGACAGCTCAATACTTTTACGATTTTTAAAGGTGGTGGATTTAAGGCTGGTTTATAAAATACGAGTACATACATATACTCACCTACCACCGATTCTAACATTCAACTTTTATTTGTAAAGAATCAGTGATGGATATTTACATAATTTCAAAACAAACACTAGTCTAGAAAATATACCTTTATTTTAATAAATACTACATAATATTACGTTTAATTCACACTTATTTACTTCTTAATAAGAATTACTTTGCCATCTTTCGTTCTAATAACTCTTTTATCTATACCATGATCGTGGTAATTTGACAATATTTTTACCAAGCCATTTCTTTCCTTACTAATTTTAGCTTTACATTTGGGGTACTTTGTACAAATCCAAAGTCGATGGGTGCTTTGAGAGAATGCGTATCCGTTAACAAGAATCAACTCCTTTCCTCTTATCGACGGTACAATGTCGTAATGAATTATGTCTGAAATTATTTTTCATTTAATAATAATATTATGTTTAATTCACACTTATTTACTTCTAAATACGAATTATTTTGCCATCTTTCGTTCTAATAATTCTTTCATCTATACCATGATCGTGGTAATTTGACAATATTTTTACCAAGCCATTGCTTTCCTTACTAATTTTAGCTTTACATTTGGGGTACTTTGTACAAATCCAAAGTCGATAGGTGCTTTGAGAGAATGTGTAACCGTTAACAAGAATCAAATCCTTTCCTCTTCTCGACGGTACAATGTCGTAATGAATTATGTCTGAAATTATTTTTCATTTAATAATAATAATAAATACTTTATTGCACACCACACAAGAAATACATAAAGAAGAGAAATCCGTAAAAAAAAAAGAGATGCACAGCAGATGGCCTTATCACTAGAAGCGACCTTTTCCAGGCAACCTCAGGGTAGCCGGTAGAGGAATCAGTATACAAAATGGTAGGCGGCATTTAATACTATTTATTTATTATTATTAAAACAACGAAAAATTGAAGTTTTAATATTAACTTTAACAATGTTTATATTTACATTTTTTTCTAACAAAGCCCAAACGGAAAAAATGTATTACACATGGAAAAAAAAAACAAGTTATTTCAATGAATAGCTTTCCCTAGAAAGAACAATAACACTTGATCAATTATAAATGTAACATTTTATTTATTATACTACATACTACTTATATAAACGAATTAGCTCTCCGTCTGGCGTTTTAGTATATTTTCTAGGTGGATGTGAATGATCTCTACAAATGCTTGTAATCTCTCCGTGTTCATTTAGCTGGAGTCTTGCTTTACAATCGGCAAACTTACTGGAACAAATCCAGTAGCATTTTCTGATTTGGGAGAAGGCATATCCATCGATAAGAAGCAATCTTCTTCCTCTTTGTGAAATTCCTATTTCATATTTTATTTCCAACGCTGTATAATAATGCGCCAAGATTAAACATAGACAATGCATTACATATATAAATATAAAAGGAAAATTTGTAACTATTTTAAGACTATTATACATAGATTAAAATAATATGATCATTTAAATTCACACGAACAAAACAAACAAAAATGAAATATTATTAGCAAAACTAACCCTCGCTGTTTTCTTTCCTTTTCCGTGGCGGGTGACAGTGATTTGTATTACTTTTTACTATTCTTCCATTTTTAAAGCGAATCATCGCATTACATTTAACATTCTTGCTTTTACTAGAACATCGCCAATAGTCTGGTCTAGCTTGGGTATAAGCAAAACCTTCTGATACTAACAACTGGTTGCCTCTTTGTGAAGGAATCAATTCATATTTTAAATCTGTAACGACTGACATATTTAAAAATGAATATTTATTAATAATAAAAAAATAAAATAAAAAAGGTATATTGTTTTTTTGCAGAAGTGTCATTTAAAAAAATAAAAAATAAACAAATTCATTTTGTCGTACTTTATTCTTTATTCCAAACAAAATATTTACACTAAAGAACAGGCTGTAATAAATATATATTTTTTTAAATATACATGTTAATATGACGAAGAGCAAAAGGTCCTCTTTGAAATCAGCTTATATTTATTTATCTTTTATCTTCAAAAAAAATTTCAACTGAAAGTATATTAATTTAAATCTTTCTAACTAACCTAATCGTAATAAAATACTTTTAGCTGAAATATACATACAGTAGGAATCAGTAAGTGATTAAATCTTTATATATCTGCCTCCAGATGTAATCATATAATTTGGTTTAGAATGAGTATGGGGTGCCGAGGAAACATTTAACAGCTTGCTATCGCCGCTTATTTTGACACGCGCTCTACATCCAGCATTTTTCTTAGAACAGTAATAGTTATTTGTATCTCTCATCTGTGAATAAGTATAACCGTCTACCATTACCAGATACTTTCCACGTTGCGTTGGTATTCTGTATACAACTGCTCTATTGTAATCTGAAAAATATTTTGAAGAATTCTTACGTTTCTTTGTCCGATAAAATTTAATATTTAGAAAAAGAAGCTTGTATACTTAAGTTAAACAATTATTCGTGCTTGGTAGTATCTATAATTCATTATAAAATATATAATGTATACCACACAAGTTAGCTCAAAATATTTTTCCTAAACGAAATTTGATCAATTGTGGATCTTAATATAGCGACCAGTAGCAGTAATCATGTATTTCGGGGGAGGATGAATGTGAACAGTTATTGAATTGACAGATATTGTTCCATCATCTAAAAGTTTAACACGCGCTTTACATCCAGAATCCTTTTTTGAACAATAATAATTGTTGGTACTTCTCATTTGAGAATATGTATAATCCTTCAACATCAGCAAATATTTACCGCTGCGAGTGGGTATAAATTTATATTCCTTTTGATCTGTAAATTGTTAAGCATATCATCACGATCAATAATGTTATGTTGTGTACAAATATAAACTTTTAAATAGCCAAACAAAAATAACTTAGTACATTAATAATTCGTTGATTACTAAATACCTCACATACCGTACCAAACACATACCTAATTCAAATTTTAGAATTTTATAATAAATGATATATTTTTATGATAATAATATAATGATTGTAATGTGAAATTTAACTATTTTAGTTAACAGAATCTGCAATCAGTACGAAACGAAATAAAAAAATGAAATAGAAATACATAATAGGTCACTACTATAGGATATGTATGTTTTAAACAGTCCAAAATTAAGACATTTCAAGAATTTATTTTGTTGTGAAATTATTTTGTCTTGTCTTGAGGATTTATAGATGGTTCTTTTGTTTATTTTTCCATAATATTACTTGATGCTTTATTTTCTTCAGCTCAAGTTGGGTCTGGGTTAGGGCTGGGTTTCTGCTTCTTATGAAGATTTCTCTTCTTACGTAGTTTGCTGACTTGCCGGTATTCATCACAGTTTTTTAATTGTTTTGCTTACATCTTTATATAACGGACTTTTGTCTAGTCATTTATAACCCAGACGACCAAGTAACAGATGTCTCTTGCAGTGGTAAAGGCAAAATTGATGACGGTGATGGTTAAAAAATTAAATCTTTACTACATAAGCTTCATGGAATGTCCGCTCTCATATTAGGAGCACTTTTTTTCTTATAGTATTTATTAGAACTAGCCCGCCATGACTTCCTACAGTGCTTTTTTTCACGATCGGTCATTTCAGATATTAGTTTTATTTTTTTAGTAGTTCTTGCATTAAAATAATACTGTTTTTTCTTTTCTCTTAAAGAAGTGATCTTTTCTGGATCATTTTTTATTCGTGCATAACGTTTTCTTTCAGTTTCTCGCTTTAGTTCTAATATTTCTTCCCTAGTCTTCTTTTTGTTATTTCTTTTCTTTTTCAGTGACGGTATTTTGGTTTCTGAGAAAACGTTCTCAATAAGTTAATGATATTATTAATGGGAAAATAAATGTGTGTATAGCCATATAATGCTAGTGGGGAATTAAGTAAAAGTACAAAATCTATTTTTTTTTTTGCTTTGTTCCGTAAATTGTGTAATTAACTTAATAACAAAAACATACATACAAATTTTATACCCTATATAATACGTAATTTTCATTATACAGGTACGCTAACAAGTTCAGGTACAGGGTACATAAATCATACAAGAAACAAAAAAAATGTAAATGCTAATTACTTTCCTCTAGTGTTATCTCTTTCGTGTCTAAGTGTTAATACACAAAAAAGTGATAAAGAGATTTCACAATAATAACATAAAAACGCTGCGTTTTAATTAATGTTAGTACTTTATACTATACTTAATATTTATATTTATATTAGGTATTATTACTCAAAACACACAAAAATCTTAAGCCCAAATATTGTTTACGTATTAATGTTTAACTAAGTACTTAAATTATTTATTAACATATCATACAAGTGAGAAGTTATCTAACCCAAACGCGACTGTTTGATTTGTGGCAGTTCAAGCGGCAATGACTTTTTTAATAAAATCATCCTTTCGGATTTTTTCACGGGACGTCCCCGGAGGTTTACAATCATGGTCACGGGAGATTGCTGTAAATCATTTGAAACGTTGGCAACCAATCCAAACAGAATCAAAATAAATCCGCGAAAAAGTCCGAAAAGATAGATTTAATTAAAAAGCCAATTAATTCCTTAGACCACATTAAAAATAAATCAGAAATATTAAAAAAAAGGAGATAGTATGATGAGTGCCTTCACTGTAAGAACTACTCATTACAAATTTCTTTTTAGCATATGGGTGAATATATGCTATTTGAATTTCAATGGTTCATAGACCAAATTTATGTTAAACTTAATATATTATTGTTACTGTCTGCTTAAACAATAAAGAATATGATCTTTCATTTGGCCCACATAGTGTATTCACGATAATTGTTTAATTTAAGGCATTAATAGTTTAAAATAGTTATAAATGTATACTCCTCTGGCCTCCCCCATTACTAGATTATAATGATTTCATAGCCAAATACTTTAAATACGTATGCCATTATGGTTTTTTTAAATATGATCATATGCTTTTATAAACATCAAAACATATTTCATCAAAATACACTGTAAAAATATTTATTAATATAACAAAAAATTAACTTATTCTCATGACATGTTACAATAACGTCACTCCATCTGGCGGAACCAAAGAAGTAAAATTTGACTTAAAACCACAAAGGTATGTTTTTGTTCTTAAACTATGTGCGTACAACGGTGTGAAGTTAAAAGCAAGCTAACGACGTTGAGCGAAACTCCAATGATATTGTGTCAGTTTGCGATGCACTGTAGGAAAGCGTGTTTGTGCCAGTCGTTGGAGTATTTCCTCTGGTAGGTTTATTTTTTTGTATTTTATCGTTACAAAATTATATATTAGCACAATGCAATGTTTATTGTGTGTAGATATCATGTATTACGTTAAACTGTGGTAAGAAAAGTAAGTGATGTTGTTTTTGGTAGGTTATGTGCAATTTTGTCACTTCTCTGGCGTCACTTCTCTGGCAGATTTCATGCCAGAGGATGTATAAGCGCCAGAGAAGTGACGAAATTTTTTTTCGTTAATATTTGATGTTTTTAGGCTTCATTTCATTTGTTTTAGATACTCGAATATAATCAGACATCATGGCGAATGTTAAAAAGAAACAAACAAGGGAAGAGAGGTTAGAAAAGAAGCGTGAAGCTGAAAAATTACGCTACTAAAGAATAAAAAACGATCCGGTTAAAAATGCTCAATTTAAAGAAAAAGAAAGGCAGCAATATAAAAAGAAATTCATCGCTGATGAGACTCATTAGTAGAAAAGATTAATTCTGTTATTTGATACGGGTGATTGAAATTTAAGCCTTAACAAACCATTAATTTTAAAAATAAGGTTGTATTAAGAAACTGTGAAGACTGAATGTATCTTGTATATTAAAAAATATCCAAATACTATAGTTTATATATGTTTTATTTAATATTAGTCCCCTTTCTTAGCTAATAATGCCTTCCCTGCCTTAATTTGTCACTACTCTGCCAATAGTGTCACTCCCCTGGTAACGCATTTTCCTCTGGTGCTTATAAAATTAAAAAAAATGGAAAAATCTTCTGGCCCTCATCATTACCAATTAAAAAATAGTGTCAAATAGAGAAATTATCAATATTGAATGGAACAGGTTACATTTCCTTCAGGGACACAAAAAAATCAAATAGCATATATTCACCCATATAGCAAAATATGAAAGATGTGACTTTCAAATTTCACTGTATTTACAGTAAGACATAATATTAAGGGCGCCTTACACATTCGCCGAGACCTCTAGCCATATATCTCAGGTAAGACCTGGTTTTATTGAGAAATTACAAATATCCTCTTAACATTCTCATTTAAGTCATTTGACTACTTGTGTTACTAAAATAGACCTTTGACTCGCGAAAAATAACCACCAAATAAATCATAAGTTTAAACAAGAACCTGCAAGACGAAGCGAAATTTTTCTACAACTCATGTTTGGTAACATAAATGGCTTGTTTCTTCGAATGTATAGGGCACCTCTTAGTTTTATAAAAAGAAATATTCATTATGTCATTTACGAAGAAATCTTCATGTACACGCCTGAAGAGGTAAGAACAAATTCAGGTTTTGAGTGATCGTGATTCAAGTATTCGATCTTTGAGATTATTAATTTTTGGTTTTCATCTAACTTCACCCTCGCTCTGCAGCCTTGATCTTTTTTTGAGCAGTAATAATTTCGGCCATTGCTACTTGAGTAGGTATATCCTCGTAACATTAGTAAGCGTTTGCCAGACATAAGTTTTATAAATTTGTAAATGAGGGAATCTAAAATAAATTTATACAAGTATTAATTACTTTATACTTTAATCCTATGCAAGTGATACTCAAAAATACATTAAGTGTTTTTTTTTCACATATAAAATATTTTCAAAAGAGGTTTAATTTAAAAATCCTCGTTTGTTAGCCTCTTATACACATTTGACCGTAATTCAAATGTAATGTTTACGTAAAATGAGAAACAAAATACTTATATAATGTAACATAGTTTAATTTCTGTTCAAAAAATCAGCTGTAGCCATATGTCATAAATTAACCTGTCGAGAGTCGCGGAGGATAGTCGAGGAGATTTCTTAGAAATTTACCAGGAGGTGTTAAACTTTATCAGTTACTATGAGAAAATAAAAATATACACCTATGGGTAACAATCATTTTAGAAATTAAACAAAATAATAACACAAAAATAAACTACGATGTAATAACTTTATATTTTTTGCGTAAATAAAATCAAGCTGACTACAGTCACTCTTTATGGAAGAGCTTGTAACAATTCCTGTCTTTCGTTAGACATAAACTGATGTTACAAGTACTGCATCTGGTACGACTCTTATTATAATGGCACTGGCGACATCTTTATCGCATATTAACAAATTCAGGCATATGTTTAGCAGATGCAGTTCGTCGTGTGATAGATGGAAGTTCAGTTGTCGCTTTACCTTTTTTACGTTTTAGTGGGATTTCGGGCTCTATGTCGGCAGAGTCACTGGCTACTTCTCTTTCAATTGTGTGCATTTCAATAAGGCCCTCTCCTAGTTCCATTTCAAAAGATCGCAGTTGTTGTATCTTATTGAGTGCTACTCCTTTCTTCATTTCTCTCTTTTTGTATTGTACCCAAGAATTAGACACCGCTAAATCAAGCATATAAGAAAAAAAACGTTGTGTCCAATTTTTTGTACGATATCTATTTGGACAAACTGATAACATACACTCTGCAAGATCTATACCACTCATAATTGTGGTATAATTGCGCACAACTGCCGGTCTATTAACGGATATATATCGTTTAGTACGATGGCACCACAGTTGGCATACATCCATTGGCTCTTTAGCTTCAATGTTGGAAAGCAAAGTAACAGGTTTGTTGTCATTCCATTTTGTTATAGCAGTCGTGCCATCTTCGCTGACAACAGTATGGACGCTACCTATGCCACGTTTTATGAGTTCTTCGTCTTCTATCAATATAGCCCGAGCACTAGCAGGAATTCTTTTTTTTTTATGGTGCCAGTACACATTATTCCTTTGACTAGAAGTTCTTTAGCCAAATTAACCGTAGTGAAATATTGGTTAAAATATAACACATGACCTGGCACAAGTGAATTAGACAAAGACAACACTGCTTTTTCACCTAAAGTAAATTCAGGAGCCTTTAATAATTCAGGAAATGTGGTATTTCCTTGATAAATATTAAAATCTAATATGAGGCCATTGGGGTTAGCTAATACGAATGCTTTTAATCCTACAGGGTTACGCTTACCTGGGCAGTACTGTTTAATCCCACAAGATCCCCTTAATGGAATAATCATCTCACCTATCAAGAATCGCTTTTTTTTCCCTTGAAGTCGGCAACCCTGTTGGATCCGCTCTATCAAGGGTCTTACTTTTCATAATTTATCTTTTTTACGTATTTCTTCTGTAATGTTCTCATCAAAAACAACTTTTATAGAGCGTCTCAAAACTGTAAATCGATTTCGTGACATGTTATCTGCAATTATTGGTACTCTCCACTTAGTTTCCCAATACATTTTGAGCCAAGGTTAATTCAATGCTGCCATCACAAATGTAATACCGATATATACGTATAACTCTTTAAGGTCTAAATTAAGCGATTGTCCGTGTAGTATGACTGAGGTTTGATTAGAATATTTTATAATTTGTTCCAGAAAGATGTCATCCAAGTATTGTTCTAAAAATGAAAATTTATCAAAATTATCATCATAATTTTGAAGATAAATGGGTTCTGACATTGCATTCTCTGCCACAAAAAAGTTTTTGTCTGTCCATTCAGCAGGAGTAATATTGTATACAGGTGGCATATTTTGTAGCGACAACTGTCTTCTTCTGCCTCTGGCTTTTGAAATTATGTTACGAGCACGGCTGCAAGCTACTTGAACAGTATCAATAGTGTCAGATGAATCTGACTCATCATGATTATCAGATTTCATGGTAAAAGCTGGATTTTCCATGTCGCTATCACTGTGGATAAAATCTTCGCCTTCTGATTCAGCTAAATATTGAACAACTTTATCGTCTCGGATTACTGTAAAAAATTTTGTTTCCATGTAATCAAGTAAAAACAAACAAAAGGGACTTAATGTTAATTAATACTTAAGTTAATAAAAATATAACGTAAGTTTGATGCGGTTGAAAGTTTTTTTCTACTTAACCTACTAAAATAATATTAAACTACATCATTTTAATAAGTACCTCTTTGTCGCGATTTGGATGTATGTCCGTATGTTCTGTGTATGATCCATCCTATAAATAGGTCAACTCGGGTTTTCGCTAACCCGAATTAACATGAGTTAAAATCATGAACTCGAGTTCAACCCGAGTTACCTAATCGAGTTAGCATGATAAGTACTATGTAATTCATACATTCTTTCATTCTATTTCGACTTGAATACATCTATTCTTTTTCAAGTTTCTGACATGTTTCAAACTATTGATTACTTTAGTGAGTCTTTTTAAATATAGTAAGTAATCAAATGAAAGAGATTGTTATATTATTATTATTATATTGTAAATGTTTTTATGTACAGTGTATTAGCTATAAATAAATTAGTAAAAAAACAATAAACATAGCTTAGCTTTTGGCGTAAGCTACAAAGCAAATAAAATAAAAATTAAATTTAAATTTTATAAAAACAACAGCATTTTTAAAATAACATTTTGATAAATTTACAATTATAAACATGAAAAAATAACGAATAACGATACTAATATTAAAATACAAATTAAAAAGTATTTAAGAATAGTAGTAAAAGGTAACTTAAATGTTGACCTGAGTAATTAGTTATCACTACTAATACTAAATTTGTTAAAATCGGTTAAGTAAGTAATTTTAGCGTGAAATGCTCGTAGATATACAAACAAACAGGCATGCAGACAACCAGACAAAAATTTCAATAAATATTTAGATTCATTATAAAGTTCTATTAAGGAAAAATATTTGGTTTATTTTTTTTCTTCTACCGTTGTATAATACCTATTATTATAATGAAAAGAATTATTATAATTAAAAGAACTATTTAATTAAAAAAAAAATGCAAACACAACTTTCTTGGAAATTCGCTAGTTAAATTTCTAACGTCACTTCGCGCTCAAAGATTCGTAAGCATCTTAGTAATGGCTTCTCTCGGAAAGCAAACTTCGTTACATGTATGAAATGTGACACGAAATTCCAAAAGAAACGAGGTTCATGTATCTTTCGGGTGTCGGTGTCTAACCCGAGTTATAATTGGTCGAACTCGGGTTGACTCGACGTGACGGGTTGACTCAACTATACTAAAAATGAACCGTGATAAAATACAATAATAGCCATATATTAGAACTCACTTTCCGTGATAACACACTTAAAGAATCCCCCCACTTCATTCAAACGAGTAAAAAAGGTACCTCTTGAATCTGAGTTTATCTAACTGTAGTGTAAAATATGTATTTTTATTTATGTATTGTTAGCTGTATCTCAAAAGTTGAGGGAGTTACGAGTGCCAAGCCCTATATAAGAAGTAAAAGCCAACGCGTCGCCCTCTTCTCTGGACAAAAGATGTGGCGCTCTTGAACATCATTTTAGAATACCGCATTTCGAAATTACAATTGTCTGGTTTTATTATAATTAATATTTTCTTTTGTATAAATGTATTTCATTGTGTTTATTAATAATTATATATTTTTTTTAATTAAATTTACTTTTAAATTATAAGATATGTTTTACTTTATATATAGAATATTCTGTACCTCCTTCTTAAAAATTAAATAAATAAAAATAAAGTATCTACAAATTCAAAGCTAATGCCATATTAGAGTAAAAATAAGTACTTAATGAAAAAAAGAAAATAAAAAATATAACTACCTACTGTTTATTATTTGAAAGGACATCCACACTAATATTATAAATGTGAAAGTGTGTTTGTTTGTTTGTCTTTCTTTCACGTCGAAACAGAGTGACGGATTGGCGTGATTCTTTGTGTGGCGATATTTGGAGAGCTGGAGAGTGACATAGACTACATAAGGCAAATAGAATAGAAATAGGGGATGAAAGTTTGTATGAAATCTACCTTTTTAGTTCTTTTTTTGTAATTTTACCGCAATCGAAGCCGTGGTGGGTTCTGCTAGTTTTAAATAAATCCCAGATTCAGATTTTACATAATGAGGAGGATCGTGGTTATGGCTACAATTTGTATTATCTTTTATCACTACTGTATCTTTAACTAGCTTCAATCTGGCTTTGCATCCTGCAAACTTCTTGGAACAGTAATAATTATTTGTCTTACAGTGTTTGGCGTAAGTGTAATACTGGAACACTAACAACTTAGCTCTATTTGTTCTTATAAAGTAAAAGTCTGAAGATTCTGAAATTAATAAAATATGGATATGAAATTTAGGTCACTATGATCTGTCTATATACCACACACAACACCACACAAGGGAAGGATTGATAATAAAAAACATCTTAATTTATTTACATATATTTACATTCAAAGCACTACACTTCAAATTACAAATAAGAATAACTATTGCAATTGCAAATATTTCAGAGTACTATTTGCACAAAGTATAAACATACAATCATATACATTATATAATATTACAGAAAACAAATAATTACATAATATATAAATAACATGTACCAATATTTAATTATAATTATAATATTTTGAAAAATATTTCTTATTTTTTTTTATCTTACACTGACATCAAAGGTAGTGACAGTATAACCCCTTTAAAGAACTTCTTACTCCTCATTTTCTCAAACTTCCACCACCAATGAAATTAAATGAAAATTAACTTTATTCAATTAGACTTACACAAGCACTTTTGAATAGTTTTCCAGTCTTAACACAGATAATGTGTAGGTAATACATTATCGAGGCTTTTTCGCGTAAATGTTAGTCGTGAAAATTGCAAGATTTAAGTTATATTTTATTCTATAGAGAGAAGAGAGAACTTAAACTTCAGAATCCGAAAAACAAGTTTTTTAGTAAATAAAAAGTAAATTTCTATAATATATAGTTATGAAATTTTTATTTTTAGCCTTTTAAAACACTATTTAACTATACATTTAAAAGATTTTTAAATAATTTTTTTTTCGCGATGAAAAAAAACTGACATTTACGGTTTATCAATGCTTTTGGTTCCTTTCATCATATCGATTGCTTAAAATTAAACAAGTACAATAATTTATCGCAATATATGCTTTCATAATATACCAAAGTGACTACACATTGACCTTACGAAGATATTTTCAGATATAATCCATTTGAAGTTTTTATATATTTTGGTGGGGGATGATAGTGTACTACGTTTCTCATATCTTTTATAAATATGCCATTATCCCTTAGCGTCACCCTCGCTTTGCAGCCTTGAGTTCTTTTTGAACAGTAATAATTTTGAGATTTGTTGTCTTTAGCGTAAGTATAATTATTGAACATCAATAAAATTGCTCTTTTTGTCCTGATTAATTTATAATCTGAAATGAAATTTGACAAACATTATCTATAGATCTTATAGAATAAAAAAAAATGATATTATTTTATAATATTATTAAGTACTTCAATAAATATCATACTTGCTCACATACAAATTTTAAATAAAATAAATTAATTTTTAATTTATATTTTTTTAATAAAAAATTTAACTTGGCACGTATTGTTTAATTTTTATACAAAATATAAAATTTATTTTAATAAATTACTTACCTTTAATGTTTCTTAATAATATTCTAATTTTAATTTTTTTTTATTATCTATTTATAATCATATCATTAACGAACATGTCTAACTGTACATACAGCCTTTGAATATACATATGTATTTGCTTTTCATTTTAAAATTTAACTAAATAATATTTTACTATTTAAATTTAAACTGTAGGTAGGTATATCTGATTTATATACAAATTACTTAATATAATTTGAATATTTTTCAAATCAAATAACAAATTTAAAAAAGGGTAAAATAAAAAAACATATTGGAATTTTAAGTTTTAATGAATTCATTACTACCATATCCTTACGTACTCTCCTGTAGGTAGTTTTCTAAATGTTGGCCGAGGGTGACAATGTACTTTATCATCAGTCATTTCTCTAAGAACACCATTTTCATCCAATTTCACTCGAGCTTTGCACCCTTTGCCTTTTTGTGAACAGTAATAATTCATAGATTGTGAATGCCTGGAGTAAGTATAACCATTTAACATTATCAAAATTGCTTTCCCGATTCTAATAAACTTGTAATCTTCTGAAACCAAATTTAAGCTTCAGTTATAAATACGAAAGTTTGTATATGTGTTGAGCGTGTATGATGTTTTATTGGAAGAAACTTAGGACACAGATTTAAAGTGGAATATAGACTATGTTAGATACCTAGGAACGTACCCCAGCGGGGCAAGGATAAGTCGCTAAGAAAAAAAGACTATTTGAAAAAAAAATTTAATCAAAATCCACGTTACAACTTAACGTAAATGCCAGAACCCGTTACATGATACTTTGGAGGCAGGTGGTTATGCATAGCCTTATTCTTAACTACCAATGTACCATTTTCGTTAATTTTAACACCTGCTCTACATCCCTGATCTTTTTTTGAACAATAGTAATTCCTGCTTTGATTTCGCTTTGAGTATGTATAACCGTTGAACATCAGCAAAAAGCCGCCTTGCCTGGTCTTAAGAAATTCGTAAGGTAAATTATCTGTAATACAATGCATTTTAAATTATATAAATATTCAAGCCTGTCAAAATCTAATGAAATATTTCTTTTTTACTACCTAAACCTACATGATCAAGTTTTCAATGCTCCTGGACTGCAATAATTTTCGCCACACGGCTGTTAGCGTATTTTTCTATGAAAATTTTATATTTTTGCACGGCATCTCAACGACTCATCATTTTAATTATTATACTTGTGATTATGACAGTACCTAGGTACCTAATTTATTTTATTTTAATTAATAATAAAACGTAGTTAAATATAATGAATTTTTAAATATAAATTTGTAGCCATTTTTGTTCAAATCCGATATTTCAACTCGCCAGATTGATACATTACCTGGGATTATTGAACCTTTATAAAACTCCACTTTACGATACGCTAAGCCGTTTCACAATATGGCGAAATATTAAATTGGAAATATCGATATATAGTAAATACATTACTCTCATGGATCTAATGATTGATCATTGAAACATGTATGATCTATTTCTATTTTATTTATTTTTAAAAGTTTGCTAACTAAATTTACAAAATGACATGAGTTTAACACAACAATACTTCCATATTTTCTATATAAATTTAACTTAAAAGTATGCACAGCTTTTTTTTATCAGGCATATTGTGAATTTGTATAAATACTAAATAGCTAGTAAAACTACTAAACGGCGAGGTATTATTAATAGCATAAAACATCATGATCGCGCGAATCCCATGATCGAACTTCGACATAACATGAACTAAAAAGAGTTGTACATATGTAATTTGTTGGATGCAGTTTATGAAACCTATTATCAATACAATATAAACATGAACTTGCACTTATTTTGTGATAGAATGATCTTGATAACTAAAAACAAACGTATGTATATAAACAGTTCAAAGTTCAGAAAAAATATATTTATCATTATATTATGAGCATTATTATCGATTAAATGTATATAAATAGTTCGAAAGTTCGGAAAAAAGTGTATTTATCATTATATTAGCGATTCATCCTCACTTCGCTCGGGTTCGTCCATAATCCGTCGAGTAAACAATTAATTTCTTAGAAATTATCCAGGAGGTGCTAGCTTGATTCCCGATACAAAATTTCATCCCCATTTTCACACCTTTAAGTAATGATTTCCGGGATAAAAAGTCCTATGTCCTTCCCATTGTCTCAAACTATCTTCTTACCAAATTCCATCTATAACGGTTTAGTAGATCCAGATATTACCCCCTACAACGTCACAAATTCACAAACTTTACCTCTTTATAATATTAGTATAGATTATGAACATTATTATTGATTTAATTTTAATTGATTTTGTAAGAAGTAGTGTGACGAACAAAAAACGTGTGTGTGTACTTGTGTAAGCACTTAAGAAGTTATACTTCTTTGGTGTAACAGAACAAATATAGCTAAAGATTTCATCCCGTATGTCACAACTCTCTGTTTATAAAAGTAATGCAACTAACTTCATCATGTCGCTTTTTGGCTTTCGGTGTGCGCGCGCATCATAAAAAATTTTACCCTGATAATTTTTTCCAAACGTGCCAAAAGAAATATAACTTCAAAAAATAATGTGCGAACTTACTCTAACCATAAATTATTATTATTTTAACTTTAGATACATTCCTGTGGATAATTTTTTAAATATCGGTGGAGAATGACAATGTACACTGTCGTCAGTTTTTTCGAGAATAATACCGTTTTCATCCAATTTAACTCGAGCTTTGCAACCTTTATTCTTTCTTGAACAATAATAATTTAAGGTTCTTGAATGCTTTGAAAATGTATATCCATTTAACATTAACAATTTTGCTTTCTCCGTCGTAATAATCTTGTAATCTGAAACCAATGTACGTCTTAACTGTTTAGTACATGTAAGTTAGGTTCACAGAATTTATTTTCCAAAAGAATTACAAAAAAATTACTAATATGAGAAAGAATTTTTTTTTTAAATAATAAACATTTAATTTTGAACGCACTTTATAAAATGAAAAAGATTATTAGTTTACAGAAACAAAAGAGTATATGCAATGATATAATAAAAAGAGAAAGACATCACTGATTATACGTAATAACACTACACCTTATACAATTTGAGGGTAATCTTAGAAAAAAATACAAAATACTCATATCACTGTTGTAAGCTATACCTATTACCTATAGACAAGTTACACAGATTAGTTTTTACTGGAAGTGGCTAAAATTATTTATAGTATGAAATTTTAATATTTATTTAATATACCTGTGGATTTTTCATTTTTGATTTCGGATAGTAAGGTAATTTGAAGGCCCCTTCAAACATAATATTTCTTTTACCGTAGTTTGTACAAGGATTACGCAGATGTATATGATTCGCTTTTCTTAATGCTCGTTTATGTAATGTCTATATTTTTTTAAAAGTAATATTTGAATGTATATTATTATGAAGTAGTTTATAGATAAATATGCTGGTATTATAGATATATGTTTGTTTAATATTTAATAATTTCGTTTCTTTATATATTGTAATCGTAGGAGTTAGGAAATCGTACTGAAATAAGACTTTTATTAATTTATTTTTGGCCCGTTGTATAATCTATATAAGAATTAGCTGTTGCACCCCATATTTCAATCAAATAGTCTATGTGAGGTTTAGCTAAAGAATTATAAATAATATACCGTACGTTTTTTGGGATACAATGAGCTATACTACGTAATGTACCGGTAAGTGATGTAACGAATATTCGCAATGCGAATATTCGCCTATTTTTTGACATTCGCATTCGCATTTTTTTTTCGAAATATTTTTTTTTATTATCTTTCTTTCTTTTTTCTTAACTTTAGAAGGAATTCAAACAAGTTGCGGTTTTACGACGATTTTAAATGTATTCTTAAAAAATAATTTTAAGTATATTATTTTACACGAAATTATTTAGTAGTAGTCGTTTTTGGGGTTTTTTAAACACGGTGCAAAAGTAATAAATTTGGGGAACGACTCGTTATATTAGGAAAAATCTAGATATCTACTATATCCAACTCTCCATCTCGGTGTTTAAATTTAATGTAAAGCACTGTTGCTGGGTTTAAAATTAAAAAAAGACCTAACGAGATTAGAGAATCTTAAGGTATTCATCAAAAATCGCCTTACACAATATATCATTTTTTGAGTAATCGGATGTTTTTTTATGAAGTTTCAAGTTATTCTGAGTTTCGGTTCAGAAACTTCGGCGAAAATTAGCAAGTAACAATATTACCATACCTAAAAATACTCTTGAAAAATATTTATTTACATTAAGTTTCTAATTAAAAATAATGATTTTTAAATAAAAATTATTAATTTTTGACTTATGCAAATATGTACTCGAAACTTAAAAAATCTTAACTTTATTAAAACACAATATTAATAATATAATTTCACATAGAGTCCAGTTGCTGTAACACCGTATTGTGGTTTAGGATGGTCATGGTGTAAGTAGTCTTGACTCCTTATTTTACCATCCTGGTCCAATTTAACCCGAGCTTTACAGCCGTTATTTCTCCTTGTACAATAATAATTGGCAGATTGGCTATGTTTGGAAAACGTGTAACCGTTTAACATTAACAATTGTCGATCACGACTTGTGCGAATGAACTTATATTCAAGGTCACCTAAAATAAAAAGTAAAGCAATTATTATTATACATATATAAGAGTAATGGTTTAACTGTTGATATATCAGTAAATGAAACATAAAATTATATCTACATCTTTTATTATACACTGTATAATTTATTAAATCCATACATATAATAAAATTATAACCAAGCCAAATCTGTACAGATGCCGAATCTATAGTTTTTAGAATTTTTGTCTGTCTGTCTGTTACCGCATATCGGAAAAACTACTGGAGGGATTTTGATGAAATTTGGTATGATGATAGCTGGTTATCCGGGTCAACATATAGGATACTTTTTACTGCAGAAAAATATCTCATGTCTGAGAAATCTATACTAAACATTAAAACGGAAGTAGGGATGAACCCGAGCGGAGCGAGGGGCGAGTCGCTAGTATTATACTATACGTGTGAATTTTGAAGTAGGTAATATTCATCTGTAGTACGAATGCAGCCTTAGGTAAGTCCCATCTGGTGTTATCGCGTATGTCGGAGGTCGATGGTTGTGATATCCCTGCACTAAACTAATTCTCGCGGCGGAGTTCAGTCTGATTCTACATTTACAATTGCTATTTTTTTGAGAACAGTAATATATATTTTTTGCGCGATTATCCTGGGAATATGTGTATTTATTGAACATCAGTAAATATTTGCCGCGTCGTGTTGGAATCAGGTCGTAGGCAAATCCTGAAAATAACAGTAATATTATTGCCACAGTTGTATGTAATATGTACAAAATTACGATAGTCTATAAAAATAACAAAGCCTAAAAGGTAAATTGTGTGTTTATATGTTAGAGATAGTCTCTAGTTTGGATAAAAAACTGAAGTGTACTGAGAAAGTTACAAAATTCGTGAATAAAACTATAGCTGTTTTAATGACGTATACAAACATGCGTGAGCGAAAATTATTCAAAACATTTAAATATAAAGGATTCTAGACTACATACTACTTTTCTATTATATTATTTTTATAACATGAAATTATTTATTTTTAAAGTGCTAAGCAAACTTACTAAAGTAAAGGCTCTTATACGAGCTTCCTTCGGTAGTGCCTTCCAGATGTCTTTTAACATTGGCCTAATTCATCCAATATAGCCAGCGTTATTAGGACTTCTTCAATGCCCTCTTGTTCCTGTTTCTGCTAGAACGAAATCACTTTGTGGCCTTTTGACCATCGCTCATTTTTTAATCTGTATTTCTTCCTCATTTACAGTTATTTCTTAACTTTAAAATACTGGCATGTCATAGGATTTTGATTTTTTGTTTTTGTTCAATTTTCAAACTGATGCTTATCAATTTTATACCTTCTGAATATTCAGGTTTAAGACAATCAATATTGTTAAAATAAATATCATGGTAGGTAATAATATGTAGGTAGATACCTACTAACAACATAAATTATTCATTTTATGGACGTTTCTAAACAAACAAGAGAATGTCTTTTTTTAGCATTTATTACTTTAGGAACCTTATATCCTGTTAAAATATTTAAATAATCTGTTTCAAGGTTATTTTATGGTATACCATATAAAACCAATAGGTCTTATGGTATAATACTACGAGTATGAGGTAACGCTGGTTATACCGTCCCTCTTACCGTCTCTCTCACCATTACGACGTCGTAGCATTATATTTTTTCACTTATCTCGGCACCACCATAAGATGCTAATTACTATGATTCCATCGCATGGAGTTAGTAATTACTTATTTGGAAAATCATATATACCTACGCTTTTATAACAAGATACCAGAACCGTCCAAAAACCTTTTTTTGGACGGTTTTTGAATGTCTGTACATAGAAAAAAAAACTGCTAAAAACCGAGTCAGGGGGATGTAAGAAGAGAAATAGAACTAATCCAGATTTTTTTTTATTTTTTTGTTTCTCTGTTTATCTGTTTGTATGGGCTAATCTTCGAAACTGTTGAACTGATTTAAATGAAATTTTGTATGGTGGTACCTCATATCCCCGGTCAATATCTTAGATACTTTTCATCTCGGAAAATGAAAGAGTTCCCGTGGGATAGTTAAAAAATTATAGTAACTTATACAGCTTAGTACACAAAAACGACTAATTGGATTTTATTGAAACTTTACAGTATTCAGAATAACAAATAGTCTACTTTTTATCCCAGAAAAATGTACAGTTCCCGTGGGACAGGTTTGCTTTTGTTTTCCTAGAGGCGAACCCGAGCGAAGCGAGGTTGAGCCCCTAGTTTTATATAAAAATATGAAAAAGTCTATAGCCGAGTTTCTTTTGCCAGTTCTTCTCGGGAGTAAAATATTTTCTTTCCAAATTAGAAAACTGTATAAGATTATGCTCAATATATGTAATGTATAATACTAAATACATATACCGCATCTTGATTTTGATTTGATTTCTAGATCTATTATATATTATGATTAAAGGATATTTCATATTATAAAAACACTCTCAAAATAAATTCATATGTATACATTTATTACACTTTAAAATATTCTCCACCTTCAGTGACAATATATTCTGGAGGTGAATGGATATGATCGACGTTAACTTTTATAAACTGTCCATCCTTATTAAACTTGACATTTGCATTGCACCCCGACTTCTTTTTCGAGCAATAGAAATTGCGAGAGGCCGAATGCATTCGATAATATTAACAATTGTTGGCCTTTCCGTGATGGTATGAATACAAATTCTGAAAAAAATGTACTTTTAACGAACATAATAAAAAAAAAGTAAAAACTGAAGCTTCAGTAAGATGTGAAATAATAATAATTTTAAATAAAGTGTAAGCTGTGAAATGTTCTTTGAAGTGTTTTTTCATAAATTCTTTTTTTTTTTTAAATATGTTAAACATGGTTATCGGTACGATAAAAAACTCAAATAAGTAATAACCATTACAAAATACCAATTGTCGGGCAACATCCAAACTTCTAACAAGAAGGTATTCTCAACTAAATAAACAACTATATTTTATATACCGTACACCGTAGCATATTCCATTTACCCATGGGACTAATTTTTATATTGATCATACCAGAAACGGGGAAAAATTGATGTAGGATCATGAACATGTTTGTGTTTCTCGTAAAAAAATATGTACCATATTCAGGCCTTAGGGGAGAACTGGTGCTTTAACGCTACATAGATATATTTTCTCCATCTTGATATCTCTCTCTCTCTCTCTCTCTCTCTCGAAATGAAAAACATTTTTTTATCTTTTTCGAGAGAAAAAAAGTACATAAGTCAACACTTTCTTTGATAAAGCTCCCCCCACACTTGTAACTGTGTATTAAAATACTCGTAAAATTATTTATATAGTATCATCAGAACTGTCTAATCCGAACTATAAAGCAATCAGAATCATAATCTGTTTTTTTTTTATATTTAGATAGAATTTATTCAGATCTTGTTTGCTATATATTCAGATATTAATTATGACTAAAATGTTTGTCTTTTGAAATTTCGATCTGAACCGTTCATATATTTTCTCTGTATTTTTTTTAAAAAAGGAAGTCAATAAAAATTAAAACAAAATATAAATTTCAAATACTATAATATTTACAATACAAAATGCCGGCCTAATTACCACAAAACAATATAATATTGCTATACTGCTGATACGACGAGATTTTTTTCTTATGCTATTGTCTTCCTATTCAGGGAATAATAAGCACAATAACCATAATAGTGATCAAAATGCTTTCAATTTTTATGGGTTTATTATGTACATGTACCATGATTTTCTACTTAGATAGGTACTGTTGATTCTAGGTACAGTATGCCACGAGACCGGCTTAACAAAAACTGAAAAATGTATTATATTCCCGCTGCATAAAATGCTTACGAGTAAGCCCCGCCCCGTCTTGTGACTTACCGTAGTTTCTGTACTCTAACTTCAGTTGGTTTCAAAGAGTCTTTTGATCACGGTAAGAAATAGGACCGTTTGGCAACAAAGAATATTTCGAGTTGATTAATCGTTTTTCCGTACAAAATGTATGAGAAAAGTTTTTGGCGATTTCTGTCATTTTTAGTACTTTAAATGATCCCATAGAGTTTTTTGATCCCTACATGAAATAGGATCGATTGACATAAAAAATTTTTTTTGGCATTTTAGCATTTTTTTCGTTAACTGTACTTTTTTTTCAAAATCTGTGAATGCAGTTCAGAATATCTTAAAAAGTTAGGGATGGTCTCCTAGGCACATTTTCCTGTAACTATAACAGTTAAGGTACCTGCCCTTACTGTCCCCTCTCAAATATCCACCCTGTATATGTCGTGTCCAGATCTTATAATTGATCATTGCATTAAGGGGCCGACCATGTCATGAAATGGATATCACCAACCATGGTACCAATAATATAAAAAAATAATACTAACAACACAACCCAAGGTCGGTTCGGCGGCAAGTGCCAATATTGACATTAGTTTCGGCCAAAAAAAAGCCTTCGGCCGCGCCAAAACTCAGTGTTCATGAATTTTCGCGCTTCGTTCGGGTTAATTTGGGCATCGTGGTCGCTAAGCTAGTTCGCCAGGCGCTGGTGCGATTGCATAGAGTTAAGGTTATGTGTATGAATTAAGATAATGTGTATCTTATATATTTAAACGAGCAATTCTTGTTTATTTATTTATTTATTTATACCAGCGATCTCGGGAACGGCTCTAACGATTTTGCTGAAATTTTGTATATGGGGGCTTTCGGGGGCGAAAAATTGATCTAGATTAGTCACATGTCTGGGAAAACGCGTGTTTTCGAGTTTTCATGCGTTTTTCTTATGCATTATTCTACGCAAAATTGAATAGCGACATCTATACAATTGTCTCAGTATCACTTAGTCACTTAATGTAAAATTATTTTTAAGCCAAACTAAAAAGAAAATTATTCTTATGGCGACATCTATACAACTGTCTCAGTAACACTTAGTCACTTAATGTAAAATTATTTTTAAGCCAAATTAAAAAGAAAATTGTTCTTATCGCGACATCTATACAACTTTCTCGGTAACACTTAGTCACTTAATGTAAAATATACAATCTTTCAAGAACTCCGAGCGAAGCTCGGTCGCCCAGGTACTATACATTATACATAACAATATTATGAATGAAAAAGTGTGAGTGTGTTTATGTGTATGAGTGTATACTGCTCTCTGTGGACTGCCTCAGTGGTCTAGTGGTTAGCATGTATAGTCGCAGATCCTGAGATCATGGGTTCAGTTCAGAAACAGTCAGGAGTTGGACAGATGGCGTTGTCTCAACCCCGTGACTCGGAGAGCACGTAAAACCGTTGGTCCTCCGCCTTATCACTGGCTATGTCAAATCGTCTCGAATTATGGTGCTAGAGGAGTTTAAGAGTGACAGGTCAAAAAGTGCACTTGTGCGTGCGGAATACTTGTTCACAATTCTCAGTGATATTGACCGATGTTGGGAGATCGTTCAAGAGGACAATATGAGTAAGTGTATTTGTATGCGTGTGTATGTGCGTGCATCTGTGCGTGTGCGTTTGTTACTGTTTGCAATTTATTACAAGATATATTATGGCTAAAGCATAAGTTACTGTTAAGGGATGCACCCGAGCGAAGTGAAGTCGCTAGTTAACTACTTCACATAATATAAAATATGAACTACGTTTCAGTATAAATAGAAATTATAACGTTTAATTAATTTTTTTTTTCGGCCGAATTTTTCGGCCGAAACTGAAAACGAGGCCGAAGGTTCGGTTTCAGTTTTAGTTTCGGCTGTAAATCCTATTTCGGTCGGACACTAATTGTCATATCATCAAATCAAAATAAATTCTAGTTTGAAATTAAATTATTCTCATAAAGGAATATAACATTCAAAATTATTAACAATTAAGTTCATTATTCCTTGGCATTACATATCTTGTTTAAATGCAAAGTTACAAAAGTTACAAAGTGCACTATAAACAAAAAAAACACATTCATAACATTTAAAAGACAGGGCAAATTATATTAATGTCCCTTGCACTTTACTCTTGAACACAATAAAATACTATAGTCTAAAATAAAATTTATAATGTTAATAACAATAAGTAATCGGTAAACATTGGGCTGTGAATAAATTTACTGCAAAATTAAAATATTTTCATTTAAAAAACTCTTATTTGTACAAGTTATGTTGATGTGATATTTATTTCATCGCTAACAGAATGGATGATTTTGTAAACAATAGTTAATCCAAGAAATTTGTTGAGGCATTACTAAAAATTAATATAGTTATTAAAAATAATATGGTTATTAAGAAGTTAGTAAATCAAATAAAATAGTAAAACTAAGAGTGAAACATCATTGAGAGTTATCATTTTATTTTAACAAACATATGTACACATATTTTTTAATATTGTTATTTATGGATGACAATGAAATGAAGGATAATGAATTCCCTACTAGCCCTTGCACTTGTAAAAACTATACTACAGGAAATTTATCATTGACAACCTGTTAGTTCTTCAGTTTATGTAGCTTCAGTAACTTTTCATCCAACTTTAAAATATGTTCCATTCGAAATTTTTATATATTTTGGAGGTGAATGAGTATGACTATAATCTGCGCTAACTATCTTTCCATTATCATCCAACTTAACTCTAGCTTTACAGCTTCCAGATTGTTTTTTTGAACAATAATAATTATTTGTTAATTTCATCTGCGAATATGTAAAACCATTTATCATCAGCAAGCTTTTTCCACGCTGTGTAGGAATAAATTCATATCCACAATCTGAAAATATTAAATCTCCTAAGAATTTAAATAATATTCATTCATTTAGGACTTTTTTCTATATTGTAAATAAAAATGTCTATAAAATCAATTACTGGTACTGTTAAAAAGTACAAATTGCATGTCTGCTGGTAGATAATTAATTGCCAAAATTATATGATTTTATATTTTTTAAATAATTTTGGTTTAATAATAACTATAATATGCATAATATAAGCACAATTTATGCTTGAATATTTATTTCCTGTTATTTTTATATTATTATTTTTCTAATTACCTTGCTATAATTATAAATCTATACTAATATTATAAAGCTGATGAGTTTGTTTGTTTGTTTGTTTGTTTGTTTGGTTGAATGCGCTAATCTCAGAAACTACTGATCCGATTTAAAAATTCTTTTTGCATATGATAGCCCGTTAACTGAGGAAGGTTATAGGCTATATATCATCCCGGAAAAGTGTACGGGTCCCGTGGGATAGATTTGCTTTTGTCTAGCGACGAACCCGAAGCGAAGCGAGGGTGAGTCGCTAGTATAAATTAATAAGAAATTAAACATTTTAATTATGTTTAATTATTCATTACTTTATTACAGTTAATTAGTTATATTACTTTTACATAGTTGCCAAATCTATCTTTCCGATAATCATAAGGCTCATGTATATGTTCCATATAGGCCTCCAAAATGTCTTTATGATTATGATCCATTTTAATGAAGGCTAAACAGCGTTTATGGCGTTTAGAGCAATACCAAAGAATGGCATTTTTATTCCGAGCATCTTTCCAGTATGTATAGCCATCTAATAATAATAAATGACCTTTCCTTGTTGGTATATAAACTATGCGGTCTGAAAGAAAATGCTGATTGTAACTATTGTTTACATCTAGCAAAAACAAATTCTTATCAATTTCTTGGAATAAAATGGGTAATTATGATAAACAAGGAGTTTTTAATAAAACTTTAGTGATTTTTTTCTTTACTTTAATAAACATTTCAACAAAAATTATTAAATAAATAGTATAAATTATTTATTGAATTTTACTTACACTGAAACATACACAATGCAAAAATATTTATAAATAAAAACATTTTTTTAAATATTGTAGCACAATCTTCTGTTGCACAAGCAACCATACAATAATTTTTAAAACTTAATTTATGTTTTCCTTAGTTTATAATATCATCTTAGCAGATATTTATCAAAAAATCTATGTTGTATACTGCATTAATTCAAAAATATACATATAAATTATATATTTAATATTTACTTTATGATCTAGGTATATAAAAGTATTCAATCATATCAATTTATAAAGTAATTATAATAATCAACATAAATTATTTCCTATTAATAACATATTCTATTAAACAACACATATTGTATTTGTATTGTTAATAAAATATTCAATATATTTTATTTGAACAATAAAAGACAATTTAGTTACATATATTATACATTCATCGGAAGTTCTTAGGTGACTATTTATTTCAGAATTATTTCGTTATGAGTTCCGTATAAATATTAACTAAAATTACTACTTGTGGCAGCCAAAACTTTAACAAATATAAAACTTATTCTAGGTACTTACCTTACTGCCGCCTTTTAGTAAACCATCCAAACACCATAATATTAGGGCAAATTAGAATTTCACTTCACCATACAACACTAAAACCCATAAATTTCACTTAAATTCCACTTATTATTTTGTAAAACGTATAAAACAAAACATTTAACTATTGACATTGTCTATAGGTTAGGATACACAACTTTTGCAAAACACTTCACTTATCCCTAATTGCATATTAAATCACTAACACGTAAAGATTCTTTATCATAATTGTTCATACATAACTCGCAAATATGTCCGAAATTGCGTGATAAAAATTATTTGTAAATATGAAATCGTAGTTTTTGACAATTCTTAACAACAACTAGTGACGTTGCTGAAGCAACGGTAGTTTGTTACCGTATTTTTTCGTAATATTAAATCGACTACCTATAATTTTTCGTGTTGGTAGTACTTTTCTCTTTAGTTATTTCAAAAAAAGCTAATTATATTAAATACATACAAATTTAATACAGTAAAAATAATTAAAAAAAAAATTCTTACATATTACAGCGGTATATTTAATAACCGTAAAATGTAACACTACAAAAAAACAAAACGCACATCCCCAGGGAGTTGACGTTTCTCGACGCTTAGAAATAACCTAAAATGTGCATTGTTTATTTTCTTCAAAAACAATTTATTATACGTTTCATTATAAATGTGTTTAAAATGACGTAATATAATTTATGTGGCTATTATTTATTTATTTTATTAAATTAAAACAGATTACAGTGTCAAAGTGATTATTTTTAGTTATTCATACTTATGTGCTATTTCTAAACAATTTAATTCTTATTTCCACCTTTTTTAGTAACTAATTGTAATTTTATTATGTGGACAGCTTTAAATATTTATTGTGATATATTGTGGTCAATAATTGTGTTTAAAAATTTGTTCAGTATCATTTGTTCGCGATGGCGGGAAGGACGTGTTCATAGATACCAGGTCTGTACATTTTAACTTTAGTTATTAATAGACTTAAAGTGACTGAGGTTTTACATTATCATCTTTTATATACTTAAATTATCATTTGTTAATCTCTTATGTGTAGTTTATGAACAATCTGGTATTTGAATAGTTCTATTGGACTGTACTTAAATTCTTTACTAATAAAGAGTGTTTGGACTATTATTTCTATACTATTAGATTAAATTTTAGGATCTTTTAAGACATGAAAGGGTTTTTCACAATTAAATCATACTACTTACATGTTTAAGTTATTTATGGCTATGCACTAAACACTTAAATTATTTTATTTATGGGCATAAAGGATTTTGTGTCGCAAAAAAAAACATTTTCTATTATTCTTAATTAAGACTTATTAAGATTTTAAATTTGCCTAAATACATTGTTCTAACAATATTTGCAGGATTTTTCTAAATATAGCTTATCTCTTTACAGGTATGTTGTTAATAACATCAACTCAAAGTGTCTGATTTTAATGGCAAGTTATTAAAATTTATGATGTTTTAAAATAATTTCTTCTTTATTTAATAGTGTGTATGCTAGTTACAAATAGATGTTTAAAAAACACTTCCTATTATTTTGAGATAATTACTTAAAGTCGATGAAAGTATAGTTAAAAGTTGTTAAAAATTGTTAAGTCAATTTTTTTTAATTTATTTTTTTAATTTTATATCAGTATAATAATAGGATAAAATATGCATAGTAATCTAATTACATTTTATTTTTATTTTAATACATAATAATTAAGTTGTAAGTTCTAATAAAAATAAATAATAGATTTTTGATTATATTATTGCAAGTATTTCAGGAATAAAGTGGCATAGTAATGCCAATTACCATACACGGTTCTAGGAAATTTTATGAAGAAGAAGAATAAATATAAATTTTTTAATTATATTATTATTTACAGTTATAATTTAAGAAATAATGATAAGTTTAATCCTTTTCTTTGTCTGCATTACGATGATGGGGAAAATTTACCAGTAATATACTTTAAAAATTTTGACATATGTAATATAATATAACATTTGTAATCAGACAGACAAACATTTTGATAAATTTTGTGAAAATACTTTCTTAGATTTATGAGAATATTTGACATTTTAAATAAAACTTTTTTTTGTGGATTTATTTGAATTTTGTAAAAATTTGAAAAGTATGTAAGACTATTTGATAATTTTCAAATGCTATCTGCATTATAAGTTTATTTTGAAGTGTTTGAATAATTAAATATATGTATGGATAGTACAATATCTATATTAAAGTAATTATATAGACATGACAACAGCTGATACTCAATACTCGAGTCAAGATTCGACTTATGTTTTGGATAAATGAAGAATTTTTTGAAAATGATGCATGGAAGTTTCAAGTAAATAGTTAATATGTGGCCTATGGTCACTTTTCTAAGTGAAAGTAGTAATAGAAATAAAACTGTATAAAAATAATTTGTGTTTTAAATTTTAGTTCATATGTTTTAATTTGTTGTCACATATATAGAACACCATAATTCATTTATTATTTTAAAATTCATGTCATTGTTTCATCATTCACGCATTTGTATTTTTGTTGTATTCCTGCAAGTTGGTATTATTTTTTAAAAATATATAATTACATATAAAAAGAATTTAATAGATTAATATTTTTTTCTTTACTTAGTTTTAAAGTTAGTAGTTTTTTCGAGTTCGTGCTATGACTAGAAAATACTACCTAACTACGTCTAAATAAGGTTGCATGCAGCTAAAAGGTAGATAGTAAAAAATTATAATTATCATATTTTAATTGATAATGCACTGTTAATTATATCTTTTCTAACCCTCATTATTTATTGCAGATGCTCTTATAATTCCATCTCGAAAACGTTCAAAATACTCTCAAGGATTATTACTTTATAAAGGATATACATATTCTGTACGGAATTTAAAAAAATCTGGCACATACTGGACATGTTCCAGCCATCACAAGAAAGGTTGCAGAGCAAAGTTAACTACTGTAGATTGGGAGAATACTACGAAGGTTGTTGATTTGTGCACACTGCACAATCATCCTCCTCCTGCAGTTAACTTACCCAATGGAATAGAATATATAGACCCTTAATACTTTTGTCATTTGAATTCAATTTTTTTTTTATTATTATTACTATGTGACCTTTGTATTTTAATTTTAATAAAATTCATTCAATCTTAATATTGTTTGCTATTACCTGGGTATATGACAAAAAAGAATGATTGGATGTTTGTTTTGATGTTAGTGAGATTAGTTTTAAGTTGTTCCTTTATTTTAAGCTATATTATAATCATTATTAAATCTCACATAACTCTGAAACAGTATTGAACTTTGTTAAATTTAAAAAATACAATATTATATGTACTTATAAGTTTAAATAAAACTGTTTTTTCGAATGTTTTTACACAATTTATTTTTCAGAAATACATTTCATAACGTCAAGGCGAGGTAAACAACTTTTGGTACATGAACAATATGTTTTTGCTAGGAACAGTGTAAGTAAAGCTGGTGTTACGTGGTCATGCTCGTCACGATGCTCTAAAGACTGCAAAGCTCAAGTATGGCTCTCAAATGAGGGTGCTTTAGTCGTTATCAATCCTAATCATAGCCACGAACCGCCATTATACTATATAAACAATAATGGGAATTATGTAAGAGCGTATAAATAATGTATTTTTTTTAAATAAATATTTTATTTATGTTGCAAAAGCTTTACTTGAATAAAATTTGACAAATTTTACTGTAAATATTGTATGTCGTGTCGTACGTCAGACATACGACATGCGATATATACGGTATCTGTCGTACCCAAATATGGGCTGTGCATTATCTGAATAGTCTATATAAATAACATTAGTGTGGGCTGGCTACGGGAATTTTTGGACATCATTAGCATCCTCACTAAAATTCAGATGATTTCTACGGATACGATTTTATCCTGTCATTGCCTAGGTTTTTCTAGGTTTTCTTCACGTTTAATGTCACAAAATATGCTTTCAGTCAACAAAATAAAAGATGAAAAAAAACTATGGTTATATAAATGAGTAGGGTTATTTTATTTACATAATAATTAAAAAATGTTTGGGTAAATAGAAAAAATGGTGGTCCAGATATGTGTAAGTCATAATTCTGAAATAAAGCTGAACTAAAGCTCTTGCTTCGTATATGATGGCTATCATAGGATGGAAGAATTACCTAATTATATACTTGACACAGTTCTTTCTTCTATGTATTCTCATTGTAAATTATACTGATCTGAGTAAATCGTTTTATTGTTTAATAAAACAAAAAATTTCTATCAAATGAGCAGTACTAAATGTATCCATATTTTTGAGTATTAGGATATGATTTAACCTTATACTCCTTTTTCTAGGACCTATGTTTATTACATCCAAAAGAGGAACGAAAATTTTATTATTCCAACAATATACCTTCTGTAAGAAAAATTTGAGAAAAGACGGTTCGTCTTGGGCCTGTACGTCTCACAGCTCTAAGAAATGCTTTGCACGAGTATGCCTTTCTAACGATGGTATCTTAAGTGTTGTTGACCCTAACCATTGCCATGAACCACCTAGTTTCTACAGAAACCAAAACGGGGAATATGTTAGAATGTAAAAAGGAGCAACATTTTAGATTTACATATATTAGGTATGTGTAATGTGTATACGATTTTAATGCAAAAGAAAAATATCGATGTTGTACATTTTGATGTATGTACCTAAGTACTTCTAGTCAATATATTATAGTGGATCTTCTTCGAAAGTAAGAGATTATTTTTTATTAAGTAAAATTGTACTGGCCGTACAGTTATTATTGTTATTGTTCTATACGTTTTACTAGAAATATGTATAATATGACGCTATCCGTATACTCTATATATTGTTCCATTGAGTATTGATTTAGACCCTTTGCGAGGTGCAAAGGGATCATAGTTAAGTACAAAATAAATAATGATTTAGAGCTCGAGCATACATTTTTTCCTGCGGCAACTATTTATCTCTGTCTCTTTTATCTGTCACGGGGGAATACAGACAACGGTAGGGCTGCCAGTATACTGTAGAGTTCACTTATTTTATACCAGCGGGTTCTCAGATTACACACAATCTAATCTTATAGCAGCAAGACTTAGAAAAATTATAGTAGTAAAAACTTTTTTTTAATGTAATTATCAAGAAAATCGCGCAATGTTATCTAATTATATATAAATTGTTATTATTATATATTAAACTATACATGCGTTATAGATGACCTGCGACCTATAAGAGGCTAAAGATGCCTATAGAGTGCACTTCATACAATATGTACATCAAACAATAGAATTTATATATTATATTTAATCGCGTCGCGCAAATTGATCGCACTTATAATTTTCATCGCATTGCGACTTGACGTTAGAGCGACAAAAAGTTTTAAATGGCGCAGGTTGTTAGTAATGCCTTACAAACATGTCGCATTATAACCTTATTTTTTCTACGATTATTTGTTAGCTATAAGTATTTTAATTGTCTAAAACCTAATTGCCTTACTCATGTAAACTGATTTTCTTTTCAAATCAGGCAAAAACAATATGCACAAAGCCTATTTTTTTTTTCATTTAAATTATTCAAATTGCAAAATTTAAACCTTTCCAATTTTATTTTAATAAAATAATGATAAAGTATTAGTTAAATATAATACAAGAAGCATTATATATTATGGTAAAATGAATATAGGTAAAACGTTGAAGTGCCTAAAATTTATTATATAATTGGTCGAGATAAAATTTCCCCAGGGGCTAATATTTTATCGTGAATGGATGGATGCTCTCCATTGCCTATACTTTTATTTTATTTCGCTAGCCTCGAATATATTTGAATTTTCTAGATTTCAATAGGGACTAAATTGCTGGCCAATGTTTTATACAGAATATCCTTATTAAAATGAAATGTTCTGCTATATGTGGTTCCTTTTAAAAATTTATCTATACTAATATTATAAAGAGGAGAAATTTGTTTTTTGTTTGTTTGTTTGTACAGAACGGGCTCCGAAAATACTGAACCGATTTAGATGAAATTTGGTAAGAAGATAGTTTGAGACCCTGGGAAGGACATAGGATTGTTTATATCCTGGAAATCATCCCTTAAGGGTGTGAAAATGGGGGTAAATGTTTGTATTGGGAAGCAACCTAAGGACGAACCCGAGCGAAGCAAGGGTGAGTCGCTAGTATGAAATATATAGTTCGCCAGTCGTTCTTTTGTTTTAATCTTCAAACCAAGATTTATTTGAACCTCTATGGCCAATACAAATACTGTTATAAATGTAGTTATATAGTAAAAAATCTTAATGTCTTTTTGATCTTTACTGTAATTGAAATAGCTAATCATACTAATATTTTAAATATAATAAAAACTAATATGTCTAAATACCATTTACTCTATAGAGAATTTATTTAATAATAGTAGGTTATTTCTAACTTTAAAAAAATCAAATCTATTTATAATTTAACTGTATTTAAGGAAGTTTATAAAATAATGATACACACTTAAATTAATATTCTAAAAAAAATAACACGGTTATCACTATTTATAGGTACTATATCTTGTAAGTTTTGTTCACATAGAGTTAGTTATTTTTTTCTTTTGGTTTCTTTATCACGGTAAACTCGTCCCTTGAGACTTTTTTATTAGTAAATACCTAAGCCAAAAAATCTACAATATTTTTAGCACAATATTTTTCTCTGAAAGTAGGTAATTTGTTTATAAAAAATAACAAGTAACAATAACATATAAATATACATAAATTTCACATAATTTTATAATCTTCATTTCTTAGGGATTTTTGTTTGTTCAAAACAAACTATTTACGTTAAAGTTGTAAAATTACACTAATACGTATGGTAAATGCAAAAGCTTTAGAAAAAGTGTGGTTGCTACTTTTTCATACTATATTGCTCCAAGAAATTAGAGAGATTGGCTTTTTTTATTCCAACATGTTCCACTAATACAATATTATAATAAAATAGAAGTCAAAAAGCATTGCTTTAAGACATTTCTTATTACGACTTACACTTGCTAAAAAGTAGCGACACATCACATAATACTATACTAGAACTGATGCCTTACCCCTTACAAAGAAATTGGACAGCGCTAGTTCGGGCTATTTTTGTTTGCTTGAATAGATAATAGATGTTGATTTGCAAATTCTTTTACTGTTTTATAAATCTGTACAAACTAACGTATGGTAAAAATAAAATTAATTCTGCATTCGAATAAAAAAAATCAGTAGTTTTAACAAGTTTTAACCGTGATAAACAATTTATAAAAAGTAAAAGCGGCATCTATGAATATACAAAGCTCATCATCTGATTGCTGATATTTCAATAATCAGTAAAATTACCCAAATTCAATTTTTTTTAAATTTCGTTTCCCTTAACTTAGAATATCCTTTAAAACAATAATACTTACACCTATTTGGGATCTATTTGTTCATATTTTGTTAATTTAACAAAACTTTAGTAACAAATCGATACATGTAACGTCATCTATTGACATTTCAGCTATTTTTTCTTTGTTCGTGATGAGACCCCATTGCAAGGTAGCGATAATATAAGGAATTCTAATCAGATAGGTATATTTGAGAAGTAACAACTGCTAAAGCGCTCAACTTAATTATTACTTATCAATTTTTCTCTAATAAGGTTCTTCCTAGAACAAATTGAATATTTTAAAAAATATATACTAGTATGATTTTAATTCGTCATCTTTGTAAGACTAAGATAGTAGAAGTAAGACTTTTACGACGGCCATTACTTCGAGTAAAAGTTGTTTAGTTGAGGTTGTAATTTAAAATTCTCTTTAAATGAAAAAAAATTGATTCTATATGTGGTGGAAGATGATATGCTATAATTTACAATTTACCTAAATGTTTACCTTAATGTATTTCTCATTAAAATAAAAGAATATATTTCGATGTGCCAGCAGTTGTATTTTTACAACCTTTTCCGATCGTTTCCTTAAATAAAAAAATCTAACCCCAACGTGCAACAAAAATATCGCAGTCTACAATACATGCGTTGACACATTAGCCCCGTCCCATGTCAGGGAGATGGTGTCTAAAGTGAGAACGGAGATGGCTTAACTACTCAAGTTACGTAAGTACACGTCCCTTAGTCAACATTATGTTTTTATACCTGTAAAAACCCTTGGCTCATGGAATCAAAGTGCTAAGCACTTCTTAAAAGATATAACACCTCGTCTTATCGCCTCTACTGGTGACAGCTGCGGTGGAATGCGGCTGGCATTCTTGCCACTATTCCACGCAGACATGACTTATACAGTAATCATTAAATGTACATTTGTTTGATATAAATAATTAAGTATATTTGTAGTTTATTGCCTACAATAAAAGATTTTAAAAAGTACTCATAAAATAGAATTATTTTCTTATTCGTGAACAGATATCTTTAAAAACTTTTTGTATATACGTATATACAAACATATATACAAAGTAGAAACTCACCCTCGCTTCGGGTTCGTCCCTCGGCAAAAACAAATCTATCCCACGAGAGCCGTACATTTTCCGGGATGATATATAGCCTAGCCTTCCACAATAAACGGGCTATCTAATGCAAAAAGAATTTTTCAAATCGTTTAGTAATTCCTGAGATTAGCACGTTGACACATATACCTAAGTACAAAATTTTAAAGACCCGTTCACGTACATAAACTCTATTTTATTTTTAATTATATATAATATATGTAATTATATATAATATATATAAGGACTGGGCGATTCTTAACTTAAATTAATCGTTTTTAAGAGTGTAATCTTGTTAAAGTAAAATAAATATTAACTTAAATTGGTTTCACCCGCGATCGTTATTAGAATCGCGGGTGCAACTCTTTGACAACTTACCTTACGTGTGATTCATTATATATTTTATAGTTTTGATATACCTTGAATAATAATATATACTGTGTATGATTGATGATATATGTTTTATGTGTGTGTTTATATTATAAATTCTACTTTTTTATAGAAACATCGGTTAAAATGATAGAAAAATTACAGAAACAGTCTGCTTCACAGAAATATAGGCGAAAGTTAAAAGAAAATCCTGAAGTTCATGCAGATTATCTCCGTCGAGAAAGGGCTCGTGATTCAAAACGGAGAGAAATAATGAAAAAGAAAATGGAGACAGATGAAGATTTGAAAATAATGGCTAGAATCAGATCAAAAGAAAGAATGCAGGCAACTAGAACACGTCGTAAAGAAGAACAAGTTAAACAAACAGGTACCAGATACAACAGTCCTCGCGCACTGGGGAAGGCTTTGACATAAGTGAAACGTAACCTAGCAGCTAGTCCCACTAAAGCAGTGGAAGTTGTAAAAGTATATAAGACGAATCTCCACCAACGTTTCTTCAACCCCCAAAATTACTAGCAGAAGCATACCCTAAAACTGATAGTATCCGTGCCAGAGTTTTACTGACAGATATTTGCACTGGTTTGTAAAAACAATACTGAATAACGCTATGTGGGCATGTGTCAGAGCGATATGGATGAAGATGGAGAAATTAGAGTACAATTTGTGACGACGATTGATGGCAAAGGTTTCACTTAAATTGTGAATGACATAGCACACGTGCAATTTGAAGACATTATCGCGAATTCGGAAGCGCCAAAGAAAAAGACTGATGAAATATATATTCATAGAGTTTTCGGAAAATATTGACGTATTTGAAAAGAAATAAACGTTAGTGACAAAGAAGTGTACTGATTAGTAAGAAACATTGTTTGATCTCTTATTTTGTTCCTATAAATGTTTTTATTGATATTTATATCCACTTAAATTAGACGATTGCACGTGCGGTAATTTGATGTTGCGCCCGCGATTGCTTTAAAAGTGAATAATTCATTGTTTATTTTTGTTTTCTTTCAACTTCTTTATTTTTGCACTTGGTTAATTTAACACTTTACGAAATATCAAGGCATAACATAATAAATGTTACACAATTAACAGAGTTATGTGTTGTTTTCTTATGATCTAAAAAGGTGGGGCCATCTTTGTTCCTTCTAGTTATTTCAATATTACATTAAAATTCTTGTCAACGAATATAAAGTGAACATGTTAAAATTTAGTTCTTCCAAGATTATTTTCATTAAAAATGTAATTTATTTTATTATTAAGAAACATTACATGCGTTAAATGTTGCACCCGCGATAATGTAATGACCCCCCGACTATAAATAAATACTTAGTAATTAATAAGCTACTTTTTGTGCCGGGCGCATCAGTATTCCGTATTACGGGAATTACAGCCTTGCGAAACGATAGCCATGAACACCTGAGCGCAACGAGGGGTCAATACTCACTAGTATTAAATAAATTCTATTTCTTTACATCTGCAAGGTTATTTATAGCAAGTTGCATGGAGTTTATGTCTTTAACCGGTTTTTATAGTGCATGTGATCAAGGTGTAGTTCCAAGGTGTAGTTCAAGGTGTAGTAGTAGTAGTAGAAAGTAATTATCCTTTATTAGATTTTAGATATTATTTAATCTGAAGTACTAAACTAAATGTTTATTTCAGGACCAGTCATAATAAAGGGGAATAAAAAAGGACAATACGTTCTTCTTTACAAAGGCTATAAGTACACAAGACGCACAAAATCAAAGAAAGGAATAGTATGGAAGTGTATTACGAGTAAGTTTGATGAATGTAACGCATCTCTGACAACTGATCCAAATCTAAACGTCGTTTTTACAAAAGGAAGCCATTTCCATGAGAAACCAGAAGTGGAGTCGAAGCCAAAACATATTTATTTCATGGCACCTTAAACCTTACTTAAATATTTATATAGATATTATGAGATTGATACAAAATTAGAGAATAACTTGATAAATAAGATATTTTTTTGACTTAATTCTCATTTAAATTACTTCTAAGGAGACATTGTTTAAAATAAAAATACATAAATATGTAGCGTTAGCTTATACTCGTACCTTAGCTTTTAATAAGCTTTAACCTTAGCTCATAATAATGATTGTTTTTAGACACATTGTAAAATTTTTAGTAGGTACATTGTAAAATATTGTATGTATTCTAGCGTTACAGTACTCGTATTATTACACTACGTTCTGAACTACTTGGACTCACTAGGCTTACTCTAGATCAGAGCTGCCCGGACCAAATACAATCGCAGGCCAATATAAATCACTACACAGATAGGAGGGCCGCAAAAACAAATACCTTAATTTTTTCGAAAAAGATATAAAATACAGCGATAATGTTATACTTAGTTTACTTAATTCTTCATTAATTTATCTTTTACTAAAAAACACGTCGCGGGCCGCAAAAAGCCGAAGACGGCATGCGGCCCGCAGGCTGTGCTTTGAACAGCCCTGCTCTAGTAGATAGAGATCGATCTATGAAGTGAAAGATGCTTTTCACGCATGCATACTAAGGCTACGTTCACCCGGCACTATAGCACAATTTTTTACCGCATAATTCTTAGTGAATAAGTAATGATGCGTACTCGTATACAGAACTCGCGACTTACCCACGCTTCGCTCGAGTGTGTCCTAGGGACGCAGATTTGATTCATTTACTTTTTCTAAAATAAAAGTAGCCTAAGTCACTCCTTATAGCATCAGCTATCTGCCAGTGAATGTTCCGTTAAAATCGGTCCAGCTGTTTCGGAATAAACAGACCGATAAAAATTAAAAAAAAAAATCTTATAAGTACCGTACATACTTTAATATAAATATATCTAAACACTTCAATTTTTTCTTTATAGATAACTCACAGATCAAATAAATTTCCACCAACTATTTTGAGAGTCCTCCATGCAGACAAAGTATTAAAACTAGTGCTAAAATGTAATGGAATCACCATTATATGAACCACACCACCACCACATAGAATATTAACAGTCATGTAGATTATGTTATAAATATGACATATTATGAATTTTACATATTATAAATATAGTTCTATTATAATCTCGGAATATTTAGAATGAAGGAAAAAAATGCTACTATCATAAAATATAACGGTAATAATTGCGAGTAAAACGAGGTTTTATTTTATTTACGTATTTTTTTTTAACGAATACTTTTGTTAGGCGCAAAAGACGCGGACGTTAAAGGACAAACAAGTATGTGTTAATGCGCGTATCATAAAGTAAGCAAGACTAGAAAGGACATCTTTTTTCTTTGTTTACTTTGACTTTGCGGCAAATGCTTCGCGTTATAGGGACCGTACGTCTAAACTTTTACGCCTATTAATGGCAAATACCTGAATTTATTGGGATCATTTTTCAATGTTAAATGTCAACGTCAAGAAAAAATATATTATATAATCTTAATCTTTCTTAATCTTAATTTAATATATATAAATCTCGTGTCACGATGTTGGTCCGGGATGAACTCCGAAACTACTTATCCGATCTTAACGTTTTTTTTTTCAAAATGTGTGATTTGTTCCAACTTGAAAGATAGGATAGTTTTTATTCTGATTATTTCCTTTTTTTATTGCAAAATTAACGATTTTCGTATGTGTGCCACAGCAACGCGTGGCCGGGTCTGCTAGTAATATATATAAATCTCGTGTCACGATGTTGGTCCGGGATAAACTCCGAAACTACTTATCCGATCTTAACTTTTTTTTTTCAAAATGTGTGATTTGTTCCAACTTAAAAGATAGGATAGTTTTTATCCCGATTATTTCCTTTTTTTATAATATATATAAATCTCGTGTCACGATGTTGGTCCGGGATAAACTCCGAAACTACTTATCCGATCTTAACTTTTTTTTTTCAAAATGTGTGATTTGTTCCAACTTAAAAGATAGGATAGTTTTTATCCCGATTATTTCCTTTTTTTATTGCAAAATTGACGATTTTCATATGTGTGCCACAGCAACGCGTGGCCGGGTCTGCTAGTTATATAAGTAAATTTTTAATGCATAGCATAATTTTCACATCATAAACATTTGACACACTCGATTGTGGTACAACTTTTGCGGTTAAGACAGTTTACTGCTTTTTTCTACTACACCATAAGCATGGTTGGACTTGAATAAGTTTTTACCTTTCTGAGTTTTGACCATGTACAATATTTGAGAAAACTGGTTGAAATCCATATTTTATTATTTCCATTTTTATAAATATTCTGTGTTTACAAATGAATGTTTTGATTCCATTATCTTCGGGAATAAAACACTAGGGGGAAAATAGTGCTACCCTCTATATTTCGCGCAAAGCCCCCATAGCTGAGGTAAATATAAGCATGCCCAATCTTATGATGATGATTAGATATGTGCAATAGTTATGGTCTCCGAATTAGTACCTACGAGAGAAATTGATACATAAATAAATGTCTGCGTCGAAATGATTTTTGGTACTCTAGATATACCATATATTTATATGGAATTAATTCAAACAACGGTAAATATTTTCAAAATATGGTATAAGTTGTCTAGTTATTAGGAAAATCTTATTAGGTTGAATCTTATTACTGAAATGTATTTTTTTTACTTTTAAGTAAATAAAAGATAAATAAGATATTGTACCTAATTATCAAAATGCATGAATATAATATGAAAAGTATAAATACTCTAATTATTCATTAATATTAATAATACTTAGTACAAATTTAACTCTTAAGTTCTAATATTGAATCATTTACTTTTATTAAGAGTAGGGATTATTACCTATATGTATTGCCAAATTAGATGGTAAACTAAAATATCTAGATTATAGGGTTTATATTTACTCTAGATTATATAGTACTAGCTACTCACTCTGGCTTCGCTCGGGTTCGTCCCTAGGTACGATTTAACGGGTAGTATAGCATGACAACAAACAAACTTTGTCTCTTTATAATATTAGTAGGTATAGATAAGAAAAAGTCAGTTTTAAAACTTAGTTAAATAATGTCTCGTATGAAATTCATTAGTTCACCCATTTTTTATTTAGAACTCCCATTATTGACATGAATTTTATGGTAATATTAATCATTCTATAATTAATAGGTATATGGGTAAAATTATTGACTAACTACGGCCATAATTATTTTATTAAAGTTATAAATGTACGTGTATTTTGTAAAATGAAATTATAAAATCCTAATATACAAATATAATATATATATATCCTTTTACAGAAATATTTTTATTAAAATAGTTCGTAAGCAATAGATCTTGTTTCATTTTCCTCAATTCTAGTTTCGGTAAGTAATATTAATAAATCTTAATATTAGGTCAAATTCACTTACCATCATGATTTAATAAAAATATATAAACATTGCATACTTACGTTTATCTTAGTGTGAAATAAATAAATTAGCTTTTTTCTTAAATACGTTTTTGAAACAATTATAATGTTACGTAGGTATATATCCTTACGTAGTTACTGAGGAATACAAAGGAAACAAATAACTATATAATACCAAACGACTCGCCCCCGCTTCGCTCGGGTTCGTCCCTAGCTTGCTTCCCCATACAAACTTTCATCCCCATTCTCACCTACTTAAGGGATGATTTCCGAGATAAAAACTATTTCAATGACTCACTTTTCATATCATGAGATTTAAAAAAAAATCTTATTTTGGTAAAAAAATGTTTCTTTCAATTTTCTTCTATACAAAGATTGTTGTGACAATAACAAACACAAAAAAAATATAATTATCCAATTTGGTGCAGTCGATCGGAAGTTATGCGCGTACATACATTTCGGTGATTCATTTTTATTTATATAGATAGTTGAAATTGAATTCGAAAAACTAACATTAAAATTAATTATTGTAAAAATGATATCTATCAATATAATATTATATTTATAATCCTTATAAAAATAAAATTTACTAAAATTAATAAAAAAATTAAAAATGTATTTATATTCATCGATATATCAATTGCAGTGAAAGTTGTAACCGCGGTAGACGGCGCTACACTTCTCATGCTCAACGGGTACGTCTTTACCAACCCCTCACCTATGTCAGGGGGTGAGAGGTGGTACTGTTCCGGCAGACTGCGATGGAGATGCAACGTATGTTTACATGTCAACGATGATTACGAATTAGTGTGCATATCTCATGCCCACGCACATGACCCTCCTGTGTACCAAATTACCCCTGATGGCCTATACTCTATGGCTATGCCATAAACGTATTTGTTTTCAGATTTTCTCATTTAAAATTTATTTAAGAATTTTTATTCTTTAAAGGTTTTTATTGACTGTGTATGATAATAATATGATATCATGTGTAACGATTTTATTACTGACATTCTGAGAAATGGAAGAATTTTATGAGGTATTTTTTTAGAGTATTATTAAAAAAATATAAATGATTATAAAAGATATTATTTCATTTATAATATTAATATTATATGTTACTATAATATATGAATATGAAATACGTAAAAATAAAATGTGTAAAGACTATGTGATTTGCAAACAAAGAGTTTGCTCGTACTTTGTATTTATTTAAGTGTGAAGACGAGTATTATTTTCTGATAACTGTCTTTATTAATAAGTAATGAACTATTAAGTGTTATAATTCATGTTAAAATTATTCTTGGTAAATGTGTATTTATAATAATTTAAGCGGCCAGCATCAAAGTCACCTACTCTTAAACTACTACTAAAAATATCATGACAGATACACATACTATATGTAAATAACATATGTATATTGTATGTGCTATTACAACAAATAAAAACTATATCATTTTTAATTCATTGTGGTAGTGAGTTCGGCCACTTTTACCCTAATACTTATTACAGATATGTATAATTTTTTGTTTCTATTGCCTTTTACTGGCTACGATGTTATGTACACTAATGTAAATACTAAATATATACAAATAAATATGTATACTTATTATATCTTTTAATTCAAAAGATTTTAATCTCTGTCGATAATGTATCGATACCGGCAAGGTATAACATTGCAACTGATTATTATAGCGATTTTCAATTTGGACTGCGAATATGTATAATGTTAAGTTTTATTTTTAAATAACGTATTTCAGTATCAGTTACAATGTTATTTTTTGTAAGTGTCGACAGGTCGTAGATCTAACACAAGTTGACATTTTTGACACTATGTGTTCCTACGGTATGTTTGTGTTGCCATTGATCATAACTTGCAAACAGTAAAAAAAAATTGTTTTCTATTATATTTTTAAAGGAACTAGTTGGCCATGTCTATAAATTAATGAAATTTAACAGAAAAATTATCATTTGTTAATTGTGGTTTTTATTACCATGCATTTTTACGTTTAACGTTTCAATTTTTTTTTTTATCTTACGCATTTAGGATTGTTTGGTAGACATAATTTGTAAAAATCATGTATTAACATTGTTGATATTACAGCTATACAATATGAATTCATCCCTTCAGTAACTGGAAAGCGAACTTTGATATTACTGGATAATTACACTTTTGTTCCTATAAATAATGACAATCGATATTGGTATTGCACAGAGAAGATTTTTCACAAATGTGGAGCCAAAATACGTTTAGGCGTTAACCGCGAAGTGGTAAATGCGACTCTTGAACATACACATGATGCTCCAAAGTTATTTAAAAGTAAACATGGCACTATTGTAAAAATTAGATAGGAAATACGATGAAATTTTGTGTTATTTTGAATGATAAAACTGGTAAATAAGAAAAAGAAACAATTCATATAAATATAAGTATGTTTGACTTGAACTGGTGATAATAATAAGGGAAAAATGTAGTTTATTATACATATAGAGCATGGACATTTTATTCATAAACCCTGTATGTTCAGTAGTTAATCCACAATAATTGCTAATAGCCTAAATAAAATTTAGCCTTTATTTTACCATAGAAAAAAATGCTTACATATCATTAAATAGAAAATATAAACCCATGTATAATGTACCTATATATTTATATATTTTATAATCTCACACACCCATGTAAAATGTATATAATTCCAGTAGACTTTCTACAGTAGTTTATTTTTTTTTTGCTATATAGCCCCCTACCTTCCTAATTTTATACAACTTGTAATAAAAAAATTAAAAAATAATTTGCATTGTTTTCCTTAATTTGTTCAGTTCACCCATATTTGTATAACGTATACTTATATCATATTTAATAGCTTATTATTACTAGATTTACAACGTTTATTTTTTTCAGTTACAGTAGTCACGTTATCTACGGGCAATACGTTTCTCGTAATAGACGGCCATACGTTCAGAAAAGAGGTTTGTGTTAATGGAGCAACTAGTAGATGGTGTTGCAACGAACCAAGTCATGGGAAGTGCGATGTATACGCGCATGTAAACGACAAATACGAGCTGGTCTTGATGGTTAACAAGCATAACCACGCACCAATATTATGCAAGATATTACAAGGCAGAATAATATAGTTTTTTTTTTTTTATTTCTTTGCATGTTTTTTTTATATTACTAGATTTAAGATTCAGGTTAGGACAGCCTTTTAAGTTTTTGCAATATTTTTTATCTAGCTATATCCAGCGGATATGTGAATTGACATTTTTAAATATAAATTTGTTGTATTAAAAGTTATTTTTAATAATATCTTGGCGTTTTATTTCATTTCCTTTTTACTTCTCTTTAGTTTACTCGATGTTTTAATTAAGTTTATTTCTACATAAAACTTTCTTAGATTTACGCGAATATTCGACATTTTAAATAAAACTAATCTTTTCGGATTTTTTCTCCCTTGTCTCTTTCTTTACCATGATTGCTGTAAAGCATTCGTAACGTCGGGCACCAAAAATCAAAATAAATCGGAGGAAAAATCCGAAAAAATAGTTTTATTTATTCCCACATTTAATGTTATTAATGGTTATTGTTTTGTTTTTCAGAATTTGAATATACCGATGGAGATGAAAGTTTCTTAGAGGATAATATAAAAAGTGAAAATTTAGCTATGTTCTTAGAATCTAGAAAAGGTAAGACGATCCTCCAATACGATGGGTATAGATATCGTAAAGCTTATAAGACCAAGAATGGCACTCGTTGGAACTGTTCTTCGAAGAACTGTGGGAGCTTTGTATACTTAAATGATCAAGATGAAATTATAATGACATCGAAATATCATGACCATCCGAGACCTGGGAGTCCAATAGATAATTTTGATCCAAATTCTTTAGGTACGTTTTTTTATATTTCTATCATCATTCACAATTGATAGGTATAGCAAAAGCTTTTTTTTTGTGTTAAAAGTTTATTCCAAAATCGTTCTCTAAGTAATTCCCTATAATTTTTTACAAGATCCTAAAAACGCATGGAAACCATTTGTTGTAAATATTTGTACACGTCACGTTAGTCCTTTGATGCGTTGAAGGTTAAGCTAACTAGCACAATCGTATATATAATATAATATTGATAATAAGATTAACTAACATCTGCTATATTTAATAATTGAAATATTTCTGCCCACAGATACAGCTTTAGTAATAACCTCAAGGAAGGGCAAAGAAATGCTCCTTTTCCGAAGCTATACTTATCGAAAGCAATACGATAAAGGTCATAAATCTAGATGGGTTTGCTCCACACTGAAGAACTGTCGAGCGTGTGTATTCACAGATTCCAATAACTTCATAACATCAGCGTATGAAGAACATGAACACGACCCACCAAAATATTATCTAAACCCTAATCATTTGCTTGGAGCCCTCAGGGAGCCTTTGGTTTTTGAATCCGATTAAATCATTAATAAGTTAGATATACATATTATTATGTCCTTAGTATGGTACTCCCATTATACTTATGATAAATGTGCCGCTCTACATAAAGCAAATTGCAAATGTTGGTCAATGTTACTAATAAAAAAGCAAGGTGCATCCGCGAAAAGTATCACCTGCGAAAGTTAAGACGTAGTTTAGAGAGTTCAAGTTCAAGAGTTTATCATATAATAATAAAAAATAAAATATACTTTTACATTGCTTTGCTTCTAATCATGTACCTACCTACACTCTACATACATAATATTATGAGTTTACAATTAAAATTCATAGTTTTAATACTTGCAAAAATTACTTAAAGGACTTAAGTAACACTCATCCGTGAGTTAAGTAAGAGATTTTTTAGTGTTCAAAAATTAATTTACTTAAGTCACAGGTACATAACAATTAAAGAATTTGACGGTTGACGAATTGTATTCTAAATCTATATTATTATTATTTAGGTATTATATTTATCGTCTGTAAAAAATAAAAGCTGCTTTTTGTCTATTATTATAACCTTTTCAGCAGAGCCTTCTTTTAGTGTTTTGAACCATTTTGTCAAATGTCTAATATTCGCGTAGATCTAAGTAAGTATCATTTTAAACCTATGAATTACATTGTAATACGGTACATCTAAATTTTAATATTAATAAAAAGAATAATTGTCTTCATTTGGTAAGATCTTTCAAAAGATATGGTCTTCAGATTTTTTTATACTGTATACGTCTTTTCCTATTATGTGATTGACAGATATAACTTCAGAGCGACACTTTTACAATGCGAGTACTATATAATCAGTAGATATGTAAGTTATATTTTATTATATAAGTCTACTATAATTAGACCATTGTAGTTTTCATTACATTTTGAAATGAGAACGATTTACACAACATACGGGAGGAGTACGAAATATTATCTCTTTTCTATGCAGCATTAACGTGTTGAGGGACGCGGGAACACCGGTGGTAAATTTAACAATTAATTTCTTAGAATTTATCCTGGAGTTGTTAATAGAACAAATATATAAATATTAATACTTTCTTAGATTTACGCGAATATTTGATCTCGATAGATGATCGATCATTTTGGATTTTTTCGCGGATTTATTTTGATTTTTGGTTTCCCATGTTCCTTTAATATTGTTCATTTATAAATGTATCAATAGTGTTGCTTAGTATTTTGATTTTAAATAATAGCAAACTTAATGAAAAGTCTTATTTTTTTACCTTTTAAATTACATATAGAACAATATACCTAATATCGCTTAAGTAAATGCTTAGCATTTTTATATAGTTTGTGTTGAAAAATTTATATTTTATTTCTCTCTATGGTTATAAATATACCTAATAATAGGAACACTAAATAAGATTATTAATTAATAAAATTAAAAAAATGTAACAATTGTAATAAAAACATAAAATCAAATAAATAATATTGCCATGTTCAATTAAAAAACTTATTGATATTATAAAAAATTATTAAAATTAACAAATATTGCAAGGTACTTTGATGCCATTTTTGTATTTTTGAATTCATTTTGTAATTTTGTGGGTAGGTTGTCTGTAACAACTATATTATAATATAATAAGCCTTCGGGAGGTCTAAAACCTTAGTCTCTCCCGTGACCATGATTGCTTTAAGAGGCCTATTATGACCATTATGACCATGATTTTTCAATTTAATGCCCATTTTTGGCGTTCTTATTCAGAGAAACTGAAACTCTTCGACGATTTTGACTTATTGTATGGTGGAGAAAAGTTATTAATATAGTTCATAGCGGCCTCGCTTTTCGCTTTATTATTAATTGAAATAAAGCCAAAATTCCGAAGCAAGTTTTTAATAAAATGCGCGACGGCACTTTTTCAAGCTTATGGATTGAAATACTATACTAAGCAAACGAAATAAAAAATATATAATAATATCTCGTATATAGTGGTTAAATTTATAGCGGTCTTTGAATTTAAAAATATGTATTGGATTTCTACAAAAAAAATCCTTTTCAAAATCTTAAAAACTACTAAAACGTTCAGAATTAGCTGTTAATATATCCTTACAACATTAATATTATTAAGTAAAATTTGTACCAGAATATATTTCAACTCAAAAGAAAAGTAATTACATACTTTTTTTATTAAATACTTTATTATAAAACTTTACATACGAAGTAGTTATAACTGCAGAAAATGCTAGAAACAGCGATGCGTCGGCCACTCGAACTCAATATCATAGAACTCGGTACCTACATTTTGTGATAGGCCTCTTAAAGCATTCGAAACGTCGGGAACCAAAAATCAAAATAAATCCGGGAAAAAATCCGAAAAGATACTTTTATTTAAAATATACACATTATATTTATTTCAAAACGTTATCAAAACTATAATTATATGACTTAAACATAGATACTGAAAATAATTTTAATTTATGCTTGATGTATTTAATCGTATATAGTGCTACAAGAATCATTTGGCACTTAGGTGACATTGACATGAGGGCGTGGATGCGAAATTAGGGTTTTTCTTATATTAAAAAAAAACCTCCTAATCTCTCTAACAACACTTCATATTTTGAAATATTTTTATGGAAATTAAAACACGAAACATCAACTCCAACTTCTCTCAAAAGTGACGCTTTGCAAGATGGCGGTTTTAGTTCCGATTTCGGCCACGTGCCAAATGATCCTTGTAGCTCTGTACTTTCATTTACGAGTATATTTCGATTGCCAGATCCCTGGTGAAAAACTCCAATAGAATCCCATCAAAAGCGACAAAAGCCACATAGAAACCGATAAATATTTATTGGTTTCTATGTGGATCCTATTGGAGCTTTTAAACAGGGATAATCATAATCCTTAATTTTATTTCATGAAGATGATTATATGTACATTAGAAATATAAAAAAATTAAGCTGTAATTTTTAGGTAACTATTTAACTGAAACAAGTGAGATGTTTGCTTGTTATTAAATTATACGAATGTTTTTTTTATTAAATTTACGGACAATTGGAAATGTTTTTTTTTCCCATTCTTGCTTGTAAATTGCCATTATTTAAAATGTTGAATGTAAGCAAACAAAGAAATAAAAGTATGTTTTACTTGTTAGGGTTCCGTATCTGAAAAGGCAAAAAAGGAATCTTTATAAGATTACTCTCTTGTCCGTCTGTCCGTGTGTCACCACCGATTTTCTCAGGAACGGGTGGGTGGTGCAAATTGAAATTTATAACAGATACTGAGGTGTATAGTTCCTATTAGGTGTATAAAAATCAAGGTCTTGAGTCAAAAGGATAAAAAGCTATGTGCAAATTTAGATTTTTCCGAAAACGTGTAGGTACTAAAATGTACCTTAATTTTCAACTTTTTTTTTTCGGAACTTTCCCTTTACTTGGGTCTCAAACTATCTTCTTACCAAATTTCATCTAAATCGGTTCAGTAGATCCAGAGATTACCCCCTACAACTTCACAAACTCACAAACTGTACCTCTATAATATTACTAAACCTGTGTAACCTAAAAAATCTATATAATAAGTATATGAGACCTAAAATTTGTATCATGTATTATGTAATACGTATCTTTGACGTTCTGACTTGATACGGGAGCACGAAAAAAATAATATAGTTATTTAATAAATATTTTCGTTCTTACATAGTTAAAGTAGCTTATATTAGTCACAACCTTTTTTTTAAATGAAGAAATTTTTTTTTTATAAAAAGAAGAGAAAGTGTAATATGAAATATTATAATAACTAATTGGTATTATTAATTAAATGCTAAGATTTCAATATACGGTACCAAAAGTGCCTCTTATAATGAAGTAAACGTTTGTTTTCACACTCACTCAATGACCTAAAACATTTATTGGTGAAGTATCCAGTACGCTACTATTTTATAAAGCTTCAATATGGTTTTTTATGATATAATTTTGTAACACATACTAAACACATGTAATTTCCTACACTTGTGTGTGTTATATTCAAAAATGAACGGTATTGAGATAGGAATATTAGGTACTTTTATCCACAGGATACAGTTACTTAGATTTTATTTTATAAGTATACCTATTGTTAAGCTCACTTCTTTTTTATAAAATTCACATTAAATAAGATTAAGGCAAAGGTCGAGGCTATGAATCCTAATATTAGCAGAACATTTACATCATGCAGTCTCATTTATTAAAAACTTATAATTTTTCCTTTTTTTAACAGCTATCCAGATGGTATCAAGGAGGGGCCGGCCTTTGTTAATGTACAATAATTACACGTACTCGAAACACCCACGTCCTCTAAGATATGGTTTTAGATGGTACTGTTCGAAAGTGAAAAAATGTAAGGCGTATTTATTAACGAGTGAAGATTATAAAGTCTTAGCTGTAACTGGGTGTCATCTACATCAATAATTAATATTAGGGGTTAAAGTATGAAATTGCCGTTTTGTACTGAAAAATTGAAATTCGTTTCTTTTTTATTTAACAAAACAATAAATCTAAAATCGCACGGTGCGTTCATCAGCAGTCCCCTCTCCAAACGCAACATTGATATTGCGAGCTGTTTCTGCCGCATTAGTTCCGCGTCGGAACTCATATTCAAAAATCACTCGAATTTTCGAAGTATCCATTTTTCTTGTCTAAGCTGAATAAAAGAACAACTGAAAGTCGATAATCGAATGTTGCACATTTGTTAAAAGAAGAACTACATAGGTATCATGTGAAAAAAGTTTCACTCAAAAATCTCAAACCATGAAGGTTCTATGTCAATTCGAAGTACCTATTACAATAAAACGACAATTTCATACTTTAACCCCTATTACATCTACCTAACGGTTTCACTGTTGTCAGTCACAAAATTTCCTATTAGTTACCTACTTAAATTGTTACTGTAAGAATATTTAACAATGTTTAGTTGTTATAGTAAAACTCGGTATTTGAATGTATTTTTATCATTCGTGTGTTTGTATTCACTTTACTCTTTTCCATGGGATTTGCTGCATATTCCGAGCTGTATAGGTTATATATGCAATGTCATATTTAAATAAAATTCGAACGAACCAGTAAAATGCAAAGATTGCTATCACGAGGAAACCTACATACTTTACCACTCCATAAAAAAAATATTTCGCTAAAATTCAAGAAAATCTTTCTTGGATTTTGGTGAAAAACTTACTAAAACTAACTACTTGTAAACTCAAGTTTGTAACTCAGCTGCTACTGAGTTTTTTTTTATAGAAATTTCAATAATTATTTTGGCCCCATTCGGAACTTAACACTTAGCACTAGAGCTAGACCAACGAAGCAATTGAGATAGAATGGAAGACTATAAAAGATATGTTTATACGTATGTATGTATGAAACAATTTCTTTTTTCATTTAAACTTACATATGTAGATTAATGTTATATTTTTGTCATTCCATGAAGATCTTATCTGGCATTTTACATTGCGTCGTCTGGTTGTCTAAAGGTAAATAAGGTAAATGATCCAATATATATGTACTTACGTAATTTATAAACACGATTAAAATAACTTATATGAAAAAATATATTGAAAAGACACAAGTTTTTGATATATCATCATGATGTGCCAAATATAATTCTAAGAAATAGAAAGAATATTTCGGCATATTGATGTCTGGTCCAATCAATTAAACAAGGTGATATGTTATATTTCTTGGACGTTTCAATAAAATTACTAGCTTTTATGAAATTTTCCTAACTTTTAACGGTACTCCTCGTAACCGTGACATGCAGTCTATCGAACATTTAATTAATATTTAAATTTTAGTTTATGCGACTCCTAATAGATGGCCCTAACTAATCACGGGAAAGTCACGTATATGGTACGATTAAAAATGTCAAAGATACAAGATCTAGGGTTTGATTCCGTTTCCAAAGCTTGGCGCTATTTCTTTGTTGCGGCTATATCATATTACTGCGACCATGCCTGTGAAAATACTAGTGGTAGCTACCAAGAGATTTAATAAATGGCCTTAATACGAGAAATATATTCGTTAATTTTTAGGACTTTATTCTGTCTATAATTATAATATTAAACATTTACTTTATGTATCTCGGAAACGGCTCTAACGATTTGGATCAAATTTTATATTTAAAGTTTTGCCTTTTAAGTTTATTAGATACCTATCTTTTCCGAAAAAAAAAACAATTTTTATATCTTTTCTGAAAAACGAAGCGAAGCTTGTTCGCCAAGGCGCTTAATAAATAACCATTAAATAATGTATACTCAGTTAAAGCGTTACAATAATAACAATTTTTATATCTTTTCTGAAAAACGAAGCGAAGCTTGTTCGCCAAGGCGCTTAATAAACAACCATTAAATAATGTATACTCAGTTAAAGCGTTACAATAATAACAACTTTTATATCTTTTCTGAAAAACGAAGCGAAGCTTGTTCGCCAAGGCGCTTAAGGCCAGGCTGTCCGGGCGAAGTAGGCATTTAACGCTACCACCCCTCCCGCAAAGCGAGCTGTGCGCTCACGTCGCCGGCGTGAACTCATAACTACAGGTCAAGCGTCACAGAGTACGCAAGCGCGTCTATAAGCAGTAGGCCAACTTATCAATTTGATTTTAATAATTTAAAATACGGGAATTGATCCGATAACATTTTATTTTATTATAATACGTATATATTTAGTAATCGCGAAAAGCTAAGACATTTATTCCTATGCAATAAATGAATTTGAGTAGATATTGAACATGTAAATTATATTTTATTCAAGTATTTATATATTCATAATATATAAATACATATTTAGGAATTTTATCAGGAAATTACTTATGTTTTTGTTAGTTTGATTTGATGTTTAAAAATTTACAAATTAGTATGTAATTTTTGTTGTAGTATTGAATAAATAATAATCAAAAGCAATCGAAGGATTATGATTCACTTATTTCACAAGGCATACCAAGTATGAGTTGGCGTAGCGGTAAAAGCTGGGTCTAATAACTCTAAGGTTGTAGGTTCAATTCCCCGTGCGTAGTCATTTTTCTTTCTTTTTCTCATTTTTATATAATATTATTCATTTTTCAATTATGCAAAGAAATAAGTATTTTATTTATTTATTATCATTTATCGTTTTTTTTTATTTATTTACTAGCGACTCACCCTCGTTTTAACGTTACGTATAGATTTCTTAGAGATGAGATATTTTCCCACAGTAAAAAATATCCTATGTGTTGACCCGGAATCCGAATAACCAACTATCATCATACCAAATTTTATCAAAATCCCTCCAGTAGTTTTTCCGTGATGCGGTAACAGACAGACAGACAAAAATTCTAATAACTATAGATTCGGTCTCTGTATCGATAATAATGTCTATTTCAATAAGATATTCCAAAAAAATATTTAATGTGCAGATTCGGCTTAGTCACAATTTGTTTATATGTATAGATATGCAAAAGGCATAGAAACGATAAAAAAATGGGATTTTGGACTTTTCAACAAGGGATAGTAATTAAAGCGCATGCGAAAAATCTTTGTATATTAAAATTCAAAATTCAATATATAATTGAGAAAAAGGAAAAAAATGTCTACACACGAGGGGAATCGAATCTACGATCATCGAAATTCTAGTCCGAGATCATACCGCTACACCCACTTTTGCTTGGCTTGCGAATTGAAATACGTGGTTCAGAAGGTGCGAAACATTTTTTTATTTTTTACTAGCGACTCACGCTCGCTTCGCTCGCGTACTTCACTAGGTACGTTTTCACGGTTAGCTATGTTTATTTATATACTAGCGGCTCACCCTCGCTTCGCTCGGGTTCACCTCTAGAAAAAACAAATCTATCCCACGGAAACCGTTCATTTTTCCGGAATAAAAAGTCGCTTATTGCTTATTCTGATGTATGCACTATATTATTGTAAAGTTTCATTAAAATCCAATGGGTAGTTTTTGTGTAGTAAGCTGTATAAGTTACTGTAGTTTTTTAACTATCCAACGTGAACTCTTTGATTTTCCGGGATGAAAAGTATCCTATATGTTGACCGTGGATATAAGGTACCACCATGCAAAATTTCATTCAAATCGGTCCAGCAGCTTCGGAGATTAGCCTGTACAAACAGACAAACAGACAGAAAAACAAAAAATTAAAAAAAAAATCTGGATTTGTTCTATTCTCTTCTTACACCCCCCTGACTCGGTTTTTAGCATATTTTTTCTATGTACAGACATTCGACCTCTACAGTTTTATTATAGTATAGAAGAAGAAGATAGATAAACAGTAGCTTGCTACTCCTAAGATATTCATTTAAATTATATAGTGATTTACCCTCGCTTCGCTCGGATGTGTACGCTTTTCGTGGGTTTTAATTTTTGTTTCGCTGAACCCTGATTTTTTTTTCTGAAATAAAAGTAGCCTAAGTTACTCCTTATAACATCAGCTATCTGCCAGCGAAAGTCCCGTCAAAATCGGTGCAGCCTTTTCGGAGATTAGCCGGAACAAACAGACAGACAGACAGACAGACAAAAATTGTAAAAAATGTTGTTTTGGTATATGGACCGTGTATACATCCATATGCAATAAATAAAAAGCGGTTATTTTAATATTAAAACAGACACGCCAATTTTATTTATCTACTAGCTTTTGCCCGGGACTTCGTCCGCGTGGAATAGTGACTCCCCCCTCACGACCGCCCTGCCCTCGCCTTGTATCGGGCTGAGAGCGCGCTCATCCATAGACCGCGTAAAGTTAAATATGTATATTTTAAAACTATGATATCTCCTAAGATATTCATTGAAATCAAATTATGTCAAGGGCAATTTTGTTCAAAATTAAATACTTGTGATGAATAACGTATTTATTTGGATAAGGATAGTATCATGTTTATAAAAACACCTTCGGAAGTAATGCATTATTTTAGAACAAATTTGATTGCCATAAAAAGGGTTATTTTGAGTCAACCTTAAAAGATAGACATATGCTGTCGCGGACTTTTTTTTAGAACTTTTAAAGGGGAACAATTCAAAAACAAGGGATTTATTTGAAACCCGCGTCCAAATCCTACGCGTATGTATGTATATATGTTATATATACAAACACATGTATGTATGTATGTTATATATACAAACACTTACATACATACAACGCGCATAGTAAATGATTTATATTTATTAATTATATTATTTATTCATATTTAATATTAATCACAAGCATAGCCGCGCGAAACCCTTAGTATACGACAGAACGGAATCATCGATCACTAAACTAGATATTACACAAAAAATCATAAGCAAAAGTATTCTGTATTTAGGTAATTCTAGTTTAAAAAATATACAATAATGTAAATTCAACCTTAAATGTGTTACTTAAAGTTGTTTTTACTAAGCTATGTATAAAAAGCAAAAAACGTTGATTTTTTACACTATGTCCAAGGAATGAATAATTCGATGAATTAGCGGGGGGGTTGTGCGCGAGCAAAAGCGACATAGGTCCTACCTCGTCAAGGGCCAGCGGCCGACTGAATCATTATCGTCGTTGCACCTTAGTTGCTTGCGAACAAGGTTGAATATCGAATATCCGATCGATCTTATTCTTGCACAGAATTAAAAAACGTAAGTCTCAAATCTAATTTAATTTATTATGAGAATAATAATTGGTCAATTTAAATGTCTTTCGTACAGAAGATAATAAACTATATTTTCCTTCTCTGAGTATTTTTTTTGCGTATATAACTGAAGTAGTTTAAGAGTAAAATCCATTAATCTCTAAAAAAGGCATATTTTTAAAAAAATAAAACTATCGAGAAAATTTCATCCAATTGTGTTTCTGTTTTTTCTGATCCATAGAAAAAGGTTTGAAAAATCATACATTGAAATTATCACATTGATTTAATGTCTGGTATACATAGAATATGAAAGCAAATCAGCGTTAAATTTAGGGAGCCTCCTCTTAATAAAAACCATTAAATAATGTATACTCAGTTAAAGCGTTACAATAATATTTTAGACCAAAACAATTTGGTATCATTTAAATTCAAGAGAATCTGTAAGCGTGCCTTAGCCTAATTTAAATAATGTGGTAGGTAGTGAAAGGGCCAGAAATTGACATTTCTATGGAACTCGATTTGAACCTGTTTGAACACACTCGATGCCGCATTTTAATGATTACATTCTCGAACTTTTATTACTTAGTAAGTATATTATAATACAAATTATATTTCTGTGAATATAAAAATGTATTTGTTACTTATTTCACAGATTTTTGTATATTTTTTTATAAAATAAATTTATTTTCAAGATAATAAAGTATGTTTTAATATGTTCGCGGTTTCATTAATGATTGATCACAGTAAAAGCTCTATTTACTAGCTTTTTACCGCTTTACATTTCCTGCTAAATCATGCATCATGAAAGGGCAAATTCACACTTACATTTCTTATATTAGAATGAGTTATAGTACTTTTAAGTTGCTAGGTACATGACTTTTTTTATTTTAAAAAATTAATTTTGTAATATAAAAAAAAAAATTACATAAAATAGTGGGTAGTACTGTCTGTAAAAAGTATTAAACGCCTTTTGAGACGTCTAAAACCATAGCCTTTTCCTTGGCTATGTGAATATTCGAAACGTCGGGAATCAAAAATCAAAATAAATCCGCGAAATAATCCGAAAAGATAGTTTTATTTAAAAAAAATGTTTATTATGGGAATATTACACACTTTTCTAATACCTTTCTATATTTTTTCGTATCTTTATGCTATATCCTTTTGAGGTAATCAGAAAAACTTGTCTGATAGTCAAAAGTGCCCACTGCACTAACTAAATTAATAAAAAAACCTAATAATTTTATTTTTAAGATCACAACTTATTATATGATTTACTTACTATTCTAACATAACTCAATTTAAACCAAGTGTTTCTAAAGTGAAACAATGAAATTTTATAGAACTTATTTTTATTTAGAAAAATGGTTTTGTACAAAATCATTATAATTGTGTCTTAATTTATTTTTATTTCATTGATACTCAGTAAAAAGATTTTACAAAATTATTTAACTTGCATTAGTGCTATTACAAAAAAATCACAAAAATATTAACTCCACATTTACATAAAATCAGTTCATATAACTTATAGGCAATAATGGGAATTAATAGATAATATTTAAGGAATTAAAACAACATATTTAAAAATGAGGATAATTCATTCATTCTTTATTAAAGATCATTCAAAATATCAACATTTGTATTTAGTATTGTTTGGTTTTAATATTTTCATTATCCCAGAATAGAGGTTATCTAATGTTAAGGTTTCAGTCTTTTCTCTTTTTATAAAATGTTAGTACTTGTGTATTTAATATATATTATTAGTAATAACAATCAGTCTTATTTTTTTTATACGAAAAATATAAAAAAATCGTAATTAAAAATAATGTAAGTCCCAAATGTAAAGCACATTGTTATAAGCTTTTCAATGTTTATACAAGAAACTTAAAAAAATCTTGAGACCTATTTGAATAAAGTATGATATTAAAAATATTACTTTCCTTACTTATTTACATCATAATGTATATTTATTTAGGATCAATAAATTTTCTTTATTAAACAGTTTTTTAAATTACATACGAAATGTTCATATTAAAAGTAATTAAAGAAATATTAGCCTCCTTATTGTCTATAAATCAATACATATTTATTTTAAAACTCAGTCAATTCCTATACTTATCTTTATTTCTTATGTATAAAAAAAGTATAAATAAAATTATTAAAAAATATTGAGGTATGATGAGGTAGAAAATTAAATTAGCTAGTATGTTCAATTTGATGTACAATAATGTTTAAGTAGTAATGTAGCCAAGAAAATGTATATTTGGGTACAACCGTACCTTTTCAGGCTATTATTATTTAAATTATACAACTTTAAAAGATCCATCATTCCGACGGTAAAATCCTGGAGGAGGATGGTTGTGTTTGTTTCTCACCCGATTCACAACAGTCTTGAGTTGTTGAAATACTGTAGTAACGTCGACGTGACACCCTGTTTTAGTGCGTGATGTACAATACCATTGCTTTTTTCCATAAGCCAATTTATTCTTCAGCCGAAATGCATATCCATTGTGCACTAAAAGCATACTGCCTTTTCTTGTTGGTATAAAGTTTGCTTCTGAAATAAACCATGTATATTATAAAATATGTGTCAAAAAAAGTTAACTTTTAGTAGAATCACATCACATAGTTAAATAAAAAAAGTTCCTGTTGCTGACATGTTTATTTAGTAAATTTTAACTTAGTATATTTACATTCGTTTTAAGTATTAATTTTATTTAACAAGAATTGATACATTAATTTATTTTATTACAATACAATACACATTGCATTTGCGAAGTTTACAAAATATTTGAGCGTTTATTTAACCTGAGCATCATTTTAAATATCTTTACTTAAATTACACACACTTTTCTACATAGTTTCACTTTTCACACACGAAAAACACAGTCTTATTTAGCTACATATAATTCGTAATATTTCCGATTACCACAATGTTTTTATAAATGTAATGACGACAACGCTAAATCAAAAACACATGCATGACGCACGCGAGTTTCATGACGCAACTGGTATCAGTGTTGCTATGTGCTAATTAATATGTAAAATTCAATTATGATAAATGTTAAATTAGCTAGCTTTGAGAAAATATTTCAAACTTATGCTGTTCAATTTAAAATTTATAAACTACATTTATTTTTGTTATTAGTTGATATGAAGCATAATATATGAAAATTGAAAAATATTCTAATCGCTCAAACGGAACGTTATTAGTGTTATGAAATTGACAGACAGTTATTATATTTATAGGTAGATACGAAATATGAATATGTCAAACATGTGCCAATGTATACCTATAAGTTGTGAAATTTGTGTTTTAGAAACTTTAATTTGAGTGTAGAATAATATTTATGAATAACAATTTTTAAGATAATTACTATGTAAACAATATTTTGTGATAATATAGACAGCATTCCAATTTAAATATTCAATGTTTTTAAACCAAAAGTATAATATGTTAAAAATTGCTTCATCGCAATTCTTTAAATTTTAAGTTTTTGATAGTATTGTTTCGTAATGAAACTTAGGTAATGTGAAATGGAAAAAAATAATTCAGTAGAGTTCATAACAAATCACTTATAAACAAACTTAATAAAATTTAACTGTTTTGGGACTGTTATACAACCAAATGAAATATGTATAAAAAATTAGTCTGTATAAACCTCAATAATATTTGATATGTATAGTGGTAAATATAGCAACAAATATTTTTAAATATCAATAAATATATTTAGACATTATTTGTTTAATTTTCCTTCCTTAATATTCTTAGTGTCTAGTGTGTTAAGAAACTTATTATTTACATCAAACTAAGATAATATTTTTTTTCAGGAATCTTTATTAATACGAGAGGAAATTCTAAGCTTTTTATTTACCAGAATCATACATTCAGATTTATGTATAAAAAAGCATATGGAAGTCAACTGTGGTATTGTTGGTACTTCTTTAGCAGATGTTGTCCAGCAAAATTGAGAATAAACAATGCAGGTAAAGTGACAGAAACCATTGGTGGCCATAATCATGATCCTCCAACGTGTTGGATGACCCCAGACGGAAAATCCTACAACCTTCCACCATTGCCAGATAAAAGCACACAAAAGGAATAAACCATAAAAATACTCTAAAAAAAAGAAGACAGGTATGTAACATACCATTTTTTGTAATTAAAGCTCTATCAATTAAAATATTAAATAAAGTATTTAAACTTTGTGTTTTACTATTCAATAAGAGACGGAACAAACTATTTAATGAGATTATATATATATTAATATACAAATTTTATGTTCATATTGTATTTTAGTCAATAAGAATATAAGGTGTTTATAACATATTTTTCCATTTAATTTGTTATTTTACATTGTGACATACTTCAAGTGATCTTATTAGTAAGGAGGTTTAAATAAAATGGTTTTATTCGAAAATCATTATTTAATATATTTTTATTATATTAATATTATGATGTCACAAATTTGTTATGAATGGCAACATGTGTGTTGGATGCAAATGCAGATGAAATGGTCACTAATATTCAACTTATTGGTTTTGCTTAAGTGTTCCAAATATAAATAACATTTAAAAAATAACATATTTTAATCCTTAAGTTGTAGATATACATTTGTTAATGCTGCCAGTTTTATTAAAACATTATTTTTTACTGTTTAATATTTTTCAAAGTCCAAAGTATTCGATTGATCCAAAGTTTTATTTAATATATAAAACAAGTATGTAGTGTTTAGTATTCATAGTTTTGTTTTTAACTGTCTTTGTGTATGTGGTTAGATAGACTATCAAATGAATTAAACATGTGCTAATAGATAGAATAAAGAGATTCTTTGAATTTGTGTATTACAGAACTTGGAAATAACCTAAGTAAACTACCAATGCTAGAATAGTCGTAGCTGGTTTAATATGTCATACTTGATTCCTATTATGTAAATAAGATTTATTTTGTTATAAAATACCTTATAAATATAATTTAAAGTACTAAAAAAATTTGTAAAAAAACTCGCATTATGTTTTTAAGAGTTGTAACAAATTGTTTTTTTTTTTTAATTGAGAATGTTTAAAATAAAAAAAGTCATTAACAAGCATTAAATTAAAAACATTGGTTTCATTTTGTTGCATAATTAGCTACAGTTCATTCAACTTTACACCTTATGAACTAGGGGCTAGAATTGATTATCCTGTATCTAACGAAATTGAGGGTCCACAATAAAGTGTTTTCTCAAGCCGTATAAGACCTTAAAATAAGGTCTTAAAGTCATTTTTAAAGTGAGTATTGACAATTTAGCTTATTAATACTTAATACAAGAAGTGGGAGTCCAGACAGATCGATTGATTAATAAATTGACTGATCGCAATTGATATTATTATTCTATTTTTGTTTATTAGAAAGAAGTTCAATTCAAATTATTAGTAACATGACATGTTCATGACATGTTTCTATAGATATTCCAAATACTCGTAGTATTGGATTAAACACATTTTATAATCTGTGCAAGTGTAAAATTTAAAAATGAATTGAAAAATTGCTCCTAAATATTACCGCAGTAGTTTGCAATTTGCAACTTTAGGAATCAGGCTGGCGAAGAGTAGCTATTAGTAGTTAGTATAAATGCTGGTATTAAAGAATTAATACTGATTTGATCTATAATCACATCGAGTAATTCGACTCTGATAAGATATATTGTTTTTCTAAACGAGTTTACGGGCATGACTAAACTTGCTGACGGTAAACTTGCTGAATAACCTTCTGCGATACATGTTGGTTTTATCTCTTTTTAAACGGTTTATAGCCAGAAGAGACGATAATCTAACATTAGTGCGAATTATAGGCGTGTTATGTCACTAACTACGTCAGACCATAGCTCCAGACTGGTAATCAGATTTTTTGACTGGTTCGACCCAAACCCAATGAAGCTACTAGATAAGCAGCTTAACCAATAGACCCTTATTGTGAATACAAGTTTTACTCGAACAGACAATGAGAATTTGATATATAAATAAGTTGGGACATTTAACACAGCATCATCTAGTTCCATTTAAACTACGAGGCTTGTGTTATGGATGGATACCAAATAGTTAATACACTACACATATATAACTTTAAATACATACATATTATAAATACAAACACCCATGACTGGAGTACAAACATTCGTGCTCATCACACAAATGAATGCCCCCAGCGGGACTCGAACCCGCGACCGCTGGCACGGCAAGTAGGGTCACTACAAACTGAGCTAAACGTGTCGTCTGATATGATTTCGGATTAGACAAAAATTAAGTGTTGTTAAATAGGTATTTGGTAAAAAATTATAGCTCATCAATATTTTTACATTGATAGCGCCAATAAATGTAAACGCATACTTTTATATTTTTTTAATGCTCGAGCCGTTGTGCGCATGCGTTAAGATTTGTAGGACATAAAGTATGAAATGTAAACAGACTTAATTATCAGGATATAGAATATGAATAGATTATATCAAATAGTATCGAAAATAAAATACAAGATAAGCACTTAGGTATATTTTGTCGGCATTGTAAGGTCTTAGCTTTTCTTCAGTAGAAGGTAGTAGCAATGTATTAGATTTTAAATAGGTGTGATATCCCTTAATACTTTTTTTGCTATTAATTAGCACTACAGAGAAGCTAAAATTATACCTTTTTACTCACCAAGTTATTTTTTTCAACCTCAGATTTTACCTTGTAAATTATTTAAAATTTTGTTCTTTAGAAGTTATAATGCAGATATATTTAGGTATGGCTGTATCGCCGCTAGAGGGCATGCATTATGGTCTTTAATAAAGAGCTATTTAGCTTCAGTAGTATCAATGAACGTTATCTATACTAATATTATCAAGAGGCAGTCAAGTTTGTTTGTTTGATTGAACGCGCTAATCTCAGGAACAACTTATCCGATTTGAAAAATTCTTTTTGCATTTGATAGCCCGTTTATTGAAGAAGGCTTTAGGCTATATATCATAATATATATCTCTCTGTCATCTAACTATCTCTTTCATACTAACCGCTAAATCGGATTATACAAAAGCTTAACTTAAAAGGGGAGTCTTGACCTGCGTGACATATTTTTTATTTTTCAGAATTTCCCGTTCCAGTTTACGCTACTTCCCGCCGTGGCAAACCAATGATGATGTTAGAAAATAACAAATTTACAATACATTCGTCATTAGGTCCGAAAATTCGTTGGCAGTGCGCCTTACAAAGGAAACACTATTGTAATGCCATTGTTCATACCATAGATAATATAATTGTTAAAATGAGAAATAAACATTCACATATATGAATGGATTATTGTTGTTATCCTTTTCGGATATTAGTGTTTTTTCTATTTATACTTTATATTTTTTTATAAGATCCGAAATATAGATAAGTAAGAAAGATATACCATGGGTATTTTTATTAAGTATTCAAAATTTTCGTATATATTCCATCCCAGAGGCTGTTTAAGTTGAGCTCGTACCAGATATCTACCTATGTATATGTAGGTACTTGTTAGTTCACTAGCAACTTACTCTAGGTACCAAACGGTATAGCCTATGGAGTAACGAGGAGTAACCTGAAGTAACGAAATTCTTCCACTCCTTTCAGCATATACAAGCATACATGAACACACACAAAATAAAAAAATCACATTTATAAAAATATAATTTGATCAATCATGACCATTTATACTTTCTTTTAAGTTTCATGGACTAGACGCTAGACTTTAAGGTTTTTGTATTTAAAAATATTTATAATCGGATATGACTTTAAAATCAATTATTCCTTATCATGATCGGAAATGTAAATGACGCATTCCTTGGATTAAGATAAGCCAATTGCTTTAATATGATCAATTTTTATGACTAAAATAAATAGGTATGTAACATAATTGAAATTCTGAGAATATTGTTATAATAAAAAAGTTTTTGTGTATCAATGATCTTAAAGCTTAGATAGTAGTTTCAATGATCGTAACTTCAATTCAGTAAGATTAAGCTATATAGCGACTCGCGCTTCGCTCGGGTTCGTCCCTAGGTACATTTTAAAGGTTAGTACAGATTTCTTAAAGATAAGATATTTTCTTGCAATAGAAAGTATCATATATCCCGGATAGTCAAGTATCATCAACGCTGGATTTACACTAGGGGCACTCGGGGCTAGTGCCTAGGGCGGCAGAGTGGGAAAAAAAATCTTTGCGTTATCGAAAATGCTTTTTTTATTTTCCAAAAAATAAATAGGTAATTGAAAAAAAAAATATTACTAAATAGTACATTTTTAGAAAAATTGAAGACATTTTTAAATAAAATTTTTGCATTTTTCAAAAGTTCATAGTTAAAAAAAATTTTAACTATTGAAACTTTATCCATTTTATGCAAAATTTCGATAATGGGGCGGAATTTTTTACAATGCCAACGGACGGCGCTAAGGTTGAATCCGCACTGGCTATCATACCAAATTCAATCAAAATTTGATCAACGATTTTCTCGTAATGCGTTCCCAGACAGACAGACAAAAATTTTAAAAACTATAGATGTACAGATTCGACTCAATTTTATTATATTTATAAGATGTCATGTAATATGTCATAAGTCAGGGACTAGAATTATGTAACAGGTGTAGATGAAGCCTATATCACTTTTTATTCATATAAGTTAAACAAAAAACCGGTGTCAAAACTATGAAATAATCCAAATATTTCAATTTATTAATTTGTTGTTTAACGTAATGTACCTAATACGTTTTTAGATTTACGCGAATATTTGTCATTTTTTACGTTTCGAATGTTTTACAGCAATCACGGTGACTATAGAGACATGATTGCTATAAAGGATTCGAAACGTTACGAAAAAATAGTTTTATTTAAATTGTTTAACAATGAAGACGAACTTTAAAAAGATGAATTATTTAATGCTAGTATTTGCCCGCGGTTTTGCTCGCATTATAAGCGGAGTCAAGGGTAGCCTATGTTCGATCCCAGGATACAATCTATCTTCTATCTAATAATAATCTTTGTCCTTGCTAAATTTTATCGAAATCTATTCAGTGGCTTCAGCGAAAAGAAACAGCTAATATATTTATTTAACATCGCAAAAATTATTGTATATAGGAAAATATTTAATACATAAATTAATGTGGACTAATAAAAAACCCAATAGCAGGTGGCTTTACTCACCTGGCTTGGCTCATTGTGCAGAAAAAGTAATAGTTCATTTATATTCAAGTACCTTGAGAATTTTATCTTGACACACACAACAGCTCATATATCATGGCCATATAAATTATTTATTTAAAATATCTTAAGATTTTCAAGAAACTTATATCTTATAAGCCTTATTTTAATTTTTATGTTATATTATTATATCCTTAATATCTGCTTACTTTTTAAAACGTCTTTAAAAAAGAAGAGGTTCTCAAGTGTCCGCCTGACCAGCCACCGCGTGCCGTTTCCACAACATGTTGGAGCACTGACTTCGGTTCTATGAGAGAAATTCCCTTTACTCGGGCAAATGCACTACCAGTGCCAACGCTCAATAATCCAAGGGAATATTTTTAATTTATTTGTCAGTGAAAATTACTTACAAAATATCATCGAATCAGGTTCAGTCTCGAATTACATAATGGAAGTCGCTCACTCTAGAAGAACTGAAAATCTTTATTGGCTTATTATTACACACTGGTACTGCAAAACGAATGGCGTTGTTTATTGCTGGAAAATGCATATATAAATCAGTTTTCCCTCAATATACATATGTATGCTGAGAAAAAAAAATCAAATAATTCTAAGATGCCTTCATTTTGCTGATGAACATAATAAAGCCGTTTGCATGGATAAATGTAAATTAGTAATAAGTAATTTCAATAACGTAATGGAGTACATTTATTACCCCGGTAAAAAAATGTTTTTAAACGAATTGCTTGGATATTGAAGCAATCTATAAAAACAACCGAAAGAGTATCGAAGATTTTCTCAAAATTTAATCTACTCAACTATCTAATAAAAAACGAATTGTAATTATGGGAGATTTTAATTTTGACCTTCTTTGCCCTGATAAACCAAATAAGAAATTAGAAGCACTTGAAGAATATATGTAGTCTTGTAGCGTTAAATAAAAATTGACTCTGATTATTCTACACATACTTACATATGTTACTCTAGAAACAAGGATCATATTACACCATGCTTGCACAAATCTACAAAAGCACTCTTTTCATCAAGTTATTATTATTAATTATTATTGATTCGGCTATGTCCGATCACAAGCAAGTATAATAAGGAAATAAAAAAAAAATTACCCTAAAGTAATGAACAAGATTCAATATAGTGCATTAAATTATGAAAACATTGAAATATAAAATACAAGTTAAATAGTAGAATTCACAAAATAAGAATCGAAAATGATCACTTGCATCAAAGAAAACAAGGTTCAGATAGTAAAGATTCTAAGTCCAATATGAAGCGATTGGATCAACTAGACAGTATATAGATAAAAGAAATCTCCTATGGCAAGATTATAAAAATAATCCAAAAGATAAAAATATACAAACAGAATTTAGAATAGAAGAAACAAGGTTATCACAGTATCCAAAGAGTGAAAAGTTAGTTTTATTTGAAACTTTTCAATTTTAAAGAAAGAAACCTTCAAAAATATGGAATTTAAATGATACCTTATCTATATATATAAAGGCAAAAGTGATTCACTGATGTATCAACGCACAGGCCAAACCCTTACGGCTAGAAAATTGGAATTTCGCACACGTATTCCTCATATGATGAAGGCATCCACTAAGGAAGGATTTTTCAAAATTCAATCCCCAAGGGGGTGAATTAGTTATTAAGTTATTAGTTATTAAACTTTTTATTCCTTAGACATATTTGCATGAAATTTCGTATGAATTGAGTACGGTAAAAATAATGATTTACGTATTTCAGCGTTTTCTAAAATGTTGAATTTTAGAAAACGCTAAAAAACCTAAGAGGGTAAAATAGTGGATGAGAGTTTTAAATAAACGCACAGGCCAAACCCTTAGGGCTAGAAACTTAAAATTTCGCACACGTATTTCTCTTAAGACGTAGGCTAACTAAGGAAGGATTTTTCAAATTCAACCCCCAAGGGGGTGAAATAGGGGATAAAAATTTGTTTGAAACTTTTTATTCCTTAGACATATTTGCATGAAAATTCGTATTTTTCGTAGTTTAATTGCGAGCGATACCGCGGATTCTGCTAGTGTAATGATAAAGTTAAAGAAAACTTTGCTCTTCCAAACATTGTTACACCTAAAAATACCATTTAAATAAAACTATCTTTTCGGATTTTTTCGCGGATTTATTTTGATTTTTGGTTCCCGACGTTTCGATTGCTTTACAGCAACCATGATTGCTATTGTATACTGCTGAGTTAAGTATAAAACAATGATCTCATATGGTAAATCACACGCAATTTAAACTAGCTTTTCTTTTCAGAAAATCAAGGACTTATCATGTGTAGTGGACATGTCCTCGAAATAGGTTCAAAAAGAAGAAATTGTGCACGGTGTTATGAAAAACTACGACAGAGATTAGAGTACAAAGAAGCAAAAAAAATAGTTAGAAAAATTAAAACAGTTTGCAACAAATGTAATAAATCTCTTTGCGTACAGTGTTATAAAGAAGGACACGTATCAAATTAGTTCACTGTTCCTTTCTGGCTCATGTGATTTCCTAAATACACTCTTTTTTACTTCTTTCATAATAATTCTGTTTTATTTTCGGCAACCGTTTAGTTTTGTCTGTCCCATCACTATAAAAAATACTTTCGGTCGTTATCGGTCTGACACTTTCCTTGGTTGATTTCTCATTTCCTGTTTGGCAGACCCCGGGGGGAAATGAACGTAAAGAAATTGGGTTCAGGGTTCATTTTAATAGTATAAAAAAAACCAGCCAAGTACGAGTCGGATTCGCGCACGAAGGATTCCATACCATTATCTATAAAAACGGGAAAAAAATCATGTCTGTTGTATGGGAGCCCCCTTAAATATTTGTTTTATTTTAATTTAATTACTTATTTTTAAAGTGAATATATAACTAAATATTCTGTGAATATTTCAAGCGTCTATCTGTTGTCGTTATCAATATCGAGCAAAAACGAGCAAAAAAAGTCACATTTGTTGTATCGGAACCCCTTTAAATATTTATTTTATTTTATTTTTTAGTATTAGTTGTTATATCGGCAACAGGAATACACCATCTGCGAAAATTTCAACTGACTAACTATCACGGTTCACAATACACGTGAAGAACAAGAACAACATAAATTAACTAAAATTAAAAAATCCAAACCACAATGTCTTAGCACCGGTAAAACAGTAATTGTAACGTCCAGAAAGGATGGCAGAAATTGTTATAAAAATTAAAAAAAAGGTAACCACAACCACTGAATATAAAAAATGTCCAGGTTCTCCCCCATTATGTTTTGTTTTTTGAATTGCATGATTCATTTTTATTTTTTCACTAGCGGGTTACGCTCGGGAGCGTCCCTGGGTAGGTACGTTTTAATTTTTATGAGCGAAACCCTAATTCTTTTTCTAAAATCACAGTAGCTTAAGTTACTCCTTATAATATCAGCTATCTGCCAGTGAAAGTCCCGTTAAAATTGGTCCAGACGTTTCGGAGATTAGCCGGAACAAACAGACATATAGACAAAAAACTTTAATAATCGCGTTTTTCTTATATATACTGTATATAGGTAGTTCCATATGCATTTAGTAAAAAACTGTTATTTTGACATTACAAACAGACACTTCAATTTTATTTATCTCTATAGATTATGAAAGTGATTTGTAATTTAGAGTAAGTTCAGTAATTATATTTTATTAGCAATATTATAATATGGGCAATATTACGAAACCACTTAGTCAAACGAAACCAAAACTGACTAGTAAGTTCCTATAAATGTTGATTTTTTTTCTATTTGTACATTATTTTTCAAAATTCTATGTGATTATAAAGTACTGAAAATTACAGTAATAATCACATATTATATTTACATGTTTTCTTTTTACTTTCTTCAATATATTTTTTTTAAACTATTAATTATAAATTTGACTCTGACTTCCGCGACACTCACTTTTCTAATATATTGACCCTCAGTAACGCCTAAAGAAGTTTTACTTCAAAAATTTTGGTCATCCCACGAAATGCCAGTTTTCACCTTGGCAATGAATCTGATAAACTTTGTTCATTTGTTAGATACGCAGCGAATAATCGACGTAATTTTTTTGCATAGGTAGATACTCATTTTTTGGCCTCTTGGCTTCCTTTTATCATATAACGGTTTACGGTGACTGAGCGAATAGAAAACAACTTTGATACTGTTATCATTTTATTATACCAACTAGCATTGCCCTACGGTTTCGCCCGCGTTCAGATGACCAAAAACCAAATTCTTAGATTTAACATATTGGTATGTATGTATTCAGGTTTCCTCAAGATGTTTTTCTTCGCCGTAAGACAAGTGGTAATCATGTTGGAAATTATTCGCACATGAAAATATCAGAGGTGCGAGACCCGGGATTTGAACCTGCTTCACGGTTTCCCAAGCGAGCGTGTTACCACTGGGCTACCACTGCCTAATTTATATTAGTTACTTTTATCCATATTAGTATACTCTTACATAATATGTATACATATACCAATTTCATAGCGCACCGTATGATTGGTAAATAATGGCGGTGATTGACAATGCCACAGAGCTTGCTCCGTTAATCTCATATTTGATTTAGTAATATTTCTATACTTCTGTTTTGTCTAGTATATTTCTGTTTTATTTGTTTGTTGGTTTGTTTGATTAGTTTTGAGCCATAAATTCTTAAACTATTGAATTAATTTGTCCACCTTTCAAGAAATGATGTAAAAAAATGTGAAAAAGTTGAGATATAACAGTCTCTAAAATACTTTTATCGAAAATTATCTTGAAGAATATAAATTTCGTAGTTTTTGGGACATGAAATATTTTTAGTTATTACCCGCTTTGTCAGTTTAACAATCACAAACTTGTTTTCCATAAAATGTTAAAAAATAATATGAAACGAAATTATTTAAATACGTTTGATAAAATGAGTCGTTATCGTGGGAACGTAAATATTATTCGTATTTATTTTAGTGTTATCCTAACAAAATACGTGAGTAAGTAAAACGACACAGAATTTTGCTATACATACGGAACCTAAGTATAATGTGTGAGTTGGACTTGCATTTGCCCAATTATTACCTACATTAAAAGATTTACAATCATTAACATAATTTACTGAACAATAAAATTTTACAAATATTTTTATTTGAAAATTGTTTCGACCAACCAAATAAGTATTACTACTAATTTATAAAGCCAAAAAGTGTGTTTTATTGATCATTAGAACACGGGCGAGGCCGCGGGTAATTTACTAATAATTATAATAAAATCATAGAAAGGTTATATCTGTACATTCATTTTTTTACAATTAAAACTAGGTATTTTAAAAATACATGGCGACATCTATTGACGAATATCTAAACAACACATACATAAATATTCATTAAAATAACTATTTTAATGAATAAAATAGCGCTCTTGATATGTTATTTTTAAGATAAGCTATTTTTAATAGTTTATGACATATTTAGTAAGTTACCTTGCTAAAATGTTTATAGTATCATCGTGGTTTTATTCTAACCAGTTTTTGTGTTTTTTCTCAGAAATGTGATATTTTCTCGCGGTAAAAAGTATCCTATATATTGACCCGGATAACCAGCTATCACAATACCAAATTTCATCAAAATCCCTCCAGTAGTTTTTCTGTGATGCAGTAACAGACAGACAGACAAAAATTCTATAAATAGATCGGATTTCAGTAAGATTTTCCAAAGAAATATTTAATATACAGATTCGACTCAATTAGAATTTTATTAAATATTACAAATAAGTATAAAATAATTCTAGAAAAACTAAATGTGTAAAAGCTTTGTAGTTATATGTAATAAATAAATTTCTATTTTAAATTAGTTCAATACTCAATTAATTAGTGTTCATTGCAGTAACAAAAATATGTAATGTACGTAAAAAGATTGCCTTCAAAAACGAAAAGGGCTCGAAAACGGCTAGACAGATTTTGATGAGTCTTATATTATTGCAAACTTTAGTTTGATCGCGTATGCGACTACTACTACGTGCTCAAATATAAACTAGGGTTATGATCATAAAAGAACAACAATTAAATATATAATATGAGCGAAGCTTCGGGCAATTCTTATGTTGGCTAATACTTCTAGCTTAAAAGCTCGCCAAAGCTCTGAGATAGATACGCCAAGTAAGGCATTAGGTACCGCTACTGAAACCGCAGCGTCTCGATGATAGAAAAAATGCAAGCATAGGTAGAAGACACAATATTTATTTTATGTATATCGAAAGAAATTTAGGTAGGTTGTTATATTTTAATCCCATCTGTAATGTAATGACGTTAGTTGTGTTTACTCGTATATTAGATAAGATGCGTGATGCGTCCTTGTCTAAAATTTTATACGACGTTAGTGGTTCAATATTGATAACATGTGAGGCTTTGTACGTAATCAATTAAGTATAATTAGACATGTCTACCTACATATATAACATCTATGACGTTTCAAAGATAAAATAACTGTGAATAGGAAATGTTAGTGAAAATCAATTGTTTCGATATAATATAAGTAATTGATGTTAAATAAAATTTTGTATTTCTATTATTTATTTGTAGGAGGTATAGATATAGATTGAAATATGATAATACAATAAAAATATGATACTTATATTATTTGATGGAATGAGTTTTTTTTATATAAATATGTACCTACCTAAAAAATTTTTTTTTGTACTTGGCCTGTTTATAAATATATGATAAACTATAAGTATTTTGATAAAAACAAAAGAAGTTAATTCTTCATTTGATAATAAGATAGTTTCGGGACATTTAACTAGAATTTGAAGAAATTGTTGACCTACCTAAATGTGAAGAAGTAAAATTTAGTATTTTCGGAAATATAATTTAATTTGTTATATTAACGATATACCTACTTCTTACTGCCAACAATAGTATATCATTGTTCATCAAGATTCATAAAAGGTCGTAAAATAAAACCAACACAGTAATATTTTAAATAGTGAAGACAAACATTAGGTAACAAGTAGCGCCATCTATTATTGTATTTTATTACTATTTAAGAAGTCTATTTTATATTATAAGCCTTTTTAAGTGTCTGGTTTCGTATCCTTTTTCAATGGAATTAATCAGAGAAATACATATATTTTGAATATACATATTATTAAGGATATTTAAAAGCCACTATAAATTTAATAAAACCATAACATGACATAATCACACAAGTTGATTAAAAGTTATGCCCGCATTATTTGCTAATAAGTATATTGTTCAAAATTCACTTTTATAATTTATTTAGCACATATTGTAGATATAGCCTTCAAAATGAATATTGACTAAAAAAATGTAATAACGATATTTAATACCTACAGCTATATGATCGCTGATATAAAATTATTTCGAAATAATTTTAATATACATTTGGCTGTCTATAATATTACAGACGGCATAATATTTTGATAATACTACTGTATTCGCAGAGGAACCTCATTCTTCAAAGGACGATAGATAGCGCAAACCCGAAAGCACTCGAGTGGACATAATAATTTTATTTTACAAAAACCTGTTATGATCATTAAATTCAAAAGTGCTTAATTTATACCTTAATTTTCAAACACCATTCTTTTGATATTATTTTTTATAAACATCAACAACAAACTATTGATACAGCCTTATTGCGCCATCTTTAAAAATCTATAAAGTTTTTCTATATATTGAGATTCTATGACTATGGTACTTAACAAGTTTAAATGTGTGCAAACACCAAGCGTTAATCGGAACGTCTTTGCCGGGAACATTTTGTAATCAAACATGTTCTAATAATCGTAGTCACCAAAATTGTAAATTTATTTACACTTTACATTTTTTATATACAATATAAATTTTCTTCTTGTAGCTTAACCGCAAATTAGGTACAATATATTTATTTTTTAACGAAATAATAACTGTCAGACGTAATGTGACACAGACAGTGACAGAAGTTGTGCGATTTGTATTAATCACAAGTTTTTTCCCTCTTTTCTATAATTTAACATTATTTACAGTGCTTTAGTCATGAAATCTTATCATAATTACTTAATTTAATGCTTCAAAAGCATGACATGTGACGAGCATAAGTTAAATTTGCTTTGTGTTTAGGTTGTTTTAAATAAAAACATTGTGTAAATGATTGTGTTTTGAATTATAAAACGAAACAAGGACGTTGTAGATATAAGCAAAGTTAATTACATGTGTAATATAAAATTGCAGGTGATGAATTAGTTCAGTGCGTGCCAACAAAGAAGGGTCATCATATTTTATACAAGGGTTATACTTACGTGTTTAAGACTAGGCTTCAGTGCGGTGCGGAACAATGGTGCTGCTCCTACCGACAGAAGACTGGATGTATATCCATCATAAATATGCAAACATATGGTGTTGAAGTAGTGAGAGATTTTCATAACCACAAAAAACCAATGTTTTCAGATTAGGACTAACTTGTTTATTGTTTTGGTTGGGTTTTCCAAAGATTTTTAGAAATATGCATGCTATGTTCCTTGTAAAGCTTCCTTTAAACCAGATTTTAATTGATTTAAGATTTTTTATTATTATGTAAATAAGGAAATTGAGTACCTGTATCTATTTATTTATTTTAATGAACATACATTTTGGATTAAGAACTAAAATTGCATATATTTTGAGGTTAATTGAAATATTAGATATTTAAAACATACATAGCAACCTATACATTTATAAAAAAGAACCCTTTTTTGTAAGATTATGAAAATCATCTCTACTATCATTTTGTAAAGAATGTCATAGATATGTTTGATAAAAACTTGTTATTTTACATCATGTTTTGTAGATTGTTCATTATTTTATATTTGTTTGAAAGTAATATCAATATAACATACATTGTAAAAGTATTTCATTGTTTGAAATAAATCTTTAAAATTAATCATGTTTATAATTATAACAAAACATAATATTTTTTATTCTATTACACAGCAGCAACGTAAACAATATTCATTAATATATTAAAAATAAAATGTTAACATGCGCAAAATTTAACTTTTTTTCAGTTTTAAATCTAATATTTATGTACGGAATAAATGTCTATGCAATCAAATAAGTTTATTATTTCAATAATCATCATCACAAAATAATATTACATGACTCATATACTAGAATTTATTAAAGGATACATATTATATATGTTAGATAAATACAATATGTAATTTTTTCAGAAACTGCACTAGAATGGCTTACAATATATTATGTGAAGACTGATGACAAACATTACAAATGTAATATATGCGAAAGCATAATAATTACAGATGAAAAATCAAAAGAATTGCTCGACCACATAGTAAAGTCTCACAAAGAAGTTTATGAACTTCATAAAGATAATCCTGAATCAAGTGTTGGCTTTCAAATTGAATATTTACAATTTAGTATGTTGAAGGATGATAAAAGTCAACCTGTGATATTAGAAGAGGTGTGCGAGGAAGCAGCCACAAATGAAATCATAAAATCTGATGAGAAAGAACATAAAGATACTGTGGACATGCAATATGTGTTGGTGCCTCGCAAGAAAAAATTAAAGAGAAATTATGGTAAGATGTTTTTCATGTGTTTATAGCAATTTATCTAGGTTTTTACACTGCTCCTTCTTTATCGTAATATGGTTGCATTAAAATTACAATAAAATATATTTGGTTCTCAGTATTTTATCATTCTTGACCAAGTTTAAAAAAAGAGGAAAAACTCAATTTCAAGGTGTATCGTTTTGTTTTTTTGTTTCGTTAAATTGTCACAAATTGTGGTCCTATATAAATTTTAAGAAAAAATCCACCTATGAGAGTAGAATGATTGTTTTTAAAATAATTTTAAAGGCAGTATTTTTTTACTAAAAAATGTTTCTATCCTCATATTACAAGGAAATAAGAAGTGATTAAAATGTATAATTTTTGTATTCTTTACAGAAATGAGTCGTAAACGCAGTTGGGTATGGAAATATTTTGAGAGTCTCACAAGCATTATATATAGATGCAATCTTTGTAATGTAGTGCTTTCTATAAAAGGATGTAACACCAACAATATGAACCGACATGTACGGACACGTCACCCAAGTGTATATAAAAGTGAAGTGGAAAAAAAGAAAGATATTAGTGAAATGGAACATGTAGAAGTACCATGGAAGATTGAAGAAGAGAGTGATAAAGATTTTGATGAATCGATTGGTAAGTGTTTTTTTTATCAATTGTTAATCCTTTTAATAAAGGAGTTCTTTAGATTAATATGAAAAATCTGAACCATAGCCACTAGTGTATCAGCTTTCTGTTTATTGACTATTCTCTTTTTTCCTATTTTCAAATTTTACCGGACAGGAAATGTTATTATGTATTTGTCATGTCTTTTATGTAGAGATGATCAGATAACAAAATATATAGTATAAAAAAAATATTTTGAGGTATACTTTACTATTATATAAACAAAAATATAGTTTATTGAATATATTTTTGAATAATTGAATAACAAAATTAATTAATATGAGTTATAGTTTTTAATTGAGTATGATGAGGTGTTTAATGTACCTAATAATATTAATATAAAGAGAAAAACCTAGGCCTCGTCCCATATACTAGTGCCATTGATTTCCCATACAAAAGTTTAGTAAGTAAAGTAAATATGATTGTATTGAAATTTGAGTAAAAATATAAGCATTGGCGTATATAGGGTTATTATTCAGGGGAGGGCCTGGCCCCTACTACATAAAAAAAAAAAACGAATTATGACAGGTTGGAAGCTCACGTTTCGTTTTTTTTTATTTAACTCTGAAGCTACTGAGTCTAAAATTTTGAAAACATCCAAAAACATGATTTCTTAAAGATTACAGGAAAATTTATAACTCAAAACTCTATGTTCTTAATGAATATAAGTTAATTGATAGTCATATTAAAAAAAAACAATATTAATAAAATGATATTGATATCAGTCATTTCTATCAATTTGTTGCACACATTTTTAAACGATTACACAATAGATGGAGGTTTAGTTAATTTATTTGCATGTTAGATGATATCCTGACTGATTGTCTACCGATTTCAAAGTTTTTTTTTTAATACTAGAGACTTACCTTTGCTTTTTTTTTATGGTACTCAGTGATAAAGGAGCAGACAGGTCCACCTGCCTTTACTTCCTTACCTTTGCTTCGCTCGCGTTCTTAGGTGTTTTTCAGTAGTTTACTCTAGGTCTACTCTGTTTGTATACTCAATTTCATCTAAATCCGTCCAGCTAACAAACATACACAAAATTAAGTTTCGCTTTAATAATAACAGTCAGGACTATATAATATAGATAATTGGATAGTGGTTTCGAATTTAAAAAGAAAATCACTAAAGGATGGATTTTTTTTTTTTAAAGTGTTTTTAATGTTTTCATAGATATAATAAAGCAGCGTCGTAGTTGGATCTGGTCGTACTTCAAGCGGGTGTCGAGTACACTCGCCCAATGCATTCTGTGCAATAGAAACATTTGTCATGGAGGCAACGCCACCGGGAATATGAATCGACATCTCAAAATGATACACAACAAGACGGCTGGTGAGTTTTTTAAATATTTTTTTATTTTATTTTATTTCATTTAGTTTTTTGTAGTTTTTTTTCTAATAATTCATTTTTTTACTATTTAATTCTTCAAATTTATTTTTTTATTTATATATGTTACAAGATTAGGCACACGTTCCAAATATTTAGATACAAATGAATCAAGGAAATAAAATTAGAATTCAAACAAAAAAATAGAAACCAGTTCTGTAGTTCTTGCAGTATCTACTTTTACGCTAGCTGTAGTATCTACTTTTAAATTACCAATGACCAAATGAAAACGCACTTTTTATTAGACCATAAAAGTGCAGTACGAACGGACGTCTCCTGACGTTTAGTAAAAAATTTAATAATGAATAAATTGTTTTAAATTTGAATACAATGGGTGCTAAATCTATCTTTATGTATCTTCCTTTTTCTAATGCATATTTGAACCTTTTAAATGAATTTAAATAAAATTAAACAATTTTGATACTGGGAATTCATAAAAAGTTCATTTTCCTTGTATTTAGACATTTTTAACGTCCCACTGCTGGGCACGGGCCTCCCTTTAATAAGAGGGGGATTAGGCCGGGGGTATTTTCCTTAACAGTATAATAACTTAAAACAGTCTCACAGTATTTTTTATGAAAATGTGTTCAATGTTCAATAAATGCATGCAATGTAAGTAAATGTCAGGAAATTTTATTAAAAAATCAGACATGATATTTAATTAATTATACAGCACAATGCGACAACAATTTAAAATAATTTTTGTATTTACATACAATTTTAGGTTTTATATCGTTAACCATTTTCAGATGACAATAACTGGGTGTGGAAAGTGTTTGAGAACGCCGAAGATGATTTCTTTACTTGTAAAATATGTCAATTCAAATGTATGAAATTTGATGATGTCGAGAAAAGTATTAAGTGTATATTACAGCATCTTAAAAACGAACATGGCGTAATTTCGGGTGACCAAATAATTACTGGGACAGAATTAGATATAGATAATACTGATGAGTAATGTTTGTTCGTACACAGTGCGGGGTAATAGGTTCAAAGTCCGCGTAGGGCAATTTCTTTTATAATCATCAGATATGAATAGATATAGGTCCTGATATTTATTCATTGAGAGCTGTCGTAATGTTCTCTTCACTCTGAGGAAGTTAAGTAAATATATAACATGCGATCATTCAAAGTATTTTTATTCAAAGGCTATATTTTATGATGGGCGACCGACGTCATATTTATATTGAAATATTAGTTTTTATTTAATTATTTTTAAAGGATTTCTTGTAATTCAAATTTAAAATGTCCTTTCAGTCGATTTTAGCAAATATATTGTGCGTTTGGTAAAAAAACGGCCCTAAAGTTTTGCGTATGAAAGAACTATTGGTGATTCGCTTGATAATTTCTGTAGTGTTGACATATTTCGGCCATTTAAATTAACTTACCGACAATAGCACTGTTTGAAATATTTTATATATTATTAATAACATTTTTTTTGTCTAGCGTTCGTTTTTTTGTTTTATATATTTTTTAACTAAACGCAACCATAATAAATGAATCATATAAAGTATTCATTCATAATGACTGGTGTTTTATGAATGTTTGTTTTACAAAATTAAACTTTAATACGTTGAAGTAAATTGCTTATAAAAGACATTGCTTTGAATAAAAGTAATTTGAATGCCATCTGTACATACATAAATACAGTAGTACACTACCTAATGGATAGGACCTGTTTCTTTCTGTATACCCAAAACGTTTGGTTCTCATTTTCATTAATGTAGAAAATAAGAAATTATATTTTATCTGTGTTTTAAATTTTAAACTTAATAGTGTAATAATTAATTTATTATTTTAGATTTGAAGGGACCCGAAGGTTATGGTTTACGAATCGATCAAAATTTGTAGGCGTTTCTAAAAAAAAAAACGGTCTTTTTTGCTGTACAAATTTGTATAGCTTTATTTAGTCTTATTTTTATTTAATAGGGTTACCATATAATAATGTTTTTCTGCCTAAATTTTGGTGTTATTATAAATATAAAACATATACTTTTCGTTTAATTTTTGTAATGTAGCGAAAATATTGATATATTTATATTTTTAAGCACATATATATGCATGTAATAAACATGCAACAATTAATTATTATTGACTGATCTTTTATCAGAAAATATTTTTAACAAAAAAATGAAATATATGGTCACTCTACTTTTAAGCTATAGTATTGGTCGGTATCGGTAAGAATCGTTTTATTTAGATTTAGTTTAATTTTACAATTTGCGTGTTAAGTGTAAGATCCTGTATATTGTACGTGCAATAACGAGTGTTCATACTTTCTGGGCACATAGGGGTTTGAAAAAAAAAATTAATTTAGGTTTGAATAGTTTTATTTTTACTGTAATATCAATCAGTACAGAACCACATTGTTGTTTAGAAAATATGACGTCTGAGCGTATTAAGTTTAACTTATAATCCTAAACCCTTTTTTGGTGGCCGTTAGTAAAATTCTCATTAAATGAAATTATAATATTATCTTAATAATGATGGTTTTCCTGATTTCAATCAGATGAAGGATCATATTTCTAAACGATTTCCCAATTATTTAAAATATAAATAATACAATAAATATATCTCACGGAATGAAAAGGTAAGTTGGCTTTTATTTTTACATCTTTTAAACATGAATTCAATATAATACAAATTCAGGATCAGCATTAAAATAGTCATATAGGAGACAGATTTGATTTTTTTTTTGTGTTTAAATTTAATAACAATATAAAAAAATGCCAATTTTCTATAAAAATATTTAAGTTATGCCACTTTTGCTATAAGCTATATTAGAAACTGTGTGTTAAAGTTTGGTAAATAAAAGTATTTTGAAATTTGACTAGTTTTATTCTTAAAACATCAATTACACAAAGATATCATAATTTGGCAATATCATCGATCACTACCGGTAACTTATATTACACACAACCACAAGGAGACGTTTGAAGTGTTTTAGAGGTAGAGAGGTTTTACAATTTAGTTTTACAATATATCGTACGTTTCATTAATACATCACATTTAGTATTGTGCCACTCTACGTTTTAAATATGATATGAATGTTATTTAAATATATTATACAAATCTGTTGTTTTTATATAGTATTAACAAATGTTAAGTTAAAAAAGCGGCCAAACCCATAACTTCCCTTTGGAATATGTTAACAAGCCACATACTATGTTTTCTGAATAGTACAGTTATTATACAAATATATATTAAAGGGAGCCGTTTACATTGTTTTAGTAATAGATAATAAATAATGCATAAGCTGATATTTTTTGTAAACGGGATATTCTAAAATACTTTTTGCTATGAAAAGTACGATATATTAGTACTTGGTAACAATATCACTACAATTAAAATACTGTTTTAATTTTTACATTTTTTGTTCCAATACTACATTAGTTACTTCAACGTAAGTTAACCTAAGATCTTGCAACACAGTTTTGCTACACACATATCGCTCGCTGTCTTATGTCAACTTGCTCGGCGTCAAATATACATTATTTTACGCCAAAAATGTCTTCTTTAAAATATTAACAATACATCTCCTTTATTACTTATTAATATGTATTTAAATACAAAGTAAACATATAATATTATGGGTACTTCTAATCGTAAACTTGAGTTATGTCAAAAAAATAAAATGTAAATATTATCATTTTTGGTTTTATTTCTGACTACAATCGCCGATATGTAAATAAAAAAATATCTAAGATTAAGTAAATTCGAAAGATTGTTTTTTCCTTTTTGTTTTATTATTGTTGACTCTCGCATATTTTTGAACTTAATATTAATATTTTTCTTAACGTTTTCATTTCTTACAAATAAATTAATTAATAGTTAAATATCATTATGAAAACTAACGAAACGTCTTATCAAAAAGAGTATTTGCGTCTATTTTTATTTTATCATCGATTTTAATATAAATATTTTTCTCAGCGGAAGTAATAACTATGGTGAACGGGAGGCAAATGGTTCTACTTGACGGTTATACATATTATAAAAAAAATAAATGTGGGAAATACTTCAAATGGGCGTGCACAACATCCGCAAGCTGTAAAGGGAATCTTAAAATAGATGAAAATTTGGTAATAAGGATTAGTAGCCCGATTCACTCTCATCCCAAAAAGAAACTATTGAAGACGAGTTCGGGGCGATACATCAAATTGTAAGGTCAGCAAGTAAATTAAAAAATGTTTTGTTAATAAAGTGAAATTTTTGAAGTGAAAACTTCTACCAGCTTGGCTCTAGATTTGGAATGGGAAGTAATTCATGTATGTCAAAATCAGATAAATTAATATGAATATCCAAAAATAACAACTGTTTGTTTATAGTTTTAAGTTTTCACTTCTGTCGGCAGTACTCATGACTGCTTTTTTTTAAATTAATAAACCTGTTATACAATAAGTGAGTTAATTATAATTTGTATAAGTGCATGTTCTTTCATTAATCTCTCAATTTCTTTCTAGATTTTTGAAATTTTTTGATGGATTTTATATTATTAATTTCCGCTTCAGATATATATTTGAACAACAATTATAATATGCATGTTCTGTTATGCTGATTATACTACCAAAATCTTTTTTAAGAAAAATCATAATCTGTACAGAGCTACTGCTACTACTAAAATTTACAGATTTTATAATATTGCTTTAATTAAAACTGCAAAATTTAAACATTTGCGAAACAAAAAATAAAAACAGTAATATTTCCAGGTATTTTCATACCAACGAAGAATATGAAGCAACGTTTCTTTTATAGGGGTCATTTGTACTATAGTAAAAACCGAAGTTTGAGGTGGAATTGTACTAGTTATCCAAAATGTAAGGCGTATATAGTATTTCATAAGGATAAAGTGGTCTATACGTATGCGGAACATTGCCATGCGGCGAGAGAGCTGGTTCAAAATGAAGATGGCTCGTACAGATGTGACAGAAAGCGATCCGACCTATGCCTACCAGAATATAGTCTTTTAATTGAAAGAAAACGAATAAAATATTAAAAATAATTTTTTGGTCTTTATTTTTTGAATTAATAAAATCAATATATTATAAAAAAATCTTTGACGTTTTTATAGTAATTTGAAGTTAGACAGCGCAAGATTCAAGGCTCTTGTTATATCATTGAATTGAATTGAATTAAGTGAATCTTATATAACGTTGTTAAATGGGGTTATTTAATGTTACGAAGTAATATGTTTAAAGAAATTCGAAAACGTCTTCAGCTTAATAATAAAAAGGGATAAACTCCATATTCCCAGGTAAAAATAGAACCTTTCTAACGGGTAAGTTAAGTTTACGTCTATCAATATATTAATTTTGCTATGATAAAACCTATACCGTGTCCTTAATAACTAGATTACCTACATATTTCTATTTAAAAATAAATATTTAACGAATAAAATATACATTTCCTAAACTATTTTTAGTACATATTATAAATATTAAATTGTATCGCTTGGCAGATCAAGCGCACCCTGTATTTGATCCTACTGCTTCGTACTTTGTATTGAAGTAATAAACATATATAAAAGGTCTTCTGTGCTTTTTTATAATTAAATGTGATTAAATAAGATATAAAATATATTTTAGTGTATAAAGTGCTCCTAAAAGTGCTTAGAAAATACTATAATTAAATGTACATAATACAATTTAAATATTTTTCATAAAAAATGTTATTTATTCGTACTTCCCTATATACCTTTGAAATTGAAATAAACAAAAAAATATGATTTCAACAGTATAACATTGACGGTATGTTATGTTTTTGAAGTTATACTTCTTTTGGGACGGTTGGAAAAAAATATGAGAGTAAAATTTTTACGATGCGCGCGCACACCGACAGCCAAAAAGCGACATGATGAAGTTAGCTGGTAACTGTATGTTGCCATGGTAACCGTTGTTATTGTCTGACAAATGATTTATAATATTATATTTTATCCGTATATGATATTCTATAAATATATGACTGTAATATGCCTAATATGCCATATTTAATTATTTTATTAATTTATCATTCCTCTTACAAACAGACAGTTGTAACATACGGGATGAAATCTTTAGTTATTTTTATTCTCTTACCCGAAAGAAGTATAATTTCTTACGTGTGTACATAAATACACACACACTTTTTTTTATTATAAACACAGCTTTATGCTGCTTTGATAATTATTTTACACAACCCAAAAATTGACAGCGAAAAGTTTCTACAAAAAGGATATAAAAACAAACATATTATATCAAATGAATTAAAACATTTCTTTTTAAATATTATTAAAATTATAACAATAACATGTAAAAATTAAAAAATAAACATCAATAGGTATATATTATTAATTTGTGTTAATTATTTATCGATATATAGGCATTTAGTTGATATTTTTGTAATTCGTAATAATGAAATACACGTACATATTATATATGATTATTACCAATGTCTTATTTAAGAAAATATGTACAGGCATAAACGATTTTTGTACTGTTTATATATTAAAATATCATTCTAAAATTACTGTCAAAATGACAATTGGAATCGGAAATTGTAAGTACCTAGATAAAAAAAGTATAAAATAAAAAAAATCACTTAAGGTGAAACCCTTTACATTTAGTAAACTGCTATGAAAAAATGTATAAAAATATAAATCTAACGTATTTGAACTCGCCAGTCGTAAAAATAACTTTGACTTAGTTACAATTTACTAAATTGAATTTAGTCTGTATATTATATTTTATAATGTCCAGTGGTAACGCGTTCGCTTTGGAGACCGAGTGAAGCGGGTTCAAATCTCGGGTGTCGCACCTCTGTGATTTTTATTTGTCTTATGGTAAAGGAAAACATCGTGAGGAAACCTGCATGTGTGAAAGAACCTAACAAGTTTTCGAAAGACATATGAAGTCCGCCAACCTGCACTTGGCCAGCATGGTGGACTATGGCATGATCCCCTCGTATTGAAGGGAAGCCCGTGCCTAGCAGTGGGATATTGAAAAGGGCTGAATACATTATTTATAAAGTATAAATAAAAGTATTACAATAACGTATATAATTAGAACTGTATCTGTAAAGTACTAAAATTCGTTAGTTTTAAAACCAACCCTTAGGATTTAACCAACGAAATATATAAGATTGTTTTTGGTAATATTTTTATTGTTAGTTCCGAAGTGAGACAAAAAATATATTTCTATCTCTTTTCTAAATACTAATATAGATAGGTACTAGTGCGGATTGACACTTATAGAAAATCGCAGAAGACTTGAAGTTTCAAAAGAGAAGATGAGAGGCATATGTATTTGTTTCTTCTATTACAATTGTCATTTTGCAGTAGATTTTTTACAAAACAATATCTAAAGCTAGAGCATGATATTTAAAATATATATTCCATATATCTAAATTATGTACAATATTAGCCATGTCATGGTTTGATCAACTTTGTGAATTGTTATACAAGACACAAATATACATAGAATTAGTTACCACATATAGGAGCCTAAAATAAAAATTATTTAAACAATAAACAAACATATACTTTTACTCTAATATATATGCATATTCCCTGACTTTAATAATAACTGTTTCATTTATAGTCTCTACACCTTATAAAAAAATCACTTATTGTGGAAATTAACATAAAATTTGGACTTTGTTTTAGGCTCCTTAGTATACAAATTTTATTATAAAGCTAGTATCCTTTAACTAGGGGGTTTAGGACCACAGTTATGTGCGCTTTGTATATAGACGATGCGACCTCTATACGTGTGTAAAGCTGCTTTACACCACGGCCCTCTTGAACATCGCCATCTTATTTTACCATTTCGCGCACATCCGTTAAATCTGAACCTGTATCCACCTACATTGATCCCCATCTTGCCTTGTTTACTTAGACAGTATGAAGCAAAACAATCGATGCCAGTGCCGATCAAACCAACTGAAATTTAATTTATATTTGAATAATCTGTATATATAGCTATTGTAAATTATATACTACTTACACTTTGAATAATATTAAATGCTCTTTCTTATATTATATATTAGAATAATAATTTTTATATTTCGAATAAGTTTTTTGTTATTTATCGGCCGACTTTTAATAGCTCAAAAAATCGACTGATAAAATGCGTGGTTTGTAGAACAAAGGGATTTAAATAAAATAATGCCATATTAGAAAGTCTTTATCTTATTGTATAATTTATTTTATATGACAAAAGTACTTAGCATAAGCTTATACGTAAAATTGACAAAATGGCACTTAAAACGGTAATAAAACTATTTTTTTTCTTACAGTTCGCTTTGGTCTTTCAAACAGAGGACACTTGGTGGTACATGTTGGTCCACACAAATTTATAAAGCACGAGTGTTACAGGAAGAAGATCAGATGGACGTGTAACAAACGCATACAATTTGGATGTAGAGCTAGCCTTACTACCCATGATAGCGTCATTGTGAGATCGTTCTTGGAACATAATCATTGAAATATGCATAATGATTGTTTTTTTTTATATAATTTTGTATGTTTACACATCTCTCTAAGGGATACCACTTTTCTGCTTCCACCTACATACATATATGAGGAGTGTTGAGCGGGATATTTAACAAAGAGCTCTATATTAGCTATACTGGTTAAATAAGTGTTTGAAAATACAGTCATTGGGGTACAATTAGACTCAGTTTTGGAATTTTGGGGTTTGTTTTAAAAAATAATCACAAAATAAAATATTAAAGTCTTTAAAGGATTGATGCTATTGCATTGAGATGTATATTTTATGTGTACACTATACCTATACAATATCTTTGTCAATGTTGAGCTGAAATGTGATTTTTTTAATAAGTTTTACAACGGTAATATCAATAACAAGAAAAAATATCAAAGTTAGAGGTGGAATAATTATACTTTAAGTGATTTGGACAAGTGGTAATTTTTTTCATTTGCATTGTTGTTAAGATTCGGTTAAATCAAAACGCGGAGTTAACATTGCGCAAGCTATCACATATTTAATTTACTAATATTTTCATAGTATTAAATGAAAAAAAAGACGGATAAGTTGTTGACAATCTCACAATAAATATAAAAGTGAAGCGATGTTATTTTACAATACTATATAAATACTCAAGAGTTTCGTCTGTGTGTTTCTTATTTTTTATATAATACGAAGAATATGTAGAAGTTCTTGAAGGAAATCTTATATTTTTTACATTTAAGAATGTTTGAAATTATATTCGTATGAATTTTTTATAATAATTAATATTTGTTTACATAAGTTTACATATTAACTGTCTATATTTCCATACTAATACGTAATATTTACAACTAGATATGAAAAATCATTCCCTGTTTAGTGCCTTATAGGAATAGCGAGTGCCTTTCATCTAAATTAAGTTAACAAATAATATAAGTGTTTGTAAGAATTTTAACATGTATTTTTGTATGGAATAATGTTTTTAATAAAGTGTTTTATTCAATTTACATTACATCGTTTTTTTTTTAAATAATTAAATTAAAATAAAGAAATCCAAAATAAATATTGATTAGAGTGTAATGACTTGGGTCGATAATAATATTTCACCCGTACATTATTGTGCCATTTTGTACATACGAGTGGATACAAAGAAAATGCTTTTTCTACTTGTTTGGTGTAAAATTGGTTTTATTAATATATTAGATATCTCCTTTTTCTCAATATTAATAAATAACATCTTTTTACCATTAAATCTTAAAATTATTTACATATATGTTATAGTCAAAGTCCGATACACAGTCTCTTCGCGGAAGGACTGGTTTATCCTAGGTTTGGCCAAAGCCATCGGGCAATCCCCGAAATACATTTCAATTTCGCCTTTTGCCTGAAGTATTTTTAGTCAAACCCAGGAGCTCCTAACTTTTCAGTCAAACGTCGAAAGTAAATTATTCTGTTTCGGTTTTGGCCTAGTCAATCCTAGAAGCGACTGCAAAACTCGGTCAAACGTTGATCTGAACATGTTTAAACAGTTTCAGAAAAATGATTAATTTTCCATTTTATTTACTTAAGAAATTATTAAAACAATAAACATCAAAATTTTAAAAATGTTATTTTTTTATACCTAATCTTACAAACTAACCTCCGTATATTCCAAAGCATTTATTTATTTATTTTATACTTTATTGCACATCGTACAAAAGGCGGGCCTAATGCCACACGGCATTCTCTCAAAGCATCTCAAATATAAAAGTGAAAATCACGTAAGCTGACCAATCAGGTGTCAGAACTGGCAGAGTTAAGCGGTTCTTAAGACTTGAAAGCTGCTTAAATGATAAAATGCTTCCAAATATACGAAGATAAGACACTTCATACCTATATCGGAGTTTGACTCGTCAAACCCCGATTTAATAAAATTGTGTTTTGACGTTTGCCTGACCAAATTAGTCTCTCCCAGGTTTGACGAAAATTGTTTAGTCAAAGGCCGAAAATTTACATTTGTTTGGGCTTTGACTAAGTCATTCAGTCTGACCTGAGGATTGACCAGTCCAACCTAGGAGCGCCGGAGCTTCGGAGTTTGCCTATAACATATACACGAAATTTCTTCTTTTATTGCTTTTTCACATTCGTAGGAACAAAAAAGTACACTTATATATTATGTCGACGAAAGATTTCCTATCGTCGACCCTATTGCATTTAGCATAACTATCGAGCTGTGAAAACATATTTAGTTATAAAGATCTTGGTGTTCTAATGATAAATTGGTTAAGTATAATTTTATACTTAATAGATGTACTTTTCAGAAAAACTTTTGTGTCATAAGTGTATTTAAATGAGGTGTTTATATTAAAGATTGTTATGAATAAAAAATGTTTTATTATTTATCGTGAATTCATAGTTTGGAATATTTTAACTTCATCATGTTTTTTTTATTATTAAGTATTTTATAACCTTAATGGCTGATTACATAACACAGGATCGGACAAGGCGCTTTATTATATTTATTATATCGAGCCATACACTTAATTCTACTTCTTGCACATGACATATGCACTAGATAAATAATAAAAAAGGTTAAGTTTGTGATTTTCAAAAATAATAGAATACCCTAACTAAAAAAATATTTGTAAATAAGTATCTATATTATCCCTCAATGCATCTATACAGTTATATTTAAGGTAATGTAATTTGTAACGCCATGTCTATGACTTAATGGTCTATATACAATTTTATACAATAATTTTATCGGACTAGAGCTAAAGCTGTAAACGGTATAAAATCTAATGATTTTTCTGCATTATCTAGTATACGTACATACGTACCGAGAAAAATAATCGTATTATTAAAATCCATTATTATTTAAATATTTTTAATTATTATTAAAACATTTAGAGGAATGTTATCTTGAAACGTGGTTTCTTTATATTTTATACGTACTAACAGATGACTGATGTTAAAAGAAGAAACTTCTAATATACCATATCATGATATATACAAGTGTGGTGCCGAGACTCTCCTGTTTTGATAATCTTCCCATCCATAGTTCTTACAATTGCTTTACACTTTCTTGTATTCCTATATTTGCAATACCATAACTGTAGTCTTCTTTGGCGGTAAGCATTATGGGGTCTGTATAGAAAGCCACGGTACAAGAGCTTTGGGTATCCCCCTCCTTGAATAATTTCCATTTCTATAACCAAAAGTTTAAACGGTTTAAATATGTATTAGATCTAGGCATGTTTTTTTTAAATATGTTTGATAATAGGTAACATTTTTCAAGTACATTACGGTTAGGTACTAATAAATAATGTTTTAAATGAACACCCTTAACTACTTATTTGGATGTTGTTAGATTAAACTTATAAATTATTGTCATTCTGCATGAAGTATTTATGTTTTCATATCAATATATTTTGGATTGAACTATCACAAATAGTAGGTTAGGTTAATGGCTTACAAAAAATAGTTTATATTGTTTAAAAGTTTAATGATTGTGTAAGTTAGTCAGTTTCCTAATATTGGTTCCAACAGTTAGAACGATCGCGTTACATCTCGTGAAGGACTTCCAGCATCTCCATCTAATTCTGCCGCCGCTGCTCTCGTAATGTTTCATGAAGCGATGACGACCAATTCGAAGTACTCTCTTGCCATTTTCTGTCACAATTCGTGCTTTAAACCCTAAAATGAATGGAGATTGCATATAATTTCCATACAACAGTAGAATCAGATGAAATCTATTGAATTTATTCTAATTTTTGATAAACTCACCAGTTACAGGACTAAGCGCCTACGCGACACAAGATAAGGAGATCTGTTGCATCTTAAATCTGTTTAAAATGAAACTATTTATAATAGGAAACAACAATAAATTTATTAGTTTATAATAAACAAAAACAAAAAATAAATAACAAACTATTATTAATCATAATGATTGTGTTTTTTAACTCCTTTAAAAATACTATTTCTGATTGTAACAGCGGTGGCTTTACAGCCTTTGTGTCTTCGAGCACATCTCCAGGATATTCTGCTCCCATGGCTGTAGTCTCGGCGGTATTGAAAGTTCTCGTGTAAAAGCATAATGGCACCGCGTTTTGAAGTTGACAGTTTAAAACTCATTCCAACATCTGCAATGTCGTTTAAGTTTAGTAATATTGTGTTTGTTTAAATAACTTTACGAGTATTTGAAGTATTTATATATTTATAGTTGTTATATAGTATTAATTGAATTTTAAAAAAGATTTTAAAATAGAAATAAGTTATTTTCATCGCCTATTTAATTGTCATCAGATTATTAAGAAGTAATCTGATGACAATGTTCACTTTTAATATGCATATTGCATAACCTTAACTAATTATTGAGCGATAATCTGTTAAGTCATGAAAGCGGTATATAAAACAGAAATTGACAGTTTTGTCAAAATTTAAGATTATTTTGTTTAGAATATTGTTTTTAGTGTTTGGGTATGGTGGTGATAGTGAAGGTGCTGGTAATTCGGTGTTCGATGAATTAAGTGTGCGAGAACAGTCTATGTTGTAACGAGGAAAATAACTCTCAACACATTTATTCACTTTGTAACGTTCAATTAATACGAAACAATCCACCAAAAAGTCCACAAGATAAGAAGGAGAATATTATATCGAGCACAGCAGTTACAATTTGATATATCCTTAGATGCAACAAGTAAACAGGGAAAATAGCACGTTAAATAATTAAGCGTAAATAACAAGAGCGTAAGGTACAGTTTCGAATGTATGAAATCATAAGCAAGCGGAACGTAAGTTGCGAGCGTATAGCGTAGGTGCGAGAGACCGACTGGCGCCGGCGCGGGAGCGGACGCGGGAGCGGGCGCGGGAGCGGACGCGGGAGCGGGCGCTGGGTTACCTGCGCTGGAGTTTGTAACTTTTGAATGCATAGCAACTACGTCACGCACATAAAAATAAAACTGGCCGTTGAGGCGCGTTTCCATTGCACGCGCGCAACTGGTGTGAATATATTAATAACTAGCGACTCACGCTCGCTTCGCTCGCGTTCGTCCCTAGCTACGTTTTCACGGTTAGTTATGTTTATACATAAATAGTAGCTTGCTACTTCTAAGATATTCATTTAAATTATATAGTGATTTACATTACGTGCGTACGTTATTGCGTACGCCGTACGCGGATTTTTTTGCAATTTCATGGGGGGGGTTTTTTTACGCGCAACCGTGATTCTTTTTCTAAAATAAAAGTAGCCTAAGTTACTCCTTATAACAGCAGCTATCTGCCAGTGAAAGTGCCGTCAAAATCGGTCTAGCCGTTTCGGAGATTAGCCGCAGCAAACAGACAGACAGACCAAAATTCTAAAAAATGTTGTTTTGGTATGTGTATCGTGTATACATCCATATGCATTTAGTAAAAAACGGTTATTTTAATATTACAAACAGACACTCCAATTTTATTTATCTTTATAGATATTTGTATATAATTTGTTGATGAAAGAATGTGTATGTATGTCTGTGTATGAAAATTATGTATGAATGCTTATGTAAAAAGTGTAGAATGTTATTTTATTATATGTAATGTATATGTATAAATGTAGTCGTATGTATGTGTGTAATATGTGGGAGGAGCCCACAAGTGAAATTATCAAAATATTAATAATATAATAAAGCCTTTATTGTTATGAAAATATGGATTTTACATTTAAAAGAATATTTATTATTCGATAGAGGTATATTTATCTTTTGTACTGACTTATTTAAGTATAGAAATGTTATAATTTTAAGTCTCCATAACTTTTGACTGCTTCGTTTCCTGAAAATAATTTTTATATATTTGAACTCCCTATCACTTCCCTTACCAAAAATACCACTCACTTCTCCAGGGGCCGTGTCCCATATACTAAACTCGTGCCATTTAAAGTTGTATATGTGTAACGTATCATTTAAAAATTATCTGGTATTCATAACGCAAGCAATATAAAAAAAATTTGTCTTGGCTAGGTTTGCCGTTTCAAAAATTCTATTTCTGTCCATGGTAAATAATTAAACGATCTGGATAAAGATTTAAATATTAGTGGCAATGTTGCAATCAAAACATTTAACATATCTAATGGGGAAGGATGAGGAGACAGAAAGGAATGATATATTAAAGGCCTTCACAGCAACAGCACTAATTTGTTGACTAGGATACGGATAAGGGAATAAGGAGTGGAGTTGCGGATAAGAATGGCACTACCAGCCTACTATTTTTGTTAAATATTACGATTGCAAAATTGTCTAAGAAATTTAAAATTTACTAAACATGTCTATTAAAGTAGAACTTACTTTAAAATAAAACACAATTTGAATAGTCAATTTATTATCCCGCAAATTAAACAAGCCATCCTTTAAATTAACTGATTACAAATAAATGTTATAATCTAATCGCTATTACGTTTTACATTCTTACTTTTTTAGTGACGACGTGCGGAGCGTCATTTAAAAAAAAAACAAATTAAAATCTTTGAGGTATGTACGATATTTAATAACCTTTAATAATAATTAATTGTAATGAAAAATAAAAAGAAAGATAATGACGTACAAAAACAGAAATATTTCTAATCGCATAGTAATACTACAATTTATATTCTTTTTAGGTATTAAATTGATTAAATTCAATAAAATATGCACTTAGCGTATTTTATTGAATTTAATTTTGTTATTGAATAGACGGATATAATAGTTAAAATACTTCATTTCTATTCTTTACATAATATTAATTAAATTGTAATAACAATTATGACATCCTAAATAATTGTAATAATTAATGAAAAATAATAATAATTGTTGAAAATTACATTTAAGTAATAATTAAAATTAATATTTCATAAGGCACATGCCTCACAGTTCTACGCCACTGATTACTCTAACACATTTAAATGAAGCTGCTTAAAGCAAATACTTCCAATCACACAAACCAATTCAGATCAGCGAAATATTATCGTAGTTATGCTTCACATAAGTACAAAAAGGAAAAACCATATTATAAAGTAAAACAGCGCCCAATCTGGTTTAATTTATTCTTCTAACATACATTGTATCTATTCAGCCCTTTTTAACGTCCCGCTGCTGGGCACAGACCTCCCTTCAATACGAGGTTATCAGTCCATAGTCCACCACGCTGGCCAAATGCGGATTGGTGGACTCCACATGTCTTTCGAAAACTTACTAGGGTCACTCAGAGATGCAGGTTTCCTCACGATGTTTTCTCCACCGTAAAACAAGGGGTAATCATGTTAGAAATGATTCACATATGAAAATATCGAAGGTGCGAAACCCGGGATTTAAGCCAGTTTCGCTCGGTTTCCCAAGCGAGCGCGTTATTACTGGACTACCCATGCCCTAGACATTGTATGCGTAGTATCAATTCCTGACTGAAGCACAAAACGGGGCAGTATAAAAATTCTCTATTTTATTAAATAAATTGAAAGTGCTAGCAGTAAAAACGTTATTGTTACATTAAATAATATAATGTCATGTTTAATGTAAATTTTCTAAAAATACTACTCTTGTATTACATTATTAATAGCAGTTTCACTATCAATAGGAACATTAGAAATAATTGTGTTCGCTTCTTTTTCTTTAGATAACTCTTCTTGAACTTTCTGTTTTAGCTTTTCTGCGTCGTTTTCCGTACTATTCCCGACGTCAGTGACATTAATAAAACAATTCTCGCCACTGCTATCATGGTTTGATTTTTCATCTAACTTACTTGAACCTTCTAAAGATGTAGCCTCGTGTAGATCTGTGACGTTGGGCTCTACGATTATTTGATCGGTCATCGTAAAAGTGTTATCTATTTCGCACAAACTTTTCAATGGATCTTCCAATTCATTCAATTTATCTTCAATTGTGGTTTCTAAAGCGTTTGGATTGGCAAAGCTGAAAGATTCTGAAAATGAGTTTAAGTTAGCTCGGTTAGATTGTTCCATTTCTAACTCTTCGCCATCAGATAGTATTTCTATCGGCGCTTCGTCTCTGACAACCTCGATGACGTCATCATCCGATCCATTATCGAAAACAGCATCACTTGTTTGATTCCTTACAAAATTAATATTATTCGCTGAAACAGATATATTCATTTTAAAATAGCTATTAGGTACACTTTGTAATTTCTAAAATAAACAAAATGTTAAAACTAGTCTAGTGACGAAGGTGGGATAGTGAAGGAGGTACAGTTATATTTATTTTAACTATTTTTATGTAATATAATAAATATTGAGGTAAATACAACGAACATTTATATATTAATAATAATGAGGATTTTCGGAATAAGAGAAATCTCCACTAGGTGCTAGATACATTCCCAGCATTAGTTTCTTAGAATCAATGTTTTCATCATATCCATTGTTGGTGTCATTTATAAAATTCATTGTATGTTGAATTCTGTGTTTTACATAAGAGCGATGTCTTTTTATTTTGTGCTCTGCCCACTTTTGAGGATCGTTTCTAATACGGCTATATCGTCTTCGCTCTGCTAGACGTTTTTTAAGTAACTTTTCATCTTTAGTTTGTGTTCTTCTATATTTTCTCCGAAACCCTGCAATATTAACTAATTAGATAATGGAAATATATTTATAACTTTAGGGGAATTAAAAAAGGGTTAGAATTTTCAATAAATAAATATGTATATGTAACTTGCTCATGCGACGAATCCCGATATTTGCCCAACACTTTATCGTTATCTCATAATATCGTTTTATTATGTATGCAGTCTACAGATAATAAGCACCTATCGCTTGTAAATAAATGAAAATATTCATTTTACTTTTACTATTTAAAATATATTTGAATGATATTTGATATGTCTGAAATAATAAGGTTTACAATGGGCTGGTTATGGGGGTTATAAATTAATTATCAATACTTTCAGTAAATAAATGAATTTAAATACGTGTAGTATATTTAAAGGGTTTATGTAAAGCAAAACATATGGATAATATAAATATTTTTTATTTACTTTGAATTATAAATGTTTAATATTTAAATAATTGTGTTCAGATAAAACATATGCATAATAATATTTAACTGTACAAAAATTACAGTTTACATGCTAAAAAATTATCTTAAAGAAACTTATTTGTAATGTAAATTGATATATTATATGTTTTTCTCGTCTTAAAATCTTATTGCTAACTTAATACTAATATATAAAATTTGAGTTGACTACAATGTTAATAAAAAAAAAACAATTCTTCCCATTTTTATACCTATCGAGAGAAATCATACAAATGAAAATAATATTTTTTATAATATTTATAAAGCAAAAGATCATAATCATAATAAATAATTAGAGATTTCTAACAGGATAGGTACATACATATATATTAATGTTAGCAAAAAAAAATGAATGATGGAATGATTACTTATTATAATAATTTTCATTCCACTGTATTTAGATATATTAGTACTTAGTATTTATATACTTATAATAAAATCACATCGAATTTCTTTAATTAGCTCATCATATTATATGTACATATAACAAGCCATTTATTTATTGCGAAAGTTTTGTCCGATATTGATATTATGGATATTATAAATAATATTATGAAATGGTAAAAAATTGTCTTTTTGTTCGTACGGATAATAATCGTTAGAACTTCTTAGAAAAAATCTTAAACTAAAAGAAATTTTTTTTTCGTCGAGTAACACAGGCTACAATATATATATTATCAACATACTTTGAACCAATAAAGAAAAAAATGTCGGCCGAATATAAAATAACAATATAACCTCCTCGTTTTTGGAAGTTGGTTAAATAGACAATATATTTAGCTACATTTAATCATGACTATGTTCTCCTATACAAAATATCTGGCCATTTATGATCCTCACAGTGCTTTTGCAGGCATACATTAGTCTCTTGGTGCATCTCCAGTAACTTCTTCCTACTCGTCCGTATTCGCGGTGGTAACGGTGTCCTCGTAATATTAAAACTTGGCCGCCCTTCGAAGTCATTAAGATCTGAGCTGTTAAAATATCTCTGATTATATATTTATACAGTGATTACTATAAGGTAGTAGAAATAGAATTTGGGTCTGTACTTCGTACTTATTTGAAAAATATTTAAAAAAATAAGGGAATAAGTATGAAGTTTTATCTATTTTTTTTTTCGCAACTAATTCGACTATAGATATATTATGAACTATATCGATAACTTGCAAGATGTGGCATTTAATTAGAAAGAATTTTTCGACGATTACTACGTTTAAATTTTCGAAACTGCCAACCATTGATATACAAAAACTCAAGATACACAATTGGCATTTTAAAAGTATCCTAAAAATGTATCCACAATTCGAAATTACTCGCTTTTTTCAAATCTCTTTTGTTCATTGCTTTTCAGATGACAAAATTAAAAAGCACGTTGTTTCGTTTAAAAAAATATTTTACATATTATGTTGTGTGCGTAAGTTCGAATTTGTGTTTAGACAATTAGAACTTTCGATTTTTGAATTTTATTCTTCGGTTTGATTTTATTCGTCACATGTCGACGCCACTTTTTGAAGAGATATTTGTTAGGAAATGTGTGTCTTTGTTTTTATATATTAATAGTACTACATATTATTATTATTATTATTATTATTATATGTTGGGACATTAGCACACAGCACCATCTAGTTCCATGGTAAGCTACGAGGCTTGTGTTATGGATACCAGATAGTTGATACACTACACATATATAACTTTAAATAAATACATATTATAAATATAAACATATTATAAATATAAACACCCATGACTGGAGTACAAACATTCGTGCTCATCACACAAATGCATGCCCCCAGCGGGACTCGAACCCGCGACCGCTGGCACAGTAAGTAGGGTCACTACACACTGAGCCAAACGTGTCGTCAATATATATGTTTATAAGATATAATAAAAAAACGGCTATGTTATATTTTATTCTCATTTATTATTCTCAATGAAAAACTGAATTACAGTACAGTATTATTGATTTATTCAATATTTTCACTAAGTCTATGTAATTGATAATGTTGTAATCAGTAGATTTTATATCTTTAAATTATGTATGTTTATTTTAATTAATGTTTCAGTAACTTACACTTTATGCACCTTTCTGCTCTTTACACTTTTTAACACGCCTTTATTAGCGTCATCTGTATCTATGTAAAGTAATCTTTGAACGCGATTTTCACCCATTTCAAAAGTTCAGATTGAACTGAAATTTTGCACATTTAACAAGGACCGATGACAATACAATAATTAAAAAAAAAACTATTAAAATAATAAAAAAAACATGCTTTTATAGCAGTTCACACTAAAAATGGAAACAAATTGTAATAGTTTAAAAAACTAAAAAATACGCTTTAATGATGAACTGAATTAAAAAGTAAAAAATAATGTTTAGTATAAGAATACAGTGATTAACGAGAATATTAATGTTATTGTGAAAAAAGCGTGGGATGCTCGATATCAGTTATTATAAATAATCCATTTGTACTTTTTCCAAAAGTAGAGTTAGTACAAAAATATTGTACAAAGCATCCCACGCTTTTCTACAATAACATTAACTTTCTCGTTAATCACTTAATTCTTTTACTAAAAAATATTTTTAGTTCAGTTCATCATTATTTTAATCCTTTATTATCTGTTGCCTGTAAGAGATCGCTTTTAGGCCACTATACTTAGATAAGGCGACCTTGGCACATTTTGCTTTTTTGTACAACTTATAATGTACCATTTAAACGTGCAATTTAGTGTTTATAAAATATATTCAAATTTTGACAAATTTCGATCTCAAATCTCTTCAATAAACAAAAATTTTAGTTAATATTTTGTAACTGCAAAGAGTGTTATAAATTAGTACAATATCTGTTAATAACATTTTTTTTTGTTAAATCCAGCATTACTTATTCTGGATTTTCCTTCACACACTTTTATGCTGTTTATTCTAAAACTACTTTTTTCCTATCATTTTTGCTTTTTAAGTTTAATTCCCAAAAAGCTTAGGATTTGATCTGAAAACTTTCATAGTACTATTAAAGGCTGATTATATGGAATATTTTTTATTAAATATTTTTTTAAAAAATGATTATATTTTTTGCTCGACGCATTATTTTTTTCATTCTTTCCTTTTCTTTGGATATCATATTCTAATATTTGTTCTCAATAACTTTTCTTTGCTTTCTTACAACGATCTTTTTTGGGTTGACATAATGAAATATTGTATTCTTTTGTAAGAATTCTATAAAATAAAGTATAATTTCCATACGGGATGTTTTTGGATTTACAAATTTCAACGTAGTCTTTGTGGATATCGGCAATCGATCTACTACCATCAATGAAATCCTTGGTACTGTTAGCTCCAAAATGATGGGACACTTTTGGTAAGGACTCTATGTGTTCTCTTATTGTTTTACGGATCACCTCATCAACTTTTCGGTGATTATTGTGCTTTCCTCTATTGTCGTCTGCTACAAGAGTTCCAGCAGCTTTGTTTTGCTTTTTCATAACAGTACAAATCGGACGATCCGTGATGCCAAGTGTGTTCTTAAAAAATAATTTACATACTCTTATTTTCTCTCCACGCAATTTAAAGTAAAATGCATTATTATACTGGCGTGCTTTTTTGCAGCTTTCACGTACATAGCGATACTTGGGCCTTATCTCTTCCATACTATTAGAAATAAAATTCCATTGTTTTGAAATATTTCCTAATAACCAATAATGATTAAATATAGACTTTCTTTCAGTTTCAGTAAACTTTGTGCTGCACTGTAATTTGCATTTTTCAGAGCAGGAATTTTTGATAATACGTTCTGGTACAATTTTCCTCGTTGCACTCACATAAGATTTCCCTTCATTCCTAAGTTTTTTCGAAACATTCTTTTTCCACATATTTTCATTTCTCTTACGTTTTCTGTTTTGCTCTGATACATTTTCCATATTTTTTTGATCTGGAACAGCATCAGCATCAATACAAGTAACTAAACCTAAATGTATAGGTGATTGTTTGTATTGTTCTTTATCGTTTTTTTTGAAGGAATCAAAAAATATAGGAGACGCACCATCTTGGAAGTCAAGTGTTTGATAAAGTGGATCGTTGTTAGAATTATCATTATCTGCAAATAACAAAATAGTTTAAAGTTAAAAGTGAGTTTTTTATCTCGGCAAGTTTACCATCACATCGATACCAGTAAATAAATAATGAAATCTCATCTTATTTATTAAGGCTACTAATGATTTCTTTAAATGGTAGAAAATAGCACAACTTCACTAGCCTATTTATTAAAAGCTTAAAAGATGAGCTGAAAATGTAAGGCTAAATGCATATTCTACCTTTAAAAAAGAGGTTTTTGAGATAGTAGTGTATTTTCGGTAACATGTTTAGTTAGTTTAGCGGTCGCAAAATAAACTTTGTTCTTTTTTTTCGTTTTATATTTTAGCACTAAAAAATACTATGCTATTGTTTTTGTTTTCTATAAAAGGGAGGGTTAAAAATAAAAAGTAAATTTTATATTTTACTCTTACCCTAAAAAAATTAAGTTTTTTTTTACTTATATAAATTAAAAAAAAATAGGTACTGGTGAAATATATTACTATATTTATAATTTCGCAGATTTTATTAAATGACAAAATAATCACAGTGTTGTTGCAATTAAAGTATATTATACAATATTCTGTACACATAGAATCAAATATTTTAAGTATAAAAAGAGCTGGTAACATAATATATTTAAGATTAGGCTCAAAGATCGTAAGTAAGGCTTTGCGACATTTTATTGTGTCAAAAGATGAAATGATGAAGCACAAAAATGAAAGTCGATGTAAGTTTCCTAGTTCCTAATTAATTTAATAAAAAAAATAACCGTCTATGCAGTAAATACTACAGAATACTATAGAACTCTCTACTCAAATAAGGACATTAACCAGGATAACAGTAACAGAAACATCGAAACAACAAATATAGACTATGGCAATGTCCCACCAATACTTAAACAGGAAGTAGAGAAAGCCATTTTGTCTCAAAAATTAAAAAAAGCCCCAGGACCTGACAATATACAAAACGAATTAATGAGAGGCACAGTAGAAGAACTAAGCCCAATACTGACTAAACTTATCAATGACATCCTAAATACAGGAACCATCCCAAAACAATGGGATGAATCTCACATTATTTTGCTGTATAATAAAAGGGACAAGGATAACATAGGCAACTACAGACCATTAAGTCTTATATCAAATGTATACAAAAATTTTGCAAAGATAATTCTACAAAGAATAACGCAAACCTCAGATGATAACCAACCAATCGAACAAGCAGGATTCAGAAAAAACTACAGCACAATTGATTAGATTCACACAATCAAACAAATTTTGGTAAAATATAACGAGAACCAAAAACCTGTATAGTTTCCTTCATCGACTATTCCAAGGCATTTGACAGCCAAATATATTTGGTCAAGTTTAAGAGAACAAGGAGTGGAAAACACCTATATAGTAGAACTAATAAAATCCATTTACAGTAAGAGCAAGAGTCGTATAAAATTGGAATCAATATGGTGACCCATTTTCTATAGAAAGAGGTGTACGTGAAGGAATATGTTTATCTAGATCAAATTATAACCCCCAAAAACTCAATGACAAAGGAAATAAACAAAAGAATTGCTTGCAGGTGGAGCAAATACTGGTATCTCAAAGAGATTATGAAAAACAAAGAAATAAGCATGCTTATCAAGAGAAAGACTTTCGACACCTGCATTCTTTCCTGTTTAACATATGGGTGCGAAATCTGGGCTTTAGATGAAAAACACAGAGAAAGTTTGGCAACCTGCCAAAGAACAATGGAACGAAGTATGCTAGGGATCAGGTTAAGAGACTAAATAAGAAACTTAAAGAGATAAGGTCGAAAACTAAACTTGTAGACATATTGACACGTATAGACCATCTCAAATGGCGCTGGACCAGCAATGCTAAGGTGCAAACTGGAAAAATGGAGCAAGCTAGTTACTCTTTGTTACCCGCGAGAGGAGATAAATCCGATGGAGAGATAATGCACACCGAGCTTCGAGACAATATATAAACGTTTGTTCCGTTTAATTAATATAATGATTATTTAACGTAAAAATGCACCCAACTTGAAAATATTATTATTATTATGCAGTAAAAATGAATAAATACCTATAAAATACAAATACATGTACAATCTATACCTACATTTCCATAACGTAATGGAATGACAATGTGATACAGCCGAAGATCAGACGTAAGCTCGACGGCTGTATATGCTCTCCAATAAATGAGGAAGCAACTCCACAAACTGTTTAGCTATTGGCAACTACGGAGAATGTCTTGACAGAAAATTCCAATGGCTGCTAAGCTATCGAAGCAATACTCTATGCATAAGATTTTTTAATGTTACAATGAACTGTACTATGTTTTTTGTCAGCCATAAAATTGAAAGAGCTTGAAGCATAACAATAGTTAAACAGAATTTAATAGACCAACGATTGATTGTTGACAAAATATTGTTTGGAAAAAATGTCTAAGTATTTACGATCTTGGAGCTTAAGTACGTTACAGTAACTAATTAACTAAATGCATGTTTCTCATCGGCTTCCACTCGAGGGCTGTCAGAGCGTTGGACGGGTGGTTGTGATCGTTGTTCAAAGACACAATCTCATCTTCTATCGTATGCACTTTTGCTGTACAGTCTGCATTTGATGCGCATTTCCAGATCTTCTTTATATGATTTAAACAATAACTTCTGCAAATGAAGGAATATCCGTTGATTACAAGTTGTCGCGTTCCTCTGTTAGATGTTCGGAAAAAAGCTGTAAAAAACAATATTTTGCATCATTCTGAAAGAATATAATACGGAATAAATGTATTGAATTATGTGATAAAATAAAAACACGTGTGATTTGCAAACTTTCATTATTATTATTATTTTAGTTGATACAAATTCAAATTCTAAATATATAACAATCAGGCAGTGATGTTTGCGATATTATTGTGTATTACTTAAACAAAGGTCACTTGTTTAGACCACTATGGCCAAACTTAACTATTTAGGACTATCTCATCTTAAATCTTCAACTAAATATTTTTATCTTTATTTATTTAGTCACAATTCATCATCATATTTAACCTGCATGCATCCAATCGCTGCCAGTTATATTACATATATCGTCGCTTCGCCTAGATGGAGGGCGAGTTACACTACGTTTGCTGAGCCGTGGTCTCCAGGGTTCGTCCTTAGGATTTCGACTCAACCAAAACACAAAAATCATAGTTTCGTCACGTTCGTCTGTCACATATGTTATAATTAGTCATTTTACCCGGTAGAATATTGAAACTATATTGCGGAACATATTTTAGGAATATAGCTACAATAGTCTTTATAGTATCATGTGAATTGCTAGACAATTTTGGAGTCAAATTACAAAAATAAAAAATGTATGAAATGAATATGTAACTGATAGGTGAAAAAAAATTTGGTCCACGTCAGATATCTCTAGATAGGGCACCAGAATTGAGATAGATTTCTTTGAGACTTTTGTACACGCCGAATGTTTTGCTGTTTTAATATATGTTTTAATATATGTCTACTTTACATACTTGAAATTACAACAGATTTTTAAAAATAACTAAAATTGAAGTATCGTTTTTAAAGTCTATTAGAATATTTTCAGTTTGTTGGACTCGATAATTTCTGAGTCGATTTTAACAGATGTATAGAGAATACGGGAAAACAATTCTCGTGGAATAGAAGGTAAATTATTTCACAATGTTTTTAATCTATTAAAAACATTATCCTGGTCGATTTCGGCCATGGCGGTCTTTTTTGACAGAAAGTCTCAGTAACTAAACGTGGTCCGACCCGGGATTCGAACCCAGGACCTCCGAATGTGCAGCCGTACATGCTACTACACCACCAAGACAGTTATGTATGTTTTTTATTTCTATTTGACTGACTGGTAAAGAGGATTTGGATAAGAGTAAACTCGTTGCACTAGCGACGCAGCAGACGAAAGCAAGTTGATGTAATGTTATAATGTAGGAAGGAAATAACAACAATGGAAATTATTATTAAGATTATATTATGCATAGTCTAAAATTAATAATATCCTAAAATAAAAATAATAAACGATTAATAAATCTAAAGAAATTTCCATTCTACTACATTTTGATCCATTGACCGGATTTTAACCTACAATAATTAGGTTTCGGATGATTATGTTTCCCTGGGCCGGGGGTGTACACTGGTCCCATACTGTCCACATAGGCTTTACATCCAGCGTATCTATTTGAACAATACCACGCCACTTTACCGGATAAACATACACGTTGCTTTTTGTAAGTGTAGCCGTTGCACATTAACAGAGGGTTAGTTCCTTTGGATGATGGCAGCAAAAACACTGTAACATATTTATATTTTTATTAAATATATGTATAAAGATATTAGTCAATTTATTATAAAACTATACACATGCAAAACGCTTCTGCTACGTTCACTCTCTCTTCACAGTTTGCTTCTGATTTCTTGCAATATTCTAATACTTAATAGGAACCATTTACTGCACAAGGATTGCCAAATTCCTTATTTTACCAACTTTAAACGGGCAGCTTAGTTAGCACGTTTAAAAGCCGTAAAAGAAACTTAGTTTATCTATCTTGCCAGAAATGCGAAAAAAGGAAAATTTAATTATATAACGTATATACATATATTAATTATACATTAAGTAATAATAAGACGTATATAGTAGTAATATATTTAAAGAAGGTTGAATAAAAATTAAAGAATGAAACATAGCATATATTAAAGTCGTTTAATTAAATTTGTACATGTAATAACAGAAGATAGTGCGGTTTGTTGGTTTATTAATATCTACACTTAAAACGTTACCGGACAGTTTTAGTCTAAAGAAAACTTTTAAGTATTACTAGCCTTTTGCCCGCGGCTTTGTCCGTGAAAATAGATACCGTTAATTATTTTGGTTACTCAAATGTCCATATGTATCAATTTTTATAAAAGTCGCTTGAACGCTATAAAGTTAACGCACGCCATCTTTTGGAAGGCGAAATGATAGTATCAAAATTAAAAACCTTACCTACTCATGGACAAATACTTATTTGAGTCCAACAATGCAGTATAGAATTTTCGGAGAATTGCGATGTTTTATAAAGGAATATTTACTTTTACGTTCTTATGTAGATAAAAATTCGTGATAATTAAAATAACAACGTTAATCAAAGTTTATAATTCTGTAAGTCTGGTCTGTTCATTATTTATATTTTTCAACCCGCCAAAGTAAAAATGGGGGTAAGTTTAACGCCTATGTCTATCTGTGACATCAAATGATATTTACAATTTATGTGGTGATTATAACATAAAAAACATATTTGTACACTAAACTTTAAACTAAAAGAGCCAAGTAGATTATTTTTATAATTGAATATCATGCTTTATATAGATAAAAAATTATTAATTTTAATTTTACATTAAAAATCATTTAAAGTTTATTTGAACATGAAATTTAAAAATATAGTTTGTTTTGAATTTAGAATTCATTAAATCTTTAGTTTTTTTATACATAGGTTTTTACATTTGAGTTACATATTTTAAAACCCATATAGGTATTAATATTAAAAAGTATGCAGGATGGAGAACATCACTATATCATATACATACATGAGTAAATATCCCTATAGAGAAAAAAACTTTATACAATCGCGCAATGATACATAAGGCGGTGGAGTGTCATTTTCTTTTGGTCATGATGTCTGTGATTGTCAACGGTTTGAGCCGGAATAATCTGGTTTTGTCAACGGGCAGCACGTACGAGAGCTTTAGGCCGGCTGCATATTATCAGATTTTTTTGCTGTCAGAAAATTTATGACGCCTGCCGGAAGGCACTCTGCTCTTTCATATGTTTTGATCTAGACCCCGCATACTATCAGAATTCTGACGTGTCTGACGTCCGCTTCTGATGAGTCGATTGTGAGATTTTTTTCTGATCAGAACGTCGGAGGGCGCGCTCTCTATATATTTTGTACTAGACCCCGCATACGAAATCGCATCGAAAATTCGCGTCAGTTGTCGAGCGGACGCCGCGAACATAAACTCATTATCACCCTCGCTGGAGCGAAGTTTCTGATGAATGTGCGGGGTGGCACCAGCGTGCGTCAGAAATTTTCTGTCAGAAAAATATTTCATAGTATGCGGCCTTATGGTGAATTGTTACATTCACTTCGCCCCGATATGTAGTAAGTGTACCTATCACTGCGCGTTTGTATAAAGATTTATCTCTGTAGGGATACTTTCTTACATTATGGTATTACTCTCTTTTTACTACATGAATATAATCTAATAAATACTTAATAAAATTGCCTTCCATGATATATTTCTTAAATCTATCTTAATTATATCTTTTAAAAAGATTTAATGAACTTAATTAATTGTCCTAATTATCTACATTATACTATATTTTGCCTTAGTATATGATTATGTTGACACCTACAAAGAATAATAACGTAACTCAGTATTTTAATAAATTTTGCATTTGGATTTAAAATATTTATGTAAATGAATTTGTATTTTGAAATAAGTTAAATGCTGAGTTACATTTTTAGTTTTATTTAGTTCTATTTTTAGTATTTTAGGTACCACAATATAAATAAAGTAGAGTGAACATAGTGACTTTTCAGATCATTAATAAGTCATCTGTAAAATTTGTTTAATTCCAACATTGCACCAAGCAGGGCCAGATCTGTCTGTATTAAAAAAAATTCTTTCAGACTCGAACCCAATTACTACAAACAGTTAATTTGGATGTATAGAGTAATATTTGAAGCTACTGATCCGATTCTGAAAATCCTTTTTCTGATAGGAAACTCGATTACCGCCGGGTGTTTTATTACCATAATAATGTGTTTACTGTCAGAAATCACAATAACTTTAATTGAAATAAAATGTTGGAAAAAACATGGCCGTTGAGTTGCTTTTTCGGTTATTGTTAGGCACCTAAGGACGCATCCAATTAAAGCAAAAGTAGGTCGCTAGTAAGTACATAAATTCCCTATGACACACTTAATGAAACAATATTTTTACCATTTCAAAATTCAACTCAAAGACCAATCCCGGTTAGAATTTGTATAGGAAATAATATTTTTGGTTCAAAAATAATTTAATAAGTTTAAAGTGTATGTTGTACCACAAAAATCAACTTACGTGCTTTAGGGACGGATAGGATGTTATAACTTATAATTCTACAACTCTCCTTTTTCCAAAGATATGTATCTTGGTGTGTGAAACACGCGACCGCTGGAGCAGTAGGCAGTGTGTGTACATGTTTGTGTAAGTTAACTAAATCATTAAAATTTAAATATCATTATAATAATTATAACACGCTTTGCTTAGGTGTGACTTATAAACTCTATTATATAATCTATAATAATCTAAACATAAGTAGTTAATATCTTCGAAAACTATCATACATAGACAGTACCTTATGGTACTTCGTCCCACATACAGAAAACCACTTCAATAAAAAGGGTCAATTCCAACCCAAGCAAATATTCTGTATGAGAAGGATGAGCAAACCAACAGGTAGACTTTCACAATTATTATTAGTAAGAATTTAAAATATTTTTAGGTATTCATTTTAAAAAATTGTAAACCACTCTTCGTCATTTTCGCTTTCACTGGATCCAACCGCGGGTGATGACAATGCTCGTCAAAAACTGCTTGGATTTGGTCGATTTGATCAGGATCTGATTTTATGAAGGCTTTACACCCAGTTCTGGTTCGTCTCGAACAGTGCCACAGAACACCAGTAGCAGATAAAACTTTGTATGTGTATGTGAAGTTCTTGTACATTAGGAGAGGATGCTTACCCTTTCCTGATGGGATGAGGATCGCTGAAATTGTTTATTTATTATTAGTACTAATACTTATTAGAATATAATTATAATTTTACTTAAATATTACAACAGGTGTTCTAATTATATAATTTCTCTGGAGTCGGTCCCTCATGTTTGAGGATCGTGGTCAGCATTAGGGTTGCATCTGAAGCGGATGATCTGCCTCCACCGGTTTCAATTAAATAATAACGTCTTAATATTTAACTTTTCTTAAAATATTTGAAAAGTTAAAAATATGAAATTGTATAGTTCATTTTAAAAAAGGATTTTTCATTAAATATTATATTAAATCCAAAATAACCGTATCAATAAATATTTCTCTTTTGGAGTTAGATTTTTCTTTTCGACGTATTTTCTATTCTAATTAATTGGTTGCAATATTTGAAGGTATCGCGTAAAATTTACACAAAAATATAAATCGAGATCTACATTTCATAACGGAAAAATTTAAATAACAAAATAAATAATACTTTTTTAGTATAATTAATTTATTGTTTTATATCCCTCACAATTTCTAGATTTAGTATTTGTATCCGGAACTAAGCAAATATATAGTTGAAGTTATTCTTCTTGCGAATTCAGATTTTTTTAATTTAACTTTTTAGCATTCAATTAATTTATATGACTCAAGAGCTTGTTAAAGTTCTCTCAATAAAGTGCATTTTATATCTTACCTTTGAACTGGATGAAAACTAATCCTATTCCAGAGAGTTCAAAGATATACAAGAATAAAAGACTGATTATGATAATAATGTAACTGTACCTACATAAAAACACTTAAATATTACATATCAATAATATTTTATTTATAATAGAAACTTATAGAACTAGAAAAAATAATTTTATTTCAAATAAATTACAAATTTATTGGCATTATAATTAATTTGCGATTACGATAACAATGTATTTTATGCTTATCGTACCTTAAAACTGGATGGAATCTAATCCTATTCCACAGAGTTTAAAGATATACAAGATGAAAATACCGGGCTCAACTGTACAATATATGACATCGAGTTGAGACTTCATATTTTTTTCACTAATAGATCTCTTTATAAGAAGCCTATATAAAAAAAGAGACCACGGAAACAAATAATTTTTTCAAAAAAATATATTAAAGTTTCAAATTTTTATGTAATTTTACCACATTCATACACGTACATATCAATGTTTTTCACAAAGTTCGTTACAATATTCTATTCTCTGAGTTATTTTCAATCACTATTGTAGTTAAATATTTATTTTAATAGTTAAATCTTGATTTATTCGTGAATAATATCAAATATATCAGTAAAACTAAAACATATTAAATTAGTCATGTCATTGTCAGAATTAGCAAATTTGAAATGTCAGTTTTAACTTTTAGTTTCAGTTGCAATTTTTTTATTTCCACACATAAAAGCTTTATCAAAATAGGTTTAGGTTATTTTTTGGCAGAACCTTTTCTTTCTTTCTATGTTGGTTAGAACAGTGACCACAACGCACGAGCCGAGCGAGCGAAGCGAGCGTGTGCCAGAACGACTAGAACTTTTAGAATTTTTTTCTTAATCCGTAGTCACTTTTTCTGGTACCTATTTACACATTAATTCCTTCAATGTAAACATAACATCGATCAAAAAAGTATTAGATACACATCACACAATCCTATGCAAAAGTTCACTTACAACTGTCACCAATTGTGTTTAGGTAATTATCCTAGTTGAAATATACAACAATGTAAATTGAACCTTAAATGCAATTCTTAAAGTTGTTTTCACAAAAATTTAACCTCATAAGTAATTCGAAATTTTGAAAATTAAACATCTCGAAAACTATTAGCCTCCGTGGTTTTCCCTTTTAAAGGGGAGTTCCTCTTACCCCTGCCCTCTTCCTCCTCCTCCTCCAGAGGATGGGCCTCTCTCCTCCCTTAAATCGATGTCATATATTGTACAGTTCAACCAAAGACCGATTATGATAATAATGTAATTTTACATAAAAACACTAAAATGTTACATGGGTCGTTCTTCTTTTGTGTCCCTCATCTCATTTTGTGTCATATTAGAGTATAGATAGAGATATTATATATTCATTGTTTGAATTTACATCCTCATCGCTTTATACCTTATACTAAATAATCTTTAACTTTCTGTAGCCAATAAACTTTTTGCATATGTTTATTTTTCATTAAATACCGTGATAGAGTAGTAAGTAATTCATAATGATGTCCTACCAAAAAGAAATCACTCTGTCACAGTGTTTTCTCGAAAATAGCCACAAAACAAACAACATTACGGGCATGAAAGCAAAGATTAAATGATCCAAATGAAAATTAAATGCATTTGCAAGAAATTATCTAACTCTGAAATAAAAATATTGTTACTTGAATAACTCGAAAAACTGAGAAACACCAATTCATTGTCGCAAGAAAAGAAGAACGACCCACATATTAATAATTATTTTACAATAAAAACTGATAGAACTAAAACTTATTGGCATTGCAATTTACACTTAGTTACTTGCCTTATCTGATTAATATTAACTAACAAAACTAGCTTCAAATTGTAATAAAGTTTTGTTAGCACTTTGTCCTCTTTCTTTCTTTCTTGTACACACTGGACAAAGGGAAATAAAAATTTCTACAGCTTTTATAGGTATGTAATACTTTTTTTTCAAGGAATGCACCATTTTGTCTCTTCCGCCATGTTTTAAAGACTTATGCGTCTCTACTAAAACATCAAAGTACTTCTCTCTAGGCACTATCCGTACTATTGGATCCTTAGGAGATGGTCTTTTATAAATTAAGTAATCCTCATTCGCAATACTCATTACGTCATATTTCTTTATCCAGTAATAGTATTTGGGGTTATGTTTTTGTCCAGAATTCTTTGCCACTTTTAATTCTTTTATGACTTCGTCTATTTTTTCCTGGACCCATGGTTTATGGGGTGATCCTAGAAAAGGGTCACAATCACAAAATGAAAGCATGTTCTGAAAAATTATTGTAATCTTATTTTTTTATTAATGTTAATTGAATTACCTTGATGCTGGAAGTCGTATTCAATAAGATTCTTTTCGAAAAGCTCTTTGAGAGTATAATTTTCGCCGTCTGTAAAAATTAAATAAGTTATCACAGGTTCGTGTTATATTAATAATATTTTCTCTAATTTATCATTTTACTTATTGTTAGGTGGTGGTATTATAGAAAAGGTCACAAGTAATTGCTTAAAGGTTAACAATTTGAGAATGATTTTAATGAATTTGTAGGATTTCCAAAGAAGTATTTTTTTTAAATATTTAATGATACTTTAAATCATTTTACCTTTTTGTAGACCGTTTAATTCCCTACAAGTGTATCTTTTGGTCATTCGAATTCGTCTATTGGTTTTTTACATTTAGAAATTGAAAAGAAAAATTTCCTTGTTATTTCTGTTAGAAATGGAAATACGCGATGCGCGACATTTAAATATTAATATTCAGAGTTTCGGTTTTTACAGACATTTTTTCTCACTTCCCTGAATGTATTTGAGAGAGAATTTCGAAAAAATAATAATTATAGTCGATTTTTTTAATTAGCCTAGTGTATACATTATACATTTATGATATGTATATACTACTAAATAAATAGTTGAGGTTATTCTTCTTCCAAATTAAGATTTTTTTACTTTGACGTTTATTTTTAAGCAGTCAATTGATTTGTTTGATCCATTACCTTGTAAGCGTTCTTTTAAATATAATGTATTTTATGCTTATCCTACTTTAAAACTGGATGGAAACTACTCCTATTCCAGAGAGTTTAAAGATATACAAGTACAAAAGACTGATTATGATAATAGTGTAATTGTACATAAAAACACTAAAATAATAATATCAATAATTATTTATTTATAATAAAAAGTTAAAGAACTAAAAAAAATAAGTATAGAAATTATTTAAAATAAATTACAAATTTATTGGCATTGTAAATAACATTTCGTAGTTTATCTGATGAACGATAACGAAACAAGCTTCTAATTGTGATAAAGTTTTGTTAGCACTTTGTCCTCTTTCTTTCTCGTACACACTGGACAAAGGGCAATAAAAATTTCTACCGCTTTCTTAGGTATGTAATACTTCTTTTTCAGGGAATGCAACATTTTGTCTCTACCCCCATGTTTTAGAGATTTATGCGTCTCTACTAAAACATCAAAGTACTTCTCTCTAGGCACTATGCGTACTATTGGATCCTTAGGAGTTGGTCTTTTATAAATTAAGTATTCTCCATTCGCCGTACACATTACGTCATATTTCTTTATCCAGTAATAGTATCTGGGTTTACGTTTTTGTACAGAGTTCTTTGCCATTTTTAATTCTTTTATGACTTCATCAATTTTTTCTTGGACCCATGGTTTATGTGGTGATCCTAAAAAACGATCACAATCACAAAATTAAAGCATGTTCTTAATTTAATTGAAATCACGATTTTTAATTAATTGTTATTGAATTACCTTGATGTTGGAAGTCGTATTCAATGAGATTCTTTTCGAAAAGCTCTTTGAGAGTATAATTTTCGTCATCTGTAAAAATAAAGCTCAGTTAACACAATTTCATGTTATAATAATTATAGTAATATTTTGTCTAAATACTTATCATTTTACGTATTGTCAGTAGGTAGTATTATAGGAGAGGTCACAAGTAATTGCTAGAAGGTCATATAGATGGAAGTGAGATACTTATAAGGCGCCACAGATCCAAGTTCCAACGCAGTTTTTATGCGAGGAGTTTTAAACCGTAAGGTTTATTTATTTGAGAATAGACTTGACATGTTCCTTTTTCAATATTTACTACCTATTTTCTTGTCTGAATCGCAAAATTCGGCAAAAGTCCTATACTTGCGCTCGAATACCTCATTATTAAAATTGCTATTTTAATATATTTTTAACATTTTATAAATTATAATTAATCTAGCTCATACATGAAATTATGTTTTGAATTTATAATTATTTATGATTGTACTCGATATAAGCTTTAAAATAACATATATAAATATGCATTTATTTGTTTAGCCATTAAAGGAACTCTTAAAATATCATTAAAAATATAAAGTTTGAAAGCTTTGCGAAACCATGGCGTCTTAATGTACGGAAAAAAATCCATGTTCTAGTAATACTCTAAATCTCTTGATTTTCACTTATTTGCCATATACATAAGTATTTAATGTGTGAAAATATAATAAAACTAGATATATCTTGTTAGAATATTTAATTTTATTTAATAAAAATGTACATATAAGATGTAAATATTTAAAAAAAAATTTTTAACAATATGTTAAAATGCAAAAGGAAGCAGGCACAGAACAAAATACTAGTGTTGATGTACATGTTGTGTTTTGAAAAATAAAAATAAAATTATATTATTATAGCTAACAATAGGTATATACAAGTCTCACTAACTGTGCTTCATTGGCAAATAAAAATTATATTAATAAATATGAACCGATGTTAATTATTTTTAAATTCATAACTAACATACTGAGCGTTTATTTTAAATGTTATTTTTTAAATTAAAATATTCTAAATAATTGTTTATTTAATACTTTTAGTTAGACAGTTTTATTTAAAATGTCATTGTTCATTTTAAATTCAATTGATATTTGATATTTTTTTAAGTTTTGGCCATACATATTGTGTAAGATGTTTAGAAAATCACTAAAGGTACAGTGTTTTTTTCATTCATTTTATTGCATCCAAATTTTTGTAATCAAATTGACTTTAATTTATTTTATATATAGTTAGTTATATTATATAATATTCTAACATAAAACACATTTTTATCGGAAATAAAAATATCAATCGGCGGTTATGTAGTTTCCCATTAGTGAAACAATATATAGAATCGGACTAGTTTCGGGGATTACCCCTTACATGCAAAAATACACAAACTTTAGCGCTTTATATTATTATTACTTTAAAAGTGTAGATAAAAAAATCGTATGTTAGTTTTAAGTTAAGGCGATTAGTGTCCCCGATGGCCTTGTGTGTCTGGGCGCATAAGGTTAATGAACATGTTTTAACGCAACTCCTTTGTTTTATCATATGTATATAATTTTACTTTGTAGACTAAAATGTAGTAGTTAAAGAAACATTATACAGGTAAATCAACCATCTACAATATAAAATCGTATTCAAGAATTATTTCAATTCGTTTTTTAAAGTATTTTACCCTTTTAATATATTTATTACAATATTAAGCCAAATCGAGTATGATAACGTCAAGGAGTTAAATTTACTTAGAAATTTTTGAGCAAAAGGCATCAGCGCACATCGTACGTTGTCGACCGTACATATTTGTTCACAGAGGCCAACGCATGCATGAAATCCTATTTTACGGCTCGTATCCTTCCATTGAGAGCTTCTTTTGAATGGACCGTGTCTAAGTTCAAACGAAATCTTACCGAATGTTTTCCGTCATCTCACATATCAAGCATACTTTATTTTCGTTAACTAATTGTCATTCAAATATGCAGATTAATACAATGGATAAATTATAAAATGCTTAGAATGAACTTATGTTTTTACAAAACTAATTTATTTTTATTAATTTCACCCCGCACGAATACATCGAACAATCCACGCACTATGCACCCAGAACACCGATCAAAGAATACGCCACATAAGCGCGCGGCATAGTTTACTGCCTACGAGCGATACAATCCGAACAGAGTCAGAGATGCAATGCTAGAATTATCATACTATATAATATAATTAATTATAATCCTACTAATAGTATAAAATATTGTCTAAATTATTGAAACGGCAAAATATTCACAAATGATAATTTATTAGGGCTTCCAAACAAATATGCAAAAAAAGGTGTATGTATGTATGTATGTTTGTCCACGCATTTTGCGATACTAGTAATCGGATCGTGATCATAATTTTTTTATTTGCTTACATTTATTTTAACTTAGAAAATAGTAAGGATTTTATCAAAATCGGTTCAGTCGTTTTTATTATATGGATTAAAACGTGTAACTAAAACTGAAATAGTTTTAGTAATAACTACTTATTATAAAAACTATTTCAGTTTAGCTATCATATCATAATAGATATTCAAACAATGTCGGCTGGCACTGGTTTTGAAAATATCTGATTAGGTATATATAGTAGATCGACAAACCGCGTTCAGCTATTTATAACTATTTAGTTTTTTTTTTGAAATCGGTTTAATATTTTTAATAAAATAAAATTCACAATAATATGACATGAAAATTTTTAAAAATCTGTGTAAACTTTAATTTCTTTACATAATCTTTGTTACAGCTGCGTTCTTAATTTTTAAAAAAAATACGTAAAATAAATAGTTGATTGCTAACGCGGATAGAGCAAAAAGTGACACAGCCTCCCTGTCTGAGCGCCAGCGGGCGACTGCCACCCGCGCCCGCGCAGAGCACCTCTGCAGCTTCGAGATTCGAAATTAGCATTTTCGATTTTAATATAAGAAAATAGTAATTGATTTACATAAGCTATATAGGGTATAAAGTACAACATATCATTTATTTTTTAGTCTTTAAATGTTGCAAAAATTCGTAGCCGCTTAGGAACAGTAAGCTATTCAAGTCAAAAATATACCATTTAAAAAAAAGAAAAAAAGTAATAGATATTTTGGTACTACGTTAAAAAATATTGTTGAAAATATTGTTTAAGTGTTGATGATTCATATATATTTTTTTCACGCATTTCGATCAAGCCATAAACGAGAAGTAGGCTTTAGAAATTACCTCTTTTAATCGCCTTAATGAAAAAGAAGAATGTGAAAGGTAAGCAGTTTCCACAGAGTAAGCAATTGTTAGTAGGTATATTGTGGCTATAAATTTTAACTATTACTCACATTTTGTTGAAATTAAAACGTCACTTGTTAATATCGCTTGAATTCAATGACGCTTCGCTTGCTTTTATTCTTTATGATGTAAATTGTCTGACAAGTAGTAATGTGTAACGTATAGAATGGAAACCGCGACATCTATTGACAAAAATTAACATCACTTGTCTCTTAACGTTAAAGGCCAATTTCATGAAATTCATATAAAATTAGTGTTTATCTCAGTAATATCTACCTAAAATATTTTATATAATTGTCATAAATATTAGCAATATAATTGTTTCATAATCTAACAGAGTATTGCATGATCGGCCCTTATTCCTTTTACGCGATGGTAGTCATTCGAAAAAAAAATGTATTTGTTCCTACTTTAGAAAACAGCCCGATTAGTAATCTTGTCACTAGATGAATGATGGTTATTTGGGTTAGTAGGCCCTTTAAATACACAAAAATTAAGCGTATCGAAATAATAATCATCAAAATTGCTATGGAGGTAGCGGACCAGTACCTTTTATCTAGATTACATTATAATAAATAAAACAGGACTTGTAAATATAAAAAAATATCTTCTATAGTAATGTAAACTACGCAGTATAAAAATTTCTAAAGACTACATACACAATTTACATATGATTTAAGTTAATTATTTTATTTTTTATTTGTTAGAGATATGTATTTCTCCATTTAGGCAGATTAAATTATACTATACTATTTAATAATTTTTATTATTTTTCCATGTTTATTATAAAACAATTGTACACTAAATTAACACAATATTAATATTTCAATGCCAATTATAATGGATTTAGCAGTCGACCTAGTGGAAAACTTTAGAGTTAATTTAGATATTACAAAAAATATATTTGGAAAAGTAATACTTAAAAACAATACTTAACAATATAATTAATAAAAATATCACATTGTCAATTACATCATTATTTATTGCAAAAAATAGCGATAAATATTATAGTTTCTATGACCTTTGAATAGGATTTTTTTGTCAAAAACTTATTGAAAGTCATAATGATTGAATAACATTGCGTTATTAACTGGAGCTACGTCCGAAACCCCTGGTAATCTTGGCGGAGGATGATCATGAGGCTTATATGCGTATGCTGCTGTTCCTACACTGATTGCAGATGCTCTGCAACCTTTCAGCCTTCGTGAACAGTACCAAGACACTCGCCCATCAGCATTCTGCTTTTGATAGCTGTATGTAAATCCAGCTAGGAGCAGTAGCGGATGCTTACCACCACGCTTTGTCCAAAGGAATGTGCCTGTAAGGTAGTTATTATTAGTGCAACAGACCGAAAAATTATTGGTATTTCTGTATTTAATTAGTGATGTGAACAATTTTAGATCTTTATGTCATTTGTTAATGTTTTTTTTTCCAATTTATTCTCATTTAATTTTAAAAATTACACTAAGTGTACAATAAAACTTCTCGAAGATTTTTTAAATAATATTTTTAGTAACATTCGTAATTGTAATATATCTAAGACACTACAACGATACTACAAGATTATTATTTATATGATGGTTATATGTTGGTCGCACAAAAAACGCTATTATTTAAAATGTAAAATATAGTTAGTCGGTAACGATTGACGCGACCGCATTGGCATAGTACGTGGACTGGACAAAAGTACAGAATAAAAAGAAAAAGTACAACATGTTAATGTTAACAAACACAAGGCATTTTTTTATTCATATTATATGCTCTAACGGATGACTGAATCATCATTCTCAATAATAAATATAAATTTATTAAAAAAATATCATCGTTCCTTCGAAATTTTAAAAATCGTGATATAATTACACTAGTGACATTTTTTCATTAGATGATAAAAGCCGTGAAACGGTCACTGATTGGTCAGATTTAGACATCTTTTTTGATGCGCAGCATGAACCATAGATTTAGAAAAATAAAGGAATAAAAATGTAATATTTTTAATTATTAATCATTCAATTATTCTTCATAGGTTTATTGGTAAGTATAAGTAGTCAACAAAAAATATCCTTAACTTGCTACATATTTACTTATATGTGTTCAATAAAATATGATATTTCTCGCTAGATATCATTTGTATTATTGGCGATGACACAGTTTGTCACATCACTATTAAGTTTTTTCCTTGCTTACAATTTAAATATTATGTTTATTTTTGATAGTAGCGGTTTTGGATTTGAAATAAAAAAACCGACTTCCAGGCACTGAAAAGTAAAAAATAACTAAACGGGGGTTTTCATTTAGAATAGATACTTAATCAGATTTTTTCGAAGTCGGTGTGCTTTGATTTGTATTGGCTGGCACCGACTTCGAAAAAATCTGATTAAGTATCTATTCTAAATGAAAACCCCCGTTTAGTTATTTTTTACTTTTCAGTGCCTGGAAGTCGGTTTTTTTTAAAGTATTTATTTTTCCATTTTTAGTGTAGACGTATCATCAATACAAATTAATCAAACCCAAACACCAGGTAATTGCTGTAAATCGTTGAGGAGTTCCCTCGACTATCTTTCGGATGCATCATCAGATCGACTCCAGACCTTCATTAAATAGTAGTGCTTTAAAATACCTAATGAAAATGTTATCAAACGCACTAGTCGCCGCTACAATTTTCGAAAGTTCCCCTCGATTTCTCTGGGATCCCATCATCAGATCTTGGTTTCCTTATCATGGTACCACTCTTGGGATATCTCCTTTCCAACAAAAAAAGAATTATCAAAATCGGTTCATAAACGACGAAAAAATACCCGAACAAACATAAAAAAAAAAAAAAATATATACGGTCGAATTGAGAACCTCCTCCTTTTTTTGGAAGTCGGTTAAAAAGACATTATTCAAGCCCGATCTGTCACCTAATCGAAAATTAAAAATTTCTAATAAATAATCTTCTCAAATTTAAAAAATAGTCTACTCAGACTAATTTTACTACTTAGAATAATTTTTATATTTTTAATAATTTTTATATTTATATTAATAATTTATATATTTGACATTTTAAATAAAACTATCTTTTCGGATTTTTTCGTGAATTTATTTTGATTTTTGGTTCAGAAAACGACCTTCTGGAAAACGACCGAGGCTTCCCACCACTACTTTAGTATTGCTACTATTGACTTTTTAACTAGGGTAATTACAATTTCACTGAATGTGCTTAGAGAATTAAAATATATATAGGTTGGCACCTAAAAATGTCCCGCGATATTGTAAGAAAAGGAAACGACTGATAATACTCTGGGTAATTATAATTTTCAGTAGTGAAATTATAATTTAACCGATCTTACATCTCTTTCTCTGCGACATGTAAGATGTAATATACAGCTTTGCATCTTTAACCTAGATTTCCGTTATGTGTTCTGAAAATTTAAATACTTAATTGTTTTTTTAACTTGTTAAACATTTTAACATAGCTTTTATTCATATAAGTTACCAATTTATTTTATAGATCTATAAAGAAAAAACACAATAACAAATTCTTTGGTAATCTCCATATATTATTAGTGATTTGAAAAAATTCTACATTTTAACATAAAAACCATTATTCATCTAACAACGCGAACATTAATTTTCCTCTCACTTCTCTCTTAATAAGTATTGCTTTTTTCGGACGTCTCCTGTTACAATTTGATAATAACTGTATGCTTACGTGTTCATTATATTTATCAACAATTTTCTTAGTAATTAAAAATAAAAATATATATCTTAAAATTATATCAAACATCAACAACTTTTTAAAAATGGACACTCCGACAACAGTCTCAAATTTTCAGTTTTCTATTATATTATTAATTAGACATACCCATCGAAATACCATTATTTACCCTGTTTATAGCCAATATAAAAATAGAATTTCATTTAGCATCATTATAGAACAAATTATATGACTAACTTATATATTTTTTTAAATATACACATAACATAAAGTAATCATTATGTTCAAATAAAAGATGTAACAATTGCACAAGTGAGTGGTTAAAAACTGTTCGAAGTAGTTAAGTAGGGAAAATTGAAAATACTTGACAAAGTAAGGTATCGTAGGAGTTTAGAATTTAAAGCAAAGTTGCCCCATATAGCAAGCTAATCGCATCAAACATAAAATGTTCAAAATTTTACACTAACAACATTAAAATATTAGTTATGCAAGTGGCAACTAATTTAAAATTAAAACAAACGTTTATTTAAAATTAGTAAATTCTAACCAACTGATCATCTTTCTTTGTAAATTTAGGTTTTCTATGACAGTGGGATCCTATATCTTCAACGACCTCATATTGAACGGTTGTATATAATTTTGCTGTACAACGCTTGGCAGTTCCAGGCTGTACCATAGTACATCTCCAGTGGACAAAGTCGTTTCTTAACTTTTGTAAGCTGTAGGAGTAACCCTTGAAGACAAGTAGGCGTCCGCCTCTCTGTGATAGGGCAAAGGAAACTGAAACATTTTTTGTGTTATTTATTATAGTAGATATTATATATCTATAAAATAAAAATAAGCAAAACAACATAAGAAGTACCAAGATTTTTTTTTAAATTAAACTGTATTTTCCATCTTAATGATTAAAAAAATATATATTGTAAATTTATTAATATAAATAATGAAAATAAAAGACAAACTCCTAGGCAAACTCGCTAGATCGTAGACCTGATCTATGCCTTCGAGCTAAGATGAAGGTTAAGAGTAAGCCTATTTCTAATAAAAAAAGAAGCACAGGACAGCTCAGTCTGAAAATTTCAAGAGAACTTTTAAGCATTTTAATTTGCTTTAGATTTAGTCTTAACTACGTCTTATTAAAATATTTAGAATTTCTAAAATTATAAATTTGCCTTTACTTTCAAATTATTGGAATTATGATATTGTTTGTTCTACGTGATAACTTTTAAGAAGCATGCGGCGTACCAGAAATGGTAGTGATACCCTATAGCTGCCACAAAGAAAAAAAAACATCTCTCCCGTGTTTGCTGTGAAATATTTAAAATACTCGAATTCCAAACGTCGCGAACAAAAACTCACAATCAAACTGCGACAAAATCCAAAAAGATAGTTTATTTTAATGCGTTCTCATGTAAGTACCGTTAGAAAGCAAATATAGAGTGGGCGGTAAATGTTTGTGAATAGACATTGGTTTCGCAAGTTTTCCATCAAAAGTCATGTACAAGTACACTCCACAGTTCGAGGTACATCCGTAACGTAATGACGACTTCAGTTTCTTTCCAGCCCCAAAAGTATATCCATCGTACAATTGGTACTTCTTCCCTGTTACCATAGTTATTTCTTCAATTTTCTTTTCTGAAAAGTACAAATCTATAAAATAACAGAATTAAAGTAGTTAATGACATTTATTTAATTCATGATGAAGTTATTGCCGGAACTAGTTAGTAATTACTATGTAGTTAGGTGGTGGTCTGAGTACAGGTTTGTTTTTTGTCAAGGTAAGTTCTTCAAATATTAGGTACTCTTATCCTAAAATATTATTAATTTTTTTTTTAATCAAGAAATAATAAAAAAATATTAAATCAAAATATTATTTGACTATTTTTAGTTGAAGCATTACCAAAATAGAGGTTTTCTAATCAATTTTTAGTAACAGTGATAATTATGCAAAGCAAATAGTACCTACATAACTATTTAAGCTACAACAGGAAATGCCATATTTTTATACATTTGCGATCTAAAATATTTTTATGATTGTATAAAATAAAAAGAGATCAAGTTAATCAATATGTTTTATTGTAAAACATATAACAGCGCAAACGAAATCGAAAACAAAAATCTAATCCACTTGAAAGACTCCAAAAATATATGTCGAAAATTTATTTCGTCCTTATATAAGTGCCGTTAGAAAGCATATACAGAGTAGGTGGTGGGTGGTTATGAACAGGTACTGGTTCAACTAGCTTTCTATCAAAAGTCATATATAAATATGCTCCACAGCCCATAGTACATCTGTATCGTAATGAAAACTTCAACTCCTTTCCAGCACCGTACGTGTATCCCTTAAGAACTTGGTACTTCTTTCCTGTAGCCATTGTTATTTCTTTAATTTCACCTTCGCCACCGGAATCTAAAAATATTGTTGTTTTTAGGCATTTTTAAAATTAATTACAATAATCCATTACATTACCGTAAATAAAAAAAAAACATGATTATAGTTCTAAAACACGTGAAATGTGGATAACTTAATAATCTTTAGATTCTCTCCGCTGAAGACATGATTTTTAGTAATTAAATCATCTCAAGTCATCATTTTTTCTTTCTTGTTTGGAAAAAGGTATAAATGTAATAAAAAAAAAAGTCCAACGAATTAAGACATTTATTAAAATGATATTTTTTTTATGGTTTAAATCATGATCTAAAACCTTACGATAAATCAGTGGTAATAGATTCGATTTTTATTAACTTTATTAAAATTAACTGCAGATTTCCAATACTAATTTATATTTTTGTGTACCTCCCATCCTTTAGTTTTAAATACTTAGGAGGTGGATGGTTATGAGTGTCCTCTGAATGTAACAGACTGCCAGCGTGAGAAACCTTAATGCTTGCTTTGCATCCTGACGTACACCGCCACCTTATCCACTGCCGAGAAGTAGAACCGAATGTATAAGTATACTGTTTATACATTAAAAACTTTTTCCCATTGAGAAGACGAATGAATTCTATGCGATCTTAAAATTAAAAATTAGATTATTTGTATGTTAAAAATCTTATCATATTTAATTATTATATAAATATAGAACATTAAAAATAAAAAATTAATAAAATCTAAGTTATACACCTAATGAAATATAAATAAAATAATAAATAAATATGTTGGGACATTAACACACAGTATCATCTAGTTCGATGGTAAGCTACGATTCCTGTGTTATGGATACCAGATAGTTGATATATAACTTTAAATATATACATATTACAAATATAAACACTCATGACTGGAGTACAAACATTCGTGCTCATGACACAAATGAATACCGGCAGCGAATACCGGCAGCGGACTCGAACCAGCGACCGCTGGCGCAGCAAGTACAGGTCCCTACAAACTGAGTCAAACGTGTTGTCAAAATATAAGTAAGATAAGATGAAAAGAGTCATTACAAAAGGTCTGCACAAAGATTTATTCGAGAGAAAAAAAAACTTAATATTACAAAAAAAAAAAATAAGTACAATCTTGTAATAGAAAAAAGTAATGAAAAAAAATATTTCATGGAAAAAAAGCGTATTTAAATATAAAAACATAGATGTAGTCTTCATGGCAACATATAATTTTTCCTGATGCGAACGTATTTGCCGTCTTCCAATCTTTCAAAAATGGCTGGAGGATGATTATGCACTCGCCTTTCTATCAGAATTGTATAATCACTATCAACTACAATACTTGCGTAGCATACATTTGTGGATATGCAACGCCATTTTCTTGTATTTACTCTGGAGTAATAATAGTTTTTGTATTTTAAGTAACATTTGCCATCCACTGTTGTAATCAGAGTTACTGGAATACAAAGAAGATAATGATAATATATTTCAGTCAAAATAATTAGACATACTGGTTTATTATTTTAATGCACTTATTTTAATTAATCTATACATTGAAACTTATATAGAATTTTATTATTATATAATTTAATTTATTAATTATTAATACTAACAACATATTAACTAAAATGTATAAGATACATCCAAGTTCTTAATCTTTTAACTGTCTTGATTACAAAAGCTCCGAGTTATATCCTCTAGTTTCTTTCTTCCTTGGAATTTATAAGTTAAATCGACTTAATTGTCTCTGAGTGTCTCATAGTAGTTTATTTGTTACTCCAGCTCATAGTCTATTTCAGGCCGTCAGTGCAAGAACAGCCTAATCCACAATTTTTAATTTTTCGACTTATATACTACAAAGTATTCTAAATACGCTAAAGTTTAATTTATAAAAGACATGAATGCAGTTGTTTTTGTATTATAATTTTTTTAATTTTTTAGAAATGCAAAAATAGCGTGACCCACTCAGTGTACTTGCATTGCCATTGCTGCCATATACAGGGTGAATTTTTCAAGTGGGCGTGCACGGCTAAATCCGAAACTATGAGAAATAGCCAAAAGTTAAAACGCGCAGAGAGACAGCAAGACGAAGATGGCGAACAGCACTTGTGGATCGTTATAGCAAAAAGTTATTATCACCGCCTGAATTCAACTCAACCCCCATTTCACCATTACACGGCTTTAAATACAAGTACCCGCACTCACGCCAGAATGATCAAAAAGCAACTTATTAGAAATAATACATTCTGTTATATTATTAAATATTGAATATAAGTTTAACATTAATTAAATATTGGATATGTAATTATGCATATAATTTATAACTGTAATAAATAGTAATTATTTATACAAAATAATAAAACACACGAGTGAATTGGAAAGATAATACAAAACCCGTTCGGAAACAAAACGCTTATCTGTTTTAAGATATTTGAAATATAATTTAGTATTAATTAAATATAGCAATTAAGTAGATATAAATAACTAATTAAATAGCCGATTGATACCTACAGCACTATTAATACGATTCTATTTAATAAAAGATGTGTTTAGAAATATATTTTGTAACAAAGTACTTAAAGGAGGATTTGAAAGTGATTTAAAAAAAAACACATATTGTATAATTACACCATTCGATAGTGTTGCTAATAAGGAACGAATTCTGGAAAGTTATGACATACGGCAAACTTAAGGAAAGGGCTGATTTTCAACAAAATGTTTTGAAAATGAACAAATTTTAGAATTATTTTAACAGCGAGAGAAAAGTTAGTTTCATACAATTTGGAAAAGTTACATAAAAAAATACTAACCTAACCGAACCCTCAAATGTATTTCAAAATTTTTGAAATACATTATTCAAAAGTTTTGAAAATATTTAAAATACAAATATTCAAAATACAAGAACGGCCTAACCCACAATTTTATATAAATAGTTATTAGATGCTTAAAACAAATTTAGTTCCAAAGAAAATGAACTCAAGTTAACGCTAAATGAAAAATTATAAATCAAAAGCCTTCTTAGCATAGAGTAAAAACCATACACTTACAGACATACACACACATACTATCTTTCGCATTTATTTATAGTATTCCGATTATATAATTCATATATATTCAAAGGTCTTAGTTAGATAAAGGAAGAGTAACTTTTTGTTTGAAAACGTTTCAGCCGAAAATATTTTCCATTATTCAATCTCTGAAACAGGACTGGTGGGTGGTTATGTTCTTTTCGTTGAGCTAAGACTTCATTGTTTTCAGTAACAAGTATACTAGCGTAGCAGCTACGGGTTTTTATGCATCGCCATTTTAGTTTAGAAACTTTGGTGTAAAAATGTTCTTTATATTTCAAATAGACCTTTCCATTTGTTGTCAATATTGCTGATGCTGGAATGAAAAAAAACTCCATTTAATATACTTTATTTTTTTCTGAACTGAAAATAACACTTTTTTTTGCATATATATAGGATCAGGGGCCGACATCTTCCTTTAAAAGAAACAGCAAACTTCTGTAACACAAAACAACACTTTAATTATCACCAATACGCAATAATTAACTTCACTTAGCATGTGCACCGGGCAACCGCCGTCCAACGAATGCCCCCCCAGCCGCATTGCGTGCTCCGTTTTATAGTGTTTTGGTGGTGGGGGTTTGCCCGTTGCACGTGCCGTGCACAATCATAAATGGAGCGCCGACATATACATTACACATATCTCTGACACGATTTGACACATTTTAACCAAATTTGCAACAGGACTGACTAAAAATGGTTTTCCACGGATATAGAAAATTCTGTTATGACAAAATTCTTTATAGATTTTAATGAGAAAGTATTTATTCAATAAGGACTTTCTAAGAAAATATAATTGTAATTTAGAAATACTATATATTATGAGTCATAACTAATATTTTACATTCTAAAGTTTTAGGATCGGAAAATCAAAGTACGTCTTTGCACTATGGATGTTTTATTGGTTTTAGTTAACGACAGTCACCCGGGTAAAAAAAGTTAGATATAATTAGATATAATTATATATAATACCATATATAATTATATATGAAAAATGGCCCTATATAATTATATATAATTATATAAAGTTATATATGATTATATATATTGTGATATTATTAGGAATAAATATTTATAAATCTATTTCATAAGGGTTGCTGGTATTCAAAATAAGTCTAATTTAAATCATATCCTCTTTATTTTGCATATATGCAGCACTCATTTTCACATTTTTCATTATTAAATATGTTAATAATTAATACGTTGTAGGTAATCAAAGGCCTTCTATTAAAATATTTTTTCATCATTACAATTTTCAGTTTTGTTACTAATAATCATCTATTTTATATCTAAATTAAACTTTATAAATTAAAATTAACTGAATTTCTTAAGAAAAACTTATGCATATACATGACGATGAATAATAAAATTCAAATATTATACTATAAAAAATGAAATTATAAATCAAACAGACATCAAACATTAAAAATTTCTTAGAAATTAACTTTTATGTTTACATACTTTTTAGAACTAAAATTCAGTGTAATTACACATGTCTTGTCACTCAGATGCATATTACAAGTTAAAATACTTTTCTTCAAACGCTCAACCATTATTCGTTATATAATATCTTTAGACTCATTTAAGTTACGAGTACAATTCTATGCCTAACAACCGTTTATTTCGCATAACTTAACAATACTTTTTATTGATTAAACATCTTGGAAATCCAATACTTAATCAAATGACTAAATTATAGCAATACTCTACTCTGTGGTAAAAGCATAAACTCTGATAAAAAATATTACAATTTTAGAAATGAATAATAATCACAAATTTAATTAATAAATTCGATGGATGACAGCCATTAAACATGCACTAAAATTTGCGATTTTTTTCAATTTATCTTATTAGAGCCTAATGAGCTTACTTATTATAGACAGACGTGTAACGTCGAACGAGATAAAGTATTTGCATCAAATTATTTAAAAAAGAGTGTGACCTAAAGAATTATGTCTTTCGCTGAAGATTTTTTTGGTGTGTTCTTTTCAACTCACCGATCCATTGCGACATAGCTACACGTAAATCACTTTGGTTGGATTTTGGCCACCCGTTCTTTGTTGCATAATCATCACAATATTCTGTAATAGAATTTCAATTAATCATTAATTTCATAGATAGAATCAACTATAAGTAAAATGAAAAAAGATTATGTACCTATGAGTGCTTGTTTGGCTTGACGATCTAAAGGTTCAACTTTCTTCAACTGTTTGTCTTTTCCTTGAGCTGAAGGAGGCCGTCCACTATATGTGCAGTTCAAGTTTAAAATAACATCAGGCTTAAATACACCATCCATTAATCTTCGTAAAAACGATGTAGCAGACTTCCTAGACAAGTCTTCTGCATCATCAAATATCGTTTTTTTGCAGTAAATATTGTTCTTTAACAAAACTACCTGAATTTATAACAAAAAAAATAAATTAATAATTATCTAATATTTGGGGTAATTGAAATTTATATTATTATTGACAATATTTAATTTATGATAAAAAGAGTATACTTATTTAAACTACAATGCTTAAAAACTAAGTTTTCTTTTTTCCACTTATAAAATCATTTTCAAATACTCACTGGCTCACCGCAGTTTTTACCCCACAATTGAGGACTCAAAGTTGTATCATCTCGTGTGCCATCACTTTCCGTTTTGGATTCAAATTGATGACTATCTTGTTTGTCATTTTCCTCAAGTATTTTCTTTGTTGATATTGTTAGGGCATCCTTCTCCTCGTCATTATCACTTGCAAAGCTTGCTTCTCCACGTAACACTTCTTTATCACTCTCTTCGGAATCTGATTCGTTCCTTTTTTGAAATATTTTACTACTCAATACTGAACTTTGGCGTGATGGGCTGTGATCTAAGTTAAAAAAAAAATAATTAAATCATAAATATTATAATCACTAACATTCTTATCATTAAATAAAATATCATTAATTAAATTTACATAATTCAAGGAGCTTATTCTGTTTGTCTAGCATCATTCTAAGCTCCTCTTTTGTGGGACTTATTGCTGGACTATCAGCGAGTGGTTTCTTGACTGCAGATTGTTGCTTGGAAGACTCCGTTTTCGAGCCTTCATTCTCATCCTTCATTCCCATCCTGAACTTAACTTGATCTTGTAAATTTTTAGTATAGTTCTCTTGATTTTTTTTATCGGAGTTCTGTTTAGAAGAATTAAAAATTAAATTAATGGCTAATACAAATAATAAGAATATGTTAAAAATTATTTCATGTATAATATTTTACTTTTCTCGGCTTCTTCACGGGAGATTTACTAATTTCATCAGTAAAAGAAAAGCTTTTCTTAGGTTTCCGGGATCTCTTAGAAGGTAATGGTGATGACTGAATAGGCGAACCAGAAGCTTTACGTTTCCGTTGAAACTTTTTTGCCTTTTCCTTCAATAAATTAGCATCCTCTAAAATATTCCCATAACATATAATTATTATCGTATCATTATTATTGAAAAATGTAATAAGCTAGATAACCTCATACAATTTATTTCAATTTTACATCCATGTTTTAAATTATATTTGAAAAATAAATCGAAATTTTAAACTGATCAATAATAATTTTATATCAATATTTACCTGACATGCTAACAACAATTCCTTCATACTTTTCTCTACCATAGAAGAAATTAACATTTTCGTTTAATACTGGTGGTTGATCGGGATCACACACAATTTTAAATTCCTCGACAGTACACAATGATTTATCTTCCGTACACTCAATTAAATAAAACATATTTGAATATTTTTATTTCAACAATATAATATAACTGCACTCGCGTATTAGGTACAATCTTTTTAATTTTGATTAATTTTGTTTTAAATTAACGAAATTCCAAATTATGGCTTACAACAAGAACACGTGCTCGTGTAGCAAGATACTATGACGCCATTTGCAAAAAATTTACCTATCGTTTGTTTGCAGACAATGCCACAGTGTAGCGTGGCAATCGATATATTGGTATTTATCACTGTATGAGTATAGGCATAGGCTGTGTTTATATAAATTGTTTATATCAATATCATATCATATCATATATATATATATATATATATATGTGCATATGTAATGCATGAATGTATGCATTTGTTTACAATTAAAACACTTGTTCTAAATAATCGTTAATTTCAATCACGATATTTTTTCAACTTCATGTGAAATCAATTAAGTTTTATTTTGTTAAACAAATAAACTATAAATAATATGTCATCAGATACATCTTCTGATGATGGGCCTCCAACTGTCAGGAAAAGAAAATACAAGATGTACAAAAAAAATGCCAATAAACAAGTAAGTTTGAAATAATACAAATATTTTTTTTATAAATGGAAAAAACATTTATAGAAAACATTAATTAGAAAATTTTGACATATTTTTTATTCATAATGACTCTGAAATTAGCCGTCAGCGGTCAATTTTAAAATTTTTTTTTAAGAAATTAATTACAATAAAAAAATTCTTCTAAAAATTTTCTCTTATAATTTTTATAAATTTGCACATGTGGAATTTTTTAACTAATTTTTTTTTTTTTTTTAATAATTTAGTTGCTATAAAATTCTAAAAAAATTTCTAATGTCTGTCAACTTTAGTGTCATTTATTCATATAATAGTTTTTAAATGTCAATAAATTTATTAATTTAACGGAAAGTAAAAACAAAATACAGCTTGAAGAAACTCTTTAACATCTATCATGTATTTTCAAAATTATTCTTTTATAGAAACAAAATTTTCTAAAATATTTTTGATTATATTAAACTGTGTTTTATCATACAGGTACCATTAAGAACATTAGATAGATGGGCAGCCAAAAAACTTCCTAAAGCTGACAAACCCAGTACATCTGCGCTTGAAGAAGAATCGAACGTAAACTATGAGTCGAGTTATAGTGCTAAAGAAAATAGTGATGACAGTTCTTGTCCAAGTCAAAGCAGTAATGATAATTATAATAACGATAACCTCGATACTCAAATTAGTTATGATGAAAGTTATGACAATACTATTAGTGATCATGAAATGCACAATATTGAGGACCAAGAAATCTGTAACGAGAATGATGTGGTGATTCAAAATAATAATACTCCTAGTGTTTTAATTCATGAAAATAGTCCTGTGACTGTAGATCAGAGCGTATATAATTTACTTAACTTCTATATTCAACATAAACTGTCAAAATCAGCTCTAAAGAATGCGTTGAAGATTCAACTAGCCATCCTGCCCAGTGAAAATAGAATGCCTAAAACTGTTTTTGAATTACTTCAGTATGTTGAAAACTTAGCACCTCGTAATGAAGTTTTGAAACATTACTACTGTAAAAATTGTTTATTCTACCTTGGAATTGCTATTGAAAAAATTTTAAATTGTTCATCTTGTTGTGCCGATAAAACGAATTTCAGTTTCTTTTTTGAATTTAATATTGAAGATCAACTCAAATATTTGTTTGAAAAAAATAACCTTGCGAATAAGATGATACTATTACAGCCAAGACGTGATGATAGCAATGTAATTAGCAATATAACCGATGGTACAGAATACATAAGAGTAAATTCTCGTGATAACAGAGGAAAATATGACTTGACTTTAATATTAAATACTGATGGATTATCCTTAATTAAAAGTGCAAGCAGCCACTGCTGGCCGCTGATGTATACGATTGCCGAGCTTCCAGAGAATATATGAGAATCGTTTATAATAATTTTGGGTTTATGGTATGATTCAGAATGCAAACCAAATATGAACACTTTCCTTCAGCCCTTTTGTACTAGATTAAAAGATCTTTATCACAAAGGTTTTAAATGGATACATCCGCAAACTAACGAAGAATTTATTTCAAAAGTTGTAGCTCCGTTATTTATTGCAGATGCTCCAGCAAGAGCAAATTTGCAGAACATTCTGTTATATAATGGTACCTATGGATGCAACATTTGTGAAATAATGACAAAAAAATGTAAAAAAATTGCAGGAAAAAAAACTACACGAATGTATCCATTTGAAAAAAATGACTCACTATTGAGAACTAGCACAAGAATGATTAGACAATCAGAAATGCGAGAGGTTTTTGCCAAAGCCCACTATAAAGGAGTAAAAGGACTTTCAGTATTGTCAACGCTTCCATTACTAGATCTTGGATCCTGTGTTTTACCTGAGTATATGCACTCAGTACTCCTTGGAGTTGTTAAGCAGTATGCCAATTTGTTACTGGATAAACCAGGTCCATGGAATATAAAAAAAAATAGTGAGGAAATTAATCTATTTATGGAAAATATTGAACCTCCGCAATCATTCAACCGATTGCCTCGACCAATAACAGATTTTAAATATTATAAAGCTTCAGAGTTCTATAATTGGATTTTATTTTATTCCTTACCAAGTTTGACTGATTTTTTACCGGACAAATACATGCAACACTTGATGTTATTAGTTATGGCATTATATGATTTACTCCAAGATCAAATTCTTATTCAACCAGATCTAGAACGTGCTCAAAACTTCCTTAATTCATTTGTTGAACAAATTCCAATATTGTACAGTGACAGGGAAATGACCTACAATTCTCATCAGCTAAAACATCTTGGACTTTGTGTTGGACGATGGGGTCCACTGCGGTCAACATCTGCTTTCCCGTGGGAGAATCAAAACGGATATATAGCTCAATCTGTACATGGAACTAAAAATATAGGTTAAGAAATCGTTAATAATTTAAAAATTATTCAAGGTGTACAAATGCTTAAATGTAAGATAGAAGAAACTAATCATAATGCACAAGCTCGAGAGTTACAAAATTATTTCTTGTTGGGAAATCCAATTAATTATGAAGTCCATGAAAATGTTCGCTTTTTGATTATATCCGAAGGTTTTCTTAATGAAAACTTGAATATTTATGCTCGAGCAAATATTTTTCAAGAAGCATACACATCAACATCATACAAAGCTATTAAAACAAATAGTTATACAATTGAAATAAGGAATTTTGATAATTCTTGTGTATATGGGATGATAAAATTTTTTTTTGAAAAAGAAAATGAATTATATTTTATAATTGAACGATTGAAAGTAGAAAATAACAAAATTATGATTCATTCGAAAATGCAAGTAACAGTGAAACATATTTTACCTATAATAGAATCAGGTGAATCATTGTTAATTAAACTAAGAGATGTAAAAAGTATTTTCCAGCTAGTAAGAGTAGGTAACTATGTATGTAAAAGACCAGATAATTCGAAAAGAATTTGGTAATATTATTTTAAAATTAAAATTTATTAAAAAATAAAATTATTATACTTTGTATAAAATGGCATAATAAAATTAAATTAAAATTTTATAATTCTGTATGTAAAATAAATTAGGCTCTACCTTATTACATGACTATTTATTTATCTAAATGATTGTGATTATAATACTCTAAAAAAATTTATATATAATTGTATATGATTCATATATTTTCATTTATTTCAATTATATACGCTTTCCATAATAGTTGAACTGATAGAAAGATTTGTTTATAAATTTATAAATATTATAATGAGCTTTATTAACTGCATGATAAATGATTTTTCAACATCATGAGATTTAATAGATATTTATTACCAGTTAATAAATTATTTATTAAATACAATTTATAAAATATTTATTTAAAATCAAAAGTAAAAATAATTAAAATTATTTAAAATTAATTAAAAAAAATTAAAAAATTGTCTTCAAACAAATTAAATTTCTAAGTACTTTTGTACAATTCTATAGAATAATATAAAATTAGATATGATTATATCTAATTATATATAATTATATGGAATTATATATGATTATATATAATTATTAAAAAATGCTGCATCTAATTATATATTATCATATATAATTATATATAATTACATATAATCATATATAATTATATGTAAGTAATATATAATTATATATAAGTAATATATAATAACATATAAGTATATATAATTATATATAAATTTTTTTACCCGGGCACTTTTAGCGGTTCACGAACACACGCAGTACATGCACAGTTTTGGCTTAACTCAGTCTCCGAACACTATTTTTCATCACTATTATCTTGCACTATGACTTTACTCCATTTTTTCATATTTCTTTTTAATCTTCTCTTAGCTCCAAAATTCAACTGCTCTCTCGACACACCACCGGCCTTTTTATATGCATAAACAAAGAACATTCTAGTATTCGAAATTTCGAATATTTTCTAATAATTTCAATTCCTTTCTGGAAAATGTTTTGTTCCTCTCTCACTCACTGCAATTTACTATTACCTGTTCTTGTCGTTAATTTAATACGTTGACAACTGTTTAAGGATGCTTCAGACGTACTATTTTTAATTATTATTTTTGGTGTAAAGACGTTACATATAACTTCTAAAATGAGAATTTAAGTTCGTCAAATGTTTTTATAATTTAAATGATTAATTATTTATTGTTTCAATCATATTGTACAATTATATTTATTTAAAAAAGTAAACAATTATCTTTTTATATTATTCGAAATTTTGTCTGTTTCTCATTTTTTATTGAGTAATCTTTTGTTTCCCTCTATTATTTTATAGTAAAGCGAGCTTACTCGAGTGTCAAGACTTAAGTAGTAATACTAGTAAGTAGTTTTGTTCTTAGGATAATTAGTTTTAAAATACCTCTTAAATGTATAGAAGGCTAGGCTGTTTTATTTCTAGATGATTTTTGACTCAAATCTATCTCGCCTAAGTCTTATTAGTCATTACTTTCGTTTCTTTTTATTGATTTCATTTTTTTGCGTCAGTCTTATAACTCTTTCTAATTTTCCAAATTGTCCTTCCGAGGCATCTTTATTTGAATGTTAGGTATTTAACTATTCTGTTTTTGGTAGATCATCTTCGTCATCTTTTTTTTGTACCTTTTGCCCTTTTGCATTAGTCAAAGGCTGCTAATATTTTATAGCTAGTACAAAGGTTTATAAATAATATCATATCATAAAATTATTGCTATATAATAAAGTAAGAACGCGAAACACTTTAAAAATATATTATATAACATATGAGCGTCTTAATAAAAAAGTTAATTAAAATTGTAAGATACGAACGAACTTAAGATTTTGGGGTTGCTTAAATAAAATATCTGATATCATAGATTTACTTTATTTATTCATTTATTTCACAAACACATGTAACATGAATTAATACATAAAAGGATCTCATTCGCACTAACATAACTTATAATTCATAGATTTATTTTAATATATCTCCCATTTGTCTCAAGAAGCTTTCTGGGAAAATGATTGTGTTCATTATGAACACTGACTATCTGCATATTATCGTCTACATACAAGAGAGCTTTGCATTTTGGTTGACTTGTGCAAGTCCATCGGCTGTTGCCTCCACGCCTCCCCTTGTAGTTGAGATAATACGTATGTTCTTTATATAACATGTTCGTTTTACCGTTCAACATAGTGATGAGTTTTCCTGTAATTAAATATACTGTTAATTGCTATTATCTATAAATAATTATAATAAAATCAGTATTGCCAACATGACCTGATGGCCAGTATAAAAATCCTTTATTCAAAGGTAAGACAGCTTTAACACTTATGAATTATATACATATATATTTTCGTCCGCTTATAAACTAGGCTTTATCTAGGATGGCTTGTGCAACCTCATCGAATTTAGTGTCTGACTCAATAATGCTATGTATATACAGTATTCCTAACAGAAAATTGAACTTACTAAAGTTCGATTTTCCGTTACTCATAGTTATCATTGTTCCTGTAATGTCTTACTATACTATAATTTGAGAAGCTTTAATTTAATGATATGTTAGTTCTGAAATAGTCTATAGATGGCGTCGCGTAAGAACTTTAAAAATGCAAACGAAGTTGGTGGCATTAATGCGAATGCATTTCTATTTGTCTGTTACTGGACAATCGAAAATAACAGATATTTTGATTTTTGCATAGACTTTAGTTAATGGGTCATAGTGGCATAGGATACTTTTAATTTTGGTAAGTCAAAAGGAACCTATGTTATCTATACTAATATTATAAAGCTGAAGAGTTTGTTTGTTTGTTTGGTTGAACGCGCTAATCTCAGAAACTACTGATCCGATTTGAAAAATTCTTTTTGCATTTGATAGCCCGTTAACTGAGGAAGGCTATAGGCTATATATTATCCCAGAAAAGTGTACGGGTTCCGTGGGATAGATTTGTTTTTGTCTAGGGACGAACCCGAAGCGTAGCGAGGGTGAGTCGCTAGTAGAAATATAAATCAGAACGTCAGCGGCTTAAATGTTGCCATGTCGTAGGTTTCACCAGTTCATGATTACGGTTTATCGGCTTATAAATGAAAAAATATGGTTTAAAAATAAAATTGAGTACTTGCAAAAATATTTTTTATTAAGTAAATATACTTTACAGCTTAATATACATTCCATCATTAGTCAAATGAAGTTTTTTGGGAGGGTGGTTATGTTCATTGATAACTCTTTGAATGAATAGATCTTCGCCTGCGTATAAATAAGCTTTACACTTAGGATGGTTAGTGCAACTCCATCGAATCTGGTTTTTCGCTTTGTAATGTTTGAAATACGTATATCCCTTGTGTAGTAAGTTAGATTTTCCGCTGCTCATAGTTATCATTATTCCTGCAAATTCTTAACATATTTAAATAGATCATAAATCAAATTAGTCACTTTTATAATTAATATATCTATATAAAATAAATAATAAGTATAGGTAATAACGAAATAGAAATTTTTCTAACGATGTTTATTAATATTATAATATTTTACAAGTACATTATAGATGTGATGAGCAGATTCCCTACTGACCATTCGCAGAAACTAACTTTAACTGATAAAGACACATAATACTTTTTTATATTTACGCGAATATTTGACACTTTAAATAAAAATATATTTTCGGTTTTTTTCCCGGATTTATTTTAATTTTTTATTCTCGGCGTTTAGCAATCACTGCATTTACAGACAGTGCCTACCCACTATTTTACAAGGGTAGGCACTGTCTGTAACAAGTATATAGCGCCTTTGAGACGTCTAAAATCTTAGTCTCTCCCGTGACCATGATTGCTGTAAAGCATTCGAAACGTCGGGAACCAAAAATCAAATAAAATTCGCGAAATAATCCGAAAAGATAGTTTTATTTTGAAAAGATTTTAGATTTAGAATTCGCTTCCAGTCACAGACTACAGCGTTAATATGCATCTTTTAACAAAAGACTTGACTCAATGAATGGTCAAAGATCAAACATTTCTTGTTTTTGTTTCTTTGATTTAATTGAAAAGCTCTTCAGAACAGTGAAAACTTGTGAAGTGCAGTTATCAGCAATCGTCCTAGAGTGATCGCGGTATTGTTCTATACTGACTTTATTAGTACTGAAAATAAGCACTAGGGAAATCTAATCTCCACCAATAAATCAATAACATATTTATTCAGGTTACTTATATTATATATACATGAATTAAATAAAATATCTATCATAATTGTGTAAAATAAAGCTAAAATTTCGTAGTTGACACAAAACTATTAACTATTGCAAAAAGCTCTAGATGAATAATCTATACATATAATAAAATTCTAACTAAGCCGAACATTAAATATTTTTTCTGTACATTAAATATTTTTTTGAAAATCTTATTGAAATAGACATTATTATTGACACAGAGACCGAAACTATAGTTTTTAGAATTTTTATCTGTCTGTCTGTTACCGCTTCACGGAAAAACCATTGGAGGGATTTTGATAAAATTTGGTATGATGATAGCTGGTTACCCGGGTCAACATATAGGATACTTTTTACTGCGAGAAAATATCTCATTTCTGAGAAATCTATACTAAACGTTAAAACGTAAGTAGGGACGAACCTGAGCGGAGCGAGGGTGAGTCGCTAGTAAATCACCTTTATAATACCACAATTATTATATATTTACAATAAGCTTTATAATACCAGAGCAGACTCGATATTAGCACGAGGTGTTTGTATATACCTACTGTATACATATTGTTCTAAGAAGTAACCCTCAAATAATGCTTTTCACCTAATTATAACTAACGTCTATACATTATGTGACCACGATCACAACTACAGTCGCCTACAATTAATTATTATTATTTACATTACGTTATATTTAATATGATGTATGAAGTTGGTTGATGCCTCGTTGGTAGGATTGGCACGTACGGCAAATATTCTAAGGTTCTGGATTCGAATACCAGCCCATGCTTGAAAAGATACCAGCTTTTTCTGCTACAAAATTCACAGAAACAAGGTGGCGGTGTTTACGATGTTAGCACTGCGCCTGTCTCTTACCGGTCGTGTTGAAATTGACTACATCTTACACCCGGAATACGAGTCTAAGGAATATAGAGTTCATTTATGTCTTTGCTTTTATGAACGATAATATCTTCTATATATTATTATCAAATGATCACTGACGTATTAACGTTACTTCTAACTTCTACACCAATAATGTTCGTTAAATCTCTTACTCGAATTCACTGCAGCTAAATTGTAATTAATCTAGGATAATAAATAATATATTAAAAATCAACTTTGATGCTGTAAAGTACTAGGGGTAAACCACCCTTTTATCAAAGAATTTGGATGTCAAATACATGTTATTCTGATTGCGACTAGGTTTTGCTTGCCTGTACATGCCATTTGTAGTTTTCAAAAACGTTTTAGGCATGTGCATATGATCTCTAGGCGGCTTTATTATATTCAGATGGTCATCTACGTATAAACTAACGTAGCAGTGGTGAGTGTTGATACACCTCCATCGGTTCTCGATGTTTGGTGTACGTGTGTAGTAATGATTTTGGTATTTTAAATAATGCCGCCCATTTACTGTGTATATAATTTCACCTGTAACAAATAATTTTTTTAGTTGGATACGTTTACGTTGTCATAAAATGTATAATATAACTGTTTTCTTCTAAAAGTGATCAGTGAACTACGGTATTCTTGCACACTTCCTTTACCTGTATTTTACCTTATTTAATATGAGTGGGTAAAAATAAAACATTCTAAATTAGCATAAGTATCTTTATTATTTTCATCATTAGTCAAAAATATGGCGAATTAATAAATGTCTAGTAGCTACACAGCTAGTATTTTTCTTATTCTGAATCCTACAAAGATACAATATGCTCATATTATGCACACCACAGAGATATGTCGACACCAGTCGATTTTTGTTTTTTTTTTAGATGACAGATAATAGTCCTTTTACTGTGTTTTAAAAAGAAGTTTCTCCTTTTTATTTAAACAGAGAATGTTCTTCTTTTTACTTTTATTGAATAATTTAATCCATAAAAATTTTTTGCTAATGATACATAAGTTATATAGCCCGTACCATTGGAATATTGAAGCTTAGTAAATTTTATACTTTTACATAGAGCCGAAGAGTTGGTCATTTTGTTTGTTTGTTTCAACGCAATACTTGTTAAAACTACCCATCCGATTTGAAAAAATAATATGAATTTTATAGCCTGTTTGTACTGGGTGTTTAAATACGTTCTACTGAAATGGCGGGTAAGTGGCTTTTTTGAATTAGATATTGTAAACCTTTTGTATTCTTTTTTCTTTAATTATACAATTTAAATAACTTAAGAATATATTTTGAAATATGTTATCAAATCGGTGTTCCAAAGTTCTTTTTATATAGTTGGTGCAATATGGGAAACTTATAATAATAATAGTATTGAATAGACACCAAGAAAAGTTTGAAAGTATTGAGTTTAGCTATTGAGATGACGTCTAATTTCTTATTTATTATATAAGCATTTTATTTTTTATTTTTTATGTACATAACACACAAATAAAAGTATAAAAAATATATAAATATATTTATATATTTTTTATAGCTTTAATAATTGTTAGAATTTATAGAATCGAATCGAAAACGCCCATACATCCCTGAATCGCAGAGTGACGACGACGAAACTCAATGCGAAACAATAATAAAGAATACACTTGGGCACAGAACTCCCAATCGTACGAAGAGTATGTTCCTAACAAAAAGAGATTGAAAGATATTGGGACATGCACCGAACATAAAGAGAACATAAATTGTCCAAGCGTCGTATACCTGCATGGCTGCAAATATTTTGGACAATTTATATTTAATGAATTACTAAGATTTGATCTCAATGAAAGGTACGAAATCATGCACAAAATTTTTGGATTGCTAAAAAAAATTTTTTTTTATTGTTTGCAGGTGGAAGGAGTAAAAAAAAAGAAAATATAACTTATAAGATTATTTATTATCTATAAGAAAAGTTAAAGTGCCAAAATTTTAATGTCTTTATTCATCGTACATGAAAGCAACAGATCCACTTATACTGTTTTAGACTAAATTTTTTTAAATATTACCTTATTTAGTTCATAAAAAAAATCATTCTTAAAATAGAAAAGATATAGATAGTACAGCTTGATCTGTTGCTTTCTTCACAACAAAAGTGATTGTTACAGAGTAACTTTTAATAAGTAATAAAAAAATGTTTTTAATTAAAAATTTAAACCTTATAACAACATTTTGTATTTAGATCCAGTTGCAAAATTATCAACAATACAATATTCGATATTTATCAAACTCCTAGGAGGTTATTACACGGCTTTTATCAGTGGTGAAGACCCATTAAGAAAGTAAGTTTTAGTATTTATGGAATACCCTAAAACATTCGAGACATAATCCCGGAAATCCTGGACAGTCAGGGCATCCATATATAGTGACAGCTCTTTTTTTAGCCTTACTATAGCAAACTCTACACCTTTTCCTCATGATCCTTCCATTTTTCTTAGGTAGGTGTATTGGTAGGTGGATTTTTCCATTTGGCAGAGGTCGAGAAAGTTCTGGTTGAGTATCTGGATGGGCAGTAATTTTTTAATAATTGTTTTTTTAAAATCATGCAAGGCTATATTACATTTATTTTGTTTCTACATGAGGTGGCTATTAATTAAACATATTTGGATAATATGTATGATAACTTTTTTGTACCATCTACACTTTTGTGCTAGCAACTGTAATATTTTAAAAGCTCGTCATGCTTGTTTATTGAACGCATGTATGTATTCAGCCCTTTTTAACGTCCCACTGCTGGGCACGGGCCTCCCTTCAATACGAGGGGGATCAGGCCATAGTCCACCACGCTGGCCAAGTGCGGGTTGGCGGACTTCACATGTCTTTCGAAAACTTGCTAGGTTCTCTCAGACATGCAGGTTTCGTCACGATGTTTTCCTTCACCGTAAGGCAAGTGGTAATCAAGTTAGAAATGATTCGCACATGAAAATATCAGAGGTGCGAGACCCGGGATTTGAACCCGCTTCGCTCGGTTACCGAAGCGAGCGCGTTACTACTGGGCTACCACTGCCCTTGTATTTATTACATTTTATTTGCACGGGTGGTTTATATTCAGTCATGCGAGAACTTTTATGTTTAGTACTTATAAATAAAATTTCGCCTATATCCTTCCATTTGGTGACTATTATATTTTTTTGCATTTTGTATTTGCAATTTTGAACTTAGTACTTCTATAGGATTGCCTACAAGTTTTTCTCGAAGGATACCAGTCACATAGGACTTTTTATGTAATAATTCAGCCGGTAAGCTAATACTCTTGTAATAATTATCCATGTATAATGAATGGCCTTTATTAATATACTTTTACATCAGCAACATAACTTCACATGATTTCTTCCACATACTAATTAATAACCACAGCCAGGATAAACATGTATTTTATAATTTTAGGTACGCACCCCAGTGAAGCAAGTGTAAGTCGCTAGTGTTCCATATAACCCAATGTTGTTTTTAAATAGACATATAGTAGTAGATTCTAGTGATGGTATTTCTTTTTGACATTTGAAAATCGAACTAAAGGTAGATTTTTCTATAATGTCAAAAATTGTGTTTTTCTTATAAGAACCGTATATAATTTAATACGGATTTAGTATAAAGCTGTTATTTTGACATCACAAACAGACACCTCAATTCTATTTATCTGTAGAGGTAGTTAAGACACTTAAAGCTCTGGTATTGCTGACATTCATTGACAGACTTCTTATAGAAAAAGGTAATTTTGTCTTTTTTTATTTGTGCGTGTTAGGTACACGAAATCTTCGCTAATAATTATGAATTGACTAGCGGCTCACTCTCGCTTCTCTCGCTTGGGGTTTTTCCCTAGGTAGGTTTTAACGGTTAGTATGGAATAGATAGACTATATATTATGTGATATAAAGCCTTCTTCAATAAACGGGCTATCTAATGCAAAAAGAATTTTTTAAATCGAATTAGTAGTTAACTTTATAATATTAGTATAGATATTTCTTGTGAATGAAAGGTTTATTATTATTTTTAAATAGGTAACAATTAATTCATTAAGAACTAAATTTTGTATTTAATTATAGCTTTTTTTAGTTCTTACAACTCTTTCACATTACACATTATTACAACAAACATTAAAACAATACAATGAAATAGGTACCTATATAAAAAAAGCTGGCCGTCACGGGACGCCCGGTAAATGTGATGTAACATCTATGTTAATAACGACATATGGAATATAACAAAGAAAAAATAGTTTCGTTAATAAAATCAATATTTATTTTTCTTATTCTTTTTATCTTCTTAGTCGCTAGTAAATATATATATATATATATATATATATATATATATATATATATATATATATATATATATATATATATATATATATATATTTACTAGCGACTCACAATCGCTCGAGTCCTCCCTAGTTACGTTTTAACGTTTAGCTCAGAGATATTTTCCCGCAGAAAAAACTATTCTATATGTTGACCCGGATAACCAGCTATCATCATACTCATCAAAATGATAGATTTTGATTTAACTAAAGTTAATTATCAAGTTTAAATAACAAAATATAAAAAAATAAAGAAATAAATGGTAGTCGTTATGAAACTGTCACTGTGTTTTAATAGCAACGAGCGTAATGGCCATTAGACATTTTGATAAGCAATCGTTTTTCATGATTATGATCAGTGCTTCCCTCACAAATCGTCAGATTATTATCGATTTTTAAAAACGCTAGGCATTTAGGGAACGTCGTACAACACCACTTGTTAAATTTCTTCATTTTATATCTTTTATAGAAAGTATATCCTTCATGTAGGACTAAACACTTGTTGTTGGACATAGTTATCAACTTGGCTGAAATCAAATAATATTTTTAAGTTATGCTCGTATGTCCGCAATTGGATCACTATTTGAACGTTTTATTTACAGAAGATAAAGAAGAAGAAAAAATTGGATCTAACAGACAGAGAGAAAATAGACACGCGAGGGTCCATTTCCTTTTCCTTATTTCCTCGATATATTAAAAATAAACCTTAATAATTTTATTAATAATACTAAGTTTTAGACCAGTACTAATTCAATTCAATGTTTTAAAATTTTTAGACTTAACAGGATATTACTTAAAAAGAAATCTGTATAATGAAATAACATTTTGAGTTAAGTGTTACGAATTCCAAAAGTTATTTTTTAATAATCTGTGGACTATGACTGTATAAGTGCATAACTAATGATAGATTTGAAAATGTCCAATTTTTTCATATTTTTCTTACATGTATGACTTCATTGTTATAATTGAATCGGTCTTGCGACATTTCAAATAGTGCATGGAAAGTAGCACTAATATAAAAGATGAAATATTTTATGGAGTTACAAAAATAGATTTTTTTATATTTAAAGCATATTATGTCTTTATATATTTGCCATTAGGACATCTATGTAATTTTCTTTTTAAATGTTCATGGTTAATAATGCCTTCGAGGATATGATAGCTCTCATCCACACACAAATACGCCTTGCATCTTGGGAAGCTTGTACACACCCACTTCTGCCCCAACTTTAAGTAATACCGAAAGAAGAAAGTGTATCCATCGTAGACCAAGCACGTTTTGTTGTTATCCATAGTTATTAGTTTTGCTGAAATCATTGATAAGTATGAATTATTTCAATACCTATATCAATTCTAGATTTTAATCGATTACAAAAGACGAGGAGTGACTTAATTTATAAAATTAATAAATGACTTATTTTATAAATTTATCTTCTTATTTAAATAATTTATCTTTTTATTTTGCTTTATCTTCTTTTTCTCTTTTTGATTCCGTTTTTGTTCTCTCCATCTTTTTCTTCTAGCTTCTTTTTGCTCTTCGGTTAGCTCATTGATATTTTTCATATGTTTTTTCAGTCTTTTAAGTTTCTTTTTTTATGATGTTCATGCTTTTCTGGGTCTTGTTTTATTCTTTCCCTGTGTCGTTTAGATCGCTCCGCAGCTGTTAACGCCATGTTGAATCCTAGAAACAAAAGTAAAACATAGCTTTACTAGATAAATTTTATAGTCGCAAAGTACAGTTGATTTAATACTTTCATAGATTTACGCGAATATTTGACATTTTAAATAAAACTATCTTCTATGAGACCAGTCTCTCCCATGACCATGATTGCTGTAAAGCATTCGAAACGTCGGGAACCAAAAATCTAAAGAAATCCGCGAAAAAATCCGAAAAGATAGTTTTATTTAAAATACAGCAGATTTTTAAAAATCCACATAGCTTTAGAAATACATACAATATTTTCATACTATATTACATTTCCATTTAATTTTTTTTTATCAATATGATATTATCTACTTCTTTTATCGAATAAAATCGAAGTCTTACAAAATGATCTTAATAATAACACAAGATTTATTTTTGTTAGCCAGCACTTTCTCGTTTTTATCATAAGTATGAAACTCCAATAATCACAAGATTTTATGAATAAAAAAATATTTCAAGAACATTGAGAAAAATAACTGCTTCCTATGTTTTTAACAGAATTTAAACACAGGTAAAATTTTTCAAATTTAGTTACTTGTGTTAAATAATTCAGGATATGTTAGGTTCTAAGGTTAGCGGAAAAAATGGAAATACGATGTAAAACATGGCTAAGAATTCCACTACGCTACATTTGGCGTTCCGCTAATACAACACGTAGCGTAATGAACGTGACGTATATTGTAAAACACAAACTCAAAAATGCAGGTTTTTCAATGTAATCATAACAACAAGTATATTATAACAATAATACTTACCGTAAAAAACTACATTCGTAATGAAAAACAAACAGCACAACGTGACGCGCGACCTTTTTTAGCATGACAGAGACAAAAATGCTGTCTGACAAAAGTGTAAAAAAACTGAAGTTTTAAATAAATAGGTAGTACAACTTTGGTTGAAAGTCATGGAACAAGTCATTTCAAAGTTAGCTTTTTTTGAAAAACACTAAATATACGTTCTGATAAAATTTTGCATACACTGCTTTTTAATATCCTTACTATGCTATGCTTGAAGCGTACAAGTGAAAATGACCTTGACATGTTATAAATTCTGTAATAGTTCTTTATTTCAATATAATTAATCTATACTAGTATTATAAAGAGGGAGCGTTTGTTTGTTTGAACGCGCTAATCTCAGAAAAAACGAATCCGATTTGAAAAACTCTGTCTGTGAAAGTCTGGTATATTGGACTAGCAACTAAATTGGACCACCCTCATATCTCAAATAATAATTTCTGAATATTATTATTGTCAAACTAAATGATATGCGTACCTATAATTTCATTTCATACTTTAGAGTATAGGCTTTTGTAAAAATCTAAAAAATACTTATATATTTAAAATGCGTTAGAGAAAAAAAAGGTCCAAATTACCAGACTTTCCCCTATAGTCTCTATATATCTATTCCATACTAACAGTTAAAACCTACCTAGGAAAGAAGTTGTGAGTCGTTAGTTCTTGAATAATTCTCGAATACCACTTTTGAAATTAAATCTTTTAGACGTTATAAATTATTTAGACATTACGAAGTAAAAAATAGTTATAATTAAGAAATATAAATATTTATTAGGTAATAACTTCTCTTATTATAAATAATTATGTATATAACAAATTATTAGTAAGGTACATACACCTAGCGAGGGAAGATTACACATAAATGTAACACGATAAAAAACAGTTGACAACGCTTATTACTAAATTAGTTTCATATACCAGCGTCTAAGATCAAAAATGAAATTAGTAGTAGGTATACAAAACAAAAATATGAAATCCATTAGGATTTTTTTTATTTTTTTCATGCATCGTAAAACATTCAGATATTTCAACTTTTATAAAGGTAATTCTAAATAGCTGTTATTTAAAAAAAAGTCACAACACTGGATCTAAAAGGACTTTAAATTGCACAAATGGTTGTCGTGAATATTTGCAGTAAATGCAATTACGAGTATATGTATATTTAATGCTAGGAAGTATCTAATTAAGACAATTTTAATAATTATTTCCAAAATAAACTAATATTAGAATTTAGATTCTTATTATTTGTCATCCACTTTATTGATAATGACTTACTGTTCTGTGGCACAGTTAATTAATAATATTTCAAAGCTTATAAAACGTAAAGTTAAAATGACCACAAATATAAACTTAGCTATCCTGTTCCAATCAAATCATCTATACATAATTCTAACTAAGCCGAATCTGTACATTCAATATTTTTTAGAAAATGTTTTTAACCGACTTGCAAAAAAAGGAGGAGGTTCTCAATTCGACCGTATATATATATATATAGGAGATATCCCAAGAGTGGTACCATGATAAGGAAACCAGGATCTGATGATGGGAGCCAGCCAATACAAATCAAAGCACACCGACTTCGAAAATATCTGATTCTAAATGAAAACCCCCGTTTAGTTATTTTTTACTTTTCAGTGCCTGGAAGTCGGTTTTTATTATTTTTTTAAAGTTTTTATTGAGGAGACTTTTGAGACCCTAATTGTGTATCTTAAGTTTTTGTATACCAGTGGATCAAATATTTTTTTTTTTAAATAAGCTAATTATCAAACTGACGAGTATAATATACATTATTTACGACAAAAATTTCTGGCATCTCATGGGAGTGTACCAAATCGCCTTTCACGATCATATTACGGTCATCTACATGTACGTAGGCGTTACATCGCATATAATGTCTTACACAGCGCCATCTGTAGCAAACCCTATGAACCCTCGTATGCCTTGAGTACATATGCCCTTTATACAGCAAACCTATACGGTTATTGGAGCGTTTCACCAACTCTCCTGAAAAGTAATTAAATTTAAAAACTATTAATTAATAATATAGACCGCCGATATGCATAGTAGGAATTTTAATAGCTTTATCTGCCGTAGAGATAGTTAATTATTATATTTAGAGCAACAAATACTGTCAATAATTGTTTATTAGTTAAATAATAATAGATAATGTTTCAACATTTCAACAGCTGATGCTGAAAGAGTAAGTAGTATTACTGTTTTATTTTTATAACAATAATAGTTTTCATGACTTATAGGACTACTAGCAATCCCATTATTAATATTATAAATGTGAAAGTTTGGATGGATGGATAGATAGTTACTCAATCACGCCAAAACGGCTGAAGGGATCTGGATGAAATTTGGCAAAGAGATAGATTATAGCCTGGAATAGCACATAGGTTCCTTTTTATCCCGGAAAAATGTACGGTTCCCGTGGAATAGATTTGTTTTTGCTTTTCTATTCCATAGTAACTGTTAAAACGTACCATCGCTAAGTGACGTGATCGAAACGTGACATTAATATAATTGGGACCTAAAAACGTATAGTTTTCTCTCTATTGTTTCAGATTTGGATGCTACCTATTACAAAATGGTAGTTATTATTACTTTTCGTAAATATTTTGTCAGATTTTTTTGCCGAAATAATCTGTCATAAATTAACAAATTTTTAAACTATTTCTTCTTTCTTCTGTGGTTTCTAAAATGAATGAACATATTTTTAAATTTTTCCAAATGTGGGGGCGGATGATTGTGGTTTGCATTGAGTTTTCTAATCATTTTTTCATCATTGTCTAGTAACGCTAAAGCTTTACATCCTTTCTGCCTGGCGGAACATCGCCATCTTTTCACTTTCCTGTTTGCACTATGGTATGACTTGTGAAACAAGTAATCTTCAATAAAAAGTCTTTTGCTCCCATCAACCATGGTAATGAAGTTAACTGTAAATAAACGAGACTCATAACATTAAGTCATTTATACAGTAAGAAAGCAAAGAAGAAAGAAAGTTTTCTTTATTAAATATTAACAGTAACAAGGGTGACAATAAAAACATATTGATTGATTTTATTGTTTATAACCAATATAAATACATTCAAGAAGAAAAAGTTATATTCATAAAAATATTGACCGTTTTGTTAATATGCAAAATGTTGCACCTACGCAACGTTGGTATTACTGATCTTCAAAATTACTAGCAACTTACTATAGGCATGCACGCGACATTATTAGCGCGAGTTGAATATTTTAAAACAATCACCATGATGATGTACTTGACATCTGTTACACATGTAAATTGTTGTACTACTACACTGTTGGCATCTTCTTCGACGTTTACTCTCGTGTTCTTCTATGACATGACCAATATTGTCAAAACGAATATTAACAGATAACACGTTTTTGGATGGTCTTCCAAGACGTATGCCACGATCAACCATGGTAATTAAGTTAACAGTAAATAAACGAGACTAATAACTTGATAATTTATACAGTAAGCAAGCAAAAAAAAGTCTTCTTTATTAAAAATAAGATATGGTGGGCGTTAAAACTAAAATTTAATAAAAAAACATAACAAAGTTTCTTTAGGCAAATTATAAATAAAAATAAATTTTAAGGAAATAAATAAAAAAAAAACAGATATACTTAAGTTACCTTCCAAGTAAAGTTACTGTAACATAATACCCATGTGTTATGGAAACATTTATGCTACTTCACTTACTTTATCATAACTTATTAAGTCATATGTGTATGTTACCGGCCAAACCCGATTTCAGTTTGGCTTAAGACGAACTGATTTTGAGATATTATTCGGCTGCAGCAATAGTATATTGGACGCGGCCTCTTTTAGGAGTGGGTGGTATGGTCTAAGATCTGGCTGCAAAAGATTGCTAGTTCATAGAGTATTTAATCAAAATCATTTTTTATATACAATAATAAAAGGGACAATATGTTTTGGCTAGGTTGCCTATTAAAATGTGCCCGCTAGTATTTTTAAATAAATTAATAATAATTGATTTTTTGGAACCAAATCGATGCACTCGTTATTTAAATAAATTATACTCCACTTCACAGAAATATACGTAGAGAACTAGAAAAGTGATAGCTGCCGTTGCGCACTTGGCTGCAACCTCTTCGCAGCCAGGTTTAAGCAGGTAATATTTTGTCACATTTATACGTTTATGGCGTATATTCATATTCATTATAAGTTATTTATTCTGCGCATGATAAAATACCTCTGTATATGTAAAAGTGGCCGCAAATAGGGGTTGCCAGCTATTAAAGATTTTTTTTGTTACGTTGTAAGGATTAAGAATGTTCACAGCGTTTCGCACGATAACTTTGATGATTTGCTAAGAATTGATAGTGAGCATGCGCAGCTCGACCTATCACCTTATGCGGCTGTACAAGTTTTTTGAACTACCCTCAGGTATAGGGGGAGTATTAGGAAGTGACAAGTTTATACGTTCAGTAATGTAGACGTGTACCTAACATTAGCCTTTATAGATTTATAAATAATTATTGAATAATTTAATTATTTTCCCTCTTTATCTAATAAGTTTATTATATGACAGTGTGTGTGTTGTGTATCTCTTGAGGTGCATGTTATAAAAGCGGTTTGTCATTTATCAACTATTTCATTCATACAAGTATAATTGTTATTTTATATATTTAATACCAAAATTAATTTTTATTTCATTAATAAATTATTCCAAGAACAAAATAATATTGTAATTTAATTAAAATAAATAGCTTCAAAATTTATGATATTTTAATATAGTTTCCTAATTTATCTTCTTTGTATATCGGACGTTCATGGTCATTGTGGTTTAAATAGTATCTTATTACGTAGTCATCTTGATCGGATATCGCTACATAAGCTTTGCACTTCTTCTTCGACGCAGAGCATCTCCACTTGACTCCACCAAAACACCTGATATGGCCACCACCCTTGTGAAACGTGTATCCATCCACCATAAGAAGAATTTTCCCATTAGTTAAGGAAATAAACTTGGCATCTGCATTAAATAATATTTATATGTAAATATTAAAATTATATTTGGATATTGGGAAAAGTTTTTAGTTTATTTATGTTACCTATAGGTACGTACTTCTATGTGTCCACAAAAAAATACAGGACATAGTTTTAAATGATATTATTTTGTTATAGTGTATGGATTCAATTTTATAAATATCTTGTTTATATTATGTATTTGCCAGATAACAATAAATAGTTTATTTTATGTTTGAAGTTGAAATTTCTTAAACCTTAAGCCTGGTCTGAAAGTGATCATTGTGACCTATAGCGATACGGACGATTTTTGTAAAGTTATTCAGTTCAGTGTTATTATTGTTAATAATATTATATGACATTATAAATTTTTGCTCAAATGAGCATTTAGCCTTCCTTAAGGTCCTTACGTTAGGAATTATGCATAAAAACCAACCTTTCAATAAATTCAATATATGTATTTTAAAAAAAACTATCTTTTCGGATTTTTTCGCGGATTTATTTTGATTTTTGATTCCTGTAGTTTCGAATGCGAAAAGATAGTTTTATTTAAAATATTAAATATTCGCGTAAACAATATATGTAATTAATAACATAATATATTTTAACTTTATTTTAGTAAATGTGTACATATACCTACTAAACAAGTAGCCCACTAAATAAATAAAAAGTAAAAGAAATTTTAGGGAGAAAGGAGAAAAGAAAATAATTTTAAAACATTTATTATATTAAAATTAAATAACATGTCTTCTAAATAAATTACATATTATATATAGACATTTATATAACATCAATAATTTAAAATTTCAATGTCTTTTTGATCAAAAATACATCAATACATTTTTGGACTAACCTATTGGTAGGACATACGGACGACATACTAACATATTTCCTTTGAATATTTAATTGAGTTTTCTTCTATACCTAAAACACTGATTGCTGAATCTGATGAATAACTACTATAGGTTTAAACATTTAGTTGTATTTTAATAGACACCGATATAATGAAAATTGATTAAAAATACAATCTTGCGCTCGTGCCGTGTCTGAACCATTCTCGTGGGTTACTGATTTTTTGCTCCTGTACTAGGAATCAACCTCTGACTTCTTTCTTAATTTGAATCATGTTTACATATTACAACATTGACTATAGAACTTTTAAAATTGGCTAAAAACAGACAGCGAATCTACTTTATAATATTGAATGTGTTATGATTTTTTTGTATAATTTTTATATAATATTTGCTAAATATCCTTTTACACTCGTATATAGGAGCCTAATGGAGTTTTTTTGTATGCAGGCGGTTCATGATTGTGTGTCCCAGCAATACGGAGTACAGCATCATCATTTTCTGTCACTACCACAAAAGCCCTACATTTGCGCTTTTTCTTTGAAGAACACCGCCATCTGAACCCTCCACAGTATTTGACTTTCGCTACTTTGTGATAGGAATATTTGTTTAATATTAATAACTTCACTCCATTTATTAGTTGTATGAAGTGTGCACCTGCGAAAAAATATATAATGTAATATATATTTTTATCGCTCTAATTTTGTATATTAATTCTAAAGACGTAAAACTAAAAATTACTTACAAATTATAACTGAAGAAGTTCGTACAAAATGAGACGAGACAGTCAATTAACTAAAATGTCTATAGAAACTGAAACCATTATCTTATCTTCGTTTAACTAGTCATAACACAATAAGTATTTAATTCAAAATTCTAGAAAATTTTCCCATAATTTTTAAACTTCTTCTTTTTAACTTTCTTGTTCAACTTCAGTGTTTCAGGTTTGGGCTAGTTGAATGGAATGGAGAAGTCCGATGATAGAATGAATGCTTAACTTTCGACGGCGAGTCGGGTTGCAGATTTTAGAGCTTTAGTTAGTGCTATTTTACGGTAGAACCTGCACGAGTTGGCTTGTGACGAATTTTTTTACAAAAGGAAATTAATACGTATTTGCATAAGAAATTATTATTGAAACGAAAAGTATCCCATCTATATTGCTGAGTTGTTTCTAATCTATACAGATAAATAAAATTGAAGTGTCTGTTTGTAATGTCAAAATAACAGCTTTATATTAAATGCATATGGAATTATATACGGTACATATAAGAAAAACACAATTTTTAAATTTTTTGTCTGTCTGTTTGTTCCTGCTAATCTCTCAATATTAAATAACACACGCAAATGAAGACTGATGGGTAGAGCTAGATAAGCGTTTAGCTGCTAAGAGAGGGGACTTGCAAATTTGATTCAATCAACCAAACCGGTCCGAACGTGAGTGATAGCTTTAAAAATAGAAGATTTCCATCTGCTTACCAAATAAAAAATATTTTCTTTCAAACATAACATTTTGTATTTAATATAATACATGTACATACATACAAATAAATTACCTGATAAAATATGATCAAGGCTACCCTCACTTACGTAAAATAAATATAATATAAGTACATATATAAAAATATAAATTTGAATTTTTTTTCATAACTAAACCATTTTCTTGTTAAAAATAGATTCTTGTTAAAGATAGAGATTTTTTTTCACTCGTACCCGTACATAATACGTGGTATAAATAATGGTATATACATATCTGGTATAAATATAAAATTATACTAATACTAGCGACTCACCCTCGCTCAACTCGGGTTCGTCCCTAGTTACGTTTTAACGTTTAGTATAGATTTCTCAGAGATGAATATTTTCCCGCAGTAAAAAATATCCCACAGGTTGACCTGGATAGCCAGCTATCATCATACCAAATTTCATCAAAATCTGTCCAGTGGTTTCTTGTGATGCGTTCACAGATAGAAAGACAAAAATTCTAAAAACTATAGACTCGGCCTCTGTATTGATAATAATGACTATTTCACTAAGATTTTCCAATAAAATATTTAATGTACAGATTCGACTTAGTTAGAATTTTATTATATGTATAAATTTCACTGTATAAAATCATACAAAACTTTTTCTCATCTTATATTTTGACGTATAGACCTGGGAAAGCTTCGGTGTAAATGGGAGGTTCATGGCTGTGGCTGCCACTAATCCTATAAATATTTTCTTCATCTTCGGAGAGAACCACAAACGCTTTGCATTTGAATTTTTTTCTTGAAGAACACTGCCATCTTATTCCGCCACTATATTTAACACCTGCTATTTTATGGTAGGTGTAGTCATCCAACACAAGCAAAGTAGAGCCATTTAAGAGTTTGATGAAGCGAGCATCTGGTGAGAGACAAACATAAAATGTTTCGAATACTATGAAGAAAATAAAATGATTGTATTTTTACAAAGACTTTTCAGGCCTTATTAAGCTTCTGTACTTATTCATTATATTTTCCATTTCATACTTCTTTAATATTGAATATTTTCAGAATTTGAAACATATTTCGTTATATAGTATCTTAGCATTCAGCGATTTGTATTCTTCATCAAGTTGTTACATAACATAATGGTCTCTAGTGGTAGAGAAAAGAAAACATCGTGTAAATTTTGCTATATTTTATATATATATATATATATATATATATATATATATATATATATATATATATATATCGTTTCAACAGATATCATTGTATAATCCTTAAAATAGGTTACACAGTTAATAAAGAGTACCGGGCCGACCGAGCTTCGCTGGGAGTTTTTAGCCAAAAGTACATTTTTTTGGCATTTGGCTTAAAACAAAAAAATAATTTAAAATTAAAAACTTTATATCCGACCGAGATTCCCGGTCCCGAGAGAGAACCCGGACACCTGTGAAAGTCAATCTTGCGCCTTGGCTGCTTGACCACGATGTTTATGCCCTAATTATCGATCATATTTTGCGTGGAATAATGCGAAAGAAAACCTCATGAAAACTCGAAAACACGCGTTTCTCTAGACATAAGACTAATCTAGATCGATTTTTCGCCCCCGAAAACCCCCACATACCAAATTTTTCCGAGATCGCTAGTATAAATAAATAAATATACAAAAAATTGCTCGTTTAAATATATAAGATATAGATATTACACTATGATATAAGAGCGTTCAGTGAAATAATCAACTTTTTCTTCTTCTTCCTACTCACCATCTTAAGATCACGTCTCAGTACTCAATTGCCATTGTTTTGTTACTGAATAATTAAATGTTATTAGATTAAGGAGTATATTTGTATCCATTTTGGAATTACAACGTAAATAAAAATATATATATTCGTGTGTACTTAAAAGCACAATTAATATAAAAGTGCTTTCAGGTTATCAAAAGGAAGGAAATTGTAAAAAGGAAGAACACAAAAGATCCCACACCTTAATTTATAACAACATAATAATTAATACAATTAATCTACATTTTACATTTTATAAAATAAACCATTGACTTCTTTATATACAGGCGGTTCGTGATTATGAAAGTTATTATAGATACGTAGATTTTTTCCATCTTCACCTACTACAAAATGTGCCCGACATCCTCTCATTTTATACGAGCATCGCCATCTGACACCACTTTTCTTTGCAGTCAAAGTTCTATGGAAAGTAAATCCATTGATCATGGCTAGTTCCTTCCCATTCATCAGCCGTATTAATTTCACTGACAACAAAAAGAACAATTTAAATTAACTTATTGGCCTTTAAACTAAAAAAATAACACAAATTCTTCTGTTGTACAGAATCATCGAGTAGCAGGTACGTAGGTAAGATTTTCGCTTGTATGGAAACCTGCCTAACATTTATGTATGGATAGGAGAAAGTTTATCGTAATATGAAGAATCGAGTCATTGATCATCATATATTTACCTCGCACAAATGGGATTTCTTGAAGTAAAAGTATTAGGCACGTCTAAGGTATGATGAAAAACAACTTTCGATGGTCTCAGCTATCACGCAACGTATTTAATAACTGCCGCCTTAGCACATGTTTCCTAGGCACGGGGGAAGTAATAAAATGAAGTGAACTTGGTCTACCTTTCAAGATAGTAACTATATATACACATACATTAACAGATTCAGTGCTTCACAAACTTTGTCGGTGAAGGCCAACCTTGACACGACAGTCGTGCCATGAAAACTGATGACACACTTAGCGTTTTCATAGAATAAAAGAGAAAAAGTCAAAGTAAAAATAGCTGTAGTAGATACAGTAGTAGTACTTGATGACAAAAAAACTGTGAATTGACAATTTCGTTGAGTTCAATTCTCGTGACAGTAATTAAAACAATTGACATTTTAAGTCTGTAGGTATTGGAATTTGAATCCTGGTTATAATTTCCATATAGAATCCAAGCTCATAATAATATGCAATAAGATCGAACAAAACTAGTATTTATGTAGGATCCCATGATTTCTGACCTCATAATTTCGAAAGCATGGCGTTCTTGGCTGTTGTAAAAGAGACATTTGTTTTAACTATTTATTTATCAATAAAAACATAAAATATTTATTTTTAGACACAAATTATTTACATAATAAAATACATAATACTAATGAATATTCCAAAATAAGGTAATTTTTAAAACAATATAAGATAATGGCTTAAAGTGTCAGTAATTAATTTATTTACTGAGCAGTTACAGAATATGAAGCCAGTAACATCTCAATAATTGTGATATTTTCCAAAACAGTCTAGGCATAATCCCGGAAATCTTGGACAATCAGGACATCCGTATAAAACAGCAACCCTCTTTTTTTCATTATAATAGCACACTCTACATCTTTTTCTCATTGTTTTTCCATATTTTTTAGGCAAGTGCTTTGGTAAGTGTATCTTTCGCTCTCGTATAGACCGAGATTGTCCCAGTGTATCAATCGTAGTTATATATTTTTCTAAAATAAATAGATTAATTAATTCATATAAAAATTTACCGTCGAATAGATTTTTTTTTTCTTCAAACGTTTCTCAATATTTATAGTATAATAACCCATTTATGACTTAATAAATTTATAATAATGCAATTTTATATAGCAAAAATTACAAACATGACTTCTGTTTACAAGTTTGCTTATGATTATGTCTCTACTCTCTACTTTCACTAATTGTAAGTGTTAATCTTTCAGAAATACTATTTAATGAAACTGTGTTAATTATGATATGAAGCCAACTATCGCACAGCTTTTGTGACGAATCATACAATAAATGTATTTTTAAGACGCACATAAATACATACACTGAATCGTTTAATCTTTTTAGCCAACTTCAAAAAAAGGAGAAAGTTTTCAATTTGGTTGTATTTTTTAGTCCGTAATTTATTACCCTATTTGGAAAATTCTTTTTTGTTTTGTTTTTTGTTTAATAGCCTTCGAAATAGCTTTGCTTTGATTTGCTTCCACTGGCACCGACTTCAAAAATAACTGATTAGGTATCTATAGTAAATGACAACACCCATTCAGTTATTTTTTCCTTTTTTATGTCTGGGAGTTGGTTTTTATTTTTTATAAAAAGTTTTTATTCATGCAACTTGTAAAATTCATGCAATGCATTGTCGTTTGTTGGCCACTTTCAGTAGACGGTGTCCGGCGTCTTCCACATTCTTTGTGCAAATACGCATTTGTATAACAAACTTGAATTTTCTATTTGGTTATATTTGCCATTAGTAAAATACACTTTTTAAAATTATCAACTCAAATCTTTAATTTTGATAAAGTATTCAGGCAAATACGTCCGACAAAAACCACCTTTGATAAATAATAATAATACCTAGATACTTTTTTGTCCAGATTTGCCCAGATTACCTGCTTTGTGTCCTCGCTGTAAAGTATTTTTTGCAACAAACTTATTTCACGTGATTCTTCAACAAAAAGCAAAAACTGCGTCAAATAAAGCATACACCAACAAAAACCAATTTTAAATAATATTATTTGTAACGATTCTGCAGCTGGTTTCGTCTTTAATGAGAATAGAACCTTTGTCGCATTGCCACCCTCCCGTAATTTTTAGTTTTTTCTTCTGTAGAGTACAATGCAACTGCAATATTATATGAACAGAAGATACCTAAACAAATAAAAAGTATGAGCATTTTTGTGCCTTAACATGTCATGCTTTTAAGATATTTAAAGGTCAACATATAAAATATAGCAATCATTAGAAATGAAAATGTTAACATAGATTTTTTTATATATCAATATATTTTTATTTTACATTTCATTCACAATTCCAGCACATTTTTACAAGGACATGATTCAAAATAGTCAATGTTTGATCAAAATCGAACTTTATTTAAGACTTTGCAATACAGTGTCACTTAACTATCACGATAATGTGGACATAGCTAAATATTTACTTGCATGTTAATAAAGTTAAAAGTAAATCTACACACTAGACACATGATAATTTATCTACCTATGTGTATTTCAACTAAATTTTATTCCTTTTAAGAAGAAAACTTAATTCAATTCTCTTAAAAAAGAAAATTTCATTAATTCAAGAGTTACAATTTTACAAGCTTTTTTATTATTTGAAATGTCAAATATTCGCGTAAATCTATGAAAGTATTATTGTTCCAATTCTCAATTCTAACTTTTCATTAAAAAAAATCTTTGTGCACTCATTGTCGTGTGTACAAACAGTGAAAGATATAATATAAGTGATGAATTTAATTATAGTGAACTCATGAATAACCTAACCTAACCAAATAAGCTAGGCAGCCTATAGGAATTATATGAATAAAGCATAAACTTTTATTCTAGGTTCAAACCTACTAATAGCAACTGTGATTGCAAATTATTGTAGTGCAAATTATTCTTAGTCTAAGATCTGAAGTAAAATTGTCCTTTATTTATCTGCTTATTGCATGAAAAGAATTTAGTTTAAAGTATCAAATATTAAGAGAACTACTCGTTTTCTATGCACGCCTAAACCGATAACGTTAAAACCTTGGTGAAATGTTGTCACGCGACCGATAAGGTTTCTAGCATAGTTTTGTTAACGTTCAATTGATGGTTTGCGTATTGTCTATAATATTATTATAAGGAGAAAAGATAGTTTTATTTGTTTTTTTGCTTGTTTGTACCGAATAAACTCCGAAACTACTAGACCGATTTACATGAAATTTGGTTAGAAGATAGTTTGAGACCCTGGGAAGGACATAGAATAGTTTTTATCACGGAAATCATCCCTTAAGGGGGTGAAAATGGGGATGTAAGTTTGTATGGGGAATCAACCTAGGGACGAACCCGAGCGAAGCGAGGCTGAATCGTAGTATAGAATAATTTGATATAATAATATGCATTCCTAGAGATAATTTGATTTTCTGGGCTCGATACAACAAATTCAAAGAGTAATTTATGAGTAAATACTAAATGGCAGATAAGTAAAGGCCAATCGTACTTCGGATATTTTGAAAGTTCATAAATTTACTTATTAAGCTCTAATAACATCTAATATCCTAGTCATATGTAGCACATCAAACATTAATTCTAATACCTATTAGTACAGAAAGCTGCTAAATGACATTTTAACTTTGAATCCATAAAGTATTAGTGATAAAATTTGAATCTTATAAAAAAATGAGTATACATAAAGAGCAACTTTTTCATTTATAAATTTAAAATAATTTTGTTTCTTAGAGAAAATTCTGAGATAAATAGAAAAAAAATCAATTGATATATTATAATTAATATTATTTGTGCCTGCATAATATATGGTATTACTGTAAATAAACCATAAAGTTTTTTTTCCTTAGTACCTACTACAAAAATATTTTAAGCACGACTTAAGTTATCTATATGTATGTATGTATATGCTCTAAGTGTCGATGACGAATATTTCATATATATTATTTTAAACTATTTTATATTATTAATTTTATGATAATAATAGAGAATAGATCAACATGCTTCATCTTTTTAGTAAAAATCTATATTTACCACATATTGCCCCACTCTGCACAAACGTCAACTTGCAATGCTTTCTCGCAAAAGAAAAATTACACATTTAAAATATATAATCTTAAATATATAATGTTGTTACTCGTAGTAAAGGTATAATCCTCCTCGCATTGAGGAGTAGGAGTACGCTGGTCAAGTACAGGTTGAAGGACTTTATACGTCCTTTGAGAACCAATTAGGTTCTCTCAGACATACAGGTTTCCTCAACAAAATAATTACAAAGGTACAAAATAATTCACACATTAAAATGTCAGAGATGCAATACCTGGGATTTGAACCCGGTTCACTTGATTTTCCTAGCGAGTATGTTACTACTAGTCCACTGCCGAATGCGTGAGCGATCCACCTAGCATTCTTCAATCCCAGACAGCAATGGAACGTTTATTACAATGTAAATGTTACTTCCTCTATACTACTAATATTTATGAGGCCTCATAAAAAAAATTAGAATAATTTCAGCTGGTTCACCAAAAATATGACAATCGGTTAAATCACTTTTTCAGTACAAGTGTTATTGTAGGAGCCCAAAGTGCTACTTTAATTCGAGTGTCCTAGGATTTATCGAATAAAACCTATTGATATGTTATATGTATAAGAATCAAACTCTTATTAAGGTTCTAGAAGCAATCACTGTTATGTTAAACAGCTCAGAGACAATATTTAACGGTATGAATAAAACTATTAACAAAAATGGACACTAGGCAAATTAAAGGTTTTATTGGAAAATCTTATGACTTCACTTGTCATAGTTACACAAGCACTTTTTAATGTTTGCTAAAGCATGCATTTCGTAACAATTTCAGAATTATCAAACATTATTTATCCAAAAATTTTAAAACCCATCAATAAGAATATCAGTTTGAGAACAATTGTCCTATTTTCAATCTGTATGAAACAGTTAATAAACAGTCATTTTAATAGTGAGTACAAGATGATATGAATTCAGTTACGACAACTCGTATATGGCTATATAGCAAGAGTAATTTTTGGAATTCTTCTTATATATTAATTCTTGTAGAAGAATTTGCTACTATAGAAGAAATTACAAATTAATATGTTTTGACATGACTAATATTGACAATATAAATAGTTTTCGCAGATAATAATAATAATAAATATGCTGGGACATTAACACTAGCACCATCTAGTTCCATGGTAAGCTACAAAGCCTGTGTTATGGATACCAGATAGTTGATATACTACACATATATAACTTTAAATACTACACATATATAACATACATATTATAAATATAAACACCCATGACTGGAGTACAAACATTCGTGCTCATCACACAAATGAATGCCCCCCCGCGGGACTCGAAACCGCGACCACTGGCGCAGAAAGTAGGGTCACTACAAACTGAGCCAAACGTGCCGTCAAAAGATCAATAATTTTGTTTCTTTAAAGAGACTAAATCTTATGCTTTAAGTTATGCTTTATCGCATTAAAAAAGCATTATCCAATTGTTAGGAAACAAATGAATTAATCAAATATTTCATGTTGCACATTATAATGGGATGGATATTTAGGATTGATGCGCACATATCCTTCGTCTGTCGCCATATATTTAGCGGGCTCATGGGTGTGTTCTGCAACTGCCAAGATTATATGATTATCTTTGCTGACATGGACGTGAGCTTTGCAATTCTTGCTATGTGAACTGGAACAAGTAAATCTAGATCCTCCACCCCGGACCTTTCCACTTCTGGAGAATGTGTACTTTTTATAGAGTAACACTTTACTTCCGGAAGCCAATTGTAGGAACTTTGCGACTTCTGAAAATTTGAAATTCTGTTAGTACTTGCATTCCTTTTATATTAGATATGTTTAATATAGTTTTAAAATATGCGTAGACTTAACTTATAGATTAGGTCAGTTAAAATCGTCATAACTGATAAAGAATTTTTAAATGTTATTATCACTGATATTTACGGTTATGACTTCAACCATGTCAATCAATACAAATTGTTTATTAGAAGATGAAATGATATAAGTAAAACTTATCAAATTTATTTATTTACTAAAGTCATTTGTTGGAATACCTAGTAGTCAAAATGTAAGCTAGTATTTATGTAATAATATTTAAATGAGAACTATAACGTTTTAATTACATAAATTCAGCTATGTTACAAGTACTACAAACAAAAAAGATTTGTCTAAAAAAACGAATTGTCTGAAAAAATGAAAAATAAAAAAACGAAAAAAATGAAAAAAAAAAATTAAAAAACGTATTAAAAAAATACTGTCTTAAACATTATGGTCGATTCTTCAGAAATGCGATTGGTACGCTAGAAACACTTAAATTTGCAGATATAGTCCTTTCTTAGTCCTAACATATCCTAAGGGAGAATGATTATGCGCCGTATCAGTAATGATAATTTCATCCTTATGGATATAGATGTGAGCTTCGCAATGTTTACTTTCCAAACATGAACAGCTGTATCTCCAGAATAGCCAACCATTGCGGTAAAAAGATTCGCTTCTGAAATAAGTGTACTCTTCGCAAAAATGAAGTTTTGAGGGTGTGATGTAATATGCTAAAAACAATGAAAAAATGTAGATATTAACAAAACTATAAGCTTAGCAGATTTCATTTACTAGATTTGTTTAAAAGTCACTCAACTATAGCATTGTGGTACTCGCCATTTCACTTAACTCACTAACAGTAACACTAAAATTATAAACGTATATACATATAATATAATAACTTTAGTCTTTTAGTGAGTGTGTTTGTTACTTTTTCGCGTCGCTCAACAAATTAGAGTGAAATCTGGATTGAAGACGTCTTTGATTCTGCATTATTACATAGGCTTTTCTTCCGCCAATAAAACCTAGTATCACTATAACACTACAATATATTTCATTTGACCTTATATTTTTTAAATTTCTTAAGCATACTAATTATAACGTACCATATTTTCAACGTCTATATCTTCACGTAAAGCCCGTTTTTCATACGCATGTATGATTGCGGTGGATGATTATGTTCTGTCATCGCGTAAATTATTGTGTCTTCCTTACTGACGTGAACGTGCGCTTTGCATCGTTTGCTTATATAGCATGAGCAGGTATATCGATAACCTTCATTTCTAATAGTTCCGCTTTTAAAAAAAGAGTAATTCTCGTACATTAGAAGCTTGGTGCCTTTAAGAAGATTGATATATGATGCTAGAAAAGAGAAATGCAATCTTAAAAATAACCCTGAATTTACTTAATCTGTATAGTAGGTATAGGTTTATTTTAAATGAAATAACGAATGAAAAATATATATTTATTATGATAATCTAAAATATATAAAGCCATATAATATTATTTTATTAATCTATTATTTACTTTGAGCTATTTGGTTAATCATTTTAAAAACTACAACAATCATTTATCTATGGTTTAAAAAGAAACAACTTGAAGTTTACTCTTGAGGCATTTTGCACCAATTCATGGGTTTTATTTTAGGAAATATTTTTTGAGGCAGATGATTGTGAAAGGTACACTTTTGGATGATGGTGCCATTGGCATCAATATTGACGAAAGCTTGGCAGCCGTCACTAACAAAGTTCATACATTTAAATCTCGACGCCCCAGCGGGTGTGCAAATAGAACCGCTTCTGAAGTACGCGTAATCGTTGAGTTCGAGAATTTTTGCTCCTTTTTCGGACGTGGTAAAAATAGCTGTAATAAAATTTGGTTATTGGTAAATTAAAACAATTTGCGTGTGTCGCGTTCAAATTTTATAGTAATTTCTAGAGCCAAATCCATTTCAATTGTTTTGCCTGACGTAACAAAATATACTATAAATATTTTTTTGGCTTTAATGAATCTGCAATGAATCAAAACATTTGTCTATTCAAGAAAAAAATAAGTTTTTGAAAAGACTTGAATAATTTGCATAGTAGTAGTGCATTTATCTACATTTTTTTGAAAGTTATTAAGCTACGAGTATTTGATTGCTTAAAGCAGGATTGACATATGTATATGCATGACGATTTCCCCTCATGGTAAAAAAACCCCTTATTTTTCTGTCCTCACCACTACTGCCGCACGGGCAATATAGACACCACATACTTTTGTTTTCTCCCACTCAATACATACGTAGTAATAGTAGAGCAGTAATTTAAACCACAATGTGTGTTTTGTAATCAAAGTATTTTTGGAAAAAGTTATACGCAGAAACGGACTTCACATACATCTGTGATGTCTGGGATGCGAGGGAAGAGTTAAATAATAATCATAATTTAAAAACCATTGGTACATTAATTTTATTGCGCTAGACATCAATGAATTTTTGACCAAAACAAATCTTGTTCATAATTCGTCATTCTTAAACTTAAAAAATAAAATAAATCACAGTGAATCTTAAAGCTTCAAAATAAACACAGCTTGTGGACTAGACTTAATATAGTTACTAACAACCAGAGTAAGTAATAACCTATCTTCAGATCATTTGTACAATTACAGATAGATTTGACATTCAGTATCGACTTCAAAAGTAAAGAAGTACCTAATGCGATACTTTTTTCGGTTCAAAACATAAAAAAGTATCGATTTTAACTATACATGAGAGGTCACATATAAATTTCAATTCGACAATTCGATCTTAAAGTGTTAGAATGAAATAGTTTAAAGTCAGGGTAAATTATTTAGACAATAGTTGTTACCTATGCACATATCTACCAGCGGCGTGGGGTCTTATAAATTGGGCTCCCATCGGCTTACCTTTTAAAAGCAATATGGATTATTAGATCACTGAGTTTTTAAAGGTTCAAGGTTTTTTTAAGATCACCGAGGTTTTCCCAGAGGGCTACAGTATGGGGTCTTTCAAAAGGGGAGTAAATAGGTTCTTAAAGGGTCGGCAACGCGCATGTGATGCCCTTGGTGTTGCAGGCGTCCATAGGAGCGGTAACCGCTTACCATCAGGCGGGCCGTATGCTTGATTGCCACCGTCGTGGTATAAAAAAAAATTAAGAAAATCTTGTTTTTCAATTAGTATATACTGTATATATCTAGTTTTTATACGTTAATTGAGTTTGTAATATAATTTAGCGAAATCAGATAAAAAGTATATTAAGACTAACTGAGTAGCTTAGTTGTATTAAAATTTGACCTTTCGCCACTGGTTAATACTATATCTAACTGCTGCGAGACAAAAAAAACAAAATATACGTGTGTTTGGCCGTAGATCGTTTAAGATAATGTACCCATATAAAATTTAAAATATTTACACGATCATATATATTTAACAATTGTATTTACATTCATCTATACATATAAATATAAATAATTTAATATAATCGACGCATCAAAAGTAAATACGGAAATTCTAATAATTATCTACATTTAATTACGTATTGTAAGCACTCCATTTTTGTAAAAGAACTTTTTTGATATAATTGATATAAATTAGTATGATACTCTTATCTTTTATATAACAATTACTTGTAAAAGTCTTCATACAGGTTTATTTCCTCAAAATCCAAACAAAGATAGAGCCAAACCGCTATGAAAAGTAATGTAGTTGCGTGTTGGGAGGATATAGGAGGTACTTATTTAATGTGGAAAATTTGTTATTTTAATTCAGTCAACATTTTCAATTTTTAGAAATTATTACCGATAATTTTGATTTATGATAGATCCTCTCAAACAAAATTTTGTTTTATAATAGAAAGCTGAAAGTTGGACTTATGTATTTAGACGTGTATATATATGTACACATACTATGTACTACATATTATATCAATATAAATATATTATATTTTTTGACAATTTTTCAACTGAATATTTCTTATAAATGATTAGTGTCTCTATAGGTTAATAAGCCCTTTTAATAACATATTTTAGTGTTAAAGTAAAATCTCATACATACATAAGTTTGATACGTAAATATGCCAATAATCGAGGCACTTGTTCTGATATCTATAATATATTTTAAATAAATATTTAATTATAAATATAAATCAATAAATAAATGAGATCAAATAAATGCTTTAAGTAATAACTTATTGTTATTCTAACCGTTGTTATCAAGTTAGAAAAATACGCTAGAATATGGCCTGTGTTTCTACTATCATGCCTACTTCTTTCTACCCGTGCACAGTACAGGCAAACTTGTGTAAGTGCATTCTGGCGTGTATCTGTAATCAACCATCTTTATATGAAATCCTATATATCCTATCTTCATACCAAATTTCGTCTAAATCGGTTCAGCGGATTAAGCGTGAAAAGGAGACAGACATACAGAGTTACTTTCGCATTTAAATATTACTATGGATTTATGCAAGAATCAAGAAATTTAATGTTAGAAACTTAATAAATAAATATAACTTTCATAAATATACTACGGAACTTAGGGTATGGGTATCTATTATTGTAATCTCAAATTATTATTCCTAGTAACCGAAAAATCTTATAGAATTCAAGATGGAATATTAATATATTCTAATTTCGTTCATAAAAAACAGTTGCAAAAAATCAAAAGATCACTGTTGCATAAGCTCCCAAAAATTTTACTTCCACCCCTAAATTATTTTCATCCTTATTATTCGCCTTTTCTTGTGGATAGGCCGAACGCCGGGTGTGTATGATGCATGTTACTTCTAACTATACGTAGATCATCTGATAGATGAAGGTACGCTTTACATTTGTGCCACCTGTTCTTGGTGCAACCCCATCTGAATCCAGTCCGCGTCCTGCTTTGCTTGTAATACGTGTAGTTATGGTATACCAGTCTCGCCTTACCTCGGGACGTCATGAATATATTAACTGAAAGGCAATAGAGTTAATAATTCAAAAATATTGTTCAGTAGGTCCATAAGAATCTGATTTAAAATGAAAACAATGCTTTTATATTATTGTAAAGCTAGATAGTTGTTTTTCAAAATTTTTTTTTTTATTATTCTTAAATATTTGGCGTCAAAAATACAATTATTTATAAATCTCTGAACTGATGATATTTAAAAAGTTGACGTAAGATTTTCTGTTAAATAAAATGAGAGTATCAAGGGTAGTTAAAAAAGCATAATTCATACAATCCAGCATTTATTACTGAAAACTACTAACATTAAAAACAAGCATTTTTTTTATAATACTTTCCTGGATTTACGCAAATATTTGACATTTTAAATAAAACTCACTCTTCGGATTTTTTCGCGGATTTATTTTGATTTTTGGTTCCCGACGTTTCGAATGCTTTACAGCAATCATGGTCACAGGTGAGACGGTGTTAGATGTCTCAAAGGTATTATATAGTTGTTACAGACAGCCTACCCACAAAATAACAAAATGAATTCAAAAAACTTTATTTTTTATTGCTTCTATTTTATTTTATTGCTTTTCTTTTATTGCTGTAAAGCTTTCGAAACGTCGGAAACCAAAAATCAAAATAAATCCGCAAAAAAATCCGAAAAGATAGTTTTATTAAAAAGCATTCTGATATCAGCCATTATAATAATTATAATATGAAGAAATACTCTTTATTAAACATCTACAGATACAAGATTTTCAATAAGTAACAAGAATAAAATTTACTGTACAAGAGACAACCCTATCGCTAAAACACCAATGTCTTCCATATAACCTTAAAGTTAGTTAGAAATGGGCAAACTGTTAGAGGAGAAGGAAAACCTATTACAGTAGAAAATAAAGATATTACTAAAAACATAACTAATAGTTAAAAAAATAATTACATATTTAAAATACAACGTATCATTAATATTTCATTAAATCATAACTTCTTTATTATATTCTCAAATTATATTGTAAATATTTTTTTTTTAAATAAACAATCATCATTTTTCAAAGATAAAATATTAAAGGACGATAAAACAACGACTATTGCTTATAACATTATTTCTGATAATTTTATAGAGAAATATTCTACAGTCTAATATAGATTCCACTTTTGCTTTTGTGGAGCAGTATCCTAGCATGGTTATGCATCCACTTCGGTGGAAGTACGACTTGGAGGTAGTCGTCCAAATGCAAATAGGCGGGACATCCTCGCTTAGTGCATTGCCATCTCGATCCCCCACCCTTCTTTATAGCACTGTGTTTATAAAATGTATGACCTTGGTAATAGAAACGCTTTTTCCCATCTCCGAACTCTATTAATCCTTGAATAGAATAATAATAACAATTTTAGTATATTTTCTGTAAACACCATTTCTAGTTATTAGCGTTTTTACAAAAATTACACAAATTATAAAATAATAAAAGGGTTATTTAGCAAAATAAGTGAATATTCAAGGGTAAAGGTCTCATTTAAGACCGTTGCCCTTTACACGGAACATGACATTAAAAGCCGAAACCCTTACGATAAGACGTAATAAAGAACACAAATAAAAAGACGCAAGGCATTTATGCCTTACAAAGACCACAGTATATATAAATAAAACATACATAGCGATGAAAATCCAAAATTTACTACTCGAAACATTTTTTACTTTTTCACAAAGACAAATTAAATACAAAATTATAAAAAAATATGGCAAACAAAACGATCTATTAAATATTAAAAGAATCAATTATATTAGAACATCGTATGTATTAGGAAATTATTAATATTGAATGAAAATATACCTAATAATCATTCTGTTTAGTGTCGCATAGATAGACTCATTGACACACAGTCAGGTCACTAATTGTTAGTTTTAAACATTAACACAAGAATAAAACTATGCAGCAAGCAAATTCCCTAACGGCATATCGCAGAAGTAACTTAGATTCAGTTACTATTTAGACTATATCTAAAAGTCTAGATCAATTTACTAACAAAGAAATAGTTTATTATAATATTAAATACTGTTAGTGTTCACTAACTTGTAATTTAAACGACTTTTGTTCATTTCTAAAAAAACACCTAAATTGATTTATCGGCAATACTGTATCTGTAGATTAGTCTTTTCGTTCATTTCCTCACGGACTGACTACACTGACGCTCTTTAAATTAAACTGACAATTCAAAAGTGCTTGTATAGTATAATTCAATAAAAAAAAATAACTTCGTTCATTCATTCAATTCTCTTGTTAATGATTTCAAAGCGTGCCAGTTGAGAACAGATTACTTCGCCAATGTCACATAGAAGGGAGAAGACATAAAATCATTCATTTATTCATAGTTTTATAAATAAATTGGCTGCAACTTCCATTAATTTGGGAGGTCCATGAGTGTGTTTTATGGGAGCTTGGTAGAGAAGTTTGTAATTGTTGTCTAGATGTATGTAGGCTGAACACTTGCCATTCTGACTGCACACCCAACGCGAAGCTTGTCCTCTACGAATATTGCTTTGTTTGCAAAACGTGTATTTTTGCAGGACATAACCTGATTTGCCAGTTGTAAATTTCACTAATTTACCTGAAGAAAATTATGAATATGACATATTAATGGGATTAAAACAATATTTTGATATTAAATTGTATGGGTTTATTGATTTGGTATTAATTAATCATGAATGCGTAACAAGTATTTCACTGTACTAATGAAATGTATCTTACACTACATGTACTAAAATTACAATACAACGCTTTTTTTGCAATAACATATGTACACAATTATAATAATCAACGATTTCAATTACCATTAATTACCTAATTGTTATAAAATTTATTAAAGCTATTAATCATTTTAGTCATGACGACGATGTCCGACCAATTTGGTTCACGGCGGCCAATCTCTCTGGGACTAGTGAACTGCGCAAGAGACATCATAATGCACAAATGTACGCGCAGACACAAGTATACTCTCTATTCCTTTTACTCTCAAATTCCGATGGGACGGTAATTCGACACACGATCGATAAGAGCTCAGGCGCAGGATTTAAATCGTATTATAAGTATGAAGATAACTATTACTTTATTTGTGTTCTTTTAGCGATGTGTATAATGTAAAATACTTTATTTATTCATAATATAAAATACGTACATTCTGGAACTTTTCCTATGCTTGTATCTACATACAAACCATAGATATAAGAATGCATAACGCCATGGAACCATATGGAACCAAAGATATGGGAATGGATTGAAAATTCATAAAATTTACCAGTTCAAACGGAGGCAAAGCGAGTGTTTGCCTCCTTTATAAGTTCTCTCTTATAAACTTGAATCTGACTTGCAATAAGTTTGTTGTATCAAAGTGAAGGTTTGATCCAAAATATTGAATTAATTCTAATTATGTTGAATTTGTGAACCATTCCATTTATTATCTATATATTAATACGTGAAGAGAAAACTTTGAGCCCCTTTTGGAGCATATTGCATGCACGGAGGAGTATGAGCTTTGGCATAGCTAAAGTTTATATAGAGAAGGACTGCAGAAAGCCAAAACTAATTGACTTTATTTTACCCGCGAACCCGCTCGCGTATTTTATTTATATATAATTACTTCACTGCTAAAAGATGTAGTATGATATTATATACCTTCATCAATATTATACGAGTACTTACATAATATATAGATGAAAAGTTTATTTATCTATACGTGCAAATCTCTGAATATATGGGCCTGTTTGAAAATTCTTTAGGATTGTATAGATTATATATATAACTTTGAAAAAAGAATCTCAATATCGATCAAACTTAATGAATCATGGTTGATTTTCAACCAAGCGGCGATCACCAGTATCAATAATTATTTCTTTCTAATTATATATGTTGAAGGTAATATAAATAGTATTGTAATTTTTTATATGAAATTAAATAAAGCTTTATTATTATTATTATTTTTAGTTTTTGACAGACATAAAGTCAGCCACACGCACTTAGCCAGCGTGGAGGACTATGGTCTGATCCCCCTCGTATTGAAAGGAGGACTGTGCCCAGCAGTGGGACGTTAAAAAGGGCTCAATATAACACAACAACAATAATTCCTCCAAAAACGTCTTCATACAATCGTGAAACTGAATGTATAAATCAGGGAATGTTAACTCATTTAATTTATTTTCCGTATACGTTCCAATATTCTCCGAACATTCGTCTGTCAGTTTGCTTTTTTGTTCTTATCAGCTTTCTGTCCTAAATACTGATAAAACGGCACGCGTGTGCGCACGTGGGTTTGTGTGTATTTGTACTCCTGCACACTGCAACCTTTAAATTTATGAGTTATTGCAGGTTAAAAAATAGTTAGTGCATGATCACTTAAATTAAATTATTAATGCTAACAATTACGAGTTATGTACGTAAGTTTTAAAAAGGTAGGTAGTCCGCGTTTCCTGTAACCCAATGTTCCTTACATTAAAGGAGACAGGAAATGCGGTTTTGTGGTGACTTCGAATAGTATCGATTATCGAACCTGCCCCCGTAAACAATTTAGTTAACTTAGTTATCTATAATCCGAAATGAAATTAAATGATCATAAGACAATATGTAGATACGTTACTATTTAGTTTTCTATAAGCGATAGCGATTATGGAAAGCTTTATCCAAACCCGGTGATTCATCATTTTGCAGAGTTCTTAAACTGTGGATTTCTCTTGGGAATTTCAAGATGTCATATGACTTTAAAAACATTTTTAACCAGACTTTGCCGACTAAACCTATTTTTTTTAATGAAATTGAGTATTAAATTTTATTTTTTGGCAAATATGAATGCTTGTCTGTCGATAAGTTTGAATGTCAGTGGCATCTTAATGTCTGCAAAATTCAAAATTCTGGCAACAAAACGAAATAGTATTTTTTTATTATTGATTAAAAATTGATTTATGCACCAATATTTATGTTTTAAACTGCTTCTTATTTTTAAATTGTTTCGTAGCGTTCGTCTTGGAATGTTATAGCGATCTGATGCAGCATTCTTTTTGACTGCTTAGCTCGCTTTAGAGGCATTTTAAATGATTCTATTAAAAAGGAATAAACAAGACCCAGTAAAACAGCATGATAATAACCTATCAGGATACGTAATAAAACCCAGTGTAATATAGTGGGATTTATTGTCCCTAAGGTTAAACCTTATAAAATAAATAATTAAAGTGAAGTTATTTTGAACAATAATAAACTATACAGTCAAAAACTATATAAGACATAATAGTCAAATAATATATAAAAATAGTAATTAAACACTCAAACTATTGTTATGCCACCAAAAATGTTCAATGTTTACAAAAAAACAGTGGCACCGTCGACGATCTACGTGATATTGAAAAGATACGGCAGCGGGAGAGTCACAATACCCGGGTAGATAGTGACAATAAAGGTCAGTAAATGCATATTGGCGCAAGTTTAGTATATGGGGCATGGCCCCTGGAGAAGTGGGCATTTTTCGTTTCCTCAAACTCCTTAGTTTCCTCAAAATAAATTTTGGAACGATGTTCCTTATGGGATTATGCGGATGGGTACCCTAGCTGGGAAAAAATGTCGTAACGTCCGTAACGAAAAAACGTCCATCATGAAAATGCGTGGAGTAAGATTTTTATGTATAGTTTATGTATGTTCGCTGTACAGTCTCTAATGTATAATCTATTCATAAAAATATATTTTATATATTTTTATGAATTACTTAATGTGAATAAAATAAAAGTGTTAATATAATTTTTGATTTTTATCGATAAAAAAATCATAATTAAAAATTTATACCCGAATAATTATTTTGTTTTTATCTCGATTAGAACTTGAAATTAATATTTATGTAATAAGGAACTTCGTTCCTAACTGGTGTCCCACGACACCACACCTTTTTATTATATATTTGGACTCCCTATCACCTCTGCTATCTAAAAATACCACCCACTCCTCCAGGGGCCGCGTCCTAATTACTAAACTGCAGTCTGCATACTTGTCTGAAGGACGAAGTGTGTGAACGTAGTGCAAATATCTTAAAGCCGGCTTTACTTTCCTGTGGACCTTAATTATAAGGCAGATTACTGCAGGTATCTTACAAATTACTATGTGTAAAGTGACAGAGTTTGTAATATTAGTTGTAATCTCTAGTTAAATTAAAGTTTAACAATGATTATTTTTCATGCTTGCACTTACTTATGATGTTACTTAACTTAATCAATCGTTTTATAACTTGCGTCACTTTAATTTCACCAAAACACTGTTTAAATTAAGTAACGTTTATAAGAAATAAATTTTAAATTTTCACATATGTGTCGTTAAACGTTCTGACCAGCTGAGGTGGTGGATGAATATGGTCAGCAGGAGAACGGTACAGAAGCTTATAGTCAGTGTCTAAGTGGATGTAGACAGGGCACTTTTTGTTTTGTCTCCGTTGACTGCAAGTCCATCGAGTGGCTTGTCCTTTACGAATTATGCTTTGTTTTGAAAATGTGTAGCCTTCTAGCACAAAAATTTTATTACCAGTGGGATACTGCACTAATGCACCTAGAGAATAAAAAGTAATGTTTTATGTAATAACATGGATATTTTTGAGTCTAATGATTAATAAATAGGAGGTGTATTTATTTCTAATAAGACCATATTAATACATATCTATTACTTGCAATGTCAAGTAAACAAATATCAATAATAATCAGAATTGGAAAAGATAGTTTCCATGAAATAACGTATTTTTTTCATAATAAATTAATGTTATTTAAATTTTAAAAAACGAAATTATTTAAATTGTTTTTTGTGAATTTCATATTAGTTAAATATTTTACTAAACTTTAAGAACATCATGATCCTTAGAATGTGTTTTAGTGTATTTATGATTACTGTTAAAAAAATTGGTGCTAAATTATCATATTTGACAATAAAACACAAATATTTTATAAATAACCTTTTTATTTATTTATACATGCTTAACATTGTTATCTTGTATCTAATTAATCCACATAGTTAATATCTACTAATATATTTCATATATTTCATTTAATTTAATTATATAATAAATTATCTCAATTAACATTACAACAATAACATGTACGTTAAATAATTATTATCATTATACTTTTAATAAAAAATGACAAACATAAAGATAAAATCAACAAAATACACGTTCTTCTTTACATTATATAAACCTACAATTTTCCAACAAAAAAGATATTTTTAACACTGAGAAAAGTATGTTGCGCTAATGGCTTGCCCACATGCAGGGATTTTTACCGGGAATCACCGGTTAAATAAATAGCAAGTACAGCCTCCTATTAAAATTCAACACGGAACTTGACTTTTAACCGTAGGATCGTTTTAGCGGTCTACTACCACATGAGTAGGTAAACGGAACAGAGACTAACAACTTTTACCGGTGGTAGGACTCTGTCAAGCCTGAGGAGTCCGACTGGATGGGTACCACCCCCTTATCTATTTCTGCCGCCAAGCAACAATGATTGCATTGTTGTGTTCCGGTTTGAAGGATAAGGTAGCCAGCGCAATTACAGGCAAGAGGCATATCATCTTAGTCCTCACAGTGACAACGCACCTGTGGTTCTGCATTTTTGTTACTTAAAACCTAATGCATGAACTGTAGGTGTTATGGGCGACGGGTACTACTTTCTATCAGGTGGTCTGTCTGCTCGTTTGTCACTGAATCTCATAAAAAAAAAAAAAAACTAAGCTTCTTAAGAACGTGCAAAATTGTTACTTATTTTGGTAGTGTTGTCACAATAGGTTAAGACAAATTAAACAAAACATTTGTTAAATAGTTTTATTATTCAGTATGATAGAATACTTTATTATTCATACGCACAGTACAATAAACAACTATTATTAATAATAAAATACCACGTTTTTATATTAAAATATTCAAATTTGCAACTAATAAAACAAACAACATGCGTCGCACTGACCCTGAGTCCACTGGCTGTGCCAACGTGAACCTGTTTTTTCCAGTCTCTCCGCCTACGCGACAAGCGGCCAGTGGTCACGCACACATGCCCCGCGTGCTTGTAGTAGTGCAACCGATTCGCGCGGTTGTTTGAAGCTTTGTCTCTGTTCCGTTTATTTACTCATGTGCTACTACTACTTGCTACCCTTGCAGCTAGCGTTGCCATGCGTCGGGATAAAGCCGGACACAGTCAGGCTTTTTGACGGCCAAATTAGACGGTGTTCGGCCTGTTCGGCTTTTTTAGTAAAGAATGATAATTTTATTGTTATTTCATAAGAATCTAAAGAGATTTTAATTCGAGTTTTGTTTTAATTTGTTTTTCATTGCAAATTTCAATGGTAGTTACTGCTAACTACTATTGCAATTATTAAAATTAATATTGTAATGAATATTGAATGATCAATAATAACGAAGACTGATTCATTCAATTTTATTGTTGTTTTATTAAAATTTCTGAAAATTGATAAAAATGCCTTGTTTTATTTATTTTTTAAATGTCGTGTTATATTAAATCTAAATAATTATGGATGTCCGGCTTTTTTACACAATGTCCAGCTAATCTGGCTGTTGTGTCGGGCTTTTCGGTTTCAAAACCTGGCAACCCTACTTGCAGCTATGAAAAAGCCAGTCGCCGTCAATCGAAAGCATCGGCTCATGCGCTTTGGATTGGAATTAATCTATACTAATATTATAAATGTGAAAGTTTGTGAGTATGGATGTTTGTTATTCTTTCACGCCAGAACGGCTGAACCGATCTGGATAAAATTTAGCATAGAGATTGATTATAGTCTGGAATAACACATAGGCTACTTTTTATCCCGGAAAAATGTATGGTTCCCGTGAGTTAGGTTTGTTTTTGTTTTCCTAGAGAAGAATCCGAGCGAAGCGAGGGTGAGCCGCTAGTTTTCATAAGGTTGTTTTCCTCCATGTTTACTCTGCAATGAGAAAAGTATCAGGAGCAACCCGTGTTTAAGATCTCTTTGAACTTTCTCTCCAACGAGGCATTGGCCTCGTTGAAGAGGCTTTTCAATTGGCTCTTATTGAAGAGCTTCCACATACGGCTGGATTACCGTTATTATTTTATACTACCTAGATAATAACGAGATTAAATTAAGACTTTATTTTGCTCGTCTTTTGTAATTTATTTCAAGGATATCAAGTTCAGATAACAGTCCACTAATATTGTCGAATTATATTGGCTGTAACTTGATCTTATTCGATATTATCGTAGTGGAATCTAAAATGGAGGTAGAAAATTTAAATAGAGTGATTTTTTATGAATCGTACGGTTTTTTTCAGTTCCAACCAACCAAGTTATCATTTTCAAGTTTCCTCTGCGAAATTCGTACGCGCATGATTTCTTTTATTTCTGTAAGTTTGACTATAAGCTCTCCATTTCGCTCTTAATTTACTTTTTTCTTTAGAACTTAACATAGATATAGGTCTTACTTGGCCTTTCTCTTTCTTTTTTAAATACTTAAGTCTTTCTAATGCTCGCTGTTTTTCTAAACTTTTGGAATCAGACTTGATTTTTTCCCTACGCTTTCTACTATATTCTTTCTTCTTTAATTTAGCAAGCCCTAAAATAAGAAAACAGTGATGAATTAAAGAATACAAGACCTAGGCAGCAAAAAATAAGTGTAGGAAAGAAATTCATAATATGTGGGCATGATTAATGATCTCCCATTAATAAAATATAACATATATTTAAAAAAAACTTATTAGTTTTAAATAATTTAATTTCATACATATATCTATGTGTAACATATATTTATATTCAATTGATTTGAGTATTTGGTTCTTGAATCAATAATTAATATTATATGTAATAGTCCCTTTATATGGCTGTACAAGTTTATAAATACGTAAACTATTCGGTGCTATGAAAAAAAGAAACCGGCCAAGTCGCGCACGCAGGGTGTACCATACCATTGTCTATAAAAACGGCAAAAAAATCATGTCTGTTGTATGGGAGCCCCCCTTAAATATTTGTTTTATTTTAATTTAAATATTTATTTTTAAAGGGAATATATAACAAAATATTCTGTGAATATTTCAAGCGTCTACCTGTTGCTGTTATCAATATCGAGCAAAAACGAGCAAAAAAATCACGTTTGTTGTATGGGAGCCCCCTTAAATATAATTCATTTTATTCAGTTTTTTAGTTTTTGTTGTTATAGCGGCAACAGAAATACATTATCTGTGAAAATTTCAACTGTCTAACTATCACGGCTCATAAGATCCAGCCTGGTGACAGACAGACAGACAGACGGACGGACAGCGAAGTCTAAGAAATAGGGTCTCGCTTTACCCTTTGGGTACGAAACCCTAAAAAGGAAGATAAAACCTCTCTAATTTCTGTGCAGTATTATTAAGGCCCTTCACTACTTAATTGCCCCGGGTCCGTCAAGCTTTTAAGCCCGATTCTATATTTCTTAGTAGCTTTCTATTACTAAAATAACTTTTAGAATCTGTTCAACACTTCAATATATAACTATCTTTTTACAATGAGGTAAAACAAAAAAAAATCTTTTAGTTTTGTCAACTACAAGATGAGCTCAGCCAGGCTACAATAAATCAAATGCGTTCTGTATTTTTAATACAAGCACCGCCATCTATCATCACTTTTTATAACTAATCAGTCATGAGAAAGACTGACGAATCTATAGCATCGTTTCTCAATCATTTTTATGTCGCGACCCACGAAAAAAAAAATATATATACGGTCGAATTGAGAACCTCCTCCTTTTTTTGGAAGTCGGTTAAAAAGTCAAAAAGTTAAGTAAAAAGTCTTGCGACCCCGTCACTATATTACATCTTATATTTACGTTTATAACACTACACTAAAATTCATATCTTTAATAAACGTATCTTTTGTATCTATATGTAGTTTGTATTTATTATTTTTCAACAGACTGCGAACCCCTTTAAAAATAAACTCGAACCCCCCAAGGTTCGCGACCCGCTTGAGAAACGATGATCTATAGCCAATTGTATAGCTACATATACCTCTTTGTATACATTGGAAATTATGGGTATTTACATAAAACTACAAAAGACCGACCGGTGGTAGGACTCTGTCAAGCCTGAGGAGTCCGACTGGATGGGTACCACCCCCTTATCTATTTCTGTCGCCAAGCAACAATGATTGCATTGTTGTGTTCCGGTATGAAGGATAAGGTAGCCAGCGTAATTACAGGCAAGAGGCATATCATCGTAGTCCTCACAGTGACAACGCACCTGTGGTTCTGCATTTTTGTTACTTAAAACCTAAGTGCATGAACCGTAGGTGTTATGGGCGACAGGTACTGCTTCCATCAGGTGGTCCGTCTGCTCGTTTGTCACTGAATGTCATAAAAAAAAAAAAAAAAAAAAAAAAAAAAGATAATATTCAATTATATACGAAATATGTATGTATATTGTACATAGTTGTTTTTTACACTTGGCCAGTTTTGGGTGTACAGTTAATTTACTTTCTCATTTTCTATTATAAAATTGCCTTTATAAATACTTAGAAATTACTATAGGAAGTAACAATATCGTAGTTAACAAAAGTAAGTAAAAAAAAATTAAGGTAATATTATACGTGCTACCTGTTACCGCTATTCTTTGCGGAATGCTCTGATTTATAATGTACTCTTAAGATGAGAGGTTTCAGATTTCTGGCGTTTTACAGTGAGTTATTTAGAAATGATATTATATACTTTAAGTTTTAAAATATGTTATTTTAAGATTTCTCACGGACTTACACGTTGATATTTAAATTAAGTTTAAAGTGTAAAATTGACGATTCAAAAATGCTTGTAAAAGTCTATTTGAATATTTTGATTTAAGACTGCGATTAAGGTATTTTAGCCATTTGATACATGATCATCAATATGTTACTGTTGGCACATAACAGTAAAAGAACAAAAAATAATATTCTAATTGTCAACTGTGACAACGCTCTCTCTTCTCACGGACCGAGTTCATAGCAATCCCTGATTCTTATTTCTTACTGTATTTCCTATTATACATATTTACAGTATTAATAATGTCAAGTTCATAGACACCATTTCTACAAGTACCAGTAGCTATAATCTCATCATTGTCCTTAATTTTGCAACTTAAATTTTAAAAAATGACACTATAACCTAGGAAAGGTTATACCTAATTCACTTGTAAGTAGGCAGTAACACATATACAATGATACTTTCAAATCAAATCAAGTAGCTTAAAAATTTCGTGCTGGTCGAGTTAGCAAAGAAAGTACAGCATTTACTGCCCGAAACTAGACCCAAACTGGATCTATCATTCGAGATCGATCAGCCTTCAATCAAAGTTCACAATTACGTTTTGGCAGGCGCTCATAATAAAAAAAAAACGCCTGGCAGTCAGACGCCGCTTTCAAATAAATATATATGGATAAATCGTAGCGCGGACGTTCGTGGATTCATGCGCAGGATCACTTCGTATGAAATAACGGTTTTTAGAAATTGAATTCTTACGACTAATTTAACAAACATTATATAATACTTTAAATACTAAAGAATCAATGAATATTAAACGAAAAGCTGAAGCAAACAAATCTAACAAGAATGGTTTCTCAAGGACATTAAGCTATACTTACCGTAAACAGGTTTTACCAATCGTGAATCGGAGGAGTCAGAAAATTCGGGGAGGATGAGTGTGATTTTTTTTGGATCTAAAAAGCAACTGATAGTCATGATCCAAATGCACGTAAGCAGTACATCTGCGGCTTAGACTGCAAATCCATCGGAAAGCTTCTCCTCCACGGATTAATTTCTGTTTGCTAAACGTATGACCTTCTAAGACAAACATAGTTTTGCCACTTCTACTCTCCATCAACATACCTGAGAAATATTATATGAGTGTAAGACGATGTACTAATAGAACAGAGGGTATTTAAACTATTAAAAGATTTCTTCCACGTTTTGGATTTCTTAATGTAAAACTTAACCCCTCCTGGATAATTTCTTAGAAATTATGGATAGTTTCCAAGAAATCAATTATTAACAAATACGCGGGCGTATCGCGTTCCGCAAGGGGTTAACCATAAAAGATGGGTAGGTACTAAATAAAATGTCTTTCATTTTAAAAAGCACCAATACCACATAACATCCATTATATTAGTATAATTGTAGATAATCATAAATTAAACTTATTTAAAAATGAAGGGTTAAATCTTATTATAATGGTTTATTAATATTTGATTAAAAATAAAACAACTACTTTGTGTTTGTTCATATTTATTAACAAATAATTATTAATTCAAGTTGAATATGTACGGAAGCTTAAAAGACTTGTTCGAAGTTATGAATTTTTTATCAATCTGAAATAGCATTAAAACTTAAAAGGTCCTCGTGATCGCAAAAGTTGATTTGAATGCGTAAAAGAAGATTGTCTGACACTGCTTACTTTCTAAAGATGTACAGTCGTTCCTTGTCTACGACAAAAACATATGTACATACATGGCCCACGTTAATATTTATAGCTAATCCCATAAGTTGTGATATTTTATAGTAAAAATTATATATAATACATACATTGTTAGAGTTGTTTTCATATACATTAATAAGAGTATAAAAATAATAACATCCACAAAGTATATTTTTTTAAAGGGTAATAATATAATTTAAAGGAAATCAAACAATAAAGATGATGATAGCAAGGTATTGCTCCAAAGACTATCTGTATAATACATATTTTCAACAAATACACATATCTCACGCGTCACTGTCTAACTCACTGTGAATGCCTTTGAAATAATTTAGGACTCTACCTATTCTGCGGTTTTAGTAATATTTTGGTAATGCTTGCTGCATAATTTCAGAAGAAAGACTTTAAGTAAAGATTCCATTTGCTTCAGGTTGTTCTTGGGATTTTGTTTAGCTAGGTTTGTATTCGTTGAACTTGAAGCGCAGTAAATTGGTCACATCATCCTCATCGCACTTGGCAATCTCATACCGTTCTATTAATGTATTATAATGTTGTGAAACAACAGAAGCAATTATTGTACTATCTATATAGAAATCAATAGTACCTACATAATACAAATTGTTAAAATTAGAAAAATAAATAAATTAAAAAAAACGTTTATATTGTAGATATTATTGTATTTATTTAAAATTTTACATTTTATTTAACTTGTAAGTAGGCAGTAACACATATACAATGATACTTTCAAATCAAATCAAGTTTAAAAATTTCGTGCTGGTCGAGTTAGCGAAGAAAGTACAGCATTTACTGCTCGAAACTAGACCCAAACTGGATCTATCATTCGAGATCGATCAGCCTTCAATCGAAGTAATATCAAGACTCTGTTATTTACTTCATAATTACGTTTTGGCAGGCGCTCATATTAAAAAAAAGGACTGACACTCAACGCCATTTTTAAATAAATATATATGGATAAATTGTAGCGCGGACGTTCGTGGATTAATGCGCAGGATCACTTCGTATGAAATAGCGGTTTTTAGAAATTGAATTCTTACGACTAATTTAACAAACATTATATATTACTTTAAATACTAAAGAATCAATGAACATTAAACGAAAAGCTGAAGCAAACAAATCTAACAAGAATAGTTCCTCCAGGACATTAAGTTATACTTACCATTAACAGGTTTCACCAATCGTGAATCGGAGGAGTCAAAAATTCGGGGAGGATGAGTGTGAATGTTTTTGGATCTAAAAAGCAACTGATAATCATGATCCAAATGCACGTAAACATTACATCTGTGGCTTAGACTGCAAATCCATCGGGAAGCTTCTCCTCCACGGATTAATTTCTGTTTGCAAAACGTATGACCTTCTAAGACAAACATAGTTTTGCCATTTCTACTCTCCATCAACATACCTGAGAAATATTATATGAGTGTAAGACGATGTACTAATAGAATAGAGGGTATTTAAACTACTAAAAGATTTCTTCTGTTTTGGATTTCATATTGCAAAGCTTAACCATAAAAGATGGATACTAAATAAAATGCATTTCATTTTAAAAAGTACCATTACCACATAACATCTATTATATTAGTATTATTATAAGTAATATTAAGGTAAACTTATTTAAAAATGAAGGGTGCAATCTGGTTATAATGGTTTATTAATATTTGATTAAAAATAAAACAACTACTTTAATTGTGATTGTTTATATTTATTAATAAATAATATTAATTTAAGTTGAATATGCACGGAAGCTTAAAGACTTGTTCGAAGTTATGAATTTTTTTACTAATCTTAAATAGTCTTAAAAGGTCCTCGTGACCGCAAAAGTTGAATTGAATGTGTAAAAGAAGAGTATCTGACACTGCTTACTTTTCTAGAGATCTACAGTCGTTCCTTGTCTACGACAAAAACATATGTACATACGAGGGGCGGCTGAGAAATTCGCGGCCTAGGGTACTTAACGATGAGTAATTATTAATTAGCTTCTAACTCATGTCACTAGTTGCGATACTCAGTAGTATTATAAAGGCAATCACTAATTAAGTTTCCACTCATAGTTCAATTATTTATCGAACAAACATGACTATGTCGGCCGAATATGAAAATTCGCGGAATTTTGATCACCGCGCCGTGATAAAATTTCTCATAAAGACGGGAAATACACCGAAAAACATTTTTGAAGAGATGTCATCGGTTCATATACGATGGTGAAAAAATGGACCCGCCTATTTCAACAAGGACGAGAAAGATGTGAAGACGACCTTCGCCCGGCCGCTCTGTTACGAATTTAATTTTTAATTTTGCTTATCGACTACTTACCTAGGGGAACTACGATAAATGGTCAATATTACGCCAATTTATTGATTCAGGTTCGCGAGGCTATTGTATAGAGACGACGTGGGAAACTGGCGCGCGGAGTGCTCTTTCTGCAAGACAACGCGTTCATTTACACCGCACATGTTACGAGGCAAGCCCTGAAAGACACGGGGTTTTCAGAGATTGACTACCCTCCGTATAGCCCAGACCTAGCGATTTTTTCCTGTTTTCCAATTTGAAAAAGGACTTACAAGGCGGGAAATTTGCAGATGACAACGAAATGAAAGCTGTGGTTGATTGTTATTTTGAAGAGAAAGATACAGAATATTTTTTGGGTGGGTTAAAGGCATTGCATGCGAGATGTGAGAAATGTATTTCACTTGAGGAAGACTATAGTGAAAAATAAAAAATAGAAACCATATATTTTGTTTCATTGAGTACCTTAGGCCGCGGACTTATCAGCCGTGCCTCGTATATGGCCCACGTTAATATTTACATCTAATCCCATAACTTGTGATATTTTATAGTACAAATTATATACATACATTGTTAGAGTTGTTTTCATATACATTAATAAGAGTATAAAAATAATAACATCCACAAAGTATGTTTTTTAAAGGGTAATAATATAATTTAAAGGAAATCAATGAAAATGAAGATGATGATTGCAAGATATTACTCCAAAGACTACCCGTTTAATACATATTCTCTACAAATGCACACTATATCTCACGCGTCACTGTCTAGCACTATTCTGTCGTTTTTTCTAAGTTATAATTTTATTTATTTTCTCTTATCATAGTCTTAAGTTTAAAATTTCTTTAGCTTTTACGCTACAATAGTACTTATAACAATTTACAAATACATATACAATACTAAAATTGTCATAGAAATATCATTGATATTTGGGCTGACATGGGTTGAGATATAGTAGATTATGTTGTACATACACATACTGCATATATATTTTGAAATTGTGCAAAAAAACAAAAGGCAATTAATCTATTTTTTTTTAATTTACTACTTATTTTCTACTTAATATTTATCTACTTATAAGGTTTTTCTCTTAAGCAAAGCATTACTTATGTATGCTTTGGTTACAATAAATTTTTTGACATTTTTAAGCTATTTGCTCACCCTTTTGTAATCACTACATTAGCATAACATACATTAACATAGCATACATTATAAATGTCATACAAGCAAATGGTACAAATAGGAAAGAAATTTTAATCACAATCAGCGACAGGAATCTTAAAATAAAGTCCATTATTGAGTTGACAAATATTTGGTGGACCATGACTGTGCGGATGAGATGGAGCCCTAAGCAGATTGTTAAAATTATCTAAATGAATGTAAGCTGGACATTTATTATGTTTAGTGCAAACCCATCTTCTTGCCATCCCATTACGAATGGACTTGTGCTTACAGTAAGTATATCCGTCCAAAAAGTAAGCGCTTCTGCCTGAAGCGAACTCGATGACGGTACCTGTTCAAAAGACACGGTTAAATAAAACAATTAGATACTTATTAAACTAATTTAATCGTAGGTAAACAGCTCAACCACATTTGAACATTGTGTTTGTAGGATGCAAAACATAAAAAAAGCTTACTAAATGCATGTAGTTGTTTTTATTAATTTCCAATATAATAATGTTTAAATCTGTGCAATAAATTAGGTTTGGCAGCGTTATTTAGGGAGGCATGTTTATCATACAAATGATGTTATTAACCAATAATATATTAATATTTACTATTTTAGCCAAGCCCGGAGCATTGGTCCACGAACGTGCTACGATAATTGCGTATGAGTATCGAAGTGGGGGGCATGTGCGCCTGACGCCCAAATAGTTTCTGATTTTTTTATTAAAGATTCGCTCAATTTATGGCAAATGCGAAATTAGTTGGACTAAGGACGTGTTTCAGAGTCGAGCTCGGGTGTGTGCAGTACAAGCTGCACTTATAGACGCTTAAAATTTACGCGAGCCGAAAATAAAGTCCATTTTTAAATTTATGTAAACGTGGAGGAGAGTGATTGTGAGGATACGTAGGTCCTAAAATCAAATTGTGAGAATTGTCCAAGTGAATGTAAACTGGACAGGTTTTGTGCTGGCTACAAATCCATCTTCTGGCTGTTCCATTTCGTATAGCCATGTGCTTACAATACGTATATTCTTGGAAGAGGTAAACGGTTTTTCCTGTGGAGTACTGGATCAGACTACCTGTTTAAAATATTAAAATATTTTATTTAATTACTGTACAAACTTTATATTTGAAAATAAATCATTATTTCTATACAAAATCATATTTACAATAAAAAATATTTAAAAAAGTATAATATACTTTATTAAATTGAAAACTTTTTTCTTAATTTCTTGGCGGCGTAAAAATAAAAGTTTTTGATTAGTATACCTACAAAATACTAATAATACGAAAGTCGCCAGTAGAATTAAAAAAATTTATATTAAGTTCCTTTCTGTCACAAAAAAACGTATCTTATACATTTTTAAGAAAGTTTAAGAAAGAACCGATGAAATGTAAGTTGATAGGCAAATTATTCGTTTTGTCACTATCAGTTTACTAGATTTGAAGTGTACGTGCTGCAAAAACTTATGTATATTGGATGTCATTGCTTTTAAGCTTAAAATATTATATTTATTTCTACGTTAGTTAAATAAACACGCCATGAACTGTCCTATGTAACTTAAGTTGCGGATGAGAATGGTTTTTTGTTGGCCAAGTTTTTATCTGAAGATCCATATTCAGGTCCAGATAAATAGAGTATGTTCCTTTCGTACATTCCCTCTCGAAGCTCCATTTTGAACTCTTTGTTGTGTAAAGATCCTAATATACAATATTTCTTACCTATTATGCAGCGTACAGTCATGTTTTAACTATTTAAACAAGTTTGTTCCTTTATAGTTAATAGAACATTTACATTTTGTGTTTAAGTTTGCTTAGAAAATAAATGTAACTATGAAAAACATTTACTAAAAAAAAAAAAATGAACATATTTTACATTCCGTTTCATTATTAAGAGTTAAATAGTGAAAAATTAAAAACACTGTTTTTTAAATAATTTACACTCGAAAATATTTCCCAGCGCTTGTCATATGGTATTTTGTAGGTGGATGATTGTGAGGCAGTTTGCCGTAAAGCACTGTAAGGTCTTCACGTACGTGAAGATAGACATTGCAAGATGCTTTATTACAACAGTATCGCCTTAATATTTGTCCTTCTGTTACGCTGCAATATCGTTTCATTAAATGACTTTTCATAAAATTCTTAAAGTAATATGGGTACCCATCCACTAGCAACAATTGTTTGCCGTTAACCAACTCTATAAGTTCGCCTTGACGATTTAAAATACCTGGAAATAAAACTTACATAATTACACATTTAATCGACTTACCTAATATTATTATACCTATTTTTTTTCACATTTAATTGGCATGCAAATGGCATTATATAAATGCTATAATTTTGTAAACGATATCGCCATGTCATTCCCGTTATACTCAATTAAACTTTTTTTTCTTTAAGTTTTCGAATAAGTTCGTTAAGTAAGAGAAAAGAAAGAATAATAATAAACTTTAAACGTTTTTGCTTAAATTAAACATCATTTAGTTTAAAATACTTTATTAAATGCGTTTAAATGCCAAAAATATTTAGAAGAAGCATCAGCGTACATCGCTAAGTTTACTTACTAATAATATCTAGGTATAAAAATAGACGATATTAGTCCAATAAATGCATGAAATCAAAATTATTAAAAAAAATAGCTGTACAAATAAAACGAGATCTAACCATCGAGATACATGATTATCACATGAAACACACAGTCTTAATTAACGTTATCAATGTATCACAATACCTAATACTGGACACGTCACAAATACAAATTATCACACAAATGTTAAAATAAAAACTTAAAAATACTCACCAGAAACTGATACGAAACTAAAATCTACACACGAGATGTAGAAAGGCACTTTTTCCAAACTTCAATAAGATGAAATTGACTTAACATATGTTTTTTAGTTTCATGTATACAGTTATCGTTATTAGTAACTTTACCGTTAGATCTAAAATCAAACCTCAAATCTAGATTACAATTATAAATCAACTTAATTAAAAAATAATCATATGACTTCAAAACTTTTTTAACAGTCTTATTCCAAAAATCAAAATTTACATCAAGATTTCGTTACTTCTAAAACGATACATGATATGCGAATACTATCACTTAAGGGTAACAACTAAGCAAGTGGTATACAGATTTTACGCAAATATGAAACGTTAATATTAATAGGATTTGCAATATGGAAATATATGACCGAGTTCTCGTTTATAGAAGTATCGATAATAATTTTCTCCAATACAGTTACATAAAATATCAATTTTTCTTTACTTAATGTTCTAAGACATTATGCTGTTATTAATCATTGAATATAAAATATCGGGCATATATTACCAAAGAGTTGAAGAACTTAATAATTATTATATACGCTATGGGCTACCAAATAATCATGAAGAGGGGTAAGCGATGGTGGTTCCGACGGCTGTTGTAATGGTGTACCATTCTCTTTGTTACCAGTTCCATTCCATGGAAAGTTTGGTTTCACTGAAGTTCTAGCTTCTTTCTTCATGCTAGGCGGATGACTGTGATAGACATTGGCTTTCAGAACTTCTAATTTATCAGTGATTATCAGGTGAGCCTTGCATTTCCATTTGGAACCGTAAGCGGTGCAGCTCCAACGATGCGCGTTGCTTCTGGCCTTCAAGTGTTTGTAAAATGTAAAATTGTTCAAACGTAAGTTGATGCGACCGTTCGGGCGAAGATAAAACTCAACTGTGAACAAAATACCATAAAAACTATAATTTCTATATTGAAATCGTGTCAAGTAATGTCGGTCAAATAAAAACAAAACAAAAAAAAAAGAATTGTTTTTATTTATATCCTTATTAATTGTTAGATCTAGTAAGTAAAAATAACTTTGTTTTTTTTTTTTTAATTTTAAACTAGTATAAAGAAAGTTCACCAACATGCCTCTAATCGGAGATATTAAGACACAATGAAATCAAGGTCATTAACGTTAATATAAGTATATATTATAAAATAAAGATACATATGTAGGTATTGTACAATTAGAGAGATATTTATAATAAAAAAAAAACATTTTTAATAAAACCAAAATAAATTACACATTACACAGTCTTTTAACAATTGCTTTCATTTGAAAATTTTAAATCAAATTAGATAAGAGTAATGTTTTAAGGTCTCAATTCAATTAAGTTCCACTTCTCTTACTTACAAGTTTCAATATATAAATATATTTTTAAATTCAATAACAATTATTATTCATTATATTAGAGAGAACATGTATAACGAATTAGAAATATTTTGGGAATGTTCTAAAAACAACAATATTGGACATTACAACAGCATTAGGACATGTAACCTTTATATATATATAGGATAACTGGAATTTAATATTAGTATAGGAGAAAACCAGTGAAAAATGTTGTATTTTCATTAAAAAAATTTCTATTATTGGTTCTCTTAATCATTTAAATCCACAGTAAACCATAAGTCGTGCTAAGACGTTGGGGTCGCTTGCGTACTCAATCCAACGTGAAGTAATATTGCTTGTTAAACGTTTAGAAATTATAATTTTAATATAATACACTTAAGAAGTTTTCGAAAGACATGTTAAGTCCGCCAACTCGCATCAAGCCAGCGTGGTGGACTATGGCTTGATCCCTCTCGTATTGAAGGGAGGCCCGTGCCCAGCAGTGGGACGTTAAAAAAAGGGCTGAATACAATATAATACATGCTTAAAAAATAAATCAGTAAGAAAATATTCTACATTAACAAAGAAGAATGTATTTTGTACATTCTTAAAATTCATATGGCAAAACGTTAATTTAAGAAAGCTTTAATAATATCTATCCTACTGTATAAGTAACCGTCCTTAGGAACTACTATATTCACTGGTCTATAATAATAATGGAAGAATACGATCAAAAAGTTTATTAAAATACATAATATTCATTTAAAGAAAATCAATTTTATTAGTATCAAAACCCAGTACGTCCTTGTATGCTTGCAATTTTTAATGATAATCTAGACTTATCCTTATTGGTATAATTTGTTTTGATCTGTAACAAAAATCGATTTATTAAAAATAATTAAAGCGGTAAATGATCTCAATTTTTATTATATTAAAAACAATTTCAGAAAAGAAAGAATTTTAAGTAGTTTAAAGTCAAAAAAGTAACAGATAATTAAAAAATCATTTACCTCTTCGTTTTTTATCGACTCCTTTTTGATGTTTGCAAATAAATATCTAGATGGTGGATGAGTATGTTGTGTTTTAGCTCTAATCACGAGCATTTCCTTTGTAACGTGCAGGAATCCCCGACATGATCTAGACCCCATTTGGGTGCAGCTCCATCGAAAACCGTCCCGAAGAATTTTATGTTGATAATAAGTGTATCCATTAAGCATAAGCAGATTTTTACCATTCCGACCTTTTACCATCAGAACTGAAAATTTCTAAAACGTTAAGTAAATCTATAAATGCAATACAAAATTTCGACATATTTCTTATATCGTTTGTATTAATAATAAAAATGTACAAGTTAAATTTTATTTGTGTTGTTACGCTTAATTATTACATAATATTTTAAGTTTTCATAATCTACATTTTGATGTAATTGCCATCATGAATACGTCGGTATGGGGTAGGTGTATGGCAATGGAGGCCGTAGCTATGTAACAGAACACCGTCGTCGCTGATGACCAGGAAGGCTCGGCAAGACTGTGAGAACTGCTTAGAGCATTTCCAACGGAAGCCATTCTTTATTTTATAGTGTTTAGAATAAGTAAAGTTGTCAAGCACGGCAAACACCCTCCCATTTGTAGTTTGAATAAATTGAGCTGGAAAATAACGAATGTTAATTCAAAATCAAATCTATATATATAATAGACTTTTACAAGCAATTTTGAATCGCCAATTTTACATTTAAAAAAATTAAATGTCAGTAAGTCTGTCAGGAATCTACCACGGTTAGAAGGCAGTACAGCTGAGAAGACCGACGAGAAACTCAACAGTAGCTCTTTTTAATATAATAATATAATTTACAACATTTCAATTCAACATTTATTATTGGTGAAATGGATAGTTAGATATCGGATATCCGGCGGCCGGATATTAAGCCTGTTGTCACGTTGTATGTTGCGACAAGTGCATTATATGTATTGTAAAAATGTATATGTGTTTGTAAAAATTTAGGCGTATTCGGGTGTCATCATGACTTAGTGATAAAGAAATTCAATTGTTTGCTTGCTCAATCACTTTGCGACGATTATAGCTGTTGGGGGGCGGTTAACTCGAAGCACACGCACAATACTTTGACAAGTGTGGGTGGGTACTTACACATGTCAAAGTGTGCCTTTACAAAATAATTTTGTATTATTTACCTCACGGGTATTTTTTTCTTGCAGTTAGTTTATTAAAGAAAACAATCGCATTTCTAAATATCCGGTATCTGGCCGGATATTGCGTTACTATCCGGATAGTAAAATAAGACCGGATACCGGATAGTTACTGGATGTCCGTTTCATTTCTAGTCCTTATCCTACGTAATTATCAACTAATGGTAATCACACACATTTATTTGCATTTGCAAAGTTTTCCGCGACGGAATAATATGCTTTGTTCAATAATTTAATTACATAGTTAGATCATAGTTACATCCAGACGTACTGCAGGATACCATCCTTTCTTGGTTGACATTCCGACCATTCGCACTAAGCGCTTTTCATCATCTTTTATAATGCGCACAGCCAAGATGTGGAATGCCCTGCCTGCGTCTGTTTTTCCGAGAGTGTACGACCTGAAACTCTTTAAGGTGCGTGTTAACAGGCTTCTCTTGGGCAAACTCGCTACATCGTAGATCTTATCTGTGCCTTCGAGCTAAGATGAAGGTCAAGAGTATGCCCAATATTAATAATAAAAAAAAAAAACATAGTTATATTTAGTTATACAATTTCAATATTTAAACTGCCTTGTATATAAAGGCATATGTCTTGTACTGCTTAGTAAGCCAGTTGCAGTGGGTTCAATGCTCTCGTGCAGTGAATATTATGTTGGCTATACAGAATTTTCAATTTGCCTCAGACTACAGATTCAGCGAAAAATTACATTGAGGGCGCATTCTGAGTTTCCATACTAGTAAATCCGATTCATAAAGGCGATGTAGGGAACACACCATAACAATCCATAAGAAAATTCTAATAATATAGTATTTTTATTATTATGAGAATCATTGGCCTAATATTAGAATAAGTATTAAGTATTAAGTTGATGGGTGTTAATTTAATATTGCAGCATCAGTGAGGTCGGATGGATATTCTGACGCTTTTATTCAAATATAATACGACATAATTAGTACGTATGTTTATTTTGCTTCTAATTGCACATCCTACTAATATTATAAATGTAAAAGTTTGTGATGATGAAGGATGGAGATTTGTTACTCTCTCACGCCAGAACGGCTGAACGAATCTGGATGAAATTTGGCACAGAGATAGATTATAGTCTGGAATAGCACATAGGTTACTTTTTATCCCGGAAAAACGTACGGTTTCCGTGCGATAGATTTTATTTAGGGACGAACCCGAAGCGAAGCAATGGTGAGTCGCGTAAATAGCGGTTACGAAACTCTAAAATATAACACTAAAACCTGAATTTTAACCAATGTCTACATCGCGATATATCTATCTTATCTTTTACTGAGTTTTAACTTGATAAAGTGTAGTAATAGGAATTATTTAAGGAACAGGGTGAATAAAAACAGTGTTATTACAGTTTACAAAAGTGATTTTAACATTTTTTTTATTGTTGATGTTACAAGTAGGTACTTAGTATAAAATTTTCTTAAATAAAATTTGGCACGTGAAGGAATTTCAAGATAGCCGTAGTGACTAGTTACTTAAGTTATATGATACATTAACAATGTTACGCAGATAATAGAGGCTTACTAATTGAAATATTCTTTGTCTTTTTCTTGTAAACACAGCATGAAAGTGACAGATAAAGACAAAGGCTTTATAAGCCGATTTGGCTAAAATAGGGATAAAACATGAGTATAAAAAAGATGGCGAAGCGCAGGTATTTTGAGCAAATATATTTCATAAAAAAAAGAGGTCTACATCATTTATTTCACTTCCGCAGAGCTATTTTCACATACCATTTTATTATATAAACCTTAATATATTATTGGAATGATAAGTACTGTACTAACGACATGAAATAAAAAATATATAATCAATTTTGACTTGGATTTTAAGATAAAAAACTATAATAATATTTACCTAAAGCATTTATTTTTTAAGCGATAAGCTGGAATATCGGTCACATCACATGAGAAATATATTCAAAGCGTTATAATTTTGCTGATTTTTTTTTAAAAATAAAAAAAAAAGTAAGAAATTATCAATTCAATATTATTATTTTTTGCATCCGTCTGTTTATTCATTAATAATAAATACCTATTATTTCAATACATTATTCATCATATCAATTATCCTAGAAAAAATCCTTACAACAAAGAGTGTCTTTCAATGTCTTGCGCAATAATCTATCAAATTATTCTAAAATTTAAATTAATCCATTACATTATTTTAAACAATACAAATAACACCACTATGTGGCAAGTCGAGTAAGATTCTACAAAAATCATATACATACATACAAAATTACCTATAAATTATTAAAAATATAAAACTGTAAGTAAATAATTGCATAGTTCAGACTTAAGTAAATAATTAAGAAATAGTCAAGTATGAAAATGTTGTCTTGAACATGAAATTAAGTAATAAGCAAATGATTTTGAGCTTTCATTTGATCTACACAATCTATCGTCTTAAATTAATATAGTGGCATTTCTAAGCTTCGCCTATATATAGGACGCATGTATAAGGTACCTTATATTTTGGGATATATTCAGATTAATTATTAAGTACATTACATAGAAATTAAAATATACATCATACAAAATTAAGTATAATTTACATCAATCGATACTACTACAAATAAAATTCGAGTGTTTTAGTGTCTACAAATTATATAAGCTGAGGCTAACTTCTTGTAACTATAAATAATATCGAATGTTTAATGAATGTTGCCGTTTTATTATTAAAAATACATTTAATATGGTTATAATATATTCAGGAGATTAATCTTTTTGATTGCTATAACTTTCTACTGACGTGATAACTGGCAACACTGGATTAAGTAGATATCAGTCGTTGAAATTGTATTTTGTGTAGTTATCTTCATGGTTGTGGAACCCTTTGTGTTTTATGTAGCGACCCTCGACGGTGGTTTGGACGCAGCTGTTGCAGCCCAGGCGTTTCCGATCTCTGCATGTCCAGTTTATTGTATTCTGGTAACGATTGTTGATCCAATACTTGTTATCCTTAAAAATGAGAACCATACTGCCTGTTCTATGAGACGGCAGGTAGTAAATCCCTGAAAGATAACCTCGTAATTATTATGAGTACAAAAACAAACGAAAAGAACTTAAAATAATAATATAATTTATTATAAATAATACCAATCCAAGTCTCCTATTTTCTAAACTTTAATAGGTCGAAAAAACAGTAAAATAAAAGTATTTACATGTACCAGAATATTGTATTCTAAAATATCATCAAAATTTATTTCCATCTAAAATCTAGCAGGTCCCTATATAGAAACATGCTTCCAAAGACACATTAGTATAACTATACTAAAAATAATAAGTACATTTAATTACATCACATGATAGAAAACCAAAGAAAATATATACAAAAATAAAATTCATTTCAATGATTGTCTGAAAACATCCTTTTCTCTTATAAATCTCCCATCGTGGCACTGTCGAAGTCGTGGGGGGTCGTGAATGTGGCGGCCTCGAAATATAGAAATATAATCTCGGCCGTCAAACCCTCTGTACGTTATAACATCAGCTCGACAGCCATGGACGTCCCTGGAGGAACAGTACCATTGTTTTTTCCCATGAGCCTGGTGATTCTTCATATAAAAAGTAAATCCATTGAGTATGAGAAGCCCTGCACCCGTCCGACCCGGTATAAAATGAGCTGGAACTGTCAGAAAAACCTTATTAAACCTTCATATACCTTCAATAAATAAAACACAGATCCATTTATAATAATTTATTTATATGGCAACACTGTTGACTTTGAAAAATATGAAGTGACACACACCATTTGAGAAAAAATCTAAAAATGGTGTATATCCTTTTTATGTCAACAGCATTACTTTACCTTAAATAAATAAAAAGGACTTGAGGAAAGGGTTCGGGTAAATAAATAGACCAGGCATCCCGCATTACTTTATTCATCAGTTCTTGTTTTTTTTTTATTTCTTTATTTATTTAAAACCATAATAATATACAAAAATAACAATTGTTTTTTCAGCATTGTAGATTTTTGTAGTTTTCAAAGGTTAGGTTTTTAAAAATAATTAGATAATGGCACCATGATTGTTTTAAATAAGAAAGATATAGTGAAAAGACTTCTAAATTGAAAAAAGGCAGGCATATTTAAAGATATTTTATAAAAGATGTTGCTGTATGTTAAGAACAAGTGCTTTGGAAGTGACTGTATAACTTAGAATTTAAAAAAAGCATTTTTTTCTTTAATTATTTTTTTTTATTCTAAACAAATTGTATTTTTCATAATGTTTAAACCAGATCAAGTACTTTATCAATGCTATGTATTCTGTTTATTTCTTCATTATAATTTGTTCTAGGATTCGAACCTAGGTTACATACTAAAAAACAAAAACAAAAAATAAATAAATTATACTTAATAAAAATTTTACATACCATGATTTAACAAATCATGATGAATTTGGGGTGTCGAACCCACTCTTGATTAAGTTTTCATCTTATAGACACAATATCTAGATGTTTAGTATTTTTTTTATTTAAGAAGTTGAAATATTTATTTTTGAGTTACCAAATCATGATGAAATTGGGGGGTCGAACCCACTCTTGATTAAGTCCTGATAGACACAATATGTGGAAGTTTAGTATGTTTCTTATTTAACAAGTAGGTATATTCTACATGAAATATCCATTTTTGAGTTACCAAATCATGATAAAGTTGGGGGTCGAACCCACTCTTGATTTAAGTCCTCATCTTATAGACACAATATCTGGAAGTTATTTTTTTATTTAACAAATATATTCTACATGAAATATTCACTTTTGAGTTACTAAATCATGATAAAGTTGGGGGTCGAACCCACTATTGATTTAATCCTCATCTTATACAGACAACAATAACTGGGAGATAAGTGAGTAAACATGAAATATACATAAATACTCTTTGAGTTGGTACACAGAATATAACATATATAACCAAACAAATGGTGACTATTATCATTTGGAATTATATTTTCTAACAAAAGAATGGGTAATTGAGGTTCGAACTCAAATTTATAAAATCACCTTCCTCTCACTTTTTATTCTAAACTTTTGGATTCTGGATCATAAGTAACAATTTAAAGACAAAATTGAGAATCGAACTCGGTTAATTTTAAGCTTCATATTATTTTGGGATTTGAACCCAAATTATATATCTATTGACATTTGAATATGCTTAAATTTAATATGTAGGTTTCGAACCTACATTTTTTGTTATTGCCTAAACATTTTAAATCTTCACTTTTTTCCTCTCGTAATATTTTCCATATGATGTATATATGTAAATTTTTTTCTTTTTACTTTCAAATGGCTGTAAACAACGCGATGTTTTTTGTATCTAGATAGAAAGAAATACTTTCTTGATAGATCAAAGATAAGTTCTATGAGGGGACCTATAACTTTCACCAAAATATTAGCATGTATTTAAGCTTTAAAGAAATGCCATAAGAAGTCTTGGTCTTCTAAAATATCTGCCGTACTTTGTAAAATTTTGGCTGAGATTCGAACTCAGCTTAATATATTATATGCATTTAATATAAGCAGCACTTACCGTTTTAAACTATTAGTTATATTCCTTAAGTTTTACAACTGGGTTTTTTTTAATGAAAAATACAATTTAGTATGAAATTAATACATTTAAATTTAAAAATATTATTAATAATGTTGTTTTATTTATAAGTTAGTTATTTTTTCTTTCAGTATTCTGAATAACCAATCATGCAGCATATGATATTTCATATGCTGCATGATTGGTTTATATAATATTGTATTGAATATATTAACATTGAACTTCATCATATATTAGTGACATAATTTGTGTTACCAACTGTCATGTTTAAAATTTACTGTGCAGAAATTATTACTATCAAATTGAGTTGTACAGTCTGCTAATTGCATGAAATTTAACAAAATCAAAATATAATACAGGTAAGAAGTGTGTACATATCATCATTATCTAAATATAAAGACACACAACAACATAAATGAATGTCTGCCTTTCATTCAATCAAAACATCAACTTCATGTAAAAATTAACTATTAAACTGTAAATTTAGTATCTAGAAGCATTTAGAAGCCTTTATTGTAGAAACTTACATGCTATTACTCACCGAACCGCAGGCTGCATCGAGGGACAGGATCTCAAAATAGAGTAAAAGCGGGAACAAAAACTAACCTTAACATTGTATATAATTTGGATTTTTAAACACTTTGCACGCACTTAATAGCACAAAAACATTGACTTTGCGTATCACTTGCATATTTAAACAAATTTAATCACTTATTATAACAAAAATACGCGTAAAAGTAGTTTAAAAACAATTTGACGTTTCGATGCTAAAGGATTAATTCACAAAATTGCTCTGACGCACATTTTACCGCAATGTTTCATGATTCACTTATTTCTTTTATAGTAATAGTTTCGCGGGGAACTCTATCTCGATGCTTTTCAAAAAGATTTTTAGCTAAAAAACTAGTAAAACAACAGTTATTTGGCATCGAGAGAGTTATTTTGACATTTTTGAAATGACTGTCCACAGGTTATCATTAAAGGATAGTAAAATGAGTTCTTTTTATATTAAATATATTTTTGGAGGTCTAAATATAGCCCTAAATAGTGCTAGTTTTAAAGATTTTAGTATTTAAATATATTTTGATCTATATTAAGTGAGATATAAAATTATGCTACTAGTTTCGCATCTAGTGGTAGTCGCTTGGACTATCTGTTACGATTAATTCCGACCACCTCTTTGAAGTAGTTATGCAGTTTAACGCTAGATGGCGCTATTTTTAAAACCTTAAAAAAACTTTGTAGTGTCCATAATCTTGATGTATATTAAATTAATAAGTATTAACTAGTAACTATAGTTTTAGAAAACAAATAAAATTTGCTTCTAAAATTCTAAAGAATTCCTTTATCGACCTAGGTTTCATCATTCAATTAGTGCGATGTATATTACCTATACAGAGAGATAATTTTATTGAATAAAACAAAATGAGGCGAATGGTCGAATTTTTTATGTCACTGTTAAGTGAAATAAATAAAAGCAAATACACACGTTGTTATTCCCTGTTACATGTATAATTTTCTTATAAAATGGTTAAAACATTTTGATGACATATCTGTATTGTAGATTTAAATATTACTTCTTTGATCTGATGGCTATAAAGGCTCTTAGGACGGAAATTGGGATATTTATATCGCTTCAGCTTTATAATATTACTAGTGATTCACCCTTGCTTCGCTTCAGGTTCTTCCCTAGACAAAAACATACTATCCCACGGGAACTGTAAATTTTTCCGGGATAGTAGATATAGCCTTATTACCTTCCTCAGTTAACGGGCTATTTAATGCAAAAACATTTTTTCAAATTAAATTAATAGTTCCTGAAATTATCGCGTTTAACTAAACAAACAAACTCTTCAGCTTTATAATATTAAGTATAGATATAGGAATATCGTCACCAGTCAATTAAAAAAGTGGATTCTTCTAAACTAGACGCATAAAATTATAAAAATTGTAGTGCCATGGCAACTTATTCTTAAGTGCTTTGTACTCAAGAAAAAGGCAAAACTTCCGCTTTTTTGTCATCTGCATCTAGTAAGTCCTGACATAGGAAGGAGTGATGGAATTTGCCACGGTTGTCGTAAAATGTAAGCATAAACGATATCTTAATACCTATATTTTCTTTACATTAATATCGTTCAGTATATTTTTATAAAACATTTTAGATACCATTATCTACAATTTGGGGTCATCCCTAAATTGTTCTTTCACGTTTCTCTAATAGTTACTTGCATCTTCAACAACAGTGCTTGTGTACAATTAAGATAATTCAAAAAGAGAATTAATCTATCTATACATATTATAATAAAATTCTGAGTCGAATCTATACCTTAAATATTTTTTGGAAAATCTTATTGAAATAGACTTTATTATCGATATAGAGACCGAATCTATAGTTTTTAGAATTTTTGTCTGTCTGTCTGTCTATGTGTCTGTCTGTTACCGCATCACAGAAAAACCACTGGAGGGATTTTGATGAAATTTGGTATAATGATAGCTGGATATCCGGGTCAACATATAGTATACTTTTTACCGCGGGAGATTATCTCATTCCCACGGGAGTACACGTTATAACACAACCCAAAGAATATTTATGATCAGAATTTCTTGAAACTTGGTATTAATGATCTTCAATACAATAAAATAAATACGTGTTTTAGCGTTTTTTAAGATTCATCCCATAAGGAGATAAAATAAGGGATGAAAATTTGTATGAAACCTACCACTTAAAAAAAAATGTTGTAGTTTTAGCGCGAGCGAAGCCGCGGGTTTTGCTAGTTTATCATACATTTAAAGGTTAAATTAAAAAAAACGCTTTAATATTGAGTTAGGATTTTGTTCCTTACTGACCCTATATTCTAGACAATAGTACTTATCCGGATTCTGTATATAGAAAAAATCAAAAGAAACGAAATCAATCTAGGAAATTTCAGAAAATTCTAGAAATGTTAAAATAAAACGCTATTTAAATATGAATAAAAAATATAAAAATTCGAATTAATAACAGTAACAACCAAATACAAGCATACGTTAATTAAAAGTCCTAATGAAGGTATAAAGCAAAGGGAGCAAGCAGAAGTACCCTCCAAATATCCCCTTCAATCAAACCAGCTCGTCTGTTTTCTGAACAAAGATTACAAATGACATACTGGAAACGTTTTCTGAAACATTTTAGACACATTCTTACTCTTTATGCACCAATAAAAAAAAAAACAGCTGAGATTTTTGGGTATCTATCTACTGTATAGCAACAGCACTTATATCGTGTCCCGATTCGCGTTCAATCGAATCTATGGATGAAATAATTCCCAATTGGAGGAATAAAAAATATACTTTAAGCCGTTATTTATAATGGGCTATTTAATTTGTTTTTTTTTTCTCTAAATTTTTAAGGAAATTTTAACCAGGTAAAACTTTATAAAGGTTTTTAACTTAGTTGTCATTGTATATAGGAACGTACGTACTCGTAGATTATGTATTATGTAGGTACATAATATTTTTAATACGAATTGACCATTAAGATGTTTTTGGTATTGCCATTTTAATATATTCTGAGCTGGCACTATTTCAACTATTTAAAATAGGTAATATCGATGTCACATACTATTTTTCATTCTATTCTATTTACATTTCTAGTGTTAGCTATGTCTTTGTTACAACTCCGGATGGTCGATATAACGGAAACGCAATAAATTTGCTGAATTTAGTGACGAGTTGACGAATTTCAACGAATTGTTTAATCAGATGAACCCTTGTGTACTTTACTGTTTTGCCGTGGTGTGTAATTACGTACTTTTAACCTAGCGGCTTACACTCGCATCGCTCGGTTGCGTCTTCTGGGTGAATGTTTAGGAACATAGAGGACAAACATGCTAAGTTTTTTTTTTGAGCCAGGGATCTTCGCGGGCGTATGCAAAACAACTGATAAAAGTTTCATCACAATCGGATGAATGGTTTAAGAATGCACAGAAATTCTGTGAGAGAGAGATTTTGTGACAGAATCTCTCTCTTTGTCTTTCCCTGTGTATTTGGGAACAGGTCTATTCACTTTTCTGAGCCAGATAATCTGTCTTGAGTTGACGGTTCTGGTAATAGGGCTTGAGGTCTTTATGCTTGACCACGAAGTTGCAGGGTGGCATCTGCTTCACCTTAGTTCCGACAGGTTCAAGGCAACTTGTACCACATAACCAGGTCATCTTTTCACATGTCCATACCATGTCAGATGTTTTCCGGTCATTTTATCTGTCATTGCAAAGAGTATATAGTAATTTGGGTCTATTTTCACCCTTATTTCAAAATTAAATGCGTAATATGTATTACGCATAATATTACGCATTTAATTTTGAAGTAAGGGCAACTGGGGCGGGGCTACTTGGTAAATAATAAAAGCGATTTTACCGTCCCCATATTATATGGTTTAATCAAAATGGGCGCAGTAATAAAGATGTATGGCAGTTTTATGCTGCTTTAAAGTCAATTGCCGCGTTAATATTAAGTGCCCACTCCGAATAATCCTATTATGATTCATTTGCATAAACGTTGGAAGCGATTATAAGATTTACTTACAGTCATATATAGAAATAATCAAGTGTTATTCAGAATGTCATGTTTATGACATTTTGATTAACACATTCATACATGAAACCTACATGAAACAATAGCTTATGGCTTATTGCTTTTCTACAAATAATACTAAATAGAAAATGAATATAAACAATACAAAAATGAACCTTCAAATATTAATAAAAAATATTATACATGAATAAACATAAAAATTTGCATCGGCCGGGAATCGAACCCGGGCCGCCCGCGTGGCAGGCGAGCATTCTACCACTGAACCACCGATGCTTGTTAGGAATGTACACAATTTTGTATATACATATTTTCAATTGTTACTTTCACAAAATAAGACAAATAGATACTTGTACTCGGGTAACGTAATTTGACTGTTAGTGTTTTATTTTTTATTTTAAAAGTGATATAAAATAGACGCATACGCGCAACAATTCAGAGAATTAGATGACGGATGTAGATCACTAGCGACTCACCCTCGCTTCGCTCGGGTTCTACCCGAGTTACGTTTTAACGTTTAGTATATATAGATTTTTCAGATATCAGATATTTTCCCGCAGTAAAAAGTATTCTATATGTTGACCCGGATAACCAGCCATCATCATACCAAATTTCATCAAAATCCCTCCGGTGATTTTTCTGTAATGCGGTAACAGACAGACAAAAATTTTAAAAACTATAGATTCGCGATAATAATGCCTATTTCAATAAAATTTTCCAAAAAATATTTAATGTACAGATTCGGTTTAGTTACAATTTTATTATATGTATAGAGATTATAGGTATAAAGCACCACATTCTCACAACAACTCTAGTGCATGATATTTCCTCTGAACTCTCATTTGTTGCTGCTTACTTGCTGTTCTTACCGTTACTAAAATTATGCAAAAATCTTACGTGATAACAGGTTTTCACCAAAAAATAACCACGATTAGGGCACGGGACAAATAATGGTTCTTGAAATAAAAACACACAAGAGAATAGAAAACGTAGAAACACTGTGGTATTAAAATCTGTAAAAAAAGCCAATAATATAAACTGATTTGCGGAATAAAAATCATACTATGACTATATAAACAAATAAACATATTATTTTAGGTTTTTTAATAAAATAAAATTGTCTTCGTGCCTAATTCAGTCAGGGTGGCCAAACTCAATAAGACTAGCCATGTGTGTAGGAGAAGTAATCGGCCCTTTTTAACGTCCCACTGCTGGGCACGATTAAGTTCAAAAAGACTTTGTAGTTGAGCTTTTTTGCAAGTTTCGTGCTAAAAAAATACGGAATTTTGCTCACGCCATTATATTTTTACTATTGCAATGTTCATAATTTAATTTACTTTATTTTAAACATAAGGGCGTCAAGGAAAACTGAATTATAAAGCCGTCAGCGTCCAAAGTAGCAGAGGTGAGATGGTGTAGGTTTCTAAAATTAAACACTACCTACAGGAACATTAGTGACTTTACAAAAACCATAAAGCGTAATATATACTAGAGTAACAAAAAGTAGTAGTTCAACATATTATAAGTCTTAAAACTTTCATGGTCACTAACAATATTATGGTGATGTTTAATTTGATTTTTAAATGTAAGTGATAAATGTGGTAAATATCCCATCCCACACACAAAAGGGGAAGAAATAAAAAAAAACAATACAGTAGTAGGAAAATGCGCAAGAGGCGACCTTATCGCTAAAACAGCGATTTCTTTCAGGTAACCTTTAGAAGTAGGAAATAGCAAAGTGTGAAGTGGAAGGGTATGAATAAATACAGAGTTAGGAAAAATAAAAATGATACATACACACATATGATATTTTATATACTTATATAAAATATATAAATTAGGTATACTTACCTAAATAATATAAATAATACACAATAATCACAATACTAAAATCACAATAATAACACTTCAACAGTTTCGTTTCTGAGTAGTATTTTTGTTAATGTCCTAAACAAGGATCCCGATCCTTCGGAAAACCCGCTCTAAAACGATTCTGCCCAATTGCCGCCCTAGAGATAGCGGCCAGTCATAGATTGCTTTAAATTATCTATTTCAATACTATCTTAAACTTAATTTAATTTTTGATATTATAAGATAGATTTATAACGTTTGGCATAAAAGTAAATGACATTTCGCTGTGATGAGGAGCCTGACTCCAAAGAAGTTGGCATTAGATTCTGCGCATACCTACAGGGCAAAATGAGTCTGGTAACTCCCATAATAGCACCGGTTTGTAAAAGCTTCTATCATAAACCTGGATTTAATGGTTTTTGTATAGTATACCCCATAGGATAAAACAAGCACACTGTAAAAATATTCACTATATATTTGTGTAAAATATTATTCAATATTAAACATGAGACTTTAACATGCAACAGGTCCGTTTCTATCTAGATAGATCCTATCCTAGATCTTAACTAAATATTTTGAAATTATTTCTATAGTTATTTGTAAAATTATGCATAATAGTTGTCAATCGTGACAAAATGCGCTATTTTTACGGCATGATTAGGTGTGTTTTATTTACCCAGATAACAACTTTTAAATTGTTAGATAGTCAAACGTTAATTAATGTACATAAACTTGGTGCACTCTAGTTCACTATATTATAGCTGATATACTAGCGACTTACCCTCGCTTCGGTCGGAGTCGTTTAATTTTTTTGCATGGAATAATATCACCTATCTACCCGGGACTTTCAACGTCAAAATCGGTCTAGTCGTTTCAAAGATTATGCGGAACAAACAGATAGACATTTTTTTTTAAAAATCTGCCAATGAAAGTCCTGTCAAAATCGGTCTATCCATTTCGGAGATTAGCCGGAACAAACAGACAGACGGACGGACAGAGACCATTTTTAAAATTGATTTTTTTATTGTTAGTACCGTATATTATTCAAATGTATATTTAGTAAGAAGCTGTTCCTTTGACATTACAAACAGACATTTCAATTTTGTTTCTCTGTATAGATTCGTAGTTACAAATAGACCGCCGCAGATATTAATTAATACCAAAATAATTTATTTTAATTTGACTAATAAATATAGAATAAAATATTGTATTATTCATTATTGTTAAAATTTATTTGAAATCAGAGAATCAATGAATGTATAGCAAAAAGTCTTAATATATGTAAATATTTAAGTAACAAATTTTCACGGTGCACAATTAAAAAGTTTGCATCGGCCGGGAATCGAACCCGGGCCGCCCGCGTGGCAGGCGAGCATTCTACCACTGAACCACCGATGCTCGTAGTATATTTATAAATAATCTAATCTTAATAACACAATCAAATAAGTAATTAACATTAACTTCCTAACTGAAAAGTCAATTTTTAAACCTAGTTTAGTTTATTAGCAAGGATTTCCGCGATACTTGCTGTGCCAGCGGTCGCAGGTTCAAGTCGCGCTAGAGGTATTCATTTGTGTGATGAGCACGAATGTTTGTACTCCAGTCATGGGTGTTTACATTCATAATATGTATATATTTAAAGTTATATGTGTGTATCAACTATCTAGTATCCATAACACAAGCCTCATAGCTTACCATGAAACTAGATTTTGCTGTGTGATGCCCGAACGTATTTATTTACAGCTTTTTTTATTTCAAATCTGTCAAAAACCGTTATTTAATTCATATATTGAATCTACATTATTATATTACAAAAAATTTAAGAAAACAGGAACTGTGATTATAAAACTGTTAGTTATTTCATATTGAGTTTATATAACACTTAGTTATTTGAACACTGTCAAAACTTTAACTTTAACACCGTAAGTGTTGTTCCTAAGAGACATGCCAAACTAAAAAGTTTTCTTATTTTATTCAAAGGGTGGCTTGATATTTTTAAAATGATATCATCGAAAACCTCTTTTTTCATATCAGATAGAGTCAAGAACATCAGACATTGACATTAAAGGAATGTACCTACTATATATTATGATTAGTTTATGGGTAGGTACTAGGCACTGTACATAAAATTTCTGCTTTCATTGACTATCTAAAAATAACTACATTTAAAAAAAATTAAGTTACTATTAGGATTGATTGAATAAACCCTTAAAATTAAAAGAAAAACTTACGAATTAAAGGGTTACGAATATGTTGCCTATCAACTAAACCGGTTTTAATGGTAATTTTTCAGAATAACAAAGTATAATTCAGGAAGGACAGACTAACATTGCTAACATACGAGTATGTATATAATGGAGAAAAAAACCGTTACCCTTCTCGTAGGATTCTCTTAGAAAGATAATAAATAAAAGCAGGTGACTTAATGAGAATTTCATGAATCGAAAATGATAAGGTTTTTTTTATTTCAGCAAAAAAAAAAACGTCTGCGCGAGTTTGAAAAGCTAAAATGATATAGAGATAGATATGTTGGAACAAAAGATGTGTACATACATACATATATGTACATATTTATTAAGTGAGATTTGAAGCGAAAAAGGAGTAGTAGTGTTATAGTTATTTATTATAAAGGAATCTAAAATCTAAATAAATCAGTGAAAAAATCCGAAAAGATAGTTTTATTTAAAATGTCAAATATTCGCCGCGTAAATGTAAGAAAGTATTATACAATATAAGTATATTGAAAGAATGATCGAGGAGTTATCTGTCGAGTTACGTAAGAGTTCGTACAGAATATTACAGGCTGCTGGCCTTTTATAACTGTTTGCACAACTCAGCAACTGTGTTAACTTTATGTACTCTATTCATTTGTACATATTGTAGGCATATAATACATAACAAAATAGAGTTAAATAATTTGTAAATTACATAGTTTTATTTTGAATGAAATTAGGTTATTTTTTTCATACAATTAAAAAAAAACTATGTATACATTATAAATAAATAAATATGTTGAGACATTAACACACAACACCATCTAGTTCCATGGTAAGCTACAAAGCCTGTGTTATGAATACCAGATAGTTGATACAATACACATATATAACTTTAAATACATACATATTATAAATATAAACACCCATGACTGGAGTACAAGCATTCGTGCTCATCACACAAATTAATGCCCCCAGCGGGACTCGAAACTGCGACCGCTGGCACAGAAAGTAGGGTCACTACAAACTGAGCCAAACGTGTCGTCAAATCAATCACTATGTAATTCATTAATAGTATGGAATTTTGAAATAAATTTCATTAAAACTCGAACAAAGTCTTTTTTAATAATTATATAATAACTTGATAAAAAAAATTCAATTTATTTCAAGAACCAGTTTCAGAAACCAGTTACTAAATTGGAAATGAAAATAAAACTTTTCAAAGAAGATTTATCTCGCAATCTCAGTGAGCACAATTGATGTATTATGATTAAAATATTTTTTGCTATATTTCAGTAATAGGCTTGGCACATTTATCGATATAAAAAATATTCTCAATATTATTAATATATATTTGTTATTTTTATAAATTTACTTTAGCACTTCGTATAAAGTAAATTCAATAATTTTTTTACACCAAAACAGTTTATTTTTTCTATATATGAAATTGCAATAACTAGATATGATTAAGGTAAGTTAGAGTCTTCTAAGAACCCATTGATTATGTTTAGCCGTAAGTCAGATTAAAGCGTTAGTTGCACAATGTAAGGTAAAACTCCGATTATGTCCATGTTTTAGCCTGTAACTTGGTAAAATAACTTTAAGACCAGAAAATAGAGTGAAATGACATGATTATTTTAGTAGTTAGACCGATAGGATCTCCCATCGACAATATAAATAGAAGCTTAAGCATCTTCCATTTTCTAATTACAAAAGTTACAAATCTATACTAATATTATAAAGAGGTAAAGTTCGTAAGTTTGTGATGTTGTAGCGGGTAATATCTGGAACTACTGTAAACTATATCTATAAAGTAGTAGTGTACTGAAACCGATTTAGATGAAATTTGGTAAGAAGATAGTTTGAGACCCTGGAAAGGGCGTAGGATACTTTTTATCCCGGAAATCATCCTTTAAGGAGGTGAAAATGGGGATGAAAATTTGTATGGGGAATCAAGGTAGGGACGAACCCGAGTGAAGCGAGGGTGAGTCGCTAGTTTATATATAACTTCATTCATTTCTTTCCTCATACCAATATACACGATGAATACGTTTCACACCCTTCTTATATTAAGAACTATTGTGTACAATTTTGTGTTCTTGTGTGGGTTTTTCATAGTTGAAAGGCAAAGGATTCCTCAGGGAAAACCTTAGTAGGATGATCATTCCACATTTTGTACGTGCAGAGTAAAAAAGAACGAGATACACGTACCTTTGTGGGTTAGTATTGGAGTTTTATAAAGTACATTAGGACCAATCTCCCTCATGTCTCTTCTAATAGGTATACGTGAAATTTACGAAGTAATCTATGCGTAGCCCCACGTTTTGAAGCCATTAACTAGAAAATTGAATTGAAGGTACTTTATCGGTGAATACGTTTCGTGTTTCTGTTACAATACGTGACACTTGCTGAATGTTTTGTGGATGTTAACGCAATTGCAATCGATTGAAGGAAAATGTTATGAAGATTTTAATAAATAATGAAATGAGATTATTATTGGTGAGATGATATGAGGCGTACAAAGATAGATATTTATTGTATTAAGTTTAATATAACTAAAATACGAAAGAAGTTATTCTTGCTACGATTCCAGGCGGACGTGACTTTTAGAGTGACTAAGTCTAAATATGTTTTGTATATATAATATACTTAATTTGTATTTTCAATAAACATATTTTATTTTCTTAAAAAAATCTAAATTATCTATATAATGTTAAAGTCAAGAGGAAACGTACGATGCGCCATCAAGATGTTATGATTGAGCCATTTCCTATTTGATTGAAAAATGACGAGCCACAAGATATTTTCGATAAAATTATGTATCTAAAATATGATAAGGTAAATACGGTAATGAGTAGGTATAAGTTGTCGTTTAAAAACTTCAGATTGAAATTACTTAATACTTAATCTATACCTACAGACAAATAAAATTGAAGTGTCTATTTGTAATGTCAAAATAACAGCAGTAAATTCAAATTTTAAAAGGTACTACTAATTAAAAAAATTGTGTCAGTCTGTCTATTTGTTCCGGCTAATCTCCAAAACGGCTGGACTGATCTTAACGGGACTTTCAATAGCAAATAGCTAATGTTATAAGCAGTGACTTAGGCTACTTTTATTTTAAGAAAAGGAATAGGGTTCGGCGCAAAAAAATTAAACCCGTGAAATTATGAACAAAATCCACGTACCTAGCTAGGGTCTAAGCGAAGCGAGGGTAAGTCGCTAGTTAGTAATAGGTATGTTGTTCTCATATTTTGTTTACATATAAGAAAAAAATGCTTACACAACAAAATATGTTTTATAAGAGTGTTTGCTGAGTTATTAAAAAATACTTTAATATACAACTCAGAATAGGGTTCGTTTTATGCAGTATTTTGATCGATCAATTTCATTATATACATATATAAATAACATTCGTCAGCAAAACGCTTGTATAAAATTATTGTTTTCGTTTTAGTACAACTGAATTTTTTGAATAAAAGCTTGTTTTTTTAAAAAAAGACTTTTTTAATAATATTAATATTTTCGATTTTTTTTTAGTTTTGTCTTTATTTTATTTATTCACCAAAGTCCTTGTTAAGACGAATCAAATAAGCCCAAACTCGATGGAGTTGCGTAGTTTTATTACAAAGTTCCCATGGCCACCTTCCAGCTCCATCATCAGACCCTAGAAATCATCAAGCACCAGAGTGTTTGCCAAAACAAAACAAACGGATCTAAAAGCGATGGATATATCTTGTTTAGTTTAAGAATTCATCATAAGACCAGCTCTACGGTACCATATTATTGCATTGTCACCAAAGATATGCAAATGTACTAAATTTGAGCCCAATTGAACTTCAGGAAATGGTTCCAATTTAGCTTCTGGGATTGACCTAAACTAACTAACAAGGCAAGTTAAATAAAAGCTTGTAATAAATAAAATTACATAATATAAAACAAAGTCGCTTCCCGATGTCTGTCTCTATGTATCCTTAGATCTTTAAAACTACGCAACAGATTTTGATGCGGTTTTTTTAATTGATAAAGTAATTTAAGAAGGAGGTTTATACGTATAACACATGCATAATATAGTAGAGAAACACTGATAATTTGAGAGGTTTCTAATGTGATGTCGTAAATAAACACATTTTTTTGCGCTTACATTGCAAACGCTGGCTGAACCCTACGAGATAGATCAATATAATGTACTACAGTATTGTACACCTTAAAAAGGTCTACAAAAAGTCCACGATGGCATATGTCTATCTCTTAAGGATAACATATTATATCCATTTTACTATATCCAATCCAGGGACGAGCCTGAGCGAAGCGAGGGTGAATCGCTAGTAAACCAATAAACGAAGAAGAAATAAACTTATAGGAGAACCTACAGTACAATTTATTAGTTACTAATCTAATTACCTAGTCTTTCAGACCATTTAATACAGAAGCGCAGTTGTTAATATTACAATAGGCTTAAATCGCTATTTCGAAGGTTGTCTCCTTTTGTATCTTTGTAATATATTGTAATGGGAATAAAGTGCCTATTTTCAAAACAGCGTTCATAAATTTGTGAAAAAGTGAAATGCTAGTATGTATAGAAAATATATAGGGGAAGCAGCGGGTGTTGTTAATAATTGCTAATAATCTGGTCACATTAATTTAATTATTTCAAAAAAGCTTGCATCGGCCGGGAATCGAACCCGGGCCGCCCGCGTGGCAGGCGAGCATTCTACCACTGAACCACCGATGCTTATACGTAATTTTGAATAATGTATCTATTATAGAACATCCAATAACATCACAGCAAGAGTATCATCATCATAAAATGACGTCAGTATATTATTTAAGTAACTCACGAAGTAATAATTTTGCAAAGATGGCAAAAAACAAATGTAAGAAAGAAGAAAGATAGAATACTTTAATGACGCTGTTTATTCGTTTAAGAATATATTTAATATTCACTTTTTTTATTGTTTCTCTCTATTGCTCTTCCATTTTTGCTATTACTTGATTGACTTCTAAAGGAAAGTGCTTATAATTACGGCGGAGACGAAATTAACATTTTAAAGTGATTTTGACGTTGGTGTACTTAATTAGTTAAGGATTTCTAATATAGGGATTAGAGACAATGTTATTCTACAATCGTTTAAGAACAGAAATATAAAAAAAAATCAATAATTTTTGCTATGTCAAATTAATTTTTAAAATTTCTATATCAAGGATAGAAAAATTATATCCGGTCTAAGGCTTTATAAATAGAAATAAAAGGTGATAAAAATCATATCGCTATACGTTATATTTGTAATATTTTATCAAATTAGATATCTACTTATTTAACGTTTGAAGTTACGTACAAATTTATAATATATGATAGCAAGCATCGGTGGTTCAGTGGTAGAATGCTCGCCTGCCACGCGGGCGGCCCGGGTTCGATTCCCGGCCGATGCAACTTTATTTTACTTACTTTTGGTTTTAATTTGCAGTTTTTTGAGGAATTATATTTTTGTCTTTATTATTTAAGTGTTTTATATTAGGTTTAATAAAACTTTACAATTGACCGATTGATAGAATATAGAAGCACGAATAGAATATATGTATAACATGCATGAAATCCTCATATAAAGAAAGCGAACACTAAGTACGATGTTTTGCGAATTTGTATCCTAAAGTAAATAATATTAATAGAAAATGAAAATATAGGGCCGTTCATCATTTTTGAAATAAAAATTAAAAATCGATTTAAAAAAATACCTAATAATATTTATTCTATGGGTTACTATTATAAATGCCCCTCGTATTGAAGGGAGGTCCTTGCCCAGCAGTGGGACGTTAAAAAGGGCTGAATACATACATACATACTATTATAAATACGAATTTGTTTGCGTGTATTCTTGTTACTCCTTCTTACTAAGACGGCTGTACAAATTTGGATAAAACAACTTATGGTGTTATTAGGCATCAAAGATGCACTCGAATGAAGCTAGGGCAATCGCTAGTTATACAATAATTCATACTAAGCATGTCTATGTTGTCTTGGAGCCCTTAAAACATAGAAGCAGCTGTTTAATTTGTGACATAAATAATAATAGGGGTCGTCCCTTGCAAAACATGAAGATCTCAATGTGACAAATTGAGGAATAACGTTACTAACAAGGTTTCTTAGGAGAAGTTCATATTATATTGGCTGAATTTATATTTTTTGTTTCAATAAAATCCTAAAAAAAATACCAAGCTATTAATATTACTAAGTATTATCACGTACTATTAAACAAAAGCAGCTCAAGATCGACAGGTTTACTTGTAACTATAAAAGAGTTTTTTTTTTTTAAAAGATTCAGTGACAAACGAGCAGACAGATCACCTGATGGAAAGCAGTACCTGTCGCCTAAAGCACCTACGGTTCATGCAAGTGCATGAACCGTAGGTGCTATGGGCGAGGTTTTAAGTAACAAAAATGCAGAACCACAGGTGCATTGTCACTGTGAGGACTAAGATGATATGCCTCTTGCCTGTAATTGCGCTGGCTTCCTTATCCTTCAAACCGGAACACAACAAATAGTTTCACTATCCATCTCCAGGATGCATAATAAGACCCTAATCACTAAATATAAGGTATTGGAATTATTAAAAGTCAAATCGATATGACATTTATAAGTTGGTTTAAGTTTAGTTCCAATCATGCTTACATACAAAGTTACAGGTGAAGCTAATAAAAGCGGTAAAAAAATAAGATACGGGAGTTACGTTATTGGGACTGTGGGTTGTAATAAAACAACATTTCTCGTCGAAAGGACAAGTACAACTCACTTTATTTTTTTATTTTCTACGGTTATATATGATACATGAGTGCGAGAGTGTGTGAGTTCTCAGCCCAAAAAAAGGATCCTTCGGCTCTTAAACTATTTGTGCTTAATTGCTTGCTATTTATGACAACTGTCTTAGATGTGCCATGTTTATAATAATAGGTCCTTTTGAAAAGGTTCTCTAAAAAGACGATACATTTAGTAGTAAAAGATCCTTCCGAGAAGGATATCTAAATAGCCCACGTGTTGGGTTACATAGCTCGGGAAAGTATATATTATGTACGGAGATAAAAGGAGACAAAGATAAAAAGTTCAATATTTTTTTCCTTTTTATGTGTCAATTAATTATTTTTCTTTAGTATTAATTTTTTTTTTTGGGAAGAATTTGTTTTTTTTATAGATAAGTAAATTATATTCATATGTTTTCCTCATATTTCGAATAATGTTTATGGTCGAATTATATACTAGGCCAATACTAGAATAAATAAATAAATGAAAGATCTATCGTCCTCATGACTTTCTTTCTTACCCACTCTTCTCAGGAGTAACTCGATAACTGAATCCGTGAGTGTCCTCATATGATGTGTATAAAAAGAGATATATTAAAAAAAAAAGAGATTGTGTTTTACCACACGTTATTTATTCTGCCCATATAAAGAAAACCCCGGAAAGAAAACATTGCTCGATATTTTTCGCACAATGACCTTTTTGTGACTTGTTTTCCTGTGTTTATGACTTATAGCGTTTAAAATAAAAGAAAAAACAAAATAAAAACATGAACGTTGTATAAAGGCCAAGGTGTAATAAATAACAATTGAAATCTAGTCTAAGATGAATATATATATATATATATATATATATATATATATATATATATATATATATATATATATATATATATAGAAAATACTTTTCTACTGTATTGAAGCAATAGAACAGTGTTAATTATCTATATCTATACATATAATAAAATTTTGAGTCGAATAATTTTTTGGAAAATCTTATTGAAATAGTCATTATTATCGATACAGAGGCTGATTTATAGTTTTTAGGATTTTTGTCTGTTTGTCTGTTACCGCATCATGGAAAAACCACAGGAGGTATTTTGATGAAATTGGGTATGATGATAGCTTGTTATCTCGGTCGATATATAGGATGCTTTTTACCGCGGAAAAATATCTCATCTCTGAGAAATCTATACTAAGCGCTCAAACATAACTAGGGACGAACCCTAGCGGAGCGAGGGTGAGTCGCTAGTTAGTCATGTTAGTAGTTAAAACGTATTAAGTGACGACCTCGAGCGGAGCGAGGGCGTTTCTAGTAGTAAAATATTAATGTAATAATATATCGGCTTTTTCATTTCTTTTGATTTCACTATATATTTAATATCATGTCATATTATGACAATATTTTATGACTAATACCTAAGATTTATACCTAATATCTTAGGCTTTGATAGCGATGGCTATGCTGCTGGTATTCGACGATCGTTCGACAAACAAATGTATTTTATGTCAGTGACGCAGACTAACCAGGTTTAATGGTAAACCATTTTAGAAATTGCATCATTTCATGTAACAGTTTTTACATTTGTTCATCAAATTTCAGTTGTTACAAAGAAGTTTTAAGCTCCTGGTTCTAAAATGTCTATATTATCATATACTTATACATAGTCCAGATAATATAAAATAGAATTAGGTGGTATAATGATTCTTTAACGACATCTTATCCAAGCGTCTGATTTTATTAAAAGAAAAAAATATAGCTTTAAGGTTATGATGTATCAAATACATGAGTTCCTTATAAGGTATAGGTACAAATATTTTTTTAATTTAAAAATGAAACTCAAATATCCCCATAACACTACTGAGGCTTGTTCATATTCTAAGGTATCTAGTATTCAAGCCACGTCCCAGGCCAATGGCGTCTTCAATATTGCCGACAGACAAAACAGCCTGAATGCCTTTATGTTCTGTTACGTATTTTTATGTATGTCTATATATTACAATGTATAATATGAACCAATAATCAAATCAAAAAATCCAAAAAGAAAATTTAATTTAATAGGAAATTAGATTTTTTAAAATTGAAAATGTTTTTTTTTGTCGCTTCTACTCGTATATATATATAATTCCCTTATTTTAGTTAAAACTATATTTTTTAATATATAGGATAATTTTCCATTACAAAAAAAAAATATTAGTATTTTTTTTTATTTATTTAAAAAAGACCACAGATGTTCTTATTCAGTAACAATAATTGAATATTAAAACTGTGTAACAGTGATTGTTGCGTGTTACTATACTATATTACTCACCCTCGCTTCGTTCGGGTTCGTCCCTAGCTTACTTCCCAATACAAACTTTCATCCCCATTTTCACCCTCTTAAGGGATTATTTCCAGGATAAAAAGTATCCGATGTCCTTCCCAGGGTCTCAAACTATCTTTTTATCAAATTTCATCTAAATCGGTTCAGTAGATCCAGAGAATACAGGGGGTATTCTCTGGATCTACTGAACCGAACAACCTCACAAACTTACAAACTTTACCTATTTATAATATTATATTTACTGTAATATATAAATCACTGAATGTAAAAATCGATACACGAAATGTCTTTAAAATAATAATTAATTTTAAGAATTTACTTATTATCGACTTTTTATAAGCACTAAGCAAATATAGTGATGAGAAATGGATATTTTAAGACAAAATTTTTCAGTAAGGAATATCCTTTCATGAATTTTTAACACCAATTTGTTCTCGCCTCATTGAGAGTCGAAATTGGCTGAGATTGAAGAAGCGAGATGAAGTCAAGTTATCTAAATTATGGCTTTCGGTATCATAAAATGTATAACTTTCCTCATATGAAATATTTTTACATGAAATTTTATTTGGAACTCGTAAATACGCATGGTTAAAGTATTACATAAGCTTAGAAGGAAATATATAACCTACAAGCGACTCACCCTCGCTTTACTCAGGTTCGTCCCTGGATACGTTGTGACCTTTAGTATGGAATATATTGTTATTTCAATATATTTTTTTTCGTGAATTTTTCCGATGTTTTAATAGTTATTCTGCTATTCGGGGTGAAGACAAATCTAACAAAACAAAGATCATAAAATCGGTCCAGCAGTTCTCGTGTTGTAAGTGTCGTAACAAACCCGACTTAGATATATATATATATATATATATATATATATATATATATATAGATATTAATTTGTACGAGTATGGAGCAAACCCTGTATATTTGGAGACCATTAAAAAAACAAGAAGAGATTTCTATTCACCAATCTTTGCTTCACTCATCCTATAACAACATCCTCGCTTTTTCCAGTAACTTGAAGCAACATATCTAAAGTTTTATTCTTTATATTTAAACTAGCTACTCACCCTCGATCCGTTCGGGTTCGTTAGATATATTTCAACGGTTAATATAGATTTCTCAAAGATGAAATATTTTTTCGCAGTAAAAAGTATCCTATATGTCGACCCGGAATCATCTATCATTACACCAAATCATCAAAATCTGTCCCGTGGTTGTCTCGTGATGCTTTTCCAGACGACGTCCGTCTGTCTGGAAAAGCGGATAGACAGAAAAAAATCTAAAAAGTATAGATTCGGACTTTGTATCGATAATAATAACCATTTCTAAAGGTTTTTCAAAGTATATTTAATGTGCAGGATCAATTTAGTTACAATTTTATTATATGTATAGACTTACAAACCTTAGGTACCTATTTAATATTAGTATACTTTATAGCTTTAAACAAAATATCTTTTCACAATTTGTAATAAGTAAAAGACTCAATGAGTGAAGAAATTCACGCTACACCACTGTGTGAACTTAAAAATGTTTTTCACACTTAAACAAAGTATGGCTTACTAAGTAAGTATGTAGGGTCACTGCTATTATTTACTTTTTAGCAGTTTACATAAGACACACAACCAACAAATTTCAGAAATGTAGCTCCAATAGTCTCTGAACGAAATTATAACGGTTTCATTTTAGCCTTTTGGCTACCCTAAAAATGTATTCTATGTAATGGTAATTTCACACTCGTCTTTTTTTACTTCATGCGTTGAGTTTTTTTATAATGTAGATATTATGAAATTACTGAGATTTTCATCATTAAATGATCGCTGGATTTGCCGTCCCCCTGGAGGTGCCGCTCGCTTGCCGCGGGACTAGGCTTGGGCAAAAAATATCGATATTTTTTTCACTTGCCCATCCCTAGGCGGGATTGAGACTCATTAAAATGAATCGAATAAGCTGAAACTTGTAGGTTTAATAGCCATTGAAGAATTCCATCATCAAATCGATCAAATAATTGTATTTTCATTTGGTTTTCAGAAAATTACTTAAAAAGTTATCTAGAGTTAAAAGTAAGTTTAATCTTTTATAACTTGACTAGTGACTTACCCTCGCTTCACTCGGGTGCGTTCCTATATAAGTTCGTACGTGCACAGCTTTGCTACAGTTCAATAGGAAGATCTTTTTAAGAGGAATGATTTTTCTGACATCTTGGACAATCATCGCCATATTTCAGTAAATTTACACAAAAAGCTTAATGAATTATACGCGTAAATCTTCCTCATGAATCATTCTGTCTATTGGTGAAAACCGTATGAAAATCCGTTTAGTAGTTTTCGAGTTCATCGTGTTCAGACAGACATAAAGACAGACGCGGGTGACTTTATGTTATAATAATATATACTGATTACATATTTATGTGTGATTTTCAATTTGAATATTTAGTTAGCTACTACTGGAGTAAAAGTTTTTAACAGTTGAATGGGATTTAATGAGTCTATGAATAATTTAATTTCCTCTTTATATATTTAAAACAGAAAATTCTCAGATTGTAGATGATATTATTTCAATATAAACTAGGTGCGCTTTGTTTAAAGTAAAATGAAAGGACAATATAAACAAAATTCTTTGTACTCAAATCTCTTACGATTTGTCTGAAACAAATCTAGTTTGCCGTTGTGTATTTGGAAAATGATCTTTAACTATGTATATATATATATATATATATATATATATATATATATATATATAGGGTCACTATTTTTGTAAAGTATTAAAAAGTGTACTAGGAATGCAAATTGAAATTATATTGTGACAAAAATGCGATTAAATAAGGCGTTTACGTCGACCCTCTTGCCACAAGTACATATTGCTTTTACAAATCTTAATATTTTACTAGCAGAACCTGCGGCTACGTTCTATCTACAAAAAAGTAATTAAAATCGGTCGAGTCGTTTGGGAGGAGTGCGACCACAAACACCGTGACACGAGATTTTTATATATTAGATAATATTCAAGCGTTTAATTTGTATGAATATTTTTAAAGAGAATTTTTTTAGTTTCATTTACAAGAAAAAATGTATAATAAAATCATAATGTCTTAAAATACAGCTAAAGGATGATATATTTTTTTTTACCTACGGTTCATGCACTTAGGTTTTAAGTAACAAAAATGCAGAACCACAGGTGCGTTGTCACTGTGAGGACTAAGATGATATGCCTCTTGCCTGTAATTGCGCTGGCTACCTTATTCTTCATACCGGAACACAACAATGCAATCATTGTTGCTTGGCGGCAGAAATAGATAAGGGGGTGGTACCCATCCAGTCGGACTCCTCAGGCTTGACAGAGTCCTAATATGGTCGTGATAGTAAGGATCTAAGAATCTATACTAATGGCTCGAAAACCAGATCGGGGAAAGGCTGTGGGATATTCTCTGATGACAATGTCTTAAAATAAGAGGTTCAAAATAATGGTTTTAAAGTACCAGACTAATTTAACTAATCCATTGTTTTAGATTGTTTTGCTATTAGTCATAGGGCACGCTTTCGTCCACGAAATCTCAGAACCAACTGTTAACTCAGAGAGAGAAAAACGTATGTGGGTCGTTCTTCTTTTCTTGCGACAGTTATGTGTCCCTCGTCTCATTTTGTGTCATATTAGAGTATAGATTATTATATATTCATTGTTTGAATTTATTTCCTCGTCGCTTTATACCTTTTAATACTAAATAATCTTTAACTGTAGCCAATAATTTCTTTGCATGTGTTTATTTTTCATTAAATACCGTGACAGAGTAGTAATTCATAATAATGTCCTACCGAAAAGAAACCACTCTGTGTTTTCTCGAAAATAGCCACAAAACAAACAACATTACGGACATGAAAACAAAGATTAAATGGATCAAATGAAAATTAAATGCATTTGCAAAAAAATATCTAACTCTGAAATAAAAATATTGTTACTTGAAAATCTCGAAAAACTGAGAAACACCAATTCATTGTCGCAAGAAAAGAAGAACGACCCATGTATAATTTGTCTTTATTAAAGCATAAACAAGAAGATCATTAACTTAAAGAGTTACAAAAAAATAAAATTGTTTCATATTAAAGTGACATATTTTCAGTTTTTATTATTTTTATACTTAATTGGATTGTTGAAAAATTGTCCACATAGTCATGCTGTAAGCTGTCACGCCGTGTCGTTATAATGGACGCGTGACGCGACAATTCATTTCCCTTTTGTATTTGAAGTTTGAAGAGTTCTATATAAAATTTGTAAAATACTTATTAAAACACGTACGTCAGGAATTTTCAAATGATTTAATAATTATGATGTTTTAATATAGGTTCTTTTGAATAAATACAGTAAAAAATAATTCTTATGACAACCTTGTTTTATGATAAGTTTTAATTTATTATGCACAAAACAAATTGTTTATAATAATAGGATTTGGATCGGTGTAAAAGTAAATTAGGTATATTAAAAAATAAAAACGTCGTAATTAAAATGATATGTTATGTACATTTTTAGATAAATATTACAAAATCTATAAATCTATCTATAAAAAAAATGTTCGTATGTTTGTCTTCTATGCTTCACTAAACCGTTAATCCGATTGTGATGAAACTCTGGTGGGTTATACTGTAAACTCCGCAAAGGTTTCTGGTGTCTGGTTCCTAAGAGTATACACCTTTAAATTTACCCACCTGAGCGAAGTTAGGATAAGTCCCTAGTATATTTATACAAATGTGTGCAAGCATTAAGTGAAATAAAAGACAGAAGGACTTGTCAAAATAAATAGTGAACGTATGGAAGCGTACGATCGTCGACCATTACACGGCAACGAGTGCAATACAAACACTGCAATTTATCCGCCATCTGTTACAACTGCTACTATCTCTACTATATACTCGGGACTTATTGAATAATCGACATTGCTGCTATTAATTCATATTTCCTTAGTTTAGTTTTGTTTTCTTTCAAAATACATAATATTTTATTCAGTTTTAACTTAGAGTAATTACTTAATGTTATATTCGCGTTAGATTTCACTATAGGAACTGTATATAAGCTAAATTCTAGGGCAATTTCAAAAATCGATCGGGCTGTAAGTTCAATAAAATGTTCTGTGATACTTTCAACAAATCATTGCTCACGTAATAGATATGATGTGACACAAGAAATATTACATCACGTATTACCACTTATAAAAACAATAGGTTTTATTTTGGTATTTTGAGGTAAAAAAATTAATTAGTTTATAAAAAAGGAAATGTTGATTAGATTTTGCCTTTGGGGGCTAAATAATAACTTATCAGCTAAAAATGTACACCGACTTTAAAATAACTTCATAAGTAATTATTCCCTTCCGTGCAGAGTTCTTTCTTTTAATTTATGGGCGTATACCCTTGAAGAACAGTACCTATTCATTATTAAAAGAAAATCGATCTACAAATTGCCAAGATATCGCGTACCAAACATAAAAAAAAATTGAAATTGTGAGTATCATAATAATAGTCATCCAAATTAAAAGTTTTCTAATTATATAACTACACTCTGTAGCCCTATGTATGTACTCAGTCCTTTTTAACGTCCTGCTGCTAGGCACGGGCCTCCCTTCAATACGAGAGGGCATAGTCCACCATGCTGGCCAAGTGCGGGTTGGCGGACTTCACATGTCTTTCGAAAACTTGCTAGGTTCTCTCAGACATGCAGGTTTCCTCACGATGTTTTTTTCACTGTATAGCAAGTGGTAATCATGTTAGAAATGAATCGCACATGTAAATATCAGAGGTGCGAGACCCGGGGTTTGAATCCGCTTCACTCGGTTTCCCAAGTGATACCATTTTGCTGCCACTGCATAACTACACCCTAATAAGTAAAATTAAAAGAAACTTAAATTAACAAAGTATTATAAGGTACATTGTTCCCGTTTTTTCCAAAATTATGGTATAGGTAATTTTGTGAGTTTAAAATTATGCCATCTGTTGAAAACTCGTGAAAATTCGTCACATCGGGGGCGAAAGATCAAGATAAATCTGCAATATAAAATAAGAAATCGAACAAAAAGATAGTTATATTTGATAGGTACATTTTCACCGTTAGCTATGTTTATACATAAATAGTAGCTTGCTACTTCTAAGATATTTATATAAAATATATAGCGGTTTACGTTACGTACGTACGTTATTGCGTACGCCGTAGGCGTATTTTGTTCACAATTTCATGGGTTTTAATTTTTTTTTGCGGAACCCGGATTCTTTTTCTAAAATATAAGTAGTACCCTAAGTTACTCCTTATAACAGTAGCTATCTGCCAGTGAAAGTCCCGTCAAAATCGGTCAAGCCGTTTCGGAGATTAGCCGGAACAAACAGACAGACAGACTAAAATTGTACAAAATGTTGGTATATGTACCGTGTATACATCCATATGTATTTAGTAAAAAGCGGTTATTTTAATATTACAAACAGACACTCCAATTTCATTTATCTGTATAGATGTCCAGTATTTCCGTTAATCTACGGAAGTATTATGTAAACACAAAAAAGTAAAAACAAATATACATTTAAATTATAATTCGTGCTTTATGAAATTAATCCAAGTATCCTATTCGTTAGTGAAAGTCTTATTCATCTTTATCTTTATCTTTATCTTTTTAATATATATAAATCTCGTGTCACGATGTTGGTCCGGGATGAACTCCGAAACTACTTATCCGATCTTAACGTTTTTTTTTTCAAAATGTGTGATTTGTTCCAACTTAAAAGATAGGATAGTTTTTATCCCGATTATTTCCTTTTTTTATTGCAAAATTGACGATTTTCATATGTGTGCCACAGCAACGCGTGGTCGGGTCTGCTAGTAATATTAGATTTCTCTGAGATGAAAGAGTACGAACTATTTTTTCAAATAAATGTTTATTTAGGCTTTAGTATTGCGTTAATATCCAAGACATCAATGGCTATTTTGAAATGATATAGAGATACTTCAATTAAAAACTATCTAGATAATATAAATATGCATGTACTCGTAGATTTAAGACAAATATCAATTTGAAATGAGCACGTTTTCAATTCGAAGAAAAACATAATATTAGAATAGCAGCTATAAAAAATACTTGTAAAGATCTAAAACATGGGACGCTTGCATTGGATAATTCATGAATTTATATACTTAAAATACTAGCCATTTTCTCTTATTTAAATATTTCCTTTGCACTAATGGATGGAAAACAGTCGTGGGTAAATAGTAACTCGCTATCTCCCGTTTTCCGAAATAGCTAAACTAATCAGTAGTATCTAGTGTTTTCAGTCTGTGTGGAACCTAAATTTCTGTTATTTAACAGCCATCTTAGGTACTATTTAATTATAATACTAAATATTACGTGTGTTCTTAATATTCCACAAAGAGAGATTTTTTTTTTAAAGTATCTATTCTTCTGGTATTGGGATGAATAAAAAAATATTATTGGCTGTTGCTATTCGGCCTATAAAATAATTATTATTAATTATTTGTCTTATTTTTGTCGGTATATTTTAATTAAAACCTACCTAAGTTATAGGATTAAAAAGATTTTTTAAATATTACATAAGAATGCGAATGTGGTCTGCGTTGTAGATCTTTATAATTACCGCTTATAAAATTTTTAATTCTGAGCTTATACACATATCATAAATGAAGGAAATAACCATTTTTTTAAATAAACAAGTACCTTAATAATTAAAAAACGTTCTTGTAGACCTGTTTTCATGAAAATTTCTTATGAAAATACTTTCTAGGTATGTAAACGGCACGGGCCTCCCTTCAATACGAGGGCGATCAAGCAATAGTCCACCACGCTGGCCAAGTGCGGGTTGACGGACTTCACACGTCTTTCGAAAACTTGCTAGGTTCTCTCAGACATGCAGGTTTCCTCAGGATGTTTTCATTCACCGTAAGGCAAGTGGTAATCGTGTTAGAAATGATTCGCTAATGAAAATATCAGAGGTGCGAGTCTCGGGAATTGAAACCGCTTCACTCGGTTTCCCAAGCGAGCGCGTTACTCCTGGGCTACCACTGAAAAGTTGTAGAGACTTATGAAAAGATTTTGATGTCTTTGATACGATTCACAGTGAATTTTATTCTTTCCTTAATTGAAATCACACGACATGTTAACTTTTTGCTACTAAAGATGTTGTTAAAATAACTTGCTATACATTATTATTGTAAAAGATATTTTTTATCTCGCATGTTAAGTAGTTCGCGTAAAATATTACTAGTACTTTGCTGCAAAAATTAAACTTAACAAAATGTCACAAGTTATTCATAAAATGTAGTTTAATTTTAGAAAAATGTCTTATAAAGTCGAGATGGGAATAAATTCTTGTATACTTTCAACACAAAAATTGCAGTCCAGCCAAATAAATTGAGTCTTAAAAATGCATTATGTAACTTGGAAAAGGTAGCGGGCTTCGTGCCAGCCACTTCATAAAGCGGTTATGTAATTTTACACCTGAAAAACAATTCGTAATATTTTAATACTGAAATTTCGTAGAATATTTCGTTGAATTTTGTATAATAATAATGAAATATTTTTACAATTTATATATTTTATGTAAGATTCGTAAAAAGTGAAGCATAAAATTATGCAAAAATATTTTTGAATTATAATGATGTACCTGAACTAGATAACTTCACACTATATCAGTTGCAAGGTAGTTAGAAAGAACAAGAGTGCCAAGCTTTATAATATCTACACTTTGACCTTCTATATTTGTAATAGTTTTACGTACCCAAAATATTTGAGCACGTTTTTCTTCATTATTACAGTTATTCCATTAAAACTTACCATCTGTTCGCTTCATTTCAAATTCGCTGAGCTAAAATCTAAAGCTCAACTAAAAAGACACCACATATTCATATCCATCTGACATATTACATCCACTGTATTCATCTTAGTTTGAAATTTCTTCTACCTCATCCAACTTTCATTGCAATAGGAGTCGTTGTCAGAGCGTGGTTGACTTTGTTTCCGGCAGCGATATGAATTCGCTTTATATCTCCCATTCTTACTAACTAAACTATCAAAGTATCTATATTTCTTTCTATCAATACAATGTTTGATCAAGACATAGTAACATATTATCCAACCTGACAAATTGACGACACGTTTAGCTCAGTTTTTTAATAGTTGGGGAATGCATTTACGCATACCACCTGTACCCCCAGGTGGTTATGTGGGGCTCACCGACTAGAAGAGCCGGTACTACCCACTAAACCCCAACTTTCCCCTCCCCTCCGCCTTAGTGGGGCGCCGCGGGATCGCTTACGCATAACTACCGCGACGCCCCGGCGGCAGGCCTTACGGCCACCTAACCAATGGGGCTGCTCCATAGTCCACTCTGCTAAATCAGAGAAGTACCCGGAGCAGCCCCATTAAACCTTCCCGCCCACCGAAGTGGGCACCCCTCAATCGGCTGCAGAGGACAGGGAGAGCGGCAACGACACACCGACACTCCTCTTCCCCTGCAGCCCCACCGCGTCTGCCATCTAAGACGGTGGCAGCCCCGTCAAGGCCGCGGGGGGCAGGGAGAACGGCGCACCGAAATACCGGCACTCCTCTCCCACCGCGGCCTTCCCCTCTACCGGTTACGGGCCTGTTTTCACAGTCCCGCAACCGGTCCCCACCCTCCGGTCGCGAGACCGCCGAAGAGGCCCCGCTCCCGGTGGCCGCAACTCCGGAAGCCGAAGCCTCAACGGAGAGCAGCCCCGTCCTGCTTTGGTCCGCGCCGGATTTCTCCGGTACCACCCGCCCTGCACAAAGCGGGTGGCGTTCCCCGATCCGCCACCTGGGGACGCGCCCGGTAGGAGTTGGCTCTCCCCCGGGTGCAGAAAAATACCTAACTCTGAAATAAAAATATTGTTACTTGAAAATCTCGACAAACTGAGAAACACCAATTCATTGTTGCAAGAAAAGAAGAACGACCCATGTATAATTTGTCTTTATTAAAGCATAAACAAGAAGATCATTAATTAACTTAAGAGTTACAAAAAAATAAAATTATTTCATATTAAAGTGACATATTTTCAGTTTTTATTATTTTTATACTTAATTGGATTGTTGAAAAATTGACCACACAGTCATGCTGCTGTAAGCTGTCACGCCGTGTCGTTATAATGGACGCGTGACGCGACAATTCATTTCCCTTTTGTATTTGAAGTTTGAAGAGTTCTATATAAAATTTGTAAAATACTTATTAAAACACGTACGTCAGGAATTTTCAAATGATTTAATAATTATGATGTTTTAATATAGGTTCTTTTGAATAAATACAGTAAAAAATAATTCTGATGACAACCTTGTTTTATGATAAGTTTTAATTTATTATGCACAAAACAAATTGTTTATAATAATAGGATTTGGATCGGTGTAAAAGTAAATTAGGTATATTAAAAAATAAAAACGTCGTAATTAAAATGATATGTTATGTACATTTTTAGATAAATATTACAAAATCTATAAATCTATCTATAAAAAAAATGTTCGTATGTTTGTCTTCTATGCTTCACTAAACCGTTAATCCGATTGTGATGAAACTCTGGTGGGTTATACTGTAAACTCCGCAAAGGTTTCTGGTGTCTGGTTCCTAAGAGTATACACCTTTAAATTTACCCACCTGAGCGAAGTTAGGATAAGTCCCTAGTATATTTATACAAATGTGTGCAAGCATTAAGTGAAATAAAAGACAGAAGGACTTGTCAAAATAAATAGTGAACGTATGGAAGCGTACGATCGTCGACCATTACACGGCAACGAGTGCAATACAAACACTGCAATTTATCCGCCATCTGTTACAACTGCTACTATCTCTACTATATACTCGGGACTTATTGAATAATCGACATTGCTGCTATTAATTCATATTTCCTTAGTTTAGTTTTGTTTTCTTTCAAAATACATAATATTTTATTCAGTTTTAACTTAGAGTAATTACTTAATGTTATATTCGCGTTAGATTTCACTATAGGAACTGTATATAAGCTAAATTCTAGGGCAATTTCAAAAATCGATCGGGCTGTAAGTTCAATAAAATGTTCTGTGATACTTTCAACAAATCATTGCTCACGTAATAGATATGATGTGACACAAGAAATATTACATCACGTATTACCACTTATAAAAACAATAGGTTTTATTTTGGTATTTTGAGGTAAAAAAATTAATTAGTTTATAAAAAAGGAAATGTTGATTAGATTTTGCCTTTGGGGGCTAAATAATAACTTATCAGCTAAAAATGTACACCGACTTTAAAATAACTTCATAAGTAATTATTCCCTTCCGTGCAGAGTTCTTTCTTTTAATTTATGGGCGTATACCCTTGAAGAACAGTACCTATTCATTATTAAAAGAAAATCGATCTACAAATTGCCAAGATATCGCGTACCAAACATAAAAAAAAATTGAAATTGTGAGTATCATAATAATAGTCATCCAAATTAAAAGTTTTCTAATTATATAACTACACTCTGTAGCCCTATGTATGTACTCAGTCCTTTTTAACGTCCTGCTGCTAGGCACGGGCCTCCCTTCAATACGAGAGGGCATAGTCCACCATGCTGGCCAAGTGCGGGTTGGCGGACTTCACATGTCTTTCGAAAACTTGCTAGGTTCTCTCAGACATGCAGGTTTCCTCACGATGTTTTTTTCACTGTATAGCAAGTGGTAATCATGTTAGAAATGAATCGCACATGTAAATATCAGAGGTGCGAGACCCGGGGTTTGAATCCGCTTCACTCGGTTTCCCAAGTGATACCATTTTGCTGCCACTGCATAACTACACCCTAATAAGTAAAATTAAAAGAAACTTAAATTAACAAAGTATTATAAGGTACATTGTTCCCGTTTTTTCCAAAATTATGGTATAGGTAATTTTGTGAGTTTAAAATTATGCCATCTGTTGAAAACTCGTGAAAATTCGTCACATCGGGGGCGAAAGATCAAGATAAATCTGCAATATAAAATAAGAAATCGAACAAAAAGATAGTTATATTTGATAGGTACATTTTCACCGTTAGCTATGTTTATACATAAATAGTAGCTTGCTACTTCTAAGATATTTATATAAAATATATAGCGGTTTACGTTACGTACGTACGTTATTGCGTACGCCGTAGGCGTATTTTGTTCACAATTTCATGGGTTTTAATTTTTTTTTGCGGAACCCGGATTCTTTTTCTAAAATATAAGTAGTACCCTAAGTTACTCCTTATAACAGTAGCTATCTGCCAGTGAAAGTCCCGTCAAAATCGGTCAAGCCGTTTCGGAGATTAGCCGGAACAAACAGACAGACAGACTAAAATTGTACAAAATGTTGGTATATGTACCGTGTATACATCCATATGTATTTAGTAAAAAGCGGTTATTTTAATATTACAAACAGACACTCCAATTTCATTTATCTGTATAGATGTCCAGTATTTCCGTTAATCTACGGAAGTATTATGTAAACACAAAAAAGTAAAAACAAATATACATTTAAATTATAATTCGTGCTTTATGAAATTAATCCAAGTATCCTATTCGTTAGTGAAAGTCTTATTCATCTTTATCTTTATCTTTATCTTTTTCTTTTTAATATATATAAATCTCGTGTCACGATGTTGGTCCGGGATGAACTCCGAAACTACTTATCCGATCTTAACGTTTTTTTTTTCAAAATGTGTGATTTGTTCCAACTTAAAAGATAGGATAGTTTTTATCCCGATTATTTCCTTTTTTTATTGCAAAATTGACGATTTTCATATGTGTGCCACAGCAACGCGTGGTCGGGTCTGCTAGTAATATTAGATTTCTCTGAGATGAAAGAGTACGAACTATTTTTTCAAATAAATGTTTATTTAGGCTTTAGTATTGCGTTAATATCCAAGACATCAATGGCTATTTTGAAATGATATAGAGATACTTCAATTAAAAACTATCTAGATAATATAAATATGCATGTACTCGTAGATTTAAGACAAATATCAATTTGAAATGAGCACGTTTTCAATTCGAAGAAAAACATAATATTAGAATAGCAGCTATAAAAAATACTTGTAAAGATCTAAAACATGGGACGCTTGCATTGGATAATTCATGAATTTATATACTTAAAATACTAGCCATTTTCTCTTATTTAAATATTTCCTTTGCACTAATGGATGGAAAACAGTCGTGGGTAAATAGTAACTCGCTATCTCCCGTTTTCCGAAATAGCTAAACTAATCAGTAGTATCTAGTGTTTTCAGTCTGTGTGGAACCTAAATTTCTGTTATTTAACAGCCATCTTAGGTACTATTTAATTATAATACTAAATATTACGTGTGTTCTTAATATTCCACAAAGAGAGATTTTTTTTTTAAAGTATCTATTCTTCTGGTATTGGGATGAATAAAAAAATATTATTGGCTGTTGCTATTCGGCCTATAAAATAATTATTATTAATTATTTGTCTTATTTTTGTCGGTATATTTTAATTAAAACCTACCTAAGTTATAGGATTAAAAAGATTTTTTAAATATTACATAAGAATGCGAATGTGGTCTGCGTTGTAGATCTTTATAATTACCGCTTATAAAATTTTTAATTCTGAGCTTATACACATATCATAAATGAAGGAAATAACCATTTTTTTAAATAAACAAGTACCTTAATAATTAAAAAACGTTCTTGTAGACCTGTTTTCATGAAAATTTCTTATGAAAATACTTTCTAGGTATGTAAACGGCACGGGCCTCCCTTCAATACGAGGGCGATCAAGCAATAGTCCACCACGCTGGCCAAGTGCGGGTTGACGGACTTCACACGTCTTTCGAAAACTTGCTAGGTTCTCTCAGACATGCAGGTTTCCTCAGGATGTTTTCATTCACCGTAAGGCAAGTGGTAATCGTGTTAGAAATGATTCGCTAATGAAAATATCAGAGGTGCGAGTCTCGGGAATTGAAACCGCTTCACTCGGTTTCCCAAGCGAGCGCGTTACTCCTGGGCTACCACTGAAAAGTTGTAGAGACTTATGAAAAGATTTTGATGTCTTTGATACGATTCACAGTGAATTTTATTCTTTCCTTAATTGAAATCACACGACATGTTAACTTTTTGCTACTAAAGATGTTGTTAAAATAACTTGCTATACATTATTATTGTAAAAGATATTTTTTATCTCGCATGTTAAGTAGTTCGCGTAAAATATTACTAGTACTTTGCTGCAAAAATTAAACTTAACAAAATGTCACAAGTTATTCATAAAATGTAGTTTAATTTTAGAAAAATGTCTTATAAAGTCGAGATGGGAATAAATTCTTGTATACTTTCAACACAAAAATTGCAGTCCAGCCAAATAAATTGAGTCTTAAAAATGCATTATGTAACTTGGAAAAGGTAGCGGGCTTCGTGCCAGCCACTTCATAAAGCGGTTATGTAATTTTACACCTGAAAAACAATTCGTAATATTTTAATACTGAAATTTCGTAGAATATTTCGTTGAATTTTGTATAATAATAATGAAATATTTTTACAATTTATATATTTTATGTAAGATTCGTAAACAGTGAATTTTAATGATGTACCTGAACTAGATAACTTCACACTATATCAGTTGCGAGGTAGTTAGAAAGAACAAGAGTGCCAAGCTTTATAATATCCACACTTTGACCTTCTATATTTGTAATAGTTTTACGTACCCAAAATATTTAAGCACGTTTTTCTTCATTATTACAGTTATTCCATTAAAACTTACCATCTGTTCCCTTCATTTCAAATCCGCTGAGCTAAAATCTAAAGCTCAACTAAAAAGACACCACATATTCATATCCATCTGACATATTACATCCACTGTATTCATCTTAGTTTGAAATTTCTTCTACCTCATCCAACTTTCATTCCAATAGTAGTCGTTGCCAGAGCGTGGTTGACTTTGTTACCGGCAGCGATATGAATTCGCTTTATATCTCCCATTCTTGCTAACTAGACTATCAAAGTATCTATATTTCTTTCTATCAATACAATGTTTGATCAAGACATAGTAACATATTATCCAACCTGACAAATTGACGACACGTTTGGCTCAGTTTGTAGTGACCCTACTTGCTGTGCCAGCGGTCGCGGGTTCGAGTCCCGCTGGGGGCATTCATTTGTGTGATGAGCAATGAATGTTTGTACTCCTGTCATGCGCGTCTGTAATTATAATATGTATGTATTTAAAGTTATATATGTGTAGTGTATCAACTATCTGGTATCCATAACACAAGCCTTCTTAGCTTACCATGGAATTAGATGGTGCTGTGTGTTAAAAAAAAAACTTTTTTCTTCTCCTTCGAATGAAGTGCGTAATTTTTGATGTTTTTTGTCGATATGTATCAATTTCATCCTTATTAAATTCTCATATCGAAATTACAGTTTTTTTCTTATACCAATTTTAAAATTACTGATAAGTTTAAAGTTACTGATAATTCTACTAAATAGATTTTGAAGAGCTGGCTTATCTACAATTTCCCACCTAAAAACTCATTTATAAAGCAAACTCACGTAGGAATTAAATCATTTACTGTATCATAATATAAAAATAATTAATATACATTTTAAAACAAGGTCTCGGTACTTGAAGAATACTTTAAAATGCGCTATTCATAAGATTCGAGACTTCGCTTTTAAAAGCTTAGCTTAGCTTTAAGCTTGAAAGTAAAGGAGTATTATTATAGTGTTTTCATGAATAATATTCGTATATAAGATAATGTGCGAAATGGTTGAAAACTTTAATATCTAATTATATCTGTTAATAATCTAATTATATCTAATAATAATCTGTTATCTATGAAGAGAAGTATTAAAGCTATGTTATTGTTTTAGTTATTCTTAGTATTGTATATTTTGCTTTAATATTGACTAAGGTTGAATTTCAATTACTGTGTCCGTCATACAACCACAAAATCTGATTGAGTCAATATAATCGTGTCAAAGCGACTTGTACGTAGAAATCATGTATATGTATACTAAGTTCGTTTAACCTGTCTTAATGTATAAATATAAATAAATAAATTAAAAATTAAGGCAGTGGTAGCTTAGTGGTAGCGCGCTCGCTTGGGAAACCGAGTGAACCAGGTTCAATTCCGGGCCTCACACCTCTGATACTCTCATATGCTAATCATTCCCAACATGATTGCAACTTATCTTATGGTAAAGAAAAACATCGTGAGGAAACCTACATGTCTGTAAGAATCTAGCAAGTTTTCGAAAGACATGTGATATCCGCCAATTCGCGCTTGGCGTACGTGGTGGACTATGGCTTGATCCCCCATGTATCGAAGGGAGGCCCGTGCCCAGCAGTGGGAAGTTAAGAAGTCTGTCTTTAATCGATATATTTGCGTGTTTTGACAATATCTATCAATTTCATTATTATTGAACTATACATTGAATTTTAACCACATATTTGTATTCGCTACACTTTTAACTATGCAATAAAATGTTGGAAGTCGTTTTAACTTACTTCTAACTGTCGCATCGTTTTGAAAGTTTATAAGCCTGTGAAATTTGAATATCATACCATATTATTATAAGCCTACTGCTTTAGACCCAATTAATTTGTTTTGAAGACTCTCATACATTATAGTATGTTTTATGTTTGAATTTTATAATTTTAAACGAGGTGTACGAGGTATACCTACAGGTACATTTTCCACTCATGGTCACTGGCGTCGTTACGCGCCTGAAATATAAATTATGCTATGAACAGTTGTTGAGAATATACATAAAACATTTTTTTTTATATTTAGATTTAAAAAAAAAATAATAACACTAAATTTACTGGTTGGGTCATATGACTAACATGAGTAAGTACTACTACGATACTAGAATTTGCATGTTCCATCCAGAGAGGATGATATTTTAAATTGATCATACATGTTCTTAATCCAGTATTGTTACGGCAAAATGTGCTTTTGGAACTATTCGTTAAGACTAATAGAATACCAGAAAATATTAATTTAAAAAAAGCGGAGGAATAAGTGAGGTATAGTTAAATGAAAAAAAATCGTACTACTAAAACTACTCCTGAAAACATCTGGATGGATTTTGGATGAAATTTATTGCACAGATAGATTATAATCTGGAGTGGAGGATACTTATACCAAGGACGCAAAAATCGCCTAGTAAAAAAAATAATGTAGAATTAAGTTATATTAAATTAGTATACTTAGTTATCATGATTTACTCAAATAATCTAATACACATTTAATATACATATATTATACTTATCTTATTGTCCCACATTCGCATAGCTATTTGGACGGAACCCAAGGCTGGATAAAGATGTTTCATATGTCAGAACCTTGCAAACGAGCGAGGATTTTAAGTTGCAAATATAAAGTTTTAGGTATGTGCCAACTTAAATAAAACATATGTATAAAATTAAGTACAATAGCATGTTAGTGGAAAATGTATGTGGTGTGAGTAAAGAAAACTTAGTGGTGCATATATTTTATATAGTATAGGCAGTGGTAGCCCAGTGGTAACGCGCTCGCTTGGGAAACCGAGTGAAGCGGGTTCAAATCCCGGGTCTCGCATCTCTGAAATTTTCATGTGCGAATCATTTTCTAACATGATTACCACTTGCCTTACGGTGAAGGAAAACATCGTGAGGAAACCTGCATGTCTGAGAAAACTTAGCAAGTTTTCGAAAGACATGTGAAGGCCGCCAACCCGCGCTTGGCCAGCGCGGTCTGATTCCCCTCGTATTGGGAGGCTTGTGCTCAGCAGTGGGACGTTAAAAAGGGCTGAATACACTAGTGACTCACGCTCGCTTCGCTCGCATTCGTCCCTAGGTACGTTTTCATGGTTAGCTATATTTAAACATAAATAGTAGCTTGCTCCTCCTAAGATAGTACGCGGATTTTGTTCACAATTTCATGGGTTTTAATTTTTTTTTCGCGGAACCCTGATTCTTTTTCTAAAAAAAAAGTAGCCTAAGTTACTCCTTATAATAGCAGCTATCTGCCATTGAAAGTTCCGTCAAAATCAGTCCAGCCGTTTCGGAAATTAGCCAAAACAAACACACAGACAGACACAAAAATTTTATAATTTGTTTTTTCCTTATAAGTACCATATAAACCTTCACATGCATTTAGTAAAAAGCTGTTATTTTGACATTACAAACAGACACTTCAATTTTATTTATCTGTATAGAGTATAGATAATTGTTTGATAATGCCTAATAATATTATTTTTTTGTTCATTTGTTTGTATCTTAGAACTAGATCAGAATATCCTGGGTTTGAGCTCCGGATTGGATCGAGTGTAATTTTGTGTTTTTTAGTAAGAAATTTTAAGTAATAGCCCAGAGTTAGGCGTGTTGCCAGTGTTAGCTTCCCGTGTTTTGGAGAGCATGTAAAGCCGTCGGTGTCGCGCCTAATCTGTGTTTTTCTAATATGTTGTCTTTCTATTATTATTATAGTTACAGGGGTGGCAAAGAATTGTTTGTTAGTTGGAAACAAAAGGACAGCTCTAAGGGTACATTACTAAAACATTTAAATAGAAATTTATCATTAAATCCGTAAATCCAAATAGTTCTGCTATGACGTAGTCTCTCTAGTGTCTTCAAGTTGTTAACAACTTTAGTTTAGATAACACGTTAAGTTGTCTCTAGAGTTGAACTGATAGCAACGATGTCGAACAGTCGGATATGCCCGAAAATCTGCATTAAGCTAAGCTATTTAATCTATATTAGTCCATACGATTCATATTATAAAAGTGAAAGTTCTTATATCTGTTACGCTTAACAGGTTTCGATAAAAAATCCTCAAATATATCCTCAAGATACCATCCTGGGATTGGACATAGGCTACCCTTGAAGCTCGCCCCGCTTATCACACGAGTGTAGTCTAGGACAAAAATGATTATAATATAGATATATATTTATTACTAGTGGGTCACCCTCGCTTCACTCGGGTTCGCCTCTAGGAAAACAAAAACAAGCCTATCCCACGGGAACCGTACATTTTTCCGCGATAAAAAGTAGCCTATGTGTTATTCCTAATTCCAGACTATAATCTATCTCTGTGTCAAATTTCATCCAGATCCGTTCAGCCGTTCTGGCTCGAAAAAGTAACAAACATCCATACATACATACTTACAAACTTTCACATTTATAATATTAGTATAGACTATAGACAAACATTCCCATTATATACGAGTAGTTCCAACGGTTTTTGCGGCGCACGCCAGAATAGCTCGCAGATGGCAGATTTTTTTTCTACTTATTTGACACTTCTCGTTATATATTTTGGATAATTCACACTATATCTTTATAAATTATGTGTTATTCTGATATGTGATTCTGATTCCATTCAGTAGTTTTTGCGTGAAAGAGTAACAAACATACATCCATACATACATTCTCACAAGCTTTCGCGTTTATAATATTAGTACGATTGTACTGCGCATTGCTGTCGTATTTATAGGCACATATTTTAAATCTAAATACAAGGTTTGTATGTTTTGGGTTTCATATATATTATTACTATTATAAATATGAGTGTTTTCATTATTAATCATTTTCTAATATTTGATTTTTAGATGAAATTATCTTTTCGGATTTTGTTGTGTCATGTATTTGTGTTAATCTAAGAAAGTATTGCATTAGTTATGTACCTGGTGATTTTGTACATTCCACATACCATTTCAGTATTCAAACATAAATCCTATCAATAAATTTCTATACAGAAATAAAAATTATGGTTAATAGAAACAAATTTATTCAAACTTTCAATTCCCAATTGATATCAAATCTAAACATATGTATAATACTGAATTGAGTCAATCTGCTTATTAAATATTTTTTGGAAAATCTTATTGAAATAGTCATTATTATCGATACAGAAGCCAATATATATGTATATAATATATATGTATATATATTTTTGTTTGTTTGTTATCTGTCTGGAAACGCATTACGAGAAAACCTCTTAACAGATTTTGATGTATGATATGATGATAGCTTACCTAGGTCAACATATAGGATACTTTTTACTGCGGGAAAATATCTCATCTCTGAGAAATCTATACTAAACGTTAAGATTAACGAGGGACGAATCTGAGCGGAGCAAGGGTGAATCGCTAGTATTATATAATATCAAAGGATTATATCATTAATAACTTTTATATACTAAAATAACACGAATATGTTTTTTTTAATAGGCTAAAACACGTTGTTAAAGGTCTGAAATATTTTAGCCGGTCTTTTGACCCGACGTAAATCGATGAATACTGAATAGCTTTTGTATACATTTTTTTTTTGGTTTTAAATTTAAACCTTTTGTTTTTATTTGACAATCTGGATTAGATTAAAATCTATTGCCGAAGAAATTCCTCTTTTTCGTTTACTAATTAAAGAATATCAAAAATATTTTGTTAAATTGTTGTAGGGGCTTCCTCTACTGCAGATAATTATAATTGAACGGAAATTTATACTAAATTCGATGTTTGGTACGAATGACATAAAATATAGACAAATATATTTAAGACTAGCGACTCACCCTCGCTTCGCTCGGGTTCGTACCTAGCTCGCTTACCAATACAAACTTTCAATCCCATTTTCTAAGTTCCTGCGCAATTTTCTTAATGTTTTTTAATGTAAGAACCTTCTTCTGACATTAAAAAACACAACAAAAAAAGAATTAATGAAATCGGTCCAGCCGTTCACGCGTGATTGTTTGCTTGTTTGTACTGAATATGCTCCGAAACTACTGAACCGATTTAGATCAAATTTGTTAAGAAGATAGTTTGAAGGAGATAGGATAGTTTTTATCCCAAAAATTATTCCTTAAGGGGGCGTGAAAATGGAAATGAAAGTTTGTATAAGGAAACAACCTAGGGACGAACCCGAGTGAAGCGAGGGTGAGTCGCTAGTCTGGAGCGCTCTTTGTTGGTGACACATGATCAAGGTACCAGGTCTGTATCAGCGGGTAAATATATTGTTCCAAGGGTGCATAATTATTATGGCGATCGAACACTGAATAAACGTCTACCGTACCTTATGAACAGTTTGCCCGCTGATATCAGACATGAACCAAATAAAAGTAAATTTGCCAAATTATTAAAAAACCATTATATGTTCAGCTTAACATAATTAAACCTTATATAATTATATTACATAATATTATAACCTAAGTCTATTGTAAAACTCTGATCCCACAGACAAACTGTGCATACAGTTTTGTGGGTCCACTTATGTAAAATGCTGTATTAGTATAATATTATAATAATCAAATAAATAAATAATAAAATAAGAGTGTTCGAATTCTGAAACAGATTGTGTGTAAAGCAATTTATTTATTAACGTAATAGAAATTTCATTATAACGAGTTGGATTGTGAGCACCACGTATCATTCTCCCTTTTGCTTGTTAAATTGGATATTTAATTGAAAATTGGAATGGGGTTTTTTCATCAGAATAAGGATACTTTAAGCTTAGAATATTGTTATAAAGTGAAATACTCATGAAGATTTAACACGAGTAGTCAAACCATTATTTAATTGCTTTGACGGCTCGAATATTGCTTTGACGGCACGTTTGGCACAGTTTGTAGTGATCCTACTTTCTGCACCAATGGTCGCGGGCTCGAGTCCCGCTGGAGGCATTCATTTGTGTGATGAGCATGAATGTTTGTACTCCAGTCATGGTGTTTTCCAGTGTTTATCAGTGTTTATATTTATAATATGTATGTATTTAAAGTTATATATGTGTAGTGTATCAACTATCTGGTACCCATAACACAGGCTTCGTAGCTTACCATGGAACTAGATGGTGCTGTGTGTTAATGTCCCAACATATTTATTTATTTATTTATTTATTTATTTAGTTTAGTTATCTATGTGATGCAATGGATAATCTTTCAGCAATCTAAATACTTCACTCTGAATGTTATATTGAGTATTGGTGAATTGGTCAGAATTACGTGTGTATTTATTTAGCTATGCAGATAAATAAAATTGAAATGTCTGTTTGTAATGTCAAAATAATAGCTTTTTACTAAATGCATATGAAAGTATATACGGTATTATTAAAAAAAAAACAATGTTTAAAAATTTTGTATGTCTGTCTGTTTGTTCCGGCTAATCTCCGAAACAGCTGGATCGATTCTGACGGGAATTTCGCTGGCAGATACCTGATATTATAAGGAGTAACTTAGGCTGCTTTTGTTTTCCGCGTAAAAAAAATTAAAATCTATGAAATTAGTAGGGACGCACCCGAGAGAAGCGAGGGTAAATCGCTAGTTATATTTATAAAAAGGGTTTTGCAGGTACTTATATCGTAATAAGTTCACGTTTCAATAGCTCGAATACCTAGGGATCGTCAGAATCGGGGCTCTGATACCTTTTTACTGTGGTGTGGAAAGGTTTTTGGAATTCCTTAGAGCATTGAATCATAATAAAACATTTTTATAAAATTTTAGGTAAGAATTCCGATCGTGTATTTAAAGTAAAATAATAAATACTGTTCCTTTAAGAGTAAAAAAGTTAACTAAGTAGGTTCGTATATTATATATAAATAGGTAAAGATAAAACAGTACAGTATTTTTTCTCCTTTATTTATCAAATGATTTTAATTTTTTTGATGTATAACATCTAATGCAGCGGATTAAACCGGCTGTTGGCGTGGCGACTGTCGCCACGCGCTCGTAACTCTTAGACTCTCATTCCAATCGGCTCAGCGATTCCCTCCTTCCTCTTTTTCACCGCTTTAAGCTCGTGTTTAAATTTTAATTTTTGGTATGAAATTAAGATGTATTTTTTAAATAAAGTTTTTTTCTTTTAAAAAATCTGAATATTGTATTTTTAACTATGGCATATTTACTGCATTTAAAAACCACCTGTCATGCATCTTTTACAACACGTTTGGCTCAGTTTGTAGTGAACCTACTTGCTGTGCTAGTGGTCGCGGATTCGAGTCCCGCTGGGGGCATTTATTTGTGTGATGAGCATGAATGTTTATTCTCCAGTCATGGTTGTTATATTTATAATATGTATGTAAAGTTATATATGTGTAGTGTATCAACACTCTGGTATCCATAATTTAATCCTCGTAGCTTACCATGGAACTATATGGTGCTGTGTGTTTAATGTTCCAAAATATTATATTATTATTATTATATTTTCTATACAAAGTAGCTTCGATGTTTCACATCTGCCAGGCGTCCTGCGACTGGTTTAATGGTTTTTTTTGTTTTATTAGCTGTTGATGAGCTTTAGTGTTATAACTAAAAAATGATTACGGTCGTATTTCGACCACTAGTCTAAAAAACTAAATGTCCGTACTGTTAAAATAAAAACTAAATAAACAGTAAATATTTATGAAACCTGTTTTTGTCACTAGGCTTGCAACTCGTCCTACTTTACACTTACATATATCCTTGGGGGATAACTCGAAGAACCTAATGACTATGTATCCGCTTTCCATTTTGATTCAGTATTCTAATAGCTAAAGTGAGTTTTTAGTTGCGCAATGATTTAATCACTATGACTTGCTGAGATACGGCTACATTTTAGAATAAATACATATCAAAAAAAGCATACATTCGAATTGACTTACTACCTACTTCCTTCTTTAAAGATCTTCTTCCGGTCAAAAAAAAAAAAACTTAATAATTCCCAGACAATACGTCAATAATATTGTATTTTTCATATTTTATTAAACAACTTGTTAAATTAAAATTAATAATATAATACAAAACAAAATACATTATTTAAAGTTTATTATATATAAGATATTTTGACTAAGTTCTGAGTTCTGAGGTTTCATTCGAGCAACGGATGGACGTGTTACGACTCCGTTCGGCCGTTTGATAGTACAACCCTCAATTTGCGCTGATTAAACTATTCTCTAACGCGATCTTTGATGTTCTAGAAGCACCTATTTTCTACACTATTATATTTTAATGTATCATTTTAAATAATGTTAGTTATATTTTATAGATATCATTTAATAAATGAAAAGAATATGATAGAAGAAAGAAGGTAGTGTTTGAAGCTTAAAATAGTAATATAATTACCTGTTTCATACTTCCTTATTATTGTTGTTAGATTCGCACCAATAATCTTTATGTTTAACTTCAATCGGCACGTTTGGCTTAGTTTGTAGTGACCCTACTTTCTGCGCCAGTAGTCGCGGGTTCGAGTCCCGCTGGGGGCATTCATTTGTGTGATGAGCACGAATGTTTGTACTCTAGCCATGGGTGTATAATATGTATGTATTTAATTTTATATATGTGTAGTGTATCAACTATCTGGTATCCATAACACGCCTCGTAGCTTACCATGGCACTAGATGGTGCTGTGTGTTAATGTCCCAACATATTTATTTATTTATTTAATCTTAAAAAATATAAAATCTCAGAGTATATTTTCTTTCTAGTATAGATAGTTTAGACTCGTATAAATGTAGTTCTAGACGCTCCGTCAATCTTTTATTGCCTTAGTCAGATGCACATACAGATACAATACTTTATTTACAACGTTCGACGTTTTGTCACATTGTCAGAATATATGTATGTCGCTCCCATATATGTTTCGATTTCTATAAGCGATATCTATTATAGAAATTGAGTTCGTCTAACGGGGAGGAAATAAAATTGGTTCAAAGAAGAAATTAATCTTCAATCTTAGGCACGTAGATACTAACCATTTAAATACTACAACTAAACTAAGTTTTCACTTTAAAACTAGCAACACTTATTACATGACTATTACTATGTTTTTCTACAAGAAAAAGAGTAGAATAAAGTAAATGAACGAAGGAAACTCGCCATACCTAGAAGTTCTTAGACGTATCTTGAGAACTCTTAGAGCAGTTAATAATCACCTAGTAACTCGTAGTAAAAAGTTTAATTTATTGTTACAATATATAAAGTAGTAATATTGTTATTATTTGTTTTGAAATTTGTACATTTAGAAAAACTGTTATAAAGAACTAGTTACTTAACCTCGTTACGCCAGTAAGTATTATATGTCTATTTTTGTACTAAATTTCATCTGAATTTGGATGTAGTTATGCAAAATAGATCCAACCACATAAACTTACTTTTGAGAAAATAGGAGTTTCAGTAAAACCTGTATATCAAAATAACAAGACCGTAGTTTTTTTTGAAATTCCTCTTAAATATTGGGTAACTCAAAAAACGGTTTGCGTGAGCTGGATGTATTTTATATAACTATGTCCATTTGTCGTTGTTGAAAGAGTAACAAACATACACACAAACAAACATTCACAATTATAGTAGTAGTTTAAATTATATTATTTCAACGAGTAATTTCTATTTCAAATCATCATCATTATCATCCTAATTATTTTTATTGATGTATAAAACAGGAAATATACAATATGCCCAACGGTTTGGAATACATTCCAAGCTGTTGCACAATCTTATGTTATAATATTGAAATGGACAAACTATTTTAATATTATAAAGAGGAAAAATTTGTTCTTTTATTTGTATGTTTTGTATCGAATAGGCTCCGAAATTACTAATCCAATTAAATGAAATTTGGTAAGAAGATACTTTGAGATCCTGGGAAGGATATAGGATAGTTTTTATCCCGGAAATCATCCCTTAAGGGGTGAAAATAGGGGTGAAAGTTTATACAGCAACTTAGAGACGAACCCGAGCGAAGTGAGGATAAATTTATTTCATGTATCTCGGAAACGGCTCTAACAATTTGGATCAAATTTTATATTTACATAAGGTTTTGCTTTGTAAGTTTTTCTATACATATTTAGAGGTGTCTTTTCTAAAAAAAGTAATTTTTGATATCTTTTCTGTAAAAAAAATGAACGCCGAGGTTGCTCAGATACTTATATGTATTAAAATGTGCAAATACTTTTTAGGCACATAAATAGGATATTCTTGGATTCAACCATTAAAAACCTTAGAAATGAGAATTAAATGAAATAAATAAAGCTTGTCTTAATAAAGATAAAATCAATTTCCACATTTCTACGGTCCAACAATATTTTAGTACAAATTTTTATAGATTATTTCTACACTAGCGACTCACCCTCGCTTCGCTTTGGGTTCGTCCGACAAAAACAAATCTATCCCACGGGAACCGTACATTTTTCCGGGATGATATATAGCCTAGAGCCTTCCTCAGTTAACAGGCTATCTAATGCAAAAAGAATTTTTCAAATCGGATAAGTGGTTGCTGAGATTAGCGCGTTCAACCAAACAAACAAACAAACTCTTCAGCTTTATAATATTAGTATAGATTTTTGTATATTTTCACAAACATTTTATCCGCATCAGTTTAATATTGTCTTGTGGAATGTTTGGAAGGATAAATGCTACGTTTCTCTTGAGAGTCGTTAATCCTTTGTTTATTGCTTCTTGTAACTGTGGAATAGAGCTTTGAGGTAAAGTTATTGGGAAACAGCCAGGTGGGGAAAATAAGCAGTTTTGTTCAGAACGATTACTGTAAACTTTGTATGAACTTAATTTTCTTTATACCAACTTTGTATGCGGTTCATACGGACATTGTAAGATATAACAACATTGTGAGGATTTTGATGAAATTTCAAATTTTTTACCTTAAATGATATTTTATTAATAAAATTAAATTACTAACATAACTTAGGGGCCGTACTTAAATTACGTAACGAACGCAAGGGGGGAGGGGGGTAAGGCTCGATTGTTACCATTCGTTATGGTTCGGGGGAGGGGGTTTTTTAATGCTTGTACGTAATTTTTCCAATTGAATCTATAATTTTTAGGTCATTAATGGAAAAATAATAACGATATTTTTCGCGCCAAATTCTACTATAGCCAACCTTCATACATCTTGAAACTAGCGCTATACTAGATCGTCTGTGACAGCCATCTAATATATTCCTTTTAAGATATTGAAAAAATACATTGCTAAGTGATAATGTAATTAAATAAGTAATAAATAAAAAATATATGTTTGATTTTAATTAAATACTATGCAATGACGATATTCCATAACAAAAAATTACGTACATTTGGCTAGGGGGGAGGGGAGGTTGACATTTTGTTACGATCTGTTACATCGGGGGGGGAGGGATTAAAAAACTCTTTAAATTGCGTTACGTAATTTAAGTACGGCCCCTTACCAGGTAAGCATAAAGTTAGAGATTAAGCCGTCCCTCGTCTAAATTTCATTGTGTTTAAAGCAAGATGCATGCAGAATCTCGGCAGTGTTATTTATAAAAATACTAGCAAAAACCGCGGCTTTGCTCGCGGTCAAACTACGAAAAATACGAAATTTCATGCAAATTTGTCTAAGGAATAAAAAGTTTCATACAAACTTTTATCCTCTATTTCAGCCCCTTAGGGGTTGAATTTTGAAAAATCCTTCCTTAGTAGATGCACACGTATTCCTCATATGATGAAGGCGTCATATGAGGAATACGTGTGCGAAATTTCAATTTTCTAGCCTTTTAAGGGTTTGGCCTGTGCGTCGATACATCAGTCAATCACTTTTGCCTTTTATACACAAAGATTAAAAACTAGTGACTTACTCTTGCTTTGTTCTTAGATGCCTAACTGTAGCCTATGTGTTACTCCAGGTAGAAGGTTGGGTCTGGGTAGAAAATTTCATCCAAATCTATTTAGCCGCTTTAGCGTAAAGGAGTAATAAACTTATGTACATACATACAAACTTTCTTACATATAATAGTAATTTGAGATATTCTTAAATGTAAATTTTAAAACAGCAACTACTACAGCCAGTCATAAAGAAAAATGTTAGTGTTTTTCATATTTGAATATTTTAATTTAACTTCACTGATTTATACGCCATCGTCTTTTTTGTGCCACTGGATTTTTACTAAGAGTATAATTTATAGATGCATTATTCAACGTTGACTTACGCTGCTGCATCAGAGATGTATATTGTTCATGGCTTTACAATTAAATTTATTAGACAGCTTTTGAATGTGACGGGATATAGAGTGAAGACATTTTTATTCAACCGTTTGCTGTGAGCAAATTATAAATAGCTTATTAAGTATTATTGAAGTTACACTTCTTTTGGGACATTTGGAAAAATTATTAGAGTAAAGTTTTTACGATGCGCGCGCATACCGACAGCCAAAAAGCGACATAATGAAGTTAGCTGATAACTGTTTGTTGCCATGGTAACCGTTGTTATTGTCTGACAAATGATGTATAATATTATATTCTTTCCTTTTAAATTACATTCTATAAATATATGATTATAATATGCTTAATATGTCTTATTTAATTATTTTATTAATTTATCGTTCCTTTTACAAACTCGAGGGAGTTGTGACATACGGGATGAAATCTTTAGCTATTTTTGTTCTGTTACGCCAAAGAAGTATAAATTCTTACATGCGTACATAAGTACATACACATGTTTTTTTGCTCATCTACCCTACTATTATAAAGAGGAAATATTTGTATTTTTGTATGTTTGTAACGAATAAACTCAAACACTACTGGACAGATTTAGAAGAAATTTCGTAAGAAGATAGTTTGTGACCCTGTAAATGGGGTGAAAATGGGGATGAAAGTTTGTATGGGGAATCAAATACTTTACAGTTTACATTCTAAAAACTAGATTGTGCCACATAGTCGCTTATAAGAGAATGACTTGGATTAGATTGATTGATTAGAATTACTCCTTTTTGTGTAGCTGTAACTTAAACCCCACATTAGTTTAGAAAAGGGGCTTGTGACAGTAACACAGAAAGTAAAATAAGGTTGAAAACCTTATTATTGGGAAAATATAATATTATAACTAGATGAATTAAAATTGAGTAGAAAAAAGTAAGTTTAATCTCTAAATGGAGTAAATTTGTAATTTAATTAAATTTTTTCACCTCGGATGTTAAAGTCAGTCAAAGATTGGCTGGTTGTTCGATCTGAAATAGAAAACTGATATATAGGATATGTAAGACTTGATTAAAATTATCTTATTTTAGGAAGTGTTTTAAATATTTTATTTTTTTTTAGAAAGTCAGAAATTTTTTTTTTAGGTTAATGGTAAAATTTCTGACAAACACCTCATGTCATTTTTATCTTTAATAGTGGCAACACTGTCAAACAAACAAAATTATATATAAGCAAATAATATATAAAAAAATCGGGTTAGTTACCTACACTATTTATAACAATGGCTGGACCAATTTTCATGATTTTTGATTTGTTGGATTTGTCTCCGTCTCGTATAGCAGAATAAGTATAAAACATCAAAAAAATAATCACGAAATTAAATTCACGAATATCTACTTCTAGAAGCACCCTTCGAAGTAAGTTTTCTAATGAGCACATCAAACGATCTACCTTGTTATGTGATACACGTTTACGAGCTGAGCTACCTCTGCTATAACTAGGGTTGCCAACATTTCTTCGGCGAAATATAGTACTTTTCAAAATTTGCTATAAAAATATAGTACACTTCAAAAAAATGTAGTACTTTATGGAAAAAAAATAGACAAAGATATATTTTTTCTTATTTTTTTTATAAAAATAATTTGTTTTTTGCATTTTTGCATTTCTTTACATTTTTTATTTTAAAATTAGTGTCATAATATGCTTTGTTACATTCAATTTTTAAATAAATGTACATCAAAAGCTCGTTTTTTATTAATGAGACACTACTTCTGTTTCTTTCTTCTTTTTAAAGTGAAGGATTTGTTTATTAGATTTCGGTGATGAAAATATAGTATTTTTGCATACATATATTTCTTCAATAGTATATAGTACGCAGACCCGAAAATAGTACAATACTTTATATTATAGTACGGTTGGCAACCCTAGCTATAACCTCAAGGCCCGATTCCACACTATAGTGCCGATCTCGATACGTTCTTGGTCCGATATTGGTCTAGTAAAGTATTTCAATATAAGAAACAATGAGTGCATTTACACTATCAGTAAGAGTCGAGTTTCGATCGAATCACACTCAAGCAACGTTTCTTATATAAAACACTTTATCAGACCGATATCGGACCGAGAATTGACTGTGATAGACGTTCTAGTGTAAATCGGTCCTTAGATTTACGACGCCTACATTTCTTAAGTAAATAAAATGGAAATATTTTTGCTACATTATGTTAACAGGTTTCACCAGTTTTTATTTTTATAGTTATAAGTATTGGTACGACCCAAGTGACTTTTTTTAATATCAGAACCCTTAGACAGAAAATAAACCAAAATTATAAAAATCAATTTGTCGCACCATCTATTATATCTATGGTTAAGCTAAATCTAAGCTTAAATATATAAAAATAAAAGTAACTTAGAGTATAAGATATTATGAGTAGGAGGACTAACAAGGACATTTGCTTACTTTTTAAGATGTAAATAAAAACAATATACTAATATTTCCTAACCTATTACCTAACTTAAATTGTATGTTAAAATTGGGTCTTAGTTTACCATGAAACAATTTACTAACTGTTAGTTTCCTTTTAAACACATGTTCTAGTTCGCACGCGCGGAGATTAGGTTTTAATCTAAACTAAAAATACCAAATATTGCTTGCTATTGCTTTTCGCTACTATGGTATTCGAACTCCTTTAACGTCCCACTGCTGGGCACGGATGATCTCTTCAATACGAGGGGAATCAGGCCATAGTTCACCACGCTGGCCAAGTGCGGGTTGGCAGATTTCACATGCCTTTCGAAAACTTGTTAGGTTTTCTCAAATGTGCAGATTTTCTTTGCTGTTTCCCGTTGCTACTAGTAGTAGAAACTTCTATTCATTATTTTGTTTGATTTAGAAACAATTTTGAAAAGTAAGTAATTGTTAGATAATATTATTTATTAATTTTATTTTTTATAAATATTAGTATATACTTTTACCAAAATTTTAGCAGTAATAATATATAAGTAATAGCAGGTATTTAAGCAGAAAAGTGTATTATTCAAATTGGTCTGCTAATATTTTATTTATGCCTCCTATTTTATTTAAATTTTATGTTGATATCAAAGCTAAAGCTATCATTAAAAATCTATATATCGATTCAAAGGGACTTTCACTAACGGTAAAGGAATTAAAAAGGGCAGGATACCGTTTATCCTGGTAAAGAAAATGGTTGATGGGTTAAAGGACAGAAACTAAATATCTAACGTAATTTCAATAGGACTTTCGGTGGCAAGACTATTTAATTGAAAGTAATATAAGTTACTTTTAATCATGAGATTTTATTATTTATTCTGTTGCGCTGAATTGGTAACTAGATATAAAATATAAAGATGGCTTGAAAAATACCTGTTGTATACAAAAAAAAAAAACGAGAGATATTGTGGGGCACTCGGTAGCACGACCACTCAACTACAAGTACTAGGGTCAAAATCTAGCAACTTACATTGCTAAATTAAATATCAAATAATCAAGCAACTTACATTGTACATGACTCCTTCAGATTATCGAAGAAAAGTCTGCACATGGACTACTTATCACATGCCTTAAAAGGCCTATCACATTATGACCGTGATTTATTTTTTATTTTAATACCCATTTTGGCGTTCTTATTCAGAGAACCTGAAACTTTTCGACAATTTTGACTTATTGTATAGAAGAGAATAGTTATTAATATTGTCCATAGTGGCTTCGTTTTTTGCAAATGTTTATGCTTAATTGAAATAAAGCCAAAATTCTGAAGCAAGTTTTTAATAAAATGCGCGACGGCACTTTTTCAAGCTCATGGATTGAAATACTATACTAAGCAAACGAAATGAAAAATATATTAAAATATCTTATATATAGTGGTTGAGTTTATAGCGGCCTCGGAATTTGAAAATATGTATTGGATTTCTACAAAAAAAACCTTTTCAAAATCTTAAAAACTACTAAAAACATTTAGAGTTAGCTGTAAATATATCCTTACAACATTAGTATTATTAAGTAAAAAAAGTATTTATACCAGAATATGTGTCAGTTCAAAAGAAACTTAATTACATACTTTTTTTTTAAATTATTTATTATAAAACTTTACATAATATGTAGAAGTAATTACAACTGCAGAAAACACTAGAAACACGATGCGTCGGACGCTCGAACTCAATACCATAGAACTCAGTACATTTAGTGATAGGCCTTTTAACACATATGATCGCCTTGCACTTATAATGGCATCGCACGAGGTACTCTTAATAAATAATAAAAAGTGTCGTGACGCTTGAAATATTGCACTTTTTCCCGTCTAGCATTTATTCGCCAAGTATGTCGATTGTAATATGCAATAAGGACCTTCGATACAATAAAAAGGTTACAAGCAAAGAATTAAATTGTCATGGCTATGGCTAAATATTAAGATGAGCCAAATATTATTCAGTTAATTTTCCTTCCATTATTACTATGTAACTTATTCATAGCATACACCTCATTAAGTAGTTTCAACGTAACTTTACCGACTCTGGTTTATAAGTTTTCATTGGTTAAGTATTTCTACTATGAATTACTATTCTCATTTACGTTAACATACTGCAATAGATCTATCTCATTGCTTTATAGATATTGTATTTGAATTCAATTAATTTTATTTAAACCTAAAACTTACTTCGCAACATAGTATAAGTTAAAGAGTTTATTTACTGTTGATACTCGTTATTATATAGTACTTGGGCGACCGAGCTTCGCTCGGAGTTTTTGGTTAAAAATACTTTTTTTTAAATTTGGCTTAAAGACAAAAAAAAAAACTAAAAATTTGAAAAAATACAAAAAAAAAGTAAAATCTTTGTATCCGATCGAGATTCGAACACACCTGTGACAGTCAATGTCGCGCCTCAGCCGCTTGACCACGACGCTTATACACAAATGTGCGAAATTATTAACATATTTTGCGTAAAATCAAACTCGAAAATAGGCGTTTTACCAGACATAAGACTAATTTAGATCGATTTTTTGCCCCCGAGAGCCTCCACTTACCAAATTTCAGCGAAATCGTTAAGGCCATTTCCAAAATCGCCGGTATAAATAAATAAATAAAGATATAAATATACAAGAATTACTCGCTTAAATATATTAGATTATTGAGCTTATTTTTTAAGCCTTTGCTTTCGTAACATACACTTACCTTATAGAACGCTTAAAGTTATACTTGTTCCATAGTAGTAAATGAAGGAAGCCAGGGATGTTAATTCTCAACTAACATAACTCTGAACTTCGTGTAGCCTTTATATGTATGTACTTATATCATACTAGATATTGCAACTTTTAGTGATAAATTTTCTAATAAAATGACATCAAATTTTTGGTATAATCTGTTTATAAATTGATTAAAAGATACTTTAAAATTGATTTAAAAATGTCGAAGATATTCAATAACATAATAAACAATCACTCGAATTTTGAAATAGGTTAAAAATTATATCATTTAACCTTAATATTTTAAATGTTTTATTTATTCATGATCAGAGGTTGACAGATTTTTCCATTTTATTTCCCGAAAAACTATGACAAGAAGCTTATTTGCTCCATCGTAATAGTACATTCCCTTTGAAACAAAGCTGCTTTACGTAAGTAAATGAAGCCTTCGAGAGAGGGATTACAGGTGTCCTAGATAATGTATTGCCTACAAAAGTACTCATGGGGTTAAAAGCTATTGATACCTTTTCGAAATTATTTCATAAATATATCTTAAGAGTTAATGTTCTTTTTAGTTCTTTTTAATATTTTAGTAGATCATATTTTTATCCTTTTACGGAAAATAAGGGTTTCATAAATTAGAACAAACTATTCTTTAGCTATGGTGTTCTATTTCAGACTTCAAACGTGAAAATATACATTTTTTATAACTATTACAGTGATTTTTCCGAGTAATATTTCTAAGGTATATGTACTTGTAATTCATTAGAAACAAATGTCGTGGCGTTTTCAGGGAATTTGATTAGAAACAAATTGTACTACAAAATTTGTACTTTTGCATAAGAATCTCAGTGAAAAAAACTATTTTGAACTACATTCGCTTCCACCACCACCACCACTTTTTTATCTAAGTTTTCATTTAACTTTGAAATTGCACTGACTTTAAGAGAAGTCTTACTTTTGTATACCTGCAATGTTAGGAATTTTTAAGAACGTCGCTTTTCAACGCGCATCTATATCTCTCTTTCCGTTCTTCATGTGGATAGTTTTAATATTTATTTCAAAACTGTAATTAAATATATTTTCTACTAGCGACTCTAGCGACTACATTTAACGTTTAGTATTGATTTCTCAGGGATGAGATATTTTCCCGCAGTAAATAGAATCCTATATGTTGATCCGGATAACCAGCTATCATTATACCAAATTTCATCAAAATCTATCCAGCAGTTTTCCCGTGATGCGATAACAGATAGACAGGCAGACAGACATTCTAAAAACCATAGATTCGGCCTCTGTATTGATAATAAAGTCTATTTCAATAAAAAAATTCGACGAATATTTAATGTACAGTTTTGGCTTAGTTAGAATTTTATCATATGTATATCAATACAAATATAATCTTATAAATAATCTTATTTATAATATTCAAAAATTAATTTTGAAAGAAATGTATTACATAGATAGATATATAAAATATATATAAAACAGCTCAGAAGGATTTTCCATGAAAACAAATATTTCATATTCAACAATTATATTTACTGCTTTTTCTGAATACTCGTTTTACATTTTTATAAGAATGCCAATCTCCAACTGTCCATTTGACACATCAAAAATCAAACATCAAAATCACAAAGTCACATTGAAAAATCGAACGTTACATTCGGCCATCCGTTACAGTAACGAGTCCCTTCGTTTTAGGCCACCCCAAACAAAACTTTAACTATTCATTAGAATTGATGCATTTGATTCACAAATCATTTATTTTTCATTAAATTAATATTAATTATTTGCTTACAAACTTATTCAAAACTGAATTGCACGTAATTCTCAATTTTAAAACAAAACTTCATTTTAAATCATAGAGATGCTTAGAATATACAAGAGGAGTTACTTCTATTCTTTCACTACCACCTTGCTTTATATCTCGTGACATAATCACTATAGTTATCATATCACTAAAACTCAACTAGAGGATAGTTACTTCTATTCTTTCACCACCAACTAGCCAGAGTTTGTCATGCATAACACTCATGTTCGGCTCACATCCGCTCGAACTCTTAGTTATGCATGGAGAATCACTATTTATCTCTATAATATTAATAACGAAATGCCTACAATAATATGTTTTTACTCGTCAATACATCAATTCTAATTCTCAATGTTTTCCGTAGTAAATCTCATAATTTTGTAAGTTATTTGCTATATCCTACTTAACTAGTACTAACATTATTTACTTATTAACAGTTTACACTTAAATTTAAGAAAATTTTACTCAACATTGTTTTTACTCTATTTTGAAATTGCCATTAATCACCAAAGAAAAAGGTTGAACCTTCTAGTACACGTCACTTTCATAATTTAAAATTTAAAAATCACAGCAGTACTTAAGGTACTCTTGATGTCAGTCTTCACAATAAAAATAATAGAATTAACAATGCTACTGGCTATGCTACATTGAAGATTTTGGAGAACAAACGCCGAGAAGCTTTGGTGAATACTCCTTTCTTATTTTCTCCATCCTTATACATTCTGCGACTCTCTTCTTTTCTTTTTTTCTTATCATTGGTTAGTTTCAGAGATAAACCTTCAGAAATCGAAAATTTAATGTGCTGAGAAATACCCGTCTACACTTCACAAGTGTCTACTCTTACAGTCCCTTTCACAATTTATTACAATTAATGATTGACATTTCACTGATCTTACATTGATGATCTGATTTGTACATAATTCTGATTTTATTTTTTTTAAAAGTCATTCTTAATTACAGATCTTCACTGCAACTAGTTAGATCTTGTCAAACATAACACTCATGCTCGGCTCACATCCGCTCGAGCTCTTAGTTATGCAGACATATTCACTATTTATCTCTATAATATTAATAAAAATACTCCTCATCGTTGTAGAACTTTAGAACTTCCCATGATCAAGGTTTAGCCTATGGTAATCACTACAGCTCTGCCGGGTGCGGCTGCGGGCTAGGCGCCTACGTCTCCCTTCATCGTCACATGTAACAACTCCTACTTTGGACATAGTGAACACTATCTTGTCGGCTCTGGTGTCTGAACCGACTTCGGCTGCAACGCTCGCCCCCACAAGCTCTCAGCCGTCTCTCATCTGGTTGCGTAGAGCATACAGTGGACGTTTCCTGTCTCTGTCGTCCCATTTCGTCAAACTCACCTCCATCCATCTAGAACTTGTACACACGAATTTCATTAGTTCACTACATTTTAAAACTTTAAAGTACGAGAATATTAGGTGTAAAAAAAAGGTATTATTCGAGTTCGCAAAGACATTGTGATTCCATTGTATCAAGGTCAAATAATGCTATATTTTAACTATTTTATTTTCCTTACTCATCAAAGTTATAGTATTTTTATAAATATTTAATAATAAATGGAAGAAGTCAAAGACGATTTAACAGAATTACAAAATTGCTCAAATATACAAAATTTTATATTGTCTAACTGATAAACATCATATTAATTATTAATTTTATTGTTCATATCAACATAAGGTCAATGATCAAACATTTTTCGTATTCAAGCTTAATTGTGAAAAATTTAATCTAAGTTAATATGTATTATACTGTCTTAAATTCTTTCCCAGCATATACTTATCATCTTCTAATTTTTTTCAATAAAATTATGCGTAGATATTTTTAATATACTTTGATCTAATCCATATGCATCTAACTAATCATCACACTATTTTATTTATTTTTTCATATTATTTAACTTACTTCACAGTTACAACACAAATTGAAAGATATTTTAAAATTTTGAATTCTTTAACTGAAAAATATGATATAAATTTCAACAAAACGTTACCTTCAAATTGTCAAACGATTCGTGGGCGTTGCAAAAACGGTATATTTTTGCTGTAATCCCACTTCTGAGCTAAAACAGCTCAGAAGGATTTTCCATGAAAACAAATATTTCATATTCAACAATTATATTTACTGCTTTTTCTGAATACTCGTTTTACATTTTTATAAGAATGCCAATCTCCAACTGTCCATTTGACACATCAAAAATCAAACATCAAAATCACAAAGTCACATTGAAAAATCGAACGTTACATATATATATATATATATATATATATATATATATATATATATATATATATATATATATTATAATACTAGTCACTCACTCTGGCTTCCCTCGGGTTCGTCCCTAGGTGATTGTTTAAATTGACATAACTTTTTTATTTATGAACCGATTGAAATAAAACATGTTAAGTGAATCTTATCACAATACATCAGTGAAAACTGCACCAAAATCGGTTAAACTGTTTCTGAGACTAACGCGCGCAAACGAACAGACAAAAAAAAATTCTAAAAACTCATTGTTTTGAGTTTTATTGTGTTAATAAAATGCCCCAATTATAGTTTTCTCAGAGAAATTCCATGTACAGACAGCGACCAGTTACATTTTTATTATATGTATAGACTTTAAGTTTTAAAGCACGCTTCTGATGCAACAGATGATTAGATAAAAGTTAATTTAATTTTTGTTTATAATAGTTTAAAATGAACTTTAATACGTTTATAATTACATGAACTAAGATCGTAAGGAATTAGTTTAGAGCTAATTGTGTTTTGCTTCCGGTATCTAGGGAAGACATGAGATAACTTTATAAAGTTAGAATGTATAGCTTTTACTACACAGTTATTAACGAAAGGCTTAGTATGAAGGCATTTTGTGATGAAATAAAAAATATATTATATACCTACGTCTATTGTATTGAAAATATATGGGATTAAGCTTATTGTACAAAACTATTAGTAGTTTTCTTTGTCCGTAAAAGAAATATTTAATTTGGATGGCTGTGTAGTGTTATATTGTTTTTTTTTCCTTATTACTTTTACAATTCAACCTATGTTTGTATATTAAGGGAATAAAAGGTGTTATACTTAAGTTGGCTGTCAAGCTTAAGTACATATTAGGTTTATATAAAAAAAAAAAAAAAACGTATTTCGAGCGAAAAGTACTTTATTTATTAGTTAGTATATAATTATTTTTGTGCTTATTTGGCATAAATAGTGTAAAGAAATTTTATATTCATAATTCATTATTCTATGAATATAATTTCTCTTTCATTTTCAATATATAAGGGACTTATTTTCATACAATACGTACATATATGTTTTCAATATTAGAGATGACAGCACCATTTTGTCAAGAACATATTCTATTTTATTTTTTAAATATTCACCGTTTTTTTTTCATTCGACTAAGATAATTAAATTAGTCTATCTTTTTCTTTTCTTTCTTTTCACTAGTACTTGTGTTAAAGTAGGAATTTCCTTGCTTAAACAACAGTATTGAAATACCAATAGCATGAAGAAAAATATAAAAGTTATCTATTTGTATATTTATACTCTCAATTACCTTCACCACTATAACTCTTTAATTTACTCAACGTTTAAAAGGTTGTATGGAAATTTTGAAATTTGAACTTTATTTTTTAAGTAATAAAGTCATGATTGAAATGAAATTATAACATAATACTTGTAGTTGAGCGTGACGCGGAAAAGCAGTCATTACATGAAAAATTCTAGTGTCCACAGAAAAAAAAGGAAATTATAAAAGCTGGAAAACTTTTTACTACATTTTACTTTGAAAGTTTGCCAATGTCTTGTTTAGTAAAGAAATAATATTAAAGGAACATAAAAATGGAAAATGAAACATGTAGAAGATTTCACATCTATGTAAGGTTGTCTTTGTCCAATCTTATTTCTAGTAGCAGTTCTTATTAATAAGATATGAACATAAATTCTAAATACTTCTGTTCTGTTCTTTGTTCTGTGGCTTATAGGTGTGCCATTTGGGCACAATTTACTTCGCCAATGTCGTGTAATGGAAAAGACACGGTAGAGATTGACAATTAATCGGTATAAAAAAAGGATATTCACACTGATGACTGAAAACTTTTTGATATAAGAGGAATTTATTGTATATTCTAAATACTTAGAATAATATGTCACAGATGTATTGTCAAATAAAGTATGGTCGAGGTAATTTTTTATTCTTCCTGCTCTGATCACTATGTCGTGATGTGTGTGATCACTCATAAGCTTCCGACAATCCAGCTGGGCTTGAAGCCAAGAGGCCCACTGGAAGTTGACTCACTTCGGTAGGCTGTGACCACGCGGGTGCTCCTGGTACTTCTTTGATAGCAGAGTGGACCATGGGAGAAACACTTGTTTATTGTGGTCTGCTTCGGTAGCCCAGCCGCCGGGGCGCGGTTGTTGAATGCGCAAGCGGTTAGAAAATCGAACTTGTTATATTTTAAAATATAAGCATTGTAATATCGCCCTATTATATTGCTTATATTTGTTCCAAATGTGTAAACATGTAGTTTCAGTAAGCTGTCGTTAACCAAAAGGTTTTTAAGCTGGTCTTTTCAGTAAATCGGTAATTTCACGCCAGATGCTGGATGCGGTTTTGGCTATTCCGAAACCACGACCTCATTATGTTATATTTTTAGTGTTATTTTCATATTACAATATGATTTTATCAATAGTAATACGATACTCGGCAAAATTAATTTATATTAGTTTCTGTTTAGTACGTTAGTAATTTGACATAAAATATTAAATACATAAAAAAAAAGGTTTTTAATACTTATATGTACGCAAATATTTGACATTTTAAATAAAACTATCTTTTCTATGTTTTTTCGGGGATTTATTTAAATTTTTATTTATTTTATTGAAACGTCGGGAATCAATAATCAAACATCCGCGATTAATCCACGAAAAAATACGAAAAGATAGTTATATTTAAAAAGTTTATTTACAAAATTTCTTGCGTTTACAAAAATAGACCTTGCGTGTTAGAAGGCTAGAAAATTGGAATTTCGCACACGTATTCCTCACATGGCGAAAGCATCCACTAAGGAAGGATTTTTCAAAATTCAATCCCCAAGGGGGTGAAACAGAGGATATAAGTTTGTATGAAACTTTTTATTCCTTGGACATATTTGCATGAAATTTCGTATTTTTCGTAGTTTGATCGCGAGCGAAGCCGCGGGTTCTGGTAGTAATTTATAAAAATTAACAAAATATATGATAAGGATTCTTTCTCAAAACAGATCGAAAGTCCTTGCAAATAGTGACCAATTAGTACAATAGTAAGTTAGTGACAAGCGCTCAAGTTGTAAGTTTTTGTTGTGAAGTACCGTTTTATTTTTAAAATATTTTAGTAAGATTTTAAGCTATTTGTGATAAGATTCGGTGATTACTTTGATTTGTGATGCGTTCTTGTTATGCATTCATCGCGAATGTTATCGGGCGATAAAACTTCGCATTCTGCCTACGGTAAATGTGCGTGGCCACATTACATCGCTGTTTATCGCGATAAACAAACGCAAAAAACGAAATGGACGCCGCGAATCGCTCTTTATTTTATGGGAGCGAAGTCAAGTATCTTTTTCTTGTGGCCGATTTCTTTCAGCTTCCATAATACTGGCTCAGACTCGTAATTACTAATAATTTCTAAAATTTACTCGATACTCCAGTTTATGTCGAAAATACGTCATATAGAAATACATATTTACTCCAATATGTCCGCTACCCACGATGTCTGTGGGCCGAATTCGTGATAAAACCAATTGATGTGCCAGGGTTTATCAACAGCGGAGCGATAGGCTTGCGACTTCACTCGAAGTGTCGTAGTATTCGCGAATATATGGCTAAATACATCGCGATAACCCAAAGATTCGCGTTATCGCGATGTGTGTGGCCGAGGCCTTACATGTAGCTTTTCCTTACACTCAAAATATATTTTTTTCAGTATTATTAGATAAAAATAAATATGTTGGGACATTAACACACAGCACTATCTAGTTTCATTGTAAGCTACGAGACTTGTGTTTTACACTACACATATATGTATATAACTTTAAAGAAATACATATTATAAATATAAACACCCATGACTGTTTACGGAGGAGAACAGTGCTCATCACACAAATGAATGCCCCCAGCGGGATTCGATCCCCCGACGACTAGTACAGGAAGTAGGAAAGTACTACAAATTGAGCTAAGCGTGTCGTCAAATGTAGTATAATATAATATAAATATAGTATAATATATAAAGATAGATCCTGAAAAAGACAAATAAGTATGAAATGCTGTACGTTGGTAAGCACATCACTTGAGCACGGCTGGATTGAATTGGCTGATTAATTATTTTTTAACGTGTTCGTAATAATACGAAAAATGATTTTAGGAAAAAATATTTTGTAAAGCAGTCTGGAGGATCGGAAAAATTTGGAAGTGCCTTTTTATATAACAATCACAAACCAAGAAATATGTCGCAAAAGCTTGAAAATTGTAATATTTAAGAGAATGTGGGTTGCTTTGTATTTTCCCTTAGAAGTATAATATTCAGATAATTTATCTTATTTAATAACCTTATAAAACACAAGGGACAATAAGAAGTGTGAAAAGCTCTTAGTTTATATTTTCACTCTTATTATTTTTTTCCTTTGACTTTTAAGAGTTGAGTTATTCTCTTTAGGGATATTGGGGAGAATTCTCGCTCGGCAGTTAAGGCCAACTTGGTTTAGTCCGGCAATTACATTAACTGTCGTAGTTGGTAACACGTGCCTCGTAGCCTGGCATAAGTACTTTGTAGAATTTGTGTATTTTGAAATGTTGGTACTAAAGTACTAAAAATAAAAATATTTGGCATCAAATATATTTCTTAGATTTTAATATTTACTTAGACGTGTAAAAACTGTGTTATTTAGTAATTATGCGTTACAATTTCTGTTGAATTAGAATTATGTCATAAATACATTCTTTCATTTTACCTTACATATTTAAAATCAAAGTTTCTCTATCTGTTTGTCTGTTAGTTCATAGTTCAGAAAACTGGTCCGATTTTCATTATGCTTTTTTAGTACGGAATATATTATTGGACCATGTTTCAGTATAGATTCTGTTATAATTAAAATCTAAGGTATAGGCAGAAACAATTTGAGTTCATGTCTGAAGCAAATATATTTGTATGAGGTCGTTACCTTAGAAGAATAAAAGGATTTGTGTGAAGCTTACGTGCCAGCGATCTTAATTGCAAAAGCAACGTTGAAAGCTTTGTATGTTATATTTTACTACATTACATTGTATTTTGAAGTAAATAAGTATATGTGGCGTAAGGCAGTGGTAGCTCAGTGCTAGTGGAAACGCGTTCGCTTGGGAAACGTAGGGAAGCGGGTTCAAATCACGGGTCTTGCATCTCTGATATTTTAATGTGCGGATCATTGTTAACATGATTACCACTTGCCTTACGGTGAAAAAAAGCATGTTGAGGAAACCTGCATTTCTAAGAGAACCTAGCTAGTTCTTTTAAGACAAGTGAAGTCCGCCAACACGCACTTAGCCAGCGTGGTGGACTATGGCCTGATCTCCCGCATATTGAAGGGAGGCCCGTGCCCAGCAGTGAGACGTTAAAAAGGACTGAATACATGTGTACACAAGTATATGTGTAAAATATTTTATTACCAAAATAAATTTACCTTAAGTATTATGAAAATGTACGAATGCAATAATACCACAAAATATAAAGAATAGATTGCGGACTTAAACCAAATTTCTATCTCGTTGATATAAAAAGAATTTTCATTACTTTAAAGTATCTTCTAAACAATGGAATGGCTTGGGACGAATTCAACTGACCCTCAATATCTCTTACTAGATAAAAGATTCGATCGAGGGCAAATGAATGAAATGAGCGAAAAATGCTGAAAGATTCTCCAACGTGGTTTACTTGTAAGATACGTATTTAGTCAGGTTGTACTATTTTTAACCGACTACAAATAGTAACAGATTATAATTTATGTATTCGTTCGATGTTTTTAAAAGCACGTTAATCTCGTATGTTTATACTCGTACACGTTATACATATAACTCTTAAAATTTTTAAAAAAGTTGAAAAATCAACAAACCGTTTGATTCATAGGAGCTTTTAAAGAAATAATATTTATGCATAAATATTTAATTTCTAAAACCATTAGTTTAATGTAAATACATTACATTTATACATACATTAAATTTGTTAAATGGAGCAAATTCCAACAAGATTGATGCTGGCTCGTTGATATTTCCATTTCTATTCAGATGAAATAACATTAATGTTTCGATATTTCTGTAATACAAAACATGCAAATTAAATTAAACTAGAGTTCGTACAGTGGTCGAAATTTGACCATAACAATTATTAAAAAAAACCATAACCAGACCATAATCATAATCGAAAATTTGAGGAAAAGATATATAATGAAGAGAATTTACCTATGTATATAAAAAATAAATGTTTCCAATTTTTTAAATAACTGTTTACAGAGAGTCAGTAATTTTTTTTATGGACAATGTAACGCTTGTACAAAAGCATCTCAGAAAATGTTCAAAAAGCTATTATCGCCAAATTCAAAAAAATTGGTAAAGAACGTTTGTGTGCTAAAGGCTATTATTATATAATTATTATATAATAAATGATTTCATAGAAGATGGCACGCCTTGGGAATGAAATGATTGCCTCCAAGGTACTTCAAATTTATAGAAATATTGTAAATTATAATTTAACTTTATAAAAATTTAACGAAATAACATTTGTCCCGCTGAGTTTCTTTCGTCAGTTCTTCTCAGGTTTGAGGCTTCTTCTTTCTGAACTGGTAGTAGACTCATGACGTTCAGTAAAAAATTGTAATAATTTAATGCTGAATAAAATATTTTGATTTTTTTATTGATAACACTAAAACTCTACTAAATAAAAAAAAACTGGTCGAAAAACTGGTCGAGAACAAAAGTATATACTGAGCTGAATTGTCTGTGCCGTTTTATAAACACATATGTAGATATTATCAAACAGAGAGCCCGATAAGTTTTCCTATGGACAATATAATAAGAAGCTATATAAAAATATTTTCTATAAAGTTCTTATTTCCCTAAAGACTATTCCATAAATCACCCCTTTAGGTAATACATTTTCAAAAACCATTCTTAGTTGTTATCTTTCGTTATAAAAAAACTTTGACGCATAATTTAATTCTTTTCAACCTAATATCTAAGATCTCTATAACGTAGATGACAGAACAGGGAACTTTTCACTCCACCTCTTTTTAAATAAGTTAGTTGACTATGATCAAAATTCGGTCAGCGAGCAATATTTTATATTGAATAAGACAGTCTATAGCGAATGTATTTCAATATTTAATTTAAATAAATATGCCCTTAATTCTATAACCTTTAACACTTCATCAGTCTTCTGTACAATCAGTTCTCCCACATACATATCTGTATAATATGTAAAATTATAAATAGTAAAAGATTTAACCTTGTAGCCTTTCCGTATTCCGTATCTGAAATCAGTAATATACATATATATGTTACAGTCAAAACTATTATTTAGTCCAAGCTAATTTTGACTAATTCTTGTGTTGTTCAATAGCGGTTTTGAATGTCAAATCGGTAAAAACTGTTAAAAAATATGAAGTTTTAGTCATTTAAGAACTCTCCGGCCGCTACCGCGGCACGCTCGCTTCGCTCGCTCAGCTCATGCGCTGTGGTCACTGTTCTAACCTAACCTAGAAAGAAAAAAAGGGTTCTTCCGAGTAACCTTCAACCTTCTTACCTCTTGAACTTTTTAAGTCTTACCGATATGACAGTCAAAACTGCTATTGGCAAAGGCCTGCAGTTAAAATTACTTTTGACCAACCTCTTTAGTCAAAAGTAGTTTTGACTGAAACATATATATTTACCTTAAACATAAAGTTAACATTTAATATAATATTTGCTCAAAATATTCTAAGTAAAATATTTAAGTTCGAGAGATGTAAACAACGATATACACAGAAAAGTATAATCACATATAATTATGCAAAATTTTAACGAGGTTTGACTTTGAGTTGAAATATTATTGCAGCAAAAATTTCTCATAAGAGAAAATATTAATTTGTTAGAAGAACTGGGACATGAAACATGTGCCGTGAATACTTGGCCAAAGAATATATTATAGAAATACAAGACCTGATTTCATATTATGCAGTTGTGATTTTTTTAAGTAATTAAATGGTAGAAGGGATAAAAATAGTGAAAATGCAGGAAGATCTTCCTAGAAGACAGATTTTGATATAAATTAAATGGACTTATTTAAATAAATAAATAATAAATGTGTTGGAACATTAACACACAATACTAACTAGTTGCATGGTATACTACGAGGCTTGTGTTATGGATACCAGATAGTTGATACACCGCACATATATAACTTTAAATACATAGATATTATAAATATAATCACCCATGACTGGAGTACAAACATTCGTGCGCATCACATCATTCAGCGGGACTCGAACCCACGGCCGCTGGCACAGCAAATAGGGTACAAACAGAGCCAAATGTGTCGTCAAACCTATAAAAATCACACTGTGATTTTCTGCAGACTCATAGTACAAATTTTTGTATTTAAAAAAATAGATATCTGCTGCTAGTTTATTAGTCAGACTCGGGTTAGAAGTTTTAAAAGTTAATCTATTATGGTCTTATCTTATAATATTAAATGAGGAATTCTTGCATATATAATATATAAATTTAATTTTTTTGCATTATTCCCTCATTTTTTTTGGGAATTTTGTCTGTCTGTCTGTCTAGGACCACATCACGAGAAAACTACTGGACAGATTTTGATGAAATATGGTATGATGATAGCTTGTTATCCGAGTCAACATTAAGGATACTTTTTACTACGGAAAAATATCTTATCTTTGAGAAATCTATACTAACCTTAAAAAAGTAGGGACGAACCCGAGCAGAGCGAAGTGAGTTGCTACGTTATATATAAGTTATTTATGTGCAGCTGCGCCTTAAAACACTATTTACTAATTTTACCCATTAGTACTCCTCGAAAACAGTACGTAATGAAGTTAGGGACGAAAATAAAAGGAAGGCAGTTTTATTTGAGTTCCTTTAGTTTTTTCGAATCACTTCGTTACCGCAGATTTCTTCAGAATTACAAATGAAGTAACAGTCACGTGAGCGAGCGGTGGCTTTGTTCAATCTAGAATTGAATTTACAAATTCGATACAAAGCGCTCGACTCATTCATGTGGTTTTCTATAGACATTCTACCATTTGTGATGAGCAACGAGTGAAAATAAGTATTTTTAAGTTATATTTATCTAATACTTTGTTAGATTTACGGGAATATTTGACATTTTAAATAAAACTAACTTTTCAGATTTTTCACTCATTTATTTTGATTTTTGGTTATCTAATAACAGCAAAAAATGATTTTTTCAAAATAAAAGTAGGTATTAAAATTTTTCGAGAAAAAAGCATGCAAAGCATGTGATACAACTAAAATTTAAACACAAATTCCTGAGATACCACTATAAAATCTAAATTTTTAATACATTTATCTATAAAGATAAATAAAATTGGAGTGTCTGTTTGTAATATTAAAATAACCGCTTTGTACTAAATGCATATGGATGTATACACGGTACATATATCAAAACAACATTTTTTACAATTTTTGTCTGTCTGTCTGTTTGTTCTAGCTAATCTCCGAAACGGCTGGACTGATTTTGACGGGACTTTCACTGGCAGATAGCTGATGTTATGAGGAGTAACTTAGGCTACTTTTATTTTAGGTAGGCTACTTTTGAGTAGCAAGCTATTATTTATGTATGAACATAGCTAACCGTGAAAATGTACCTAGAGACGAACGCGAGCGAAGCAAGCGTGAGTGGCTAGATGTAAAAAAATTTGTTATGGTATATGTACCGTGTATACATCCATATGCATTTAGTAAAAAGCGGTTATTTTAATATTACAAACAGACACTCCAATTTTATTTCTCTGTATAGATGTGAAAGTGTTTGGTTTTTTGTTCGTTTGTTTGTTTGTTTGTTTGTCCTTCTTTCATATTGAAAGAGAGTGACGGATTAGCGTAATTTTTTGTGTGGAGGGAGGTAGAGGGCCAGAGAGTGACATAGGCTACTTTTTCCGCGGGAGATCATCTTATTCCCACGGGAAAACACGTTATAATACAACCCAAAAAAATATTTATGATCAGAATTACTTAAAATTTGGTATTAATGCTTTTCCATACAATTAACAAAATACGTGTTTTAGCATTTTCCGAAATTCATCCCATAAGGGCATCTATACCCTTTTTATCAAATAGGGGATGAAAGTTTTTATAAAACCTACCCCTTTAGAGTTTTTTTCGTAGTTTTAGCGCAAGCGAAGCCGCGGGTTCTGCTAGTAATATATAAATGTTAGATCTTCTTGTTGACACTTCGTCTGTAGATTAATGGATCGCTTGGGATTAGATAGAACACACCTAGTCTTTACGATGTGACAGCTACAAATTATATACAGATTTATGATAACATCTTTTGATCAATAGTGTCCCTCTTTTAGAAAGGATCACATAATTTTTATCAAAAATATGTTTTACTTTACTATCTTATAAGGATAAAGATTTGGAGGATAAAAAAATATTATAATAAATTAATCTTTTTTAGAGGAAGATAGGTGATGATATGGGAAGACGACCTTCCAGGGGATGGAAAAGGGATTCCCGACAGTGTTAATTATTTATTAGTTATAAGAAAATTTTCTTTGCCGAAGAATAAGGGCTATTATTATTTTATTTATTTTAGAATATATAAAAAACTGTACAGAATATTTTTGCTATTAAAAAGAAAATGCATTCTAGTGAATAAAAATGACTTGATTTGACTTTATTTTCCTACTGTTCAGAAAGTAATGGTTTAAACCGAATGAAACTTCTTTTTTGCACTCAATGTTCAATAAACCGTAAGTGTTTGAACGGAAATCGTACCGACGACTAATGAATCTCGCTCCAGCCTTTCATTCGAATCCAATAAAGGAATATATGGGAAAATTCCTCTTTTCTTTATACATAATTTAAATTAGTTCAGTTGAAATTTATGCAATTATTTTAAAATAATTTATAGTACTTCGTAGGAGATCAAAAATCTTACTGAAGTTACAAGATATTTAAATTTTCGTATTAAAACTGTCGAAATTGTTTTGGTGATTAAATTTACTTGAATTTACAAAAATTAAGGTCTATTGTTAAGCAAATATTATTTCCAAGTATCAACCTCTAGAGAAAAATTTTGGGCTGCAAATATGATGATATCTTCTTAATTCTTGCTTTCTTTTTTCTCATTTTAGACCAGTATTTTTTCTCAGCCCTACTTACGATTCTAAATATTATAACATATCGGGTTTTTTCTGACATAGTCCCTTCTTTTATTATTATTTATGGACCTGTAAATATGTATAAATACAGGTGTCTTATTTTTGATAAGGGTTTGAATGTAAATGCCTGTCACAATAAGCTCTCTACTGTTGTACTAGTTGCGGGTATAGCAATATATATTTAGATCAAAACAGCACGCTTGAGCTACTGTTAAAAATAAATGTCAAGATAGTTGTAGATCCAAGACAAAGGGAGTTAATAGGAAATAAGAGTATGTTTGATGGGACAGAACACTTTACAGTACAAATTAAAAAAAAAAAAACTATTACTAGAAGGCATAAAATTTCTAGTTAAGCTGTTACTGTGTATATACCGTGAGTGAACATGATTAATTGAATAAAATCTATTCATATTATAAATTAGTAACAAAGCGAAATTTCTCAAGAAATATTGTTTTAAAAGCAATGAATGATACGTATTGTGTATATAATATAGACCCCAAAACCATAGCTGTTGAAATTTTTGTCTGTTTGTCGGTATGTCCATTTGTCCGTATATGTGCATTTCAAGCAAAAAGTATTGACCCGTTTTTAATAAAATGTTGTTTAGCGCTAACTTATTACTCGGGTCAACATTTAGGATATGTTTTACTACAGGATTTTTTCATTCCCACAGGAAAACACTGTAACTGGTTCTGTCAAGTCATCATTAGAAGTTTATATTACACGGCACGTTGGGCTCAGTTTGTAGTGACCCTACTTTCTGCGCCAGCGGTCGCGGGTTCGAGTCCCGCTGGGGGCATTCATTTGTGTGACGAGCACGAATGTTTGTACTCCAGTCATGGGTGTTTATATTTATAATATGTATGTATTTAAAGTTATATATGTGTAGTGTATCAACTATCTAGTATCCATAACACAGGCCTCGTAGCTTATCATGGAACTAGATGGTGCTGTGGGTTAATGTCCCAACATATTTATTTATTTATTAATATGGTAAATGTTGGTTAAACCTTGAGAGATACATCAAAAATAATTAAAACTTATTTAAAGACCCACCCGAGCGAAGCGAGCTTCCCGCTTGCAATAATATACAATTACACTTCTTTTGTGCCACAAATTCTGAAAAAGTGCTTAAAAGTCTTGAGTTGTTTAGTTTCTAACGAAAAGATAAAAAAGTCTCGGAACTAAGATTGATGTGATTTGGTTTTTCATGATTTGCAAAACAGTTAGATTCGTTAATTACAAAAGTTAGAATAGCAGCCTAAAAAAGCAAAATGGTTTTAAGGGAGTAAATAATATTTGTTATCTTAACAAATATTTAACGAATTAAACGAAAAGTCTTTAATAGGAAAATTCTTATATTGAAAAGAAAAGTTTGTGAACGTGCAAAAAGTAATTCGGCCGACTGCTAAGCTATTAAAAATTTAGTAAAATGGACCCGGTGCATGAAATATTGGCTAATAAGTTCTTACTTCCGAAAGTATATAAAAGTTTAACTTTTAAATTTCTTACTACCATTTTTAATTAGAAGCTAGAATAGCAATTTTGGAATATACATATTATAAAACTGAGAAGAATGTCTATTGTTTTGTTTGTTTGAGCGCACCATCTCTAGAAACTAGAAATACTAGTTTGGTACAGTAAAAAGTATCCTGTATGTTGACCCGGATAACGAGATATCATCATACCAAATTTCATCAAAATCCCTTGAGTGGTTTTTTTCATGACGGGGTCCGAGACAGACAGACAAAAAGTGTAAAAACTATAGACTCCGCCTCTATACCGATAATAATGACTATTTCAATAAGATTTTCCAAAAAATATTTAGTGTACAGATTCGACTCAGAATTTTATTATATGTATGGATTACCGTTAACACTATAATAATTTGTTATAACGCTATGGCATAAATATATTGTTTTAAAGGTATTATGCACCAAAATATACTCAAACATTAATGTAATGGGGCACGTAATCTGTACATCATATCTACCAGATAGTGCCCTTTCAAATTCCAATTCAAAGCTTTTCTAAATTAAATGGTGTATGGAGTTACTACAAACAGATATATCTAAACTAGTCTCTATCCGTAATTCTAATACCTACTGAATTTCTATATAGTGCAAAATCACTAAACATGACTGGCATTTGGTTCAAAAATACACAAAATAGAGCGTTATGCATATTTTTAGATCTAAATTCTGTAGTGAGGTTATCCTTCACTCATCAGAACAAGTTTTCTAATAAAATATGATCGAGGGTAAATTTAATAAAAATATTGCAATTAAATTACATATAACTTTTAAAATTTTCGTGTTCCATAATTATATAATAATTACACTACGGGACTTAAATGCGTGCATTTTTTTCTTTTTTCCTGTATTTTGTGAGGGTACCTGCGAAAAACATCTCCGATCGTAGAAGGCGATACCGTACACCGCCCGTCTGGTGGTGCAACCCAGTCGAAACGTCGGGAATAAGGTATAACTAACGAATTCACGCGTGTAAGTCCCGTAGTGTAATTATTATATAATTAACATGCTATTTACTTATCTGCTATGCAATCTTCTATATAGTATCACACCAAATCATGTACACAATTTCTTTCTAAAGAACGGGTGAAATATAAAAAAAAAATATCAAAAAATATTTATTTTTGCTACTAAAATATATTTTGATCAATATTTACAGTATCGAAAGTGTCCTAAAAATATTACGTTTAACAAATTATTAGTTAAATAAAGTCTATGCCTTCGAAATAAAAATATACATATTCATACATTTGTATGCCTCATGCATAAATAAAAAAGATTTTACTCATTTAGGCTATTTGTTAAAATTTACGTAAAACTATAACATCATATTATGTACTTAGGAGATCAGATAATATTTCTGGTATTGGATATCAATTGATTTGATTGCATCGATACGTGCAGTATGATTTTGATAGTCTCGGTAATGGTGATATGGCTGCATATAAGGTGGTCCTGGGTTCATTTGCTGGATCCCGCAAAATATTTATAGAGATCTTCAGTTAATAAGCACAGGCCGGAGGTAGGAAGTTAATGGTTTTGGATTTTGATAGCTAATCTTAATGAGTTAACCGTTGTACCTAATCGAAAATTTGTTCTTAAATCACTGTTAAAAAAAGAACTTTATCTATTTAATAATGTACTCCTGACCAATTTCAGCCACGGCGGCCAATCTCACTGAGACTAGTCAGATACGCAGAAGATATTATAGTGCACAAGTGTACGCGCAGACACAAGTGCACTCTCTATTCCTTTTACTCTCAAAGTTCATTGTAATGATATTTCGACACGAGCGGTGAGAATTAAGGTGCATGACCGACGACTTTACGTGCTCTCGAGGCACCGTCAACTTTCCAACTCCGAGCTATAACCTAAACTCCGGATCAGCAGCCGTACATGCTAGCCACTACAACATCAAGTCGCCAACACACTAGACCATCAAGGCAGTTTATTTAGTAATACTAATTTAGGGCATAAAAAAATCGAACAACTATTTTAAATGTGAATGTTTGCAATCAGGCGAAGTAAGGCTGAGTTGCTAGTAAAACAATTATTATTAAAATCACAAAACATAAAAAAAAAACACTTCTAAAATAGAACTAAAGGAGGTTCGTTAACAAGCGAGTTACTGAGCAGGAAGCATTAATTTACCGAGTCACAGGTGTTACATTCCACATACGCCCTTTATGTGTAAATCCCTTTAAATTATTACCCTGTAGGCTCTGACACGATTCTTACCTTTGGGAAATTATTGTACTACGTCATAACATTTACAACCAAAGATTTGACATTGTTATAATTCCAATAGCATGTAGTACAGTGATAATGTTTCAATTGATATTAAGAAGGAGGTCGAAGGTTTGGTTTTCCTAAGGGGTAAATAGTATTATGATGAACTAGCGGCTCACCCTCGCTTCGCTCGGGTTCACCTCTAGATAAACAAAAACAAATCTATCCCACGGGAACCGTACATTTTCCGGGATAAAAAGTAGCCTATTGTTTATTCTGATGTATGAACTACATTACTGTAAATTTTTCTTAAAATCCAATCAATAGTTTTTGTAAACTAAGCTGTATAAGTTACTATAGTTTTTTAACTATCCCACGGGAACTCTTTAATTTTTCAGGATGAAAAGTATCTAAGATGTTGTCCGGGGATATAAGGTACCTACCACCACGCAAATTTTCATTTAAATCGGTTTAACAGTTACGGAGATTAGCCCGTACAAACAGACAAACAGACAGAGTAACAATCAAATTGAAAAAAATTTGAATATGTTCTATTGCTCTTCTTACACCCCCTGACACGGTTTTTAGCATTTTTATTCTATGTACAGACATTCGACCTCTACAATTTTATTGTAATATACATGGATAGATAGATAGATTTTTTTTTAAAAAGGGTTGTTATTATTTAAAAAATCTAAAAAGAAAATATAATATACTTTCAAAGGTTACCTAAAACGCCGCCTTAGTTTTAAGTTTCTAGTTTTGAAGGTTTTCGAGATATGCCCTTTTGAACGAAAATCATAGTTACGCCCATTTTCTTCATATCTCAAGATCAAAGCGGAGTACGACGGTGAAACTTGTATGAATCGCTTTTCTTGGTTGCCGTTAGGGGGCCGGTTCGTTATACTTATTCGGCTAAACCGTTTCATCTAAATCGGTCCAGTAATTTCGGAGCTTATTCGGTACAAACAAATAAAGAAACAAAAAAGTCTTTCCTTTTTATAATATTATCTCATTCTTGCTTCGCTCGGGTTCGCCTCTAGACAAACAAAAATAAATCTATCCCACGGGAACTGTACATTTTTCCGGGATAAAAAGTAGCCTGTTTGTTATTCTGATATATAAACTATATTACTGTAAAGTTTCATTAAAATCCAATCAGTAGTTTTTGTGTACTAAGCTGTATAAGTTACTATCGTTTTTTAACTATCCCACGGGAACTCTTTGATTTTCCGGGATAAAAAGTATCCTTAATGTTGACCGTGGATATAAGGTACCACCATGCAAAATTTCATTTAAATCGGTCCAGCAGCTTCAGAGATTAGCCCGTACAAACAGACAAACAGACATAGAAACAAAAAAATTGAAAAAAAACTGGACTTGTTCTAATGCTCTTCTTACACTCCCCTGACTCGGTTTTTGGCATTTTTTTTCTATGTGCAGACATTCGACCTCTATAGTTTTATTATAGTATATAATAACTATATTACTGTAAAGTTTCATTAAAAACCAATCAGTTGTTTTTGTGTACTAAGCTGTATAAGTTACTATCGTTTTTTAACTATCCCACGGGAACTCTTTGATTTTCTGGGATGAAAAGTATCCTAAATGTTGACCGTGGATATAAGGTACCACCATGCAAAATTTAATTTAAATCGGTCCAGCAGCTTCAGAGATTAGCCCGTACAAATAGACAAACAGACAGACAGAGAAACAAAAAAATTGAAAAAATCTGGATTTGTTCTAATGCTCTTCTTACACCCCCCTGACTCGGTTTTTGGCATTTTTTTTCTATGTACAGACATTCGACCTCTACAGTTTTATTATAGTATAGAAGATGCTCAGACTTAGAATACTCAGTGACACAGATCTCTTATCATGTTTCAATAAACCTAGGTATGCTGAGTATTAAAAGTGTGAATATTTGATGTATGTATGAAGTATGCAATATATAGACGTTGTTATACAAAATTGATCTAGTCCACGAAAATCGTTTTTACAGGTACTGTCATAAATGTCACCTACATATCAACTTATATACAGAAAGTAGATAAAATACCCAATATTTAAATCGAATGTCTGTAAATAGAAAAAAAAAAATGCTAAAACCAAGTCAGGGGGATGTAAGAAGAGTAGTAGAATAAATCCAGTTTTAAAAAAAAATGTTTCTCTCTCTGTTTGTCTGTTTGTACGGGCTAATCTCCGAAACTGTTGGACTGATTTAAATGAAATTTTCTATGGTGGTACCTTTTATCCCCGGTCAACATATTAAACATTTTTTATTCCGGAAAAATTAAGCATTCCCGTAGGACAGTTAAAAAACTATAGTAACTTATACAGCGTAGTACACAAAAACTACTGATTGAATTTTAATGAAACTTTACAGTAATATAGTTCATACATTAGAATAACAAATAGGCTACTTTTTATTCCGGAAAATGTACGGTTCCCGTGGGATAATTTGTTAGAATATTTTTATGGATTTTGTGCTTAGGGAATAACACAAAAGCGAAAATAAGAAATTTTTGTATAAATACATATAGTTCTAATTCATAAGTTCTTTCTAATAATTCGAAAATAAAATATTCTTGTAAATAAATGTTGTTTGTACATACAAATTATTTGTTGTTACATAATATTGTTGGTTAACGTTTGTTGTTATTTACTTAATTATAATACTGTAATTATTGTTTACCTAATTAAGATTGTTAGCTAATAACATTTCTCAGATAAGCTCTAGCAGATGAGAACATAATGAGTTTAGGATCATCTTGTATGATTTGTGTTGTAGCAATTTTAGGTGTAATGTTTAACTACCGCTGGTTTAGTGGCTAGGACGTAAGGCTGCAGATTAAAAGGGTGTTCGAGTCCCAGGTCAGGCTAAGTTTAGTTATTAAGAAGATATGTTGTGTACCTAGTTTTTGAGATAAGTGACAGATAAATAATGTAAGTTCGAAAATTAATATAAAACAGTGGTAGATCAGTGGTAACGTCATCGCATGGATAGCAGATTGAAGTGGGTTTAAATCCCGGGACTGGATATTGATATTTTTATGTCAGAACTGAATCATTTATAATATTATTACCAATTGTCTTATGGTGAAAGAAAACATCTTGAGGAAACTTATATCTGAGATAACTTACTAAGTTTTCGAAAGACATGTGAAATTCGCCAATTCGCACTTGACGTGGTGGTAGCTAACAGCTATGGTTGCTAAAAATGAAGCTGAATACTAAATATTTAAATAAACATTAATTATTTGTTGTTTATACATATAGATTAAAATGTAACAAAAAATATTGTTTGGTGACACGGAACTCCGGTGCAGGAGTCAGACTCGCTCATGTTCGATTTTTTTGTACTATTTACTATAAGGCTATAAAAATGGCAGTATATTTCTACTGTGTACTGGATGGACACAGCAATTTACAGCGGTGTATAAATAACAATGCGCCACATTTGACCGTCATATACAGCTCGCTGACTTTGATGGTCCCTTAGAATATATTTAAAAAAGAAATGATATGAATTTTTGTATCTTATGGCCAGAAAAAATATTTCTTTTGGATGCGGGTCTGCTTGCTTAAGTTATTAAAATATAACTCGAGTATATTCAATCTGTCTCTTGTGAGAATCAGTCATTTTAGTTTTCAGTTTATTATAGATTTCTCAGAGATGAGATATTTTCCCGCAGTAAAAAGTATCCTCTTTGTTGACCCGGGTAACCAACTATCATCATACTAAATTTCATGAAAATCAGTCTAACGGTTTTCTCTTGATGTGTTCCCAGACACACAAAAATTTTAAAAAACTATAGGTTCGACCTTTATATCAATAATAATAACTATTTTAATAAGATTTTTCAAAAAAATATTTAATGTACAGATTCTACTCAGAATTTTATTATATGTATAGATTAGTGCCTTATGTTTGCTCGGGTGCACCTCTAGGTGGCTAGCAGTAACTGTGTACTAAATTCCAATAATATCCATCTCAAGTCTCAACACACAAATATTCACATTTTTACTATATATTTATATTATATTTTGATGTGCTACGGCGGCCATCATAAATATTGAAGCATCTTAAGAATATATAAATTCTCTCAGAAAGATTTCACTTTGTCTTAATAGTATTAGGATACATTATTAATTATTATATTACTTAATATACTTAAGTAATCCAGTAGGAAGTAGATGTCTAATATTATTAAATACCCGTCAAAAATACATATATATCCTTTTATTTGGCGTTAAAAAATATAAAATGTAATTATCTTATCTTCGATACTAATGAGCTATTTTTTCATAGCTCCTTTTTATATAACGAATATAATAAAAATATAGGGTAAATTATAATAAATATTTTAATTATGTAAATGTATAAATTAACTTTATTGCACTAAAATTTATGTATGAATTTAGCCCTTTTTTACGTCCCACAGCTGGGCAAGGGCCAGTAGGAGGGGGATCAGACCATAGTCCACCAGGCCTAGTGCGGGTTGGCGGACTTCACATTTTTTTCGATAACTGGTTTTGTTAGACATGCACAATTTTCCTTCACCAGAAGACAAGTGGTAATTAATGGGAATGATTCGCACATGAAAATACCACCAATTTGAATCCGCTTCACTTGGTTTACCAAGTGAGCGAGCTGTCACTGGGTTGCCATTGCTTTAAATTGTACTAAAATGTATTAAAAATTAAAACAAGATTTTATTCTTCAAGCCATTTCTATATCCTATTTCTAGTCTTCACAATTTTTCAAGCAAGATCACTACAAAGGAAATGTTTACAGTCACGTAGACATCTGTTAGACGAATGTTTTGCCGGCCTGTCGTCCGCTAACCTTATTTTAATAGTTTTATTCCACTATTTTTGTAAGTGTCTTTGTTACAGTATGTAATCCGTAAACGGTATTACTTTGAGATTAGATTCTTTCACTAATGTTAAATATAATAGTATCACGTGGCTTAGAATTATATATGTAGCACATTTAAAATTATAAAAGCTTTTAAATGTAAAAGCTTTTTGGGTAAACCAAATTTTATTTATTTGAAAACGAAATTGCTTCACTCGACACGTCTATGATGTTCTAAAATAATAAAATAGTAACTAGGCCGAAACTGTACATTCAATATTTTTTGGAAAATCTTATTGAAATAGGCAATTATCGACACAGAAGCCGAATCTATATTTTTTATAAGTTTTGTCTGACTGTCTGGGAACGCATAGCGAGAAAACCACTGGACAGATTTTGAATGATGATAGCTGATTATCCGGGTCAATATACTTTTTACTGCGGGAAAATATTTCATCTCTGAGAAATCTAGGATAAACGTTAAAACGTAAGTAGGGACGAACCCGAGCAGAGTAAGGGTGAGTTGCTAGTTTAAACATATAAAAATAGTTTCTGTAGCAGCAAATTGTTATTTACATTGGTGTTGCCCAGATTTCTTACTGACATATTGCATAACTAACAGTACTAAGAGTATAAAGTAGACATAGGCTTTATTTTTTAACCGACTTCCAAAAAAAGGAGGAAGTTCTCAATTCGACCGTGTATATATATATATATTATGTTTGTTCGTGGATTTTTTCGTCGTTTATGAACCGATTTTGATAATCCTTTTTTTGTTGGGAAGGAGATATCCCAAGAGTGGTACCATGATAAGGAAATCAGAATCTCATGATGGGATCCCAGAGAAATCGAAGGGAACTTTCGAAAATTGTAGCGACGACTAGTGCGTTTGTTAAAATTTTCATTAGGTATTTTAAAGCACTACTATTTAATGAAGGTCTGGAGTCGATCTGATGATGATGGACCCGAAAGACAGTCGAGGGAACTCCTCGACGATTTACAGTAATTATCTGGTGTTTGGGCTTGATTAATTTGTATTGGTGATACGTCTACACTGAAATTAGAGAAATAAAAACTTAAAAAAAAAAAAAACCGAAGTCGAAGTCGGTGCCAGCCAATAGAAGTCAAAGCACACCGACATCGAAAATATCTGATTAAGTATCTATTCTAAATGAAAACCCCCGTTTTGTTATTTTTTACTTTTCAGTGCTCGGAAGTCGGTTTTTATTTTTTTCCAAAAGTTTTTCAAGAAATAAGTAAAGGATTCCATGAAATAAGGTAAAGTTTTTTGGGACAGTGTGTAGTGAGAGCGAAGGCGTAACGTGGATGTAACACTACCACTTGTATTTCAACGTGTGTATTTAATAAAAAAGATGATTGAAGAGATTTGTGTTGTTTGTTTTGTGTGAATTTGATGGCATAACAAATAATGTATCATGTGTAAGTTTTTTTGAGAGATAAAATTCCACTTGCATTTTGAAAGCGCCACGAATTTAAATTTTATTAAAAACTATGCTGAATAATTTTCAAGTTTCAGAATAATTCTATAACTGTTGACAATTCAAAAACGTATGAGAGTGCCGATGCGCTATTACAATGGTTTAAAGAACATTGATTCGATTACTATATAGAGGATATTAAGAATATTTGTTTCTTTGTTTTGTTGAACGCGCTAATCTCAGGAACTACTGGTTGGAATTGAAAAATTCTTTTTGCGTTGGATAGTCCGTTTATCGAGGAATGCTTTAGGCTATATATCATCCCGGAAAATGTACGGTTCGAGTGGGATAGATTTGTTGTTGTCTAGGAGCGAACCCGAAGCGAAGCGAGGTTGAGTCGCTAGTTAGATATGTATATAGGTACCCTGATTCTTTATACCATCAGCTATCTGTTGGTAAAAGTCCCGCCAAAATCGTTTCAGCCATTTCGCAGATAAGCTGGAACAAACAGACAGACTGGCAGACAAACATTTTAAAAATTGTTTTTTTTCTTATTTACTAATAATATACCTCATATACTTTCATATGCGTTTAGTAAAAAAAAACGTCATTTTGGTATTACAAACAGACACATCAATTTTATTTATCTGTATGGCTAGATTAAAAGGTGAAAGGCTTTTGAAGATAGTTGTTAGCTTAACAATCGTTATGACATTTGAATAAGAAACTACTTAAGCTGAAAATAACAAAAATATGTATTGGACCATAATGTTTAAGCATGATCCGAGTTTTCAATTTAAAAATGTTTTTATTCATGTCTGTCTATCGATATTTAAATATTGCTACGAGATCGTTCTCGTAGCGTCGTAGATGCTTTATATGCAGGCTGTTTTATTAAAAATGACATGCTTGATAGGTATGTAACATATTCGTATTTTATTTTTCTTATAATTTCAGCATAAGTATTTCAGAGTAGAAACAAATAATATGTATATTTTTATATGTTATTCTTATATAGTCTTAGGTACATATAAGGACGATACGTTTGGCTCAGTTTGTAGTGAGTTTTCTGCTTGAAAATTATTATTTCAAGGTATTACCTTCTGAAAATGAATCTGTGACTTATTGCATATTTAGCAGTGCTTGATTCATAGAATATTACTATAACACGACAAGGGTATTTTGTTTTATAACTACATACACATGCAAAGAACAACATTATGACTTATTAATCAGAAAATATCTATACAGAGAAATAAAATTGGAGTGTCTGTTTGTAATATTAAAATAACCGCTTTTTACTAAATGCATATGGATGTATACACGGTACATATAGCAAAACATCATTTTTTATATTTTTTGTCTGTTTGTCTGTCTGTTTGTTCCGGCTAATCTCCGAAACGGCTGGAACGATTTTGACGGGACTTTCACTGGCAGATAGCTGATGTTATAAGGAGTAACTTAGGCTACTTTTATTTTAGAAAAAGAATCAGGGTTCCGCGAAAAAAAATTAAAACCCATGAAATTGTGAACAAAATCCACGTACGGCGTACGCACCCGAGCGAAGCGAGGCTAAATCGCTATATAATTTAAATGAATATCTTAGGAGTAGCAAGCTACTATTTATGTATAAACATAACTAACCGTGAAAACGTACCTAGGGACGAACGCGAGGGAAGCGAGCGTGAGTCGCTAGTCATAATATAAGAGTAGATATTAGTTTAATTTTCTCCTCGTATTTAAAGTTAAATGCCGAAATTGCTGCAATGCTGAGTTACAATGTTGTTCCTTGCAGATCGTTATGCCAACGCAAATACTTTAAATTTTATTTATATTAATATACCAGAAACTACTTGAAATAAGTCTCGTGCCATAAATATTATAAATTTTATATATAAATTAGCTGTGCCCCGCGGTTTCGCTCGCTTTAAATTTCATTATAAACATCTCTTTTACAATAATGTATGGAAGACTGCCTGATTTGTTGACACTTATGGTTACTGCTCCGCTCCTTTGAGCAGTAGTATATTGATATATAGCCTATAGTTTTCCTAAATAAACGCGTTCAAGCAAACAAACAAACTTTGCTTTTATAATATTAATATAGATATATTATTTGGTTTAAATTTTTGTCAAACTCTAATTTAAAGCTCCTCTATATAAATATTCAAGTTTCACATAATTACATGGAAGTGGTAGAAGTTTCAACTCGCGACGGCCTGCGCTCTAGAGTAGCAAGTAACTTTTACTAGCGAGTAAGTTTTTAGTAATCTACATAATTAGCGCTTCTACTTAAGTTAAAGAAATATTAAAATATAAATTTTTGACTTGAGAACTACATTTTTTTCATGGAATAGCATATACATATAATAAAACGGTAGAGGTCGAATGTCTGTATATAGAAAAAAAATGTAAAAAACTGAGTTAGGGGGATGTAAGAAGAGAAATAGAATAAATCCAGATATTTTCAATTTTCTTGTTTCTCTGTCTGTTTGTACGGGGTAATCTACGAAACAGTTAGACCGATTTAAATGAAATTTTGCATCGTGGTACCTTATATCCCGGGTCAACATTTTAGATAATTAAAGATTTCTCGTGGGATAGTTAAAAAAACTATAGAAATTTATGCACAGCTTAGTACACAAAAATTACTGATTGGATTTTAATGAAACTTTACAACAATATAGTTCATACATCAGAATAACAAATAGACTACATTTTATCCCGGAAAAATGTACGGTTTCCGTGGGATAGATTTGTTTTTGTTGTCTAGAGGCGAACACGAGCGAAGCGATTGTGAGAGGCTAGTTTTATAATAAAACAGCTATCTTCATGTGGAAATTCTGTTACAATAATTTTATAATATAAACAGCCTTACAAACTTTTGCCTTGAAAAAATTTGCTTTGTCCTTTTAAACAACTAAAGCATGTAAATAAAACTATCTTTTCGGATTTTTTCCGAAAAAATCCGAAAAGATAGTTTTATTTAAATGTCTAATATTCGCGTAAATCTAAGAAAGTATTAAAGCATGTAAATTTTATTCTGTGACTACAACTTTATCTTCAAACCAAAAGTACGTATCAAATATTTTACAAATGAAAAAAGAGTATATAAGATTTAAAACTAAAATAATACTTTATAGCTGTTATTCCGTCGTAATATCCAACGAAACCTTTTAAAAGTGCAGATTTTGATTATTCTTTACGATCGCTGCAATTACGACGAGGTCCATTGGAATTCCTTTGAGGGATAACTCACGTTTATGAAATAACGAACGAAGTAATAAAACCTAAAATAAAACATTATGAGAGCGGATTACTGGACGACTAAAACAAAATTAAAAATAACGTTGTAGGAAATGCTCATTTTTCATAAAGAATTATCGATTTGCTTTTGCTTCATTCAAGTCTTAGAATAGAATAGAAACACTTTTAATAACTCACATTGCTTAGTAAAAATAAAAAAATTGATAAAATTAGACAATATGCAAAGCAGTGTACTTTCTCTAATGGAGGTCACTTAGTTATACGTGTGATAAACACTCAGGGGAGACATACATATATACCCCAACATTCAACGCAAATTTTTAGTGACCCCCTTAGAGGGTCTTCCACGAGCAATAAGGGTATCCACGTGTATATCAGTACTTATTTCATAATAATTTACCTAAATAGGGATACTAATAGCTTATGTCTCTCTGACGTAGACCCCCAAATATCTCTACATCCTAAGTTTTGATGAGCTTTGTTAAGTATCAGACATTAAGTATATAAGACCGGCACTGAGTTTGTTTGAGGCAAAAATATATAAAGGAATGAGATATCGCTATACGAATTAATAATGTAAGACTGTAAAAATATGATTGTACAATTGATTGATATATTAGTACTGATTTTAATATACATAGATATTAAATAAAATTAAAAACCGTTTTTTTACGTTATGAAAGAACAGTGGTAAAGTGTTTGCATAGAACACTAAGTGGAGTGGGTTCAATCCTGAATCTCGTATCTTTTATGTACGTTAATGTCACATATATACATCTACTCGTATATGGCAAAAGACTGAAGGCTCGTCATGATAAAAAAATATTAAAGAGTGCGTGTATCAATGTGTACACGCGCAAGAAGTAAAACTTGTGTAGGTTATCGGTACTCTATATGAATTTCAATTTATGTTTTAAATAATTAGGATAGGTGAGATACTAAAAATAACGTATATTAGGCATATTACAATCATATATTTATAGAATATCATGTAAGGAAAGAATATAATATTATATATCATTTGTCAGACAATAACAACGGTTACCATGGCAACGAACGTACGTACATTTTTTCGAATTATATAATCGTTTTCATTATTTAACTGAAAACTCTCAATCTTTAATCATATTTAATAAAAAAAGTATTTTATACTTCTGATAAACTTCTGTAGCTTTGCATGTAGCAAAGCTACAGAAGTTTATCAGAAATAAAAACCAGAAAAGTTTTCATAAGGAAGTCTGTATTTAATCTGTATAGGATCAATAACAGGTAAAAAATCGGTCGCCATTGGAAACTGTTCTTCCGCTGCGAGTATGCATATTTCATGAGCCACGTTTGCATGTATTCTTTGATTTACTTCATTCAATTCTTACCGTTTTTATTGTAAATCTCCCATCTGAATGAAATTACTTTCAATAACTTCTTCAAACATTTTTATTTCTACAGTAGCTATTTTAAGGATATTTAGCTACTTTTTAAAATTGATTTTGGAGTAAAGAATAAATTGTTATCGATAATTAATTATCAAATATGTTGATATAACTGGTCACGCTGCATCGCGTCGCTCCCGTTCGTTTCTAGAGAAAGAAAACCCACTCGAGTCACTCTTGTGGCCTCCGACTATTTTCATACAGAAAATCATATCTATCGAAATATCCTATACCTATAAGACTTTTTTTGCGTATTATCTCATAGGTATGAAACTTTTTCGATTAGTTAAAAGTAGATATTCTATACCTAGAATAGATAGATTTATGTATGACCTAGCTATAATACCTTGTAGCTAGGTCCTACTATATTTAACTGCCTCGGTGGTGTAGTGGCTAGCAAATATGGCTGCACATCGAGAGGTCCTGGGTTCGAGTCCCGGGTCGGGCCATGTTTAGTTATTGAGTCTTTCTGTTTAGTAAGTCTCAGTAACAACCCAGAGTTGGGAAGTTGGTGGTATTTCACTCCCGTGCCTCGGAAAAGAAGCACGTAAAGCTGTTGGTCCTGCGCCTTACTCTCACCGGTCGTGTCGAGCAGTCGTCCCACCGCAGTATGAGAGTGACAGGAATAGAGAGTGCACTTGTGTCTGCGCGCACACTTGTGCACTATAATATCTCCTCTGCAGATGGCTAGTCTCAATGAGACTGGCTGCCGTGGCTGAAGTAGGTCGGGAGGTCATTATTATTATTACATTTAAAATATTTATCCGCATAAAAAGTCAAATTATTTCGTCGCTCCCTTTTGGATTGAAATAGGGATAAAAACAGAGAAACAAATGATTTCACATAACATCCTACTATAAGAGGGGAAGTTTTAGAGGATGTACCGATAAGGTAATTTGCTACTCTTTCCCAGAAAAAACTACAAAACGGATTTTGATGAAACTTTGCAGTAATATAACTTAAATCAGAGTTATGTATTTACTATACTTCATAAGTAGGTATATTCTAATATATAAATTAACTACTAATGATAATGATAAAAATATTCTTGTCATAATGCGAAATTATTAAGATGTTTTACTTTAAATCTTCTATTGCGGCCATGGCGTAAGATTGACATTCACAGGTGTCTGGGTTCGAATCCCGGTCGTATCCCGGTATAATAACTTTCCTTTTCTTGTTTTTTTTGTATTTATTCAAGTTTTTAGTTTCTTTTTATCTAAAAAATACGATATAAAACAAAAAAAGAACTCCGAGCGAAGCTCGGTCGCCCAGATACTATAATAAAATATTACACATGCTATATATAGTATATACATATTATGTAGGTACATACTACTACATACACAAATACGTAATAATAGTAGTATACATCACAAAGAAAAAAGTTAATAGTTTTAAAATTAAACTAAACTTAGTTTTAATAAAAACTAATACTAGGGTAAGTCTAAAGTACCAACTAGTATTAGAGCGGTAGCGAATAGCTTGTGCAAAATTGAATGTGCAACTTTGTTAAGTCATTCGAACTATATTACACTTAAAGCGGTATCACGCTTCTAAACCGAGATGGGAATGAGAGAGCAAAATCTACTAACAAAAAGCTGTGGACGTTTATACTATTAACCATGTTATTTGTTTAAATATTTCAACGAGCGTGTTTTGTTTATATTTTAATGGCCAAGCGTATTTGTAAGTTAGGCTAGTGTAAAGGAGATGTGGTTCCATAGTTGTTTTCTAAATAATTAGGGTTGGGTTTTGTCATAATTTTACTGTTTTATAATGAAGCCGTATATTTCATATTTCTTTTAAAATAGTAGATTAAGTTAGGATAAGATGGAGTGAATATTCATGTTTTTTCCCCCAAGTTATCTTATAAAGTATTCATCATCTAATATATCTAATTTCTCGTGTCACAGTAATTGTCGTCACACCTCCGAAACGGCTCGATTTCAACGTTTTTTTTTGTATATTTGGTAGGTATGAGAATAGATCGTAAAGTATTTTTTACCCTCCTACCCTCACTTTAATCACGATTTTAGTATTTTTGTATGAGTAATATTATATAAATACATAGCGACGACCCTTTTTTTTTATAGTTGGGGAATGCATTTACGCATACCACCTGTACCCCCAGGTGGTTATGTGGGGCTCACCGACTAGTGGCCGGGCGCTTGGTAGCGCACTTAGAGCAGGCGGGACCCAACCTCTCCGACGTCCAGTTTGGCTTTCGCAGTGGCCGTTCCACTGTGGATGCCATTCTGCGCGTTCGGTCCCAGGCGCAGGAAGCAGTCTCCCGGGGTGACGTTGTTATCGCGGTATCACTTGATATCGCAAACGCGTTTAACACGTTGCCGTGGAGTTGCATAAGGGAGGCACTCCGCTATCATGGGGTGCCGACCTACCTCCGTCGCGTCGTAGGGGCCTATCTGTCGGAGAGGTGGGTGACGTTCCCAGGACAGGGAGGATGGGAAAGTCGGGAGGTGGTGTGCGGTGTTCCGCAGGGGTCGGTACTCGGACCACTCCTGTGGAACATCGGATACGACTGGGTACTGAGGGGTGCCGGTCTGCGAGGGGTGAAGGTCACCTGTTACGCGGACGACACATTGGTGACGGCGAGGCAGTCGACGTACAGAGAGGCGGCGATCTTAGCGACAGCCGGGGTGGCACATGTCGTGGGAAGGATTCGGCGACTGGGTCTAGAGGTGGCTCTCGAAAAATCGGAGGCTGTGTGCTTTCAAGGTCCACGAAGGGCACCGCCGCCAGATGCGCACATCGTCGTGGGGGGGGTCCGCATCGGCGTGAAGAGCACGATGAAGTACCTCGGACTCGTGCTCGACAGTCGGTGGAACTTCCGGGCGCACTTCGGTGCTTTGGTACCGCGGTTGCTAAAGGAGTCGGCGGCGTTGTGTAGGCTCCTGCCGAACGTAGGTGGACCAAGTATAGCAACTCGGAGGCTATACACAGGTGTGGTGAGATCGATGGCGATGTACGGTGCCCCAGTGTGGGCGGATGGCCTGGCTCGCGAGAACATCGCTCTGCTGCGGAGGGCGCAGAGAGTGATGGCGATCAGGATCATCAGGGGGTACCGTACGATCTCGGGGGAGGCGGCGTGTGTACTAGCCGGCGTTTTGCCTTGGGACCTGGATGCGATTTCCTTAGCGTCGATCTATTGTCGGCGTCGAGGCCTAGCGTCCGGGGATCCCGGCATGGAGCCGCGCCGGATCGAGGAAGAAAGTGAGAGGGTAGCCGCAGTAGAAGAGTGGCGGTCCAGGTTGGAGCACCCTTGCGCTGGCCGACGGACCGTTGAGGCAGTTTGCCCCATTCTCACGCAGTGGTTGGGCAGGCGGCATGGCGTCCTAACTTTCCGCGCCACGCAGATCCTCTCGGGGCATGGTTGCTTCGGGGGGTATCTGTGCCGGGTCGCCAGGAGGGAGCCCTCTCCTCGCTGCCACCACTGCGACGACTGTCCCGATGAGTCGGCCCAGCATACGCTGGAGGTGTGCCCGGCTTGGGCGAATGAGCGCGAGGCGCTCAAGAGTGTTGTGGGGGCGGACCTGACGTTGCCGGCTGTGATCTCAGCCATGGCCGGTAGCGAAAGGTCCTGGGATGCCGTCCTGTCCTTCTGCGAGGACGTGATGTCGCAGAAGGAGGCGGCGGAGAGAGAGAGGGAGGCGACTTCCGATCTCGCCCTCCGCCGCAGAAGGACCGGGCGCCGGAGAGCGGCACACAACCGTCGCCTCCCCCCCTAACACGAGCCAGAGGGCGGTCGACTTGGGGAAGTCGGCCGTCCACTAATCTGGCCCGAGTCGGCGCGCGCGGAGGCGTCCGCGCGCCACTCGAGGAGGCCGTCGGGGGTGGTCTACAAACTTAGCCCCTGACACCATGGCGGGCCTCAACAGGCACTCGCCGCTGGGGTTTACAGAGGAATCCGGATACCTGTGACCCCAGCCTTGTGGCGACAGAGTGGCCTTTCGTGTGGTTTTTAGTGGGTAGGCTGTCGCGCGCCTACCATCTTTGCGCGGCAGGAGCCCCACATAACCCGTCTCGCTTCCCCAGGCGAGCGGGTACCCGTAACAGGGTTTTCCACACGTTAAAAAAAAAAAAAAAAAAAAAAAAAAAAAAGGGGCTCACCGACTAGAAGAGCCGGTACTACCCATTAAACCCAAACTTTCCCCTCCCCTCCCCTCCGCCATAGTTGGACGCCGCGGGAACGCTTGCGCATAACTTCCGCGACGTCCCGGCCGCAGGCCTGACGGCCACCGTCTGATGGGACCCCCGAAGGAGCCCCACTACGGTTGCAGAAGACAGGGAAATGGCATCGAATCACCAGCCCTCTCCCCTGCAGCCCCACCGCGTCCATCTGATCGCGGGATTGCCGAAGCGGTCCCGCCACCGGCGGCCGCAACATCGGAAGCCGAAGCCTCGACGATGAGCGGCCCCGTCCTGAGCGTGCCTCTAACCGTGGTTGAACTAACCTCGGTTAGAGGCACGCCCCCTCTGTTGGTCCGCGCTGGATCATAGCGACGACCCTGAGCGAAGCGAGGGTGAGTCGCTGTATAATATAAAGCCAAAAGTGTTTTTTTTTGTAGATTGAACGCAGGCGTAGCCGAGGATTCTGTTAGTGATACTATAAAAATTACACCAGCATTCCTTTTTCGTTCACTTTTGTTGGAGATCCTTGACATTATTGATGTACGTATATATTTATTATTAACTAGCGACACCCTCGCTTCGCTTCGGGTTCGTCCCTAGACAAAAACAAATTTATCCCACGGGAACCGTAAATTCTTCCGGGATGATATATAGCCTATAGCCTTCCTCAGTAAACGGGCTATCTAATGCAAAAAGAATTTTTCAAATCGGATTAGTAGTTCCTGAGATTAGCGCGTTCAAACAAACAAACAAACTCTTCAGCTTTATAATATTAAGTATAGATCTGTGTTAATACTAATCCCCAAAATCAGAATTTTTTTTTTCGCTTTTCCTCATTCAGTAACAACCTTTTCTCTCTTCTTTTTTCTTGTTTACTGTGAGACTCTTACTCACTAAAACCCACAGCGGAACCCATCGCCGCAGTGCAATGGAGTTACCAGGGCGAATTGCCCGCCAGAACACTACAACACCCCTTTTTTTTTATAGTTGGGGAATGCATTTACGCATACCACCTGCCTCCCAGGTGGTTATGTGGGGCTCACCGGCTAGAAGAGCCGGTACTACCCACTAAACCCCAACTTTCCCCTCCCCTCCGCCTTAGTGGGACGCCGCGGGATCGCTTACGCATAACTACTGCGACGACGCTACAACACCCCTGCTGATGGCCCAAACTAACCTCTTCTTTCTATACTAAATTATTATATTACTAAAAGTAAAGTAAAAAAAAACAAGGTATCTATTAAGTCATTGGATCTACGGAACCCTAAAAATCTAAATAACTTCCAAAAAGTTAGAATTGAAGAATTTCTTACATATTCCTATAACAACTTAGTGTAGTGAATAGTGTGATAGAACCTAGAAATTCCTCAGACACATTCTAGACTACACTGTTTAACTTTAGAAATTACGTATTTAAGTTTGTTGATGTGCGGCGGAATTGCGATCTCTTCGAAGATAACACTGTGCGATGTCGCCAAAGGCTGACGGGAAATGCAATTAAGAATTACGTATCCTAAGTAAAATGAAAATGGATGAAATTTAAATCTTGGATTTAAAGAAATTATTTATATCAAAATGTAAGAAAGAATTGCGAAAGCAAAAAGTTAGACCGAGAAAATAAACATTGCAAATATTATTTTGAATTATATAATCATCAACAACTATTAGAATGATATAAATATAAATTAAAATTGCTAGTTATTTCAGTGCAAACTCTCTTTTTCCCCAAATTATTGTATGATTTTGTTGGCAGACATTGACTGCAACAACAATTGTGACGTCAATACACAATAGTAAGATTATTTCTCATGACTATGCTCGTAATAATGTATACTAGAGTCACAAATAAAACAAAAGCAGTCCACCATATTGGATTTATAATGATGTTCATCAAGCCCTTTCATTTGACCTTCATATGATGGGGGTGCATAAAAAAAATAGCGCATGCTTCCCTGGCTTCCTGTTACACACTTCCGTCCCTTTTCACAAAACCACTCCTACAGATTACAGGAAAGCGAGAGGAAAGATGTTACACTTCAAAAATAAAACATGAAATATCCATAAAAATAGACATTTTATTACAATGTCAAATATTTGTGCAGACGGATAAGGCGCTATTTAAGGAAAGCGATAATTAGATATTCATACTTAATTATTAAGGAAATTTGAATGAACAGTGGGAAGAGAGTAACAGCAATAAAAGAGAAAGTTGAGCATCTAAATATTAATTGATATATTTGGGGAAATTCTCATTAACATAATAAAAGCGGAAATGTGTTTAAATTCGTTTTGTACTGTTTGATATAGTGAAGGAAAACATCGTGAGAAAATCTGCTTGCTTGAAATAAACTATTAAGTTTTTGGAAGACATGTGAAGTCTGTTAAGCCGCACTTGGCCAGCGTGGGAGACTTCGCTAAGGAAGGCTCGAGCCCAGCAGTGGGACGTTAAAATGGGCTAAATACGGAATATTGTTTGATACACAATCTAAATGATATAGAAACTGGATTATTAATCAGGAATATACGAAGATAATTCGGTGTTATCTTTAATGATTATCATCAATTACATACCTTCAATTTATTATTGTTCATATCGCTTGACTCAATAGAGGGTTAATTGCAATAGCTCTGAGAGGACAATAGCAAACCCAGTTGAACATTAGTACTGTTCAATAGGACACGTAATTGGGAAATCTGATTTGATCGAATATTAATGATAAAAGACCTTTAGACGATCGTATTACTAAATTATGTCTCAGATTCCCTCTAGATAATTATAAATTCATAGTTATTTCAAATTAGTTTTTCACTCTGTAACTTCTGCACTGATGTGGGTAAAATTAAACACATAGACCATAGAATAACACATAGGCAAATGTTCCTAAAAAATTGTCAAAAAGTGGTGGTGCCTATATGTTATATAGTATATAACATTTGATCAGTGTCGTACGAAAGAACAATATTTTTTTCATGCATGTCCAAATATTAATTTTGATAAATATGATCCTGGATTGCTCTACAATTCTATGTCTGTATTTAGTATTTAGTTTTAATCAAAATATGTCCTATGTACGTTAGTTAATTATAAAATATTTTATAATCAACTAGAAATTAATTACGACAACGTTCTTGTTTGGCGTCTTTTCATTTGCCTTGATTTAAGTTTCTTGAAACAATTTCTTAAATGTAATTTTATTTAAGAAACACCATTTACATTTTTAATGCATAATGCAAATAAAATTGAAACGCTACGATTCATTTTACTGCAATATGTAAATTATTATAATAGTAATGGTTTTTCACGTTTTAGTTCTTTCCTTTACGACGTATATAGGTAGATATTTTAATAACAGTGATCCCTAGTTTATTTTATGTACAAGCTCACCCTCGCTTTGCTCGGGTTTTCAATGTTAGTATGGAATAGATAGTCGATCTCTTACTCTGTGAAAGACAAAAACAAATATATCCTAAGGAAACCAAACATTTTTCCTGGATAAAGATTAAACCTATGTGCTATTTTAGACTAAAATTCATCTCTGTAGCAAATTTCTTTCAGATATGTTCAGCAGTTCTGGTGTGATTGAGTAATAAACATCCATTTATAATATTAAAGGGTTTATTATTATTTGCACTTCTTTGGATTTTACGGGCTCAAAGGAGCCCGGTTCTTTGAAAGGCTAGTGTGGGGACACAGGTCTAACACGTAGAGGCTCTTAAGAGATTCCAATTTGTTTAATGTAACACATCAGTCGTAAACCATCTTTGAGTAACCCATAGAAAATTGCCTAAAGATAGCCTCCGGATAATGCATAGGGGCTATACGCGTAGGGAAAATATGGAAAACTAAATAGGGTTATGAAATGGAGTTTGGATGGGCTAAAAACTGGGCTATTGGATGAGACAACCGGACGTCCGTCTTCTCAACAGTCTATTATTATTATTATTATGAGATCAAATTTTCTACAAACCTTGATCACCATGTTGGATGACTACCGTTTTTATTTATTTTTCTTTGATGTCGCTGGGGGAACATATCACGGTGTAATTCAATAGATAGAGAAATGTGAGACACTTAAAAAAATCCACAGCAGAATTCAATCATCGCAGTGCAACGGATTGTAGGATCGCTTGCTCAATACAACATTCCTGCAACATCGACCCTGTATTAGCTTAATCAGGCCGCGGTTTACGTAATGTGTGCTCAATATTTTCATCTTATCATGAATCAAATCAATGACTTGCGCCTCATCAACGTGCGTGTCAATAATTATAATTATTTTACAGTCTATACTCGTGGATTTCTCTGTAAAATATTTTAAATACATAATGCTGAAATTAAAGTTTATATTCGTGTTTATACTCGATAGCTTAAATCGTAGTATGTAATCTATACATAAAATTGTAACTAAGCCGAATCTTTACATTAAATATTTTTTGGAAAATCTTATTGAAATAGACATTATTATCGATCTAAAGTTTTTAGAATTTTTGTCTGTCTGTCTGTTACTGCATCACGGAAAATCCACTGGAGGGATTTTGATGAAATTTGGTATGACAATAGCTGGTTATCCGAGTCAACATATAGGATACTTTTTACTGCAGGAAAATATCTCATCTCTGAGAAATCTATACTAAATGTTAAAATGTAAGTAGGGACAAACCCGAGCGAAGTGAGAATGAGTCGCTAGTTAAATATATAAGCATTGACTGTATAAACCCGACAGAATGCCTCAACCTGATCGATATCTCAGTACCAGCACAATGTTCCTAAAGAGACCTATATATTATGTGCCGCCTTCTCTTGAAATAAAAACCAATGAAAAGGTAGTTTTCAACGAGTTTCCGAGATAAGGTGATTTATGCTACACTTGCCCTCAACATTAGTTTTTGGAGTACCATTCGCTTTTCTTTGGTTTCAAATGCAGGTATTAAAATTTGACTTTGTTATCAGTAAATATATTGTGTACATGTATCGTCTGTTTATACTGTATATTAATATTATAAATGTGAAAGTAATTCTGCCTTTTCACACTTAAACCGCTGGACAGATTTCTATAAAATTTAGCAAGGGCATAGATTTACTCCTGGGGACGGACATAGACTACCTTTGATCCTTGCATCACTTACCATGCGAGCTAAGCCGCGGGCAAAAACGAGTGTAATATATAAGTATGCATATAATTTTATTGTTAAAACAACTTCTGGAATTTTAAATTTTTTATCAAACAATGAAACACTTTTCTTGTATTTATATTATAAATCTATACTAATATTATAAAGCTAAAGAATTTGTTTGTTTGTTTGATTGAACGCGCTTATCTCAGGAACTACTAATCCGATTTGAAAAATTCTTTTTGCATTAAATAGCCCATTAATTGAGGAAGGCTATAGGCTATATATATCTCGGAAAAATGTATGGTTTCCGTGGAATAGATTTATTTTTGTCTAGGAACGAACCTGAAGCGAAGCGAGGATAAGTCGCTAGTAATTAATAAAAATACACACAAGAGAAAATCACATGTCCTGCGCCAAACGTCAAAATAAATTCATCGTCATACTTTTCCTGCCTGCCTGGCACCTGTGTAGATAAACACCACAGAGGTTATACGAAAGCGCCGATATCTTCGACTAAACTAGCAGTGCGTAACATTTTCATAGTTATTTTTGTATGTTATGTTTAAAATTGAAAAGGAAGTCCTTACTAATGTTATAAATGTATTAAAAGATTTGTTTTTCTTTCTTTCTTTTGGTAAAGGAGTAAGTTTGCGGCCTGAAGTTGTAAGCTCTGTTTATAAGCTTTTAATCCCACTTCATCTAAGGGTTCTTATAAGATATATTTTATGCAATAATTTATCAATGCACTTCTCATGTAAATGATTTTAAAGTGTGCTAGTTGAAAACAGTTTCTTCACCAATTTAACATAAAATAGAGAAAAGGTATAGACTTGTTTAAAAAAGGGTAGACCTGTTTAAAAAAACACTAACAGGACATAATTAGAAAATGAGACACACAAGTAGGTTATTAAAAATACTATTATTTTTTATTTGTCCATTTTCGGGCTGTTTGTTAGTTAAAGCTGTTAGAATTGTCTTTTTTTATGGTAATATAATGTTTTAATATACAATCGCAATTATTGATTTTATTATTACTAATAAACTATAGCATTTTTTATAAATCTTCGCGATCTGTGTCAAAGTATTTCACTGTAAACTGAAATAGTGGGTAAATAGATGTAATAGTCTTATACTTGAGCTTATTTATTATTCAACGGATCTCAAAGAGCTTTATGATCATTTGGAGATCTAGTGTGACCTAGACCCTTGATATTTAGGTTACATAATAACCACCTTTGAAATCCTAAGTTACACATAGCCTTACAAATATAAAGACGTATTTATGGGTTTGTTTACATGTCGAGAATAATTCTTAGACTAATGAAGAGATGCCAAAAATTCTTTTACTAATAGAGAGCTATACTGTCTACGTAATTGTAAGAGTTGATAAGACTTTTCTATCTATGTTTATAGCAAAGTTTTTGGACTTTATTATTTTTATACGTTAAGTTAAGAAGCCCTGGTTTAACTTAGAAACTATATCTATTATCTACATTGTCCAAACAAGTAACAAGAAGCTACCAAGCGTCTTCTTCAATATATATATGTTCTTTATAGCACAAATAATTTATAAGAAAATATAATGTATAAAAATTGACGTGGACAAAGGTGGACTTATCTCTATAAGAGATTTCTTCCGGTCAATGTGGGAAATAGTCGCGAGACAGAAAGAGAAAGTGCAGAAAATAATAATAATAATAAAAGTAAAGTATATTAGTATAATACATAAATAAAACTTAAATATATATATATATATATATATATATATAGGTACAAAGATATAGAGCATAGAAACAAACATAATAAAAAAACTTTTTTGGGCCAAATAAAAAAATCACTACACAACTATGAGAATAGGTACTTAGAAGATAAATATACATATGTGTATAATATATAAAGCCACAATCTTCTTTTTCTTAAAAGAAATAATCCGAAAACATAGTTTTATTTAAAAGGTATAAGCTGTTAGTCAAACTTCATCCTTCTTCGTATACGTAATATGTTAAAAAGGAGTACAAAGTTTTCTTTTTACGTGTTAATATATAGATTAGTTATATATTTACGTACGTACTTTTACCATCTACGTAAATAAAATTCACATTCAAATAAGATATCAAATTCTGACAATTTGCCCGAATACGACCGTGCCAAGAAAATTCTATTCACCCAAGAGTTAAGAATTTCGGATATTTGCTAAACTTATTCTTATTTCGCATCGATTTCCGCCACAGCAAGATGAATCGTAACATTTTTGTTATTTGTCTTATCAAAAAAGCATTTCATTTTTATATATAGGACATATATAAAAATGAAATGCTTTTTTGATAAGACCATCAGGGCCTGATTGACTAAATTTTTGTATGATTTTCGTAATGGTTTGAATAAAGTTTTTAAAATTATCCGTAAAATTCAGAAGTTCTGGAAAACCAGAAGTAAGAAAGCATTCTTCTATGGATGTTTATATAAATTGGATGATTAGGTACTAACAAATTTACAGGTACAGAACATCGTCCCGTCGGGTTAGCTAGTTGTTAATATAATTGGTACAAAGCCAACCAAGTAAGGAGTCATTTTTCAAGTTTTTTTTTGAATTCTTAAGTTTTTTAAAGTTACATTGAACTAAAAGTTTAATGTTTCCTGCATGGCGCGCCAATTGATTCACTTGACCGTTCAACCACGAAAAACCAACCATGGCTCAGTAATCGGATTTCACTTATAAATTAATATACACTTATATGTTAAAAAATATACCAAAAAAAGGTGATAATAAATTGAATATTGGTGCCAAGAATATTTTCGAACGAGCTTCGAGACTTGAAGTAGCAAAAACAGTTCTTACAAAAGATTTCCTTTAATTCTCATAGGAGATAAGAAAAATTGCTGCGCTAGTTATATTCTGTACTATTGTTTTAAAATTCTGAGAACGAAGTTGATAATATTACTTTTGGATGACATTCAACTATTGTTATAGAATTTCAAAAGGAAAATATCGGTTTATTTTACTTACAGATAATGGAATTGGATTGAAATGGACGTCATAAATGTGAATTGAGAATAAATTTAAATCGAATATATCAATATCAAAATTATAAAACCTTTGTAGCACAGTATTAACGAGATAGTTTGGAAAACTAAATGAAGTGGGTTCAAATAACGAGTCTTAAAAGAGAACATGACATTTTCATATGCAACTAATTTCCAACATGTTTATCACTTGCCTTTCGGTCAAGGTACACATTGTGAAACCACATTTGGTTAGTAGACCTTAGCCTGAAACCCTTGTATCCTTGTATTGAAGGGAAGCACGTGCACAGTGATGGGACATTAAAAGGACTGAATTATATATAATTAATTAAACACACGTTTGGTTTAGTTTGTTGTGATACTACTTAATGTGCCAGCGGTCGCGGATTCGAGTCCTGCTGGGGGCATTCATTTGTGTGATAAGCACAAATGTTTGTACTCCAGTTATGGGTGTTTATATTTATAATTTATAATATGTATGTATTCAAAGTTACATATGTGTAGTGTATCAACTATTTGGTATCCATAACACAAATCTCGTAGCTTACCATGAAACTAGATTTTGCTGTGTGTTAATGTCTTAATATATTTATTTAATTATTACTGTATTAATACTTATAAATAAAAATATTACTAAAGAACACTACAGTATTTAATTTCTTTCATTATGAAATACAAAAAAAATAATGTATTAGTAATTATTTTGTAATAAGAATAATATTATCGCTTATTAGAATTTAATTAAAGTGATCCATCTAATCGAGACTTCTCAGGACTACGTTTCGAAGATTAATCGATGGTCTAACAATTCTTGGAGATTCATACCAGCACCGGACCACCTGGTTAAGACAGGTTAATTTATTAGACATCAAAAGTTAAATTTAATATTTAAATATAGTTTAAGCGTTCTTACATTATATTAATGCGTACTAGTTGATTTGTCTTCTTATGATTTTTGCACATTTGTATGAAAGGACAAAGTAAAAGGTACTAGCGACTTATTATTATTTCGCTCGGGTCCCTAAATGGTAAACAGTAGCTTATATCATACTTCAGGTCATAGTATAACTGTATACTGAATTTCATCGAAATCAGTCCGTTTTAGCGTGGAGGAGTAACACATACACATACATACATACATACATATGTACATATAAACTTTCACATTTATAATACTAGTCCGAAATTATACAGGCGAAGACGCTGGCAAATACTTGTAAAATATATATGTAAGGTTTTATAATAAATATACTTTTTAGTACATTGATGTCTGAACTGAAACATTCTGTGCAAGTCTGTTTGAAAACAATGCACAAAGTGTCCTTTAGTTAAAAACATACGATAGTACCTATATTACGAATTTTTGGTATTGACAAATATTTTTTTCTTACAATAAAAATAGAGCTTCTAAAGATAGCAATCTATTCTTCGTTCGTCTGCCTTGAGTAATTGAGTGAGTGGCGGTCGCGCTATTCATGGCGAATTAAATATTGACCTCGTGCAAGAATTGAACCCATGAACCCTGTCGTTAGCTACAATACTATTGATACGTACATGTTAGCATAACACTCAGGAATTCTTGTGCTCGGGAAAGTATTCGTATTCAGCCCTTTTTAACGTCCCACTGCTGGGCACGGGCCTCCCTCAATACGAGGGGAATCAGGCCATAGTCCACCACGCTGGCCAAGTGCGGATTGGCGGACTTCACATGTCTTTCGAAAACTTGCTAGGTTCTCTCAGACATGCAGGTTTCCTCACGATGTTTTCCTTCACCGTAAGGCAAGTGGTAATCATGTTAGAAATGATTCGCACATGAAAATATCAGAGGTGCGAGACCCGGGATTTGAACCCGCTTCACTCGGTTGTCCAAGCGAGCGCGTTACTACTGGGCTACCACTGCCTTTAGTTCTAGTTAGTTTAGTTTAGTTTAGCTCGGGAAAGTAGTTTCATGTATTAAAATATTCTACATAAATATAAAGGTTTCACATTTCTTCTTAGAAGAAAATGATCTTTATTTGTCATTAGTGAGTTGCATTGATAGGTTATGTATTTGAATTTATTCCCTGACAAGAACACCTGATGTATTTTTTGCGTTTTGATCCTATTCCACTGGATAATAACCAATATCGCTTTCCAGCCCGTAAGCTAAGCTAGCTAAGCCAATGTCTAGAAAACCAGCCCGAATTGATTCTATTTATTTCGCATTTTATAGACTATTTAATTTAATAAAATTTAAAGGTAATAGATAATAGCATCACGCTAAGCCCTGTAGGAGCGGAGCAATTACATGAAAATAAGCTACGTGGGTGGAGCTTCAGGCTACGTTAGTAATTTTTATAAGTAGGCTTTTCTATATTATGTTATGCCTAATAATATCACATCGTTAAAATGTAAAAATTGGCAACGTTTTTTATTTTTTTATAACATTGTGATTTCCCTCATTAAATTGTATTGAACGTTGAGTTTTTTATTATTTGAGCCCTGATAACGTCCATGAGATTAGTAACCACTAAAGATGATGTCGGTAAAATATGGATAACACGTCATATCTATACTAATATTATAAAGCTGAAGAGTTTGTTTGTTTGTTTGGTTGAATGCGCTAATTTCAGGAACTACTGATCCGATTTGAAAAATTCTTTTTGCATTGGATAGCCCATTAACTGAGGAAGGCTATAGGCTATATATCATCCCGGAAAAATGTACAGTTCCCGTGGCATAAATTTATTTTTGCCTAGGGACGAACCCGAAGCGAAGCGAGGGTGAGTCGCTAGTATAATTATAATAGATTAACGAGGCATCTATACTATATCTGAATTAGGTCTAGGTACAATATTTATATTAGTTTCTAAGTATTTCTTATTAGTAAAATGTAAACTAACTAGTATCACGTTACTTAGTAATAACTTACATAACACACTAACATTTTTGAACTAGCAACCGCTGCCTAAAATTAATAATCTATCAGAAAATTTTAATTCTATAACTTTTTTAATGAAGTATGCGATAAAATTAATATTTCGTTCTATACATATAATAAAGTAGTAACAAAGCGATATCTGTACATAAGTTTTTTTCATAATGACTGTAACGTATTGTGTACAGAATAGGACCCAAAACAATAGTTTTTAAAAAATTTGTTTGTATATTTGTTTGCCCGTTTGTCTGTATATCTGTGTTCATTTCATGTAAAAAGTATTGAACCAATTTTAACGAAATTTTGTGTACTTAGTAATAATTTATTGCTCGAGTCAACATTTAATATACCTTTTACATCATTTATTATCATATTCAACCTGCTTTCGTCCACTGCTGGACATAGGCCTCTCCTATGACACACCACTTTATGTATATCGTCGCCCCATCTAGCTGGAGGGCGTCCTACACTACGTTTGTCGAGCCGTGGTCTCCATTCTAGAACCCGTCTACTCCATCGGTTATCGGTTCTGGGACAAATGTGATTAGCCCACTGCCACTTCAGTTTGCTAATTCTTTTGGGCTATGTCGATAGCTTTGGTTCTCTGTCGGATCTATTCATTTTGGATCCGATTCTTCAGAGAAACTTCGAGCATAGCCCTCTCCATAGCACGCTGAGCGACCCTAAACTGGTGGACCAATCGCACCGTCATTGTCCACGTCCCAGCTCCGATTGTCATAACAGGTAGGACGCACTTGTTAAAAACCTTTGTCTTTAAGCTTTCCGGTATTGGCGACGAAAATACCTGATGAAGTTTATTGTATGCTGCCAGACATGAGAGACAGAGTTGTTCCATTAAGAGCAATCGGTCCCGGTATTACATATGCATTGAAAATAACCTTGTTTTTGTCTAAATTCATCCGGAGACCGATGTGTTCTGAAGAATTCTGAAGAAACAGCTAGGCTTTGCAACATGTGTTGCAGGTCTTACACGGTTTTAGCCATGATGACGATGTTGACTGCGAATTTCAAGTGTTTATACCCAACCCGTTAATCACGTGGAGCCGCGGTCAGTCACTAGTAGTACTTAAATATAATTTAAAACATTAAATGCTTTATGACGATTCTTAGAACGTAACATTCGACTTGGTCTTTGACATGTAAACTATTGCGTGTAACCGCTGGGGCAAGCTTATTTATTATTCAACAGGAGGTTAGTGGCGTGTGCCAGGCGACTTTATGGCCATTTAGACTGGTACAAAGAGCCTAGACCGTGAATTTAGATCGCTGAGATCAAGACGCAATTATTAACCGACGGTAAAATAAAAGCTGTATTTTTTTTGTATATATTACGCGTTATTTTTGTGAAAGTAAATATATTTTTCCTTAAATTACGTTTGTACCACGGCGAGGTATATCTTATGGGCAGGGCTAGTATGACTAATGCCGTCGATTCAATTAGTTCATATTCATTCAATCAAATTAAATTTATAATATCCTTAAAAATGATTACATATTACGTATAAAAGTTAAAAAAGAATCGTGGGTTACGAGTCAGAAGGTAAAACTACATTTGCTCAAATTAAGTTGAATTTATAGCAAAGGAAAGTGTACAAAAGTTCAACGAACAGATTTGAAGTATATAAAAAAATTTAATTATTAATATGTAAACTGTAAAGCTAGACAAAGCCATTTGAAAAAAGATAGACAATCGTAGTGGTTATTGAGGCAATGAATCGAAATGAATGAGTTGAGTTTATATTAGCTAGAAATATCTAATCGTTACATCGTCGTCATCTTTACATACTCGTATAATAAAATTTAGTAACAAAGCGAATACTGTAGATGAATTAATATTTTTTAAAAACAATGACTGTCATCTATTGTGAAATTTTTGTCTGTCTGTCTGTTTGTTTGTTTGTTTGTCTGTACATCTGTACCTATGCATTTCACGCAAAAAGTACTGAATCGATTTTAACTAAATCTTGTGTAAACTTATCACTCAGGTCAACATTTAGGATACCGTTTACTGCAGGAAATTCTCTCATTCCCACGGAAAAATCCAATAATTGGTTCTGTCGACTCATCCTTAGAAGTTTACATGGCAAAGGCTGGCTTAACCATAAGAAATACAGAAAAAAAAATGCTCAATAATTTAATAGTAGGACATAAAAAGGCCTACAGAAAAGTCCGCAATAGCATAGGTCTATATTGAATCTTCTGAGGTATATTCGTAATAACCATTTTTATCTATTTAAAACATACCTATCGGATGTAAGTCCTTAGTTAATTATTAGTATGTCATCTATATATATATATATATATATAATAAAATTCTGAGTCAAATTTAATATTTTTGGAAAATCTTATTGAAATAGTCATTATTATCGATACAGAGGCCGAATCTATAGTTTTTGGAATTATTGTCTGTGTGTCTGTAACCGCATCACGAAAAAAACCACTGAACAGATTTTGATGAAATTTGGTATGATGATAGCTGGTAATTTCGGTCATCATTGAGGGTACTTTATACTGCAGGAAAATATCTCATCTCTGTGAAATTTATACTAAACGTTAAAACGTAACTAGGGACGAACCCGAGCGGAGTGAGGGTGAGTCGCCAGTTTCCATAAATTTTCTTAGATTTCGTTTCTTCAGTGATAGTACAATAAAATTTTGTGTATGCTGCTTGTATTATTTAATCTTCAATTTAAAGATATTCATCTCTTTAAATAATAATGCTTAAATACTCTATAAGATTTGCTTCAAGTGAAAGTTATCCAATTATATTTGTGGATGAAAAGGATCCTATTAAATTCAATTCTAAGAAGTGAACAAGATGACTTATGATATCAAAAGCAGTTATAACAATTCTTCGGAGCATTTCTCTTGCTTTAGTAAATACGCACAAGCTTTGAAACGTTTGATGTTAGTTTAAAAGGATTGTTCAGTAAATTTAATGCCTTAATCGTGTCCTTTCAATTACGACTTATTTGTTATCAATTTTGCATTTAAGACATGGGGAAAATTATATAAGATACAAGGTTTTGATTTTAAAATAATAGCAGTCAAGGTTTTCGTGAAGGGTCGTTGAAAGTAAGGCATGGTCGATCTGTTTTAATGTTTTTTTATTTATGAGATTTCAACATCGATCATAAAGGTATAATAGTAAGGTATATAAGTACACAATCAGTATCAAAAAATGTCTATACCGAATGAGTGCTCATTTGAAAATCTAAGCGCGCTTTTTTTTGTGATAACAACTTTAAGCTTAACTTTAACTTTAACTAGAATAATTACCTTAACACAATTGGTAACAGTTTAAAGATAAGTTTTCCATGGAATTGTGTATCTAGTACTTTTTTGATCGATGGGTTTCAATAATAAATATAATACAGATATGCATATTCTATGAACATTGTCATATATGGGGGCCTGAATATTGTAACGGAGGGTCTGTGAATATACTTATCGGTAAGAGCTTTTTTTTTAAAAAAAAAGGTCTAGTTTCATATACATATCTATGTATATGTAGACATTTTAACTAGCCAAGTCTTTCTGTAAAATACATAAGGGTTGAATCATACATAAAGATATGCTTTTCAAAATCCTTTATATCTGGTGTTATTTTGTGTCCTAAGAGATAGTGAAGTGATAAAATCATAAAAATATTGAAATACATTGAATTCGTACATGCATCAAGGACCAATCAACTTGTTGTGTAGACAAATTGCTTTGGTTCCGATGGTGTGTTGAAGCCTGTTTATACGAGAAGACCACGGAATCCATGAATAAGCAATAAAACCAAAACAACAGCGTTTTATTGTGCGATTTATGGCAAGAGATCAATTGACAATGGCAGAAACAAATCTTGTTAAGAGATTTGATTGCCATTAAACAAAATAAAAACAAGTTAGTCTATTTGACAAGCTTTTATTTAGTTTCACTTATCCATATCTTTCTAATGGAATCTTGCAAGTAAAATTTGACCCACTTTCCAGTGTCCGGTTGAGCTGAAATTTGGCACAATAGTTTAGTTCCCTATACAATGCACGATTAACTAAATGCCGCCATTTTTAATTCAATATGGAAGACGATAAAAATTGGCGATTTATCATTTCCATAGTGGCCCTTATTATATGAGCATCAAATGAAAGGACTTGATGAGCGAAACACAATAAACAACGTGAAGTCATTGTAAGTCCAATATGGCGGCCACCGCAAAATGACAATTTATAATTTCCACATAAACAAAAAATACCTGGGCGACCGAGCTTCGCTCTGAGTTTCTGGTTAGAGGTACATTTTTTTTAAATTTGGCTTAAAAACAAAAATAAAACTAAAAACTTGAATTAATAAAATAACTACATAAAAGCAAAATCTTTGAATCCGACCGGGATTCGAACACACCTGTGATAGTCAATCTCGCGCCTTGGCCGCTTGACTACGATGCTTCTACCCAAATGTGCGAAATTATTAACATATTTTGCGTGGAATAATGAAAAAAAAAAACATGAAAACTCGAAAATACGCGTTTCCCCAGACATAAGACTAATCTAGATCGATTTTTCGCTTCCGAAAATCCTCACATACTAAATTTCAGCGAAATCGTTAGAGCTGTTTCCGAGATCGCCGGTATAAATAAATAAATAAATATACAAGAATTGCTCGTTTAAATATATTAGATAAAGGTACGCATGTTTTTCCTTTACGCATGCCTAAACCATTCAACTTTAGGGACGCACCCGAGCGAACGAGGGTGAATCGTTAGTATTTATATATTTTTATTATATTTTGGTCCATGTTGTGTAAAACATTGGTCAATGGGTAATATTTTGAAAAGGATATGGACCGTGAATAGCTTATGGACCTAGGACTAACACAGGTTTTATTTGTGAATACTATCTATATACGTGTGAATTTGATCGAGAGATGTGATATGTTTGTATTGCAGGAAGTGAACTTAGCAGAGTTCTTTGTATACCAGATATAATTACGTATGATACTACTAATACTTTGAAAAGAAGACCACAATTTAAACGATAGTTTTATTTCTTAATAAATCTGTAGCCAATTAACTGCTTGATTGCCTTTATAATATCGCTTTAATGAACGTAATAATTAAAATTAACATGCAAATTAGTGCTTTGTAAGTAATCCGAACGCAATTATGGTTAAATCAATTATTTTATTTTTTATAACAGTTTATAAAAGGTTTTATTCTCTACTAGCTTATTATTAAAATGGAATCAAGAAAATCTTTTAATATATTTTAATACATTATTATTTTGAATATGTTAAAAAATATTGTAATATTTTATTTCAAAGTGTATTCGCACGGTAGTCCTATATGAATATGGCTATTTTCTTAAGATAAGATGCGGATCCCTAAACAAATGACATCCTTATTGAGTAATATTCACACGGAAGGTGTCCTGCGTTGTTTAAAGTCTGACTTAAAAGTAAATAATATATTATTATTATAAAAAATAACTAAAATTAGTTCAATAGTTACTAAAATCTAAAGGTTTTAGGAAATTTAAGGCGTCATAAGTCATAATATTCGTATAGTAAGAATGAAGTATAAGCTTAATGCGCGGACAACGAAAACCTTTTTCCTTTTGTGTTGTACGAAATGGAGGTTAATGTATCATCGAAATTATTATAGCCTAATAAAAGGACATTGCATTTGATTTTTCTATAAATATTGTTTTCCTTTTAAATTTACAAATCAATAAATATTGTAATTTGACAACTGTCAAGACAATTCATATCAATTCAATTTTCTTGTTAATGGCTTCAAAGCGTGCCAGTTGAGCATAGATTACTTCGGCATTGTCACATAGAATGAAGAAGAGATGGGATTAAAACCTTAATAAACCTTGGACCTACCAAAAAAGACAACGTAATTAATATATAGTTATGTCTTGACAGTTTATAATACCCTTAATTAGGTATTATAAACTGTCAAGACATAACTGCAGTTTTAAATCGTAGGTAAAATCTATACATATACCTAATAAATTCTAACTAAGTCGAATCTGTACCTTAAATATTTTTTGGAAAATCTTATTGGAATAGACTCTATTACCGATACAGATGCCGAATCTATAGTTTGTAGAATTTTTGTCTGTCTGTCTGTCTGTCTGTTACCGCATCACAGAAAAACCACTGGAGGTATTTTGATGAAATTTAGTATGATGATAGCTTGATATCCGGGTCAACATATTTTTACCGCGGGAGATTATCTCATTCCCACGGGAATACACGTTATAACACAACCCAAAAAATATTTATGATCAAAATTCCTTGAAACTTGGTATTAATGCTCTTCAATACAATTAAATAAATACATATTTTAGCGTTTTTTGAAATTCATCCCATAAGGAGATAAAATAAGGAATGAAAATTTGTATGAAACCTAACTTTTTAAGATTTTTTGTTGTAATTTTAGCGCAAGCGAAGCCGCGGTTACTAGTAGGTAATATATAAGCAGCAAACCTAATATATATTCTTTGTCATCTATCTTTTAGGCGTGAGATTTGGGCACAGCTTACTTCGCCAATGTCAAGTAGAATGGAGAAGACAGACGGGATGTTAAAAAAGCTCTGAAGAGCATCAGAGTCTAAGTAGTCAAAGAAATATTACTCTTTTATATGTTTAATTGTATTATGTATGTATTTTTATAAAGAAATTATTTTATAAAATGTATTGAATATACATGTTTTTTTTTACATATTTTGACAACAATTTATAGACTAATGCAAGACATGAAACAATAGTAATACTTAGTTAAGCTATCGTAACAAAAATCTTAACTCACTTTATATTTTGTTATTTTACAAGTACACATAAAACCAAACAAAAGTGCTTTGTTACGAGTTTTGGCAAGATGCAATTGCTTTAAGTTTTTAGCCTTCTCCTAGGATATAGCCATAAAACACTGAAACTGAATAACTACTGTAGTGTCGTAAAATGTGCAATATGAGGATACGAATATAAACACGAAGCATGTTATTTTAAGTTTAGCTGTGTTCTGATAAATTCGACGGTTTTATTATACTTTTTTGAGATATTTTGTTAAATCTCGTAAGATTTTTAATATATTTGTATAGAAAATATCTATTTACCACCTTAATTTGATATTTAGGAATAAACGCTTTGGTCGGGTGGATTCCTAAGCTTGAATGGTTTAGGAACGCATAAAAAACAAACCTCCAAAGAAAAAGGGAATATTTTGCGCTAGGAACATTTGCAAGCGTATACAGCATAACCCATTAGAGTATCACCATAATCTGATGAATTGTTCAGGAATGTATAGAGGACAAACATACGAACATTCATTAGGGTTCCGTACTCAAAGTGTAAAACGGGAGCCTATTACTAGGACTTCGCTGTCCGCCCGTCTGTCTGTCTGTCTTGTCTGTCTGTCCATTATTCAATGGACGGAAATTTTTACAGATGATGTATTTCTGTTGCCGCTATAACAACAAATACTAAAAAACAGAATAAAATAAATATTTAAGGGGGCTCCCATTCAACAAACGTGATATTTTTGATGCTTGAAATATTCACAGAATATTTAGTTATGGATTCACTGTAAAAATAAATAATTAAATTAAAATAAAACAAATATTTAAGGGGGGCTCCTATACAACAGACATGATTTTTTTGCCGTTTTTATAGATAATGGTACGGAACCCTTTGTGCTTCGTGCACTTCGTGCGTGAGTCTGACTCGCACTTGGCCGGTTTTGATTTTTATTTTTAAGGAACTAGGAAGAAGAAAGAAGACTAATACTAATTAATATAATAAATGCTAACATGGTTTTTACCCCTTTAAGTACATAAAGAAGTTTCAATAATAAATGTAAAATAATACATATTGCATGTACGTACAATGTACATACATACTATATGTATGGTGTAGTTACTGCTTGAGTGACTTCACTCAAGCAGTAACTACACTATACATATATGGAGGGTCTTTGATTGTGAATATACTTATCGGTAAGAGCTTTTTTTAGAAAAAAGCTTTAGCTCAATATACGTACCTATGTTACGTACATTTAACTAACGAAGGTTTTCTTTAAAATTACATAAAGGTTGTAGAATCGTATTATAAATGCATCTTTTTCGGTATAATCTACTAATTGCCATCTATACTAATATTATAAAGCTGAAGAGTTTGTTTGTTTGGTTGAACGCGCTAATCTTAGAAACTACAAATCCGATTTGAAAAATTCTTTTGCATTAGATAACCCGTTAACTGAGGAAGGCTATAGGCTATATATCATCCCGGAAAAATGTACGGTTCCCGTGGGATAGATTTGTTTTTGTCTAGGGACGAAACCGAAGCGAAGCGAGGGTGAGTAGCTAGTATTTTATAAAAATGATATAAACATATATTTTCCAAAATCCTTTAAAGTTAACGTACCACGACTCGGTACCGAATCAGTGAGGATATCGCATAACATATACACACAAAAAAATATTGTTAATTGAGGAAATTTAAATAGTATAATATTATATTAGATCTATACACAATATAGGTCTAATTTAAATTGTTTGTATATTGTTGTTTACGGCACGTTTGGCTCAGTTTGTAGTGACCCTACTTTCTGTGCCAGCGGTCGCGGGTTCGAGTCCCGCTGGGGGCATCCATTTGTGTGATGACCACGAATGTTTGTACTCCAGTCATGGGTGCTTATATTTATAATATGTATGTATTTAAAGTTATATATGTGTAGTGTATCAACTATCTGGTATTCATAACACAAGCCTCGTAGCTTACCATGGAACTAGATGGTGCTGTGTATTAATGTCCTAACATATTTATTTATTTATAGTACTTTATAGTACTATGTTATTATTTACATGGTGCAAATACATTTTCCATTTTAAAAAAGTTCGATGAAAGATTTTAAAAAGGATCTCTGTGATGGTTCCTCCTTATGTGAATAGCAATTATAGCATATTAGAGCCTGAAGCAGAGGTATTGAGAACTTTCTCTTACTACTAATTGACTCTATATCGACAAGTACGTTAGACTAAGTGATAGTGATGTTATCGTTCAAGATTTTTTTATCGATAATAAGATAATTAGAGCAGTGGTAGATTATTAGGAACGCGTTTCTTTGGGAAACCAAGTAAGGGTCACACATTCAAACCACTTAATGTATGATAACAAATACGAAGGAAAACATCATGAGGAAACATGTATGTGTGATACGATAAAGATGTATAGTCTGCCAGCCCACATAGGCCTAGCTCGGTGGCCTATAGCCTTATTCTATTCGCAACAAAAAAAAATTAACTTCATGTCACGTTGTTAGAAAATGTTATTCTTGTAATAAATTTTGAAGTTCAGTTCAATCCACTTATAAATTTTACTTTTTAACGATACTATAACGATATTATAGTAGTTCACTAACTTCACTTTAAGCGTTGTTCTACTCTAAAGGGTAGATTTTTGTATTTTATATGGGGTCTCTCTGGATATAGCTATAATCTATTCACACTTCGGTGGTTCGAGTCCCAGGTCGAGCCAAGTTCAGTTATTGAGTCTTTCTGTTTAGTCAGCCTCAGAAACTCCGGCTGGAGTTGGGAAGTTGGCGACGTTCCACCTCCATTTCTCGAAGAGCACGTCGAAGTCGTGTCAAATAGTAATCGCACCGGAGTATGAGAGTGACAGAAATAGAGAGTGCACTTGTGTCTGCGAGTACACTTGTGCACTATAATATCTTCTGCGCAGATGGCTAGTCTCAATGAGATTGGCTTTGGTTTTTTCATAAAAAAAAAAGAATTATTAAAACCATAATATGCAAAGATATCACGTAAAATCCACACAAAAAGCATATGTTTACCAGAATTGAGTACTACCACTACTCCTATAAGTCGGATCAAAATGAAGTAAAAATTAGGAAACTTTATAAACTATAAAATCTTAAATAATAGTTTTGACTGTACTGTTGTATGGTTCTATTGTTAACTAGTTACAATGTTACCAACTTTTTTTGTCAAAATAAGAATAGACCGTTGCTATTTTACACTAAATTGGAGTGTCACAGTGCCTTTGAATTAATTTTGACACAACAGTTTAATTCTGACATTTTTAAGAAGCAGTGGTACTTTAGTAGAAAAGCGCTCACTTAGAAAATCAAGTAAAGCTTGTTAAAGTCTCAGGTCTCGCAACTCTAAGATTTTTATGTTTTTTTAACATAATTATTGCTTGCCTTATGGCGAAAGAGTTAAAGAACGTAGAAAATAGCGTGGTGAAATCTGCATGTCTGAGATAACCTAAATATTTTTTGGAAGACATGTGAATTTCGTCGCAGTTAGCTTTCGTGGACTATAGGACTATATAGACGGACCTCGCCTCGCGTTGAAGGGGGACCCGTGCCCTACAGGCTACAGGGAAGCGTTAGAAGTGGCTAAATATTATTTATTTTTGTTTCGTTTTTTTGTTACAAGAAGTTAGTTTGTAAATGTACATTTTTATGTTTTGATATTAATTAATGCTACAGATATTAATAAGTACAGTACAGTTATAAAATACAAATATTAATAATAAAAAATAAATTAATAAAAATGTAGGTATTTGTTTTAGGTAAAGTACGATAAATTATAATGTTTTAAATTATTTAAATATCAGTACAAGCTTAAAAAAATTAATGATATACTACGTATAACCAACAAATTAATTATTGAGTTTTTAGCTTAGTTACATACCCATAATATATTATAATTAATATGCACGATAAAGTTTTGATATATGTTTTATTTATTTATTTATTCATTACAAAATAATAAACTTGTATTACGAGCGTCTTGCCTTCCATTTTGAACAATATATAATTAATACCAACATAATATCACAGTATTATGAGTATGTACTCTAGCTATTATAATTATAGAAGTCACAATTGTAACAAAATAATATTGTGTAAAAGTTCAATGAATAGACAATAAATTAGAGGAAGATAAATTCTATTACCGAAGCAACATCAATGTGTGTAAAGCAATAAACATAAATAGGGATTTTAAGACGTGCATCTGTGAATAGATAAAATGTAACATAATTTATTTTAGGGGTATATATTAAAAATGGACATTGACAATATTTTCGAATGTTACGAGTAATGTACTGACCGATTTCGATCACGTCAATCCCATTGAGACTAGCCATCTTCGTAGTAAATTATTGTGAAATTTCTATTCTTTACATTCAAAAAATCCGGCGGGACTATTATAATTGACACGTCTTTTTTCTCAGAGAGGCTTTACGTGGTCTCTAAGGTACGGAGGCATAAAACCATCAACTTCCTAACCCCGGGTTGATACTGAGAATTTTTTGACTGAAACTTTGAAACCTACCTAGGTCTAGGACCTCTGTATCTTTTTGAAGCAGTACGACGTAGGTATTAGTCACTAGAGTCTAGACCAACGATGCAATCGATAGAGTAATAATACGTATATATGTATGTCAAGTAAAAAATATATAATATGTATAAAAATAATAAAAATATAATACTAGTATATTAAAATAATATTATCGATGATATCTTTTTAATAATAGAAGAATATCAACTAATTTCTTACAAAGTTTACTGGGTATTTACTAGTGGTTAAAACATAAGCAAAGTAAGGGCTAGGTCGATAATGATACATAAATAAATATATACCTACTATTCTTGAAGATCTATCATCATGTTCTAATTTTTGCATAAAAATCAAGAGAATAATCATTTAAATATAACACCTTTAGTAAGATAATCTATACAGATAAATAAAATTGAAGTGTCTGTTTGTAATATTAAAATAACCGCTTTTTACTAAATGCATATGGACGTATACACGGTACAACAACATTTTTTACAATTTTTGTCTGTCTGCCTGTCTGTCTGTTTGTTTGTTCCGGCTAATCTCTGAAACGGCTGGACCGATTTTGACGGGATTTTCACTGACAGATAGCTGATGTTATAGGGAGTAACTGAGGCAACTTTTATTTTAAAAAAAGAATCAGGGTTCCGCGAAAAAAAATTAAAACCCATAAAATTGTGAACAAAATCCGCGTACGGCGTACGCACCCGAGTAAAACGAGGGTAAATCGCTATACAATTTAAATTAAATGAATATTTTAGGAGTAGCAAGCTATTTATGTATACCTAAACGTAGCTAACCGTGAAAACGTTCCTAGGGACGAACGCAAGCGAAGCGAGCGTGAGTCGCTAGTATATAATATAATTTAATCCCTATAATAAAATATTATAATTAATTTGAATATTATAAATGCGAAGGTTTGGATGGATGTTTGTTACTCAATCATACCAGAACGGCTGAACGGATCTGGATGAAAAGCACAGGGATAGATTATAGTCTGGAATAGCAAATTGATTATTTTTTAACCCGTTTTTTCGGGTACGTACGATTTCCGTGGAATAAATTTGTTTTTGTTTTACACAAAGCAAGTGATCGACTATCTCAATATTCAATATTAACCGTTAAAATGTACTTAGGGACGAACCCGCGGGAGGTGAGGTGAGTCCTAAGTCCTACGCTCCTAGCTAGTGCCAGATAAATAAAATTGGTAGTTAGCTGAAGTTGTGTTTCTCTTCATTATTTATGAAATTCAGCATTAATACCCGGCTATGTTCCGGTTCCGGCACTCCGGCTTCTTTATCTTCGTAATAGTTCTTAGATTGTAGAAGATGAGTCATGGCTTAAGGAACTTATAGTGTATAGTAGTAGTAGGAGTATAGACTAGACTAGACTTATAAAGATATAAGTCGATAGTCGCCTGGTAAGAAATAATTCTCTTTGGTGAAACGTTCGTCGAGCAGAACAGCCCAGTGTCCCTGATTATGCCATACCTTTATATACAAATTTAATATAAATAATAACTCGCTACACATCCTGTCTTTTTTTCTCTTGCTAATCTAAAAATTTAAATAATCAATGGGAGGGGACGGGACGGGACAGCACGGACCGTGACCGGTCCGTAACCGTACCGAATGGAACGTAACCGGAACGGAACCGGCACGGAACGGAACGGACCGTGCCCGGACTGTAAACCGGAACATAACCGGACCGTGACCGGACCGTGACCGGACCGTGACCTGACTGTGACCGGACCGTGACCGGACCGTGACCGGACCCAGACCGGACCCAGACCGAACCGTGACCGGACCGTAACTGGACCGGACCGTGACCCGACCGTGACCGGACCGTAACCGGACCGTAACCGGAACGTAACCGGAACGTAACAAGACCGTGACCGGAACGTAACCGGAACGTAACCGGACCAAGACCGGACCATGACCGGACCGGACCATGACCGGACCGGACCATGACCGGACCGTAACCGGACCGTGACCGGACCGTCACCGGAACGTAACCGGACCGTGACCGGACCGTAACCGGAACGTAACCGGACCAAGACCGGACCGTGACCGGACTAAGACCGGACCGTAACCGGACCGGACCATCACCGGACCGTAACCGGACCGGACCGTGACCGGACCGTAACCGGACCGGACCATGACCAGACCATGACCGGACCGTGACCGGACCGGACCGTGACCGGACCGGACCGTGACCGGACCGGACCATCACCGGACCGTAACCGGACCGGACCGTGACCGGACCGTAACCGGACCGGACCGTGACCGGATCATGACCGGACCGAGACCGGACCATGACCAGACCAAGACCGGACCGGGAGAGGACCGGACCGTGACCGGACCGTAACCGGACCGGGAGAGGACCGGACCGTGACCGGACCGTAACCGGACCGTGACCGGACCGTAACCGGAACGTAACCGGACCAAGACCGGACCGTGACCGGACCAAGACCAGACCGTAACCGGACCGGACCGTAACCGGACCGGACCATGACCAGACCGTAACCGGACCGGACCGTGACCGGACTGTGACCGGACCAAGACCGGACCGTAACCGGACCGTGACCGGACCGTGACCGGACCGTGACCGGACCGTGACCGGACCGTAACCGGAACGTAACCGGACCAAGACCGGACCGTGACCGGACCAAGACCAGACCGTAACCGGACCGGACCGTGACCGGACCATGACCGGACCGTAACCGGACCGGACTGTGACCGGACTGTGACCGGACCAAGACCGGACCGTAACCGGACCGGACCATGACCGGACCGTAACCGGACCGGACCGTGACCGGACCGTAACCGGACCGGACCGTGACCGGATCATGACCGGACCGAGACCGGACCGGACCATGACCGGACCGTAACCGGACCGGAGCGTGACCGTACCGTGAACGGACCATGACCGGACCGTGACCGGACCGTGACCGGACCGTGACCGGACCGTAACCGGACCGTGACCGGACCAAGACCGGACCGTAACCGGACCGGACCGTGACCGGACCGTGACCGGACCGTCACCGGAACGTAACCGTGACCGGACCGTGACCGGACCGTAACCGGAACGTTACCGGACCAAGACCGGACCGTGACCGGACCAAGACCGGACCGTCACCGGACCGGACCATGACCGGACCGTGACCGGACCAAGACCGGACCGTGACCGGACCGGACCGTGACCGGACCGGACCGTGACCGGACCAAGACCGGACCGTGACCGGACCGGACCGTGACCGAACCGTGACCGGACCGGACCGGGAGAGGACCGGACCGTGACCGGACCGTAACCGGACCGTAACCGGACCGTGACCGGACCGTGACCGGAACGTAACCGGACCAAGACCGGACCGTGACCGGACCAAGACCGGACCGTAACCGGACCGTGACCGGACCGTAACCGGAACGTAACCGGACCAAGACCGGACCGTGACCGGACCAAGACCGGACCGTAACCGGACCGTAATCGGACCGGACCGTGACCGGACCATGACCGGACCGTAACCATGACCGGACCGGACCGTGACCGGACCGTGACCGGACCGGACCGTGACCGGACCGTAACCGGACAGTAGCCGGACCGGAATGGAACGTAATAGAACAGACAGGCGAAGAAGATTGGCGATGAAGACAGTCAAAGAAGATTGGCGACATTATTTTTTGGTAGGTATACGAGTTGTATCATACGTACTCTCTCCTTCTAACTTTGAAAAGATGGAGTAGAAAAATGTGCAAAAAGTTGCGGTAGTGAAGCTTTATACATAAACAAAACTATAACATAAAGCAAAAAATTGTTTTTGTAGTCTGAACGCGGGTGAAACCGCGGGTTCTGCTAGTAATATAATAAAAAAATATATATTTTACTATGTTAAAATAATTATCGATATCGATATTTATCGATAGTTTATTTACCATCATTGTTTGCAATACCAACGTTGAAGGTATAAAAGTACCCTTCTAATGACCCAATTATACTCGATGTCTGTACATTGAGATGAAATTGCACGAACAAAATCTTATTATATCTAATGGAAAATTAATATTTTAGAATAACAACGCGCAAATCGTTTTAATTACTTTGATGTTTTCTTATTGAATGAATTTTCATGTTAACATATTGATACCTTCAGGCATAATGTTTGGATATTAATGAACTATTTTGCTTTTAAGTTATTTATACTCACCCTCGCTCCGTTCGGGTTCATCCCTATGTACGTTTTAACGGTTAGTATAGATTTCTCAGAAATATTGTCTAGCAGTATAAAGTATCCTATATTTTAAATAGAACATTCTTTTTTTAGATTTTTTTCCGCGAATTTATTTAGATTTTTGGTTCCCGATGTTTCGAATGCTTTACAGTTAACAGCAATCATGGTCACGGGACAGACTAAGGTTTTGAATGTCTCAAAGCATTATATACCTAGTTGTTACAGCCTACCCACAAAATAACAAAATATTCAAAAATAGCACCAAAGTACCTAACAATATTTTCAACATTTTTATAATTTTAATAAGTTTTATTATTGAATATGGAATATTATTTATTTAATTTTAGCTGTTGTTATTTTAAGAACATTGCAAGTTAGTAAAAAGCTTGTAAAAAAGCTTGCAAAAAGCTTGTAAAAAGAATTATATAAAAAATCGGTTCACAATTACTAATAGAAAATATCTTTATATATCTCGTAACACATACAAAAACACAAAATATTACGTAAATTTCGTGTCGATTAACTTTTCATCTGTTAAAAAGTAAAAACTAAGCGCATTATACACAGTTGTATTTATAATGTAATTAAAAATTATGTGACGGAATGCACAAAATATCCTATATCGTACATGGCGATGAAATTTTTTTTCATCAAGTTTAAACCGCCCTTTGACAGATGTCAAGTACCCACAGGAACGTCCTATATTATTAAGAAAAGTAAAAATTACTGCTGAAATGGAATATATCAATCAAATAAATGTTTAAGAAGATATAATCTTGTGGGCATAAAAGGCTTGTTTCATAATGTTTGTAACATTTAGATAATGTATGATTGAATAAATAGCATAAATACTTGCCGTATCCAAAAATCGAACAGACTACCGTCATAAAATAATAAATATGTACAGACGAGAGCGGGTACTAGTGCGACTAAGTAGTAATTATGAAAAAAAAGAAAATTGTTATTGTTCTGGAAAGAAAGAAGTGTATTTCTTATTGAATTAATAATATTAAGAAAAAACAAAAATCTAATAAATTAATAAACAATATATTTATTTAAAAAGAAGATCTCGTAATCTGTTAACATGTAAATTGACTGACAAGTCATGATAGTAATAATACTATATATACTCAATAATGAGAGTACTTAGTTTTCAGAAGCAGTTTAAATGAAACGTGATCAAAATTTGAATCGTGCTCAAAGAGAGTAAGTAATACAAGGACGTATAATTTTAATGATATCAACTAAGGATCCCAGCTATTAAAAAACATTTAGGTTTAGTTATTTAGGCAGCTGCCATATTATTCTCTAACTCTATTTATAATTTTATACTAGGGACTTACCCTCGCTCCGCTCGGGTTCGTCCCTAGATACGTTTTGACGGTTAGTATAGATTTCTTATGGTCGATACACACGACAACGATTTATCGTAGCGATTTGACTACGCAATCCGTTTGTGCAGTTTTATTAATGGTGTGTACGAAAATTGGCGCAGATTATTTGTTTGGTGCAACCGATCGGAGGTAGGTACAAATTCGATTAATCGTTGTCGATCGTGTTTGCATAGTTTTATCGTAGTGTGTTGATGGAAGTCGGAGCAATCGTTCAGTTCGTTTACAAGAGCTTGCTATATGTGATCAATATAATATCGATAATGTCAAAAAATATCGCATGAAGATCGTAGCGGAATCCTTGAGTTATTGAAAGAGTTTATCCAGTGCTATAAAAGTGAAGTTTGCTTGTGGAATATGAAAAGTAACGCTTATCATGACCGAGATAAGAAAAACGCTGCTTTCAACATAATAATACCATGCTAATTGATAAGTACCATCCCATAATTCTATCCCATGTGGCATGTTTTTCGTCCGAGTTTCTGTGGAAAGCTGACGATCGACGCAGATATAGTACGACGTACACGTTTGGATACACATAAACTACACAAACGGACTGTGCGGTCAAATCGCTACGATAAATCGTTGTCGTGTGTACCGACCATTAGAGATGAGATATTTTCCTGCAGTAAAAATTATCTTATATGTTGACCCGGATAACCAGCTATCATCTTATCAAATTTCATCAAAATCTGTCCAGTGGTTTTCTCGTGATGCTTTCACACACAGACGGATAAAAATTCTAAAAACTATAGATTCGGCTTTTGTATCGATAATAACAACTATTTCAAGAAGATTTTCCAAAAAATATTTAATGTACAGATTAAACTCACTTAGAATTTTATTATATGTATAGATAGAAGACTAATAAAGAAAATTTATGTTCAATGTTTATTGTATTATTTGGATAATTATAGTAATATATGTATAACTGCTGCTAAATTATATATAACTGCTGTGGATATAAAGGTAAAAGGTTCGAGTCCTGGTTCCTATTACACACTCGTGCCTCGGAGAGCTCGTAAAGTTGACGAGCTTTGCCTGGTTTATCTATGGTCGTGTTGGATTATCGTCTCATGTTATTAAGATCAGTGTAGAGCACCCGTGTTTAAAGACACGAACACATATACATACACTTTATATATAGTACACCATCCCGCGACATGGTAAATCTCATAGAAGACCGAGATTGAATAGAAAACCTTTATTTACGTTACTTATTATAATAATATAAATCCTATAATATTATCTTTGCTAGTATTATAAAGAGGTAGAGTTTGTTTATTTGTTTGTTTGTTCGTTCGTTCGTTTGTTTGTTTCTTTGTTTGATCGCGCTAATCTCAGGAACTATTAATTCGATTTGAAAAAATATTTTTTCATTAGATAGTCGGTTTATTGTGGAAGGCTATAGGCTTTATATCAGCTACTATCCAAGCGAGCGGAGTGGTAATCATAAATGTCAACAAATCGGACAGATATCCGTGCATTGTTACTAATAGAATAAAGTCAAAGAGTTTTTAATGTAGTTTTAGCGCGAACGAATCTGCGGGTTCTGCTAGTATAATATACAAGTACTGTTTTAAAAACTTATAAATAAATTGATTTTAACACTTAATTCAATAGATAGCGTGAAGGACACGGTTCTAGCAGGGTCATGGTATGAGACGGTGTAGTGGGCAGAGTTCTTAAAACGTAATACTTAGTCGTTGGTACGTTATTTATGTGCGAATCATTTTCTAACTTGATTACCACTTGCCTTACGGTGAAGGAAAACATCGTGAGGAAACCTGCATGTCTGAGAGAACCTAGCAAGTTTTTGAAAGACATGTAAAGTCCGCCAATCCGTACTTGGCCAGCGTGGTGGACTATGACCTGATTCCCCTCGTCTTGAAGGGAGGCCCGTGCCCAGCAGTGAGACGTTAAAAAGGGCTGAATACATACATACATACGTTATTTTCTAGAAGCTTCCTGATGCGAGTCGAAGACGTGTCAATGGTTAATAAGACGTCGGAAGTTATTAGTTCGACATTGCACTCTTGGTGGGTGACCTCGTGCTAGTAATTACGTCACAATTTCCCTTCAAGGTAAATTTTGTTATTGATTTTACTTGTGCTTTTGATTATAATGTTTCAGTTTTCTTTCGTTACATAAAATGTTTAAATTGTTTTATGTATTGATTTTTATGTGCCTTATATAATTTTTTAGGTGAAGTATCGATTTTTATGTACCTTAATTTTTTTTTGTCATTAATAAAATTTATTGTGAGAGTTTTCTAACCATTTTCATAGTTTAGACTCATTCAAATTCCGAAAGTTTCCAAAGTGAACATAAAAAGTTTGAAATGATAAAACACTAGAAACATTTGTGACTGATATGAATGATTAACTGTGTTTTTTTATCTTCTTATCTAAACATTCAATAAAATTCTGACTCGAATCTGTACATTAAATATTTTTTTGGAAAATCTTATTGAATTAGTCATTATTATTAATACAGAGGCAGAATCTATAGTTTTTAGAATTTGTGTCTGTATGTCTGTCTGTCTGTCTGTGACCGCATTATGAGAAAACCATTGGACAGATTTTGATGAAATTTGGTATGATGATAGCTGGTTATCTGGGTCAACATATAGGATACTTTTTACTGCAGGAAAATATCTCATTAATAAGAAATCTATTCTAAACGTTAAAACGTACTACTAGGGACGCAAGTCGCAAGTAGGCATATAAAAATCTATACAGATAAATAATATTGTAGTCTGTTTGTAATATGAAAATAACCGCTTTTTACTAAATGCATATGGATGTATACACGGTACATATACCAAAACAACATTTTTTACAATTTTTGTCTGTCTGTCTGTTTGTTCCGGCTAATCTCCGAAACGGTTGGAGCGATTTTGATGGGACTTTCACTGGCAGATAGCTGATGTTATAAGGAGTAACTTAGGCTACTTTTATTTTAGAAAAAGAATCAGGGTTCTACGAAAAAAAAATTAAAAGCCATGAAATTGTGAACAAAATCCGCGTACGGCGTACGCACCCGAGCGAAGCGTGGCGAAATCGCTATATAATTTAGATTAATATCTTAGGAGTAGCAAGCTATTATTTATGTATACCTAAACATAGCTCACCGCGAAAACATACCTAGGGACGAGCGCGAGCGAAGCTAGCGTGAGCCGCTAGTGTCAATATAAAACAATTCATTAGCTTTTTCTCTTTTGTTTGTCGAACGATTTTTTTTTTGGGTTAACGAAAAATAAAAATAATTTTGAATCAGTAAGTTTTTTTAAATATAGATATGTAATTTCTATTCTTATATGTTTTCCTCAAATTTTCTATAATGATTATGGTCTAAAATTTCGACCACTGGGCGTTCCCTTGTCAACAAAAATGAACGAAAAACGTAAAAGTGGCTTTTTTGGCATATTCTTCATTCATCATTTTAATATTACGTACATAATTTGTTTTACAATGAACAAACATAAGCAACATTCTATTCATTAATCATTTGTACAATTTCCTGCGATATCTATCAGTAAAGTTTATATTTAAAGATCGCTAAAATAAGCAGCAAAATAGTAATAAATGTGACTTCTACACAATACTGTTACTACTACGGCACTAAGAGTACAGTGTATGAAAATCGACCCGTCTTATCAACAACCAAGTGAATACACCCTAGGAGCATTGATCGTATGCTGCCTACCAATTCCATATGTTGCAACAGAGTTTGCAATTCCTACTCAATCTTTTATTTTCAAAGTGATAAAAGTGGTTCTTATTAGTTTATGGAATCTTACTAATATTATGAATGTGACAGTTTAGATGTTTGGATGATTGGTTGGATGTTTGTTACTCAATCACAACAGAACGACTGAACGGATCTGGATGAAATTTTGCACAGAGATAGGTTATAGTCTGGAATATTATATAGGCTACTTTTTATGCTGGAAAAATGTAAGGTTCCCGTGGGATAGATTTGTTTTTGATCTTCTAGAGGTAAACCCGAGCGAAGCGAGGGTGAGCGAGTTATTAAATATTTAGATTTTCTTCTCTTTCATTTCTAAGGAATAATTTAGAATTTTTAAAGGAAGTTTTTCGATTCTGTTACTTTTTGTTACTTTAATCGTTTATTTAATTTGTTCCTTTGAGACTTTAATATGATTTTAAAAGTAGGTACATATTTGAATATCTTTTCGACCCTATTATTATATGTTCTTCAGAAATATTCTAGATAATTATGGTCAGTAAGTATACCAATTGAGCAGATGTAGGCTGTATTTTAAATTTAAAATATACCACTAAACAATATATAGGAGTTCTTAAAATATCATATTATTAAATATATATACAAAATATCTTCAAAGACTTAATAATAACGTAGGTAATTGAATTGTGTTGTTTTGTTCCAATATGAAAGCAACAATTTTCCAAACGAAATAAGACCGAGATGTATTAAAATACGTCTTTCAATTTCAACTAAAGCATGAGGTATTATTATATTGTAATAACTATAAAGCAATTTAATGAGAACGTTTAATACTTCAAAAGTCTAAGGCTCGAAATACATAGCTACATACATATGTACAGTATGTAATATTATGTATAATAACTACTAAAGGTTATAAATTTAAGTTCTCTGTTACGCCGAGTTTGTTTAAGCTCATCTCAGAAGCTACTATACGAATTTTCGTATGATTTTTCCGATAGAAAGAGGTTATCTAGTCAGTTTAAAGTATGAAAATATTTTCAAATTAAGTTGGAAAAATCGTCCCTTCTGAGAGCTTCTATAATTTCATTAATCTATACATATAATAAAATTCTGAGTCGAATCTGTACATTGAATATTTTTTTGGAAAATCTTATTAAAATATTCATTTTATCGATATATAGAATTGTAGTCTGTCTGTCTCTGTCTGCCTGTCTGTCTAGGAATGCATTACGAGAAAAACACTGGACCGATTTTAATTAAATTTGGTATGATGATAGTTGGTTATCCAGGTCAACATAGACATAGAAATTAACACAAAGAAATAGAAATAACATAGAAATCTATACTAAACTTTAAAACGTAACTAGTGACGAACCCACGCGGAGCGAGAGTGAGTTACTAGTATAATATATATTATGTTTAAGTTTTTGAAAATTTTTGAATGTTTAAAACAATCACGGATTTAGATGAAACTCAATACACAGAGTTATCTCAGGGTCCCATCAGAATATCTGTGACCCTGGATAACCATTTAATTTATTTTTATTTAAGCTTTATCGATAGATGGCGCTGTAAAAATGTTAAGGAAAAGAAAGATAACACTTTCACGAGACCAAATTCGAGGATAGAAAATAAAAGTAGTTCTTTTATTATCTATGTATTCTTAGGAAAATAACATTATTCTACTATATTTCATCCGCTAACTCCTTATTCGACACATCAGTAGAAGGGACTTTCCACAGCTGTGCCTAATGCTTATAACTCATATCATACTCGTAGTTACTTCCCTAGCCATAGTTTAGATCCAAATCACTTCGCTTAGTATAAAAAAAACATAACATAGACATTTCCTACATTATAAAAAATCCTAATTTAACATAATGCTGAAGTATTAAATAATTACGAATTTCTAATTTTAATTATTGAATTAATTAGTAAAGTGGTAGCCTATTGGCAAAGCGTTCACTTGGAAAACCAAGTAAATCAGCGATAAACGAGGGTTTTGCACCTCTGAGATTTTCAAGTGCGAACCATGTTCAATATTATTATACGAAGAAGAAAAATATAGTTAGGGAACTTGCATGTGTAACTCCCATTTGGCCAGCGTAGTAGATTATGGCCTATGGGGAGGCATGAACCTAGCGGTAGGACGGTCAAAAGAGTTGAATTATACTTATTATTATTATTAGGTTATTAGTAGGACAAAGTAAAATAGACAATACAAATTGGGTTGCCATAATTATAATATGAATGGATTTTCAATAAATGATTAAAACAGAGGAAAAACTAAATGCACTAAAAAGGACCGTAGGTACGTACGTAGAAGAAGTATGTATATAATTGAATATGACCTGATATACATGATTATTATTTTTTTTAATCCGTATTATCTGTATAAATATTATAAATGTGAAAGTTTGTGAGTATGGATGTTTGTTACTCTTTCACGCCAGAACGGCTGAAGAGATCTGGATGAAATTTGGCACGGAGATAGATTATAGTCTGGAATAATACATAGGCTACTTTTTATTCCGAAAAAATGTACAGTTTCTGTAGGATAGGTTTGTTTTTGTTTACCTAGAGGTGAACCCGAGCGAAGCGACGGTGAGCCGCTAGTTATTAAAATATACCTTATAGGTCGTGTCATGTAAATTTTTTAATAAAAAAGATCCTGTCACAAGAGTGGAACAATTTTCTTTTGAACTAATGTTGAAGTCGGTGTAATCTTTATATTAAAAAGTAATTTGTTTAACAGGCAGTGCTTTTTTTCTTTTATTTTTCAATAGAAATAGATTTAATACGATACCTTGAAAAGAATTTAAGCTCTTCAGTTTAAGTCTGTTAATATTTCCTTTGCTTTGCTTTCTTGAAGGATTTATCTCCAGAGTTTCCCACAACTGTAAAGCCGTCTTAAAGTGAAAAGCGATTTTAAACACAGAATAACTGTGTTGCTAAGAATTCATGACAATTGCTAAGCTCTTAACTTTAATAAGGATAGAATTCTGAATTCTAAAATATGGTAAAGTATGCCAAAGAAATTAAAGCGTTAAGTGAATTAAATGCGTACAATAGCTATATAATATAAAACTTAATTCTGTATTCGATAGATGATGTAGATTTATATTCTGATAATACAGTGAAGAAAAATATCGTGAGGAAATCTGCATGTCTGAGGGAACCTACCAAGTTTTCGAAAGGCATGTGAGGAATGCTAACTTGGCTAACGTGGCGGACTTGGTCTGGCCTGATATGGCCTGATCCCGCTTGTACTAAAGGGAGGTCCCAGCAGTGGGACGTTGAAAAGGACTGAATACATACATTTTTAATTATTTTATGAAAATAATTATTCAAATTAATTATTTCTATGATTAAATATATATATTTATATGTTAATTTTAATATTTGCTTAAGAGTTGGCAAGCAAGTTGGCATAATAATTACTTTGTTGATTTTGCTTCTTCATATATTACTCGTCGCTACAGGAGCTTTAGTATTGACAGCTAATTATAATACCGTTTCAGGTTTCAATCAAAATCCTATGTGCGCTCCATCAATCATATGTTCTTTGTTTGAACGTAGAGTTGTAACAAAAGACCAGTCAATCATTGTAATAAATAGTTTGTTATATTTATTAGGTTTATAAATAGAGATATTATGTAAACCAGTTTAAAATATACTTGCGGCTCACCCTCGCTTTGCTCGGGTTCGTTCCTAAGTACGTTTTAACGATTAGTATGGAAAAGATAGACTATATATTATGGTTACTGCTCCACTTTCTTGGGTATCAGCATAATGATATATAGCCTATAATCTTTCTCAATAAATGGGCGGACTATCTGATGCATAAAGAATTTTTCAAATCGGATTAGGAGTTCCTGAGATTAGAGCGTTCTAACAAACAAACTCTGCCTCTTTATAATAGGAGATTTTTATTTTTTTGTTAATTCTTATCGCTCTTAAACGACTAGAATTATTTTACAGAACATTAATTTCTACAGCAATGTTGCAACATCATGTTTTTACAATAAATAAAGTCTTCCATTTCTAACAACTACAATTTATAACAAATAAACTACATTTAACAAGTCATACTTGTTAATCTAAAGTTTAAAAAGTAGGTTTTCCATGAAAATTGAAGTTGATAAACAGGCGAAACGTCCCTCGAGTACGGAATATGAACGATCAATCTTCGGTTCCTGAACTGCAGTCTAGATGTTCAAGGCTCGGTCCGCCGGACGGCATTCCACGTTGTGCCGCGCTCGCTGCCGAACGCCTACTAAAAGCCTGAAAGGTAAGCGGACAGTTCGAAATTTAATTTTTTTCTTTTCCTCTAAACTATACTATAAGCTGCCAGTGTTATATTTTAAATGTTTGGGACGGTTAAGATTTTTTAATTTAGTTTTATGTATTTTATATTTTTGAAAAATGATTAAATTGAATTCTTTAAAATTTAAAATAAATTCTGCAAAGAAAATTTTATTTTATATTTATTATTAGATGAATAAATTATTACTTGCGTATTAAAAGCGTGTAGCTTTCAGAACGTATTTTATGTGTACGTTTCGATTTAACATTTTGAACGTAATAAAAAGTTTTATCAAGTTCCGTCGCCGTAAAGTTTACACTCGATTTTCTCGTGAATCTAAAATTCATCTGAGTTTTAAGAGAAGAATTGAGACAAATTAGTTCGATTAGATAAATTTATCGAGTAATGGAAGAATAAAAATTACAATCATGAAGTTATTTTTGTATAATGAGGACGTATAGTACCTATATTTGTGGAAAATTAGGCAGTGTAATATATTTTAATAAGGTAATAATAACATACAAGACAATTATTATTATTATATACCCTAATATAACTTATAGTCAATTTAGAAACTATTAAAGTATATATGAAAATTATAATTTCACAAAGGTTCTATAATAATTATTTAAAATATAATACGGAATAAAAACATTTATAATTCACAGAAGTTAAATTTATTATTATAATATGTTCATAAAAAAAACGTTTCATGTAAGATATCTATAGGATTGATTTAAAATATTCGTTTCGGATGTATAACGTATAAAATTGTACCTTCGGGGCTTTCGTTGTTTGACTTCATTACGTAATACTTTCTACACAGAATCAAAGCTTCCGTTACATGCCAACGTATATTTCATGTTCATTTTTCGTGAAAAATATCTAAAAATAAAATATTATAACGATTAAATAATCCTTTTTATCATAACTATATAGTTTTTTTTTATAAACATTATTATTTAAATACTACAAACTATTAAAATAATAATAACCTACAATAAAATAATTTGTGATATTTCTAATCATGATGCATTTAATCACTGAAAATATGGCTGAAAATCTTTTTCACAATTAGATTTCCTAGAATATTAAAGAAAATGTTCTATTCAGTACACAGCTTTAAGTTTTTGTACGTAAAATACAGTAAATTTTAAAAAAAAGGGCGTGGTGAATTCGTACAAAAAGTATGTCTTCCCCTAAGCTTGATCGTTTATCTTGCGGAAGAGGTTTTTGTCGAGTAGTTCAAATATTTTAACGAAAATTTTAATCAAAAAATAAATAAAGAACTTCTATCTTACTTATATATTATACAGTCAGTTTACGGCTTACACAATTTCAACTTTAACCTTTCAGAAGAATATAATGCTTTATTCTTACTATAAAAAACTCAGTAAAATCATATAATCATTTTATAACAATGATATAAATAAAATTACTTTATAATGTAGTAATACAGTAACGGCTAGATTTTCTTTTATAGTATATGTAAATGGGACGCACATTGGTGACTTTGTGTACCTTTTAAAATTTTTAGACCTTTTTCTCTAAATTGCCTATAATATTTACTCGTAACACATAGACAAGGAACATTATTATTATAGCCAATATACAAGATGGAACAAATGAACGGAACTTAGAAGAAAAGTATCTTAAATATTAAAGATATTAAGTTTAATAGAAATTTAAATGTTAAAGATATCAAGTTTAATTATTATTTGAAAAATAAATGCTCTATAAAAAAAAACTTTAAATTTATTCAAATCCATCAATTTATTACATTACACATTTTATATATGAAATCTATCCCACGGGAAGCGTACATTTTTCCGGGATAAAAAGTACCCTATGTGCTGTGGTGTTCCAGACTATAATCTATCTCTGTGCCAAATTTCATCTAGATTCATTCATTTAGATTCAAACATCTAAACTTTCACATTTATATTATTAGTAGTATAAAAGCTTATCTAGCTAGGCTTGCAATAAAAAAAAAATTTTTCTTGACTAAAACTTGATATCTTCAATATTTAGTAGTAGTTTTCTTCCATGTTCTATACATTTGTTTCTATATACGGTTATACATTTCCTGAGCGGGTCTCAAATTCGCGTCTTTCGAAATTATAAGGCTACAAGGGGTTGGGTAAATTATAGCTCATTTAGCTCCCTAGAGATATTAAACACAAATGATTGTCAATGTAAATTTTATTCATGATAGCTTTCAGAAAATATCTTTTACTACAAAGTTTAACCAAATAAAGTATTCAAAATTATCAATTTATACCAAAGCAAATAATGAAAACGAACCATTCAGTGAATACTAAGTAAGTAAGAAACCGACGGGTTTCTTACAAAATTTTGTTTATGTTTTCCAATTAAGTACATTTTAGCAGAAATATAATTAACGAAATGTCATGAGTAAGAAACATAATAACGAAATGAGAAATAATAATTAAATGGCGAAACAATTTTCCCCATTTTTACTAGTAATTACTTTTATTGTAACGAATGAGACAGTTTAATTTTTGTATATTTATGAACTTTAGTTGGAAATATTCGTCGTAGAACAGATAAATATTTGGCAGACATTTTAAAATAAAACCGAAGCGACCTAGAAGAGTTTTATGTAATCATTGATTCATTTTCAATCCAGTCTTCTATTTAAATTGCTTTAACGGTTTCGATTTTTTAGTAAATTTTTAATTTTTGATTTTATACATATAATAGCAATAATCTATACTTATAGATAAAGCTGTTGTTCCTTTGATCAAAATCTATGAACTTTTAAGTTTTTTGGACGATACCAAGGCCGAAATAATAGTTATAAAATTTATTTGTCTGTTTATTTCTGTTAACATTCGTAACGATTACACTAATTTATAGAAGTATTGGATCGTGATAAAATTTGGATTAGAATGTAGTTACGATCATTGCGAACTCAGGATATCGCTAGTTTATCATCAAAAATAGCTTTGACGCTTATCACATAAGACAGTTTTACTCCAATGTCTACTTTATACTTATAAGACGGTTATCGGGCACTTTCCAAAGAAGCTTTTTACCTTAACTAATTTAGAACAAACATTTTTATGTTAATTTCAAATTGGAGAATAAAATTAAACTCAGGATTTAGGTGACAGAAAGTTAGGAGGCATTGTTTATTATGGCCCTTATCTATGTTTCCTTTGTTAGAATTTTGAATAAAAAAATTCGGGGTCATATTTAATTTTTCACCGATTTTCAAAGGGAGGGCGAATTCTGTTTAGTTGTGGTTTTTGTATGTTATTCTATGTCTTTGTCAATTGTGAATTTCGTTTTATATTTATTTTGTTTGTAATGAATATTATTTTGTACATAAATTCCAAAGTTAATTCCATCCCTGAGGAAGGAATATATTTTATGTGATTTTAATTGATGTACTTTTTTTTAGACAAAAATTAATTATTACTTTTTCCGTATTTTTTCAATTTTCTTGGCGGAAAAGATAGAAAAAAATACTGACGTATCACACATCCTTTTAAAGCTTTTAAACGCTTCTTTTTTACTTCTTAACATTCTTAATTTTAGTTGATTTAAATTAATCTAGTACAAAAATGTAACCTACACCTACCAATTTAAGTACAATAGAATGTGTGAACGACATGTTTTAAAACTTATTATGTATTTATAGGTACATTATGTCAATACATAAGATTCGGAAAAACATTAAAATTTATCACATATGTACATTCGAAGTTCGGCAACCAACCATAAATAAGTTGCGATATGAGTTTGCTGTTACGAAACCCTGTAATATGAACATTACATTTCCTACCATCTTCCTAATATTGACACTTTTTAAACAAAAAAAACTTAAAACAAATGACACAATGTACTTGTTACGTACTGTCTTTTGTGTGTATTCTGTCAGTTCTTCACATACGGGTACCAGTACAAAAGAATATTATAGTCTCTTTAAATATTTGCTTTAGGCGAGTACCGAACCTGTCTGTATCCATAGGCGTATTATACTATAGTCATATATGAGTGTATATATTCAGCCCTTTCTAACGTCCTACTACTGGACTCAGACCCCCCTTCAATGTTAGGGAATCAGGCCATAGTCCACCATGTTGGCTAAGTGCAGGTTGACAATCATCACATGTCTTTCGAAACTTTATTAAGTTCTCTTAGATATGCAGCTTTCTTCACAAATACTTTAAGAGAAGTGGTATTCATGAAAATGATTCGCACATGAAAATATCAGAGGTGCAAGATTCGGGATTTGAACCCGTTTCACTCGATTTCCCAAGCGAGCGCGTCGCACGCGCGATTACCATAATCATATAGTTAAAATCACAGATAAAAAAAAGATATATTCTCATTAGTACAGTAATAGCAGTATCTGTTTCTTCAGTAAACTTAACCCAAAATATTTAGCTTTTTATATTAGCTTTAATTAAATTTACTAAAATACGGTAGAGATTTAATATTTTATGTAAATGTTTTCGGGCGTCAAGAGATAAGCCTACAAAAACTAACTCCTCTTTGCGTCTCTTTCTTATCATCTCACTTCAAAGTGCTTTATTTTGCGGAGGCTGTGTATAAAGGTATACTTGGAAGTGTAAAATATATTATGATGTAGGTACTTTACAGTTTAATGAAACGTTGGGTTTCAAAATTATGGTAAAATGGTTGCATTTTAGGTCTAAGTCAAGATTTTCGTATCTTAAAACTATTTATCTATGTAAATAAAAGTGTGGGATTGAAAGAAAGAAAAAGAAACAATTAAAATGGAGAGTATAAAATTTGACACAAGAAGTTAATCTGCATTTTCTGATTATTTACTAACGAATTTACAAAGTAATTTTCCGACAAAACCAATAAGTAACAATTTTATATAATATAACGTTTCTCTAACTTTTATAACATTATAATAATTAATCTAAATAATAATACGAAAATTTTGTAATAAGTTCTCTGAAGCTAAATTTTTACTTACGATCTTATTTTGTTTGCAGGTTTCCTTCGAGTCAGCGAAAATCAAGTAAGTTTATATTTATATAAAACCATCAGTATAATATCAAAATATGTGATAAAACATATCTGTATGTATTTAGCCCTTTTTAACGTCCCATTGCTGGGCATGGGTCACCCTTCAATACGGGGGTGATCAGGCCATAGTCCACCATGCTGGATAAGTGCGGGTTGGTGGACTTCACATATCTTTCGAAAACTTGCTAGGTTCTCTCAGACATGCAGATTTCCTTACGATGTTTTCCTTTATCGTAAGGCAAGTGGTAATTAGAAATGATTCGCTCATGAAAATATCAGAGGTACGAGACCCGGTATTTGAACCCGCTTCACTCGTTTTCCTAAGCGAGCGCTTAAATAAAACATATCTTTTTATAATTCGTGTTTAAATATAAATTTATAAAATATGACTTCTAAGTATTATTTCATATAAAGCTTACATATTATATGAAAATTCTTTAAAAGTAAATAGTATGTAAAAAGTATATAACATATGTGCTCCAATCTACCTTATTACATTTAGATCTAAAACAAAACATTTTTTATATTCAGGTATACCTATAACCCTTTTAAAATATAATCAAAGTCTGAATGCTGGGTGGTTTTGTGTACTTCATTTTAGTAAATAAATTGGTATTTGTATTGTACAAGAACGATTTAATCTCAAAGGCTGTTTGTAAAATTGGACGTCGTCCAGCTTTCGATGTTTGACCAGTTCCGTTCAGGAATCAAATCTATTTGCTTCATTAATTTACATTTTCCGAATTCGGATATAATGAAACAACTCGACAAGCTTCGTTTAGCAAAATTATTTGATAAGTTTCTTAAATGAGGATACCGAAATAAAAATTTTCATCCCATATTGATAGAACAAACAAATCTATCCTACTTGAATCGTATATTTTTCCAGGATAAAAAGTAGCCTATGTGTTGTTCTGATGTGTGAGCTATATTATTGTAAAGTTTCATTAAAATCCATTCAGTATTTTGCGTCAAAGAGTAACAAACTTTCACACATTTATACATCCAGATATCTATATATACTCACAAACTTTTACATTTATAATATTAAATTAGTAGAAATACTACTGGATGTGGCGATCGACTTTTTATTATCAACCGACTTCCAAAAAGGAGGAGGTTCCCAATTTGTTGAAGTCAATTAGTCGAAGCCAGCCAATGCAAATCAAACCACACAGACTTCGAAAATATGTGATTAGGTAATATTCTAAATGAAAACCCTCGTTTAGTTATTTTTTACTTTTCAGTGCCTGGAAGTCGCTTTTTTTAAGGTTTTTATTTTTATAACATAAGCACTTTACGACCAAGAAGGTAAACCTCGGCTTCTAATTCCCTGAGACATTTACTGCACAGAATAAATAATTAAACGCTTTTATAGATATGCATATTAAAAAAAAACTATTTGCGAGAGCTTTAACTTCTGATGTTACGTACACGAAATTATTCAACACTTTTGAGCCAATTTATAAAATGATAACAAATCTTTCATTCCGAAGCTAAATTTCTATTCAACTGAACAATGAAACGAATACAAAATTCATGAACATATATCAAGAATACGATAGACAGTTGTAGATTTAGGAAATATAAATATTTGCCTCGAGCGGAAGCCCGAGCGCTGCTATTATTTCCAACTCGAGCTCTATGCAGCTACACTGTGCTATCTAAGTTTAAGGGTCATGACAATATAGCAACATTAAATTGGCACACGACACTGGAGGCTACAGTAAAACTCTTCATTTAACTGCACATGCTGTCAGAAAGTTTGGCCAAAATACCGCTTGCCTTTCAGAACGTTTCTATTTTGCAAAATAACTTGAAATTAAATTGCTGAGCTCTAAACTTTGAGCTAGCATCGTCCAGAAATTGGCTTGATTTGCGTATCTAATTAAAGTGTACTCTGAATACAAAATGAACACTCAATGTCCAGTTTATCAACTGAATTTGCATTATTAATTAATTAATGTTATTATTGTACTACATCGGACATTTTCTCATAGGAATGTATATTATTGTTAGTTTATCATCCTTTGTCCTAAATATACACTCCTTAACCTATAATTATACCTAAAATTAAGCATTTATAATTTTTAACCTACCTAAGACGTTACTACAATAATTTTATTTATGTGCCATATCTATATTATTATTATAAAGAGAAAAGATTTTGTTTGTTTGTTTGTACCGAATAAGCTCTGAAACTACTGAACCGATTTAGATGAAATTTGGCAAGAAGACAGTTTGAGATCCTGGAAAAGACGTAGGATACCATCCCTTAAAGGGAAGAAAATGGGGATGAAAATTTGTATGGGGAAACAACCTTTTTTTTTATGAGATTCAGTGACAAACGAGCAGACAGACCACCTGATGGAAATTAGTACCTGTCGTCCATAACACCTACGGTTCATGCACTTAGGTTTTAAGTATCAAAAATGCAGAACCACAGGTGCGTTGTCACTGTGAGGACTAAGATGATATGCCTCTTGCCTGTAATTGCGCTGGCTACCTTATCCTTCAAACCGGAACACAACAATGCAATCATTGTTGCTTGGCGGCAGAAATAGATAAGGGGGTGGTACCCATCCAGTCGGACTCCTCAGGCTTGACAGAGTCCTACCACCGGTAAACCGGTAAACCTAGGGATGAACCCGAGCGAAGCGAAGGTGAGTCGCTAATAACGTATTATAGTATAAAAAATATTAGCAATATTGTGTACATAGGACAACTTATCACCTTAAAGAGATCTCTTCCAGAAGTTCTCAACTGTAAGAAAAAAAAACATTTATATAAAAAATATGCTGAAGTATTGCAATATCACTATATCAGTTTATATATGAATGGGCAAACGTTTTAGTGTCATCTAACCATGTAGTATTTGCCTGGAGCAAGAATCAAACCGGTGAAGAGGTCATTGTAAATGAGCTTTGCATCTACAGTACATATAACCCATTTTTAAAAAGGCACGTGGATTCGGTCGTTCCCTCAGACGGTCGTTTCTAAATTATTGATTTTATTATTTTTGTATATCATCAACAAATCTATGCCAATTTTAGATTTTTATTTATCTCAATTTGAAAGCTTAATGTATGGTTTATTTTATTGAACCTTAACTCAGACAGACGTATACTATTATTTTATTACATAGATGTCTTTTTTTTAGATAAACGTATTTTCGAATCGCCTTTCTCTATAGAAAAAAGTTAGTAATTCAATTAAATTAAGAGTACGATGGTGAATCAAAAAGTTCTTGGAATCAATATAAAAAAATGCAAAAAAATTAAACAAAAATATTTTATTTTCTACATAATTTCCCTCTTATGCAATGCATTTAGAATAACGCGTTTCTAACTTTCTTATTCCTTGGGAAAAAAATATTTTTCTCGACTCCCTAAAAACTCGTCTGCGTTCAGCGCAACTTCCGATCGATGAGCGGAAGCCATATTGTGAAGAAACAACACGCCTAACGACAGTTTTCGACGACGTTTTTCTTTAATTGCTTCACGTACTTTCGGCATTAAATTTGCATAATAGGGACCAGTAATTGTCTGGCCTTTTGGCATGTAATCAATTAAAACGGTACCTTTGCCAGCGGTAGGAACAACTCGAAATTTCTTTATGGATGGACAGGATGGTGGTTTCCAAGATATGCTTGATCTCTTAGTTTCAGGATCAAAATGGTGGACTCACGTTTATCCATAGCAAAAACTATCCGGATCACGCTAGAACATTTCAAGAACACTTTTTGAAATTTCCGAATGTCGCTATTTTTTTTCGCATGTTAACCACATTCGTGGCACCCATCTTGCCGACAGTTTTCTGGACCCAAAGAATCAATTAAAATGGATTGAATGCTACCAAATGATGTCTTTAAGATCTTAGCTAAATGTTTTATGGTTTTTCTTCTGCGTTCCAAAACCAGATTCTCAACGTTTTTAGTGCTTTCTTCCGTAACGGAGTATTAACGCTGCGACAGGATGATCTTCCAATTTAAACAACACTTTACCATTTCACTCGTTTATTCTCATATTCTTAATAAGCAACAGTTTCTACAGCAATTTCAACAGCAATTATATTCAGAATTCAGACTCAGATATCTGCACTATACAAAGTAATGAATTGGAATGCCTTCTCTAACGACTAACAAGAAATTATATAAACTAAATCCCACCCGTTTTACAGCGCCCCCTTACAAAATTATCTATTATAGTTTTAAAGTTGACAGTACTGACATTAGATAGTCAATACAAGTCCCAATAAAATAAATCAATATAGAATATAATAGTAATACAAATCCATATTAATTATATAATATATCATTAAATAAATAAAAGTTAACAGTCGGCCTTCCTGCTATCTCGCGTCCCCGTGAGATTAACAATTACATTTTAAATTACCTTTAAAATTATAAGTACAGCATAAAATTTAACAGCATAACATAACAACAGCATAAGTAACAGAACATTTTCTTGGTTCTATTACTTCCACAGCATTAATAATCCAGCAAGACATCAGCATAACATAGCAACAGCATAAGTAACAGAGCATTTTCTTGGTTCTATTACTTCCACAGCATTCGTAATCCAGCAAGACATCAGCAGTTTCCAGCAAAACAACAGCAATAATTTCAGCAAAGTAAAAAAAAAACAATATCAGCAAATCATTCATTTATGATAGAACTATGATAATATTTTAATCAAACAGTCATTTCCAGCACATTACATATTTTATATTATTTTTTTTTTAAAAAATAACTACTAACAATAACAATTAAAATATTCTTAATGTGATTATATTATAATATTTCAGCATTTTTTTTCTTAACATCGTACATTCATTATATAATCACCACTTTATAATCACCACTTTATTATAGCATTAAGCTAAAATACTTTAATCATTTATGTCCGAATCACTTATATTATTATCACAATAAGATCTCTTATCAACATCATCATTATTTTTACCATTTTGTCCAAGTTCACTATTACTTTTGGTTTCAGTGTCAGACTCTGTATAACTGTCATCATCGTTCCTATTAAAAACTAGCCAAGGAGCCATTTTGTCTACCGAAACTATGCTTTTAAACGACCTGTTATTTTTCCTCGATATTGGTGTGTCCCTTACTTCATAACGGTCATTATTAAATACTTGCGTGACTCTGTACGGTCCTTGATACTTCGGTACTAATTTTCGACTATGCCCACTAGCTGGAATATCTCTCTCAATTCGTACTAAATCTCCTATATTAAACTTTACTCTTTTCCTATGTTTATCATAATTATTTTTTTGTTTTTCTTGGCTTTTAGTTATGTGATCTGAAATTTCTTTTCTAATTGTTTGTAAATTGTTAGATTCATTTTCGCTGTTATCTACTTCTAAATTATTCCTTAAACATGAATCTCCTACACCGAATAAATTTAATCCGAATAAAGCTTGTGCAGGAGTTTTGCCTGTACCTTGGTTGATTGTATTATTTAATCCCCATTGTACTTCAGGCACGACTTCATCCCAAACAGTTTCAGATTTACCTAAATTCGCAGCTGTTAGTGCACCTAATATAGTCCGATTATAACGTTCAACTTGGCCATTGGCCCTAGGTGTTGCAACCGCGTTCATAACATGTTTTACCCCTAAACCAGAAAGATATAATTGAAAACTTTTAGATGTAAAGCCACTACCCCTATCCGAAATTATACGACTAGGTACTCCGAATAAATGAAAATAATTCTTTAATGTGGCAATTGATGAAGATGCTTTGGTATTTCGCACAGGTACTAACATAGCGAACTTAGTAAATGCATCAATAATAATTAATAAATAACAGTTTTTCTTTTTACTACGAACAAACGGTCCAAGATGATCAATATGAATTGTGTGGAATGGACGATCAACTTTAGGGATAGGATGAAGCTCGCCTGCTTTTTTACCCCCTTGCCCCTTAGAATGTGCGCATTGTAAGCAACTCTCTACATATTTTTTTATAAACCTACGCATTTTAGGCCACCAATATGCGCTACAAACCTTTTGATAAGTTTTATCAAAACTGAAATGACCTATTTCATCGTGACTAGCTTTAAGTATGTGCCAACTAACACCTTTCGGGACTACCCATCTGTCACCAGAATCGGTTTTACGATATAAAAGACCCTTTTTAATAACGTAATTCTTTTTAACATCAATAATGTTGTCTAAATTTTTATCATTTAAAATATTTATAATTCGTTGAATTTCTGAATCGTTTTGTTGAACTGTAGCAACCCAATCAATTGTAATAGTTCGAATATTAGAACACATATCGTACCCTGGCATTGAATTCTGCATTTTGCATGGATTTCTACTTAGAGCATCTACATGTGCCATATTCACCCCAGGTCTATACTCTATTTCAAAATCATATTCTTGTAGAGCACTCCACCACCGAGCAACTCTTGGAATTAAATCTTTTTTCTCAAAAGTGGCTCTTAGAGAGTTACAGTCAGTAACTACTTTAAATGGTACCCCAAGTAAGTATACTCTAAAACGTTGTATAGTACAGACTACTGCAAGCGTTTCCAAATCATACGATGTAAAATTTCTTTCTTCCGGGGAAGTCTGACGACTATAATAAGCCACAACATTGAAAGGCAATGAAACATTTTCTCTTTGCAGCAAAATGCCACCAATACCGTCTTTACTAGCGTCTGTGTGTACTTGAGTCTCAAATGTGGGATTATAAAACGTCAATATCGGTCGTTGTATTAATGCTGTACGTAATATTTCAAAAGATTCCTGTTCATTTTTACCCCACTGCCATTTTGATTCTTTCCTTAGTAACTGCGTTAAGGGTTTAGCTATTCTGGAAAAATCTTTAACAAACTTTCGAAAATAGCTTGCCAGTCCGATAAATTGGCGAACCTTATGTTGATCATGAGGTATTGGAAAATTACGAACAGCATCAATTTTCTTTAAGCCAGGTTTGATACCATCAGCGCAAATCTCAAAACCCAAATAATCTATACTTTTACAAAAAAAATTACATTTTGACAATTTTAATGTTAATCTAGCTTCCCTAAGTAATATTAAGACGTTACGAAGTTTATCCAACCCACTTTCTATATCTATAGATGGAATTATGATATCATCCATATAAGCGTATGCTTGTTTAAACCTAGCATTACCGAGAACTTTATTTATTGTGCGTTGAAACACAGATGGAGCATTAGCAAGACCAAATGGCATGCGATTAAACTCATAATGCCCATCTGGTGTTACAAATGCAGTAAGATGCCTAGAATTTTCTGCTAAAGGTATTTGGTAATAACCAGAAGCTAAATCTAAACTCGTGAAATAATTATTTCCCCCGATATTATCAAGTTGGTCCTCTATTAAGGGCATAGGATAATGTTCTTTCGTAGTTCGCTTATTTAAAGCCCTAAAATCTATACACATACGATTCTCCCCGTTCTTTTTCTTAACCAACACAATTGGAGAAGCGTATTCCGAATGAGATTCTTGAATTATACCGCATGACTCTAGCTCATGAACAATTTCCCTTACAGATTCTCTTTCAGAATGTGATAATCTATATGGTCTGTATACAACAGGACTTAAATCATGTAACTTAATTTCCATTTCCGTAATATTTGTGCAACCAATTTCTTTAGTAGAAAAAGCAAAACAATCCCTAAACTCGTTTATTAACAGTAATAATTTATCTAATGTATCAGAGTCTATACTATCGTCAACATTTAAATCCTTCGCAAATATTTCCGACTTTATGTTTTCTTTAATTAGATTAACAAATTGAACATTATTAGCCGTACGTAGTATCAGTATATTTTTAGGTATAACGAATTCTCTATTTGGTAATCCCTTTAAATATAATCGCCCTTGTCCCTTTGAAAAATAATAGTTACCCTTTATAATTTCATATTCTTTTCGCGGCTCTTGCCTTAGTTTTTGTTCTATAAATAAATTTCCGGTAAAAGTAGGATTAGTATATACTTCAACTTCACAAAATCCATTTATTTTTACGTTACCCTTGGTAAAAATCTCTATTTTATCTCCTAAATTACGCTTAGTTATATGCAAAAAGTTATTTGTTTTAATTATTGCAATATGGTCTTGTTCTGTATACGTTTGACCTATCAATAAAGGTATATCTAATGTACCGTCTGGTACTATAAGTACCGGAGTATCAGCTTCCACAGAGTCTATAGAAATTTTAACTTTAGCTTTCCCTATAGCCTTAACTGTCCCATCCCCAAAACCTCTCAACATAGGTAAATCATCGGTAGACCAGGTTTTAATAATGTTTATGGCATCCTTTAAATTCATAATTGTGCATTGACTCCCTAAATCTACGAAACAAGAAATCTCTTTACAATCTATGACAGCAGTCTTAAAATATTTAGAGTCAGGGTCTTTAGTGTTATTAACAAGCATTACTGATTTTTCACTAACATTGGAATTATTTTTAATAAACTTTGTGTTTGGACAGTTATTCGCTAAGTGACCTAATTTTAAACAAGTTTGACATTTCTTAATCGGTTGTTTACAATTAAAGCTCCGGTGCCCTTCCTCTCCGCAATTATAGCAAGTGGATTTGAAATCTACTTTAAAATGTTTGATTTTATTTGCTTGTACAGGAGGAGGAACTTTTATCCTCTCAGACCTTTTAATAGATTTTAAACTCCTTAAGTACACTAAAAGTTTATCGGGGTCTGTATATTGTACAGCCTCGGCTCCTGTCCTCACTGATCGATCATCTATTCCGAAAAGTATGCAATCGACCGCTTCTTTTCCGCTAATTTTACATTTATTTAACAAAATAATTTTATCATAAAAATAATCTTCAAGTGAATCACCAAATTTTGCTCTAAAATTCAACATTTCTTGTAATAATTGACCGTAATTTTCAGTGCTAGGGAATGCAGTTTTAAGTTTTGTTTGCCACTCTGCCCAGGAATATAACACAGTAGACAAACCTTGGTACCATCTTTGTGCTATACCCGCTAGCTTAGGTAAAGCATAATGAATGATTTCTCGTTCAGACCAATTATAAATAGTAGCACATTCATTTACTTTGGTGATCCACATGTCGATTGTTTGACTGCTTTTTGAAGGATCGAATTCAGGTATAGTATTATTAACTACTGCATACTTTTCGTAATGTTTAGAGGTACTACTAGATTCTAAAAGCTTAATGAACTTTTCAAATAATACTGAAGAATTGTCACAATTGGTAGAATTATTATCGTAATGCTTACGACGTGATTCAGCTTTACGGTGTAAAGAACTTTGTTGTATTGGACTACGACTACGCACCCTATTGCTTCGATGTGATTGTAGCCTTCTGTTTCGGTCTTCATTGCGAACATCCTTGTGACGCCGACCTCGCTGACTTGAACATCTCTCGGAACTCGCATGGGAACTGCAAGACTTCTTTCGGCTACCACGTGGACGGTTTGATCTTCTGTCACCCCGATCTCTTGATCTCTTCGCACTGGTATACTCATCACGTTCATCATGGTGGCAGCTTTCAGATCGTCGTGGAGTTGAAAGGCGCCTATGAACCGCGTTACTTTCCATTCCCTAAAACATGTGAAATAATTTGGACTAACTTGTACTTAGAATGTTTTTTTACCATAAACATATCTAATTGGTAATTGCCAGTTAATGATTTTGCTTGAAACTTGGTTAATTACAGTTTGCTTGTTTAGCACGGCCAGAGAGTAGCCCTAGCCACGTGCACTACAAGTTAAACCTTTTAACATGCTTAACCAAACCTCAATCGTTCTATATTTAAACTTATAATTCATCTGTGTCACACTATCAAAGAGTAGCCTTGATCAAATGTTCCACAAAATTTGAATATATAAGTTTCACTAACAAATACATATATGATAAAATAAATTCACTGAATAGCTACCCACTTGTTTTGCACGGTTAGAGAGTCGCCCCAACCACGTGCACCACAAGTTAGATATTCAAAGCTATTAAGCGAACTTCTGTTGTAAATTTGCTTCTTTTAATAATTAAACTATACTCATTCCTCCGTGTCACATTATCAAAGAGTAGCCTTGATCAAATGTTTCACAGAATATGAATGTTAAAAGTTAAAGTAATGTAAAAACTTCAATCGTATTAATATACACAAAAAAAAAAAAATAGTAATAAATGCAAAAGTTACATACCCACTTCTGAAGCTATTAACGCTGCGACAGGATGATCTTCCAATTTAAACAACACTTTACCATTTCACTCGTTTATTCTCATATTCTTAATAAGCAACAGTTTCTACAGCAATTTCAACAGCAATTATATTCAGAATTCAGACTCAGATATCTGCACTATACAAAGTAATGAATTGGAATGCCTTCTCTAACGACTAACAAGAAATTATATAAACTAAATCCCACCCGTTTTACAGCGCCCCCTTACAAAATTATCTATTATAGTTTTAAAGTTGACAGTACTGACATTAGATAGTCAATACAAGTCCCAATAAAATAAATCAATATAGAATATAATAGTAATACAAATCCATATTAATTATATAATATATCATTAAATAAATAAAAGTTAACAGGAGGTTGAAGGGCGACCAGAACGCGGGCCATCTTTAGAGCTTTTTTTTTTTTTTTTTTTTTTTTAACGTGTGGAAAACCCTGTTACGGGTACCCGCTCGCCTGGGGAAGCGGGACGGGTTATGTGGGGCTCCTGCCGCGCAAAGATGGTAAGCGCGCGACAGCCTACCCACTAAAAAACACACGAAAGGCCACTCTGTCGCCACAAAGCTGGGGTCACAGGTATCCGGATTCCTCTGTAAACCCCAGCGGATCTTTAGAGCTTAATTAACCTCTTTTAAATTCAGCCACCCAATACGCAACCGTAGAATAGGGTACAGCATCATCCCCTAATATCTTCTGAATGTCCGAAAAAAAATCCTTCAAAGAAATTTTTTTTAGGCACACATACTTTATCACCACACGTAAATCATTTTTCTTTATAATTTTGCATTTTACGTAACTCGTTGTATAAAATAATTAATTGCGTGCGAATGAACTGATAAAAAACAAATAAACCTTGGTATAAATATAGTTTAATTAACGAAGTTTAATTAAATAAAAACGAATATCGAACTATCCCCAAAAAGGTTTTATATATATGTAATATGCGTTTCTAAGAACTTTTTGACTCACCTTAGTATATTTTAATAATTATGATAATAACATTTATTGTACTATAAGAAAAAATAAATAAATATGTACAGGAAAAATAGAACATGCACAAGACGCTGCCCTCATCGCTAAAATAGTCAGTACTAATTTATAATAGACGCCAATTCAGAAGGGAATTAACTCTGTACTGAATAGTTTAGTTCATTAGTTTAATGAACTAAACTCAGCAAGACTAAAAATCGTATTTTAATATTTTATTATGATGTTACTGTATGTCAGGAATAAGGGACATTATAGTTTTCATGTAACACAAGTGCAAATACACAAACTAAAATTTCAATACTTTCATCGTTTTATAATTATATATACACTTTATAATTCATTTAACTCTGGTTTTATTAAAATGATTGGACAAATATATGGAAGAACCAGCGACTCACCCTCGCTCCGCTCGGGTTCGTCCCTATTTACGTTTAACGGTTAGTAAAGATTTCTCAGAGATGAGATGTTTTCCTGCAATAAAAAGTATCCTATATATTGAGCCGGATAACCAGCTATCATCATACCAAATTTCAATCCCTTCAGTAGTTTTTCCGTGATGCGGTAACAGACAGACAGACAGACAGACTGACAAAAAATCCAAAAACTATAGATTCGGTCTCGGTATCGATAATAATGTCTATTTCAATAAGATTTTCCAAAAATATTTAATGTATAGATTCGGCTTAGTTACAATTTTATTATAGGTATGTATAGATAATACTCACTGTGCTGTAGTCGGTTTTAGGTTAGCGGACCGAAACAGGTGGGCGAAAATATTCAGTGCGCGGATGTGCTTGGGTTATTAGTTAGGGGCAAAGGGCGTGAAGTTATACTCCAACTTTTCTACTATAGCGAAAAACAGCATTTATGTATATATATATAAAACAACGTCGGGTTAGTTACAACATTTATAACTCAAGAACGGCTGGACCGATTTTAATGATCTTTGATTTATCTCCGCCATAGCAGAATAACTATTAAAACATCAAAAAGAAAACGAAAAAAAAATATTTTCATGGCTAGCTCTGGCTAATAATTATTAATATCTATTTAAAACGTACCTAGAAACGCACCCGAGCAAAGTGGGAGTAAGTCGGTAGTAAATTTTATAAATTTGTGTGCACAAAAGTTTAGTAGTTCTCTAGTAATTTGGTAAATAAATGGAAAGGGAAATATGGTAACATGACAAATTTGAATCTGTAAAGTCGCTTCAAGTTAATCTTAGGCCTTCTCCCGTTGGAAGTAAAAGTTCTAAGATGGCGTGATTAAAGTTAAAAGCAGGGACAGACGTTCCGGAGATACTTGTTAATGTTCAATCCGAGTTTTGCACTTTCCGAATAAAATAAATGCTTCCGTATATTATCTCAATATTATTCAGGTACTTATCACTTTCTAAGGAGCTTTTAAGAGAAATTCTGCTAATCTTTAATTTTGAAGTAAAACTGTTTAGGCCTTAACGGGACTTTAAAATAAAGCAGTGGACTGTATATAAAAATTACGTATATTCAATGTAAACGTTAAAGGGAGTGTCCGTAGTCCAGCGCGTAGGTAGGCGAAGTGGCCGCGGTCAGATGCGCTCGCGGCCGGGCTGGGTCCCCCGCCCGCGCACCGCATACGTCACGCGGTGCGCGTGAGAGGGAGAGGCGCTGACATATTCCCCGGGTTGAAGAGATATCTTCAAGATTCAAGTGGAAGAGGGCAGATGCAGTTGAAGGCACGACGCACGGTGCCCCTCTTCGTCTTCATCTCAGCTACTCGCGTGACTCCGTCGACGCCGGGATAGGTCTTCGTGACCCGGCCCAGGGACCAGAGCAACGGCGGTGTAGCTTTGTCCTTGATGAGGACTAAGGTTCCAGGCTTCACTTCCCCTCTGGAATCAAACCATTTCGATTTGGCCTGTAGCAAGGAAGTGTATTCATTATGAAATCTCCTCCAAAAGTGCTGTCGGATGAACTGAATCCTTTTCCATCGGTCTAGCCTCGTTATATTGGCATTAGTCACCAGGGGGTAAGGAACAGATAAGAGTGGTCGTCCAATTAGGAAATGAGAGGGAGTAAGTACCGAAAAATCTTTAGGGTCTGATGAAAGAGGAGTAAGAGGGCGCGAATTCAAGACCGCCTCTATATGAGTGAGACAGGTGGCCATCTCCTCGAACGTGAAATGGGTTAAATGCAATAATCTTTTTAAATGATGTTTACATGATTTAACAGCAGCTTCAGCTAGAGAATTAAAGTGAGGGCTATATGCTGGCGTGAAATTAAATTCGATACCCTCCTGAGCTATTTCAGATGCAACATTAGATGCCTGCAAGAACCTATGTAACTCGTTTGATGCGCCTACAAAATTCATCCCGTTATCGGACGTGATGCTTCGAGGTTTGCCTCGACGCGCCACGAAACGATTTAAAGCAGCTATGTACGCGTCGGTGGTGAGGTCAGTGACGACTTCCAAATGTACCGCTTTCACTGCTGAGCAAACAAAGATGCACATATATGATTTTGTGAGTTTGCTACCGCGACCTTTACGATCGGCGATCAATACTGGCCCTGCGTAGTCAACATAACAGTGTAAAAATGGAAATTCAAGATAAGTCCTTGAATGTGGAAGTTGACCCATGATAGGCTGAACGTTTTGAGCCTTGTGTCTGAAACATTTAAGACACTTGTTCACGACAAGTCTAGATAGGTTTCTACCTCCTAGGGGCCAATATGTTTGTCTTATATGTGACAAAAGCAATTGCGGACCTGCATGTAAAAGTTTTAAATGATGCATTTGAAATATTAGTTTAGTTAATATGTGTTTGCTACAAATCACAATGGGATGTTTTACATTAAAATCGTAGGGGGAGTTATCAAGCCTCCCGCCCACGCGAATGAGGTTTTGATCGTCTATGAATGGAGTCAAAGGAAGCAACCTACTTTTACGAGGCAATTTTTTACCAGATTTTAAGAGATTATATTCTTCAGGGAACATTTCAAGTTGTGAAAAATGTATAATCAAGTTTAATGAATTTTGTAATTCTGTATTAGAAAGACTACCACGTGATTTAATTTTATTTTTTAAGTTGTAAATAAATCTTTGTACATAAGTAAGTATAATTTGAATTTTTGTTAATCTAGAATGTTTTTGTAATAGATTATGAATGATGGATGAATTAATGTTTATGTCTGAATTATGAATGACGTATGAATGATTGTTTTCACTACTATCATTACTAATAAAGTTAGATACTACTTCCGGCAAATTGTGTTTCTCTGTGTTTGGCATTTTAGGCCATGCATTTTCAGCATGAAATAAAAAAGTGGGACCGGACCACCATAGAGGTGTGTCCCTAATTACATCGGCCCGAAGACCACGGGAAACAAGATCCGCTGGGTTATCCTTCGACGGTACGTAGCTCCAGGTATGACCACATGTGCTCTCTTGAATCTCATTGACTCTATTCCTAACAAAAGGTTTTAATTGTGTAGAAGGAGTAGAGAGCCAACCCAATACTATCGTAGAGTCACACCAGAATCTACAGTTATGAATTGGTATGGTAAGTGATTCTTGAACCTTAGTACACAGTCTTGTACCTAACAAAGCCCCACAAAGTTCAAGCCTTGGAATCGTCGTAGGTTTTATGGGCGCTACACGATTTTTAGAGACTAAAAGGTGTACCCCTGTGGTTCCAACACTATTACAGGAACGAATGTACACACACGCGCCATACGCTTTTTCGGATGCATCTGTAAAGACGTGTATTTCATGCATTATAGAGTCTTCATGCAAAACCCAACGAGGTATTTTTAAATGATTCAAAGATGTAATTGTATTTTCAAACGTAGACCAAAGGTTTTTAATTTCGACTGCTATTTCGTCGTCCCAGTCATATTTATCAAGCCAAAGACGCTGCATGATAATTTTTGCTTCGACTACGCATGGACCCACGAGACCTAATGGGTCAAAGATCTGACTGATGACGGAAAGGACATGACGTTTGGTGATTTTAGTTTGAGACGTGATGTTAATAGAGTAAATAAGTGAATCTGAATCACACACCCAATTAAGTCCTAAAGTTTTAGACTGACTGAAATTTTGACCTTGCTCTGTAAACTGTAAAATATTATTTGTTTCATTGCATTGCGTGATTTGCTTAAGAATATCTGGATTATTATTTGATCGCCATTTACGCAAATTAAATTTAGCAAGAGACAGAACCGATTGTACCTTTTTTGAAATTTCCACAGTCTGGGCTATGGTACTTCCCCCACTTAGATAGTCATCTACGTAAAAATCTCGTCTTATAGTGGATTGAATATGATTATCCTCTACATCATCAGCTAGACTTACTAAGCACTTGGTGGCTAAATAGGGAGCAGATGCGGTCCCATATGTGACCGTATTTAGAGTATAGGTCTTTAGAGGTTCTGATGAATCATATCGGAAAACGATTTTTTGAAGAGTTCGTTGCTTTGGATTAAGTTCTATGGCTCTGTACATTTTTTCTACGTCACCTGAGACCACATATTTATGTTGACGAAAACGTGTTAATATGCTAAACAGATCGTCTTGAACTACGGGACCGACCATCTGAATATCGTTAAGAGACACCCCCGTACTTGTAGGGGCTGATGCGTCGAATACTACGCGTAGTTGCGTTGTGGTACTAGAGGTGCGAATTATTCCATGATGTGGAATGTAATGTTTAACCACAGAGTCTTCAGAGTCGACAACGTGGTCAGAAAAAGGATCTAGCGACATATGACCTAGACGTTCATATTCACGCATGAACTCGTTGTATTTAAGTTTGAATGAAGGATCACGTTTGAATCGCCGCTCTAGGGATAAAAATCGTTTTTTCGCGTTTTCATATGAATGACCTAGAGTGCTAAGATCCTCCTTTAAAGGCATAGTGACAACGAACCCACCATCAATGTTACGGACGGTGGTTTGAACAAATATTTGTTCACACATTCGTTCTTCAAGAGAATGTGAATATTTTAATGAGATATTGTCAAGCTCCCAAAATCGAGTTAAGTCGGGAGTGACGCTGGAATGGTGGCAAAAATGGGAAAAAGAAGAACTTTGGTTCGAAATACTACCTGAAACTAGCCATCCAAATTTGGTTTCAAATAATTTAGGTAGATTTTTTCCTAAGTTTATGGAGTTTTTGCCTAAGACACTCCAGAATATTTCTGCCCCTACCAGGATGTCTACGACCGACGGAACGTTAAAGTTCGGGTCTGCTAACTTAAGACCTGAGGGAATAGGGACATGCTTGATGTGCACGTATGAAGACGGTAAAAGCTTTGTAATTTCAGGCAAAATATGACACTCGATATCGACAGTAAAGGCACAGCATAAAGACTCTATTGTGAGATGACAAGACTGTGTACTGGTGGATATGTGATTATTTAAACCCGTTACCTTGGTGCTCGTACCGCTTAGTGACAAACCCAGTTTCTCAGATAAGCTCTGCGTTATAAAATTCGCCGTACTACCGTTGTCCAGCAATAGACGGGCTGTGTACTTCTTACCGGTCGCGCTGCTCACGTTCACCAAAGCTGTGGACAGTAAAACATGCGCAGAAGTAGCAAGCTGCATAGAAGTAGCTGATAGCATAACATTTGATGCAGAAGGCGATGCAGAAAGCCATGGTTTGGAAGGTGACTTGGGTTCAGTAGATTCTAAATGCAATAAAGTATTATGTTTTGTTTTGCAATATTTACAATGAGATAGTTTGCATTGCTTAGCAGAATGTCCAAAGCGTAAGCAGTTAAGACAAACATTATAATCATTAGCTTTTTTAATGCGATTTTCTATTGATAAGTTTCTGAAAGATTCACATTTATACAACGAATGAGATTGGGAGCAATGAGGACATTTAATAAAGTTATTGTTTTTAGAATTTTTATTAATTCGAGTAGTGTTTAAGTTTACCTGATTATTATTTAATGCATTGATATTACAAGGATTAGAATTATTACTTGAGCTAGTATCAGACTCAACCGATACTAACCAGTCTGCTTTCCTACTTAAAAATGAACAAAATTGTTTTAAGTTAGGATCATCCTTAATTGTAAGACTCCTATGTTCTTCCCAGTCACGACTAGTAATAAAGTCTAATTTTTTTACCAGAATGTGTAAAAGCAATGTGTCCCAAAATTGAACGGGCTGCTTAAGTTTTGTTAATGCTCTTATATTTTTGTTTATAACGTCTACTAAATTTCTAATAGGGATGCTTGCTTGCTTTAATATTGGCTCGATATCAAAAAAAGCTTGGATATGATTGCTTATAAGAATGCGATTATTGTTATACCTCTCACATAACAACTCCCATGCAATAATATAATGGTCACCCTTAAAATCAATATTTTCAATAATTACAGCTGCACTTCCGTGCAATGAAGCTCGCAAATAATGAAATTTAGTGATTTCATTTATGCTCGCATTGTCGTGAACTAGTGACGTAAATGTTTCTCTAAACTCGAGCCAGCATTGATAGTTCCCATCGAAATGAGGCAAATCTATTTTGGGCAAACGAACAAAACTAGAAGTATGTGCACCTGAGTCAGCATCTTTGAAGCCCGCCTCAGATCCAGCACCGTTGAAAGAAACGCCAAGCAGGCTGCGCGTGAGTGCCACCAGGCTGAAGAACTGGCGGTCAAAGTCCTCACGTTCAGTTAACATAGACACGTCATCGTCAGCAAGCACCTCGATCTGAGTCTGTAAATCGTCGAAAGCATCATAAAGGGTTTCGAATTTAATCAAACGCTCTTGTAAGTCTGAACGTTGCAATGCAGAAATCTCTGGGCTACCTTTAATTAAATTTAAATAATTACTAAAAACAGTGACCTTTGATTTTATTGAGCTACGTTTTTTAATCAATGTTTTAAAATTATCTGCCATTTTAAATGAATAAGTTAACTGCAAACGCTAATGACTTACGTATAAAAAAAACTAAGAAACAGATGTGCGTGAACAAAAGGCCCGATAAGCTAATGACTCGGTCAAGGTCAACAAAGACACACCTGTGTATTACGAAGTTATTAGCAATTTAAATAGTTAAGAATTACAGCATTAATTTCTAAAGCTGTGCATATGAAGAATGACGTGGAAGATTTAAAAAATGATTTTTCGGCATAAAAAGAAAATAGGAATTACACTAATTGGAACAAACACACTCAAATACTATATTAATACTCCCTGATTGACTTCAGCCTCCTTTGATGACGCTGCAGGCTGCTACGGACACGACTTCTTTGTTTCAAAATGTGCTTGTCATGGTCAAAGTTCAACCGTTGACTGATGACGTCGACGACTTGATTTTTCGAAAGGAATCAGCGTGTTGCTCGATGGATCTTTTGTAGCTCGAAGGACCAGCATGTTTAGGCCTTAACGGGACTTTAAAATAAAGCAGTGGACTGTATATAAAAATTACGTATATTCAATGTAAACGTTAAAGGGAGTGTCCGTAGTCCAGCGCGTAGGTAGGCGAAGTGGCCGCGGTCAGATGCGCTCGCGGCCGGGCTGGGTCCCCCGCCCGCGCACCGCATACGTCACGCGGTGCGCGTGAGAGGGAGAGGCGCTGACAAAACTTCTTTAGAATCCTTATTATTTGAAACTCGTTGAAACGGAAATGCAATTCTAAAGAAGAGAACAAGCACATAAAAATAAGATAGAATACATTGTAACCGTTGTTATTTGAGATATATTACACAGGATTATATATATATATATATATATATATATATATATATATATATATATATATATATATATATATATATATATATATATATATATATATATCTACATACACACACTTTAATATAGCTGTATAAGATACTCTTTATGGTTGACGATGTACAATATACAAAGTATGATAATTAATTAACAAAGGTACTCGCAAACGAGTATATATTCAATAATTTTTGATTCCCCATCGACTCAAGGTAAATAACAATATTCATTATTTTAATATACCAAAATGCTTTTTACGCTAAAAATACGTCATAAAAATATTTCAAACAGTTTCTTTTTATTACCTTATTTGTTTCAATACAAAACGCATTAGCGAACAGAGTTCCAATATATTTTGTGTCACACGTAGTCGACTGTTAGATTAACAAAAATAGAATGTATAAAATCCCAGTTACAATATTTTCAAAGCTTAAAAGTTATTTAATGTAAAAATGAAAGCTTTCACCTGTTGTACAACGAAAACAATACCCACATGATACTAAAAGTGAAAGTCCTGTCCAAATCGACTAGTTATTCTTTTTCTATCTTCTTCACGAAGACTTTTTTCTAATGATTTTAAGTCAATCCCTCTTACTAGTAAATAAGTCAAATATCTTTATTTTTGATTAAAAAAATATGCACGTTTTGATTAAAAAAAATATTTAGACAAAGAAAAGATTATATTGTGATATTTATTAAGAACATAAAGAAGCTTTATTATTATATTTATTTTATGAACTCAGTATAGGTCACCTATTATAAGATTTTCTGGTAGTTTTCCTAGTATTAGAGGTTTCTGAGATTTTTATGGTGCAGAGATTTATATAGACCATTTCACGCCCAGTAGTCGAAATTCGCCAATAATTTTTTTTTTTTGATAACACTAAAGCTCGTCAATAGCTATTAAACAAGAAAAAAAGAAAAGGTACTGAACTATTTCGAAACCTATTTATAAATAGAATTTTTGAAAATTTTAATCAAAGTCAGTAATAATTTCTCAAAAAAATCGCTCTATAATTATATTTTACCAGCAAATTCATAAAAATGTTGTGCGCTTTAAAAATATGCCAAACTGTAGGTAGGAAAAAACATAAGAGCCTCTATATTCTCGCCACGTTTGCTCGCAATGTCGTTGTTGAGCCGATTCCTGTAAGTGGTTACATGTATACCGGCACAGTTCGACTATCGGTAAAGAAAGTGGGTAATGCACGTGGGCTTAAAGCTTTTTTGTTGTTTTCATACACTTTAGCTACTATCGCTATGTTGTTTGTAAAGAATTTTTCTTAAGTGCCATTTAATATTCGTATATTTATATATATAATAAAATTGTAACTAAGGTGAATATGTACAATAAATATTTTTACGAAAATCTTATTAAAATAGACATTATTATCGATACAGAGGCCGAATCTATAGTTTTTATAATTTTTGTCTATCTGTCTTTCTGTCTGTCGGGTTTTGATGAAATTTGGTATGATGATAGCTGATCCGAGTCAACATAAAGGATACTTTTTATCGCGGGAAAGTATTATATCTCTGAGAAATCTATACTATACGTTAAGTAGGTTAAACGTAAGTAGGGATGAACCCGAGTGGAGTGAGTCGTATATATTTTTTTTTATGCGATTCAGTGACAAACGAGCAGACAGACCACCTGATGGAAAGCAGTACCTGTCGCCCATAACACCTACGGTTCATGCACTTAGGTTTTAAGTAACAAAAATGCAGAACCACAGGTGCGTTGTCACTGTGAGGACTAAGATGATATGCCTCTTGCCTGTAATTGCGCTGGCTACCTTACCCTTCAAACCGGAACACAACAATGCAATCATTGTTGCTTGGCGGCAGAAATAGATAAGGGGGTGGTACCCATCCAGTCGGACTCCTCAGGCTTGACAGAGTCCTACCACCGGTAAAAGTCCTACCACCGGTAATATATGTATTTAATATAATATTTTAATTATAGGTATAGATCGTCTTTTGAGTACGGAATATCCAATAAAAATATTATCATTAAAATCAGTTTATGGTAACTTATATATGTTTGTATACACTGGCCTGTTACAATAAAGAAGATTACTTCACAGTCCACTAACCGCGGGCCACATCCACTTTTTCTTTCAAAAATTGGTGAGATTCACTCAAATATGCAGGTTTCTTTACGGAATTTTTCATATACGCGAGAGGTAATCGTGCTGAAAATGCTTTTTGCATATAAAAATCTTAAAGTAGTGGAAGCCATTGATTTTAAAATGAACGCAGTGAAAGTCCTGTTAAAATTAACTAGATACTTTTATCGGGCAAAAAGGTTGTTTCATTTAAAATATCACTTAAGCCATTATTCTGATATGCTTTATCTGTTGTGATGTTTTATAATATTTTAGATATAAAAAGTACATTGTACATTTGATACAAACTTGTCCATATGAGTCAAATATGTTAGTTTTGCTCGTCCCGTCCCTAAAGATAACCGCTAATATTTTACGCCAACTGAATACTAATCTATACCTACATATAATTAAATTTTGAATCGAATCTGTACATTAAATATTTTTCGGAAAATCTTATTGAAATGGTCATTATTATCGATACAGAGGCCGAATCTATATTTTTAGAATTTTTGTCTGTCTGGAAATGCATCACGAGAAAACCACTGGACCGATTTTGATGAAATTTGGTATGATAATAGCTTGTTATCCGGGTCAACTTATAGAACACTTTTTACTGCGCGAAAATATTTTATACACTACTACTACACTAAACTAAAAACCTACTAAACTACACTAAGACCCGAGCAGAGCGAGGATGAGTCGCTAGTTAAATATATTAAAATAATGAGTAGAAATGACAAAGGAAACTATAATCATGTAATATAATTAGTGGCTAACATGTCGTGGGTATCTAGCAAATGAATTCCTAAAGTTATTACTTATAACTTTGCTTTCTTTGCACGTCCCTTTCGTAATCGGACTACCAATGTTAGTTCCAGACCGCGCAATCACACTTTGAGGGTACAATTGTTTTAGTCATTTTTTTATTTAACCTACTTTAAAAATGAGTATTATCAGTTTTAATAATATAATTTACGACTTTTCTCTTTTACTTGTTCTATGCTACATGGGGTTGCCACAACATAATACGTCAGCCATCATCTCAGCGCACATTGATTTTCAAACATTCGTTTCTCGGTCTACCTCTACATCTATGTTTTCCCATATTTATTAACACGTTTTTATTACCTTCACATCAGATAGATACAGATCGGTCTGTGTAACGGAATCTTTGAATGCGAATTTCACACATTTCAAAACTTGAGATTGAACTAGAACTCTACACATTTAACAAGGACCGATGACATAACAATAATTTAAAAAAAAAAACTAAAAAAAAACACGGGTAAGTCGTTAGTTTAAAATATATTTAGGTAAAAAAGAAAGTTTAATATTCATTGTTACTATTAAAAGCATTGTAGGTAAATAGATAGTTTTGACAAAAATTAATTCTGTAACCCTATTCTTGATATTACAATAATGTATATTGCATTTTACTAGTACATTTTCATTACTTACATGTTACGTTTAAGTAAATATTGCAATTGCTTTTTATATCTTAGATCCTTTCAGAGCAACGATATAAAATCCTTTTATCAGCATGATACCTACTACATATGAAAGTTGTAGGGACGTAAAACTTTTATTTGGCGAAGCAATCTTGGCAGCGTCTCTGAAAAATGTTTAAATTTATCTTTTAAATTCACGAGAACATAAAACTGTATTTTGTTTAAAATATTTCAGTACAAATTTAAACAAAGTAAATGAAAAGAGGGCCAAGTGTCTTTTTCTTTGGCTTAATCTGTACATATAATAAAATTCTGAGTCGAATCTTTACAATAAATATTTTTTGGAAAATCATGGATACAGCGGCCGAATCTATAGTTTTTAGAATTTATGTCTGTATGTCTGTCTGTTTATCTGTCTGTCTGGAATCGCATCTATAGAAAACCACTGGACAGATTTAAATGAAATTTGGTATGATGATAGCTGGTTCCGGGTCAACATTTAGGATACTTTTTATTGCGGAAAAATATCTCATTTCTGAGAAATCTATACTAAACGTTTAAACCTATCCAGTGACGAACCTGAGCGGAGCGAGGGTGAGTTGCTAGTATTTATTAATTTTTAAGTTTCAAGTAAAAAAAAAACATCAAAAGGTTTTCAATTCAAAAGGTCAAGGAGCTTTCAAATTAAGTATTTAGAAAATTAGTGAGAACGGAAAGATGAAAAGAAGATTTTGCGAATAGTAGAAACAGAAGTGGCCTCTCTTGTACTTCTTGAACTATTGAAAAATACTTTACACAAACGTTGTAGAAAACTTTATTATCTATAATTTTTGTAATAGCTATTTATAATGGATGGAGAGACGATATTTTATTTGAAAAACTGGTTTTGATAACATTTTTTCAATATGATAATTGGTAGCATCAGATGTTTAAGGTCGCCAATTCGGAAGATGAGTACCTAAAAGTGGACAAATCTAGCAAACGAAAAGCTCTTTGTAAGTTCAAGCATATTCATTAACTGAATTAAATAAATTATTAAATAATTTTAACAAAGTGAATATTTATGCAGTAGTCTCGCTTAATTTACCTAATTGATACCTCTATATTTTTTTCTATAATAAATACAACACATTACAACATACAAAACGTATACTAAAATGTTTGGACTCAGAATTTTATTATATACATATATATAGATGAATATTAAACTCTACTGCTCTCTTTTTTGATCAATTTAATGTTTTTGCCCATAAGTCATTTTTTTTAATCCAAAAAAAAAAAAAAAGTTTTCTTAAAAATTATAGGTATAATAACTTAAGTTATTTACTTTCGCACTCGATAAATTTTGAAGAATATGTACTAACATAGTTTTTATTGCCGCATGTGCTTATAAATACAAGAACATTATATTAAATTCATTCACAAACTTTCATAGCACGTACAGTGCAAAACAAACTTTAATAGTTCATATGTTGTTTTCTCATAAAAACTAAGTAAGTAAAAACGGCAAATTCTTAAACACTTACGATTTTTTTCATGAAAAGTTATAAGTTATTTATTTAATATGATTATTGTTATACAATCAGTGTGTAAAAACTTTTAGCATTTTATAGTCCTTTGATTAAGAAACTAGCGACTCACCCTCGCTTCGCTTGGATTCGGATTATTTATGAACCGATTGAAACAAAACAGATAATAAATGTGTATTATTATTAAAAGTAAAGCTAACCAAATTACATTATTGAAAACCGCACTCAAATTGGTCAATCCGTTTTTGAGATTAGCGCGCAACAAACAGACAAAAATTCTAAAAGTCATTGTTTTGGGTTCTATTGCGTTAATAAAGAACCCCAATAATAGTTTTTCTCAAATATCTTCAATGTACAGACAGCGATCAGTTATCATTTTATCATAAGTATAATTTAATTAGGTACCTAGTAATTTAGGTACAAAGATAGGTATTTTAAATACGCTGTGTGCCCTAAAATGAAAAAAAAGCCCTAAGGAGCTGCAAATTGAAAATTATAAATAAATAAATTACGCAGATGTAATAGCGACAATAACCAGAAGTGGTAATAACCAGAGAGCAGTTTATTATAGTTAACAAGCAATTTATTATGTTACAATTTCTCCAAAGTCTTCAATCAACTATATAATAGAAACTAAACAAGTGAACTATAAGCATGCTTCATTTAACTCACTGAAGAGAACCCACAAACAGATAACCATTACTTACTACTTCTCACGAGCTTTTGTTTTACTTTATATAGTAATAAAGATTGTTAGTTTAGATATAAAAGGTGACCTCCAGAAATAATGATCTGATTCTAATATTTTTTTGCTATGGACTAAATTTTCTTAGCTTTTTCCTTGAGTGACATATACTAGTTTTTTCACCAGTATACCAATTAGCTCCTGTATTCCTTCCTGTAAATAGCATAAATAGGCAAATACAAAATAGTTCAGTACCTTTTTCTCCACTGTGTGTCAACCGATTATCTTTTTTTTGTTTAATAACTATTAACAAGCTTTTGTGTTTGTTATCAATAAAAAAAATAATTATGATAGAATTTCGACCAATGGGCGAATACTAGTCTTCTATTATACATAGTTACAACTAGTGACTTACCCTCGCTTCGCTCGAATGCGTCCCTAGATACGTTTCAATTTTTTTGAGCGGAATCCTAATTCTTTTTCTAAAATAAAAGTAGCCTAAGTTATTCCTTATAACATTAGCTATCTGTCAATGAAAGTCCCGTTAAAATCAGTCCAGTCGTTTCGGAGATTAGGAACAAACAGACAGACAGACAAAATTTTTTAAAATTGTATTTTTCTTAAAAGTACCTACCGTGTGTAATTCCCAAAGTTTACCGTATGTAATTCCAAAAGTTTGTAAATTAAATAAAGCTGTTATTTTGACATCAATCAACATCAACAGACACTTCAATTTTATTTATCTGTATAGATAGAACGCCGAGAGTATGTGGAGGACAAGCTTAAAGTTTTGAATTCATTTTAAGCTTTTGAATATCTAATAAATAAATCTTTCATAATAAAGTATAAACGCAATATTTTAAATGCAGTTTTAATATCTACTCTTTATCAGATAATTAACGGGTTTAACAATTTTAATGACTGGCTTGAATTTAGTAAAACGATAGCTAGCAATTGTTGCTTTTAGTTACTTACGTTATAAATTGGTGCGTATTATTTACATCTGGTGAATTAAACACATTAAAAGATACTAATATTATAAAGTTGAATAGTTTGTTTGTTTGGTTGAACGCGGTAATCTCAAGAACTACTAATCCGAATTGAAAAATTCTTTTTATATTAGATAGCCCGTTAATAATTTTGCATTAGATATTTCATCCCGGAAAAATTTACGGTTCCCGCGGGATAGATTTGTTTTTGTCTAGGGACGAACCCGAAGCGAAGCGTGGGCGAGTCGTTATATTGTATATTATAAATTTAAAATTTCTTTAAGATTTCATTCTTGAAGATTCAGAAGTTCTCAGTCTCCAAAATTTCTTTTTATACTAACATCTACATATCTATATATGTATATAAAAATGAATCCCTATTTCCCTTGGTCACGCCATCACGCTTGTACGGCTGGACCGATTTCACTAATTCTTTTTTTGTTCTATTTGTTATTGTCAGGGAAAAGTTTTTACATTTACAAAAAAATTAAGAAAATTGCGCAGGAACTTAGAAAATAGGGATGAGAGTTTGTATTGAGAAGCGAGCTAGGGACCCGAGCGAAGCGAGGGTGAGTCGTTAGAAACGCATATAATAAAATAAAGCTAACATTGAAATGTTTCGTTATAGGCAAAAAACCTATAATTTAACTTTATAAATGTTACGCAGTACAGAAAATATAGAAATTGAATCCCTAATAGGTTAAAATGGTAAATCAATGTCAGTAAAAAAATTATATGAAGTAATAAAAAAACTTAGTTATAATTATACCACAAGTTTAAATAATAATGTATAAATATAAATATTTATTAGAGCTACAGAAACACAACCTTTGATTTAGTTTTCTTTTGAGCAATATGTAGTAAATATATTTATATTACTAGCGATTCGTCCCTAGGTACGTTTCAACGGTTAGTATGGAATAGAGAGACTATACATAATATTATATACATATACATAGGTACAAACAGTTCTAACCTTTTCGATATTTCTGCTATTTTTTTTTTTTTTTTTTTTTGGTTTTTCACCTATTTTTTTACACTTAGATCACCCTTGCTTGACCCACCCCCAACAAAACGAAAAAGAATTATTCAAATCGATCCAGCCGTTTCTGAGTTTTAGCGAGACTAACGAACGGCAATTGATTTTTATATTATTTATATAAATAGATATACTTTTTGTTATTTTTTACAAAAAAAAAGACATCGTATTTCATACGTGACATTGCTTTTAGTGTCGGCTATCTGAGTGTAACATCAAAAAATGAACTTGTTCTCGTAAAGAAAATGAAAGGAAATAGGCTCGAGGGCTCTTCACGCTTTCAGTGCGACTACGTTTTGTTTTTAATTTAGTACACACGTTATTCTTTACACGAAGTAGTGAAAGAGAGTGTCCAGGGATGTAGGTAAATGAAGTAGATGTCATAACATTCTTAGCTTCTGTGAAGATATATTTACATAATACTGTTAATCTAGTCTTTTAGTGGTATAGTTTAAAATGTATTCAGCCCTTTTTAACGTCCCACTGCTTGGCACGGGCCTTCCTTCAGTACGAGGGGGGATCAGGCCATAGTCCACCACGCTAGCCGAGTGCGGGTTGGCGGACTTCACATGTCTTTTTGAAAACTGCTAAGTTCTCTCAGACATGTAGGTTTCCTCACGATGTTTTTCTTCACCGTAAGACAAGTGGTAATCATGTTGGAAACGATTCGCACATGAAAATATCAGAGGTGTGAGACCCGGGATTTGAACCCACTTCACTTGGTTTCCTAAGCGAGCGTGTTACCACTGGGCTACCACTGCCTCAGTGCCTCACAGTTTAAAATATCACCGACCAATATTGATCGTGACTCCTCTATTTAACGTGACATTGGCGAAATAATTATAGTTTTCAATTGGCATGCATTAAAGCCATTAAATAAGGAATTGAATTGATATGTTTATATTTTCGTTTGTTTTATTTTAAATTATATTAATACACAGTTAATAACAGTATATTTTAGTAAGATTTAAAATAAAGAAATAAGATCTTGTAATAAAGCGAATTTTTATTTTTTTATTCCTAACAACTACGCCATCTTATTTCATTTATTCTAGCTTTCCTATTATGTATTTGTACACATAAAATATGAAATGATAATGCATAGGCACTAGAAAATAATAAGCTTCAATTTCAAAAGTGTTGCCTTATTCAAAAAAAAATAAATAAAAAAAAACTTATCTATTCTGAACAATCATTTAATAAATAATATTATAGATTCTTATTCACATAATATTTTCAATAGTGAAGCGCAAATATCACATTGACCTCATTTGAACACCCTCAGAGTCGTAATGTATCGTGTTTGAAATATTTAAAGGGATCATTAAATTCATTTATGCGGAATTTTTCTATTTAGCATAAATTAATTTAGCGCGAAGAGGCCTTAAATAAATTAATTTATTCTTTTAATTAAAATATGTAGAGTAAAAAGGCAAAAAGCGTTTTGATGTCTTTTGCTTAATTATTAGATTTTTCTTTTAATTTTACTTTACGCTGCTTCCTGTGTCACTCGAAGAATTAGGTATAAACCAGATCAGTATGATGATGATGTTCTCGTAAACTATTTCGGCCACAGTAGCCAATCTTACTGAGATTTTACAAATGTACTCGCAGACACAAGTGCACTCTCTATTCCTATTACTCTCAAATTACGATGAGACGATACTTCAACACGACCGGTGATATCAGGTGCAGGACGGCTTTATGTGTTGTTGGGGTGAAACACCACCATCTTCGAACCTGCGGGCTGTTACTGAGTTTTTTCTTACAGAAAGATTCAGTAGCTAAACTTGGTCCGACCCGGAACTTGAACCCAGGACCTTCGGATGGGCTGCCGTACGTGTTAGTAACTACACCGTTGAGGCAGTCATAATATTACCTGTACTAATATAATCTGTACGGCCAAAATAAATAAAATAAATAAATATAAATACCTTAACACATAAATAGTACACTACACATATATAACTTTAAATACATACATATTATCAATATAAATTCCCATGACTGGAGTACAAACATTCGTGCTCATCAGACAAATGAATGCCCCCAGCGGGACTCGAACCCGCGATCGCTGGCACAGCAAGTAGGGTCACTACAAACTGAGCCAAACGTGTCGTCAATTATTGATAAAATCAACGGATTGACCGAATTCGTACAGTTCAATTGGCAATTTGTATACCTTTGTAAAGAATTCATTTTTGTTTATAATATCATTTTCAAAGCAAATTTATTCAACGAATTATGAAATGCAATTCCTGAAGTTTATTTTACACATTGATCTCGTAAACATAACGTTGGGTATTAACTTCAAAAAGTTAAAGTAAATATTTACGTAGAGCGGAATAAAGCTTTTATATCTATCTCTATTTTTTGCCTGTGAAGTTTATTCAGTGTATGAATGAAATAATCTGATAGCAATCGTATTTTATTTTTACGTTTATCGTTATTGAATCAGTCGGAGAAGTGCTTATCCAGTATTTTCTCTAGAAACTTTGTTAAACTAACTTTACTAATATAGTATCTTCTTGGCTGTTGTTTATTCAGTTTTTAGCTCTTCAATTTCTAAAAACATCTTATTTTGTTAATATTTTCTTAGATTTACTCGAAAATTTGATATTTATACATATAATAAAATTGTAACTGATCGCTGTCTGTACATTGAAGATATTTGAGAAAATATATTAATGGGGATCTTTATTAACGCAATAGAACCCAAAATAATGATTTTTAGTTTTTTGTCTGTTTGTCGGTTTGTCTGTGCGTTTGTGCGCGCTTTTCTTAGAAACGGCTTAACTGATTTGGGTGCGGTTTTCACTAATGTATCATGGTAAGCTTCACTTCATATTTAGTATTTGTTTTATTTCAAGCGGTTCCTAAATAAAAAAGTTATGTCATTTTAAAGAATCATCTAGGGGCGAACCCGAGCGAAGCGAGGGTGAACCGCTAGTTTTAAATAAAACTATCTCTTCGGATTTTTTTTGATTGAAAACATCCATAAGATATTTATATTTAAAAAAAAATTGTTAGTTTATATATTTTATACATATGAAAGATATCATAAATTAAAGGAATACATACAATTTAAATAGTATCTTAAGTAGAAAATTCGTTAAGCTATTAGATTTTATTATGAGGTCTCACTGTGCGGAAAGCCTTTATGGCCATAATTTTATGTTCTTATAGTGAGGTATTACGAGTTTAGTTTTGCAATCGGAATTTAAATATTCATGAAGAGTTTACGCTCATAAATGTGGAATGAAATTATAGTAAAAATCCTAAGGTAATTTATTTATGTATTTTCATATATATTCAAAAACGTACAAAGAAACCTATCTTACTTATGTATAAGCACATATCACATAATATGTACTATACTACTATAAGTATTAAGAAAATGTAATCTAATTTGGTGGACGCATATGTATATAGAGGATACTTTTTACCGCGGGATAATATCTTATCACTGAGAAATTTATACTAAACGTTAAAACGTACGTAGGGACGAATCCGAACCGAGCGAGGGTGTGTTGCTAGTTATTTATATATTTATAAGGCATTAAAAAATAAATTGTACAATAAATACAAAGAAATGATGTCGACATTGGACAAAGGTGGACTTATCTATAAAAGATTTGTGAGACTCTGTCAGTCAACACATGCATGTAGTGTTAAAATATCAATGAATAAGAGAGATTTTTATTAAAAAAAACACAAAAATCACTAACAAGACTTCTTAGAAGCTTTCGATCATTCAATCTCAAGTGAGTGATTGAAGTTACGACGGCGATAAAATAAACTCCCATACATTATCATTTTTCACGATTACAGAGATCCCGCCCCATGTAGGAGCTATAAAAAATACACCTGCGTCAGAATTTTATTAATTTTATTGGTTGACATAAGAATTTCATTAGAATAAATTATTTATAATCATTTTATATGTATGTAGGCCGAGGGTTATTTTTTGTTAAGATATATACACTGCATTTTTCGAATTATAGAGTTGACTAGCGACTCACCGTCGCTCCGCTCGGGTTCATCCCTACTTACGTTTTAACGTTTAGTATAGACTTCACAGAGATGTGATATTTTCCCGCAGTAAAAAGTATCCTATATGTTAAACCAGATATTATCATACCTCATCAAAATTCTTCCAGTGGTTTTTCCGTGATGCGGTAACAGACAGACAGACAGAGAGACAAAAATTCTAAAAACTATAGACTCGGCCTTTGTATCGGTAATAATGTTTATTTCAATACGATTTTCCAAAAAATATTTAATGTACAGATTCGGCTTGATTACAATTTTATTATATGTATAGACTAGCAAAACCCGCGGCTTCGCTCGCGCTAAAACTATAAAAAAACTTTAAAAAGTTAGGTTTCATACAAATTTTCATCCCTTATTTTATCTCCTTATGGGATAAATTTCAAAAAACGCTAAAACATATATTATGTATAGATATTAGGTACATATTATCTTAATAACGAAATTAAGCCAGAAGGCAATCTTATCCATATATAAATATCTTAAAACAATCACATTATATTGTATGTAGAAGATATTCTTTGAAACTACTAAGCCAATTTTAACCAAATCAAAAAGTCCTTATATTATTATTGTTGAATCCGCGAGCGCGTGCTAGATACAAAATAATACTACACTATAATTATATACGTCTAATGTTAAACACAATAAGGCAAACACCCCTAAAACTATTACAAAATTTTGGAATAGTGTTCCTATAGAATATATTTACATAGATTTACATAACTTTTGCTATAAAAATTCTGTCATCATATAATCTATATTAGCAAACACAATAAATAATATGGAGGCTTTTTTAAGTAAAACTAAAACAGAATGCTAAGTAATTTATAAAAAAAAACATTAATATATTCATAATATAAGAGATAAGTTAGAATTTCTGTGATTGGTGAAATATGCAAATGCGGGCTTAACTTAAGCTCCAAGGCGCGAACAGAAACAAATATAATTTACAATTTCATCACTGACAATCTAGTTAGAAAATTTGATAAGCAATTGTTTCGTTCAAAGCAATTTTGGGAACCTTTTCTATTATTTGGAAGAATATTATTTATTTTAATATTTGTATATATTTTTTATTCATATTCGTATATCAGTAAGTAGAAAAAAAAATTATTACATTTATTGTCAACGTTGATTAGGTCATTATTAAAAAAATAAACAATTTGTTAGAGTTTTATTAAAGCTAGCGGCTCACCCTCGCTCCGCTCGGGTTCGTCCCTACTTATGTTTTAACGTTTAGTATGGATTTCTCAAAGATGAGATATCTTTTCGCAGTAAAAAGTATCCTGTATGTTGACCCAGATAACCAGCTATCATCATATCAAATTTCATCAAAATTCCTCCAGTAGTTTTTCCGTGATGCGGTCACAGACAGACAGACAGACAAAAATTCTAAAAACTATAGGTTCGGCCTCTGCATCGATAATAATGCCTATTTCAATAAGATTTTCCAAAAAAATATTTAATGTACATTTGGCTTAGTTACAATTTTGTTATATGTATAGATAGATAGATGGCTTTAAATAACCATTTCTACCAAGTTCTACTTCAGATGAAGAATACGCTTTAAAGTACATACTTTGAGACGATTCACAACGAGTTAATCAGATTTTGACTTATATACAGGAAATATTATAATATGTCAAGGTGTAAATCATATTTAATTAATATTTAATTCTATTATGACAAATTGACAACATTTACAGCTCAGTTCAGTAATATTTGACCGTAAAAACTGTTTGTTACGTTACACATTTTTTTAAATGTTTGTTTAAAAAAAATCTTTGTATAATGTATTATTTATGAAAGACAAAGGTCATGACACGATGTTTTCGTAAGATATCGTATACGTTTTAACTGGAAGGTGGCTTGATGTTACATTACATTCAGTTAAAAGTAGACTAACTTATACTTATAAAATAATTTACAAAATTATCAACAGAAATAAAATACTAAATCAAGATAAAGCGATTGATCTTTTAAGACAACAGAGGATGCCTCTGGCACATTTATAAGTAATGACATTAAATCAAATAAATGTCATAGTAAAATACCACAAAATGCCCATAATTGTAAAAAATTAAAAACTGTAAACCTGGTGCACCAAAATATACAGGGCATGATAGGTAAAGATCTTGAACTGGAGTTATTTATGAATGGTGAAAATATTCATATTTTATGTTTAACAGAACACTGGCTTTCTATTTCTCAGTCCATATTTAACTTCAGCGGTCACCAGTTAGCTAGTATGTTCAATAGAGAAAAAACTATACGTGGGGGCTCTTTAATAATAATAAGTAAACTTTTAAAATATAAAGAACGTAAAGACATTGTGAGCCTCTCTGTTGAGCAAACTATTGAACTAGCCTGCGCAGAGCTTGAGCACTTCATTGTTGTATGCGTATACAGACCTCCTAATGGGTTATATGAGTACTTTGAGAAAGTATTAGAAGAAACTTTGTTAAAATTAAATAGTTCTAATAAATTCATTGTTGTTTGTGGTGATTTTAATATAAACTTATTAGAAAATTCCACTTTAAGTCTCAGATTCAAATCCATGCTTCTATCATATAACCTAAATAATTTATTTCTTGAACCAACTAGAATCACTGCTACCAGTGCTACATGTATTGATAATATATTTACAAATTATAAACCATTCTCTAAATCTATTATAAACAAGTTGAGTTCAGACCATTGTGGTCAGTTAGCTTCATTTTCTTATACTTTAAATGACAATAAAAATATGTTAAAAAAGACTTTTGTCCCCATAAATACTACACGTATGGAGAAGTTCAGAGGTAATATTGTAGCAAAACTTCCTTATTTATCTTACAATAATGACCCCAACTTCTTATATAATTCGTTGTTTAAATTAATAAAAACAGAATTTTCTACAATATTTACTTCTAAAACAGTCAATTCAGGGGGTCTCTTGTCATTTAGTGAATGGGCAACTCGTGGCATCTACAAGAGCAGGCAAAGACTATATGAATTGTATGGTGAAAAAGCTTATAATCATAGTACATCGTTTGCTTCTTTTGTAAGTGCCTACTCAAAAATGTTTAGGAGAGTATGTTCCATGGCAAAATCTTTGTATATTAAAGACAAAATAAAAAATGCACATAATAAAGTAAAAGTGACATGGAACATAATTGCTTGTGAAAGTGGTAGAGTCACAGATCGCAGCTTCGATTTTAAGTTGAATATAAACAATAATTTTATTACTTCAAACCAAGAAGTTGCATCTGAGTTTGAAAAATTTTTCACTGACATTCCAATTTCAACAACGCAATCACTCAATTCATCTCCCGCTATTGCCGAATCTTTACTTAAGAAACATGTTAAAGAATGTAATGTAGTATTTAAATTTAAACCTGTATACCCCAAAGATATCATTGCTGCCTTCAAAAGTTTGGATCTCAAGAAAACCGCTGACCTATGGGGTATATCTGTAAAAGTTATTAGCTCGGTAATTGATGTTGTTGCACCTCATTTAGCTACTGTATTTAATAGCAGTATAGAGCATGGTGCGTTTCCTGATCTAATGAAACACAGTAAAATTATTCCTATTTTTAAATCAGGTAGTACCTTAGACCCTAATAATTTTAGACCAATTTCGGTACTGCCAACGTTTAGTAAAATTTTTGAGAAAATCATACTCGCGCAAATGTTAACGCATTTCAATGCACACAATCTACTTCATAAGAAACAGTTTGGATTTACGAAAGGCCGCTCCACGGCAGATGCTAGTGTTGAGTTAGTAAGAAATATTTTTGAGGCTTGGGAAAGGTCACAAGATGCACTTGGGATATTCTGTGACTTATCCAAGGCCTTTGATTGTGTGCATCATGAGACGCTGATCAAGAAACTGCATCATTATGGTATTAGAAATAAGGCACTCGACCTTTTGAATTCGTATTTAAATAATAGAATACAGAGGGTTGATGTTAATGGTAAGAGATCTCCTGGAGCTCCGTTAGATATGGGGGTTCCGCAAGGGTCTATTCTCGGCCCCTTTCTTTTTCTAATTTATATTAATGATTTGCCATCTTTTGTACAGGACAAACATGAGATAGTATTGTTCGCTGATGACACTTCACTTATTTTTAAAGTGAAGCGAAATTTGCTTATGTACGACGATGTAAACGATGCTCTCTCAAAGGTTGTCTATTGGTTTGATTCTAATAATTTATTATTAAATAATAAAAAGACAAAATTAATAAAATTCACAACACCCAATGTTAAACTTGTTGATAATGGTGTAATATTAAATGGGGAAATGTTAAAACCGGTAGAGTCCACTAAATTCCTGGGTATTATCATAGATTCCAAATTGCAGTGGGGCCCCCATATTGAGGGACTAGCGAGTAGACTCAGCTCTGCAGCGTTCGCGGTAAAAAAAATTAGACTTCTTACTAATGTAGATACAGCTCGCATAGTATATTTTAGCTATTTTCATAGTATTATGTCGTATGGTATCTTACTCTGGGGAAATGCAGCAACTGTTAATACGATTTTTGTACTGCAGAAAAGAGCTATTCGTGCAATTTATAGTTTAGGTCCTAGAGCGTCATTAAGAGATAAGTTTAAAGAAATAAAAATATTGACTGTTGCTTCTCAGTACGTGTACGAATGTGTTATGTATGTTCGTAAAAATATACACGAATTTCCCAAGAATTGTGACATGCATAACTTTAATACTAGGAGCAAACACAAACTTGTAATGCCTGTAACTCGTTTAAAGAGAGTCAGTAATTCTTTTTATGGACAATGTATACGCTTGTACAACAGGATCCCAGAAAATGTTCAAAAAGCTTCTATCATTAAATTCAAAAAAATTGTTAAAGAACGTTTGTGTGCTAAAGGCTATTATACAATAAATAATTTCATAGAAGATAGCACGCCTTGGGAATGAAGTGATCGCCTCCAGGCTACTTCAACTTTATAAAAATATTGTAAATTACAATTTATTAAAAAAAAATATTAGTCCCGCTGAGTTTCTTTCGCCAGTTCTTCTCAGGTCTGAGGTTTCATTTTTCCGAACTGGTAGTAGACTCATGACGTTCAGTAAAAAATTGTAATAATTTAATGCTGAATAAAATATTTTGAATTTTGAATTTGAATTTTTGATCATATAGTATGTTTGATGATTAGATCCCTGATACCAAATACCTCTAATTCTTGGTGTTTTTTGGCTGTCTCATGGAAATTTTTACCTATTCACCTGCTAATATTTAATTACAATCATCACCTTTTTTCCAATAAATCGGAGTCCCACTGGGCTCGGGCCTCCCCTTAATGCAACAGAAGGAGCGAAGGGTAGAAAAACGTATTCTATCTCGCTGGCCAAAAAAAACTGGTCAGGTTTTCTAAGATATGCAAGTTTCTGCACTATATTTTTTACTATAGTATTTCGAAGTAATTATGATGAAAATTTACACACGAATTTCAGAGGTGACAGGCAAAAGTCACGTTAATATATATAATATCACAGAATTGATGAAAGATAGTAGAATGGTAAACACGCGTAATTTGTATGGGAACCACTGTCGCCACTCATCCCTTCTTGATATTTTTACTACACGCGCAAGTCAAATAAACACAAGCATTCGCACACATACGCAACCTTTAACGCAGCCCTGTAATTGGTCAACACATAGATAATTAGTGTTGCGTCTGTGTTGTGTAAAATAAATAAAATGACTAGTGGTTGAAAATAAAAAATGCTAACGATATTTTTGTCGATAATTTATGTCAGTGTATTAAAATAAATTTTATATAATATTTGCTAACGATATTTTTGTCGATAATTTATGTCAGTGTATTAAAATAAATTTTATATAATATTTGTTATTTTACAGTTATTAAAAACACATTTTATAAACGAATTAGATTAGTTCAATTTAAACATAAAATAAAACAATGTTTAACTTATAATAAATGTATTTTTAATGTTACATACGTGGTAAGTGAATTCTTAAGTTAGTTCTCTTTATCACACTCATTTTACATGACAAAATATTTTACAATATGTTGGCGCGAAAATGAGAAAACACAATGAACAATCATATAAAAATAATAATGACTATTTAAATAAGATTTTCCAAAAAATATTTAATATACATATTCGACTCAGTTAGAATTTTTAAACGTAAACGTAAGAATATTATTAGGTAATATATAAAATTGATTTTTTCTTATTTCTAAAATAAACCTGTATATAAACTTTAAATTTGCCATAGAAAGCATTCAATCACATTATTATACAAAAATCATTGCCTTATCGATTATTTTGTCTTACAACAAAAGCCATCACTATTATAATATACAAAAGTGAATCATCGCAAAGCAAGCAATGAAAAGTGTGGGTTTCGCAGAGAACGCTATCCATTGCAGACAACGATCGCGCGTTGCTTTGATTATGCGCATGCATAGCGAGCAATGTATATTGTTTGTTTTAGCTTATTACAATAGTATCGTTTGTTTTGAATTTTGTAATCGTTGCTACATTTTTGAAATTAAAGAGATATTCATTATTATTTTTGACTTACCGATGAAAAGATATACCTCCTCGATCGATACTCGAAGTTTGACTTTTGTCTTGCAAGTAATAATAGCACAACACGGCATTATAACACTATTTATCGCAGCTCCGTACCCGACGCACTCTAAACACGAACTACAAGCGGTGCACGCATGAATCGGTTCAAGTATGGTTGTTTAACCATAGTTGCGGCGACGCTGTCACGCCCACATTACCCTTCCAGCCTTTTTTACCTATTCCGTGTATAATATAGTAAGGATTTAAATAATATAGATATTATATAAATATTATGATTATTTAATTTAGATATTTTGGGGAGCTAATTTGAAACTCAATCAAACTATTCGTAGTTATCATATAGTGGTGCTTACAGTTCTACTTAGTAAGTTTCTGGTTTCCTGGACCAACTTTAGCTCTTGCACAACTAGCCTATTCTAAGTATTAAATATTATCTTTTGCATTTGAACTGTCTGTGTGTCCCCAAAGGTGTTTTGTGGATGCATAATTTAGTTTAATGCCAGTTTACAAAGTTCAATACTAATAAAATGAAACGAAAGTTTCCAGTACGAAAATTGGTCTTTAAGGAAATATAGCTGTTTAAAATTAACTGGTTAATTCACGAATATTGGGTTGGAAATGTGAACTTTAGTATTGCTAGAGGATCTTTTTATGTTTATTTTATGTTTTTGGTTTAATAATGTTCAGAACATTTGGCTTGGAGTATTTTAAATCGGAAGATTTATGGCGAAAGAAAACGAAGTACATAACTGCAGTTAAAAAGTTACAGAAATCCATTATATGAGTCAAATAAAAGAACACTCTAATCTTTCGCGTTCCTTCCATTAAATGTGACACTACGATGTATAGACCAGCGCTAGCAAATAGAAGCTGCAAAGTATTTATTTAAGATTTACTTTACAAAGTGAGTTTTGTATGTTTTCATATTATTTTCGCTATATTTTATTAAAGAACTCACCCTCGTTTCGCTCGATACGTTTTAACGTTTAGTTTGGAATGATAGACTATATATTATATATATATGTACATAGATACAAAATAAACAGTTCTGAACTTTTCGATTGTCCATCATTTTTTTTTTTTGGTGTTTTCCCTATTTTTTTATACTTAAACATCCCTTGATACACCGCCAACAAAACAAAAAAAGATTTATTGACATCGGTCCAGACGATTTTGAGTTTTAATGAGACTGACCAACGGTAAATGATTTTTATATATATAGATATATCAATATTTCTAATATTATAATAACATTTCATGTTTTCTATCTTCTTATTACTTTCGCTACAATTTTATTCTAATCGTATTATAAAAATACATGTACATGGATTTCAGAAGGTAAATGAGAGCTTACCAACTGAGAAACTAAGGAACTGAGTTTTTTTACTGAGTGTTTTAGAAAAGTGTCACAAAGACAATTTTAAGCCTTTAAAATAGTATTATAAATTCAATAGTTTTAACATTAAAAAATGAAAATCAGTATAATATTTTATTATAGCAAGTCTTGTAAATGTTTCATTTAACAAGTACATATCCCTTATTTACATTTAAATGTAGGCCTCTAAATTACAGTCGCCACAACAAAGGGCCCAGTTTCGTACCCTATAACTTTAGTGATATAGTTTAATTACTATTGTAGTAGAGTTGAAAACGATCGTAACGTAAAGGGCTATTGTACACGTTGCTTAAGACATACTCAAATTCAAATCATCAATTCGATGAATAGCCCGAGCAGCTTCTCCCATCGCTTAGACCCTAAATATTTACTTTAAGGTGGCACTCACCGTAATGAATTACATATGTATGTATATAATAATTAGTATAAAAAATAAGTTATTTCTAATGAATACAGTAATAAATGTCTCGATAACTCTTAATTTAAAATTTAAAAAAAAACCCAACACAATAAATAACATATTCATTGATGCCATTTCAATGAGCCTAAACACAATATCTCTATAGTGTTTTAGTAAAAAGTTGAGTATTTGTTTATAATTGGAGACTCTAGGTGACGCTGCAGCATCAGATCAACTACCATATCGTTGTAATGCCATTAAAGAAACGGGATACCAAGTTTCGAATGGCTTAGATCTGTTGTAGTTGCTCATATCCTTTTACAGTCTAGAAAAGAGGGTCTCTATTTGTGTCGGGGGTTATAAAATCTTATATTTCGATTGAAGAACTTTCAGAAACAAATTGTTACAATTACTACAATATTAATTCTTTAAAATTGGAATTGGACTTGTTTTAATATTATTACAGTGCCATCTTGATTTGACTCTAGTCTAATATATAAATATCTCGTATCGTATGTGTCTCGTGTTTGTGGTCGCACTCCTCTGAAACGGATCAACCGATTTTAATGATTTTTTATATATTTAGTAGGTGCGAGAATAGGTCGCAAAGTATTTTTCTGAACCTCTATTTGGCTGAACCCTACGAATCAGACTAAAATAATGTACTACAGTATTGTACACCATAAAAAGGTCTACAAAAAAGTCCACGGTGGCATATGTCTATCTCTTAAAGATAACATACTATATCCATTTTACTATATCCAAGCTAGGAACGAATCCGAGCGAAGCGAGGGTGAGTCGCTAGTAAAGTTGTAAAATACATATTTATACGAACTATTCGATTATTTTCCATCATGATGATTTAATAATATTTCATATACTAGAATAGTACTTCATATATATGAAGTCGACCATATCACTTTTTAGTTCATGGAATTCTTTGAAAAAATAAATAACGTCAACCAGTCGTTCCCATTAAAATAAATAAACTAAATTACAAATATACTTGTTTTTAAATTAGTTGTTAGTAGTTTGATCTTTTTACCCTTAACTTTTAATATGAGGAAATAGTTTTCATTTAGTTAACACATGAACTATGATCAATTTGTAGTTTGCCTTAACCAGATGGGAAACATAAATTATTTATGTCTAAATTTTCCCCAGCCGTTTATACTAGCATCATAAAGTGAAAGTGCTCAGTGGGTGATAAAATGAGTGAAATTACGCCCCACAAGTGTTCTGAATGTGACATCCAAAAGTCAAGTAGAAATAAAGTTCATACTAAAACCTTAGCATTATTAGGAGTAATATTAGTAGATTTGGATCATATTAGCATAGTTGTACATATGTATATGTGACCTATAACATCAAAGGTCGCAGGTTCGATTTAGTATACAATAGCATTAGTCGATACGAACTAAAAGCTGTATTGCTTTGAGCAAACAATAGAAAGAAGCCCTTAGAAGTAACGTCGCTATTGAGCGAAACTGGTCACGCTTTATTAAAATGATAGGAAAAGTTAGGGACTGTTTTGTATTAATGTGTTTTTTTTTTATTAATAAAGGGCATGAGATAGTTTAATTAATTGTATATACATTGGTATATTATAAACTAGTGGCTCAATCTCGCGTCGCTCGGGTTCGTCTTTAGAAAGACAAAAACAAATCTATCCCACGGGAACCGTAAATTTTTCCGGGATAAAAAGTAGCCTATATGCTATTCCTGACTATAATCTATCTCTGTTACAACCGTTTTGATGTGATTGAGTAACAAACATCCAAACATCTAAACTTTCACATTTATAATATTAGTAAGATTGATTTTAAAGTAACATTGGGAATATCAAGCATTATCTTACACTGGGCAAGAAGTATCACCAGAAGTTATTAAATATTATTTAGGCAAATGATACAATTTTTTTTTTTGAAAATATTACAGTTTTTTAAAGTACTTACTAAATATGTAAATTTTACAACTAAAACAGCCATGAAAATACTAGTAATAACAATGTACGTACTTTAAAATGATATCAATCGGAAATGAAGCTGAAAATCTATTCATGGTTCATTGACAATCAAATGTTGTTTCTAATAAAAAATAATGATAACAATATACAATTATAGATTTTTGTATTATTCTACATTTGATTGTTAGTATTGTTAGAATATTAATTAATTTTAAAGTTTTACAGTATTTTTTAAGTTTTCAAGTCTCAGCAGCTCCGATTGGATACTTAAGCTATTTGATATCTGGTTATATAATTTTATTTATATATATATATATATATATATTTCTTTCTATGGCTTAGAGTTGCGTTAACAGACGCAATACATTCTGCCAGTGTCACGTTTTGTGAGGAAGACACAAATGAGATTGAGCGGTAATTTTGAAATTTAATCGCTTTAATATGAAATTAAAACTATAAATGAATGATCGGTCTACAGTAGTAACCTATTATATAATTGTATGCGTTTTGTTTAATTTTGACATTTAAATTGATTGACAGTCATTGGTTTACAATAATACTTGTTATAACCGATGTCATTATTGATGTAAAAGCATGTTTTTTTTTATTCCGCAATACGCGTATGCAAAAATGTAGGGCTTATATAATATATAACATATTATATATACACCATATTATCTGAGAAGAATTTTGATTGTTTTAAAAATAAAAGTTTTATAAAAGTTTCAAAATCACGAACAGTCTAAATATTACTTTTTTTATTTGACTCACATTAGATTTTGAATAATGAATTAGATTGTCATACCAAGAGGTTTTTAAATTTACAAAATAAGTTACAAAATCTCAATGTTCCAGTGTTAAATTTGTATATCCCTTGACCCATTATAGAAACCCAAGCATTTCACTTTTAAGCGGAGTATTATTCAAGTGCGTCGAGTAACTTTTAGTTGTTTAGATGATGTTATAAACAGCTAAATATTTTCTTTTATCTTTGATATTAGTTTGCCACTCAAGAGAAACAACATTTATGAAAGCAACTATCATATTAAATAAAAATAACGATTTTGTACATTTTATGTAGTATATAAATATGTTAGGAAATTAACACAGAGCACCATCTAGTTCCATGGTAAGCTATGAGGGTTGTGTTATGGATACCAGATAGTTGATACACTATACATATATAACTTTAAATAACGCCCATGACTGGAGTACAAACATTCGTGCTTATCACATAAATGAATGCCCCCAGTGGGACTCGAACTCGCAACCGCTGGCACAGCAAGTAGGTTACAAACTGAACCAAGCATGTCGTCGAATACGTGCATAAATATAAAAAACATGTCAGTATCTTTTTCTTCTCTCTTTGTCAACCGTTGTTTTTTTTTGTTTAGTAGCTATAAAAGAGCTTTAGTGTTATAAATAATAAATTTTGAAAACTGCTTTTATATAGACAGGTCAATTTTATACATATTTAATATGTACGTCGTTTTAACGAAACTATCTTTTCGGATTTTGTCGCGGTTTTCTATACATATAATAAAATTCTAACCGAGTCGAATCTGTACATTAAATATTATTTTTTGGAAAATCTTACTGAAATAGTCATTATTATCGATACAGAGGCCGAATCTATAGTTTTTAGAATTTTTGTCTGTCTGTCTATCTGGGAACGCATCATGAAAAAGCCCCGAAACAGATTTGATAAAATTTGGTATGATGATAGCTGGTTATCCGGGTCAACATATACATAGTATGCTTTTTTACTGCAGGAAAATATCTCATCTCTGAGTTTATACTTAATGTTAAAACATAACTTACAGGGAACTAATAGAGACCAACCCGAGCGGAGCGAGGGTAAGTCGCTAGTATTCTGAATTTTAGTTTGTTTGACGTTTCTAATGCATTACAAACATGGTTACGGGAGAGACTAAAATACTTGAAGAATCCAGATATCACTAGGCTATTATATAACGAAATATGAACTACCCACATAAATCAACGTTGATTAAGTGAATCAAAAGCGCCTAAAGGATTGCGACACATTAATTAGACCCTATATTTCATACCTAAAATATTTATTGCTTCTATTAAGGCACCCTTATACTGTGATTATAAGTCGAGCCCTTTTTATCAGTAATTAGTTTGCAAGTAATAACTTTTGTTAAAGGTATAGGCTATTTCGACGTCATTTTGGCTTATCGCCTGCCACCATACAACAGTATTTGAAAATTAAAATAATTGATTATTTAATCATCCAATACGATCATTTTTGTAGTTATTAATAAAATTTAAAAATTCTATTTTTTTAAAGTTAATAATATAATAATATTATATCATTATATATAAGTTAATAATTATAAGTTTTTTTTAATGTTTAACGTTCTTTGAGACATTCTATTTTGAAGACTAAGTACATAAAATGCTCGAAATCCTTACATATGTAAACATTTAAATATATATTTATATAGTTTGTTATTTCACGCATGGTAAGAGAAAAGGATTATTATTATTTTTATATAATAGATAGAAGAAAATAGATGTTATGAAAAAGATTTTTTCTTTATCCTGTGGGTAATCAGTTGGTCGTATGAAAAAAGTATATAATACTAGTTAATTAGAAAAATATAATTAAGTAGTCTTTACTACTGACATTAAATGATATATTAAATATATAAATTATTAAAAGTATGTTTGGTAAGAATAATTGTGTACAAAATATTTTTATTTAAATAATTTAGAACGTTCTTCAAGGCATTTTACCTATTTAGAAGACTAAGTAGGTAAAATGCTCAAAATTCTTACTTATGTTGTAAACATCTGTATCAGTATGAGTATGTATGTATGTCTATCACTTTGTTATTTCACGCATCAAAAGAGTAAATGATTTATATTATTTTTATATAATAGAAGAAGAATAGATAGATATCTATACTTAATATTAAAGTATTATAAAGCTGAAGAGTTTGTTTGTTTGTTTGGTTGAACGCGCTAATTTCGGAAACTACTAATCCGATTTAAAAAATTCTTTTTGCATTAGATAGCCCATTAACTGAGGAAGGCTATAGGCTATATATCATTCTGGAAAAATGTATGGTTCACGTGGGATAGATTTGTTTTAATCTAGGGACGAACCCGAAGCGAAGCGAAGGTGAGTCGCTAGTGTTATTATAAAGATTCCTTGTTTTTATCCGGAGGGATATCTGATGGTGATCTGAATCTTCCATCTAAATAAAGCAATCAATTCAATTAATATTTCTTGTTCTTGTTGTTGTGGCTTTAAAGCGTGCCAGTTGAGCGCATATTACTTCGCCAATGTCATGTAATAGAAAACACACGAAAAAGATTTTTCGATCTAAATAAAGCATGGGCATAACACTAGTTAATTAGTAATATATAATTAAGTAGTCCGTAGTCCCTCCAGGATAATCTCTAAGAAGTCCGTGCGAATTTCCGATAGTTCAATTGTTATCATACACGCCGGCGTGTATGCGGTCCTCGAGGAGTTAATACTGAAATTTTTGTTCGGCCTTATTATAAATATTTCACCTGTAAATAAATAAAGCGAGCCGACTATCATATAATTTTAAAATATGAGCATAATTTTTATTTCACAATCAAATTTTTATGAAATCCTTCACGCTGCTGAGTCCTCTTTTAATTAAGAGCAACAAATTGAAACTTTAGTATTTTAAGCGGCGTAAAGTGAATTTTCACAGTATATTCAAGTTAAATTTTAAAATATTTTGAATGTTTAAAGATATGATATTTCAGAAATCAGAATTTTAAATAATTTTATGACTTGTTTGTAACTGACCAATAATTTTATGATTTACCTCTGAGATATATAAGTATAAGACAAATATTTGTACGTAGAGTCAAAGGAGAATGAGGTAAAAAATGACCGATTAAGATTAAAAAAAAGATTGTCAAGTAGAAAGTTAGTTATCCGTCCAACCCCGAATGCTCTTTTATAAAGAGGTACTTGTATAACTTAAGAGACATTAAAAATAATCTATACAGATAAATAAAATTGAAATGTCTGTTTGTAATGTCAAAATAACAGCTTTCTACTAAATGCATATGGAATTATATACAGTACTTATAAGAAAAACATTTTTTTTTTTAATTTTTGTCTGTTTGTTCCGGCTAATCTCCGAAACGGCTTTACCAATTAACAGGACTTTCACCGGCCGATAGTTGATATTATAAGGAGTAACTAAGGCTACTTTTATTTTAGAAAAAGAATTAGGGTTTCGCTCAAAAAAATTAAAACCTACCTAGGACACACCCGAGCGAAGCAAAGGTGAGTCGTTAGTACAGCATAAAATTCTTACAATCTTTCACTGAACAATTTAGAGCCAACTTGCCTTTGGATAGGACATGCGATAGACTTAGGCAGAGCTGGCAGAAAGAGCTCAGTTGAATATTTTCTTAAATAATTATAATAAGATATTAATAAAAAAATGCTACTAACAAAACTTAATTATAATTTAGGTACCTAACTTATTTAAAAAATATTTAATCTATACAGATAAATAAAATTTATGTATGTTTGCAATGTCAATATTACAGCTTTTTATTAAACGCATATGAAATTACAAATGGTACTAATAAGAAAAAACAATTTTTCAAACAAATTTGTTTGTTCCGGCAAATTTCCTAAACGGATAGATCGATTTTGACGGGACTTTCACTGGCAGATGACATCAGGTATGTTATAAGGAGTAAATTAGGTTACTATTATTTTAGAAAAAAATATCAAGGTTCCGAGCAAAAAAAATAATTAAAACCCATGTAACAAAGCAAAAAGTAAAGCGAGGGTAAATCACTAGTCTTGTAAATAAAATCACGCACTAGTAAGTCCAATTCTATTAATATTTTTTTATGTATTTTCATAATAAAATACTTTTTGCGTGTTAATGTTATATTTTAAGTACCTATACATTATTTACGTGCTAACTTATAATTTATATTTCATATATTGATTTATGTACTTTATGTGGGAGTATAAAGTATTCTTTGTACGGCATATTTGATCTACAAATATGTATTTTGTATACATTTATCGTCAGAGACGGTAACTCTTTGAGCATATTTATTTTTGTAAATCCGTATTTCATGTTTGTTTGAATTAATTCATTCTGAAACCATGACGTTCGTTCACTCGATTAGAATTATGCTATTAAAATTCAATCGAAATTTATGTTTTCACAGAAATCTAGCAAAGCAATATATTATGGTATTTTATATTTTTATTAATACTTGTGTTTACCCAATAGTTGAAATTCGGCCAAAATCATTTTGAAAAATTGAGAAAAACATATAAGAATTTTCATATTTATGTAAAACAAGCTGTACCACTTTTTTATTGATTACACTGAAGCTCGTGAATAGCCACTAAAATAGGTACTAAAGAAAAAAAAAGAAAACCGATGAACAAACAGTAAAGGGTACTTAATTGTCTTTGTCCATTTACATATGTATATGTATATAGATTTTGCTTCAAATTTTGTATGAAAAAACAACAAATTAAGTATGGTATTACTAGTTTATATTAAGAAAAGTGCTTATTTTATACGAACTAAAATAAAGTCATAGGTATATTTTACAATCTAACCTAACAGTTATTTCTTTTAATAATAGAAAAAAATCTCTTTGTATTACCACTGCTGTTAAAGTGGAGATCTCCTGCGATATTCGATTTCAATCCCACTTATAATCAAAATAATTAATTTTTATAAAGATATCATCGAACGAACGAATTCCATATTAAATTTATAGTTATAGGTATACTTCTTAATCAAAATACTTCGCATGTCACATGCAAGAAGTAAAGTTACAACCGACACGCACAGATATTAGATGTTGCCAGATTTTAGAGGTTCACTATGATTGGAATTTGAATAAAGCTGAATAATACATGAACACTAGGGGGACCAATAATTTTATTCATCAGGTAGTGTTGTTTGGGCGAATAGTAAATTTGCTATGATCGCTATTCATTGATAAATAAAACTATATTTTCGGATTTTTTCGTCTTTCTAGAAAGTCTAGTCTATTCCGTGACCATGATTGCTGTAAAGTATTCGAAACGTCGGGAACCAAAAATCAAAATAAATCCACGAAAAAATCTGAAAACATAGTTTTATTTAAAATGTCAAGTATTCGCGTAAATCTAAGAAAGTATTAGAAAAAAAGACTTATCTTTAGCAATGCAGTAGAATAAAACTATATCTTTTTGGATTTTTACGCGGATATTTATATATAAATACTGTAAAAAGTGTCTTCTTAATTAGTATTGACGTTCTCAAGCAATGTCTGTTCAAACGTATGGATGAATAAAAAAAATCGATGTTCATCATTTTTGAAGATGGAAAGATATTTATGTAGTTAATGTAAAATCACATAGGGCTCCTTGTTTTCTTTAATACAATCACATAATTTTTGCTCTGCTCATAAATTCATACACATATATTGATTGAATTCTTTGAATAAAGCTTGTATAATAAGCTAATAATATTAATCTTTACTATTATCTATACTTATAATAAAATTGTAACTTAGCCGAATCTGTACATTAAATATTTTTTGGTATACCTTTAATATATCTTATTATCGATATAGAAACCAAATCTGTAATTTTTAGAATTTTTGTCTTTCTGTCAATCTGTCTGTCTGTCTGTCACTGTATCACGGGAAAACCACTGGACAGATTTTGATGAAATTTGGTATGATGATAGCTGGTTATCCGGTTCAACATATAGGTTACTTTTTACTGCGGCAAAATATCTCATCTCTGAGCTAAAAGTTAAAACGTATCTAGAGACGAACCCGAGCGGATCGAGGGTGACTTGCTAGTTGTATTTACTAAAATTGTCAATAGAAAACTAAGATAGGGTTTTTTGTCGTTTTCTCGCAGCAATGGACAAACGGATCGAATAATTTTTTATGGGGGTTGTTTATGGCCGGAGATTGATTTGGGGATTTTAATAGCCATATAGATATAACAGCGGTAGCCCATTGGTAACAGGGTTGAAAACCAAGCGAAACAGGTTCAAACTCGAGTCTTACTAGATATGACTACAAGTAATTGACATTAAAGTAAAAGACAAAATTTTGAGGAAATTGGCATATCTGATAAAATTCGAACAGCTTTCAAAGATGTGTAAAGTTCGCGAACCCGCATTTAGCCATAGTGGCTGTCTATAGTTTAATCCTTGATCCTCATTTTATAGAAGGTAGCACTGTACTCTAAAGTTAAGCATGTTAAAAGGGTTGAATTATTATAGTGATCATATCAACTGTTTCCCATCAGATATTAGTAAATAGAAAAAAGTAACAACCTTAACAATTAAATAAATAAAGGTCGCCATTTTTTGCAAAAAAAAGTTTAGATCTAAACTAAAATCGTCTAAAAAAACCAACAATAGGCCAAATACAAAAAAAAAAAGAATATAAGAAACTCTATATAAGTTGAAATGTAGTTCCATTTACTGACATGTATAACATGTCCTAGAATTTCTTTTAACAGTTGAGCCGGTGGCTTCAAAGCATTATTCTCTACGGTGTCTTAAACATATGTTAGTATGGTGTAGTGGTTGAATGCCTCTTTCTACGCCAGAAATCACGGGTTTTATTTCAAAATAATTTAAAAATTACTATCTTCTATATGTATATATGTACATTTGTGTTTTCTACGTAACACTTATGACGAACACAATATGGTTTACGAGTTACATATAGGTGGCGTTGTAGAAGGTACAAACTTTATAGACGGTAAAGTAAGGTATATTTATAGGTCCGGTGGTAGGACTCTGTCAAGCCTGAGGAGTCCGACTGGATGGGTACCACCCCCTTATCTATTTCTGCCGCCAAGCAACAATGATTGCATTGTTGTGTTCCGGTTTGAAGGATAAGGTAGCCAGCGCAATTACAGGCAAGAGGCATATCATCTTAGTCCTCACAGTGACAACGCACCTGTGGTTCTGCATTTTTGTTACTTAAAACCTAAGTGCATGAACCGTAGGTGTTATGGGCGACAGGTGCTGCTTTCCATCAGGTGGTCTGGCTGCTCGTTTGTCACTGAATCGCATAAAAAAAAAAAAAAAAATATGGTGTAAAAAGTTTACATAAAGTAGGTATACAAAAATTATAAGATATGATTAACACTAATTTCTTGTTTGCGTCGCAATGAAATTACCTATAAAAATGTACTTATGTGGAACAAAATATTTTGGCCTGTCACAATACCTTAGGTCTCTTGAGGATTTCTAAACGTAATTTTCCTCGCTTTATCGGTCACTGAGCGCTCGCTTACTTTATGATCCGAGCTTAAATGACAGAATTAAGGAGGATCTATGATCATTCTCTTCTCGAGATTAAATAATAGCGAACAACTCTAGGTATATTCTTTGTAAAATTAGCGGAGTCAAAAACGTGTTAGCACAAAAGTTCGTCTTAATTTTTTTTTTATAGTCTTTGTATTTTGTATTCAGTTCTTTTCACCGCTGAGCACAGGCCTCCTTTTACTACAAGGAAGTCATAAGTTCACCATGCTGGCTAAGTGTCAGTTGGCGGACTTCACATGTCTTTCGAAAACTTGCTAGATTCTCTCAGACATACAGGTTTCTTCACAATGTTTTCTTTCACCGTAAAACAAGTGATATTCGTTTTGAAAATGATTCGTACATACATGAAAATTTCAGAGGTGCGAGACTTGGAATTCGAACTCGCTTCACTCGGTTTCCCAAGCGACCGCGTTACCACTGAGCTACCACTGCCTTAATAGTTTTTGTATATAGACTAACGATTGGACTGGTTATCCAACATATGTAACTGGCGCGTGTCATATTATGTTACTGATACTCCAAACAATCAAATCATCAATCAATCAATCGCTTATCAAAATTTCATCATATCCCGATCTGGATTCGATATCTCGTTCTGGATGATTTTTCATAGGATAAGACACTTTTTTAAATTATGTTATTGATAAAGATGTTCATACTCATAATGTTACAACATTTCGACTCTTTAGAAGCGGTGACTTTAAAAATAGTTTGTATTTTATAATGTTGTCACGTCTTGTTATTCCGTATTTACTATGTTGTTTAAATATTTGTATTGTTTCTTCCTTTGATGTTCATTCCATAAATAACAAACAACCCGTTTGGCACTAAATTTTATTATCAAACTTATTGCACTTAATCTACATACATAGTTCAAACCCTTTGTTGGATGCTACACTATAATTAAAAGGGACGCATTTGAAATGTAAATAAGGGTGATGTTCTATGGACCCTTGATGTGGAATTGGGTCAAATCGTAATAAAGGGTAATATTATCAAATGTATACGAAATAGTTGAGTATTTTTTTTGTATTATGTGTAGAATATTAATAAATATATATTTTATTTTGTGTGTAATCTTTATAATATATAATAGTGATTTTGCCTTAAATAAAAAAAAATATAAGAAAGATTAATAGAAATTTCGTAAGGGATTTGATAAAAAATGCAAAGTTCATACATACATGACTTTTGAATATAAGCTCAATTTTCCTATCAATTCAAGAAAAATAAGAATTGATTTTTTTTCCTGAACCCAATTTCAAGTTATTTGAAGGAAAAAGTCAACCCTTTTGTCACAAGTGGATGCGATTGGAAAGGAAAGATTAAATATATTTTTTCTTGCTTTCGTTTCTTATTTTGTTGCTATAATTTTCAATTTTTGAAAACTTAAATAACCGAATAATGAACCTGAATAATGCTAAAGAATGTTGCCTATTTTGAATATAACCTTTGTTTTGGTAGTTCTACGCGTACTAAAATAAAGATAAAGTAGGTACTATTACGAGCTAGGAGGTTTTATCTGAGATTTTATTCGCAATTTTAGCAAATAATGTTCTTAGGTTGTCTAGTAATGCCAGACATGAAAACATTACCTAGATTTATAGCAAATATTAAGTGTACTGTGAAGGTCCTATATTTTCCGTTGTTGCCATGAAAATTTGTGAATTTGTGAGTGTGTGTATATGATTTGTGATGAAGGTGTTTGAGTGAGATTTAGAGTACAGGAATTTATTATTTAAAACGCTTTAGGTCGTGAACTCGATTACCATTTATTTTTGTCCTATCTGCCCTGACAAAATATAGCGACTTTGTATACAAAATGGCGTGAAGCAAAGTATGCAGGATTTGGGCAATATGTTCCCTCGCGTATTTTCCATTTTCTCTCGCGGAGCTTCGTTAGCTTTTATTATTAGGTAGAAAAAGTGGTAAAGGTAAGTTACGGATTAAAACGTCTAGCTTTTACTTGATAGTCTTCACTATATATTATCTATCCTATATATCTCAGTCTCCCGCTGCGCTGAGTTCGACTTACTACGGGTTTATTCTCAGAAGCGAATGCACAAATTTTTATACGGTTTTCACGGTAAGCAGGTAAACTATAAAATATATCAAATCAAATCAAAATATACTTTATTCAAATAGACTTTTACAAGCACTTTTGAATCGTCAATTTTACATTTTAAATTTAAATTAAATGTCAGTGTAGTCAGTCCGTGAGGAAGCTACCACCGACTCGGAAAGCAGTTAATAACTAGCAGAACCCGCGGCTTCGCCTGCTTTAAATGTACAAAAAAAATGTTATATACTATTAAATTATTTGGATGTTGTTCATAGAAAAATAGTAAAATCGCGATTAAAAAATGGGGGTAGGAGGATGAACAATACTTTACGACCTATTCTCATGCCTATCAAATATACAAAATAACACATCGAGAGTATTAAAATCGGTCAAGCCGTTTCTAAGGAGTGCGACCACAAACACCGTGACACGAGATATATATTAGATATTATGTATTAATGTATTATTTGTATTATGTATATAACCATAACTATCGAATAAAAAGGAGATTATGTTCTAGCGAACGATGTTCTGTACTAGCGACTCACCCTCGCTTCGCTTCGGGTTCGTCCCTAGACTATAACAAATCTATCCCACAGGAACCGTACATTTTCCTGGGATGATATATAGCCTATAGCCTTCCTCAGTTAACGGTCTATCCAATGCAAAAAGAATTTTTCAAATCGGATTAGTAGTTCCTGAGATTAGCGCGTTCAACCAAACAAACAAACAAACACTTCAGCTTTATAATATTAGTATAGATTTCATAAGTCATGTAATAGCTAAACTTCCAGTTTCTTTTTCAAAACATGACCGGATATTATCCTGTAAAATTTAAAGGGGAAAGGTGAGATTGGATTCAATTCATTGCATATGCCGTCAGAGCCATTACTTTTTATGGGTCAATGAAAAGACATGACTTTTCTTTTCGTTAGTGTGGTTTTCGGAGAATGTCTTAATAGTATTTTGTATGTAGAGTTCATTATTTTAATATAAAAAGACTAGCGACTCACCCTCGCTCCGCTCGGATTCGTCCCTACTTACTTTTTAACGATTTTTCAGAGATCAGATATTTTCCTGCAGTAAAAAGTATCCTATATGTTGACCTGAATGATCAGCAATCATCATACCAAATTTCATCAAAATCCCTGCAGTGATTTTTCCGTGATGCGGTAACAGACAGACACAAAAATTCTTAAAAACTATAGATTCGGCCTCTGTATCGATAATAAAGTCTATTTCGATAAGATTTTCCAAAAAATATTGAATGTACAGATTCGGCTTAGTTACGATTTTATTATATGTATAGATTATGGTTTATAAAATGACTTAATATGAATAACAGGTATTCTTATTGTTGAAACAGTATTTTTTATTATATAGATATTGACGTACAAATATATAATTTACACTTATATTATAAAGAGGAAATATTTGTATTTTTGTATGTTTGTTAAGTATTAGTCTTTATGTACGTTATATCCACGGAATAGGTAAAAAAGGCTGGAATGGTAATGTGGGCGTGACAGCGTCGCCGCAACTATGGTTAAACAACCTTACTTAAACCGATTCATGCGTGCACCGCTTGTAGTTCGTGTTTAGAGTGTGTCGGGTACGAAGCTGCGATAAATAGTGTTATAATGCCGTCTTGTGCTATTATTACTTGCAAGACAAAAAGTCAAACTTCGAGTATCGATCGAGGAGGTATATCTTTTCATCGGTAAGTCAAAAATAATAATGAATATCTCTTTAATTTCAAAAATGTAGCAACGATTACAAAATTCAAAACAAACGATACTATTGTAATAAGCTAAAACAAACAATATACATTGCTCGCTATGCATGCGCATAATCAAAGCAACGCGCGATCGTTGTCTGCAATGGATAGCGTTCTCTGCGAAACCCACACTTTTCATTGCTTGCTTTGCGATGATTCACTTTTGTATATTATAATAGTGATGGCTTTTGTTGTAAGACAAAATAATCGATAAGGCAATGATTTTTGTATAATAATGTGATTGAATGCTTTCTATGGCAAATTTAAAGTTTATATACAGGTTTATTTTAGAAATAAGAAAAAATCAATTTTATATATTACCTAAAAATATCTCATGCATGATTTGGTAATATCAAAAAATACTCTATAATAAAATTCTAACTGAGTCGAATATGTATATTAAATATTTTTTGGAAAATCTTATTTAAATAGTCATTATTATTTTTATATGATTGTTCATTGTGTTTTCTCATTTTCGCGCCAACATATTGTAAAATATTTTGTCATGTAAAATGAGTGTGATAAAGAGAACTAACTTAAGAATTCACTTACCACGTATGTAACATTAAAAATACATTTATTATAAGTTAAACATTGTTTTATTTTATTTTTAAATTGAACTAATCTAATTCGTTTATAAAATGTGTTTTTAATAACTGTAAAATAACAAATATTATATAAAATTTATTTTAATACACTGACATAAATTATCGACAAAAATATCGTTAGCATTTTTTATTTTCAACCACTAGTCATTTTATTTATTTTACACAACACAGACGCAACACTAATTATCTATGTGTTGACCAATTACAGGGCTGCGTTAAAGGTTGCGTATGTGTGCGAATGCTTGTGTTTATTTGAGTTGCGCGTGTAGTAAAAATATCAAGAAGGGATGAGTGGCGACAGTGGTTCCCATACAAATTACGCGTGTTTACCATTCTACTACCTTTCATCAATTCTGTGGTTATATCTATGTCACACACACACACACAAGCTTTCGCATTTATAAGTATAAATAAATATGTTGAGACATTAACACACAGCACCATCTTGTTTCATGGTATGATATGATATGGTATGATATGGTATTTCATGGTATGGTCAGCTACGAGGCTTGTGTTATGGATATCAGACAGTTGATACAATACACATATATAACTTTAAATACATACATATTATAAATATAAGCACCCATGACTAGAGTATAAACATTCGTGCTCATCATATATCATCAATTGAATAACCCCAGTGGGACTCAAGCCCGCGACCGCTGGCACAGCAAGTAGGGTAACTACGAATTGAACCAAACGTGCCGTTGAAAGTATAAGTCTGATATATATTTTTTTATTATTGACGAATACGACTTATTGACATACAACATATAGCTTAAACCACCGAGTTATGAAGCATCGATTATGACACAAAAGTTCCTTCTATAATGAATTTAGAACTATAACTATGAAATCATTTTTTGGATATTTACAGCCTACAGGGGTTAAATATGGAAATCCCATCAGTGTGATTTTCTATCGGGTTCACTGTTATTATTACATAGATTAAAGGCAATTCACCACATAAATATCTCATCATTCATTATTAATGCGTATATCATGCGTATATCTTTGTATATTTCGCAGCCATTATGTTTTACGCAACGCACGCTTATGTAACTTCCGAAAACTTCCCCCATACAAAAGCCCTGACGCATGCGAAGTAATAATAAAACTTAATCAAATGTCAAGTCCTAGAGACGAACGATCACAAACGTTCCGGATCTCATTAGGTCTTATTTGTGCACGAAATGAGATCTTTGAAAGGGAGTGAAAGTAACTAAATTTTCTTCACAAAAGAACTTTTTCAACTTTTAAATTTAAGCTCTCATAGATATGAATAATTTATTTGCTTTTAGATATAAAAGTGGTTTGTGAAGTTATACTTTTTAATTCAAAAGTATGATTTGTATCATACAAAACATATTTAAATTAATATTCAAATAATCATAATATAATATATATTAAAACACATTTATGATTTAACTATATAATGTAAATGAACATTTTTAATTCAAACTGTGTATTGAATATTTTATTTATTCCAATAAACACTCGAATTAGCAACCTTAGCTCTAGAAAGTTTAATGTTTTGACTTCATTAAAAAGTTATTTTCTATCTATATATACATATACATATATTTATAGCCAGCAGATCAGACGAAGTGACCCTGTTAGCTTCGATAGTTCATTTTAAGCCGAAAAGCTTTGAAAGCTCCCATGTCAGGTGTTCTTAATCACGAAAGCTCTCGTAAATTGCTTTCGGGTTAAGTTCTTCAGACCACGCTTAGTCGGTTTTAATCGGCTAATAAAGTGATACTGACATACATTTCGTGGTAATGTTCCGAACTCCCTTAGACGCTGTATTGGAATTAGTTTTGGGATACGGTTAATTACCTCTTGACCACATCATCAATGGCTTTAACAAAATTGTTTCCAAACTATAATATAACACAATGATAGAATTTAGAAACATCAACCAAGTATGTTAGATAGTTATTAGATTGATGTGGGTATTTACCCCGAGATTGTTTTTGGTTGTTATAATTAAAACAGAAATAGTTAGTCTCTTGATACTCATATTGTTAGTCAGTTTTTACACGTGTCTCTGTATATTGTATAGTAATAAATAACATCCTATATGTTAAGCAAGTATATAAAATATTTCCATTCCAAATTTCATTCAAATCTGTTGTGTCGTTTCTGTTTCAGAAAGTAATCTTATAGTAACTAAGCGAGAGAATTTATTTGTTACTACTACAGCAAAAGTCATCCAATTTATATTATTAGTGAAATTTTGTGAGTATGGATGTATGGATGTTTGTCACTCTTTTACGCCAGAACGGCTAAACGGATCTCGATAAAATTTAATACAGAGATAGATTATAGTCTAGAGTAACATATCGGCTACTTTTTATTCCGGAAAAATGAACGGTTTCCGTGGGATACTTAGGTTTGTTTTTGTTTTCCTAGAGGCGAACTTGAACGAAGCGAGGGTGAGCCGCTAGTATAATATAATAATAACTATATAATAACATATTATACATACATTATATATACTTGTACCTATAACATTACCTTATGGGTGTATTTCAAATTATTATCCTATCCCGGGTTGAAAAAAAAAACAAAAATCTACCTATTATGTTCATACATTACGGCTTGCAGCTGGTGTTTAATTAACTTTTTTTGTGCATGTAAAGGCGTAACCGAGGGTTTTATTGAAATCATCAATCATCCTGACCGAATATAGAAAGACAGAGAACAATAGGCTTGTATTACGAAGGTAATGCTTAAAAGCCTTATTGGCTTTTCCTTCTCTCTCGAATTAACAGAGCCATGAATCCACCTGAATTTTTATGGGGAAAGTTTATGGTCTGCTAATGTAAGCGCCATACTTTTCTTCCTCGTAAATCAAGTCGTTTCTTGGGGACATTGGACTAGGAATAGCTGATTCGAAACGATTTGTAGTATATTAGGTGAACCCGCGGCTTATGTATCGCACGCCAAATAATGAATTTTATAGACAAAATTTTGCTACTTTGAGATACATTATTGCAATTTTCTTAAAGATCTCTGATTTTTTTGAAAATAAATTATAGCTTATGTTCCTTCATGATAATTTAGCTTTCTATTGGTGAAAAATGGTTAAAATCGGTCCAGTAGTTTCGGCGCTTATCCGTTATAAATAAACAAACACACAAAAAAAATCTCTCCCCTTTATGATGTAAGTATAGATTATAGTATATAGTATGGATAAAAATCAAAAATCGTTAGGCTATTTTTAATGCTAAGGGATGTATTTGATCTCAATTAACAACAGACCTTAGAAATTAAAGTTAGTTAAGTATTCATTTCAATAACGACGGCTTTACTTTTAATAATTGAAAAATGATTCTATCTCTATCTAGTGAAAGACTAACATTCATGATACTATTTTATTGAATTGTCTCAAAAATAGTAGTTATAAAACTTAATTGGATGACAAGTTCTTGCAAAAGGAAGGGCAGTGATGAACAAAGTTTGGCGTCTCACAATTAGTATTTATTGTAGTTTTTTTCCCTCATATATATTTTTTATCAGGCTTATCTACTTTAAGAATTTGTACAGAAAAGATTAAGTCTTATGACATAGTAAGTTTTTATTCGAGGGCGGAAATGAGGCCTTGTTGATACTCTGGCCTTCCATTAAGTTTAAATGGGAAAGACAGATATATGAACATTGAACAAGTAAGCAAGTACAGAATAATAGAAACAAATGTAAATACATATATAAATATGTTGGGGCATTAACTCACAGCACCATCTAGTTCCATGGTAGGCTAAGAGATTTGTGTCATATATATAACTTTACATACATATTATAAATATAAACACCCATGAGTGGAGTACAAACATTCATATTCATCAAACAAATGAATGCCCCCAGCGGGGCTCGAACCCACGACCCTCTGGTACAGTAAGTAGTGACCCACAAACTGAGCCAAACGTGTCGTCGAGCAAATCAAAAATAGAAATCCTGTCTATTTTCAACAAGGTATGCTAGAAAAAAAGACATTGTGATCTGTCATTATATATGTATGTAGATCTACTGTTTATTTTTAAACGTTCTTACTTTTTACTAAATTTTAATTAAAACTCACCCCTAAGATGGATATCGAAGTCACTTAGTTTAATTATCTTTCTAAAGCGTCGCCTCATTTTAATATTTTGACTTAGTAACCCCCTTCGTTATTTCTTAAAATACAAAAAGTTATTAACAGCCATATATGAATTATATTTGTTAAAATATTCAATAATCACTAAAATATACGTCTAACTGATATATATGTTTCTAATTTTTTTTAATTATAATATGTATAGAATGCGACGAAAAAACATGTAATGGAATTTGAAGAGATTCTTTTGATTATAAATTTAATGTGTGTATGACAAAGTTGTATAGTTGTATCCAAACTTTAAACAATCGTAATATGTACAGTTTCTTTTATTTTAAAAGATAATTTTCTAATAATTAATAATATATAAAAATTAGCGCTTTCTCGCGACGCAGTGTAATTATGTATAAAAGCTTAATGGATATATATATATATATATATATATATATATATGTGTGTATATATATTATATATTATATGTATGTATTAATATAAGTAAATATGTGTATATGTATATGTGTTTAGGTATGTTATGTGAACATGTTATATATATATATATATATATATATATATATGTATATATATATATATTCAAAATTTTTTTTCAAATTCAAATTCAAAATATTTTATTCAGCATTAAATTATTACAATTTTTTACTGAACGTCATGAGTCTACTACCAGTTCGGAAAAATGAAACCTCAGACCTGAGAAGAACTGGCGAAAGAAACTCAGCGGGACTAATATTTTTTTAATAAATTGTAATTTACAATATTTTTATAAAGTTGAAGTAGCCTGGAGGCGATCACTTCATTCCCAAGGCGTGCTATCTTCTATGAAATTATTTATTGTATAATAGCCTTTAGCACACAAACGTTCTTTAACAATTTTTTTGAATTTAATGATAGAAGCTTTTTGAACATTTTCTGGGATCCTGTTGTACAAGCGTATACATTGTCCATAAAAAGAATTACTGACTCTCTTTAAACGAGTTACAGGCATTACAAGTTTGTGTTTGCTCCTAGTATTAAAGTTATGCATGTCACAATTCTTGGGAAATTCGTGTATATTTTTACGAACATACATAACACATTCGTACACGTACTGAGAAGCAACAGTCAATATTTTTATTTCTTTAAACTTATCTCTTAATGACGCTCTAGGACCTAAACTATAAATTGCACGAATAGCTCTTTTCTGCAGTACAAAAATCGTATTAACAGTTGCTGCATTTCCCCAGAGTAAGATACCATACGACATAATACTATGAAAATAGCTAAAATATACTATATATATATATATATATATATATATATATATATATATATATATATATATATTCTCTTTTCATCTAGTACCGCTCATTATGTTTCTCTGTTTGGCCTAAAGGTTGGCTGGTAGAGAATGCAATTAGCATTAAGCCCGCCTTTTGTACCGTTATATTGTAAATAGTGGTCAATAAAGGTTAAATAAACAAATAAATAAATATTAAGCTCAAGCAATATTATTAAACAATATTACTGTAAAGTTTTATCAAAATTCGTTCAGTAGTTTGTATTTCATGCAACAATGGAAAAATCGTAGTAATTATTTGCATAGAGATACTTTAAAAACCAAAGAGTAAGCAAGGTATACTTTATTATATCATCAAGAAACATCGTGAGACAATATTAGTATATTGCAAAAAAAACAAAAGGGCACAAAAGCGTGTATATATAGTTGGATTATAACAAGCGTGCGAACTGAGTCATAAAACATTGAGTCAAAGGAATGTGACAATGCCGCGCGATTCTTTAGGAGGTAGCTATATAGGACGATGCAGTCGTTGATGACTATAGTCCAGTCGTTTTAAGATAAAGTAAAAAATAATTACTTCAATATGGCCACCCATCTACACCAAGAGAAACATGTGAAACCAGAAACAGTTACAAATATCGATAGCTTCAATGTGTGTTTGTTTCAACGCACCATTTCTTCATTTTATGATAATGGAGAATACCCAACAGTGGCTAAAATATTAGAAATAAGAATAAAATTAACTAAAATATACTATCCAACTATTATAGAGAAACATACATTTAATTTGTCACTGAAGTAAACTGGGTATCGCTATTATGATTCAACTTTAGAAGTTTTGAAAAGTTTTTGTCATTTTTACAAGAGCAATCTATACTAATATTATAAAGAAGAAGGATTTGATTGTTTGTTTGTTTGTTTGCACCGAATAGGCTCCGAAACTACTGAACCGATTAAAATGAAATTTGGTAAGAAGATAGTTTAAGAGCCTGGCAAGAATGTAGGATAGTTTTTATCCCGGAAATCATCCTTAAGGGAGTGAAAAAGTAAATTAAAGTTTGTATTTGGAATCAATCTAGGGACGAACCCGAGCGAAGCAAGGGTGAGTCGCTAGTATATCATAAACCTAATTTGGTTTTAATTTGATTTCCTTCTCTCGAGTTGTGGTTTGTCTAATTTGTAGTTAAGTGTGACAAAGTTACATTGTAATTAGTAATTACATTATTTGTGAAACCTACTTGGCTAACTTAGTTATTAAGAATAACGTGTTAAGCTATACAACATATGTATGTACCTTATATAAATGGGCGTAACTAATGGAGAATAGCTTATATAAATTTTTAATTTCTTTTGAGTGTTCTGTTATCAGTAAATAACAGACGTATGATAAGATATTATCAAAACGAAACAGATGCTATAAATAAAACATATTTTTTTTCTCGGACTTATTTAAGTTTTTTCTTCCCAACGTTTCAAATTCATTACAACATTTTTAATTAAAATTAATATATTTATATTTTATAATTATAGCAAACTTAATTAGAATTATTTTTGTATACATATTTTTTTTATATTGTAAGCGACTCCAGTGTTATTTCTCTTTTCTTTTGAATTGTAACTAGTATAATTACATACAGTATAGGACGCATAACGGACCAACTTAAAGTCTAAATGCGGAAAATTGAGTCCACCCTACATTCTACATTCTACATACAGCATAATTTTTAGATCACTCTGTCTGTAATAACTGAGTTTTTAAACGTAAAAACTTCAGCCTTTCCTGTGACCATTTTTTAAAGTAAAGCATTCAAAAAAGGTAAAATAAAACCACGAATTATTTAAAATTTTCAATAATCACGCAATCGTGTAAATCTATTTCGTGAAACAAATTTTAGACAGATATAATTTCAAAACTCCATCTAATCTAATTAATTAATATCAAAAGAAAAACTGAGTTTTAAATTGTTTTTACTCAATGTTATTTTACTTTCCTAAAAGGACTAATATTTTTTAGCAAAAGGCATTTACTTACTGAAAACGGTTCACAAATTCTAATAGAATTTCCAATTAAAATAAAGGAGCTGAAGTTAAGAAAGCGTAAAAATGTTCCAACATAATAAATAAATACCTTTAAAATTACAAATTGCTCTAATTGTGTTTCTTTTGTTGCAGATAAAATGTCTATCTCAGCATTCAGAAGGAAGAAGCTCCTGTACGTCTTCAACGTTTTCTTTGGTAATGTGCCATTTTTATTTTTTACTTTGAAGTTTTTACGGCTCTTTTATGTTTATTCTCAAAAATTTTGTTCCAGATGTCAATCAAAGTGGCACCATCGAGAGGAAAGACTTCGAGCTAGCAATTGAGGTAGGATTATTAAAAATTTTGTCATAACTCTATTTATTTATTGTTCTGTATTTGTATATTTTAATTATTTATGAACGACTTTCTAATTTTGTTACTTAATAAATACTAACGACTCACCCACGTTTCGCTCGGGTTCACCCCTAGCTTGATTTTCTATACAAACTTAACCCCCATTTTCACCACCTTAAGAGATGATTTCCGAAATAAAAAGTTCAGTAGATTCAAAGATTACCTCCTACAACGTCACAAACTCACAACCTCGCAAACTTGACCTCTTTATAATATTAGTATAGATTACTAATATTACTACTATATAAATGCGAAAGTTTGGATAGATGTTTGTTACTCAATCACGCTAGAACGGCTGAACGGATCTGGATTAACTTTGGCATAGAAATAGATTATAGTCTGGAATAGCACATAGGCTACTTTTTATCCCGGAAAAATACACGGTTCCCGTGGGATAGATTTGTTTTTATTTACTAGGGACGAACCCAAGCGAAGCCAAGGTGAGCCGCTAGTAATCAATAAAAATGGCGTCAGTTAACTACAATTAATATCTATATACATACATATTGGTATGTTTGTAAACTAAATTTGCAAATGGGTCCATTACCTAAAGTATTTCGAAAGTTATGTGAGTCGACTTCCAGAAGGAAATTAGTTTTAAAATTCTAGACAATTGATCACTGTGCTTTAATTGTTAGTAAGGAATGCTAATTAGTCGAGTAACTTATGTGGAACGTTTTAAATTTTTAAGTTTAGTGGGAGAAATTTAAAAAACATTTTAAAGAGTGCAGTAGAGCAATGGCACTATGCCAGCAAAGCTTATTATGGCGAAGAGTACGTGGTCAATATCTGTACTAGGCAAATGTTTGCATTTCCCATCCATATCTGTAAGCTATTAGAATTGTCCCAAATACCATATCTATTCTTGGAAGAATGAGTAAAAATGTATGAAATGTATGTGAGATTTTTTTACAAATTACATACTTTTTTTGTTTTAAGGTTTTACTTTCGTAATATATTATTGATAATAATTAGTCATAAAAAATATTTATATATTGTGAATGCAGAAAATCTGCCATCTTCGCGGTTGGAAGTCAGGCGACACTAAAAACACGGAGACACGCGAGGTCATGATCAAGATTTGGGAAGGTCTGAGGAAGAGAGCTGACTCTAATAAAGATGGACAGGTACTTTTAATAATACAAATATCTTATTACATTAACACATAACACCATCTAGTTCCATGGTAAGCTACGGGCTTTATGTTATGGATACCAGATAGTCGATATACTACACATATATGTATAACTTTAAATACATACATGTAACAAATATAAATACCCATGACTGGTGTACAAACATTCGTGCTCATCACACAAATGAATGCTTTCAGCGGGACTCGAACCCGCGAACGCTGGCACAGCAAGTAGGGTCACAACAAACTGAGCCAAACTTGTCGTCAAACAAAGAATAGTTTATATAACGAGTGTTCGCTCAGTAGCTGAAATAATAACACTAAAGCTCGTTAATAGCTACTCAACAAAAAAAAGAAATTCGGTTGACAAACAAAAAATAAAACGGTACTGGACTGTTTCTTCTTAGTCTATTTATATATAGATATTATATTATTCTCGCTATAATATTCAATTATTGTCAGCTAGAACAGATACTTTACTATACATACTTTCTTTGAGGTGTGTACATACATATTAATATACGTTTATTATAGTTTATATTTATAACTGCCTCGGTGCTGTAGTGGCAAGCATGTACGGCTACACATCCTGAGGTCCTGGGTTCGAGTCCCGGGTCGG